>CM053804.1:45576913-50376913 GCA_028671895.1 Oenanthe sinensis
TCCCTGGAAAAAATCGTTGATTACTAATTTCAGTTAAGAGGCCTCTATCAACAAGAAAAAATATTGAATTCTTATTTTTGTTAAATTAGGAAAATAAAAAAAAATTGTTCTACGTCTTACATATGTATATATAATCCAAATATATAATTCTAGAATATAGAAACTATAGATATATGATATATGGTTTTGTACCTTCCAGACTCACTTAGATATATAATTAGATTTATACTAATTTAATTCTTAATTCTTAATAAGATAAGATATCTTTAGAAATAATATAATAATAAATATAAATATAAATAATAATAACAGGTACAAATAGTAAATTGAGGTATCCTTTTTATGACAACTTTCGTCTTTCCCTCTGTTTTGGTGCCTTTACTTTAACGGAAATCCGTTAAATCTGTCTGTTAGCTCTGCTAATAAAACTAACAAATCATATGAATGGTAAGATTCAGCTGCCTAATCATTTTGCTCCAAATTAAATTTTACTTAACTCACTTCACTTGAATCTAATAGGCTCTATACATATATACATACAAACATATATAATTGTGCACATGAATTTCACAATAATACTTATATATACATAGTTACTACATATATAGATAGTTACATACACTCATATTAGTTAATCTCTTTATCATCATCTTCCTCGACAGTAGAGATCTTCCCAGCAACTTTAATGGCAACAATGAGTATGAAATCTTAATGTTTTTCTTGTTACTTAGTAGCTAGCATAATTTTGAAAAACTAACGGTGTTGATGAGAATTCCACCTTTTAATTTTTGTTGTTTATTTTTCTGGTGATTGTGGTGGAATAGTGATTAAATGGCTGTTGTGAGTCTTTCTGGTAATGATGAAGGGGGTATGTTGAGTTTTGGGTTAAATTATAACAAGATGAAGAATGAGAAGTTGAGTTTATGAGATTAGGATTTGGGTCATGATTGAAAAAGAAGAACACAAGAAGAAGATATTTCTCTGTTAATGTGTAATAAGTGGGATCAGGTCGGATAAAGTTTATAGAATCAGGGTCGGATAGGACAAGTAAGTGTACCACCTCACTTTTCCATCCAGCCCGTTAAAGAGTCCTAACGGCAGTTATGTAAATGCAAGTTTTTTATAATTTAGTGAGTTGACTGCAAGTTTTTTAAGTTTGATTATCCAATTGCAAGTTGAGTCCGAGTTTGATTATAATTTAGTCGTTTAACCCTACAGTAACAGAAGCTTTATTTGCTGTGCTTAATCATTTTAATAATTTAATATATTTTTTTACTTATACGATATTAAAATTTGGATCTAAAAAAAAAAATTAAACTTTTTGCTAAAAAAACTTATTAGCTGTTTAATAATACATCACATGTAAAAATAATACAGTGGCAGTTAGTTCAAATAAAGATGAAAAAAATTCAGAAATGGCCAAGCCTTTATAAATTAATAGATGCCTTCAGCATTTAACTGAATTCTGTATTCTCGGGATGATAGAACTCACCTTTATAAATCTTATACTACTACCGTAAATCTTACCAGAAAGGAAAATATATTGTATAAGATAATTAACGGAGTAGATTTACTATCCGGGAAATTGGAAACGTTATGGAACAAAATCTAGGTGTATTAATTGCGACATGTGACAGAATTTATCGAGCTTTAATGATTGTGTTTGTGTTTCGTAATTTAATTTTGTCATCACAAGATGCCTACGTATCTCAGTGCGTATAAAAATCAAGACAGACGTATTTTTAAGAATGAGGGGTTAGACCCTTTATATAGACGTGGAGTCTTAAAATCATATTTGGGTTAGGAACGTTGGCGGATAAGGCACCTCTTTAAGAATTTTGGATCCTTCTTGTGATAGAAGTAGTTTCCATGTAGGAATATGTTTCCTTGTTGATTGAGGTGTCTTCGGGCTACTCCTTGAAGTAATTTCCTTGTAATTGGACATAATTAATTACCTGAATATTTAGCTAATTATTTAATTACAAAATTATTTAATAATTAGGGTTTCGAGGCTCATTAAATGGGTCAACCTTTTGGTCCAAACTAGATCTAATTAATACTACATTAATTGTGTCTTTACGGCTTATTTTTAGCCCATATCATTTGCCCCCAACTTCTATAAAGCGTGCAATACTTTGTAGGAGTTAAGGTTCATGAATTTGTCATTGAAGTTCGCTTTTATGTCTTTCAGAATTTTGCGAAATTCCATTTCGTCCTCAAGGATTTTCCTTTATTTATGGAGAATTTTTCACAATTGTTTTGTACTCTCAGATATTTTTCCTTATTTTCTAGGAATTTTCCTCTATTTATAGAGAATTTTCCATAATTTCTTTGTATCCACAAGTATTTTTCCTCAATTTTTAGGAATTTTCCTTTATTTATAGAGATTTTTTCATAATTTATTTATACTCACATGTATTTTTCCTTAATTTCTAGGAGTTTTTCTCTATATATAGAGAATTTTCATAATTTATTTGTACCAATGGGTATTTTTTCACAAATTTTAGGAGTTTTTCTCTATTTATAGATAATTTTTCATAATTTATCTGTACCCACGGGTATTTTTTTCTCAATTTCTAGGAGTTTTCCTCTATTTATAGAAAAATTTTCATAATTTCTTTGCCATTTAGATCATTTTTAATGATTTTTTGGCATTTTTTGGGTTATTTTTGACCAGGAATCCTAGTAAACCAGGATCCTGGTTGGTTTTTGCCTTCAATGGAACCCTGGTCGACAAGGATTTCTGGTCAACTAAGGTTCCTAAGTGTTCCTGGTCGACCAAGATTCCTAGTCGAATTCGACCAGGATCCTAGTCGATTTTTACTTCAGTTGGAACCCTAGTCGATTGGGATCCTAGTCGGCCAAGCCTTCTTTGGTGATTCCTGGTCGATTTTAGGCCTCACTTGGCTTCTAGTCGATGATGGTTCCTAGTCGAATTCGACTAGGATCCTAATCATTTTAGTGGCTTAGTTGTATCCTAGTCGAAGCTGATTCCTGATCGATTTTATGCCGTCTTTTCGCTTCTAGTCGAATGGAACTCCTGATCGATTTTAGGCCATTTTTTGGCTTTTACTAGTCGGAGGTATTTAACCATGACTTCCTCCCTTGCTTTAAACTTCCCATTCACTTGGAATATAACCAATTTCGAATTCTCACACACTTTAAAATACTTGGCATTCAGTGTTTTGGCTAAGCCAAGACCAACTATCAGGGCTTCATAATCAGCTTCATTGTTGATCGTTGAGAAGTCAAGCTTGATTGCATTCTCAATGAGGAACCCTTCGGGGTTTATAGCACCAAACCTGCTCCAATACATTTTTTTTTGATGTTCCATCAAAATTGAGCACCCAATATTCCTTAGGAATCAATTCTTTTTCTACCTTTTGGGGTGGCATTTCATCATTATCCTGCCCCCGACTTCTTAGTCGTCAATAGTGCATTCGACCATGAAGTCAGCAAGAGCTTGTGCTTTAATGGCCGTTCAAGACTTATACTTGTTGTCAAATTCTCCAAGCTCTATGGCCCATTTAATCAGTCTTCCACTTGCCTTGGGGCTATGTATGATGTTCCTCAAATGCTGATCTGTAAGCACCTCAATTTTGTGCGCTTGAAATTAAGACCTTAGTTTTCTTGAGGCCATCACTAAGGCTAGGACAAACTTTTTGAATCTTAGAGTAGTTTAGCTCTGTCCCATGTAAGATTTTGCTCACATAATAAACCGGCTTTTGAATCTTTTTTTCTTCCTTTATAAGGATAACACTCAGGGCCTTGTCTGATACAGCCAAGTACAAGTACAAGACGTCTCCAGGATTAGGTTTGACCAGCAACGGTGCCTCGGCCATGTACTTTTTGAGTTCTTTAAAGGTTGCCTGGCTTTCCTCTATCTAGACAAAATCTTTTACTTTCTTCAATGTTTTGAAGAAGGGTAGACATTTATCTCCAGATTTTGAGACAAACCTTCCCAAGGCTACGACTCTCCCCGTCAATTTTTGGATGTCCCTTACTTTCTTTGGGGGCTCCATGTCGAGTATGGCTTTGATTTTATCAAGATTAGCTTCGATCCCCCTTTTTGAGATCATCATCCCGAAGAACTTTCCAGACCCTATGTTAAAGGCGCACTTTGCGGGGTTTAACATCATCTTGTAGTGCCTCAGCACTTCGAAAGCCTCTCTTAGGTGATCGATATGGCCAGCTTTATTCAAGATTTTGACCAGCATGTCATCAACATAGACTTCCATTGTCTTTCCAATGAGATGCTTCAATATCTTATTAACCAACCTTTGGTAGGTGGCTTCTACATTTTTCAACCCAAATGCCATAACAAGATAGTAAAATACACCAAAGTCAGTGATGAAAGATACCTTAGCAATGTCATCCTTGTGCATTTTGATTTGATTGTATCCACTAAAACCATTCATGAACCTTAACTCCTACAAAGTGTTGCACACTTTACAGAAGTTGGGGGTCAAATGATATGAGATAAAAATAAGCCTTAAAGACACAATTAATATAACATTAATTAGACCTAATTTGGTCCAAAAGGGAGGCTCATTTAATGAGGCTCAAAACCCTAATTATTAAATAATTTCATAATTAATTAATTAACTAAATATATATCTAATTAATTATGTTCAACTATGAGGAAACTACTCCAAGGAGTAGCCCCCATGACACCTCAATCAACAAGAAAACATATTCATACGTGGAAATTATTTCTATCACAAGAAGGATTCATAATCCTTCAAGAAGTTATCTTATCCGCCAAGGTTCCTAATCTTAATATGATTCTAAGACTACCCACATATATATAAAGGGTCTAACCCCTCATTTTTAGAACTGACTTGATTCTCATACGCACTGAGATACTTAGACATCCTGTGTAAACAGAATTAAACTACGAAATACAAGCGAAGCCATTAAAATTTTATAAATTCTGACACACATCGCAATTAATAGCCTTAGATTTTATTCCATAATTGATGCAGACACAAAAATACAATCCAGCGGCGTTTGTTGGATCAACCTTCTCCAAATGCCTATACTTACCGGTTAGTCTAATAGCCTCCTTCCTTTATGCTGGTTCATATATAACTTTACGATACATATAGATTAATATTACGTAAATTATTTTATAAATATAGGAGTCCACTCATCCTGTGTACAGTGTAAATAAGCATATTGAGAAAAATAATTTATCTATGACCAACTCCCATCAATGTAGATATCATATATATAATGTGTCTAAATGGACAGTCCACCTACTGGATGCTTACCTGAAGAATTTAACTTTTAATTATGGTTAGAGTTAAACTGTTGGTACAAAATTATAAGAATAAGTAACTGTTATTAGTACAATTAGCTTGGCAAAGAAAATCTCCGTGGTTTTTTGAAGAGTGTGTGTCCTTTTGCAACTTTATAGGGAAAGGTTCATTTTACATTCTGCAGTAAAAAGTAAGTATAATTCTTTACAAAAGTTGAACATTCTTCAACTTTTTGCGTGGTTGTGCAAAAGTTTTTGAATTCAAAATCCTCAAAAAAACATACTCCTGTTTCATAATTCTTGTCTAATTTTGAATTTTTGAAATCATTTTTTTTAAACTTTAACTAATAATTTAAAAATATTTATTTATAATTTTATGACTTTATAAATTGATTCATAAAATAGAATAGTTAAATTTTATTATAATATTTTTAAAAATATATATTATTATATAATATATTTAATTTGTTAATCAAAATTAATTAATTTGATTTTAAAAAGTCGAAATGAGATAAAAAAAATATGGGAGAGATATATAAATTTACATATCTCATTTGAACATAATTTTCATTTGATGGAAACTCTTTGCAGTAAATACTACCGTAAATAGTAGTAGAATCCATATATGCAGATTGCAGGTGCAGCAGAGCGAAGGTCTTTTTTTAATTACCTAGTGGGTCACTCATGCTGCTTCACAGATTTCCACGTGCACATGCAAGAATCACCAAAACCGTAGCCGTACTGTTTTTATAAATTTCCCAGAACGCCCTCGGATTCAGAGACAGCTGGGATTGGGAAGGCCCAAAGGATCGACGCTTACTTAATTGTCCAAGAGTGCTTTGTTTGTTTACGTACCGAGTTGCCTACTCATTAAAGCGTTGACGATTGCTCATTTTGTTTTTGCCGGGTCGGTCGGTGAGTTTCGCGAGGGTTCATAGCTAGCGACTGCTCAATGTATTTGGCGGCACGAGCCAATTAAGTCTCGAATCGCTAAACAAGATAATAGACCATATGTACAAATTCAAGCGTGCAGCCTCATATGCCTGTGTCCAACGATTGCGACACTTCAGTAAACTAAATTTTTTTGTGAAATTTTGTAGCTCTTAGCAAATGGTTACTTGCGATAACGTTCTAATATTATACTGTACGAGCATGGTTTGCATGACATAGGATGAAGAGTTTGTTCTCTAAATTATTTGAAGGACATCATAGTATTCGTACCAAAACTAATAGTTAATAATCAACTCATTTAAAATCTTAAGGTGTTAGAGAGAGTCTCAACTGGATCTTGTACTATTCTTTAACATTTCACCTCACTCGAAATCTCATTTTTCGGGTTGAAGAGTAGATCACGACACCCTTTGGGGATAGTTTTTGTCTTCGTGTCCCTCATAAATTGTGAGAATATTAGGGAAGACAGGGAGTCGAACTTGTGACATCTGCCAACCTCACTCTTATATCATGTTAAGTAATCAGCTTATCTAAAATCTTAAGAAATTAGATAGTGACCCAAATGGATTTTATACTATTTTTTAACACTAATTAATTAATGATAATACTCGCAGATGGAGTATCTCTTTTTGGTAATTACTACTGTACATGAAAAAAATAAACATTTTCTGGAAACAATATTGTTATAGCTAGTGGAGTGTCTCTTTTTGGTAGTGCCTTTTGCACATCCAATGTGACAAATAGTGTGAAGGTATTTGATATTATTATACTAAAATTTGGAGTGGTATGGAAAAACATTATAATTCTATCAAAATTTTCAAGCCAAATCTATCCTATACATAAATATTTTAGCCATGTGCCATTTGAGGCCGAGTCTGAAAGTACGTACATGTGTTGATTTTTATTATTAATATATCAAAATTAAATCAAAATATATAATTTTGTATTAAACGTGAAACTAAAATAGGTTTGAGTTTGATTTTAAAGTTTTGCATTATAACCACATTGTCACCGTAACTGGAAACTAGCTCTAAAAAATAAAGTATTAATTATTAAACTTTTGCAGGAGTGATGGTAAAAAAATTCGCCAATTTTTAAGATCTCAACAATATCCATTTTAAAAATTACTGACTATCTACAATGAATAAATGAGGATATATATGATATGATACATATTTGAAACTTGAATATTTCAATTTATCTTTATAATACTCATTTGCAGGTTATATAAATGGAATAATCCAATTCTAAATACGTGTTTAATTAACCGTTAAAAATGAATAATTTATTCAAAATTTATTATTCTTACCGGCCAATTCTGATCATTTATTGTTATTTTTTCGATCATTTTTTAATGTTCCGCATATCTTTGAATTATTAAGAAAATAAGAATTAACAGAAAGATGACTATTAGAATCTTGTTGTAAAAGACGACTAAAGACTTTCCGAATTGATTTTACACTAATCGGGTTAATTTTTTTATATAAAAATCAGTCAAAAATCGAATAAATCGGTCAAAAATAGGATTGATTGGTCAAAATTTTGAAAAAATATATATTTAAATAATTTATAATAAATTCAATTATTTAGCTTTTAAGTTTATTTTCTCTTATTTTAAAATTTTATTATATAATTACTTAAATCTATATTATGTATAAAAAATAATTATATAAAAAAATAATATTAAATTGATCCCGATTAATGATCTGATTAATCATTCTGATTAATTCCTGATTATCTGATTAATCCATCGGTGCTTTCCCCGACGAATTCTGATTCCCGTTTTTTACAACACGAATTAGAATACGTAATTTATACAGTTACTAATCATTCGTGTCTACTTATTTGTTATATCAATGTCATGAAAGCTTTCTAGCTACTTAAAATGTAAAATAAAATTTCCGATCGCAATTTCATTTTAGATGAACATTCCACACAGTACAACTGCAACCCAAAATCTCACGATCTACTTTTTAACTCTCAACTATAATACAACGGAAAAAATGCTAACTTTAATGGGCTATGGTCAAATTCACAATTTTTTTAAAATATTATACTAAAGAAATTATTTAATTATTTATCTTCTAAGTAAATATAGTATTCTTTATTTTCGTGACAATTGACATAGGATTTGGGTTAAATACAGGACAACGTCTTCTATCCATCAGAAGCTGAGAATCCACTACACTGTTTGCATGAAGTGAGTGCAAAGGTGGAGGTCCGGAGGTCCTACGTACGTATGCTTCCCCCCTTTCTTCCGTTTGTGCAGTCCTCTTCAGTGACAGACCTACTTTAATTTGAATTTTTATGTACGTATATTTGTGACATACAGTACTTAGTATTACCTGTATTTATTACTCTCATGCCATATATTACCATTTCATTTAATTTTACCCCCCTGGCTTCTTATATGCACTACAAAAGAAAAGGATATATGTCGCAAGTGTATACAATTTGCATGACGACTGACCCCGCCTCTCTTCTCCCTCGGTCTTTTATTAATGTTTCTGCTTCATTTTATTTCACTTTCTCAGATTATTGCCAGTCACTTTGTTGATCGAAATTTCAAGATTTTATTACCAGTGTCAAAATACTCGGTGAAAATGAATTTATGTGAGTGTGTTTCAAGGAGACAATCTGGAATTGTTTGAGGAGGACAAAAATTAGGGTTTACACCCTACGCACCCTTTTGTTGACTTTTTGTATATATATACCGACGTATATATACCAACACATATACTTTATACCATAGTATCAGTTTAGTCACTGCACGTTCTTTTTAGACTGATTAGTAACAATTTTGTACCGTTTCTATGATCATGTATTACTCAAAATGCAAATTAATATATAATATACTCCTCCCGGCACAAATTAATTGTGTTTGTTTAACTTTTTTATCATCAATTTGATCCAATTTGACTCACAATTAAAAATAATTCTTTTATAATTTTGAAAAACTGAAAAATATATTTTAAAATAGATTATATATTCTTTACAATGTTTTTCAATTATATATTATATGTTATTTTCAATCAAAATTGAAAATCTAATCAATTTGATCATAAAAAATTCAAACAAAACAAAACAAAACAATTAATTTGGGATGGAGAGAGTATAATAATATATTTTTCAATTTTTTATAAGATAAATCTTTTGTCAATATTTTTTGTCAAAGCACAAACATTTTTACTATAACAGGTGAAATCCAACACATAAATTTTAAATACGGGTGAATAAATGTGCATCACAAGCCACAAGGTAACTCGAAAGACATAGAACATGATGATTGATGACCCACACGCATGCAACATAATGATGGTACACGTATCCTAGATATTCCAGTACAAGGCTCTGATTTTGTTGTTTAAAGTAAACGTCTGTGGCTGTAAAGTTAAAGGTGAATTTTGTTCTACATTGTATTTTAATTATTAATAATATTGTTTTATATCAAGGCCAGCAGGAGTTTTAACCCTACCACCGCAGAGAGAGAAAATACAAAAGGTTCATGTATATTAATTACGGGAGGAAAGCGAAAGCTTGATTACGAGAGAGAACACGCACAATTTGAATATCTAAGCTCTTTGTGCAAAAATCAAATATTATTACGACTTGTTAATATTGATAACAGTACTACTATCAATATAAATTATTTGATTCATCAATTAATACATGCATCATGTAATAGTACAATGCTAGTACTTCGTTTCATCCATCTCCTAATTATGAGTGGTAATTAAATGAAATCATTCCCTGAGAAAAATATAAGAAAGGCATGCGAATAATGTGGGTCCTAGAATTTTTATTTATTTTTTTAATACGTTGTAGTACTAGTACATTACCAGTGCAGATAGCTTTGGATTTCTTTCAAAGGACTATGGTTTAAATGGAGTGCACTGGTAAACGATTAGAACGTGTAACTTTTAGCAATGCAACTCATGTAAAAATAGTGGGACCTATTTACAGGCAATCTAATAAGATTAATGGAAAAGATCCAAGTTATTATTATGCCAACTTGATATAAAGTCGAGTAAATGTAACCATATATATATGTTTCGTATAGATATATTCATGCACGTGTGTGTAAGTGTAACTAATTAAGTAGATTAATACTCTAGTATTATCACAGGCCGAGAAACAAAACTTGTACAGACTACAATTTAATCGTTATCATTAATGCCAAAGATATCAGAAGTTTCAGGGAAGTATGGTTTCTGCAAAAGGATAATAATGAGAAACCCAAATGAAAAAAAATGGGAAGAGATAACAACGAGTACATAGGTGTGAGGAACTGCGGCTAGCTACGTGGTCAACATATATAACTCCTACACACATGCATCTAATTAAGTAATTACTCCGTAGTACTTTTTGTTTTTGTTTCATACCTGTCCAGAAACAATGTTACAGAATAAAAATAATTAATTGCATGGTGTGTTGAATTTTCAGGAGACATATTTATGTAATTACTAGAGTTTAAATATTATTACCGTACTCGCTCCGTTTCTTTTAAGAGCTTTGACTATGTTAGAATTATTATTTTTTAAATTTTCTTTTTATAAATAAAAATTTTAATTTAATATTTTTATTCACAAAAAAAAATTAAAAATAATAAATTTAATTATATAATCAAAACTCTTAAAAATATGCGTCAAAAAATAAAACGTCAAATAAATCAAACAGATGGAGTATTATTTACTAAACGAATCTCTTGTAATAGAGAGCATTTTCCATATTTATATGTCAGCATGGCGGGGTTGAGGGAGAAAATTCAGTCCCAGTATATTAATTGAAAAGACAAGACAATATACTGTATAAGATCTGCTTAAATTTACAGATCGGGATTTGTTATTTTTCGTATTCAACACCATGAATATTTATAGTACTATATAAGTTTAACACTTCTGTCCAATATTTAAATCTCATGTTTATTGGTTAAATTTGTCAAAAAATGATTAATAGGTTACGTTCAAATGGCAAGAAAGAGGTGTTTTTTATTGGTTAAATTATAACAGCTACTCGACAACTAATCAAAAAGTTGTCCATAAATTGTTGGCAAAATTGTGCATTTTGTCAACTAAAACTGATTACAAAATCATAATTAGATATTATTACTACACGTCTCAACTATGAAGTTTTGAGATAATGTTGGGTGGGTAGCATATACCAAATTCTCTATATCATCGCTTACAGATTCTGCAGAGGTTCAGTGTAGGGGCACGAGTTATAGTTAAAAAAAATTACCTGCTTCATCTATTAAAAAATATTTTAAAACTCAAAGGAGTATTTTTACTGTTTTCGCAGTTATGATATTTTTTAATAATTATCGGTAACTATATTATTTCAGGTATCCAATCACGCCCAGAATTATATTACTTCATTTTATTATTTAAATAATCTTCTCCAAAAATACACGCTCAATCTTATTCTTAATTTCTTTTTTAAATATGAGTTTGCAATTTTCCACCCTACAAGAAAATGCAATTACAATTTAATTACGTCTTCAATAGAAACAAGTTGATAAAACTGTGTGACTGTGTACTTTCTAAATTCCAATACACCTTAAAAGTTAAAACTCTCTTTTAAAATTAAAACTTGGAAAAATTGTATTTTAGAACAAATTAAAAAGGAAATTTTTAGAAATTAATATTATGTAGCTGATGCTGCAGTACAAAAATACATGCATACATGTATATATCATGTATGTATTGTACTAAACCTTTTATATACATACATATATATAATATATATATATATATATATTATAATATTATAAATTATTTTTAAATAATAGTTAACTATATATCTTAACATTTTAACAAGAAACTTAAACATTTGAATAAAAAATTATAAATTTATACATTTCAATTTTTTATAATTTTGTGGTTATTTTTTATTATATAAATTTACAAAAAATGTATTATATATTTGTTCAGTAAAAAATGTATTATATTTTTTATATAATTTTGTGATTATTTTTCATTATATATATATATATATTTTTTTTGCATTTTAATAAATATTTTATAATTTCACAAGCCCTATAATTCAATATATAAAAACAAAATATACTGTGTAGTGAACACACATGACTTAGATAACTAGGTTACCATTTTGCAGTAACTCCATTTATTATGCAAGTATGAGTTACATGGATTTTAAACAATTAGACAGTTTTTATATAGGTTCGTGGGAAATAGAAATTACTGCTTTGTCAAACCAAACAATGCCTTAATGTCTTATTTTTATGTAGATAGATACAAACTTGTGGTCAAATTTTGTCGATTTTTTAAAGAAAAACACATGTCCCTAACATATTGACTGGTTTAATATTAATATAAAATAAATATTTAGATATTATGTTGTTTTGTTTTTTAAGGAGTCGTGTATAAAAAAAATTATACTCTATCAAAACTAAAACTTTAAAATATGTAGAAGTAAAACTGTTTTCGAAAATATTCTACTGCATGAGTGTACTTAAACTTTGGGCACCGGCAATTAAATTACTTTTTTGAAAGAAAGTAACTACGTAAATGAAAACTAAATTTTACTTTCCAATAAATATAATTTGAATTTATTCTTCAATATTCAACTGTTGTAATAATAATAATAATAATAATAAATAGTCATTATTGCTAGCTCGTGTGGTAGTAAGTCCAATTTTGTGTAGTTTGTCTCCATGCATGCTTTGAGATTAATTTATTGCGTTTGTGAATTTTATAAATAAACGGTTCCCGTGAGATCCGAAAGACAATGAGTTTTTTCGTTTTTATCTTGATATTTTCGAGCACATTTTCATCGTCCTGTCCTTATCATCTCACTAAACGAATATACAGAAAAATACAAGTGTTGGAGATAAAAATTAAATCAATTATAGAGATTAGAGAACGCAACTTTTGACTATTATTATAATATTGCATTCGAAGTTTATGGTAAATAATTTTATTTAAAATTCTTATACAACAGGCTTCAGAAAAACTGGAAGTGTGATAGATTCTGTTATGAATTGCAGATATGAAACTTAAATTCATATTATATAAAATAAAGAGACCTGTGTTGTATATTTGTTTTTAATTTTCTATTCTTCTTTTTTTTTATTAATATAATGTAAAAATAGAATTATGTGTTTTTTCCTAGCTAAATGATTAAATGGTTCTTCCAAGTATAAGAGGAATAACTGGTACCATATTAATATCTGTTTCTAGTTTTCGAAATGGACCTCGCTCGGTTAGTAATCTCTTAGGCCTTATAGTGATAATTTGAGTGGCCGACTCAATTTTAGGCCAGGCCTATATGTTTTAGTAAACATAGTTTTTAATTCAGCCATTCTCTTACACAAATCAGAATGTTATCAAACTTCACAAATGGCCATTCAATTTGAAATGGGCTTCATACATTTAGTTACTATTTAACTATGTTCCCCTTAATCCCTTGTTGTAGGGACTAGGGTGACATTGTATTGAAGATTTAACTCCTGTGCAATTAAGCCAGTCTAATGCACGTTTCCTCTAATGCTTTTAATCAATCTTACATGGTTGTTGCTCGGAACTAACGTTCATCTCGATGCTTGCGAGTCGACCTGATAGTATTTTTCAGTTTGGCATTTAACTTTATATCATAATATTGGCCTTCATAAATATTTTAGCTCCTCTCTCCCATCAATATTTTCAATTATTTCTTAACATTTTCTTACATAACATATTTTTCTTTGATAAAATTTATATATTTCAATCATTTACATATATATTTTTCTCTCTTATTTCATTTCCTTAAATTTTTTTAATACCGATACCCCGCTCAAATATTAACAATTGGATCGGATGGAGAAGTAGTACCCATGAACATGAGTTAATGAAAGCATTATACCTTCGACTGGTTGAAGTAAAAATCCAACTCCAATAGTAAAAGAGAACTGGAGACCATTTACTAATCTACGACATAGTAACACTAGAAGAGTTCGGATTACTGAAGATAAGTAGTAATTATGGATTAAAAAAATTAAGTAATGGGGGTGGTGGACGAGAACAGCAAAAAAAAACAGCAGCAGAGTATACGAATGAAATGTCATATCGGTTAGTTATTGTCACAATAAAATGTTAATTTATTTTAAAAAGCAGCAACGCGAATGGAAATGTTTATACGAGTAAAAAAGGAGACTCGTCTAATCTCTCAACTCACGTCATCTTCTTTTTAAGTTTTCAGGAAAAGGAATGCTATAAGTGGTGTCTGTGGTTTGAAATCAAATGCTAAAATTTTTAAACTTTAAAAGAGATTTTATACTTGGATTGTAAATATACATACTTGGTTTCAAATTTATAACCAATGATATATTTATGCATCCATGCCAATTCATCTCATATCATCAAATAACCATAAATGACATGTATAATGATAAATTTTAAATAAAATTTAGGAGAGAAGGACAAAAATTAGTTAAATTTAAAATTATTTGAATGCAAATTACAACTAGTATTGGAGTTGAAGTTCTATTTTAATATTAAAAAATATTTTTTAATGTCAAATTACAGAAATAACTATAACGATTTTTCATTTTGCATTGGAGTTACTCTAACTAAAAAATTATAGTTAATAAAAGGCCCCACCATCCAACAAAATTTGCCACTGTTTCTCAGTGCCACCTACTCGGTAGCTGCTGCTTCCTCTTCCGACACTTTTATTTTCAACCGCTTTTACTCTCAATTCACGTCTTCCATTTATCATACGTATATCTCATGTAGTCATGTGTACACAATAATGTGTGTATATACATATATACCTATATCTATGACTACTAGATAGGAATGTGACACATGTTCATGTAATACTCGTTTATTCCATTTTAGTTGGTTCGATGTTAGTTCGTTTCTTTACTCGATGCAAATTTATTAACAATTTTTTAAGATTATTCTCTTTTATTATAGTTTTCAATTTTGATTTTTCCCACGTATATATTAAATTAATGTATTAAATATAAGTTAAAATGAGAAGAATTATTACAATTTAATTTTTTTAATATATATAAAAAAATTTAAAAAGACCAGTTGAATGGGATGGAAGGAATATGAACCAGATAATACTGCGTTACAATGTCAATTTAGCATCTCGACGTGGAATGTGGACAAGTTAAACACTACTCCGTGCTTCTTTATTTTTTAGCACATATTTTAAAATGTTTTGACTATATAGTTAGAAATATTTTTTTTTTAAAAAAAAATTATCAATAAAAGTATTCATTTAATAGTATTATTAACAAAAAAAAATTAAAAATAACATTTCTAGTTATGCGGTCAAATCACCTTAAAATATGTGATAAAAAGTTACTACTTTTGTCCCTAATTAGCCGTCTTTTTTTGAGTTTTCGTTATCAAATTGACTAGTTTTTTTTACTAATAATTAAATATTATTTTTTATAATTTTAAAAAATTAAAAAATACATTTTAAAATAGATTATATATATTTTTTAATAACATAAAATTTTAATTTTTTCAATTATATATTATATTTAAATTACAGTAAAAAATAAGTTAGTTTAAGCGTACTAAAAACAAAATAAACAATTAAAAGGAGACGTTAGCGATATTCAAGAACGGATGGAGTACTAGCAAAACTTACTAGCTAGTACTTTAAAATATATTATATGTTTTGTATTAATCTTAATATAAAATATATTTTATTATATTGTAAAATATAATTTTATTTTATTTTAATATAATATAATATTAGATAATGATATACTTTTATAAAAAAAATATATTATAGTTTTGTAAATTTAATATAATAACATAGTAATACGGGATGACAAAAAATATGATATAATATAAATTATTTATATTGTAGTTAATAATTTTAAAAATATATAATATTTTAAGTTTAAAAGTTATTAAAATAACTTCATATAAATATTATATATCTAAATATAAACATGAATTTTAGATTTAGCTTTACACGTGGAGAATGGATAAGAGGAGCCCCTTATTTATAATTGTCCGGTAAATAACAGAAATAACAACGGTTGATCCCTATTTTTTTTTTAAATTCTAGCCGTCCATATTTTTATCCAATAGCTAGACAACCATTTACTTAAGATAAGTCTTGTTAAATGATTGTTACGGATCGGGTGCCCTTAAAAATTGATATTATGTTAATTTGAGTGTCTTACCTCTGAAGTCAGAATATAAATTGATGTCACTTACCAGTTGTTACCCGTTGACGAAGAATACGTCTAACAAGTTTTCAAAATGGGTACCTAAACTTAAAAATAGACAACATGATAGACAATACTACTCCTAATGATCATTAATATATTCTAAATTTTATTAGTCATATTTTATTAATAGGTATCATCTAGTCATCCCTTGTTTTATTTTTATAAATAAAATATTTACTTCTCTCCTTTTCCCTCCTTAATTTTTTCTCATTTTCTATTGTTAGATTCAAATTTATTATTATTATTATTATAATGAGAAATGAGAATAGATATTGGAGTTGGAGTTGACATTAAAATTGATATTCCTAAATTAATAAAAATCATTATTTTATAATATTTATATGAAATGAGTTAAAATACTGATCGACTCGCTCCAAGGTACAAGTATATGACCATAAATTACTGGTTTCGAACTATACAGAACTCCCTAGTATTATCTAGTAGTGTTGCATAGAGTCCATAAAATTATTTATTTAATATTCTTATACTGCAATTTAATATTAAAATATCAAAAATGAAACTCAATCAAACTTTCTACAAAAACGAAATGAGAAAGAAAACAGCAAGGCAAAGGGCCATGTGCCTCTTTATTCCAACCCTTACAGAGTCAGTGATAGGCATGCACAGCTACTCCTGCCTCTACTACTAGTATTACTACATCCACAAAATAACAAACAAGCCTCTATCCCTCTCTGCTGCTGCTTAAAAGAGAGTCTGAAAAACAAAAGCTTTAACTCTACTTTTTTTCTTGTTCAGTTCAGTTTGAGTTGAGCCCAGAATCTAGCTAGACCTGAGAAAATTTATTTATTACTGACTCCCCATACCTCATCAGCCAAAGACAAGCTCATTTCATTCTATTGCTTACACATTCAAGAAAATCTAGCAGCACTAGATCATGGATTTGGAGCATCTTAAGCACTGGACAGAACATCAGCAGCAGCAGCAGCAGCAGCAGCAGAAGCAGCATGAGTCAGAGCAACAGTCGGACTTAACAAGACTAGTTCTGAACGACTGCTACTACCAGCAACACCATTCTAACTGTTCAGAGCTTCCATTGTTTACTACACCTCCTGATCAAACAAAACTCAATCTCCATTCAGTACCCACATCTTCTACTGGTAAGTTTTGTGCTCATCTCCATCTATGTTTAGTTATTCTTGTACTCTTTTTAGTATAACTTGTGCAGCTTATATAAGTATACATTATTAATTAAAGTAGGGATGAGGGGAACTAGTAGCTACTTTAGCATGGGTCAGTGGCAGGAGCTTGAAGTGCAGGTATGTATCTTCAGGCACATGATAGCCGGTGCTCCTGTTCCTCCACAACTAGTCCACTTGGTTAAAAAGAGCCTCATTCTCAACTCTCATTCTTCTTCTCCATATTATTACTCCTCCCCTTATCACACAGCTTGTAAGTTTAAAGTTTTCACCTTAGTATTTTATGTTTTACTACTGTTTCCTGTTTATTTATGTTTCACTCCTCTATGTATGCGAGGGAACTAAAGTATTGCAATCAGGGGGTTACTGGGGAAGAGGTGGAATGGATCCGGAGCCAGGGCGGTGCAGGAGGACTGATGGGAAGAAATGGAGGTGCTCCAGGGATGTTGTGGGTGGCTACAAATACTGTGACCGTCACATGCACCGCGGACGCAACCGTTCAAGAAAGCCTGTGGAAATTCCCACTCCTTCCTCTACTGCTGCTCCACTTGCAAATAACAACAACAATACTACTATTAACAATAGTATTGGAGCCTTGATCAATTCCAACACAAATCAAGCCATTGCTGCACAGGCACCGACAGCCACCACTTTTGGTCTTTCTAGACCTTCACATTCCTTTGATTTGCTACATCTCAGTCACAGGTATATCTATATATTTTCGTTTAATCAATTTCTTTCTCTTTTTTATGTTGTTGTCTCTTATCTTGTTACAAGTTATTTGAGCCAAGAGAATCAAATGCTATACTTGTTCCCCAACAGGAGAGAAAGAGAAAATATTAGTAGAAACTAAGATGCTTGGCCCCCCATCACATATTAGTTTGGCTTGGTAGGCTTTTGAAGAGTTGAATTTTGGTGGGTGTTGGTCCCCTCTACATTACAAATTCATGTACTTGAGATTGTCAAAATATTTGCATAGCCCCCACTCCGGTAAGCTTGCCAGAGAGTGATGTTGGTAGGTCCCTTTTGTAGTAATCCCTCAACTACTTGCAGTATTTGTACTGATTTGGAATAGACAGTAGTATATTAAACGTGAAGCCAGCTAGAGCACTAAGCAAAATCATGTTATAAGATATTGGCCCTGTTTGGGATAATTTATAAGCAGCTTATAAGCTGAAAAAGTTGGTATATATGTACTTTTTCTGAAAATAAGTAACTTATTTTCAAATTTGGAAATAAGATTTGGTCTTAAATTTCTAAAAAAAATATTAATTTTCAAAAAAATATATGAAAATACTTGTTTTTTTAAAAAGTAACTTATTACTTATAAGTTAAGCCAAACACCCCCATTATCTGGCATATCTGCTGATCTTTTTTACAATAGTTCATGTATCAGCAGACTAGTAGTTCTAATGCGGGGAGGATGGATTTATTTCTTCATTGCAGGTCCTCTGAAACTGAAACTGAGGCTACAGGTTTATATAGAACGTCGAAAAATGAGATGTCCGAGGATGATTTATCGCGCAATCAGATTCTACGTCCTTTCTTTAATGATTGGCCGAGATCTGTTCAAGAATCAGAAAACAGCAAAACCAATGATAGCCCGGGAACTTCTCTCTCTATTTCAGTTCCTGGAAACGCACTATCAGATTTTTCTTTGAAGTTGTCCACAGGTGCTAGTCGAGGAAATCATGGACCTGAAGCAAATGTAGAAAGAGTGCAACCCCAATTACAATGGGGAAGCTCTATGTCAACCTGGGGCACGAATCAAATGGGTGGACCACTAGCCGAAGCATTGAGATCATCGTCAACCTCCAAGTCTTCTCCTACAAGTGTTCTACATCAGCTGCCGCGTGGAGCAGCCAATTTTATCAGCACCTGAGTGACAACTGATCATATATTCGTATGTACTATGATTTTATTTTAATTTGTTTTTCATCAGAGTTGTTTGGCACTAATTTTATCATCAGCTGCACTTGAATATGCTTCCGTTTAGTTCATTGTTGCTTTTATTATAATTTTCAGAACTTATGAATCATCACTATGTATAAAGTTCAATGGTTTGCGCAGTTCTGATGATATTGTGTTAGTTGGCATTGGCTTTAAGAACCTGAACCTATGTGATTTGTGGAATATGTATTGCGCATGATAAACCACCACTGGGCTTCATCACTTGAAGACTTCACTCCACCCTCTTTTAGGTGATACACCACTGCTGTACTAGATGGTGCATATACCATAGATAAATGTAGTCTATCATCATCCACTTCTTCCTGCAGAAAAGAAGGGGCAAGTTAAAAAATGCTAGATAATCACATTTTTTTGCAGGCATGTATCAATATTCCAAAAGAGAAAAACTCTGCATTGTGATCAATAGGGCTAAAGCCTCCAAACAGCTTGTCACCCGAATCCAGCGAACTGTGAACGAGGCATGCCCATTGACCCTGGCTGGTAAATTCATGTATATCAAATGGTAAGAACATATACTTCTCTTTTAAAAAAAAAAAATAGATAAAAAGATAGTGAAATACTGCACATGAAAAACTTTCCGTGGAAGAAACTGTGTCATCTGCTAGAGTGAACCTTGTACATTGGGAGAATGCTCAAATTCATGAAATAGCACCATTATTAGCGCTGAGTAACATGCAAGATGGTGAAGAGCATTGGAAGAAACCACCAGAAAGAACAATTATGTGGATGTTGCCATTTTTGAAGGGGAACAAATTTTGGTTTGCGGGGTGGAAGCCGTGGGTTTAAACTACTGTAAACAGCATAATCTTTTATATATATAATAGGAGGGCAAGAAAAAAGTGAATGAGTCATTTTTTTCACAAAAATTCATGAGACATTTTATTTCATTGATATTACTATTATATCCTTAGTTATTTAAATGAAAAAAAAAATAATATTGCTTTATTAATTGTGTGCATTAAATGTATTGTCATCTAATATTAATAACTTTAATATAAAGCTAATATAAGTGTAAAAATTTTAAATTATAAGAAATGTAATTTTATTTTATGATTTTATTTATAATTTTATAGATTATTTTACTCATATTTCTCGAATGATATATAAAATTTGTGTATATTAACATATAAAATTGTCTATTATAAATTTTAAATATTGTATTAATCGAATATTTTTAAATATGTAGATAGATTAAAAAATGTGACATTAAATATAAGATCAGATATGTTAAATGATATATTTGGATGAAAATATAGAGTTGATATAAAAAAATAATTGATAACAAAATGGAATAATTGATACTATATAACAACATAAAATATATGATGAATTAGTTGAAATTCTGAACATTTAAAATAAATGAATTTTGAACAATAAATTTTGTATTATATAAAAAAATATTTGAATTTGTGTAATAAAATGAAAATTTTAAAGTGAAACCCTATATATTATATGTATTAATTTATTAAATTTAAATATAGGACTTGAGTTAAGTTAAAAATAAATAAATTTCAAATTAGTATCATGTATAATATATAACTACATTATATATATATATATACACACACACACTAATAATATAATTATATTTTAAATATTTAAATATATCGAGTTAGTGATCGTAACACGTACTCAATTCTACATCAAAACATGTGTAGATTTTATTTTAATATATAAGTTAGAGTATTATTATCAAGACTAATAATAGATTATAATATTTTGGGGATTTGCAATTGATTAGTAAATTATACAAGTTGTTATATGTAGGCAAATGTACTCTAACCTTATGTGTAATACGGATTCAAGATTTGACATGATTTTATTAAAGAACTCGAAATTTGACTTAGGTTGACATATATGGTATCAGGTCAGATTTTTAAAAATTTGATGCATCAAGTTGCCGAAAGTGGGGATACAAAAATAGGTGGTATCATCCTACAATAGATAAAAATTCAAAAATGAGAATGTGAAGCTAAAATGGTCATAGAGGTGCGATTTGGACATGTGGATTATGTTTACAACGGAGTTGTCAAAAGTGGGGATACAAAGATGAGTGGTATCATCTCACAATAGACAAAAATTCGAAAATGAGAATGTGAAACTAAAATGGCTACAGAGGTGTGATCCGAACATGTGGGCTATGCGTACGGCATATTTATGAGCTATTTATTCGGACTGAACGTCGAGAATTTAAATAAAAGAATTTCAGAATATAATTCATAACTAAATAAAAAAATATAATAAAAAGGAAAATAAAACTAGTGGCCCGTGTCTCGGTCTGTTATACTAGTTGAAATAATAATTCGTTTGAATTAGACTGCGAAAACTAGTTTACACAATCTTATTATGTGGCTGATTATAAAATTTTAAATCGCAAACTGCTCAAAAGTTTCAACAATTTTAAGTTAATCTTTGTTAAACGATCTGTGCTCACTAAAGAGAGTAATGCTTCCTTTGAATTGATATGTCAATCAGTCAATTGTACTTCTGATTCAAATTAATGGAACTTTTATCTATGTTAAAAAAATTAAAAATATAAAAAATATATTTAATTCAAATTAAAAATTTATAATCAGTACACATAATACGATAAAAGAAACACAATTTAAACTACATGGCACGGGGTTCCTACTTCCTAGGCTAGTGCTATTTAAATCTTTGTTCAGATTAGATTTCAAATAATCAAAATTTAGTCTATTTTTGATTATTTGAAATCTAATCTGAACATAACTCGAGTTTCTGCAGATCATATACAGGATGTATGGGACGAAAATTACAGTAACTATTGTTTAAAATAACATTCAATAAAGATGGTCTCAAAATACTATAATTTTAAAAAGTTGATCTCGTTTGCTACCTTCTAACATGCACATGAAGTAAAAGGAGACATTTGTAACATGCTGACGGGAGGAGACACATCTCCAACATCCGGGACTGGATTCGTACTCAAATTACCGTTCTACATCCACACTTTTAACACAAACAAATTAGTAATAACAAAGTGCTAAATTATTCAAAGTATACAAAGTTTTAATACAATAGTAAAAGTTGCTTTGGCAGAGGGTTGAACTAATCAATCTCCACTTGCACAACCATTACAACCGCAGTGCACACACTCTATAATCTTCTCCTCCCTCAGGTGTTTGGGAACTCTGCATACACAAGTAGTCTGGAAGTTGTGATCCCGTGGCTGCATGCATCTTAAGCAGCAAAGACGCTCGTAACCAGGCTGCCATTGTTTTAAATCAGATGATGAGAAAAGAGTATAGAGATAAGATAATCAGTGCAAACCAACTATTTCAGTTCTACATACAAGGAGAGAGGACAGAAGGAAGAAACAATAATAATTGAAAATGTTTTTATCAAACCCCTCACTACGTGAAATAAATTATTCACCCCATGATTCCCAGATTTCTAATTACTAACAAAAACTTTATTTAATATATTGTGGCTGACAGATCATCTGATGTTATATCAAGTACCCAAAACACACAATAACAATTCTATATATGCTGTGATACTCATATATGTGCTAATTTTGCATAGAACAACTAAGAACCAATTTATGTAGGATGCGAGGGCCAACCTTTTTCCACTTGGCTATTAGATTGCGATCAGCATAGCCTTGCTCCAAGCAGAACTCATACAATTCTTTGGATATTTCCTTCCTGCGGTGATAAAGATCGAAAACATATCGACTCTTCTGATGTGCTATCTTAAATATTGGCCACATTGTCTCACATTTTCGCTTGCCATCATGCGTATCATTTTCGGCTGAGGAATGAAAGAGCACACCGCAACATTATTTCACTAAAAGATTTCAGAGAGAGGAGAAAATACCGTAAAGATTTATGTGCATAGATAGATATCAGTACCTTCTCTCATCTTTGCTTGTAATTCGAGGAGAGTAGGCTCGATCAATTCAAAACCCTCTGGGACCTTGACACGATTTGTCCTCACCTTTGGCATTTTTCTTCAGCTACAATATACGTTTATAGGTAAAACGAACAAAAAAATGATTGATTTGTATTAATTATGCAAGTCAGATCTATAATCCACTTAAGCAAGTATTTTCCCTATTGATGCAGATTTGTATTTTTTGACTAAGCAAGCATAGCAGTTTGGTAAGATCTCAATTACTAACTGATGTGCTTCGGAATTTGAAAGGATCAAAATACACAGAAGCTGGAAGGGAGGTAGTCTAAAAGTGAGGTGAATACAAATGCCCGACAAATCAACTCATTCCACCTAACAATAGCAATCCTATTAATTTTATATATAAAATAACATTACAATCAAAAAAAAAATCCAGCAACCAGGGAGAAGCCAAAGCTTAGTTCTACGAAATTCTAAAATTCTATGCATGCTTAAATCTTGCAAAGATGCTTAGTTTCTTCTGAAATAACAGTCTCTCTTAACAAGATTGGACGAAACTTCTCCATTACCCACTGAACTTGTACCATTAAAGGATCAGCAGATACACAGCTCTTCTTCACCATCTATCAAGCATTAATGTCTTGTCACCCAATTGATTAACACATTGTGAGCCAAGAGTAAAAGATTTAAGCCTTGATAAGTTAAAATGCCACAGCAATGATTTCTTGGTAATCGCAAGTATAAACTTCAATTTTTATGTATAAAGTACAGCTGTCAAATGTAATATCATACCAATAAACTAAAACTCGTAGATAAATTTTGAATCAAATCATATCCAAAACCAAGTGGGAGCTTAGGACTAACAAGGTTCAACACACCTTGTAATAACTAAGATTTAATGTACCTTTGTGTAAATACTAAGTTTTATTTAATGACAACGGTCCATGTTTGAGAATAAGTGTATAGATTTATTAAGTTAATTAGTTAATATACTCCGTTTAATGGCCACATTCCATTTTTTATTCACTGTTCCATGATCCCAGTATAGAACACTTATATAACCAAGGCTCAACACCTGTTGTGTTGAACCTTAGTTATAATTAGTTATCATTATATATGTATCGAATCTTGGTTGGTACCTATATTATTTGGTTTATTTGAAACCTGACACATTGCAAATATATTGTCAGCGTCAATATTATATTAAATTCATCGTATCTAAATGAAAACAGCATACTCTTGATTTCATGACTGATATGGAAGGGTTATTGAGGCATTGTATACAACAACAATATGCAAATTTTCATTAAACCAAAGTGGCATATAAAACAAACATGAGATATTAACAGAAGATTTAGCAAACAAATATGAGCAAGTATGATCCACGAGCAGTAAAATTTATATATGAATAGGACAATAGGTTCAGAAGTTTGATCGTACACAGGTTGCAGCAAATTTGTAAAAACTTTGGAACAGAGCATGCATGAATTGTCCATTTAACATATAACACTAGCATAAGTGCATAACCTTGCAATAATATTCAAACAAACCCTTAAAATCAGCATGAGTAAACAATAGTAATAATAATAAATAAGGAATGATGTCACTGCTAAGTACAACACAATGTAAAATCCAGATACATCGCAACGGTGCCTTCTTCTGATTTAAGCACCTGATTAATAAATTTACATTTTACATATCTAAATAACAAATCCTCATAGCTGGAAAACTCCGAACACATATTAGATTTACTTTTGTATGCACGAAACCCTTTTGATAAATGGTAGAAGACCGGGATAGGATTAAAATTTCTATGATATATGAAATTCCAATATTTAAACAGGAAATAAGGGATAACCTAACTTGATTGCAGTGAATTGTAACTAGTTGAGAGTAAATAATAATAATAATAATAAGGTCCAGGCCGTCCTGAAGCTATATGAGTATATAGATAGATGCTATTAAGCACTAAATCAACAATTATTACATCTAATCAAGACCTAGTAGTGGGGTAAATGTATGGGTGGATGATTGTTAGGAGATTTTCATTATTAATATTAATCAAAAACTTGCTAATTGAAAAATGAAATAACAACAAAATAGCAAACATATGGAAAAGGGCGTTACCTGAGAATTGAGAGCCTTGAAATCCAGAGCGTAAAGCGATTTTGAGAGAGAGTAGCGCGAGTGCGTGACTCTTAAAAACAACGAGTTGTCTAGTACTCTAAAATTTACTAGTGGGCCTAACCGGGTTTTAGGCGGCATGGAATTTTAATGGGCTCGGCAGCTATGGAATCTGGGCCATTTATTTTAGCCTGCCTTTTTCAGTTTCAGACGATTATAATTTACTGCATAATATAAATAGAAGCATTTTTTTTATTACTTTATAAATTTATCTATGATGGTATCTATCTATTCTACTCCCTCCGTCCCACCCAATTGTTAACGTTTCGGAGAGAAGGTCCTGCACGCATTTTAAGGTGCATATAAAGTATAGTTCCATAACTTATTTTTTAAATATATTTTTTCTGAATAAAAATTTAATGTTTAAATTTTTATTCAGAAAAAAAAAAATTAAAAATAAGTTATGAAACTATACTTTATATGCACCTTAAAATGCGTGTCGGACCTTCTCTCCGAAACGTTAACTTGGGACGGAGGTAGTAATAAGTTTGGGGTGAGTAAAAATCCAACTCGATAACTCTTTATCTTTGCTCTTAGTTTACGGTTGACAGTTTCTCCAAAAATTCACATCAAAACTTTTGACGAAAGAAAAAATAAATATTTCAAAATGAGATATGTGAGTCCTGGTGTGCAAGTCAAAACGATATTTTGTGTACGCCCCAAATCATTAGCGCCGTTTCTATGTTAACCAGCTCTTACACCCGTGTCTTGCACGGATAATTTCTAATTTATATCCTAATTTTTAAACAATCTGTATTGGTAGGAAAACTTCATATTTGTGCGTAAATTCTCTAATTCAAAAGATATATATATATATAATTTTTTTTACAACTTCTATGAGATATCTAATTGTTGATGATGGAAAATTAATTAAAAAATATGTATAAAAGTATAATAATAATATATGAAATAAAATCATTTTCTAAAAATATGACATTGCAAATTAATTAAGTTAATTAAATATGTATAAGAGTATAATTATAGGTTAATTAATTAAATATAAGGGTATAATAATAACTTAAAAATTAGAATTAATTAATGACCAATATGACAATAGCAAGTGATGTGGCAAATGAGGTGAAATAAAATCATTCCCAAGGATATTGTCTTTCTGTTTTGTCAAAAATTTGTTTTTATTTTATATAGCAACTCCCCCGTTATACACTCGATCATAGGTTCCGAGTTTCTTAAATCTTGAATATTTACTTTCTTCGTTGTCGACTTGCCTTTGTTAATTTGTATGTAGAAACCAGCAAGTGTGAGTCGCTCACTTGAAAGTAATTTCTTTATAATAGTAGATATTTTTCGTTTAACCAGAGGCACTGCATAAATTTTCTTTGTTATATACCGTTCAGATTGCCTACATCTAATGCTTCCTAAATTAACGCTTGAAAAATTAGTGGGAACAGCAATATATATCCCGTGGAGAACATTGATTTTCAACATTATAAATTACAGACCAACTCATATTTTGAGCCTAATTTACACTATTAAGCCTAAGACTACTAAACCAGTATTAAAAGTGGCAGTAGCACCGTGTCAAATGATGATTTTTTGTTGAAACCTAAAATAGCTCAAACTCCAGGTTCTCACCTGTAGTTCCGTACTCAAGATAATTAGCCCCCTTGCCCCAAGAAACAAATTTTGGAATGATAGCATCATAAGCCTCTGGTACTTCAGGCGGAACTGCACATCGTATTAGTGCCCAGTTAAGTCCTTCAAAGAAGGGGTGCTGCTTTATTTCAGCAGCACCTCTTGTGTATCCCAGACGGTATTCAGGTTCCTTCACCAACAGCCCACTGATGAGATCCCTTGCCTGAAAACTCACAATCGGGGTGTCTGGAAATTGCAGACTCTGCAGTACCACAGTAGCTAATGTTTCTTCATTTCCTGCACCTTTGAAGGGTGTCTTCCCATACAGAAGCTCGTACAGAAACACACCAAACGTCCACCAATCAACAGCACTTCCATACCTTCTCCTTTGATAATCTCAGGGGCAAGATATTCATGTGTACCAACAAAAGAGTTGGATCGTGCTTCTGTTGGTTCGGCCACAAGTAGTGGCAATGATCTCATACGGGTTGCAAGATCAGTTTTCGCCTTCCTCGACGTTCCAGAAACAGGTAAAAGCCTAGGGGTGAAGCATGAAACTTGGCAAGAGGGCTTCATGCAGAAAGGATCTATGCATTTGGATCCCACACAGGGACCCGATACCCGTGCAGGTTCTATAACCAAGGAAGATGATTTCAGGAGCATCGGGTTTACTGCACATCTGAGTGAGAGATCAAAATCAGAAAGCATGATGTGTCCATCTTCTCGAACCAAAATGTTCTCTGGTTTCAAATCTCGATATACAATAACAAGCATATGCAAGTATTCCAGGGCAAGAAGGACTTCGGCAAAATAAAATCTGCATATGCAAAACACAAATTAGTTTGAGAAACAACACCATGCATGCCAATGTGGTGAAGTTATTCCATCTCCAAAAGCAAACGGCAATGTAAGAAATGATATTTGATTATGAGGCACTTCCCTGCCTAAAGGTCTCAGTACCAGTCAAAAAATATAGAAAACATAAACCTAGCAGTTTGATTCCCAACTAACAACGTGTTGCACTTAATTAGATGACGACAATTTTAATTATTATGTGATTTATCTGCTTGTAAAGGCCTTGATTATGCATAACCCTAGCATAAAGAGAAAATGTTGCATAGATACAATCATGAACACACCTTGCTGCTTGTTCATGGAAATATCTGCTGGGTTGCTTCTGTCGCAGTACATGCAGGTCTCCACCTGGACAATACTCCATAACTAGACATGACAAATTATCTGAAATGAATTGTGCATATAAAGTAGGCAGAAAAGGATGATCCAGAATTCTCAATATTTCTCTCTCAGTTTGGGCCCTTGGAATCTTCTTCCTTTTTGTCAAAAACTCGTTGTCCATTACCTTTATAGCAAATAGGCAGCTTGTTCCAATCAATTCAGCAAGATATACTGTACCAATATCTCCACCACCAAGTTTCTTTAAAAGATTAAAATGTCCCAGGCCAAAAAATCCATACTGCTTTATAACATGCTGGACAGCTTCCCACCTTGAATCCTTTGACATATGGGGTCTGTTGCCAAAACTAGATCCACTAACATAGCTCTCTTCACTTAAACTGGTGTTGCTACTGAACTCACCAATGCTACTCTTTGAGCTCTGTGAAAATTCCCCTTTTTCTTTATATTGCAAGTTTTTACCAGTCTTTGGAACAACAGAACAAGCACTATAATTGAACTTTGTTTTGCTTGAAGCATTTTTCATATTGGTAGTGCTGCTTTCAGTGCTAAGAACTACAGAGCTAGCTACTGGATAGTCTTTCTCGGACTCTTTCTTTGAATTTTCCAGTGAGCATTGACATTTCTGGCAAACCAATTTGTCTGTCCTGATATTCGAGTCACAATTAACATCATTATGTCCAATAGATGTTGAGCTCCGCTTTGGTTTCTTTTTAGCAAAATTCTTATTTCTGATGACTGATTTAAAAGTTCGGGGAACATTTTTTGACAACTTCCCTGGCTTATTGCTGCTTATTGTATTAGGTGAAGAATGAACTCTTTGAAACTTGCCTTTCCGTCTCAATCTTGGTGCAGCTTTGTTAGCTAAATTAGTTGATGCAGAAATATTCTCATCAACATCCTTTTTCAGCTTAGCAGCGGCCGAGATACTCGCAGCATGCTTTGTTAATTTATTTGTACTATGACCAGGTAGAGAAGCAACTGATCTACTAATTTCTTCCTGTAAAGGATCTACCTTTGCAGACTGTTTATTAAGTTCCATTGATGCAGACACAGCCTCATTTTGCCCAAGTGTAGACACCTTTGTCTTTACTGTCAGTGGAACAGCAAATTGAGGAGACGAATGGGCACTGTAATTAGATGAATGTGACTAGAGCTCTTGATGACTTTGAGGTCCCTTCTCCCATGAACCTGATGTACCTACTTCGGGAACCAGCCATACTTCAAAGCTTCCATGTTTAGCTTCAGCAATGGGAAGACCTGATTCGCCAGTTTCAACCGCAATAGACCTATATAGGCTACTCATATATCCACTTTCTGACACTGCAGGAGACCCTGGTGGCTTTGATAACCGTTTTATTGCTGCCATTTCTGATGCCTGAGATATGCATAGTCCTCTCAATGCCTGCTTTAGAGACACTTGTTCAGAAAAGCCAATTCCAGATATAGATATACTCACTCTCATCGGTCTTTTTGAATCCTTTTTACTTGGCAGTGCGGGAGCCACTCTATTGTCTGGACTCGCGCCCTTCGATGATGTTTTTATATTGATTCCTTCAAATAGCTTATTGATGTTGTCTTCTATCGGGCTAATACGGCCTTGTTTCATCATAGAAGGTTTCCTTGCTTTTCCATGTGCATTGGGTTGATGGATCCCTTGAAATTTCTTACTTGAGTTTTGCTCCTCATCTAATTCAACAATCTCACTAGTACCATAAAACGTGCCCATTGTTTACGAACAACAACTAATTTTACAAGAAAATGGATAGAATTACAACCTCGAAAAAGTATTATTTTCCAAGAACCCTTAGGAATGGTTTCCCATTGTGTTATGCTTCCATGTGTACATTCTGTAGCTTTCCCATAGCGGCTTCATACAGCACCAAACTTCTTAAACACCTACCCTTCTGCTTACTTCACTTGATTCAATGTGCATAATCTAATACATGAATGACCCAAACAAAATCAGTATAAACTGAAAACCAGAAGTGCAAATATATTTGAGCTTCATCAAAATAATTAATACTAATAAGTCTGACTGTAGTTGCTAAAAGAAATTAATTGTACCAAACAATGACTATTACAAATTAGATCTTAATAAAGGAAAATTAAGGAAATATTATCATTTTTCTGTTTTTAGCACATCTTTTCATTTCTAGTATTAATCCTGTGACACCTGTTAGTACTAGTTGTCGTTATTAAGGTTGTTATCAATGTATGGCCAGGATTGTAGTATGTTTGGAGGCCAGCTTTCTATTTTGTCTTGTACCTCCCAATGAGGATATATTCAGTTGTGTGCACTCACTATGAGACACAGTCATTTTAATATCAATCTGCCTTTCATCTTATCTGTTGTTCTTCTTCTTTAAGCATTCTTCCTGCATTTTTTCTAGCTATGAGATCCTATAATAGATTGTCATCATGGTATCAGAGTTAGTATGCAAGGAATGCAAATTTATGGTTGTCTTTCTTCACCTCTAAACTTCATCTTCTAAAACCTCACCTCTGTCATCAATCTATTTGCTTTTCTGTGTGACCCATATATCTCTCTCTTTTTCAACCTCTCTAACAATCTAATGGCTGCTACTCCGTCTCGAATCTCCTATCAAGACATGGTAAACCCTATCTTCCTTCATCCTTCTGATAATGCTACATCTATCCAGATTGACAAACTACAAGGCAATTCAGACTATCGAGCATGGCGTAGATCTATGGAAATCAATCTCTCTTCTAAAAGAAAGCTTGGTTTCATCACCGGCACAATACCGATCCCTACTAATGATCCCACTAAAGTTGAGATGTGGGAGACATGTAACAATATGGTTATAGCATGGATAACTGGTAATGTCTCTTCAACCATCAAACAATCCATTATGTACATGTCTACTGCCAAAGAGATCTGGTCGAATCTTGAAAAACGTTTTGCCTTGACAAATGGCTCTAGAAAGTACAAGTTGTGTAAAGATCTTTATGCTTTAAAACAACACTCCATGTCTGTTACAGAGTATTATACTTGTATGAAATCTGTTTGGGAGGAGTTAGATTCCATGAATATTCTTCCCACTGTTCCTAGCCCATCTGTTGAGGTTCTTAAGCTCCTTGAAGCTATTAACACCCACAAGGAGGAGTCACGACTCTTTCAATTTCTAAATGGCCTCAATGAGATATTTAACCCACAAAGAAGTCAGTTATTACTGTTAAACCCTCTTCCAACTGTAGAGACTGCTTGTGCAGCACTTGAGCAAGAAGAAGCTCAAAGAGCAGTGTTGAATATGTCCACACCTGCTTCTGATTTAATGGCCATGTATAGTCGAACTCATTCTGAGAAGCCTATACAGTGTACTGCGTGTGGTGTCAAAGGCCATATGGTTGATAAATGTTGGACTATCATTGGATATCCCAAATGGCACCCAAAACACAATGCAACCCCTTCCCACCATCTTCGACACTCATTTGCTCCTAAACCAAGACAACAATACAACTCAGCCAAATGGTCTAATTCTTCAAAATCCTCTTCAAATTTTTCCAAAATCGCTGCTAACGCTCAAAACTCTGTTCCTTCTACCAATGCCCCTGGACTTCTTTTTACACCACAGCAGTTAGAACAACTTGCTAAACTCATGCCACAAATGCAACTTGGTCAATCAAGAGAGAATGACACAGATGAAGAAATTGATTATCATTTTTCTGGCATGATGTCTCGTTATGGCAATCAAGATGAGAGTGTTGGTTGGATAGTTGATTCCGGTGCCTCTGATCATATGACACCAAATTTACACAACCTCATACATCCAAAACCTCAATCAACTACTTCAACTATTAACCTGCCAACTGGAGCTACTACTGCAATATCTCACGTTGGAACAGTAATTCTGAAATCCGGTTTGGTTCTTCAAAATGTCTTATGTGTACCAACCTTCAAGCATAACCTTCTATCTATTCAAAGACTAGTACAAGATGCTAAATGTGAAGTAAAGTTCTTCCCCGCATATTGCACTATTGTGGATAGCTCAACAAGAAAATTGAAAGGTGTTGGCAGAGCCAAGAATGGCATTTACTATTTGGACACGGAAGCTCCAGACCAGTCTCCTATTTGTCTTAGTGCTGATATGCATCTGCAAAATGCAGGTAATCATCCCTCTCAATCTCTGCATAATAATATTACTCCATTATCTATGTGGCATCATAGGCTTGGGCATGCACCTCTTGATAAATTGCAATGTATACCTTGCATTAAACCATACACCAAAAATCAAACACAAATATGTATTACTTGTCCAATGGCAAAATTTATCAAGTTGCCATTTCATAAAAGTACATCATGTGCCTCATCAGCCTTTGAACTTATACATATTGACATATGGGGACCATACAAGGTCCCTTGCAATGGCAAGTATAGGTTCTTTTTGACAATTGTAGATGATCACACTAGGCATACTTGGATCTATCTGTTACAACATAAATTTGATGTCCTAGAAAATCTCAAAGCCTTTGTTCAATATGCCTTCAAATATTTCAAAAAGTCTATTCTATACATAAGATCAGACAATGCCCTTGAGTTCGATGACCAAGCATGTAAAAATTTCTTTGCTGAAAATGGAATTCTACATCAAAAATCTTGTGTGCAAAGGCCCCAGCAAAATGCTAGGGTAGAAAAGAAGCATAGACACCTTTTGGAAGTGGCAAGATCATTGAGATTTCAATCTGGGTTCTCAATTTCTGGGGAGCATGTGTTATGGCTGCTGTGCATATTATCAATAGACTGCCTACCCTTGTTTTACAAAATAAAAAACCTTATGAAAAATTGTACAACACACCACCTACTTATGAACACCTCAAGATATTTGGTTGTCTTGCATTTGCTGCTAACCCTGAATTCCCATCTGATAAATTTACACATAGAGGAGTACCTTGTGCCTTTATGGGATATCCACCACTCACAAAAGGCTTTCTTTTGCTTAATCTCTTGACCAATAAGCAATTTGTGTCGAGAGATGTAACATTTCATGAAAATGTCTTCCCTTTCCATCATAACTCAGCCACTTCATATATGCAGCCAATACCTCCCTCATTTCCTACCACACCTTCTCAACTTGTTTACGATGATTATTATTCTCCATTTGCAACTGATGCAGATGAGGATAGTCCACAACCACCACCTGACACCAGCTCTTCATCTATCAACACTCACACTTCTACACCGGTCATAACTCCACCTGTTCTTAGAAGATCCACCAGAAATCATGTCCAACCAGTGTGGTTACAAGATTTTGTCACTAAATATCCTCCACCGTCTGTTTCAAATTGTGCAGTTACAATGACCCAACCTCATTTCCAGTGCTTTCAAGCTACACTTCAAACAACACAGGATCCTCTCTCTTTTAAACACGCTAGTCAATGTGATCATTGGGTCGATGCCATGAATCTGGAACTTGAAGCTCTAGAACTTAATAATACTTGGGATATTATGACTCTACCACCTCAGAAACATGCAATCGGCTGCAAATGGATCTTTAAGACTAAATTTGCTCCAGATGGGACGATCGATAGACACAAAGCTAGGCTGGTTGTCTTAGGCAATAAACAACAATATGGTATCGATTTTGCAGAAACATTTGCCCCTGTAGCCAAGCTTACTACAGTTAGGACTCTGTTGGTTGTTGCAGCAATGCAAAATTGGCACACTTGCCAAATGGATGTAAGGAACGCATTTCTTCATGGTGAGCTACGTGACACAATCTATATGAAACTCCCTGCAGGATATACTGGAATAAGAAGCAGAATTTCTAAAAATGTAGCACCTGCACAACCTACAATTCATACTCCACTGGTATGCAAGCTCAAGAAATCTCTATATGGTCTTAGGCAATCTCCAAGACTCTGGTTTGCAAAACTCTCTTCCAAACTGTTAATGTGGGGATACAGCCAATCTAAAGCATACTATAGTTTATTCTTTTTACAGCAACAAGACTATGTCATCTTTGTTTTGGTGTATGTTGATGATCTTTTAATAACCGGAAATTCAATGGCCACTATACAAGGGTTGAAATTCCACATGAAAGATTTAGGCAATTTGAGATATTTCCTTGGTATTGAGATTGACAGATCTGCAGATGGCATTTTATTATGTCAAAAGAAATATCTCACTGATATCATACATGAATTTGGTATGACAAATTGTTGACCAGTCCATTTGCCACTAGACTGTCATCTTAAGCTTACTCCAGAGAAGGGTGATCCCTTACCTGATCCCTCTGTTTACCAAAGATTAGTAGGTAAACTGATTTATCTCACTATTACAAGACCTGATATCTGCTTTTCAGTTCAACTACTATCTCAATTTATGCAAAATCCAACCACAGCCCACTTTCAGGCTGCCAAAAGAGTTTTACGATATTTACTTGGAACCCTGTCCCAAGGCATTCTTCTAGCCTCTGATTCTGCCGCCAAGTTAACTGCATATTGTGACAGTGATTGGGCCAGTTGCCCAACAACAAGACGATCTACATCTGGCTACTGCATATTTCTTGGTGAATCTCCGCTTTCTTGGAAGGCAAAGAAGCAATCTGTTGTTGCTAGGTCGTCTGCAGAAGCGGAATACAGGTCCATGGCCTTGACAACCTGTGAAGTTACCTGGCTTAAAGCTCTGCTCAAAGACCTTGGTTTGAAGTCTCTCCCTCCTGCCGTTTTAAAATGTGATAACAAGGCTGCCATTGCTATTGCCGCCAATCCTGTGCTTCATAAGAAAACTAAGCACGTTGACATTGACTGCCATTTCATTCGTGATCATCTCAAAGCTGGCACAATCACGACCGAACACATCTCCTCAACTGATCAAGTTGCAGATATTTTCACAAAGATACTTCCGATCAAACTTCACAATCAGCATGTTGCCAAGCTGGGAGCTTCCTCCAAGTCTGCTCTTCCAGCTTGAGGGGGAGTAATAAAGGAAAATTAAGGAAATATTATCATTTTTCTGTTTTTAGCACATCTTTTCATTTCTAGTATTAATCCTGTGACACCTGTTAGTACTAGTTGTCGTTATTAAGGTTGTTATCAATGTATGGCCAGGATTGTAGTATGTTTGGAGGCCAGCTTTCTATTTTGTCTTGTACCTCCCAATGAGGATATATTCAGTTGTGTGCACTCACTATGAGACACAGTCATTTTAATATCAATCTGCCTTTCATCTTATCTGTTGTTCTTCTTCTTTAAGCATTCTTCCTGCATTTTTTCTAGCTATGAGATCCTATAATAGATTGTCATCAGATCTGTGATGTTTTCGTTGACTTTTGCAGCTACTGGTAGGTATATGTTGACATGTAAGTTCCAATTTCAGAGAAGAAAATCCTATCTAAGCTAAGACAATTCAAATAAACGTAATCCTGAATTCATGACAGCAGGTATAAGAAAACGATCTAATATTTAAGTATAATGTATCTAGTCCCTATTGATTGTTCAACTAGAAAAAAAGACTTATATTTATGAAAACATAAGCTTGCATATCTCCCATGATCAATTAACATACACAAACTCTTCAAGCCAGTGAAATTGAAACGATCGATAAGTGTGTATTCACTGTTAAATCATTATAAACAAGTAACTGCCACACTCAAAACAAAGAACATTTCACAAAAATCCAACCTTTCATTCAAGTTTTCAATTAGAGACTAAAAGAAACTACTTTTCAAACAATAAAATTACACACACATATCAAAAGTAAACAAAACATTGAAAACATAACTTTACTTCCTGATCTTATTATACGGAACTTAAAAAATTTGAATATTTTACTAATTAGCTAAAAGAAGATTGAAATTTGCATAGAACTTTACAGATTAGTCGATAAACAATCCAGATCAATCACTAAATTAAATCTAAGATTCGAAACATAAATGAGGTCGAAAATGAATAAAGTGAGATTGAAACAATATATATACTTACAGTACAACAATTAAGCTCGAGAGATCTGAAAATATATACAGCGAACGGAGAGATACAAAATAATGAAACCCTGACAGGTTTTTAACAGGAATAATGGAGTATCGGTGAAACAGAGAGAGATTGGGAATAGAGGTGTAGAGCCTACAGATACACGCACTTGCATGTATATCTATGTTTTCTGTGTAGCTTCGGTGTCTCCTTTCTGAGACAGGACCCACAACCTATGGTACAGTATAGTAATGTGTCGCCAACATTGGACGCCGTAATACTAACTTGATCTCATATGAACAGTGTCTAAAAAAAAACGTATATTAAAAAAAATTAATTGTATAATAATTTTTTGTACATATCATATTTATTATAATTATATTATATTAAATAAAATACATTTTATATTATAAATGATAAAAAAATGAAAATTTTGAATTTTTTTACATTAACTCTCAAAAGAAAATAATATTATGTTACGAAGGGAGTAATATTATTTATTTTAGTATTAATAATAGAATAATCAACCCACCATCGTTATACTTTGGATTCGCAGTCTTATTTTCTGTAAATATAATAATATTTGTGTGGTTATGCTATTGTAGACTTGTAGTATTGTGTATCTACATTTTTATTTTGTGATCTGCTAGCAAAAATATGTTCCGCTCTAATTTGCAAATGCCCTGGTATTTGTATATTAATTATTTAATTAATATAATTATTATTGAATTAAAAAATTAATGGAAGAAAATATTATTATTCAAGTTCTGTATTACAAAGATATTTTCACAAATCTTTGATTAATAATACTCTAATAAAGAAAATAAATATCATCACATGAAATGCATAATTATTAGCAAATAATATATAAAAACTAAATTTGTACGACTAATGACTTTACGAAAATTTTTGAATACTGAAAATCTGTTGTGTTAATATTATGTTACTATATTTTTAAGTTGCAGTCAATTTTAGATTAAAATAATATAAAATTAATATCGGTTTTTTTAATGTGTGCGGAAATTTTTGAATACTGGAATATGTTGTGTTAATATTATGTTATTATATTTTTAAGTTGAGTCGATTTTAGATTAAAATAATATAAAATTAATATCGATTTTTCTAATATGTGCTCCTTATCGGTTTTTCTAATGTGTGACCAAGGACACACATTTACATTGGCTCTAATTTATTAATGATAATGGACTTCGTGTATATAAAAAACTCAACTAATAAAAATAAGCCACTTAATAAATGACTAGTGTGTTCCCAATTAATCTTATTTATTTTGATATTCGGTTTAGACTGGTCATAACTCAAAACCCTGTATAAATAAGAAAAAGGAAGGTGATTTGAGAGTGCTTTATTTTACACTGATGTGGGTTGAATATAATGGTGCACATGGTTTTTAAAGAGATTAGCAGTAGTATTAGTGATAAGCTCGCATGTAATCGTGTTTAAAAATAATTGAAATTGTACTAACAAGACATGAACGGGATAATGATAAGCCCGGCTCGCTAGACTTTGGTGCTAAACAAGGATGGTGACTTAACAATAAACCCAACTCATTATCACAAATCCATGTTAAATTGATGTTTAGGTTCTTGGCATTTGAACATGACAAAGTGCAGTGTTGCAGTCCACATCGCCCTTTTCTTTGTTGCTTAGCCTGCTATACAACAATATAACATTATTAATGTCATGCTCAATCTTAAAATGTTTAAAACGACAGTAGTTGACATAGGAGTCTTATATACAAGGCTGGCCCAAACAATTTTGGAAGTTTAATAGAATTCGGCCCATAATCTTATTGAGATAACGAGATTACATATTTCTAAAATCGTAAGATCATAAAATTATACAAGTCTTCCTAGTTCGGTAGTTCCTTACTTATGTTTAATAGATAGTTTGATACACGTGCTACTATATTTATGGGCCGAGACACAGCAAGACTACCGATTGTGTCAATTAACAAGTTTTATTATAATAATATATTAGTTTATAATCAGTTGGATGCACAGATTTTTTAAAAAAATTAATATATTTAAAATAAATTGAATAATTTGAGGAGTGATTAAATTAAGATATTTAAATTGTCTTGGTATAAAATTTAATGTAGATAAAAGAATAATAATATTATATCATTCTTGAGATATAACTAATTAGTTGTTATTTTAAAATTTAAAATAGATAAAGTAGTAATAATATTATAATATTTGTTTAAATTTTATTAAAATTGAATGGTTAAGATTGTTTATATGATTTACCTAAAATTGAATGGTTAAGATATTTTCTATGGTTCACGGCTCAGTACCGTACCATACTAACTGAGTAAAACTTTTAATATTTCAACTATAATAATATAGCATAGATATACCTCGGAGAAATTAAAATTCAATTAGATCATGTTTGTGAACTTTAATTTCATTTTAAATGACATAATTTGATATGTCATTTCAAATTCTCATATTTATACTAATGTTTGAATATTTTAGAATTCAAATAAAATTTAAATCTAAATTGTTGTGATTACTAAACATATTATTTGATTAAATTCAGAATTTCAAATGAAATTTATGTTTGTAAAGACATCATAATAAAATTTGGGCCTAACTCATATACTAATGGCAGGTAGGATGTAGGAGTGTAATTTGAGTCGGGCACTCGCAAGTTGTCCGAGCTTGAATTTGTTTATAAATAGAAATAAATTATTAATAAAAATATTTTTTTATAAATTATAAATTAATTTAAAATTTTTATATTTTATTATTTAAATTGGTGAAATCACGAATAGACTCGGCTCAATAGTGAGAAGTATTATTTTTAAGTTGTTGTATGAATAAAATTTTCAATTTAATACTCTGATTCATAAAAAAAAAATTAACTCTAACTATATATCAAAACCCCTAGACATTAAAAGGTCAAACATAAAATATTAAATCCATAATTACTTGTTGAAATCCATAATCGTTACTGTATCATTAAAAGAGTTTTCAAACTCGATTTATTCATAAATCATTATTGATGATGTTAAATTTTATATATTTGAATATTAAGTAAAATAATTTGAGAGAATATTTTAAAAAAATCTGGAGACCGCATAAAGTATAAACAGACTACTTTTTTCTTTACTGCCTTTTTCATTGGAAAAATATCTATAAACATCTTCCACTCCTTAAATCTATAACTGGTTTTTTTTAATCATAAATCAATGTCAATTATATAACTATTATATGAATTATAATTTAAATATATAATATTTATAACTTTTAAACATATAGTTAATATATTTTGGCAATAAAAAAACATACGCTTAATAAATAGAATTTATTTTTAACAAAAATATATTAAATATAATATATCAACATATAAAGAGAAAAAAGACCCCCAAAACTTTGTTGAAGTACTTAAAAATAAGTTTTGAATTTCATATAGCCCTCAGAGCTAATTAATGAAATTGGGTTTGCTTGGCTAATTTGGGCTAATTTACTAAGATTATTTTAACTAAATAATTTTGTGTTAATACAATATATTAGTAAAATTTCCGGAGAAACCTTAGAATTTCCATGCTCGTGTATAAAATATATATGTCACAGTTTAATATCAACAATTAGCTTTTAGTCAAATTCAAACATTGCTAAATGCAAATAAAGATGCAATGAAGAATCCACTGAGCAAGCCAAATCAAAAAGCAGCCACCTCAAACAAAAAACACAGGCTTGAAGGAAAAAATAACACACTCATATATGTGAGAAAATGCCTTGTAAGCTCACGATTCAATAAAGTTGGTTCAAATTACTCTTTTCCAAAATTATGGCCCTATATATCTATGTGAAATGTAACTCAATCCACTGTATTAGAACTTAAACAAGATTTTCTTTATACATAATGTCAGACCCATCCAATAAAACTCATCCATATGACTCATCTCTTCTTCAATTTTCTCATTCATCTCGGTTAGTTTATTCCCCTTACAAACTCATAAAACACCTTCACGTTTCAATCTCTTACTCACATATATACGGAGTACACCGTATATGCATACATGTACAATTAATTACTTATCTTTACTGCTATTCACTCTTCACAGTGAGATTTAAAAAATATTTAAAAGTTGGATCTGTTTCTTCGGTGTTTTGATGTGATATGCTGTTACGAATTACTGGATAAGATGGTTGCCCAACTACGTATCATTCCATAACACGGTTATCCATGTGACGTATTAAGTTATACGACAACTCGTCTAGCGTATTATATTTAAACCAGCTCGTACACCCATGCAAAACACGGATAACCTCTAGAATTTATCAAATTTATAATTTTTTAATTTAATTATATTGTTTTTTTAATATATTAGTCATACAAGAGTAAACTTAAAATATATCTTTACTCATATGATATTTTTCATAATAATTAAATATTGAAATCTCACACGTAACTAAATTTTTAGTTACAAAATATCACTTTGCACATACATTAAAATATTTTATAATTAACTGATATAACCTGTATTTCGAGTTTTCTAACCAATCAAATATATTTTAAACATATATAAATTTTCTTATCCCATCTCATGAATAACTCACTAATGTTGATAAGAGTTAGACTCAAATAAGAAATAATTTTCCGGAGAACTACTATATTTTGTATTTGTATAATACTATCTCTTATACTCGTGCAAGGCATGAGTAATATTTAAAATTCTAATTATATTTTGTAATTTATTTAAATGTATTATTTTTGTTAAAATTCATAAGGTATAATTCAATGATTTAAAAATATAAATTTAATGGTCGCAATGTTTTTTCAAAAATCTATAATGTTAGGAAAACTATATTTTTTTGGCTGGTATGCACTTGAACTCTCCAAGTCAAAATACTTGTCTCAAGTTCCAAGAATTATATATTTTCTTGTTAACGACATGTTTTGAGATAACTAATTTATAAGATGTCGAATTAATTGAAAAATATGTATAAAAATATAATAATAATAACATATTAAATAAAAAATGTATGCAAGATTATAAGAATAAGTTAATTAAATGTATAAAAGGGTATAATAGTAATATAAATATTAAAATTAATTAGTTGTTGACATGATATACAGAGTCTGCGTGGCTAGTAATGTGGAATAAAATCATTTCCCAAAAGTGCATATCGTGGTGTTATATAATATATAGATAAATGTGTTATCATTTCTCAAAAGTGCATATTGTGTATTATATAATAGATAGATAAATGCGTTACATGTATTTACATATTAGTTGATACGGAAGACGATATGCGGTATATAGTGGGTAAATTAGGCTTCATTCACGCTCTTACATATTTTGGACATCCCTGTTTTAAATTAGGTTAAATAGGGCCATCACCCTATGTATGTAGATATTTAAATAAATACATAATAAATATTTTTTTCTTGAATTTTAAAGAACAAATAAAGATATTATAATAAAACTTAAAATTTGAAATATTTTTGTACAAATTTTATCTTGAACTTTATCATGCTTCCGTTGATTTAGGTATTTAGGTATTACTATATACAATAATATTTCTGTTATGTGAATCTCTTTACATTTTTACGTATTTCACTCTTTAAAGTTTGAACCCACCTAAATTAGGGGTGACAATTTGGATCGACCTGACTATCCGATTCAAAATTGATCTGAAAAATATGAATTCAGATTTGAGTTTTTTGGGTTCGGATAATTTTGGATTGACCTAAAATGACCTGAAAAAATGGGGTCATTTTCAAATTACCCAAAACTCACATGAAATAACCCGAAATTATATATATAATACAAATTAAACATATTAAATATTATTTATATATTAATTAATTAAATATTACATATTTTATTTAAATATTATTAAAAATAATTTTTATTAATTAATTAACTATAATTATTTCGGATCGAAATTCTGAAATTTCCACCCGAATCCGAAATTTCCACCCCTCCCCCGAATGGAATCGTTTCCATTTCACATCCAGATAATCATAAAAAAATTAAACCATTACTATCGTCATGGTGACGCCCCCCTTTCAGACCCATCCCTCTCCCTAGTCCCTACCCCAATTGGCCCCACTTTACGGCTTGCACAATTACACGTAATACACTGGGGTATCTGATTGTGATATTGTTATTTATTAATTTCAATTCAAAAAAAAATGTCTCATTTTTTGTTTATTATCATAATTTTATTTTAAAAGTATTAAATATAAATATATAATAAATTTTTATTATATAAAAATACATGAATATCACTCGGTCGTTAGTGATAAATGCAAATGTGAGAATGTTTGTTGTTTGTCGCATGATCTCAAATTTGATTTTATATAAAATTAATATAAATTCAAGTGAACGATTTTAACAGTGTGATTATATAGTAAGCACGTTTTATGATTAACTAAAATATACATAAACTTATCCCAACAACAGTATAACAAAAACAAATGTGAAAGTATAACAAAAAGAATATAGGAAAGATATGCACAATGTGACCGAAAAGATTATTTATAAATGAATAAATGTAATGCAATAAATTCTAATTCAATTTTTTTTAGTTTTTTATTAAAGCTATAAACATGAATGTCGTGGCAATTGCTCGGTCAGCAATTCACTCAGAAAATAATCAGCCACGTGTACGGTTCCCGTTACGCGATGAATAGCGAATAGCAGCACTGACATATATAACCAATCACTCCATTTCATAAACTTCCAGACGCATCCATCCAACTACTAGTAATCGATCCAACAATGGCGGAGAAATCGTTCAAATATGTCATCGTCGGCGGTGGCGTTTCAGCTGTAAGTATATACTATATAATATACACACAAACAATTGTATCTATTTCTCGCCTTCATTTATTCGTATATAGATTTATACTTCCGTTTCTGCTTTCTGTATCCACAGATCCGATTAAATTGTCACGTCATTTTGTTGTTTCGATCCACTTTATATGTATTTTATGTGATCCGTAGTGATTTTTTGATTGTATGCTTGCTTAATTTTGACATTAGAGTATCTGAATTTAGTCAAACTAATGATTATGCACATAAATTGCTTGCAGTAGTTTTTCGATTTCAACTTACAAGCTGTACCGAATTTCCATCATTTTTTTGGTATTATTATACTTGGCATCCTTGTTAATTAATTTAGAAAGTAACAGGATAACACATAGATGTTTGTTGGAATACTTTATAAACAATGATTTGTAACTTTCGGATAGCATCAATTGTAGAAGAGTACCTGACTGTTGTATCAATATACTTGTGGTACGAATAGTGAAGACCAAGGACAGTTGCTTCACTTGGTAATTGTTATAACCATTTTTTACAAGTATGATTTTATATTGACGGGTGAAAACTTTATTGACGAGTGCATGGACGAGCTGACGAGTAGACACTATTTTTATGTCCAAACGAGTTGATTAATTAATCAATATTCAGTAAATAATTCAATACTAGTTGAATTATTTAATTCTACAAATATAATTATCAATTATATTGATATATCAATTAAGGCCCAATATTAGAGGAAAGATTAACAGCTGACGAGTGGACCAAGTCTTGACGGGTAAAGCTGAAAGCACTCGACGGGCGAAAATTAAGGAAGTGATAAGATTTCTACTTCAACTATAATTCAAATACATGAGATTGATCCCTACAATCAAGGAACGTGATCAATAGCTTCTAGCATGGAAATAGGATCGTGGGAGATATCCAAATCATACTATAAATACAATCATTATTAGATAATGAAAAGGAGGTTGAAATCTACCACAATTCCATATGTACAATATTAACACCCGACGAGTTGCTGCTAGATAATCGACGAGTAATAACTATTTATTTAGGGGTTTCCGCGTCACCAAAATTGTCTTTCATCTTTATATATTTTCAGTCGTCGAATAACTTTTTTTTATTATTTCTACTCGTCCAAATACTTAATTACATATTCTAAACAATTTTACAATTAAAGAACTTAGTTATTGAACCACTATTTTTGGCTAAAATAGTTTGGTACGATGAAGCAAACGGTGGCAAGTGTGGTACGACGATGATGATCAGGAAGAAGGTCGAAAAGAGGATGATGAAGTGCTTGTGTTGGGCACTAATAGAGTTGAGAATGTAACTACGAACAATAACGCTAATACAACATTTCAACGGCAGAAAGATACAACGGACATGCATGACAACGATGAAGAAAGGTCGAATAGAAGGTCGAGGCATAGAAGCTCACGATCTGAGAGTCATGTAACAGATGCCATGAAACTAGAGTTGAAGGAAATGAGGGAGATGATACAACGAATCTCCGGTATACCAAAGCCGTTGGAAAAGGCTACGCCAACGAGCTCCACTGATTTACCATGCACTGATGACATTGCCTTGGTAGAGATTCCAAAACGATTCAACATACCACACATGAAGTTGTATGATGGTGAAACTGATCCACATGAGCACATTGCTCAATACAAACAACGAATGTTTACAGTGCCAATTCCTAAAGAATTGAGGGAGCCTTGTATGTGCAAGGGATTCGGTTTGACACTCACAAGACGTGCCCTTCAATGGTTTGTTAGACTGTCAAATATAACCATATCGTCATTTGCTGATCTCGTCGACGCGTTCAATCTACAATTTGCTAGTAGCAGGTGATTTGAGAAGACGACAAGTGACTTGTATCGAATCGTTCAAAGGTGTAGATAGTCTTTGAGCGAATACTTGTCCAGATTCAACAAAGAGAAGGTGACAATAACAAATTGTGACATACCGACGGCTATTGAAGCCTTCCGTCGAGGGCTAGTAAGGGATACACCATTGTATGACGAGCTGACGAAATACCCGTGCAGGACAATAGACGATGTACAAGCCAAGGCTATGGCCCAAGTCAGGTTGAAAGGGGACAGGAAAGATGACGAGAACAACTACTATCGTCCTAATAGAAAAGTTGTTACGACAAAAGCACGAGACTACGAGCCTTATTCAAGGAGCAATCGTGAGGATGCACGTGTCAGTGCTGTGCAAGGAAGGTCAGATTGGAGAAAGGACCTAAACCTTCCATCGACGTTTGACAATTACGGGTTCAATATTAGCCCGTCAACTTTGGTAAGAGAATTTAACAAATTAGGGGACGCTGTCAACTGGCCGTCAAAGTCAAACAAGCCTAAGGCGAATCCGAAGTCAAAGTTGTGGTGTGATTTCCATGGTGATTATGGACATAGAGCCTATGATTGTGTGGCGTTGAGAAGAGAAATTCAAATACTCGTCAAGAAGGGCTATTTGACAAAATACATGACGGGAAAAAAGCAGGGATAGAGAGTTATCGCCACCGAGACAACCTCCTCCACCACCACCACATCACAAAGTTGTCAACTACATAGCTGGAGGATCAGAAGTATGTGGAACTACGTATTCACAGGCAAATAGAGCTGCTAGAGAGCCCGAAATGAGGGTCATGCGAGCGGACATCATGGAAACTAAGTTGCCAACAATTCAATTCGACGAGTCAGACAGGGAGCATGTGACAGAGACACAACACGACAGTCTGGTCATCTCACTACCCGTCGGGAACTGCCTTGTCAAAAGAATATTGATAGACAATGGTAGTGCGGTGAACATCATGATGTTGGACGCATTACGTGAGATGAGCTTGACTGAACAAGACATGACGAAGAAGTGTACTGTACTCGTCGGGTTCAGTGGCGAAACCAAAAGGATGATTGAAGAAATTTCATTACTCACATATGCTCAAGGGGTAAATTTTTTGCAAAAATTTCTCATTATTGATTTTCAGTCGACATATAACATCATACTTGGGAGGTCATGGATACACGACCTGAAAGCCATTCCCTCGATGTATCATCAAGTGATAAAATTCCCTACACCTTGAGAAGTACAACAAATTTGGGGGGATCAGGTTCAAGCAAGACAGTGCTACAAGACATGTATGAGACTAACAATACAATACAACGGGACGGAAGCCCCTCAAGTAGTATGTACTGACACGGAAAAGTTGACGGAAGTAAGTCTCTCGACGGGAGAAAAGAAAGTGTTAGTGTGGGAAAATGTGCTACCAGAAATTGAGGCTAACTTAATTGATTTTCTGACGGAGAGATTAGACGACTTCGCATGGGAACATGACGACTTAACGGGAATCAGTGAGGATGTCATAACACACAAACTAAACGTCGACCCAAACTACGTACCCGTCCATCAGAAGAGAAGAAAATTTGCTCCCAACAAGAATCAAATTATCAACGAGGAAGTCAGTAGGCTCTTGAAAGCTGGGATGATTCGAGAGGTGAATTATCCAGAATGGTTGGCAAACGTAGTAATTGTGCAAAAGAACGGGAAATGGAGAGTTTGTGTTGATTACACAGATCTAAATAAGGCATGTCCAAAGGACCCGTATACATTGTCACACATAGATGCAATGGTCGACGCAACAGCTAGGTATGAGTTGTTGACATTCTTGGACGTGTCAAGTGGGTTCAATCAGATTAAGATGCACCCGTCAGAAGTTGAGAAGATAGCCTATGTGACCGACATGGGGATATACTGCTATTTGGCGATGCCCTTTGGTTTGAGGAATGCAGGTGTGACCTTCCAACGCCTAGTCAACAAGATGTTCTAGGAACAAATAGGTAAGACGATGAAAGTCTACATTGACGACATGGTGGTAAAGTCAAAGTGCGCGTCAGACCACGTCAGGGACTTGACAGTAACATTTGACATTCTACGAGCTTATAACATGAAGCTCAATCCGTCAAAGTGCAACTTTGCAGTAACGTCAGGGAAATTTTTAGGGCATATGGTGACAAGAAGGGGAATAGAGGCCAACCCAGAACAAATCAAGGCGATATTCGAATTGATGTCACCAACATCCGTCAAGGAAGTGCAAAAACTGACGGGACGAGTGGTCGTCTTGAACAAATTTATTTCAAGGTCGTCCGACATGTGTAAGTTGTTTTACGATGTGCTGAGAAAAAACTAGGGGTTCTGTTGGACGAAGAAGCACAATGAAGCATTGAAGGAGTTAAACCGATGCTTGACGACGACCCCACTATTGTCAAAACCAGTACCTGGAGAGATGTTGTTTGTATACATGTCAGTCACAGAACAAGCAGTTAGTGGAGTTTTGGTAAGAGAAGAGAACAATATGCAGTCTTTAATATATTACGTCAGTAAAAGTTTGGTCGACGCTGAGACAAGATACTCGTCGCTAGAGAAGCTGGTGTTGGCTTTAGTTGTCACGTCGATCAAACTACGACATTATTTTGAGGCCCACAAAACATGTGTCAGGATGAACTATCCATTGAAGACAGTATTGAGAAGGCCATAACTGACGGGTAGGATGACAAAGTGCTCCGTCAGGCTAGTATGTATGACATAGTGTATGAACCTCGCACGACTATCAAATCACATGTCTTAGCTGATTTTGTGGCGGATTTCAACCCAAGTCAGTTGACAAAAGCTAACGACGAGTTACAGTTGATGGTGTCAGAAACAAAGACTAAGCCTTGGACGTTGTACAATGACGGGGCGTCAAATGTTAATGGCACGGGTCTGGGACTTGTGCCTAAATCGTCACAGGGGGATATCATAGCAAATTCAATATGTTGTGATTTCAAGGCCATTAACAATGAGGCGGAGTACAAGGCATTAATCGTCGGTCTCACGACAACAATGGAGTTGAAGGTCAACAACATTGAGGTATGTTGTGATTCTTTGTTGATTGTTAATCATGTAAATGGGTCTTATTCAGCTCGGGACCGGAAAATGTCTGCATATCTTGGGATCGTCAAGGAATTACAAGCAAATTGTGTTAGTTTCAACATTCGTCAAGTACGAAGAGAGACGAATACACAAGCTGACGCACTGGCAGGACTAGGCGCTGTCTTCCGACAAGTGAGCCTGACAACTATACCCATCATACACATCATGAAGCTAGCTACATAAAGGAATGAAGAGTTGAAGAATGTAATGATGCCGGAAGATTTAACTGATAGCCGTCCTGTTCGGCCGACGAGTTGGACTACTGAAATAAAGGAGTACTTGTCGAATGATACTCGACCAAGAAATAAAGGGGACTATTGTTATAACCAATTTTTACAAGTATGATTTTATATTGACGGGTGAAAACTCTATTGACGGCTGCACAGACGAGCTGACGAGTAGACACTATTTTTATGTCCAACGAGTTGATTAATTAATCAATATTCAGTAAATAATTCAATACTAGTTGAATTATTTAATTCTACAAATATAATTATCAATTATATTGATATATCAATTAAGGTCCAACATTATGGGAAACATTAACAGCTGACGAGTGGACCAGGTCTTGACGGGTAAAGCTGAAAGCACTCAACGGGCGAAAATTAAGGAAGTGATAAGATTCTTACTTCAACTATAATTCAAATACATGAGATTGATCCCTACAATCAAGAAATGTGATCAACAGCTTCTAGCATGGAAATAGGATTGTGGGAGATATCCAAATCATACTATAAATACAATCATTATTAGATAAGGAAGAGGAGGTTGAAATCTACCACAATTCCATATATACAATATTAACACCCGACGAGTTGCTGCTAGATAGTCGACGAGTAGCAGCTATTTATATTTTTATTCATCTCAAACACTTGTAATCGATCTTGATCAACATTATAGTGGATATTCTTGGTTGGGCACACCCCACCCGCGGTTTTTATCCCTTCATTAGGGTTTTTCGCGTCACCAAAATTGTCTTGCATCTTTATATATTTTTAGTCGTCGAATAGCCTTTTCTTATTATTTTTACTCGTCCAAATACTTAATTACATATTATAAACAATTTTACAATTAAAGAACTTAGTTATTGAACCAACTATTTTTGGCTAAAACAATAATAACTATGAAATGGAGCTTAATTTTTCTATTTTTGTCATTTTCTTTTGCTTTGCATATGAATTATCATGAATTCGTTTTAAGAATATCATTAGCCTTAAACTTCTTATTAAGTTTCTAAATATGTATCGTTATGGCTAGCTGATCTAGAAATATGATAGGTTATATCAGTAGGACCTTACTGTCTAGTAAGGTTGCTTCAGCAAAATGAATGTTCGACTAATCATTTAGACTGATTTTGTTCCCATTATTAATGCATGTTCGACCATGTAGTTCATGAACGTCTTGCATACCCTGATATAGAGAGAGTTATTCACTTGAAACTTATAATCTTACTACAATGCATGTGGTTGCCTTGTACAATGTGCTATATGGATTGTATTCTGGTTCAGGGTTATGCAGCCAAGGAGTTTGCAAACCAAGGAGTTAAGCAAGGTGAGCTGGCAATCATCTCCAAAGAGGCGGTAAGATATTTCATCATAATACTAATTTGTTGATGTCCAGTCGTTATTCGAGAGCCAGTTTTGATGAGGGCAAGTCAAATTGACCTGATATTCTTAGATATTTGAACAGTATGGATACACGAGTTGTGGCATATGTTCGCTTTTACATCGAATTGTTATTTATTGAGATCTTTTGGTGAGTTCCCAGGTGGCTCCATATGAACGTCCTGCACTGAGCAAGGGATACATGTTTCCTGAGGGTAAGTAATTCACATTACTAGATATGATGTACGGAAAAAAGGTTTCCTGAGCACAGTGCATGCTCAATATCTACTGGTTCTTTGTGTTTTCTAAAGCTGTTAATGTTATCTATTTTATTGCTATCTTGGTTTTTTTATGTTGTTTGGGTTGGTAATACTTTTTTGTGACTTCGTAAGTTGCATTTTTTTTCCTGCAGGAGCTGCAAGGCTACCTGGATTCCACACCTGTGTTGGAAGTGGAGGGGAGAAACTGCTTCCCGAGTGGTATGCTGATAAAGGTATACAATTATACTTTCTCGAGAGAAAAGATACAAACAGAAGATGGTGCTTCTGCATTTTACTGGTTTTTTTTCTCTTTTGGATGAAGTTTCCAATCTCCTTTAAGAGAGGCATAATCAGATGAATGATTCCTCAGTAACACGTGAAAAAATTTCTTACAGGGATATCATTATATCTTAGCACGGATATAGTGAAAGCAGACCTTGCTTCAAAGACTTTAGTCAGTGCGGCTGGAGATACCTTTAAATACGAGTCTCTTATAATTGCAACTGGTTCCACAGTAAGTTTGAATCGTTAATTCGTTATCAATTTTGTTAATATATAGTTTTTAACTAAACTCATTATCTTCATGCTATCTTATCAAACTCACATGTCTGTAGGTACTGAGATTGACAGATTTTGGCGTGCAAGGGGCTGATTCCAAAAACATTTTGTACTTGAGAGAAATCGATGATGCTGATAAGCTTGTTGAAGCCATTAAGGCTAAGAAAAATGGAAAGGTCGTCATTGTTGGTGGAGGATACATTGGCCTTGAGCTTAGTGCAGTTATGAAGCTCAATAGTTTAGACGTCACAATGGTTTACCCAGAACCATGGTGCAGTAAGTGGAGAATAAAGACTTTTACACATATTTGCCAGGTTACATTTTGCTGTATTTCAAGTGTGAGTGGACCTTTAATTGCTGTTTTGCTATTTTATGATTGCAGTGCCTCGGCTTTTTACTGCTAACATTGCTGCATTTTATGAGGAATATTATAAAAACAAGGGAGTACAAATCATTAAAGGAACAGTAGCGGTTGGATTTAATAGCAACGACAATGGGGAGGTATGTACTTGATCTGTTGAGCATTAAACCTTTGTTTTTTATTGTGTTTGTCAGTTTTCATGCATCTGGTTGATATCTAAGTAACATCTTCTTTTCACCCATAATTTAGGTGAAAGAAGTGAAACTCAAGGATGGTAGAGTGCTGGAAGCAGACATTGTTGTTGTTGGTGTCGGGGCTAGACCACTCACGACTCTCTTTAAGGGTCAAGTTGAAGAGGATAAAGGTGGAATAAAGGTTTGTGTAATTACCTGTTTGAAGATTAGCAGTCCTGTTAAATGTTGTCTCTGTAATTGGTGTTGACTTTATTTTGGTGCTGGAAACCAAACACGTGTCTTCCTTTGAAAGTCCTGCTAGATCGTGAGAATCCAGCAGTGTTTATTGACAGATGATTCGTTCGAATGCATGTTGTCCATGTTTTTGCAAAGTGAACTTATTTGCATCTGCTCCAAAGTTTCCATCTTACAGTGTATTAAATGCCGGTGCTAAGACGTAGCATGTTAAAGTAACATATTGCTGTAGAATGTTTTTTGAGTATATCACGGGCCTCTTTAATTTCCATTCTCCTACTTTGGTGTATCTCTATATTATGCATTTTTGCTCTTTTCAAGTCTCACAAAGTCGCGGTATATCATTATAAAGCTCATCATCTGGTCCTTTTCGTTACAGACTGATGCGTTCTTCAAGACAAGTGTTGCTAATGTATATGCTGTTGGTGATGTTGCAACTTTCCCCATGAAATTGTACAATGACATCAGAAGAGTTGAGCATGTTGATCATGCCCGTAAATCTGCTGAACAGGCAGTAAAGGTTGGTGCTTTCTTCGTGCTTACTGCATATTTTTGAATGATCAGGAGATTCTTTTTTTTTTGCCAAGTAATAATAATATTATTAATCCAACAAGAAAAAATACATCAGAGTAGGGTGTAGCCATGCCTAGAGCTTATGGGAGGGACATGCCTTAACTCATATAACAGAAAGTCAAAACGAAGATTTAGCATCAAGCTACACAAAAACTAAGCATACTAGCTAAACTTACCAAGGCCACTCTAGTATTCTACAATATTCTAATGATTGTTGTCAATTTTGCTGAAAATTGAGTTTTTGTAGTATATTTTCAGTTAGCATAGGTAGCTTTGTTAGTCTCAAAGACACATTATGTTGCTCGAACTGATTGGTGCTACCTTGTTGGTGCAGGCAATTTTCGCAAGTGAACAGGGAAAAACAATCGATGAATATGATTACCTTCCATTCTTCTACTCACGATCTTTTAACCTCTCATGGCAATTCTATGGTGACAATGTTGGTGATGCGGTAATCTTTGGTGACAGCAGTCCAAAATCAGAGAACCCTAAGTTTGGTTCATACTGGATGAAGGATGGAAAGGTAGTTGGTGCGTTCTTGGAGGGTGGTTCTCCTGAAGAGAACAAGTCTATTGCCAAAGTGGCAAAGGCGCAACCTTCAGCAGACAGTTTGGATTTCTTGGCACAGGAAGGCCTTGCGTTTGCTTCGAAGATCTAAAAATTAAAATTTTAAGTGTGTGAACAAATTTACTAAACTTTATATTTCTGCCCTTGGTTTTCCAATATTTCACCCACTGTTTGCTTTCTACATTTCATAGACAAAGTATTTATACTATAATTGACTTCGTCATTGATACTATTGATTTGGACAAGCCTGTCTTCGACGCACTGTGATTATTTTTAAAATGCTTCAATGGCAGACATCTAGATCAAATTAATATGATATTTACACACTCCTACCAACCAATCGCTCGTATATTGAAAGACCAAAATGTTACACCTAACCAACAGTAACAATTGAACGTGCAAGGCAATTGTTGGAAGTGTAAAACACCAATGCCAAGGGTTTGACCAAGGCGCTTCTTTTCTAAGGTCGTCTTCCACCTAGGGTTATTTGTCTTTAAGTTTCCTGATTTTTGTTTCTTAAAGAAAAAAGTACCACATTCAATCTTATTAAAATTTTAAGTTTTGTCCTATGTATCTGTCTCGTAGACAAGTTGAAGTATATATGGTCATAGAGATATATTATCTCGTTCAACGTTCGTCGTATTATAAACTCTAACTAATAAAAGTAAGAGAAGACATTTAAAAACGAAATTTTAAATTTTAAAAAGTTAATATTTTTTAACATTATTGAAATAGATATATTAGTTATACTCTAAATTAATATTGGCCAAATACAGAAAATTATCTGCTATTTTAGTATAAGATTAAAATTTTACAAAATAAACATATATAATTTATTTAATTCCAAAAAATGCACACTTAAAACTTCATCATCCAAAAGTTTAAATTTAAACGAGAAACATTAATATTCACACCAACCTGATTTCCAATTTTTAATAAACAAATCCACTCATTTAAAATATTGATTCGAGAAGGTAAGAAAATGGAATAGAAGGCCGAGGAACTGTGTGATGCCCGTAAATAGATTCGATTCCCGTTTATATATTGTGGCTGCTTACTTTTCTAAATAATTACAGCTGTCTTCTTTATTTAAGTGAGATTACGATTTACGGAGGATGATTGTGAGGTGGGACATAGAATAACTAATACAACAGCGACATTTAATTAAGATGATTCTCGTATAAATAATTTATTTATGATGTATAAATTAAAAGAAAACCAAGCCAGAAACATTATTTCAAAAATTAAAAAGCGACCAAGCCTATAACCATTGTTCGAAATTGTAGCATTTTCTAAGCCATCATACATCAGTCGCGCGTATTTTTAAACTCAACTGCATGCCCCACTTCTTGCCCTTCTTCAATAATGCCCTCTTCTTTCGGGCAAATATGATTTCTGTATAGGGGATAGATTATTAGATATATTATATATAATACTCGTACTACTTTTCTGAAGTGGGAATCAGTACCTAATGCTAGTATGAAGGTGGATAGAGGCTGTATAAGCCTTTTTTCCCTTATTCATATTGTTTTAAAGTTTATTATTATCATATTTCGAAAAAATATGACATGTAAAACAAATTACTTTTTTTTTTTATACCAGAAACCAGTACATAATCACACTCATTTTATAGTTTAACGAAGGACCTGCAGCTACACGTTTGTATACGGTATATCAACTTAATTAGAATCCGTTCGAAAATAAGATTTTAATAATTTCAGAATAAAAGTCTAAATTATATAAAATCGATACAAATATGTTTTTCTCTATCATAACTGTAAATTAAAAAAAATCAGTTAATCTAGGTATTGACCTCAAATTTTTGAGAGGGATAAAGTTGACCAGCGCCTCCCTTTAAACAGAAATCCCTAATTTCCAAAATACATCAAACAATATATTTTTAACCATAAACTCGGATTATTTTTGATCATGCACATCATGATTTTTAAATATAACGATATGTGTTTGGCATAGTGGACATAGCACACTTCCAAAAATAATGAAATCATGAATTTATAACGTAAAATCATTTTGTATTTTGACGACGTCAAACTTTCTGTAGATACAGAAGCAAAATCAAATTGAGTGTGTAGATATATTAATTTATTTACTAATTTATTAATAGATATATTAATATTTAAAAATATTTTACTTCTGAATATTAAATATATAATAATATTTTATATAAAATTTAACTAATTATTGTAATTATATACTGGTTATAAAAAATTATCTTATTCTTACTATATTTTTATAAACAGTCTCAGGTTCGATTACAATATTTTTAGGTTTTAGAATTACTCCATAACAAATTTTTTAATGAGATATGTTATAAATAATAAATTATAATCGTGATAAAAAATATCTATTATAATAAATTATTTTCTTTTTAAAAATTTGTAAGCAGATGTTAAGTAAGAATTATATTTGTCATTAAAATATAACTTTGTATATTATATATAATATTTTATTAAAAATAGGTTAACCAGGATGTAATAGTATTTTGAAATTATATAATATTTTAAATTTTAGTAAAATTTAATCTAGATAATATTTTAAGTTTTAGAAAAATTTAATATGAATAAAGTAATATTATTTTAATATTAATGTGATCTTACGTAAATAATGAATTGTAATTTTAAATAACTTAAAGTACATAAAGGAGTTTGAGCTTTAAGGGGTGATAAAACTATGTAAATTGTACTTTGCAGAGTTAAGACCTTTCTCGCAATTTATCAGATAACACGATAAATATGAAAATGAAACAAAAATTTAATATTTGACACGAAAGTACACGAACACGAATGTACTGAGATTTAGTGTTGGTTTTGTGTTTACCCTTTAAATACACGACACGAAATAAATATTTTATATATAGATATATTATTTTTATTATAAATATATGTATATTTATTTATATAATTATACATAATTTTACGATTTTGTATGTAAATATAATGTAAATATATATAATATATATTAATAGAAATATACTTACTAATATAATATTTTAATATATATATTTATTTATATATTAATTATTATTTAATATTACACGGAAATAAGATACGAAAAGTATACGATACCAACCTGCACAAACATGAATACATGAACTCTAAATGGAATGTGTTTGAGTTTAACATTTTAGCACAGACACCAACGAATTGACACGTGTATTTACTTGAACATCAACATGATTTGTTATATAGGATTGCACATCTGTATACTGTATGATATTAAATTATAAATATGATTTTAAGTATATTTATATAATATTAAAAAAATTGAATTAATAAAAATGTGAATTTACAAAATTTTGAATAGCTAAACTCTCAGCTAAAAGATAGTAAATGGCAAGATAGATATAACGGAATCTTCGACGTCTACCTAATCACTCTTTCATTATCCTAATCCTTATTTGATTATCACGGAAATACCTGATAATTGTACCATGCGAGTACCATATATATATAAAAGTTTGACTGATGTTATACGACTAATTAACACTTTACATCTTTATGATTTTAAATCAATATTTTAAATCTCACAACTTTTAAATCGGTCACACTTTGCACTTCTTATATTTATTTTTATCCATTTTCACGTTAAGTTCATTTTCTACCGGGGTAATAATTTTAGTATTTTATATTTAAAATGCCACTTTAATGTTCATATAACATATTTTCAATTGAATTTTTTTTGATTTTTATGTTCAATTCATCAATTATTAGTATATAATTTACATGGTTAAAATGTGTTAGAATATAAAATGTTTCATTCAATTTTAATATAAAATTAGAATTGAAAATCAATTATAATATAAAATTAGAATTGAAAAAATAGAGCAAACAATTTTTAAATGATTGTTCTATTATGATGGATCTAATATAAAATGTTAGAAAAAATTAGAATAAAAACTTTTCAGTTGAAAATGTATAATATGAAAAGTAAAATGATCGTTTACATATTAAATATAAATATTACCCCTGTTCAAAATGAATTTTAACGTGAAAATTTGATTGAAATAAGTTTAAGAGGTGCAAAATGCGATGAATTTAAAAGTTATAGGTTGCAAGGTGTTAATTTGATAGTTATGAAATATAAAGTGCAATTTTCTAAAGCCATATGAATGCAAAGTGTAAATTAATCATGTTATATTTGACTAAATGCTAAATTCCATCGATTGTTTTTTTCGATGAAAATTAAATTCGATCGAATGCGGTAGAAAAAGAAAATGATTAATTGCACCCACTTCAATCGGAATGATCATATATTCTATTGAATCTAATTCAACTGATTATATATTCTATTGAATTTAATCTGACTGATGATTAAATTCTATTAATTTTAATTTCAACAGAAAATAATAAAAAATAACTACAGTATTTCACTAATTTTAGTGCGACTAATGTTAAATTCGACTGAATTATTCCAGTCAAATCAAATTCCATTAAAATTTGATTGCTACAAAATGTCTGTATTTTTTTTATCTGTTGTTATATAAATATTTTTCAATCTTGCTTCACGTGGGCGCCCTTTTTCCAAAATTGTGCGAATATAAATTACTCCATCCGTATCAATCAATTGTTTACATTTGTGTGTTAAGAAAATTATATAAAATATTATGAAAAAGAAGGAAAAGTGGATGAAAGATAAATAAAAGTGGGTAAAGTAGTGAGGTCAATTGATATTTAATTGATAGATTTGAAAATACGGAGAAAAGTAGTGGGTGAAAATAAATTTTATAATATAAAAATTTACTATTTTTAGAAAGTTTTGAAATATAAAAAATGGAATGAGACATCCAAAAAAGAAAGTGTAAAAAATTGAATGGGACGGAATATATCTTATATATAATTAGTAATTAGAGTAAAGGGATTAATATGGTTGTCAAATAGATCGTAGTGTTCTCACCCTAAAAATGTACGAAATTTTTTTGAGCATGTATATATATATATATAATATTATAAATTAAAATAATTAAAAATATAGCAATATATTTAAATTATTGGGGATGTGGATATATAAGGAGAGGGCATGTAAGAGTTTTATTCAAAAAGAATATTATAAATTAAAATAATTAAAAATATAGTAATATATTTAAATTATTGGGGATGTGGATATATAAGGAGAGGGCTAGTAAGAGTTTCATTCCATTTTTATATTATATATATAACAAAAATATTTTATTATATAAATATAAGTCTGTAAAAAAGTAATAGTGTATATTAAAATAATATATTGTAGTTAATTAATAATAAAATATTAGTTTCACACTTAATATTATATAAACTTAAAAAAATTATAATAAAATTTAAAATAAAAATTATAAAATATGGAATAATTATTATAAAATCATACTCCCTTCGGTCCCAAATAATAGTTTTTTGACATTTTGACACACATGTTTAAGAGTAAAAATCACATACATATATTTAAAAAAATTATATCAAATAAAAATTTAAAATTTTATTTGATGTGAAAATTAAAAGCTAATATTAATTACAACTATGTATTTTTACTCCTAAATATGTATACGAAAAAATAAAAAAATTATCATTTAGAAATAGAGGGAGATAAATATACATTTTAAATATTTATAAAAGGGCCACTTGTTTAATAAAAATGACTAAACCTGTATCCTGGAATCTTCACTGTCTACCTAATCGCTACTACTTTTTGATAAAGCATATACAGCCAAAGGAAAGTGCTCAAGGGCTCTAGTTTAGTTCATAATTTTAAAAAAATGATATATATATATATATATATATCTTTTTCCTTGATCTTAAATATAATAAATAAAATGAATCTCTATATTGATATCAATAAAATTAATCAAAACACGTTAGCTCTGCAATATTATTCAGAAGAATTTATTTATGGAAGCGTAAAATTGACACATACTTTTCGCATGCAAAATTGACATTCACTGATCCCCATACAATTTTACACAGCAGCGGCAGCAGCATCCCTATAGTCAAGTCTAGTTTGGCGAATTGAACTTGTGCACATCCTTTGTAAATTCCGGTCAACTCCCTGATACTACATGCTCCCACGAAACTACAAATTAAAAGTTTGTTAAAGGAGCTGGGGGACAAACAGACCCACTGAATAAGAGGCCCTGTGGTAGATGTAAATATTGGACCCTAATTATTAAAAAATTTACATAATTTATATAGTTTAAGTACCTTTTTATAACGAAAACTTAAAAAATTAATTACATTGATTGCAACTTCACAATACTAACTTAAATATTTTATTGATCAAATAGAGAGATACAATCATATTTATAATTTATTGAAGAATAGTAGCTGTAATTTCCCTGGTCCAAGACTTGAAGTATGAGAAAATCGGTTTTGTAATCCCCAGATGGTGTCTTATATCTCTGTGATATGCGTTATAAAAAAGCAATTCATGGTTCTGTGACTAAGGCATCTCCAATACGCTTTCTAAACAAATTACTAAATAAAAAAATATAGAATCTAACAAACAATAGAGTTTTAAGAAATTTATGGTGACTCTTAAAATTTTTAGAAGGATCTTCTTTCTCCTCTAATTTAGGAGCCATGTATGCCTCTTAACATTTTTATATCAATAAAATATTCATTCTCTCCAAAATATTCATTACTTTTTTTACTTTTTTTTATCATAATGAGGTCCATATATTAATAAAAGTTAAAATAGAGAGGAAATATAAGGAATATTGTTTGAGTTGACACTCTTAAATATATGTTAAATGGCTAGGAACTTGATATTTTATATTATATTTAGGAGTCAACTAGAAAACTCTTGGAGATGCTCTGATACTCGTACATATATAATATAATGGGTTTATATAAAATAGAGCCGTTGAAATATTTGAGCCCTGTACAGTTAGGCTGACTGTACTGGCTAATCACTGGGCCCGGGACAAATTTACTTTCCGGTGCTTTATAATTTGATTTAGAAGTATAGTTCAATTAACATGTACGATCTTCGAAACAGCACTAACATGGAAGCATGGATAGCGGAGGTATTGCAGCACAGTAGAAAGAACGTCGTTAACAAAATTTTCATGGTGGCCTGGTCTATATGGAAGAATAGAAATGATATCGTCTGGAATCAAAAGGGGAAGGAGTGTGTCGAGATAGTAACATCAGCTATACAGGTCCTTAACAATTGGGATAGTGCACAAGACAAGTCCTTTGATAATTCTATTGGGTTTGTAACTCAAGCGGACGGTGATGTGTGCTGGCAACAACCACAGCTAGGAACAGTTAAGGTAAATACTGATGCGGCTTTATTCGAGAACTCCAATTTATACAGCATTGCTATGGTGGCTCAAGATCATATTGGAGCATTGCTACAAGCGTTATCAAGTTGCAGACAGGGGACTTTGAACCCAGAACTAGCAGAGGCAATTGGGATAAAGGAAACATTAAGCTGGGTGAAATCAAAAGAGTGGCTGTCAGTGATGATAGAATCAGATTGCTTGGGAGCAATTCAAGCTATCAGGTGCTCAACAATTAACCTGTCATACCTTGGGAGGATAATAGACGAGTGCAAGAATTTAATTGTTGAATTAGGGTCGCGCAATGTGACTTTAAAATTTGTTAAACGGTCTACGAACATGATAGCTCACTATATTGCGAGATACTCAAGTTCACTAGCTGATCGTGGTTGGGATATGGGAAATGCCCACCCAGATTTTCTTCATGTATTGTCTAATGATTTGAAAGTTCAATAAATTCATTTTTTTCTGGCAAAAAAAAAAAACAGTTCCGAATATTTTAATTGCAATACTATATTGAAAAATAGGAAGATATAAAATTTGACAAAAATACTAATGAAATAAAATACAGCTTCTCTTAATTATTATATTATATATACTCATTTATTTCTAACAACATTCTCGTTGGAAAAATATTACAGTAATTGTTGGGAACTGTTTTTATATGGCCACCAAGTCTGAGAAACACCATATGAAGTTGTTTAGATAGCAATAACATTCTTGAGCTGTTCATTGTATATTTGTATCTGGTTCAGACATGACTCAATAATAAATTTTAAAAAAAAATATTTTCTTTTTTGCCAAGTAGTTGTCTTGCATACTTCTTTGTTCATAGAACATCAAAACTAATTAGAAAGTTATAATTTTGCAAAATTACGAAGGAAAAACTTTACTAATAGCTAAATTTTTTATTTTTTTTAACTATACAACAGTTTGAACGGTGTGAAAGAAAAATAAAGGGAGTATAGAATTTGATTATTTACGTTTTTAAAGGAGCGAACACCTAATTTAGTATACATAATTTTGGTCTAATTAAATTCAAACTTGCGTCCACAAAATGTTTGTAGATATGCATTACATTTAATAAGCATTACTATATCTCAGCTGATCCCAACAACCAAAAACCAAAATCCAGCACCATTCAAATATTCGTTTTCAATAAACTCTATGAAAAATTATCAATCCTATTTTTTATGGATGGAATTAAAAAGTACTCCCTAAATTTTTTTGCATTTAAACATTTCCAACCCACAGAATTCAAGTAATATATTCAACTCAGATTCACGAATAGGACTCCCCTGTCCTACCGTTTTAATTTTGTACATGGTGTTAAAAAAAACTTATTTACACAAATTTTTCTTCAAATTTTTTTGAATAAAAAAATATATAATACTTAAATTATTATTAAAAAAATCAGAAAATTATATAGGTAAATAACTTTTTCTTTGCACTTTTAAACAAGTCAAAACCGCGCTTATTTTGTGATGGAGGAATTAACCTATACAATAATACATAATTTATAAATTTAGTTACATTTAAAGTTGAGTATGGTTAGATGGAGTGTATAAATGTATTTGATATTTAACTAATCCCACCCATCTAGTTTTGAACTTGGATATGTAATTTTAATTTTGAATTTAGATTTTAAATTTGAAATTTAATCAAATAGTAAATAAAATAATTTGAATTTGAATTTGAATTTCATTTAAAATTTAAAATATTTAATATTAATATAAATTTAATAATTTGAAATGACGATTCAATTCATGTCATCTAAAATCTCATGTTCTCAAACACAATTTTAAATTTATTAGATTTGTATTTCATTATCATAAGAATTATAATTTTGTGAAATTCCACATTTGTATATATATGTGTGTGTGTGTGTGTTAATCAATGTAGATTATAAATTTTTTTTTTGCCAAAAAGAAAGAAAATTTATTAAACTTTCAAATCTTGTAACAAAACATGTTGAAAATCAAGGTGGACATCTCCCACCTTCCATATACGCTCTGCTACAGAACTAGAACCTCTCGCTAAGAAGTGAGCGGCTTGGTTCGCAGACCATTTAACAAATCTAAACCGAACGCTTTTGGACCGTAATCTTGTCAACAAAAGTCGACATTCGCTGACCAAACTCCCTAATTCCGAGAAGCAGAGAAACGAGCTGCGAATTGCTTGAACCATTGACAAACAATCTGACTCCAAAGTAACATTGTTTATCTCATTTTGCGTCACCCAAGTTAACGCTTCTCTAATGCCCATAACTTCAGCCATTTCTGCACTAACTTTGCCTCTCCAGCTTTTCGTTTTGGCTTCGACTAAATGGCCTGCAGAATCATGCACAACAAAAGCAATACCATAGATATCTGACTCCTCAAAAATGGCTGCATCAGAATTAATCTTAACACTATTAGAACTAGGTAAACTCCAATGTTCGTTTCCATCCTCAGGCGACATGTAGCCTAAGAAACGATCGAAGGTACGATCTTGAACATTTTTCCACTGGTCAAGAACAGAGCGTGCTGAAGCTACCACTTCATTCGGGTTCATGCTGCACTGATTCCAAATAAGATCATTTCTACTTTTCCAAATCATCCAACAAAATTTAATTACATGTAAAGGTAATTGTAATTAGATAAGAGTGGGATATAGTTTTTTTAACAAGCAGAGGGGGTATATTTCGACATATTTTTATAAGAATAATAATCTAGTGAAATCTAAATAAAATTAATATAATATAAAAAAATTAAGAAATCTGGTCATAATATGTGAACATACTACCATTGGACAGCACGCACTGTCATGGCAGAAATAATCAAATAAAGCATATATACACTGTATTATCGAGATAATAAAGTTGAAGATGGAGGGAGACACGTGGGAATACGCACACTACACAGTGATATAGACTTAGGGTTGTTTGGTTTGATATAACTTAGGGGGTGTTTGAGGGAACTTTTTTCCAGAATAAGTCAATTTATTTTAAGACAAAGTTAGAGATTCCTAACTTTTTTCTGAAAAAAGTTAATTTTTTTTTGCAACTTATAGAATCTCAAATATACATTAAATACTTGTATAAAAAACATTTATCAAAATATGAAATTTTTATCCGAAAATAAGTCCAAAAGGACTTATTTTAAGACAGACCAAACAGGCCATTAATATTCTCAATTGATTTGATGCAACTTAATATTGTAAATGTCATGGAACTTAAACGAGTACTGTGTTTGATTGTGCAATTTTAAAATAATTTTAAAGTAACTTGCAGTTTGGGTAAAACACAGTAACTCAGTTTGGGTAAAATTATATTAATATATTTACTCATCTTAGTGATCATTTATTTTTTTTTAATTTTAATATTTATTTTTTTAGGTTAAATATTACATAGCAATTTAATATAGTATATTTTATAATTTTATTTTATTTATTTACATTAATAAATTACTTTTAATAGTATATATGAACAATTCATTATGTAATCAATAATTCATAAATCAAATAAATATTTCTTAGAATTGCATAATTTGTAATTTCATTCATTTATTTGTATAAATATTTTTTATATTACTTATTATTATACTTAAAATGAGTTATATACCCACCGATCAAATACATGTATTTTATTTTTTTAAGAAGTGAACATTGTAACTTACTTTGAAGAAAATTTAAGTTAGTACAACTACTCAAAAACTTGACAACCAAACCGGGCGTTAGCAGTAGAATGCAAAAGGGTTAAAAATAAGAGTGCTTCGCCTTTTGTAGACCTATAATAAATGGTTTGAGCGTTTCGGGGACCAGAACAAAAAACCGGCCAAAGTGAGATACAGGATAAATGTTTTTACTCAATTTGGGGATTCCGTCAGGTTCCGTTACAAAAACCGTCAAAAAATTTAAATTTTGAAGGGTAAATTGGACATTCCACAAGTAAGCAACGATCATCTTCTTTGTATGTTATTACTTTAGCCGTCTTTGACCATGGACTCGGAAAATGCCACCCACGTGTCTTCGCCGCCTTACTCCCGGTGGCGCGTGAATTCAACGTAACACTCACTGACCTTGACCTCTTCATCATTAACATAAATTCATTACTCTTTTTTCTCGGTTCCTCCTCCTTTTCTACCTCCTCTCTCACTTTCTTACTCTTCCTAAACATCGACAACAACGACGTCGTTTTGCCTCTACTGCTCCCCCCACTCCCCGTCGCCGGAATATTCGGCAATTGCGGCTTTTCAGCGGTCAACTCAAGGTTGGGCACGTACTTTGAACGCGACCGGAGAAATGGTATCGCGAGTGACCTCGATTTACGCATGGTCGGCTCGGTATCACCGGAGGCCACGCCGGAGAATAAAGAGAAAGCTGAAGATATGTAATTTATATTTTTTAAGTATATGTAATTTGTATTTTTTGGTCAAAAATACCCTCACGGGATAACGGAAGTAACGACAATATGGACGGAATACCCCACAGTGTATACAAAATATGCTTCCAGAACCCCCGTTGGCAGGTTTTTTGTTACGGTCCCTGAATCACTCAAAACATTTATCTTGACTACCCTCCCTGCAATTTTCTCTAAAAATAATTCAACAAAAAAGGAGCGAGTACATTATCTCCTGAACCCGAGCGCGTACAAGAGCCACATATTACCATTTCCGAATTGACAGATAAGTTTACCGGGGAAATATTGAGTAATAAATAGAGCAGCCCAAGACGCCCAACGCACACATTTCTATCACATCTATTCTCTCTTCCGACAATCTGAAGCCTTTTACGACGCCGTTCTTTGTACGTCTGAATGGAGGTTGCTTCAACTTATGATCATGATTCTAGTAGAGGAGTGCCTCCATTGTCTTCATACTATGGTGGTGCTGACACTACTAATAGTAATACCAGTTTAGTTTATAGAGGCCCGGAAAATGAGGTGTTAGATTTAAAATGTGAGGAGGAGTTTGAGTCGAGTGATTACTCAGCGGCCATGAAGGTTCAGAAGTTCTATAGAGGTTATCGTACTCGCCGCTTGTTAGCTGATTCTGCTGTTGTTGCTGAGGAGCTTTGGTACCCCTACTACTACTACTACTACTAATCTACTTTCCTCGTATACTATGAATTTTTTTGACTTTTTTTTTTATTTTTACGGAAATATTCTGCAAACTATGTTCACTTTCATCAACTTCTCCTAAAACTTGAAGCCTAAAGTTATCAGTTCAGGTTGGATGGGCACTCGGGTCATGTATAATATTATGTAATTGGACAATACGAGTAGACAATGCAATTTTTATAATTTGTGCTGGTGCTGGTGCTGGTGGTAGTATATTACTTTGACTAGTCAAGCTAATAATTAATTATACATGATAATAATTTTGAAGGTGGCAAGCAATCGACTATGCTCGGTTAAATCACAGTACAATATCGTTTTTTAATTTCTCAAAACCCGAGACAATTTCTTCGAAATGGACTCGAGTCACGCTGAATGCTTCTAAGGTATGATAAATTAGTAGAGTATGTAGAGTAATTATAGTACACTGAACCATACTAGTACATGTTTTCTCTAATTTGGTGTGCTTATTTCAGAAATTGACAGCTACAGTGTGTTTGTTGTTGTTATTTTGACTGTTTGTGCAGGTGGGGAAGGGTTTATCGAAAGATGCCAAAGCACAGAAATTAGCTTTTCAGCACTGGATTGAAGCTGTAAATCTTTTCACGTTCCCCGTATCATTTTGTTAATTTTTTATGCGTTCCACACTCTTAGCAATATAAGTTGTCCCCCTTTTATTGATGTTATTTGCTTAATTAACTGTAGATTGATCCACGACATCGTTATGGGCATAGCTTGCATTTGTATTATGAGGAGTGGTGCAAAACTGAAGCTGGGCAACCCTTTTTCTACTGGTAAGATGAAGCTTGATTATTATCTTCGAGTTTTTTTACTTTACTGTTGCAGTCTAATATTATGCAAGTTAATCGAGGTGTTTTTTGTCAAAACTTTGTTGTTTTTTGTACGGACACAAATTTGTAAGAGCCAGAGCCTATGTGTAAATATGAAAGGTAATGAATTAGCGAGAGTAAAGTAGAATGTTACAAATGTAGATTAATCATCTCTTCTGAAGAACTGGATACTTACTCCATACTACAATTCACAATATGTTTTCTTAGAGTTTGTTAGTATTGTTTTATAAATATTTTGTTTCCAATTTAATCAATTCTCTATATGTTATCCATGTCTCATTTTCATAGACATGTGATGACATTTGATGGTGATTTTTATCAATCTCATTGGATTTAGTGGTCTGATGTTTCACGTTGATTTTTTGTTAACTGGTTTAGGCAACCCTATATTGTTTAAAACTTTAATATTGACTACAACTAATTTATTATGTATGGGTTAGACTTCTCAAACCACAATCTGATACATAGCATATTCCTTTGGGCTCATACTACCAATTCGACATTGAATGATGGTGAACTACTGAGTAGTAGAATGCACGGAAAATATACAACCCGAATACAACAAAAGATCATGCGTTAGCATAGTGTCTCTCTTACACTCTTCTGCTCTGTAATAAGAGCAGCATACCAGATTAAGTGTGAATGTTGAATATTAATCATATTGTGGGAGGTACAAGAAAATGCTGAACTATTTGAAGTTGTGTCTTGCAGGTTGGATATTGGAGATGGTAAAGAGGTTGATCTTCCAAAATGCCCCAGATCAAAGCTTAGACAACAATGTATTAAGTACCTTGGACCTGTATGTGTACTCTTTATTTAGTTCAGCTGAAATTATAATGGAAATTATGCACCTTTTTCGTTACATGATCTGAAGCCAATTATAATCTAAATTTCAAGTTACTGTCTTGGAATTCATAACTCAGTTGCCATTTTCATCATATTTGCAATATTTAGCAAGAGAGAGAACAATATGAATATGGTGTGGTTGAAGGCAAAATAGTTCATCAACAGACAGGAAAGTTTCTAGATACCAATGGAGTGCCAGGGGCTAAATGGATATTTGTCATGAGCACCTCTGAAAGACTCTATGCTGGGGAGGTAAGAATAAAGAAACTTTCATGGCAGCTGCTAGTTGGTAGTTGGTAATAATATGATCTTCTTTCTGTTATGCATATCTGTTTTTAAAGCTGTATCTTACTATATCCAGAAAAAGAAAGGAGTTTTTCATCATTCAACCTTCCTCGCTGGAGGGGCAACTTTAGCTGCTGGAAGGCTTGTGGCACAGAATGGCATACTTAAGGTACATTGACAATACTCTGTATTTTTCAATTGATAACTGTTCCTATTTTATTGAAATCTCTTAAACTTTACTAGGATCAATACTAGTGGCAAATTCAGTTTAAGTGTCTTGTTCCATCAGTGTTGATAATTTTTAGCATTGGACTTGGAAGTTTTAAGGTTACATTTTCAACATCTGAAGTTTATGTATTATGTGTGCTGTATGTAGTTGGCGTCTTAGCGATGCACTTGTCTGATTGTTTACCAGTGGGCATTGTGAAAAATAGTCAAATGCTGTATGACAAATATCCCTCTTCTATGACTCTACTTCTTGCCATCGGATTCAGAGGAGTTTTTTCTTTCCATCTTGTGGTCTCTCATATATTCTAGTTTTTGAGTTACCTGTCCTGCATTGGTATATCTGATCTCGTTCAGTCGTCTTCAGATACTAGAGAGTTATCAATTGCATCATTTTATGTTTCTTTGGCGCTTAGAACTTGAAAGTTTTGCTACTTTAGTTCTCTTTTCTTGCTCAATTATATTTGATAATAAGCAAAATCTGTGAATTAAGATTGATAAGAAAAATGAGTGAAATTCTGACACTAATTTAGATGAAATTTGTATAAAATAGGGTAGGTAGTAAACTCTAACACCAAACAGTACAAATGCACAATAGCTCGCTCGCCCCTAAAATTTCCTGACAAACTTGACAAAATAATAATAAAAAAATTAATCCTGACAAGGAGAATCTGGGCTGTAAAAAGATGCATTTATTTCATGCACCCTGTAGTTGCATGGCTAACATAAATAACGCTGGAAACATCTATTCTGCACCAGTTATATGTTTGTATAATTCCTTTATATGTTTGTAGTCGATCTCAGCATACAGTGGACATTATCGTCCAACTGATGAAAGGCTGGACAGCTTTCTATCATTTCTGAAGGGTAACGGAGTGATTCTTGATGAAGTTGAAGTAAGCCTTGTCTATTTTCAGATTGTTACTTTCACTATAATTTACCATTCTGGCGCCACTTTTCTTGTATAAATCATATTAGTGGTTCAGTCAGCTACTTGGCTTTGCTTTGATTTTAATGTTTGACAGAGATTCAGTGCATCTGGAAGACTGCAAAGTACCTTGTAATATATATGTATATATATACACCTTGCTCTAATCAATGACATATAATTGGTCATCAGATACGCAAGTCAAACGAAGATTATAATAATGACGATTCCATCAAACCAACTAAAGATGGGAATGCAGCCGAACTCTTGCCAGATTCAGATTTCTGCCCACCTGACATTCTCAACACAGAGGATAATATAGCATTGAATAAAAAACTTGAGGTTCCACAAAATGAAGCCCGGCACAGTTACAGAAGGTCTCTCTCTGGTGGTCTTCAGAGTCCGAAAGCTGAAGTGGCCAAGACAGCAATACTGCAAAGGATCAACTCCAAGAAAGCTGCTAAATCTTACCAGTTAGGCCATCAACTCACCCTCAAATGGTCGACTGGTGTAGGTCCAAGAATTGGTTGCATTGCCGACTATCCTGCAGAACTGAGAGCACAAGCATTGCAGTTCACTAGCCTCTCCCCGAAAACTCCACCAACACCATCGTCCTACAAGAAACTAGGTGGTCTTGTGTCACCTAAGGCTAGTCCTCGTGCTTCAGTAGTAGGGATGCCAACTTCTGATATTTAAGTGTGCTGGAGTTTACCAAATCTTGCTTCGTAGATGTATTTGAGGTTTATGTTGAATGACTCTGTATGCCACCTTTTTATGTAAAATTTCCATAATTTCACTTCTTTAAGATGCTTTTGCTAAACTAAAGGCCTCATTCTTTAGAGTTTCCTCCAGAGTTATGGGCAGGCAGGGCCGCAGGGTGACAATAGTTGGGTCGGGTTTTGTAAAATTCAAATATATAATATTTTTATATTTTAAATATAAATTCAAAATTCAAAATTTAGTATTCAAATTCAAATTTATTGGAATTTGGTCGAATATTATTTATTTTGGATAACTAAATTTTTTTTTATTATAAAAAAGAGTAGTTAAGTTTAATATCACCACAATAATTGAAATTATAGATTATAAAATTTGATAAATAGTTAAATATAATCATCATTAATATGTGATTAAATAACTAACTAATCCTTTGTATATGATTAAAATAAAAATTTTGGTTAAAGTAATGCAATTATAATTGAGATTAATGTTTGTGAGATTATCTCACGTAACTTTCCTCCATATAAATACACAAAAGTGTTATTATAATATCTGACCAGGAACTTTATTCTCATTATAATTTTATATATTAAAATACTAATTTTCACTCATTATTTGAAATTAACACATATAATATTATAAATAATAATAAAGAAAAAATTAAAATAACTAAAAAGCGCCAAAAGGGCCACCTTATTGCAATTTGCAAGTAACTAAAAGGAAAATAAAATACAATACAATACATATTTAAAAATTATATTTGACATGTAAGATATAAAATATTCATCAAAATATAAAATAATAAATTTGTCTACTACATAGATACGATAAAAGCATATAATTCGTGCCAGATTTGAAATTTTTATATGTATAACTTTTCTCATATACATAATATATTTTTTATGTTATAGTTTTGTTAATATTTAACATGAATTTTTTATATTATTTTTAAAGTCGAGGCATGATATATTTTTTATTTTATATAAAAAAATTTAAAAAATAAATAATAATAAATTAATTAAAATGTCTATACAATCATACATGTCCCTTTTTCATGTCTTTCTACATTTGTTAATTTTAATTTTCTCTCTGCTCATACAACATTTAGTAAAATAGATTGTAGCAAGTTATATACGTTTCATAATTTTAAAATAGTTTGCAACCGTAGAAATCATGCAAAAACAATATTTAGCATAAAAAATTTATAAAATTTTTATTCAACCCTTAAATCATGATATACATTTTGAAATATTTTCTTATATGTTTATTTATATTATAACTATCAATCTTACTCTTATATTAGTTCACATGTACGTGGGTCCTTGTGAGATACGTGTCAATTTAACATACATCTTCTTTTTTTAGAGTTCTGTAAACAATGATCTGGCACTACTCTCCAAATCTCCAAAATTGAAAACACGATTGAATATCTCACTCTGGTTTCTTTCACAAATGATGTATTATTCATTTGTGTTCTTCTCTTCTCCTTTCTCAGTTAAAGAATATTGCGATTAAAAGTATCAAAATAAAATTTCAAAATTACCATCTTACATGATGATAAACCAACTTGAATTAGAAGCCGCAAGAGCTTTAACAAATTTAGCCAATCCAACAGACATTGCTCCTCCTGTGCGTGATGAACTACAAGAATCAATCTCTTCTGCCGAAGATCCTGTCTTATTTTCTGATGACGAGGTTAGTTGCTTACACACAAAATATGAGTTGGTTAATGATTATGTTTTTGAATCAAGTAGTTGAGTGTTTTCAATTATTTAATTTTGTTAATCATAAAAATTAAATTTAATATGATATAATATATACTTGTACATAATTGTTATAGATGAATAATTCTTATTTAATTTTAATAAATACTCTGGATAGTATAAAAAAAGATAAGTAAATTAAATACAATTATATATATAATTAGATTCAATATTAATCATTTTATTTAAACAGATATTTAAATAAAGAAAGAGAAATACCTGCATCACTCTTTATTTTGATATTTATTTGTAAAAGAAAGAAAGAAAATCACACAAATATATTCCAATTTCATGTGCATAAAAATAAAAAATAAAAAAATTAAATAAGTTTAGTGTTCATCTTAAATAATTTGATGTTCTTGATTTAGAGTGCTGTAATGGACTTAATTATGCCAAAATAAAAATAAGTAACCATCACAAATATTTTTTGTGCTCATGAATTTTTAATGAAAGAAGGTGAAAAAAGAAAAATAATAAAAAATTGAAATAGGGATCTTTATCATACTTCAGAGTATTATTAGGAAGGAAACCAAAATTTCGAGAAAAAAAATTATATATGAAATTATGAAAAAAGTCATGGGCGAGGATCACTCCAAATGGAATGAGAAAATTTTAAAAACTCTCTTTATTTCTTTTCTCTTCTTTCCACCAAAATTCGGGAGCATTAATATTGTAAGAGAAAATTTTAAAATTTTATCTTCTCTTCTTTCAAATTTATAACTCGGGAGCCTAAATAAGTGTTAGAGTCATTTTGGGAAATTGTTTTCTAAAAAATATATATTATATTAAATCATACATTTAATTTGATTAAGTTATCGTATATACTATTTATTTCTAATTTTGTACTATATAAGTATTAGTTTTAATTAATAGTCATTTATAATATAAATAAATGACAAAAATAAAATCATTATAATAAAATTTAATTATAATTCAAAAAATTTGGATTTATGAAATGGATTAAAAATTAAAAATTATAATACATATAATATTTTTTTAATATATTATTTCTATTAAATATGAGAATAGAGGAATAGGGTCGAAGATCCCAACTCCACTCAAAATTTCCTGTCCTCAATTCAATTTTTTTATTATGCTGTGTTTTTAAGTTTTTTGTTAAAGTAGAGAAACGAAGAGAAGAGAATGAGAGAAAAGAGAAGAATTTTTTTATTTAACATGCTTTAAAATTTTCCTCATTCTGAATGACATGTTTGGATAATTAAATTTTTTTAATTTGAATTTGGATTTAATTTGAATGTCAAGTCATTCAAATATTAGTACAAATTTTAAATTTTGAAATGACAACTAAAATTTTGTCATTTGAAATGAAATACATATTCTCAAATGCAATCTTCGAGTATTTTCAATAGGGGTTGCCAAAATAATTGTCAACCTTTGCCAAATCATCATATATATTAATTTTTTATTTCATCTTTCTTCTGTGTCAACTTTGACAACATTTATTCAAAAACACTCCATAATTAGGAACCTTTAAAAATTGCTTATGTGATCCCATATATTAAATTTTAAATATTCTTAAACTAAAATAAGTACCGGAAATACAGTATATACTTTTTACAATTACTTGTGTTTTTATAATCATTTCGAAAAGTTGACAACCTTTTGTCACCCTACCAACTCCAATGGGTAAGTAACCGAGAGTATCATACCACATCAACTTTGTCAATGGAATGCTCTTATGTCATGCTCCTAAGTTTGGGGATGGTATTATGTTGTGCTTCCAAAAGTTTTCCAAAAAAGAGGAGGGAAGAGCAGGAATTTTTTTTCTTTAACATGTTCCCCAAGTTTTTTAAAAACTGAGAGAAAGTTTTGAAAAAACAATGCGATTTTTTTTAAAGTATGGAAGAGTTTCTCTCCCAATTATCCTTTTTTTGGGAAGAAATTTTTGAGTTCCAATTTTTTCTTTTTTAGAGGACTTATCATGATCTTATATTATATTCTAACATAGAATATTGAAAATGACAGAGAATCTTTGGTGCAATTCGTGCCCATAATAGAATTGGATATCTATCTTATACTATGTTAAATTAGCGCTTCTAAAATTTTAAAGTGTTACGAAAAGAATGTAGCATGATCTTATGTTATATTATAGATTTTAAAGACTTAATTGCACTTTGGTGAGCTGAACTATAATGTTTTTGCAGAAAAATGATTCAATTATAAAATTTGTCAGTTTAATGGCTAAACTATTATTTTTTAGCACTTGATTGCATTCCGTTAAATTTGTTTAACGGACGTTAGTAGAATAATATTTTATTGCATTTTAATAGCCTGAATTATAATTTTTTTTATGGATAAATGACTCAATTATAAAAATTACCAATTGGTTGCCCAAACTATTTAATTTTTAATTGTTAATCGCGTTCAATATAATCCACTACATTTGTCTTGTCATTATTAATACCGAAACTACTATAGTAATTTTACATTCATTTAAAAAATGAATTTGATGAGTCTGTGCAATGTTTAATCAATACTTGAGATTAGGAAAATTTAACACATCTAGTTGTGTTAAATCAAAACGAGCGTAACTATAAATACATGATTAGATTTTATTTTATAAAATATCACTTTTTCTAGAAGTATATTTTCTTTTTCAATTTTAGATATCTTACCGAATCAACCTCATAAATATTTTTATTTTATAAATTTATATTAATATGATTTAAAATTTTAACAAAGGTAGTGGACAATATTTGATACAATCAACTATTAAAAATTAAATAATTTTGCCAATAAATTGGTAATTTTTTTAATTGAGTCATTTTTCTGTAAAAAAATTATAATTCGGGTCATCAAAGTGCAATTAAGTATTATTTTATTAACGTCCGTTGAAATTTTTTAACAGAATGCAATCAAATGTTAAAAAATAAATAGTTTGGCCATTAAAATGGCAAGTTTTATATTTGAGCCATTTTTCTACAAAAACATTATAGTTCAGGATACTAAAGTGCAATTAAGTTTATATTATAATACTTTGAAAGAAAATTTTAAAATTTTTCCAGTGTTTTCTTCCATTCTCTTCTAATTCTAACTCCGAGATAAAGCATTCCTTTCATAAAAAAAATCTGATCGATTAGTGCGAACCCATCCCTATTAAATATGTCTGAAATTACCTACCCTCTCACATTGATCCATACCGAGGCTTATAGTTAACAATGATTATTAATATGATTCTCCTCTTATTTGCTTTGAATATTAAAATTATAATAAAGAATCCCCAGGTTTCTATTACAATCCACAAGTTTCTGGAACTGTACTTGAAATTTCAAGACTTCACATGAAGCGAACTCCAAGGAAAGCTATTTGCAACAAAAAATAATATAATCAGTATTCTTAGTTTCATAATGGTAAATACAAGTTTGTTTTCATGTCCATGTGGGTAACTAGAGCTTCTCATTACTACAATAACTTCTTTATATGCTCAGATTTGAATAGAGTGTTATCTGATATCATCTACTCTTTGCTCACTTGCAACTTTTCTGCATGTAGTTGATGGATTTAGGAAATTTATCTCTAATCTACAACTGCTTTTCAGATAATTTGTGTGCGCACTTACGTTTTGATATATTTGTTTGATATCAGTAGATTATACAGTGTCTCAACATGCTTTGTGAATTGACCTCTATATACTTAACATAAGAAATATGTTTCTGAAGGCTGTGTTTGTTTGCAAGGACTACAATCTCAGACTTTATCATTTGTATTCATTTTATCTTACTTACTCTTTGAAGATAATATATGGACTAGTTTTGATAACGTTTTACTTCAGATTGGCAGACTATTTAGTGCCACTGAAATAAACTAAAAATGATTGAAATTTATTGCATGGTATAACTTAATGAGTAGAAAATTAGAGTAAATAGCGTTGTAGTCTGGGGACTATAATCCCATGAAACAAACATGCCCTTAATGTGTTATTCTGCTGATTATGTATTGTAAATCGCCTTATTGAAGGAAATTAATAATCATTATATTTTGTTCTGCTATTTTAATTGCAGGATCATGTAATTATGGTTCAGCCATATGGTGAAAAGGATAGCAATATGATGGTGAGAAAGCTGATACAGGCCGAGGAAGATACTGAACTTCAACCAAATCCTAGTAGCAGCAGAACTTGTGCAACATATGTTGGCACCAAGACAATACAGGATTTAAACATTGTCCCAGAGGTTCTACTTTAAGTTTTGCATCTGTTATATTTTCCTTGTTTTTATTGCATACATTTGTTTGGTTGAGTCTTTATGATTTGAGGGCATCATTCGATTGGGACGCTTCTCCATGATCGTTTAGGATGGAGCAATTAATAATATGCTCATATAGGATCGAGTCCTTGCTGAAAATATGTAAGTGACGCTAGAACACTATTTAATGTATACAGATTACATAGACATCTGATTAGCTAAAATTTAACTACAAGTGATATAACAATGTGGAATTGACTTTGTGAACTTATCTATGTTTCAAGGCTTTACAATATTACCTAAAATCAATGTTCAAGACATGGATATAAGGTGTATGGTCTGATATTTTCAAATAGGGGATTGTGTGCAATGTATTCCAAGACCTTTGGAGGAAAAATGCGGTCAGTCTGTCACATACAGCAAGACAAGCATTAAAATACTGCAATCAGAAGCTAGTCGTTGCATGTCACTATTTTGAAGGCTTCAAGGAGGAAAAACAACCTCCTCTGAGCATATAGTAAACTATATACCGAACATAGCACGAGAAAGGTTAAATTCATAGCAGATCATCCAAATCAGTGAAAAATGTAGTTGTTTTAGACATTAAAGATCATCCAAATCAATGGAAATTATAGTTGTCTTTCGTTTTTTAAAACGTTTAATTCCGGTCCTAAGTGGTACACACACACATATAAATTCAGAGCTTTCTCTTGATGATTCCAACATCCTTTTATGTCCATCTTCTCCATACACTAGAGTAGGTTGCTCATCTGATAACATACAGAACATGCTTTTCGGAAATTAACTGATTCGTTGTTAAATTTTTTGAAAGCAACCCAATACTTAATATACATCAAATTATCAATATTGTAATGACTCAAGCCTAAAGTCAATTGGCCTAACCAGGCATTGACATTGAGTTTCTGGCTCCTTAACCGAGGTCATCTACTTTACCGACAGTGGGATGTTGCAATACAGATTTTTTATGAAAGTAGAAAATTGAAGCAGAAGAAATATAACAAAACACATAACAATGTGGGTTACTTTTGTAGGAGGCATGGATATTATTCCTTGACTTTTTGATCAGTAACTTAGTCTACAGTTGCTGCTGAACCTGTTAGATTCTATCACCTGGCTTGTAGGCTTTATCTGTTACAGTAATTCAGTATACTAAGTCTTGTTGTGAGTTTGAGTTGGCATTGCAAATTTAAATTTGAGAATAAATCTTAATGCATAATTCAGCTGGTGATGTAGCGTGATACTGTCACCAAAGTATGCTGCTCCTGTAGAAGTTGATTTTTTTTTTTGTCATAGCAGGATTTTGCAGTTGAAGATCAGCAACATTCTGAAAAGGAATCCAATGTGATGGTCAGAAAACTGATACAAGCTGAGGAAGATACTAAATTTCAACCAAATCACAATTGTGGGAAAAGTTCTGAACCACGTGTTGGCTGCAAGGGTAGACGGAATTTGAACTTGCTAACTGAGGTTACACGTTAATCTTTATGTATATATCATACATTTTCTTTTAGTTTGTGGATTTTATTGGTAGAATTTTTATGACTCAGGGCCAGAAGGAAGCCCGGAGACTCCGTCGGATGTTAGCGAATAGAGAGTCAGCCAGACAGACGATTCTTAGGAGGCAGGTATGACCATACCTGCTAATGTTTTGTTATGCACCTAATGTGGACTTTATATTTAGCTTACTCATCTCATTTTTGACGTGATACTTTGATGATAGCATGAATAGAGACATTTCTTGGTTATTCAACAATTATATCCTGTATCTAAGAAGTTCATTATATTAACTGTTATTAAGAAATGTCTATCCTTCAAAAAATAACCAAAAATTAAAAATGTGGAGCTAGCATTTGCTCCTAGATGGTTCTTTGTTGTTCTCTCAATTGAACTTTTAATCAGAAACTGAGACTTTTTTTTAATAATATATTGCAAAGGCTCATTGTGAGGAACTAGCAAGGAAAGCTGCTGAATTAGAATGTGAAAATAACAATCTAAAGAAGGTATGCAGCATTCTTTTTCAAAGTTCAATTCCGCTCAAATTTTTTTAGGTTGATGAAGATTGGAGCAATAAACAATAGTTGTGTTAAGTATTATTCATGTTCTAATTTGTAGTTACCTAGGTATATCTAGTCATAGGCAGTCCTTGAAGTTCTTACCATCACAACATTTGCATAAATACTCACTATGATGATATTTCTGTGAGAAGGAAAAAGAGGTGGCCATGAAAGAGTATGAATCTTTGAAGAACACTAATGAGAGCTTAAAAGCTCAGGTAAATAATTTTTTATTTGAAGATATGCACCTTATCATTCAGTCAACTAAATGATTTCACATGCTGCAGCTGATTTTTTACGGGGTAACAGTGAATGTTGAAGTTGAAGAAACTCAAGAGGGTTCGAAGTTTAACAATGCTCACATACCAACTTCAACATCTACAAGTAAACAACTTTATGTTTATAACCAACCGTCCAGTTTTCCATATTTCTTGCCATATATTACTCCAGGTTCAAATATACTCCAGTCTGCACCTCAAAACGGTATTGTTAATACATCACAAATTCCTGCGATAACAAATGGCAATACTTCTTCTAAATCAGAGCATGAAAATCCAGTAAGGATGAATGTACCAGGGAGTCCATATGCACTGCCATACACTTGGTTGTTTCCTCTATCATATCATGCTAATGGAGTACCTCCTCAGTCGTTGGACTTGGCTAATAAACATAACATAACTAATCAGTCCAGTACCAGCTCATATCGGAAGACTGTAGATGATGGGAAGGAAGATCAAAGATTCCCACTCAAAATGATGAGAGGTGAAGCTTCTACCTCAACAGAGATTATCAGGCCTACAGTACAGATTTACTGTGGAAAAGCTTCCAGGGAAAAAGTTGCTCATAAGCATAAAGTAACATCTGCAGCAGCTACTGATAGTTCATCAGAAGAAAACGAGGAAACTGTTATTGGTCTAAGAGCGAGGCCGATTGATACCATAAAGAGAAGGAATGAATTTATAAATTCTGCAGCAGCTACCATTAGTTCATCAGAAGAAAAGGAGAACCAAACAGGCGGTAGTCAGTTCCGGAGGCAGATAGATGCTTTTACAGCAGCAGCGGCTAGGAAGAGGAGAAAGGAAGTCATTAAAACGAAGAACTTTCACTATTCCCGTCAATCTCATCTTAAGATATTAAGCATTTAGGTGGAGAGTCTACCACTCTCCTCAGCATGTGGCAGGGAATGAACTGAGTGTTGTTGCAGTATACTTGACACGAAGAACTGATTTCTAAAGAAAGATACCTAACTTCGGATAACGTTATATATCTTTCTTTGAACATCAGTTTTTTTTCCTATCGAGTATACTGCAATAACAATTGGCTCAAGTATCTTACTGAAATCCTGTTTTCAGGACAAGGTTTTCTTCAACTTTCGAAATACTTCAGAATATAAATAAGACAATGAATTTTCGGATTTTGAGGATGCAGTAGTTGTTTAGAGAGACTGTTCCTTTTCTTTGCATATCCTTATGATGCTGTTGCAACAAGGTAGTGCGATGTGAAAATTTTTGTAGGGCTTTGTAATGTTAATAGGTTGAGCAGATACTGAGGTATCTAAACGTTCTGGGGTGCACCATGGTCTTCTCAAGACTTTGAAGGCACTACTCTTAAATTTTGTAGAATGCGTCATGTTTTAATCTTAATGGCTGTGTTTCTCTGTCTTTCAGCTCTGGGAATGTTTTGACTTGATGTTTATAAAACAGTTATTTATTTATTATTTAGATAGTATAATTAAGAAGTTGAGTTGGGTGGCCATGGGTTTAACTCCTTATCTGGTATACCGGGTAATTTTATGGAAACATAGCCTCTCTATAATCTTGTATATAGGCAAGACCCTTTGTTTAGGTATTATAATTAATTTGCTCTTTCGAGCAGGTGACCCGATCACTGTGTCCTTATTAAGAGAGCTTAGTAGCCTTTTTGCTGGGCATTCATAAAGAAGTGTTTTTTTCTTCATGACTTTGTTCCTCCGAGTCCAACTTCTTACAAATGATTTCGATCACAGAACATTATCTTACGAATTCAAATGAATCTTCCTGACTTTATCTTGAATGCCAATAATTGATCACTGTTGATAAAATGATTTACAAATTAAAATAGGACTTTTCACACTATGACTCGAGTCACTCCACTCCAGTGATCCTGATAACACCTGACTTTTGTCTTCACCAAATTTACCGGTTACCACAACTTTGAAAGACTTTTTCTGGTGTGGCCTTTCGAATACCATTGTTTTCGGTGCAACAGTAACAGAAACACCCTGGGGTGACATAACTTTGGCTCTATATTCCGATTTTCCGGATGCAACATTGGTGACAGTCCGAAAGAAAGAAGCTGAAATCTTAGTGGAGTTGGGAGAAAGCTGTATGTGCATAGAAGGATAATTGAGGCCATCGAATCCTCGAGCACGTAAGGTTGAACAATCATTTAGGTGTTTACCACCAGTTATTATGCGAATAGTCGTGCTGTTATATCCTTCTTTGCAGAGGAAACGAATGTAGGAGCCTGGGTTCATTTCGTATACAAGGCCAGGGTCCAATGCTTTTGTCGGGTTTATTTGGCCTGACCCTGTGGCCAATTCAGCTTCCATTGGCTTCACCTTCATTGTTGTAGCTGCAGAGAAGTCAAAGTTGCAACTCAGACAGTTTTATAAATTACCATTCAGAAAAAATATAGTTTCTTACCGGTGGTCATGAGAGCGGATTTAATAGCAGAAGGGGACCAGCCAGGATGGAAGGACTTGACATAAGCGATAGCACCAGCAACATGAGGAGTAGACATTGATGTCCCTGATATTATGTTATATATTGAAAACCTATTATCAGTACTGTCTCCTGTCAAAGTCACTAATGGTGAATATGCAGCTAAGATGCTGAGTCCCGGAGCAGCAATATCTGGCTGTATGTTGACAAATTCATTAGTTAGACACTTCAATCGACAATGTGATATACAACATTTTTCATATCTTTTTTTCAGGTTATAATAGATAGATCAAGTATTATTTGAGACCTTGAGGATGTTCAAGGAGATCGATTGGGGACCTCTGGATGAGAATGATGCAACAAAGGGAGCAGTATCCATGTTAGTAGTTCTGGACTTCTGTATTGTACCTTTTGCCGCCCTAATATTTGTCACATTATATATAAAATATCTGTTATTTTTGAGTGATCACAAACGAGGAAGAATACATATCATTGGTGGAAGTAAAAACAAGGGTTTACAGACCTGGTTGAGTTGATATAGTGATCTATCTTTTTACCGTCCTTCTCATTGACAACCGTTGCAGGTATGAGATAGGAAAAGGCCACCTCGTCTGAATAATTATCGTCACCGCACATTATGATTCCAGCTCCCTTGTTTTCACTTATTGTGGAATCCTGCCCACTTGATCCGAGACAGTACACTATTTTCCCCTTCACCTTCCTCTTTGTTAGACTCTCTTCTTCACAAGCACTGTAACCATAATACTGACAGTTTACTATCACTATCAAACAGAAGTTTTGAAAATGATATATTACCCCTCTTGAAAAGGAGAAAATGGCTACTCTGCATTCATTGATAGTCTAGTGGTAAGCCTCCTTATACCTCCCTCATGAAATGGGTTAATATCGTCACTTTTTTCGCCCCTTCTCGTGTGCTTTGAAATTTAAGATGTTGAAAAATATGTAACATACCAAAAAAAAAACCTGGTTCCACTTGTTATATCGATACCTGGCATTTCTGTAGGAAGCTTCTCCGCCACTGGAATTGGCTGCTAGTGCTCCACTTGTTAGAGAAAACATTTGTTTTTTGGGTGAGAATGTGTTGATAGAAATTCCCTACCAACAAACAAAATTAAGTGTGTAAGAATGTAGTTTATTTGATACTGCAACATATTGTACAGTAATATACATGATTACCTTAGCTGTCATGCCATTGCCCAATTTGACATCAGTCTCGAATTGCCTATCAATACTGCTAGCACCAGCGGTAAATATCCATGGGGCAACATTTTGGACAGTAGATGTCTGAGGCCCATAATTTCCTGCTGCGCATACTGTCATAATTCCCTTCTTCAGAGCATGAAAAGCCCCAATGGCCATTGAATCTTCAAAATAGCTTCGGGCCGGGCCTCCTATGGATACAGATATAATATCAACCCCGTCAGCAATGGCTGCATCAAATGCAGCCAACATGTCCATGTCTTGGCAGCCAATACTCCAACACACTTTATATGCTGCTATGCGGGCTGATGGCACTGCGCCCCTAGCTGTGCCTTTGGCTAAGCCGTACAAGCTTGCACCGTTGACTGAGACCCCCGCTGCAGTAGAGGCGGTGTGGGTCCCATGCCCCTCTGTGTCCACCGGAGTTAAATGGTCGACCGGGCTGCCATCAAGATTGAAATATTGTGCACCTATTACTTTGCTGCATGGAATGCGTTTGTATTAAAATTACGTATTAGTTTCCCATCAAATACAGTGACTTATTGACTTGGGGAAATTATATATAAAGAGATGAAATTTAACTTGTTGCATCCAGTGAAATTGGAAGCCTTGGCACATTTGCCTTTCCATTTGGATGGGGGAGGACCAAAGCCTCTATCATTGAAGCTGGGTGACTCTACGTAGATTCCTGGGTTAAAAAGAGATGCATCATAAATTCATGATACCTACAAAATATTGTATACACATATTGAGATGTACGAACTCATGATCCAAAAGTGCAAATAGTAATTACCTGTATCTAGAACGCCGATAATAAGGTTGCTCTCAGTCTTAGGGTTTCTCTTAGTTTTTGCAATATCATCGTACAATCCGAGAAAATCCCATGACCTTGTAGTTTGAAGTTTTTGTATAGTATTGGGAAATACTGATACAATTCCCTCTTTCTCTGCATGCAGTTTTAACACGTGAATGCATGTAGTAGAGTCACAGTACTCTATAATGACAGATAGAGAGAGTGTGTTCTGGCTAGCTCATTATATATGCATACTTGACAGATATGCTGCTTCATGAGGCAACAACCGTGCTGCAAACCCATTAAAGCTTCTGCGGTAGCTGTAAATTTTGGATTCACGTGCTATCTTCTCACTGAAAATATCAATCGTCCATGACATTTTTGGATATTAAAGCGCAAATCATGCAAGACAGATGAGACATTACTCTTTTACTCATGACTTTGGATGCATGTATAAAAACTTACTTTCCGGTTGCGGCTGAAAGAATGTTATGGTGTTGATCGTCCATCGTTTTGTCACTCCGTTGCGGTAGCTCTCCCATGTATACTATGTAAGGCTGTTCTTCGAGAGATAAAATATTAAATTTAAAATTCATAACTTGAAAATTGTTGGATCGCACACTGAATGGTTAATTTTATTGATTATATATAGTACGCAGTGTAACTAAATTGCGGAAAAGCAACCAGGAAATTGACCTACCTTTCTTTTATTCTCACCGGGATCAGAGGCACTGATCAACAATGCCAGATTAAACAACATGAACATTGCTGTTATTTTTACAGAATTCTTCATTCTTGTCATACTCTCTCACTCTCACACTAGATATACACTGAATTAACTGCACTAGCTAGCTGAGAGGCAGTCAGGCAAGAATATATAGATAGATAGATAGTAGTATGTTCTGTAACTGCAGTGTTAAGTACGGATGTGTACTTAAATTGAATGTATACGTGTATGCGTATCCCACAGAGGGAAAGATAAAAATTGTATCATTATACTAGGCTGACCTCCAATGTCTCTCTGTGTATTTGACCGAGGACCAAGTATAGAGTTTTGTGGCCCCAAACATGGATCTTCTTGTTTATTTTTTCTTGTATCATTTTCTACTACCACTTTTGTCTGAATTCTTTATCACTTTTTCTCCTTTAATTTATGTTCACAGTTTTCTATTTCTTCCTCCCATGGATTTTCTAATGGATGACAATAATCTAAATATTCTACTTAAATCCCCTTTTTATTAACTAGAGTTACTTGCTATATTTAGAGAATAGAGATAGTAGAATTATAAGACTATATTAACGTCCAAAAACTCGAAATTACTAAATATAAAATTTTATATAATTTCTTTTTCGAGGGACATAAAATTAAAAATGCAAAATTGTTTATATATATGACCGCATCACGCGGAAAATTTAATTTTCATCAAAAAGTTATAATCAAATGTCAACAGTTAGATATGAAATGTAATCGATCAAATTTAATCAATTGTAATTAAAAAAAAATATTTATATTGGCGGTCAAATTTAATTTATTTTGATCAATCAAATTTAATCATTTTTCTGTCCATGGGCATGGATCATTTCCCCCGGGACTCCTTTGTATAAACTTTTGCCCCAGTTGCAGCTCCTTGATTGGCAGTTTAGTAATATGAAATTTTGACTTTGGAGGTCTATATCTAGTTGAAACTCAATCCTTGTATTCTTATAAATTTAATTTAAATATGCAGTCTAAAAAAAATTAATTTAAATATACATATCAAACAATTATATTGCCTCCAGAGATGAGCTGTTACAGCCTGTAATTTATTTGTTATTTCCTCATTTCACTTGTTCCTTTTTGGGAAAAAATAAAATAAAAATTTCTCATGTATATATATACTTAGTTATTATTATATATATTAATAAAAAGAGAGAATACAATTAAATTCAAAATAATTTAAAATTTATAAAGAATAAATATAGAAATTGTTTAAAAAAAAATAACATTTGAATTTGAATTTGTGGAGAAATTCCACAAGGGAGTATCAGATATACAGAAGAGTTCATTTCCAATGTAACAGTACTAGTGTATATTTAGGGTATTCTCTCACGAACTAATACCGGTAATCCGCCGCTGAATGTGGCGGTGAGCCCCGGAGAGAATCGTGGCATGTGAGTTGGAGAAGACAACTTAATATCAAAGCGTCGCAGTAGGCAAAGTGTGACAAATTTAAGCTCTAACAAAGCCATTTCTTTTCCTAAACATACCCTTACCCCAGCTTGAAACACGGGATACTTGAAAGGATTCTCCTGGAAAAATACTCCATCTTTTAACCATCTTTCAGGCTTAAACTCTAAACAATCCTTTCCCCAGTATTCTTTCATTCGACCCATCGCATAGGTATGATAGGTAACCCTTGTTCCACTCTTCACAAATGTTTTGTCGGGTAAAAAATCGTCCTCTAAACAAAATTTGGAATTAAATTGTACGGGAGGATATAATCTCATACCTTCATATACTACAGCTTGCAAGTAATGCAGTTTTTGCAATTGCCCGATACTAGTAATTTCTTGGTTGGTTCCAATCACTCGATCCGCCTCATCTCTGACTGCTGCACTGACCGATGGGTGATTAGCCAGTACCCAAAACAGGCTAGTAAGGGTTGATGCAACAGTGTCACGCCCGGCTAACACAAAATTAATGACAATGTCTCTAAGGAATGTGTCGTCATCGGTTATGCTACTGTCCATGAATTTGGAAAGAAGATCATTATCATTTGAATAGTCCTTTTTTCGCCTACGTCGAATCACTTCTTGAGCTAGTATATCAATCATATTTATTGCCTTCTTCAGTCTTCTTTCGCTACCAATATTGAACAATCTTTTCAGCTTCCAAATTAGAGGAACCGTTGTCATAGCTCTCTCAGCTGACAGCTTTGAGGCCAAGTCGAATGATACCGCAAACTCGGAGATGGGAAGGCACAATTCAAGGCACTTGGGATCCAACCCGAATGAAATTTTACATATACTATCAAATGTAAACCTACGAAAAACATCTTGCAAATCCAAAACGCTGGTTTTTCTGTCAACAAAAGATGATAATAGCGGCACCAGGCGGTTTTCAATCTCAAATTTAAAAACATCAAAACAATAAGCTCTTATCGAACTCCTACCGAGCTCGAGGCTAGCCATTTTTCTTTGAAACCTCCACAAATCACCGTCCACGTTAAAAATTCCTCTTCCCAAAAGATCACCTAAAATTATCGAAAAAGGTTTTCCTTTTGGGTAATTATCAAATCTTGTTTTGAGCATGTACTCGATGTTTTCGGGGTTAGCTGTGACAATGTTTCCAAGAGCATGTATGTGTATGGTATGAGTAGGCGATTTTTGGAGAAGATGAGTATACCAATCACATAAGTTATGGAATTCATGCCTCCAACTTGAGTTGAGATAGCTTTTGCAAATGTTACACTTGCAACAAAACCTTGGTTTTAAAAACAAGTACAAACAATAGATAATGAAGATGAGAAAAAATGTAATTGGTTGAAGGGACTGTAACAACCAATGAGCCTTGGACTCCATGGATAAACTATACTAAGAATAGAAAGATAAATGAAAGAAGTATATACTATATACTAGCCAGAGATATGAGGCAATTTAATGCCTGTTTTATACTTGAAACTAATAAGAGGAGGCACACGTTCCTCGTGGGAGTAAAAATGTTAAATGTTAGTAGAAATTATATATGGAGAATCTTGCACTTTAAAATTTTCTGGTTCAGAAGCTACTGTACCCATACAACCACGTGCATATATCCTACAGATGGTACCCCGTGATTTAAACTCTGCACTACTTGTATTTAAAAGCTTAGCTGTTTGTTTTGGCAAGCAGTGCCGGCTAATAAATTGCCAAAGTTCATGAGAAAATTCTTCCCAAAAATTTAGTTGCGCTCAAGTCGACAGCCTGATCCCGAGCACCTACTAGTCTGAAAAGTGATTTATTAATATGAGTGTATTTAATTTGTCTCTTCCCTTTTTTTCCTTTGCTAATTTATACTCTTTTTTTTTTTGCTTCTTTTGATTACACATAAATAGACAATCTAAACATATAATTTACAAATGGTGTATACATTATCGAAACTCCTAAATGTAATCAGGATGTATTGTTACAAGAAAATATGATATAACATTAACAGATCAAGTAAAATTGACTGATAACTAGTTAAAAGCTAAAAGGAATCATTCCAATGAGACAGTCATAACAAACAATAAAAATCAATTAATTATAAAATTTTATTATTTTATATCCAAGTTTAGCATTATATTAAGATAGTGTGTTTTTATATTTAATGTCACAATATAGATATATTATCGCTTATAGTATTGCATTATACTTAATAAAATACACCCTTCAATTTAATGTTATATCTGGTTTAAAATATGAAAATGTTATATATTACTACAATGGTAAATAATCAAAATAATGAAGACAAATGTAATTATACATTTAAAAATAATATGATAGAAAAGTTGGTTGAATTGATTGATTTGATAATATTTTAAAATTAGATATGAAATTATAAGTTTTATTTTAATATTAAAAATTACTTTATAATTTTATGACATAATTAATAATAAATATTCTTATTTTACGGACATAATCTTATGGCATTGTATTGTACATGCTAAAACACACTTCTCCCATCCAATGCAAAGTTATACCTATTCTAAAATAAAATAAAAATGTTGTTGAAATTGCCTACAAGTGGAAAACTTAGATAAAAATGAATAATTAAAATAATAATGACACTTGTAATATTATGCATTTAAGTTAAAGTGATGTAAAATTTAATTTCATTTTAATTTATATAATACTAGCTTATATCCCGTGCGATGCACGGATGAATTTTTTTATTTTTTTAATATTTTTATTTTAATATTTTTTAATGATTTGAATTTATTTGTATTTGTATAATAATAATTTAAATTTTATTTAATATTATATGTATATGTTTTTATATAATTTATTTGTATTTATATTTTAATAGGATAATTTTTATTTGTTTTGTATAAAGATGTATTTTACTTAGGAGATTAATGTGAGATATTTTAGTTAGAAGATTAATATGAGATTGTATTTTAGTAGTAATGTTTATATTTTTTAGAATTATAATGTTTATGAGTTGTTTGCATAAAAGGAGGATTATTGGTGTTAGAATTGTATGTATGATTATATTCTTTTAAAATTATATTTTATTAAAATTCAACGGTTAAGATTATTTCTATGGTTCACTTAAAATTGGACGGTCAAGATCTTTTTTATGGTTCGCCTATTACCATACCGACCAAAACTTTTAATCTTTCGTATAATATAGTATAGATAATTTTGAAATTACGTATTAATATTAAAAATCATTTCTTTTAATTTTATAATATAACAATAGCTTTATGCTCTAACATATGTGGTTATAATAGCTGTAAACAAATGAAGAGACACCAGGTCACCAATCCAAAACCCTCGTTACTTCTGCATTAATTCCACCCTAGCCAACATCTTCAAGACTTGAAGTCTTTAACTCGGTTTCATGATCCATGAAACTGTGAAATTCAAGCCGCTCGTTGGTTTCAAGATAAGGTCTATCTATCATTAGGAGAGAATTTGTCTGACACAAAACTTATCAAGAGAGCCCCTGTTGGTCAAAGCCACGCACATATCTTCAATGGGCACGTGGGAGTGTCCCCAACACAACGACTTGTCAACTTGATCCCTTATCGTCAGTGCTGACGATCCATGTGTATATTATATATACACTAAAATCTACTGTAAATGGTATGATGACATTATATTATACACGATGCTGCAGCGTATATAGGGCTGTAATTCGAGCCGAGTCGAGCCGAGTTCGAGCTTTTTTTTGTCGAGCTCGAGCTTTTTTTTGTCGAGTCGAGTCGAGCCGAAAATTATTCGAGCCTAAAATATGTGTCCGAGCTCGACTCGGGTAGTATTCGAGTCGAGTTCGAGCCGCTCGCGAGTTTTCGAGCTTAACGAGCTTTTTTACGAGTTTTCGAGTTTAACGAGCTTTTAACGAGTTTTCGAGTTTTCGAGTTTTCGAGCTTTAATCGAGCTTCGAGCCTATTGAGTTTTTTTTTTTTTTTTGGAAAAAATAGCTTTATCCAAGTTAAGTGGATTATTTGATTTTTATTGTAAAATTGACTAAACTTTAACCGAATAGGCGAATATTATATAATTAGACAAAATTTAAAAGTTATACTAATATATTACTAAAAAGTATATATAATTTACTTTAAAATTTTAATTTTCAAAATTGTAAAAAAAAATTGTTAATTATTAGTCAATTTGGTTAATTTGAACATTAAATGTGAAATAATAATATGAAATTACATTAGATATTTAGGTACCTTGGTTATACTTATATGTTACTTATAACTTGCATAATTTTTTCAATTTTAAGTCATTTTATGATTTATTACATAAACAGACATTTTTCAACTCAAAATAAAAAGTGACTTTAAATTGGCTCTTAGTATATATTAATTTTTTTAAAATAAATAACTTATTTTTTATTTTAAAAATAAGATCTGGTCTCAAATCTATACTATATTATTATAATCGAAAAATTAAAAGTTTTGGTCATCGGTATGGTATTGGGTGAACCATAGAAAATATCTTAACCGTTCAATTTTATGTGAACCATAGAAACAATCTTAACCATTTAATTTTAATAAAATATAATTTTAAAAAGAATATAATCATCCATACAATTCTAACTCTATTAATCCTCCCTTTATACAAGATATGATAATAAGATAGAATAATATTATATTAAAATTATATTATATATTTTTTTTACGAATCCTACTTATCCTATAATTTTTATTTAATATATCATTAAAGTTTATCCTATAATTTTTATTTAATATATCATTAAAGTTTATGATAAACAATATGCATTTTTTTAGTTTCCATCTATTTCTCTATTTTAATCGCATAACACAAATTATTTATCAAAACACAAGCTCTACTCAAATTAGAAGAACTTTGCTCAAACTAGAACAACCAGTTTTCATTAATACTCGTATGTTCAAATTAGAAGACCGACATCAACACCTTATATACAACTATAACTCTGATAGTCCTCCTTTTATACAACTCATCACGGATAGAATAATATTATATTATATTTAAATTATATTCTATGAATATTAAATTTTATGAATATTAAAACAATAATATTATTTTATTAACATTAATTAAATTTTATCACTATGTTATATCTATATTATCTATACTTTTATATTATATCTATAATTTTAATTTTAAATTACATATTTAAATCATATAAAATAACTAATATATAATTTATTAATCTCACCCGTGTTTTGCACGGGCTATAAGCTAGTTTTAAAATTAAATTTTAATCTTTAAAAAAGGTATAAAATTGCATAATTTTTTCAATTTTAAGTCATTTTATGATTTATTACACAAACAGACATTTTTAACTCAAAATGAAAAATGACTTTAAACTGGGCTCTTAGTGTATATTAATATTTTTAAAAATAAATAACTTACTTTTTATTTTAAAAATAAGATTTGGTCTCAAATTTCTAAATTAAATTTTAATCTTTAAAAAAGGTATAAAATTACATAATTTTTTCAATTGTAAGTCATTTTATGATTTATTATACAAACAGACATTTTTTTAACTCAAAATGAAAAATGACTTTAAAAATAAGATTTGGTCTCAAATTTCTAAATTAAATTTTTAAAAAATAAATAACTTATAAATTCAAGAACACTATAAATTTTAATATATTATATATTTAGAAATCAACTAATTAAAATATTTAAATAAATTAAATTATATATTATAAAAAAATTAATCGAGTTCGAGCTCGAGCCGAGTCGAGTTCGAGTTCGAGCCTTATCGAGTCGAGCCCGAGTCGAGCCTAAAAATACTCGACTCGACTCGAGTTTTTAATCGAGCCCGAAAACCTGTTCGAGCTCGAGCTCGATAACGAGTTCGAGCCGAGTCGAGCCGAGTTAATCGAGTCGAGCTCGAGTCGAGCCCAAAAAAACCCGACTCGAATTACAGCCCTAAGCGTATATATGACTTTCAAGGTTATATTAGCTCTGTTTGGCCCGCACTTATTTTCCGAAAATAAGTTCTTATTTTTTTAAAAAAAATAAGTATGTATGTACTTTTTCTGAAAATAAGTAATTTATTTTTTATTTTGAAGATAATATTTGGTTTTAAAATTCTAAAATAAATATTTATTTTTAAAAAAAATATGAAAATATGTAAAATTAAAAAATAAAATAAATAATTTATTTTAAATTTAAGAAATCCTGAACGGCCACATTATAATTATGGTTTTATCACATGTCAATTATTTAGGTGAATCTTACCCAGCTATAAAGATGTGCTAGTAAGCAAGTCCACTGATATATACTCATTTAATCTAACACGTGTTAGATTATGAAGTGCAGTTTCCCTTCACATATTCTTGGAGGATTATCTGCGTGGAATATTAGTGTTGATTGATGCAAAAAAAACATAAAACCGACTAAAATGTCTTAATTGTTTTGAGGATTTTAATCCACGTGCATGTATAGTTAAATTTTTATAATTCATTTTACAAACAAAGGAAAGTTTCTTAAATATTATTCATTTAAATTTATTCAATTTTAAATAAAAAATACTCATGTATTTTTCATTAAACTTTTATAATTTTTTCTTTTCTTTGCTACATAATTCGTATAAATTTTCAATAACTTATCGGAACTACGGTGAGCAAATTTGTAATAATTTAATTATGAAAAAGATGATTCTTAATGCAATGGGACGGAACTGCAACAAGCATAACATATTAACATGTATTTTCATTTTGATTATACATTCCCACCCCCATTTCATTTTACATATATTGTTTGACTAATTATGATAACATAATATATATATATATATATATATATATATATATATATATATATATATATATATATATATATATATATATATTCATTATTCTTTCGATCACAAATTAATTAATTTTTTTTATTTAATTGATCAAATCTTAACCATAAATTATAAATTAGTATTTTGTAATTTTAAAAACTAAATATTACATTTAAAAATAGATTATATATACTTTCTAATAATATAATTTTTATAAAATTTTCAATTATATAATAAATATAATTTCAGGTCAAAATTTGAGCAATTTAAAAAAAAATCAACTAAAACAAGATAAATTAAGATCGAGGGAGAATAAAATAACTCTAGAAATTTTTTTATGGTGAAAACAAAAATCTAACAATATCATGTATATTTAGATATTTAAAGGATGAAAGAAAAATTAAATAACATGTATTTTTTCTTCTACTTATTTGTCCACAGGCACAATTTTATGATTTTTTCGATCACATTAATTTAGTAGTTATTAATTTTGTTTCAAGTTTACCCCAAAAATACTATAAGTTTAGTATGAAATTCTAAGTCTAAGGGTATACATAGAATCAGAGTATATACATTTGCCATAATAAATAAAAAAATTAGATATTTTATAATAATTAAATAATTGATATAAACACAATGAAATAGAAAATAATCTTTACATGTATGATGGTTGAATAATTCATAGATTTGGAAATATGTGTATTTGATTTGGATCTATCCATATTAATTTATAGTATAAAATTTTATAATTTTCATTAATTATTTGGTATTCATTATCTTTTTATTTCTAATTTATAGGTTTAGGGGTTTTTTAATTAATTATATGGTATCCATAAGACCATAACCAAGTTATCTTTTCAATTTTTTATATCAATTTAATATTTATGATTATACATAAATATTATATCCTAATTATATGCTAATATTAACACTTTTAAATATAATATTTATAATTTTAGAGTTAGTATAAAAAACATATTATCTGTTCGAATATATGTGTGTGTTATACATTTTAATTCAAAAAAGTAATATATATTTAACATGTAAAAAAATAGTGGGAAACATGTTATTTCCGATTATAAATATGATATAATTTATTTTTTATTTTAATAAAATCTAATACATTTACTAAGTTTTTCGTATTTTTTGAATAACTCAAGTAAATCATTTATATATTATATATCATGTCACTTGGTGGGAAAATTCTGAAAATCACAATATATTAAACTATAATAAGATTTATATGTATTTAAAATTGAACTTTAAAAATATATATTAAAATAAATTTTATTTGTAAAAATTTGTATATCATAATTAAAAATATACTATTTCTTACTTACTAATAATTAAACTCAAAACATTTATTTTTTAATATAATTACACCAAACCCAAATAAATTATACCATTATTCATACATTTTATTAATTAAAGTTAAATTAATAATAATAGAGGGTCACAATTAAAGAAATAATGGTATGTATATTAGAATTAATGAAAATTTAGCTTTTATAGGGTCAAGATCAAGTGTTACTGTTTAACTATAAAAGATATATTTTCGTTTTCCTTTTTTCTAAATAAAAAAATCATATTTGATTTTTAGAGTGTAAATACATTATTTTTTATGGAAATCAAATGATAATCGGTCATGTCAAAAAAAAATTGATAACCGGTTAATGGACTAGAAACTGGTGATCCATGTGGCCTCTGAGGATCTCCGATAGCACATATGATCAATGAGCCCAAACTTTCTAACTTTCCAGATTTTAGATTCGCCGTAAACCCACATGTAATATTAAGGTTTTGTTTGTCTGGAGTATATACATGAACTCACAGTTAATCTATTCCATTTTAACTTTTATGGTCAAATTGACTAATTTTTTACTATAATTTAAAAATAATATGTAATTAAAATAGTTAAAATTTTATATTATTACAAAAAATATACATATAATATACTTTAAAATGTAATTTAAAATTTTTAAAATTATTAAAGAACAATTTTTAATTTTCATTCAGAGAAACTTTCACGTTGATTGATGAGGGAGTAATATTTAAAAACATATTAATTCTATGATTAAGGCAATTATGGTTTGGCAAATCTGGAAAGCAAACTATCATATAAAAGTGCAGATAAGATAGTTTTTTGATTATTTTTAAACAAAAAACTTGGCCTTAAAGTTAATGCAAATTCAATTTTTTCATGCCCTGTCAGAATAGCTGATGAAAATGTAACCTATTACACAACTTTTAGAACAAAGAAGGAACTAAAAACTCTGTTCAAGAGTGGATTTCAAGGATGAATAATAGACTGCATGCCATCCTGCCTGTGTTGGGTGAGCTGTGTCCCAGAAGAATGCAGATTCAGGATTCTTACATACACTATACAGTTTAACTCCCTTATCATCCAAGCTTCCACAGAAATTTTCACTGCTTATTCCCAAACAACATGGCTTTAGCGGGGTCTCAAACGTTATATCCCCTACATTGTTTTTTTTCCTTTATCAGATTCATGACATATATACGAAAAAGTGGACACATGTTTAAATTTCAGGAAAACTGATCAGCCTACGCAATGAATCACATATACATAGGCACCTGTATGATTCCCTTCGTTCTTGAGTGCTGTGGTGAATGATGTGTAAAGATCAAGAATAGCGAATACAGGCTTCCTGCTGTTACTCTCGTTGTTCAACTTTGCCACTGCTTGTTGCAACAAGAGGTTGTGGAAATTCACAGCCGCATTCTCAGTCTTATTGCATTGTTGAAACGCAGACACTTCCGTAGCACGAGGGAGACATCCCAAGGGCTGTAGACTCGTCACAGCTATTCTCCTCGCACCCATTGCTTCAACACGTTTTAAGTTCAGCGCTAGTTGGTTAACCACTTGAGTAATAAAGGACTGTAATCCCTAAATATCAACATAACATGGAAAACATTTAGTAAGAATATCTCAATCATACCCCAAAGAAATTCTATAGGTTAGTTATCAAGTCCTTGTACCCCAAAGAATCATTGAATTTAGATCTAAGGACTTCTATGATCGAATTATAAACACTGGATCCTGGATATTCCAAAATGTGTAATATTTTGTTCCTGAATTTTAACAATTGTTGGTCAATGTCTTATAATAGTAATGGAACTAGAAGTAGTTGTATACTATTTAGAACAAGGTTACAAAAAGAACAAGGCAGTCTAAAGAGACCATATACAGAACAATAATGAAAATGTATAGAGTTTGAAATTTACCTGAGCAGTGCCACCTGTAGTATAGAAATGACTATAATCATTGCCAGAGAGGGTGACTAGAACCAAGGATGACTGCAGGTCAGCCTTGACATAGACTGAATCATGGAGCATAAGTTTCTCTAGAAAATCAATTTGGGTGGTCATGTTAGGCAACAAAACATTTGTCTCAAACACTCCTGTCCCTCCATAGGCAAAGTTCATCCCATAGTGCAGACGTTTTTTCGCAAAATCTTTCCACTGGTAAGGTGTAGGAGACTTGATTCCCATAGACTTGGCTATACATAAGATGAAGTGGCCTTTTTTAGAAAATCTAAATATCGTCTGTACATCTGTAGTACTAGAGACATTTGAATATAATTGCAGTACAAGTGTTACTAGTTCACTACCAAATGCAAACCAAGTGACTAACGGCCGTCTGAAACCAATATCTAATGCTCCGGTTGACCTTCATAAATCAATAGAGAATTTTTTTAATCAAACACTGAATTTAAGTTATAACTCGGTACTTTTTTTCCTTCAAGTCTCAGTTGGCCTCCAGAAGTTGGCAATAATTTTGTTTAGCCTCAACTTTTTCTAAATGCTGATTTCTTCATGGTCTAGCTATTATGGAGTATCGTTGAAGAATAACATATGCCAAAATCGTGAGAAAATATTGGGTCAATATCTTTGTTACTAGATAAAAGTCTTGGGAAATTTTTGGTTTTCGTTATTGTCCAAAAGTCAGGTAATATGAGTACCATTCTACCTAATTTTAAACAGTCACGCTAAATTGCTAATTAATGAATTAAGTAGAATAACTATGTTACAGTATCACCTCATTTATATGATAGTCATCTATGATCTAAGTTGTTTAAGGTTGGGATAAATTTTTAAAAATTAAGATGACATATGTTATCATAACTACAGAGTATATGCTTGCTAAAATCATTTAAAAATAGCACCTGTTCAGAACGGTTTTTATTTGAAAACATACAAGTAGTGTTGTTGACATAAATGCACCCAACTGCCTTATGCAGGAGTATAACGGATCGTTTAAACTTTCAACAGACTAGGGCATAAATTTCCTCAACTCAGGATTAATTGCTCCATGTATGAGTACAAGAGAAACCAGTAAACTAATCCGTATTAATTAAGGACCAGATTAGTAGTAATGGGGGGGACTATTAATAATTCGGTTTTTCTACTAAAAGTAATATGGAATCTTATAGTGGTAAGACAAGGTGAAGACTGAAGAAGATAAAGAAACAGGCGGCTAGCAGTCTAGCACAGGCTGTGAATGTGAAAAACAAGAAAAAGAAAAGGCTGACAATTGCATGCTGGGGAATGAGAAAAGCAAAGTGAGATGTTGATAGTATCTAATTGTGTCCAACCAAACTGAAAGACCCACGCCAACAACTTTTGCATTATTATAGACCGGTTTTTTTTGTTTTTTAATTTTAAAAAATGAAAAGATAAAGTGTATGTACTGCACTTGCCGAAATAAAAGAAAAAGTATCCAGTGATGGGTAGAGTCACTAATAATACAAATAAAGACATGTATATTTACCAATGTAATCGGTGAGAACACGGCCGTCGGAAAATCTGCCGGCGGGTTTACCGGGAAAAGTGAGACCATATGGCTGCTTCCAAGAACTTGACAGTGATTTTTTGATGTTACCTGTATCTGCATAGGAGTCTCCGAACACAAATAGCTTCGGTTTTGGTATCAGGCGGTTCTGGGCTGATGAATCTTCCAAACCTGGTCCAGGTCCAGGTCCACACCCATGCACAGTGAGTCACGGTATTTTAAACATAGAAAAGACAAGTGATCTGTGTCTGTGTGTCAGTGTGTGTGTGTGTTGATACCTTGAGTTGTAATGAGAAGATGAAAGGTGAAGAAGCAGAACAAGTAGATCCGGAGGAGTGGTTTTAGGAGATCCATCTTCACGTATTTTGTTTCCAAGAATGTAATCAATTATATATATGGGTGCGCGCGCGCAAGTGAAAGAAATAAAAGCCTAGTGCCAAGTAATCATTCTTTTGTTTGTTTTGACCCACTGTATATCTCTCTCTACCTACGGCCTACCTATCCCTTTTCACCGGCTAATCCTCTAACTAAAAACCCTTGGTATCCCTGTCTGAGCATCTCCAATGTGGCATGTGGTTGATTATAATGGTTAATTATAATAATATATAATAATAATTGACTAAATTTTGTTGAATTTATAAGGTAATGGGTTGGTTATATTTTGAAAAGTGTAATTTATTATTATTTTCAAATTCAAAAAAGTTGCTGTCAAAACAGAAAAATTGTTGTCAAAACAGAAAACCAACTGTCAGAACAGAAAAATTGCTGTCAAAATATTGACAACAAACTAATAATCCCTAATTTGTGCAAAAAAAATCGTATAAACCCTAATTTATACAATTTTTACATTGATTATGATATGAATCCAACAAATTACACATCCTAAATTGTAAAACAATCCACAAAAGTTTAAAAAATTGATGGAAGACATACCTGTTGGAAGAAACTAGCGGGAGAGTGGAAGAAATCAGCGGGAGAGCAAATGGAAAACAGCGGGAGATGATGTGTCAATTGTTACAGATCTGTAGTACTTTGACAAATATAGCCAACAATAGAAGAGTGACTAAAATTTTAGCCAAATGTTTTAATGCGTTGGAGATGTTCTTTTTTGTGCTATTAGATATATTTTATACTATTCACCTGACATGTCACTATTATAGCCCAGAAGTTAGAATGGTTGGAGATATTCTTACATATTCACACTAGATTTAAATTTCAACTTTTAAAATTATTGATATATATATATATATATATATATTAGTGGATTATATTTTACGAGTGATATTGTTTACACCTTATGCTAGTTATTTATGGTACATTTAAGCCTTTTGTTACAAAGTAGTATATGATTGATAGGATAGAAGATGTATTTGATCAATACTTCATTTAAATCGGTACAATGCCAGATTTGTCTAGTTACATAATTAATACTCCATATTAATTAAAAATTGTGCTTAATATGAGTAATTGTTGTCAACTTGTATGATAAAAGAAGCCTTAATTTTTCGAGTTTAAAGATTTAAAAAGAAAGATGGCTAGCACTCCGTGCATTTGTTACAGCGGAGAGAAAAAAAATCTTAAAACCAATGTTTTAGGCATAGAAAAGCCAAGTGATTCTCCGGATTCATATAAAAAATTAAATGTTAATTTTATTTACATTAAAAAGTACTGAATGAATGATGGATAGAACAAATATTTGTCTAGACTAGAACGGACCCGGATCCAAGAAAGATAGACTCCCATATTGTGCCCGGACCCAAGAAAGATGGGCTCCCATATTGTTTTATTTCTGCGCAACTAAAAGTGGTAATGCACACGCTACTACGCTTGTACATGGGCTGGGTCAGCCGGTTACACCACTCAACCCATTTAATTCAGACTACAAAATATTAATCCATCAAATCTAAAAAAATTATGCAACTCAACCCTACTAATAGTATGATGGGTTGGTTCGGGTTGAGTCGGATTCGGGTGAGTTGGAAAATAAAATTCTGGCTCCGTTTCATGCATGGTACAGAGACCGAGTTTATCTTTCAAAAATAGGATAGAAGTTCAAATTTTTTCAAAAATGGTACACTGAATCCCCTTTTTTGGCGAACACACTTGGAGTCGATTTCAAACTTGTATACAATACCGTGTGGCGAACACATTAGCATTCAAACTCTGTTGTCCACAGTGTTCAATGGCGAACCCATGACATTCAAACTCTGTTGTGTTCCCAGTGTGCAATGGCGAACACAACAGAGGGTTAAACGACGTCGTTTTGTGTGTTTGCTTTAAAACCTAATTTATCATAACATTATAACAATATAACACAGCAGCCGCTCAGAACACCCAAGCAGCGAACAAGGCAACATGTTTCTTACGGCGAACAAGGCGACACAAGTCTCCTGCAACGCACGGCAAACAGCAAACAGGTAATCTTCTTCGTCGAAACAAGTTCTTATTTTATGTCTTGCATATGCTGTGGATGTTGCGATTATCATGTTCATCTTCTTATCATTCATGTTCTTGTTCCGATTGATGCTTGATTTTGAATTTTTATTGTGATTTGTATGCTTTATTTCATGTATTTATTGTTGTGATTGATAACATGACCTCAATTAGGAATAGTAAATTAACAGAACTTTGAACGTAATATAGTTCCGATTATCAATTAATAGGTTGATTAGTGAATAATTAAGATGTCCATTAGAGAATATAATTGATTAATTTCATTGACTTAAAGCACATAATATGACAATTATAACTAAATAAGTGCAAATTCGAACATTTAAGTATAGTAATCTTAATTAGTGAATTAGTATACAGATTAGTGAATAATTAGTACATTACTTGATTAAATATAAAAAAGAAATTATATACAAATCTAAAGTATAAAATTATTGAAATATAAAAATATAAATAAAATTATATAAACTATATTTTGGAACATTAATATATAATAATTAGTGAATTAGTATGTTGTTTAGTGAATAATCAATAGTTTAGTTAATTAAAATTTTAAAATATAATTGTATTAAAATCTAAATTATTTAATTATTGAAATATAAAAACATATTTTGGAACATTAATATATAATAATATATTAATTAGTGAATTAGTATGTTATTTAGTGATTAATTAGTAGGTTAGTTAATATATAAATGTATAAAATATAATTATATTAAAATATAAAATTATATAATTATTGAAATATAAGAATATAAATAAAATTATTTCGGAACTTTAAAATATAATAATATATTAATTAGTGAATTAGTCTGTTGATTAGTAAATAATTAGTAGGTGTGATTAAATTTATAAAATATAATTATATTAAAATATAAATTATATAATTATTGAAATATAAATATAAAAATGAAATTATATAAATTATATGTTGGAACTTTAAAGTATAATAATATATTAATTAGTGAATTAGTATGATATTTTCGAATATAAAAATATGAATATATTAATAAAAAAATATGTTTAGTAATATATAAATATAATTATATAAATTAAAATTTAGAAAATTTATATTTGAAATGTTAAAAAAAATATTTTAAAAAAACATTTTTTTGAATCTAAATATATCAATATATATAAGAGGAAATTTAATATAAAGTATATTTGAAAGAATTTAGAATTTTTTTAGCTTTTATTATTAACAATTGCTTGAAAAAAATATATTTGATTAATTAATATTTGTTTAAATTTTTGCAGAAACATATATGGATTCGGTTAGTTATCATCCTGGTCCTGTAGATGGATCTTTACTGACCAGACAGCAGGTGCATCGTTCGGAACATATATGGAATGGAGAGGTATAAAAATTTTCAAATATTTATTGTAAGATTATAGGTATAAATATATTATTGTCATTATGTAATTTATTTAACTGATATAATCATATGATTCTTTGCAGGCATTGCCAGATTTTCGTACTCGCGTCAACTACCGTGGTTATTGGGATAAAGTAAAAAAATATCCACCACATCCCGATGTCTTGGCAGCTATTGTATCATCTGGTTTTCATGGCGTTTACCAGATTGGGGCAATTAAACATGATCCCGGATTGATTACTGCATTTGTGGAGAGATGGCGCCCAGAGACTCATACATTTCATTTTCGTTTTGGTGAGGCGACTATCACTCTAGAGGATGTTTATTATATACTGGGGTTGCCAACTATTGGATCTCCTGTTGTGCATTCATTTCGTCAGCAAAGTTTAGAAGAGAAGCGCCAGTTGGTTGGTGATTTGTTAGGTGTTTACCCTGTTGGAGATGACGTGAATAGAGGTGGATTGAAGCTGACATGGTTGGTAGATCATTTTGGTGCATGTGATCGGTTGGACGAGGATTCAGTTGATTTTGACAGACAGTTGTTATTTCACATCCGGGCACATTTGGTTATGATTATTGGTTCTGTCTTTCCCAACGCAACTGGGAACATGTTGCAAGTGGACTTCTTAGAGTATGTACGAGACTATACCCAGGTATAGACGTATAGTTGGGGTAGCGCGGTGCTTGCCTTCTTGTATAAGAAGTTGTGCTCTACTAGCATTGGTAGGAAGAAGGAATTCTGTGGGTGTACTACACTATTGCAGGTAAATATACTTTATTATACATGCATCATTTTTCTTTAAGATTTGTGAGTATGACTTTTAAATATGAATTAGGTATGGATCTAAGAATGTTTTCCTTCACTAGCTCCAGTACGTATGGATGATGCATACATTCAGCATCCATTGGCTATGAGGTACGATAGTAAAAAATTACTTTTGAAATTTGATTATAGCTTAGTTGTTGAATGTTATTGACCCACAAATTTATTGTAGGTGGAAGGTTCGTTTGAGTATGATATCTGTTCCACACTCACAGTCGCGTTTTGTTCGTTATGAGCTAGATGCCATGGGTACTGATGAGTTCTTTTGTTGGAGGCCATACAGAGGTGTAGAGGGTGATATTAGGCCTGATGTTCTTACTCGGACTTTGTGGACATCTAAGTGTTCCCTCATATTTGAAGAAGTTGTCGAGTGGAGCTATCCTGATCGTGCGACCAGGCAGTTTGGCTTTAGACATGATATACCACGTTGCTCATCTGAGGTGAACCACGATAGGATGCACGTGGCCTATAATGATCATTTGGATTGGGTCTCTGTCCATAGCACATTCATCCAGCTTTGGGAGTCTAGGCTTAGCGAGGCCATGACACCGTGTCACTACAAATATCTGAAGGATGGAGGTGCAGGGTGTACATCAGCATATGATGGATGGTACTCCACCATTACCCGCCGATTTGTAGTAGATCCGAGGCGATCATCTGTAGAGCATGGCTTTCAGGGCACACGTGGATATTCACAGTACTATGTAAGTTCAATATATGTTAATGATTTAGTGATTCGTAATGTTGTTATAGATTTGTTTTAGTTTTCACATCATTGAATTGTTTCCATATAGGCCGAGGGGATTTCCCAAGCTTTTCATGCCATCCAGGATCCTGATCCCGATGTCGATGATGCACGTACGATTCTAGGGGACCGGTTAACCTCTACTGGTTGTAGTTCTTACCAGCACACGTTGCCCCAGCCGGTTCCCCCTCTATCAGGTGGCCGACATGGTTATCAGCGACATAGGAGTACTGGAAGAAGAGTTGGTCGTCCTCGAGATGTCCCAGTTGTTCCTGAGCCCGGTACGTACTACGATCATGTGGCCTCAGATGTGCACACTTCTTCAGGTTTCGTGACAGAGTCATCGCCTCCCCACTCAGAGGGGGATGGGGTATATGGACACAGGGTCATTCGTATCATCAGTCTCAGATGTCTGCTGGAGGAGGTTGGGGAGACACCACACTGATTGTTGCTGACGGCGGTTGGGATTCTTGGACAGACCGTCCTTCTTATGATCAGTCTCAGATATCCACTAGAGGATTTAGGGGAGGCACGACGCATGTTAGTGGTGACGGTTCTTGGGATGCCTGGGTCGGTGGGGCTGCAGATGAGGAGTATCAGATGGGGTTGGGTGGTTCTTTCGGTGGTAATAGGGGGGGTAGTACATCAGACGGAGGTTCGTCATTGCCTCTGGAGCCGTCACAGTTTTTGGGTGGTGGTGCTGGTGGTTGGGGTAGTTGGCGACGTGATATTTCACAGGAGTATACCCCTATTTCTGGAGGCGGTGCATGGGATATAGGTGGTACTCAGGACCAGTCTCAGTTGACCCATGCAGATACTACACAGGGATACCAGACGCCTATTCGTGGATTTGAGGTGTTTCAATCGCAGAGTAACGCATTTAGTTCTCTAGTTATAGATCCACAAGGTGGTAATATGCAGATACTACACAAGGATACCAGACGCCTATTAGTAAATGTAACTTCTATCCATCATTTCCTCAATTTCACAACATTTAGCTATAGTATGCACTTGAAAAGAGTACTAACAATGAGAAATTTAAAAGTTTGGAATTATTTCAATTACTTTTTAACCCCCTAAATATGCCCCGTAATACATTTTTTTTGCTTGAAAGTATTGTTTTTTCCCCATTTATATGGATTTGTCATTGTAATTTTTCAAAATCATTTCCTCCTTATCACAACATGTTTTTATAGTAGGCACTTTAAATTGGTACTAACAATGAGAAAATTTAAAATTTAAAATTATTTCAACCACTGTTTAACCCCCTTAATATGACCCAGAATAAACATTTTTAGTTTAAAACTTACTTAATGATTAATGCTTCAAAAGCACATGAACATAAACATTGAAAATTCATGAAAGGTACATAGAATACATCAAAGCTATAGAAGACAATCAACATAAACATTACATAAATAAAACTACAGTGAACAAGTCATCTTTATTTTTGGCATCTTCATAATTCATTAGTCAGAACTGTCATCTTCAGCTTCGCCATTTGGATGAGATGCCCACCAGTCAAGAAACTCGCGTTCCTCAATTTCCTTGTATCTGACGCGATAGTCTTGATGAATTTTGTCCAACGCAACTCTTCTTTCCGTTTCACTTATGCGATTCGCATCCCTATCTGCATTCACATTCCACTTTGCATTTAGACTCTCATCCATAATAGGGCCCGCGTCAGCAGGGAAGTGCCAATATTCTAATTGGGTTGGTACCCAGTCTTTACCTAACTTTTCTTTCCTTTCCTTCATGACTAGGGCCTTTTTCTTTTCCAAACTCCTCGTTTGATACTCCCGCATTCTTTTCTCCCTTTCAGCTCCAGAGATCTTTCGAACCGACTCCCCAATACTTTTCAGGCTTGTAACCCCAGGTAGACTTAGAAATTTGTTCAGCATAGCTTTATTACCCCTCTTTTCACTCACATCTTCCAGATTCATTGGTTTCTTTCCCTTATCCATTTGATGCACCTTACCTACAATATATTATTAAAAAGATTAGTAAGAAAGTGTTCAAGTATATGCAACCTCTGAAAGTTATACTCCCTTCATTACCTTTACTCAAATATGAAAATTTATAGGGAAATAAGAAACCTAACTTCGGTTGGCATGTGATTAAACATTAATTACTTTGCACTGTTAGTCCTTGTTGTAGATAATTGACAAGACCTATCGAGATTTTCAACTTTACAGAGCATTACTTTTTCTTTGGTGGTATATGATAAGACCTATCAACTTTTACAACATTGCAGTACATTACTTTAATTTTGCACAGTGACCAATCACTTTTTACACACAAAATTCTCTTTATAATTGACATGACCAATCACCCATTTTAATATCATCTTTTATCTTTTTAATGTTTATATAACATAAATTTTAATTTTTGTTATATAACACACCGCAACCTCTTACACATATAAAATTTCTTCTTTTTACAATATAAGCGAATACACCAAAATTATTAACCCCCTATCTTTTTAATGTCTATATAACATAAATTCAAATTTTTTCAACCAATTTTTAACCCCCTAAAAGTAGGCCGGAAAACACCAAAAATAATAAAAAGTTGATTTTCTTCCTTTTTCAGGGAATAATAATTGTAACTTGTAGACTTCATTTTCTACATTTCACAACATGTTGCTAAAGTAGGCAATTCAAAAAAGTAGTAACAAAGAAATACACATTATTGTTACAGCTACATCGGAGTAAGAATATAACTTATCAAAAAGCACTCAAGTCAACTGGTTTTGTTACATTTTCATCAGGACTTTCCTCTGCATCTTCATTAATGTTATAAGGTTGAGCAAGTTCTTCCATCTTCTCCCATTCATATTTCATTTGCTGGTCAAGATCCGTTTCTTCTAATTGTGCAATTTCAATTTTATTAATTGCTTTCTGTTCCTCCATTTTCATCGACGAGTATGAGATCTTCCCTGCCTTGTACCGTTTATGTATCTCTTTCATTTTCTTGCAATATACGTCTAAAGCTTTCGAGTATACAGACTTTTTCTCGACTTTCTTCTTCATGCGTTGATTGGCACAAAATTTATTCAAATTAAGCTGATAAACCGGGGAATTATCATTTTCCGCTATACTTTTTTCCTTATCCATATCTTCAAACTAAACCTGTAATTTTTAAAAAATATGTTTGGTGATACAGCTTGTATTTGATTGATTGTTAGAAGGACACTATTTTCACTAATACCATCGGCTATATAACGGCTCTAACATTGCAACGGCTAAAAAACAATTATGATCCATAGAGATAAATAACAATAAACATAAGAAACAAAGCAAACTTAAGAAACATACTAAGCATTACTTAATAAATATAATTCATTAGTATAGGGAAATTGTTTAAGGAAAACATTTTTTATAGGGAAATAATATTTTACTTTGCTTTTCCAACCTTTAACTTTTACTTTCAACATTTTTTACTTTTTTTCCCAACATCTTTAACTTTCACTTTACACAACTTTAACTTTAACTTTGCACAACTGTAAATTTTCCCCCTAAAGCTTTAACTTTTACTTTCATCAGCTTTATCTTTTAATTGCCACAACTATAACAGTAACTATTATTTTGACCATTACTTTTTTAAAATTATACAAATCCTAATATTTCAAGCATTTATATAAATAGATTGAATTACTACTCTCAAATGAAGTTATCACACTCATACAAAATATACAGATATTAAGAATGAGTTATACACCAGGAGATTTATTCAAAGCTATGGGTAGGAAATGGTGGTGCGACGATGATTTTTACTACCCACTTGATCCCAATATGCGTTACTCAACTCAAAGATAAATATGTCCTTCTTATCACCGGGGATCAATTAACTAGAAGTTAGGAAAATTATGAAACATAAAGATAAATATGCATTACAATTCTTATCCATAGAGATAAATAGCAATAAATAGATTACATTTTAAATATAAACACTTAATCTGCACGTTCTGGACATCTTACACTACGCCTAGTATGTCCTTCTTGCTTACAACGACTGCACGTGACCGTTATCCTAGGACCGTCCATCTCTGTTCGGATTCTAACTGATTGTCCCTTCTCACCTCTTTTCTTCTTCACCTTCATCAAAGTTTCATCAGCTACTAACGTCCCGTATTCTTGCCAACGCCTGGGCAATGCATAATTCCAATACTGGGTAGGTGCCAAAGGAAATATAATAGGTTCCCACAACTTCTGCAACTGTGAGGAGTAATGATAAGGCCCTATCCACTGCTTCCAGTTTATGTTGTTTGCCATACAACCTGCAACAACATGCGAACAGGGTAAACGGTGACACATCCATTTGCCACAGGTGCATGAACGTTTACCAATATCTACATTCTGTTTGTTACCACCTTTCCACACTGATTTTACATGATATCGGTGTGTCGTCACTTGATAGATTCCCATTTGACGACTATAGGTCTCAACCTTATGTGCAGTAGCTTTCTCCACAATTTTTGCTAGCATTGTAGTCGTCCTTCCACAAAACTCTTGACCCTTTTGCATGCTTTCCTCGACAATGTTCCTTTGTGTGTTCACTATATTCACAGTCCTGTAGAAGATATACTCCATCATCGCCGTCACTGGAAGGAAACGAGCCATTCTAATGTTACCATTAAAACCTTCCATTATATTAGTGGTACTTTGCCCATATCGAGCTCCACCAATGTCGTGACACAAGGTCCACAATTCTGCAGGAATGTTCTGAAGGTACTGCAATGCGGGAAGAGATGTCTGACCAATTCTTTTCATATAAGCATAATGTTTCCTAACTTGCGTGGTAACCCCAGCTAACCACGTCAACTTCTTCAATTCTCCACCGGGGTGGTGTGACGAAAAGTTACTTCTAACGTGGAATAAGCAGAACCGATGCACCCCATACGGTTGCGTAAATCCATTCCTCATGTCCCTCATTGCTACAAGAATACTTGGTGCACGATCAGATATTATGCATACACCCTGTCTTTCCTTGCAAACATGTTTACGGAGCAGCTTCAAAAACCAAGACCAGTTCTCATATGTCTCCTCCTCAACCAAGGCATAACAAATGGGATATTGATGATTGTTCGAATCAACTCCCATGACAATAAGGAGTTTTCCCTTGTACCTACCCTTCAAAAATGTTCCATCTATTGAAATTACGGGACGTGCATGCTGCCAACCATCCTTCATTGCTTTTAGACACCAAAATATTCTCTTGCATACAGAAGTGTGCTGGACTGTTTCATGAGGGACAGCAGCAATCTTAACTACACTGCCTGGATTAGCATGTACCAAAGCCGTCAAGAACATAGGGAGAGCAGAATATGTCATGCTCCATTTACCATAGACCTCCTCAATTGCTGCATGTTTCCCCCCCCCCCCCCCCATGCTCTTAAGTAACTAACACGATGGTGGTATTCATCGTTTACCATGGTCATAACAGTCATGATTGGCAAATTTGGCCTCTCCATCACCTGTTACATGATTTAATAAGATCAAATCAACACAACTAGTATATCTGTACTAAAAAATTAACGAATATTGGTAATTTATAAAACTTACATGGGGTTTCACAAGTCTTGAAATTAATTTTGCTGAGATCCTGCGGTGATCCTGCAACGGCTCGTTGTTAACGCATATGTGCATTTCTCTGACCTTTGTGATTTCCCACAGTCCATGCTTCTTCATCAAAGCAGCTCGCAACCTCCAAGGACAGTAGTCACTCAATTCACACTTTGCAATAAACTGAGTACGATTACTCCTCACAACTTTATAATTCCTGTCACTGTTGATGTGAACCTCTCTTACTGCTGCAACTAATGTATCCTTGTCACGGAATAATGTTCCCACTGTGAAATTTGCATTTCGAGGATCAAAAATAGTCAACATCTCACCCGGATTCGTCACTGTAATTGGTGTATACTCCTCATTCTCAAATAAGGCTGTCATTGGAACATGGGGTCCTGTCATTGGACCATGGTCTTCTTGCTCAATACCTCTCAAATTCAGTCCCAAATCGACCTCATCGTCTGAGTCATCTTCGCTGTCATCTTCTAAAAAATCCTCACCACTAGAACTATACTGCTCATATTCTTCATTTTCATTGACGAGGGCCAAATTTCTACCAGTCGTCGATGTAAATGGATCACGTGGGGGAGACAAGATCACACTAGCATTGTGTCCAAAAAAATGTCCAGCTCCATCTTTATTAGTGCTGAACACATTCCTGCTTGAACCAGCACCATACTCCTCAAATTGACGACTACTTGAACCACCACCATATTCCTCAAATGCATGACTACTAGATCCGCCAACATACGGCTCACTGTTACCTCCACCACTAAAATAATAATCTGACCAACCCGCCATACCATAATCTGGCAACCCACTCCTATCATACATTGTCTCGTAACTTGATTGTGTGGGTTGGCTAGGCTGTGAATAACCGCCCTGATCATATGAAAACACATCATCTTGTATTATTTTTTCAGCATCCACAAATAAAGATACATCACCCATCCCCATCTGCATCTGCCTAGGAACACTCAGCATCCTCCTCACATCATCATCGCAATTAACACCACCAATGTAATATCCACAAACTACATTACCAAGACCTAATTGAGGATATTTAAACCTCATCTTCACATTCCAATGTGAACTACTAATCTGCATATTTCGATACACAATCTCCTTCACTCATCATAAGAGGTTCCCCATTTAATATACTGCATTTTTTGAGGATCTATAGAATATCTTATATCCTCATCCCGTCGAATTATTTCACCACCCCAGAAAAAATTTACATTCACCAGATCTTCCATTATCCTATATTTTAAACAATTTTTAAAATTATTTATTAACAAACATATATTAATAAATAAATCTTATAACTAAACATATATTAATAAATCTTTAACAAATTATTATTAACAAACTAACAAATTATATTACCAACAATTTATATCACTAACAGATTTGTTCACTCCAAAATTAGTCTAATTATTTAATGTATACACATTTTCATCTCAATCTTAGTCTAATTATGGATTATTTATATTTAACATTTCAATTAACACAGCATTTGCAGTACGTGATAATACAGATAGAGCACAAAGACAGAAATGACAGAAAACCATTACAAAGTATCGAATATAACTTATAAATTGTTTTATAAAATTAAACAAATATTATACAAGATATAAAGAGATCGAAGAAGATAAGACGTACCTTACTTGTTAAATTTTGCAGCTGTGAAGAAATGAAATGAAGTGGGTGCTGTATTATATAGGGAGAGCTGGCTTTGAAATGTGTGGATAGGGAGAGCTGGCTTTGAAATGTGTGGGTAAGATAAGGTGCACTACTGTGAATGGCGTACACTAGAGGAGAAATTTTAAAAATCATTTCACTGTTCGCCATCTCTAAATTTGTACACAACAGGACGAGAATTTTACATATATAGCACTGTTCGCCATCTTCTATGGCGAACACAACTTATACGATGTGTACAGTGTTCGCCATGTACAATGGCGTACATCTCTATATTTTTTATTTTCAATGTTTTCATCATAACCAACTATGTTCGCCAAAAATGGGAATAAGGTGTACCACTTTTGAAAGCTTTTGAACGTCTGTGCCATTTTTGATATACGAACTTGGTCCCTGTACCAACTATGAAACGGAGCCTAAAATTCTACTAATAATGCAGACTTACATGAAATGGATCTGATTACACTTAATTGTTAACATTTCTCATCAAGATTTTGCTAAGGACTTTTGTTCAAGAACAAAATTTAATAAATCATGACTGTTGAGTGTTGACTGGAACAAAATTTAATAAATCATGACTGTTGAGTGTTGACTGAAGAGCTACTCAAGTGCAAATCAATATGTTTTTGAGTTCATTTGACTATTTTAAAAAGCAATAAGTAGCAAGATTTTAAAAAGAGAATAAAGTTTTTGAGATTAATTCAAGAAAATTATCTAAGGTACTAGTGGTTTTTTAATTGAGGCATTTTTATAATTTTGTATAATTTTTTATAATTACAATAATACCTGAAGTTTAGGCAACGACACTTACTCTGCAATACCGGGTTGGGTTGGGTTAAGGTTTTAAATAGTTAAACTTTGACCCAGCCCAATATAATCGGCTCAATCAAAAAACAATTCAATTGAACCACGATTTTGGATGGATCGGTTTATTCGGTCCAATTAAGGGTCGGGTTGGGTCGGTTATTACGGGTTCGATAACTCATGTGCAGATGTGCAGCCTTACACGCTACTCTAAATTACCGTATTAAAATATACAAATTCTAAAATTTAAAAAATAATTTGTATTCTAAAAAGTTTAGAACAAAACCATATTATGAATTCGTAACCCAAATCATAACTATTTTTTCATGATTACGTTTGCAGTATTTTAGAAAGATGATAAGGAAGCCAAGGATATAGACCTGGAATTCAGTAAAGTTATGATACACCAAGTAGCTTGTATTTTAGGATATTCTTTACCCCTGTGATGTATAAACAATTAAACATTAAAAGTTAAAACAATGAAAATCCTTGTTATCTTGTAAAGAAAAACTCGGGGAAATCATGGTGTATAACCTAGTATATTATAAATCGTATTCATAGATAGTCTTTCTTGACCATGGGCACGGTCCTGTCTAGCTACATATGTATTCAATCTACTTGCTAGATGTGGTTATAAAGAGAGGATGAGAGAGGGCAACATAAGTACAGGAATGTGTATATAAATCTATAAGTTGCTGAAATTAGGTGTAATTTTGATAACAAGGCCTGGAAAAACATCATCAGGATCATGAATGTGTGGATTGAACTCAACAATATATGGATCCCCGCACTTTTCACTTATGCTCTGGAGTGTCTCTCCTTCTCCTACTACATATATCTCGTCGCATGCTCTCCTCCTCATCAAACTTTTAACATCCTGCTTCTCCATTTGGTCCCCTGTAGTAGGAGTGGACTCACAAAAGTTCAACACTAGCACTACTCCCAACAACGCAACACAATACCATGATATCTTATCCGCTACTTCAGTCGGCTGATGACCCATTTTTATAGAAAGTATAGTAAACAGTAGCAAAGATAAGAGAATGTATGTATGATATATGATGGTGTGTAGGGAAATATTATGGTTTTGATATCAAAATTTTAATGAATATCGGGTTTAAGTAGTGGAGGAGATAAGAGGAGGAAGAGGTTAAATTGATTTTTTCAAAGGTAGTAATTGGAGTGGTTATAATGCTGGCGGGAGTTGAGTCGATTCTATAAGTGTAATAGGCAAGTCATCAAGTGCATCAATAATCAGAATATCACCAGGTTAGTTCAACTGTTGTATTGAATGAGCTGACTTGTTCGTGGAAGATCAAGTCGTCCAGGTTGACTTTGCGTTGGTGTTCACTCGTGTTTAACTAAGCTCTAACCAAATCGCTCCTATACCTCAAACATTTATGATGCTCTCTAGATATTTATGACTTCGCCACTACTAGGATTTCGTATAAGTACGCCTTTTTATTTACCGGATTTTTTTATAGCTAATTTTAATACAATGAGTATATTAAAATTTTGAGAGGGACTGGGCAACTCCTAAGCCCACATTCGCCCACATTCCTGTTAAGCAGGGCTGTCAAAAAAATCCGAAAAATCCGATATTCGTCCGAAATATCTGTATTCGTATCCGGAAAAAAACGGATATTATCCGTATCCGAAAAAAACCGGATATTATCCGTATCCGAATCCGAAGATTCCGGATACGGATATGGATATAGGCACATCCGTATCCGAAAATATCTGTATCCGAAATTAATTATATATAATATATATAAATATTTTTTTAATATATATAATATATAATTATATATTTTTAAACTCATTTATAGTTATAAGCTCATTTATATATTTTTATATATACACTTATAGTTATAAACTCATTTAATTTGATTCAATTATATTTTTTAATTAGCTCAATTATAATGTCTATTTTAATTTAATAAATTAATATATATACTACACATGGTTATACTTTAAAATATATATTCAATATATATATATATATATATATATCAATTTATATTTCTATAGTATTTTATGCATTTTAAATCGTATCACATATATCACATAAATAATATATATATATACAATTTAAAATTTATTCTATTAGTTTTGTAGTGTGTATATGTATTCATTAAATAATATATTTATACAAATTTTATATAATTGTAAAAATATTATAGACATATATAAAAATATCATTTGAGTTTAATATTATTAAGATAACAAAATTAGATTGAAAAGATAAATAAAAATTAATTTTAAAAAAAATAAAATAGGCTTAAATCCCTTTAACTCTAAACTCAATTAAAAAAAATAAATTAAATTTTTAAAAAAATTTTGCAATTTTTTTTGAATTTTTAATATAAATTTAAAAAAATTATTAAAAATCGGATTCGGATTCGGATATTATCCGTATCCGGATAGTATCCGTCGGATCCGGATTCGGATATTAACCTTTAAAATTTTCCGGATTCGGATACGGATACGGATACGGATTTTCGGATTCGGATACGGATATTGATAAATCCGTATCCGAATTATCCGGTTTACAGCCCTACTGTTATGCAAGAAAATTAAGAAAGACATGATATACTAAGATAGGATTAAGATCCATGTAAAGGGTTCTTAGTAGCAAACACTCCTCGGAAAAACAAACCCATAACGAGGGTAGAACAACCCTTCAAAGTTGGCAATACTCTCTCCCACTTTTTCATATTAGTAGTCAATTTCTAAAAAATAACGCATATTAAAAAAATTTATTATTTATATATTGTACTCATATTTATTGCATTAACTGAATATAATATAGAGAATAAATGTACTAGTGTTTTTTAGTATGAATATTTTTGTAATTGTATATGATTCTATGTAATTACAATAACACCATCGTATATTTATATGAGATTTTTTTTAATCTCAAGAAAGTTACTCGGGAACATTAATCTCTATAATATATGGTATGAAATTAATCTTGCAAATATAAATTGAAGATATGTGGAATATAGTTGATTTTAAAAATATAAATTAGATTATATTTTACATTGAAAATTGAAGTGAGCGATTATTTTAAAATAATTTTTTTTAAAAAAATGGACTATTAATATGAAACGGATAGAGTACGTTACTCCTAATAGAAATAAAACATGGAAGCAGAAGCCGCCATATTAGCTGTCAAGCAGCGTCATTCTTTTGAAGCTGCAACCGTCTGTAAATCTCCCTATAAACTGCATCAAGAAAGTACCCCTCCCGTACCCTTTTAGTTGCCTTTTTTGAAAAGAATACATATATTAAGAAAATGTTAAATACGTAACTGGTTTCCATGACTACCCTTTATAATTATATTAAATTAATTGAATTGTTTATATATTTGAATTAGTCAAACATTGAAAATAATAATGTTTAGAAAAATCTTTATAAAATTATTTTGAAAAGTGAGAAGGACAGCTGATTATATGGACAATTTTTTTTTATAAGAGACAACTAAAAGAGGACGGGGGAGTAATTTGTAGGCAAATCATGATTACGATGAAGAACAACGTAGAATAATTTAAATTCAATATTAGAATAATATAAGATCATTGTAAATAACACGTCAAGATTTTAGATGAACTGATTATTCAAACATAATATCAGAGTTTCAGTCTCGACCCATAAATGGGCTTTCGAGTGAGAGAGAATGTTAGAATAATATAAGATTCTAGTAAATGAGTCTCCTAATAATTTAAGATTTTAGATGAGTTGGTTACTCAAACATTCAACATCAGTGACCTTTATTGAGAAAGAACCTTCTTTTTGAAATTTTGATCATTTGTATCCTCGATTCCTTGGCCTAGCAATTCTAGTGAAATTTAAGTGCGAGTAACATTCATGTTCTAGCAGCTCAACAATCTGCATGCATGATCCGGTTCCAGAAGTTATAAATCAAAGATTCATAATGATGTTGATTTGACTCTAGTTCGAGTTGAGTACTCGAGTTCAAACTCGTTTAATAAGATTTAGTTTTACTCGAACTCGTATACGAGTCAAGTTTGAGTTTATTTAGTTAAACAAGTTGAGTTAGCATGTATCGAGTTTGACTCCAGTTTAAATTTGTTTAATAAGATTTGATTGTACTCGAACTCGTATATAAGTTAAGTTTGAGCTTGTTTAGTTAAACAAGATTGTACTCGAACTCGTATATAAATCATTGTTTAGTTAAACAAGTTGAGTCTAACCTGTATCGAGTTTGACTAACCTCGAGCTCATTTAATAAAATGCACAAGTTTGACCTGAAATTTATGTTGTTGTCCACCTTCGCTACTTGAAGTAGTGCATCTTCAACTATGAGATTTCCACTTAACCCACTCTTTTAGCTTGGACCAATTTTTCAATTAACTCCCTATTTTTAAATATTCGACATTTTACTTTTCTACACAAACTTGTTCGTGGTGCCTAATATCATATATGTATATGTTTTGTTCATTATAAACTCATAGTTGGCGTTTGATATAAAATTTTAAATTTTAAAACTCATACCTCAAACTCATAAGATATGAGTTTTTGATACTTTCGGGGAGGTGGATATGATATGGATTTTCGATATCTTAGGAGGAGGTGGGTATGAGTCATGAGTATGGGGAATCAAATTAAAAATTATTATTTTTATCTTTATTTATAAAATTACATGTTAATTCTTGAAATAAAAATTTTATAATAATATTGTTTAATGTTTGAGAAATAATGATGATTTATTTTTCTTGTTAACTGCTTATATTCTTGTACTCGTTAAAAAATATTAAATTAAGAAATTCATTACATTATTCAACCAAACACGTGATATCATGAATGATACTTCATACTCATACCACCTTAACCCGATTTCTGGATTTCTGATTCCAACCTGATACCACCCCGTGAACCAAACGATCCCATACAGGTTTGATCACATAGTTAGAAACTTAGAATTATAATTTTTATATTTTCTTTTTGTAAATTAAATATTTGTAGTCACACAAAAAAAAATTCTAACTATATGATCAAAACTTTTTAAAGTAAATGAAAAAAATTTAAATGACAATTATATAAAAAAAACAAAGGGAGTATTAATTAGCAAAAAGAGGTATAAATCCTTTTATCATTTGATTGCTTTACACAATCATAATTATTATAAATTTGCACATCTTGAAGTTGCCCGAGCATACCATATCGGAGTATTCTTGTTCTCCAGACTAGAACAGAGTCGTCAATATACTTTGTTTTAAAGTCTACACTTTTTAACTGATTAAATGTTGAATATTAGATACAATTTAAACTAACATTACAAGTACAAGATAAGACAAACAGCGGAAGAATACAATTTTGGCTGAAATAAATATCAGTTCAAGCCCTGGGAACTGAAACCAGGGATGCCCAGCATCCAGCAATGATGCAGATTATGTGCATTGTGTGCAGCAGAAGATATCACAGCAATCATGGCGTCATTAACAGATTTTTTATATATGCGTGCACTTCACCAACATTAACTGTCCATGCAACAGAAATAGGAGAATAACCTGTCCATGGATTACTGGTATTCCAGCTGTATTTTACATTTCATTAGTACATGATTAGATGAACCTTTAATGTAAAATAGTGTAGAAAAGCACTTGTCAAAAAACTAGGGAGCACGTACTTCTTTAATCCTTGGTCCATCAGCGTATGACCAATACAGATTCCCTGTGTTTCGACCCTCACTACCCCCTTTTTATATTTAAAGAGATCAGGCCTTACTAAAGCAACGAAACTTACTGGGTCATGAAGGAAGATCCCTAAATTCAGCAGAGCATTTAAATCAGTGCCACTCATCAAGGGAAGAATACCAAGAAAACAAATCATGATATTAAACACATATAATAACATGAACATAGCATTGTGGACTTATCCATGTAATATGGAGGAGTTACCATATACACCATCTGATTTAACATGCCAGTCTCGATAAAATTTGCACATATCAGAGAGAAGCTTAGCATGTTTTCCTCCAGACTCCCTCAGTTCAGTTAAATCGTCATCTAAAACAATTAATTTACCCATCAAGAACACATAAGTATGATATGTAAGATGAGATTTTACATATAGGTACGAAGGAAATTTACCTGTAAATTTGAGTTGAGTTGTAATGTTTATGCCAATAACCTCAATATTAGCCCCAGAAGTGAACAATATATCTGCAGCCTCTGGGTCCCCATATATCTGAAAAAACAAAGAAACAAAATATAAACTCTCATAGTAAAAAAATCAGCTTCATTACCCCTTCCATAAAATATATTATTCGAGTAAATAAAAACTCCACCTAGTTCAGGCTCAAAATCCATGTGTAAGCTAAGACTTAAGAGAAATGTATGCTAGCGTGGGTTTTTTGATAAAAATGAGCAACATCCAAGTTTCATTTACAAGGCAAATAATAAAATGATATAATTACTCATTCTTATCACAGATATTATAACAAAACTAGTTAAAACAGCGCAAATCTGTATGCATAAAGCATAATCATCAAAATCAAAAGATAAATTAGAACATAAAAGTGGAAAGCCAGACCATAGACTTGGTTGACTTTGGCATGATAAGACCTGGAAATTCTGTACACAACACGAGACGACACACAAACTTCATTTTGGGTTTTTGATTTTCGTGTTTCAAGTCGTGTTTTTGGTACACTAAATATTTGTGTCATGCTCCTTTAACTGATTCGTGTTACACAAAAGTATCACAGAATATATTTGTGTTTTCATATCATTTTGGATCTTTCTGTGTTTACAAAAAATACAGTGTTGTGGTAGTGTCAGATAGTGGGCAACATGAAATAATTGCGGGTCGTGTTTGGTTTGAGAAATGGGAAAGAAGGACAGGGCACGATGGCCAGGTCTAGGCACACAATAACAGCCTAAATTGATTATAGGCCTCCATGCCTGTCTGTTTGGTTTACACAATGCGCAGGTCTAAGTTTTACTCGAATGAGTCAAACATCAAGTTGTGCACGAACAGAGTGAACAAGAAAAGAAAGCAGTAACTGTGAAAAATTAGATGGAAACTAAAGACATCTTAAGATACATGTACATCTGAGAACTATTCAACTGCCATTTATAAATTAGAAAAAAGTTATATTTGAAGGGGGGAGATGACATACATTTGCTTCAGCAGCTGGATTAACATTGCCCAATGCAAAGAAAGATCCACCAAGTACAACCACTCTCTTCACCTTCTCTGCAAAGGATGAGTCTCTTTTGACAGCCTGACCAGAAATCATCCAAAAAAAAGAACATCCATCTATAATTTGAGTTAAAGCCGATAAAAATAAAAATACTCAGGTACTTACCAAAGCTAAGTTCGTCAGTGGTCCCAATGCAAGAATGGAAACTTCACCAGGATATTCATTAACCTTATCAACCAAAAATTCACATGCGGACTTTTCAATTTTCTTGGATTTTGGTGGAGGTAGAAATGTATCACCCAATCCATCAGAACCATGAACAAAGTCTGCGACACGTGGAATTCCTCCCTGTAAATGATTCAAGTTTTCAATATGCAACTAATAGTCACATTTATCATGAGAATTGACCAACTCTACCACCTTACTACTACTACATGCATGATTTATTTCTTTGAGGTGTTAGGAACATACTTAAGTGAATTAAATTAAATCAGCAAACTTTTCTTGCATTGTGTAATTTAACTTGGAAGTAACCTACTTGCGAAGAGAATTCATCCGCTTAATATATTATTTGATAAGAACCAAACCGTGTTATTTGTGTAACTAGAACCGAGTTGGTGTTGGAGGAATTATTATGTGATAGACCGTGCAAAAGCATGCTATGTGCAAGCTTTAAAAGTGAATTACAAATTATTGAAGTTAACTATCATTTTTTGTGCTGTCAACTCCAATACATGTGACCATAATCTGGACATATCTCTATAGCATAAAAAGCACAGAGCTAATCTGAAATGAAATGCCCATTTACTAAATCCATACACATGGTTATGCATGCCTTTGTTAGGTTATATAGCATCTTGGAATACTTATATGGTCAGCTAAAATTATTTGAGAGAACTGCTATACATGTGAATTAAAAAGAGATGCTATGTGATCTCAACACTTTTAATACAACTTAGTGCTTGTTTGGTTACATATGGGAAGTTATTTCCTATAGGAAGTTCTACTTCCTTTCTATTAGAAATACCTAGGAAGTATAAAAATATGTTTGGTTAACAAAACTAAATTTTATCCTTCTTGAATACATGTTTCTTCTATATTATTTAATTTTTTTTATTTAACTATTTACTTCTTATGTAATACACTTTAAATGATTATTGTACTCTTACTAATAATTATTTTTAAAATTATTATTATATTTTTTCAACTATTAACTAATTACACAGTTTAATATTTAGTTCAAATTATTTTTATTTATGTAATTGAAAAGACAAATTATTTATGAAGGATTACACCTATTTTAAGGCTTTTCTTATTTGCATAAAAACGTAACAATGATAATTTAAAAAATAAATTGAAGTAGTTAAAAAATAAATATACCCGTAATTTAGTTTATCAAAAAAAGGTAATAATGAAATTAAAAAATAGGAAATAAATTAAAATTTACAAAACAAAAAAAAAGATAAGAAACTGTTAATAAAAAGATAAGATTTGATAATAAAATTACTATGAAAATATATATCTTAATAATAAATAAATCTTAAATTTTATTTGTAGGTGAGTTTTATTAAAAAAATAATCTTAATTTTTTTATATATATTTTAATATTTTTAGGTTAAATGATGTGTGATGCACGAAGTGTGAAACCTAGAAGGGGGTGGGTAAGTGACTTCCTGGTATTATGCAAGTAATTCTGCTTCCCTTATTTTATGCAACCAAACAGCTATATTAATTATCACTTCCTAGGTATATGAAATACCCACATAAGTTCCTGTCAACCAAACGACCTCTTAAAGTTGAGAAAAATACAGTATTGTGAATAGGACCTTTCTCTTGATTTGAGAGAGTAATACTAGTTTGGGTTCATAACATAACTAAGATACAAACAAATATTTGGGAAAGGGAAAAAAATATCATTGTATGATGTTTGCTTGCATAACAAGTATATGCCGTTTCGCAAAGAAGCAACACAATGAAATTTAATGTGAAAACGAAGAAAGAGTTGTTTTGGTTTTTGCCTTAGTATCGTATAGGTGAGGGCAGGCATATGTTATTGTAACTAATGTACACAAACTGAGACCTACCTTCAGAGGCTCAGAGCTACCTTCTGCAACAGGGACATTTGGACATCCAGCGATCTCACACTATCCTTTTGAACATCAAAAATGATAACTGATCATGTACATAATATAAAATATAATAAACATGCTACCAGTTAAATGAAAAACATACGAGTAACAGGGCATTGTTTGTAGCAACTTGTGTTAAAACATTGCCGAATATTGTAGTTAGTCCCAATATCTCCAAACTTGCCATTTGGAAAGCCATCATAATTGCCATGCTATCATCTGCAAGCCCCATTCAATCACGAGACATCAAGAAATGTGGAAAGAACATGTGTGAATGTTAAATTCATAACACCTCCCCCCAAATATAAATTCACCAGCATTCTTAAGAGCTCATAAGGATTGCATCTATATATTCTATACCCCCTCAGACTTCGTAAATTTTTAGAAGTAGTGTCATAATTATTAAGCTTTCATATAATTACTTAAAGAGCTAATTTTAGCATTCAAAATGCTGGTCTATGAAATATGAATCCATTTCTTTGACTTTTTGTTAAATACAACTATTCCAAGTAAGAATATGATAGTTGCATTAAGAAAAAAGAAGAAGAAGATACACGTATGTGTATATATATATATGTAGCTAAAAGAATTTTTATATCTCAAATGACTAAAAAAGATTTTCGAAGGTTATAGAGGACAAACATACAAAGAACAGAGTACCAGGTCTCCCTGTCTCAAATGAAGCCCAGCAATTTTAGTTTATTGCTAATACTTGAGGGGAGGAGATATAAGAAACAGTGGAGGAAAGAAGCTTCTAATTATTATAGGATGAGATAAGATAAAAGAGCAGCACCCGTGATCTCAAGTTTTCATTTCTCATAAAAAAAACTTTTGTAATGTCCCTTGTATCTATAGCTCATTTCAAGCTGAGCTGCTAATTTAAGCATAAAAGTTGTTTATTCTACAGGCAGATAACCAAGAATCTCGATCAAAATTCTCCAGGAGGAGTTGAGATGAATTTTTGAAGCAAGATAGTAGATTCTGGGCAGACCTATTAGAGAAAAAAATTAATTAATACCCAAGGGGAAATTACAACTTTCGTGAGTTTCAATCTAAATCAACTGCGTAAACATGTTTATCCTTGGGCATAAAACAGTATTGAATATGTCAGTTATAAATATCATTGCTACTTCAGAGATCCAAATGAGAATCAACCAGATATTTAAAAAAAAAATCTTAATAGCCGAGCTAGGACATAACATTTGATTACGTTAGTTGTAAAATTAGTAGTCAATTTTGAATCGTTATGGGGGGGTTTAACTCCTTAAAATGGAACAAAGTTAGTTGTAAAATTAGTTGTCGTAAATGAATGTAGATGCATTTAAGCATACAACAGAAAAGATAACCTTGGTTTTACAAATTATGTATAATAACGAGGAATAAAGAATATCAGGTAAAAAAAAAAAGTGAGTTGATGCATTGCTTTTCAACATTATATATGAAATTATATTGGGATATAGAGAGAGTACCAATGCCAGGATCAGTATCGATAATGATCTTTTGAGGAGGAAGAGAAGAAGTGGGGTCCACTGCTACCGCTCCATCTCCTATTTCAATTTTATGATTCGCCATCAGAGAGAGAGATAAAATCTAGTTTAGGGTCTATAAAAGTGGACTTGGGATCAGAACGGGGATGGGATTGATAAAAGTGATTGGGTTTGTGAATACCATATACATACAAGGAGAGAATTGTGACTAGTGTAGGGACGAAGCAGCTGACATCTAAACCCAATATATATAAAGTGTTGTATGCCTTTCCGTCGAAAGGAAGATGCCTAAAAGCCCTGCTTAGGATGTTGTATATACGCAACTACGTACCATTTATTCATTCACACGTGCTTCTCTATTATTGGACTAATAGAGACGTGCTTCTCTATTCATTCACACTTTTCATATGACCTTTTCTCCTCACATAACAATTTTAAATGGAACCATAATTTAGATATTAAGGTGGTTTGAGGTTCCTGTTTAAAATTGTTGTACTCGTAAAAAAGGTATTGTCATAAAAATTAAATAATTTTTTGGTGATTTTTATTTATTTATTTATATTTTGAGATATAATATAAAAATTAATGTTTTTGAAATGGTTTGATAATGAAATCTATAATTACTTGTTGCAAAAGTTGAAAAGCTGTTTTTTACAAAATCACGGAACCTGTTTTCTCTAAAACCAGTTTTTACACCATGCTCCCGATTTTTTTAAGGGCGGAAAGTAAGAGAATGTAAGAGGAAGTAAATGAATTGAGATATAATCAACTTCACTCACTTGCTCCCGAATTTTAAAAATATAGAGTAAAACTACTTTAATTAATATGTTCTCGAGGAAATCATTTAAATAGTTGTCAAATTATCAATTTATATTTATGTTTAAAAAAGTAATGATTGAGCTAATAAGGGTGTATTAATAATTGTAAGACTTTTTAAATTTTCACTAACTTGCTTTCACTTGCATTCCATTTTTGGAGTAAAAGTTTTGGGAAGAAAGTATGTGAATTATGTTTTCCTCTTCACTTGCTTTCTTTCATAAAAAAATCTGGAAGCATGAATGGGAATACAAATTTTATAATTTTACTCTATTTTCCTCTGATTTCCTCCCAACTTAAAACTCATAAGTAAGGTGTTGGACTAAAAACACTTTTGCAGAAAGTTCATTTTAAAATTTACTAAACACATTTTTAATGCTTTTTAAAATAAACTTTATGCAACATCAATCCCACACATACCCTAAATGTCAAAAGTAATACAACTTTAAAAATGGGTAAAATATCAAGTAAGTGACTGGTTGCATCCAAATGTATCAAGTATGTGATTGATTGCAAATTTGACTCATTTCACTCACTGACTTTAAAATTTTTATCAAACTCCTTTTCCGACCACCTTAAACATTTTTCGGCAAAAATCAAACCGATTTTTCTTGTGGTTTTGATTCTCAAACCCCATCAATCATATATACTCAAATTCATCTGCTCGACGAGATATTTTTAAATACACACATATCAATCAGTTTCGAAGACTTTCATTTTTTGGTTTAATTTTATTTAATTTCGATTTTGAAATTTGAGTTTTGAGTTTTGACTTTGATTTCGATAATTTTGAGTTCAAGAGGTTTAAAGTCGGGTGTTTTTTCTATGCATATTTTGTTTCGCCGGAAAATATTTGAGGTGACTGGAAAAGGAGTTTATATTTAACCCTTTTAAAAATGATCTTTTGTTTTATGGACAAATACAACAAAAACGCCAATTAAAAAATTAATTACTATATTTGTTTAAATATCCCATATTACTAACAAAATAAAAAAAGGCAAATGTATTATAACTATGCGTTTTTTAGTCATTACACTAAAGGATCTCCAACCTATCAATATTAGTTAAAAAGTCTATGTAACACTCAACTATACATATTTTTAAAATATATTTTAATTTAAATATATTATAGTTTGATTATATTTGTTAAATGTATTCATCATTTAAATTTATTCACTTCATTTTTTTACAACTTTTTAAATATTTAAAATATATATGATACTTTTTAAATATTTAATGTATATATATATATATATGTATATGTATCACTATAATTATATATTAATTTATTTGATGTATTAGAATTTTATTTTAAATTTTATATAATATTAAATGTAAAAATATTATTTTATTATTTATCAAATTTATTAGTTACTTATATTTATTTTAATATACATTGTATATTTATATAATATTAATGTGATAAAATATTTTTTTTATTATATTTTTTATAATATATAAAATTAATGTTTATTAATTACTTTTTCTTATATTTAAATATATTTCTATATTTTAAATTTTATTAATTATTTATATTAAATATTAATATGATTATATTCTAATTATATATAGAATACAATGATCGCTGAAATATAAACATTGAAATCTAGCTTTTACAATATGATCGTTGGAATATAATTTTTAGAATATAAAAAAAAAAAATATAATTAATCCCTATAATTAATTTCATTAGAGTACAATTTTTTATAAATTTAAAATTTTTAAATTAATTATTATTTATATTATTTTGAATTAACCATTTTAAGGATGTTCTAGGTCTAGGACTCGCGTAATTTGCAATTTTGCATTAGCCCACACATACAACATACAAACACATGTCCTTTTCGGAAAAAATACAAGCACATGCACTTGATCACGAAGTTAAAAAAATATTATTATACCTGATGAACATCTAGCCACTCGGGTAAACGGTTCGGTTTCAGATCAGATTAATTTTGAATCGGATCATTTTTCGGTTATAATATATATTTATTCGGTTTGGATCAGATCTAATTCGGTTCGGATCTAATTTCGATTTTGCATAAATTAAATCTGTTTCGGTACAATTTCGGTTCGGGTCAAAATCAGATTAAAATTCGGATGAATTTTGAATAAAAATCGTATTAAATTCAGTTATGATATTTTCTGATTTCTTATTTTAAATTAAATTTTGTTTAAATTAGAAAGTTAAGTTTGTATTACTGTTAAATTGATTTGAATTATTGTTGAATTTAAATAAAGATCATTAAGTAAATTTGATAAATTATAGTTAAAATTTGATAAAATAACACCGAACAAAATAATTATCTCAATTAAGTAGTATATTTCTTCAGACTTTGGTCAATATGATAAAATAAATTTTCACTAAATTCTATAATATAACAATATTTTTTAAAAAAATCTTGATGTCTAAATAAAAATATAAATAAAATTTATATTTATTTGTACAAATATAATACACAGTATTTATTTCTTTTTAAAAGATGAATTTATATTCACTTTTCTTTACTTTCTAGCAAATTAAAAATAAATGTTATTCTTAATTTTTTAATATTTTATTTTACGAAGATATATATTATACGAATAAATTACGTATAAGTGTGTAATGTACATGTGAGTGTAACAAATCATAAGATTGTATGTATGAAATACACTTAAGTTATATATAATTCAGTTTGATTCATATTCAGTTTGTATAATTTTTAGTTAGGATTTGATCAATTTCGGGTCATTATCGGATATATTATTTCGGATTATTTTCGGTTAAAATTCCGGTTCTAGATTATTTTTGGTTCGGATTAAATCGGTTTTCGGATCATTTTCGGATTTAATTATATTGAATTAATATCGGTTCGGATCAGATTGTTTTAGATTCGGTTACAATTTCAGATTATCAAATTCGAATACAAAATCGAATCTTATTTTCCTATATTTCGGGTCGATTCTTCGGGTACATACCCAATTTGCGAGTTCTTCACGAACGCATGTGCTGTGGGTTACAATCGTCACCTTTTCACCGGTACAGCCCAAGGTAAAATCTGACATCTGAAACCCAATAAAACTGAGTTAATTTTGTGTTGATTCAAAATATTTAAATTTGATTTGAAATTTTACAATATATCATATACTATAAATATGTATAATATTTATAATACACAATTATAAATATGTATGATAAAGTAATATATTATTTAAATAATTTTAATTAATATATTACTAAATAAGGTTATTATTATATGTTATATATGTATATTATCTTAAAAATATTTTTTAATATTTTTGGATTAAAATGAATTATTTTCGGATTGATGGACTATATAATAGTTCGGTTTTTTGTTTAAATTTAAATTGGCTTCAAATTGATGTAAAAACATGAGAGGTGCAGGCGTATAGCAAATCCAATACCAACTCAATCCATTACCCAAAATTACCTCCGGCAAGCTTGATAGCTGATTCCACTTAAAAGCTATAACAGACGAATTTTTATGCTGATAATAAGACCTCTTCTCCAGTATTACACCTCTATTTCCACTCTTAAGTCTTAAAGGCAATATTATACATCTATTGTTATTATGTATTTATTGTTGATTTGTGGCCTTAATTCTCAAATAATTTTGTAAAAGTTACTTAATATGGATGGGTAAACTAATCGATATGAAGAATAATCAAATATTTGAATGTTTATTTAAATGTCGATAATGATTGAATATTCAAATTACTCATCAATTTTTGATTTTACGATGAGATACTAAGCGGCTGGAAAGTAAAGTTAGAGTAAAAGACAACTCCAAATTAGGACGACAAATAACTATGATTTTAAATATTAATTAATTAAAATTTTGTTATATATTACCAGTATAATATTTAAAGTTATTAAAATAAAAATTATATACTACCGTATAACTCCTTAACACTCTATTTCAGATTATTTTTTAAGGAAAAGGAAAGAAATAGCAGCAAAAAAAAAACTCAGTCCCGACTGATTTTTTGGAAGAAAAGGAAAAGAAGGTTAAAGATTTGGGAAGGAATTTTTATATAATTTGTTTTAAAAGAAATTTCTCTATATTTGAAAAAATCTGAAAATAAATAATTCATTTTTTTCTATTCTCTCCTTTCCTGTACTGGGGAAAGTGGAAAGCAATGTAAAGCTGGTTTTAATTTACGAATTGATTCTTGCTTATGATGAGAAAAGCGGCTTGAGAGTAAAGTTACAGTAAAAGACAACTTTAAATTAGGACGACAAACAACCCCATGCTTACGGCCTGTCTTTACGTTATTTTATGCACACATATATAAAGACGAGTATAGGACCAACCGCTTATAGCATGTGAGAAGTAGCCTAAAATTGACCAAGAAAAAAAGCACAGAGATGAGACTCAACAGCTAAGCAAGCTAGCACCATACGTAACTCATAATCAAACAAACAGCACAATCGAAAATATTACAGTGACATTTTAAAATATTATATTTTAAAAAGTATTATTGTAATAAATTAATTTTATATTATATAATAAATTTGAATAATACTGATATTAATATTTAATTTTATTTTTTATACTCCTTTTCTTCTTCTATATATTATATTTTTATATATAATAACCGGAATAAGAGAGATCATGTAGCTTCTATAATACTAAAAGTATTATAAAATTCATAACAATATCCTGACTTTTATTTAATATAAATATAAATAATATAAAATATTTAATAATAACAATAAAATATTCTCAAAATATACATATATTTGAAATACAAATATAAGTAATCAATAAATAGAATTCAAATATAATAATATATTCACATATGATATCAAATAAATTAATATTAAAAATAATAAAAATAAATATATATACAATAAACATTAAAATGTTAAGAATAAAATATTAAATATCACAATTAAAAGAAAAATATTTATTAATAATATTTTAATATTTTTATGATATGCATGTAAAATAAAATATAACTAATTAATTGATAAAATTAAGAAATAATTATATTCCTACATGATATGAAATAAAATGAAAATAGCAAAAATACAAAAATAATTATAATTTAGGAAATAAAATATAAAAAAGTATAATATTAAAATTTATTTAATAAAATAATAATAATTAAACGTACTTTATATGTATGGAAAATAAATTAATATTAATATATATAAAAATATAAAACAGCTCTCACCATTAAAAAATCCTGCGCATCCCACTGATTCACACTGGTTTAGTTTTTTAAGCCACCTACCTAACCCTTTTTATCAGTGCTGCACCTTCCAAACACTCCTCTAACTTCCTCTATTTCATTTCAGTGGTCCACTAGGGTCTAGGGGGACCAGGTATTTGTGTTTAATTTTTAATTTGACTGTTTCTCTGATCACTAGGTACATGCTTATCCTAATCAATTCTTACCATAAAAGAAATGATTTTGTTAGTCACTTATTCTTGAAATCTCTCTTCTTATTCAAAATCCAACTCAATGCTTCATCACCATCGCGTGTAAAATATTCATGCTAAGCAAAACATAAATTTTCTTCATCAAATTGAGAGTAGCATTTAATAAAAAGTTACACATAAAATAACGTATAAGCACATATTCTAGAAGATGCATCAAGAAAAGGACATGTAATTCGATTATTGACGAATCTAATTACATGTCCCAAAAAAATTAGGAATTGTGAGGTTTTATTTCATTTATAAAAAATTATCATCTAATCGAAAGATATGCTTAATCAATCTTATGTGTCATGGCCTAAATTATGATTATCATGAGAGAGAAAGAGATTTCTCTAGAAATTTAGGCAATAATACATTTATATCAAAAAAGATAACACCTTATAAAGAAAAGTTACAAATCACAAATATTGTACATCAAAATTCAACTTTCATTCATCTTCCACCTGCACGCGTTCATTTTACATCTACATGCAATAACTCGTCCAATTAAATATCAAAAAACAAACCAACTAAAACAAATAAGTCGACGAACGTGTAACATAAATATATAGTATAAATATACTGATATTGCATACATATAAATATTTGACCTACATTGGTATAAATATACTGATATTGATGCATGACTATTCATTTTCGTTGTTCTTAACTGTTTTTTATTAATCTTATAAAATTATAAATACAATATGTAGGCACATGTTTCAATTGATAGATTTAAATTAAATTTATTTAACAAAAAAGATTTGGAATATAGTGAAATTTTGATAAATTAATTATTGTTAAATTAAGAGCTCGTGATGAATTAATATTTAATATATTTTTCAATCTCAACACAATATAAACTATATATTTAAGTTAGAAAATTGTATGTTCGTAAAAAATATTAGTGATTTTTTCATAAATACATTTTTTTTGAAGTTGTAAAATACTCTAAAATATCTGTGGAATAATAAAACAAAGACAATATAAAAAAACATCGGGTCCTCCAGGCTGTCTCCCACTAATAATTTAATTAATTTTTGGTTAGGGCGTCATGATTGTTTTTGGGTTGTCCCATTTGCTTTCCCCCTCATACCTTTCGCTGATTCTTTGTTTTCCCAACGCTCCCCTCCTTTCTCTCCCCATCTCCCCACGCCATATAATACATCTTTCTTACTTATCATCCCAATTCTTCCTTCCTGTATCTATATATCTTCTTTGTATGTATATAGATACATCCCCCAACTAATTAATCTCACTACTATTTTTCGATTTCTTTCTTTTTTAAAAAAATATTCTCTGGTGGTCATCATGGCTGAAGAACACGGGTTTCAGGCACCGGAAGGTCACCGTCTCTGCGCTAATAACTGCGGATTTTTCGGCAGTCCGGCGACTCATAATTTCTGTTCGAAATGTTACCGTGACATCTCGATGAAGGCCGAGCAGGAGAAATCCGCCAAATCCGCCTTCGAGAACTCGCTTTTTCCGGCACCGGCACCTCCGGTTGTGTTTCCGTCATCGTCGGCTGTGTTTTCGCCGGAAAATCCTGTCGTTGACCGACGGATTGATGAGGCGGAGACGTCGGTGGAGATTCCGGCGGCGTGGAAACCGAACCGGTGCTCGTCGTGCAGGAAACGGGTCGGGTTGATGGGATTTACGTGCAAGTGTGGAATAACGTTCTGTGGGACCCACAGGTACCCGGAGCAACACGGATGCAACTTTGATTTCAAAGCGGTTGGGAGAGAGGCGATCGCGAGGGATAATCCTCTGGTCAAGGCTCAGAAATTGGACAAGATCTGAGAGAGATGTAATTCTAGCCGTCCGATGCTTTTAATCATGCCGTTAAATTACACGGCGATCAAGGGGTGTTATGTTATGCGATGATTATTGTTGATATTTGTATTTTCCTTTTTTTTTATAAATTTAATATTTAAATTTAAAGTAATTTATTATGTGGATTTGCATGTAGATACGTGTTTTCTAGTGGTGTGTGATTATTCCCAACGTCTTTACTGTTTACGTCTTCAGCTAGTCGATATCTATGCATTTTGGGATTGGGCATACTATCTTTCATTAAAATCTAGCTTGTTTCGAAATCCTAAAAATTTAAATTAAATTTAAGATTGAAAATATTCGGATATAATTCAATTTAAGCTAGTCGATATAATTTTTTTTCTTTTTAGAGAAGATCGTCTCATGCTCTCAGCTCGACTTTTTGAATAATTAGGCTTATAAAATTAGCAATGTATATTTGTTCTAAGAAATTATATTACAAATGTGTATTTTTTCTAAGAAGTTCTCGGATCAACAAAGGCTGCGCCAAACTTAGCGTACAGCTAAATCCTAGAAATTTACTTACCCTAATTGCCCAAGCCAGTATCGAAACGGTGCGAAGAGGATCCTGCTATTTACTGTACTTGAAAATCCCTAAACTTTTGCAGTACTGAAGACCTCACGAAGACGAATTGGGTTAGGTCTTTCATAGAATTTTCAATAGGGGTTATTATGGCCCTGTTTGTCACATCATACAAGTGATTTATAAGTCATAATTTATATATAACTTCTAAATTATAAGTTATTTATAAAATAAGTCAAACTTACTTGCCATGATGATTTTAATTACCTACTTATTAGAATTAATAGGTTACTAAGAACATCTCCAATAAGCCAAACACTTACCAATACTCAGGTCACGTGGACGAAAACAAATAATGCACACTAAATTTCAGTCTCAAACCGTAGTGCTTTTTACCTAAAAAATTTTAGAGGGAGGAGAGAGATTTACTACATCCGAGATTCTTTATCTCTCATATATCTTATTTTAATTTTCTTTATCTCTCTTTACTTTTTTGTTTTCATTGTCTCATCTCCTTAAAATATTATTTAAATATTATTTTTAAATTATAGAGAATCAATATTGAGTATACCATTGGAGTGAAATAGTTTTTTGATTTTCTATTTTGAGTAACTATTAATTTAATATGTTTTATGAATTTTCGTTAAAAAAACATTTTACATCCTGTTCCTATTTTGAATAACATTTTAGAGCATGAAAATGAGTTTTAAACATGGACACTTACTATTTATCCACATCCCATATTCTAATACAATTTTTATATATAAAAAGGAGTGAGAAATGATAAAATAATAGGTAGTAGTTAAAGTTAGTAGGCAGTAGTTAAAGTTGTAAAGAGAAGTAAAAGAAAGAAGTAATATAAAACAAATAGGGATAGAGAGAGGAATGGAATGTAAGAAATTTTTGAAACGTAAATAAAATTTGAGGATAATTTTAAAGAATTACTATTTTTTAGTATGATTTCAGGGATCGGGAATGGGACCAATGTGAAAAAAACTTGTCCGTTCAGTTCAAATTTGAAAAAAAAACTCGGATTGGACCAAATTTCATATATGTGTGTTATTTCACTACTGAAATTATTTTAATTTAAAAATAAAATATTAGAATTTAATTATTCAAAATAATATAAAATAAATTATTAAAATAATGGTTATCAATATAACAAATTACATGATAAATTTATTTAGTCCGTATACTAAAAAAAATTAGAATTATATGTTTACTAATTATTATTATCATATAAAAAATAAGAAATGTATTCATTCTTAAATTTATAGTAACTTGTAAAATATTTTTTTTATCTTTTTATATTTAATATTTAAATAAAAATATAATAAACATAAAAAATTATATAAATATTTTATACCACTTTATACGTTATACATTAACGAATTTAAAATAATATCACTTCACCGTATTTTAATAAAATAAAATATGGCACATAAACAATAATTTTCAGAGTTTAAACATATAAATATACTTTCGAAAATCAACTAAAGGTTTAGAGAGAAACTTACCTCAATCAACAATCAAACTATTCACGAAGATATTCTAAATTAATCACAAATAATTGTGAAGTAAAATAGTACTGATGCGAAAATATAATCATTAATAAAATTTATAAAAAAGGTTTTAACCCAAAATGACTAAAATCACTGTACATATTCATAATAACATATACTATACAAATAGGTTTTGTCAATCTTTACATTGTAAATAAAACTTGACATACCCAAACCTTGAAATAAGTCTAAAATACAATATAATATGCTATAAATCTTTACATTATAAATAAAGCTTGACATACCCGACTCTTTAATATATATATGAATTATATATCATATCAATAAGTTGCTAAGAACATAAAAATATTGCTAGAGAAACAAGACATTACTAGAGTCAAAATAACACTCTAACTATTTTTGTCTTATTTTTCTTTAACCCAAAACCTCTATTTATAACATTTCTAAAATAACTAACCCTTAACACAATCCTAATTGATGTCAAATAAAATCTCATAATATCAATATAATATTCTAACAACCAATTCAAATTTTAAAAACTTTCCAAAATTAAAGATAGTCATATCTATTTTAATTAAAATAAAACAAATATTCAAAAAAATTCTATAATCATATCTTTGACTATATATATAATTTACAAAGTCACACACATACATATAAAATTAAATATATATATTCAATAATTAAAATTAATATATAAAAAAATGAGAATATTACATATCTGTATGTTTCGTAAAATAAAGACTTGTGAAATTTTATGTGAAAACCCCTCACAATACTATACACTACATGTTTTCTTAAATAGTAATCCAAAACAAACATATATAGTAGCAACTAGCATGATAAGTGAACAACAACGATTAATCTTTCTTTATGTTTTCACCAAAGACCAAATTGATAAGAAACTACTTCCAAATAAGTGAATTGTAACGGTCCACTCTTTTTGGGTCCTTAATTCGAGTAAAATTATACAATTATTAATCCAATTTTCTATTACAAAATTAACTATTATAAAAATGCAATTAATAATGACGAGACAACAACTCATCTACTCAAAATCTAAGATTCTCGAAATCCAATGCATTCCATCTTCTTCTTATACCGAACCTGAAAATTATAAATAATAAGTTACACAGACCAGCAAGTAACCAATCAATCTAACTAGTCGGGCCAAGTAACAAGTAATACATATACCAAAACATAATTTTCGATACAATAACTATGCATATAACTTTTCGATACACTTTTTTATTTTTATTCGATACGATACCACACAATGTCTGCACATAAAACAATAACTTGTTACCCATAATTCATACCACGACCACTACAACCCGGTGATAACAACCCTAAATTTTCAGAAAACTATCACTACCACCCGGTGACCTCGGTCCTAAATTTTCACAAATCATGGCATAAATCAGAGTTTCAACATTACTGTTGACACACATCACATACACATAATACACGTCACTTCAAAATATAACCACTTATGCCAAATTTTTATAATCAAATATACATGTATAATTTTAAAAGAACTTGAAAGATCGATTGAATACTTAACTCAATCTCGCAAACCAAGAATTAACAACATCCTAAAACATATATATTCAATTCTTAATAACCACTCGCAAACATCACGTCTCAAACGTCGAAATTCTTCATAATTCTAATTCTGTCCAGGTCTGTATTTCACCTTTTTGACCCTCTAAACGATGTTTTCTGGAAAAACTTAAAACACGAAAATCGTAGAGAAGGAAAAGATCTTTCCAAAAAGTCCAGAATTAATAAATTCCGACTTACGATGAATTTACTACAAATTTTACAAGATTGCCGAGTTGCGTATGAGAAATCCTACGAATTTTAATAACAAAGACGAACAAAAAAAATCAAGATTTGTGTCGAAAGAGATTTATAACTGTTTAGTCTTGGTAACTTGAAAAAAATACAAAAGAACGAGGAGATCTCAATCTATATATAGAGTTTTAAAACTCTACAACAAAACCTACTACGATTCAAATCCTACCAATATTCAAAAATCCGTTATTCTAATGCAATTTTAATTCCTAATTTCTATCCAATTTTTATCATTTTTCTATTATTATTAATTTATTTTATTATTCTAAAAAATATGGAATATTACATGAATTCATTTGAAAATGAACAATATTCTAATATTAATTCTGATAGAATATTCATCTTGATTGATTTATATAACATTATTTAACTAATGTTTCTAATTAAAATTGTAATTTTTTTTCAAAATATCATATAGTATGTGAAAAGCGAGATTTGGTGAATAAGAAAGAAACTTGAATAATAAATCTTGGCATACATATTTTAAAATAATATTGTACAAATTATAACTGATTATTGTATAATAAAGAATTACAACATGACTGGCCATAGTATTTTTAAAAAAAAATGTAATATATTATATAAATATGTGTTTAAAATATTTACAGAATATTCAATTTTTTTTACCGAACCTAATTATATTGTAAACAATATATTATGCAAAATCTTATTATAATTTTATTTTATATCACAATCTGCCCTGTTTGAGATTCAAAATTGAGTTTATTTTATATCATATATCAAAAAATGTATTTTAAAATGAATATTTTTATAATATAAAAAATCACTTCCTTTCAATAAATATTTGATTTTATAATAAAACAAAAAAATTGAAACATAACCTAAAAGAGTATTTCATCTAAAAATAAAGAAGTAACTTTTCATATCACAACGCTAGATGGAATAAAACATAAATTAGTTATAGATTAATAATTTTTTATTTTTAGATTATAGTGAGATAAATTAATATTTTGTTAAGATAAATATTTATATCATTAAAAATTATGTATGATATGAGAATGGTGTGGGCTTTTAAAATAGTTATTTAATTATATTTAATAATTTTAATTGTTAAAATTAAAAATTATATCATTATTGTAATCATTATTTCCATATATTTATTTTTAAATATATTACAAATTATATATATATATATATATATATATATATATATAGCGATAGTATGTTTTCAAAATCTTAATTATTATTTTTGATTAAACTATTACATTAGTTATTAAATATATTTTTAGATAATAAAAATTAATTAAATTATGTGAAGATTGATTGTCAAATTTGAAAATTTTACATTTATGCACTTATTCGTCATGACAAAATAAAAAATTTAACAATTTTGTTCTTTTATATTTATTTGGGACATAATAGAAAATTAATTATTAATTTATTTATTATATTAAAAATTGTGAAATTGATGCACAAATAAAAATATAATATATTTATGTTATCTTGAAATTTTTTACATGCATAGGTGATTAATATAAATTATTTTATAGTTATAATATATAAAATTTTAATTTTAATATCTTAAGCCGCGGCATTGTTCCGTAGTACTCCCTCCGTCCCAACCAATTCTTTACACTTTCCTTTTTGGGACGTCCCACCCAATTCTTTACATTACTAAAAATAGTAACTTTTAACAATAAATATATTATTACATCCACTACTTCACTCCACTTTTTCAACACTTTACACTATTACACCCACTATTTCATTTATTTTAACAATAAAATCACTATTACACCCACTATCCTTGGTCTCCGTGCCCGGACCAAATGTAAACATTTGGCCGGGACGGAGGGAGTATATTTTAATAGTACGTTACAATGTTGGGAACGTTCAGGCGGCTGGCTGCAAGTCTGGTTAATTTTGGTGCGGAAGAATTAAAAACGTGAAAATGGAAAAAAAGGCGGAGCTTAAAAAACATAAAAGAAATGGTATCTATCGATCTACATTCTACTCTGCTGCCTACTTGATGTAGTAGGAAAAACAAACAAAAGGCATCCACTCACATAAATAAATACACACACATCATCATAATATTAATACGATAGATCTCAGTGTGTGGTGTTTTTGTGATCGCTGATACAAAAATGGCGGTCGGAGTCAACCGGAAAATATCAGCAGCTTCTGCAAGAGCTCATACCAGAAAAACCCAACACAAATCTTCTTTTCAACTTTCTTCAGGTTCCCTTTTCTTTCTACCGCAGTTTACCCTTTTAAATTTATGTTTTTGGTATTTTTCATTTTTGTGCTATGTAATTTATGCAACTTGTCCTGGTTATTGAATCTTTTGACTTCCCCGGATCCTCAAAATTGTGGACTGCTTATCGAGCTTGCTTCGATTTTGGCAAAGTTATGATTTTTACTAGCATTACCTATATGTAAGGCCATTGACTTGAGTTTGGAGAAAAGGCTTAGCTATATGATTGATTAATTGGAATTGGTATGTTATTAGGGACCTTAAGTTTTTCGTATAAATATAAATTGCTAATTGCATAAAGGTTTCTATTATGTACAATTTGGTAGGTATTCATACAGACAGTATGTGCTATTATGGGCATTTCATTGTATTCTTGTTCTGGTTGTGTAATATAAATTCTGTGAGACAAGATGAGTTGTCCCGTTATAGATTAAGCACGCGCTACTTATGTTTGGTAATTTTGTTAATCTTACACATGTATACAATACCATCCAGCTTTGATTGATTTCTGATGATTGTAAAAAATTTATATGAACCTGACACCAGGTAAAGAAATTAGCTTCTTTTACAAGTTAGAACTTACACCACGGTAAATTACAAAGTTTATTATGCCTATAATATAGATTTAAACTTGATCACTGTAAAAGTTGGTAGATTAATATTCACTGATCTCATATAATTTGTTAAACACACTCTTTTAGGGATGCTTATGAAAATATCACTGGTGTTCTTTGTTGGAATCTTGGCATGGGGTTACCAGGCAAGTCGACCTCCTCCACCCAAGACATGTGGGTCTCCAGATGGGCCCCCTGTTACAGCATCCAGAATGAAACTTATTGATGGAAGATATCTGGCCTACACTGAGTTTGGTGTCCCAAGAGATATGGCCAAGTATAAGATAGTATTTGTCCATGGGTTTGGAAGCTGCAGGCATGATGCGATCGTTCTTGCAACCCTTTCTCCGGTACTAAGATTTAATGCCCCCTATTTTCTCAAGTGTTCATAGGTCTTTAATCTTTACGCTATTACCTAAAGCTAGAAATTGCTTATATTGCAACTCTTATCTTCGACAGGATGTTATTGAAGATTTAGGGATCTACATTGTTTCATTTGATCGACCTGGTTATGGAGAAAGTGATCCTAATCCAAATCGAACAGTCAAGAGTATCACTATGGATATAGAGGAGCTTGCCGATCAATTAAGACTAGGACCAAAATTTTATGTAGTTGGGTACTCAATGGGTGGACAGTCAATATGGCCATGTCTTAAGTACATCCCACACAGGTAGGTTCAACGCTTCTTCCATCTTAGATGCATAAAGGATTATATATTAACAGGTCATAGAAAGGCCAAAATATTATCTTTCTTCTGTTAGACATCTATTATATGATTTTGATATGTACTGTTTTGTTCCCTCCATCTGAAGTTGGTTCTTTATGATGAAAACAGGCTTGCAGGAGCAACTCTTTTAGCCCCAGTAGCTAATTATTGGTGGCCTGGTTTTCCCTCAAACTTATCCAGGGAAGCATACTACCAGCAGCTTACTCAGGACCAGTGGACATTACGTGTTGCTCACTACCTTCCGTGGCTGACCTACTGGTGGAATACCCAGAAGTGGTTTCCTTCTTCTGCTGTTATAGCTCATAGCCCCTTGCTTTTATCTCGCTCAGACTTGGAACTTCTGGCTAAGTCAGATTCAACCAGGAGAAAGACTTATGAGGTATTATTCGTCTTTATTGCTTCTATCTGTTTACATTAAACTACATTGTTCCACAAAATGTGATAGCAAGTATTTAAAATATCTTAATTAGATGTTGTGTTTCCACTACTGGTGGGTATCTAATGTGTTCCACCCTCCTTCGGAATTTATTTCGAAGGTCGATAGATATAAATTTGAGAAGTCCTGGTTATTCGGTGATATTAATCTATATGGAAGGCTATATCACTGTTTAGTACTGTCCAAAATCTGCTTAGAAAGATTTTAAATTTTTAGTAGAATGTATATACTTTTCTATAGGGCATATACTTGCCTGGTACAAAATGTAGAAGATATTGGATATGCTCCAATTTGTTACAGATGCAAATTCTCTGTCATGATTTTTAATATTGTAACTTGAGGATGCCATTCTAGAAGTATTTTATGGAGTCTGTCGGACAGTTTTAGACTGCATAGCAGTCACAGAAATACAAATTCAAAGAACTATCTTGATGTTTATCTTTCAAACTTTTTTTATTCCTGATGTGACATCAGGGAAATCACTTGTCAATGGTCATTTGGTACATCATAAAAGAGTTACGCCTTGGTACTGAACTTTGTTAGGACCTAAAGCGTATGGAAGTAAAAGAAGTATTGTAAAATAACTTTGACTAGTGTGCTTTATAGCTTTAATATGGAGGAGTGGTAGTAGAAGATATTAAAAAGGAACAAAAATATCAGTAAAAAGCTTAAAGGGCTGTGTTAGATATCTTTAAAAATAATAATTTCAAGAGGCTTTCATTCACTTTATAACCTTTTCATCTCACTTCCTGTGTGAAGAGTAGGTAATTTTACCTTCTCTTACTTGACATCCCCTCCTAAAAAACACTCGAGAGATGGATAGGAGTGTTAATTTACCCATTTTTGGTTCCCTTTCATCTGCTTTGCTCCCTATATAAAACTTGGGAACAGGGTGGCTACAAAGACCATCTACTATCCACCGGCTGTTAGTGCAGTAGTTAATTCAAAGCAGGGTCCTGGGAAGGTCTCGCTGTATGCAGAATTACCCTACTTTTTCATCATGTGGAGTCAGGGTTTGAATCTGTGAAATGGAGGATAGCAAGTAGACACTTTTTCACACTGTTACCTATATTACTTGATTAATGAATGAACAGTGTAATACTGATAAGCTAAATTAAAATTTAAACCATTCTTTGTTGGTTCTACATATGTTCCCTTCAGCAACCAAGTGAGTCCGTTCACCCTCTCAGGATGATATGAGAAGTCATTTGGGTCGTTTTACAACTGATGTACATACATGCAGTCCAGTTATCTGACAGTAAAGAGGCTTTGACAGAAGTTATGAACAAGTATACCTAAAGGATGATACGACTGGATTGTGTAATAATGCTAGCACGACATCGATTATTTTTTGCACTGAATCCAAGTCTATGCTTCTGCTGATGAATATTGTAAAGCTGTCTTGATAACAACTTCAAGCAAATTTTGTTTTATTTGTCTGCTTGGTCAAATTTTAGCAAGTTTTGAGTAACTAAGACAAATCATTATGTACGTCCGAAAACAGTTACATTGTACATACCTGTTATCTGACTATCATTAACTATCAAAAAAAAAAACTATTACTAATTATTTGTTGTATCAACTTTGTAGTTTATATGTGTGTGTATTAGCTACTATATCTTTAAAGCCTGGACTATATTGAGTTGAAGATTATAATTATGATCACTCAGATTAATTACTGAACAACCGGTTAGCCCAATGCTTACAAAATCTTTGTAACTCTACCACAACCCTTGCTTCTTTCTGTCTGAATGCATGTTCTGCATTTCAGGCACAGGTAACGCAACTAGGAGAGTACGAATCTCTACACCGTGACTTGATGATTGGTTTTGGTACCTGGGAGTTCGATCCTTTGGATCTCAAAAGTCCATTTCCAAACAATGAAGGATCTGTGCACATATGGCAAGGGGATGAAGATAGATTCACGCCTGTTGCACTTCAACGATACATTGCCCAAAAGCTTCCATGGATTCAATATCACGAACTTGCAGGGGCTGGCCACTTGTTTCCAATTGCAAATGGCATGGGCAATGCAATTATGAAGGCACTTTTGATTGGAGAGGATACCATAGTTCGGGGTTTCCCGGGTTAGCGTTACGGTTTCTTTTGTCCATTATGTTAGATTTGTTGTAAGAAACTGTATTTCTGCACCTCATTCCTATATATGATTTTTCATTCAATTTCTGCGGTGGGTTTATATACTATCAATGGGCATTTCTTGAAACCCGTGGGAATGAATTACTTGCATATCATATGTATCATCTAATATCCATTTTACCGATGCGTAGTCAGGATGTTCAGTTGAGGTCCTACATGCCACCCGACTTAAACCTCTATATGCCTTGCATGCCGACACACACAGAGACATGGATAATGGGGCACACACTGGCACACACATGGCAAAACACTGTAAACACAAGCATACAGCATACTTAGATTATGGTTTTACTTTTGAACCTATATTGGTAATAAGACATAATAGTGAGAGATCCACACGAAAGTGAGCAGACGCCGGTCGGTCCGAGAGCGGGCACCTACTCATTTTTCTCTTTTCCCTTTTTAATAATTAGTTGCTTATATATGCATCTTTGTTTTGTGAGCCCCATTATGAAATGTTATTTGGATGCTGCGATTGCATATCACATAGTTATGATAATACAGAAAGGAGAATTAGATGTTTAACTAGTTCTTATGCTACAGACATTTCATGCCCGTGGACACAAAAAGGAAATTAGATACTCACTAGTTCTTAACTTCTTATTCTACAGAAACTTCATACTGTGGACTCTTGGTACCAGTCTAATAACCTGACTAATATACTTGAAAAGACTACTCAGAAAGGCATACAAGAGAACTAAGCCATACTTTCTTACAACATACTGGCCTCATTACTTAGTTTTTAGGAAGGAATTTCTTCCTGATCTTTCCGATCTGCTTAGAATTCAATCCAAAAGCCTTCTCTAATAGTTTATCATTAATTCCAGACCCGAAAATGATGGAGGGGATCTTCTGCGTTCCCGGATTTTGGCTATTAAAGCTACCGTATACTGTTGCGGTTGACCTTCCAACATTCTTCTGAAAGTGAACTAAACCCCTGGGAAATACCATCACCTCCCCTTTCTCAATAACCTTAGCAAAAACACGGTTTGTTGAATCAACAAAACCAGAGTAAACTCTGCCTTGAACGACATATGTTATTTGGACTCATTGACTTTGAGATCAGCACGTACGAAAGACATGCCCTGGGTGTTGAGACCTGGAAAAGTTTTTGGACTCACTGATATTGCTGACAGTCCAGTGTCTGAGAAATTTCCAGGATGTTTTATACCTGAAAAGATGAAATCTTCGGGGATAACATCTATACCAAGTTTTTGCATGGGATGATATCAGACCTTATTGTTCGAGTGACATTTAATGTGGTGTGTGGTATGCAGAAATCTTGAACAGGGTCTGGATCAGAGGACAATATGACATGAGAATGGAGTGACAGAAAAACTGAAAAAAGGGCTAGTATAATTGACATATTTATTCCTCTTCCTCCCTTGATGATAGAAGCATTTGTGAATGGCTTTTTATAGAAGGAATAAGGATACACACAGATAAATAATGTCTTGCATTAGTAAAGAAATAGATAGATTAGGCCAGGCCAGGCCACTTGTTGCATTACTAGGGTGGTTAATTAGTGATGGGGAATAAAGCATGCCTCAGGCGTGGAAACCTGTAAGTTGTGATGAAAATGTTTCTAAAAAGCAAAATACTGATAATGTCGTGTGATGATTCTTCAACTGTTGTCCATATTTTTTACCCTTTATTAAAATCAATTGGTAGAAATATTGATAGATTTAGAGGCTATTTTGTCAAATACGCATGGTTAAGATGCAGAACTGTTTACATGAATCTTTTTCTCGTTACCATTCAGCTCATTTTAGTCTTAATAGAAGTATTATGATTTCTTTCCAATAGAATAGGTAAGCAAACACCATTGAAGTATAAATGGTTCGTCTTTAGTTATTCAGTTTCATTAATAAATAAAGGGAAAGTTAATCTTTTCACCATTGCGGGTAACCGAAACTAAAAAGATTGGTGCATATCATATCATTTGTACATGCTTGGCAGCTGATATATCCCAAAATGTTGCTTAAACTAAAATACTATACACAAACCAACGTAGAAATAACCAAGTATTGTGACAATTTCCATAGCTTTATAAATCCCAAGACCAATTTCTGGATAACAAGTACTGGGTTCCAACTTCCAAGGCTTCATCTTTGAACTGCTGAAGGCGGCGGGTGAATGGATGACCCAATTTCGATCAACAGGTGGTGTCACCAGTCTCTTGTTGCAACCAAGTACTTAAATTTTAAACCAAGTATATAGAAGCGAATTAGTTGAGCTCCATTGATTTTCTTATCTGCAAACACATGTTTAGAGGAGAACATATCCCTAAACGCGATTTCAGAACAGATTGATAATTTGAACTGAATTGATAGTGAGTGGAACTGTTGCCTTCAGTTAACTTATGTCTGGCTCCATAGTCCATTCCCACTACTTTTTCTTGAAATGATGATTAATCATCAATTTCTCAACTTTTATTTATCGTGTTCATATTGTTCATCAGTGAAGAAACCTTAGTCCTCAATATATTCTCTTACCAGTATGTTTCACAGTGAATATATATATATATGTATATATAAATATAAAAGCTGTATATTGCAATAGAAGACAGGAAATGTGTTGGTGTATATTGATATATTTGTTATATATTACAATGGGAGCTGCTGTCTCTTATACAGCCGTATCACTGAGAACAGGAAACCCTAAGCATAAAAATCCTTAATGATGACATACACACTTTGATGTGGATGGACCCAGGGTACAGGGTATGGGGAGTGGGTGCCTTGGAACCCAGAAAGAAAAAAATATATTAAATATAGATAGAAACTCGGTAGAATATTAGTTAGGAACCCTTGCATTTTACATTTTACCAGCCAGTTATATCCGAAACAAGAAAAGCCCAAGTAAGAATTAAACAAAAATAATAAAAATAAAGTGATGCCACTACAAATAAAGGGCACATAAACTTTAATATTTTAAATAAAAATATATATAAAAACATGATTATTTGATCCAAGACCAATTCATCCCTTTCAACTTTTAAGTATTTCATCATCATCTCTTCATTTTTGTCTCTTTAAATGAAATCGTAAAACATTTAAAAGATCAAAAAGGGTAGGAATTAATTTTAAAATAAAAAAATATTACTTAATTGTATGAATTTTATATTTTTTTAATATTCATCCATTCTAAAATAATAATTACTAGTTTATATCCCGTGCGATGTACGGGTCGAATTCTTTTAGTATTTTAATTTTAATATTTCCTTTAATAATAATTTAAATTTTATTTAATGTTATACATGTATATTTTATATACTTTATTTTTATTTATATTTTAATAAGATAATATTTATGTGTTTTGTTTAAAAATATGTTTTAATTAGGTGATTAATGTGATATATATTTTAATTAATAGTATTTGTATATGATAATATTTGTGTATTTTGTTTAGGATTGTGTTTTAGTTAAAAGATTAATGTGAGATGTTTTTTAGTTAAGATATTAATGTTAAAAAAGTTAAGGCACAATAATAACTACCCGGTCCAAATACCGACTGACTACCAAATTTTTAATGTTTTGACTTTAATAATATAGTATTAATAATATAGTATAGATATTCATTTTTGCCACATATACTTGGTAAAAAACATAATTAAACTTATCAACATACATGTTAAAAATTAAGATGACGGAAATAATATTTATACGCTGTATATGCCATGATTACATCCCACTATCTAACATTCTCCAATATTTTTTATTAATTATTCATTAATTAGTCGTTGGTCCGGTTAAGACTTGGAACAAAGCTAAATTGAAACCTTAATCATCACTACAGTCTCCTAGCATGTTAGTTGGTCTGTCTGTTTTAAGACGTCAGGGCTAAGACCTAGCGAGCAAGTACACAAGGAACAAGTATACTTTAAGTTCACAAGTTCACGCAACATTTCCGGTTGGACCTCGAATTCAAGAAGGGAAGGAACACATTGTGTCGAACAAACTCCAACTTATGAAATCATCCTAGCTTCACTGTCTTTTTCTTCTTCCGGTGACATCGAAGTACATAGGGCCGGCCAAATATGGAAACCAAAAGGGAGGCACTAGATTGTTACTTTTGTTACTACGCAGCTGCTCCGATGAATGATATATAAACAATTCCTTGTTAGCTGCTTCTTAACATCTTGTTATTGGCAAAACAATTTTTAATTGAAATGGGGATTCAATCTGCACAAAACTTGATCCTCTTGAGGAATTGTGCAAAAAACTTAATTAATTAACGTAGTACTCACCAGACTATCATTTAACAATCAACATGCACATAACTGCAGATATAACAGCCTACCACTTGGCCGTTAACATGTCAAAACAGCAAAAATAATATGCTAGCCACTATTTTGCCATTACCACCAAAATGCAGTCTCCCTATAGCATAACATGTCAGTGTGATGAACAAAAAAATACCCTTCTCAAAATAAATAGAACTTCCAGAAAATAATTCAGTCAGTCATTAATGTACATACGAGTACAATAATTCACAAATACTGTTCGAGGGGGAAAATCTATACAAAGTTGCCAAACTTCTGAACAAATAAATCAAATTTTAACCTTAACATGCAATTTTTTATATATTTTAAATATAATATATTAAAATAACTTGAATATGCAATTATATTTTGTATAATAGTATCGACGACAGAGGATAAACCCTCAACCACTTGGCCTATCCTCAAATATACGTGTTACTTAAAGACAAAATGTTTTTATTATTGTTAAATTTATATCCTTATTTTGAGTATAAATATCCTAGGTGATATTGTGACAAATTTGATAGTAATTCTTGCATTTTTAATTGATTTTAATGCATATAATAAAAATTTCACATATTAATTTTATAATAATTATAATAAATAATAGCCAGTATATATTTGGATAAAGATGAAAAAATACTTATTAAAATTATATACCGGATAATGATGAAAAATATAGCTAGTTCTTAGCTAAACTTGCGACAAAAAAACAAGTTGATGACGTCAGTTTTGAAAGAATTTGTTACACGGGACGTCAGTAACAAAATACAAAACGAGTACCCATCAACAAAATGCATGTGCCATGTGCTAGTGCCATCTGTACACATACGTGTCCATACTTCGGAGAGTTTTTTAGTGCCTTCATGCAATAATAATTTTAAATATTTATTTTATAAAAATACAAATATATATTTAATAGCTGTATATATAAGTTTTATAAAATAGTAAAATTTATAATCATATGTTATGTTTAGTTTTATATGTCACAAATCTATATAATATCTTGTTTACGTTTATTATTAGTTATAAACATGATTTTTCTTATCAATTTATCAAATTTTCTGAACAAAATCCTGTACTAACTTTTTAGTTATAAATAATAGTTAATATGAATTACTAGATCTAATAAACAATCATAATTTAAACATAAAATAATCTAACTACTTTAAAATATATTACTGTTAGATACAATGTGGCCAAGCAGGACACATTAAAACAGCAAGAGAAATCATGTACATAAACTTTTCATAATAAATGGTTGTCATTTTTTGTTTGGTTATACTTAACTAGATAGAGAAAAAATAGAATTAATAAACTTTTTTATGATGATAATTATGTGTTTTGATAATCTAATTAACTATAAAGTTTGATGGGTAATATAATTAGATGTGTTTAAATAATGTTTATTGATACCTTAGGCATAAGCAATTTTTTATTTATATTACATATATATTCACAATTTTATATGCGCACATGCATATATTACGTATGCAACATACTTAAAAATAAAAAAAATAATATATTACGTATGCAACATACTTAAAAATAAAAAAAAATAAGGAGGTGTCTTTATATTACCGCCCTCTGGTCTCCGAGACTCATTTGCTCGCTAAACAAAACAATTGAGGTCTGCTTAGCTTGTTCAAATCGAAACATCCTAGCCAAGTAAGCTAACTGAACTTCTTAGTATAGGATATTTGTAATAATATGTCTGCTCATAAATATGTTATAGATGGGTATTTCTACTCTTATCGCATATTGTGTGATCATATGTAAAGATACACAGAAATGAAATGGACAATATATTGATCTATAAATTATATTTTGAATCTAAGATTGAACCAGGCTTTTGATATTAACGATTGCTAAAATGTCAAGTCAGTTACAATCAAGGTTAACAAACTATATATAAGATGTGATAAGAAGTTACGTTGATTTGTTGTTGTATTTACTGTGAGAAGTCTTCTAGTTTAATAGGTAACCATATCCGGATTGTATCTAGTTTTCTGGTTATGTTTTTATCTTGGTTGAGTGCTATTTACCTGGCTAAACCATATTTGGATTTTGTTGTGGAAATTGTTACATCTGATTCCAGTTCTTTAAATGAATTTGTTACCGATGTGTAGGTTTATAATAAACCTTGTCACAAAATATAATAATTTCCCAAACTTGCGTTACTGCATGCAAATTTTATTGATGTTATAGAACTTTTTCTAGCTTTCAATTCTGACTCTGAGATCAGCATGTGGTTATTCATCATTTTCATATCATATGTAGTATTACTCAGATCAATGAAATTTTGTCCGTGTTACTTTAAGTTCAAGTAGATATATCACCAGTACAAATTTGATTAACTATTGTTGTAGGAAAATCTGTCACTAAATTTTTTATTTTTGTACCTCAATTGCAGCTATTGTGAGTAGTAATATGTCTCACCAACAAGACCAAAACCCCAGAGAAGGAACTCCAACAAAAAGTCCTGTAATGGAGGTAATTGTTGATCAATCCGAAAACGAGGTCGAATCAGCACTGTGTATTGAAGAGGAACAACAACCCAGGTCCAACAAGTTTCCATCATTCAGCCACCAGTCATCAGTTTACTCGCTAACCTTGGACGAATTCCAAAACACACTTACAGGTAGCGGAAAGAACTATGGATCCATGAACATGGATGAGTTCCTTAGAAGCATTTGGACTGCAGAGGAGAATGAAGCTCAAGCACAGTCTGCTAACACAGCCATGCCTGCTGCACCCATGACAAGTGTGACCAACATCAATCCACAATATCAGTTTTGTGAGACCTCAACTGAGAGGGGTAATATTGCAAGACAAATGAGCTTGACGGGACAAGGACCATTGAGTATGCCAGCACCTCTGTGCCAAAAAACAGTGGAAGAAGTGTGGTCTAAGATCAATAGATCTCAGAAAAGCACCAATAATTTTACTCACGCCGGCTCCAATCATAGTGATCCTACATATGGAGAAATGACACTTGAGGATTTTCTAGTCAAGGCAGGAGTAGTCCGAGAAGAAAGTGCCGCACCGGCACAATATCCTCCACCACCTCCTCCTCCTCTTCAACCTCATCAGCCTCAACCACATCCTCAGCCTCAACCTCAGCCTCAGCTGCCCTATGGTATATATGTAAACTGCGACAGTACAGCCGCATCTAGCTTTATGGTTCTGGGATGTGGTGGTGCTGGTAGTGTTAATGTTCCTCCTCCATTCAGAGCGGTGCCACAAATTGATGGTGCAAATGTAGCAGGTTGCTTGCCAGGTGGAATGAGTAGCGTGAGCGCATACCAACCTGCCAATAGTTGTTATGGTGGGGGAGTAACAAATAATGGATGTGCAACTGAAAGTTTTGAACAACTGAGTCCTGTTTCCTCTGATGGGATAGGAATGAGCAAGCCAGGAAGGAAGCGGATAATAGATGGTCAGGTGGAGAAAGTTATTGAGAGGCGGCAGAAAAGGATGATAAAAAATAGGGAGTCAGCAGCAAGATCCAGAGCCCGGAAACACGTACCCCTCTTTACTTGGTTCTTAACTAGTTATATTTTTTTCTACTTCAGTCACATAAAGAGCTCTTATTATGTGGTGTCTTTCGTAATTCTTTGTATATACAGGCTTACACTATTGAATTGGAAGCAGAGCTAAATCAACTAAAAAATGAGAATGCTTACCTCAGGCATAGAGTGGTAGATACCATATCCTTTGGTTGTCTAGCTTCAATTTGTTGGCTTCTTATGTTTATAATATCTTCTGACTCCCTTTTTCGTGTGCCATGAACAGGCGGAGTTGGAGACCAAATCTAAGCAGCAGGTAGTAAATCACGTTAAAGTTTCTAGCATAGTTAATTATACTCAAATTAATTTTACATAGAATGTGGGCTTGCAATACTCCTCCACATAGAATAGCTCTATCATGCATTCATGTGTATTCTCCACTGCAACCAATTCACTATTTTCACTCAATCGATGATTGTGAGCCCATAAACACAATTTCGCAGAAGTGGTGCCATCTGATGTTATTACAGGTGGAGGTTTCTAGCGTTTGGATTATGCAAATTTTTACTTAAATTACAATGTTTTGTACTTGCAATCTAAGTAACTGATGATAAACTTTGGTGGAAATGCTCTCGTCCATATTCTTATATAATAACTTTCGAGATGTGCTTTGTGAACATCGTGCAGAACTCTGAAGCATCAAACGCCAAAGCTCGGACCAAAGCAAATGATAAGCTTGGACTGTTAAGGAGGAGTCTCAGCTCTCCATTCTAAAGCCTAATGGCAGTTTACTCAGTGAGGTGGACCTTTCTGTTATAAATAATAAAATTGGAACCCCGAAGTCCTGTTTAGTTATCTCCCTTTCTGGTTTTTATGTTTCTGGATGTTCAACATTACAATGTGTGTATGTATGTGTATGTTAAGAAGATTTACTATTACAGGTTTTCGCATGAACTTTAAAAGAACTTCGTGTCATATACGTGTAGGCCGGCCACTAGCCTAGCCTCTTCACAAACAGGTAGAGATATTGTGTGAGCATAAATGTTCACAAGTACTGAACGTAAATTGTGAATACTTTCCTTACTAGTACAAAGAGAAAAACTTCTATAATATTATTACAAAAAAATGTGGAAGAGATGAACTACAAATTTCCACAACCATCTGTACAAGGCCAAAATCTTGTTGCACAATGTATAACAGGATCTTATTAGCTGTAATCTAGCAAATTTCTGGACTGCTAGAATTTGTTGTATATGTTGGCTTAAAATATTGGAACGGCCTATGGTTAACTCTGCGATTAAGCCGATTCTTTACTGGATGTTGTCATGAATGAGTCGCCGCAGCCACACTGGCCTTCAGAGTTGGGATTGATAAATATGAACTCTGACCTAGACAATAGGAGAGTACATTAGGCAAGTCAATCAGGAGGAGCTCTGCAGGAAATTCGATGCAGAGAGATAGATGATAAGAAACATGTGTGACTTAAAAGAGGTGGTTACGAATTACTATATCTTATATTTTCCTATCGAATAAGTGTGTAGAGCGACACAAATATTATATTTCTTGTAGAAGAGCTTTCGGTACCTATGGGATGCCAAACACTGGACTATACCAGATAACCAGAAGTATGTTCAGGACCGCACATGTTACTCTTTACACTCTTGCACCGAGCGCAACTAGTGACAGCCTGCTTGTATATTACGTGACCATATATGTAGTTGGTGCGAACCTACAGCCTTCATTTAACTTTCACTATGTATATATATATTATGATCTTCCTATTCACCGGTAGATCTAGCCTTTTATTTAGAGGGAAAACCAAAATATATTAGTTCCACTAATATTGAACATTGGTTCATAGCATGCATTACAGCTTTACAGCTTTTGCATTGGTTCATAACATGCATTACAGCTTTTGCATCAACCACGCCGTTTTCCTCCACCACTTGATCAAACTTTCCTTTTTCATCTAATCGAAACAAACACAGTCAATTCCAATTTACAAAACTCAAATAAATTTTAATTATTATTATTATTGAAAAAACAAAAATTGTGTAATTAATTATATAGTATTATATGGAGTTTGTGTAGCGGTGTAATTAAGAGTGTAGGATAAGCCGTTGCAACCGCGAGACTTAGACACCGAGTTTGAGATAAAATTTCTGCCGATGTTGAAGAAGCCGCGGGATTCTATCGACGGCTGCAGTGCGGGTTAATGATATAACTTGCTGCTGCTGCTGCATCGCCGGACGGAGGAGTCTCTCGCCGCCCTTTGCACCATGCAATTAATCCATCTTCATTTTCTTTGTTTATTAAAATTTGATATTATGGCTGGAAGTTCATTATTTTATTTAAAATTCATTGATTATTTTGATTCCTACTTCCTTAAAGTTGGAATAAATTTTTCAGCAAATTTATAACTTAATTTTAGAGAGAATTAAAAAAGAAGATTTGCAACTGGCACCATACAAGCAAGTTCACAGTGTTTAGGCGTTGATTAATTGATGGATTCATTCATAGGTAGCCGGTAGCCACAACGTTCCCCATTATTATCATGTATGGGTCAGAAATATTTATATTTTTCAATGTTTTACTCTAGGAATTTATTTACATAAAATTAAAGACAAATTACATATGTTGGAGAGAACAAAAAGTGCATTCATTGATGACCAATACAGGTACTAGAGGTTATAATGGAATGAGGGAGATTATATAATAGAACCAATCAGCTAAAAACTAGGGAGACTTCAATTTTGGTGACAATGACCAATGAGTCCATCAATCCATCATTGCCAGTATTTGATTTTAACATATTCAGCCTAGGCCTTGAAATGTTACATCAACTTTTGTCACATTCGGTTCGTTAGGTTTATGAGCAAAGTTATTTAGGTTTAGAGGGTTGTATAATCAAGGTTAAGATTTCAATTATATTCTCCTTAAATAAATAAATAAATAAATAAATAATGTGGACTTTTTTAGTAATTCACTAATTTTATATTAGTTTCACTATTTCATTTCTAACAATTTAAATTAAAAAATCAAACTTCAAAAATGCTCAATTCTCAAATTTCAAAATTTGTTTGAAAAAATATTTATTTATAAATTATTATATAAAAAAAAGAGTTTTGACAAAGTTGGGCCGAACAAGTGGAGTGATTGGGCTAGAGGACTAGTGGTGGTGAATAGAGAGAGAGGCATACACACATACATACTAGCACCTGTATCTCTCAAAAGTGGTCAACATCATCAACGACAAAATGTTGACTAACCACCTAAACGACTGAACTCAACTTGATTTTTACTACTAGTACATTTCTTGATTTTTAGGGTTTATATGTATATTTTATTTTACCCGTTTTCTTTAATCAAATTGTCTCTGTGTTAATTTCTACTTTCCTCTTCCTGTTATTTATTTATATGCTAATTTAATCATCTTCCAATATTTACATTTAATTAAATTGGACTCTTTTCCTGTCATTTTCACATTCTAAAAGGGAATTGGGGTTTGTTTCGGTTTTTATATTCCAGAGTTGAAATATTCTGTAATGGCATCGCCCTGTATCGCACACTGTGACACTCCAAATCCGTTGGGGGGTTTAACTTTTCTCAAAGGGGGAGGAGTTTTTGTGGGTAATCGATCGAGTAAGGTTAGCTACAAGAAGAAAACATGTGATGTTACAACAATTGGGGTTAGATGTTCAGCAAATTCTCCCGGTGTGAATCGTTATGGAAGTAAAGACCCCTTTCTTAATTTACATCCAGAAATTTCAATGCTAAGAGGTGAGGCTAGCAAGACATTGATTAATCCTACACAGGATAGTTCGAGTGCAAGTCATACCCAGAGTTCAAGAGATTCAGTGGGCTCGAATGGTTATAATGCAGCTAGGATAAAAGTTGTTGGTGTTGGAGGAGGAGGGTCAAATGCAGTGAATCGTATGATTGAGAGTTCGATGAAGGGTGTAGAGTTCTGGATAGTTAATACTGATATTCAGGCAATGAGGACATCTCCTGTATTTGTCGAGCAACGTTTGCAGATTGGACAAGATCTTACCCGCGGCCTTGGTGCTGGTGGGAACCCGGATATTGGCATGAACGCTGCAAAAGAAAGCAGGGAGGCCATTGAAGAAGCAATTGATGGTGCAGACATGGTCTTTGTTACCGTAAGTTCGTGCAAGCAAGTCTCTAATGTACATGATGCATCATTGCTGATGTCAGTTTTAAAAAACTGCTGAGACTTGCATTATAATACTGATACTCGAAGTCTTTGTAAAATATACTTCTTCATTTCCTAAACAACAGGCAGTAGCCAGAATCTTTTAACGTCACTAAGTTATAGTTATCATGTCGTTTTATTTCAGTGTGTGGACTATGAAAAGGATAAGGGTTTTGTATCTGTTCTGTTTTTGTCATATATGTTTTCAGAACTTATGTTGGACTACTTGCTGGAAATATGATATGCTTTCTGTTCTCTGGTAAAGTTCGAACTTTAATTTGCAGGCTGGGATGGGTGGAGGAACAGGTACAGGCGGTGCTCCTGTGATTGCCGGGATAGCAAAGTCAATGGGCGTTTTGACTGTTGGTATTGTTACAACCCCCTTTTCTTTTGAAGGACGGCGAAGAGCAGTTCAAGCCCAAGAAGGCATAGCAGCTTTAAGAGAGAATGTTGATACATTGATTGTCATTCCAAATGACAAGTTACTGGAAGCAGTGTCACCATCTACCCCAGTAACAGAAGCATTTAATTTGGCCGATGATATACTTAGACAAGGTGTTCGTGGTATTTCGGACATTATCACGGTATTATCACTTAACTTGTTCGAAAGAATTAAATTCTATCTGTGAATATTAATTTGTACTGAGTAAAATCTAGTAGTTGCTAATAAGCATTGAACGTTCCGTTCTCTCCTTTGACCCCACTCCAACCCCCAAAGGCTTGGCTTGGCTACCTTAACATCAATAATTTGTATATATTTTCTGCTGTTTGAAATTGGTAACTCTTTAAATTTTCCTTCATTACTTGTGTCTCATAACGTAATTAAATATTACCTAATGTAATGTCATAGCGTGTTAAAATGTTAAGGTGATTATGGCAGCAATCCTGCAAATCTATTTTATTAATGGGATAATTATTTTGGAGAGAGGGGTGATGGGGATTAGTCCCATCTGGATCAAGGAGATAATGGGATGGGGCCCATCTGGATTTTGAATGAAGAGGTGTGGATATACAGGCAAATACCTAGAGTTAACAGACATCTGCCGATAGGAAAATTGCCTGCCGATTCTTATAACATATACTTTGCATATGAGTTTCTGATTTTATACTTTATTACAGAAAATTCTAGATTTATACTTTAATCTTTTTAAATTAATATTGTACATCAGGTTCCTGGCCTGGTTAATGTGGATTTTGCTGATGTGCGAGCTATTATGGCAAGTGCTGGTTCATCATTAATGGGGATAGGAACTGCAACCGGTAATTTTCATGTGCTATTGATATATAGAAATGTGGCATCATTGTAGGAACTTATGCCCATACTTTGCGGGATTCTTTTTCAGATTATATTCCCCTTTAACAAATAAGTTTCTTGTAATTTATAACGGAGGGTAAAGCTCAAATGCAGATAAATGATTACTTCCAAAAGGAAAGGGCATGGCCACTTGCATGTTAACTAAGGCTATCCAAGTGACAAGTATAGGTTATATAAATTTACATCATGCTCTTTCTTATTCTTACTTGCCACCATCTCACAAGTCACAATTGCAGAGATCAAACCCATGTTAGAAAAATGATATACTCCCCCAAAGTTTATCACTTTATCCCAACATTTCTGTTGATGATGGTACAACAGAGAAAATCCTTGAAATTTCAGTCTTTCTGATTTAATCGACCTCTTTATCTCAAATTTCACTGAGTAGTTTATTGTCTTCCATAAATTATATTTCTGTCCTTGGTCCTGTATAGGGAAATCCAGGGCAAGAGATGCTGCATTGAATGCCATTCAATCACCTCTGCTAGATATCGGTATTGAGAGGGCTACTGGAATTGTTTGGAATATAACTGGTGGAAGTGATTTGACATTGTTTGAGGTACGTCTCAATAATTTTTTCCCTCTTATAGACCTACAGTCATATTTTGATTCTATATTCATCTATTTAAGTCAAGGGAACTGACAAAAGATACCATTAAGTCTATGCATTAATTAATTGCGTATTATATATTGAGGCTATATTGCATTTAAAAATGTAAGAATATTTTTCATGTGGTGAAAATTGACACACTCTAATCCTAGTCCCTGATAATAACAAGTATTGACCCATTCTTGTGAGTAAACTTGTGTTTTAAACCCTCAATTACATGTGCATCTAATTGTCCTTACCAGATGATAATACATATTATTCTCAGTGTTTCTTCTTGCAAATATTCTCTTTTTTGCTTGTATTTTGTTGCTATTCTTTGTCATACTATTTACTGTATCATATTGAATATTGATAGGTAAATGCCGCAGCTGAAGTTATATATGATCTTGTGGATCCCAGTGCCAACTTAATATTTGGTGCGGTCATTGACCCATCACTAAGTGGTCAAGTAAGTTACCATCTGGTCAAGCATGTGAAGGATAATGTTAAATTATCCAAACAACTTTTATGTTGTTGTTTGCAAAATAGTTTCTGGATTTTTCTTAAACTCTTTGTTTTAAGTCCTTTAAACTAATGGCAGGTATTAGATAAATTATGACTCTGCTCGAGCCAAAATTTATTAATTTACTGCCTATATATCGAACATGAAGGTTCTTAGAATGCCCAAATAGATATATAATATTATATGACATTTAGTAGTAGCTTTTAATTTTATAGTGGTGGTTCTGAACAGATGCAGCCCAATATCGAGTTAATAATGATTATCCAGATACTGGCTACTTGCATAGTTGTGTTGCCTAGCAAGATTTTAAAGCATTTCACTTTCGTGATTTGCATTACTTTTTTGGTTTATCATCTAATTTGTTGACCTTCTAGTCTCTAAACAGAAGAACCCTAAGCTTCCATTGTCTTCACTTGGGTAGCACTTTATGTTTTAACCTAATTTGAACCTGTCAGGTAAGTATAACCCTAATTGCCACTGGGTTCAAACGCCAAGAAGAAGGTGATGGAAGGCCTTTCCAGGTATCTGATTCTTTCTAATTTGCTTACACACTGCACTTGTACGGGGTTTGAAGATAGACACCACATTCACATGCGAGAACACAGTCCTTTCTTGGCTAACTGGCTTATTGTGGGAATTCAGGCTGGTCAAATAGCTCAGCGGGATGTCACACCTGGAATCAATCGGCGGCCTTCCCCATTCAGTGAAGGAGGTCTGGTGGAGATACCAGAGTTTCTAAAGAAGAAAGGACGTTCCCGCTACCCTAGAGCTTGAATCACTCCTTGCTTACCCTTGTAATATAACCTCCACCTCTCGAGGGGCCTATGGCATTAAACTTTCTAGGTTTCAGGATTTTTCACCGTTAATCAGAGGTCTTTCTTAGCTGAAAGAACATAGCGCGTCCTACCATTTCTAATAAACATTTAAGTCTTTTAGTCAATATCAGTATATGTTACTGGTTTGTACAGAGTAATTGTGCCCCACCACTGTTATACCTTTTATTCTAGAATGTATTAGGTAATAATTTAGGGGGAAAGATGTTTGATTGATTTTCTTTGCAAGTGAGGGCAAGTATATTATAGATGATTGTATTATTGTTTGGCATCCCCAGCCTCTTAGAAACAATGCAGACCATGTCTTTCATGAGTATTGTTAACGTACGAAAACGCATGGTCTATACAAATACTAAGACTAATTGTCAAGTGCATCTTTAAATTTGGTTCAGATGGGTGACATTAACAAGTTTGCATACAGATTACTCTTTTAGTTGCAGTGTCCTAATTTGTCGGGCCCCAAGTACAGACTAGTCTAGTGCTTGGCCCTGTGTTGATGAGAACGGTCATCAGCTCCTCTCATCATGTCTCCTGCATGTACCAAGAAAAAGAACAGCATCCAAAAGCAGTTGGCCCAAATGGCTTCTTGCAAATTCTTGAGCTTCTGTAACCATTCTATCCCGGCGAAGCAAATAGTTGGATCTAGATTTTTATTTTTTCTTCCGCGAAGCAAATATATTATTGGTAGGCACCCTTATACGGAGCATCTTTCTTAATAATGATGAGTCGAGTTCAACCCGACTCTGGTATTGGTAGGCACTCCTAGATTTTTGTTGAATAAATTGTCGAAATACATTTATATTACTACCTAAAAAAATATAAATCAAAACGAATGACTGAGATGCGAGTTCTGATATATATATATTTATATATTTTCTTTTTTTGGAATCTGTCTGCCACTGATACTAGGGTAAGCAAAAAATCGAATAAAAACCGAAACCGATCCGAAACCGATAAAAACCGAACTGAAGAAAACCGAAATAAAAAAAAACCGATCCGAAACCGAAAAATAAAAAACCGAACCGATTGATCGGTTACAGTCAGGGGAGAGCGCGGTTCGGTTCGGTTCGGTTTTGGGCTAAAACCGGAACCGGAACCTCATATCTTCGGTTTTAAAAATTAAAAACTGCAACCGAACCATCGGTTTCGGTTTTAAAAAGACCGGTTCGGTTTTTACCGGTTCGGTTTCGGTTAAAAATCAGATAAAAAAATGAAAACGTATATAATTTAAATTATTATATATTTACATTCAAATATTTGAATCACATTCCGCATAATAACACTACAAAAAAAAAACTGTAACAAGTTAAACTTACTGTAACATGTAAGAAACTTTAATGAATTTATATAAATTTTATATCATCAGAATCCTGTCTTCTCATACAAATATTCAAATATGCAATTCTATTGAACTATCGCATTTTTAATTGTGAAGTTAATCGACATTGTATATACTAATCAAGGGATTTTCAATAGAATAGTTTACTTTAAACAATGAATCATGAATATGTATTGTGATTTATATTGCTTCATTTATAAGTGAGACAATTTTTGTATACAACTATAACTCAAAATTAATTTTAGATTTTTCTGATAGAGTCTAAATGATGTAGTTTTATATAATTAATTTTAGGAAATTTTCTAAAGATAACGGTAGATACTTTTTAATATATATATATATATATATATATAAATTATATATAATAAATTTATTTATTTTAATTATCGGTTCGGTTTGGTTTTTTTCGGTTCGGTTTTAACCTATAACCGGAACCGGAACCGATCAATCGGTTCGGTTTTTTATTTTTTGGTTTCAGATTGGGTTTTTTCGGTTTCGGTTTTTTCAGTTCGATTTTTTTCGGTTTCGGTTCTTATTCGGTTTTTTGATCACCCCTAGTTCCAGTTATAGGTTAAAATTGAACCGAAAAAAACTGAACCGAACCGATAATTAAAATAAATAAATTTATTATATATATATATACGGTAAAAGGTATCTACCGTTATCTTTAGAAAATTTCCTAAAGTTAATTATATAAAACTACATCATTTAGACTCTATTAGAAAAATCTAAAATTAATTTTGAGTTATAGTTGTATACAAGAGTTGTCTCTCTTATAAATGAAGCAATATAAATCACAATACATATTCATAATTCATTGTTTAAAATAAACTATTCTGTTTAAAATCTTCTGATTAATATATACAATGCCGATTGATTTCACAATTAAAAATGCGATAGTTTAATAGAGTTGCATATTTGAATATTTGTATGAGATGACATGATTCTGATTATATAAAATTTATATAAATTCATTAAAGTTTCTTACATGTTACAATAAGTTTAACTTGTTACAATTTTTTTTTGTAGTGTTATTATGCGTAATGTGATTAAAATATTTGAATGTAAATATATAATAATTTAAATTATATATTTTTTCATTTTTCTTTATTCGGTTTTTAACCGAACCTGAACCGGTAAAAACCGAACCGGTCTTTTTAAAACCGAAACCGATGATTCGGTTACGATTTTTAATTTTTAAAACCGAAGATATGTGGTTCCAATTCCGGTTTTAGCCAAAAATCGAACCCATGGCGCTTCCCCTAACTGATACAGTACTGTGCAACGACATAAACATCTTATCTGGGGTCGCGCAGACGCAGTATTATTAATATAGTTATTAGGCGGGCTAGTTCATGTTCATGGTCACGGTGCATTGCTTGCCAACTTAAAAAACACAGCCTGTTACGGAGAGAGCACTTGGACCCAAACTGGTTGATTATATTCAAGTACATCTTTATTGACTATAGGCTATAGCTTATTACAGTATCATATCACAACCATACGAATATCAAACAGAGTCGATGAAGGTTTGATTACTTGATTTTTCTTTTTAATTTAATTTCATTGATTAGGCTACAGCTTATGTCTGACGATTAGAGACGAGGGTTGCCTAACAAATTAACGTAATGCATATACTGTATATAGACCTACCTTGAAAGGTTACTAATCACACTAATTAATCTATATCACCATCACATATTCACACAAGCCATAAATTTGGGAGAGAGATGTTTCAACGCCATGAAAGATAAATTTATTTAAGGAGTAGAATATGAGGGCGATATCACATGCCAAATGATAGCAATAAGTGCTGTACAATCAAAATATCCACTAGACCCCTTGTTCATAAAACCAGTCTTCATCATTGCTTCATTGTGTATCGCCATTATAACTTTTTTTAAGTTTCTAATACTAAATTTTATATCTCTGTAAAGTTATATGTTAATGTAAAGTTATATGTTAAAAGAAAACATGTATTTAAACAACGTTCCATTCGTATATAGGTACCGTAAATTTTGTTTAGAAATATTTGCATATTTACTATTAATTTACTAATTTTGTTTTAAATATATATATGTAATTTTCAAAACTATCTTATTACATAGTGACTACTGACTATCAAAGATCATTTCTAAAAAAACACTTTTTTAAATATACCAGGAGTTCTCGGAGCATCTCCCTGTTGGCTAAATTATTTATGTGATATATAGGTGATATCTAGGTAGCACCATTGAGAAGATATCTAAAAAATAAGTCACTCTAACATTTTTTTCTTCTAGATTTGTTGAACCCAAAACTCTCTCATGTATAATTTTATCTAATTAAAATTATAAATAACCTCATTGGAGTGCATATACTTCCTATTAGTTAAAATTTTACATAATTATTATACATAACCATTTTAGCTAACATCACTGTGAGATAACTTGAGGAATATTAATCTCATTAAAAAAATGAATATAGTAACAAGTACATATAGCTTTAAAATAATACAATTATAGTAATTAAAATATAAAAAAGAAGTTCCATGATTTATTATAAGCTTATACGTACAATAAAAATATTAAATTCATTGGTACCATACATGATACATACTGTAGCCTGTATAAGGTTGGCGGAGAGGACTTGCGAGTAAAAAATATCAACCTCAGAAATGTTAAACCGGAGGCGGCCAACGAATTTTTTGTGTTACCCTGAAATGAAAAGCAAGAACGCAAGGAAAAGAAAAGAGACACCACACATTACAAGATCCCATCTTACAAAAGACACGTATTCTTGTCACTTACCATACAAAAAGTGCAGCACTTGTTAAGCCCTGACGTGTTAATTACCATCCCATTCATTTTCTTTCTCTTTTTATATATACACACCACCTCTTCATACTCATTCTCTACACTCCACACATTATTATTATTATTTTCATTCTTAATTATAACTTGCTTGCTTGCTTGTATTCCATTAACCTAGCTAGCTAGATATTACCTTCTTCTATTCTTCCATTACCACAACTTGAACAAGAAACAAGATTGTTGGTGTGTTTTATATATGACATTATCATTTACAAGAATGGCCGCCCCTGCAAACATGTCTGATCATTCACTCAAGAAATCTCCTTCCAAAGATGATAGTGGTGATCATCAAAACCAACCCGAGAAGCTTCAAGAACAACAACAATCATCAGTAAAGAATACTTACGATAACGATAGCGAGGTTGGCAAGGGTAGTGATGAAACTACAAAGTCTAGTAGTGCATCATCAGAACAAGAAGCTGCTGCATTGAAACTAGCAGTGACATCTCCAACGGATATTACCACTACGGTGGTTGCAGGTGGCGACAGCGTGGCGGCGGAGGAGGAGAGTGGAAGAGAGAGACTGAAAAAACACAGGTTGGAGATTGCGGGTCGGGTTTGGATACCGGATACATGGGGTCAAGAAGACCTACTTAAAGATTGGATTGATTGCACTACATTTGATGCATCTTTGGTGAACAGCACTATAGTCTCAGCTAGGGCAGCTTTAATGCAACAACGATCTACAACTCCTGCTAATAATCCTACTCTTCTGACAACAATAGACAACAGGTGTTAGTTTAATTAGTCTCTTGATTAACTTGTCCAATATATATTTATTTATATATTAAGCCATATATAGCTACCTATCTATGGTAATATTATCGTATTGTTGTTGATACACAGGAACTTATAATAATAAAGCAATTATGGGATAATTGCAAATTGTTAAACACCGAATATGCAAAACTGATTGTTTTTTTTCCTTCTTTTTTTAATATTCTAGCGATGAAACTTCAAACTAGCTAGAAGATTGACAGTACAAATCAAGTAGAAGGAATGATGGAAGAACTCGAAATCAGACCAAGAATGTCCCTTCGGAGACCAAAACTCCCCTTCGGAAACCAAAACTAATACTTAATTAGGAACATAATATTACAAATTAACTAGCACCACCTATTGTTGATTAGTTAATGATATACCCTGGGATTTCCAAAAGAAGAATTTATTAGTTTCTACTGGGTCGACTATGGCAGAGATCGATGTTAGGCATAGATCCATATTGTACATCGTACGTAGTCTAGCATACATATATATATATATATATATATATATATATATATATATATATATATATATATATATATATTCCAACCTCTTCTCTTGGTAACATAACAATACACACACGTATCCCAGAGACCCGGGGTACGTGATAATCTATTTTGATATGTATTGTGAGCTCCGTCTTCTCCATTGTCAGCCCCAACCAACTATTAATGCCCCCCCCCCCCCTCTCTAGCCACTGATGATACTGTGTGTACACGGGTATTACATTTGCTTCCTTCCCAAGCTAAAAGAAATTATACGATTCATTGGAGGTTTTGGATTTGGAGAGGTCAGAAATGCTGCAGTTATTACATAATACTATAATAGTACTTCATTGTGGTGCCAACTCCTTTACTCAAATCACTTCTTTCATTTTCTACTGCAGTTTGAAACTGGTAATATCAAATCATTCGCAACAACAATTAATGTGAAAACATCAAGGAAACAAAATAGAAAATGAAAAGCACATAATTTTGTTACCATGACAAAAATTCACAAATGCACTGTATGCTATTGCTCTCATTCTGTTTATTGTCGCAAAATAACAGGTAACCATCATGTTTTAACCATTAGATATAGAAATCACTTTACTGTCAGTTGCATTGAAATCTATCACTGCGGAAATCTGCAGATTACTTAACCTGATATGTGGCACAAGTGCACAGCAATGAATGCAGTATTTCCAACATATCTATATATGTATGTCACTGGCGAGGAGTCAACTTCCATATCTTGACGGTTCTATCATCACTTGATGAAGCAAGCAGCCCAATCTCCTGGAAAAAGATCAATAGATATGAAAGAGATATTTCAAAGGAGATTTTGGACCCCAATCGAAAGGAGTCGGGATCCTCAAAGTTATCAAAATCAACTCTAACCCTGATCCACAAGGTAAACCACAGGAGACCAAGTATTCCTACACTTGGAACAAGCTTTCCTGGAGCCAGCATAATATTATTTGTGAAATATAACATAACAATCAGTATAAATACATTAGATTATGAAACAGTTGAAAGAGTTGGGATTTTTTACTTAGTTACCCATTTAACTAGAATTTTAATCAAAATAACCCCAAATGTAACTCTCTTAGTTTCAGAAAAAAAAGTTCAATCACTGGAATTCATACCTATTTAATTTAGAAAAAGTTCAATCATTGGAATTTCTACCTATTTAATTTTAAAAAGTCCTACGCCTACCTATTTAATTTACAAGAAGTGAAAACGGAATGCCATTAGGAATACAACTGCACCAATGAAGTATACTAGCTTGGGGATCATGCAATTTTGACTCCTAGGTATGAGCAACATATAGAAGACAGATCATGTAGTTCCATTAATAAAATGTGTGATGTGGAGATAATAATACTTATGTCAGGCCTACGATTCTAACCAGACCATGGAGTGTATGCTGTATTATTTATTTATTTATTTATTTATTTTTGGGGGGGGGGGGGTTCACCTTGGGGCTCCACTGCACTGAGTTTATATCCGTTTCATGAGCCTTCTCCTTTTTCAAAAGCAATTTATAAAAAGTTTCACTTTCCTGTGACAAAAAAGACAGTAAAGATCCATTGTTACTAGAAGTCGGTTGAATGAGAGCATACATGTTAACAATTATCTTTTAGAAGCAGAAACTCGAGTAGATAATCTCTTTAATGGATCAGTATGTATGGACGTTGTATGCATAACAGGGAACAGTAATTACTTCCAGCTTTTCTCAAATAATCAAACTTGACTAGCAGAACAGAAAAATTTTCGACTGAGTTCTTAGTATATTATAAAGTTCTTAGTACTTTGTAAAAAAAGGGCTTGGATTGTATTAGAGTTCAGTTTTACAGGAAGGATTAAATTTCAACTCGCTTATGTAATATTTAACAAATATGTGCCTTGGACTATGAGTTTGTAATATTCAACACTGTTAGCTTCTTATTTAGAGTTCTCTTGGAAGGAATGAACGAAATTTCAGTCATATTATGCAAATTTTCTCCCATTCATTTTACCAAAAAATATATTACATTCTTCCCATTGCAATCATCACATGCTTCCAGACTACATCATTTCATTAACTCTTCCACCCTCCTCTCCATCTGCATTTTTCTTCATAATTCATTCCATTCAATAACTTTACTGGATTGCTTTTATTTTTTGAGTTTTGGTATCTGCTTAGGTAATTAAATAACTCTTACAATTATTTCCACTACAGATTTAATAAAAAATTGACTCAAGACAATTTGTTGGTAATAATTTTTAAGAAATAACGAACCTCCTTCTATTATTTAAGTCCACAGGACTTTAAAAATTCCGTATAAATTAAAACAAAATTCAGAAGAAAGGTTATGAAAGACCAAGGCACTGGCTTTTTGTAACAAGACACAGGAGCAAACAACGAAAATTTAATTTCGAATGGCTTCTATGCAGAGGGAAATTTATCATTAATCTCAAAAGGAATGATTTATTAACATAGAAAGTAGAAAGTAGGTGCGTCGAAGGAGGGTCACTACTAATTAGAAGAGTGGACACGCATAAGCAGGAGAACGTTGGAAGGAAAAATCAGTAGAGGCAAAAATTTTAATGGTGGTGGTGCTACAAGCCAGCACCTAAATCACAAAGTTGATTTTTCTTTTCCTTTTTTCCTTATTCTTTTGTGTTTGTGTGTGTCAGCAAGGGAGAAGGGGAATATCAGAGGTATCTGTCAATGTACAACTGCAGTTATGCAGCATGACACCACGAACCATAATATCTACAAAATTACACACCAGAAGAAATACATTGAGACATGAATTCACCTGTAGAAGTATAAGTTCCTTCTATCATGCAAGCAAAGGGAAAACACATCATCACAATGTACAAGAAGAAGAAGGCATAGTATTGCTACTAAACTTTGTAGTCGGAAGGGAAAGGACAAAAGAACACCTTGTAAGTAGAATTAGAATAACGTGTAAACATGCCAAACCATCCTTAATAGAAGAACATGCAACGAGAACTAAGAAGGCATATAAACATACCAAACCATCCTGATTCCCCACAAACAAACAAATCGCATCATCAGCAGCTCCACTAGCAAATATTCCTTCGCTGTAATAATTGCATGGGAAAAATAATAATATCAAGATAGGAAAATAAAAAGAGATGAACAGTTACATTAACTGAGATCCAAATGACGAGTTCAGTAGACAGATTTTCAACCTACTAGGAGGCACTTATGATGAACTAAAAGTTTTCACTCCTCTTCATTTCTAATGTCATATTTCAAAAATAGATATTTTTTATTACTTATATCTCAAGTTCGAAAATGAAAATTGATATTAATTGTCATTCATATGATTTTTATTTTTATGTCATAAAATGCAGACCAGAACATAGTTTTGAACCATAAAATCAGAAGTGAACTGGACGAAGTACTATCTTATGATCCAGTACCTTGACCAATGGACTGAGAAAATTGTTCGATCATGATAGCCAGATAGGGTGTAAAGATGTTTCCTGAAAACCCCAATATACACATATTTCATTAGCATATGTATTCAACTAGATGTTAACTGCAAATCTATCACTGAGCTAAAAATTGCCATTTGTAGGACATAACTAAAGTTCTTTATTTGTGGATACTACATATCAACTAATCCATGATAATGTTGGACTGTTGGTGCAAGTGCATCCTTGAATTTCAATACTTGCTGTTAAATCCTTCAATCTTTGGGTGTACCATACTACAAGGTACTTACAAGTTGAGTAAGAAATAAGTACCTATAGAGGTACTTTTTTTATTAATCCAAGACAAAATTTTGTCCAGACAAACAGGATCTCAGTATACTGAAGAGCTGGGTAGGAGTGTGGGTAAAAGGTGTATCTAACATTAAATCTTTGAGCTCTCATTTTGCACTTCAATGCTGGACATTCTAGTGCTTTATGAAAATGTTAAGTCCATCTAATAGTATATATCAGTTTTGACAAAATAGTTAGTATTGCCTCAAATATTCAAAAATTGGGTCTGGTTAAAGAACTCTTAAGAAAATTAAGCTCAAGTTATCTTCTCTAGTTAGAATTAACTTTAGTTGTGATGCTCCCAAATAAAGACTTCATCTTTTTTTAACCAAATACCGAATGCTTAGGGCTTAGGGCTTTTTCAAATAAAAAATGAGCAAATTTTGAAGTGTCCACTTTCGGATAATCAAATTGCGGGATGATGTCTAAATAAGTAGAGAGGCATGTAACCTCAAGAATAAAAGGGAATGTTTAGTAGGATAAAATTCAAGTTAGTGAAGGACAACTCTAGCATAAGTGATCCAGGCTAGTTGACTAGTTCTTCTGTAAATACCTGAATGTAATCGTCATTTTTATTAAGATTTTAACTACAAAATTTAACAGCAATACAATAAGGCTTAATATATTGAATCCAACGTAAAATGTCATATAAAATTTGAAAATTAAATGTTATAGAATCTAGCATAGTATTTAATATAGAATCTGGTAATGAAATTATACATGTAATAATGTTATGTTTAAGTCTTTTTTGTTAATTCATGCTAGATTCTGTTTTTGTACATAAAAAAAGCCTAGTTCGTAAATGTAGAATCTTAATTAGATTTTATACTAGATTATATGTTTGTTCTTTCTAGTTCATATATACTGTTATGTATGAAACAATGTCTATATCTCTATCTTCATCTCTTATTTCTCTGAATTTTGAGTGATTCTTCCTCTATATAATATATATATAACCTCTCTCTCGGTTCCTGACAATGCTTTGATAAGAAAGTACTGCACAACAAGAGCATATGAGAATAGTTATGCTCTATCAATATGATAGTGAAAAAAATGCAAGACAACATCAGGCATTGGACTAACACAGCCTATTTAAACAGGTGATAGACAGATGTCTCCCCAAGTATATATAAAATTCTACAAAAACAAAGGTAGCCAATAGCCATGACATCATGGTTTGACGAATTGGCTGTTAAGAAGCCAAAAAATTAAAGAGATACTCTAGTTGATATACTTGTGCTAATTGATGGGCGAGTAGACAAAAGAGGATAGAACATGAAACAAAGACGATCATTAGAAAGTTGACGCAGCACCGACTGGGAAGAGGAAGATGATTAATTCGAAAGAAGTGTTTTTGACACTTTAGGTGCAGACTTCTAGATGCACTCGTTACGATCGATAAATAAAAATAAGGATGGAGCGAAAAGTAGGATATGAAAAGTAAAATTACATGGCTAGAATTATTTGGAAATTATATACATGCAAAAGGTATCTCAGAAGCATGGAAGAAGTGAAGTTAGAAAGCCGTATGATAGGTTTAAAATAGGGTCATATTGCAACAAAGGACTCGTATAGCTGGCCCACCGCCCACCTTGTTTATTTATAACTAAGACTTAATTGATTTCAGTAGAATTGTCAATGGATGTTCTGTCACAATGAAGTCATATTTAAAAGAAAAGCGTTGAACATGTTAGAATACATTGCATAAATTTTATAAGCAATAGACTCTAAAGCTAAGAAATCAGAACACAATCATTCCCAAGTAATAACAAAATGTACAAATAAATTTAACAGTATCACAAATCATACACAATCACCATGTAACTAGAATCTAGAAATCACATTACTTGCGGCGATTAAGTATTTTAAGTGATGTCAATAAAATAACTCAAGACCATAAGCAAGTTCATTACCAAGGTCTATAGCCATCACCAGACTGCAGCCTTTCTTCACCCCACACCTTTACGGAAAGATCATCACTGCAAAGTCAACAAGTGTCATTCAACCCAAGACAACTAGTATCATTATATTAGCAACTAATAAATGTATATATCCTTTCCGGTATCATGAACACAGAAGGACAGCAAGAAATAGTAGCATAAATATCCAAAAAGCATAGTGCAAGAAAGCAAGAAGATTCATACCTACACGTAACCATTTTGTCTCCAGTGGCATTAAAAGATATAGACCAGACTGTAGATGAGTGTCCACTACAGAAAGGGATTGTACAGTTTTATAAGACCGGATTAGAAATGTAATACATAGGATCATCATCTCAATTAAATTATTATAACTTATGTATATAAATGTAAATAAATAAATATACATATATATATATATATAATTATTTATTTATTTATCGAGAGGTATTCTGACTCCAATATAAAGTTAGTCGGGGAGTACTATATCAGCGTCAAGGAATCAGGGACCTAGTGGCAAGTTTCATACCCCCTCCCCCCCCCAAAAAAAAAAACCCTTTATACTTGAGAAGTAAATTATTAATAAATACTGTATATAGAGTGCAACTTTATATTTAATTAGAGAAAGGTTTCAGGCTGCACTTGTTCGCATAATCCAAAGTTTGAGCCACAACATAATCAATATTTTTTGCCCAAACCTGCAATAATAGAATGTGAAATTTTCAAAAATGCTTAGTACTATTCCATTAAGTTCAACAAGAGCAACACCTGCTATAGAAAATATATTGTATACTATTTATACCTTAATAGTATTATCATAGCTACATGAAAACAACAAATCCTTGAACGGGTGCCATTGGACCATTTTGACATCTTGTGTGTGTTTTACTGACTCTTGAGTACATTCATAATCGTAATCTGAATTAGCAGCCCAGATGCAAACAGTTTTATCTCTGCCACAAGTGGCAAGATGAGTTCCATATGCATTCCAAGACACGCTTTTAACTTCCTTCTCGTGGCCCTGTGAAAATGCATAAATACAATAATATTTCCCTACAGCGTCACTCTGCAGAAAGTTCTTGTATAAAAATCAAAAGGTGCATAAGAAGATGGACTTGAAGGCCGTGTCTATTATGGGTAACAATCCCCAAACTATTATCTTGTTTGCTCATATGCTTACTGTCTTTGGTCTCTGAGTTATCTCATTGACTAAATTATCAATCACTTTTTAGTTCATTTCTATGAGATTAATAATACTTAGGAAGTGATAAAAAAAATCCATATATAGGATTTATTTAAAGGATTAAGTAGGAAAAAATGAGTGCAAATTATAGATACCCCAGGAACTAAAATGCTTCCAAACATGTACAGCATAACATTCATTGCGAGTCCTACCAAAACTGGCAAAATTTTACAAAAAAGGTAGGTACTTGCAAAAGACATATACGAACAGGAAATAAAGTACTGACAAGACAAGTTATCTTAACAATAAACTGGTGACTGTAACATTGCTGCTATGATTATACCTCTAAAGTGCACAAATATTCAAACTTATCCTCAAGCTTGAACCATAGGGAAATGGTGCCATCAAAGCTTGCAATTGCCAACCTACGACCAGATGGTGACCAGGAACATGATCTAGCAGTTCTAGTATGACCTTCAAGTTTTGCCTGCATAAGCATGGACATAAGCATATGCCTGCATGAAGTCTTGTGAAGATAATAAGAACATCATGCTGTTAAGATATTCAAGAATATTTAGTATTATGAGAAAAATAGATAGAATATAAATATTGATTATTCTCCATTGTTATCAAATAGTGGTGTTCCTCCATGTAATTACAATGGAAAATAAAAGGAAGGATGCGGCATAATTCATGAATAAGAAATTTAAGAAAACAAATCAGAACAAAGTAATTTGAAATTGCTTCCAGATAGGCATTAAAAAATCGGATACACAATCCACTGGACCACATAATAACTTCACTTCAAAGTTCTTGAACTAGCACTTGACTATTTGTATACAATGTAAAAGTTATAGAATAAAGTTTCTATGTATATCACTACTTGATACAAACAATCATAAGGTAGGCATATCAAAACAACAGAATCACACAAAACGTATAATTCTAGAATTCTAAAATCTACACACACAAAAAAAAAACAGAACGCGCATAGAGTTAAATCAGACTAATCATTGAATCTGGTGCCAGTACTTGAGCTAATTATTGTTACTCCCTTGCAAAAAAAGTCATATAGACGTAAATACATATGTTGAATCAAATTGTTATAGAAAATTATACTAGTAATAGTTGAAATAAAAGAAAATATATAGTATAACTTACATTTAGGTTCTGACAAAGTATAAATGCATACAGCAATTTACAAAACAAATTAAAATAGTACTCTCACAAGGCACATGTATACATATACAATGGAGGAAGAGAACCTGTATGTATTAGAAGTAATACAACCGGAGATTACATTTCTCTAAATCCTTCATCATAATACATGTGTGCGTGCGTGTGATCTCTTCCGCCAGTGACATAAGTTGAATATAATAGATACAGCTTCTCCTCTTCCTTAATCATAATATTGTAATATGTGTGTGTGTGTGAGAGAGGAAAGGCAGGAACCATGCAGTAGAAAGCAGAAGTGGTAGGGTGTTGCTTCCAGACACGAACGGTCTTGTCACCGCTGCAGGAAGCGAGAATGGCCGGAGTGCCGTCAGTGCCGGCGACAGGGTTCCAGGCGACGCTCCATACTATGTCCTCGTGACCTTCCAGCTTCTGTATCTCCTTGAGTTCAAACCTCTCCTCAGACTCGCTCATTTCTCTCACCTACAGTTTTTTATCAACTCAACACACCAAGAGTCTGTTTGGCTGACATTTAAGTCAGTTTATAAGCAGGGGTGATAAGTGCGAATAGCACTATGATTAGATTCGGCTCGAATTTATAATTATTCGTTCAGATTCGGTCCGGATTCGAATTAAAATTTTAATATTTTGCTCAGATTCGACTCGAGTTCGGATATTAAAATTCGTATTTGATTCGGCTCGACTCGAATAAATACCAAATTACTCGTTTTAGCATATTCGAATTCGAATTCGTATGTAATAATTTTATAAAATTAAGAATACTGGAATAATTGTTCACTAAAAATTAAAATATGATCATTTTATAGAATATTATTTTAATATAAATATTATATACTGTATATAATAATATATATAACTTACGAATTCGAGTCGAGTATGTATAATAAATATGTATTCGAGTATTCTAAAAGTATTCGAACTGCTCAAAATAAATACGATCGAATATCATAGTGATAAGATCCGACTCGGTATTCGTTCGAATTATAGAATAAGATTCGAATTCGCTCATTTTTTATACGAATACGAATTATATTCGTTTTTGACAAGTCGAATCCGAGTTCGAACCCGAGTTCGAACCCGGATTACTCAGATTTGTTTTCAGCCCTATTTATAAACCGAAAAAGTTGGTATATATGTACTTTTTTTGAAAATAAGCAATTTATTTTCAAATTTAGAAATAAGATTTGGTCTTAAATTTCTAAAATAAATATTAATTTTTTAAAAAAATATGAAAATACTTTTTAAAAAAAATAACTTATTACATATAAACTAAGTCAAACACTCCCTGAAATTTTTCCACAGACTTTGTTTCAATTTATATATACACTATACACATACATAATGTATGTATGTATGTACAGTGTCTGTGTGTACAGGCTAGCTAGCTAGCTAGGTGGGCTACTTGTTCTTCACGTTTCACCACAGGGAGGGTGCCACCTGCCACTAACATTTCCTGTCTCTCTGTCACAATTTTTTTATTCCGGAATATTACATTGACACTTAATTTCGAACTTTGTACGGACATACATGATGTCTTAAGTTGTACTACTGTAATAAACATTTATATTCAACTCTATACATATTTCTATGATTTAAACTCACAAGTTATAATACTACTGTAATAAACATTTCTCAAGTTGATTGTAAACTTGTAATCGATATGCAAGAAAAAGTGTACAAGTCATAAATAAAAATTAAATATAATTTACCACAAAGTAATAAGAGCAACCAAATTTATGAGAACAGGGCAGGCGGAAGGCATGTACTTCCTTCAAGTTTTGTGTATTGCCAGGGTACAAATATTCAACATATATTTTCTCATATTTTACAAACATCGTTAGTCAGTTGTGACAGATCAAGTTCTGTAATCTGTAACATACCAAGTTGTATTGTAAAACAAAGTTATCATAAGCAAAATCGATTTTATTGGAAACTTTTTAAAAATATACAGCCAGGTTACTCTGCATCTTCTTGCACTAGATGAATCATCAGTCCAAATTGTATGTTCAACTACAATTTATAGTTATCATATGAATGTGGCAAGTCTTTTCTCATACATGTGAAGGCCGCCTATGATATTTTAATTGTCATGCCCTTGAGATTGTTGCTTCCAAATTATCCTACGATGAAGGAACTTTTACAGCTACATCCGCCAACTGCACTTGGATTCGATGCCACCTGCACCATACCACAGAGAAGGTAAAAGTTCATGCAAGATAAGGATCACTTGGTTTGTAGAATTTACAAGAAAAATGAAGAAAAGGTAAGGGCACAGAAGAAATTCAACTCATGCAAAATCTCTAATGAGTTCATCGTAGCTTCTTACCAAAAATGGCTTCTGTCCTATTTTCTTTGTCTAACTGAAGAGGATTATCAATTCTATTTATACATGTCCCTATGTTTGTTATGGAGAAGATTATTACTATTATTCATAAATGTTATGTGTAGCAACCGGAGAAATTTGTTATTATTATACATGTGTGCTTACTGTAAAAAATGTGAAAAGGATAAAAAGTTATTAGAATTAGGTCACGTTCACTTGCATGGAATGAACTGTGGCAAGAATGAAAGGAAATTTGAACCAATTTTTTGAGTAGTATTGACAGATATAAAATATGCATTGCTTCCTTCATTCAATTTTAGGCGTAAACAATGGTTAATTCTGTCTAATTTCAAATTGAACAACATCCTTCCTTCCACTATATTCTTCATAATTCTTATCATAAAAAATTTGCATCTCTCTCATTTTTATTTTTTTTACTTCTACCCTTATGTCTCCTACACCTCTTACCTTCATAAAATTTTATTGTCTTTCCCGTTATTCCATTCCTGAATCCTGACCACAATTAATGTTTTAAAATACTTGGGTTGTCTTAAGTGTCTTTTGACAAACAAGATACTTCATAGATAAAATACATGCTTGATGGTTGGTTCATGAAATTTCTAAACAAGGGAGCCAGAGATCGCAGGAAACTCAGAGTCAATTGTTAGATTAAGACACTTCCGAAGGCAGTTTTTCGCCATTAATATAACAAATATGAGGCATGTTTTAGATGCAAAAAGTATTAACAATATCTACTAATCCTGCATACACTTAAGAAATCCTTCAGCATTGTACAGACTGATCACTGGTTTACCTGCTACCAAACATTCTGACAATCTTTTATCAATAAATTAGTTTCCATTTATGTCTTGGTCTATTTAATCAACTTCCATCCAAACAATCATTCTAACTTGTGGGGTATAAGAATTTGGTAATCTAGTCTTGGTTTTTTGATTTGAGGACGGGCGCTTTTAAAATTATAGTTGTAAAGGAGTAATGTTATCTGAGAAATACCTCCTATAAATTAAAATATCAGTTGCATGGCAAGCCAGTGCTGCAGAGTGAGTTCAGTTTGAATCTCAAGTCCAGGACTAGAATATTTCTCACACCTTAATTTTTATAGGAGCTTATACAAATATTTCCATGTTAGCTGTAAGAAAAATATTGGTATATGATGCTCATCATGCTCTCACTTCATAATGGTTGACTTCTCGGAGCTTTCTATTACAAGTCATCAAATTCAGTATTGCACAACTATAGGTTTGTTCTTATAATATATTAGGCCTATTTTTTGTTGTTAATAAACAAAAGGCCTGGAAAAAGGGTTTTAAGCATCATTTGGAAAATAACAATAACTATAGGTTTGATATTGTCACTATATTGCAGCTTAGCTTTTACACCTAAAACTTTAAGAGAATATGTCAAAGGCATAAACTTCTAACTTCTTTCATCTTAACTCAGTGTGTGTGTGTGTGTGTGTGATAGAATATGTCGAGGCAATAGACTTCTTTCATCTTAACTCTGTGTGTGTGGGTCTGTCTGTCTACAGAGAGAGAAAGAGAGATATTGCAATAAATGAAAAAAATTATAAAAAAAAATTATACCAAGGGGCAAGGGCTATCGCCAAGTAATCCACGTACAGAGTGATGAGACATTCGTACATAATTATCTATACCAAGACTAGTAAGTAGTAACACACGTTGTAATTTGCAGTTATCATATAGATGATCTACAACATGTGCCACGTAAGGGCTATCGACATGTAATCCACATACATAGAGATGTGGCATTTATCAAAATAATCTATACCAAGACTAGTAATACACAGTGTAATTTTGCAGTGATGAAATAGATCATCTACAACACGTGCCACTTAAGACAATTAACTTACTTGAAACGCAGACCGTATAAGTTCCTCCACATAATCAACAGTTGATCCTTTTACAAAGTCATATGAGATATTATCTACCACCAGTTTAACACCATCCCTCTCGAATATCCTATAAATAGAAGGAATATATATACGATTGTAAAGAATAAAAACAACAAAAGAACTTCAATGGGGAGTATATAATGCACTATCTGAAGAGCAGGAAAACAAGCCTACATTCTAGAATGGTTGCTACATGGATTGGTTAACCTAAGCTTTTTTGAATAGTAGTAAAATTTAGTATGATAAGCTGAGATAACCTGTCATCTGAATTAGTTTTATCATCAAGTGAGAATTTATATTGGAAGCCAGAACATCCGCCAGCTTCTATGCTTAATCGGAGCAGCTTCTCTTTATCTTCATCTGCTTGTAACTCTTTCATCCTCTGCAAGCATTATTGTAGTTAGTCATATCGAATGACATGATTGTGTAATATGTCAAAGGATGAATGACATATGTGAAATTTAATACAGGCTGTTTTCTTTTCCAAAAATTATTACGCTCTATACTTGTCCTTTCTTCTATCCACCATTTGTTCCGACTATTTTAAAAAAATGTATATCGTCACATTTTTATGAAGGGTCTTATAAAATGTAAAAAGAAGGCATTGTAATGTTATATGAATCAATTTTAAGCTTGTCTGCTGGAGTAGGGTAGGTGGCTAGCTAGTACAGACTGCACAGAATGTGTGCTATTAACATATTTAAGCCTAAAAATTTATTACTTTATTTCTCTTTTCATGATTCAACGGAGAAAATGAGATAGATGATTATATAGCAACTAGGATTTTTTCCATGTCAAGGTACAAGTTTCTCGTAGAGCATGCTAGGATCATACAAAAAAAAACGCCCAACACATAAAGCATTTTTGGCAGGTTTATGTAACCATATGCATATGTAGCGCATTCAATTTAAATCAGTGTCGAACAAAGGTTTATACCTAGAAAACATAAACTATGTATGTAAAGTATAGTACGTGTATGCACAAAAAAAAAATCATAAATAACAAATAACAAATTTGTATACATGTATAATAAGTATCAGATATGAATGCATAATCTTAATATCAACTACAATTGATCCATCGCAGGATAAACAAAACAATGTATAGGAAACCTAAAAATTGAAATGGAGAAACAATTGTGGGAGAGGGAGAGAGAGAGTACCCTAACAAAATTATCAGTCAAGTGAATAGATTGAGAAGGTGAAGAAGTGGATTGAGTCTGGGAAAGGGAAGTTGAGGATGAATTTGTTCTTGTACAAATCAAAATCGTATAATTTTGACGAATTCGAGCAGCAAAATACGGAACAGCTCGATTTATCAACCAACTCGGCCAAGAACAACAAGGCATAGTGATTTGTGATTGAGAAATAAATAGTGTCTTCTTCTTCTGCTTTGCTATCTTGTCATTATATCATTATTTGTTTGTTGCTTATGCTGGAATTTTAATAAACAGGCGAGGAATAAATCCAACAGTATTTAAGTTTGTTGTATGTATAATGTATGTATGTTGTTTGATGGAATGCTGTTGCAGCCCCCTGCTTGCCTTGTGCTTCACACGCGAATCGTATACAGTATTTGATTAAATACTGTACACCTTTTTTTGGCAATTTACCCATTCAGTGTTAGGAAAGTAATAAATAAAGAATTTAAAAGGTAAGAGTGGTTTAAAAAAAATCAATAGATACAGACGGGAATCGCCCCACTCAATCTCAATCCAGAAGCAAGCATTTTAAAAAAATTACGGAGGAGGGTGAAGAATAGAAATAGACTGTATAAATGCAATAATGGCCAATTAATTGTAATTTGTAAAAGTGCAAACATGAATCACAAAGATTGTAAAATCAAATATTTTCTTTCTTCTTTTCTTCACCAAAATAAGTGTCACTTCTATTTTAAAAAAAGGTTAAAATTCGTCTCGAAATACTTTAGCGCCAGATATTTTTAAGTTTTAGTTTAGCCACTCATCCTCGCACTTTATATTGAAGAATAGTTAGATGATAGATTTAGATATTATAGTACCTCTTTTGTTCCTTTTCATAAATTGTATGCTTTTTTGATTTTATTATACTTACTATGTTAAAGATGTTTTAAAAATGTACTCCCTACGTCTCAAATCAAGTTATTTATTTGACTTTTTACGGTTAATTTGACCAAACTTTTATCGAAGATTAGAGATTATTCTTTTATAATTTTTGAAAATTAAAAATTACATTTTAAAGTAGATTAAATATATTTTCTAATGATATTCTTTTTAAATTTTTAATAATTATATAATATATAATTTTTTATCAAAATTTAATCAAATTAACCCAAAAAATCAAATAAGACACTTAAATTGGTACGGAAGGAGTAGTTGATATACTTAATTTATTCTGAACAAAAATTTAATATTTATAATTTTACACATAATATACATAGAGTAAAATATTTCTAAACTTACCTTTAAATAACTAACCTAAAATCACTAGCATATAAAAAATATTGACATTTTTATAATAATAAAATCCGTCCATTGTACCACAAACTTTGTATTATAATAAATGATCTTTGCTATATTTCATGTAATATCAAGCGTATAACGGACGACAAAATGACGAGAAGGGTAGTGCTTGCATAGATATATTAATACATACAAGGAACTAAGTCATAGCTTTAGTCGACTTGTATTTAACTGAGAATGTAAAGATGATAGTCAAAAAGAATTTGTATTTAACTGAGAATATAAAGATGATAGTCAAAAAGAAGTTGCACTTAAATTAGCATGGCTCCGGAGCCAGAGCCTCCGATCAAAGTACAGAGATTATACGTATGTGTTTTCTTCCCGCATACAATACCTAGGAAAACTGACACACAGCGAGAACACTCCCACATTTTACCATCATCTTCAGGTCTAGCTAACATGTGAGAAGGATGTACTAATATCATGCCACTTCTCTATAAAAATTTTATGATACCTCTCCCTCTTTTGTCTCACTTAAACTGGTCAGCATTATAACTAATTGTTCTAAGTGTCTTTTTAGTCAAATATCTTGAATTCCTCTATTAACTCCAAGATTTCTTGCTCTAATTCTTTGGCATCTAAATCTTGACCTGATGAGTAGACCGCGTTATTGTTGCCAATGGACTTTCTCTTTGCAAGCTCTGTAATTTCCTTAACCTTTGACTTTCTACCTCTCGATAATTTCTGATTCCATTTTTTGGACTCTAGACTTTGATCACTCGCATCCCCTTTGGTACTATAGACAACCTTATTGTTGCCAACAAAATTTCTCTCTGCCATATCACGAGCACTCTGAAGCTGCATTATATTAAAGGAACAAATTAGTAAAGAACCATAAATTCAAAAGTAACAGAAGACAAAATTCAATGTACTAAGATGATTGATGCAAGGTGGCAAAAGAACTTCATCAGTCACCCCACCAGCTGTATGCTAATGGTATAACTTGTAAATTGCGTAGCAACACTTCAATAGTACAGACGTACAATATCTTCAAAGACCCTTCCTCATTACCTTTCCCATTAACAATCCAAACATTCCCATAACAAAAAAAAAAGCATGTACAATACAAATTCTTGCCATCACCGAAAAACACAATACAAAGAAGGCCAAAATGGGATTCATATATATATCAGAATACAAGTCTTAGCTTTTAAATCATTTACTCGGGTTGTCCACCCAGCAGGTATTCTCATTTTATATTATGATTACTTGAATCTCATTTTCGATTATAATCGTTGAGATAGGTGATGTCAATATTGTTAAGATAGATGATGTTGATATTATTGAGGACCGTATGCGAGTGTTTAATATAGACCAATGCAGCAAGAAGGTTGTATTACCATAAGGAACCATGATGGAAAAAATCACCCCTGCTTATATTAGGGAGCTTGGAGCATTTTGGTATAAAAATCTTTGCAAGGAATCCTACATGAATCCTATTGGTCACGATGCTAGATTCTCCTAAAATTTAAACACAAATAAAATACATTGACAATAAAGCATTTCATTATATCCTCGCATTGAACAGAAGTAAACCGTAAAAGGCAGTTAATATGAAAGAATTAAAGAACATCGATGACCATTAAGAATACATTCTCAAGCTAATAAGCTACCAAGTGAAGGATCACAACTGCAGTAAACTAATCATTGATGAAAGCAATCCTAGTGTTTGATTTTTACCTTCCGTCTTAGAGTAACATCTGGACGTTCAAGTCCTAGGGCATGTTGCTCCCTTGCTTGGTTCCTCTTTTTGATATCAGCGTTTATCTTGAGGATGAGGATACCTCGGAAGAAAGGAATTACAAAATAGGAAACAGCATAAATCTGCATAGTTCATTATAATTCAAAATTTAAATATGTAAATAACTGAATAAATATATACTGCATCAATATCACGAGAATCAAATGCTTTATAAAAAAATCTAATAGAGAAAGTAGAATGTGATCAATACTAATTTATATATTAGCAAAAAAATACTCCTGATATTCTTGAGAAAGCAACAAGGTTTAGAATATAGATTATTTTTTTGATTTGGAATAGGCACTAAAACAATAGACATTCCTGCTAGAAAGAAAGAAGATGCATGACTGTGGGAGGAGCAGTTTCCCTTAACTAAACTAATCTTTAAGAAGATGTGATCTTAAAGATTTCAGATGAAACAATACATATGCTACAGATATTAAGAAAACGTGAGTGTAACCTCAAAAACTTAACCATACTACACCCAAAGTGTATGTTGTTCAGGTCATAATGTACAGCTCACTTTTAGCTGTGTTATTAAAAAGATAGTACATCATTGTGAACTATCATTGTGCATCAGATACCAAGATCAGTTATTACAAAATTACTAAACAGATTACAAGGAATCGAGAACATCATGAAGTCATAATTAACAATAAACTTTCATCAAGTTCAAATTCCAACATTTGTGAACACCACAAATTAAGATGGAGAGGGGGATTCCCCATTGAGAGGCTAATGTGCAGTCCGATAGAAAGAAGGATATGAGTATATGACAGCCTTTTTCCTTGAGCAGATTTTGCAAACATAACTGATGTAAAATCCATGAGAAATAGATATCATCATGCATTTACATGTATATACTATTTATCAGAGGAAAATGCATGGGATGTGCAATGATTGTAACAAGAACATCTTAAAGAAGGCAAGTAAGAACTGAAACAGTACCTGAAGTAAAGGAAATGTGTAGGACACAAATTTGATGAATCCGATCCTCGTAACTTCCTTGTCTCTTCATTAACGAGTCAACCATAAATGTCAATGTATTTAAAGGCAACAAGGAAATCATGGAATGAAAATCGAGCTAACTAAAGTGAAGGTCATACCTCAAGAGGCCCCCAAGAATAAATACACCAAGGTTATTAAGGACAGCCAATCCCACAACCATTAACTTCTGGTACATGGTGGTGTTACTACATTGTGAAAAAACTGATTGCTTCAGGAAGCAAAAAAACAATAATTAAAATATATGAGTTGAAGTAACAGGATAATATAAATAAACCTGAAATTCCAGTAATTCTCCCTCAGAAACTTCTCAATTGGCACAACCTTTTCAGTGCCATTACTACGACCTTTTCCTCTCCTATCCGAAGAGGCAGTTCGTTGCAGTGATGGAAACTGATAAAGAATATTTCCCTGCATAAAATGATTGCATGGTATCATGTACAAGGATCAACTTCAGAATTATCATGTGCAGGGGTAGAAATTATTGACTGAACGCCTATTTAAAATATGAAATTAATTGGAACGCAAGTGCAACTTCATGTTTATACAACTGTACAGGCATGCGAGCTTTTCAATCAGACAAGTTTTAAAGTGAAAAATGAAGAGACCAGAGAAAGTTATCTAAAAAATTTCAAACAACATACCACTTCATATATATGAATATAACTTTTGTTATATTGTTGATAACAGGATAATTATACTGAAATCAGTGAAAAGCTATGATAGGTGAAGAGTAAAGACAGCAATGTCTTTTACATATGCACAATCTGAACTCACCTCTTCATCTACTTCTGGCTGGCCATCAAATCGAATAAGAACAGGTAAGACATATCCCTCATCATTCTGAAATATACCAACGAGAAGGATATACAAATGTTCAGGTATGTAGTGTCTTTAAAGCAATTTTTTGAAGACAAAAATATCAGCGAGCTTGGAGTATCAACTACTTCTGGAAAAGCCAGTGTGTATATCAACTACTACAATGAACAAAATACATGTATGTCATAATACCGGGTAAACAGGGAATGATAAGAAAGAAACAGGAATACATTAGTCCATAATATGAAACGTCAAAATGCTCAATATATCACCAGGCATGCTGAATCTATTTTATCCGCAAATCAGTTTAATAACATTAAATAATCCAATTGAAAAAGCACTCTATGCAAAAAGTTATAAACTGGAGTTCATACAGTACACTATCATTTATATTGGTTATGTCAATCCTGCATATACCTTCTTAGCTTTCATCGTTACGTCTAGATATGGAGCTAGCTCTTCTGCTGTAGTAACACCTCCAATTGATGCAATGTATCGTCCAATCTGCATATAGTGGCCACTTAGAGAGTTAGAGCTATCAGATATTACTCCATTCCTAAAAAACTCGACAAACAATAAATGATATCTGAATCCCACTAACGTAAAACCCATTTTACAAGACAATACTAGACAACCTGAAATCTTGGAGGATAAGACAAAATAATTGCACTTAAACAGTTAAACTACTTAAGCAAAACTGGGACTTAAGTTTTAGGAATATTTTGGGATTTACTGATGCGAACAAGCAGATGTCTGTCTGCAGATGAAAGAAGATCAAGAAAAAGAAATACCATGTTTCTAACTAAAACAAAGTGATTAAACTCTTTCATAGATCAACAAAAAGGGCAACAATAACAAGGTTTAAAAAGATAGTTCTGAAATATACACACACACACATATATATATATGATTCATGGCTCAGTAAGAACGGAACTGGAAATGCAAGTTTCTAGTAACTACACAGATCATAGGATGTGAATGTTTAAGGTATGCATGTACAGTTTCAATCATCAAGGTTCATTTTTATTGATTGGAGAAGTTTCATTAACACTTGGCACTGCAACTCTGAATTAGAGCTATGATATGGTTACAGTGAAATTCAAGCTTGTGAAATCACCACGTTCGATACTCATTTATTACCAATTTCCACCTCTTTTCTTCAAAATCCTGATTAGGATCACCATCACCGAACACAAAGGAGAAAACCTACAAGACAAAAAATAATAGAGTTATAAGTTTATTAAGGCAGAACATACAAATGAAGTAAGATCTTAATAACAAACAATTAATTACAGCGTCTGTAAATCCCATCATGTTATCAACTTGCGGAACATGTGCATCCAACCACCTAGGATCATAAAAAAGTGAATTTTTTGTTAAAATTCTGAGTCAGCATAAAAAGGAGTATGGTGCTTATAGTTAACAAGACATATGAATTGCAGGGGATAATATGCCGACAAATAGAAATAATATCGAGATTTCAGGATTTCCCACTATTGTAGTTCTCTTTCTAATCATTACTGGTTGGTACTTGTAACAATTATAGTCAAAATCTCAAGATCAGTCTTAAACATAATGAATCGATTTTACCGATATGAATTAGGTGACGAGTCGAGAAAGAACAGGTTACTGCTACTTGATTTACTTTTACGCTTATTGCTATCATCTTCATCACTGAAACATAGAGACATCAAATAAATCCCAGTGTTAGTATATACTACGGCTTACCATACGACAAAAATATCTAATGCTACAACTGAAATAACTACATGGCACAATGAAATAAGATTCTGTAATTACTCGGATACCTTTTACTCACGAGTATAACAACGATTGCAGCAAAAACAAGAACAATTGAAACAATTAATGTTGCTCCAAAGGTAAACCGCACTACACGATCAGCTACAGACTGTCATTTGAATACATAATTTGGTTTACAAACATATACAAGTATAAATCTATATCCTCTGATGGATTCGAAGAAATATTAACATAAATAAATAACAAAATTACCTTGGACTTTTCAATTAGAGGTTCATATCTTATCCTAATTGACTTAGCTGTAAGCTTCAAGCGATAATCCTCATGAAAAATATAAAGCACATCACCTTCATCCGAAACCTGTTACATACCATACAGTTTCCCTAACCACATCAAACAGGCCGAAAATAAACACACTGTGACATGTTAACTGTTAAACAATACATACTAATCGCGATTTCATGTTACCACATGTTCAAACTCAACAAGTACTTTCATAACATAGGTAATCTCTTCTCTTGTTTTTTTTTGTTGCTAAATACATAATTTCATTAATGAAAAATCAACTTTAGCTAATTTATTCATCTTTGTATAGAAAACCTAACTAGTTTCTCCGAAATGATAGACAGTAATGGTACATTATACTACAATATAACAATTGGCATGTTTGGCTGGACTTAAAAATAAGTCCTTTTGGACTTATTTTCGGGTAAAAATTTCATATTTTGATAAATGTTTTTTATACAAGTATTTAATGTATATTTGAGATTCTATAAGTTGCAAAAAAAAGTCAACTTTTTTCAGAAAAAAGTTAGGAATCTCTAACTTTGTCTTAAAATAAGTTGACTTATTCTGCAAAAAAGTTCCCCCTAACACCCCCAATATATATACACTCCATAATACATTGAGCTCAAAATAAACGAGACGGAGAGGAAACAAAGAGGTGGAAAATACTGACATCCAAGCAGGCATCAGAGTCAGCAGCAACAGCCTGCAAAGCTTTCTGAGCTTCATCCACCTTAATCCCAGCCTTGGAAGCAACGTCACCGACGGTGACTCTCCGGCCACATGAATCGACAGCGTCCATAGTCCGGTTCCGCACATGAGACGGCAACTTATCGGTGTCGCTAGAATACAAGGCATCATTAGAAATAGTAGCCCTAATTACAGGAGCGTGGGAAGAGAGACTGTTGTGTTTAAGAAAGTGTGAGTTGGTATGTAAAAATGGAGATGAGCGTGACCTAAAATGTAAGATTGGGGAGGGTTTGACAAGTGATGAAGGTTTGTCGATGGAGTGAGGGAGAGGAAGTGCTGTCCTGCAGCATGCAACCATGGACACCATAATGTATTGTACTGTGTATATATATATAATAAGGTAGGGATGTATCTATTTATTTACTCTGATTTCAGGCATGTACAGGAGGGTTTTCACCTTCACTCTTTCAAGATGACCTAGGTACAGCCAGTAATTTTTTCTGTCTTTAATGAGATTTGAGTAGGGGCGTGAGCACCGGCAAAATTCCAAAATGAGTTCCATTTGTTTTGGACTCGAATTTAAATATAAAAATATGCTTTCATTAAATAGAGTCGAGGTGAATTTTATAATTTTAGCTTTTATGGCATAAATGATATAATTTTAATATTTAATTAAAATCTGAATTTAATATTTCATATTTAAAATCTTTTTGGAGAAAAAAGTCCTGTATATCACAATTTGGGAAGAAAATGCCCTAAATGGCACAACTCGTAACAATGATCCTAAATAGCACTCCAAAACGCTACATAGTGTGGCATGCTGAAAAAGGTGTGAAAACGCTACTTCGTGTAGCGTTTTGCACTTTTTAATTATTTTTTTGGGGAAAACGCTACTTCGTGTAGCGTTTTGCACTTTTTAAAAAAAAAAAACGGGGAAAAACACTACTTTATCTTGAGTTCTAGGCTAAAAAGCGCAACTTAAAGTTGCGTTTTGGGGAGATTTTTTTTTCCAAAACTCTACACGATGTAGCGTTTTGGAGTGGTATTTAGGGCCATTTTTTTGGGGTGTGCCATTTAGGGCATTTTCTCCCCAAATTGTGACATATAGGGCCAACACCCATCCTTTTCGACCTCGCCTTTTCATTATTCATTATTTAGATGTTGAGCCAAGGCAGTCCTATAAAAGTAAAGTTTAGACCGGCTCCCAACTCCATCTCGGCCGACATCCTACTCTTCAAGGGTGAGCTCTTGCAACGAACTACTCAATGATGTGTGGCCCCAATCCAAGGAATGACACTTGATAATGAGCATTGTTTTCGGGCACGAAAAACGTGGTTGACAAACCACTTCGATGAGGAGATTGGAGTGGGGCTGTGTATGTTTTAAGGGTTGGACTGTTCTTCATCCATTAAAGCGGGATGTGAGCTGGGTTCTAAGGGTTGGGTTGTTCTTCGTCCATTAAAGCGAGATATGAGTTGCGTTCAGAACGTCGCGACACAATTCGATATATATCTGGTATGGGCATTAGAGCATTAAGAAGACTGTCCTAGAGGACCGGGAAGGATACAACAGTTATCTAAAAATTATATTCTTCAATGAAAGCATGTACTGATCTATTTATTTTCAATTTTTTATTTTCTATAATATTCAAAATAAGTTATTATCTATTTATTCATTCATTTACAAAAACAAAATTATTAAAGTTAATCAAACTTCAACATAAAGAACTTAATATAAAAATTATAATTTTTGAAATAGTACATTTTTAAAAATTTTAAAATAAATTTTCTCCAAGAATATATATATATATATATATATATATATATATATATATAACAAATATATACTATACGTATAATTTATCTATTTGTCTATTTGAGTTTGATTTAATCGTTTAAATGTAAGATTGTGAATGGTGTAAATTATGATTGCAAATTGGGATTGGTTATATTAATTTATAATCTGTGCAAAGTACGGATACTATTAATAAATTTTATATTAATTATTTTATATAATTTAAATATTTCATTTATTATAATAATTTTTTTTATTAATTTCATTTTACATTTTTCTATACAATGACATTTATATATTAATATTCATAAAATTTAATGATAAGTCATAATTTTAAATAAATAAAAGAGTTTGAATGATGATGAAATTGAGTTGAATGTAAGTAAGCTATATTAAATAAAAATTATAGGATAAATATGATTCATAAAATAAAAAATATAGAATATAATTTAAATATAATATAACATTATTAGTGAGAAGTTGAATAAAAGTAGCACTATATCGGAGATAAAATTGTACTAGCTTATATCCCGTGCGATGCACGGATGAATTTTTTTAATTTTTTAATATTTTTTAATGATCTGAATTTATTTGTATTTGTATTTGTATAATTATAATTTAAATTTTATTTAATATTATATGTATATGTTTTTATATAATTTATTTGCATTTATATTTTAATAGGATAATTTTTGTTTGTTTTGTATAGAGATGTATTTTACTTAGGAGATTAATGTGAGATATTTTAGTTAGAAGATTAATATGAGATTGTATTTTAGTAGTAATGTTTATATTTTTTAGAATTATAATGTTTATGAGTTGTTTGCATAAAAGGAGGATTATTTGTGTTAGAATTGTATGTATGATTATATTCTTTTAAAATTATATTTTATTAAAATTTAACGGTTAAGATTATTTCTATGGTTCACTTAAAATTGGACGGTCAAGATCTTTTTTATGGTTCACCCAGTACCAAACCAACCGATGAGCAAAATTTTTAATCTTTCGTCTTTAATAATATAGTATAGATAGTATAGATGTATGATATATGTCCTTCTAAAATTATATTTTATTAAAATTAAATGGTTAGGATTGTTTCTATGGTTCACCTCGGTATTTCAAAAAAAATCTAAAATTAGATTTTATTAAAATTGAATGGTTATGATCATTTATACGATTCACCTTGGTATTTCAAAAAAAAAACTTATAATAATATAGTATAAATGAATAAAGAGAATATATATTTTTTTAAAAATAATGAAAATATTTACAAAACATATACATATGATTTATAGAACATGCTAGTATTACACTTCTCATCCCGTTAAAAATATCATATTTTTCATAAGAATACATGTGTTCTGTAAATAAAAACAACACAACTAGAAGATTAAATTATGCATTTGGAGAAAAAAATAGTGAAAAAATATTTACATAACACATGGAAGTACAAAACATACTAGTTTTTCGGAAAACTAGTTCGCATTTGAGTCTATATATATATATATATATATATATATATATATATATATATATATATATATATATATATATATATATATATATATATATATATATATATATATAAAGTATATATATATATAGATAGATAGATAGATTTAACGGGTATTATTAATAGGATTATGTTGATTTGGTGTGAGAATGGAATAGGGCTGTAAACCGGATAAGTCGGATACTGATCTGTCAATATCCGTATCCGAATCCGAATCCGAAAATCCGTATCCGTATCCATATCCGAATCCGGAAAATTTTAAAGGTTAATATCCGAATCCGGATCCGACAGATACTATCCGAATCCGGATCCGGATCCGATTTTTAATATATTTTTTTAATTTATATTAAAAATTCAAAAAAAATTGCAAAAAAAATAATTAAAAATTTAATTTATTTTTTTAAATTGAGTTAAGAGTTAAAGGGATTTAAGCCTATTTTATTTTTTAAAAAAATTAATTTTTATTTATTTTTTCAATCTAATTTTGTTATCTTAATAATATTAAATTCAAATGATATTTTTATATATGTCTATAATATTTTTACAATTATATAAAATTTGTATAAATATATTATTTAATGAATATATATACACACTACAAAACTAATAGAATAAATTTTAAATTGTATATATATATTATTTATGTGATATATGTGATACGATTTAAAATGCATAAAATACTATAGAAATATAAATTGATATATATATATATATATATATATATTGAATATATATTTTAAAGTATAACCATGTGTAGTGTATATATTAATTTATTAAACTAAAATAGACATTAGAATTGAGCTAATTAAAAAATATAATTGAATCAAATTAAATGAGTTTATAACTATAAGTGTATATATAAAAATATATAAATGGACTTATAACTATAAATGAGTTTAAAAATAAATAATTATATATTATATATATTTAAAAAAAATATTATATATATTATATATAATTAATTTCGGATACGGATATTTTCGGATACGGATGTGCCTATATCCATATCCGTATCCGGAATCTTCGGATTCGAATACGGATAATATCCGGTTTCTTCCGGATACGGATAATATCCACTTTTTTCCGGATACGAATACAGATATTTCTGACGAATATCGGATTTTTTGGATTTTTTTGACAGCCCTAGAATGGAATGCCAGAGAATGAAATTGAAAAATATGAAAAAAAGAAATTAAATATAAAAAATAGTGAACAGACATATGAAATAGTAGAAGTTTTATTATGACAAAAATTATAGGAAAAATGAATAGAGAAGGAAATAGATTTTTTTCTCAAAAATAATGGGCAATACTTTGAATTAAATTGATTGAAAATTATTAAATGAATGAATAAATAACAAATATTCAATTTTGAATATTCATTATATATAACATTACTTTCACAAAAGGAATTTGTATATTTCAATTAAATATCTCATAGACTTCGATCTTGAACGAAATTATTTTTAAAAAAGAATTTAGATTTCTATTTTAGGCGATAAAATCCATTTGTTTTATGATTATTTATTTATTTATTTTATGAACAAAATGATTGTGTATATTTTGAAAACGTGGCCCCTTAGAACCCCTTTAAAAAAAAAGAGGCTATAAAATAGAAAGCAGCTATTAAGACTTAAGACACAACGGTGTCTGTTTGTTAGCCTGCCGGTCCATCCACACACGTGACACGTCCCGCGTGTAAGCAAAGTCTATTTATTCATCATGGCCGGAGCTCTCAACTTTACTCCGTCGTCACTCATATACCGCCCAATTTTTAGAGCTAAAACAAACCCTCCAGTTGGTAGAAATTCATTTAGCATAAGGCCCTCCTCGTCAACCGAGACACCGGTCACCTCCGAGGACCAACCACCAAAAACGACGACGTTCTCACCACCACCCAATTTCAAACCACCCGAACCCAAGGCGTTTACAATCAGAGCTGACAAGATTTTTGATATATTGGGTGCTTCTCTCGCTTTGTTTTTTCGTTTGGGCACCGGTGCTTTGGTTACCGGGTACGTATCTCATGTTTACTTGTATGTGTCTCACATATATCTCAAAATTATTACTACATATTTTTTTTAACTCATTCATTCATTTATTTTTTAATCAAATAATTAGATTCAATGACTTATCCGAGCTGGGATGGGAAACTATTTTAATTTCCTATATATTTTGAATTGTATATACTTTTTTTAATAAGTTTACTTGTACTCTGTTTTGGTAATTTATCTTTGTTGCTGTAACATGACAGGTATTCAGCATCTATTGTTTCCAAGGACGAGGTTCCATCTGACCAGTATGCACTCGGATTTGCTGGTACTTGTACCCTTCTCTTCTCTGTGGCTACTATTTATGTATGCACATTTTCATTTGAATATTATTTAATTCATTTTTTTGGTCAATTTGTGCTTGAATAGGTTTTAAAATTAAGGAAACCTCAAAGCCAGGTCCTCGACCTGTGTTGCCTATCGAGATATATGAATTTGAAAGGTAATTTAACTTCTCTATTGTCATTTTATTGTTCTATCAAGGTGTAGATTGTAATAGTATGCGCTTGTTTAAGTATCTCACTTGTATTACTTAAATCAACCCTTTATTATATGCCTATAAGTTTCTGCATGGTTATTATGAAATGAGACTAAACTTCTGTTGCTTCCCTACACTGTGAATTACCATTGAATGCATGGATTCTTCAGCTGTCCGTTTTGTCGAAAGGTAAACAACTTACTTTCGATTGCTCACTAAATTTTGTTTAAACCAAGTTTCCGTTTTCAAAATGAATGTTATTATGTTTGTCTGATCTGGGAGCATTATACAATTTATCACATGTCCAGAATTTAAATCCCCTTTCATAACAATATGTTGGTAGTATTGAAATTTATCATGCCTTACCTTTTCTGTGAATATTATTGCAGGTGCGGGAGATAGTTGCAGTATTGGATCTTGATGTCTTATATTATCCTTGCCCACAAAATGGTCCAAATTTCCGCCCCAAGGCTATACAAATGGGTGGAAAGAGGCAATTTCCCTACATGGTTAGATGATATCTGTTTTCTTCTAATTTTTATTTGTGACAAATAGGTGGATTTATGCAAGAAAGGGTTAAATACATAGAAAGGAGTAAATCTTTTCAAAAATATTTATTAATGGACTGAGGGAGGGATCCCGATTAGACATGCATAATTACTGCAGTCATGATGCATCAATTGGGTTTAGAAAAATTACGAAGTATGAAATTGTTGACATTGACTTGCAAAATTTTGTAATAACAATACAGGGTCTTCTGGATGTATTGTCTGGCATTTAGTAATAATAATAATAATGAAATACTAAAAGACTTTAGGTGGTCTTGCGTAATGGAATATATGTTAAGCTTTTACCCTTTCCTCTCTACAGGTTGATCCAAACACAGGAGTTGCAATGTACGAGTCAGATGACATAATTAAGTATCTGGCTGAAAAATACGGTGTGTTGCTTATAGTGATATCATTATTATTGGAATTAACTTGCTGATACTATTGTAGATTTGTAGTAATGGTCAATAAACCTATTTGCAAAAGTACCACTTAGCTTTTTGTTGATCTATTTAACTAATTGCACTTGTAGTAGGACTGTGCAATCTTAAAAGTATGCTTCCTAAGCTTTCTTTCTATCTTGCCGGATATCCACTATTTCAATCTCAATGCCATATCAAGGACTGGCAATTTATTTTGTTTTTCTTATTTCTTAACTGTGCTTGTTTAATCCGGAGTTTTTGACTAGTTGTTTTTCCCTTTCCTGTTTCGTTCACACGTTCTTTCAGCATTCAACAATAATTTTAAGCATACGCATTTCTTCATTTTGCACAGGTGATGGAAAGGTCCCTTTGTTGTTGTCACTTGGTCTTCTAACGGTTAGTTATTCCCTCTTTGATTTTTTTTTTCCAAACTGCAGCAATATAAGGCAAGATCTATCAAACTTCTTATAACCTTTTCTGTTGCAGACTTTGACAGCAGGTTTTGCTATGATTGGTCGAATGGGAAAGGTATGCATTATGTTTTTCAAATATTACTTATGTGGGCTACTTCAACTTGTTTCAGTAGATACCTTAAACTGGATTCACGGATTTACCTGATTCTTTTGTATCTACGAATAATGATTATATTTCCCCCCAATTTTTTTTTTCTTTCTAATCTAGAACTTTAGTATGCTACTATTTGTATGGGGAAAGGGCCTTTCCGGAATAGTTATCTACCACCAGAAGGATAGATCGGCACTACTAGTAGAAGATAACCGACATTAAAAATCCTATGATTCTTTATGAATTAATTAGCAGTTTATATTCATGTTGGCACCAGCCCTCTCTGTTTTTGTAGCCATTGAACATAGTTTTATATATTTTTTGCAGGGAAGTTTATATACACCATCAAAATTGCCACCAAAACCTCTAGAACTATGGGCATATGAGGTAATAATGGGGATTGTTTATTCATTTTGAATTTTTCATTCCTACACATGCCGGTTTTAGATCCTGGATTACATTTGAAAGATGAAATTATATGACTGTTCCTGGTGTCTTTTATACAACAAAATTCTTAAGGCATACCTTTACTAACAAGCAATACTTTTTCTTGTCTTTCAGCCTTCACCATTCTGCAAAGTTGTACGTGAGGTCCTTGTAGAGCTAGAGCTACCACACATACTTCATAGGTAATACTGGAATTTTTTTGCTCTAAATTCCAGATATTTGAAGCACATAATTTAACTAAGTGTATGATATTAAGTAATGTCTTAAAAACATTATAAAATTCAGACAATAGACTTAACAGTTAACAGGAACTATGGGTAATTAAGTATTGATACGTAGGCTGAGGATGTGTGTGGCGGTAGTTCAAACAATAGTTAAGGCAATCAAGCTTTAAGAATAAGTGGTTGGTATCATTTATTGACAGATCCTTTTACTCGGTTTCTGCATTTTTTTGCTCTCTATATTTCCATGGAAAGTCATCTCGTTCCTTCTTAACAGCTAAAATTATTTGTTACAGTTGTGCTCGTGGCAGCCCAAAGCGACAGTTAATCTATGAGAAAGCTGGACACTTTCAGGTTTCTTCCTCTTGTCTTTCATATAGAGTGGTGATTGTAAGATTCATTCTGGCTCGAAAATACCGACTAATGAGTAATCTAAATTGCTGCAATTTGCAGGTGCCTTATTTAGAAGATCCAAATACTGGTATCCAAATGTTTGAAAGTGCAGAAATTGTTGAGTATATAAAAGCGACTTATGCTCTTTGAGAAGCTATGGTACTTGTCTTTTTCTTCATTTCTCACATCCTATTAGAAAGATATAAATGTTACGGTATTGTCATCACAATACCTTATATATTTAATGTTTCGGACTATCCCGTGTTTTAGTGGTTTTGTGTCGGGGGAACACCTTTGAAGAAGAAAATTAGCAGCCTTGTATCTGCATGAAGGGATCAAGGATTTAATCTATATACTGTGCTTTTGTGGCCAAAAGCTGTAATCGTGATCGTGATTCTGATTGTAACTTTTGGGATAGAGCATCCTGCAGTTGAGAAATAGCTGATATATATAGTACGAAGTACATTATTGGGAGTTGGGACCTTTCGGTAGAACGATAAATTGTAGATCATCTGTCAATGACTAAGTTATACTCTGAGAGGCGATATGGTTTGTGAAAAGTTTACAGTCCATACCATAGCTAATACTCCATCCCAAATCCACCCAGGATAATAGCGTAACAGAAGAAAAAAATTATTCCATATTGTTTGTCCAACTCTAGATATTCCAAATTTTCTTTCACTTATAATATGTGTAATTTTAAAAAAATAATTAATAAAATGAGATGCAAGTAGTACTTATTTCTTTTGTTCAGAATTATAAAATACCATTTAAGGGTATAGAATAATGCACTGAAACGAGATCAACTGCATCGTGTAAATTTTACAAAGAATACGGGCGTGTAATGTGTTGGAATACTTGTAAAAATCTAGACCAAAATATAGTGTTGAAAGCAAGAACAGCAATTTCTGATACAATTTTATTTTGTCTCAATTGATCGCGAGCAAAGGTTTCATAAAGTTAACAGCAGAATATACAAAGTGGCAAGGCGTTCGATTCTCCCACATCTTGAGATTTTTTATAACAAATACTCATTTATAAGGTCATAAATTTATTTATTTAAAAAAAACATATCACGCCTTATAATTAACATGTATTTTTTTATAATGCACATTACTTGTTAATGGACATTATTTCTTCGTCTCGAAAAAGGGATAGCCGGATACTAAACCCTCAAGCTAAGAAAACAAGTGCTTGACCGACCCACCCCTTAAAACATGCTTTAATCTTTCTATTATACTGTATTTGAAAGCAATGTCCATTCTTCATTAAACAGGGTTATAATTTATAAAGTTATTTAACACTCATCGGTGCACCAGAAATATCTCAATATTAAAGCACACACTCACATAATAATGACAAATATATATATATATTTCAAATAAAGCTAAAAAGAGATTCCCCGCTCCACTCAAAAGATTATAAAACAAATTATTTACAATTTAAACCAATCGAAAATTAACAAAAAACAAGAAATCTAAAAACAACCGACGGGGTTAAACTACCCTTTGAAAGTAACGAACCACGCCAGCTCAGCTCACAAAAAACACACCTAACTATCCACCCCAACCCATTCATTAATCATTCTACTCCATCCCAAGACTCCGTTCGTCGACCGGACACGAACCGCTTCATTCCTCCTAAACCGGCCGGTTCAACAATCGGTTCATTACTCACCGATGTATTCTCACACCTCCTACTCCTATTCTTCTTCTTCCTATGAGACGACGATTTCACCGACGAATCTTCACATTTCACAACCGCTCCATCACGACGCCGCCGATCAGACCGGAACAACGATACAAAACCGCCGCAAAAACCTATCCTCTTCGCACGGCGAACCGGTTCACTCCTCACCACCGCTTTTTCAACTTTATTCTCCGGTTTACGACGGCGACTCCTCTTCGACCGGACTCTTCCAATACACGAAACCTTCGGCGACGATGGCTCGTTCATACGCGCCGTTGATTTCCCCACCGACTCGGGCCTTTTCGGCGGAAACAACCGGACATTTAGCGGCTTACATCTCCGCTTCTCACAAAAAGTGTTGTTTTGCGTCTTCGGCAATCCTATGATCGCCGCCGCCTTGGATTTCGAATTCAAATTGTGAGAAAATCGCTGCGAATTCGAAGTCGACCTGATCGAGTTTCCTCTAGTCGATTCTTTGCGCTCTAGAAAAGCGTTGCGATCGAACCAGTCGAACTCAGCGTCTTTGGAGAGCCAAAACGATTCCGGCGGTGCATCGGCGGAGGAGTGATCGTCGCCGTCGAGTGGCTCGCAAGCGACTTTGCGACCACTGGTGCTACGGACTGAGGCCAAGGCAGCTTCTAGATCAATTGATGGCATGCTAGAGAGAGAAACTAGTTTTAGAGAGAGAGAGTTTATTAGTTTTAGAGAGAGAGAGAGTGTGTTGATGAAAATAAGGGTTACATGTAAACCTATATATATATATACAGATAGGAATAACACGTCAGTAATATTCTTTTCTTTCTGTGGGTGGGCGGGTGGATTTTGTTTTATCACTATATTGTTTGCTTTTTGTATTTCTCAATCTTAACTTGTTTTTTATTCTCATGCCTCAATATTCTCTACTGTTTTTCACAATATAATTTATATTTTCTGATGATTTTTATTATATAATTTTTACCTAACTGATTCCAAAAACTAAACTAAGAGTAGCCGTGTATTATCCTACTCATAATTGCAAGTAAATATCCATCCAAATTATGCACTAACAAGATCCAATCAAATCTGAAAATAACTAACATAACAAAATTCATCTTAACTTTCTAACTAACAAATGTATAGGTACTCGTACCTTTCTTTCTTGTACTACTAACTACCCCCTTATGGGAGGCATTTTCAATTTTCTTTTAATATTTATATTAGGGCTTTTTTCAGAAATACCCAAACATATAAAAAAATTTTCAAAAATACGGTGCAACCTCATCTGCAACTGTTTTTCACCTGTGGCGCCAGTGTTGCAACCTCATCTGCAACTGTTTTTCACCTGTGGCGCCAGTGTTGCAACCTCATCTGCAACTCAAACCGTATTTTTGAAAAAAAACCTTAAAAAGTTAGGTAGTTTTGTAAAAATCCCTTTATATTATATATATATATAGAACAAGGATCCTAACATTAATTTTAGGGTATTTTCCTAAAATCACAACAAATGCATATAAACAAGTGCATCTGCTCTTTTATTGTTACTACCATTTATTTTATTTTATTCATAAATAAGTAATTAGATAGTAAATATAATACACTCAAATAAATCACTGTCTTACTTTTTGTTTTAATTATAACAAAAATATTAAATTCAGATTATGAATATTTTTATTTAATATTTTTAGAATTAATAAAATAAAAATTATATTTAATATATATTTAATAAGATTCGAAATACGCTATTAATAATTTAAATATTAAAATAAAAAATATATTTATCTAGTTAACCATCCTTATTCGTGACTTAAGATACACACACACACACATATATATATATAATATTAATATTTTTAATGTATAGTTAAAATTGATTATCACTATAAAAATTAATAAATTTAATAAAATATATAAAAGTGTGAATTAATATTTATGATTACAGATAAATAAAATAATCAATTTTGTCAAAAAATATTTGCTCGTGTCTAAGGCTTCTTTTGAAAGAATATATGGGCCTCTAGCCGATTAAAAATATATTTTTCTGTCATTTATTTTAAAATGCGTAATTTTTCAATAAAATTTAAGTTTACATCATTTTAAATTCTATATTATAGAGTCTCATACGTGTTTTAACTTTTTTAGCATTTTAATTGTTTTAAGAATTTATTTAATTTTCTTTTCTTATTAAATTATTATAATTATTTTTAAATTTTTAAAAGAAATAGATAAAATAATATTTTAGTATAATTATTAAACATCTTAAAATATATAAAAAAATTCTTAATATTTATATTTGAAAAAGATATCTTGCTTGCTTAAATTTTACTCCCTCCGTCCCATTTTACATGTTACTTTTGAAAAAATTACGCATATTAAAAACTTTTAACGTAAAAAATATTTTTCATTTGTATCAATATTAATTGTATTGGTTGAGATAGTTTCAATACATAATTTGAATGATAATTTCATTTCATTAATTATTAGTACAAGCACCAATTTACGTATAAAATTACTCTCTCCATTCCCTTTTACTTGACTCTTATGAAAAAAACACGCATCTTAAGAAAATATTTAATTATATGGTTTGTTTATTTGTTTACCTCTGATAAGTGTCTTGAATAATGAAATAAATTTGAAAACAACTATATTTATACAATTTTTTTCATAAGGCGAGGTAAAAGGGGTCGAGGGAGTATTTTGAAAGCAGAACAGTGGACATAATAATGTATTGGGGACAATTACTTCTATGAAAAGTGACCTGAACCGTATCTCTGCTTTTGTAATTCTCGAAAAAGATTGGTCAAAGTTGAGAACACCGTGGAAACCAGAAACTCAGAGGATATACGAGACCAACATACATCGACGGTTCGACACATCGTCATCCACTACGTTTATGTAACGTTTTTCATATCGTTATCCAACAAAAACACACTCCACTGTTTTTTCTTTAAAAAAAATTAGCATTAATGCATGCACTCTACAGTCTGCCCCACCTACATTTTAATTCAAAACATGTATTTAATAAAAAAAATCGATCTCTTATAAAGTTTCGTTTGAAATTTTAAATAAAGATTGATAATTTTAATAGCCTTCAATTATCCACATATAGATATAGTACTCAGATTTATCCACATGATACAATTCCTGTCTGATCAAAGTATAATTTTAGAGAAAATCTACATTTTCCCTTTTTTATGGATTTTTTCATTAATTACTAACTTCTCCTTATAGCATCTAACGAATTTTTTAAATATCATTTACAAACCAATTATCTATAAACCATAAATGCCATACGCTTATGTTGCGTGATGATTTGAGAGAATAAAATTAAACTAAAAAAATAATGAAAACTGATAGAAAGATTTTGAAAAATAAACAAAATAAATGAGTGCAAATTAATTATTTTAAGAAATATAAAAATTGATTATAGTGAAATATTTACATATTTTCTGTTTGAATTATAATTTAGATGATTAGAAATAAAAAGAAAAAATTATTGAAATTTTAATATTTAATATATTATAATTTAAATTTCTTTAAATCCGTTCAATTTCAATCATTTCATTTAAACACTACGTGGAAAAAAGTTGATTAATTAACCTTGTAAGCTAGATAAAGATTATTTTAATTAAACACTAATGGAAAAAAGTTGATTAATTAACCTTATAAGCTAGATAAAGATTTTAATTCGTGGTTATTCGTCTACTTAATTAAGTAATAAACAGTAATTACATTCTAAAGAGACATTTTTAAGAACTTCATGTGCTTCTTATAGTCAAGTAGTCGGTGTCCCTAACTCGGTAAGTCAAACGCAGCTAAACATATCTTAAGCCTCCAGTTTATAATAATGATAATAAATATTATTCGAATGATTGAGTAGTTAGTACATTTATTGGTTAGTTTGTTAAATTTAATATTCTATTTTAAAATATTACTCTTCAATCCCACCCATTTATTTACATTTGGGTTGGGTACAGAATTTAAGAAAATTATATAAAATAGTATGAAAGAAAAGAAAAATTGGATAAAAGAAAAGAAAAAGTGGATAAAGTGGTGGGGTCGATTGATATTTGATTGATAAATTTGAAAAAGTGGAAAAAAATATCGGGTGAGAGTAAAATTTATAATATAAAAGTTTATTATTTTTAGAAAATTTTGAAATGTAAAGAATTGGGTGGGACATCAAAAAAAATAAAGGGTAAAGAATTGATTGGGAAAAAGAGAGTACGTACTTCAGTTTATTTTGTTCAGCACATATTTAAAGTACATTAGAAATGTAATTTCAAATTTTTTTCTTTAAATGAAAATTTAATATTTAAACTTGTATCTAGGAAAGAAACTAGAAAAAGGTTTATATACATAATTTTGAATATGGTACCATAAAATGTGTGAAGGTGACTAACATTTAACATAGAGAGGGTACTTGACCAGTTGACCGTATCCCAAAATCTTTTTTTTTTTATTAAGCTGGTTATGTTATATTAAATAAAAAGTTCTAAACGGAGAAGGTCGAGATTACATCAAGGAACGGACACAAACTCTAGAACCCAACTTCAAAGCAAGATCATCCTGGACAACCAATCAAAACTAAAGTTTACAAAGCAAACTTAACAAATTTAACACTTGACCAAACAAAATCAATAACCAAGCATTAAAAGACATAATCATGAGATTAAGGCTCAAAGCATTAAAACCCTATTATTCTTGTATCATCTGTATTTTATATAATAAAATAGGGATAGGACTATAAATCTTTTAATCCTATATTTGTTTTATAAAAATTTATTTGGATTAGATTAATGATTAAAATTCTTTAAAATATTAATCCCTTTTCATGAAATAAGGGATAGGATAATAATTTTCTCTAATACTTGGTTGAAGTAGGTATTATTTAATCATCTCTAATAAGTTATTTTTTAAAGTATTATAATCCCTTCAATTCATTATAATTTAATGTAAAATAAATATATGATTAGAAAATTAATTAAAGGATAATAGTTTAATCCATAAGTTATTACTCAAAACAAACATAAAATTATAAATGTAATTGTCTTTGTTAGTTTATTTTTTATTTTTCAAATTTAATTGGATGGGTTATTACGTGTAGATGGAAGATGAATGCGTGTAGATGAGAGATGAATGAAAGCAGAATTTTGATACTAACTTGGATGGAAAGAGATGGAGACAAGAACTTGGATTTAATGGCGGAAGCAGCAAGACGTGACTAGTTTTTTAGTATCGAGGACTCACACAATTTTAAGAATTTTCGTTTTTGTGTTAGGAACCACTGTGTATTGATATTTTTATGATCGTTTTAGGATGTATTTTTTCCCTTTGAGGTTTTTCCCATAAGATTTTATTCTTATGAGGTTTTAACGAGACCCATTTTTGTCGGATATGTTTTTTATTATCCATACTTCCACGAAAATCTCTTTCTTATGAATCGTCCGACCCATGGATTGGTTAAACATGTTTTTCGGCTAGATGATAAACTTTTATTATCTTTGTCATGTATTATCGGATATTATATATCAATAAAACGATTCTTCGTTTAAAAAAAAAGAATTATAAATGTAAAGGATTATAAGTCAATCATAAATTTAATCCTTTTAAACAAACATAATATTGAATAATTTAAAAAATTATAATGCTTAAAAATAATAATGAAGGATTATAATGCATAGATACTAATCCCGGAATTATAAATCTATAAAACAAATATCACGTAGCTGTATAACTCCTCTCGTGATCAGGTCTTAAATTGTCAGGACATATACGCCCATGCAAATATAACAACCTGCATAAATCATAATCAACTAAAAAACAAATTTATTTCCTGCCTCTAGCACACATGTACGTTGGGCCAATACTATTATAATATTATATTGGATTTAACTCAATAAATCTCTTTTTAAATTCAATACGATTTCATAATTGTTTTGACGGTCATCGTCACCAATACGTTGACGTCCATCTGTCGATGTCTTTTTTCGAATAAAAACCTCGTTCTTTCAATTTTCTAATATCATTAATCTTCGTTTAGTTATCATTCTTCATCATTATTAATCTTGAAAAGTTGACTAAAAAATTTGTTCATCGTATTACATATATCCTTAGAAAAAGAACGTGAATGAAAATTTTCACTAAATTAATTTAAGTACATAAATCTAAGAACTAGTGAGAATTCAAACAATAAATGGAATTCCACGTTGAATAGATAATCGATCTATAATAAGACGACAATCTAATTCCTAATTCAATTCTCTAAGAGGAACTAATCATATCGATACATCCTAATTTTAAAATCACTAGTGTCCTGGCCTTTTCATGCACATATTTTATTTTTAATGTCCTAAACAGTACATCCCAGTCAAAATGGCCCTTCCTAGCACAACGCTAAAACGGGATAAAGATGTGTTCCATATACAACGTGAAATCGGGTAGCGTCATCTTGTACGGAGCATTTTTTTTTCTTTGAGAACGCCGGATAATGCTTCGTTCAGCATTGAGTTTTGTCAAGAAACGCAAGTTTAAGTTTTGTCTGGAGGCATAAAACGTAAGATTAATTATTGTTTACCGGAAACATCTATTTGCAGATCAAAAATACCAAATCATCACTACTATCAAATGCAGTCTTATACATATACACACACTTAAATACACATATACAGATGAAGAAGTTGAAATAACAACTGAGATGCATCAACTAAAATACATAATGCCCATGATTTTGAATACTGAGAAATCAAACAGAAAACTCTAATTTGCAATTGCACCAACCACGCCTCTCTATGTACGATGGTCTCTCCCTGGATTTCTCTCTACCTCTCCTAGTCTCTCTCTAAAACAATGAGTATCTGGGGGTTCCGTTATTTTGTTTATATTAAACAGTTAGTAAAATATAAAAATAATAAAAACGTTAGTTTATTAAACGTTTTACTGTGCCATCTAGGGCCATATTATTTAATTGTGTCTTTTAGGGCCATACACTTAAAAAAAAGTAATATTTAAGTTCATTTCTCATTCCTATTTCATTAATCTTTCGACGATAAACATTTTATTAAATTTTGTCATATCATAAAATTGTTTCTTCTTCCAATAAATATGGTGAACCTTATTTTAGGTCATGCTCGCACAAATTTATATTTGAACATATTTAAATATATATATATATATAAATAAAATTAATTAATGTAGAATTTGGATTTGATACCACCCAATCAGCACTGACCCAACACAACAGTCATTACTTAAATTCCCGGAGTCACGCATCTATGTATTATAAATTGCTACCCATTTCATAGGTTGGATAAAATTTACTCTGTATAATTTTAATTTGACCCATTAGATAATTCATTTTCAGGTTCTTTATCTGGATAAGATCCATATTCTTATTTAACTCATTAACTTAATTGACTATTTATGATAATCTTTATTTATCAAAATTTGAAATACTATGTTAAGTTCATTAATGTAAATTATATCGTATAACATATATAAATTCCATATATATTTGAATAAAATTCATAATATTAATTTGGTATTCAATGAAGGTATCAAATATTGATACAACCTAATAAATATTTTTACGTAAGAATTGATATACACATAATTAAATAACAAATTTTAAATATAATTGATATTTGAACTAAAGAAATAATATAATATGAGTAAATTATTAAAAAAAAATATATATAAAATATTATAAGTAATTTGAAAATAATTAATTTTGAATAAAATTTTTAAGATGTACGGAATTTAAAATATGAATTACTATACATAAAATATTATTGTATGAGTAAATCATAAATAAAATTAACACATATAAATATTATAAATAATAATGAAGAAAAAATAAAAATAAATAAAAAATTAAACATTATTATATTAAAATTTTAAATAATTCAATATAATAATTTATATATTATTATTATTAATATATAAATTATAAATTACTCGTATGCGTAGCACGAGCAAATAATCTAGTAACTAATAACTAATTAGTTATAATTTTTAAATTTAATTTTATTGAAAAATCAATTATGAAAGGAGAACATTATGAATTTTAAGCGGTGGTTTCTGGTACATGAATTTCATTCTATAAATAAAACTTTAAAAAAGAGTCAAAGATCTGTTCCAGTTTTTACTAGCCTACAAGTCAATGTTCAATTTTAAAGAAAACTAGCATTTCAAGATAGATGCAATTTCTGGTACGCGTCAATTCTAACTTTTTTTTTTTAATTTCAATGGGAGCTTAGCTTTTCGTCTAATCTTGACCCAAAAGAGGAGGCTAATACTACTATATTAGAAGGAAAAATCATATTATCTTGCTTTCACTTGGAAAATGGAATCCTACACTTTTGACAAATTGTGATTGTTTACATAGTCTATACAAGATCACATTATCATCGTCTTGGCTATAAATTTTGACCAAAATATATTTTATATATAATATAATAATTAATCCAAAATACTAATACGGATAAGAATTATTTGTAACACAAGATTTGAATTTCAAAAATAATATATTAAAATTTAATATTTATATTATTGACAATAAAACACCAACAATATATTTATATGTTAATATTATCAAACAATAATTTTATAATATATAAAAAAATTAAAAATTATTTAAAAATACTAAATAAAAAAGAGGAGATGTACTTATATAAGTTCAATAACATGTAATACTGGTGGGGAACTGGTGAGGTAGTTTACGCTAAGTTAGAGAAGTGAATGACCCACACAATTATACTAATACCTTCGTATCAAATTAGACGATTCACACAAATATGTTACTCCTTCCCTCAGTTTTAAATTAGATGGTTGCTTAACTTTTTAATGTATATTAAGATGTATTGATTTCGTAAATTACTTTTTTATTTTTTATTAAATTAAAATTTAAGTATCAAACTTTAATTTATAAAACAAATTTTAAAAAAAATTATAAAACTATAGTTAAAAAAAAAAAGAACATTTTTGAGATTGAAAGAGTATTACCTAATCTTAGTTTTTCGTGCATAATTTCATGGATAATCATATATCTTTATGACTTTATGATAGTATGAACAAACAGAAAAAACTGAAAAGGAAATAAAATAAAGAAGGAAAGAAGGAAGGAAAGAAACTGAAGTGATTGATAGTACAAGGAAGTGGGTCAACGATATAGCAAGAGAGTCAACGCACATGTTTGATTAAATGTACTGATATATAAACATGGTCCGATTGTAGCACACAGGGGAGGGGAGGGGAGGAGCCTAAATATAAATTCTATGGGCCAGCTACTGCATACGTTTACTCATCCTTTGAAAATTATATACAGGCACGCATGATTTGTGTCTCTCTTTCCACTTTCCAGATACTCCTACATAACAGTAGTATACTCCGTATATTTTAATGGTGACACGGAGAAATCATATCGTAACCTAGTACGCTTCTTTTTTATTTCTACAAGTACTTAATAAAAAGAGCACATTCACACGAAGAGAATTAAAATTATTTCTTCCGTCTTATAACTTTTTTACACATTTTTAAGTATATAAAAAATACTTAATATTTTTCAATAATAAAGCGTTGGAAGTTGGAATTTGTATCATTTCTCTTATTTCAAATTAAAAATGTTAGATATCCCGAAAATTGTATCAAATATTGAGTTGTCGTGCTTTTAATTGATAACATTTTTATAATAATATGAGATCCCGCGTGCATACATATACGTCCACGAATTAAAATAAATCATATGTCATGTCACGTCATTTAAAAAAAAATTGGAATAATTCTTGAAATACATAGCACTGCTCATTTCAAATATACCGGTAGTATTTAATTTTGTAGTCCGATCGGCAGTAAGTAATTATTATATCATTATGTACCTATATATAATTAGACTAAAAATGTTATTTTGGTCATTGTGGTCGTCATACTGTCAGTCTGCCACTAAAAGAGTAGTTACGCGAAACTAAAACAAATGAAATTAAAAATCTATATCAAATAACTTCTACATATTACAAATCATTATAAATTTTATAATTTTAAATTATAATTTATTTTATTTTATTTATTGAATACAAATAAAAATAATAAAAAAACTTCATGATAATATTATAATATTTTTATAAATATGTACATATTCTAAAGTAAATTATAAGTAAACAATTATTATAATTAAAAATATATAACATATTTAAGCATGATAAAAAATATTATATAAATATTACTTTTATATAATATATAAAAAATAAAAAATATATATATAACTAAAAGTATTTTATTATATTAGTATTTTAGTATTTTTATAGATATGCAATATATATTAGAACAACTATACAATTAATTATTAAATGTAGTTAACAATATAATAATATTTTTATATTTAATATTATAAAAAGTAAATATATTAAAAGAATTATAATATATTAAATAAATTAATATATTAATTACAATAAGGGAGATAATATAGTTTGGTCGTCATGGTAAAGTCGTAAATTTAAAAATATTAATTATTTAGTTAATTGATTAAGGTTTGATTCCCCAAGAGTACATGAATTAACTTTTAATATTTCTAAATATTATTTATAAATAAAATGAATAAGGTTCAATTATTAACTAATAACAATATTTAATATAATTTTAGGAAAAATAATAAATTTTAATATTAAAATTGAATAAATATATAAAATTTAAAAAAAATTAAAAATTTGTCTATAAAATATTATAAAAAGAGAAGCCGGGGATATAAGCTAGTACGGAGTATGATTTACTAGCATATATTTGGTAATATTCATTTAATACACATACATACAAAATATAAATAATATAAATAGCCGCAATCTGATTAAAATTTACAGTTTCAAACTTGGCTCATAGAGTCATAGTTAACACCATTTTCACCTTCGACGGAGAATCCAGTTTCAAACTAAGCTCATAGTGTTCCTTCATAATCACCTTCTATGGTCCATCCCAAGAACTCCAAGAAGTGCACATTTCACATTAAAAAAAAAAAAATCTTAAATGTGACATTTTATTTACACTTGTATCCATTATTAATTAAAAGGTGCACTATTATTCAAGTATAGTCAACAATAGAAATACAAATATTAAAAGGTGATTTTGGAAAATACTTCATAAATTTGCATCGGATAAAGAAAAGGGCACATTATGTGAAACTTTTATTTTTCAAACAAGACTACATTTTGTGATGGATGGAGTACATAACATTGTTTGTCTGGATGTAAACTTGATGGTAGCTCATACAAAGAATACATGTGAACCCAAAGCAATGAGCATTTACAATTTAGTGTAAGGCTTTAATTGTTCAAATTTTATACACCAACACATGCCAAATCATATTAATCTACAACTTCGCTGGGGGCTACTTCGGAAACTAAAGCCAGTCTTTCCCTAGAAGATTTCATCTTCTCTCCAGCAGCCTTACCTTTTCAAGCAACTCTCGAATGGTATTTGATGCATCCTACACAATTGGGAATAATACAAAAAAAAGAAATGTAAATAGATCTTAAAGCCGAGAGTAAAATGTTGTATCTGTTGAAACAAACTTTAAGAGAGCAATGAATAGATAAAAAAGAAAAACCTTTAGCTTCTTCCTCAAATTCTCCTCCTCAATATCACGGCGCGCTCTCTCCTCTGAGAAAATATCAATTAAACTTTCTTGTTCTTTGTTCATATTTTGAACTTTCCTCGTTGACTCCTCCAGCTGATTAAACAACAAATAACACAAACAATAAGGAGATGCCTCTAGTAGTCCTATGAAGAAGTTTTTCAATCTCTTGGTTGTCATCAATCCAAAGATCAGATACATGGATTGAATAGCCCCCTGGCCCCCCTTCCAATACCAGGCAGGAAGGGTAGAGAGGAAATTTTTAGAAACCGTTAGAGCGTTAGACTATTTCAGTACTCTCTTTTTAGATGGACAGATATTGTTATTTGAAGCAGAAGTTCGCCCTTTTTCTTGAGAATGTAACAACCTACAAAAGGTACTTAATGAACTTATACATGAAAAAGACGGTGTTGTAACATTTACCTTAGCTTCTAGCGATGCATTGCGACTTCTTTCATCAAGTAGCTCCTGCCGCATGTTCCGAGAAATCTCTTCTTCTCTTTTTAATCTATAGAAAAATATAGGGAACATAAAAAGTAATCATTAGAAAAGGGTTCGACCCTGGTTGAGCAAGCATGCGGCATAAATATAATTTGTGGATACTAAAATTGTCACCTTTTCTTTAATTTACGATTGTCTTCTTTCAGATCTTCTAAGGTGTTCGAACCATAATCTGAAGGGGAACCACCCCTATTTGCATCTACATTATCTCTCTGTCAAGAATTAATGCAATTAATATAACCCCTCAACAACTCAGGGTTGGACAAGCTAACAATCTACCTAAAATTGAAAACGACTCCATAAAGTATTATGTTCCCACTGGACAACTACAAATAATACCGAGTATTGAGTACACATCTTGACACAGTAAGTACACATGCATAAATTTGCAAGACTTATCCTAGCATATACCACTCTCCTTTTGGTAAGAATGGGGCGAGGGTTCAAGCCTCAGTGGATCTATGGAGGTATGTGTGTGTGTGACCATTTAACTTCTGGAATAGATCATAGCAAAAAAAATGTTATAAAAATGATACACACGAATATACACGTGTATTTCCAGCAGCGTCTGTTCTTGAGAGAAATCAAGCGCCAACTTTTTTATTTAATAAACGTCCACACATGCTACCATTTGCTGCATTTCAGTGTCTCAACTACTCCCTCTATTCCTTTTTATTAGTCATTTTAAAGTTTTTGCACAGACCAAGAGAGTGTAGTTAATACACTTCAATGTGATTAATAATGTTACAATTTTTACTTCTATAACCTTAGGATTTAATGTATACAAAGAAAGAATGTAAACAAGGTTATTAATGTACGGGCAGCCACTGGAATATTGATCATTGAATATGCTTCGGAAATAAAAAGCAAATGATAAAAAGGAATTCCAACAAAACTTAAAACGACTATTAATAAGGAATGGAGTGAGTATTAGATTAATTATGACATATATGCGGTGGCAACCCCATTAGCTCAATATATTTCCCCTCCCCAGTTCCTCACTTTTCCTTCATGTTTTCTATTTTATCCTCAATTTCTGACACACGGAGCAGGGCATCCTCTCTTGAAAGTATTTTATACTCCACTATATATCTAATCTTGTAGTTTATAGCACCATTTTCAATACACTTCTTAACCTACAACCAATGTGCAAGTTTTATTAGGTCACAAATTACCATGTAAGAGGCATTTGCAATGTCCAAAAGGATAACAATACAATTATGTGACATACTATGATACCATCTATTCTGAGACGTTGAGACCTATTAGTTTTCATGAAATATTTTAAAAAAGGGTACATGTATACAGTTAAATTCACCAATACCCCCCCCCCCAAAAAAAATATATATATATATGCATAACCAGATTGATCTACAGATATCAAGCAGATATGGAGAATGGGAACAACCTTAGATTGCAAGGGTGTGTCGACTCGATCAGCTGTTGCGGCTGATGAGCTAGCTGGTTCAGTATCAACATGCTCCACACAAGTGGGTGACTGAGTTCCCGGGAAGCCATTGCTCCTAGAAGCCCTTTTTGACAGAAAACCTTTCTGAGACATTCTTACATTTGATTGCTCTTCACCTTCAGATGCGGAATTTTGCACATCATTCACAGTGGTTTCTTTTGCGGAAGATGATAGTTCTACATGATTCTGTTCCATTCCATATTTCATGGGGTGTCCCCTTCCACTTTCTCCCTTACTGTAATCAGGCTTTCCACTGCCAAGACCCTTGTCCACAGGTTTTGAACGTTTCTCTGCTTCTTTTCCCCCACTTTTATGTAAGGACTGTTTACCTAATGAACCCAGATATGGTGCTTTCCCACTATAGACATCACTGTTCCCTTTTCTATTAGAGGGTACTTTAGGACTATATTCAGGAGAAGGCTCTGCAAAGTTATGTCAAAAGAGTCAGATGTCTTGCAACATATAACAATTAAAACCATAAATCACTTGTAAGGGATATAAAACCAACATAGATTATTCAGAATTCAGATTACCTCTATCTTCATAAAGTTTCTTATTCCGTCTTGCAGCATAACCAATTCTGTGACAGTTTGTTGACCTTAAAGAGTCAAAAGTTAGTAAATACAAAGCACTTAAAAAATGACATTTATATAACAATATTACTAAAACAAGAAAATACCAGTATGTCTTCTGTAATTGAATTAATTTGGTCTCTAGTCTTGACAGGACTATTGTTCTCTCAAATCCTTGTTTATCATGAGCTGGTTCAACAAAATTAGCTTCCAACACCCCTGGAGAAAAAACAATCAGCACTAGTTTTGAACAGTCTGGCCAAACTAAAAGAACTTCATGTTTCTTTAACAGAAGGCAACACCTATAACTCCACGACCATCACTTCCCGCTGCATTCCAAACCCTCCAGAATGGCTAACATCAAAAAAAATTCCATGTGAGAATCATTTAAAAGTTCATTATGTGTACCGAAAAGTGTATTATGCTCATGAATCAGCAAATGAAGTAATACTTCAAAAAAATATTTATGGTAAGCTAGTATGCACTAAAAGAGAGATGTAAACCCTGATGAGACGATTTTTATGATAAACGTTGTATCCTTGAACATCGATATGAGCCCTTGCATCCTTTACAAAACCCATAGTTACAACAGCTACCATCTGATGACAAGGTACAATATCATCAAATAGCATAATAGGAAGCACAAAACAACACTTCGATGCAATCAGTAAGGCATTACATTTAAATCCTTCGAGATGCCATCAGCGACCGGGTTGGGCCGATAAGTAACTTCCTGGGTCATCATCATATCATTAACTATGTTGTGGTGCTCAACATCTTTCCCACGGAGAATAAAACGGAATCCTGGGGGAACTCTGAGATAGAGAATTGATGCATAACTCTGTGGAATAAAAAAGGACAGATAATCACTAAGCAAATCAATAGTCTGTAAATTTTATAGATACTAATCATGGAAAACAGTATGAGTTTCTACAATAAAACCCAAGAGAGAAGTGAGGGGGTAAGTTTATCTCCATAAAGTATTCTGATTTTCACATATATCACACTAGCACAGCATCCTTATTGCATTAATTAACTTCTAATTTCCTCTTCATGTCTTTTTTGTTAGTATTTCAAGCAAGGCTCTGTTCACCAAAACATTTCCCGTAAATCCAGAAACTTCCTTGACACTAAAAATTCATAATCATAGAAGGATCCAGATGTGCAAGTGTTTCATTGTTTTACCAGCAATCTAATTCATTCATAACATTCATAACAACACTTTACAGGTACTTCGGTGCATGAACAAAGGTAAATTGACAAGATTTAATGATTCCACAACATATAAAATCCATTAGTAAGATCTTTTTCATCAGCTTGAGTTGACTTGAACATTTTTGGTAAATGACAAAGATCTTAGGTAAATGAGACTAATGAGACCATGCAGGAAAGGAACCAGGATTTAATCCTTACAGGGAACAACTTATATATAGCTATACATATATATATAGAGAGAGAGTCCTACTCTAGTAGAAAGTGAATTAGAATAGAAAGTAAAAAGTAGGTCAAATAAAAATCCAGCCCAATACAACCTCGCACTAATCCAATACACTCTTACACACACAATCCCACCTAATTACCGCCATTTTTAATTTATTTTTTCCCGCTAATTGGTGAACATTTTTTCAAATCTAACTTCACCATATTTTTCTCTATCTCCCAATGGTATGTGCTATATTTCGACGACTTTCATTTTTCAAATGATCTCCTTATGTATTAATTTAACAAAACTGGTAACTTTGGTGATTGTTACAATACAAATTAGTGATCGTTATAGTACAAAATAGTGATTTATCTAATATAAATTAGTGATTGTATTTTGATGTGGTAACAGATGGTCCTAGTGTCACGTCATCATTTGCTGATGTGGGCAGTGGGGACCCACTGCCACATCAGCAAATGATGACGTGACAGTGGGTCCCACTGCCACATCAGCGGTGATGATGTGGCAATAGGCCCCATGATGACGTAGCGGGGTTAAAATGTAAATTATGTAAACTATGGGGCATAATGTAAGATTTAAAAATATGATAAGAATAATATAAACTTTTAAAACTACTTTCTACTTTTTATTATAATGCTTATTTGTACTAGATCAAATGCCTATATATATATATAATAAATTATTTTTTAGAAGTTGTAATCTATAAAATTCTAATTTCTACACAGAAATTCTTTATCGTTTTAAAAACCATCAGTTCCATCAAAATAAATGAATACTTTCATAAATGGGGACAAACTGAACGATTATATATTATTTATATATACACATGCACATTTTGAGGGGGTGAAAATGAAATATAAGAAAATTTGGTCTAGAAATATAAATGCACGTATTTTAATACTAATTTTGAACTAAGGTTCCATAATAAACTGTTGCTTGCCCATTAAGCAGTCCTAGGTAGATCAGAGATATGAAAATTTTCAAACTAGACAGTCTAATTGAAAGTAAGATATCCCTAAAGAAGAGCATATAGAATTCTTGGCCTACATTCTCCTGTTAGCCTTTCTTCAATCTATAACCACAAATCTACCGGCATAATGTGAATATGAATCATCATGGGAACATTTTAAAGAACAATGAGATGAAAAAATAGATCAAGAAGAAAGTCTATGTAAATTTGAGATTGAGGATTATTTTTTGTCCATATTCCCTGAAAAAACAGATGAAAGTGGTACTTTGTCAACAATTTTTCTTGAAACAAGGACTTTTATAGGGCAACAATAACAAGTCTCTCGTGTTTTTGCACAGTAAAATATACACATCAACCCTCAAAATATAAAAACGTACCTCTGCGTCCTTAAAGTTTGTCACTTGTATATCCTGACCCTCAAACATTGTATTTCAATATTTTTTTTCCTATTTTACCCCTAATTCTATTGTATATGTTTATGACATTAATTCAGAACTACTTTTTTTGAGTTCTTTGCTGGCACCTGCAATGGCACATCATTATCTAGGAACCAAACATTATCTAGTCTACGACTTCGAAGTGGGTGCATTAGTGACTTTTGCATAACGGATTTTTGAAATTTCTTCATCCACTTTCGATTACTACTAGTGGCTTTTAATTGTTAGTTGATGCATCTCACCCATGACTACTCTTTTTGCATCAACTACATGAAATTCATCCATAAAATCAATAAACTATACATGTTCAGAGGCTTACAGAAACAATTCGATATAAGGTTCAAGATGTACAAATGCTAAATTTTGAGGGCTATTACGTATATTTGTGGAAACTTTGAGGGCCAAAATTGGTCAATATGTACAAGTGCCAAATTAAGGGCATGAAAGTATGTTTTTGTATTTTGAGGGTTGTTGTATACTTTCGTGTAAATTTTGAGGGTTAAAATGTTAATAACCCAATTTATTATATACAAGTGTTCATACAAGAAACAAAAAAAAAATCAGGGTAAGTGGACCAAAGAGAAGTACAACACAAGGAGTACCAAATAATTCCTTCAATTATATCTTTATACTTCAATGCTTTTAAAAATTACTTATTAAACTACTGCTACAACATAGTTCAACCAACTAAAAGATATATATATATATATACATACATATATATATGTGGTTGCACTCCATAAAGAACACTTTATATAAAAGAACACGCAAGAACACCAACAAAACACTTCATTTTTTTTATAAAAATTCGATTGTTAATATTAGAATTACAAAATTTAACAATAATTAAGCTTAACATATCTAATCTAACATCGAATCTCATCTAAATTTTAAAAATCAAATGTTACAGAATCTAACATATAAATCTAAATTTTAAAAATCAAATGTTACAGAATCTAACATATAATCCAGTATAGAACCTTATATACATTTTTGTAACAATGAAATTTACATATAATCGTATTATTTTTAATCCTAATTTGTTGTTAACTTCATGTTAGAATCTATCATTATTCATATAAAAACATAATTGATGCTAAAATTTGCATCTAAATGAGTTGAGTTTTTATGCAAGATTCTATTTTGTTCTTTCTTGTTCTTTATATAAGGATGTTCTTTATGGAGCAATAATCTATCTATCTATATATATATATACATATATATCTTAATACTCAAGTGTTTTTAACAATTATTAAACAACTATTGCTACAACAATTTTTGAAAAAGCATTAAAATATTTAATGCAATATTTAAAAAATTATTATTATAAAAACAATTGCATCAGGAAACTCACAAAAGAATAAAATTATTTTCTTAAAAATATTGCTTTTTAGAATTATTGCATGAATACATTTTAAAGAAAGTCTTTTCTAAATATACTGAAAAGACGTTTTGCATTCTCCATTGGACATACTCATTGATTAGATCAGCTGGTGTATCCTCCTTTCACCATACAGGCATACACATTGAATGAATCAGCTAACTTACCCTTAATGAATGCCGATATGTCAAAAAGTGTCTCGAGTTAGGATGCTGCTGTGCCATCTGTATATTTTTATCATCTCGATTAACACCTCTAATTTGGATGTCCTGCAGACAACATATCACAAAAGTTAAACTTAAGCAAAGGATTCTGCAAACAAATGGCCTACACATGAGAGTGTCCAAACAAGAATATGTGGTCCATTGTATTCAAACAGATACTCACATGTTCGTCGCTATCAAAATCAAGTTCCAATAGCCCTTGACCATCCTCCCAGAGATTGTATATAATTATACGTGTACCTTGATCTTTCATCTGATTAAACTACATTTGACAAAAAGAAACAAGAGAAATAACAATACCGGTAAAAGTAATTAACAATGTGGATGTAATGCAAGAAGGATTCGAATTCACATGTGATTTAAACGCTATTTACACAGGAAAAGAACCATGGATGATAAGTAAATACACATGAACTGACAATAATAAAAGAACGCAAGGAAAAGAACTGTGGATGATAAGTAAATACACATGAACTGACAATAATAAAAGGTAGGAGACCAAAATGGAGTAAGCAATATTTAGGCAAGTATCATTAGCAACCAAGATTCAGTTCATATGATTTTGTCTGGTATACTATTTATTGTTTGCAAGAAACATATACATGTACGTGCACAGGTGCGCATGCATGTAACACCCGTCTCACAGCGTCGTTCAGTATATAAGGTAGTGTACTACTACCAACTCCACTAATAAATCATGATCTTTTGGGGCCTGTGGTGGGCTTATGGATTACCCAAATTGTTGCACTTGGGCCAGTTTACTATCACAAACTGGGAAGACAATCTTGTATACTACACAAAAATTAAATAGAACTTCATTGCATACACGCACAAAAAAAAGGAAAAATAATAATTTTCAGAAATCATATAGGCCTTAAAGAACTGAAAATTGCTGAAATATGGTGTGTGAGAGTGAGAGGAGAGGGAAAATAGGTAATTGAAATAAATTTTAACAACTTGGCCAAATATTATACATATAACCCTAAACAAGAAAGTCCTAAATCACAATCATTTGCAAAAAGACCAGAAAATTGATCAATGTGTGATATTCCGAATCCTCATTACTAATGGAATCCAAAGCATCTCTGGATTGATCAGAAGATCCTTTCAATTGGCTAGAATCCCTCTTTTTTCCAATCCAGTTCCTCCACCACCGCAAACCCCAGTTAGATTCAAGCATGCTACACTTTTTAGTTATTGGGAGAACCCAAGTACTCTCTTTCGGATTCAGGAAACAACTCTCAGAGATCTTTTTTCCTTTTGGAAGATACAGGAGGGAAACAATCAACATATTGATATTGGAAGACCCAACGGATTCTTCCAATGTATCATTTCTGGAATTCATAGGTATAGGAAGAAGCCCTAACAAATAGAAAATTTTTCTTTCGACCATATTACCTGTCGAGAAAGTTCTGCCTCACTTGAAAATGGAGACCACTGCAAAATGGTATCTACATTCCTATCCCAGTCAGCAGTTGATGATCGTATAATCTTATTCCATTGCAAGCCACTTCTTTCATAATCAAGCTTTCATTTTTATTTTTTTATGCAAGAGAAAAAGATGTTAGTAAGATGTGCATGTATTACATATAATCAAATTGGCAATCTAAAAGCACCGAGAACACAGCAGAATATTCAGTTAAAATAAACATTGAGACCCAATAGAATTTAAGATTAACTAAAACCAAACTATGATATTAGCACTGAATGAAACCATATATTATGCCCATTTGGATGGAAGGCTAAATGGGGGACCTCTCAACTTTTCTCTAAGCAGCGAACCTGAACATAATATAATCATAATAGATGGTTTCATCTATTCCAAACAATCACCAAAAATTTAATCGCAGAACATAACAAATATGCATCCTTTCTTGATCATGTAAAACAGATTTGTACCGATAATCAAGGAAGAAATTGCAAATTATGTATGCCTGCAAAGTAAATCTTCTGCTGAGGTGAGACCGTAGAGATTAAAATTTGTACACTTTAAAGGGCTTCTAACACCCTTAAACGTTAATAAGTCACATGCAATTGACTCCTCAAGAATACATTAGTTTGCCATGAAATGATGTATATACCTATCAGGACTCTTTACGCTTGTATATACTTGTTTGCTTCCACTTGTGTATACATTTCTTGTAGTATTAATATTTCCAGCTTGTTGGCCTAGACTTCTAAGCTATCTATACTAACTATACCATTATAGCCGAAGTAATGATAATCCGTTATCAGTTGGTCGTCCGAACTTTTTGCCTTGTAATAAGATTCAAGCTGGGTTTTAACAATATATTCAGCCATTATTACATTATTTTTAGTTTACACCCTTTTTATATTATACCAGAAGTTGAGTTAAATTTGAAGGTGGACTTATAAACTCAACAGGTTTAAATAGTATGTACTTTTATAATACATAGTTTGGATATAATGTATAAGATGGACTGATGAACCATTAGAAACATTATAGTTCGTATAGCATTAGATATGTACTGCTTACTAATAATCTATGATTTTTTTTATAAGTATATCTATAAACATACCAGGCCCCTGGTTTGCACAGGCCCTGTGCCCCTGGCTTGCACAGGCTCTGTGATGTTTTTACTCTAAACAAGAGAAACATGAACATTGTCCGCAAGACCTCAAAGCACAGAGAAGGGGGGGAAAAGGGTGTCAAGGGGATCCATGTCTCTCTTCATTGTATATTTATACCTATTCTAACAGAGATCTGCTTTGTTAAATTTTATTTTTCGTGGCTGCTCAAAGTGATCACTTAATTTGCCTAATGTTGTAAGCCAGGCTATACTAAACAAGGGTTAGACAGAGAAAAAATGGGCATCATTACCATAGGCACTACAATATCTTCTTTTCCTGTACTCCTCAGGAATGTGTAGGACAGCAACCCAATGCTTTGTGTAGCTCTGAGATTAAAAAAAAATGCAAACAAAATGTTCATGTAATTGATTGCTAGCGTGCTACCAGCAGACAAAAATGTGGAAGAAAACACAACAGACAAGAAAAATTATGAGGTATGCTTCAAAAACTTCAGAGAATGAATATGCATTATTGAACGACTGTATTGCAGACCAATGCTTGACAGAAAAAAGACTGGTCAACCTAAATACCCGACATGTATCAATTATCAAGAGGGAGATACCAATTCATGGTAGAGCCACCAAACTGGACTTCCATAAACCACAAACACAAAAGCTGGGGGGGGGGGAATAGAAACCAAGTCCAAACCTATATCTTACTTGCGGTTCCAAACACTGATTTTGAACATATGCACAATTAGGCTTTATCGAGTACGAGTCATGTAGGGTTAACAAGAACACCGAGTGCAAAAGGCCTAAAATAGTATTGTTTAATACTTTGTTTAACAAGTTTTGTCAAGTAGGGTCATAAGAAAATAACACTTGAATAATTAAGTATGACTGAACCAACCTCTTCACATATTGGAATTTTGTATCGTTTTCTAAAGAATGATCTGTAACTTTTATATGTGATTGTTTCGAGTAAGTCATTTTTTTCAAGAAACTCTTAATCAAACCTAAACTACCCAGATCGGTTCTCACTATTACAAGCATATACAACAGGAAAGGGAAAGCTGAGATAGATGATTGAGCATTTTGTGTGTCAAATCATTCAAAATTCAAAAAATCCCTCCTAGTTTTCTAAAATTGAAAAAAATATGTATTCAAATATACAGAAGGAACTTAGATCGAACAGTCTTATACGCTATGATAGCACAATATTATGAGGAACCTAGAATAAGTTAAATACATTGTAATATTAAAGGATATAACTATCATTCAGATTAGGATTATGGAAAGTTATCTGGTAAAGTTTGTTACGAAAGTTTAGTTAGATTTGTTACAAAAACTGTTTGTATTAATAGCTCTCTGTATGGACATTATTACTGGACTTCGTGTACCCAAACCCTTGTCCTTAATATCACGTCCCTCTGTATTTGCCATCCAGTCAACTGAGTCAATGCACCATCATTCTTCCCATATCAATCCTACATGCATTGAACCCTAAACCACTCTATTTTCCTTTCAATAGTACACAAGTCACTGAAACCATTGGACTTCCACTCAACAATCCTTCCATGAATCTATTACTTCCCACTAAAACTTCATATCTGCAGGAGGAAATAGAATTGAATTGTAGGACAGGAAGAAATAGAGAAGCAGTTTGGGGGGGGGGGGGGGTTGGGGTTTTTTTTTGGGGGGGGGGGGGGCATCAACACAGTCCTTCAAATCATAAATGACCTGCACCACATATCTTGTTTGTCCATAGCTCCAATTGTCTTCCTAACCTTACCCCTACTCTTGTGTATCTATGGAATCATTATACGCAAATCATCACAACAAAACCTTGTCCAAAAGTACCTGCCCAAGTTTTAAATTATATTAGGAGGAAATAGTGAGAAGGGCCCTGTCAACTGTTTTTGGAAGATATTTCTGGAGAATCACAGTCTGGTACCTAAACATTTCACATTACTCTGAACCTTCAAGGCTTCAAACGTCACAAACTACCCTTAACATTTTTTTTTAAAAAAATTACCGTTAGGTTTCAGAATATTAAAAATCAGTTCATAAGCTGCTGCAGAGGTTCACTTCATCCCCTGAATATCCTGTTTTTATAGAACAGCTTACGGTAACTATTTTAAAGATTAGACCTTACCGAGATGTGTATCATGCTCCTCGTCCTTGTGCTTGTCATGTAACTCTTGTGCGAAGATTTTTAGTGCTCATCAAGTTCCTTTTGCTTATTTATATAACCCAACCCTTCTTGTGATTTATTTAATTTGAATTGGTCCTTTTTACAAGAGGATATGTAATAATCTTGGCATGGGGAAGTGAAAGTCATATAAAATGATACTGCTGAAGATTGACAAAAGATAATTTGTGAAAATAAAAACACAATTTTTTTGGTAAAAGAGCTTATGAAATATAAGTCCAGGGGTTCTATACTTGTTATTTTAGTATACTTACTAAAAAGGTAATTACCAAAAAAAAGGTAGATGGTGTTCCCAAGGAACTTCAGGAAAGCAACTGAGAAGATGATAAGTAGAAAATACAAATACTACTAAACAAATGTTGAACAGTGGAGGATCAATAGAGAATATGAATAACAGAAAATTCAACCTCTTTCCAGCTGACCCCGAACATCGTGAGAATACAATTACGTCAGCTCCAAGTCTCATGGTACTAGTTTTAAAACCATTTCCATCTGATAAGACAAACAATATTACTTAAAAGGGTTATTCCAGCCACATTGTAATATTGAAGTAATACAACACATCAACAATCAGCTCAGCATGTATAATACTATACTGGTAATAATATTATGACTTACATTGTCCAATTGTGTTTGCTACTTTGCTTTTGAGAGAATAGCCCAAAGACATGCACTGCCTCAATTTCTCCGGATCCATTCCTCCCCCATTGTCTAAAGTCGATATTGTGATTTAACAATACAATTGATAATCAGCCAACATTTTCACAAACACTGGAAGACATTTAGCAACATGTATAAGTACCTTCGATCAGTAGCATTCTGCTGCCATCTTTCTTGCTCTTTATCATATCAATGTTGACACAATTAGCTCCATTCACAGCCTGATGAAGATGTGAAACTATTATAACGGCCTCAAAAGATAATATATATCATGCCATCAAGAGACATGAAGACACGCTGACACTGATACCTCATCCAGTGAGTTATCCAAAAGTTCCGCAAAAGCTGCATTAGAAGACTCACATAAGAATTAAGTTTAACTACACATTGTATCATGGAATGAACAATAATCAAGACAGAGTTCGGCAACATTACCACCAAGGACCCATTTATGACTGGTTGCGTTGGAATGCAGGAACCTAGGATGAACCCGTACATGGTCCATACCACCTGAAGAAATAGCAAGAGGTAAGGATTACCTAGCTAGTTTGGAATATGTGAGAGACATCTAAACTCGTGTGAATTGTGATGGACAATTAGCTTCTTCACTTTCATTTTTTTGTTTTTTTCTTTCATATTCACCAGTATAATGTCAGTAACATGCAAATAAGCATTCAAGGAGGGAAAGAGCACACAATTGCCATTTCCTATATAGAACTTGACAAAACCTACAAAACTTGAATTCCAGAGCTTTTATGTGATTGTTACACTTTGTACTGATGGTAAATAGAAGCTCAATTTTGGCCTAATTGAGTCGAGTATATTTAGAGCAGAATTAGTGTATTTAATTGCTATATAGCAAGCACATAGGTCAAAAGGTCTTACAATAGGCCCATAGGTCACTAAGCTTTGTGATGATTAATTACATTATGCATTTTTTTTCATCCGTCAACTTTTAAGACTATATAGAACTTGACAAGACCTACAAAACTTTATTCCCAGGGCTTTTATGTGATTGAAACGATTTGTATTAATAAGTAAATAAAAACTCAATTATGGTCTACTTGAGTCAAGTATATTTAGAGCTCAAATAGTGTATTTTAGCTGCAATGTAGCAACCACATAAGTCAAAGAGTCTTACCACAGATCATTAAGGCTATGGGATGATAATTTATATAAAACTTGACAAAGCCTACAAAACTTTATTCCCAGAGCTTTATGTAATTTTACGATTTGTATTAAAGCTCAATTTTGGTCCAAGTCAAGTACATTTAAACCTTACAATTTTAACAGCTACATGGCAGCCATGTAGGTCAAGAAGCCTTACAATGCACCCATAGGTCGCTAAGCTTTGTGATGATAAATTAAATTATACAATTCTTCATCCGTTAACTTATAAGACGATATCATCACGACAAAGGTATCATATATTTAATTTAAGACCTAAGGGCTCGGAAACCTACAAACTCAGACGCAGGGTGTGCATCCATCGTATTTGACTTTATATTTCTAGTTCACAGTAACACATTCTGGGCACACTAAAACACATTCTGGACAAGATACTGACATGACACCTGCAAGGGAAGTCAATATTAACATTAAAATAAAAATGTCAAACTTTTTTACAACGAGTATTAGTAGTGTACATCGTACAATTTCAATCTTTCTCTGAACCAAAAAAGTAACACTAGTATTTCAACTGCTGGGCACTTGATACATTGCACAGGCTAATGAATGAATGCAATAACTCCCGAGTAACCAAAACCATCAGTAACCAATTTAAAAATGCAATGATTATTAGTTTTCTTCTAGCATTGAATGAGAACTATGAACGCTGCCACTTTATACAAGTTGACCTGAAAAAGTACCAACTCTGGTAGTAAACCAATTGGCAAGTCCTCAAACTCAAGCAAGCATGTGTATCTAAATTTTTATCGAGTTTTGAAGTAAAATCCCATAAGTCATTCTGAACGAAATTCGAGTTCATTGAGTGGTATCCCTGACATTTAGGGTTTGCCAGTGTAAATTGTACTACTGTAGTATCATCATGGAATCCAAAACCCTAGAATCTCAAGATTCTATACTTACATTAATAATTAAAAGTAATTAAAAACACTGTCCCCACACAGAATCTTAAATTCTTGTAATCTAGTTGAGAATATGCAATTAATTAACTTCAGATTAATCAAACTTATATATAAATCGAAAATTTAAATAAAAATTAAATTACCGGTAGATGTTTCCCAATTACTAGTCGCAGCTCCTTCATAATCCCCAGCCTTCCAAAACTGCTTATTACAACTCGCCACAACGACGCCTCTATTCGCATTCGGCACCGGAGCAATCGCCTCATTCTCATCCACCGCCGGAGCCACCGCAAGCGGCGCCGGAACGGCCTCTTTCGCCGGCAAAGGATCAAGAAAACCGACCGGTAGAGCCACGGCGGAGCCTTTCTCTTTCTTTCTCCGCTTCAGCATGTAAAAACCGTCGCCGTCGGGGCTCCGATGACGCTTATCGCCAGAAAACGAAGAAGACGATGAGTCGGAGGCCGAGTCAGAGTCCGAGTCAGTGCTACCGAGATCAATTAAAACAGGAGGTAAAGAAGGATCTGGAGACTTTCGTTGAGAAGGTTCTAAGATTTCTTGCTTCACTTTACCCATTGATTTGCGAGGGTTTTTAGATATGCTATACGTGTGTGTATGTATTATGTATGTATATGTTGTAAATAAGTGCGAGTTAATGAAAGCTAACACGTGTATAAATGATAGTTTCCGTTGAGTTCTTACGCGTGCACTAGCCCCGCACCTGCAAATCAAACGTTGTCTGCTCGTGTCAACAAGTTATTTATGATGATAAATAAAAACAATTCTATTTTCGAAACTTATCTAGCACTCAGATTCTAAAATAAGTAATATCCGGTATCATCCGCAGATAACTTTCGAATACAGATTATAAATTCATTTAGAAATATATTATTTTTATTTAAAATATATTTTTTTAATCTTAAAATATATGTAAAAAGATTAATAATTATTATAATTATCATAAATTAAAAATATACTATTATTTTTAAAGAACTTGTTATGAGGACTGCAAATGAATTTTTCAAATCGTTTAACCCGACTCAACTCAATTAAAATAAGTCGAATAAACCAGACTATTAACTGAAAATTAAATAATTCATTATATAATCAGGCCAAATAAGTTGGTTGGATTAGAATTTAATAAATTGTAATTCTGATTCAACTTAGTTCAACTTCATTTTTTTTATAAAAAAGCGATTATTAAAATTATAATCACAAAATTTAATAATAATTAAATTTAATATATTGAATTTAATATCGAATCTCATCTAAATTTTAAAAATCAAATGTTACGGAATCTAACATAGAATCCAACATATAATCTTATAAATATTTTTGTAACAATAAAATTTACATATAATCGTGTTATATTTAATCCTAATTTATTGTTAACTTCATATTAGATTTTACTATTATTAATAATAAAAAATTAATTGTTATTAAAACTAGAATCTAAATGAATTTTAATTTTAGATTCTATAGTGTTCTTTCTTATTATTTATATAAGAGTGTTTTTTTACGGAGTAATGACATGTATATATATATATATATTTGGATTCTAATGTAAAATCACATAAATAATTTTAAAACTAATCATACTTATACTTTTTCAATCTTGATTTTAATATAAAATCATAATCATATATAATTTTTACAAAAAATTTAACACTTACAAACTAACAGGGGTAAGCATTCGGGAATTTGGATAACGAAAAAAATTAATATGGATATCTAAATTTTCAAATAGATAAAATTTCATATCTAAATACCGAATCGAATTATTTTAGATCGAAAACCGAACCAAATTTTTTAATTCGGTTCGGATTCCAAACACCAAAATTTAAAAAAAAAACATAAAAATGGCGATAAAGTATTATCAAGTAAAATGTTAGATTTTGTAAATAAAATAATCATTTTAAATTTGAATATAAGATCATGTCTCTTAAATTTGATTAGACATTAAACGAAATAAAATAAGGAATTGTGAATTTACCAAAATTATAATAAAATAAATAACAATTCAACCAGTCCATTGAGTAAATCATGACTCTACGAAATCATGAATACATATAAGATATATTTGATAAAGATGTAATGAAAAAAGATAAAAGTTATATATTGATATTGTTTATGTTGAATCAAATCAAGCCTACTTTATGTAATTATTTGTCTTGCTGTAACATGTTTTGTACTTCTGTATCAGATTAGTGACTTAGTCAATTATATGTATATTTGCAATTAGAAGTATGATCAAATTGTATTCCTAAGTTGTAATTTAAAACCAAGAATAAAGTATGTTAAAAGATTCAAGTTGAATCATGCAACAAGTCAAAGAAGACTATTTGAAGAATAATGAATGCAGTCTGAGAATTTGACTAAAGCAAATGCACATTCGAGAAGTCATCTCATCCGAGAAGTCATAAATATGCAACTGGTCGAGAAGTCTCAATATACTCATTGATTTAGTATTTGATCGAGAAATGCTCATTCGAGAAGTCAGGATATTGAAGTCAATCGAGTAGTGCGAAAAAGTACACATTTGAGAAGTCCAGTAAAATAATTCGAGAAGTTGGCCAAAGGAGCATTCGAGAAGTGATAGAGATGAACCAATAGAAAAGTCTCAGTTTCAAGTGACCATTCGAAAAGTCTAGTCTAATCGAGAAGTCATCAAATGAAGTATGCAATCGAAAAGTTTAGACATTCGAGAAGTAAACCATTCAAGAACTAATTGAGAAGTCATGGCTTGTACTCAATCGATAAGTCGATCACCATGACTTCTCGAAGCGATTTCAAAAGAGTACTCGATTGTTCTAAAAAGCTATTTTTAAGAAAAATTGCAGAAGAACAAGTCAAATAATTTGCAGCTCTGTCTTTGCAGGATAAATCAATCATGCGAAGACAGAGACAAGTCTACAATGAAACCGGGAAGATAAGCAAGACAAAAGACAGAAGATACAAAGTTGAATATAGCAGCCCGTCAAAACAAGTGTTAGCTAGAAATAGATAGTAGTCAAATGTAAAGTATTTCTTATTTATTTCTAGTTTTAGCTAAATTGTCTTACGAGAGCATGTGTCAAATGACATATTGTCTGTATATTTTATGCACAGCCTCATTAGTCAGTATCTTTGAATTATCAAGTGTATTCATACCTTGTATCTTTCAAGAACAAGAAGCTGAAATTCATTTTGAATTTCATATTGTAGCAAAGTTCAATTCTAATACAATTAGATTGAAAGTTATGCTTTGTGTTTACTTTACTTATTGCTTTATGCTCTTGTAAACAGTTAGCTTGTTTTAACAGATCCTCATTCAAACAAACCAATAGTTCATCAAAGTTAAAAAGGGCAATAGTTTTTGAAGCATACATTCACCCCCTCTGTAAACTTTTGGGACTTCTAATTCCTAACAGTTTATCTTGTATAAATCACAATTACAATTAAAATGTATGTAAAAGAATGTAATATATAATATTATTTAAATAAATTAATTCATATTTATCGGATAATTTAGATAATCCAAAAATCCGGAAAAAACCAATATTCCAAAATAATCTAATATGCATTACAAATACTGAACCATATTTTATCGGGTCGGTATCCAAATTAAATTATTTCAGATTTATCCATTCGGTATATGGATATTCGAACCGAATGCTCACTGAAACTAAGTGAAAATTTTGATTTTGAATTTAATTCCACTATAAAATCATTCTACACGATTTGATTCTACCGTAAAAGTAGAATCATTCTGAAATATTTTTTTAATATTATGAATGATTGTCAATAAATTTTAAAATAAAATTGTGTAACTTGATTTTTGATTTATTTATACATGTATTTGATAAATAAATTGAAAAATATATGCATCTTACTGTGGTTCTCTCTTTGAAGCTTATATAAAAAGTTATACATAGACTACTCTCTATATATAAGTTTATTAATTTATTTAACTCATTTAAATTTTTAGCATTTCTACTTTCCAATTAATTATTATCTGCTAACCTAATTTTTATACATAAAAATATAGTCGCTACTTGTTAGTCAAGATTTTTAATTATATTTTTCGTAGAGTAAGTTATTTTCAGATAAATTTATCAAAATGCCTAGTTTTAGTTTTGGTTGGCCCGATTTACCCGTTAACAAGTTTTAGTTTTAGTAGTTACATAGTTGAAAATAGCATATATCATCGATTCATTATTTACTCAATAAAATACTACTCCTATTTCAGTACTTTAGTGCGTCTGTTTTTTCAGCTTTATTTTCTATTATATTTTTTTACCGTTGATTCACTCACTTGAAATACTTATGAACCCTTCACACACAAAAAATAAACTTGAACCCAATCTCATACCGTCACACTCTTAGATTCGTATACATGCATATTTATCTGCAGATAAAAGTGGCCCACAAGTTTCCTGTCAGGCTGTCAGTTCAAAAATGTAATGGCAAAATAATTTGTAAATATTAATATTCAACTTCAGTAAAAAATGTAATGACAAATTTATAAATATTACTCCTACCTACCTGCATTACCATAAATACCCTTCGTTTAGTATTGCATTTCAACTTAAACTCTAGTATCTTGAGAGTGAACTCGGGAAGGCAAGCCCTTATCTGTATATATGTATTTCTTTCTATTATATATACTTTTTTTTATCATAATTGTATTGTTTTTTTTTCCAAGTCATAATTGTATTGTCTAGAGTTTGGATTTGTATTTAGACCCGTTTGTTATTGCAGACAGTTACAACATCTTTTTGCTGAAAAACTGTCAGAAAGACGTTTAGTAAATTCTAAAAGCCTTTTGGTCTAAAAGTTGCTGTTAACAAAAGCATTTTTCCCATGCTTTTGGGAAAAAACAGCTTTCAGCTTTTGCAGGAAGTAACTATTAGTTTCATCATCAAACCTTCTCAAAAATATTATTTATATATATTATATCTCAAAATAGACATAAATTGAAAAAATTACTAAAAAATTATCTGATTTTCCTGACTCTCACAGTACAGCAGTTTTCAACAGCACTCTCAAACGGAGCCTTAAAAAAATAGATATTTTATCGAGGATGATGATAAGTATTTCGTGAAATATGAGCATATATAATATAATATGCAGTCTAAATTTAAATATTTTGATAATTCATGATTTAATATTCCGTATCATTTATTATAATAGCTCAGTCTACCACACCAGGTGGTTAACCAATCAATGATTTTTTAAGAATTTTCAGTCAATTAGGTGTCATTATTTCAATATTCAACAAATGAGAAAAAGTCTTTTACCTTCCTTTTTTACACTTTTTAACTGAGATTGTTAATTGTAGTATAGGATAATTAACCATCAGTTTAATTTTAAAATGACAATATTTAAATGTTTTTTATATTCTAATATTCGTTTCCTTTTAAAACATAAAGAGCATTAATTATTTTTAAATTAGCAATGTTTAATTATCATTTTAATTTTAAACTCTTTTTCATTAAACTAATATTTAATCTTTATAATAAAAAAATATTTTTTATTTACTCCTTAAATTTATTATTTTATTTTTAGTTAACATTTTTATCAAAAATCATTTATAATGTATCTAATAAATAATTTAAAAATAGTTCAATTTAACATATTATGTGATTAATCAATCATTGATTTTTTTAAAGGGTTTTCAACCAGTTAGTGCGAGTATTTCAATATTCAACCAATTATATTGAGTTTTTTACATTCCGTTTTTACACTTCTTAACTGAGATGGCTAAGGGGTCATTTGTAAACGAGCTTAACTTAACTGAATGAGAGGTTATCAACCCTTAAGATCGTTTGTTTCATATTTTTGGTTTCTGAAGCTAAAGTTGGTTAACGATTAAAATACAAATTTCCAGCCTAATGATTCATATATCTATTCTGCTTGCTTGTGACGTGGTTTGTGCCCGACAAATTTCTTTTTCTTTTTTTATCGTTTCTATATATTATTTAAATAAAATTATATATTATAGACCTAAAATAATTAATTTTTTAAAAGTATATAATTATAGTTTTGTAATTTTCAATTTAAACTTTATTGTTTAAGAGCCTCTATTTTCTATAAGACACCTTACAAATAATAATACATGTTTAGATATAATTATATATTAACATTTTATTATCAATTATTTTTTAATTGAGTAATAATATCTTATCAATTTGGTACAGTTATTGTACAGAATATATTCCTCGAACTTTAGTATCAATAATTAAATTAAAAGAATAATATTATAGCTAACTACAGAAAATTGATATCGAATTATTAAAATGAGTGGAATAAATCATTTATAAAATCATATTATAATATATTGTATATATGTAGTAATATCTATATCATATATCTTAATTTTTGAATTTGCATATTCATATAAATAAATCACACCGGAGTCATTCAGATATTATGATTCAGATTTACCAAATAACTGGTATTTTAAATAAATAGCCTTGTATAGTTTTATTGTTCTTCAAATATGAAATTTCTTAAATATTTTAAGAAATAAATTGTCTCGTGAGCTCACCCATGTTCTGCCATTATATATATAAGAGATAAGAGATATTTATCATGTTTGTATAATACAAATTTTATTAAATTTTACGAGGGTCCGAATAAAACAACGTCTCGTAAAACTATATAATGTCTACATAATCTTAATACCATTACATGTTTCATGTGTGCAAACTGTTTTTTTAACGGTACAAAGTTATGCTCTATGTCTAAATTTATTATAAAACTATGCAATTATTTTTTTCTCAGACTGCTCTTTTTACTTTGAAAATTGATATATTTATGTGAATTTATTATTTGTATTATGGGCTCGCGTTTTTTTAGAGATTGATTGAACTTGACAATTCAAAAACATAGAAAATCAAAGTACGCGTAACAAAAATATGAAGAAGAGTTGACAATGAAACAAAAAATTTAAAAGGCCAAAAGCTAATATTACTTGATGGTTATGTAAGTTTTATGTTTTACAATCATGCTATTATTTTTATTATATTACTATGTGTGTGTATATGTATACTATTACTAATAAATTATAATCATCGTAGAATCGTTTGATGGGAAAATTAAAAAAACAACATTTATGATATTTCAAATTTTCTGGTAAAAAATAGTTTTGATTCAATACATCCTATTGTATCACCGTTTTTCATTGTTTTCACTAAATAAACTAAAGTGGAAGGTGTTGATCTTATTTAAGACGAAAGTTTTGGCATAATCATACCAGATTTTAAAATTATCAATTTTGGATATTCTGACTTAATTGTCGAGCACTCAAGTGATGAGTTCAAGTAAAAAAAAAAAATTTGACAAATGTGAGCACAATTAGTATATTATATTATGTTAAAAGAAACATCATTAATTAACTTTTATTGTGTTTTACATTAATTTTATAGGTTATTTGCTGAGTAAGATAAGATTATAGCCGATAAGTCACATTTTATTATTATCATAATATTCAATTAATGCAGTTTATCAAAAACTATATTATGTATCGAGTTATTTGTAATAATTTATGATTTTTTGTGAAGAGAAAAGTAATATTATAATCATTTTGTTTCTCATATTTGGTATTTACGATTTTTTAATAATTTATTTAAATAAAAAATTATAGATATTTAAAAAATAAAAAATTTGACTCGCTATGAAACACGGGTAAAACGTTTGTCATTATACATTATACGGTATCAACAATTGAATTGGTGCTGAAATAAACATCAACATTTCTCTCATAATAATAAATATTTATATGATACTCCCTCCGTCCCATAATATACTATTTTAAGAAAAAAATTTGTCCTGTATTAATTGTCCATTTCTACTTTCAATATTAAAAAAATCAAACTTATCCTCTTTTTTGTCATTTCCAATATCAAACTTACTTTATTTAGTATAAAATACTCATAATAAATATGATACACACAGAAAATTATTGTGCAACTAACTTTTCTTAATATACGTTATTTTTCCGAACGATACACTTAAGTCAGCATTTTGAACTGCCTCAATCAAAGATATATAATTTGAACCAATTTTTTTTATGTTTAAGTTTTTTAATGGGATTTAATTCATTAATAAAAAATCATACGACATCTACAAAGATGACCGAGTCAAATAAATATTAAATAAAAATAATCGCTGATTATTTTATTATACTTAAATATAATATAATCAAATAATTTGTTGAAGTTGATATATATACAAATACCCGTTTCACCGGTTTCACCACATTCTGTTTGAGTTATCGTCCATAAATGTAAACTCATAAATACCTTAATCGCTGAATCAAAACCTTGAAAATCCTGCGGATCTAACATCTTGGACATTAAATCAAACCAAAACAAACAACAAGTTCTCATAGGTAGAGTATAAATAAAACTCAAATAAATTTGGAACACAAATCTTGCCGAGGGAGGAAGATTTTTCAGGTGAAAACAAGGTTTAGATCTGAAAATCAAACTCATAAATAAGAGATAACCAAATTTTGGAAGATCCGTTTGAAACGGACAAAAAGAAACCAGAAGTTCCGAGTTTTATGATCTAAGGGTTACAAGAAGAAAAGATAAACTAAAACATTAAACAAGAAAAATGAAAGGAAACTAAGGGATAGGGTCTTTCCACCAGATGGAAGCCCCACCCGTTATGTTGAGAAAAGAGGAAGAGGGAGACACGACGTAGGGTTTTTACATTATTTTTTATATTTAAGTTAAATAGAGCCATCACTTTTATTTTCAATATTTATTATTTCTATTTTAATATTTTATTTTAAAATAATAATTATTTTTATCCTCTTAGTAATATTTTTATTCTATATTTAATATTACATATAATTTATAATTATATTTTTAGTTATATTAATTCAAATAAAATTAATATATTTATTATCGTTTTACTACTTTTAACTTTTAAAAATAATAGCTTATATCCCGTGCGATGCACGAATCAAATTGTTTTAATATTTTCTTTATATATTTTGGATGTATTTTTAGTTTTATAATAATAATTTAATTATATATGTATATATTTTATATAAATTTTCATATACTTTATTTGTATTTTAATAGGATAATGTTTGTGTATTTTGTTTAGATATGTATTTTATTTAGGAGATTAATGTGAGGTGTATTTTAGTTAGGGGATTGGTGTTTAAAAATTAGGTTCAATAATAACTATTCGACCCAAATATCGACTACCGACCACCGACTACCATCTTTTTATATTTTTCTATACAATGCTGTTTATATATTAATATTCATAAAATTTAATGATAAGTCATGATTTTAAACAAATAAAAGAGTTTGAATGATGATGAAATTGAGTAAGATTAAATAAAAATTATAGAATAAGCAGGATTCTTTAAATAGAAAATATAGAATATAATTTAAATATAATATAATATTATTTGTGAGCAGTTGTATAAAAAGAGGACTATCGGAGATAAAGTTGTATGTATAATATATTTTAGAGTAAAATACACTTCGTGTACTTGTACTTTTTGTGTCAGACCACTTTAGATACTGACCTTCTAAAACTACCACTTTAGGTACTAAAATTTAAATTTTGTTATAAAATGTGTATTCCCGTCACTTGCAAGCACATTTATGTGCTTCCAAATTTAACACAGAATTGACGGGGATACACATTTTATAACAAAATTTAAATGTTAGTACTTAAAGTGGTAGTTTTAGAAGGTCAGTATCTAAAGTGTTTGACACAAAAAGTACATGTACACGAAGTGCACTTTATTTAATATTTTATTAAAATTGGATGGTTAGAATCGTTTTCAGGGTTCACATAAAATTAGATGGTTAGAATTTTTTCTACGGCTCCTCCGAGTGTTTCAAAAAAAAGTTCTCTGGTTTGATTATTATAATATAGTATAAATTCTTTTTAAAATTAGATTTTATTAAAATTGAATAGTTAAAATAGTTTCTTTTGTCATATAAAATTGGACGGTTAGTATCTTTTCCATGATTCATATTAGACGAAAACTTTTAATTTTTTAACTATAATAATATTGTAAATATAGTATAGATATTATTGATAGATATACTAATATTCATAAAATTTAAATAAATAAATATATATATATATATAATAAAAATTATAGTATAAGTATGATTTCTAAAATAAAAAATATATAATATAATTTAAATATAATATAATAATATCCGCGAGGTGTTTTATAAAAGGAGAACTATGAGTAATATAAAATTGGATGGTTATGATTTTTTTTATAGTTTATCCAAACAAGATGAAAAAAAGTTCTCTTGTTTGACTAAAATAATATAGTATAGATAGATATAGTAATATTCATAAAATTTAGTGATATATTAAATAAAAATTTATTGGATAAATATGATTCTTAAAATAGAAAATAGAAAATATAATTTAAATATAATAAAATATTATCCGCGAAAAGTATAAAATGAGAATTACAGGGGATAAAGTTGTATGTATGATATATATCATTTTTAAAATTAAATTTTATTGAAATTGAATGTTTAAGATCGTTTCTATGGTTCACCTGAAATTAGATGTTTAAGATTTTTTCTATGATTCACCAAATATTTAAAAAAAAGTTATCTAATTTTGTTATTATAATATAGTATAGATAGATTTATTATCTTCTAAATTTACATGTCCTCACGGTGTCTCATTATATTATTTTTTAATCTGGTTATATATGAGATAGGATATTATATTTAAAATATGATGCATTCTACGATCCAATGGAATAAGTGTAATGTTTGATTTTTGTTAGTTAAATTGATTGAATATTATATATAATATATAATTATAAAAATTTAAAAATTAAAACATTATAAAATATAATTAATTTATTTAAAAACATATTTTCCAGTTATTGAAAATTATAAAAAAATAAAATTTAATTTATGATGAAAGTTCGGTTAATTTGATTACACGAGAGAATTTTTGTACACGCAAATCATTGGACCTGACATCGAGGTATAGAGTCTATCCTTGGGGACACGTGTCATGACCACAGATGAAGCCTATGATAACTAGGTGGTCTGAAACGCATTATATAAACTCTCTGCAGTGACACGTGTGAGTGTAGACCAAGGTACACTCGTGTTTGTCTGACAACAATAATCTTGTCCACCGTCATTTCATAATTACATATAATATATACTACTCCGTATATCTATTCTGTATCTCACAACTACAAGCTGCTTTTGTGGTCAGTCATGGCTGGAAGGAAAAAACTAAAAATTAAACTGTAAATTCTCTATCTCCAATTTCACACACACACACACACATACAGATATGATTGGACTGATTTAGTTATTAACAATAATTATTCTTGAATATTGAGAGGAGCTAGATTTAGTTTTATAATTTAACATATCACTTTTAATTTTTCTTTATATTGAAAATTGCATGTATATATGTATTCTGTTTTTTCTTTAAATGCATTTGCCACACTAAATTGAAATCGAATCAAGTGGTTGAAGCACATCTGAGTTTTCGCAGTGTTAAATCTATTTGATATGAGCAGATCTTTGGATCTTGATTAGGGTTCTAGTATGCCAGACAAGTTTATTTACTGTGAATTTGGTAGTTAGGGTTCAAGGATGTTACTTTAAATTGATTTTGGTCTGAGACCATTCACATGTAATTGACTTCTTAATTATGGTCTCTCAACTTTTATAGCTACGAGTACTTTCTAATTTGTATATATTGTTTGGGGCTTTTCACTTTGTGGTTTCCTAGCCAGAAAGGTGTTTTAGTTGTACTTGGTTGAGATTGATTTATATAATTTGAGTTTTTTTTGTTTACATTTGATTTTTGGGTTCTTTTTGACAGAAATAACTAATAGAACCACAATAGAATTATTGGATTAAATAATTTTTATCCTGTGTACTCTAACTGTTGTGGAACTAAAATGACATTTGACAGTTTGTTATGGAAGCTTGTTAGACAATATGGCATCATTAGATAAGATTGTTGTATATTTTCCTGTACACTTGTGTACTCTGGTGATCAATATGGTTCGTTGTTTAATAATAGCACCACATTTGATTCTATGTTTTGTAGATTAGCTGAAGCTTCAAAAGATGGTCAAATACCGGATAAGAATATTAGAGAACCAGTTGAGCTATGGTCAGAGCTCCTCCCAACAGAGCTCTTGGAAGTGATAATTTCGCATTTGACCCTGAAGGATAATATTTGTATCTCTGCTGTTTGCAAAAAATGGCACTCAGTGGCTGTCTCGGTTAGGGTGGTCAAAAAATCACCATGGATTATGCACTTCCCAAAACATGGTGAGTTGTTTGAGTTTTATGACCCTTGTCAGCGGAAGACATATCTTATTGAACTGCCGGAGTTGCGTAGCTGTAGGGTTTGCTATGCAAAAGATAATTGGATACTTCTATACAAGTCCATCACACAACATTTATTATTTTTTAATCCTTTTACGCGGGAATTAATTAAATTACCCAAATTCGAGTTGTCATACCAAATTGTTGCCTTTTCTTCTGCTCCAACATCCCCCAACTGCCTTGTTTTTACAGTTAAACATGTTAGTCCAACTGTTGTTTCTATTAGCACATGTCATCCTAGAGCAACACAGTGGAGTACGGTTAATTACCGCAATCGCTTGCCATTTGTTAGCAGTATTTGGAACAAGCTTGTCTTTAGCAATGGGCTCTTTTATTGTCTGAGTCTGACTGGTTGGCTCGGGATTTATGATACGCAAGACCATACTTGGACTGTCTGTGGCGTGCCCCCACCCAAATGTCCAGAAAACTTTTATTCGAAAAATTGGTGGAAGGGCAAGTTTATGACAGAGTATAAAGGTGATATTCTTGTAATATACACTTGTGAGAATGAAAACCCTATTGTATATAAGCTTGACCGGACAAATTGGACAGAGATGAATACACTAGGAGGTTTAACACTCTTTGCTAGTTTCTTAACATCTCATGCAAGCACAGATCTTCTTGGAGTAATGAGAAATAGTGTTTATTTCACCAAGGTGCGCTTTTATGGAAAGAGATGCATATCATATTCTCTTGATCACGGTAGGTATTATCCTAGAAAGCAGTGTCATGACTGGGGAGAACAAGATCCTTTTGAAAGCATTTGGATTGAACCACCAGAGGACTTTAAAGACTTTGTGAAGAGTTAGCAAATCAGGTAACTTTGTTTAACAACATTCTCTTAAATTTTTTTACGGTGTACCTGGCAAATATAAAAACAAAAACTATTTGTAGTGTAGTTACCTACGTCTTACCTATATGATCAACACTACAATATCTGATAAAATAATTATAGAAAAAATTACTTCTTAAATTAATGATTTAGCTGTTACCGAACTTGTGTTTTACGTAAGGAAGCATTTTACACAACCAGATTCCGTTTTATGAGACACGAGACACGTTTTATGTGACACGAGACATGAGAGGAGATATCATAGTAATTTAAAGAAGTGTGGGAGCGTAAACGTGGGAAGTAGGATTACGTGCCTTTGTTTCCATAACCTCCCCAGATGTTGTGAACTTGTGATAGAAATTAGAATCTTAAATTTTCAGTCAGGTGGAGAAGTAGATTATATATTGAATTGGAGAATTAGCTTGAATTCTGAATTCTGAATTTTGATAGTAGATGTCTGGTTAAGTAGATAATAGTTTTTTTTCCGCTTCCTTTCTAGTAGAGAAGAGAAAGTACATACATATTTGTAACTATTTTATCTCAAACTTAAAATTGTAGTAGTTCAGTGTAATGTGTGGGCTATTCTAAAAATTTGTAAGCTGAGCTGATATCAAAGTGGAATTGCGGAATACATATGTAGCGCTTTGCCACTTTCCCATTCCAAGCTTTGTATATTTGTTTTTATGTTTCTTTGAAGAGGTTCAAGTATAGTAGTTTAGGAGGTGAATTTTAATAAAAATACACCTGGTATATATTTGCTAATGTAATCCATCTTCCATTTTTTCCTAAGATAGTGTTCCAACTTGTTCTTTTCCTCTCCATTTTTTGACATCTTAATCTAATCTAGCCTGCAAAGTCTTGTGTTTTGTTTGCAGTTCGTTTAGCAAGACTATATTAGGCGTGACATACAACTTTCCAGAAAAGCTTTGATAGTATCAGCTTGGGAACACGACTTTCCAGATACGTGAAAACAACATTGTGCTATCATTGTTCATGCAGAATAGTATTCTTTATGCAGAATAGTGTTCTATCTTTAGGATGTTCTGAACTGAAATATGTATGTGCTTGAGTAATGTTTGTTTAGGGCAGAGAATAAAGAAGCTGTCGAATGTTGAGCTGGTTAAAAATATTGTAATAGGGTTCTCCTCCCTTGGTAGTCTGCTAGTATTCCCTTGGGCAACACAGGTAACTTCGTTGGTATGCACTTGGTGTATTGGCATGCAACTTCGCAGGCTTGTGTACTAGATATGTGCAACATCAGCATGCTTTTTTAGTTTGTTGCTAGTACTAGAGATGTTTCACGAAACTGGTACAAAATTATTTACTTGCATGTTGTTAAATTTACTGTAAATAACAATTTTTTATGATTAAAAAAAACAAATATCTGCAAAATAAAGGCCGAGGGTTTCCCTTTACTAATTACTAATAACCATCAGAAAGCTGTAAACATATTTCAAAACAATTTTCAATATATACGGAGATGGTACACAATGCATAAAATTTTAAAATCACTATTTCCAGTGCATAAAGGATTGAAGTTGCATGGCATTTGTCGCAAAGACTGCTCCTGCCGATCCACTCCTATAGCAAATCATTGCACATGTAAAAATCCAGTTGCAAAGATTGCTCCTAGCGATTCCGAAAAAATAGGTTTATTATCCAATTACGTTAATCTTACTTACTTTACAAAACACTTAAAGTGCTTTAAGTGTTTGCCTGCATATCTTGATATTTGAATTAACTTTTATAAACAGGCAATACAAGTGTAGAATGATCCATCTCATTATGCATCCAAATATGATAAATGGCATTCGAATTTTAGAGCAAAAATGTATAATTACACAAGACATAACTAGGGGAACTTAGTTAATTATTTCCTAGGGCCATCTAGTTACCACGACCGTTTTCAATAGGGAAAACACGACTGCCCGCCGTATTGTTGAGAATATATTAATCTAAATATAGTTTCCACACTCCAACGATGCTAAAACTGACAAGGCTGGCATCTGCAGTAAGTACACGAGCAGTAGTACAGTATAGCAGACCCAGAATTTCACTACTGATAGCAGCGTCAGTGAGGGTCCCATGCTGCTATCATATTACAAGCCCAGCCGAGGTTAACGAGTTCTTCTCATCATCCAGAAGAGATGAACGGGATATTTCTCGCAGCTTTCCAGCATCCAGAAGTAATACTCTTTCAGCCATTAGAACTGTTTCCAAACGGTGAGCAATTATTAGGACCTACAATATGAACATTAACACAGTTTACCAGATAATCAACAGGCGAATAAGCATTAGTAAAGCAGAACAAAGAAGAATAATGCAACCAAATATCAGAGAACCAATTAATTAATTCATCTTTACAGTATGGTTTTCTGTTAGGCGTTGCACAGCTTCTCTGACCAATAGTTCAGACCGACTATCTAAAGCAGATGTTGCTTCATCTAAAATCAGAATGGATGAATCCTGATAAAGTGCCCTTGCAATTGCTAACCTGTGACAATAAAAGAGTAAAAGTGTGTCAAGGATTCGAGATAGTGATGCAGGTCCACAACCATATAACTAGATGCATCCATGATATAGTCTCTACTCCCCAGCAACATCAATAATTAAAGAAAGGAGGATTTTTTTCCCACCAATTAGATGTAGACATCATAATACAGTAATTAAACCTACAATTAGCTAAAATATTCTATAAACAAACAGAAATCTGAAAAAGTACAGAGGCAAAGAGTGGATCTGATGATATAATTAATAAATAGTCCAAAGAGGACGCTTGCACTGAAGTTGCTATAAAATTTTAACTGATTAAGTTCTTCCTGAACACTCGATCTGATTAAGTTCTTCCTGAACACCTGATTCAATCTTTACAGTTTACTAGTTGGAAGCCAGACCTTTGCCTTTGGCCGCCGCTTAACGTTGATCCCCTGGGTCCGATGTTGGTAGCATATCGTTGTGGAAGTCTATCAATAAACTCATCTGCATTTGCAGTTCTCGCTGCAGCCTCCACTCTCTCCATGTCAATTTTAGTCATTAGATCCCTGTACCCAATGTTTTCAGCAACCGTCCCTGTAAAGAGGGTCTGATGAAAATACAAAAAGTTAAACAGATAGCCGCCTAACTCTTAAAGAGATTAGAGGTCAATGTTAAGACATTTAAAAAATGCTGCCATTTCTCATAGGAGGGATTGGAACCCAAGCTAATATTCAAGTAACTAGCAGCATTGTCGAACAAACAAAGTAAAAGCTCAACAAATATAATATTTTTGCTCATCAAAAAAAAATCCTATGAGAAGTTTATTTAGTTTCCATCCACTTACAACATCCTGTGAAACCAGACCAACGTGTTTCCTTAGGCTTCCCAATCTCATATTTTTAATGTTATTATCGTCAATGTCAATACAACCTGTAAACAGGTAAAGAACGATGAGTTTTCACATGATCTGCCCTTATTGTATGTAATGCTAAAAAAGTTTGTTGAAAGATGACTCACCCGAGACAGTATCATAAAGACGAAGCAGCAGCTTAACAAAGGTTGTTTTCCCTCCTCCAGAAGGTCCAACTAGAGCAACTGTCTCTCCGGCTTTAATACGAAGACTTAATCCATCCAACACAAGAGGCATCCCTTCTCCGTATCCAAAAGAGACGTCATGAAATGTTATATCGCCTCTCACAGACTCTAAATCAATTGCATCTGATTTCTCAATCATCTGTACGAGTGATATAAAATGTGTGCAGGTAATCAATAGATTAAGTCTTAGCACACAAATTTTAAGTTTACTTTAACAATAGTACTGGCATTTATACAGCACAGAACATATATTTTTAATTTTATACTCCATGCGTAACCATTTACTTGTACCTTTTGACTTTTTTTAGCACATTTATGATTCGTAGAGATGGTACTTACACGTGATCATGTTTACCTAATTTTTTATTTGAATAAAATTTTTAACTTTGAATTGTCATCTGAAATTTAAATTATACAAGTGTATTGAGTTTTTATAGAAATATTATATTTGCTAACAAAGTTAGAAAGACAAGTAATAGTAATGAAGGGAGTATAAATATGTAAACACACAGACACGATTTACAAAAGATCAAGGATGTAAAACAAATATCTTTTTGCATATATATTCAATGGAATCTCAAACAATGCAGAGATCTAAACCTTTAAAAATATATATACACACAATGCGCAGAAGATGCCCATGCTGAACTGATGAGTCTGGAGTCGTGTATAAAATATTGAAGATCTAATTTTCAGGCAACGAGGATACTTCATTTTAATTAGTTCGTAGATAAACAATCCCATAGAAGATCATATACACAACTGTATCTCGAAGCTACCCTCGCACCATCATTTTAGATAAAGATGCCTCAAATTTATATATACATACATATATATAACCATTAAGCGAATACACTTGTTGTCTGCTAATGTAGTGTTTACCTGAGATCTGAACCTCGACAAGTCAAACAAGCGTTCAATAGCCGGTTCTCCTTGCTTTAATTCATTATATGCTTTACCCACATCCTGCGTGATATTTCAAGCTCCTCAGAGGCTGAACAGGAATAAATTAATAACAAAGAGCAACAATGGCAGAAAAACAGCAGAGCATATCAAGAGTACACCAATACCAAAGATATGCAACAGCCAACATCTGCAAACAGGGAAAAAATAGACAAAACTACTGCTAAGATAAATTTTCTCACAAAGTCTAAAAGAATGCCTATATAAAATCAAGGTGAGCCAGCAACTATAACATAGCACGTCTCACAGACAGAATATTTTAAACCAGAAAACATGTGTGATAAAATATTTTAAACTAGAAAACATGAACGTAATTATCATCTCAACACTGACAACACAGATGAAGTGGATTTATATCTGAATAATCGTCAGTTCAATATAGAAGGTACTTAATATGACTTGCAACGAAGTTGTTATGGAGATAACCAAGTGAGATACTAAGCATGCTATAAAAAGATAATGCATTGTTAAAAGTGGGTAATTGCTGTAACACTATAATTGATAAAAAGAAAAAATAAAAATAATTTGAGGAAAAATGAATTACAATTCTAAAACATTAGCAGTTCACGCGTATATGCTGACAGCATAATTTAACTGACAGGTGAATACTATGTTTATGCAATAGTCCTTCTCATAGAGACTTCAGTAAGGAGGGGGACAAAGCTGAAGGAACAAAGGTAAATGGTAAATGTTAAGTCATGGTATATATGGTAATCGTCAAGAACAAGTGAACAACGAAACGATGGTTAGAATAAGATTTCATAAAAGCAAACACTGAAAACACATCTTCAGTAAAAAAGAAGAAGATAGAAATTAAGGATTATAAGGGCTAAGGTTGGATTCTCACCTACCCCTTCCCTATACTTACAGATTAATATTAATTATCAAACTAAAAAAAGTAGACAAAATTGACAAACTAGACATGGAAAAAAGTTCCTATTTGATGTCCTTATATTTACTACCTCTTCCAACCAACTTTGACTGATTACTCCCAGAAATTGTTCATTGTAAGGAAATAAATTGGCAATCTCAACGAGACATCTTTGTTTGTAGGGATAATTCTATATTCAAGACATCAACTTTCTTGTGCAATACTAAATTACCCAAAATACAGGATACCTAGAGACAGCTTAAACATATCGTCCAAGTCTCCATAAGAGTTGATTATAGTTACAAGAACAAAAAAATTAACACTCTCGAATTGTAAGATTATGGTCAAAAAAGTGTTTTCCGAAAAACAAATGGACCTGTATTGGCTTAATCAAGAGAACCAAGGATGTCATAAAAGCAACTAGGCGAGAGCAATCAAAAGAGCCCCCCGAAACTGCCAAAGAGCCAAAGCAAAATATAAATAACACCCCAAAGTATATTATTTGTACTATCTGAGGAATAAGGGCTTTCATCTTCTTCTTTTTCAATCGTTCGGATAGGTCTGCACAAGCAAGCCGTTGAAACTTAAGACTCTCAGAAGGTTCTCCGTTGTTTGCCTTGACAAAAAGAATCGACGGCAGGACCTATAAGAAAAGAACGCAGGGTAATAAGGTGTATCAATTAATAGGAAAGATGATCAAGAATTCTTGAACAACTTGCTTGTAAACATCAATTAGAACTCGTAACAATTCAATAGGAAGTAACATAAACCTATTAAGCGAAATAGGAGCAAAAAGAAAACACAGAAAAAGAGAAGGGATAAGAGCCCGAGTTTGTTAAATCAGATAGGAATCCTGTGGAGGCATACACATGATATTGAAATGGAGATAACCTGGTCCATTGCTTATACGTTATATCTATATACCTCATTCAGATAAGCTGAGAGAGCAGCAATACTAATATTCCCCTCCTTTGAGATCCTTTGAAGTTTTTCCCCAAGATAAGTAATGATAAGAGTCATTGAAGGAATCACCTACAAGATTGCTGAAATTTTTTAAAAACCTTCAACCAACTATGAGATAAATTGACTTGATTTTTAAAGCAACATAAGAGTATAAGAAGTGTCCTTTCTTACAAACCTAGAGATGCAGTTGGAAAGTACAAGCTTTTAATGATAACTTGGACTTTCCAAAACGGATCCATATTATTAGTACAGTTATAAGAGCGAACTTTAAACTAAGGGATCAAATACTTTTACTAGTTTTCTACTTCCTTACCAAGACCGAGATGAGTGAGAGCATTGGACTGTTGACCAGCATTTGAGTTGCCATAGCTGATAACTGCAAAGTACTTGGTACTATAGTCTACGAAACAAAGAAAGCATACAAAATCAGAACAAAAAAACATACACATTTTTTAACCAACAATTTAGCATAATGTAGTAGCCAATTCTTACTCACATTCAAAAGAGCATAAATAGTATCCGCAACCTCAGAAGCTTCAGCAGTGATCCGATACGCAATATCACCAGACGAAACACCATTACCACTTTCAAAAAACACTAAATCCCTCTCCAAAACCCTATCAAACACATGAACTCTAATCTTATACACACAATTCAAAGCAGCATCCCACAAAAACGCTTGCTGCCCGTAACTCGCAACAACTAAAACCAAAAACAACCCTCCAATCTTCAACCCCTCCTGTCTCAACCCAACCACGCCTCCTCTAGTCACAACAGTCGAGAATTGTCCGACTCGAGGCACGATTTTCGATAGAGAATACACTGCCACTGCACTGCAGAGCCAGCCCTTGAGAATATTTTCCCATTCTGATGATACAAAGGGTTTTATGGAGTGTAAAGATGAGATATTTGGGGCTAAATTAAGGGGGGTTTGAGATGATTTGATGGGTTTGAGATGAAAATTAGTGCGGGGGAAATAGAGAAAATTAGATGGGTGGGGTTTATATTTGACGGGGAAGAAGGGTATGAAAGATGAACAAGTGGGGGTTTGATGAAATATGTGGGAGTGAGTGATCATGCCGGAAAATCAAGAATGGCGCCGGCGGTGAGTTGTTAACAAGTGTGAGGTAGAGTTTGATAATGTCATGTCACGTCACGTCTGTTTTCAAATAAGAGGAAATGATGTGGAATTACCGTTTTGCTCGCGCCTCAGTTTTCGGATTGTTGAATATTATTGTATTCTCCTTCCTATCTCCATTTGTTTTTTTTTTGAAGAACCTATCTCCGTTTGTTATGAAAACAAAATAATTAAAGATGGAACTCTCATAGTTTAAAATAAATGTTCCATTCTTAGGCTTTTAGGACACTTCATTGTCATTTTTTTCTAAAGAATATTGCTACATGTATTTTAAAATATAAAAAAACATAGTTAGACTCATTAATAAATTAAAATTTGAGAAAATTTCTCCTAAAAATGACCTTAAGTAAGTTACCTAAGATGTGACATTTTTATAATAATAAAGTGCACTCCATGTATTCAAAAAAAATATCCCTAATATGCTATTTTTCTTTCTTTTAATCTTAAGTTCATCTTTAATAGTATTAATCTCTTTAAATTTTTATATAAAATAAAATTTTAAATTTATTAATGAATTTAGCTATATTTTTTATGCCTTAAAGTACGTGTCCAAAATCAAATCAATTATTATTTTAAAAGACAACTAAAAGACAAGTCAAAATCTTTTATGTATATATTAATAATGAATATCTGTAATAATTATTGTGACCGTTTGAAATTTCTTAAACTTAAAATAAGTTGTTTATTTCATAATTTTTTTTACATATTTTCATTTTTTTAAAAGATAAATATTTATTTTAAAATTTTAAAACCAAATATTATCTTCAAAATAAAAAATAAGTTACTTATTTTAAAAAAAAAGTACATACATACCTATTTTTTCTGAAAATATTATTTTCAGAAAAAATAGAGAGTCAAATACCCCCATTATTTGTACTCGGTTACACCAAACCTCAAGCCAGCCCAGCCCTTTAGAGCACTGCATTCAACTCAACTCAAAATCTAGATAAAAAGAATTCTACTTACTATTTTTTAATAATTCTTTTTTGAATAAAAAGATTTAAAAAAACTTTTATTCAAAAAAGGAATAATTAAAAAATATTAAATAAAATTCTATTAAAATTTAGAGTTTCGTGCAGTACCTATAAAATGAACCAGAAGAATCCTCAACTAATAAAGACGTGCCATTTATCAGTTGGAAATTTTGGGAACAAGTTTTGTACCCTTAGCATTGTTCCACTGTTTCTGCTCATTTTCTTCATAACCATATCACTAGATTGCGTACGGGCTAACACAGCAACACATGTTATACCCGTCAAGGAATCAGGACATTCCAACATTTCAAAGAAACAATCTGAAAGGCAGTACCGCAGTAATAGCTGAAACATTTAAATATTTAATAGAGCGAAAATGTACTTAACTTTATCCCTATGACGGTCTCTATACTTGATGATATCATTACACATTATGTTTGCCAGAGAATCCAAGCTAATCTATAAACAGAGAGAGCCAAAACCTAAGTTATTTGGACCCAAAACCACGAGGACTAGGCATGGCCGATGTTGAGTCTGCAAATTGCTTCCTTGACTGCGATCTTCTCTTCCTCCTGGCAGTACCGGGAGGAGCCTAACACAGGGAGAAGAAAGGTTCTTAATGGAAGCACTTTCAAAGCAAAAATTGTAGCTTAGCAAACAAAACAGAGAGTTTAAGATTTTCAAACAAATCTCCTAAAATATAAAAAGTTCTGACTTTAAAAAACATCTTTATGGTACATATATTAACATTTCATGACAAGGTTGGGTAGCTTATTTTGTTTTCAGTAATAACTATTTCCATGGAGTACATGGTCCGAAACAGCTGAATAGAGGAGGGTAATCTGAACTACTTGCATAATCTGGAGATGGGAGGGGATAGAGTCAAGAAAATTAATTTTACCACAAGAACATTCACATATCTTATGCACCTACATTTACCTATTAGATACTAAAAAATTAAACTTAAAAGCACAACAAAATGGAAGACTTTAAATATAATACATAAACTAACTGCCTACTTGGCCTCTGGTAGGCTGATTACATTTTATCCGCTCCTATAGTAGACCTTTTCTCTGCCATTCCTCTGAGTCTACATTAACTACTTCCTGTGGAGTAGACCTTCCTCAACCATGTCTTTTATGTATAAACGATTCTTACATCATACATAACTACAATATGGGGGCCATATGGCCGTAAAAATAGTTAAAGCCAATGTTCTCTCATCTATTTTTTTAACCGGTGTTCTCGGAGGCTTTTATATCATATTCTTGTTTAACTAACTTCCAAAGATTAAACCTACAACCCGAGCAAACAAAGTCCAGGCATTTAAAGTCTCTAATTTACAGGTGATAGTATATCTCAAATTCATCCAATTAATCTTACTACTAAAAGGAGGATTGATAAACAAGGACCTTTCTGCAGATCCCAGAGTTTTCAACTATACAGTATAAGTCTCGACACTTTCAATTGTAGTAAAGCTGGAAAAAATAACAGATAATATAAATAATTTGCACACTTGGGCAGATAAATTCTTTAGGGCTTTTGCTGAGCATGAAAAACTAGACAATAATGCTAGTAGTTATAACTTATAACCAAAGAAAAGAGCTAATTTTTCTCCAAGTATAGCATGCATGCAAATGTGACTGCTTTAAGTCTAGAACTTTGCAGTAGATAATGCAAAGTATATAATTTGGTCTGATACACTTGGCAGAAGTGAGGAATGAGAAATATTAAATATATAAGTAATATAAAAAATTGACTCAGAAATCGTACTTGTAAAACTGGGACAATCATAAAGTTATTCATGAGCATAATTCAATATCCATAGATATATGTAGAAGCAATGAAAAAGTAAAAGATATAGGTACCTTCTGCTCAGCTTTAAGAGCCTCCTGAAGATTGCTCAGAGCAGGAACAGATCCACCTTCCATGACACCCATCAAATTTTTCATACGAACTCGCATTTGAAATAATTGAGCAACAAGTTGATTCACCTGAATATCACGCAAATCATTACTGAGAAGATACATCTGATATCTAAATAACATACAATGAAGAAAAAGTAAACAGACAGAAGGCCATTACAAGTTGGCAATCATCTTGCCACTTATAAATACCTGTTGCTCTGTTTTCCCCGAATCTTGAGCAATACGCTTTCTTCGAGCTGGGGATTCCGCCAAAAGTTCTGGTTTCTCTCTTTCCTCTGTACAAATGTAGGCAGCTTAGTAGGTCTTTTAAGACAAAATCCACTTACGAAAGCTTTAAGGAACAATCTCACAAACATTGCTATCAATATAATTTCCTTAATTCACCAATCTTTAAGTATTGACATATAAAACACACACACAGATGATAGCATCATCCAGAAGAACGTTTTCCTATTAAAGGAAGTGTAGAGCAACTATTGAAGCTGTAAGCTCTGCCATAGCAAACTAAACTAAAAACTACTTAATTCCTCGTAGTAAAACAAAATGATCAGAATATATACAAGTATTGTGAGGGTGAGTTGAAGGAACCTTAACACCCAGAACAAATGAAGCAAATAGTTAAAGAAGCTGACTGTCAAGGGAAAAATACCTGGGGTCATTGCTTCAATCATCCCCTCCATTATCTTTAAGCTCTTCTCTGCCTCTCGAATTTGAGCAGGAGTAACCTGCATGAGATAATACGAGTAAAATGTATTGTTTTCACGACAAAGCATTAAAAAGCAAAACAGAAACAGTAATGTCTGCTTAGCCTTTATATTCCCTAGGTATGCATATAAAATACAAAAAGATAGATAAAGCAAAGATGTACAACTGTTTGCGAGGAATATTGTAAGAAGAAGAAAAAAAGAAAAGTAAACTTCTCAATTGACGAGTAGTATTCACTTCAATAACAGATGCAGGTATGGTACCTTCCCCATGCCGGGAATCATTCCGAGAACGCGAGACATGGATCCCATCTGTGCAACTGCACGAGTTTGCTTCAGGAAGTCATTGAAGTCAAACTTTGCACTCATTATTTTCTTCTGTAGATCTTCAGCATCCTCTTGGCGCATCTATCCAAGTGTCAATAAGAAGCTATCAGAATTTAATTAGCTATGGAAAGTGAGATAAAGTTTTGACACTCACAACTTCTTGTGCTTTTTCCACAAATGACAGAACATCTCCCATTCCCAGTATGCGCCCTGCCATACGATCAGGGTAAAACGGCTCAAGATCCTCCATTCGTTCTCCCCGTCCTACAAGCTTGATTGGCTTTCCCGATACCTGTCATAGGTAATCGTTAGCAATCAATATATAAGGCGACACTTTCTCAGATTTTACAGTCCATCAACAAAATATTAGTAATAGTTTCAACTGAAATCACCCAAGTCACATGAATTCTTGACATTCTACCAAATTACAGTTGGTATGCATAATAACATGTAGTTTCTTTATGGTTGTAGGTAAGTTCGCCATTTATCTGCTATGGAAATCCCTGACAAACTCATACCCCATTTGAACAGTACTAAAGAAAATCTAAACAATATATTTAATAACTGCTTCCTTTAGTTCTCTTAATTGTTTTGAAGTGTATATGAACTATATGAGAGAGTTGGTCATGAAACAACATCCATCAGAAGTTACGAGATAACAAAGGCTGACCTCCTTCACACTCAAAGCTGCTCCACCTCTTGAATCCCCATCTAATTTTGTCAAAATGGCACCAGTGATTCCAATTTCAAGATTGAAAGTGGTGACCAAAGCTGCACAATTATCAAGGACATCAAGAGAGGCATAATAGTATCTGTATTTACGAATAGATGAAAAATTATTAAAATGAGTGAATGTTAACAAATATATGTCAATAGTAATTATGATGTGTAAAACCAGATTAGATAACGGTAGCAGATAAACACGAGAGAAATCATAGCCTTAATTTGTAGTATATTGCATGCATGGTATTAGGGATAGGTTATATACAAGTTACTCGCGGTACCAGGTCCAGAATATAGGAAAGCATGGGTGCCCTTAAGGCTGCAACATATTAGCCATAGACGATTCTACATATTGATACAGTATAATTATTTTGATGGTACAAGGATGTTTTTATAAAGGAAATCAAAAAAGAGTTAAGAATTCGTCATCTATTAGATCAGATAACTGCTGCAAGTACCTGCGGCTTCTTGGCCTGTCATGGCATCAACTACAAGCAAAATTTCTGTGGGATTCAATTCCCGTTTCACCTCTTTCAATTCATCCATCATATCCTTATCTATCTGATACAAAAATGAGCAGAGACACTTTAAATATATTGCCTGCGGACATCAAAGAAATATTTTAACCATCTCTATATTAATGAATGCAGCGGCAAACCTGAAGTCTTCCAGCTGTATCCATTATGACAACATCAACATTTTTCTTTTTAGCCTCTATAAGACCCTTCCTAGCAATTTCTGCTGGTTTTACCTCAGTACCCATGGAATAAACTGGCACATCTACCTGTTTTAATGATACACTGGCTATGAGAATGATTTGAGTGATCTTCAATCTGAATACTAGCTTTTCTTGAAGGAAATTTTAACAGCTACTTACCAAGGGAAAATTGAAAGATCTATAGAGTTACGAGGAAGACTAACTAGCACATTTGGAGTTACAAAGATCTCGCTGACACGCACGCAACACACAGTAAGTCTGTACAAATAAATGACAGACTCTTTCTACCAACTTTAAGAAGATAAAGAAAAAAATAAAGAGAAAGAGCACCGATATCAATCAAGAAATGCACAAGTTAAGGCATTCTTTTTAGAAAATAAGGAGTCAGACTAAGAATGCATCAAGTTCCTAAATCAAAGGAGTTCCAAGCGCCCTGGGCAAGGACGATAACATAGATCTACATTAGACTAACAGATATTATCTTTTACTGCAGTAAGGTACTGATGAAAGAAGTTGGCAACCTGTTTGCCCAGGATAAGAAGCTGATCAATTGCAGCAGGTCTGTACACATCTCCAGCAATCAGCATGCAACTCTTCCCCTGTTACAAGAACAAAGGCCGCATAGACTGATAGTCATATTTTTTTTGTGCAACAAATATGATAGTGCGGATGTATACTATTGTTAGTGTTTCTTGGTATTTGAAGCGAGGGAAGTTAGAAATTTTTAAACACCTGCTTCTTAAGGTACACCGCTAACTTGGCACTAACAGTTGTCTTTCCAACACCTTGTAGACCTGCCAATAAAATTACAGTGGGCCCAGATTTGGCAAAAGACAGTTCAGAAACCTCTCCACCCATCAATTTAACAAGTTCCTCACTTACAATCTGCATCACACGAATACTCTGATTAGCACCTTCACTCTGAGACAAAGTACATCACTGCAGTTGCATCCATTAAAGTAACCTCACTAGATATAGTAATTAGTAAGTGTTATGCTAATTTTACTTAATTAATTTTGTAACTTTTTGTTGTTGATATTGATCTTATTGTGATCAGTCAAATAAGTGCATCCTAAGCAACACAAAATGCACACAGTAGATACAAAATGAGGTGTACACATTCATAGAATGACTGAAATGGAAAATGGTTGAGTGGAAGAAGTAGTGATTACTGAAATATGTGCTTGGATATTGTGGTCACTGAAACAGGTTTAAGTTTGCAACAATGGAAATTTGCTTGTATTGTAGAATACTATGTTGGAGATTAGTTGAAGTAGAAAGTCAATAAAGATGGTATATGCTATCCTTCTAAGATAAGAGACTGGACAGAAAATCGAAAGATTAATTATAACATCCTGCAATGATAGTACAAGAGATTCTATGATGCTAATATAGCTAATGGCTAATAAACATCTGAAGAAGGAAATTTTTTGTAATGTGCATTAAAGCTATCAATCTCTATGTACTAGCATTCCAATCTTCAAAAATATCAACAAAAACTTCACTGGAAGGTAAACATATGAAATGTATTAATTTTCTTTTAGCTATTAAAAATGTATTATTTGCTTGCATCATTTGTATATACAACAGGATAAATTGTGTACACACTTACTTTAACCAATTGTTGATCTGGTTTTACTCCTCGAGTTACACCAACACCAACAGCTTGTTCACTCACAGATTGGACGAACCTTCGGACAACAGGAAGGCTAACCTGGAAACAACATATTTGAGTCGATTACAATTAATCTGATGCATCTTTCGGTTGAGTATATTAGTCTGGGACAACTTACATCTGCTTCGAGAAGAGCACGTCTAATGTCTCTCATGGGTTCGACAATATTTTCTTTTGTCAATATTTCTACAGCAGAAATGCATCATGGACATAATATATTAGGCAAGTCAGCACATAACTCAATCATATCTCAAATGAACTAGTCCTGAAATAGAAACATAGGAAGTGAAACAAACCTTCTCCTTTGAGCTTGTTCCAAGCAGATTCGAGACCGCTAGTGAGCTGTCCGAACATTTCAGCTTTAACTAGTAAACCATCGCGGCCAAAGTCATTCCTCCTCCTATCACTAGTAGAAGAAGAATATACAAAACCCCATAGTTGTCTCTGAACAGTAATAAAACACAATCACAAATGAATAAGCAAGCGAGAATATGATACTAAAAGTAATAAGTGGGGATGTATTACTACTTACAGTGAATGAATTATGTGTAGAGTGCAGTAGAGGAGAGTGGGTGGAGATATGTGTTGTAGAAATGAAGCTGCTTGGAACAGTTAGGGTATTATTATTATTATAGTTATATCTACAAGTGTGTGAAATTGCAGATATATGTAGAGCTTCCATAGATGAACAAGAAGAAGAAGGGTGCTCGCTCTTTGGAGTTATGGCTGTCTGTATATGTATTCTTATTACAGTATTATATCATTCTATCCCTTTACTGGATATTTTGGATAGATTGATAGCTTTCATCACTTGCTCTTTTTTACTCACACGGACACGGAGTATACTTGGGTCCATTAATTTATTACATTACATACATATAATTTGTGTCCAACGGACGAACACTATCCAACTTAACCGTGCAACATTATTTTATACTAGTATATCAAAAAGTAACGGTGTTCGCATTTTTAACAAAATTTTCGCAAGCCAAAAATTTATTAATTTATCTACTAGATAAAAATTGAGTACTAACGATTTCCAACTTACTAATCTACTCCGTTGTATTACAAATAACAAAAATACCAATTCTCGGGATAAACACGGTATTTTAATTTTTTTACAGACAACAATATCGGGTGACATTCCAAACCGATGGAATGCATGCTTTGTCATTCTACATCTGCAAAGTTGTTATCCTCAGATTCAGAATCTAACCAATTGTCAAGTGTACTCCCTACTTGCAATCTGAGTGACAAACACGGTGTGATAAATTATAACAGCATCAATATTTAATATCTATGTGATGACCGTCATTACATCAAGCCATCAAGGTACCAACAGCTAACACTGAATCAGTGCCAGAAACATATTCATCCGAAACAAGCGGAATTGTCTTCCATACATTTGTAGTCCTTTTCCCTGCAAGTTTGAAACTCCAATCTTAAGAATTTATGTGCTATACATTACCATTTTCTGATGAAGATATGATATTCTCACCACTGAACGCAGGATCCTTTTTTGTGCAAATGGCAACATAATGTGAACCAGCAAGTTCCCAGAGTGAAAATTGCCAGTCTCTTGTGTGGCTGCCTGGATCCTCCAAGGGCTCAACAACTATCTCAGAAGCCTGACAGCATGCTGAAGCTATTAGTTATCAGGCTATATTTCTGAAATTTCCTTTGTCAAAAACAAATTAAAAGTCTAACGATACATACTCGTGGCACAGATATACAACACTTGAACATAAGTTCACTCAAATCTAATGTTGTGTTTGGTTGGGAAGATAGGAATGGAATGGAATGGGTGAAATTAAAAGAAAAATAATGGAGATTTAAGGAAATATTTGAGAAAAATGAGAGAGTGCAAATTTGTTATGATAAGAAATGGGAAGAAAATATATATGAAAAGGAATGGAGCATTCTTTCTCGAATTGGGAGTTTAAGTTGTAGTTTATGTTGTTAGGAATGGAATGGAGGTAGGATGAAATTTTTGAACATTTACCCATATTGTAGCTCATATTCATTCCATTCCTTTCGATTTCATTCATCCCAACCAAACACAACATAAGATTCTATCACAATTCACAACATGTCCTTTGTATGGGCAAAGATAAAGAAATTACTGTTTATATGCTCATGTATAGTTCAAAACCACAATCAGCATCACACAATTGATACCCAAAAAGAAATCAAAAGTGATATGTGATATATTTAAAGGTCAGACAAGAACACTTGTTAACTAATTCTAGTTCCACATATCCATGTCTATTTTTTTACCATGTAAGGTAAATTTATAGGAGAATATTACTACATAATGTTGTATTATTCTCCTTTAATACTAAAAACTCGTATTACTCTCATCCTGACTTCCAAAATTATCAAGTCTTAAAAAATTAGTTAAAATTATTATATATCAATTATTTTTTTGGATTTTATATTCTGATACCACCCTTGAGAAATTCTGGTTTCACCACTGAGCATAAATAGTTGCGGTTACGTATAATTATTTTCTAGATCATATTTCCACTGTTTATTACATAATATACCTCAGATTTTGATTTCATACAACGATGGATGCCCCCTTTATTAGGTAGGCATGGACTGGATTGTAAAGGTTCTGAAAGGCACACCAGAGAAACCCCTTCCCAAAGCTTTAACATATGCTTCCTGTAAGTGATTAGTTACTTTCTATAAATATCAACGATGACATCATGCAACTTTATGCACCCATAATATATCGCCCAACAAATGCACACACATAGCAAATGTTCCATAAGGGGAACAAAGTGAGCGACCCCCAAAGAGAAAGATATGTCATATAAGCAATCATGTATATTACATAGCATTAATAATAGGAACACAGATCACAGTTAATTCACATAGACCACAAAGATAACAGACAATTACTTCAGAAACCTAACTCGCCTTGAACGTCCACAATTTTAGAAACTCCTGGCTCTGAAGTTCAGGGTCTGATATAGACTTTAAGAGTTCCATTTCTTGTTGAGAAAAGTAACGTCAAGCAAATGACGTGATATTGTGTTTTATATTTCGTTCCTTGGCTTCTACATCGATGCCAATCTTATGATTAAAATAAAATAAATCTAATCAGTTTAACTTATAAAAAATGTAAGCCTAGATAACTTTGTAAGAGACCATCTATAAATACACATTATTTTAGCATCAATAATGAGAATGACAAAGACACTAACCGGATAATCGATAGTCACTCCACATGCTACTAAAGATGCAGAGTGAGATATATTGAAGTGCAATTCTGGTGGGTTCCAGTCGTCATTCTCTGGCCATTCTAACTAAATACAATATTCCAAAAAACATTTTTAAGTATCGACATCTTTAGAGGGTTGAAATCTAAAACAGTTAATAATAAACAGGAAAAAAGCAGGGTACCTCGGGTTTTCCATAAAAATTCTTCCTAAACTTCAATGATCTCGGATGAAGTTGATTATCTGATCTATTAGTAAAGAATATAGTTATAAATTACTATCATTGTTCTTCTTTTGTGAAATTACAAACAGGCTTTAATAAACTATACAAATTATTTTGTATCTTATATCACGAATTATATTAAAACAAATCTAAAGAAAGCACCAGCAAATAACTACCCATACATCGTGCGATAATAGTGCGAACCAAAGCACGGGATAGCAAAGTCCTCTTCTCAGTTTATATGTGTGCATTCTCGTAACATGTTCCTTCTCAGATGGTGATACAAGGCCATAGTATTGGTTAAAGAGTTTCTCAGTCATGTCATCATGTGTAGCGTACCACATATGGGTTTCCCTGCACAACATAAAATTTTCTCCAGATTATACTCCTATCTCAAGTTAAATGTGCCCTTGACTTTTGGCCTGTATATTAAGGATTCATTGATCACATAGCTCTTCAAACTATTTTTTTAATTTTCATTTGTAAAAAAAAAAAAAAAAATACTTAAATTTTTATTCGCAAAAACAAATTTAAAAAAAAAAAAAAATTTACGGAAGTATCTGATCACATTGAATGTACAAGAGTTTAAGGGGTCATCTAAACGGAGTTACTAATATAACATAAGAAAGCTAATGAAAAACACACAATACAGTACATAGAGTGCAAAAAACGATACTCCCTCCGTCTCTTATTACTTTTCATGTTAATCATGTGCGCGTTTGTCAACACACACTTTTTCATCGTTAATATTTTTAATTTCGTATTAGTATTAAATATAAAAATTTTACTGTATTAAAGTACTCACAAATACGAATCAAACAAAATCACTCATGATTATATTTTGTCTTATAAATTATGTGTAAACTAGTAGTCAATCGCTTACAATGAACAGTACAAAAAGTCAAAACAGGAAATGTTTTCGGAGACGGAGGGAGTACCATACATTTTAGATGGAAGTTGCAAAGGGGGCAGAGAGGTTGATCAAGTAAAGAATTTTATATCAAAACTCTGTACTCTCATTCTGAAACACAGAGAAGAAGATGCTACATTGATATATGAATACAATAAGAATAAACACCCAATAATTTGATAAACAAACATATTACATATATCATATCATCGAATTGCGTGAAAAAGCGATGACTGTATGGATGTTCATATACATCAGTGAGTACAAGTGACCGTTGATTTTATCTTCGATGAAATCGTTATAACGTTGGAGGCTCCGACGTAACCCACCCGACTCGCACACGACACAAGTTCAACTTACTGATTTTTTGAAAATTTTAAGATTAACAGTCTGTTTCAAAAAAAAATTTAATTTTTCTAACTTTAAAAAATTATTCTGAGCGCATTTAACTTTATTTTTTAAGTTAAAAATTATATATATATATATATATATATATATATTTCAACTTATAAATTATTCATAAGAAGCAACGAACCCGCCCTGCATATATCATTAATTATTTGTCAGTTATATATATTAAGAACAGAGGAGTACTATATATTAGAATGAAGCAAGATTATATGAATTTAACAGAACATAACAAGTAATAATACCAATGATTAATAAATAAAAAACAATCACACATATTGTTGGAAAGGTTAAAGACTGCTTCGTGATAATGAAGCCACAAGCAGACAAATTACACAGACTTGACTTGTTAGGAATCAGAGGATATTAGTATGACAACAATATGAGATGGCTAAAGATGAAATAAAGTAAAGGAACACCAGCAGCAAGCGTAATAAACATGAATGAGAACCATAAACAAGATATTCAAACCACAATGCACACTCTCCTACTTGTTCCACTACCAGTCAGTAGAGATATAACAACAATCCCGCCATCCTATACGATGACTTTCAAGTTTAATTTTCATCGCCAGGCTTCAACCCGCTCCATTCTTGAATTCAAGCGACTAACAATGGTGCTTCCATGGCTCTTGTCCACTGCTTTAGTAACCAAAGGCCGCTCATTGTTTTTCCTGGACCATCTCTTGAAACTTGAGTTACTTGACTGCCCGTGCCTGGTTTTTGACATGTTCGATGGAGTCCCTTCCAGTGATATCTTACTATCATTGTCTTCACCTGCATCTGACTTGGTGTCAACTTGACTTGGAGATTCACAAGGACAATCATCAGTCAAATGTCTGTTTCCAGGTTGAATTATATCCTCAATAGAGTTGAGAGAACCATTAGTTTCTTTTAAGGTAAAAGAGTCATCCTGAGAAGGGTGTGCAGGATTTTGCTGGAAGGGTTCTGTGCATATGAATACTTGCTCCTCTTCACTTGTCTCATTTACCTCGACAGTTGTTGGCTGTGAAAAGCTGCTGTGACCATTTTCATCAGATGGCTCTAAGTGGGACGGACCGGCATCTGCAACGAAGTCCTCTCTGTCCTTCAATGTCTTCTCAATTAAAGTCTTGAGAAAATTCATCACTTGGACTGCATACATAAGTGCCGTCAAAGGATCTGCCATCTGGAAAAATAAGTCACTGTTAACCTATCATGACACAAAGAATTAAACAGATGGGAGGACCAGCCCTATGATTCAGTTAACAAAAGCTTTATATATGGCATAGACCATGCCTTCACGAAGGGAGGGTCCATATCACTTGTACAGTACACTCCATAACAACTCCCCCCCCCCTCAAAAAAGCAGAAGAGAATCTCGGTTTGACCTTGCAAAGAATGCTATGTGCCTTCCATTGATCTTGGTTGATAAAAACTATAATGTTTCTTGCAAGAACAACTAATGCTAGAACTTGCTACTTTGCAATTTAACGAGTTAAGACGGAATTCATGGTTAATATGACAACTGACTCTTAAGATTGAACAACAGAAGTTTTTGGAGAAACAAATTAGAGTTTAAACTTAAGATTTCCAATCCCCTAAGACAATTTTTCTCAAACATTAGCCAGAAGGTAGTCAATGAGCCAGTGTAATCCTATCCAGCCCTAGATAATGCATCACAAAACAGGCTAAAAGTGGTATTTTTATTGTTTCTCTTGGCAAATATATCTGCAAGCTCATAGTTCTTCACATTTTCCAATTGCATTGTGCACTTATCTTCAACCTCGAGATTACATAAGCCTCTTAACACTATAAGGTTTCGACTAACCTGAGTCATGTTTGGTGCAAACACCATAGCTACATTACGTGCAGTCATTTTGTTAAGATTTTCCAGTTGAGCAACATCAGCCATTAGATTAATTGCCCAGTCCAGTAGAGCAGATTCTGTTGATGGAAGGAGCGCCACAAGCCTGGCACACTCCTCTTCTGACTGGGCCTGCATAACCTCCTCGGGTGATAGAGAGTCTAATATTCCACTTGGAAGTTCCCTGAACCACGCCTATATAAAGACCAACATATTATTCAAGTTAATATAATTCCGGGAAAATTGCATCATCACTATACCGCAGACATATAGAACTTGGTTCTGCTCTGATTTTGACAAATTGCCAATCTTTTTATAGACAACCATATCTGATTCAGACTCGACTCAGAAAATTATCAGATATTCACCAGGGTAAACTACAAAGATATGATTAGATCTTGTTTAGCACACCTGCCACCCAAAAGTGACACATAAAATTGCATAAACCAGTTGAAGTTAATATAATTAGCATGGTACAATGTACTACTTGATCTGGCATATAATACTTGTGGTCAGCATGGTAAGGTCTCATGCAACTGAGTCATCATTCTGCACATCTAAGCTCCTAGCGGTAGAAACAACCCCTATTACAGAAATGATTGTTATTTAAAGAAATTCACATGTTCACGAATTTTCACAAGGAGCAAAATAAGTGAGGATGCGGAGGGAAAAAATGCCCTGCATAGATATATAAGAATATTTGTAGAATCATGATATGATTTAACCTTGTGTCTCCTAAAATACTCAGGAACATGAACGTGGTACAGGAAAAATCACCCCTGCATTCTTCTTTAATTAAAATGTGCACATTTCAAGTTTCAAACAACTACCTTGATAAGACCTGCTAAGCAGTGCACATCTATGTTGTCTGGCACCACACCTCTGTTCAGTTCTTCCCTAATGTACTCTTCTTGGCTGTTTTCACCGTTAATTCTGAATATTCCTTCTGCCTACACTTGCAAGTTAGAGTCAAAAGTTATAAACAAACAATACTTTGCACATAAGCTTCGTTCAGAAAATATTCTAGACAGTAATAACCGATGGAAAAAGCACATGCCATATGAGAAAAGGATTTTAATTAGAAAGAGAGTATATAGGAATCACACACCTCCAAGCCTCCTCGCAAATATAAACGTCTTTGCATCATTAAGAGTATTGTAGGCACACTGTTCCCTCTGGAGTCGAATGAAAGCTGCATAGATTTTGTTGAAACTCCAAAAACACTTGTACTGGGAAAAACTAGGCCAAGTCAATAATGTCTTTTTTATCTCTTATCATGTCAGATAAATTTACAAGGTTCTGACATGATGGAGTGAGCATAAATGATGAAACTTTACACTCATAAAAAACCAAGCAATACATACAAATATATTACATGTACATAAGATCTATTTAGTTTCTGAATAAAACAAACAAATATATATATATATATATATATAGCTATGAAAGTTTCCATAGTAACTTACCAATAACAAGACAAACATAGTATAGAGGTATAAGATACTACTTCTAACAACATAGTTTTGGGACAAGTTGGTCACCTAATATGGTATTTGACAAGTATGTTATTCCCAATGTAAAGAGAAGTTATAATTAGTCACCTAACAAGCAACACATTATCTTGACTGGATGGTTCTATGTGCTTCTATGTCGGTTTAACGGTTTGTGCATCCCGCTTTCAGGTGATCTCATACAAATGTATTCTCATTAGCCCTATTATTAGCACATAGCACAAGATACCTTTTATTTAGCCAAGAGCAATATTCGACAAAGATCAATTGTGTTAGTTCATTCACCTAAGATCATGTCCTGAACCCAGTTCCAAACTAATCTACTAATGACAATGAGAATCAGTTGATAAATTACAAGTAACAGGTCTATTAAACAATGACCAAACCAAATCCCCAAAGAACTTCAAAACTAAAAAGAACCAATCTCAAAGCCACTAAAGTGTACCAGACATAACATAACCAATTAAAATTTAACCACAAACTTACAGACACAAAACCCCTAACCTAAAACTCAAAAAGATTTAAAAAAGAAACCAACCTGGCACTGGGAGGCCTCCTGGAAACTTCAGGTTCAAACTCAACAGGCAAACCAAGAAAGCCATTAAATCTATCAAAAGTAACATGAGCAACATGTCTAACATTTCTAGGTACACCAATCTCCATTGATTCAATAACACTTTCACTACTCTTGCAAGCAATAAAGGACTTTCTAAACACTGTAAACCAAACACCCAATAAAGACAGCTGATCTCCCTCCTCCCTCTCTCTCCTCTTTCTCTCTCTAAATACACCCTCTTCTTCTTCTTCTTCTTCTTCTTCTTCAACTCTGTATAAATCTACAGGACTAGTGTCAAAAAAAGAAGATGTTTGTTGGTGAAACACATCATTATCTGAGATGGGTATGGAACTTTGAGGTGAAGAAATGTTACTAGGGGAAGATTGTACTAATATATCTGTCATTATTAATGATCTTGTCAAAGTTGTATACTATGACACAACTTAAAATCAAGAAACAATGCAAAATACTCAAAAATAGTTTGGTGGGGTTGGCTAATAGGAGTATCAATTGTAGATTACAAAAGAAAATGTACAAAATTGTATCAAAGTTTGTGACTTTAGTCTAAGTGGAGTTGGAGTGAAGGAAGGTTTTTGGACGGTAAGATGTAAACATCATTACATCAAGGTTTATTCTTTCAAGCACACGCATGTGTATGTATATATTGTAAGTAACTGTGTATGTATAGGAGTAGAAAAGGGTCAGTGGCTTGGGAATTATGACATGGAGGAGCGCTGAGAAAGATGGATGTGAAGACGAGGAAGAGTGCTTTTGTTTTTTTTGTTGATATCATTGCAAGCAAATCTTGATTAACACCTTTAGATGGGACAATAATCTAATTTCTGGCTTTATTTATTACAGTATTTATTTTATACAAAAAAATAGGGTTATATCTAGTAGTAATAAAATATGGTTTTCTAATTATTATATTTATAAAATCAGGCAATTATTAGGTGTTCTTGCTTACAAAGTGACAAAAAATAGTTAGTCGACATCATATTTTACGTAATAGAATGTTCGTATTAGGTAGATTTTTTAAAAGTGTGATAGAGAGATTTCCATTTATTTTATTATATAATAATATTGAAAAATACGTAAAAATTTTAATTGAAAATTTATTTATTTAATAAATCAGTCAGATCTTAAATCTAAAACCCTATATCTACATCTGTTTGCCATTGCATTAATCATTGTAGATAGGAATTGTTCTGTAGGTGTAATGGGTAAACAGTAAAATTAATCCGGATGATAGTAATGATGATTATTATTAAATTCAGGATAGTAATATTTGCCCACTCTAGATTACTAATTGCACATCCTAAGCTTTATTTAGACGGGTAGGTCTTTACCCTTGCAATTATTGCTAGTGTTACGGTGGCTCTTGTCCATGTTTTGCTTTTGTATTTTATATTATTTTTTTTGAATAATTTGATTTATAATCTTACAAATTAGTACTTGTTTTAAAAAATTCTCGGATGAGCCACGAACACGTGACATGGAACGGCAGAGGATAAGTCCACTGACACTTGAACTATCTAATTGTGCTCGCTTTTATATTTTATATTAAATGTGTTATTAAAATTATTATCTTATTTTATATTTTAATAAAAAATAAATAGAAGTGTTATAATAATAATATAATTTCTATATAAAAATTATCCTTGAATGGAAAACTATTATTATTTAAACGTTCAGAAGTATAAACATAAGATATATCACTTAAAAATATTGAATTATAAATTATAATCTCACTTATATTATCTCTATTTGTAACTTTATTTTTCAAAAACAAATGGAGTACTTATTTTCTAAAATATTTTTTCCGTATCTAATTAGTTGTACATTTATTTGTTAAGTCAAATTAACTAATTTTTTATTATAATTTAAAAATAATATATAATTTAAAAATTAAAATTTATATTATTAAAAAGTATATGTAATCTACTTTAAAATGTGTTTTTTAGTTTTTCAAAATTATAAAAAAAATTATTTTTAATTTTCAATTAAAAATTAGTCAATTTGACCATTAAAAAATTAAAATAGAAAACTAATCAGGACGAAGAGAGTACTGTTTTGTGAAAATAAATAAATCATTTTTTAAATTTCATTTTTATTTAATAAATTAACATTTGAATTATTCATACTTTATAAATATATACTATTTTATACATATATTAAAACTACACAACTAATAAATAAATTTTAATTTAATTTTAATTTAATATTTTAAACTATTTGAATTATAGTTTTCTTTCGTTATATACATATTTGAAAAGTATTTTATAAGTTTTCACTTATTTTTATTAATAAATATTCCTTACATGTATTATTGTAAAAAAATTATTTATGATACTTTTCATATAAGAATAAAATTTTCTAATATGTATAAATATTAAAATATTTATTTTTAATTAAATAATATTATTTCTTTCAGTGATCTAGTTATCTTGTAAAATATAATTGAAACTCATAAAAGAATAAATCGAACTATACATGAGTTGAGGACTATTTAGTCAAAATAAATTATAGGGTGTGCAACTAGTAATTTATGGTGTGGATATCACTACCCTAAATTAAATCGTGTTTTCACTTTTCTTCCACATGTAATTATTTTTCTCCAATACTGTCGGGCAAAGGTAAAACATTCTTGATTAATATATTACATTGGTCTAATTGCGCGGAAGGTTCTTATCTAATAAAATAGGAACATAATTTTGTCATAAACCACCAACACTGGAAATCTGGAATGAGTAGTAATTTATCTCATCTTTATAAAATAGTTTTCAAATAAGAATATTTCTATTTACCACCAACTCAAATTTTATAGCGTTTAGTCAAGTTCTGCTCCATTAAAGTTTATTTGCTTGGAACTGTGATATACTTCCGAACTCTTTCATCTGATTTTTTTCTTGAAAACATCAGTCTGCATTCCAGAGGGAGCCGGATAAAATCGAATAACTGAAAAAATTCAAAATTTATATAAAATATTTAAAATGATTGAAAATGTATTAATATATATCACAAGTGCGGTTAACTCCCCGTGAGGCGTGAGGTATCAAAATATTTTAACTAATAATATAATATAAATAGAATTTTATTTAATATTAATATATAATAATTGAAATAAAATTTTATTTAATATAATATATATATATATATATATATATTGAGCTCATATTTTAGTAAGTATTCTACATTAACATGTATATACTTACCTATGGATGAGAAATTTAATATTTCAGTTTTAATAATGTGCTAATATATTATACATTTCTAATATTATTATTAGTTTTATTATATAATATTAACCATCATAAAATTACTGTAATAATTATTATTATTATAAGTTATATAAATAAATAAATATTAAAAACACTCAAGAAAATAAAAGGCAAACAATTTAAACATGAAGTCATATAAATATAAATATGTCAAAATATAATGCTAGTGTTAAAAAATTTTTGGAAAACAACTTAATAAATGTGAAAGTGGTGTTTCAAAAAAAAAAAATTGTGAAAGTGGCAAAAGGCTTGCAGCACTAAAGATGTACGCATTGCAATTCCGTTGGGCTGGTCGAGAAAGATGCCAGCCTAAAGTGTTTCTGGGGCTTACATGCTGCTAGGCTCCCCAAATTATACATACATGCCATATAGTTAAATACATGCTGCTTTTATAACGGCCCTGTTGCTCTTTTTACAATTTGAATTTAAACTCAACCTACCCACCGCCGGTATCTACAACGTCTACCCCAGGGCCGCAGGGAGGAAGCCACTGTAGCTTTAGCAGGGCCAGTTTCAAATCATTTTAAAATTTTATATTATTAAAAATAAATAATTAGAATTAGAATTAGAATTAGAAAATATAGTTCACACATTGAAAGAGTAAAAATAAATTATATATAATTATAGTGATTAAATTCAACTTCTTCTAAATCACGACATTCATCCATTATTAAATCAATATTAATAATTTTTTTACTATTTTTCTATTAATGTAGATAAAAAAATAATTCATTTAGTTAAAGAGAAACCGATATCAATGCGTATATAATGAATAATTTAATATTGTTAAAATTTTAAAGCCATAGATACATAATTTTGGATCTATCTTAAAAAATTCTAATATTAATTTATTTTGTTTGGTTGTAGATCGTGTCGAATGGTGAGTACAAAAGTGTAGAGCACAGGGTACTAGCGAACTCGAGCAGGGAATCAAGGATCTCAGTAGTGATGTTTATGAATCTGACCACATGGAAAGAATCAGCAGATGGGGGTAAGTACTATGGGACTTTGCCGGAGTTGTTGACACCAGAATTTACTCAACAAGAGTACATGGAGAACTTCTACACCAAGGGATTGGATAGCAAGTCATTAATAGATAAAATTACTATTATGAAGAGAAACTAGTCCTCCGCCCAACTTGGCCTATCCAATAATTTAGTTGGTAGAAATAAATTATTTATCCTATAATTAACCAGCTGATGGTAATTACTTGTGTGTCTCTGATCATATATATATGCATTGTATTTGTAGACTCAAACGTTGTGTTCTATATTTCTATTACTCCTTTTCTTCCGCTGAAGAAAACAGTTCAGATGTTCAAGTTTGACTATAAATTTTGAGGAATATATAGATACGATTTTAATGTGAGACTTTTTTCTATAAAATGCAGAATAATGATTTCACATATTTATGACCACACTGTGTTATGCTTCCTCCATCGAAATAGAAATTGGCATGTTTCGACCGCAAATTAAATACGGAAAAATGTTAGTATCCTAAAAATTATTTCAAATGTAACTTTTTTATAATATTATGAGATTATGTGCACATACATGTGAGCCCACGAATTAAAACAAATCATATGACCATACCACGTCATTTGATAATAAAAAAATTTGAAATAATTTTAACATTGCTCTTAAATATGGTATATATAGTCGGACAACCTTTTGCCTTTTTCGTCGCAAGTAGAAAAATCTAATTATTGAGTGACAATCAACGCTGCGTGAATCACATTGCTGAGCGTGTTACGGATCTTTAGTTGATGCAATTTTTAAAATTGTCAAGTAGATAATTAATACAAGTAACTACATACAGAAGATAATATTAAATAAATAAATAAGAATGTGAGAGTTAATTTCCAAAAATAATGTGAGAGTTGTGTGCATCCCTTTGTCAGGATGACACGATGACACCCCAGAAGGTAATTAACCACTAATTTGCCATAGACAATACTTTATACACGGTACTACTCGATCGACCCATATTAATATTCTATTTTAAAAAAAATAATGTATGTTAAGAAAAATTAGCTGTATAATAATTTTTCATACGTATCATATTTATTATTACTATATTATACTAAATAAAGTAAGTTTTATATTAGAAATAATAAAAAAAAGGGTAATCTTGAATTTTTTTACATTGAAAGTAGAAATGAATAATTATTATGAGACAAATTTTTTTCCCAAAAGAAATTAATATTATGGGACAGAGGCAATATCGGGCCCGTTTGAATAATCTTATGATAAATTACTTTTTTACTTTTATACATGATAAGTGACAATAAGTGATAAGTAAATGATTATTTATAAGTTATTAATGTGTTTGGATGATTTGCTTATAAAATATCAGATATTTATTATAAAATTTATAATAAAAAACTTTTTATATTTAATGGATTATTTAATTAATAAATATATTTTGAACTAAAAAAAATTAAAAATTTAACTTCTTCAAAATTAATTTAATAATGTAAAAAAATGAATACTTTTTTTAGAAAAAATAACAGATGAATCGAATCAAATATCAAGTCAAATAAAATCTTTAAAGATTGTTGATTATATAGAAAAAAATCGATTACAATGTGATTATTATAAAAAATGATGAACGAAAAGGAAGATTTGAAAGCATATAAAAAAAATTGTCGCATCACTCTCTCCCTTATCTAAAAATATATGGGATTAAAAAAGTACGTTGATGACTACTTAGAACACTTACTTTCATATAAATATAAATATAAGCGGTGTTATGAAAGACGGGAATCAGAGTTACACAGTTAAGATACCATCTAGTGATTAATAGGGCAATTGGTGATTAATCAGAGTATTAATCGGAAATAATTTAATTTAATAAATAATAATATATAATTATATTTAAACATTTTCAAATTATTATAAAATTATAATGAAAAAAATATCATATATCATTAACCAGTATATATGTATATGTTAATTTACGGAAAAATCACTTATCATTAACATTTTAAGTGGTTTATACCTAATGATCATCATTTAATAATTAATCTTAATAGTTATTACATAATATATCATATAATTATTAGCAATTTAAGAGAGTATTTAAATTTTATGAAGTATTTAAAAGCATACAGCCCATGTTTATTGTAAATTTATAATAAAAATATATTAGTTATTGATTTTTTAAATATTTTATTTTATTTTTAAAATAAAATATTTTTTTACCGAATTTGACTGTCTCGGCCAATTATTTTCGTATCGACCGATTTTTGACCAAGTTTTTAAATAAAACGCCTTTTAAACCCAATTTCAATTAATCAAAAACGGGATGCCCGTCTTTTAGAATAGTGCATATAAGTTTAGAAATGAGCTTTTTAATGGAGATATCAAACAGACACAACTAAGTTCTTGTGGGCTTAGAGCAACTCCAACTTTAGCTCATCTTAGCTATAATACATGACATGGCAGTAAACAGTAATCAATTTGGCTAACAGGCCTTATTTTCCCCAACTCCAACCGTGTCACTTGTTAGCTAAAATTTTAGAAAACCAAGTTAAGGGTCGACAGATTTGGAAGATGAAACTCACCTGTTAGCAAAAAAATTGTTAACCCAAATCATCTCATGTGCAATAACAATAATAAATATTAAAAATTTTAAAAATAAAATTATAATATTAAAATTTTAAAAATAAAATTATAATATTAAAACTTTAATTTTTTTGATAAACATAAATAAAATTATAATATTTAAAATAATAATAAAATACTGTTTTTGAAATATAGCTAACCATTATAGCTAACATCATTGGAGCACAACACCTTATAGGTTCAGCAAATTTTACATAACCATTACTTTATATTATTTTAGCTAACCATTTTAGCTATCTCCCTTGGAGATGCTCTTATAGCCCATTTAAGTTCCTCATCTGATATCCCAAACATGCACATCATTTAGGTGGTCAAGTGAGAATGTCCGGATACGACCAGTACAGTAGAACCTCGATAAATTAATGTTCGATAAACGAATAACATCGACGAATGAATAAATTTTTTCGATATCAATTTGGGCAAATGGGCTTGTTAGGTCCAAATGTGTTGTAGAGGGGGGTGAATACAACATTTCAAATTAATGAAACAATAAATACTATGTAATAAATGAACACAATGATTCAAGGAATATATATCTTATATATAACTTGAAAGGGTTGCCACAACATTCATTACAATAGTACAACAGAAGTAAAGAGGGTAGTAAATGATACTAAGCTCTGTGAATATACTTTCTCTCTATTACAAGTGTTTCTCTCGAATATTGCTCTCTTGATAAGTTACACAAGTACTTCTATTTATACTACTTTGTAATCTATGACTTGTAGTCTTCAAAAGATAAGATATATGTGGCCCACTGTTGTCCACGAGAATCTTATCTTGTCTTGAAAGCTTGGAAATCTGCCACCAGGATGATGCCATGTGTCATGTTGAAACTGTCCTCTATGTAGAATTTCTACATAGGAAATTCTACTTGAATCTATCTCGAACTTTAAGTAGAATTTCTACATAGGAATTTCTACTTGGCTATCTCGAACTTTTAAGTAGAATTTCTACATAGGAAATTCGAGATAGCTTCCTGAGTTGAGTACTTAGAAAATATTTTTCACCTCCAGAATTTCTACTTGGCTCTAAGTAGAAACTTATCTAGAATTTCTAGATAGGAATTTCTACATAGGTTCCCTTGTAAGTACTTAGAGAAATTCTGGGCTTCAACTTGAAACTTCAATGCAACATCTTGAACTTGTGATTTCTTCATGTCTTCTATTTTCTTCAACAAGCTCTTGAACATGGATCTCTGCTACTGACAAAAACTTGCTATCAATGTCCTGACACTTGATGCAATGGTCTGGTTCATAAGTGACTAGTCTTGATAGGGTTCTTGCTTCTGAATAGATTACCATGTTCAATTAGAGATGTGTCTTTCCAACAATTGCTTTCCTTCTTCTTCACTTGAAATCAATTAGTCTTATTGATACTGATAGTTATGATCTTGATTCATTGAGTTACAAATCACTGGGGCATGAACAACTTTGACTTGAACTTCTTCCAATGATTTCTTCTTTGTTAGATCATATTTAACATGTTGAATTGTATCAATTACTTTGTCTTCATTTGTATTGATTTCTTTGTGACTTCTCGTTCTTGATTGTCTTCGGGTTAAGTATCTTTTCTTTAGTTGAGTTACATAAGTTATAGTGTTACAAGTTTAGACACTCTGCCTTTCAATCTCCCCCTATTTGATTGTCTAACAATGACATTCAAATTAAAGAAGGATAACTCAACTAAATAATGAGACGAGAAAAGATAAGTAACATTAATGTCTTGTACATTTTACAATTGAATGAAAATCTTGAAAACAATACAAAGAACTTTTTAAAGTAAACATAAGCTAGAAAGAGAATTCGAACCTCGAATTAAAGACCATTGACATGATCTTTATCACCTGGATTATTTCATACCTTTCAGTCCAACTCATATCACCTTATTGGATCCACTCTGATTCACGGTTACAGTATGGTGAATTAGCCTATCTCGCATACCGTGGTCAGGTAAATTTTCCTCAAGTGAGTTAGAGCAACCAAAAGATATGAAGTTTTTCCAACTTCAAGTTCACATCCCTTTGAACTTTAACTCTAATTCCGTTTCCCCTTCCTAACTTCCTTAACAGCACTGCGCTTATCTTCTCCTTGTTTTCTGCGCCTTTCTTTCCTTTGCTGTTCTCGTTTGTATACTGGATCGTGTAGTTGTGCCCATCTCGCATTCAGCAAACTCACTGCTTCCATTTCCAGAGGATTCTTGGGTTCTGGATATGGATGTCTGAAAAGCCTTCTTAGTTTATCAACTTCCTGGGTAGTTCTGATCTTTGGAATGTCCTCAAAGTTTTTCATGATGAGCTGAGGCTTCCAATGAGCTTTATCAGCTTTGAACTGACAGTAGATCATTTTAGGGTAGCCCTTGACACGGTTGGTATTGAACCTACTAGCCGCATCTGACTCCATTCTCCTTTTCTCTTTTACTACCTCAGATAAGTACTTTAATAGTCTCTGCTTTTCATCTGCAAACATATCCTCTACATCTCCCAATTTGAATTCATCTCTGACTTTGTCTAGAAATGCAGCATCTTGAGTCTGCAGCAGCCATTTCCTACTCATATGCAAAAAGGTTTGATTCTGGTTTGCATCAATGAACACCAAGGCATCAGCTGTATCATCTGTGTAAGAATGAATCCAGTATACACTTTCTCTTCCTGGAACACCAACTGCCTCCCTTATCTCTCCTTGTTCCAGGGGTCCTGAAGGAAGAGTCAAAGCTTCATCTACGCTTTTCACAGCTTGTAGAATATCCCATTTTCTTTGCATTAGCTCTGGCTCAATCTTCACGTTATCCAGAGGATTTGGAGCAACGACATCGCACTTCCATATTTCACTGCTCTTCTGAAAGATTATCTTCTCAATGAACTCCACTGATTTTTCTTTAATATCCGAGGTGAATCCCTTACCCATCATTTGTCTGCAAACAGCTTTAAGGGATTCCACCGATAGAGCCATCAAGTCATTTTCTTCCAAACTAACCCTCTTCATCTTTCCATCAACAACCATTCTGACAACGTCTGGATTGGCTGAGAATTCTGGTCCCTTGTCCTCTGCTAACTGCATTAACTGATCTCTATACAGAATGCTTAGCTCCTCAGCTTGAGAATATTGAATTTTAGTTGCTAGCAAGAACAATTCTGACGCAGATCTTCTCGACATAAACTGATCATCGACATACATAAAAGACATCGGGGCTCCATCAATTAAAGACAAGATGACTTGCCATTCATTATCCACGGTTTTGTATCCAACACGGACTTTAGAAATCATTCTCTTCAAAGCATTTATATAGTCCATCGTCATCGGATTCTTCATGTTCAAGTTGAAGAACAAGTCATCTGCCTCCTTATTATGAACTCCATGAGCACACGACCCCATCAGTATCTTTCGTGCATCGTCCCATTTCTGTCCAATCCTCCTTTTGTCCAGATCAACTTGAGGATCAGCTAGTCTGGCAAGCTCATGATCATACTGCTTTTCCTTGAGCTCCACTTGCTTCTCAAGAAAAACAGCTTTATCATGCATCATCTTCATTTTGAAAAATTGAGCTTGTTCCAGAGCTAACTGCTGAGCTTTCAGGGTCTCCTCATCAACAGGAATCTCTTCAGCAGACGCCCCAGCACCTCCACCTTGTTCCTCCAAAGATCTCTTAATTGCATGTGCTAGAGGTACGTCTTCCATATCAGAATCTGAATCAACTTGCACGTGTTCCTGTCGATCACCAAAGTCAGTGAATGGCTCTTCTTGTTCAACCATCACTGCTTTACCCTTTCGCTTCCTCTGAGCCTCCTCATCAGTCACCATTGGATCAATCTCTTCTTCAGCACGGGGTGACTGTTGTGTCGTCTCATTACCTCCTTTCTCCCCCTTAGGTGAGTTATCCTGAACATCACCTGGTACACCAGAGCCACTAGCATGTGAACCAAAACCAGAAGGTCCACCAGCACCACCTGCACCACCTGTACCATCATCATCAGCCGGGGGAGGTTGTGTGAATTGTTCTTCAAAGCACTCCGGGGGAACCAAATGCCGAACTGCATACATCATTCGACTGACCTCCGTTGCCAGTGTATGCAGAACGCTTTCAACACTCCCCATTCTGTCATACAGAGTGCTGCCCAAGAGACCACCAGCATGGCCCAGGTCATTGACTTTGTTTGTCATATCTTTTAAAGCTTCGGCTTGACCTGCCATTCGTGCTGCGTAGTCATCAAGAGCTCTCTTGTGATCGCCGACATTAACCCCTAACTGCCCCATAGATTGCCCAAACTGCTCCATCTGATTTTCTACAGTTGACATACGTGTTGCAAGAGTTTCAAGAACCAGGGACGGTGTTTGGCTTAGGTTTTCTCGCTCTAAGAATCGTTCTGTTTGTGTTTGACGCTCAGTTTCGGGCCTTAAAAATGAAGGTCCCTCACTCCCTAAACGCTCACACTCACTCCCTGTCTCACGCTCGTGTATGTCTTCAATAATAGCACTCAGATTCAAAGCAGTACCTGCAGAAACTGGATAAGAAAAATGAGGAACAGTTATGGGATCAATGTTTCCTGTTTTGTCCTGAGGTGGAATCTCAGGCTGAGGGGCTGCAGAGTGTTCAAGTACAACAGTAGAACCGATCCTCTCTGCAGCATTAGGACGTACCGGTGAAGGTACTTTCGAAGCTCGTAAAACTTCCGGCCTAACTGAAGGAACAGGCTCTTCAGAAGACACTGAATCCTCAGCAACCATCCTAGGTTTTGACTGTGCAAGGGGAGAACCACTCTCGTGAGGTGGAGTGGTTGTGATAGACACGCTAGGGATGGACTGGGCTTTGGAAGTAGCAGCTTGTGAAAATTTGGCTCGCTTCCTTAAAACTGGCTGCACTTCAGGGTCACTCTCATCAGGACTCTCACCTAATTCTAAAGGTGCCGGCCTTTTAACTCCCGTTAACAGGGGTGATAGTGAAGAAGTTAGAGAAGCAGACGCAGAAATATGGCTATCACCCTGGGATAGATCCTGCGGGTTAGCAGAATCTTGGGCCACGGAATCAGAATCAGAGGAGGAAGGAGTGTTAGGTTAGAAGAATGTACCTCCTTCATTACCTTGGCCAACAGAGGAATCAGAATCAGCATGTGGTGTCCTAGGAGACGGTTGCTGTTCCTTTTGCCTGGCTGTGAAGTGACTGAGAGATTGGCCCTCATCTTGTTCGTCATCAATATGCTCATCAGGAATCCCTTGAAATGCTTCATTGTGGGCAGATGGATTCTGAGCATGTGATGAGATTTGTGAAGTCCCCGCGAGAGTAGTTACACCTGCATCATAAGAGAGCCACACTTGAATGTTCTCAGGAATAGACATAGGTTTACCCTGATGTTTATCCTGGTTAGTAATAGTTGTTAGTGACTTAGTGCCCATGCCTAGAGGTGCAGAGGTGGGACTTCGAACAAATGCCTGCCTAATTGATAAAGCATTAGAAGGCACGAGATGATTGATTAGCATTTGCAAGAAACGAGGATACCAGCAGACAATATCATTGTGTGAAATGTCTCTGGTTTCAGGTGATCCCATTGTAGCCACTAATTCTGAAAGAACAAGCCTGCCATAATTAATGTTTAATTCCTGGGCTAGGGAAACACCAAAAATTTGCATGGGAATGGAAATTTGATGAAAATCTCTTTCTCGTGCCCGAAAACATCTAGTAATGGCCTCGAAAAAGTAATTCCATTCCACATGAAAAAATTGTTTTTGAATATTTGAAGTGGATAGTCGTCCAGGGGGAGGATAACATCCAATTGCTTCAAAAAAATTCTGGCGCTCAGCCGCTGTAGGTTCAGGGTCATAAGAATCCTTGACTGGAAAACCAAGAACTGTATTAAAAATAGCCTCTGTAACCTCAAAATTTTGACCCTCCAAGGTAAAAGTAAAACCGTAGGGGGTCGATTTACTCCCAAAAGGTACTGCACTAGTCCATAACTGCTGCAAAGCATCATGGACCAGTGTAGGTTTTGCAGTAAAAGCAGTACTAGCTTTGGAGTATAAATTAAGATATCGTACCCAAAACTTGAAACGCGGGAGTTGATCACCAATTTCAGTCGGAATATTATAATAATTATGTTTTGCAAGAGAAAATTGGTGAGTCATTTTGTTTTTGTTTATATAAAAAATCGTGTTAATCCCTTTTAATTTAGAAAACAACTAAGATGTTGTACTGAAAATTAAACTACGGAATTAAACAAGAATCAGTAACAAGCTACTGTGAAAACAAAATCTGCAGAAAAAAAATATGTATGTGAGAGATGTGTGCAGTTCGTGTGTATGTATGTATCTGAGAAGAGGAACAGGCACGATGTAAAACGCACAACCACGCACAATATAAACGTATATAACTGATGCAGACAGTAAAATCAAGGAAAAACTGGGCAGTAGTTCGTTATGTGTAAGAGATTTAACAACGAATATGAACAGTCGTGGGTGGAGGGAGGGCTGCTGTAAAAATTAGGTTTTAAAAACAATTGGGTAAAAGTGAAAGTAAAAACGGGTTAGAGATGTATATATAGGCAGTAGAGTGAAATGACAAAAATATCCCTGTGAAAATAAACAAAAACTTAAGTACACACACTGGGAAATCTAAGTCGAACTCTATGTCGAACTCTAAGTCGAACTTCTATGTCGAACTCTATCTCGAACATCAAGTCGAAATTCGAGATAAGTTTCGACATAAAGGCTAATTCGAATTAAATTCACTTGAACAATTTTAAACAGCATGAAACCTCTGAAGGAAAACCCATCTCGAACTTCAAGTCGAATTTCGAGATGAGTTTCGAGATAGACCCTAAGTCGAACTTCAAGTCGAATTTCGAGATGAATATCGAGATAGACCCTAAGTCGAACTTCAAGTCGAATTTCGAGATGAATTTCGAGATAGATCCTAAGTCGAACTTCAAGTCGAATTTCGAGATGAATTTCGAGATAGATCCTAACTCGAAAAATTTCCCAGACTTGGAATATTCAAATCTCTCACACCTGGAACTCTATCTCGAACTGAAGTCGAATTTCGAGATAAGGTTCGAGATAGACACTAAGGCGAAAAATTTACCAGACTTAGAATTTTCAAAACTTCACTCCTGGAAGCTCAAAGTCGAAATTCAAGCCGAATTTCGAGATGAGTTTCGAGATAGACCCTATCTCGAAATTTTGAAGATACTTGGTAAAATTTGACAATTTTTCAAGGAATACAAAAATTAAATTTTGCCAGATTAAAATAAATACCAATTCAAGGATTTTTATTTAAAATCATTAAGAGAACCATTCCTTGACAATTCTAAACCTTCTCATGACCTTAAAAATACATGATAACCATAGAAAAATTCATCTAAAATCAAGGCAAATTTAGAGATTCATGAATTTAACTCCCCCTATGTTCATGCAATTAAATGAGCATAAATTCAAAGTTTTTATCAAACATTACAATCAAAGCACAGTGAATTTATGGAAAATACCACAACATACAACATATAATAATCATTAATAAGGCATTTTAAAGTCTAAGTACATAATGATTAAACAGCATGCAGAAGTGATATTTTGAGCAATTTTAAAGATTATTTACACATGTTTTCAACTAGGCAATTAACAAGAAAAACAAACATATGTAAATGATCAAAAACTTGGATTTTACAGATAGAAGGATTTACTAACTTGTGTTAAGCATCCCTAATTCACCAACCAACCTATTGAATGTTAATTCATCAAGAGGTTTGGTGAATATATCTGCAATTTGTTGCATTGTGGGTACAAAATGTAACTCCACAGTCCCCTCCTCGACATGTTCTCTGATGAAGTGATACCGGATATCTATGTGCTTGGTTCTTGAGTGATCTACAGGATTGTTGGTCATGGCAATGGCACTAGTATTGTCACACATGATTGGAATCTTTGTATGTTTCATGCCATAATCTTTCAATTGGTTCCTCATCCACAGTATTTGAGCTACACAGCTTCCAGCAGCAATGTACTCAGCTTCAGCAGTAGAAGTAGATACTGTATGTTGCTTTTTACTTTGCCAGGACACCAATCTTCTGCCTAGGAATTGACAAGCACCAGATGTGCTTTTCCTATCGATCCTGCAACCTGCATAGTCTGAGTCCGAATAGCCTATTAGATTAAAACCTGTATCTCTTGGGTACCAAATCCCTAGATTTGGTGTTCCCTTGAGATACTTAAAGATTCGTTTGACGGCTATGAGATGTGACTCTCTAGGATCCACTTGGAACCTTGCACACAAACAAGTTGCGAACATGATATCGGGTCTACTTGCAGTTAAATAGAGAAGTGAGCCAATCATACCTCGATAGCTTGTGATGTCAACTGGTTTACCTGATTTGTCTTCATCAAGCTTCGTGGCTGTTGGCATGGGAGTTTTAGCTGCTGATGCATCTTCAAGATTGTACTTCTTGAGTAAATCTTTGATGTACTTGGATTGACAGATAAAGATTCCTTCTTTTCTTTGACTGATCTGTAATCCAAGGAAGAAAGACAGCTCCCCCATCATGCTCATCTCATACTTATCCTGCATTAACTTGGCAAATTTCTCGCACAAGCGCTCATTAGATGACCCAAAAATAATATCGTCCACATACACTTGAACAAGTATCAAATCACCCTTTACATTTTTGTAGAACAATGTTTTATCAATTACTCCCCTAATAAAACCATTTTCAATTAAGAATAAGGATAGGGTTTCATACCATCGTCTTGGGGATTGCTTGAGGCCATAGACAGCTTTGAAGAGAAGAAACACAAAATCTTCAAGTTCTGGATCAATGAAGCCAGGTGGCTGTTCCAGATACACTTCTTCTTCTAGCTCTCCATTCAGGAAGGCACTTTTCACATCCATCTGAAAAACCTTGAAGTTCTTGTGTGCTGAAAAGGCCAAGAACATCCTGACTGCCTCAAGTCTTGCAACTGGAGCATAGGTTTCATCATAATCAATTCCCTCTCGTTGAGAGTAACCTTTTGCTACCAAACGAGCCTTGTTTCGTGTTACAAGTCCGTTTTCGTCCAGTTTATTTCTGTATACCCACTTAGTTCCAATTACTGATCTGTTCTTTGGTCGGGGTACCAGCTTCCAAACTTTCTGTCTTTCAAACTGGTTGAGCTCATCTTGCATTGCAATCACCCAATCAGCATCACCAAGAGCTTCTTCTATTTCTTTAGGTTCCAGTTTGGACAAGAACCCAGAGTACAAGCAAATATTAGCCATGTCAGCTCTTGTAGATCTTCTAGTAGTCACACCAGCATCTGGATCACCAATGATTAATTCAAATGGATGATCTCTACTCCATACCCGTTCTCTTGGTAATTGACTTGATGATTCAGCTTGATTTCCTGAATTGTTGTGCTGACTACTTATGTTATTTCCATTAACTCCCCCTGAGTTAGTGCCAGCTCCTACAGAACTAGTGTCATTACTCCTCGACTCTTGAACACTTGTCCTTGAGCTGTTATTTACTCCCCCTGAGTTATTGCCGGAATGTGCGGAAGAAGTATCTTCTGATCTTGTAGAATTCGATTGTCTACTAGATTCAGGTATTTCTTCACGAACACTTGGTATATTTGATGTGACAACTAACTCAGGTTCATCCTCAATTTCATCCAAGTCCAGATTTTGAAATTTTAGGGACTCAGGTTCACTATTATCTTTAGAAATTGATGGGAGTTTGGTATCGTCGAATCTGACATTGTAGCTTTCAATAACTTTCCGTTCATTCACTAAGAATACCCGATAAGCTGCCACCGTATTTGTAGAATAACCAATAAATATTCCTTCACGTGCCTTTGCTTCAAACTTGCCTAGATTTTCATCATCTATAAGTACATAGCATTTAGCTCCAAAGACATGAAAGTATTTGATTGTTGGTCTTCTGTTATTCATTAGTTCACATGGTGTCTTTTCTTTATCTTTTATGATCAAGGTTCTATTCTGAGTGTAACACACTGTACTCACTGCCTCGGCCCAAAAGTATAGAGGAAGTTTCGATTCATACAACAAAGTTCTTGCTGCTTCAACCAATGTTCTGTTCTTCCTTTCAACTACTCCATTCTGTTGTGGAGTTCTCGGGGCTGAGTACTGATGACGTATTCCTTTAGAAACACAGAAGTCATTCAATATTGCATTTTTAAATTCTGTGCCGTTGTCTGATCTTATCGTCTTCACAGTGAGTGTTGATACATTCTCAATCTCAGTGATGTGATCAATGATTTGAAAAGGCACTTCGTCTTTTGTCATTACGAACAATACCCATGTATACTTGGAGAAGTCATCCACGATTACCAAAGCATATCTTTTCCTAGACAATGATAGGACATTCACTGGGCCAAATAAATCCATATGAAGGAGTTGCAGAGGCTCAGTGACACTAGAAATTTCTTTACTCTTATGCAATGCTCGCTTTGACTTTCCCATTTCACAGGCTTCACAGAGTCCTTTAGGAGCAAACTCCATTTGAGGTAGATCTTTCACCAGTTCTCGCCTTGCGAGAGCATTCATCGTTTTGAAGTTCAAGTGAGACAGCTTCTTATGCCATAGCCAGCTTTCATCATCTGACGCTTTGCTATAGAAACAGGTCACTTCATTCTGGTTTGCCGAATCCATATCAGCAACAAAAAGATCTGCCTTTCGAACTCCTCTCAAAGCCAACGAACCTTCCTTAATGTGAGTGATTGATACACCTTTCTTGTTGAAGACAATTTCATATCCTTTGTCACAAAATTGACTAATACTCAACAAATTGTGTTTTAGTCCCTCAACATAGGAAACATCTTCAATGATGACATTACCAGATTTCAGTTTGCCATATCCCTTTGTCACACCAATGCTGTCATCTCCAAAGGTAACATAAGGGCCAGCCTTCATAACCAACTCTGTAAGCAGGGACTTGTTTCCTGTCATATGCCTCGATGCTCCACTGTCTAGCACCCATATAACTTTATTCCTTTTTCGCTTAATGCCCTGCAATGACAGATTGATTAGGCGTTCTTCGGAACCCATGTTTGATTGGGCCCGGCTTTTCTATAAGATCGAGAATTATCAGTTTTAACAACAGTAGATGCACCTATTTTAACATTACTCGAGCTTTCGACTTTGTCTTTTCCTCTTTCAGACTTGACAATTTTGTTAGTCTTAGAAGAAGGTTTGTCACTCCTAACTTTAGGAGGACTGGCAGTCTTAGCTCTAACATGCTTCTTTTTGACATTAGAACTAGCATTAGAATTTTGACATGATTGGCTAGTTGCATTCATCAAGTTTACAAATGTTTGCATGACGTTAAAAGTGCATGGCATACAATTAGGTTGACCACATTGTGCATGGTTCATATGCATGTTATTCATTGTGTGTGGTACAGGCACGGCATGAGTAACAGGAATATTCATGTTAGATTTGCATGCGTAAGAAAGATGTTCAGTAGATTTACAATGATAGCACTCTTTCTTAACACGTTCAGCCTTAACCTCTTTTATGCCTTTTTCCTTTTTCTGTTGTTTAACAGCCTTAGCTCCTAATCCTTGTCTAGATTCTTCTCTAGTGGATTTGATTTTAACTGATTTAATAGGAGTTACAGGTTGTTCTTTCTTTCGATCTTCCATCTCTATCTCATATCTAACTAATAATTCAGTCTCTTCTTCTACTTGAGGAACGAAGTGTTTAAAGATGGGTTTGACAGCTGATTTAAGAAAAGTAGGTAATTCAGTCTTGGTCTTACTGGAACTAATGTCTACAGGTCTTTTCCCTTCTTTCTTAGATAAGTTAGAATAATCAAGACCTACACCAACTCCAGTTATCTTCTTAAATGTATCACTGTCAACATTCACCTTACTAGCAGCTAGTTTATAAGCTTCGCATTTTGTTTCTAACTCAGCTAGTTTATTCCTAAGACATGCTTCTATTTCATCTTTAAGGCTAAGCTTGTGTTCCAAAGATTTAATAGAGTCTCTTAGGGAAGTATCTACAGTGCAAACAGCCTCTAACTCTTCCACTTTTGCCTCAAGCATTCTGCATTTGGCAACAAGTGTTTTCTGTTCCTTTTGAGAAGTGTTTAGGCTTTTGCACAACATATAGATCTCTTCGCTAAGAGCCCCGTTCTGCACCCTATAATCATCAATAGACATTTCTTCCTTAAGGGTTAGAACTGGTACCTCTGGTTCTTCTGATGTCTCAGCCATGAGGGCAAAGTTTGCATGAATAACTTCTTCCTCATCTGAATCATCCCAAGCTCTTCCTTCTGTAACAACTAAAGCTCTCTTTCCATGTCTTTCCTTTACCAGGGCTTCATACTTGCTTTTGAGGGCTTCATAAGTTTCTTTTGGATAAGTCTGTTTTGGCTTCTTGCAGTCGGTAGCAAAGTGTCCAGCTTCACCACAGTTATAGCATTTGAACTTCATTTTGAAATCCAAAGGAGATTTGTAGCTGATACTCTTGCCTTTCCCTTTGTAACCTGAAAAACTACTACCACCCTTAGTAACCCGATAGGAGGATGAAGATTTTCTCTGCGGTCGGTTACTCTTCCTGAATCTTATATTGCTGAACTTCCTTGCCATGTATGCCACGACACTATCATCCATGTTGTCCAACTCTTCTTGGGTGAAGTAGTCATCATCACTATTGGAGGTGCACTCATCATCATTCTCAACTTGATGTGGTGCCGGTGATGATCTAGGTTTTTCTGCAACCACTGCCTTTTTAACCTCTTCCTCATTAGCAACTAATCCTGATGCCACTTCTTTTCCTCTTGAATCATTGTCCCATGCTTGATCTTGAAGGGTCTCCAGCTCATAGGTCTTTAGTATTCCATAATACTCTTCCAGAGAAGTTGTATGTAAATCTCTGGTTTCTCTTACTGCGTAGACTCTATGTTCAATGCTCTTTGGCTGGTTCCTTAGATATCTCGTATTGACTTCAACAATGGGGAGAATTATACCTCTCAGATTCAAATCCAAAACCAACTGACTGAATCTCAGATAGACATCTGTAATGCTTTCTCCTTTTCTTATCCTGAAAGTGTCATACTCCATCTTGAGTATGAGTGTCTTATTGCTTCTAACCTCAGCTGTACCTTCCATGACGACCTCTATCTTATCCCAGATCTTCTTGGCTGTAGTTAGTCCTTTAACTACATTAAACATTTCGTGATCGAGGGATTCCACCAAGGTTTGTCGAACGGATGTACCAAAGGCTATCTGCTCCTTATCAGCATCTGAAAAGTCCGCTGCCTTTTTAGGCTCAGACCGCTATGGTACAACCACATCTCCTTCCATATGCTCAGGAACAACCACCATTGGAACAAATTTACCTTTGTCAAGGACTTCCAAGTATTCAGGGTTAACTGACTCAAGGTATAATTTCATTCTCAACACCCATTCTTCATAGTGATCTCGGTCGAACATTGGAATTTTGAATTGATTTTTAGGTGCCATCTTAATATAGATTTAAAGTAGAGATAATAAACTTTTCTTATTACTTGAGTAGTAATTAAAAGAAAATTGAATTATCTCAAAATAAATCAAAGTTCAAAAACTGGTCACAAAAAAAATTCTAAGTACACAAGACTAGGCTAAGTCGAAATTTCTATGTGGAACTTTTTGCCAAGTCGAAATTTCACCAAGTAGAAATTTGCTCAAGTCGAAATTTCTAAGTAGAAATTGTCAAGTAGATATTCTATGTAGAACTTTTGCTTTGGAGAAAATTTGCTGCAGGTCACTTTCACACTTTTTGACTTTTATGACTAATCTCACCTAACTTCACCTAACACCCACGTGAAAGGTACAGAGTCTTCTGACAATTCCCTTTTTCGGTGAGTATATTGTCCAATCAAAAGCCAATAACACCTTTTACACTTTTTGTCTTTTTGAAAAGAAGATCAAAAGTTACTGGGTTTGTCTTCTTTGTCAAGAACAATGAAGAACACTACAAACCAAAGTACCCAGATTAATTCACAAAAATTATCTAAAATCCACCCAAGCTAAATAATCACACCTGGAGTATTTAAATAATTTTTGGGATGAGTTTTCACCAAAAAAAAAAATTAAGGCACACTTTTCAAGAAAAACTCGAAAATTAGATCTGGAAGAGAAAACTCATTAATCTTCTACCAAACACAAGGATCTATGTTTTGTTTGTCAAACATTATGCTTTGATACCAATTGTTAGGTCCAAATGTGTTGTAGAGGGGGGTGAATACAACATTTCAAATTAATGAAGCAATAAATACTATGTAATAAATGAACACAATGATTCAAGGAATATATATCTTATATATAACTTGAAAGGGTTGCTACAACATTCATTACAATAGTACAACAGAAGTAAAGAGGGTAGTAAATGATACTAAGCTCTGTGAATATACTTTCTCTCTATTACAAGTGTTTCTCTCGAATATTGCTCTCTTGATAAGTTACACAAGTACTTCTATTTATACTACTTTGTAATCTATGACTTGTAGTCTTCAAAAGATAAGATATATGTGGCCCACTGTTGTCCACGAGAATCTTATCTTGTCTTGAAAGCTTGGAAATCTGCCACCAGGATGATGCCATGTGTCATGTTGAAACTGTCCTCTATGTAGAATTTCTACATAGGAAATTCTACTTGAATCTATCTCGAACTTTAAGTAGAATTTCTACATAGGAATTTCTACTTGGCTATCTCGAACTTTTAAGTAGAATTTCTACATAGGAAATTCGAGATAGCTTCCTGAGTTGAGTACTTAGAAAATATTTTTCACCTCCAGAATTTCTACTTGGCTCTAAGTAGAAACTTATCTAGAATTTCTAGATAGGAATTTCTACATAGGTTCCCTTGTAAGTACTTAGAGAAATTCTGGGCTTCAACTTGAAACTTCAATGCAACATCTTGAACTTGTGATTTCTTCATGTCTTCTATTTTCTTCAACAAGCTCTTGAACATGGATCTCTGCTACTGACAAAAACTTGCTATCAATGTCCTGACACTTGATGCAATGGTCTGGTTCATAAGTGACTAGTCTTGATAGGGTTCTTGCTTCTGAATAGATTACCATGTTCAATTAGAGATGTGTCTTTCCAACAATTGCTTTCCTTCTTCTTCACTTGAAATCAATTAGTCTTATTGATACTGATAGTTATGATCTTGATTCATTGAGTTACAAATCACTGGGGCATGAACAACTTTGACTTGAACTTCTTCCAATGATTTCTTCTTTGTTAGATCATATTTAACATGTTGAATTGTATCAATTACTTTGTCTTCATTTGTATTGATTTCTTTGTGACTTCTCGTTCTTGATTGTCTTCGGGTTAAGTATCTTTTCTTTAGTTGAGTTACATAAGTTATAGTGTTACAAGTTTAGACACTCTGCCTTTCAGGGCTTAATAAATAAACTCGCTAAATGCATAAACGAATAAATAAAAATGTAGTCATTATATGTCCTATGTAAATATAAATGAATAATCACTATATTTCAAATAATATATTTTATTTATATAATATACGAATACATTCAATCTAATAATAAATTTTAAACATATTAATAAGTCATATATTTTCGAAAAATGCCTCTAATACATCTTATCCTTAATGTTATGTAATATAGGGAATTGTGGACTTTATCTATTCCATGCACGTATGTATAGTACAACTAATCTAAACTTTAAAAAAAATGAATGTAATTAAAATTTACATAAAAGTTAAAACCACGGCGAGTTCTAGGTACATTTGAACATAATATATACTTCTCATATCTCACAATAAGTGTTTTTTTTGATATTTATGGGGTTAAATTGACTCAATTTTGACCGTAAATTAAAAATTATTCTTTTACATTTTTCAAAAACTGAAAAATACATTTTAAAGTTTATTAGATATATTTTCTAACGATATAATTTTTAAATTTTTCATAGTTATATATTCTGTGTAATATTCGGTCAAAAATTAGTTAATTTGACTAAAAAAAGATAAAACAAGACAATTATTTTGAGATGAATGGAGTATAAAAATATATAATAAAGAAAAAAGTCAAAAATTTATTATATAAATGAATTAATATTTATTTATCGATAAATAAATAATCTCGTTAAATAAATATATATTTTTGATTCCAAGTATATTAATTTATTCGAGGTTGTACTGTAGTTTGATGAATCAATCAGGTTATTATGATTCATATAAAAAATGTCAGTGTGGTTTTCCTTTTGTGAGCAGATCCGGTATAATAATTGCTAATTAACAATTTGGAACATTTCTTATACAATTTCTTTTTACTATGAATAGACTGTTGTATTTAAAATTGAAGACGAGCTGCACGTGGTTAAGCCGATAGTTGCTGTGATGTCACTATGGGGGTGTTTGACTTAGTTTATAAGTAATAAATTATTTTTTAAAAAAAAGTATTTTCATATATATATTTTTAAATTAATATTTATTTTAGAAATTTAAGACCAAACCTTATTTTCAAATTTGAAAATAAGTTACTTATTTTCTGAAAAAGTACATATATACCAATTTTTTCAACTTATAAATAACTTATAAATAGTTTATAAGTTCAGACAAACGGGGCATATGTCATATAACGCCCCGTAGTTTTAGAATATTATTTTATTTATTTTATATCATTTTATAATTGTTTTGGAATATTTATTTATTTTGAACTGTTATGTGAATCTGTTAAAATAGGATATACTATGACTTGATCAACTTGATATACGGGTTTAGTGGATAAGAACAAAGTCCGAATTTTAATATAATTGCATATTAGATTTCAAAGTGTCATCAAAAACTACTTCTCTTGTATGCTCTCTTATATATAAAGTGTTATAAGAGTCTATATATATATATATATATATATATATATATATATATATATATATATATATATATATGCAAATTGAGCGCCCAAGTGGTTGAGGGTTTATCCTCTGTCGTCCCAGATCCTGGGTTCGACCCTGACTCACCCCGAGAATTTTTTTAGAACAGATACACATTTGTAAGGCTATAAGCCGCATTAGTCAAAATATATATATATATATATATATATATATATATATATATATATATATATATATATGCAAATTATAACCCGGAGATGGAGAGAAAGATCAATAAGAGGTCAATTAGAAATTAAAAAAAAAAGAGATAAGAAATAGTGTTCAAGGAGTTGAGACTTGCAAGCATGTACATACACACGGAGGGGTAAAAAAAAATTGAAGAGCTTTATATAAGTGATAAAGCAGTGAAGTGAAAAATTGAGGTAAATTATTACTCTTTTTTTTGTCTATTTGCAAGCAAGTGAGATCCAATTGTTAGTATTCCGTCTTGTACTCTTGTCTATATATGTGTTATATGTACAAGTTTTATTATTCATATAAGATGTACGTGATTTGTGAACTTTGAATAATATTGGATTGTATTTAGAGTACTTAATTTCAGTTATTCACTCATTGTCAGCGTATATTTAAGCAAATTTGTTAAATAAAGAAATTTATTATTTTATAATGTAACGGTGACAATATTTCTAAATTGAATTTGTATGTTTGTATTTACTGCATGTGTTTTGTAAATCTTTAAATATATATTTTGCTCATAAATTAGCATGTGTAAAAGAATAGAAAAATATTCTATATTGCTAATATGATTTAATTGACTGCATATGTTTTCATACTATTTAAATGTTATATTTATCAAAGAGTATGTGGCATTAAAACCGTTATTTTATTAATGGATGGTTATTTGTTTCTAATTAATTAACTTGGTGGTGCAGTGGGGCTATATTAATATACATGCATGCATTCACTAATGATGTCAAATAAGGATAATAACACCTTAATAATTATGTGAATGGCAGGTGTATGTACAAGTACTAATATGTATACGTGGGTGTATATTCGTGATATAATGCCACGTTGCATTAATGTGAAGGTTTAGCACTAATGAGCATTTAATTAATTCTTATCTTGATAAGTACTAATGTAGTAGCATTCTGTTTACATAATTAACCAGAATGTCTTGAACTTACAAGTTTCACCTAATCCGTTAAGGCGTTAAGCATATGTATATGTGTGCTATGTATTCTTGTATTAAGAAAAAAGATTATTTTATTTGGAGTATAATTACACTTTTATTGATATTATTGATGGAGTAAATAATTATATGTTGAGCTTGATTAATATGTTGAGCTTGATAAGTGACCAAGTATTCTGTGTAATTGCACTTATTTTATTGCACGCATATTTAGTGCTTGCGGTTCGAATAATTAATTTTAGACTATATATATTAATATATATATATAGGTAATAGTTTTGTTAAAATACGAACCTAACATTGTAAATTGTTTAGTGCCTGGATAGACTTTTGTAATATTAATAAAGATGTCTTGTTATAGATTTTGGGTTGCGTAACGTTGTGGATATTCAGTTATCATAATATTATCAGGTACGAATTTTAATCCCTTTTCTGAATTCTAGATTACAATTGTTGGTACGAATTCTATTCTCTTTTCTCAAATTAAACTGTAATTATTAGTATGAATTCCTTAATTTTTCTATCCATTTAAATATTAAAAATTCATTACATTTATTGTGGAGGCATTTTTATAAATTCGAGATCATTTTATACTCTATGTGTACTTCCTTGTACGCATTCTTTATTCGTTTCGAATTCCTCATTTTTGGAATTATTGTTGCCTTGATTCTTTCGTAATTTTTTTGTTCCGCATTGTTATTGCGACATTGTTTTATTCTGATTAAAGAGTCGGCAACTTTTGTAACCAATGTATTGGACTCTTAAACCGATCCGTGTGGGTTAATTACGGACAATGTTCACATGGAGTTCGGAGTAAAGGTGAACTAAGCACTAACTCGTATCGGTGTTATAAGTATACGAGCGCGTTTCTGGAGTATGAAACGTGAATAGATCATGATCGCTATTGTATTGTTGGAATGTTTTATACATTCTATTATTTCTTCTTATTATTTCTTCTTATGGATATCCGAGGAAGAAACCATTGTCATGTACTTGGTGAGTGGAGTTTCACGAGTATAGTTTTGTGTAAGAGACCCTTATTGTTCCCACCTTATTTATTTTTCAGCCTTATCTTTATTGTTTTGGATCCGAGTTATTTATTGTGGTATCATTATGTTAAATATCGTATATATTTTGAGGTATCTCGTGATCCTTATATCGTTCTCATTTCTATCGTTTATTGTTTAAAATCGTTATTGAGTTCTTGTGTTACTGAGACACAATCCATTTCGTTATATAAAAGTATTTTTTTTCTTTTAAAATTATATTCGTACTGAGCATTTGGCTCACTCGTATTATATTCCTTCTGCAGTTATCCAGGGGATAAGGGGGAAGAGTGGTGAGTGCTACACAGACCTTAGTTTCAATTTATCTAGATCATTACGAGAACTTGTTCTAATTGATTTTAGACTTACCAGTATTTTTATTTCAGAGAACTAGACATTTATGTTTACCAGGATTATTAGTCGTCTTCTTATTACAGTTTATTAATATTTAGATTTGTCTTTGAATATTTCCGCTATAAGATAATGGTTCAAAAGTCGGGCTATTACATGTCAGGTATCTCTTTCTCTTTGCAACCATGATATTGGCTGCAAATATCATTAAGATTATAATCAAATACTAGTTTATTTAGTCTTTTTTAAACAAAAACATTTTTAGTTTCCAGAATGAACTCGCTAATTATATTTTTATGTTTTCGGTATTGAAGATATCATTCTAGGTAATTTTGGAATATTCATTTTTGACTGTTGCCTAACTAAGGTAACTCTGATCATTGGCTTTCTTTCCTAATTCTTTTATATGATTGCTTTAAATCAAATAAAAACCAAATCCCCTACAACGTGATGAATATCAGAAAAGTCATCAGTTTGCAATTGAGAATTTCATCATCCATAACTGTATTATTTATTAACAATTTTTAATGTAGGACTAATTTTGAAACTATTTTGAGGGTATCGCAGATTACTCCTAAATTATTTATTGAATGAATAGGAAGAGGCAAGTCAGAATATCAATCAATAAGCTTTTTTTTACTATACACTTGACAATGGATTTCTCTCCCCACTCACAACAGACTTTTTCCTCATTCATGCCTTTCCATAATAAAAAAATAAGTACTCTAAACACACCAAAGAAACAACAGAAAAATATACAAGGGGAGATGGAGTAGAGAGCGAGGTAGTATGAATGAATAATGCCTCAATTTGTTGAGTTCGTCAAGGGGTTTTCACCCTTTAACACATCTAATTGTATCATCATACTTGCTCTAATTTGTTTATTTAATTAACAAAATCAACAACAAAATGTAAATGTATCTCACCGAATCTGAGTCACTCGAACCATTATCTGAATTACATAAATCACCCATTCATTCATTAATATTAAAGCAACAGATGCTTCTGAAGATTTAACACCAAACAAACAGGGATAATACATAATCAAATACAGAATGGCCCAGTGATTGGGTAAGGAAAGGGAATATCTCAACAGGAGAACCCTGTTGAAACTCCCAAAATTATTTACATACACAACATGTAAAGAATACATGTTTGTTTGTGTATATAAATAGTGGTTGATATGGCGCGGCTATGACTCAAAACGCTTCCATTTTGTTTAGGGGAAGGCGATCTTAAGGGCCGCGCATTCACAAATTGGTATAAACAAGCAATTGAGATTGAATATCAAAGTATAAACCCTAGAAATTAGATGAGGCAGAATGGATACATACGTTTTACAACCATTTGGGGGGGGGGGGGGGGGCGATCTTATATAATGCCCTAAAATTGGTTAGTTGATAAGAATATCCTTATTTATGATTACAAAGGCCCATGGCCTTTCTTTTTGGGCTGAGTTTGTTAGTTAAAAGGCTATATGTTTGGCCCAATATTCAAAATTGGGGATACCGTTTATAAACTTGGCAAATTTGCAACCATTACAGGAATCGTATTGTTTGCAGTGTTGTTATATGGTGGGGAAATATGTATATAGTCTAAAACATGTGATTAGATTTATAAAATTTATTATTAGTGAATTAATTACAAAATATCTATAGTCATATGCATTTTTAGAGTATATGACAAATCTCGGTGATTATCTTCTACAGTATTACCTTTTCTTTTTTGAAAAAATGAATCAATTCATTAAATAAAAGCCGCACGACATCTACAAATACAATCAATCGAAATTGGGCAGACGCTTAAGGATATCGCTCTTGAATCCTTCCTTGAGAAGCAATCGAGCGATTTGAATATATGTACTTGTTTTCACCCGATTGTGAATGTATGTATTTGTTTTCACCCGACTGTTTTGTATAATCTAACATAGATGTGATCTCATATTAACCTTAATCCGTGAATCAAATCTATGAAAATCATACCTATCTATAACTTCGGTCATGGAGAACAACAAAACACAACAAAATAAAAACCAAACTGTCACAAGGAGAGATGAACAAAACCCAAATAAATTGAGAACTTATTGAAAAAAAACAAGATTTTAAACAAGAAAACGAAAAATAAAGGGATTGAGATTTTCCACTGGTAAAAACCGATCAAAGCCCCCTTAAAAATCTTTAATGGAGGCTTAGGGTTTAGAAGAGAGAGAGAGAGCCCAAGAGGAAAACTGAGACTATGATTTTTTCTACAGTATTACTTAAAAATTTCATGGAGTTGAAGAACTATAATGTAAAATCATAATTTGAAAGAGAAGGTGTTACAAAACTAGTTATATTATAATCTTCACCACTCATCTCCATTCTCCAAGTTTGGCAATAAAAAAACTGACAACACACATCAGTGCCAGATTGGTGGTGTTTTGACCTTTTATGTGATCACTGACATTGTTATGTTAAGTTTGGAGTGAGAAGATTCCGTTCAAGATTATCGCTCAATTCAAATCAAGTACAGTAATATTTTCAAAATCCTACTGGCTACTGGGAGGCTAAATTGACAAATCGTCTCTGCATATTATCACAACAATGCAATTTGTAACACATTGAACACATGAAAAAGATAAAGAGGCATAAAGAAGCTGATCAAAACAATTATTCATATTCTGTTGGAAGCTAAAATCTAACATGATACTCAACTTTTGATTATCATTGGCAGTATGCTATCTCTCATAATAGAAGCACAAGGAATCAACATGAAGTCATTCCATCTTTAAGGAATACAGATTATCAGACACCTGAAACAACACCATATCGCCATTTTGCCACCGCTCTGACATTATTGTAGAGTCAAACTTTGACTACTGCACGCAGTATCTTCACGTCATGAATAGGTCTAACATGAGAAAGAGAGGATTAAATTCGGGTTGTGCAAAGCTGGTGTTAATAATCATAAAAAAAAAATAAAATCATACTGGACAATAAAAATTCACAAACTGATGTGAAGTATTACTTCAATTTAAAACATGTATACTAAAGTGTAACCAAAAATATGTTTACAAGATCTTATGACGATTAACATACCTATCATTATTGTCAGTTTGAACACTACCAAGTCTCTTAACAATTTCCATTCCTCTGCACACTCTTCCGAATATTGTGTGCTTTCCTGAATAAGATATAGAGCAAACACACATGAAGCAGAATGAGTATTTGCTAATAGTAAACTCAACAATGAGCAATGGAACTGACGTGCAATTAGTTGAATGTTTAAGGAAAAAATAACTACAAAATATAAAATGTCCCAACTACTATGCACAGCAGTAGACCCATACAAGGGCATAAAATCAGGTTGTTGTACATTTAAATCTTTGTACGATCCTTACACGTTCTGTCTTTGTAAGTTACACCCAGTTATCAAGCCATTGCATGTTCTGTCTTTCTGATTTTTGTTTTTAACTACACAAATTGTAAAAACTGCTATAAAAAATATAAAACAAGGAAAAGGACACCTTCTCTAAGAACTACTATCTTTCGTAAGGTATGAAATGTACCTAAAACTACTGTAATAATCAATTTCAATTAGACTCCAAGGCAGATTTATAGTTTCACAAAAAAAAGGTTGGGTGTGGTAATTTTATCCAGCTAATCGGCTCACGAACTTACCCAAACACCCAATTTTATCTAATGCTCCTGCAGAGCATTATTAACTGGACAAATATACTGTGGAACAGAAAAGGCTAAATGAGCTGAATAAGGTGTCCAGTGATTTAATATCAAGTTGAGATTTTTACCGTCCAAAGACTGTGTTGGTGCCAAGGTAATAAAGAATTGGCTTCCATTGGTATTTGGACCAGCATTTGCCATGGAAAGAATACCAGCACCTGTATGCTTTAACTTTGGGTGTATCTCATCCTCAAATTTACCACTGAAACATGCAAGTCAGAGAGAGGAAAGTAGAGTCATTAAAACATAGAAACCTCATTGCTTATAAAAACGACACATGTAATCAATGACACAAATGGAGTGCCGCATTTCTAAAACAACTGGGAAATATTTAGAAAATATTCTGTTCCTTCATGCATAGAAGATTAACAAGAGATAATCTATAAAGTACAGGACAGAACTACTTTACATGTGCTAGGCAGATATCTGCAGGAGACACGTAATCAAATTGAGTACGTTTCATTCTTATAAGAACAGTAAAGAGATATGCATTCATGCTGTGCAAAGAAAATGTATCAGGCATCACTTAAAGCCTGACGATACAGGCATCAACCCTTACAATGGTATGAAGCCCCAGACAGGAGCAGCAGAGGACATGATAAATCAATGAGCTGCATTTGCTAGATCAAAACATCAGTTATCACGGACACAAATCTAAGCAGCTAGTTTTGTTCATGGAAACATATTTTTCATGTTCACTACCACTCAGGTTCCATAAGTAAAAAAATTCATGACAAGATATTGGCACGGGGAACAATTAAGCTCTTGCCACTAACGAAATTGTATATGAATTGCGCAAGAGAATTAAAATGAAAAAGAACATACCCGTTGTTGTATATAGATTGTCCACCCCTTCCTGTGCCAGTAGGATCCCCACCTTGTACTATAAAGTCCTACGCAAAAATCATAAACAGTATACGTTAATAAATATATCAGAACAATGCATGGAAACAATAACAATTATAAAGTCGAGTTTTATGCAGACTTATGGAGAAAGAAGGAAAGTAAAATAGATCCTCCCTGACTATACACAACTTATTTAATCATCTTCACTACATTGTTACTGGCTACTGAGATTAAATAAATGTGTGTTTTTTCTATAGTAGGTTGCGAATTCTTAAAGATATATGATCCAATGAAACCCTCGTAACACCAGAGGTTTAGGAGAGCTGGTATAGGAGTTAAGTTTCAATCCTCCTACCCCAATAATCTCAAAATTTTAATTTGGACCGCAAGGTGGAGTATTGCTTAAGATGGGAGGAGGCCTTAATTGTATGTAGACTATGTTTAACATTTACGATCCCAACAAAATGGATTGGGGGAGTGTTAAGATCTCAAGGATGTATGGATTAATAAAAAGGGGCTTTCAAATGAGGAGCAATGTTAAAAGATAAACGATCCAATTAAACCCTCCTAATAACAACTTGATGGGGATCAGTCCCAACATTATATGTGTGTGTGTGTATTATATAGATTCGTTATGGATTGGTTTTATTAGTTGGAGTATTTATTTTAGCTTGGTTGTTTGGGCTTACTCCTAGGATTGACTGGGCGAGGTTCCCCCACCGTAGCATCTTTTATTCAGTATTTACATATATGATGTACAGCATACTATTAATTACGCTTGGATTATATATACATTGTTTTCTTGAGATTATTGGTTGTGATCAATTACATCTTGGGATTTATACTAGGGTAGTGATAGAGTTGCGACTCAATCACGCAATACTGTGTAATGTTTTTTTTTTTTGTTTTGTCCAGCATCACAACTTCTGGTTTTCAAACAGATGGTAACTTATATCACGAAGCATATCAATCAAAAATCATATGGTGTAAGACTGTAAACTATCATCAACATTCAACAAAACAATTTGTACGTGGCTTATATTTCTTCCCAGATTATGTCGTCTATCATTTCCCACCAAAAACTGATAACAAAACCCTATTGCACAACATAATGGGTGTTGGTATGATAAATCAATGCAACTAGTTAAACTTTTAGCAAAGAATCGCACAGCACCCACACACCCGATAAACCCATATAAAAAGAGGTTTGTAATTATTTGGACAACAATTGAAAAAAATCAATCAATTGGGGATATAAAAAACCTTAATAATTCTGTGAAATTTGACCCCATCATAGTAACCCTTGCGAGAGAGCTCAATGAAGTTCCTGCAAGTTTTTGGTGCGTGCTTGTAGTACATCTGTCAAGTAATAAACACAACACCCAAGTTTCAATCAATGGGGAGTTGCATATAATAATTAAGCACACATGTATGTATAGGTGTGGATAGTGGTACCTCAACAGTAAAAGAACCCATGGAAGTTTCGAGGGTGACCTCCGGGGGGCCTTCGTCTACACTTGGCCACATCATCTTCTCACTTGTTTTCCTCACTTTTCAACTCTAAACTGCTGTCTTGTGCCTGCTCAACACTACCAAGATTAACAAGGGTTTTATTACATTCCTGATTTCAATTTCACTTGTAATTTACTCCATAAAAATACATGGATTAATTTGTAATTTTCAGTATACAAATAAATAATCAAACCTTTTTTTTCTCGTTTAAAATATTATTTAATGTCAACTTATTAGAACTTTACGCATGTAAAATTAATTTTTTGTTTACATATATTTCAATATGTATATACAAATTATAGTTCAATAAATTATTTTTTAAAATTAAAATATTAACTTTTCAAAATTATAAATATGTTTATATTATTCATCTAAAAAGATTATATATTTTAACGATATAAATTATAAATGGGCCTTTTAATCATTTTTTTAAAAAAAAGTTTGTCCAAAATATCATTATGGAAATCTGGGAATTCGTATTTCGAGAAACGCATGATTCATATGCGTACATCTCCTAAACTGTGATTAACTCATGCATCTTGCAATAAGAAGATGCCATTCTCGGACTACACATGAGGCCTGTGCGGAAGAAGTCTCCGTAATTCCATCAACCTTCAAGGGCAATTGTGTCGTTTACGGCAAGTTTTCGAACTCGTCTTCATTCAGTACGAAGTGTGCAAGGGTTTAAATGGCGCCAGTTTGGATGACTGAGATTGCGTCTTGAAAACAACGGCTGAGATTGGCAATTCGTGGTGAGATTTGTGATCGGAGAGCGAAGTCAGGGTGATAGACGGCAGGAGATGAGAACAGACAGGAAGATCGGAGACGGAGGACTTGATGATATCATCATAGTCATCGTCATTGAAGCTTTCGAAGTGGACGGAGAATAGAGATGTGGCAGATGAGGAGAGAGAAGGGGGAGAGGAGTGCAATGAAGTAGAAAAGAGAGTCGTTGTTTCGACGGACGAACAGAGAGGAGATATTGGCTTCGTTTTGCCATTAATCAACTTACTAGAGAGAAGCCCGTCAAATAAACGTCAGTATACGCATTTCTTATATGCGGTGCAGATATAATGTGATATAATGGCTTTTCTAGCGACACGTGTCAAATTGGGCATGTTTAATATTAATATGTAATAATTAGGACATTTTTTTCTTATAAATGTCCTATGGTACAACATTTGTCCAACAATTTTGTTGCGTTCATTTCGTATGAATGAAATGATGTTGGAATATAATGGAATAATAAATGGAATGAGAAATGTAAGAGAATAATAATTCCATTTTTTGTTTATTTATCGTTTTTTTTGTTATATTAATGACTCGATTCTTCAAAAATCGGTTATCTTTTCAATTTTAAAAAAAGTAAAAAATACATTTTAAATAAGTGCAATTAATTACAAATAAGAAAGAACAAAATTCAAATTCTCTAAAAAAAAGTTTAGAATAAATATTTTTTGGTTTTTTTTAAAATTTCTGAGGTAGATTTTGTCAAAATAAAAATTGTGAGAAATACATTGTTTTACGTGCTTTGTCTGCTTGAAAGAAATGATTTTATCTCACATATTTATAATGAAATGGAATTGAACATTTTTGATGAAATAGAATGGATCCGGAATAATTTATTTTATTCTTTTGTGCCAAGTAAACAGTCTGAATTTTCATTCCGACAGAAATTGTCATTACATTTCAATCATAATCCATTTTATTATTGTCAAGTGAACGTATTATAATTTTGGAAAAGAACAATATTATTTAATTTATATATTATTACATATTTATTAAAGAAATTAATATTTCTAAAATTATTTCACATAACTTTCATGAGATTAATTTTTTTCTCATATAAATATAAAAGAGTATTATTCTAATTATAAGAAATTATATACAATTATAAAAATATTATTATTATTATTATTATTATGTTATATTAAAAAAACTTGTATCTCAGGTTATTTCCCTGAAATAATCTCAATAGTTTTATTCTTTTTATTAAATTATAATTATTTTTATAAATATTACGTGACTTATTATTATTAAAAAACAAAATTAGCATGCTGTACAATTTTATGTTTTTAATTTAAGTCCACAATATGTTATTGGTTAATGGCCCACGAGGAGGTACGTTGGGCCTACTGGTGTTATTGTGACCCACATGGTAACAACGTACATAAAGCAGCACTCGGTCTCTCACGTAAATGCGTCGACTGAACTGAACACAGTTGTGAAATCCCTCCGACACAACTGAATGGCTAATGAGAGCGCAAAAATGATGCCTAATCTGAACCAGCAGAGCACCAAATTACTGAATCTCACTGTTCTGCAACGAATGGATCCATTCATTGAAGAGATTTTAATGACTGCTGCTCATGTTACTCTTTATGATTTCAACATTGAACTCAATCACTGGGTATCTATATCTTACTCCCCCCTCCCCCCTCCCCCCTCCTATACTTTATTTCTCTCATTCACTTACGCTCTCTCTCTCTCTCTCTCTCTCTCTCTCTCTCTCTCTCTCTCTGTTTCGTAATTGAAGTTGTACATTTTACACGAAATTATTTGGAAGTGTGTGTGTGTGTGTTAAGTTGTACATATAATTTTTTTTATTTTTTATGCCAATTACTGTTGTTTATTTCTTCTTACAAGTAAAATTTCACTATACATATCCCATATAAATTCAATTGCATGTCTTGTTAAATTGAATTTGATTGTAAACATTACAATTTACGCCACAAGCTCTACTTTAAAACAATAGTATTGAAAACTGATAACTTTAAACTTGAGGATATCAAGTGGTGATTTTGGGGTACACTAGGGTTTATGGTTTTTTTATGCAAGGCAGGGGTCGGGGTTGTCTACGTGTTGCAGCCTGCAGGTTTAGCTATATGTTTGCAAGGTGTTTTAATTTTGCAGGTCCTGTTAGCCGTACAGTGTGTCTTGCTTCTTTTTGGGTGGATTGGTAGTGTGAATTTTTTATCGTAGGTGAGTGCTTTTAGGTTAGTAGGTTCACGAAGTGAGGCTTTTAAGGAGAAGCTTAACTCACTAGTTACGTTACTTGTCATTTTGTTCGTTTTAAAGAGACGTGCTATATTTCTTACCTTACTACTTGATATAGTTGAAGAATCTAATGTTCCCTTTTTCCACAATAAGAGTTACTCCCTCCGTCCCGGCCAAATGTTTACATTTGGTCCGGGCACGGAGACCAAGGATAGTGGGTGTAATATTGTTAAAATAAATGAAGTAGTGGGTGTAATAGTGATTTTATTGTTAAAATAAATGAAGTAGTGGGTGTAATAGTGTAAAGTGTTGAAAAAGTGGAGTGAAGTAGTGGATGTAATAATTTATTTTATTGTTAAAAGTTACTATTTTTAGTAATGTAAAGAATTGGTTGAGACGTCCCAAAAAGGAAAGTGTAAAGAATTGGTTGAGACAGAGGGAGTAATTGTTAAGACTGCAAATATCGAAGACATCCCCCCCCATCTCTCTCTCTCTCTCTTTATCTATATATATATATGTACATATATACTTTGTTAACCTCTTGTGTACATTTCAGGTATATTTTTTACCTCCAAGGATGGAAATTACAGTAAACATTGACGGCATTCCTACATGGAAATGAAATTATGACATCATAGGAAATTTAGTTATAATGATTACTATTAATTGAAATTGGAATTTTTTCATAAAGGAATCAACGGTTCCGAGTAAGATGGACTTTACAGAATGGATGGAGCATCATATTCACCCTTTGTAATGGAGTTTACATAAGTAGATTGAATTGTCGACAACGAATCCACAACTTCTCTTCTTTCAATAAGAAATATTTACTATCCACCAAAGCTAATAAAGTTATCTCTTGTCAGGTCTAAAAATATAATGTCATTTGATCTCCAATTTAATCATGCATAGACCTGCTTGCGACTTTTTGTGAAGACATTTTATCCTAATTATAAACAGTATCCATCTAAATCTCTATATATGTGGTTGCTTTTCCAAAGACAGAAAGGCATTAAAGAACACAACTTGGAAATCAACAAACAGGTCATTTCAATCTCCAATTAAATCCATTAATGAAACACCGATAAAGCAAATAAATATGTGCATCGCATCCATGTGGTGCGATATATTCTACTAAAGGGTTTCTTGTTTGTCCATTGAACAACTTGGTAGTATTTGAGGGGCTGCTATGAGTTTGGTTTGACTTGGGCTTTACCTAGTTTGCGTTCTTTGTCTTGGTTTCAGAATCGCAAGGATGTTGAAGGTTCCCTCTTTGTAGTCAAGAGGTAGTGACTGAATACTTGCTTATACGGTGGTTATGTTTTAAAGGCTTTGCATGCTAGAGGGTTGAAGTTGAACTGAAAGCAATATATCATAACAATTGCATGGACAAAAGAAAGTCATGAAATGATTGTAGTTTTAATTATTGCCCTTTGAGTGACTGTTGGGCCTACTTTGGTTATCAGTAATGTCACTTGTTAATTCTCTATTGTCACTGGTTAATTTCCTACTTGCAATGTGAGACTGTCACTATATATTAATTTATTAAATACCTACTACTTTTTCTTGCCTTGTAGAAACACTCAACCGCGATTCCAGTTCGTTGTTATGAATCGGCGAAGTACAGGTAACTTTTCTTTGTCATTGATGAAGCCTGTAAAATGACATTCGTTTCTTAGCAAGTACTGTAGTTAGTCATTCATGATGTTAGAATATCTGAATTGTGATTACTTTACTATCACGTATACAACAGGGTTTATTGTATTTGTAGGCACCTGCATTTGCATCATATTGCATATCTCCTGAATTGTCATTTATGTGATAAGAATTTTTCTTTTTCTTTTCTGGATTTCTCAAAACCTTGTCTTTTAGTGCTAATATGTTAAAATCCAATTAGTATTTTGACCAATAATTGAATTGGACTTCATTAGTCAAGGATGTAATAATATAATTAGGCGTTCTTTCATATATATCTATATATATATATTTTAAAATTTAAAAACTGTATAACCTGCTAAATATTTTAGCAGGAGAACATGACACCTTCAGAATGACCACAATCCACATGATTGCATTCATTTTTTTATTTTTCTCCTTGACATCTGTTGCGTGTCCACAGAAAATCTTGTGGAGAATCTCCTTGACGACTTTGAGTTCGAACTTCAAGTTCCATATTTGTTGTATCGTAATGCATCCCAAGAAGTCATTGGTATTTGGTTCTTCAAGCCACAGGAATGCGAGGGCGTTGCTAATCTCTTTACTAGGTACTCATTATTTAATTCACTGACTTTTAGAACTTGTTAGATGCACACATGCATAATGTGCAGTATTTTTACAAGGAATATTTATTCTGAAGAATGCCATTGGTCTAAACCTATACAGTATGCTGGGGATACATTAGGACTTGCATAATAACTGATCAAATTTCTCAAAGTTTTTCATAAAAGAGAAATAGATAAGTTTAAAAGGCTGTGCTAACCATCCAATGTGTAATGCTCCCACTATACTTAAAAAGATCATATTCATATTGTAGCCTTTCTTAATAATTAAGATTTAATTGGACAGTCTTAGTTTTCACAGGACAATATGATATGCACTTGGGAGAAATAATTAGATCAGCTTGCAAAACTGCATATCATCACAAACTAGTCCGGACTGAAAATAATCTCATATCAAACAAGGGATAGTAAAGAGGTAAGAACATAACTAAAATAAAATAGTTATTGTAAATATATCTTCAGTATTGAACACCTGCCCCCATGTTTTTGAAGTGTGTCCTATGTAAACCCATTAATAATCAAATCCAGTAGCAAGTCAAGGCTTTGAGAATTTGGTGATGCAGCACATAATGGGAATGTTACTTTGAAATCCTGGTATGTACCAATGGCCAGACTAGTATAGAGAAATGATTTCATTTGAAGTTGATGCCATAAAAATATATTTAGTGGGTGATGTAAATCGGTCATATGCGTATGTGGAAAACATTGGTGGTGGTAAAGGGGTTCAAGTTATTTTTTCATACTAGATCTTTTACATCTACACAAACTTTCTATTTGTATAGCTTTTCTCTTTTAAACCAACTGAATAAAATAAAAAGGCCCATGTTAATGGATCATGTGGTGAAATGAACCATTACTACTTTATATATCTGGATATATTAAATTATTTTCCCTATTGTGCGTGACCAATTACTCGAGTCATTCTTCATTAAATCATCTATGTGCACATGACAATCTGAAAATATTCAATAGACGCGCAATGCGCACCGGAGCACAAGGCATCCACGAGCATAAGCGCAATGCGCACACTTCAATGTAGCAAAGTGCACAAGACATGAACATTCAATACACACACAGATGTAGATGCTAAAATCTGATAGAATTGATAAACACTAATAACAATAAAATTAAAAAAGAAGTCTCATTAAAGTTAACGTAATCAACAAGAGTTAAGATTGTGTTCGTAATAACAGTAGAAGTGAGGTAACAGCTAATTTTACAAGAGACTAGAGCGTGTTAGTTTTTTTTAACATAAATGTCCTCTTTTCCATCAATCCCCCTCTCTCACATCCTATTATTTTCTGTTTATATGTCATTAGGGTTTTATTTGGGTTGCCCATACATATTTTGCGTCTTAAGACTTCTAGATCTGATTTAATTTACTGACTGGATGTTTTAAATATTTTGTTTTTCAAATTCTGCCAATTTATGAGGGAAGCACACTTATTTGTCCCACTGTGCTAATGCACTTGAAGCACAGTTGCACCACTCTGTTTCTGCCATGCGTTTTAAACTCGTTCCAAGTTGCTTCATTCATAAGCACACTTTTAACAAATACGCCAATATATATATATATATATATAGAGAGAGAGAGAGAGAGAGAGAGAGAGGGAGAGAGAGAGAGAATTTCAGCTATTTAGTCCATTTTCTATATTAACAATTGCAGAATATCATGATTTATGACTGCGAGGAGCTTTAGTTATAATTACACAACTAGAGAAGATTTTGAAAGTACCATCATTGATCCCTATTTTATTTTCTAAACATTGTCATGAATGTTGTATTTTCAGCTGCCCTGAAGTATAATCCTAATTCCTTTACTGATGGAAAGCAGGATGGTAACGAACTTAATATACTCTTCCCATTTTTGTAAAAATTGTAGGTTATACTTATAATTGTTATATTTCCTAACTGAGAAAAACCTCAAAGTAATTAACCAGTCTGTGCCAGGAGCTCTTTTCAGCCAATGTAATCAACGTCTTCTGCTTATAAACCCCCTACAGGCCTCCACATGCACCCACACATATACACACACCCTTAATCGATGAGTTAGCCTTTATTGATATATCAATACTGTAGATCAGTATTCATATGAGCTTTCTGTTACATATGGAATAAGGTGCAAAATTTTCTCTGCATATGACTGTGAAACTTCTAATTTATATAGTTGTTTTTCTTGTGTTCAGGATACTTAATGCATATGCAAAGGTGTCTCCCAAGCCCAAAGTATCTTCAAACAAGAGGTAATGATTGTTTTGTCAAAGTTATAAGCCTCAATTACTATTGAGTCAGAAATTGTAAGCAGAACTGGATACTAGAATATATACCGAAGCATTGTGGGATAAGAAATCACAACCCTATTTCTCCCCTGCAAAAAAATATGACCTTCCTGTAAAAAAAGAATTTCCACAACAAGATTGTTTTGTGTTATAAGACAAAATAAAGTTTAGGTTAATGAGGATAACAATGACTCATCTTGCCTAAAAAATATTATATAACAAGCTCTCATTCCATCCCTCAAAATTTGGTTGTCTTACATGTTAGTACTCAAAAGGCCAACTCTATACTACCAAAGACAAGCTCTTACAGGGTTTTTGGCAGTTTTAAGAAGATGGTATTGTACATAGCTGCTGTCAAAATTGACATGTAATCAATCAGGCGACTTTATGATATATTTTTTTTCTTTGTTGCTACTCAAATCTATAGATCGGTAATAGTATATAAATATATTTCAACCTAATATTAGTTAGATCGAGTTATTGGTCTACAGATGAAGTTATGGACGTTAAACGATATGGCGGTATTAAGATGCGGGAAGCTGTATTATAAGTGCTACCTGAAAATTCAAGCAATTTAATATTTTTAAAGTTAACTTGATAAACTTGGTTGAACTACAATTCTGTCTTATAAAGCTCTAAATCTCATTTCTTAAAAAGATCCAGATCTCTTCCATGTAGTAAGTACTAAATATACTTTATATATGGCTATTTCTTTCCGATTTGTAATTCTCTTATATAAATTTCGAACTACGATCTAATTATTTTTAGCGAGTTTGGGGAACTGGAAGCTGCACCAAGCTCTGCAGTCATTGAAGCGGCGCTGGAACCATCTTTTCCAACAGCATCTGCATATGTACCCGAGGATTCTTCCTTTATAAACTTCTTCAATGTACGTTCCTATATCAACATAGTTTCAACTCACTTGTCAGTATAAATTTGTTTGTGAATCGTGTTAGCAATTGTTTATCAATCATCTTAAGTTCTATTACTATGATTTTTTCCCCTTCTAAACTTGAAAGGGGAACTATAATATGTAATATGTTAGAATGTCTGGTATACTGGCTTCTGAGAGCAGCTTTTTCCTAGTTTGTTTAATGAACATTTCTTTCGGGTAAACATCTTTTTATTCTCAAATTATCCAAAATAGAAGGAGAAGAGTAACAAGAAAAGGAAAGATATCCAGGCTGTATAACATTCTAATGCATTATCTCTTCTGTGTATGCAGGCAGCCACAAGTACAGGACAGAATTCGTCAAATGTTGTTAGTTCTGGACAGCTTGGCCCCGTCCCTGTGTCATCTCGTGTTCCTGTTATCCCTGCTCCTGCACCATCCCTTCAGATCCCAACCCATCCTCTTTCAGTTCCAACCTCTTCTCAAATTCTGTTAGATATGACTATGGACTCAATAAACAGCAAGAATCAGGTTACCAGCCTTCTCACACCCTCTTCCTTCTTTACAACATCCTCTTCTTTGTCTGGGCAGTCGACACCACTCGTATCTTCATCTATGCCAACTGCATATTACCCTCACCTGAATGCACAACACTCTCGTGGCACTCCAATGCTTCAACCTTTTCCACCACCCTCACCACCAAATTCTCTCACTCCTATCCTCACTCCCTCTCCAAATCAAGGATCGTTAAGCAGAGATCAAGTCCGTGATGCACTTTTGGTACTTGTTCAGGTATTTCCAGTTTTTCTCTTGCCCCAACTGGTATAGATGCTACTAACATTACTGAGTTTTTCTCCATGTGATACCCCCATAAAATTAAATTTTGTCCAAGTTCTTATCTATAATATGCAACTGCTTCATCGTAATTACCATAAAAAATAGTAGTGAATAGAATCTTGTTTTGCGTCTATGATCTGCCCAATTTGTACAAGTTGGTTTCATTTTCTCGTAATCTAGTTGCATAAGGTATCATTGACTAAGGCATGTTTCAAATTTCTGTCGAATTTGAGTTCCCAACCAATGTATTTAAAGATGATATCATTTTTAGTGAACAATGTCAATAGATGTAGATAACCATTTATTACTTTAATCTGTAACCATCCACGTGACTGTAAAAGACAGAACGGTGTCAAAACTAGCAAATCGCATCGAGATTGACCCCTGCCTATATTTTCTTTGTTTTTTTTCTTCTGGGTATGAGATTGACACCGTGTGACTACATATATGAATTTTATATTATACGTCTAGGAAACAATCTTTTACCACTTATGTTCTTGACAGTCCTACCGTAATCAAGAGCTGTATATGTGCACTTGTGCCAGTACATACATTCTCTTCGAAAATATTTTTATTGATAATTTGTCGAGGAGACTTCTGAAGTTATCTTCAAAAACAGTATTAATATAAGATTATCATATTCATGCTTGGTCAGATATATTTCTTTTCTAAATTACCTTAACATAATTGACTTTCTTAATTTTGGCAGGATAACCAGTTTATCGAACTGTTCTACCAGGCGTTGCTAAAAGTGCGTCAATCATAGACTATATTTTAAGAACAAGGGGTGCTCATTTGTCTGCATATTGACCAGGAAATGCTTGAAGGATCATATTGTGTATAGATGATCACCTTTGCAACTTTAGTAGAGAAATTGCAGTGTTATCTGCTTGCACATGGATGGATATACAAAATAGCACATGTTTTACCGGAAGTACAGACTTCCGTAGACAGAATTATATATATATATATATATATATATATATATATATATATATATATATATATAGAATTTGGACCTAATTATGCTCCAGATTATAAAATTTGGGTTTGGATTTGGTGTTTGTTTTTTGATTTTATTAGTATTTTGTATTAGACAAATAAAAATATTCAGTTACAGTTTAGGACAAATAACAAACATGTTTCCAGAGCCTAAAAGTACAGCTATATATATATATTTTTGTTTATAATTTGCAGGCACAAATGCACAAATTACAGGACAGAGAACTTCTGGAACGAACTTGGAGTTTTAAAGGTACTTCAAATATACAATGACCATGTCATATAGAGCAATACAATGACCTATTAAATTTGTCGACATATAGTATTTGATTGTATAAATTTGAATCCGTAATAATTTTGTTGAAAACTTTTCCATGTATTAGTACTCAGATGAACGGCAAGTGGTGGTTTGGATGTTTAATCTCACACTTGCATTGCCAGAATTGCTCTTATAAATCCTTTAGGCAGTTGTAGTAACTCACTATTTCGCGCACAACTTTCATTTGACACTATACAAACTACAAATATAACAATCTTCCATTACAACCAAATATAATTTAATCAATCGACCCCTCACAACACAAATTTTATTTGTACCAATCCACACTAAATTTTCAGAAAATAAGCTACATATACAGAGTATATATTCACTACCTTCTCTGTCAATGTCACTGGAATTAGTTATTGGAGCTTTTTCTTTCCGGATTATCTAAAGTCTAACTACATTTACATTGTCATCACTGGGAAAAAAAACTACTAAAAATAAGTTTCACCGCCTAATTGTGTTACTATCAATCAAATCATTGGCATATTTTCATTCTTAGGTTGTTTCATGTATATTTCTCTTTCACTGGCTACAAAAGCAATAGCAAGTTTCCCTTTGAGAGTGACCAATGTTGGCAGCTAATCAAGAATACGTACCAGCAGTGATGCCTCTAGTTGTGGTTTTCTTGTCTAGATTAACACATAAGATGGAATGTTCATCAAATTGTATGTTTTGGAAAAATCCATCCACGTATGGATTCAAGTAAGTTGATGCAGTTCTTTGTGACAAGGTAATTCCTCTTATTTTAGCCTGGTGTTGAAGTCTATTGACAAAAGATGAGCATAGAGAACTTCATTCCAAGTGTCTGGAACTCCGGGTAAGCACCAATGGCTGCAGTCCTGTGGTGCATTAGTCGGAGTGCCTGGCTCACGATGTTTGGAAGGGTGACCATCTTTCCTATACTCTGTTAGATAGGTGATGTTTAAGAAATATGCCTTTCTCTTTTTGCTTCCCATTTGTTTGATTACATGGGAAACATACAGATTGTTTGATGTCTCAGTTTCCAATCTTGTGTGGTTCGTTTCTGGTGAGGTATTACTGTCACAGTGACCTCCAGCATTCCATGTTCCATTCCTGCATGGTGAAATAAATTTATTTTTTCTTCAAACTATGCCATCAAATCTTGAAAGTTTGTGCTTTTGACTTGATGCATGCCACATTAACAGAGTAGACACACTTATGCAAGACATTTCGGAGACTTGGTATGGTGAAATAACACATCCATACTTAGGGAGTCCATGCCATGGAAGATTAGCCCAACTTATTGGCCATCAATGCTAAATGAAGTTTGAAAGTGAAGAAAAACATTTGGCGTGAACTGTGGCAGCGTGGATGAAAATATAATTCGCGTGAATACATAATTTAAGCTTTAGTATTATATATGTTTATTATGACCTCAGCACCTTTATTTCCTTTTGTATCCTTTTGAGATGTAAAGTATAATAGTTGACAATTAGCGCATACCGGTAATGCACTGGGGAATAGCTCCTGTAGAAGACATGGCTCTTTTCAGGATCTACATTTTGCATCACCCATGATTTCCATGTTGTCACGGACCTTTGAAATGCTTCTGTGATGTTCATTGTCATGTTAATACTCTCATTTTCTTGAAAATAGAATCCCCTGAAAATCCATGAAATAATTAGTAAGTATGACGATTTCCTTTTATTTGGTGAAACTGTATTTGGCAGAATATATCGATATCATTTACATTGCATGCTTGTTGCATGCGCTTAGGGTTCATCGTACATGATATAAAATTATATAACTTTGATATAATTCTGGTTTAGGTAGCTATGATGGTTATAGATTTACAGATACAGCAAAGAAGTAAAAAGTAGGGAGTCCATACATCTTTACAGTTTTGTCTCGGTTCCACCAGTGTCCAGTATTGAATACAAGAATATCTGTTTTAGTCCATCTAGAGCCAAACCAGTGTAGCTTGTCAACTCTAATGACTCCTCGGACACCCTGTGGTGCATTCTTAGGCAGCCTCCCTATGACTACTAGGAAAGGTTCCCGATAGTATTCGACTGTCAAGTTGTAATCTTGGAAACGGATTGAGAGATAGCCTTTGTGTTTGCTTAAAGGATTTCCATGTTCTTCATATATAGTTGACATGTTTGAAACTCCATGTGCAAGCATGCATAACAACGATTCCCATTGGTTTCTCCCGATGGAGTCGCCGGCAAAGACTATACGTCCATTTCGACTCCTCTCTAGAAAATCAGTTGCGTTGAATCTGAAAAGAGATGATGAAGAAACTACATACAAAAATTCTCAGCTTACTTATGTTTTACATGCTTGATCATCCCTTTCTATGCATAAACTTCACATAATCTATAGATATAATAACCTTTATAGCTAGGTTCGTTAATACAACTAAAATATATTTAAAATCGGAATTGAGTCCACTGAATAATTTATTTACTTTGTAATCTAAGTTCGAACAAACCCCTTCAAATAAACCTTTAAGAACAAGTCAAACAATGTCCTAAATGGTTGTCCTAAACTAAAATTTAGGACATTTTGAATAAATGAGTGCTTCAACAATGTCCTATTGACGCCCTAAAATACTAGGACAACCATTATGTGACTTGTTATTAATAGAGCACCACTACACATGCTTCATTTCATTTTTATCAATAAAATATTCACTTTCCTATTTTTTTTATACTTCTTGTCACTCCTTTTATCTTTTTAAATATAAATATAATTCAAATATACTATTATTTTAATAATAGGGCATGAGAATATGGTAAATTGTTGTAGTTGATGGATGTGTATAATGCCTTAAATCATTAGGACATTATATTTTATTATATTTATAAGGCATCTTGTAGAACATTGTTGGACTTGCTCTAATTACTGACATTGTCTCTAACTCGTTCTTTTTCAAGGGTGTTGGTCCTATGTGGACTAATTTCTATAAAAAATACCCAAAATGGCATATGGTTGAAAAATGGACCGAAATAGCACCCAGAAACGCTAGACGATCTAGCGTTTAGGGTTTTTTTAGCCCTACACGCTACATCGTGTAGCGTTTATGGTTTTTTTTAAAAATTTTATATATTAAATATTAGAGGTTTTTTGAAAAATATAATTTTTTAAAACTTTTTTTCCATTAATTTTATTTGTTTTATAAAATTATAATTTTTGAAACTTTTTATAAAAATGCTAGTTAATGTTGAGTTAAAAAAAAATTAAGCTTAATATTTCTAAAACTTAAACCCAATTAGGGAATTAATGAACCCTAAAATATTAAAAATGATTAAATTAGGGTCCTAATTTTAGTTGGGGTTTAGGATCTAGGGTTTAGGGCCCTAAACCCTAAATTGTTGAACATTCTATTACAGGTTTATAAATTTAAATACTTAACTTTTAATTTAAGTTTAATATTTTTAAAACCCAATTAGGGAATTGATGAACCCTCAAATATTAAAAACGGTTAAATTAGGTGTGTTTGGTTTTGTGATTATGTTATTATTATTATTTTATTAGGAGTAAAATAAAATAAAATAAAATTATAAACGCTACATGATGTAACTTGTAGGGCTAAAAAAAATCGTGTAGGGCAAGAATAACAAGACGATACTCTATGTATATGTAGAGTCTCCGGATGTCATTTTCGGTCATATAATCATATAAAGTCATTTTGGGCATTTGAGTTAAAAATGCCGTAGGGGGTTTTTCTCCTTTTTTTAATCAGATAAGTACGTGTTATGATTTTGTAAGTTGATAAAGTCCTTATCATCAACCTCTTTTAGTTTTGATAAGCCTGACTACTACTGTTCTTATATTTATTTATTTACTTTTTTTTAGTAAACTATAAATTTATATATTAGTATACATTCTAATAATTTTCGGAAAAAGAAAATCGATCCCAAACTTACGATAGAGGATAATATTCCAGCCTATTCCATTCTAATCCTTTGTTTTCTTCATTGTTTAAGATAACGTTTACTTTTAGATAAACTGAAAAAAAGATACCAATAACAAATAGCTCGGTGATAAGGACTTATCTCTTGTTGTCTAAGATGCTTGTTGTCTAAGGTACTGGGTTTGATTAATTAGTGATATTACTTACTCTAGTTGAAAGAAACAAAAATAATAAAAATTAAGAACGTATGACCTGTCTGCCGTGCAATACTGCAATATGGCCACGTACAAATTTGTTATAACTTCTCATGCACCTTTGATTAATCTAACGCAGTGGACACTGTATCTTATTCGCATAACTTATGGTAGAAAATGCGTGCGAGTATGAGACCATAAAACTCGTACGTAAGTACACTTGCGCAGTAACATACAATCTAATGAATGCAATAGCAAAAGTACTATATAGAGAGACGTACCTTGGAAGATGACATTCTTTTGGCTGCCACCGCCAGTTAAGATAGTCTACATCTGATCGTCCATTTCTCCGACAACGAAAACCGGGGTCAAGAAAGGGACATTCCTCCGTGTACAATCGGAGAGAGTAACTTGGATCCCGAACCCATTCTCCATTTGAATAATCACAAGATTTCAGCTTATTAATATCATTAGTAGAGTTGTTTTGTTTTTTAGGTAAAATTAGTGGGGGAAATAAAGCAAAACTAGTTAAAGAATGTGATGGGCTCAAGAAAACAATGGAAGTGAGTATGAGGAGAAAGAAAAAGAAAAGAGAAAAATGTGTACGTTGTTTTCTGGTGAAGATTGAAAGAGAGAATGAGTTTTGTTGTTGTTGTATGTTTTGTGGTTGGGGAGAATTTGCTTGAAGAAGATCCATAAGAAAAGGAAGGAGTTAGGAGAGTTTTGGTGGCTTATGAAAATATGTTTAGATTAACAAATGATAAACATAATAACAGATTCTTATGATTTTCGGTTTTAAATTATTTTAGTATGTTTCTTTCCATACTTATACATTATTTTAATAATATATTTTTCTAGTAACATTAATAAATTGAACTCGTCGATAAAAAGCTCAAATTGGTTATGATAATTTTGTGTGACAGTATTTAGATAAATAAATGATAAACATAAATAGATTTTTATGTTTTGTAGCAGTGTTTAGATAAACAAATGATAAACATGATAACAGTTTGTTATGATTTTCCATTTTAAGTTATTTTAGTATGTTTCTTTCCATACTTGTACATTATTTTAAAAATATACGCTACAAGAAAAACGACTAAATTCAACTAGAATAATGCGGTCGTATTTAGCTATATTCGACTAGATTCGGTCGAATTTAACTAAATACGACCGAAATTGTCTAATCACTTTTAGAAGAGTCACTTTTAGTAAAATCGGTCGAATTTAACTAAATTTGACCGGGTAGATTCGACTGATTAAATTCGACCAAAATTTTAAAAATTTGAATTTTGAATTTTTAAAAATTTGGCGCCTAAATTCGATCGAATTGATAAAAATGACCAAATTCGGTCAAATTTTTAAATGTGACCGACTCCGGTCGAATATATAAATGTGACCGACTCCGGTCGAATAGCGTGAGGAACAACTAGGCCTTGGTTGGGTATGTATGCAAATCTTGGAGGGTTTTACTTGTTGGCTTTGCCTTTAAGCTGGACTTTAGCTTTTAAGGTTCATCTAGGACTTGGTGGATTGCTGGCAGGATTCTTTTGCAAGGGTGGTTGGCTGCCTGGTCTTATTGTTGGTGTTTGTCGCAAGGATTGATTGGGTCGAAGAAGCTGGAAAGCACAGCTATGGGCCTCACACTTGGAAGAAGACCAAGAGGCTGTGACTAAAGATGGAAAACGCAATCTTCAGACACCAATTAATGCTGTAATTTGATATTCTAAGACACCAATTATTAGGACACATACACACGCAACATCAAGTATATGTTGCATTTTAACAGCAACTCGACTTTTAGCAAAAAATGAGCTTGACGGAATGGGTCAGTTTACATACAAAGCTGAATTATATTAAATGTCATGGCTGCTATCAGTGCAACATACTACACAAATTAGAAGATAATGAATTAGTCTCAAATCTAGCTTGATTCATGTATAAACTGTGTTCTGTGTACAAAATTTATACAAAAACAATTAACGAAAATTGAGTCTGAAATAGCCTCATATGAAAATTTATGCAACATAAGCATGATTATTATAGTAAACAAATAAATACTTACTCTTAGTCAATTAACTAAGCAGAAGTTATTACCTTCTCAAAATCTTATTACTAAACCTTTAAATGTGTCCTGTCCAAGCAAAGATAGTCATTATTATCATGTAACCGGGGGCAATTGCTCTACAGAATGCAATATGTTGTTTGCATATTTATGTTTTAACAATTTGATAAAATGGGAGGGATTTTCCCTCCCTTTCTATCTAGAATTAAATTCGACCGTTGTTGGTCGTTTTTATAAATTCGACTAAATTTGGTCACATTTATATTTCAAGAATTTGATAAAATGGACGAGAATTTTAAATCCGACCAACAAAAATTAGCGGTCGAATTTAACTAAATTCGACCGATCTTAAAAGTGACCAGATTTGGTAGAATTTAATTATGGGAATTGTTTGACTGAAATTGGTCTCAAATTCGACCAAAATCGGTCGAATTTAAATCGGTCGAAAATATTCGATCACATTTAATCGGTTTTTCTTATAGTGATATTTTTTTAGTAACATTAATAAATTGAACTCGTCGATAAAAATTTAAATTCAATAAGTTCAATATGATTCAGTTATATAAGATTTCAAACTTGAATTTGAGCAAAAAATATTATTTTATAAATTTATTGAATCGAGTTTTATAAGTTTTCGACACCGACTCGAAAAAAATATTTTTTCTTTTATTCACTTTTCTTTCTCCTTATCCTTATTATCCTTATTATTATTATTATTATTATTATCTAGATATGATTGAAGTTAATATATGAAATAATTTATTATTCTCTTTATTTCAAAATAATATAATCTTGTTTGATTTGTAAATATTTAAATTAATTAAATTTTAATTAAAAATTATTTTTTATAATTTTAAAAAATTGAAAAAATATATTTTAAAATGAACTAATAAATTTTCTAATAATATAATTTTTATTAAAATATAAGTAATATAAATCAAAATAAAACTATTATTTTATTTTAAGAAGAAGGACCATGATACTCAACTAAACATGATAGTATTACAGTAGGGTTTTGGCTGGTCCAGAACACCAACATTACTCCCGAAAAAATTATAGCGAATGGATGGTTATGATAAAATCGGAACCCATTACGGTATTGTTTCCTCCGGTTTTTTTATAAACCAACTTTTAACATAAATGTTTAGGTATTTTGACCGGATAGTAAAAATTATTATTTCTAAAATTATTTTTCCTAAATAAAAATATTGAAGTATAATATTTATATTTAGAAAAAGAAATCTTTAATAAAATATGTTATGCTCAGGCAACACGCAGTAGCAAACTAAAGTTGAACCCAACGCGTACTGTGTCGCTACTAGTCTATACTAACAGCGTCACTCATTTGCTGCTTCATCTAATTGTATGACTTTAACTTCTCAATTATCTATCTGCATCAATCTATCTTATTGTTATTTATTAGCGTTGTGCAAGGTCAGGAGGCTTTTTAGTGTACTGTAGGTGTTTGATGATATGTCCCAAAGATTTTTTCATAAACATATGATATAATCAATGTAAGCATACCCATTTAATTAGGTTTCGTTGCCACTTTGCTTGTAGCTTCAGCCTCACATGTTTATTTATATATGTGCTCCATGTATGTGTGATCTATGACCTATCTAGTTCTTGAAATATATTCCCAATTCAAAAATGATCACGTCACTTTGAAGTAGCTACTTGTGTAAAGTGCTAGAGTAATCGTGCCTTTTCTGATTGCACTTATTTTATTTTATTTTTAAATTTATTCAGATTATATTTGGTTAAGTAAAAGATCAGAAATGAAGCTGAAGGTGGTGTGGAGGAAAGTTTCTTATTACGTTCGATATGATTTGAAAGAAATTGCATTTCCATCCTCTTTACCCGACCCGCCTCATTTTAAAAAGCGCCGAAAATTAACTTGGAAAGAGCGTTACCTGGTGAGTATTCTTCTCTTTTATCCGTCAACTTTTGTCGTCTATGCTAATACTGAAAAAATCTCAAAGTGATGTTGCAATTGGTAATATCTAACCGTTAAGCTGCATTGTCTTGCAGTATTGCATTTCAGTAAGAACAAGTGTTATGTTCCACTTTTACTACAATAAAATTTCTAATTGCCATTCTTATATATGTTGATATGATGTCTTGATTTCATGGGGCATTTTAATTTGCCTTTATGACACTTATCTATATTACAAATAAGAACTCTGTTTGCCTCTTTCAACCAGCAATCTGGGAAAGACTAGCCGCTTGGTTAATGGGGGAAATGGAGGTGGTCTTTTAATGATATAGTAACGGACTAACGGTTTTGTCTCATGCGTTTAGGATTTTCTCTTGTGTACAGTCAACTGCCCTAGTTTTTTTCCTCATTTAAGTGAAGATGGCATGCAACTTGTGTAACTTACTGAAAATTTTGCTACTTACATTACACAGAGGAAACAGATTAAACTAACAGATGTTGACTAGTTTGAAGTAAGTCTCGAGTTCAGAAAACACTCTACATATGGATGTTATAAAGATCTCTGTCTCTGACGGAACAAGAACTATAAGAGATCCGAGGCTAAAATTTCTTATCACTGATTGTTAAAGGCCAGAGATTGAAAACTTTCTACTGAAACTAGACTAGCCTGCCATTGGTTCTGCCGTTGGATGATAATTAGTCTTGTATTAAGCTGCATCTAGTAATGATTTGATTTCAGTCAGCCAGTCGCTTAAGATCTGAAATAATTCTCTACGTTTTCGTTGCATATGAACTGAACAATAATGACATGAACTTCCTTTCAAGTGTTCTTTTGCTAAGTCCTTTGCAAGCATTAATATTTTTATAATCATTCTTCAGGTTTTAAAGGAAGCATCTAGGTTGTATTGTGCAAGCTGGGTTAGGGATATTGGTCCTGAACTTCGACCAAATGATTATAAGAAGAATGAGTGGAGCGAAGATAAGCCGAATGGGGTAGACAGTATAAACAAAGAGAAAGAGCCCTCAACGTTAGAAGATCTTGGTAAGAAATTCGTTTAATATACTGTTTAGTCAACATTATTAAATTTGAATTTTATCACTAAAAAAGTAGCATAAAACTATCAAATAATGCAATGACATTTACAGCTACCAAGTTATTTTTAATATTAAGAAATTTGACATGTAATCCAACAAAACTCTGAGATAATGTAAGAAAACAATCAGGCCTGTTTGATTGTTTCTAGGGTGTTACTGTGTCCTTTGCGTCCCCATAAGAATTAATAACACATTACCCTTATTTGTTTTAGACTATAACAAGCTTTCTCAAGAGAAGAAGTGAAAAAGTAACGGAGTCATTCAACTCTGCGTTGCTTATAAACTTGTGCCAAAAGTTTAGTAAATGACATTTTAATAATAGTATTGGATCTGCAAATCACTTCATAAAATTTAAAAGTCAATGTATAGATGCACGCAGCTTTAAAAACTGTATTACGTTTTTCTGCTGCTAATAATTGGATTCATTGAGCTTGAGTGGTAATTGGATTCATTGAGCTGCTAATAATCTTAATTCGCAAAAGGGCAAATAATAATTTTTCGCATCTTTATTATGTTTAGTCGCATTTTGTCTTTACCTAGATCGTACTTGTTTTTAAAGTCAGTGCAAATTAGGTATTGCAGTACTCGGTAAATTATCTTTGTTGAATGAAATTTATGTTGTAAATCATTGCTACTAATTTTACAATTACGATGTAGGTGATTTTACTTTAGTTTCCTTACTAAACTGCCTTCCTGTCTTCAATCAGAACATAATGAATATTCTGTTTCTGAATGTGATAAGATTGTCAGCCGAACTCTTATATGTTACACTATTTTGCTTAATTTTTTTTTTAGCGGTGGCTGCAAGAGGTGGCATGGAGGCTCTTAGGCCAGCTTTGCAGCGCGTTTACATGACAAGAGCTTCAGCTTATAGGGATGGTCTTAAGAGCTTTATACAAGGGTATCAAGAAGGTATCAAGGAAGTCATGGAGAAGAAAGAAGAATATGAATCTCAAAAGAAAGAAGACATCGTTAAGGAAGAAGACATCCAGAGAAAGACATCCTGAACCTGAACACTTAATAAAGCATCAGTTTGTGAGTTTTTCCGTATATCAACTATTGCAACTGGATGTGTAGTTTCAGTATAATAGTATAGAAGTTCTAGAATGAAGTGTCCAGTTGTTTTATAGTTTGCTGTTATGTAACAAAATCATGGTGATTATAATAATGAAAGATTTCAGTATCTCCCATTTTTATTCCAACACTTGTGCCATTTCATAAAAGTCATTCTCGTATCTTTTGGTTTGCCCTATCTTTATGTCATAGAACTTGTTTTCCTTTTTGTTGAATGCATTTTTTTATCTTGAATAGAATTACAGGATTACTCAAAGTTTCATTTATTATATAGATTGAGAATCTGATGTTGTAGCTTCAAAATTTTGGATTTGATAAATCAGGACTCATTGCAGTCCACGTATATTAGAAAATCTTCTGTCAGTTGTAATGCAGTGATTTTATGAGTGCATCTGCAATTAGATATAGTAGTTGGTTGATGAGATAGAGAGCACATATTTCCTAGGAGTCTAGAACATTAATATAGATTTTTGATTCTTATGGGAGGGAGAATTTGTTTGTTTTCCTTCGTGAAAGCTCCTTTCCTCTAGTTACTATAATAAATTCACACTTCATTTTTAGAACGGAGTTGCTCCTGTGTATCATCTTGTATCATCATGTGGGTGATAAGGACTATTATGTAAGCTAAACGTCAAACTGTCTTCTGTTCTGTTAAGCTCATACATTGACTATGTTTTGTGGGTGTCGCTATGCTCCATTTGTGGTGGCATATTGGCCATTTTGCATTATTTAATTAGGCCTGGCTATCTTTGTAATAAACCCTCCTGATGTGACCAAACAGATGGACTCTAATGAGTTGCTCTTGTAAGGAAAGTATCCTAGGTAGAGATAGTATCTTAATAATTTTTAATGTTAGTTTGAATTCCCTTTTTACATGTTTGTTATGTTGTTATTATTTTCTTTAAAAGAATTTAAATTCTTAGTTGGATTTTTATAGACTTGTTATCATGTTTCTTCCCTCTACCAGTGACAAATTTTTTGTGTTTCCTCATTTTATTTTAGCAAAACTTAATTAAAAATTACCCAGTATAAGACTGGGGAAGGCAATTGTGGATCCCCCTTTTTCATGTATGTTCAGGACTTATTTCTTTGGTTTATGATGCACTACAGCTTAAAGTTGCTTATTTAATTTTAAAGTAGGGAGAATGGGAGATCTGCACTTTATGTTCATGCGACTGAGGGCTGGGTGGGAATTTGCTAAGGGACCCTGGTAGCAGTTGATGGGGAATAGAAATTGAGGCTGTCAATCAGAATACACAAACATGCAGAGATCGAATTAGGTGATCAATAAAGGTATGAAACAGTTGAAAGCGGACGGGGAGTTCTAGTGCCATTAAATTAGGTCAGAGAGTAAAGTGGGACTCATAGATGCTTGAGAACGACTTGCATAATGTGAATAGAAGCTTTGCTGGACCAAATTACCGAGTTGCACTTTCCAGGTAAGGTGTTAAGAAACATTACGAATGCGATATTATCAAACTGTACCATTTTTTCCCAAGTCTGGGCCTCCTTTCTGTTGGTGGGGGAATATATTGCTTGATTCAGGTCTTTTGATTATAGGGTCTTGCATTCTTAGTCACATGATCTAAGATTCCTCTTTCCATTTTGATAACCCGAAACATTATCACTTGTTCTGAACCCCTGGCTGCGAAGCATCTAAACTTTGGTCTGTTTTTCTTATATTTGGTATACTGTGTCGGTTCAGGGGTTTTGATTGGTTCTTTTGTGTGTTATTGTTTACGAATATTTTGACAAAATGAGATAGCTTGCTTGTTCAGGCGTTTTGATGGTTCTTTGGTGCAAAATTTTTTCTAAAAATATTTTGGAAAAATGAATCAAAAGTTCCATATAATTGTTTTTTAGCAGGTGTTTGAGGAGATCGACTCTTATGCTAGCCAGGTAGAAATTAAAAGGGACAATAAATACATTTTTTTATACTGTACTTGGGTATGACTAATTACATTTACTCGCAGTTGGTTTTGAGGATTCTATTTAATCTTGCTTGGTCACTTTCCATCATTCTAAGGACCCTGAATTCACAGAGCCACTAATTGCTTGGACACACCACTGGCAGTGGAGACCATTCGGTTGCATTCTTGTCTTAATCCAGATGGGTCCATTTAATCAATTGATGTTTTTTCACTATTCACAAAGGTAATACATCCTTTTTATACATCCTTGGCTGTTTTTTCTCAGCTTCTCCTTGTCACATTTTTAAAATTTACTTGCAACTTGTTCAAGCATGTGACTGTAAATTGGAAAGCCTGTAGCCATTACTTCATGGGGGTTATGGGTCTCTGGAATCATTAAACGTGTTAGATATGTTGCATATCCAGTTAGATACGAATTTTGTTAGGTTTCAAATATTTGCATGGTTGTAGGACATTAAATGAAAAAAACCGGTTGCTGGGAAATCTGTTGTGAAGGCTCAATTCTAGTTATCTGTCTTTTTACGAATAGGATAATTAGTTTAGCTTGCTATCTATGGCTCTGAGCTGCATTCTTATAATGATAACCCTTAAGATGCCCCCTTGTCTGACTGTCTGAGGGCTTATTTTATGAGTAGGCCTTCATTGAGGATAGCGGATACGCCACATTTTATCATAGTAAATTTCTTAGTAACTGTAGGTAATTCTAAGTGGACAACAAATGGACTCAAAATCCCATAATTAACATACAAATCCAAGAAACATGTTGTATCTTGAATTCCTCTCTAGACCTTCATGTAGATTGAACTATGAGGTGTGATCGGTTACACTATCATTTTCACGATCTTATAATATTATTCTTTAGAATAAATTTATTGTTGATGCCAGTAATCTATTATCACCAAATATTATTCGATTAAGAAATTCAGCTAGGATACTTTATTTTCAACTTTAAAATAATCAAACCAAGTAGTACGCTCTTTGTACAAGAAGAGTAGAATAGAGTTAAGTAAATTGAATATTCTAAAAGCGTCTCCCCCCCCCCCTCCTCTTCCGTCTCCATTCTAAAACTCTATGAGCAGAGTAAGGCTAGGCTACCAGTAAAAACTGATTAACAATAAATTCTGATCATGGCCGTAAAACCAAAATCATAAATCTACGAAAGTACAAGGTAAAACCCCACTAGAATACAAACATACTCAAAAAGTTGATGAAAAAGTAAAGATAATCTTTCTATTTTATCTTGTTGGAAAAGAAAGATGAACAAGAATGGGCTTAGTAGTGTCAGACTCATCCAATCAAAGTCATTTCCTCCATACCCACTAGTAACCTAACATACATTTTCTCCTACTCGCTGTTATGTAAAGCAAAATATGTGATATCATGATGGTGAATACTCGATGCAAGATCTGTAGGTACAGAATCTCAACAGTAACATTCTGTATATGTTGAATCCTGGTTTGCAAATGTACGTACCAATTTATTCTTACTCTCTGAACATTTAATTACATTTAGCCCTACATTTGGTAGCCCCCGCCCCGCTCTGTCTTTTCCACTGCTTTCACTCACACCATGAAATACCCCTCCCCACCCTTTAACATTCTCATCTTGCTGGCTGCTATAGTAGGCAGTGAAGAGTGCCCCCGTTTTTAATATTTTTGGTTTCGCTAAATTACAAGAGGATGAACAAATGTAGCTAATGCATTTCTTTCCTCTGAGTGGTCTAAATAGTCAAATCTCTGGATGTCAACATCTTGAGATCTCATCCCTGGTAAAACCTCATCTGATTGACGTCTCTTGAGAAGTTGATATCCTGTAGCAAGTGTGAAAATACAACAATTATTAGTACCCCTCCTTTCCTTTAATGAGGATCAAAAGCATTGACATTATAGATAAACAGTGTTGAGCATATATATATATAAACCTCATTTTTTTAATCTCCCATTCCTACGGTGGACCACATATTAATGGATGATAGAGATAGCTCAGTTATTGCCGCTACATGTATTTCATTACATTTTCTGAATACATGTGTGTTGTACACATATAAACAATATTTGCATTTTTCTGTAATGTCAGGGGCATCATTTCCAATCACTTGTTGACTATAAGAGTTGAAGATCCAAACTAGAATCTTCCTTTGGAAAGATACCAGATCAACTATGTAATAAATATCTTTCCCATTTTTAACATTGTAAAATTTCTTGGGTTTGGTTTTTATGGTTCATTCCTAGTTCGCTATCTGGTTAAAAATAAAGGTTGGCAGAAAGTATTGGACTGAAATACTCATCCATTTATTGACTAGCCCCTTTAAATGGGGAAACTTACTATCCTATCCTCATTCCTGTGCTTCTCACTATAATTGCTTCAGGATGTATCTACTGCATGTGGACCAATCTTCTGACTCTCAGTACATAGGTAAACTAGCTACCTAGCTAGGTTAATCCCCAAGTTGTTTCTTTGATGACTTGGTACTCTCTTGGCATTTTATCTACGCACACCAATGAAACTCATGTGTTACTAGACTAGTAGAGTGTATAATATATGTATATATGTAAGTTACTATACCATACTATAGAGTATAGTCCATGAACTACATATATATATATATAACCATTAACCAATATGCTTAAATACTCCCTGTGTATACATGTCATTTGCAGCTTGCCTAGGGCAGGTGGGTACTGAGTATGTCATATGTGTGTTGTGTATGAGTATATGATTAGCCGGTGTAGCAAGTTATCCCAAATTTTCTGCAATATCCTTCAATTTACTGTATGCACAGTAAAAAGATATTACTCACTCGTTCAGACTGACCGGATTTGGCGAGACACTGGAGTTCTCTGCTGCTCCTTTTTCAGTCAGATATGGGGTGGACCTATCTCTACATTTCCACTGAATATAATACTATATTTTTTTACTTTACTTTTGTATATTCAAACTTACAGGTTAATGGCAAATGATCTATAACAGTTATAACATATACTTACTGTACTTGATACTCTATCAAGGTAAAATATACTAAAATTCTATTCTAAACGCTGTAATGCCCCTGCATTCAAAAAAACATTTTACCGTGCCAAATTTCGGACATCCAATTTATGTATACATGTTAGTATATTACGAGTCATGACATGAGTAGGTGAATAACAAATGTTCTTGCGGAAATATCAGGTTTCATAATTATACAAGTTGACATCCGTATGTTACAAGAATAATTTAACTATAAAAAAAAAAATTATATTTGAGGCTTTTATCCACAGTTTGTTTTGAATATTCATTCTGATATTTTGTGTGTATAAATGACATTTCAACTCTCCATAATTTGGACTTCGAAAACTGTCTATTAGCTGGCTGTGTATATATGAACTAAATTGTACAGTGGATTTCATTTAGTTGGTACTTGAGATACAAATCTCATTTCCATAGTTGAATATAATAATATGGTTCACACAAAGAAATAGTATAAGTTATCGTGCATAAAGTTGTCCCATTAGGAGAGACAGACGGGAAACTATCAAGTAATAAACTGGGATTGCTGGCATATACTAGTATACTTGATTGTTAGTAGATGTCTTGCTAGCCAAAACTACAATGGCTTACCATGTGATGATTACTATGTTGCTTTGAAACATGAGTTCCTCCTCCATTAGAGTAATCATAATGCTGGTGGTGGTGGAGGACATGAGCCTGATCATCACTCTGTTTCGAACCGTCTGCTGGTTCGTCTGATTGGCATTCTAGATTTACCCCAAATAACCTCAGTGTCTTGGAATTCCCACCCCCAGGCCCAGCTGTTGTTTGATTCTGCATTCCACCTAATCCTCCTCCTCCTATAGTAACACCACCACGTGCATGTTTATTTATACGTACATACATAATCAAATATACATTTTACAAAAACAATTGCGATAGTTAATGCAAAAAATTGACTAGCACAAATTTGTCTTTTGATAATACTTCCATGTCGTATATGCACATACATAAAATTGTATGTATATCTGAAGGTAGATGATCAATGACCAAAAAGGGCGGAGATTTGGATGTCATGTGATTTCGTATCGATCGAAATTTATTAAAAATAAATTGTGTCCTTTAATTAGTATGGTTGTTGGATGTATGAGACACTAGCTAGTAGACTATTAGAATAAACATATCCTGTATATCAAACTCGAATAAAAAATAGGTTGTAGTATAACACTGCTATTCCTGGTTAACGGTAGAAAATTCAAGAAGAAGATAGGGTTTGAGCGAGGCTAGGTTGAGTAATACCTGGGGGTTGGTAATTAGTAATAAGCTGCCCGTTTGAAATTACAGTCGGATAAGGATAACCCGAGTAGTAAACCCGGGTCCATCCACCACCACCACCACCACCTGACTGAGCCGGGGGAGGCAGAGCAGCGTTCCGCCTCCTCCAACCAACAAAGAAGCGGTCACCGTCCTCCCGGGACCTCTGGAAAACAACAACATCACCAGCATCAAGTCTTTTTTCTTTAACAAAACGGCTCCACCCTTTAGTTAAAACATAGCTCTGGCTACTGTTCCAGTAAGAGTAACGAAACCTCCATGTCTTGCCTGACTCGTCCTCAAAACTCAGCAACAATCCCTTGTCAACCGATTCACCCCCGCCCAGTGGGAAGTACTTCTCCGCGTGTTGTTTTGGAATGACCAAGCGGTTCAGCTTGCCCACATCGCTCGGTGTCAACGGCTTCTCAAACATGGACTCCTTTTGTACATAGATTACTCCTTCTCCCGAGTCTTCTTGATTTTTGTCTAGTTGTTCAGTTTGATTTTCTTGATTAAGATTGAAACTGAGAGGGGTGTTTTGACGGTGGTGAAAGTTTGTGTTTGTAGGAACTTGTTCCGTTATGGGAGCATGATGTTGTTGTGTCCCCCACAGGCTATCGGCTTGCAGCTCTTGATTTATGGACATGTTTGAAAAAAGAGACTAGTTTTAAAGCTTATGTATAACTGAGAGGGCGGTGTGAGAGAGAAACAATTAAAGGGCGAAGAGAGGGGATTGTTTGGTTGGCGGTGATTATGATTTTGATTTTCATGTACGTGGAAACTGTGGGAGACTGGGAGCTATATAGAGCTGGGTAGCTAGCTAGCTATATATCAATGGGAATAAAACGAGATAGTAGTTATAGAGGAGTGTATGTGTCTGTGTATGTTGTGCAAGTACGACGGGTGCTGAAATTTAACTTTTAAGGTTTTGCGTAATGAAAAGTTTCAAATCATTTAAACAAACATCTACCATAACTCCTCTCGTTTCCATTACTTTCGGCTTCTCGTCGTCTTATGTACTGTAACAAAATAATACCACATGTATTATTAAATTCATCTTATGTGTAAAATGACTACAATTATGGGTTGCATGTAATTAATTATACGCTGTATGCAAGATCACAATATATGAAATGTACTATATCGTATAGTAGATCTCGAAAACAGATTTTAGTTAGGATTTCGTATATTTTAAAACTGCCGTTTTCTATAAATCATAAATTACAACCAATACAAATTATCGATTAAAGCAATTAATATCTGTCCAAGTTATTTGTGTGATAATTTGTTGATAAAGATATGTATGTATGTCAACATGCAAACACCCGTATGTATACATCATACACGTACAAGTTCAATTAGAAAATGAGTCGTAAAGCATTTTTTTTGATGCAGAAGGTATGTATGTTATAGAGTATGATTGCATCTTATCAACATCTAGGCTTACATGTTTGGACTCTTTACGTGCTGAATAATCATCACCTCTGTTCAAACATTCAACTTTCAATTATTCTAGGAATTAATCTCGTGCAAATAATTTTAAAAATAGCATTTAACATTTTTCTAAATGTATGACAGCAGAATTTGTAAATAATTGAAATTAAAATAATATCATAAAGTGTGGTAGTATAATAAATGAGTCTCTAAATTAAAAAATAAAATAATTACATATATGCTTAATAAACACGGCAAGGCAGTTGTAAGTTGTAACACAAGTTAAGCAGATACGGACGCTGGATAAATAGTGACGGGAATGGTAAAAAGGAGAAGCGTGGTTGTAGAAACCTGAATGACGGAAACATTTATTTATTTATGTGGCTAGTTGCTTAACAGACAAGAGAGGTCCTGTAAAAAAAAAGACCCAATTGATCTGTGAATGCTGCTGCTACTTAATTATTGTTAGTTAATATATATGGAAATGAATGTAGGATGATTAACGCGGCATGTTACTTTTATCTTGACTGGCTTAGCATAATCAAACCATGGGACCAACCTGACAACCCTCGTCCATGCCATGCATACTCGATATACTACATCCCCTCCCGCTATCTGTATCGTTGTTTTGTCAAAGTATATCCAGAATTACAAAGACATTTATATAATACACCTACAACAATTAAATTACCAAAGAGCTGTATGTATTTCTTGTCCAAATTTGCATTACAAAATTAACATTACAATTATTTGATGCTACGTTTTTTGCTGCATGCATAATGCAAGGTGTATGTTTAAAAGGTCCGGTACAGTAAAATTGTAATATCATATGAATACAGAATATATGATAAATGAATTCAAATACATTTCGAAGTTTTCATGTAGAGTCCCTGTATAAATGTAAGTGGTATAGTATTATTAGTAGCAGTAAAGTGTGTTGGATCAGTATGTTTAGAGTGTCGGGTGAATGATCAGATCTGCCAGATTGCCGCCCTATCTGCCTGCTATATATACACACACACACACTGTATGTCAATATATGTACGTACACAACACATGTGTGATATGTGATACAAGATATTCCCTAATTAGTTGTCTTTTAAGCATATTAATAAATTTTAAATGTTAGGTTTATTTTCCATCCATATCCATAATTAAAAATCATAAATAAATAAAGGTATTAGTGAAAAAAAGATCATAATTTTGTATTGATTAAAGAAATCATGAGACAATTTTTTTTTTTCAAAAGACCATGACGGGCGAGTATACTGTAATCTCAGCGAAAGGCAAAGAAAAAATACAAGTTCCATCTAGCATGTACGTATATATAAAAAGAGAGGAGGCCGGGGTGATCATGTAATAAGAGAATCACGTGGGAAGAGGACAGCAATATGATTGATGTTAGGCCATTCCTAGTTTATCAACTCGCCGAGAAAAAAGATTGGCATTGGGCCTCTCAATCCTAATTGGCTCCTTTCCCCCGACCCCCTCCTTATTTATCTACTCTATTCCCTGTTCTATTTCTATTTAATACAACCCCTATATATTGCATATTTAAAATTAATACGTAGCTAGCGTATGACTTAACATCTAGAATAATCTTGTCCTCTCAGCTCTCATCTTACTAATCCCTCTGGGATTCTTTCGCAGTTTGCTTAAAGTTTCTAATATAATTTTCGGATGAATTGTTAATAAATTAATATTGTATTTTTAGTATAAAGGCCATAATTTTGATTAATGAAAAACTCTTGATAATTTATTCATTAATAATAAATTAGTAATACTAGAGTTCCATGACCAGGAAGTTAAATTTTGATTGTGTCTAGTGGTGGAACTAGGCCAAAGTTTGACTCTCACTCAGGTACTAGTTGATGTTAAAAATTGGTTATAAAAGATTACTAATCCTGATTAAAATGATTATGCAAGTTCAGTTCGGACTAACTTGTAATCCTGGTCTCGCCATTAGTTTGATTAACATTAAATAAATAAAAGAATATAGACAATATGTATTGCGTAAGGAAGGAGAGAGAAGAGCTAACGGGGGTGGGTCTTTGTCCATGAGTATATAAATAAATAAATAAATAAGCGTTGATTTGCAGGAGAAAGAAGAGGAAGGAGAGAGGTGTGATGGAGAAATGAATAAAAATAGAGGAGTTGTCTGTAGAAATGAATGGAATAGAAAAGGAACAACCAACCCCGTTTTAAGTTTGCATTCGTGTTCCATTCCACTCCGCACACATATTCTCCTCCTCGCTCACACTCTCACCTGGACCTCTGTCTGTCTTTATCCACCCCTTCCTGTAATCTCCTTCCCACCCATTGATTTCTTAATATTTTTTAAAAAAATTCCGGTATACATTTTAAAGTGCATATAAAATATAATTTTATAATTTATTTTTAAATATTTTTTATTAAATACAAATTTAAACATTTAATTTTTATTAAAAAACAAAAAATTATAAAAATAAATTATATAACTATACTTTACATGCACCTTAAAACACGTGTCAGACACTCTTTTAAAAATGTTAAGAAATCAAATCAACGGATGGAGGAAGTATATTTTATCACCCCCTCTCTATCATTCGTTACCCACGCACGTGACTTTTGATTTTAGCAGGAATCTTTTATTTATTATTCATCATTGGTCTCGTTGCGAGATATTCAATTCAAGGACTTTTTTATTTTTCTAAAGAATTTTTTCAAACTTTTTTATTACTAATTTACTATTGTATCGGTGAAATTAAAATTTCCTATATACATAAATACAAATAAAAATTTAATATATATATATATACATACATACATATATATATATATATATATACATACATACATACATATATATATATATATATATATATATATATATATATATATATATATATATATATCACAGTCCTTCAAATTCATGTTATATTACAAAATCTCAATACCCAAAATTTCACTATTGCCTCGAATTACTTACTTTCTTTGTACTATTTATTATTCTTCTTATTCCAAAATTATCATTTTCGCATTTTAGACGTATAACATTAAAAAAAACATCTACACTCGCTTTCAAGAATCAAAATGAATCTAATGTACTTAAACAAAGCATGTGACATGAAATTGTATATGCAAAAGCCACCTAAATATCCAGGGAGAGAGATTCGCAAGCCATTCTTCTCCTTCCCTATCAAAGTTCGTTACATGTTGAGTAGTTTTCTTATATCCTAACGAGTCACAAGACATTATAAATTATAAGTTAAATTGAATTAAATTAAGAATCGAATGCATGAGCCTACAAAGAACCTCAATTTTATTAAAATCTCGTCCACTTGTAAAACACACAAACCTCTCTCTATATATATGTGTGTATATGTTATTATATCACCATGGGACACTGAAATAAAATAAGCGGTGGAACAAGACAATCCCAACATATATTTGGGGAAAGTGATGAGTTGAGTAATATAATGAAAATATCTGCATTGATTTCCTCAACTTACTATATTTATGCACCTGGCCCGTAAACACCGTCTGTGTGATAGACCTGCATATCTATCTTCTTGTTTTTTTTTATATAGACAACGATATTTATAATCGTACGCTCGAGAGCGAACATGTTTCGCTGTAGAAATCATATAATATTCACTTTATAAACTAAGTTCGATCAGTAATTAATTAATTATCATGTGTGATAAGTTTGTTAATTGTATAATGATTCGGATTACACCAGTGCAATGTAACAACATAAGTGTCCAAATATGTACTTGGGACCAAGATCAGTGTACGCAAATCTACAGGTTGATACGCATCTTAATTCACTATATATATTAAGGCCATCATCTCTAAACCCTTGAATTAGTGTAGAGCTAGTTTATACATCCATATTATAATCTAGTAGTAGTGACCTTTTCATGTTCACATAAAATATGAAATATATATTGTACCTAACATATTGGTTAATTACCGGAATTTCCCAATATAAATAAATTTAATTTAAAATCAAATTTGTAAATTTATAAGTGAAATTATTCATTAAAAAACATATATTTGTGTTATTTCGTAGGAATCCGTAGATATTCGGATATCTCAACAGGATCGGATAACAAAAAAGGCTAATAAAAAAATCTAAATATTTTCGAAAGCAGTTTGGAATCAGGAGAGGGATGAGGAATAGGAAAAGATCGATACAAAGGGTGGGGGACCTTGTGGAACATAAATGGGCACCATCAAATGTGATATGTATAGGTCTGTGAGGCTTGGTTGGCATGGACCATTTGCATTTGCTATCCGCACCTTCCTTCGTCCTTACTGCAGACCACTTGAAATATGTGTGCTCTTCTGACATTTTACGCCGCCGCAAATAAAAGCTGCTTCTAGTTACATGCATTATGCATCTAGTCATGTACGTAGTAAATTGGCTCACGATCCCAATTTTATTTTGCTAAAGTAAAAATATATGTTACAAACTCAACAAGAGGACAAACAAATTAGAACTTTAAATAACCAATTAAAACTTTTAATACATGAATATATGCATATGAACAAACAGTTAACTCATTAGACGCCCATGGCATATCCTGTACCAAACGAAAAATAAAACAAATTGGGGTTAGCCCAGTGGACAGAAGAAGAGACACGAGAAAGAAGCCAAAGCATAACGCCTGAATCTGACACTAGTAATTACATAGAATTGGCCTAACTCGCCGCTACATGATCTACCTTCACGGCTTTACTTGCAATATATACACACTCCGACTCGGCTAGTGCAATAGTGCCTACTAGCTTAATTGGCTACCTTCCATAAATTAAGACATTTGATTCATGCCATCTTCTCTGACCCATTCGCCTCCAACCATTGTTATAAGCTGACAAAATATAATGCAACTTATAAATTTCCGTATGATATGTCACTATAATTATTTTTAGTTTTATATATATCTAAATTTTTTTATTTGATTTTTTTGTTTATAATTTATTTGCATCTATATACCTCTGTAATTTATAATCTAGAAATGTACTTACTGACTGTTTGGAGTATAACAGAAGGAATGTATGACAACATAACGAACTCTACGTACAAGTTCCAAGAATTCATTGTATAAATATAAAGATTTACCGGATCGATATACAATGGATTCGTTCCAGATATACAACGATGCTCATATATGTATCTCAATTAGTTGGATTCGTTCCAGATATACAACGATGCTCATATATGTATCTCAATATCTCAATTAGTTTGAGAATGAATGAATTATAGATAGTCGTTGAAATGAGGGTAATTTTTTTTTAAGGAAAACGTTGTAGATTTTTTTTAAAAAAACAATTTTTTAAAAAAATATTTATGTGACAATTGGTTCAATGCCTGTATGCACATCAATATTACAAGTAAAAATAGTCATATTATTGTTTGAAAAAAAATTAGGATGCTTAATATTACTCTTCATATATTTATATTGAGAGAGTTTATATTCAGAATATAATTATAAAAAGTAGGAAGGAACTTAATTGTGTAAAATTTCAGAACCTTTGTTATAAAAATTGATACGAAGAGTCTTTAGATTGGGGGTCGTAATTTACATGAACTTGAACATATTTTACCCGATGTTACTAGTCCTATAATTAAATACAAATTATTAATGAATTAGGATTTTTAATTTTGTTGATTGAATCTTTTTTATTAGAACAATTTAAATTTAATTAATGCAATATTAATAATAACAATATTAATGTGGCATAAATAAAAGATTTATATTAAAATATGAATTTAGCAACTATTTCTATATTTAATTAGAATATTACTGTAAGATTGAGTGGGTACCCTTTTAAAAAATTTAACTTTTATACATAAGCCGCGAGACCTTGAGTCCTTGATCAAAGAGATTTACACCACTAATCACTATAAACTGTAGACAACACCAGCTAGATATCTGATGGAAATACAAAGCAGCCCTACAATCTGTCGAACAATTTCCTACAGGACATGTGAACACATTAAAATTAGTTACAACACAATATAGATATGGTAATTAGAAATTAAATATGGCTTCTGTTTACATGATAAATAATTTATAAATTAAAAATTAATTTAATTTTCAATTAGTTATCAATAAGTAAAATTAAATTGTAAGTTGAATTCTAAAAATTATAAAATGTTGTCCCGACGCCGCTCTACCCATATCGAGTAAATGTCCATTATTAGTTGAAATGTTTTCCCCCCTCTTTTGTTTGATAGAGAATGTTAGCACATATTTATCTACTTAGCAGATTGTTTAGGATATTGGAAAATGGAAATAGTGCGTCTGGTGGCTCATAAATTCTCCCCCGCAGCGCAGGCTGCAGGAGCTACGGCTACGGCTACGAAGTTATGGTCCTACGGTTCCGTTCCGGCCAAAAATCAGGACACCTCCACCTAATCTATAGAACACCTATTCTAAATGACTCACCTGCTAAGTCATTCTCGAAATCCAGAACCAACTTCCAGCAAGTCGCTTACCCTTGGTGAGTCAAATAGTGTAGGCACTACTCCTAGGCTGGACAGATGTCATTACCAAGAAAGAAAGTAGACATGATGACTTATCAAGGAAGGAGATAAAAGGAGGAGGAGGAAAAGAAAGAAAGGTCCAAATTCATCGGACAAGCTCAGATAATAACACAAAAAAACACGCACACCTAAATATACACAAACAAATCCTTTCAAAACTGATGATTATGAGCTCAGATAACAACACACTCACAAATCCTCTCAAAACTATGATCATGATCGTTACGTGTTGCTTTTAGTTCATTTCCACCTATATCTATTTTGAAACGTGTTCCGAAATTATTATTAGACAATTCTAATTCTAAAATTTGATTATTCTTCCGATTATCTAGTTTAGAAGTACAAAAATAAATTATCTACGTTTAACCCCTTACTCCTAAGTTTTAAAAAAGTAGGAAAAGAAGTGAATGATAAATAAAATAATTTCACTTTCATTCATATTTGTGCTCATGAATTTTTAATAGGTAAGAAAATAAGTAAAAGTAAATGTAAATTAGACATACTTTTCGTTCCAAAACTTTCATTTCAAAATTGGGATAAAAATACTTTACTTACATTTCACTTGTTTTACTCTCTTTTTTAAATTCGGAAGTGAGATGTAAATAAAATTCAAGAGCAACATGCCTGTGTTTAAATATTATAAAAAATTCTATTCATACTGTAGTCAACTTATTTACAAATTTAAACGGATTCATGTACTACACAAAACTATCCAGCCGTTGCTCAATTTTATATTCCACGACTATAAGCTCACATGTTAAATTTTATCTTTTGTCAAGATGACTAGTAGCTTACAATCAAGTTTGTATTAATAAAAAAAAACACGTGCTGCAAACCGTAAACTTTTTGGACGGAACAAAATGTGTTTAATCAGGTAATAATGTGGGGTATTTACTATCTAGCACAAAAATAATAAAAAAAATAATTCAGGGGAAACCGTCGATAAATATTAGCTGTACCGTCCACCATTTGTAAAGCCCCAAAGTTCCACACTACAGTACTAGTGTAGGGTTTGTAGCATAAATAACACGCGCAGGTGAATATCAGGGGGAATTATTGGGCAATTGCCTAGAAATTGATCAAAGGCGTGCATTGAGTGAGTGATGATGATGGATTTATACAATTTGTGGTGGCCCCTTTATATAGGCCATGCAGGGAAAGCAGTGACAAAGCACATACTATCATGTACTACTTGTATAAATAAATTTATTATTATTATATACCTATATTAGAATTTTAATATTTTCGGAGACGAATGTAACATCATTTTTTTGTCTACAAAAATGGGAATTACCACTATTTTAATGTGAGAACAACGTATACTTGAGTATGATAGAAATCTGACCTAACTCCAGATGTTATACCTTTTTGTTTGAATTTAGCATCAATCATTTCAATCATCTTTCACCACTTGTTGCTTTATTGGACTCTCTGTATATATTATACATTTTTGTATGTAAATTGACTACATTCTATTTTACATTCGAATTGAGTTGGGGGGGAAAGGAAAGAGGGTTTGAATTAAAATAAATAAATAGATTAATTAATTAATTAATTAAACAGCATGAGGGTGCTGGAATTTTTTTTTTTAAAAATGAGGGGATATCTGACACGTGTCACGTGACGATGTTGGACTTTTCACTTTTGGGTGTGACAAGGGTAGTGGGGTAGGCGTGGGACCACTCTGATAGAAGAAAAATAAAGGGTCTAGTGTTGAGTGGTCCATGCAGGAGGAGAGGCCCATGACCATAAATGATTGTGAGTTTGAAAATGACCCAAATAGGGGAGGGTGAACTAAGAACAGCCAGACTACTCAGCTGTTTTTGTTGACAAAACGAAACCCAACTCCTCTCCTGACAAATGAACCAGATGGAAATGAAATTTAAGTTCAGATGAAACTATCTATTTCTCACCTTCACCCTCAATTATTTCAACCTAATTCTAGAATATACCTTATTCCCCTCTCTCTCTAAAATAAATATCCGAAATATCCTCAATGCCCCGGGGAGAATTCGTTGATAGTCCAGATCGCATTCTTACTCCTTTTACGTTTAATTATTTAATATTATATTGATAAGTATCGGTACATATTTGATGGAAACTAATTGGCAACATGATCACATTATTCTTTTGTATTTTGTTTATATAAAATTGCTAGTTAAAATGGCCTTTTACAATTATTATGTAAAATTTTAGTTAAAGAAAAAAACATTCACTCCACTAGTATTAAAATTATTATCTTGATCGAGTACATCTTCTACATTGTCAAGTTCAACGTGCAAATAATAAAGATATAGTAATTGTATGTGGGCTTAGGGCTTATATAGCCATGCAATTTCATATTATTTATACCCCCGTATAACTTGAACAATTTACGGTCCATGTAAGGGTCGTTAGCAACTTAGAATGAATACAAAAATGTACAAACGTCCAATGGGCCCAAAAATTAATATTTGGTGCTACGCCCAAAGATTATATTATCGCTTAAATGCAGTGTCGATCCTGATAAATTCAAAGCCCCAAGCGAATTAAAATTTTGTGCCCAAGTCACTATTTTTTTTTACTTACAAACAAGATTATTTTTGAAAAATTATCATACTAGCGGTTTTGCTAGCAAAATCATTCATAAGTCTTTCATAATCAAGATTTGGAAACATATCCTTCTAAATGGATATCATGGACAATCCATTCAATCTCTCTTGTGACATACTCGAACGAAGATAAGACTTAATCAACTTTAATTTCGAATTTTTTTCCCGCGGAAGCCACTGTAACTAGTATAGTTAACAGAGTCATATAAGCAATAGTGACATTAAGATAACATTCTCCCATCACTTTCAAATAATTTAGCATCTCAATAGTTTTGTTAACTTCAATTAGTAAACACTCTCTCAGAATTCTTAACTCAAGAAACTAGATTTTTGCGTCAATATCAGAGACATCATCATGCTTCAGAAAATTTTCAAGATTAATGCATGAAACTCTTAAACTATCATCACTTGCAGACTTCAACTTTTTCACACTAAATAAAAAACCAAAGATTTTCTCATATAATTGAAATTAGTCGAATCTAAAACGAAGTGATGAATCAACATGATCAAGTAAGTGCATAAAATAGTTAACTCTGAGATTTTGTTCACCTGATAAAACAACACATTTTTTCTCACTTTCATCGTGTTATCTTTTTCTTTTTTTAAAACATGAAGCACTAGGATTAGGTTCAATCTCTAACTCAGATGCAATTCTTTTAGCTTTTCCATAGCCTTTTCGAATCCATCCGCCCTTGCCTTTTGAAAATAAGACATCAGCCCTTGTAATTGATCAATTGCTATATCAATGTCCATATTCTCTGTCTACAATAGTTTACTAACAGTATTTATTGAGAATAATATATCATGCCAAACAATCATACCAAATAAAAATTCAAAACTTAGAATTCCTTTTTTTCCCAACAATCCCTCAGCATCACTTCGCGTCTTGGGATCATCTCTTGTATTTGCTAACTTAAGCAACGCATCTTTTATATTTGGGATTTGATATCTTATTGCAAAAACACTCTCAAGATGGTTTTTCCAACGAGTTTGGGATAATGGCTTTACAGTGAGGCCACGGGGTCCAATTGATTCTGTAAAAACACTTCATCTCTTTGTAGAAGAAGAAAATAAACAATAAACACGTTGCACAATTCCAAAGAATGAAATTGCCAAATCACATGAGTTAGCCATATCGCAGAGTGTGAGATTGAGACTATGACATCCACACGGCGTGTAAAAAACTCGAGGATTTATATCGAGTAATCTTTTCTGCACACCTTTATTTTAACCCTTTATATTTGCTCCATTATCATACCCCTGCCCCCTCACATTATTAATATCTATATCAAGATTATCTAATGCTACTCTTAGTGACTCAAAAAGTCCTTCTCCGGATGTATCATCAACCTTTATAAATTCTAGAAAAAATTCTTTAACTTTGACATTATCAGTTGATGTATCCACGCAACGAATAACAAGTGTCGTCTGCTACACATGACTTATGTCTGGAGTGCAATCAAGTATCACTGCAAAATACTTTGCAACTTGAATTTTTTAAATTATCAATGATTTCACCTCATTAGCTACCATCTGAATTAATTCATTCTGAATTTTGTGACTGAGATAATGATAATGAATTTGCTTACTATGAATGCGCCGAATATGCTCCTTCATAACTGGATCAAACTCACCTAGCATCTCAATTATACCAAAAAAAATCCATTATTCTCATCACCAACCTTCTCATTATCTCCGCAGAAAGCCAAATTATTTTTTACAAGAGCCTTAACCACGGCAAATATCCTAACCAATATTTGTTTCCAGTGTTCTCTCTCCAAATTAATTTGTTTATGTATGTATATATCAATAGTTTCATTTTTCTTCAATCTCCTTTCGAGTTCCATCCAATCACTCATGCATTTTATGTGATCTCTACTAGTTGCATGTTCTTTAAGACCCCTTGAAAGATTTCCCCAATTGTCGAATCCCACAGTAGTAAGATTGCTAGAATGCTTTATGGCATTCACCTTGAGATTAAACAACTTGCAACAAAAGCAAAAAACTTTATTCGCAACTTTCGAATAAATAAGTCATCTTCTATCTTGTTTCTCCCCAATACCCAATTTTCGAGTGTAATATGAGCGTGTAAAATGTCTTCTATTAGCATCACGTGGAAAAGAATCATCATCAATTACCTGAACTCTTACTAGACCTTTCTCAACATTGAAGTCTCTAAATTTGTTATCGATTTTATCCCAATTTTCAGGATCATAGATATCTATGTAATCATCTTCCTGAGTTTTGTTATCATGGAGACCATTATCCTCTTTTTCGTTGTCGGACAATAATTTTTCTTCGTCAACAATTGGATTCTCGGTATTAACCATATTTTCATCTTCTTTGGCTTCTCTAATGTTAATATTTTGACTCCCACCGCTAACATTAACCTCTTCATTATCGGTGGAAGTTGTTGATTTCATAAACCTAAGAAGTCCTCCATCTTTTGTATAATCTTTTAAAAAATCAATCTTTTTGATTGATTTTTCTTCCTTCGACTCCAAATCAATGTTTTTTCATCCTAACTAAATGTCACTGTAATTAGGAATTTGGAAGTCAATGATAATAAGAAAAAGAAGTGCTAGTTTTTACAAAATATGGGTATTTATATCTAATATTTACATATCTTTAATTTTATTGTATTTCTTTACATAAACAAAAACAAAAAAAGAAATTATTGTGGCCCTAATTATTATTATTATTATTATTATTATTTAGTTCTTATATCTTAAAAAAATTTGGTGTTCTTTTATAAAAATATTGTGCCCTAATTATATATTTTTTAATTTATTTTTCACTCTTTTATAAAAAAAATGTGCCCCTAATTTTTTTGTTTTTTTGGTGCACCATTCAAGAGAATAAGCCGTTTGGCTCAGGGCCGACTCTGCTTAAATGAGCCGTCTTGGAACAACCTTCTAGCAAATAAGCATAGTAGATCACAGTCACCATGGTGTGTACTGGTGTGCTCCTTTGGGCTGAAGAGCTGAATCAAACATGTCATTAGGCGGCAAGTATTTTTTTTTTTTAATAAATAGGGAGTATTTTTTTTCTGAGAAATCTTGAAATGAGTAAGAGTTAACCCAGGATTAAGACGACCGATGATAAACCTCAACTGTGAAATAGGTTTATGAGCAATTCGGGAACCCTCGCAAGTCATAACAATTTTCGTGAACAAAATTGATTTAATAAGTTATTGATTATGACGATTAGTTTGCGCACCATATATTCAACTCAAATCAAGCTTGGACCACATTATTATTTTTCCTAACCAACCAACGTGAATCATAATCCCAGCGGGCTTCTGACCAAAGACAACATTAATATCCTAGACTTAAATAAAACATATCGAGGTATTAACATCCATCTTGCAGCCCCTGACCGATTACTCAGGTTGGTAGTTAGAGGCCCTACACTCGACAGTACTGTATTATAAATTTGTAATACAGGTGTTCAAACTTGTTGGATTTTGCGCTGATTATAGATAGAATGTAGTTATCGACAGGGCCTAACTAACCCACCAGACTTTGCCTGAAGCAATCGCATACAATGATTAGCTCCACTCTCCAGACAATCATTTGGATTATTAGTTCAGTCTTGTTTAAATATGGAGCTGGTTGAAAGTTGAAACTAGCTTGAATGAACACAGGAATATAGAATCATTTCAAGTGTGTCCAGAAAACAGAAACAACTCATATAATTAATACTTCAAACATTCTTCAATTACAAAAGATGATTTTGTACAGGTTACAGAACTTGACACAACTTTCTACAAAATTTACCAAAACCATGCTTTTCTACAACTAATGTTCATCTCTGCGTTCAGCAAAAGCAAAACTATAACTAAAGTAATTTAAGATAAAGTGAGCTTTCTTTATGTAAATTAACAGGATGTTAACTTCTCACAGTCACTGTTGTCATTCTCAGATTCTTGGCTCAATCTAGGTTGACGATTTAGCTAAATCAAAGTAGGCCTTCGCAAGAAACTGGACTTGCAGAAATAACAAATGACTCACCTTCTTGATCTTCTTACCATCTGTCCTTCCCCTCTGGCTTCCACCAGCCTCGACTTTGAACCACTCCCCTTCACAACATGAAGTCTCTCCTGAACTAGTTGAACAGTATCGTTAGGATGCTGTGGTTGCGTCAGTTGTCGGACTGGACTAGGAAAATCCCCAGCTGATCCTGTCCTAGAACTTGACAAGATCTGGTCCCTGAGACCCTTCACGGATTTATACCGCTCCAATTCATCCCCATATCCTTTTCGTTGAGTTTGCTTTTCAAATTCAAGAAATCTCTCCTGATTGAGTGCATGTCCAGAGTTCTGCATAGTCTTGGTATGGCTACCCCATTCGACTCCATCTGATACGCTCCTCCGAATAGAAGTGATCTTCCTTGGAACGTCCCCAGAGACAGAATTCCTGCCTCTCAATTTGTCATCAACTGAAACTCTTCTAGAATCATGAGCAGTGGCAGACGTATGATTCCATTTAAAGCTCTTATTGTTGTTGTCCATGTTCAATTCTATAGAATGAAGGTCGCTTTCTCTGGAGTCTTCATCAGTATCAACTTCATTCTCTACCTCTCCGTCATCTTCTTTTTCATCATTCTGCTCAAAATCAAGGTTAGCCCTAATTAAGTAGGTGGGAATCTCATCATTGTTCCCAGGAGTCAATGGACGAGCACCCTTTTTCTTGGTTTTCTTGGGTCTAAGAAAAGCTTCAAGTTGATTCCTCAGCTTGTCAACAACTGCATTTTTTTCTTCAAACTGGTGTTTAGCTTCTGAGAGTTTCATCTGAACCCTTTCCTCTCTCAGCTTATCAGCTAACTGGAGCATCTCCCTTTCCCGTTCAACCTCTTCGTGAGCTTTTGCTGACTCCCTCTTCAGCACTTCAACTTCAGCCCTATCTCCACCAATATCCAACGCTAAGTCATCACATACTTGCTCCAGTATCTCTCTTGCTCTCTTCTCACTCTCTAGTTCTTTCACTGTTTTCAATAATAATGCTTTTGTGTCAGCTAATTCCCTTCCAAGCTTCTTGCTGAAGCTCTCAGAACGACGTCTTAACTTCTTCTCCGTATCAAGTTCACCTGCAATGGACTCGATAGCAGCCTCTACTGCTTGTTGCTGTTTACTTTTCCATGATGCCTTCTCTTTAGCAAAACATTTGACCATATAATTTATTTCATTTTGCTCTGAAAGCTGCTCCTTTATAAGCCTATTTACCTGCAGACGAGTTCTCTCAAGCTCAGCATGCAAGGCTGACACAAGAGATGCACTTGATGTAGGTGGGTCATTGTGAGACCAGATTCGGACAATAATTTTAAGCAACTCTCTAGATGTGGTCAAAGCATTGCTGACATCCTTTAAACGGGTCCTGACACCAACTGCAGGCCCACTAGGAGTCTGGGCTTGTGATCTAGTTTCAATCTGAAATACAATGACAGAGTGAATAAAGTCCAAAAATATGCATTTTAAGCTTACATTATAGGAGTAACAGATGAATATAGTTGAAAGTGCAAAGCCACACTTAAGAAATATATAAAAGGAATATGCTATGACCTCCATTAAGCTTGTGCTGCTACGAGATTCCACTTGCCCAACAGTTTCTTCTGAAAGTCTATGCCTCTGAGACATTGACGGTGTCCTCCTCTGAATGCTACCTGCCACAGACCTATCCATTCTCTGCAAATACAGGTGGATATAATTAGAATCTCAAACAGTCTGCTGTGTAAACACTCCAGCTGTCCAGCATATGCACATAGATCTACTTCAGACCATAATTATAACATACAACTGAATTCTTAGCACAAAATACAATGCTTAATTTGATATACCGTTCAAAATATAAATTTGAGATATATATCAAGACAATAAAAGTATTATTTTCAAACTGCGTATGAAATTCCAAGAATTAAAAATCTTGTGTATGTTCCTATAGTTAAATAGTTAGAAACCAAAACAACTAAGCAACCCTCTTAAGTTGATTGCACATATGGGTTAAATCTGAAAATTATCCTCAGAAAACAATACATCTTTGCAAGAAAAGTACGAAAAAGCGTTGGTTTAAACATATGACTATAGTAATATTTTCATGTTGACAAAATAATTCCTAAACTTGAAAATGATAGTTTGAAAAGCAAGATTAAGTTTTGTCATAGCTACGATGACAAATCTTTCCATTTCATTTGTACACATTACTATAGTTAATCAAATACAAGTAAACTGAACCAAAAATTCTCCATATATCCAGATATCCCACTAGGAAGCAGAGGGTAAAATGTACTCAAACCTTAAGTCCTTACCAGTTACCCCTACTTGCAGAGATATGAATCAACTACAACTCTACAAGTATATCATCTTAAGCTGAGCAATTACCATCATAAGCATCTTGAATTTACCACAAGTACACAAGTATGAGAACACAAGGGTAAAGGTTTTCAATCACAGAAATATATACAAGTCATTTTTGACATAATAAAAAAAATCAAACCGAAGTTACATCTTAATCCATTGACAATAATCGAGTCGGGTTCTGAATGGCATGGCGTGGCATGTGTGACATTGACACCCCTAGACCTTGTTCATAGTTTCTACCGATTCTCTACCAACTATAACAACCTTAATAAATTAAAATACATAAAACACATCAACATATATGTCAATTCATCCACCAAATTCCTATAAAACACATGTAAAAAAACAACCATATGCCCATATATATCAACTCACAAATACACAACACACAACATAGATACATATACATACAACAACAACAAAAAAGAGAGAGGGGAAGAGGAAAAACCCACCTCAGAAACAGGACTATGTGATGGATCAGACAAATGAGGAGGTAAAGAAGCAGAAACAACAGACCTCAATCTCTCTTTTTTCTTCATAATCTTCATCTTTTCTTCCATTACTTTTGGCATTTCATTCATTTCCCAAAGCGTAGCAGCCAATTTTCTTGCAGACACAGGCCTTGACTTGCTACTCTCATACTTGGGTGACTCAACCACACCTCCACTCCTCAACAACGACGTCGTTTTCCAAGTCGGAACCGGCGTGCTGGATCTTGACCCGAGTCCCTTTCGGGTCTTATTACCCACCAAAATGGCCCGTTTAAATCGATAATTGTGAAGCTTAGAGGAAGTAGAAGAGGAAGATGAGCAACCCCTTTTTCTAATCTTGCAAGAATCGTGGATTAAATCTTCCATCACATGATTATGTCTCAACATCTGTAACTTCTTGAATAAAGCTTGGACCTTTAGATACAAATAACAGTGTATGTATATAAAGATTGAATTTTTAGTGAAGATTTCAAATGGGTTTGTATAAAGAAGCTAGTAGATCTGAGAATGGTGATTATAGATGAGAAAGTGATGAGAAGAATCCTAAGAAGCATATGAAAGTTATGATCTTTAGTGAAAAAGATAGATACAGATACTGTGTATGTATGGGTACTAGTACTTTATCATGTAGGAAGGAGGGGGAGGGGAGGAGTAAAGAATATGAGAATGTAGATAGACACAGCAGTAGTTGTATATGTATGTGTGTGATGACCAATGGGGCAATGGGTGATCAAGTAATGAGTGAGAGCAGTAGTACAATATACGCCTGATGATGAGTTGGGGGCAGTAGCAAAAAGGACGACGAGATGGTTGTAAATTGTCCTAATTTCTTGTGAGCTGTCACAAATCACAGGGTTTTCAAATAGAAAATAAATACGAGTACTTATTTTTATTGAAAATTTAATGAGATTTGGTCCTGTATTTACAAAATAAATTTCGGAAAATAAATAAAAATATTTTTTTTTACATCTATTACTCATTGAATAGAACCTTTTACGTCCACTACTATTTTGTATACTTTGCACCAGTAAGTACATGATAATTTTGTAAGTTTGAGAATCAAATTACTTGGAACAAAGAGATACCAATATATTTATAAAATTAATTTTACTCAAAACGGTTACATTGTTTCTTCTCAATTAGATCGCACACATTACATCCTTAATACATATACATAGAAGGTTAGTCCAAGACTATATTATCTTCGATGCTCCCCGTCAAGCCAATGAATGAGAACAAAGTGAAACTCTTGACTTGAGGATTAAAAAACAAACTATTACTTGTTTTCGAAAAATAGTTGAAGCGTATTACATATAATTTTCAATGTCTTGACGGGTGCTCTATTTCCTGTCATTAAATGACTGGTTTAAACTTATGTCCCGACTTTTCTAGCCATTTGAGCACAACTTTAAACACATTCACATGTCCCGGTTCTTTTGGTCATTTGAGGACTGTTTTTATTCATTTCTCTCTCGACCTCTCTTCATCCATTTACAACTGCTTTCATGAGGTTTTTCAAGGACTATGGTCTGCCTCAACATAATATGGCGTCGGAATTTAAAAGGAGATTCGAGGCACAATTATAGCAACTTGGTTATGTAAGCGCTATTTAATTTTAGCAACTTGACGATGTAAGCTAAGCTGTAGAACTAGCTCGAGTACTCGTTCACTCTGCACCTTTCAGATGTGAACTCCTGGTTTTGAATTTCAAAGGAAATGTTTCCTTTCTTGGCTGTATTCTTCTTTTTGATCCAGATGAAGAATTTTCAGTTAGATGACACTTTTCTGTCTTGCTCTTTCTGTGTTCTTAATACTTGCGGTCAGAAAACTGAGTTTTTATATCAGTTCCACATTTGACTCAGGATGCTGATCCATGAATTGCAATCACTGGTTGATTCTCTGCAAGATGACTTACCCGATCATAATTGCTCATCTGCTTTTTGTTTATGCTTCTTCATTACTTCTCTAAAACTACTCTGTTTATTTTTTCATTTTACCAATCCAAAAACTGACAATAAACTCAGCAATCCCAGCCCTGTAAATGGACCATGAACTGAGTTCACCAGGCTCAAACAATGGTGATGGCGGTGGCTCCTTGCATGATAATTTGCATATCTAAATATCAAAAGTTATACGCCATTACTCCCTTGCATATAAACTCAAACACTAATACACTAAAACACTAATGGTACTGATATTCCAAACCACGAGCGGACAAATACAAAGACAGCAGCTGAAAACTAGAGATTGCAGTGCATATTATTTGACATTGATGTTTGCTTACTTCGAGGCTTCTTGACTGCTCACTTGCTTCTTGTCGAGTTTTGGCATATCTGCATTGTTGTTGGCCTGCCCCAACTCCAGAGATGATCTATCAGCAGTTGTCTTGGTCTGGCCTTTGTTTCCACAAACCCACCTCACAAACAGTTAATTAGTTCATCTAACACTGAAGCTGAAACCAATCAAGTCCCCTTGAGAACAAGACTTTGCATAGTCGAGTAAATCAAGTCCACAAGATGTAGTCAAAGATCCATATTTGTGAAAAAATAATCCACACACACGTCTACAGTTACCGTCTTGTAGAAGCAGCTCATCAGAATCCAAATATAAGAAGCATTTTGTCGAACACTTGGTATGCAACATCCAAATTCGCGTTTTCAATCACCTTCGGGGAAACTGATACCTGGATTTTGCCTTTCTTGATTGGAAAAGCCTCATTCTGGAGGTGTTGGATCCTTGCAGCTACAGTTGGGCCACGCACTTTATCAAGCGGGAAAGGTGTGTGTTTTGATTTGGGGTTTCATGTAAAAGGGTTTAAGAATTGATATTATACTTGGCTTTGTTGGGTTATTAGCATGTGTAAAAAAACAAGAAGCTAGGTTAAAATGTAAATGGAATTATGGAATTGCGGTGAGTCAACCTAGGTCCAGATCTAACTCGGTCAAATCCCAGTGAGTTGCAATCAAGTTGTTCCGATTTTGAAGATGAAGATGTACACAATCTGAGTTTGAGAGATTGAATAAAGAAAATATAGGTTTTAGAAGAAGAAAATGGAAGGCGAGTGTGTTCATTCAAGTTCTTTGTGTAAACTGAGCCAACTGGGTCACCCCGAGTTGTAACAGATCTGATCCAATAAAAGAAATCACAATTTTATTTTTAAGGCTTCGAGAAACCCGGCTCTGATGAGTAACAACACCTCTAAAAATTTAAGGTATGAGATAGAGTACCAAATGGATCTTATTTTGATTGCATTTTAAACTTAAACTAATAATTAATTAGTTATGTACTTGTGTTAACGGTAGTAACTCTTAAAAACTGATCGATGCCCATCATGACTGTAGCAGCACGTTTACAGCATTATATTTTACCAAATCCCTTCTTAAGAATGTTTCTGATCACTTGTCCAACCTAGGTAATGTTGTCTCTTCATCGCGCTTCCTTTCCACTGCGGCCAAGCTTATTTAGAGGAGGCTGGCTTGTTCAATCAACACAACAAGGGCCGCCGGAAAATTATAATGCCAACAAAGATATTACCAACTAAACTTTCCAAGGCGTCAATCCGATTTAAGATGCATCCTTTACATATCGTATCAACCACACTCTGGTTTCAAGCTAAAAACAAGTAATAAACAAATAATAATAATATAATTATACATTAAATAAACATAAAAACATTATTGAAAGAATAAAAATAGAACTTAAAAAAAGTATTAAATAAAGAATGATAATAATATAATTATACATGATATTAAATAAAAATAAAAATATTATTGAAAGAACAAAAACAAATATAAATCAAGAAACAAAACATTAAATGCACATAATAACATATTAAAATTAATTCATTTATCAAAAAATATAATAATATAATCATGCATGATATTAAATAAATTTAATAATATTATTGAAAGAATAAAAATAAAAATAAATTTGAAATAAAAATAAAAAAAAAATAAAAAGTTACACATGTTTTGCACAATGTATGCTACGAGTATGCTACGAGTAGTAAGTCTGAATTTTCTCTTTGTACGAGATTGCAAAATTTTCAACCAGTAAATTTCTATTGGTTCTGGAATGTAAGGTTGGCAACTGGAGCAGTAAGGTTGGCAACTGGAGCAGGGCGGACCGACATACAAAACAGTGGGGGGTGAGGCATTCAATTTTGATTCTACTACTTAAATTATAAAGTTATGGTTATTGTGTCCCCCTTAAAAAATTATGAGTGTCCCACAAAATTTGTCAAAATAAGAAAAAAAGAATGAAAAATATTAGTAATAATAAGGGGAAAGAGAAAATATATATCAATATTATCAATAAAATGGAATAAATATTTAAAAAATATTTGTATATTAATGAAAATATTTGTATATAATTTATTATAGTTTATAATAATATTATATTAATTATTTATAATATATTATAATTTATATGGTGCCCCCACTCAATTTTTCTTCTGCGCCCCTGAACTTGAGCAATGGTTTTTCTAACACCAGCTCTGTTGGCAATAATGTATCACTGTCCAACATGCACATACATTAGAGAGAATAAAAAGTATAGGTGCTACTGTGCTAGTGTACCATTGACATGACACAGAAGGGCAAGTAATTCTATTTTTTCTTTCTTAATAATTAGTAGGATTGTCAAAAAATGCAGAGAAATGCTCTACACAAGTAATCATGACTAAGTAGAAGTATATATGACAAATAACTTACCAAGAAACCTTACTAATCAATGCTAAGTTTCATTAGGACAGATGAATTTGATGAAGATGGATCTCTTGGAGGAGAAGTGTTCTAGCTCGATTAATAGCAGCAAAGCATAGACACAAGTGCTCCTCAAGATCAGAGAGCTGGTGGAGGAAATTCAGATGATTCTTATAAAGCTGCTTTGCTACCTCTTGGATAGCATGTCTATCACTGCCTCTCTCCAATCCAAGACGAATCAGAAGCTTATCTCCTTCAATCTCAGAATGCAAACGAGCCACCAGACGGTCTATAGTATCTAGATCATTAAGCAAGACATAAGTGTTCTTCGCAGCAGCATCAAGTAGTGCCATATGCGCAAGCTCTTTTTTATTGAGATTTGAAGGAAGGAATGCTGAGCAGACTGGGCAAGCAACAAGGGCAACGAGCGCATGGGTGGCAATGGCTACAGCAGATAAGGTAACACCAATAACTGTACCAATCAAACAAATGGCACAACCAACTGTGGCACATCGAACATGTCGGATCCTAGAGCGGGACTTAAGAAGGCAGGAATCCAGCTGTCGTTTCAGCTGGGAAAAGCAGTCCCGCATTTCACTGAAGTTCTGAGAATCGGGATGGGGAAAGGGATTCTCTAAGTGGTTGAATTCACTGAATACTTTCAAAGCTTGGTCACACTGTGACTGGTTAAGGAATTCAGATTCAGAGTCAAGGGGAAGGATGGAAATGAGTTTGTGTAGAGGGGCATAATTAGAGCGTGCACGCTGTAAACCAAGGTGGAGGAGGAGGCAGAAACGCGAGGTTTTCTCACTTTGTTCAAAATACGATGATATAAGGCGGGTGAGGGTGGTGTTCTTAGCACATTCTAATGCCTCCTGAACACATTGTCGATTTGGGTTTAGGAACTCTTCTAAATTATGTTCTTTCTCTTGGCCATCCAAATGTTGTGATTCTACCTCTTGTGGTTCAGAGTTGTCAGGGTATAATTTGGACCGTATCTCTCCGTAGGAAGCGGTTTGCACTGCAGATTTGTATGCATTACTGAGGTTGACTGTAGGAGAAGGTTGATCACTTGACTCTGGTGTACCCTCATCTGAAGTTCCTGCAATGAACTCGAGAAAATGTGTCAGAAGATTATTATCATTAAAGATTGACAGATTATGGGAGTTAATACAGAATTGTACCTTGTAAATGCGGTGAGAAAAGATGAAGATTTCGTGCGGCCACTAATGGTGATGGCCTCAAACAATGGAGCATTTGGGATTATAGGTCCAAGCCAGGTCCTGTGATAATTGCTGTTAGCATACATTTGCACTAAACAAGCACAGAAACACAAGTACAAGGTTAAGCTTCTTAGTTATTACTTGTTAGAATTCACAACAAGGTCAATCAAGATACATTAAAAATCTCAACATAATAGCTTCTCAAAGGATTATCATCAACTGTATACCTATGCATACTAATATCTAAACCGGTAGTACCAACTACCAAGCGTATATCCATACTAATGACCTAGGTACAACTAATCGTCTCATCCTAAACCAATTGTATCCAACAAGGCAGGCTATTGTTATCGACAGACCTGCAGTTTCAGATACCAGGGAGCACATGATCATCTACAATTCTATAGTGCAGAAACTTAAATGGTTCGTCTAATGTCCAGCAATCAATACACACATCTTTACACCTAACACCTTATTAATATTTTGCGATGTCAACAAAGAGTAAAAATCACAACTTTCGGAGCAAGAAACAAAACACTTATTTATTTCCGTAAAGGTTACCTTTTATCTAAAAAAATAAAAAATTATCAAACTCGCATAGCAAAAGAACATCATAAAGAATAAATTAATAGTTAACTTTAGAGTTTAGAATAATACTAATAAATTGGGGGGTGGGGAGAAGTGAATACAAAACCTAACATGTACATATATAAGAAAATGAATTGAGGAGTGTACCAGGGTAGTTCGTTATAAATTGGCAAAATGTATCTAATATTAATCTTCAAGAAATTTACGGAGACGTTGTTTGACGAAATCAGCGCGAGCTTTAGTGCGAGCTTGTTGAGGAGCTATGTTACTCAAGGAAAGGTGAACTCCGACGGCGAATAGGGCGGAGCCGGTGATGAAAAACACGGCGGACACAGCTAATTGCTTGGGCGTAGGTGGATATGACCACAGTACCATTCCCACACACACTCTTTCTTGTACCACTATTTCTCTTCTCTGTGTAGCTTGTCTAGGACTCTTTTTGTTCCTTCTTTGACTTTTATATGAATCTTCCCTGCCCCTGAAAAACTGGTGTTCGTTAAATTCTGAAAGTTACCGCGTGGAAAAGCATGTCACTTTCGTAATCAAATTTTTTTTAAAATATTATTTTTTTATATCTTAGCATACGTGTCAAAAAATAAAAAAATACTTAAAATTGTACGGAGGGAGTACATTATTATATAAGAGAAAATAATTATATTATTAAAAATAAATTTATTTTTGAGATTTCATTTTTAACTTTTTAGAATAATAAAAAACATGGTTTTCATTTTTAGTCACAGTTTAATCAATTTAACCATAAAAAAATAATATAATTATTTTGAGATGTAAAATAATCAAGAAATTACTACCATGAAAAGTTTCTTATAAAAATCACAATGATGTAAATCAATTTTTTTAATATTTAAATTACAATATTTGAATTTAAAAGGTTAAACACGTTGTCACTTGCCTTCCGATGAAACTTACATTTCAATGTATTTAACCAAAACAATTTTTGGCTTCTTTGATCAAGGGGCATGATTTGTTAATTAAAGTAACACATATAACTAAACGTAATGATTTAAATTGCCTTGTTCCCATATCATTTGGATCATAGTCTACACCTGCTTCGACAACAAGACTACAAGAGGAGTACCGAGTACGTCATATTATACATTAGCATCAGCAGTATGACTATCCAAATAAGAGAGAGCCACAGCAGCATGTAAAGCTGACCCTATCGGAAGAGCTTCCTCGTCTATAGTAAAGTATGGAGAGTGTAGTGACCAATCTGATTTCAGTGTCTCGTTTTTTGTTCCAATGACAAACATGGCTGCTGGCATTTTCTGAGCATAGAAGCTAAAGTCCTCACCTCCCATAGTGACCGGAAAGAGCTCCATATTCTGTTTCCCAAGTAATATCTCCGCAACTTCTTTTCCATGTTCGTATAATGCTTCATCGTTCACCATTACCGGGTAAGGCAGAGGTGTCTCCTCCTTGAAGTCCACCACAGCTTTACATAGATGCACTGCAGCTTGCATCGCTATTATCTGCCAGTTGTTTATGTGATTTTTTATTTGAAAGGCTAGGATTCACGATGCTTGCATAATCAACACGGTAAATACTGAAAGACTTCTTTCTATCTAGTGTGTGTGCCATGTATGATGATAAGCTTTTGATGGTTATAAAAATAATGTAAAAGGTTAAATGTTTTATCCAAGTCCAAGGTAGGGAAACTGGAGACTAGTAAGTAGTTGTGTTTGCTATATAGAATTAGGGGAAAATGTGGCAGTTGCTGGAAATGAGGATATGGTAATAACAAAAGAATATTGCTTACTCCACAGAACAGAAATATGTATATGGTTACCTCTTTAATGCGTTCCTGCGTGTAAGAAAGACCTTCAGAACTTAAGCTTCTATAAGATCCTCCAAATTTGACGGTTTCTGGAATTACATTTGCGCCTTTACCTCCCTCGATGTACCCAACTGTCACAACCTAAAGGAATTTAGCTTAGCTTTATACGCATTGCACAAAAGTACTCACTCCTATGGTTAACACATACACAAAGTGAATCATCTTTGAATTTCTGGGCTCTCAAATGCTACAGATTTATTATCGGGGTTAACAATTACAATTCTATTTATATTCAAACCACAAAGGATGCTTAAACCCTAAATGGAAGTGGTGTGTCAAATACTCAGATGACGTATAAGACTTGACCATAGTATAGAGTCAAACCTCGTAAGGTTTGTGATTATTATGCAAACTCATATAGAAGCATGGAGATTTTTCATAAATGCTAATGTGAAAAGCACAAAAGGCATAAGAAGGAGATTACTCTGGCCTCAAGTGGATCTGCTTCTCGAGACACAATCTGTTGAAGAGCTACAACTGCCAGAGATGCTGCAAGAAGTGGGTCTCTGGCGTTGTGTGGGCTTGATGCATGCCCTCCCTTGCCATGAATTGCGGCTGTAAACAGCCCAGACCCAGCAAGCATCGGTCCTGCCCTTGAAGCAATGGTACCGGTTGGTAGAGATGGCATAACATGTAGACCAAAGATTGCACTGATGTCATCAAGAGCACTGTGTTGCAACATATGATAGGCACCAGCATATCCCTCCTCACCTGGCTGGAAAACAAACTTCACAGTTCCCTTTTTAAAAAAATGAGCAGCTCATTAGGAGGAGAATAAACAAAAACTGCAGATGCCTTAATTCTATATGCATTTCTTAATGCAATTGAGTATGATACCTTCAATTTGTCTTTCCTTGTTTGAAGCAACTTAGCTGCTCCAAGCAACATAGCAACATGTGAATCATGGCCACAGGCATGCATCTTTCCATCAACTTTGCTCCTATACTCCACATCAACGAGTTCCTTCCACATGGTAAGGTTTATTTCAAAGCAAATTACATATTTATTTAAAACTTAACATTTGCTACAAGGTGTTAATTTGCTAGCACATAACACCATTGTGAAATTATCGTGCTGCACAATAAAATAAAATAGGGATTACTTACAGTTTAATCCTTAAAGTAGTATCTTTGTTACTCATACAAAAACTTACTCCGGATAAGTGTGTACAAGAGATACTTTTCAAAGAATTTTTTTTTCTAATAAAAAAGAGAGCAAATCGCAGAAATATTTTTGTTTCCTAATAAAAAAGAGAGCAAATCGCAAAATCAACGTTCGGAAAAAAACACTGGCTGTGTTTGGATTAGCTTATATTCAGACCTATAAGCAGAAATAAGTACCTACAGTTAATCTAAACATATGTGTGTAGACAACCAACCACCAGTCCACCACAATACACAGGGGAGCTGACCACAAAGTATAAAGTCGTGATTCATTTCAGTGAAGTGACAGCAAAAGACCCCATCTCAAGGTTATTCCCACGCCAAAATTAAGTAATACAGGAGTTAATCATAAATACATACATATACCTATATATATACACACACACACCTGTATAGGGAGGGCATCCATATCAGCACGGAGGGCAAAAACAGGCGAGTCCCCAGAACCAATGGAAGCTACAACCCCAGTTTTAGCCACGGGCCAAACATATTGAATACCAAGCAAGTCAAGTTGAGATCTGACGAGTTGACTCGTCCTGTGCTCTTCAAATCCCAGTTCAGGGTACTCATGGATCTGCCGTCTGATCCGTCTCACATACTCCAAGAACTCAGGCTCCCTCGCTGATTCAAGAAGCTCTTTGCCCAGAGGCCCAACTGTGTCCGGGTCCAATAATGAAGTGGATAGTTGAAGAAGATAAGCGGATAATAAAAATAATAATAATAAGATGATGATGAATGAAGACATTTATTATGATTATGATGAACAACTCAAAGTTGAAAGTCTGGTCGTAGTAGTTTGAGAAAAAACATAAGAGAGATGCATTACAATTTTTATGTTAAATCAGTGTTAGGTACGGTACGCCTTGTGTGTTTAATCGGACATTACAATTTTATGACGACACGGCTAATACATTGCCAAAATGATCAAAAACAGCTTTATTATGGAGATGATCATATTTTTACGCCAAACTATCCTTGGTATGATCCTTTACCATTTTGATTTGGAACCCAATTTCAAGTTTTGTTTTCCAAGTAAACGGTGCATCAACTTCTATGATGATTTTTAAAAAAAAAAAACGTATTTGTCATATATTATACAGTAACAACAGTCTACAATTTACAGATTTTCTATTATCGGTTTTTAATTTGAAATTAATTCAACTTATTATATCTGAATCCTAATTTAAAAAATATTTGTTATTACTCAATCGTTGGACCAAAACAAATTAAGTAAAAACAAAAAATGCCAAATGACTTGCTGCTTCCCTACGCTACGCACATCAAACTTGGATGGTATGCCAAATACTAACAGTTTTATTTGTTGGAAGTATGTCATTCCGTGTAATTTGCGATTATCAAGTCTCGGACTAATTTTCCAATAATAATCACTACATTCTTATACAGTGTTGAAGCTCACGCCGGTGAAACTGATCAAGAACTTCTGTGCGCAATGAGGGAAATTGTGCTCCAAAATCAAAGCAAACCGTCAAACACCACTAGATCTGATCTGACTCGGAATGGTTTGGCTAGGCGGTGCAGTTTACTCAAATGGTGTGGACTAGGTGTTGCAAAACTGTTAACTAGGAGATTGAAGAAAAGCACAGTGAAGGGGTAATTTGTGCAGCAGCTGAAAACAGAATGCCAGTAGAGGACATGGCAAAAAGACACATTGTTGCGACATATATGGGAGCCAACATGATTGATTAACCAATCTTTTACCAGGCTGGTTCAAGACGTATCAAATTGAGATGATAGGCCATGTTATGTAACCTATCGAAAAGGAGGACTACTTGGTTGAAATAAACACAATCAGAGAACAACAAATCCATACCGTATCCACTACATTTTTACACTAAGCTTGCAATATGGCACTGCTTGCCTCCAGAAATTGAACTTGCACCATAAACAACAAGGATGACTTACGTCAAGCAAAAGGAAAACACATAAAATGAAACATAAATATATAACCAAGTACAGAGATAATCAAAACTGTAAAGACCATATGGCGTATAAACAGTAATGACTTTTTGCATATGGTACTGAAATAAAGAATCAACGACTGCAACCATGAGCAAAATTCCAATGTTAATAACAGAAGTTATGTTTCTTGTGTGACTTGATGGACGATTTCTTAATGTAGCAGACTGCATTGTTTAGGGATTATATTAGGGATTCAGTCTATTATAAATGCAGGAAACAAAAGAATAGCTTGTTAACATTACCACAATCATCAGTCAACAACTAATAAACCAACACAAACATACTGAACACTAATCCAAATTTTATAAATCAAGACAGCCATTAAATTCGAATAACATCCCGCAACAAAAATAAAACTATTATAATCAAAAAATTCTCGACATTACAAAACTAAAAAAAACAACTTAAAACTCCCCTTAATCAATACCTCCTGGCACCGCCACCGCCACCGCCACCGAAACCACCGCGAGCACCAGCAAAAGCAGCATAAGGCATGGCAACAACAGGAGCCTGTTCCTCCTTAAGCACAATCCCGGGAAGCTCACTCATTCCAAGCGAAACCAACAAATCAATAGTCTCCTTATCAACTTCAATCCTATCAGTCCTGATTGCTGACTCATCAGGGACAAAGTCCATACGCCTCTCCCTCTCCTCTTCCTGTAGCTTCAGTGAGATTCCACGTACGGGTCCTTTCTGGATACGCTTCATCAAATGGGTTGAGAAGCCAGCGATCTTGTTACGGAGACGCTTGGAGGGGATGACGGCCACTTCTTCTAGAATCTTCTTGTTTGTGTGGAAATCGAGGGTCATTTTCGAGTAGTATTTCTCAATCACTTGGCGTGATGATTTCTTCACGGTCTTGGTGCGGACTCGGCCCATGCTTGCTCAGAGGCTGATTGGCTAGGTTTGTTTTCTTCCTGCTGCTATGCTTGGTTGCAACTGCAAGGCAGGGTTTTTCAGAGTATATATACCGTAGACCGGTAATTTTGTATACAACAAAGAAAACACACACAAAAAAAAATCACCTTCAATCCTAAATAAAATTTCGTTAAAAAATACATGAAAATTTAATATTTATATTTACATTTTTCAGTACACGATCAATCGAATTTAGTATAGGTGACACGACACGAAAGTACACGACTTAACTAATTAAATAAAACTAATTTAATATATATTAATATATTATAATAAATCATTTATGTACAATTTAATGTTCACATTAAAATTAATAAATATAATTAATATAATATCAATTAATATATGTAAATTAATTAATTATCAATATTTAAAATTAATAAAATATATATTAATATTATTATTTTCAATTTTTGTGTACATTTTGTGTCGTGTACACGAAAATTATACGAAAAAATCGTGTATTTCGTATCATTTTATATTATGCCGTGTACGTGTCTGCATATCCATATTCATTTCATTATGTATTTGTCTAACGGGTTCAAGTGTACTTCGAAATATGAAAGTGCACGACACGAGTCAATAGGACTAGTATATAGGCTGTGATCGCAGCTAAATGAATCACATTTTATTACAATTCAACGATCGAAATAATGATACAATATATTTACACATGTCTATCATATTTGGTAATTAATTTTAATAAATAACAATATTATATCACATTCAATTTCAATAAACATATCAATTCCCAATTTTAAATATATTTATGTTGTTTGAATATTACAATAATATTTTTAAAGAGAAAAAGGAACATGAGATAAATTTTAGCTAATTTTCTAAGATTTTAATATAAAATAATATTATATTAGTAATATAATTTAATCACAAATAATTAGTTACAATGAATAAAAAGATTTTGATTACTCTTATTAATAAATATGTCACTTGTTATATTAGAACAAAAATATACCTAATTATCATGTAAAAGGATATTATATGTGCTCCTATTCTTTAAGCTAATTAACGAAAATGTTATTATCAGTTAATTAATAATTTATATTAAAATTTTAATTTAATCAATAATCTCTATCAGTTCTCCTGATTCTCTTGATAGCATGATTCTCTATAAATTAAATAATATAATTTATAGGCATTAGAGTTGAGCTAATTAAAAAATATAATTGAATCAAATTAAATAGGTTTATAACTATAAGTGTATATATAAAAATATATAAATGGGCTTATAACTATAAATGAGTTTAAAAATATATAATTATATATTATATATATTTAAAAAAATATTTATATATATTATATATAATTAATTTCGGATATGGATATTTTCGGATACGGATGTGCCTATATCCATATCCGTATCCGGAATCTTCGGATTCGGATACGGATAATATCCGGTTTCTTCCGGATACGGATAATATTCGCTTTTTTCCGGATACGAATACAGATATTTCGGACGAATATCGGATTTTTCGAATTTTTTTGACAGCCCTAGGTATATGTTCTAGATTTTAAAGGTAATTGGGATGAGCACTTACCTCTAGTGGAATTCTCGTACAACAATAGTTATCATGCCAGTATTGGAATGTTGCCGTATGAAACTCTTTATGGAAGAAAATGCAGATCTTCACTATATTAGGAAGAAGTCAAAGAACGCACAATTTTGGGTCCAGAACTGTTACAACAGACCAAGGAGAAAATATAATTAATACGGAAATGATTGGTAGCACCTCAAGATCGACAAAAGAAGTATGCAGATCAAACTAGAAAATACCAGAACTTTGAAGTTGGAGAATTTGTTTTACTGAAGGTATCGTCGTGGAAAGTAGTGATCAGATTCGGGAAACAAGGGAAACTCAATCCAAGATACGTGGGACCATTTGAGATATTGAAGAAGGTCGGGAAACTTGCTTACGAACTAGCCTTACCTACGCATATGCAGAATATCCACAACGTGTTTCATATATCGATGCTGAGAAAGTATAATCTTGATCTGAATCACGCAATAGAATACGAGCCTATAGATATCCAACCTGACTTAACTTATGTAGAACAGCCTGTACATATATTAGATCGTAAAGATAATGTATTAAGGAATAAGACAATAACTCTAGTTAGGGTATTGTGCAGAAATAATCCCTTGTTTGAGGAATCAATATGGGAGGTAGAAAGTGAAATGTTAGCTCAATACCCTCATTGTTTTCTTAAGTTGGATTCTGGGGGCAGAATCCTTACAAGGGGGAAGGATGTAACGATCGAGAAAAATTATGTGTATTTTATAACATTTAAATAATTTTTTATTATAATTTATTGTGTTTTAGATTATTTTTAACACAATTATTTGTGTTAGGATTTTTAATAAATATTAAAATTACCCGATATGTATTATGTGATTTCTGTGTAGTTTAAAATATTTTATTCTATTTTACTTTAAATCTAGTATAATTAGAATAAGGTTATTTCGATTTGTGATTATTAGACACAACCCCTATAGTTGACTTGAGACCTTATTTTGGTTACATTTATTTTTATGGGAACAGTAAATTCCCTAAAATGGCTTTGTTTTATTATTTTTGAAACATTTATAATTTTTGGGAAATTTTGACATATATATTATATTTATTCGAAAATGTTTATTTTTATATTTTATCTCATAAAAATGATTTTTGGACATTTTATTTTAATTATGTGGTAAAAATACATTAAATCAAATTTAAATCCTTAAAATTTTCAAAAAAATATAAATAGATTTTTTATTAATAAAATTTTATTACCATTTACTAAAAATGGCAAAACACTGTAGTTGGAATTGGGGAAGAACTTGATAATTAGGGTTTATAACATTTGTGTGGATCAAAGCCTAATCAGTGGTGATTGTGATATCTGTTTCTTTCATATGAGTAATCGTTTCGAAGCTTGTACCATGTATTTGTTAGTAATTGTGCTCTAGAGACAATACTTTTTATATTTTAAGGAAAATATTTATTATTAAAGATTATGTTTTATTGATTATTATTTATTTATTATATTTTATTTACTGCGTAATAAATTGAAAGCATAATAAATGTCCTTGGAATTTTGATACATATTATATATCTTTAAGTATGTGACTTAAAAATGAGATTATATGAACAGTATCTTATTCCTAAAATTCCCTAGTCGAGTATTATTATTTAAGGACAATAATAATGCACAAAGACTAGTATGTTTCTTGACAGATGACCACATCTCATTGGTCATAGGTATGGGGATACTAAAGTCAAGAACATAAGTGCATGTATCAATGCATGGCACTGGAATGACCCGCCGTGAGATTCTACATGTTAAGTAAGTGTCATAAGTAATTCTCACTGTGATAATGGTGTAATGATCCTTAGACCTGAAATCATTATATTTCTATACGAGAATTAATATACTTTGATTACATTAAAAGTTACCTTTGACCGAGTGATGATAAAAGTGGACATTGGGTATATTATGAATCGTATGAGAAATATGAATGATCTAGATGGGATTTAATCCTCCTAATTTTAGGAGTGATATTATTGGCCTCTTGTTTGAGTGAGACTATGAAATGCACGGCCGTGCTCAAATGTTGATTTGATTTTAATAGTCTACTCATCGATCAAGAAAATAAAGATTAAATTATGAAGAGGATGACACGAGACATGTCTTGAGTTTAATCTATAATATCATGATTAAAGGGATTATATTACATGAAACATTATTCACGAAAAGCTTAATCGAATCACCGATTTATTATTATTACTTGGGTAGCAATGACGTATTACTAGATGCCGCTCATTGTTTACAATTTTAATTAGATATTAAAATTGTTGCCAACGTAATAATAACCTACAGGGTCACACACAAAGAACGCTTGAAGGAGAAATAATTTAAATTATGAATTTAAATTAAATAAGTAATTTATTTTATTTATGATATTAATTAAGTATGACTTAATTAATTATATAAATAGAATAAATGAATTACTTAAACTAATTCCAAAATTAATAATTAATTAATTAAGTGAGACTTAATTAAATAATTTAGAATTTTGGATTAGTATTAATTATAATTGGATTATAATTAGAAAACTTATTCCTCTCTCTATATAATCTCTTTATGGGCTGATTTAATAAAATAGAGATTTTACAAAAACCCTAGCCGCTCTGAGAGAGGAGGAAGATAAAGAGAGAGAAGAAGTTTTCGGGTGCTAGTACACATCAATCCTTCATGAAAAGTGTTCGTGTGGATACCGTAGAGCGTAGATCGCGAGAGCGGGATACGTGGTGATTAAACAAGCTTTGGACCTCCATTAATCTTCCATTAATGAACTGTTAAAGCTTCTAAAGGTATTTATTCTTTATCTCCGAATTAAATCTTTTGTTTTCGCATGGATCCTGCGGAGGGTTTCGCTATTTTGATTTATTTTTCGCGTTTATTCTGCTGCGTTTGTGTCACGAAACCCTACAGTATTACTTGTTTATGCTATTAATTTCATGTAAAACTTGTTATATTCAGATTTCGTTCTTAACAACTTTCGGGTTCAATTTTGTAAGCTTTGAACCGTTGCTTGTTTGTTCAATTAATTGATGTGTATGAACAAAGCATGTTTTGCTGAATATATCGCTAATTTTCTTGTGATTTTTGGTGTTGATTTGGGGGTTATCGGAAAACTTGACCCTACCCGGTTGTACTTGATTTTTCCGATACCATCGATACTTGTTGTTGTGTGTGGTTAATATGTATGTACTCCAGCTAGTTGTAGGTTCTTGTCACTATAAGAATTGTGTTTTTTGGATACTGTTTGGGGATCGCCGGATTGTTGGTTAGAGTTGCATCGAGTTCGGCCGGAAAATGTGCTATGGAGCTCAGTTCTTAACTCCAATAGCGCAGTTGAGTCGTATGCGAGTCCAACAACTCGTAGACATGGACTCTGTGCAAGTCAGAAGTGATTTTCGGTTACTGGAGAAGAATCCGGTCACCATGTTCATATTTTTTGTCGTAGGTGGAGCGTCTAGTCCGTACTAGGGAAGGCAGCATGAGTGGTGTGTTACTGGTGACTTGCTGTGTGTGTGGGGTTTAGAAACGGACCGTTGTTAAGGTCAAGAACAGGGCTTGCCACATCCGGTCGAGTTCGCTGGAATCTGGGTTTTCCAAATTTTCCGTTGACCTGTTCTTCATTTTTCTGGCAGCTGTTCTTAACTGGTCTCCTTTTGATCCTCCAAAACCCTAATCTTTCTTTATAAAAATGTTTTTAAGGTTAAAAAATTATTTTATATTTAAAAATTAATTTTAAATCCAAAAATTATTTTTAAAAATACTTTTAATTCGATTTTTTTTAAATTTAGTTAAAATTAATTATTTTTATTTCGAATATAATATAATATAATTATTTTAATTTATTTAGATAATAATTTAATTAATTTAATTTGATTGATTAATTAATTTTAATTAATTAATTTAATTAACTAAATATTATTTAAATATAATTAAAAATAATTAGATTTAATTATTTTGAGAAATAAAAGTGATTTATTTATTTTTATTTATTATTATTCATTTATTTAATAATTCTTTTACCCGGTTTAAATGAGACAAGTCTTTTTGAGACCCTAAAAATAATCCAGAGGTAATAAAAATAGTTTCAAACTTCCAAATTTATTCATAAAACCGGGTTAATATTTTATAAAATATTTTAGGGAATCCAATAATTATTCGGAGGGGATAATAATGATCTACTTGGACTCGAATAATATTTTAGGATCTGCCATTAATTATTTGATTTGATCTATTCTTTTTGAGTCCTATCTGCTACGTGACTTACATGCTTATTTGCTTTCTAATTGTTATAATTGTTATTAGTTATTGTTTAATATTGATACAATGTATAGGTATACACTAGAACATGAGATAGATGTGTGTTTAGAGTTAAATGTCTGTCTAACTGTCTAAAATAAAATATTCTATTTGTAGAGACGAACGAGGTACCATACAGAAGTTTAGTGTAGTATACCAGATTATCAACATATAGTCAACTTACTTTACCAGCCACATTACTAGGCAAGTATTTCTTCCTTGATCATCCTAAACACTTTTATTTTACTATTTTTGATTATTCGTATCATGATAAATAGTTATTGTTCCGAACTATTTATGATTCTTAAATGTTTTTATGGAACAGAGTTACTTGATATTGATACTCTTGATATTAGAAGTTGATCATAATAAACTCATCATATCCAGCGAATTATATTAGTAAATAACGAAGATATGGTCTGTATTTAAAACTAAGCATACTTTTGAGTTCAAATGCTCTATTGGATTGAAATTTATGTAGCGTAAGTGGCCGTCAAATAGGTCCAACATTTGTTGAGGAGGATATGATAATCATTCCATATTTCTATAGGCTAACATTACTTGCCTATTTTTACAGAGAATACTTGTTATAACTATGGATATAAAAATGTACCGATATGATATAAAGAGGTCATATTGCTTTTGGATTGATCATGTGTCAATAGTGTTTATATTTTTATCCAATCCATATTGCTAGCATGTCTATTATATATTGTGATTCCGCAGATGATTCATTTCTATGACATACTGTCTTGTTTTCAGCTTTGATATAAACTATAATTTATTTATTGTTCGGTTTTCAGTATAAACTGATTTACATTTCTCTTATTTATACTGGTATTCCAGTTTTATTTCGATTGCTTTGTATATACTTGTTGAGCAATTCTTTGGCCCACTATTGCTTTCCATTTAAATCTTGCCAGATTTCCAGTATGAGTAGCTCTAGAGGGCGTAGAGAGCCTTATGTGTAAGGGCGACTTGCTTCCGGGTATATAGTTGTTTACCATTTGGCTATTGTTAGAATGTATAATAAAACTGGATCTGGACTTAAAATTTATCTAAATTTATGAATTTGAGTTTTAGATTTAGTGTGTGGTTTGTAATAAAATGGTTTGGTTTACTTTTAGATTTCAGTTATTTGATTTCATACTATAATATGTTTGCGATCTTTGGTTTGGCGGGTTCAGTGCACACCTGGTTTATATTATTTTATTATTGTTTGCTGTTGATTGTTGGTGACCCCCAAATCTGGACCCCGGATTTTGAGGGCGTCACAATATATAATTTTAATAAAATTTTGGTACGAATAATCAATTATATTCTTTAATAAAATATAATAATATTTTTTATTTTTAAAATTAATAATATTAATATTTATTTTTAATAAATTATTGTTAGAGTTTGAACTTTAAACTCTCGATAATATTTTAAATATTGAAATATAAAATATTGTTTAATATTAAATTTAATCATTTTTATTTAAACAATTATAATATAATTAATCATATCAAATTATTAATCAACTAATCGATCAAATTTTAATTATATAATATAAATCAGTAGTGTATTGTACTTGACTATTACGAGGAATATTTTGTAATCAATTGATTATATATATATATATCAATTTTATTAATATTTTAATATAAATTTTATTAAAATTTTAAATAACATATAATAATTTATATAATTTCTATTAAAATTTAAAATAATAACATATAATGTAACAGAAAAGATAATATAAACCATTTTATTTAATATTATTTTTTTGACTAATATGACTTACAACCTTATATATAAATATTAGAGTCGAACTAGGCCGCTACTGTTGTGGTATACAAGCGTACTCCTTAATGCTACTTTGGTCCGACCCAATTGTTAACGTTTTGGAGAGAAAGTTCGGCACGCATTTTAAGATGCATATAAAGTATAGTTTCATAATTTTTTTTAATTTTTTTTTTCTGAATAAAAATTTAATATTTAAATTTTCATTCAGAATTTTTTTAAAAATAAATAAATTATAAAACTATACTTTATATACACATTAAAATATATATCGTACCTCCTCTTTAACAATTAGGTTAGACTGAGATTGTTGTTTTGTGACCAACTTGTTTTAATATTTTAAATCAGGCTGATGAGTGATGTCTAGGCGAAAAAAGCAAACTTTAAAAATCTCAATTACCTTTCACACCAGAAAAGTGTCAGTACGGGTCGGGTCAAACGTGTTTCTAGTGAATCAAGTAGCTCAATTTACCAAATCATACAATTTGAAACTACCCGAGCAAGCTTGGAAATTTTGTATTGGTATGTCATCTTCTTCATCATACTTGAAACTTCACTCTTTTGGTGTTTTTCCTTAATTTCTATATATTACATATCTTGTTAGTGTTTGCTTACTTTGTTCATACAAACGGTGCTGGTTCAAATACAAACTAATTTTACATACAAACTTTAAATTTGTGATTGGTATTAATATTACGTGGACTCTCATGTGTAATAATGTCAGTTGGGGAACCAAGGCTAAAATGATTTTAGTAATATTTGTAATACTCTTTGTAATTTTTCGCAAATCAAAAATTTATACCGATTTTCGGATGTTAGCCTAAGCTGCACTTGACTAGTACTTCCTTATATACTAAAAAAATTATCCCAATCTACTCAATGTCAATGTGGGATTGGAGTGTTACAAACTCTTTCACTTAAATTCCTCTATAGCTACCTATAGGCCGCCATTGTGGAATCGTGTCCCCACTTCCGGAAACTTGAAGAATCAAGTTTTTGAGAGTTGGCTTTGAATATCATATGAGACAACTCAGGTCAAATCTCGAGTTTTTTTCGAAAATCGGGTCAAGTCCCGACTTCCGAATCCGAAATAAGCCAAAGTAAATACCGAAATGCAGCAGCTTGGGTAATCCACAAGCCCCCAAAAGATTATGATTTGTTTGTTGGTGCACTTAGTACTCTTTCTTATATACTATACTGAACAAATTATCTCAATCTACTCGATGTGTGACTGATATGTGTTACAGGGAATGCATACATGCATGTATGACCTGTTATCCACAAGTCGACAAATATTTCACTTTGAGTTTTATAGAATAGATGTTGATATATGAAATTGCATTCTTCTATATGTTATATTGTCCAAACTAGTGGCATGGAAATTTTTTGGAATCTTCAGAGGATAAATGTGTTGTTTTTGTATCCATTACACACTATGTATATTGGATGGAACGATAAACTCCTGAAAATAGATAGATTCACTAGCGAATATAGCAGTTCTTACTATAACTAGAGAATCTAATTATATGTCTGATCGTAAGGAATGGTGTTCTGTACCTTCCTTCCTTAACGATGTTCTAGTAAATGATAATCAACAATACGTCTCGTTTAGTTCCGAAAAAAAAGGTAGATTGATCATTAATAATTATATTCCTCTGGTAGGTAAGTTTATGTTTGGGCTTTACAAATATGTTACATGACTTGAGCTGCCCTAGTCCCTAGAGTAACCACAGGATTAACTTTGGAAACATTTGATTTTTGTGCAAGTGCCGGCCACACAAGTTAAAGGTACAAATGGAAGTCAATGCAGAGAAGTAAACTTCGTACCCAGCGTGCAAAGTTCCAGCATCATCATGATCTAGGGAAAGTCCCTGTGTAATGCAGCGAAGTAGATTGAATTTAACTCACGCCTTTTACTGGTTTGGAAGGATGTCACTTAGGAATAGTCCTCACTTAGGAAGGGACCCAGGATAGACCTTCTCCTTCCCTGCAACTAATAAGCTCTAACATTCTGCACTTCTCGTTATTCTCTATAGAATTCTATGTCTTTTCTCCTTCAATAGTCTGAGTGTGATAGCTTGTGAGATAGCTTCAACTGTCTTTTTGGCATATCATGTTTGCTTAATTAGTATATTTTTAAATGGTAATCTGCAATTTATTTAGTGATGAACAAGGTTTGGTACATTATGCTTATTCCTTTAGCACTATGCTCATCAATTTACCATATGCTTAATTTTGTCTGTTGTGCCTCTGCTGCAGCCTGTTTGTTTAACTTTGTCAAACCTAGTCTAACCATGCAAACAGCTGGACGCAAATTATGAATGGTACAAATTTTAAATCTGTATCTGTCAGTTTTTATATGCTTATCATATGTGGTCCAGAGCTGAATTATTTCTCTTGTCCTCTGTTTAGAGATTCCTAATTTGCTGCCTGAATGTACCCAAGACTGGTGGAATGGATGGAACTTTTTAAAATATATAGTATAATTGTACATGAATAATTGTTTGAAATACTAGGAACTATCATATTGTTAATGAAGAAATAATCGAATAAATACTTTATGGTTGGATTAATTTATACAAATTATCTTTTACACAATACATATCCATCACCACCCCCAAAATCCTTTTTAAAACTGGATATTATTTAATAATAAACATTTATAATCACACACACACGCGTATATGTTTATTTCAAAGTTTCTTGTAAAGTATTTGGTATTTAATATTTATTCAACCTTCCACTGGCAGGCGATCGTGTTTATATAAGGATTGAATAACTAGTTATTTGAGAGATAATTAAAGCAATGTCAAGGCCAATTCTCCTAGTTTTCCTGCTGCTGTTGATCGTATTCACGTCTCAGGTTGATTGGAACCAACAGATTGTTAATGAAGTTGAAGCAAATCCTAATTTATCACGCAAGCAACTAGATCATGTAAGCAATCAAGACTCCATTAAAGAAAAGGTGAGAGTTTGAAATATGAAGTAGTAGAGATTTATTTCTGTATACATTGTTTTTCTGCAATATGCATGTTCTATCGTCAGTTTTGTTCCACACACTCAGACAATGTTGTTTACTGGTTTGAGGGTTAGTTCACAATCGAAACTTGTGGTAGAAGCTTATGAATAATATGTATCGTTCTTGCCTCTCCCCTCTGCATCAAATACTCTCCATTTTATGCAAATTTTAAACCCCAACAAACATCCTCAGCTCCTCCCTTCACCCTAGCATTCCAAGAGAAGTCTAGATCACTAGATGAGGTACAAAGAATTAAACTATTATAATTTAGAGTAAAGTGCACTTCATGTACGCGTAATTTGTGTGTCAGACCACTTGGGATACCACACTTCAAAAACTACCACGCGCTTCCTAACTTTTTACACTTTGCTGATTTCCGTCTAATTGGGCTAACGCCGTGACTTTTTGCAAGGGTATTTAGGTCACATGTTGATTTGAGCTACAATGAGCTTAGCAAAGAGACGAGATTCTCATGCTTTACCTTTCCCAGAGTCTCCATTTCGGCCAAGTATTCTCGATTGCCCTGTGTTTTAGATTGGTTTAGCTTCTTGACTGCTACTGTTTTACCGTCTGGTAAAGTGGCTTTATACACTGTCCCAAAGCCTCCATCGCCAATTATGTTTGTCTTGCAGAAGTTGTTGGTTGCTTCAAGAACATCTACCAACGTAAGCTTTAAGAGTGACTGCTCAAATATTGCCACGTTGATGCTTGAAGGCTCTTTTGATCTGTTGCTACTCAAGAAAAGGAGATTCTGATTAACAGAACTGTTTATCTTGCAATCTTCACTTTCCTCTAAATCACTCTGCCTTGTTGCTTCTGTGAACCCATATCCACAAGACAATAGCTGTAAAAAGAGTAGCTAATGCGCCACCAACAACAATCACTGCTACAACCCATATACTTATCAACTGTGACCGCGACCGCTTATGAAAACTCTTCAAAGGGCATCTTAGACCAACTAATCCTCTACATAGATCCTTATTCCCAGCTATAGTTATATTCGTTAGGTTTTGGCAAATTCCAACCCTTGGAATAGGCCCTTACCTGTTCTCTGCCAAATTGAGAGTAACTGTGTTTTCAAGGCTACACAGCTTCTTTGGAATCTCTCCGCAAAGACCATTGTCAGAAACATCCAGATACTGAAGCTGCATCAGATTTCCAAGATCAGATGGGATCTCACCGCTAAAGCTGTTGCCTTGAAGATCCAAAGACATTAAATAAGACAGATTTCCTATAGACTGTGGCAGGCTCCAGTAAACATATTATTACTCAAATCCACAACTTCAATTCTCCAAACCATGGAATTATGAAAGAGCTCATCGATATGACCCGAAAGTTTGTTCTGCTGAACATAAAATCCGACTAAATTTACCATGCTTGAAAGAGTGGAAGGAAGCTCATATATATAAACTGACGAAAATACCCTTAAAAAAACTGACGGCGTTAGCCCAATTAGACGGAAATCAGCAAAGCGTAAAAAGTTAGAAAGTGTAGTATAGCGCGTGGTAGTTTTTGAAGTGTGGTATCCTAAGTGATCTGACACACAAACTACGCGTACACGAAGTGCACTTTACTCTATAATTTATTATGTACCATCATCACGCGTGCTTCGCACATGCTTGTATAGTAATAAATATATATTAAAATAAGATCTCTAAAAATATATTGTTAAATAGTAGTATAGTACATATATGGGTAGTTATAGATACTGTATAAATTATTTTTTTTAACCTTTCTCTTTTAACTTGGTTACTTTTTTTTTTTTTAATGTCTAAGATATTGTTTTTTAACCAAACACAAGGACCGACAAAAAATCTTGTTCAACTTTAGTAGTTGAGTATAAACTAGTATTTACTAGTTTATAAGAGACGGTAGTTAACGGTAGTGGTGCATAATGTAGTGGCTAGCAGTAGATCAGGGGGCGATGACATATATATAATCATAAAATATTTTATCTACGTATATGTATATTTAATTGTTGTAATAAAATAAATTAAAATTTAATTTTAAAATTACTTTAAGATCGTAGTTCTCATTATAAGAAAGTTTGTCACTAGAGCAACCCTATATATATAACCCAATTGTTTACGGAAGTTTATTTTATTAGGGTTTTTATTTCCCTATATAAGCATTGTAATCCCCACGTAGTTGGGAAGACTTGATTTTTGCGGTTAGTTCACCCAATTTTATCGTTATTCTTGTTTGTATCTTATATATCCATCTTTTCTTTTTCTAAAGTTGTCCTGCATCAATTGGTGTAGGCCTTCCAGCGCTCAGCAGAATATTAATCTGTTTAACTGGTGATTTTATTCAAATTAGGTACTGGGTGCTATTAGTTGAAAGCTGTTTCTGCATTATGAGTAAAAAATTATATATACTTTCAGTATTTTTGAACTTATAGATCTTATTAATTCTGCACAAGCTGCTGCAGATTATCCTATCCCAAGAGAAAAGTATTCAGAAACTCAATAAGCTAGTGCAAAGTCTTCAGGAACAGCTGGTACAGTGCAGAGTTATAAATGGGGATATAGATGACCCTGCTAGCCCTTTAGCTGAACTTCTCCATGAACTTGAGCAACAGAAACTTCTTGATGCATGAGGTGGAGACCATGTTTATACCGTCATTTTGATATGGGGATCTGGTACGTCATTTGCCTATAAAGCAACTTGCGTTACTGCTTAAATATACTAGGGCGTTGTCTCTATCTCTTCCTACTGTTTTTCTTGCGCAACTCTGAATTTTATTTGCAGTAATATTGACAAGTATGAACTGTTGAAAATATGTCGATATGACAGAGTCAACATCCACAACTAAGTGTAATATTTTAATGTAACGGCAAATTTCTGTTAAATCATAATAAAGAGTGATATCTAATCGTACCATATTCGCAGTTTTGTTGATCACTCCACTTGTGATCTTCCTTACAAAAGCTCCAAGTACCTTTCTGTGATCGACATGTTGGCATAAAATTGATTAATATGTTAGGGGTTGTGGTCATCAAGGCTTCAAGGAGCTATCATATTTATTTAAATCATAATAAAGAGTGATATCTAATCGTACCATATTCGCAGTTTTGTTGATCACTCCACTTGTGATCTTCCTTACAAAAGCTCCAAGTACCTTTCTGTGATCGACATGTTGGCATAAAATTGATTAATATGTTAGGGGTTGTGGTCATCAAGGCTTCAAGGAGCTATCATATTTATTTTGGACACTGACCACCACTTAGCATTTGTTCAGGCTTTGGATATTTCATTATGTGCAGCTAAAGTTAATATTTTGAGCTAACCGTGGTATAAGTGGTTGGAAATCTTTTAATGATTAACGCCTTGACAGAGTCCATAGATAGCTTGTAAAAGCACTTGGCAGTTATATATAACCACCTTGTACTGTATCAATCAATTTCTCCCCTCATTATTTGTCATTTGACAAGGTGAACTATAGACTACCGATGAATGAAATATCCGATGCAGAATCACATGATTTATACCTATGGTTAAATTTGCAAATTGCTGACCTCGATACTTGCTCTGTCCTTCTGGATTCTGGTTATATAGCATAATTTTTCATTTTTTCTCATCTCAAAAAAAAGGGGGCAAAGACCGCAAAGCAGCGCAGAAAACAAATATTCTATCGGTGATGCAGACATTCAATCAACCGGTGAAACGTGTATTATTTCTTCAACCTATCCAACCAAGATTTTTCTCTATCTCAGTTGCTTCAAGCTGAAGTTGATTTAATTAAGGGAATCCTAGCAGTAGTCTCTTCTATACCAACTTGCGAAGTATAAAATAATTGGTCCATGTGCTATATGCACATCTACTCCTAATCTAGTTTCGCCTGCATAACCATAATTAACACCGATAATTGAACCTTCTTCAAAGCAATCGGCCCATTAATTTCGTCTCTAACTTTTCATTCTACGTAATTATCACAATTATTAAGCACCTCAACTAAACAATTCCATATCGAGAGGTGTTCATCATTTGAAGGGTTAATTAAATAGCTCAACTAGATTTAATTTAATGTAGTGCTTGAGAAATTAAATAAACATAATCACATGGATGTGATATGTATGCATCTAGAAACAGGCCAACCCAAAAAACAAAGTTAAAAAATTCTCTTTGAAAGGAATCAGTTTCTGGGCACATGATGATTTCCTAGTTACTCCATTTGGACTCTAAATTTGGGCTTCCTCTCATTTTCAGGACAAGTACGCAAACATAAACAAATCTAGCCACAGCTATTGGTTCACAGATACACAAAACTACCCTCCACGTAAATTTAACCGATCCAAAAAATTGGAAAAGGTTTGGTTAAATCGACTTATACCCTTCAACGGATCTTATATTTCGGGATAGAATTTAACCAATTCGATTTAATTTGGGCCGGATATAATCAACTTAACTCATCCTATAATCGTAATTAGGGGTATAACTGTATAAGGCAGCCCAGGAAGACATGCATGAACGAGTCACGTGACAGAATCTTATGCCACGTGATACTAGGGATCTGCAAATCTGAAAGATACACAGATTAGCAACTTTAATGGTCATTGAAAGGCCTCATAGGAAAATGTAAAAATATTTATGATGGGGTGGGGGAAGTGCTTTGAGAAACCCCATTTAATTGCAATTTAAGTCAATTTACATAGCAAAAGATAAAAAAATGTTTGTATAGTGAACATTTTAATGCCCATAGTCGCTGGGTTTTAATTGCCCTCAGATTCTTGATGGGGTTTGGTTGGCACCATCATCTCTTGATAATGGTTGTTTTGAATGCTTCCCTGCCTTCATTCAAGGATCATATTCCATATAAATCTAGCTTCCTCTCTTATTTTTATACAAAGTGGATAGTATAGTTCTAACTAATTATCAAAAAGTCAAGCCTTTCACTATCAATAAAAAATTGGGTGCAACACTAAAATCGGTAACTATATTTTGTAACACTAAAATTGCATGAAAAAATAATTAAATACATCCAGTACAAACATATTCGGTGCATTTTATTATGGCTCTTATTTATTACTCCCTCCATACAAATTTAAATGGCCCTTTTATAAAAAAAAATTATTTCAAATTAGTTGGTCATCTCTTTTTTCAAAGTGTATTTATCAACAATTTTTCAAAACTACCCTTCTTATTTGTCATTTCCAATGTAGAATTATTCAAATACCATAGAACTCCCTCTGTCCTATAATAATAGTCTCTTTTGAGGAAAAAAATTCCCATAATAATTGTCCATTGCTACTTTCAATGTAAAAAAATTTAAATTTATCCACTTTTTTTGGTCATTTCTAATATAAAAGTTACTTTATTTAGTATAAAATAGTCATAATAAATATGATACGCACGAAAAATTATTGTACAACTAACATTTCTTAATATGCGTTATTTTTTCAAAAGAGCCTATTAATAAAGAACGGAGGGAGTAACTTAATATAATAAATGTGGGTAGATATGAGAAAAATTACAATCATTTAATATTTCTTAACATGTATGAAATTTGCAAGGCCATCTAATTTGGGATGGAGAGAGTAGATAAAATCAAATGAATTCTATGTATTTTTTATATTTTGTACGCGTATTGTTTTTGATAAATTTTCACCTTAATATTCTTCACGATTTTCGTTAGGTGATTTAGATAAGATAAGCCAGGAATGATAAAGATTTATTTTTTCAATTGTTGGAATTAAAGAAAGATGGGTCCTGAATTGAATGTTTATAATTAACATGGGTTTTGAATTGATGAAGAGTAGCAGCTGGTGTTTGGTTGGCATGAAAAATAAATCCCTTTAATGGAGTTGGAATGCTTGTTCTGTTGAGCCGGGGTAGAGTTGAGAAGAAGTGAAGGGCACACAGAAACACACACATCCTTAATTAATCCCAATGTATGTATAGCTAGGTGTATACAGTATCACTTAATGCAATTCATTGGGGGAGTTGGATGTTAATTTCTTTTCATCAATAGATGGTTTATATTTATGACATCCACCCCCTTTAGCTTGCTTCTTCGTACTTACTGTACAAATTTATGAACCCCTACTTTTTCCATCTTTTATTAATTAGGGTTTTTTTTTACTCTATTTTTTTAGTGGGTAAAGGTCTAATTAATTGTATACTGTACTATACATTTGTAAAAATAGAGTCATCAAACTAATTTTGTTCAGAAATACGGTTCTAAAATACGACCTAATATACCTGTATAAAATACTTATTAATTTTTTTCCTCACTAGAAGAATGCTTATCATCATTGTAAAATCTTTAAAATAGAGCACATACGCATTTGGTGAATGCATGGAGGTGAGTGACCCACGTGAGAAAAAATGCGTAACATGTAAAAGCAATAAAAACACAGCTCTCTGGAGTCGAACCATGACATGCAAATTATCACTGGGTCATTGGGAGACACCGGCCAGTTTGTTAGCTTGGTGAGGATATTCCGGGGCGGGTCCAGAAAATATTTTCACGGAATTGGATTATTTTTGAAAAAACATCCTTATAAAGTTTAATTTTGGAATGGGCACTCCGATATTTTTCTAAAAATTTTAATAGTGAAATTTTGTTAAAAAAAATTGTAGGGGGACACGTGCCCCCATGCCCCTTACTAGATTCGCCCCTGAGGATAGGGTTGCACGAATGGTCAAAACCGAACCAGACCGACCCGGACCGGACCGAAAATCGAAAAATTTCAAATGTGTGGACCGAAAACCGGACTGGTAAAACTCGGATCGGACTGAAACCGGACCGATATGGATCGGTTAATTATTATTTATATATTTTATTTTATGTTTATTATATTTTTACTTGTATATTAAATATAAAAAAATATTATTATTTTTTAAATTAATATAAAATTAATAATAAATACATCTCTTATCTTTTTTGTGATAATAATAATTTTTAAAAATATAACTCTAATTTTTTAAATATATAGACTAAATAAATTTATTATTTAATTTGTTATATTGATCATTATTGTTATAATAATTTATTTTATAACATTTTGTATAGTTAAATTATGATAACTTTTAACATTTTATCTTTAAATTAGATTATTTAACTATAAAAGAAAAGTGTCAAATTAAATAATTTTACGCTTAATTGCAAGGTTATAATCTTCTTCCCCACCCCCTTCTCTCCCGCCTCTCCACTTTCTTCCACATCCCCTTCTCCCCCGACTCTTCATCTTTTTCGTTTTGTCTTTCATATATACTAAATCTTTATGCCAAAAACCGTCCTTATTTATATTATATTGTTTTGAAAATTTTAATCATTTTAATCTTTAGATTTTCTTCATATCTTTCGGATCTACTTCATATCTTTCAGATCTGTTTTCAAATCTGACGTTTTTTAAATGATTTTATTATCTTACGCTATGTTTTTCTTTTCTGTACCTATATGAGGCAATACCATTGTTGATGGCGTTTTGATCATATATGATGATTTTTATATGTCTTAAATAACGGTTTTGTGTCATATTTGATGACTTTTCTTGATAAATTCAGAGTTTTATGTCTAATCAAAGTTTCTTTTGATTAGATGCAATATTATTATTATGGTTTTATGTTTTAAATCTTTTTGAGACTTATTATTTTATTTCTTTTACAATTTCAGGGGTGCTTTTTCTGGATTAGATGACAGATGTATTTATTAACCAGAGTATGACGGTAGAAAGCGGAGTGATAATGGTTTACTCGTCATCTGTTAGAATTAACTTAAATTTCAAATTTTAATATGTATTTTATTTTTTTTAGTATTTTCTTTTCAGACATTAAGATTTTAGTATCTAAATTTCTGGGAACATCTTTGCATGACCTTCGGTTAGATAATAAACTTTTTGAATGAAAGAAACTCATTTATCCAGAATTTGTATTTGAACTCCAGATATTGTATTTCAATACTATTCATTTACGAGAAAATTAATTTTGACAAAAAAAAAGGAGTGAAATAAAATAAATATCCTTATATATATGAAATCCGGTCCGGGTTTTTTCCAGATTTGGACCGGACCGGATCGAAAATAAGATTTTTTTGATTTTATGGACGGGAGACCGGACCAGATATATGCAGTCTGGTCCGGTCTTTGGACCGAAAGATCCGGTGTGGTCCGGTTTACAAGTCCAGACCAGAAAGTTGTGCAGCCCTACCTGAGGATATTCATGTAAACATTGACTTGGTAATTCGTTCGTATACTTTCGTGTTTCGTGTATTGTGTATTGAAATGTTAAACCCAAACACGAGTTATTTGGAGTTCGTATATTTTCGTATTCGTGTACTTTCGTGTCTTATACTTTTTGTGTCGTGTTTTCATGTAATATTAAATAAAAATTAATATATAAATAAATAAATACATATATATAAATATTATATTTTTAATTATATTTTTACAAATATATATTATATATATATATATATCATATTTACATATAAGATTATAAAATTATGTATAATTATATGAATAAATATACATATATTTATAATAAAAATTAATATTTAAATATAAATATATTTATTTCATGTCGTGTCGTTTACCCAAAGGCTAAACCCAATTAGGACACTAAATCTAGGTCGTGTACGTTCGTGTTCGTGTAATTTCATTTCGTGTACTCAAAATTGAAACAAAAAATACTAAATTTTCGTGTCATTTCGTGTCGTGCTATTCCTATCGTGTACTAAATTGCCGGGTCTATGTATACAGATTACATAAGATATTTTTTTAAATTAAAATATACTCTTTTATAAGAAATCGAAAAGAGTAAGTATAAAATTTTATCTAAATTATATATTTAATAACAACTGAACTTTTCTATATATAAAAATAGAATTTAATATGAAATTAACAAAGGAGTTATACTTAAACATAACATAACCTGAATAAATAGAATTTATTTTGGGTTCTATAAATAAATTATTGTTTTTTTATATATTTTATCATAATTCTGCATAAATTTATTATTAGTTCCATGAAGTTTGTTTTTTTTTTCTTTTTAATGATAGGCCTTGACAGATTTATTGATGTGATATTAATTTTTATTTGAATTAATATGACATCAATAAATTAATATCACATCAATAAATATCCGTAGGCTGAGAAGCAAAAGGATAAAAATTGATGATTATTAATTATTTAAATTATAAAATGAATAAATAATGTAATAAGCCCCCCCACCCCATGCTCACTCTTGATCTTTTATATAAGGGGATTGACCTTTTAGAGTTTTACACATAACCTTACGTGTTTTGTTTTAAAATTATTTTTTTACAAAAATTTCTCTTCTCAGTAGATGTATAAACCTAAAATTATTTTAAAAAATCAAACAACCTATTAAACAAAGTATATATCTCTTTAAAAACTGACATAACAATATAGGGCTTTTTTGAAAAATATCAAAATTTTTATTTATTTTTGTGAAAATACGTTTTTTAAAATTTTATATTTTGCAAAAATACAATTTTTAAAGTTTTTTTTTTGCAACCTCAAATGCAATCACGAGTAACTTCAAATTTTTTTTTTAAAAAAAACTTGCATTCAATTGCATTTGATTACAAATTATATATATATAAAAACTGCATTTGGTTATTTTTAATTGCAAACCCTATTTTTACAAAAAATAATAATAAAAGATTACAAAATCACAAAAAAGGTTAAAAAAATAATATTTTTGATAAATACCCAATAATATACATATTATTTTGTTAAATTTGTAATATTAAAAATTTTGATCAGCTACATACACGGGTGTCAAAATTATATTCATCTCTATATATTAAACTGAGCGACCTCGAATTATATATATATTAAAATAATTTCTACTTATATCACCTAATTTTTAATTATTATTAAAACAATTCTTGAAAGTAATTTATACCTACATTTTTAATAAATTTATATAAAATGTATATTATATATATTAGCATAAATTCTCCTTACAAAATTTATATATAAAAATATACATACTTAAAGTTATTTAACCCGTGCATTATACCGTTCAAAAAAAATTAGTCACGTAAAATCCCAAATTCTAAAATTATTAAAAGATTTTTTAAAATAATTCTTAAATGTTGATTTGTCTTGTTTCTATTTCATACATAAAATGATCCTACATGCATAAATTATAACTTCTTACATCCAATAAAATGAGTATATTTGAAAACAAATTTATAAATCAAATTATTTCTTTTTTTGGACTAATATTATAGTAAATAGTCAGAATTCAACCCGGCCGAAACACACTGCCGGGATTACATAAATTTGTGTGTGAATTCCACGAACGTCTACAATATATATCAAATTGTAACAATTTCAAAGTTTTTAACATTATAAGTAAACCCCAAAAAGTAAATATTTTGATAATCTCTTATTTTTAATTCATACATATCTCAAAAATATAAAAATATTATTTTTTAAAAATTAGTTAAAAATAGAAGAAAAATACTCCCGGTCTCAAATTAATTGTTTAACTGTTTTGGGGTAAATTTGACTTGATTTTGACTAAAAATTAAAAAATATTCTTTTATGATTTCAGAAAATTGAAAAATACAATTTAAAATATATTTTTTATAATTATTTTCAATTATATACTATATATAATTTTCAGTAGGCAATTTGACTATAAAAATGTCAAATAAAAGTTAATTTGGGATCGAGGAAGTATGAAATAGCACCTGATGTTATCGTGTATTTCACCATTAATATCATTTTCAGTGTCCATTCATTCGAATTCATTTATTTTGACGAGCATTCATTCGAATCATTCCGAATATCTCATTATTAGACACGATCATATATCTTTGATAAAAAAGAAAGATACGATTATACGATTATACTCTACAAACTTGTAAAATGCTTTTGTGTGTAGATGGAAAATACTGCATTACACGATTACATTAAGGCATTGTCTATAACCCAACTATATAACTTAGACTTTCATGGAACTTGTCTGACTTAGACTATTTGGTTGTATAATTTTTAAAATAAACAAAGAAATTTATAGTTCCAAGATATCTAAGTTAGTGTAATATACTGTAACTGAGATACCTAGCCCACTCGTGTTCATTCGCAATTACAGAGTATAAATACACTCTATCTATTATATTTTGTAAATAATATTTTATAATTAAATTTTTATTTAATTTTATAATAGTTAGTATTATTTTATTTATTTATGTTTAAAGTAAATTATAATACATACATATTTTCTAAATAATAGTGTCAAATATTTATATTTTTAATCTTTTATATACAATTTTTTAAATAGTTTTATTTAGATTTTAATTAATTTTGTATCAATATAATTATTATCACCACTAAAAATAAAATAAAATGTTTGAAATTTCAAATATTTTTATTTCTAATTTTCTATATTTATAAATGTTTTATAAAACAATTTTGTAATAGTTTATAATTAAAATTTTAATTATATTTACAGTAGTTTATAATTAAATTTTATTTATTTTTATAATAGATATAAATATTTTAAATTACAACTTTGAATGTTTTAATTTTTAAGTTTTTATTTAATATTTATATAAAAGTTCATAATTAATTTCAACAATATTTTTATATAAATAAAATTTATTATTATTATTAAAACTGAAATTTCTTAAAAACATGTAAATAACTAAAATAAAAATAACTATGTAACTTGAAATTACAACCAAACACAAGTTTTTAGTAAGCCCCGAAATTTTAGAACGGTAACCTACTTCCTAGGAATTTTAAGTTCCTGTGAATCATTTATTTTGACGAGCATTCATTCGAATCATTCATAATATCTCATTATTAGACACGATCATATATCTTTGATAAAAAAAGAAAGATACGATTATACTCTACAAACTTGTAAAATGCTTCTGTGTATAGATGGAAAATACTGCATTACACGATTACATTAAGTTTAATAATAACATTTACCTTTTTTTTTTGAAAACAATAATAACATTTACCTATATTATTAGTATGGAAATATTAAGTTTATTTAAATTATCTAAATTATAAAGTCTATATTACATAATTTTTTGTTAATAAATACAGTATATTTTAACCGACTAATAAATATTATAAGAAAGTACGTCTTTAATTTTCACTACAAGCGATTTTCATGAAACATGATTATAAAATTATTTAATGTTAAAACGACGACGACATAACAAACAAAGCTCAAAATTCTATACATCCTAAAAGTTTACTTTGGAATTAGAAAATTACTTTATGAAACATTGATTCTTAATTTTGTGGGGTGTGTCATGTAGATTATGAAGTATAAAAGTACAAGTACGGAGAAACCTTACTACTTCGGAAGTGACATGCAATACTGCTACACGGCTCCCTAATTTGGTACAGACTACAGACTGTGACCATAATGGTACGTACTATACAATATTCGTATAATTGGGGAATTCATAGCAAGTACACTGCTAAGCTTAAAATGGCTATAGTTACTGCTGTAATTTGAGATTAAAAATATAATTAATTCTCCGATGTGTAATTTTAAAAAAGGACCGATTACATTCAAATTAATATTTAAAATGTATTTTAATATTTTTTAATAATGAATAAAACTATGTGATTGATTGAATGTGATATGATAAAGATGACTATAACTATATTTAGTCCTAAATATAGGGTCAATTATCCCTTTATATATTTATAAGATTAAGTATAACTTTGTACTGGAGGGGTGCTTAGTTTTATATTATTACTGTAGGACTAAATATAAATATGCATTGGACTTATTCTTATAAATAAACAAAAATGGAGAAGTTTAGTCAATTAATCATGTGTGGATTATTAAAAAAATAAATCATGTGTGGCTTTTTAGAATGATTTTTTGCCGGCAATTTGCCTAAAACTACGTCTTGATTCACTCCGGCCGATCATTAGATGCACCGTGGTTGTGTTATTATGATAGGCTGGTGTATTGATGAGAGTGAAATATTGGATCTTGTTTTTGAGTCTTGGACTATATTTATTTGAAAAAATATGCTTCTTTAAATATTAGCCAACTTGTGTTGTAATGGTAATAATAATAATAATAATTATTATTATTGGGTAATGATATAGTTAGAAACCATTACGCCTCTTTAATAATTTGGATATCTTAATGTCCGAGTTTAGAAATGTTCACGATTTTCGTGGTTTTGATTATGTGACGATTGATTGGGTTAGAGCAAGTATATATATATTCATAATATCTTCAAAAAAAATTGTTTGAGTATTTGTTCAATTTTAATTCTATTTGTGGATAACCTATAACTTTTCATTATTGAATTGATTATCTTTCAAAAATAATAATTGAATGTTGTTAAAATATAATATACAGTGAGATTTAATTGAACCTCCTTCTACCACTTTAATCTTTTAGATGAATTGGTTACTCAGATGTACACAAAAATGTTTATAATATTTAGTAAACCAAATATTTATAATATTATAAATTACTCTGTATTGATTACACTACGCCCTTCATTTTAGTTCAAAAATTTCTTAATATTGGAACTGCCTTACTGTTTACTTCTACAGAAGGGGAGTACCATGGGGTTGAATGTGTGGAGTCCCACTATCACTTATTTCACCTTACTTTTCAATCTTTTTTATAATTTTATTGCACATGTATGGGAGGAAGTTTAACTAGTATTCTATAGAGTAAAGTGCTTGTGTAGCTGTACTTTTTGTGTCAGATTATTTTAGATACCGACTTTCTAAAATTACATACTAACATTTAAATTTTGTTATAAAATATTTATCCCCGTCACTTGCAGGCACATTTATGTGCTTCTAAATTTAACACAGAATTGACGGAGATACACATTTTATAACAAAATTTAAATTTTAGTACCTAAAGTGATAGTTTAGAAGATCAGTATCTAAAATGGTCTGACACAAAAAGTACAAGTACATAAAGTGCACTTTACTCTATTCTATATTCATGTATATATTAAAAGTTTGCTAGGGTTTATAGGCTGGTTGTTGCAAATCATAAATAAACCAAATTGTACACAAATATTTATGCTGTTTTCATGGGGAAACAATGAGTTCAAATCCCCTGCTTCCCGACAGTGACCTAAAAAATGGTAGAGCGGAGTCACCGAAGACGCTTAGAGCATATGCAGTTATGCACCCATGCACCCTCAATTCATCAATTTATTAATTAAATTAAATATTATTTATATTAAAATAATTTATTTTCATATTTTACATACGGTGGTTGAACTCTATTAATTTTTCAGTTACTATTTATTAAAATAAAAATCATATATTATATCATTTATTTAATTTTAAATCAATTATTTTAATACTCCATCCACCCACGTATACTTGTCCCTTTTTAAAAAAAATCACATATCTTAGAAAAATGTTAATTTGATAATTAGTTTTAATTACATTAAATTGAGTTGAATTGTTCATATATTAAAATTAGTCAATTATTAGAAATGATACTATAAGGGTATATATACACATAATATATACATATTTAATGGTGGAACCCGAATTAAAATTTACCGGGAGTTCAAAATTTTTTAATAGTAATATATTTATAATAAAAAGTATATAAATAATGTTTCAATGTTGACGTTTAGACTATTTTTATTTAAGAAATAGCAAACAATAATCAGATTTCATAATTTTATTTTTTCCTTGATAAATTTTGCATTTTTTTGCTAACTAAATTTTGCATATTTAATAATTCGGTAATAAATTACATAAAGAATAGAGATTTATATTAACATGTACCCATGCATGCAAGTTTATATACGGTTAATTACATAAAAACAGAGAAAAGAGTGCCATGCATGTACGAATTTATGATGTGTTGCTTGCGTATAGTGAATGTAATTATGATTCAATGCATTAGATTTGTGTATATGTATATAGTATCTATGTATATATTATATATATCCCTTGATTGCTTTATTTTCATTAAAAACGATATATATTACTTATATTATTATAAAAAATATTGAAAAGAATTATAAGGTGTTAAGTGATGTACTAGCTAGTTCGGTGCATATGATCATGTTAAAGTAGTACAGTAATAATGTATGAGTATATTTAATATTTTCATGTATATATGAGTCGTGGTGTTACTTTTTCCTAAGAGATTAAATGTTGTTTGGTTTGATATTAATGGTTGCAGACAACATGTTAAGAATATGAATTAGTCAAAAAAAATAATGTTAAGAATAGATTAGTGTTAATTAATATTTGTAGACAGCATGTTAAGAATATATAATTTGACCGTAAATGTGCATGTTAATATGTAGTTTTAGTAAGTTAAACATGTTAATATATCGTTATTACATCGTATCGAAAACATGTAAAATTGTTTCAAAAGTTGTATGTTTTTTTATTTGTACATAAGTTGTTAGTTGTTTGAGGTTGAATGTTTTTTTTTTTGAGTTTTGTAATTCACTATTTTAATACATTTCAGGCTTTGCAATTCAGTTTAATATGGATTTTTTAATACATGTAATATTGGATTTTTTTTATAATTATCTAATTATTAGTTTATAAACTTGTGGGAGCTGTTTCTCCAAATTAATTTACATGTTCTAATTTATTTTTATGTTTGACATTTGAGATGTTTTGAGTGTATATATAGTATTTTGAATTTAAGTTTAAGATTCCTTTTTAATTATCTTTGATATTAGTTTCGCTCTGAAAAAGTGCTTGTTCGAACTATTATATTATGTAATATAAAATTTTGCTATGCTACCTTTAAATATGCGTCAGATTTCAATTTTAGAAAACGAATGAGATACTTATCAGAGAGGTCGATTTTCCATCTCTTACAAAACCTCGTCTGATTTTTTTCTAGTTAAGAAGAAATACTAATTAACCAGTCAAAATATACATTACATAAAATTCAGAATATGTGTACCCGGTATATGCAGGTATTATATTCTAGTTTCTTTTCCCTTTAGAAAGACTATAATAATATTAAAGATATCGATCTACATGTTATTCTGTATCCGACAATGCACACGAAGGCATCATAGATTAGGATCATAGGAAAGAATCAGTAATTCAGTAATATTGTACACATATATAAAGTTTATATAGGTCACATGAATTAACGCCAATATACTATATTCCTAGAACCTATTGTTGAGCAATTTGTTGTAGTTACCCCATTGCTCATGTTTAATCTTTTCTTTCAGATGAGCCACCGTAAACTACAGAATGGTTTTTGTATCTTGATTTTGAAATATGACTATTTCTGTCTGTTGTGGAACTTTACTACCTTAGGCTCACTTCACATGAGTTGCGTACAAGTGTACAACGTATTTGAATGAAAAATGGGAGATGACGAATTGAGGGTGCGGTTTATATAACTTTTATTTGTTAAAAAGAGAGTGATTACTTATATCAAACATTTTTTGAATAAAAACTTATATCAAACATAGGAAGTGAATTATATATCGTATATGTATAAAGATAAATTTTTGGCTTATTTACAATTTAAATCCTGTGTTATTAACAATATACAATTCAAACCCTCTTTTAATATATTTAGTAAATTTAACCATACCTTTTTTAACTATTTACAATTGAAACCTTTTTTAAAATAATTACTAAAATTTTAAAATAATTAGTAAATTTAACCCTATGTTTTTTAACTATGTACAATTGAAACCTTTTTTAAAATAAATAGTAAATTTAACCCTACGTTTTAAAACATTTAGTAAATTTAACCTTGACTTTTTAATTTTGACATAAATAAATTTTATATCGAAAAAGTATTTTCGAGAATATATTCATCGAAGAGTATTTCTGAAAATAAATTAAATTCGGTGATGAACATTCATGAATATATTGAGCGGGAAGTGTGATAGCAAAATGGAATAATATAAACACATATTAAAATTTTATTGAACATATATAATATATTATACATATAGATATATTAATATAGAAAAGAATATCTAAATATCCATTTTATAAGAAAAAACTCTAATAATTGCAAATATTTGTTATGCTTAGGTAATAACTATACAAAAAAATTGACAATAGTGCATTTGACGAATATTTATTCAAAATTTTGTCGTAAAATTTATTTTATTCCGAAATTAAAAAGTCAAGGTTAAATTTACTAAATGTTTTAAAATGTAGGGTTAAATTTATTATTTATTTAAAAAAAGGTTTCAATTGTACATAGTTAAAAAACATAGGGTTAAATTTACTAATTATTTTAAAAAAGGTTTCAATTGTAAATAGTTAAAAAACGTAGGGTTAAATTTATTAAATATATTAAAAGAGGGTTTGAATTGTATATTGTTAATAACACAGGATTTAAATTACATTTAAGCCTAAATTTTTACGACTTGTGTTTTGAACAAAAATGTCACAAGCTAGAGCATTAGATTTCAATATATTGTTTTCATCTCAAAATATTTATTTAATTTAAATTTTATGTATGTTTTAAGGTACATTAAACATATTTTATGTATTTTTAACTTTTCCGCAACACAAATTTAAATATTAATTTTTTATTAAAAACGTTATATTTTTTTATATAATTATACATGTAATGTATCTTAAAATACATGTAAAATTCAAAATATAAAAGTAATTTAATTAAGATGGATGAATTATCGATATATAAAGATAAAATATTGACATATTGTTGTAATGTAAATTTGATAAAAACATATTTTTGAAATTAGTTTCTTTTAATATTTATTCATTTATCAAGATAAAGTTTATACGATTCTTATTGAATTAGACTTAAAAATATTTATTCAATAAATTATTCATCAAATATTGCATATTACATTTTTTACATTTAAACTTAAATATACTCAAAATAATAAGCATTAACAAGAATGCACGGTGTCAAGTACTCCCTCGGTTTTGTTTTACAAGTTACTTTGACTTTTGGCACATAATAAAAATTATGATTTTTATTTTTTTAATTAAAATATAGATTATATATTTTAATATAAAAAATAATAATTTTAAAAATAATAATTTTTACTATGCGGTCAAAGCGCATAAAAGCGTCAAAAAGATTGTGATTGCCCAAGACATTTCTATGAAAAGTCAAATCGAGTTATAAAAAAATAGAAGGAGTACTATTTATTTAGTCAAATACTTAAACGTTACTTGCAATATTCAACTCTAGGCATTTAATTGGAGGATTGAGAATAGTTAGAAAAGTCAAAGGCTCTCATAATACTTAAATTTATATTATCTCCGTCTCATATTTCTTGACTAAATCACCTTTTGATTTCTATTTTTATCTTTGACTAGTGACAATTAATAACTTAGTTTTTTTTATAAGTATTAATTAAGATGTCCACTAACGAATACTATATAAATACATATTTGATGTTTTCAATACTATCAATTATTAATTACTTAAAAAAGTATTTATTTACATGTATTTATATAGAGTGTTGTATAGAAATACCAACTCATCAATAACTATTTATTGGAATGGGTGATAAATTAGGAAAAAGATGATATTTATTAATTAAGATAAAAAGGTATTACTGACTTTTTTAATATATGTGCAAAAATCAAATCAGTTAAGAAATATGAGACGGATGAGTATAACAAAAACTTATAATATGTTTTTCCAATTTATTCTAAAAAAAATAAAATTCGGTCAAAAGATAGAATAGATAACGAAAAATAAGTTCAAACTTTAGATTAATAATTCAAGAAGTGTTTAAAATGATTATATTTCAAACTAATATTTTATTATATTAGTATGTTATTAAAATACTAATTTAATAAAATAATTATATAAATAGGTAATAATTATGATTAATAATAAAATAATATTTTCACGCTTAATATTATATAAAATAAAAAATATTAAAAAATATAATAATTATATATTTTAATATTTAAAAAATATCTCCAAATCCGGACAAGAATTTAAGCCAAAGTATAAACAATAAAACTAAAAAAAAAGTCATACTAATAAAATTAGGAGGGCAAAGTTATCAAGAGAGGGAGCCCCGATAAAATCAGGAATGTGCTTAAAATAATTATATATATTCATTAAATTATTATATTTTATTAAATGGAATTTTTATAGTGCGTGTAATGGGCTGATGGGCACATTTTAATAATTACTTTTTCATTAATCGACTGATTTTAATTATTATCAATCAGAATTAAGCTAATAAAAATATGTCAAATTTATAAAAAAAATAATTATAGTTGTTACTGTAGTATATTCCAAAAAAGTTAAAGAAGATAAAGTAGAAAAGTTCGGAGTTCGACACCGAACTAGGACACGGATGATGCACCTAATTAAATCGTGGATGTTGATGAGAGCTACAGTAATTAATTTTATGTCTTTAATTTCCAAGTTGACTAATAGGGTATACATAATCACAATATTGCAATGAACCGTTGTAATAATTAATAACCAAGAGTTGTTACCAGTAATTAGTGCTCCATAGATTAAGAACAATAAAGAAATGTGGTTGATTAGAGTGGATGATAGCCTTCAAGTCTTCAACTAAGTTAAATTATTCCTCCCTTAATTGTTAGTACTGCTATCTGATTATCAACCTTAAAAATTACAGTATGATGTTATCACGGGGGCTTCTTATTGGAGTTAACTTACAAATCAAGCGTGTAATATTAATTACATTGAATATTAAAATAATTGACTTTTATTGTATTATTGACAAATATATGGTATACTGATATACTTGTGTAATTAATAGCCTACAGCTATATATATAACAATAAAAAAGTATACAATTATGATAAAGTTCATTTTCCATATTGGAGATTTAAAAATTGAAGTTGTGGATTTTAAATAAGGAAGAGTGAAAGACATGAATTATCATAGAATTAAAGAAATATGTATAGTGCGAACAGTGTACAGTATGTATTAATTGGGAGTGTAGTTGGATTTGTTGGAAATCTGGTTTAGCTTTAAAAGCAGCTGAGCTTTTTCTTGTGTTGCAGTTGTGTATACTTCTCAATTCTCTGAAAATACATAGACACATACAAGCACCCATTCATCTAAGAAATGAATGATCCTATATAATCATCAATCTGATATACACAATAATCAACGATAGCTATAGTTTAATTAATTTTTTTCGATGTGATCGAATATCAAATCTATACTACTCTTTTCATTTGGTTTTATTTGACGTTTAATTTTTTGTCCATTTGATTTGATTTGACGTTTAATTTCTTGTCACACATCTTTGGGAGTTTTGACTACATAGTTAAATTTATTATTTTTAAAATTTTCTCTTTTTTTTTGAATAAAAATATTAAACTAAAACTTTTAAACGTCAGCATGATCTTCAAGGTAAATAATAGCGTGCCAAAACTCTTAAAAAATTCATCATTTTAGTATGAATATTTCTTAACAGTAAAAAAGAAAAAATGCTCGAACATTTTACAAAAAATCAGCATGATCTTCGAGGTAAATGGCAGAGCTCATCTTTGGTTTAGAAAAAGTAGTAAAAACTGATTATAAACAAGGTGTATGTACGTGGGACTTGGGAGGGAGAGATGAGGTAGGTATTTATTCAAACTTTCTATTTTCTGCATCCATCCATCTTGGGATTTCTCCAAAGGCATTAATATAACAATGCTGCTGGCGCTCTCAATTTACACTACTCTCCCTCCCTCCCCTTGTCCTGAACCATTCCTAGCTATCAGCTCCTTTCTATTCAATTCAATTCAATTCATTTCATTTCTCAACTTTCTCTCTCCCTCCACCTCTTCCCCCGTAATTAAATTAACCTTTAAAGCAATCCTATCCATCTCTCCCTCTTATATATAAATGGCCTTTTTACATCTTCAGAACAACCAACCACCAAAACCACTAGGCCATCTCCTTCCTCCTCCTCCTCCCGGTGGTGCCATCCCCGGCAATCACCTCATCACCCTTGATCTTTTTCACGTCTCCGCCACTCCATCCTCCTCTAATTTTCATTTACAATTGCTACAAAATTACTATTCTCCTATTACATATACTTTTGATCATAACTTTCTCCAGGTACGTATGATTATTTTACGTGTTTTTCGAACACACGATCTTGTTACTAGGCTATCATAGATTGCTAGTCGATATTTCTCATCTTTGCATATGTATATGTAACATATAATTGTCTTGTAACTTTTAGCTTTAAACTTTGATCAAAATTGTTTTCATCACAAGGTAACACTTTTTCCTTTCCATTTTGTGTGTTCAGGTAGGTGAGAGTTTGGAAAGTAGTATAAAAAGGCAAGATTTGGAAGAAGAAGAAAACACCAAGATGAGCAGAAGAAACGGACCAAAACTTGACTTGAAACTCAACTTGTCACCGCCAAGGCGCAACCCACATGTGGCAACACCGAGCCGATCCGCCACGGTGTCGCCAACATCGCCACCAAGTTCATGTGTGTCATCGGAGGAAGATGGCAAATACTCAAGTAGCCCAGAAGCAACATCTATGGTTCTAGTAGGATGCCCAAGGTGCCTCATGTACGTGATGCTGTCAGAGGAGGACCCTAGGTGCCCTAAATGCAAAAGCACCGTCCTACTTGATGTCCTCCAAGATCATCATAATTCCACCTCTACCACCACCACCAAGAAATCAAAGAATTAAGAACTAGGGAACCATCGAGAGGAGCTTGTTAATTAGCTTAATTTAATTGCTTTTACCAAGTAATTGCTAGCTAGAACCTAATCTTAATTATCGGTGGTATAGTACTATTATCACTCCATTTTACAACATTTTGTGTGTCACCCGAGCTAAAAAACTGGAGTGCATATAGTACTGAATCTTATATATCTCTTAGTTCTTTTATCTTTCTTTGTAATTCGCCTCTGCCATATCTGCGTTATAAAGTGGTTAGGTAATTTTTGTTGTGTCATTGTTCTATTAATGTGTTGCTTTGTTTCTTATGTTATGTACCATGGAAGTGTGTTATACACAAGTCAAGTGATCAGGTGAGTTTGTTGATAGGAAGTAGATTTTGTTATAGAAATAAGTAGGACAGCTCCGTAAAAAAATTTAGAAAGCTAGAGCTAGTGATTTTACATGAATATATATTCGACAAAAAGTATGTAATCGGTATTTGGTTTAGAAAATATTTGTTGTTTGGTTTGGAATATGGACCCACTGAAGTGAACTGAGTTTACAAGGCCCACGCAAGTCATCTCCGGCATTCAAATGAGTATACAGGGGTTGTAACTAAACAATCATCATCACACTATCCAAAAAAGGGGAATAGGGAAAAATAAAATTGGATAGAACGAATAAAATCTAACCTCAGAGTCCCCTGGTGAATCTAAGCTCAGTAACAGAGATTACAAATTAGTACACCTTATTGTCATATTGGGGATATTGACTAGGGGTGAACAAAAATCCGATTAAACCGCCAATCCGAACCAACCCGCCCCTTTTTTCGGCCGAATAAACTGAACCGTCCGAAACCGAAATATAAATGGGTTAATTTTTAAAAAACCCGAACTAATTGGGTTGGGTAAGGGTTTAACAAATTTTAACCCTTACCCAACCCGAACCGAACCGATTACATAAAATGCAGAATTTTTTACATATTTTCTGCATATTATATATATTTTTTACATATTTTTTACAAATTTCTGCACTATATAAATTTTCTGCACTATATAAATTTTTTGCAACACATTCTGCAACACTTTCCGGCTCTTGCAACATTTTCTGCAACAAGCAGAATTTTCTGCAACAGTGTAGAATTTTTTCTACAAATTTCTGCACTATATAAATTTTCTGCAACAGTACAGAATATTTTCTACAAATTTCTGCACTATATAAATTTCTGCACTATATAAATTTCTGCAACAGTGCAGAATATTTTTTACAAATTTCTGCAACAGTGTAGAAATTTCTGGGTTGGGTTGGGTTACGATTATAAAAAACCGAACTAATTGGGTTGGGTTGGGTTGGGTTACGATTTTTTTTTACAATTAATGGGTTGATTTTTTATAAAACCGAACTAATCGGGTTGGGTCGAGTTTTGACGAAAACCCGACCCGAACCAACCCATGTTCACCCCTAATATTGACAATACATAAACATTTGATATTTAACCTGAGCAGGTCTCTTGGTCCTCTGTTATCTATCTTGTTCCTTTAAGGTTATTCCCATTATGCAAGCTCGATCATTCAAAGTTCAATTTTTTTCAATAATAAAAAGATGGATAGCCCAAGTGGTTGAGGGCTTATCCTCTGTCGTCCCAGGTCCTGGGTTCGATCCTGACTCACTCCGAGAATTTCTTTAGAACAGATACTCATTTGTAAGGCTATAAGTCAAATTAGTCAAAAAAAATTACTAAAAATAAATAATTTTACAGTAAAATTAATATGTGTAATTTATTTTCAATTTTACATTTAAAAAGAGTAGTTAAATATGAAATAAGTATATAATCAATATTAATATAATACGAATATATAATAATATAAAAAAATAATTTTATTTACCAATACCATCAGCAGATATAAGAAATTATAATATAATAAAATAATAGTAACTAATATGCACAAAGTCTTTAAATTTAGTACTTCATATACCTATAATTAAAATAAGGGATAAATTAAATATGTATTATATCACTCATTTAACTTAGACGCATGACACTTTTTTATTTTAACTAAATATCTCTAAATTTTGTTTGATTCTCAAGTATTACTATTTAAAATATACACACCTCTCTCGTCTTCAGTTATTATTTATGTGACTTTTATTCTCTAACTTATTCATTCTCTCTCTCTTTCTTAATCCTCTTTCATTTTTCTTTCCATTCCATTAAGAGCTCCTTTGGTGTTTGGTTCGTGGTATATAGGTATCAGGTATAATGTATGAGTTTTGTTCATTTCAAACTCATATTTGGTGTTTGTTTTAAAATTTTAAAACTCATAATTCAAACCCACAAGATATGAGTTTTTTGATATCTTAGGAGGGAGGTGGGTATGAGTCACGGCTATGAGAAATGAAATCAAAATTTATTATTTATAAAATTACATGTTAATTCTTAAATAAAATTTTTATAATGTAATTGTTTAATATTTGATAAATAATAATGATTTATTTTTCATATCAACTGCTTGTATTTTTTTACTCATTAAAAAATATATTAAATTAAGAAATTAGTTTCACCATTCAACCAAACACATAATATTAGATACTTCATAACCATACCACCTTAATCGATTCTTGATTCCAACCCAATACCTGAACCAAAAGACCCTGAAACTCTCTCTTCATTTCTCATTTTCTTACTTTTCTTCAATATTATTTATAAAATATTTATCAATTTATATTATACTTTCATAATTAATAAATATTTATTATTATTTAAAATTTGTATAATAATATTTTATTTTATACATTGTAATTGTACATGGGTTAATTTTTTTATTTAATCTATTATATTAATTAAAATGTTTAGATTAATTATGTAAAATTAAAATATATAAAACAACTCATATGTATTTTATTTTATAGGAATATGATAAGATAAATTATTCATATTAAATATAAATATAAATAAATATAATATAATAGATATCTACCCTGAAACAAGTATAGTATTTTACTAATACCACTAGCAACAATAATTTTATCGCTAATGTGTCCAATACTCAAATCCCTATTAACGACATTTTAAAAAAAATATTAACAATAACTTCTGCCTAGCCGTATGCATATAACATTAGCATTAAATTTGTGCAACAAGCGTGATACCATTGTTATAAAAGAATAACAATACCGATTTTGTTGCTATAAATCACACTAGCAGTAATGAGTGTAGCAATGAGAATCGCCTTGCTAGTTGCACTTGCTACTACTACAAAGCTTAGAACATCTCGGATGTAATGGTTAATTAAACTAATATAAAATGATGATTGATTAAAATTTACTGAATTCGTAAGGTGTTCTATCCTAATGGGTTGGTTATAATGGTTAACTATATTTTAAAAAATATATTATATTATTTTTTTCAAATTATAAGTGGAAAGAAATGCATAAATCTATATGGTGCAACTAGAGATTTAAATCTGCTGGAATATGTAAGTTATTGTCATAAACATATTTTATATTTATCATGCTTAAGATAAGTGTACATCTTGATACCAGTGTTTATAAAATATCCATACATCTATTACTATACAGCAGTGGCAGAACCAAACATTAAAAGGAATCAAGGTTAAGAAACAAGACATATCATACACCAGACCATACCCTATTTTCTAAATTTTCAAAAGGGCTTCCGATACATACATACATGCAAGGAGCTGATGTGGAGGTTACTGCAGATCTGTAGGACTTCAACAAATTTAGCCAAGAAAATGTTTTTGGCTATAAATTTACCTAACAGGAATGGTGGGTTGGAGAGACCCAATTTAAAGTTGTTGGTTGTATATGTTACTGTTACCTGTCAGCTGGAGTTTTTTGTCAAGGAGTTTGAGCGGTTGGAGATGCTCTTAGGACTAAAAGTTTTAGGATAAATAAATCATGTTTATATATAAAAAAAATTAATTTTATATGTTTTATTAATTATTAGTGTTTGAATAAGTAATATCACCCAAAATAGTGATTAACATGATACTCCATCCGTTCTATAATACAAGTCACTTTTGGAGGGTTTTTTTCTCCATAATACTTATTCACTGTTGAGTCCCGGAAGTATCGTAGAAGGGGGGTTGAATGCGATACTGACAATAATTTAAAATTCTTTTCGGAATTTGCAGAATTAAATTATTGTTTGAGCTGAGGGTTCGAGTCCTTGTAATATTTGGGAGGCTGGCTTACTAGCTTTCTATTTTTATGATATAACATTCATTTGAAGTTGCACTTCTGGTTCTAACTCCAACATCTGGATCACCTATGATCAATTCAAAAGGATGATCTCTGCTCCATATCCTTTCCCTTGGTAGGTTTGATCTTGATGATTCGCCTCGAAATGCATTGTGATGTGGTGTTCTACCAGTTGATCCTTCATCTCCCCCTGAGTTGCTGCCAGGATGACTTGTTGATCCACCACTGGTATTAGTAGTATCTCCAGTGTTACCATTGTTTCCACCACTATTACCTGGATCATTATCATCATTGTTTCCATTATCATCTCCTGTTGCAGCTTCAGGTTCTTCTTCACTATCCGAATATGAGTTTGGATGATTATTAAATTTTAATGACTCAGAAGGATCTTCAGTTTGGATACTTGGGAGTTTAGTGTCATCAAAAGTTACATTGACACTTTCTTTCACTTGGTGCTGATCAATTATGTACACCCTATATGCTCTTCTTGAATATCCGACAAAAATAGCTTCATGTGTCTTGGCCTCGAACTTGCCACGATGTTCATCTCCATCCTTTAGCACATAACATTTGGCTCTAAATACATGAAAGTACTTGAGAGTAGGTTTCTTGCCAGCCATTAATTCATAGGGTGTCTTCATATGATTTTTGTTGATCAAAGTTCGATTCTGAGTATAACAAGCTGTATTAACTGCTTCAGCCCAGAAGTAGATGGGTAACCTTGATTCACTTAACATAGTTCTTGTAGCTTCAATCAGGGTTCTATTTTTCCTTTCTACAACTCCATTCTGTTGCGGAGTTCTTGGTGCTGAATATTGTCTTGTTATCCCCTTGTCTGAGCAGAAGTTATTCAGAACTTCATTTCTAAATTCTGTTCCATTATCTGATCTGATTGCCCGGACAGGTAACTTTGAATCTAACTCAATCAGCTTTATATGATCAATCACCAAATGTGGAGTTTCATCCTTAGAGTTCAAGAATAAAACCCATGTATATTTTGTGAAGTCATCCACAATCACTAAGGCGTATTTCTTCCTTGACATAGACAGAATGTTTATTTTCAGTTTTTCTATCTCAAGAAGAACCAAAGAAAATTGAAGATGCATTAATTGATCCAGATTGGGTTCTTGCCATGCAAGAAGAACTCAATCAGTTCGAAAGGCAAGAAGTGTGGACACTGGTACCCAGGCTTAAAGATATATCTATTATTGGCACGAAATGGGTATACAAGAACAAGTTAGACGGTGATGGCATTGTTACAAGGAACAAAGCCAGACTGGTAGCAAAGGGTTACTCTCAGGAAGAGGGAATTGATTATGACGAGACCTACGCACCAGTTGCAAGACTTGAAGCCATCAGGATATTTCTGGCATTCGCAGCACATTCCAAGTTTAAAGTTTATCAAATGGATGTGAAGAGTGCATTTTTGAATGGAGAGTTAGAAGAGGAAGTATATGTGGAACAGCCCCCTGGCTTTGAAAATCCAGAGTTTGCTGATTTTGTGTATTTTCTATTCAAAGCTCTCTATGGGCTCAAACAAGCATCGAGGACATGGTATGACACTCTATCTCAGTTTTTACTTGAAAACGGTTTTATTAGAGGTGTCATAGATAAAACTCTCTTTTATAAAATACATGATAAAGATATGATATTTGTTCAAGTTTATGTTGACGATATTATATTTGGTTCTACTAACGAAAACTTGTGCAAAAGATTTGCTAAGTTAATGCAGAGCAGGTATGAAATGAGCATGATGGGTGAGCTGTCATTTTTCTTTGGATTGTAAATAAAGTAAAAGGAAGATGAGATTTTTATTTGCCAATCAAAGTACGTAAGGGATTTTCTAAGGAAATACAATCTAGAAGATTCTTCACCGGCAAAAACCCCAATGCCAACAGCCACCAAGCTTGACAAAGATGAAACTGGTAAGAAGGTTGACATCACAAGCTACAGAGGTATGATAGGCTCATTATTATATCTAACTACTAGTAGACCCGATATAATATTTGCAACATGCTTGTGTGCAAGGTTTCAATCTGACCCTAGGGAATCTCATTTTATAGCCGTTAAACGAATTTTTAAATATCTGAAGGGTACACCAAATCTTGGAATTTGGTACCCTAAAGATACCGGTTTTGAACTAATAGGCTATACAGATTCAGATTATGCAGGATGCAGGATGGACAGGAAAAGTATTCTGGAAGCTGTCAGTTTCTAGGACAACGGTTGATCTCCTGGTACAGTAAGAAACAACATTCAGTATCTACCTCGACAGCCGAAGCAGAATACATTGCGGCAGGTAGTTGTTGTGCACAGATCTTGTGGATAGGGAATTAGCTGAATGATTATGGACTTGCGCTAACTAAAATTCCAATACTTTGCGACAACACAAGTGCCATAGCAATTTCCAACAATCCTGTACAACATTCAAGAACCAAGCACATAGACATAAGATATCATTTTATCCGAGAGCATGTCATGAATGGAACTGTGGTGTTACATTTTGTACCCACAGAAGATCAAATTGCTGACATCTTTACGAAACCACTTGATGAATCCACTTTCTCTAAGTTGGTTAGTGAATTAGGGATGTTAAACATGAACTAATTATTGTATGATGTTTTAAATTGCATATTTAATTTTAAGCAAACCTTGTAAATACACTGTATATATTCCTTAAAAATTATCAAAAACAAACAAACAAAATGAAAAAGAAAACTCAAAAAGATTTTCCTTATTTTTGTACAGTTTTATTTAATTGTCATCTCTACTGTAAATATTTTATATTATTGTTGTTTTCCAATAATTGGCATATATTTTATATATATATAAGTATGTATAGTTTTAGTTGTTTTTCAACATTGGCATCCTTATTTTTATTTATATTTTTATTTTTTTTTAAAAAAATATGCGCTGATTATTTCACGTCTCTTTTGAGTAGTAGGAAAGATCAATGAGCTTGATCATCCAATTGTTTCTAATAGTTAGATCCAATCATTGGCATCAATCTCTATCCAAGATCTTAGAACCAAACACACAAACACAATCACATCCGTCTCTCTAACCATTAAACAGAATACCTAATTATTAAGAATGAGAGAGTCAATGCCTTGATTGCATTTGATAAGGTTGGTATTGTGAGTGAACCAACAGCTCTGTCTCCAGAAAGGTGATTAATATATACAAAAGCTGAGACAACTGTTAGCTCATCTGTGTTTTCTCAAAAGGATACAGACTTGGAAAAGGCAAAACTGTTACTAGGTTCATTCTCTCAACAGAGTGAGTCTATTGAATTCGGCCTGTCAACCAAGGCCACTTGTAAAGAGTCAATTTCATCTGACATTTTTCAAGAAACTACAAATTTTGTCTTATGTTTTAGGGACCAACACCAAGGGACCAACAATGTAAGGATTTACTTGGGACCAAAAGGGACCAAGAGAGAGCAATTGAAATGTCACAGTAAGGATGAATTGACGGAAGCAATTATTCTAAACTTCCATATCAAGGAAGGAAGAATGATTGATGATTCTGATTGAATCAACATGCCTTCACAGGCGTCAGGAGGAAACTTGGATCATGTGCTACATTATAGATCCTTGTCTCCCTCCCCAGATGGAACATATCTGGATTCCTAACGGAATAGATCATCTTAGATGATCAGCAACTCACTAAATCTATTCCTGAAGTAATTCAGTTTTTCAAATTCAAATATTTTAATAGATTAAATTGAGGACGGAGATTTACGAAACCCCATTGCACCACCAGTGACCTCTCTTGAAGAGGCTATGATGATCTTTCTTGCAGGAACAAATGATTGTGTCATCCGTACTGAGAGAGAGAAATAGTGATGTGAGAAAGAGTGAAACACAAGTGAGAAAGAGTGAAAATATATATTCTATGAGTGAAACACTTAGAGAGTATATGAGCGAAACACTTGTAAGATACACAAAGTAAAATCACACACTAGCACAATTACCAAATCTCATTCCCAATTTCCTGTTACAGATTTCTAATGTTACTCAACTAAGGGGGAAGAAATTTCTTCTGAAGAGGATTACTCAACTAAGGGGGAGAAGTGTTGAACAAGATCCAAAAGGGAGAAGTGTTATCCAAAAAGGGAGAAGAGGATTACTCAACTAAGGGGGAAAATTGTTGAACAAGAAAAAGGGGTATATAACAACATGCTTGGATTGGAAAGAACTAGTGATTACTTATTAGTCTTCTATTCCATTTGATTTTAGAAGATTCTTGTATATAGGATTAACCGGATTTTCTAAAATGCACAACATGTCATAGTTTGCATTTTTTATATCTGCGATGGTTTAATGCTGTATGTATGCCATGTTTGTTATCTCTATTAAAATGGTTGGATAATTCAAGTAAGGGGAAATTGAATTCACCTTGGAAGAAAAAGGAAGACAGGAGTTGGAGAAACAGAGGAGAAATGGTAATGAGAAGAGAACAAGACTACATCCCTATCATCCTAATAGGGAGTAGTGATGAGTCTGAGAAATGAAGATAATACTACATGTATAATATGTTCAGTGCTAGAGGAACAAACATCTTTCATTTCAGTTAACTCAGGAAATCTGGAAATGTATTATATAATTCAGAGAACAATTTATTATTTACAGTTCTTACATGTCGTATTTACTTTCTTAGTTGTTAGTTGAGTTATCATCTAGGAATTTGTATGTTAAATGCTTAACAACAAATAGGGGGAGATTGAAAGGCATATGACAATGCCTATTTGTAATAAGTAGATGACAACTCAACTCAAGTAAGAAAATGAAGTAAGTAATAAATAATGAGGAAGGAATCAAGTCAAAGAATGTCAACTAGACACAAAGAATCCTAATATCAGAAATATTCTAATGAAGCTGCTACTCTATACCGGAAGAAGTTCATTAATATGTTCAAGCGTCGGCGAAAAATAAAGGAGTAGTATTTCAGAAGAGTTCAGAAGATACAGAAGATTTCAAGTGCCTACTACAAAGAGATTCCAAGAAAAGAAATAGTGAAGACAAAGCTAGAAGCCAAGACAAGACACAAAGACCACTACAGGAGAAATGCGAATCGACATTGTAGTTAGTCATCCGTGAACCAGACCAGTGCACAGGGTGTTAACAATATCAGTGAAGATTCGTCATCAAATAGTTCAAGTGGTTAGAAAGGTTATTGTTGAAGAACAGAAAAGTTTTATCTACATCAACAATAGTCAAACCTTTAATTTAATTCTCTATTAATTAAATAAATTAATTAGTTAATTTAATTAGTAAATTAATTCACTCAGAATTAATTTATTTCTTAAATTAATTAAAGGATCAGTTAATTTAGAATTATTTTAGAATGACAGAAGAAAGAAGATACCGAGGTAGGCTGCCAAGTTATTAAAGATATGTTAATTATTTTAGTTCAATGTTGAAGATATCAGTTAATTGTTCAAATTGAAATAGCAGGAGATATGTTATTAAAGAACCAATGGTAGGCTGCCAAGTGTCCAAAACAAGAGAAAAAGAATTGAATGGTCAGATTGATTCAAATGTCATACCGAGAAAATTGAATTGACAGTTGAATCAAAAGTCATACCGAGGCTTTTATCAAAAGTCATACTGGCTGATTTATTTAATTAAAATAAGTCATACCGAATTTTCTTTGTTCAAAAGGTCATGCTGAATTGATTTTTTATTTAATTAAAAAGTCATACCGATTTTTTAATTAATAAAATAAGTCATACCGAATTTTAGAAAGTCATACCGAGTGAAAAAAGTCATGCCCAGCTTTTTAATAAGTCATACAAGGCTTAATTTCATTTAATAAAGTCATAGTGAAAAAGGTAATGCTAGCTTCTTTTTCCTCTATAAATATGAGGATCTTGCTTTATTATTTCAGTGTTAGAAAACAGTTCAAATTCAGAAATTTGTCTGCATTGTAATATCCACAGATTTCTGTGCAACTTTGGAATATAATTTGATTAACACGAACACTTCATGTCGAATTTGTTCTAGATCACTTTATCAATTATATACAGTTTTCATCAGATTAATTTTGTAATACTTTTCAAGTTAAAATTATATCTTCTACTTGAACAGTATTTCATTACAATTAATATTTCGTGTGAATTTAAAATAATATTTTTAAATCCAATATTCCGCGATAATTTATAGATATTGTATTCAACCCCCTTCTACAATATCAGGGACCAACAATTGGCATCAGAGCTGGTTGATATATTAAATATCAGATCCGAACCAAATTTTCCGCGACTCATACAGATCTCAAAAATTATTTTTTTCAGAAATAATTTTTTATTCGAAATAATTTTTTTTTAAAATTATTTTTGATCAAAAATTATTTTCAGTCTAAAATTAAAATATTTTTTGAAACACTTAACTTTTAATCTTATTTAAAGATGAGTACACAAAAGGTAACGAGCATCAAAATTCCACAATTTGATAGAGAACACTACAATCTGTGGAAGCACAAAATGTTACTGTTCATTGGGATTGCCAATCCCAAGTATGCATTGGTACTGGCCAAAGGTGTTGAACCCCCTATGACAGTTACTCTCCTACACGAGATAGATGGGGTTGTAATTCCTCACCAACAAGTTCTAAAAAGTCCAGCGGACTACTCAGTTGAAAAAAGAGAAGCTGTGTCCCTGGACAACAATCTCAAATTGATATTGATTGAATCTCTAGACTACATCATGTACAATCAAGTAGTCAATTGTAAAAACGGAAAACAGATCTGGGAAACAATAGAGATTATCAACGAGGGGACTGAGGAAGTGAGAGAGAATAGACTGGAAATCCTGATCTCCCAATATGAGAAGTTTAGATCCAACCCTGGTGAGGGTATCTCTGAGGTGTTTCAGAGATTGAATAAACTGATAAACGAGCCAACATGAATGGAAAGTATTATCAGAATCAGGAGGTCAATAGGAAGTTTCTGCTAACCCTACCCGAGCATCTGGAACACAGGATCGCAGCAATCCGTGAGTCTAGGGATATGAAGGAAGTAACCTTAGAAAGACTCTACGGAGTATTAAAGACATATGAGCTGGAACAGATCCAGACAAGAGAGATGTATGGGAGAGGTAAGGTTCAGAGTTCCTCCAAAGCACTGATAATGGAAGCACCATAGAAGATGGAAGTAAAGGCTGCTATACCTTCACTGGAGTATGTTGTTCCAGAAATTGGACATACTTCAGATAAACAAGAAGGTGGTGAATTCTACTCTCTGGAAGAACTAGATCAGCTAGAAGATGAGTCTCTAGCTTTGGTTGCTAGGAAGTTTGACAACATGAGATTCCGGAGAAATCTCTCCTATAAAGTTAAATCAAATTTTGGGAGATTTCAAAGAGGAGGGTCTTCAACAACTGAATCAAGAAGCGGCTATAAGACCGACTTAGTTGATAGAAGCAAGTTTCGTTGCTTCAACTGCAATGAGCTAGGCCACTTTGCAACAGAGTGCAAGAAGCCTAAGCAAGGAAATAAGAGAGAGTCTTACGAAGAGCTCAAAGAAAAGTATGATGCACTTTTGCAAAAGTATCAAGGAAAGTCTTATCTGGCAAAGGGAAAAAGCTGGGATGACTCAGATGATAGTGATGAGGAAGAGCTGGGAAATCTTGCTCTTATGGCTTCATCCGAAGAATCACGATCTCCTACTCGCCAAGAAGGAATAGAGGTAAATACTCCTTGCCCTAAAATGTTTGCTTTGATAGCTAAAAAACTAGAAGGTGAAAGAAGTAAGGTTAAGCAACTAAGACTCGCAAATAAAGATCTTATTGATGAGCTCGAAGTCTTAAAACAGTTAAAACGAAACAATGACAAGTTGACTAAGAAGTTAACTGAGGACTTAGCTTATCAAGTCAATCAAGTCAGTTGTTATGTTGAAGTTGAGACCTACCTCAAAAAACAGATAGAGGAAGAAAAGAAAAGGTGTCTAGCATATGAAAATTCCTCTTACATTGTAAAAAACCTAGTTGACCAACAGGTGATAAACCGAAAAGTTGGAATAGGGTTTGAGTATAATGAATCTGTAAGAAAGGCAAGCAACATTACCCCATTCAAGCAAAGTGCTAAAGAAAGGGGTATTCCTCATGTTGTTAAGGACGCACGTAAACCTCTTTTCATAACATCTATAGCAGAACCAATCCTTGAGAGATCTATAATGATTGCCTATGAAATGAATTTGGAGGATCTTGAGGAAGAGAAGAAAAGAGAGGAGCAAGCTAGGGACATAAAAGGAGTAAATGTCCAGAAAGAGAAGGTTACGCCCAAGACACCAGTGAAAGTTGTGGGAACTTCTGATTTCCCCAAACCTGGTATAGGTGCTAAGAACTTAAAGAATAATTGAACAGACCTAACAATAAGTTTGTTAAAAGTAGGAATAGTAACAACCAATGTCATTCTACTAAGAACTTTAAGACTGTTGAAAAAGTTAAAGTAGAAAATGTTAAGACACCTACTGCTTTGAATAACATGCCTGCTATTGATGTATGCCATAAACCTTGTGGTGTTTTAAATTGTATGTTATGTGCTTTTAATGTTATGACTGCTTATTTCAAACGCATGACTTCTAATAAAAAAAACATAACACCGAGACAACACATCAATAGTAAATTTACAAAATCCAAGACTGCGATTCCTACACCTGTCAAGAAGGAAACTTATGTTCCTAAGTCTAAACAGAAAACTGTTAAGACTATTTATAGGAAGGTAAGTACAGTCAAGGTGGATGCTACTGTTGTTCGAAAAGGATCTGTTGTCAAGGCTGACAAAGGTCAATTTTTTAAGTATGCCGGGCCCAATCAATTTTGGGCTCTGAAGATAATCTAATCCGTTTGATAATTGCAGGGAGTTAAACAGGTAAACCGAGTTATATGGATCCTGGACAGCGGATCTTCAAGGCATATGACCGGAGATAGAGCCCTGTTATCAGACGTGGTTGAAAGAGCTGGCCCAATCCTCACCTTTGGAAATAATAGCAAAGGAATGACTATGGGATATGGCAAGTTAAATACTGGAAATGTTATCATTGAAAACGTCTCTTTAGTGAAAGGACTTAAGCACAATCTACTCAGCGTCAGTCAATTTTGTGATAAAGGGTACAAAGTAAACTTTATCAAGGAGAAATGCTTAATAGCTCATTCTAAAGATGACAAACTAGCCTTGCGTGGAGTAAGGAAAGGAAACTTGTATGTAGCCGATCTCAACTCAGGAACTGAAGATGAAGCAAACTGTTTCTACTCAAAGGCTTCGTCAGAAGAAAGCTGACTATGGCACAAGAAACTCTCACATCTAAACTTCAAAACAATGAACTCTTTAGTCAAGAGGGATTTGGTGAGAGGACTGCCTCCGATGGAATTTACACAAAAAGGATTGTGTGAGGCATGTTAGAAAGGGAAGTCGAAGAAAGCAACTCACAGAGGCACAAACACTTCAAATATCACTGAACCACTTCAACTCCTACACATGGATTTATTTGGTCCAGTAAACATTATGTCTATGTCAAGGAAGAAATATGCCTTAGTGATTGTGGATGACTTCACAAAATATACATGGGTTTTATTCTTGAACTCTAAGGATGAAACTCCACATTTGGTGATTGATCATATAAAGCTGATTGAGTTAGATTCAAAGTTACCTGTCCGGGCAATCAGATCAGATAATGGAACAGAATTCAGAAATGAAGTTCTGAATAACTTCTACTCAGACAAGGGGATAACAAGACAATATCCAGCACCAAGAACTCCGCAACAGAATGGAGTTGTAGAAAGGAAAAATAGAACCCTGATTGAAGATGCAAGAACTATGTTAAGTGAATCAAGGTTACCCATCTACTTCTGAATTATGAAGCCCCTGGCCTCATATTTTTCTTCAGTTGTGACTTCTAACGATTCTTAAATCCGTTTTGTATAAGTACAAAAACTAGAATGGTCATTAGAGTCAGAAAAAAAATCTTCAGAGTTCCCCACTAAAGGAATAAAGTAGCACCTCACTATCACTCCGGAGTTTTGGTGCAATGGTAAGCGCTGAGGTCCTAAAATTCACATCTACTTCCAATGCAATTATAATGATAAATTATCAATTACTTCTCTTTTAATTGATCATTTCCAAGATTAATATTGACTATTTCCATATATTATATGCTTATTAGTCAAACTATACATTGGAATTATGTGTATTATCTTCAATCAAGACAATTGATATTGGTAAAGATAGAAAAATAAGGTTAATGTTAAAAATCCTTAATATGCGTTTTTTTTCCAAAAGTGACTAGTATTATGGAATAGAAGAAATACATCATTACCTATATATTCTTAGAATTTCGAGATATTTTCTACACCCGTCCCCTTTTACTTGACCTTTAGGGAAAAAACACACATATTAAGAAAATATTTAATGGTATGGTTTGTTTCTATATTTGCTCATAATAAATATCTTGAATAATGAAATAAATTTGAAAATGAGTTGTAAAGTCAAACATGAGAAGTAGGAGTAAGGAGTAGTATTGGAAAATATGTAAAAATATATATTGAAATAAGATATGGACAACTATTTAGAGATAATTTTTTTCTTTCAAAAAGGTCAAATAAAAGGGGCGGAGGGAGTATTATATATCTTCATTTTGAAAACCTTATTTCAAATTTATCTCTAAGATTAAACGATATGCGAATCATGCAGCACCTTCATATGCGGTGATTGTAGTTACAATGATGGTGTTAGAGCATCCCCAATCATCATCCTTCCTTACCTATAATTTTGTCACCTATACAATTTTAGATAACCATGTAAAAAAACCCAACTCCGTAACTAAATTTGCTTCCCTATAATGACATATGATCTTTTCTTTCCTATAATTCAAAAATATATATATTTCAACCATCCCACCCCTTACCTATATTACTTAAAATATTAAATAAATATTATTTTTTAAATTATAAGAAATAATTATAGGGAATACCATTAGAGTAAACCAATTTTTTGATTTCCTATATTTTATATAATTATTATTTTATTATATTCTAGAAAACCAAAATAAGGTTTGTCATCGGAGATGCTCTTGTTCCATAGAGTTGGCCTCTCTTTTAGACGCTGACTTGATTTCATAATTGAAATGTGACTTTTTATAAACAAATCTAATGATATTAATTGGAGATATTTGTCTCTTTTTTTAAAAAAAGAAATTGTATAAGTTATAAATTACATTAAAAATTTGTTATTAAATTTTATATTATTTAGTTTTTAGTGTCTGGATAGGATTATATAACAAAATTATGATTTTTCAAGATACGTAATTTATTTGAATATATATGTCAAATTGTATTTAATATTTACTCTCACCTCTATTATATATAAATTTATATATGTTAATTTTTATTGAAAATTACAAATAATATTTTGAATATGTTTAATGTTTTTCAATTTTATTTTTAATGTTATATATGTTAATTTTTATTTAATTATATTATCAAATTACAAAAGTTTAGAATACAAATTAAATTTTAAGAATGAAGATAATAAATTTGTAGAATTAAAATGGAAGTTTAATTACTATAACTGAAAAAAAAAACTCAGCATCGATGTACATCCGCGTGTGACTAATTACACAATCCAGTTACTTACAAAATAAATAAAATTATTATAAATAAATACGTAATTCCTAATTACATAATAATTAAACAAATACTAATATTTTATTCATCAAAAAATTGTATAATACAACTTTATTTAATAAATTTTTTAGTTTATTCTATACATCAAGGTACCAAATGCAACTCAACAAACTTTGAGTCGTACTACTACGAGTTCCTCGGGGTTAGATATTTTACGGATTTTGAGGATAAATGAGTTTGAATAATGTTAAGGGTTCTAAATTTATTTTCAAAATATTTTTTAAAAATTATATACTTGTATAATAATTAATTTTATTTAATTAATAATAATATAATTCTGTATATTAATATAAATCTTACTAATTAAAATATTTCGTAATAATATATTATCAAATTCCGTTATTTAAGAACAATTTTTGAAACCGAATTTGAGATATGTAACATTCCTCGACGAGTTATGAGTAGTCTTCAATTAAATTTGTTGCTATGGACAATTTTGCCCTGGCGCACTATCTCATTTGACTTATTTTTCTTTTATTTTTATAAAAAAATTATATAAATAAATATATTTTTATAACAGAATTAACAATTGTTTCTGCAAAATAAAAAGAAACAAACACCCCTAAACTAATAATTTAACACGATTGCTCAACTTAATACAAATTCAAGGAAAATGATATAAAATATTTCATCCCATAAAATGACTAGACTTCTTGGCTATTATTACCGAGGATAATGTGTTTCTAACAATTGTGTATTTGAAAGAACCGTTTTATATCCATAATAGTGCAAAAAGTCCCCTGAATACCCTACAAGCTAGAAGCTATGGTAAAACACCTGCTTAAAGAAACTTTTGGGGTGTCATAAAGGCCACAACTTTGATTTTTTTTATTTTATAAAATCGACTAAATAACTCCAGTTGGAGTAACATGATTTTTTTAATAATGTAAAACATGTCTCGAATATGCTTTACTAAAGGTTTAAAAGGAACAAGGCAACCCAGAACCAACTCTTTAATTTGTGATAATTTCGGACAGATTTTGGAAAACATGTGATAAAATGACCAACATCTCTGCTAAAGTGCTAAGCAGCATTTAAATTAACTTTATTTTCAATATATGGTATGTAGAATCAAACATACCAACAATATAATGGGTAGTTCAAGCATTTTAAATACTCCGTAGTAGAAGAAAAAGAGGAGTATTTAAAACAAATACGTATAGATGGCCTGAGATTTGAAGAGACCATTAAAACAAATAAATGCAAGAGTAATTGAGACGGTTGAGAAGGAGAGGGGAGGTTTTATTATTACGTCAGATGATAAATACAAATTTAATTCAACTCCTTCAATGTTCATCATCTTTATCAATCTTATTTTTTAAATTTTGCCTTCAAATTTCCTCTCTTCACTTTAATGCCTTTCTCAATTTAGGCAACCATCTAGTCTCATCGCTATCTCTCCCCTTCATGCTCTTTATTTCCTCCCATTTAATTCATTTCAATTTCGATTTCAATTTGTACTCAACCTCCTTGCCATAACTCAACAAACATGCACCAAACTTCTCATATTATCTCAAACAAGACACACGACAGTTAATTTGAGACGAAGGGAGTACTGTAGTAGTCACTTTTCTTGGGAACATTTGATATGTCGATGTGAATGAGAATTCCTCGATGAACGAGAATTCAAGAAAAGGTAATAAGAATACGGGATTAGGGGAAATGAGAATGTTCAGGAGAATAAGTTTTTATTACAGTAGTTGAAATGTTTTCAACCAAACACTAACGCATTCCATTAACCTGATCAAAATACCTTAAAACCAAACTGTCCGTTAAACGAACAAATCAAGGTACATACAACACGGGGGGGGGGGGGGGAAGTTGCAACTTAGTACATCTGATGTTTACTTTTGACATAACAAGTCAACAGTTGTTGGGGCTCAACAGTTGCTTTGACAACAGCTGGGATAATCAGTACTACAAATTAGTGTCAGCAAATTAACTTGCTAACGCATGGTCAACAAAAAATAGCATAGTTTGTTCACATCCCACCAACTACCTGTGATTGCTTGGTAATAAGCCCTGTTGAAACTACATCCAATTTTGCATTTTGTCATTTCTCTCCAAGTCTCCATTCAAACAAAACTGCTGCATGCAATTGATAGTGATTATATTTTATGACAAGCATATAATAAACAATCTAAACCTAAAATCTGTTTCACAATTATAATATATGATGCAAAACATGAATTCAACCTCAATATAAGAACGCAAAACTAGTCTATATTAACTGTATGAATTAATCATTCCGAGGGATGACATAGCTCAGGTTTACAAAATCTATCATCAAAGGTCAAACATTCAGAACTCTAATTCCATATTACACTACAGACTCACACTGAATTGAAAGGAAAAAAATCACACGTTGAAATCAATAAACAGGCTTTCAACATACTAGGGTGCACTCATTAGCACCTTTAATCTTGGATAAGTAGAATTCTACTTGTCTTTAATCAACTTAGTCCAAAATAGCCTTGCAACCCATACTAGTTACTGTTGGCTAACCATAATAGACCACATATGCAACATGATATATAAAGCACATATATAAAGCACATGATATAGAAACAAACAAAAATGTAACTGTCCTGAAAGAAAGATAAGCATTTGTAACAAGGAGAAGATTCTGTAATGGTGGGCTGGACAACAACACCACATGAAACTATACATGAGACTTCAACGTGTTAATGCACTTAACAGCACCTTTTATTTCCATCAAGTAACATTCCGATTACTGATACCTCTATTCATTAAAGCCTTATCAACTCATACCAATTACGGCAGGCTAAAATTAGACAACATATATAACGTAAATTACAAAGCACTAAAATGTATACATATATAAACACACGAGCAGATAGAATGCATGTATATAACACACACGATAATGAAGGGAAAAAAATTAACAAAAGAAATACATAATCATAATAACACGACCGTCCCAGAAGAAAGTTGAGCTTTAATAACAGAGGCAAGATTCTATAAAAATGGGCCTTAAAAAAATAAAAAGCACTAGAAACTATAGATGAAATTTCAACAGTTTCATAAACAGTCTTAATGCACTCATTAGCACTTTTATTTCAGATAAGTATAAAGTAATGTAACGTAGAGCACAACACATACAATGTAGGTATAAAACACGCGATAATAGGAGAAGCTAGAATAATAAAATTATCAATACAAAAAAAAATTAATGACCGGTGTATCCTGAAAGAAGGGTCTAGAGAAGGAAGAGGTGAAGGATAGGTCAAAGGTAGTCCTGTACAAGATTAAGAAAGTGAGAATTAGCAGCTAATAGTCTCCAACCATAATATGTAACTCTTTCTTCCGCAATTAAAGTAACTATTTACTTTCTGCATCTTACTAGCCCTATTTAAATTCCCCAAACTGTACTCCAAAAACTAAAAGTTATATCATTCAATTACTCTCAACAGAGAGTTACTAAGTGGTAGAAAAATCATCTTATTCCTTAACCTTTTACTGAAACTGTAAGAAAATAATGCACTTATTGATAATTAGGAAAATTATATGCTGAAATCGAATTTGGATGCAAATTTTACTGTAAACCTGCGTTAACTTTTTTTTGTGTGTACCTGAAAAAAGACTCCTTGCTTTTGGTAATATAAACTCCAAACATACAAGTAGCAATATAATTTGAGTCATGATCTTATATAATCAGATAGATAAAACGGAGATGCATAATAAAGTATCTACGAGCTATCCTTACTTGAATCACCCCATCCACTACTACTCCTGACGTACTTATCAACAATACCAAACTCGTTATTCTGAGAAAGCCTCCGCGCATAATTCTCAACTGAAATAAGTCCCTTTCTAAGTCTTCTATAATAGATGATCTCCCAAGGCCACAAACGGGCAGAACCGAAAAAAGCCTCCACAGGTACATGTTCTTCCGGCTGCTCCAGGCCATAGAATTTAAGAACCATATTCATCTCCTCTGCTGTTATGCTTGACGAGGAGTGAGATCCAATAGAGACTTCTGAATGCAGATTATTAGTAGGTAGAGACGGATGATCAAGAGCAACATAAGCATCTTGTGTGGACAAATTCCCTGCAACAAGACTGTCTTCATCTAACCCCGTAGCAGATAAATTATCGCCATTTTGTGCATCTCTTCTTATAGCAAGGTAACCATCTCTTTTATCAAAAATGGTTTGCTCCATGTCCTCATCGTCATCCACGTGGACAGAATGTACTGCACTTGGATTCTGTCCAGAACCACTTGCAGTGGAAAGATTAAAGTCACATGATCCTGCGTGACCTTCTACTTGTCCCCTCTCATCCCCCTCCGACTCATGTATTTCAGAATATACCAATGACGTTTTTTGATTTATTTGTAGTTCTTTCGAAGAAGATGGCAAGGTCTGACCCAAAGTTACAGGAGAAGACAATGTGGCAGGGGAACTTGTTCTTGACTTTAAAGCCATCTTCTTAGGATTTTCAAGCTTAGAGCAGTGTGATCTTGAATGTGAAGTTGTATTAGAAAACGAAGAAACTGACTTGCTTAGTGGCAATCTTGACTGTGAATTTAACCTGGATGCAGATTTCGAATGGGACCTAGATCTCGATGCAGTATAGTCAGAATGGATTGGAGATGATTCTGCCACTTTTACTTTCTTTGCCTGGTGTCTATCTGGACTTGGTCTTTCCGTTCGCCTTCTTTTCCCTTCCTGATGTTCCACCTTTCGAGATCTATAAGTTTCCGTTGCTAGAGGAGAACTTTTATCCCTTTTTACCATCCGATGCTTATTATAATTGGTTTCCTTCATCTCATTCCTGTGCTTTCTTACTGGTACAGAACTTCTACTTCTCTGCAGAACTTTGCTGGACATGAATCTTTGCCTTCTCAGCTCATCTTCACCTTTACCCCTGAAATAGAATTTATCGTCATGCCTATAATTGATTCTGCTCAACACTTTCCTATTGGTAACCTCTCCTATGGGACATCTAAGCTTTTTATGACCCAACTTCCCACAATTGTAGCAAGTCGGTAAGGATTTTGCATTGTCGGGGTGCTTTAAAGCTGTGTCCTGCTCAGTCCCTTTCTTCTCTTTAGACTTTGTCATAGTAGGTGAACCACCAGAAAACGTGATATGATGAAGATCATCTTTATCATCTCTTTTGTTGTCAGCATGATTAGGGTCATAACGCTCAACATCCAGCCCATTGTCATTTAGTGGCTGCCCAACTTGCTCGCTTTCACTGTCTAACGGTACTGGTTCCGTGGTTGCACCTTCAAAAGGCAAACTATCCCCAACATGTTCTTTTTGCCCATTGTACACTTCAACATCATCTTTACAGTAGCTTGCTTCATTACCCAGATCAACAGACTTCTGCCTTCTATCACCAACATCTGTCTGCTTGTTTTGTCGGTCACCCGAACCCAATTTTCGATCACCATAATCTTCTCCTGCACGTCTCCTTCCAGATTGTGACTCATGAGTACTGCTAATTCTTCTGTTACTTTCCAATGGTCTAGGCTGTCTATTGGACCATGAAAGATTTACTGGCTCACCACATATGTTCTTTCCTCGAAGTGTTCTAAGAGCCTTCTCAGCATCTGCAGTGAAATCATACACTACAAATCCAAATTTATCTTTCACTCGTACATTGCAAGGCCCAAACCTCCGGAAAACATGTTCAAGCTCATTTCTACAAACGCGAGTTGATAGATTACCCAAATGTAAAGACATCTAAAATCTATAAATTTAAACTGCTTCACCTACAAAAACAGTTGAACAAACCAAAAGTGATGTATTCATAAGCTGCAGTATAAACTGAACATGACATGTTTTACAATTTACTAATAGCTATGTTGCTTGAACTTAAGTACGGAGTGTCTGACACAACACAAATCGAATCTCAGACTGTGTTTATAAAAATTGGCAGCACAGTACGGGAATGTATCATGATATTTTTAATAGACATCATATATTTTAAATAACGTAGCAAATGGTAAACACGATACTTATAGTAAACATGAATTTGTATGGAACTTTGCAAATTACAGTTTGTTTTATTCTTAGGCCTATTATATTGAAATTATGTTATTAATCAATGTCTTTACATCAACACTGAGGCAGCGGCTTCTTGTCATCTTGTTTCTTCTCACCCCCCGCCTCCTTTGCCTTTTCTTTTTACTTTCTCATAGAGTCATACGTGGTCTATTATATGGTCAGTGTCAAAATTTCAGTCCTAGACTTTGACACAGAATAAGTGTAATGTCACTGGAATAGTGGCCTAAACGAAAGAGTCTGAGTAAAACAGATTAAGAGTGTCTTTACTTGGCACTTCAAACTCTCTAATAATTGAATATACCAATACAAATATCACACAAACAACTACAACTAATTGGCTATCAGACAGTTTAATAAAATAAAAACTAAGCTTTATATAACTTAAACTCTTCAAACTAAACTTTTACTTGTAAGCACAGCTGTTACAAAATATATACTGAACTAACATTTTTTCCGGTTTCCATTCTTTTGGCTAAACTTATTTTTTGATTAGACTATAGACAAACTAATTAAGATTGTGTTTGAGAACATGTGATTCATTTCAAGTGATATGAATAGAGTTGTCATTTCAAATTCTCAAAATTATACTAGTATTTGAATGTCTTGGAATTCAAATAAAATTCAAATCCAAATTTTTTTGTTTATCCAAACATGTCACTTGACCAAATCCATAATTTCAAACAAAATTCAAGTTCCCAAACAGGCCATAAACATAATCACCAAATTGCTACCTATCTTTAACCGTATAGAAAAGGAAAAAGTTTAAAGGAGGTGCGATGTGAGTGAGTTCCGTCCAACAAGTGGAATGGTTCCGAAAGAATATGAGCGTGGGTATTTACAATGACATGATTGTCCGTTTCCTTCAATTTATTAATATATTAAATTTAATAATATGGCGTATATTGGCTTTAGCTTGAATCAGTAAATGCTCATTGCCTATCTTTTCATTTAAATTCCTTTCGTATATCTATAAGTAAACATAACTTTAAAATCACCCAACGGGACAGAGCTACCATTTTGTCTATTCTTAAAGACTACGTCTTGCAACAAATGTATAATCCCGGTTAAATGGAGTCAGGTACTAACAATAACTATGGACGTATTTACACACACGGATTAAAAATAATAGCTTAAATACAAAATCAAATAAGCACAAAAAGTAACCAAGGAAATTAATCAAAACACCATATCCGCAAAACAAAATTAATATTAATAATAAAAAAAGAATACATTACTCACTATCACTGCCAATATTAGGGTTTGGAATACTAAAAACACATCTATCACAAGATCCAAAAAAATATATAAAATATAATTAAAGACTGTATAACAAAAACCCTGAAGCCTAAACATAAGTAGAAATTGTGCGAGAGAAGTGGGTGTTGAAATGGAGAGAGTGTAAGCATACCTGTGCGATTGATGAAAGATTATGTAATTAGATTTTATAACAATAGGGCTCACACTACCCCTTGTGGTATCGACGAGATGTTTATAGCCGAGGAGTGAGGGGGCACAATTTTAAGCTACCCCCAGGGTTTCAACAAAACTAGTACATTGTACTAGTACAATTCCCATATTACCCTTCCACCCCAAGTACTGCCCACTGGGCAGGGCTGTAATTCGAGTCGGGTTTTTTTGAGCTCAACTCGATTAACTCGGCTCGACTAGATTAGAACTCGTTATCGAGCTCGAGCTCGAACAGATTTCCGAGCTCGATTAAAAACTCGAGTCGAATATTTTTAAGCTCGACTCGGCCTCGACTCGATAAGGCTCGAACTCGACTCGGCTCGAGCTCGAACTCGATTTTTTTTTTAATTTAATTTAATTTAATTTAAATATTTTAATTAGTTGATTTCTAAATATATAATATATTAAAATTTGTAGAGTTCTTGAATTTATAACTTATAAGTTATTTATTTTTTTAAAATTTAATTTAGAAATTTGAGACCAAATCTTATTTTTAAAGTTATTTTTCATTTTAAGTTAAAAAAATGTCTGTTTGTGTAATAAATCATAAAATGACTTAAAATTAAAAAAATTATGTAATTTTATACCTTTTTTAAAGATTAAAATTTAATTTAGAAATTTGAGACCAAATCTTATTTTTAAAATAAAAAGTAAGTTATTTATTTTTAAAAATATTAATCTATTACATCTATAATAGGAGAACACTAAATTCAAACTAGGATCCGAACCTGATTCCTGAGCAAATTTATTCCATATGAAAATACTATTATATCCCTACATGATACAATTATTAATACATCTATAATAGGAGAACATCAAATTCAAACCAGGATCCGAACCTGATTCCTGAGCAAATTTATTTCATATGAAAATACTATTATATCCCTACATGATACAATTATTAACACCAAATTCAAACTAGGATCCGAACCTGATTCCTGAGCAAATTTATTCCATATGAAAATACTATTATATCCCTACATGATACAATTATTACAACATCTATAATAGGAGAACACCAAATTCAAACGAGGATCCGAACCTGATTCCTGAGCAAATTTATTCCATATGAAAATACTATTATATCCCTACATGATACAATTATTACAACCAAATGCTCATTTAGACCTGACTACAAGCCTTATTCCCAAGCAAGTAAATTTATTTTTCTCTTGACTATTTAATTTGATGTACCTCTTCAGTCTTCACATTTCTGGATGTAACTGTCCAAACCCTGAATTGAGAAATCAATGAGGTTTTTGATATCATGAACTTTCACCGTCCTATCGTAACCTTTGAACACTAATTTAATAATACGAGAATGCTGGAATCAAAATAAAATTTGTGTGGTGAAACTATAATGCCATAAACTGAAATAGTAAAGTATAGTTAATTAATATAAAATGAATCAATAATGATTTCAAAAATTATAATTAAAAATGAATCAACAATGATTTTAAAAATTATAATTAATCGGAGAATTTAAATGAGCCCCGTGCCTTGCACGGGCACTAATGCTAGTATACACTAAGAGCCCAGTTTAAAATCATTTTTCATTTTGAGTTAAAAAAATATTTGTTTGTGTAATAAATCATAAAATGACTTAAAATTGAAAAAATTATGCAATTTTATACCTTTTTTAAAGATTAAAATTTAATTTTGAAATTTGAGATCATATCTTATTTTTAAAATAAAAAATAAGTTATTTATTTTTAAAAAAATTAATATACACTAAGAGCCCATTTTAAAGTCATTTTTTATTTTGAGTTAAAAAATGTCTGTTTGTGTAATAAATCATAAAATGACTTAAAATTGAAAAAATTATGCAAGTTATAAGTAACATATAAGTATAGCTAATGCACCTAAATATCTAATGTAATTTCATATTATTATTTCACATTTAATGTTCAAATTAACCAAATTGACTAATAATTAACATTTTTTTTTACAATTTTGAAAATTAAAATTTTAAAGTAAATTATATATACTTTTTAGTAATATATTAGTATAACTTTTTAATTTTGTCTAGTTATATAATATTCGGTTAAAGTTTAGTCAATTTTACAATAAAAATCAAATAATCCACTTAACTTGGATAAAACTATTTTTCCAAAAAAAAAAAAAAAGAAAGCTCGATAGGCTCGATTAAAACTCGAGAGCTCGAAAACTCGTTAAAAGTCCGTTAAACTCGAAAACTCGTTAAAAGCTTGTTAAACTCGAAAACTCGTAAAAAAGCTCGTAAACTTGCGAGCGGCTCGAACTCGACTCGAATACTACCCGAGTCAAGCTCGAACACATATTTTAGGTTCGAATAATTTTCGGCTCGACTCGACTCGATAAAAAAATGCTGGAGCTCGATAAAAAAAAGCTCGAACTCGACTCGACTCGGCTCGAATTACAGCCCTACCATTGGGGGACGGTGCAATTGTGCAAATGAACGTTCAACGCGACCCAACCTTGTTTTCAATTATTAATTCATCAGGTCGAATTAGTCGAATCGAGTATAGGTTTAATTTGTTTCAATTCTACCCCAGTTTAATCAATTTAGTTAGTGCTTATATAACGTTTTAGATTAATAATGTGGAAATATAATTATATATAATAAAATCTTATAATGTTTAACTGTAATTACTTTTTTCAAGAAAGTTATTACATATAGTTAAAATATTCAAATAGCCGTCTTACTGGAATATATTCTTTCAACAAAATAATAATAATGTATAAATATTAAATATAAGGGGAGAGAAAGAAAAACGTTAAAAAAAACTTATATCCTTTATCGTCCATAATTTATTTTTATTTCAATTTTTTAATATAAATACATGAAGTTGATAAAATTATTATTTATAATAAAAAATATAAAAACATGGCATGAAAATTGAAAGAAAAATCAAAATAAATAAATAATTAATTGAAATTGAATAATCATTTTAAACAGTTAGATCACCGTTAGTAACAATGAGGGGTTTTTTGAAAAATACCTCATGGTAAATTTTTTTTGTAAAAATATTGAATTTTTTAAAAATATTTTATAAAAATACGATTTTTTTAAAAAAAATTACAAAAATACGATTTTCCAAAAAACAATTTGTAAATATATAGTTTTGCAACTTTACAACCATATTTGCAATTGGAATCACCGAAATCAACTAGAAATGAAAGTTTAAAATTTAGTCAAAATAATTATTTTTTGGTTGCACAATACATTATTTAACAAGTTGCACGATTAAAATTAAAATGCAATCAAAATAGTTTCAAGCACTCTTAAATACAACTAAAAGTAATTTCGATTATTTTTTTAAAAAAATAAAAAAATAAGTTACATCCAGTTGCTTTTGATTAAAAACTGTATTTTTATAAAAAAAATTTATAAAATTGTAAAATTACAAAAAAAAACTTTAAAAGTAGTATTTTTAAATGAATATATATAATCAATACGTGATAATAAAATTATTGCTTCACTTAATTCACCTATCTATCATATTTTAACATATGATGAATTATTATTATTTTCAGACAAACTTGGATTATCAGTATATCACTTAAATCTATCTCCTTGTATATATTATTCTCCATACCAACTCTTAAATATACAAATTTATAGTAATTATTTGGATTAAAAAAACAATATAGTGAGCATTGACTATTTTCCCGCTAAATTTAAACCCAAAAAGACTATAAATCCTAAACAACCATCATCTTGTGAAGCTAACCCCCCACATATCTGAAAAAACTTCCACCAAGATTCCACCGTCATGACCACCACCAACCCCCTTCCCTCCACCTCCTCCACAGTCTCCGTAAATCGCCCCGTCGTCATACGTTCAGTATGGGCTGAAAATCTTGCATCAGAGTTGAAGATTATCAGCGACATTGTTGATCATTACCCCTTTATTTCAATGGACACAGAGTTTCCGGGCGTCATTAATAGTGACAGGGCCTGGAACTCACACGCTCAGTACGATATTCTCAAATCTAATGTCGACGCATTGAAGATCATTCAAGTAGGATTCACTCTTTCTGATGCAAACGGCAACTTACCAACTCTCGACGCCTTCTCTGAAGAAACAGAGCCGAAAATTCAAGAAAGCTATGTGTGGGAATTCAATTTCCGAGAATTCAATCCTGATGATGACCCTCACGCGAAAGACTCCGTTAAAATGCTCAGGGATCATGGCATTGATTTCAAGAAGAACAACGAGTTTGGCGTAGATGTAAACAAGTTTAGTGAGTTGTTCTTGTCGTCTGGACTTTTAATGAATGATTCTGTTAGTTGGATCACATTCCATGGTTCGTCTGATTTTGCGTATTTATTGAGAATTTTGACTGGGAGAAAACTTCCGAATAATCTTGAGGCATTTCTTGATCAAATCAGATTGTTTTTTGGGAATAAAATTTATGACATTAAGCATATGGTCAAATTTGGTAGATTTGCCCATACATGTCATGGTGGTTTAAATAGGGTGGCTACAGCACTTAAGTTGAATCGGGTTGCTGGGAATGCTCATCATTCTGGATCAGATAGTTTGTTGACATGGCAAATTTTCCTGGAGATCAAGGAGTTGTGGGAACACCAGCCTCAACAGTACGCTAATGTTTTATATGGCTTAGAGCTTTCTTGAATTGTTAATGTCTTTAAAATTTTCTTTTCTTATCATACTTTTGGTTTAAACTAAGGCTCTGTGATCAATTCTTAATGTGGCTCTGGGGAAGGCATGAGAGATTAATTATGTCTCCAAATGTTCTGGTGATAGATACATACTATAATTTTGTAATGATTCATATATCTCTTTATATTGGTACATCACTACATTCATGATTCTCCCTCAATTATAGATTTCTTGATACTTGCAAGTTCTGCCACTGGTTTCTATTCTTTCACTTCCACATCTTTGTATGAGTTGCTACTATATATATATATATATATATATATATATACATATATATAGTGTTAGTCATTGACTCTGTCTGGCCCCTGAATTTCCATTTCGTTAGATTCCCACATTTATATATGGCCTTGAATTGGAGAAAGCAAGTGAGTGATCTGTTTGAGCTAGTAATCTGTAGTAGAGGTTCAGTGTTCACTACTAATCTTGTGCTGATGACTGTTTAATCAGTGTCGCTTCTAGATTATTAGTTTTTGTACAAGTGGTAGTAATAGGTAGTTATTTTGAAATTAATTTTTACACGTATTTTAAAGTTTATAAAAAACCTATTTTCATAAATTATTTTTTACAATTACAAGTATTTTGAGACGCGGGAAGTAATGAATCTGACAGTCATTTTGCCCTATTCAAATTTTAAGTTGCTATATGAAGTTAACCTGAACAATTTAGGCTTCATAGGAATAATTGAGGAATTCGGCACCTGCAGCCTGCAGGGTGCATGTGTGAATATGCCTCTAGGCTCTAACCATATGGCTGAAATAGCTCTTGATCGAAGGGAACAGTATCAATATGTTGTTGAAGAATGGAACAGTATCAATCTGTTGGGCCAGAGAGCCCACTTACTGTAAAGCCCATGTATTATACTAGAAAGTTAACCGATGAAGTAGGTCCTATAGGAAAAACTCTATGAATAGATGTTGATACACCGGTATTATTATGAATAAAATAAAAAACTTAAATTGTCTTGTAAATATTTACTATTTAGCCTATATTCTACAGACAACGGGATCCAAAGTTAATGAAAGGAGACGAGGTTTTAAAAACTTCATTCATTTGCTGTCTTTAGCATGACTTTTGGTGTGGGTGACCCTATGTTTCTCAGGATTTTTCCATAAGAAGTTGGCAGAAGCTACTTGTTAGGTGGATCATGTTACATGTATGTATTCAATTCATGCCTAGGCATTGATATTAATTACAACTTGTTGGATGTAAATAGGTGTACGTACTATTTTAGATGGCATATATGATTGATTATTGACGATAAGATGAAATGACTCTTTAATATTATAGTTAAATGCACTTGGATCACATCCCTCCCCTTTGCTTGATTGCTTCATTTGAATTTTGATATACAATCAATTATAAGCATCTTTAAACTTCAAATCTCAAATCATGATAATCTTTAAATAACTCAAATCATATTGCAACCCCTACCATGATTTCTGTTAGTTTGCAGAGTTTCCGTTTAATGATTTTAGTGCAAAAGTGGCGAGGAAGCAAATTATACATGTACATGTAATATCCTGCAATTCTTTAGCCTACTCTTTGTGGGGCTGGAGTGTAGATATGTAGTGTGTACTGATCTTAGATTTTTATTTTCAGAATCTACTTTATCTTATCAGGCTATGTTCAATTCACTTGAATGGAATGAGAGGAGAATGAAATGAAATTTATACTCTTATTTGGGTGAGATTAGGAAAAATGTTTATAATTTTCATTCATTATTTCATTCCATTTCAAATTATTTATACCAAAATTCTAACTCATATGTTTTGAAATGAGTGCTTCATTCCATTTATTCACCATTTTCCCTACAATCTTCATCATAGAAAATTTAGACTCCCTCATGTTCATTTAAAATTTCACTCATACATTTTTCTTTTTTCATACAATTTGTTTATAATTTTTCATCTCATTCTCATCAATTGAACACAATTTTAGAGTTTTAATAGCGGAATGCATATTATGTATGTATTTTTTTTTAATTTTGAAATGATCAAAGTCCATTTACCCCTTGATTTTAACATCGTTGCTGACATTTAAACAGAAGGTGAATAAAGAGATTTAAAATGTTTTGAGTTTTGAAAGTACGGAATGCTTAGTGAATGAAATGAAAAATTGTATTCGAATCCAAATGAAGCAAAGATAAGAGATGTCAACTATATATATATATATATATATATATATATATATATATATATATATATATATAACCCTTCTTAATGTTATATTGAGATTCAGCTTTCACTTTTCAGCGTGAGATCATAATGCGGGAGTAGGATAGGAGTGTCAAGTGTGCACCATGTATGTGAGAAAAATCGACAGTGAAGCATCTGAGGAACAAGAGGGAGTGTAAAATCTTGTTCAGGACAGTGCACTATATGTAGAAGTTTTGGTAGCAAGTCTATCATTTTCTTTAATTCTTTCACAATGCAAGCTGGTATGCCATCTTTGTGTCAGTTTAGACTTTAGTGAGATCATAAAAAGATTTTAGCTTCTTGAATCTTAACTTGATACATTACACACTATAAATATATATATATATATATATACAGGGGATTCTGATGATAATTCGAGAATGATTTGTAGATGGTAAATTTTTTTAACTTGTAGTGTTGGGCTTGATATAAATAATTGAGTCAGATTTATTTAATCCGTGCGCTACATATGAACCGGTTAAAGCCTCAAATGTCATGAATCATAATAATCATGAAATACTTGGCCTTGCAGGTTGCGGCCTCTGTCAGCATCCAAAATTTAGAGTGCACCAAAATGTTTTTATGTAATGCGCCATATAAATTTGGTATGATATTATTGAAAAATTAATTTTAATTTGAAAAAAAATCAAAATAAGTTAATTTAAATTAGACAGGAGAGTATAATATTATTGAAAAAATATATATTTGGTCGATAAAAGAAAAGATCATGTCAACTTGCCCCCTAGAAACAAAACTCAAAGCATGTGTTGGTCGGGCCCGGATTTTGGCGTAGGCAGGCAGTTAGTACTTTGTTTGGTTGGACGCGCGACATGGTCAATCAGCAGCTGAGCAGCATTAGTGAATTTCACAAGTTACAACCCAAAATTGTACTCTCTGCATAATTAAGATACATGTTTCGTTTTGATCGCGGGTGATTTGGATTGAACATATGTACGTCTTGCATATCCTAGTTATTTAAGGAGTTTTGTCCGGTTAAATTATAATACGGTTAAACTAAGTAATATTATAGAGAATAATGAACCTGAGATTCTCAGATTCATCTATTCATATGCACGATTTGTTCAGCAGTTATTGTCAAGATTTAATTGAGCTTTTTCCTTGTTTTTAGATTTGAGTATCCTCAGGAATTGAAATTGATATTATAGCAAAACCAAACGCTTATTTGTATGCAAATTATAGCTCCGTGAGTAAACATAATAAGCTCAAAATGTAACTGCGTGCACTTGTATAAATTAGTTAGTAAAGTTGGCATACACAGACTATGCGACTATACATCGACTAAAATTATTAACCGTTATATATAATCTCTCTTTGCCCCGCCCCTACCAACTCCTGTTGTTCCAACTAATCAATGTCTCTCACCACAGCACATCGCAGCCTCATCAAAATCTCTTAGCGCCAGAATGGGTAAAAACATGAAGCTTATTCCTTTACCTTTCAAGCACACAAAATCACCTTCCTTTTCCTCTTCTTCTTGGCCTTGGCCAACTTGTGCCGACCCTAAAGCCTTTTCTTTCCGGGCTGAAAACACCACTATGAACTCGATCTTTGTCACCGACGACCACTCGGAGGACATGGCTAGCCTAACCGACTCCAATTCTGCATCCGAATCGTCTAGGCGCCATGTTTCAAGTACTGAGTTGGATGAGGACATCAATATTAGTGCAGATGCCATAGAGAATGTTATTCGTGGGGTGAAATCGGAGCGCCTGTTTTTCGAGCCTAGTGAAACAAGTAGCTCTATACTTGGAGAGCCTAATAGCGCCGCAGATAAGAATAAGATGACTACTACTAGTGAACATGAGGTTGATTCATTTGTGGTTATTGAAATGGAGACTATGGATCCATTTTTGGATTTTAAAGAATCAATCAAGGAAATGGTGGAGGCTCATGGACTTGAAAACCTGGATGGTCTCGAAGAGCTGTTGAATTGTTACTTGAGAGTCAATGGGAAATGCAATCATGGGTATATAATAGGAGCTTTTATTGACTTGTTAGTGACTCGTGATGATTTTGATTTTATATTCTCATCGGTTCCTCCATCTTCTTCTTCTTTTGGCAGTGATTCCCAGTCCACGACTTGTACAAGTAGATCTCCTATATCTGCATCATCACTCTCTACTTTTTCTACTTGCAATTGTAAATCTACTATTGCTGTTTCTGGTGTATCTTCATTAGAAGATGAAGAAGAAGCTCGCGCATGATTTTATATATGAATTATAAATAAAATGTAGTTTTTAGAAGAGTATATGTGGTCTTTCAATCCTTCTACATACATGATTATATGTGTTTATCTTTACTATACATCTATCAGATATATGACTCATGATATGGATGAACCTTGCTTGTCATATATGTTTAATTTCTTCTGGTGCATATATGCTGACTGGTGTTGCTTCAATTAAATTCGTAGAATATAGGAAAATGAAAGAGGTTGACAACTTGCTTGTCAAACTGCTTGTTAAAACTGAAATTTTAAACAGATTCAACAAATATGAAGTATATTAAATATTTTGAAAATTTTAATGCAAAATTATATCAAATGAATATTTGACATCAAATTTCGTACATAATTTTTACACTCTCATTAATGCTTTATGAAGAACATTTTATACCAAAATAACATAAAAAGCATACTATTTTAATATTTTATTATCACATTAAAAATATTCTAATCCCCTAAATAATCGCCACGAAGGATAAGGAAATAAATTAATAACAGTATCATGCTTTTTCAGGCCTTTCCGGATTAAAGTGTTCTAACTGCACTGACTTTTTCTTCAGAAAGATGCATGAAAAGGTGCGGCCGAGCACAAGGTTTCCAATTTTTTGAGGTCGACACACGTATGTGCATTAAATAAAGCAAAGCAAAGATGAGAACAAAATTTCATGACGAGAGGACACGATTTGAATTGTGTTACATAACGTAACAGTAGTGCAAATATAGGACTACTAGTAACATTAATTTCTCTATGTTTATCCCGACTTAGACAGTGCGTTACATTTGACTCTGTAAACGTATGTACTTTGCGTAATGTCTAATTATGGTATTTACTGCATGGCAACAAAAGTTGCTTCAACGGCATTCTGTTATTATTGTACGAGTAGTCATTTTTAATCCCAACGTTGTGTGTCTGCCCTATTATGTGAATCAAATTTGACCATCTGCATTACCAGATCGATGTATGTTTGCCCAATAATTTTAAACTATTTCATGTTCATATAAATTTTATTTTAAAATAACAAAATATTTAAACTGTGTTTCGCATCGCATCAAAACACTGTACGATTCAGCTTGAGTCTTAACCATGGGTCCAGCACCATCAACATTGGATTGATGAGATGATCTGGGCCATGGGTTTCGAAATTGGGAGGGGTCGTACTCATTTGATTGCTATGGATGTTGGTGGTCAGTACTTCTGTGTCGCTGTGTTGTGGTCCTCTTCGATCCACAGTTTCTGCTGTTTATTACACCTTCCGTTCTCCAGTTTTTTATAATTAATTAACGTTTTATATATGATGATAAGTTACTATACGAATTTTTCGAAACAATATTGAGTATATATAAAATAAATCTATTATATAATACTTGTTGAGTTTGTATTTAACCAAAGAGATCATCTTTGGTTAGATCTTATTTTACTATTTCATTTTAATCAGAAATAAGGAAATATTTATAGTTTTATTGTGCATTTGTTGATTAAACCAAAGCCTCATCTTTTGGTTTAGATTTATCTTGTTTTTTAATTTTCTAGAAAACATTATGGTTAGTTTTTAATTTTTAGTTGTGATAATTTATTTAAAAATGCTGGATCAAAGTTGTGACGCTTAATTTTTTATATTTTCTTTTGCTTATGAAATACTCGGAGAGATGAGATCTTTTGTTTTCGGACATTAATGTTTTATCATCTAAGTGTCCGGAGACATCTTAAGCACACCTTTTTAGATGATGAGGTTTCTTGTATGAATGAAACATCTTGCGGATTATTATGTTTCAATACAATTTATTCTTGGAGTTCATGTCTCCATTCAAAAAAATAAAAAATAATAAATAAATCTTTTATCGGTTTTCATGGATAGTGAGGATTACATATCTCATAATATACCATAATATAAATATTTTATTACTAGCCTTCTAACTTTTATGAACCTCTTACAAATAATAATTTTGGAATTCTTTAAAACATAGGTTTCCAATTTGATTAATAAGAAGAAGAAAAAAAGAGATTTTATTATAGAATTATATCAAAAATTCATTGTCATTTTCAATGTTATTAAAAAAAACTGAATTGGAATTTGACGATTAATTCAAACGGAGCCTTAATGAATATATGATAGGGATAGTAGCTAGCTAGGGCACCCTTATCTACTCGATCCTCACTGGCAGAAAAAGAAGCGAGTCTTTTATATATCAAGAAACAGAGGGACAGACATGATATACAGAGGCATCCGCGGGGACTAAAACAAAAAATGAAGTAAAAATCGGAGGGTAACTCCAAGAGAAGAGGGGTTGATAGTTGCAGAACGTCATATATTTGGACATGGTTGTTTTTTAACCAGTGGCCGTGGTCCTATTATATTATATCAAGACCAGCCAGGCACTCTGTACAAGATAGTCACCTACGGAATATAATATAATACACAAATTCATGTACATGCATATTTATTAAATTATGATTTTACTATATTTTAATAGAAAGAATTTCACTTAACATTTTTTATAAATAAAATTATTTTTAAGATTATTTTATTCAAAAAAATTGTTAAAAAAACATTGAATAAAATATTTCTTGGTAAGACCAAAAACCAGAGGGACTGTACCCAACATTCTTATCTACTCTATATTTTTACACTTTAAACTTGAAAACCAAATTCAAAATAAGCTTTGATAACATAATTTACTAGTTTCTCACCTCACTAGAAAGAATGTTGCTTAATTTTAGATAAAGAACATTATATTAACCATTAAAATGATTTCAGAAAAACATACAAGTCCTCGGAGGTTATGATTTCTGAGATCGATGCATCATGCGTGGTCAGCAACCAGAAACCGACGGGACGGGGGCTGTCTGAATCTGATTGGTGCAGCCACTTGATAATTGGTTGTCAAATTTTCTTATTGCTTGATGGGTGGAGCCGTGGATGACAGGTTATGAATTTGTAAGTAATTGATTGTCAAATTTCGGTTAACTGAATGGGAAAACTGATTACATTTTTGTATTTTGTATTTACTGTCCGTGCAAAGTGGGGTATATTTAAGTAAATATATTTTTATATATTATATTTTTATTAATATTTGATATTCATTTTTTTGGTTATATTTTATGTAAGTTGAAACTTATATAATATATAAGATATTTTTTATGTAAATTTGTTAAAGAAATGAGTGATAATAAATTAATTATAAAAATTATTTTGATAATAAAATTTTATTTAATATAAATATGTATAGTGTTTCGACCAAAAAAATTAGTTATAAGTAGAATTTTTTTAATATGAATATGTATATACATTATGTTCGTATTATAATGCGTAAAATTTATTTAATATTAATATGTATATATGATTTAGATTCAAAGTAAAATTTGATTTAAATATAAATATGTTTATATAAAAAAGGCCAACCCTATTATATCCTCTATATATATATAATAAGAGTAAAAAAAATCTTATCCAAATAATATCAAAGGTCAAAGGATCGATTCTTAATAATTACATAATATTATATACTAATTATTTATAAGTTATAATTATTATTAAGATTTCTAATAACAACTATAATTTTTATTATCTCACTTCAGATTATAACTTAGACTCTATTAGATATTTTAGTAATATATAAATTTAAATTTAATAAGCTATTTTCGAGTTAAATTAAAAAAAATCATAATTATTGTGTTACTTACACGACATACATTGTTTGAGCTATATTTTGAGTTTTAAAAGTCAAAATTTGACAATTTTACCGTTGACGCGAAACTTACAAAATTATCTTTAATTCTGAGATGGTCCAACATCTAAAATCCGACTGGAGCATCCCGTAATCTAAACAAAAAGACAGTTATCAAGGTTTCAAATGAAATAAAAGATCATCAATCTCAAGGGGTCTAAACTTCAACGCCCTAGTCACATTAGACTCCTTTCGAAACTTAAAAACCAAATATCCAGAGCATGATGTCGAAGAACATTACTAAGACCAGTAAAATCATATATGCGAAGAGTAGACTTTTTAATAGCATGAAAATCAAAATCCATCTTATCACACAAACCAAAGCAACAAAATCTCCAAACTAAGGACGATTCATCATTAGTGATTAAAACATGTGAACTAAAGGGATATAGATGTGGAGAAACCTGTTTTTGAGTTTCTATGTGAGGCCTAACTTGAACCAAGTCGTTGGAATCTAGGGTTTGAGAATAAGGCTTCTGACGAGCCTTAAGGGCGCTAGAGACATAATCCCCCTTCACCACGTGGAAGTTCAGGTTCAAGCTGTCATTGACAAGGCTTTGAGAGCAAGAGGTCCCAAACTTGGAATCATCTTCTAGCTTGGGCTTAAGAGGACTAGTTAACATGTGACTAGCTCGAAGAGATTGGTTGTGACTTGTGAGATATGGATGGGAAAATCCGATGTTGAGATATCGCGAGGAAAAGGACATGAAGTCTAAAAGGAGAGGAAGAGAAAAGAGGAGAAACGAAGCGGTGGAGGGAAGAAGGGGGGAAAGGAAAGAGAAAGGAGGAGAAAGAGAAAAAGAAAGAAATGACTCTCATAAAAAAGGGTCTTTCTAGTCGCTTCATTCTTTTGATTGAAGGTAAAGTTTGCGTACATCATATCTTTCCCACTGTTATAAACTTATAACGGATATATGGTATATGTTTGATTTAGCTTGATTTATGTCTATATCAAAATTTTTAATATTTTAGTTTTAATGTTATAACATAATTTGGATAGCTGTGCGCCGGATGGATGCGTAGCGGGGATATAGTATTCTTAAGCAACTTGTATTTGAATTTTTTACATTGAGTATGCACTGGTGTCCATTATCCGATAAACTCAGTTACTTATCCGCATTAAACTAGTATGGATGAGTTTTGAAACCCATTGATCGAGCCATCAAGTGGATATTGCCGTCACTAAGATAAGTAAGTTCAAGTACCATCGGAACTCGGAAGTGTTTCCAGACACGAATAGAAATTTTTAACGATGTTAAGAACATATTGGTATTTACATATCTTTCTTTTGTTAGATGTTTAAATAAATATAGAAGTCACTATACCGGAGCGCTCTAATGGAGTACTACACTACTACGTGATTGCTAAAATTCCTTCTCGTTAGAAGGTTGAAATTGAAATGATTGTCTATGTTCTGTCTGATATTTTTGTATTGAGACACTCAAGACACAAAATTAAGAACATTCCTCGTAAAGCTTTAAGGTGTAGTTTAGACATTCAGGAAGCCCAGCCATGTATGGGCTTTCTTCATGCTTGGGTTTTCTTCGTGTGTACGTTTTTTTTATATTTAGATGATCATGTATAATAATTTTAATTGTTTGTTAAAGAATTATATATTATATATGAGTAACATTTTGGTGAAAATATTTTATCATACAAATTTATAAATTTTTTAAAATATTAAAATTATTTAAAGTTCTACAAATATATTAATATTTAAATAAATTTTTTATTATGATTCTGCAGAATTTAATAAAAGTTTTCATGATTTTTACTATAAAAAGTTTACATTTGAAAATTATATATATATATATATATATATTCAATCATATTTTGAAATAATAATTCAAATAATCTTTTTAATAATTATTATATGTATTTGACTCGAATTTGTTACTTGTATATTCATTAAAGTGTGTACAATAAATTTTGTTTCGAATATAATATTATATTCACACACACACACACACACATATAATGAAAATTTATAATTTTGATCAAAAAATATTTGAGAACTCTTAAAAAATTAGCTACCGAGTAGATGTCCGATTATATTATATTTAAAATAATATTTAAATTAAATAAAAATAATTATTAAACACACAACTTTCGTCACTCAGTTGCGTTTATCAGTGTGCCAAAATTCCAACTTGTTGAAACTGCCATTTAACCGCAAGTATATGGTGCTTTCATTTCATTGCTTCATTTAAAATAATTTTTTTTAGAACGGTTGATAGCCTAACTAGTTAACAAACTTCTCAAGAGTAGTCAAGAGTGAAGACTATTGTACGTCGTCTATAAGCGGGTGAGTGAAGACTGAAGTTACATCTCTAGTGTTTTTCTAGTATTATTTGAATGAATTTCAAGGTATGATTTCGAAGACAGACTAAGAAAATGCAAAATATCGAACAAATAATAGGGGCTAGGTGGATCTGTGCAGTACACCATCACAAGCAGACACTATTAGCATCAGAATCAAACTGTCGGCAGTTATAGATGTAGATTGCTTCACATAATTTCTCCTTCTTCTTGTAATTCTTTTTGATGGGTCCTCAGTAGCTCGCGTTTTAAATGGTCTTGGAAACAACCGATCATGCTCTAGTTCGTAACTGCCATATAAAGCAAAGCACACAGTAGGTGCATGGGGTTATAACTTATATTAATGTATAACCTTTTACTCTACGACAAGGAAAAAAGGTAGTAGTATAAAGTTATAGTATGATTTTGAGGAGCAAGATTGCTAAAATGGGGTTTGCTTGCTATCACTTTTGATAAATTAGTAGTAGTTGACAACTCGTAGATTTTGGGTAATGTGAATCTTTTATCTAGTTTTTGGTTGTCACAAGACCCACATCTACTCACTAGTCAGTAATTTTGATACCCTATATCATAAAATTCCATTTCATTGGCTAGCGGATGTCTATCCGGAAATTAACATATATGCCCCAATTTCTATTCACACGGACACAAATAATGTGTCTGTGTATGTCAAAAAAGTGCTCAGTCTTGCACTTTAATTAACTGTAATTGGCTTGGGGCCAAATTATTTTATTTTTTCAACGGGCGCCGAATTAATTTTAAAAGCATGGATCGGCTACTCTTGTGTATATTTATACAATTCCCTCTAATTTTAATATTTGTTTATTAATTTTTGACCCCATATATATAGTTATTATTTCAAAATTTTTATTTTTATAAATAAAAATATGTAATTAATATTATAATTTACAAAAAAAATAATCTTTTTAAATTATTTGAACTCAAAATTTTCAACATTTTGTGGGGCCGAAAGTCAACATCTATTGAGCTTTATCAATACAGTAATATGATATTTTCAAAATTTATGTGAGATGATATTTTCGAACTTTATTTTAAAGTGTCCCCAAAATGTTTAAATAGTAGTATTAATAGAAACTGTTGATTTTTACTATTTTTGTGAATAAAATTCAAATATTAGATTTTTCAATCCCAAAAGTCACTCAATGAATAAAGAATTTTTTGAGTATGGATATTTTTGTTTTAGTAATTTAAAATTGAAATTATTCAAATCAAATCTTTTTAGTTTGATCAGTTCAGTTTTTAGAATTAACGATTATGGTAGCCGGATTGCAAGCCCAAAAAATTGATTTGAATGATTATTCAGGAGATATTTATGCAAAAAAAAAAAAAAAATTGGTCACATATATCTTCGTCCCTAGATAGCACTGTTGAGTACTAGTATTGCTGATAGTTGGACTATCTCTAACCAAATTTTAAAAATGTACATTTACACCATTTCGGTATAAAATTTTCTTCAACCAAACTCTAAAAGTTGTACAAAAATGGTGTAACCCCAAATTTGGTACAATACTAAAATTTTGTGTAATTTTTAGAGTTTTTATAAATATCAATATTATTTTAACTAAAATAAATCTATTACTTTTGTATCCTAATAATTTTATTGTTTTTGTACTTTAGTGATAAAATAACTTTTATGGTATAAGAAAAATTCTTTTTGGTATGAAATTTAATGTAAATAAGTTGGAGTGAATTTTAAAGATAATGTAACTTTTAAACTATTTTGATGTAATTTTCACACCAAAATAAAAATAGTATAATGGACCCGAGATGTTGTTAGCGGTCAAAAGGATCGAGTTAGAAGTTTGCCACTGAAATAATTGAAGTCAAGCCTCGGGAGTGAGGTTAGCTTATTTTGTTTACTGTAAATCATCAGCGTTAAATAAATTAGACATGCTTCTTGAGGTTAATGAAAGCCGCAGAAACCCATTTCATTTCTGTGAGAGTCCACTAGCATTAGATTCCCTGCTCAATGGAATGGGTTTATCACTGGTTTGACCAAGACTCCTGACTAGCTCATCAGCTCAGAATTAATATGACATGTGACACATTTAAGTCACATAATTATCACTTGCATGTTAATTTACAAAAACTTTATTAAATTAGTAAAGAGATACTCCAAATATTTACTCAGGCTAAGGTTAAGACATGGGACTGTCGGAACCAACTTTTCGTGCGTGTTTATCCGTAAAAAACATTAACACGTGAAATTTTTGTGAATTCAGATAGACACACCATTTATCCGCGTTTCTGTAGGTCTAGTTAGAATTTTTTTCTTTGCACGCTTAAAAACCGTGAAAAGATGATTATTCAATCATCGCATGTCAGAGACCAAAACACATTCAAAACCCATTTAGTTATTGTAATGTGTTTTCTATTGTCCAGGACTCTAGTTTATTACTCCCTCCATTTTTTTATAAATCGCTTTAATTTTTTATACACACTTTTAAGTGATTTGATCGCATAGTAAAAATTATTATTTTTAATTTTTTTTTGAATTAAAATATGTAATCTATATTTTAATCAAAAAAAGAAAATTTTTAAAATCATAATTTTTACAATACGGTCAAATCACTTAAAAATATTTGTCAAAAGTCAAAACGACTTATAAAAAACGGAGGGAGTAAGAGCATCTCTAAGAGTCTCTTATCAAATTCTTGAATATAATATAAAATAATAATTTATTAGTAAGTTTTATATTTTTAGGAGTGTCAGCTCTATTAATATTCTTTATAATCACTCTTTATTTAATACTCTATTCATATTTAAAGGAAAAGTAGGGGGGAATTTGAGAGAATAAATATTTTATTAAGAAATATAACTTAGAAGTAATGTACAAACTTCTAAAATTCAGGAAAGAGAGTAGACTCTTGATTTTTTAAAGAGTCTTTATAAGTCTCTTTTTAAAGAGTCTCTATAAGTCTCTTGGAGACTCACTTTATGAATGACTTTTTATTTTTCAACTTAGGAGTCTATACAAAGAGAAGAGACTCTAGGGAATGCTGTAACAGCTGCAGAAACATGTTTTGAAAAGATTTAACACATCCTTTGTGTAATTCGCCTCTCCTCTTGGTGAGAAATATATACATAAACCGGAAATTTCAGTAAAAGCATAAAATGCATCATATGTTCAAAGTTTTGAAGTGATCAAGTGAACAGAACTACGGAAAGATATTTGGTCGACTGAAATGACAATGAAAGATCAAAATGTGCAAAAATTGGATACTATTAAATATCTGTAAAATATCTGAATTTTATTATTAAAGGTTTGATTTTACCCTCCAGCTTAAAGGATCGGGATTCGGGAATTGTCGAATATCAGGAGTAATTAATCAAAAGAAAACATGGATAATTATATATTTAAACACAATAAACAAAAGAGGAAAAATAACAAAAGAACTGGCTAGCTAGCTTTAGTGCAACAACTAAAAAAGGCACACATTACTTTTCTACACAAAGAAATGTCACAAGTGTACATCATAACCTTTTAAGCTAAGGTACAAGTCACGCGACATGCATGTGGACTCCACAACAGACGACTAGAACTCTGGAATCAATTGACAACTAGAGTAAAGCCCGTTCCAAATATCAGTGAAAGCACGTACAATTATTTCATGATGACATGGTGAATTAAGATGCAAGAAACAACCGAGAAGCTCTTTCAAATCATCTTTCGAATAAATTTCTTTCTCCAATATCATTTGAAGCATTGATCTTCGAAAATCAAGATATGGGTCATCGGAATCTTTTTCGACAGCGAGGCTATCGCTGCCGATTCTTCCGAAGCCCTGCAAGGGCCTCGAGGTGGCCGGAGAGAAAGAAGAGGTAGGCGTGTGAAAATATGAGGCAGTGGAGGAGGAGGCGCGGGAGGTGGGATTAATTTTGAGTTTTTGTAGGTTAAAATGGATGGTTTTCGAGAAGAAAAATATGAGTTTTTTCGATGATTTTCGGCAGCTGTAACAGCCTAGTTTAACTGTAGTGTTGTTGATAATTATTCTTTTCTTCTTGTTGTGGCTTGACATTTTTGTTTTTCTAATTTAGTTTCAAGAAGAATGAAAGAGAAAGGAGTGAACAAGTTGGGAGATGTTGAAATGACATGCGGATGAGTATTAGGGGTTGTTATGCTAGCTAGTATTTCAAGTGCGTATATCTGGGGAGAGTGAGAAAGGGGTTTGACTGGGTCATGATAAGGGGATGACCGTGTGTGTGTGTGTGTATAGCGAGTGTACTGGATTGTGTCTGTGTGAGAAGATATAGGGCATGTGAGTTTGGGTTAAAAAGTTACGGAGTATAATTGTGCCAAGGGAACTGGGATACCCTACATTAAATTAATAATACCCACTCCCTTTCAAATTATCTGTTTTTTAATTTTTTGACACATAATTTAAAGTGTTTTGACCTTGTAGTTAAAAAGTATATATTTTTTAAAAAAAAATGTGAATGATAATATTAAATAAATACTTTTATTCACAATTTTTTTTTAAAAAAACACTTCTAACTATACGATCAAAACACATTAAAATGTGTGTCAAAAAATCAAGAATCGGATATTTTGAACATAGAAGTAACAAGTGACAATTGGGTCCCTTCTTGGATCAATGTATGATTTAGAATACTCTAGAATTTCGTTACCAAAAATATACTTATTTTTGAGTGCCTGCATATTATAAAAAGCTTATTTAATGTATGGGTATGGCTACATCCATGTTTATCATTACTATATTATATTTACAAATGATTTTTTATTGAAGAATATATTTACAAATGTTAATTATATCATTACCGTTGTTATTATACGTAATAAATATATGCCTCGTTTGGTTTGATATAACCCAACACAGTAACTCCAACTCTCTGGAAACTTAAGGGTTTGGTTATGCACTTTTTTATTTAACTAAATATCTCATAATTCCATGGTATTTATACTTACTCTAAAACGCTGTAACTCGCATAACTAGGTCAGACATGGTTTTCTGGATTACATAACTGAATCTTGTTTTTTATTAAATAACATAATATTATACATTACTAAAATCATAATATATATATATCAAAATCTAAATAGAAAATATTAAATTGAAGTTTAAAGTTAAAAATAATTTTTATCTTTCATGTGAAAAATATATAATGTATTTTCTATATGTTTATATAATAAAAAGTAACCATAAATTGTAAAAAAAAAATGTATAGATTAGGTTTCTTATTAAATTGTTAAGATGAGTAAATCAACTATTATTTAAAAATATTTATAATATTTTACACGCAAAAACACATACATGTATATATATATATATATATACATATATATATATATATTACAATATATGTGCGTGTGTATAATCTTATTAAAAATTTATTATTTAATTCTATTTTTATTATTTTTTATTTGAAATATACTAACATTATATTAATATATTAAATCATCTTTAGGGTAAATTTAATTTTTTGGAATCTTCATTTTTTTTTTGATTTAGACGTTACCTAATAATTTAATATTGTATATTTAATTTATTTTAATTTTTATTTGTATAAATAATTTATTTTTATTATTATACATGAACAATTAATTATGTAACTCTGTAATAATTTTTAGTATAATTTATTTTTTATTTGGATAACTATTTTTAGTATTGTTTATAATTTTATTTATTAAGTAACTTTTTGTTATTTTATATAAATAATAAATTAAATGAGTTACATACTCCTAAACCAAACACATACTTTTTATTTATCCACGAACTACATGTTGTAACCTAATTTCAAGTATATGTGAATTATAACGTAACTACAAAACCTGAAGAAGAAAAAACGAGGCCAAAATAGGGATTTTATCTGATTAAATTAAAATTTAGGTGTTTGATATTTTTAATTTATAGCAAAATTTATCATTAATCCTGTACCAAGTTTACTCCATAAATGATTACAACAAATAATAATGTCAAGGAGCGGAAATTCAGATGTATTGCCGCGGAATTCAAGTGATGATGTTTGATTAACAGATTTTTAAACTGTTTGCTTTATCTTTCTGTACTATAACTTCACTTTAATTATGAATCATGAAACTTTTGCAAGTCGATTTATTACTTTGATGGCATGTACTGTTCACTCGATCCCATATTAACAGTCTCCTTTATAAAAATGATGCATATTAAGAAAAATTAGTTATACAATAATTTTTAGTGCATATCATATTTATTATGACTATTTTATATTAAATAAAATAAGTTTTATATTGAAAATGATAAAAAAAGATGATAAATTTGAATTTTTTATATTAAAAGTAGAAATGTACAATTATTATGGGACATTTTTTTTTCCAAAAGAGATTATTATTATGGCACGGAGGGAATATATAATAACCATACGAAACTCAGCCAAACACAGCCTAGTAGAGGTTTTTGTGTTCTTGTTAAAACAACATTTGAATTGGGGCTTACTTTAAAATCCCGAATTATTCACTTAAAAAAAATTCTCCAAAAATCTAATAAATCGTTATAACTTCTAAATATCCGACAACTTACAATCTAAAAATAAAAAAATACAACTCAATTGTACAAATTCAAATCTAAATATAAACGTTATAACTCATCAAAGTCAGCAACTCGCACTCTTCCCAAAAAGTATCCCACCTAATAATGAAAATCTGACGGGAGAAATTAAGAAAAATAGACCGGTAGTGAGCGAAAAGCTCATATACAAATATAAAATTATGCAAATAGTGCAATGGTCAGACACGTTGATAATATGAATAAAAAGAATATCTGAATAAAGAATGATGAAACAAACCGAAAGATACAAAAGATACTGGTCATATTTAACTCAAAATATAAACAAATGAAAAGACACGATAGATACTTATATTACAATTCCAACGTACATACTTTTTAATGACAAATATTCTTACTCTTACTCGTACGCTTACTGGTCACATATTATAATGACCAAATATTGAAATGCAAATTTACTTACTAATATGTGAGACAATCTTACACTTACATGATACCCTACATTTCGGTTCTCCAGAATATGTAGTCATCAAAACTTACAGGGGTTTGCATAGAACAAATCAAATGATACCCAAAATCTTACAGGGGCTTGCAAGGTACAAAACACAATACTGCTCAAATGACCAAAATAAACATACACAATAGTCATGACTCTACGTGTCACATGTCTCCGGCGACACGCCCATACTATTTAAATATACCGTATAGGTGGTGCCAAAGCATGATATTATTCACTCATGATGGAGGTTTTACGAAATCTCCCAAATCATACGTATATCACAAATAAATTGAAAATATCTTACTCAAAATATCACATATGCCAAATATCAGAGACAATTACAAATAAAATCAGATCTGACTTGTCCGGAAAACTGAAAATTTACTCTATAAAGATTAACTCAAAAGAAAAAGCACAAAACACAGAACTCGTAGAGGATTCCGAGACCTTTCCAAAATGGTAAGACTCGTCAAAAACGGATAAGTAACAAATGCAGAAACTAAGCAAATACGGGTTGTTAGAACAGAATCAACACATGATCTCAAAATTATTTTGATGTTTAAGACATCAAAATCACATAATTTAAAAGTGGAATATAAAGACGAGGTATAACATGAAAATATCTTTACAAGATGATATTATTCACAAAAATCGAATACAATTTCAATTTACTATGAATTTCTGAAGTTACAGCATATAAATCTGAATTAACACATCAGATTGCACAAAATGCAGATTTCAACATTCTTATAGGCAGAATTTCAAAAAATGTAAAGAACGAAAGATGTAAATGATTGCAATACCTTTCTAGGCACAATAAGATCGTAACAATATGATAAATAACAAAGGAGATACGAATTTAACAAGAATCAGAATGGATATAAACTATACACAATATATATATATATGATTTTGAATCACAAAACGAGAACAAAGAGAGTGTATCGAAGATATCCGTACATTATCAATACGAGAACAAAGAGAGAGAGTGTAGAAATATCTGTACCTTGAAACTCAAAAATATGAATGATTATCAAAAATATAGATGTCCCAATCACATGAATCCTAATTCAATACCATTAACCATCCTCTTAAGCCCTTTCTTCTCCTCCTCCTCTCTTTCTTCCTCTCTTTCCACTTCTCCATGGCTGCCCAACTCTTCTTACGTATCTTTTTTTTTTCTAAACCCTAACTCCTTTTCCTTTTTTTATTCTTTTTTATTTCTTTTTTTTTTCTTTTCTCTGCTCTTCTCTTAACCAATAAACTCTAAAATAATATCCTAATTATTAAAACATATATTCACATATAAAATAATAACAACTCACTAATATTATTCCTAATATTAAATAATAAATCTGAATGAATGAATAAAAATACGGGATGTTACACTTGCTTAGAGATCTGTAAGCATAGAAGGTGAGCCAAGATCAGCTATATTATTGGAACATAAGAAGCCATGGCTTGTCTTGTTCGTTAATTTCTAGTTTTTGTTCCGTGATCACCTATAATGTATTAGACTGTCAGCAATAATAAAGTTTGGACCTAAAGGAGGTTCTTTTCTCCCTACGATTTACTACCAAAACTAAAAGATGTCATAGCAAAGTAACAATGGATATTTATAATGAGGGAAAACAGAGAATGAAGAAAAAGATTAGTGAAGGTAACAAATAACAATAAGCTTAAACTAGTTATGCATCCATTTTAACATGTCAATGCAATAGGCCTGACATTAAATACATCTTCCTCTAACTAGAACGTAATTGACAGCATTCTGTCTTGCACAAAACCGGCATTGGCAGGGGGATGTAGTTTCTTATGAGTTCTGATCACATGTATCCCAATTTTCACGTACATGATTTAGGAGTTCAGTAGGTTTGATAGTAAATAATCTCAATGGTCTGATAAAATCACGTTTATAATTTTTGTCACATTTTAGTATTATACTATTGTTTCCAACATAGGGTTCAGTATGTTACCAGTGTCCTATCCTTCTTCATCTACATGTGCTCTATGTTTTCCAGGTCCTATATATATCGGCTTTAATTTTCTCCGAAACAAGATCATATATTTTTTCAAGCAAATAGAAAGGAGTCCATGACTCACCTCTTCAAACATTAACAAATTACAATGGTCCCCAGTGATAATCAACTCCATATTACCTTGAGTATTCCTAGTGTGGTGCCTCTAAAAGCTAAGCTAGGAAGAAAGGTCCTTTGTTCATTAAAGGTTGCAATTTGCAAATATAAGAAAATAGCCCAAATTGTTCCTCATGCCAGACATAAATGTTTATATAAGCATGATATTGATAATGTACCCCTGTGAACTCTGTACTTGGTATGATGACTGATGAGAAAATTTGCATTGTATGGTAGTGTAAATTACATCAATATGATTACCGGCTAACTGAAAAATAATGATAAGAAAGGAACTCAAACAAAACACAGAGTGCAGAAAATAGTGATGCAGCAAGTCCTTTAAACTCCATTACATCAACGGAAGCTCTACAGCTCACTCAACCAAACTGCAACACATCTCTTCTAGCTCAAAGCAGCTCCCATCCAGCTCCTGATAATCTCCAGCTCATACATGGCACCTGACTTATTAAAATGCTCTCAAACTTATCTCCCTTAAGTCTCGACAATTTGCAAGATTAGTTAACTGTATTGACTGACTGAGTGGCATTAATTGTTGCAATTGGACAGTTGATTGCAATTTTGTAATTTTCTGTGTAGTCGATCAGTTTAAAATTCAGCTAGGTAATTACAGGATAGATTTTGTTATTTAATAGGAATTTACTATGTAATTGTTTCCTTCTTCAAGTTCTTGATGATTTTAATTAGTTGTAGTGTTTTTTGCATTATCTGTTAGTTCTTTTTCGTTAGATGGTATCAGAGTCACACTTGAAGGTTCCACCATTTTTGTGCTGCAAATCAAGTCTATATCTGATTGAATCTGTTGATTAATCATCACAACTGTTAGCTTTACAATAATTAATGCAAAATTCAACTTCTGCAAGTTCACTTTACATGATTTTTTTTTCAGAATTCTGAAATTGATTAGCAATTGAGTAAATCTACATTTAGATCGTGGAATTTGAATATTCATATAATCATATACACATCATTGTCTATAGTTCACTTTCTGTTCTTGTAGGATTCAACATAGTACTTAATCAATCTCTTTAACCCTGCAGTTCTATCATAAATTTTGTTGATGCTTCTGTAAATGCAGTGGGGATCTGAAATCTATCTACTCTTCAAATTTCGACGGCTAAGAATGCAAAATAAAAACATGCAAGTGTTGGACTCTTGGTGCAGATGCAATAGTAATTACAATATGATGGTCTGTATCAGCACTTGATCCACAGATTGCAGTTAATTAGTATAGTTTGTATAGACCAAGAAGCAGGTTTCGCCATGGCCTTCATCATTAGCTCTATAGTTTATCTGTATATTCATACATTTAAACAAGAGATTGCTCAACTTTCTCACAATAGAATTAATCCGATAGCAGAATTCTGCACTCAGTGAGAGCGAGTCTTGTAATACAATAGTATTATACTATATATGAATAGTATATAGTAGCTTTCCTTCCTTCTCCATAAATAAAGTTTAAAGAAATTAAGAAACCGCTGGAATTCTCTTCCAGTCAAATTTTATTTTTTTGGTAGTTTTCGGGATTAGGTGAGAATATTTAATAAAAAATAAACATTTTAAGTTCTTTATATAAATTTAATTACTCGTGTTCTGATTTTATTAGCATTTTAAGACAATAAAAACCTCAACAAAATATGATTTTCTATTTTGTTTTTGAAATTGACAACTAAATCTGAGTATCTCCATCAACTTTAAAAAATCATAAGAGTTTATAATTATGTTCATGCAAGTTTTTCTATCAAAACTTTGATTAACAGATGCTTCTAATTCTAAATTCTAAATAGTGTGTCATCACTTAAGTCATTAATTACAATCACTTTTCTAAATTATGCATACTACTCGCGATATATTTGTGGTCAACTAATTGTCTAGGATTGTGATTTAATTATTTTCAACAATTGTTTGAACAATTCGTACTTGAAACGAGTACGACAGCAAAGAAAAATGATTAAATAGATTATTAAAACGATAATAATCTATACCGGAGAAAGGAAGAGTAAAATTGTATAAACGAGAGGAATTAAACTAGTGTAATTTCCTGTAAAATAAGGAGACGTTCGTGTCAAGATATCTCCCTCCAACTCCTCCACTTTCTCCTGTATATATATACACACGATCTCATAAAATTATAACTATTACAAAAAAAATACTATATCTTCATTTCATCTCATAATAATTTATTCGCAGAGGAGCTATCAATATTTTAATTATTCAAGGCAAAAGGGAGAGTCTTTGACATTGTCTGTTTCTTTCTCTGCATCATTTATAAGGTAATTGCTACAAGAATCTCTTTGAATTATCGCAGTGCTTACATATTGTTGAATGAATTAAAGTGTTTGTGATCAGTTTATTTGAAGTACTCAGAATTTAGATATATTTTGTTGGTGTTTATTATCATACTGATCTGTGATTAGGTTATGAACTTATTTTGCAGTTACTCGAAGAATATTTGTGAAGGCTGTTTGGCACATATTATCAACAAAGATGTTGGCTGATATCATTTCCAGAGTTCTTGTGTATGTTGTCAATTCATGATCACATCCTTCTTCAACTTAAATTTTGTTTTTTTAAAGTTTAAATTTTGTTGTTTCGAATCGGCAGGATGGTTCTTGGATATGCATATCCAGCATTTCAGTGTTTCAAAACGGTGGAGAAGAACAAGGTTGAGATCGAAGAACTCCGTTTCTGGTGCCAATATTGGTAAAGTCTTCTCTCTTAGCTAGCAAGATACTTATTAATTTTATTATTCTTTTAGGTATTCTTGTTATGTCATTTTTCCAAGAATTAAAATGTAAATGCCTTAAAAAAAATAGAATTAAGATTAGAATATGATAGAAAGGTTGACCAAGTTATAAATTTGAAGGACAGTTTAGTGATATATTATACGAGAATGCATTAGTTGAGAATCACCATCTACACGTGGCAGATTAGTTAATGGCTTAATGCAACAGTGCTAGTTGACTCATCCATAAGTCCATAAGTTTAACTAAATCAGTATCCTTCTGATGGGTAGAAAAAACACTGATAAAATAAAATGTGAATTGTTATATCGGATTTAAGGTCGTGTTCGTAAATGTGTCAATTTCGGGAAGTTTCAAAACTTAATGAGATATAATAAAAATAAATATGCAATCTTAGAAAAAAATAATATCAATAATCAATACATTTCGGGATGTATTGACATCAATCGAGTTGTGTCATGTCATTTTCAAGTTTCATCTCCAAAAATGGAGTCGGATTTTTGGGCATGTTTAACAATGCCACCCCTATGATATAGAAAAAATGACAAGACAGCCAACTTTTAAAGATCGAGTGGATAACTCTATCTTAAAAATGAATGAAGTTATGGGTGGAATTTACATTTTTTTTTGTTTTTTGTGGTGGTAGATAGGGTTTTAGTTTCAGACTGTGAGAATTAAACATTAATTGCTGATCAAAAAGTTTGAACTTTTCAGGATAATTGTTGCTTTGTTGGCAGTTTTGGAGAGAATCAGCGACATATTTATATCTTGGTATGCGATAACACAAAACCAGAACGCACTTTTGAATGTGGTTATAAACTCGCACATTTACTAATTGAGATTTCTAACTAAACTTCTGTGTTGATTAGGGTGCCAATGTATGCTGAAATAAAGCTAGCCATCTTTCTATATATGTGGTATCCGAAAACAAAGGTAAAGGTACTTTTTAGTTAATCACCAAACCTGGTTTGTGGAATTCCTTTGATCAAACAGAACGATGTTTTACTAATTCAGGGAACAGGGTTTATCTACGAAACTTTATTGAGGCCATTTGTTGCAAAGCATGAGACAGATATTGAAAGAAGCTTACAAGAACTGAGAACTAGAGCTTGGGACTTGGCTATTTATTACTACCATAACTGCACAGAACTAGGCCAAACAAAGTTTTTCCAGGTCATCGATTATCTGACTTCTCGGTCCGGAAGAATAGAGAAAGGTAGCTCTGAGGTATTGTTTCACATTTAATCTCTTTGCTATTATAGTTCCCTCTGTTAATTGTCTAGCTACTTTTTGTTACAAAAACATGACTCAATGTTTGCATTTTGTTAACTAACAGGGGGAATAGAAATCTTAGTATACGTTACTATAAAACACGAACTTACCAATATTTATCTTAAAAATTCAGTCATTACAAACTAAGAGTTTTTAAGAAATATATGAAACTCCATAGCATTTCATTAGTTCCCCCAAATGGCATCGTTTAAGGAAAGATATTACTCTGTAGATTATTTTTGAATTTTTAGGAATCAGTAAAATGTTTAGATTGACGGATTTTGTGTATCCCGATTTCTTTTGAATCAAAGGTTATACTTGTTACGTTGTGACTCATTTTATGCCCCCGGGTTCCTTCATATGAAGGATTATGCTTCTCAAATTATATTGTCTTCACTGCCCTTGCTCAACGCAAGGCGTTTTAAGAAATTGAGCAGATTGCCCTATTTGTTCTACATCAAAATGAATAGATGATATTTGTTTGAAATAGACTCATTATCCCTGACCTAAAAAAAAGAAAAGAAATAGACTCATTATCAGAGGATCGTGAGGCAATCTATTGGTATAGTCGTTTAGGTTATGGTCTATCCTCAAGGTTAATGAAGTTCTTAATAAAAAAAATTATGGAGTATGATATATAGTTTAGTTAACAGTGGTAAATGTTTTCACCCGATAACAATGGTAATAGAACCAACCAAATATAACATAAAAATGTGGGATGTCGCTCTAAAATGCATTTACACGGCTATCTATAAGTAGTAATGTTAACTAGAACGTAGCTGGTAGCTGCTGGCGAGATAAACCTAATTCTTTATCATATACAATGCCATGTAGCCAACCATTTTTTGTGCATATAGTCATATCGATTGGTATCGGAAAAAGTCAGGCAGGTCCATGGCCCTTTCCAGCCGGCCACTTCTATTTCCCGCAGTAGTTTTTAAACTGAGGTCATGAGGTGTTTGCTTGAGTTTCCTAACCGAGTTGATTTCTTGAGTCTCCCATTGAGTTTTTTCTTAGTAAATGGAGTGAGTTTTCATGTTTAAGATGTTTATCTGTGATTCTGTGTCGAGCTTGTTAAATTAACAAAGTTAAAGCCTAGCTACCTGGGTAAAGAGTCCGTTCGATTATAAATAAAACAATAAAATAAAGTCGGCTTTTTAAATTAGAATAAACACATCGAGCCGAATCAAACAAATTTAATGAATAAATTTACTCTAACTTCAGAATCTCCTAAAATCAAAAAAGAAAAAGAAAAAAGAGCTCACTTGTTTATTTCTAAATAATTAAACTGAATTTCATAATGTTAGTTGAAATGTTTAATATTCAAAATCAAATGAAATTTAAACCTATGGCTGTGAGATCATAGCGAGTTAAATTCAATCCGTAATCACAATCGCTTCTGTTTTCTCAAATGAAATTTGGTCAAATTAGGAAGCAGTGGTTGTCAATAATCAAATACGAATATTGTTGCTTTTGGTTTGTTTCTGAGAAGCTTCTTACATTTTGTTTTGGCAGAAAGGAAGAAAAAATGACAAGTCGAAAAGCAATGGCCCCCCTCCTCCAGACACTATATTTTCATTCAACAATCAGCCACCGGCGTCGGCTCCATCAGCACCACCACTCTACTCCCAACTGCAGGAATCGCAATTCACTCACCGACAACAATTTGACAGGCCAGACCACCATGGAAGCCGGTTTGGATTTAGAAACAGAAAAGACTCTCATTAGACTTGTGCTATTCTAAACATGTACATAGTACAATTTGGGTGTTGATCTTAGTCTTAGTTCCAAAATTCTTGATTTTTTATATGTCTTTTGTCGTACACATTTATGAAACATAGAGTTGCTCCAAGACAATAGATACTACCGGTTTTCCAAGACAACGATATATACACCATTCATCTTGATGCACAGGGAAGATTAATTCTGCTAATAATAGTTTCTTGCTTAAACTATTATTTTGGCGAGATCTATTTCTTTAATAGAATTCGGGGGGGGGGGGGGGGGGGGGGGGAATAGGGAATATATAATATACACAGACTATATATGTGTTTGTTTTGAAATCAACCAATAAATGTGGCAGTACAATTGCATAGTATCTTGTTTATAAAAAAGAAAAACAAGTGTTTCAATCATAAATGAATGCTTGTATATCAGTCAGGATCACCAGACCCGAACCACCCGAAGAAGCCAGTGAAATGATCGAGTCACGGCCCGAATCACATAGTTGTTTGACAGAAAATCTGAAAAATGGAAGCATGTACGTCTAAAGAAGCTTCTCGATTCTGGACCAGGAGAAGCTGACATGGGCTGAAGATAAGCCCAAGCAGCTTGCTTGACAAGGCGGTTGCGAATAGCGATCTGATATCCGGAGCTGGAGGCTGCAGCAGCAGCAGAGGGTGCCGGAGAATTAGGAACAGAGTAAGGTAGTATATCCTTTAGGGAAGTGTAAGAAGGTGCTGGGAAGATATGCAAATCCAGAGGGAAGCTTGAGAAGTGATCGGAACAAGGGAGCGTGAGCTTCGGAGGGATGACAGAGGCAGCAATAGAGTTCCGGCGAGTGAGAACGGTGGAGATGGCCATGTCAATAGTTAGTTTGATTTTTTTTATAAGAGGAGCTGTTTCTTGCAAATTATTAGTAGCAAAAGTTGTAGTAAAATACAAGTGATGCAAGAATTAAGGCGGCTGCTGAGGTTCGCTTTATGAGACTTTTCTGGATTTATATTTTGAATGAAAGAATGGGCGTAGTAAAGTAAAAGCTGTTTGGTTAGTTTATACATAGATACATACGTGACTGGGATAGGCTTTACGCGTATCATCCATTTCTACTTCTATTTATCTCTTTCCCATTTTCTTCATCAAACCCTACCAGCGTCAGCACGCAATACCTAGTCAACTTACGCGCCAACTCTAACGGCTATTTTTCAATATTGTTGAATCCTACAAATATAGATTTCATTTAAACTAATTAATTAGTACAAATAAAGTATTATTTCGCTTTTGTAAGCTATATATAATTTACATTAGTAAATAAGTATATAAGTATATTCAGCGGATTCTTCTTCTATTGTTATCCATTTGTATCTATCGTATTATGAATAAATTAATAATACGGGGTACTCGTACTCCTGGACCTGGTGGTATTAATCACTTTCGCGTGATGAAATCAAATGATCACATTAGATGGCAAAAAATTAAGTATTTAATATCCTTCACAATAATTATATATCATATACAAATGCATAGTTTAGATCACAAAAGTAAGACGACTTCTTTATTTAGCGCAAGACACTCTACATAATCATAAAATACTAATTATTATCTTGAGGGGATCAGGCTAGGTTAAATTGGAATATAAGTTCTGGATTATTGGCAAGCTAGGAATGGAAGGATAAAAACTATTGATAAATGTCTGCAAAACAGTGCATATTATGGAAGATTAATATCTAGTTCTCTATTCATTAGTGACAGGGCAAGTCCTGCTTTTGCTCAAGGCAAGTTGCAAGTGGAGAGGAAAATACCGGGATTGCATAGTTATCTGCATATTATGACCATTGACCAAAGACCGCCAAATATAAGATATGCTATCCGGTGCTCAAGTATATATATTGCAATTTGACACAACCACAACTTCACGCTTGTACCACATGCATTTCAGATTTCAACCAAGGCATGCACGGGAGATGTTCTAATGAGAAACATACCCCTTATCTATAGCTCAGCTGCAGGCTCACATATTAAGCTCCGCCTGAATCAATTCATTGATTAAAGTTACATGAGCGAATTTATTCATCATCAAAATACATGCCTCAAAATGCATTTTTCCCAATTGTACATTAAAGCTTTTATCTCTTTCCACTGCCAATTTCTATGCCCATTCCAGGTATTCCATTCAAATCTTGTAAAACCAAGTCCAGGGGTAATTTAGAAACAAGATAGTGGCTATCACAGGTGACCCTCAGATAGAAAATGAATCGAAAGTGGATACCACCACGCCCGACCTAAGACCTTGGACCACATTAAGATGTAAAAGGGCATGAAAAGTCATTGTTGATCCTACATTAGCTCATCATCTCATCTGGAGTCACCTTTGCATGCCATTGGCAGCAGTTGATACATCAGCAACACCAGATGGTGGAGTCTGTGGTCGAGGGCTGCTACAATCAGCCAGTCCAAATTCCTCATTAAGTAGGCTCACCCCATCCCATTCGACACCAGCTGTCCAATTGAAAGAATAGACCATTTTCACATAAATAAATGACCAAAAGAAAATTTAGGAAAGGGGGTGGGAGAATGGGGAGAAAGAGAGATATAGAAAGAATACTGTCCGTCTTCCACATGTCGGTCATGCTTATACTTGGATCTGTTAGGAGCCAGTAATCTGCATCATTCTGCAACAAACACCACAAAGATGCAATAATGCTGTGTTCAGACACAACTATGAGATGAAAAACAACTGACCAGGGAAACAGAGATTAGCCGGTAAGATAATAAGCTAGGTAGAAGTCTTTAAGCTATTAGTACTAGTTCTTGAAAACATAAATTCCTCTGTAAGCAATTACAACAATACAAGATCCACAAAACTATGAGTGCAAACTTTGCAGTCCAAATTTATCATAGGTATCTTCTTGTTTCTTTAAAGTTTACTTATTCATCGTTTAAACCAAAGGGAGAGAACCACGTGCTCAAACACATTAGTCCATGCTTGTGCAATGTGTGTGTTGGCTTTTCAAAAGCATAATAGAATATCATCTTATTCATAGCCATATAAATATGCTACATATAGAGCCAACTCTCCTGTTCTATCAGCGAGTTCCGACCCTTTCGTTCAAAATTCTTCAGCATGTATAAAAAAAATTGTGACATTTCTTTTCTTGTGGTCCTTTCAAATCTATTATTTTTTAGCCTAACAAACATCTCTAATCTCCCTAAATATCTCCTAAAATTCAAATTAGTTCCAAATCATTATCCGTACAAACTTGGCCAATTTGACCAATTATTCTAAATAATCTAAAATTTAAAACACTAAGCATATTTTCTTTCTTTCATTTTTTTTGCTAAATATCATATTTTCAACACTGTGTGTGTGAATATCAATGAAGAATAATACAGAACCAGTTTAACTTAATTGTTATGGACTTATGGTTCATAGCTTATAGCCTGATAACCACTGACCTGTAAGATTAACCATTTCAGTTCAACTGCTTGTAGTTGATGTGTCTACCAGATACATCTCTAAGTGCCACACACACACAATATTTTAAATATTTGTATGTCCCAAAACGAAGTGTCAAGTTCATATAATATCAAAGTGCCAAAGTGAGTGAAACGCATTTGAGCTGAAAAAGGCACCGTTCACATCAAGCCACTTAAATACCATAATATCACACCAGCCTTGTACAATTTACGAAATCTATGTTTATTTCTCACTATCCTATATCGGATACATAGGCAACTCTTCGGTTATACCAAGCCAGGTGCGAATAATTTGCTCCGAAATCAGCATAAAGAGGGGTATAGGAGGGGTTAAAATTACATACAAGTAAATAACAATGTTGGTTAAGTGCATCGGAGTAAGTATGTATATGGCTCCTCATTACCCTCCCCTGATTCCAATCCCTCTATGTATAGATGAAATATATGTGTATGTATATAGCATAAGTGTGTAGTTGACAAAGAAGAAAAAGCATGGCCGTTGTACATGAATGTCGCATTCCTATATCCACTTCCTATATTATAGACTTGAATATCTTCTGCCTATATATGAAGAAGTATTTGAGCATGCATAGATATCCATCGTCTCCTTTTTATTATTATCTAAATAGATCAGAACACTTACATCGACTTCTGAAGGAAGAATCTTCATAATTCCACCGGAAATGTCCTGCGAATTGTAAAGATCAGAGTTCACTCCATGACCATCTTGTGCCCTTGATCCATTCTCTAGCCCGTTCCCCATGATTGTGGTATCTGCTGCTGGATTGTCATTAGACCCGGTACTTGAAGCAAGTGGTAAGCTCCCTGACGGTTGCATGCCATTCATCTCGTCAAACTTATCCTCAAATTGGCTAAGTATAGAATTGGATTAAAAATCATCTTAGAGAAAGGGAAAAAAATAGGAGAGAGAACATTTTTCGAATTACAATCACGCACACAATAAATAATATTACCTTCTGTCAAAAAAAATAAATAATATTATTACCTGACAAGGTAAACATCAATTGGACCCATCGTGCTCCTTAAGATTATTCTGTATCTCCTCTGAGGATAATCAACAACCTGGCATAGAGAGAAAAAATGTTAAAGCATCAAGCACACACAAAGTTTGAACATCATACACACTTCGCTCCATACATACTTCATCTGGATCTGGGACCTCAAGTGTGGTTCCATGTGGAGCCTTAATTGCTATCAGGGTTTCATTCTGCAGACATAAAAACCCATGGTTAGTTAGCAGGCTTTAAGCAGAATACCAAGAGGTATAGGTGTAACTTGTAACTGTGAGATAAAAAATAAACAAAGATAAGTGCCTAACACAACATATAGCTAAAAGACTAACCGTAAAGCATGGTAGACCCTTAATATCCTCTTCAGTCACAAAAAGCCACCTAAAGGAAATGAGATATGAATAAAAGTAATGAATGGATGGAAGCATTGACAAAATTTATTCTGTGACATTGTCAAAGAAGAGGAAAATACTTTTGATTGGCTTCATCCTCACTCAAATCTCTCAACCTTTCCTGCATTTCCCTGCCATGGTCTATATGTCAGCATCTACACAAAACCTAACAATTTAGGTATATAACAGTAACTGTTCTATCAAGGAGAAACCACTTAACCTTATGCGATCATCTAGTCTTTTTTCTTCTAAAGAAAGTTTTTCGACTTCAGCCTGCAGATAGAATACAGAAGTTTAGTTTGATAACTGTCAATATTTAGCTCAAATAGCATATGATCTAATACAGATTCTATCGATGAGATACCAATAGCTAGAGCCTCACATGTGTTTTTGTGTCAAGCTTCAGAATCAAAAGATAGAAGAAGACTCATTGAAACAAAACACAAAACGGTAACTGATATCGAGACTTGAGACCTTATACACATTTGCACACAATGATATATATATATATATATATATATATATATATATATATAAATTTGTTATACCTGCAAAATATTGCTATCATCTTCCATTTCACCAAGTCTTGAAGCATCAATTCCTCTATAACAGATTATTACATAAGCTCTTAAAACTCAATTATTGTCGAACTGGTATATATATGCATAACGACATATCATAAAAGTAGAAAAAACTTACTTCCAGTGGATTCTGTTCTTGAGCTTCTTTTCAATAAGACCAATTCCTTCAAGGACATTAGTGATGTCATATATCCGCCTCTTCTGTACCTGTATTATCAAGCTTTAATTTAGGCCTGGCAAAGATACATATATATCATATTAATAATCAGCAAAGGATTACCTCTAAGGTCTCAGCAGCATTGTTAAGATCAAGAGTGCCATCTTCAGCATGCTTGATTAGATTGATGAACTTTTTGGTCAAAAGACCTGAAAATTTGAGCTTATTCAAGTCAGACTACAGTTAAACCACCTAATAAAAATTTGAGTCAAGAAATTAGTTTACCCAGGGAACTATCGTAGCGGCAGCTTCCAGCAGGAGTAAGAGGAGAAGGAGAACCTGCATCAAGTACTATAACATCTTAGATTATTTTAAAAAATTATTTATATAAATATTCCACATACAGGGCAATTTTGGTGGAAGAACATGAAGATAATTGTGGTAAAAAAGAAAGGTGAGAGGGAATCAGATGAAATGTCGCACCGGCATTTGACATAGGGGTCTGAGGCACAGATTCCATGCTCTTTGTGGCATTAGACCGGCCATATACCCTTCCTCCTTTGCCAGATACAGGTGTCTGGTGGGGGCTATTAACTGTATTGGTATATGCAGGACTCATACTCAACCGGCTAGACTCAACTTCATTATAATTTCCAGGCTTCCGCTTTGACGGCTGAAAAACAATTCATCAAACACGAAAATTAGAATCAACAACACCTATGCAACGAAAGAGTTACCAAGCACCACTACATGCTTATAATTCATGTATTCAATAACTTAAATAGAAGGCATGGCTATTGTTTGTCCTATGTTTTGTAACGAAATTATAAGTGTCACAACACTAGGTATTAATAGCATCGTACAATCTTAATACTAGTCTCAAACTATTAATTCGGAACAAATATCGAATATTCACATAACATATTATAACGCGCATCGGGTTACATATAAGGAAAAAGTCTATTATCTTGTTAATAAAACAAAAAATCGATTCGAGTATATAGTAAAGTAATTCCATACAATTATTTATACAATCTAAGTGAATAAAACAAATAATTAGGAAATTCCAGATACAACATAAAACAAACCACATCACTTAATTCATCAAAGAGCTAATTAACAATTCAAAATGAGAATTAGGCAAACCAGTAATTAATAAACAACCATCACTCCCTAGCTATAAACAACATATACATTTAGATAGATAGATATGTATGCATAAACATATATGTGTGTATAATCTCACAGTAGATTTAACGATGATAGCCTCGGGCTCATGATCGGCGACTCTTCTAGAATCTCCGAATCGGTAATAATCTTCAGGCGGCACGAACGGCGGCTTCATCGAAGCGAACTGTAGGTGTCGCTTTATCGGCGGCGGGATCCGAGCTCCGCCGTTGCTCATCGGCGGACGAGCCGACGGCGACGGCGGCGGCGCCTGGCCATTAGAAGGTCGAGACATTAGATTAATTAAACAAATTAAAAAAAGATTATTTAAAAGTTAATTGAATTGTTATGTGATAAAGATGTTGGTTACGGTGAGAGATATAAGAATGGTGGTGGGAGAGAGAGAGAGAGATTAGGGGTTTTAGAGAGAGAAAGTGAGAGAGGGTTTAGAATGGGAAAGTGGAGAAGAGAGAGAGAAAGCGAAACGAGAGAAGCGAGGGAATTTTTGGTTCGGATTGATGTGGAGGGAAGCTAGCAGCACGTAAACATGGATTTTACTATTCTTTCTACCTATCACCCTTTTCTTTTAAACTTTATGTTCTAGTCCCTCGTACTTGCAAATACAATATTTCCCAATTTTTGCAATAATTGGCACTTTTATAAAAAGCGTGAATCAGATTTAATCAAACATGGATTAATCGGATAAATCTATGTAAATATTTATATCCACGTATCAATGTATTTTAATTAAGATGATGTTAAATTTTGTGTATTTAAATTTATTCAATGAGATTTTTCGTAAAAAAATAAAGAAATAAAATATTTATGTATAAGATTTGTAAATGTACTGTTATATGTGGCATCGATTTATTATTAAATATTAGTTTTTATGCCATTAAAAATAATTAATTTTATCGTGTTAACCTGTAAAATTTATTTTCCATTTTGTCTGATCATATAATATTTTAAAAAATTCGTATAATTTTAAAAAAATATTTCCAAATGTATTCTTCATAAATATATATTGGAATATGTAGATTTGATGATTACATTAACAAATACTCGTACAGCATTAACAATCGAATGAATAAAATTAACGGTCAAAACTGTAAAGTATCTTTACATTAACTCTGCAATTGACTGGTAATTGATAAAATAATTTCAAATTATGTTCTTCTCATTCACTTTTGAAGGCATAAACCTTAATTATTTTACAATATCACAATTATTTATATAGCCAATACATAATCAATAATAAAGAAAACTAATATAATAACAAAACTTTCCCTAATAATAATAACGGTAACTCCCATATTTTCCTATAATAATATATTAACATATATGCTAACATCCCCCTCAAACTCACAATACTCAAAATCGAGAGTTTATCAAAATTAAAAAAAAACAGAATCACTCGCTTCGATCAGCATAATCATCCACTTGAATTAGTTTTCTCGTTATGATCAATTTTTCATCATTGTCTTCATCATCTTTGTCTTCGTCACCATCTTTATCATCGTTGTCATCATTATTGTTTGTCATGATTCTTCTCACTCTCTACTTTTATTGTCATTGGTTTGAGACACCCTCTTCTACAAACCCACCACAAATCCATCATCATCGATATTTTGCTTCTTTTCTTTTTTCTTTTTTTGAAATCAACCTACAAACTCTTGTATGCACTTCTCATATCCACGACCTCTCGTGAATATCTCGTTTTTTCACATCCCCAAACTCTCGGAGGATTTATGTTTCTCGCATTCACGAACTCTCGTAGATCTCACACCTACAAACTCTTGTAGGATAATAACAAACTATTGTATGATAATTTTTTTCCTCACGCCTAATAACATTGGCTCTGATATCATGATAAAATAATCTCAAACTCTCTTCTTCTCATTTACTTTTGAAGGCATGAGCCTTAATTATTTTACAATATCACAATTGTTTATATAGTCAATATATAATCAATAATAAATGAAACTAATATAATAACGAAACTCTCCCTAATAATAATAAAGGTAACTTTCATATTTTCCTATAATATATTAACATATATGTTAACAGTAATTCATTAACAGCTAATTACTTGTAAAGTAAATAAATGATTAAATGTTCGATGAATATTTGACAAAATATTAACTAATAAATATTGTACCTTTCAAAAAAAACCTAATAAATATTGTAGCTGAAGGTATTTAGTCAACTGATAAATCAAAATATAAACGAGGCTATTGAAATCCCCCACCCCCACCCCCATAACATAGCAATGCATGTAAGACATAAAAATGCGATTTTTTTAATATAATTCACTATTTAGTCACATGTAACGTGTAAGACATGCACTAATATTGGGAGATGGTGAGGTTATTCATATAGCTGTACAGTTTAGCGATAACATATTTGGGAAGGGCATACCGCATGGCGCATACATACATGTATGTATTAAATTTGTTTTTTTTTATGGTGATCTCATTGAATTTGGATCTCTCTCCAATACACACGATAAACATGTGTGTATATTTACAAAAATGACTTGTTCTCCATATTTTTAAATCTTGTCATCAAACACTTTGAAAGCAACTCAATTTTGTGATCAAGAACACGTCCAGAGCAAGAACTAATTTATACTCTATATACACACAAAAAACAAGTGTCATTAATATGGTTGGCGATTTGAAGAAATGAAAAAAAAAAGTTGTTAGGTGTTTGAATACTAAGTAGCATAAAAGCCCGTGCCAAGTCCCTATTTTAAATTGTTTTATATTATATTTTATATTTTAATTAATTTTTAAATTTGAATTTTATTATCTTATTAAAAATTTAAAAAAAATTAATTAAATTGTTTATTTTAATTTTTCAAAACTGTATTGGATTAAGTGTTCAACTTTATATATAAATAATTTTTAATATTTAAAAAATATATTTTTTATAATATATTTATAACGTAATTATATATTATGAAAGATATTAAATGATTTAATTTTTTCGACTCAACTCCATTTTTTATATTTTAATTTAGTAAATTGATATATACACTACATGGGTTCTATTTCAAAATTTTAATTTTTAACGTAAATTCAAATAATTTTCAGAATAATATAAAATTTATTTTAAATTTAGATGTCAAAATTCGATTATTTTAAATATTTAAATTTTATTTAATAAATATTATAATATATATGACAACATCATACAATACCAACAATTTTATTTTCGAATAATATTTTTGTTATATCAACTTTAAATTTTGATCCAATTATTTTATATAATATATTTGATCTTATATTTTATATTACAATTTAATCTAGTTATATATTTAATCCAATCATTTAATATATCTAAATATCAAATATGACATTATTTTTTTATTAATCCTTTTAAATATGTACTTTTTTATTTAATTATATATTTTAATTGACGAAGAGTATATCTCATTAACCGATCAGAGATTACTGGCTCGAATTTATATATAAACAACTTTTTAATATTTAAAATATATATTTTATAATATATAACATAGTTATATATTCTGCATGATCCTAAATTTGAAACTGAATTTATTTTTTTAACTCAACTAGGGTCTCAATATTTTAATTTAATAAATTGATATATATATATATATATATACTACATGAAATTCTATTATTATAATATCATTCAATAACTTCATAGATATTCTATAATATCATATTTTTAATATATTATTTTTACGTAATTCTATATCTTATATAATTCAACACTTAAGTCAAATTTTTAAAAAATTTGGAGTTCCACATCTCACCGATATACAAAGCGTTCTTAGTTATTTCAAAACTACTACATTTCAAGACCTCTACTATAATGCATCTTTAAATCTTGATCTTGAAGGTTTCTGCTATAGTGATTGGTGTTCTTGTTCTTATTTATATAGAAGTGTTAGTGACATATTTGCATTTTACTTGGCATTTCTTTAATCATCTTGTCTTGTGAATAAATTGTTTCTCGTTTTACGGTTGAAGTAGAGTCAATGGATTTAGCTAATACAGCGATCTTTCTTGGTTTCATTTACTTTTTATATAAACTACAAGTTCCACAATCACGATTCATTGTGACAATCAAGGTGCACTGGACATTGCTGCAAATCCCGTATTCTTTAGTTAGCTGGTGTCCATCGAAGACACGATTTCATTCTACAACTTTAATACATTTGGAAATAATCTTCCGAAACTATCCTTATATTTATTATTTCTAAAATTTGACTCATTTAAAACTCAGTTAGATTACCATTTTTTTAAGACATGAATTATAGATATTCACCGGAAAATTTATTTAACCAACATTTTTTAATATGTTTACTTTTTTCAAAATAAACATGTAAGTAGGTTATGAGGGAGTAATTCTTATCGTTGTCGAGTTCTAGTTTTTGTAATTTTAATTTTTTTTCTTAACAATTTGGCAGCATTGTAAATTGATTTCGTAAATCAAATCTTCCTCTATTCGATGAAGTTTTATCAACATCAATTGAGTTTTTATTTCTTCCATATTTATACTGTTAAACATGAATTGTTGTACAAATATGCATCTGATTATATATTTTTTATGTTTTTAACACTATTCATTAATGTTTCTAAATAATATATACATGATTCAGTTACATGTTATGTATAATCCTGTATTTTAAATATAATTTTTTAAGTTACTTTATAAGTAATTCAATAATTCAATAATTATATTATATACAATTCTATTTTAAAATTTTCATTTTTTAAAATCAATTCTAATTATATTTTACATGTAACTTAAGATATGATTATTAATAAACTATCTCATTATTTAGTCTTTTTTATCATCAATAAACTATCTCATGATTAAAATAATTACTATTTATCAAAATTTATAATAACATCTGGTTAAAGGACACACTTAACGCAAACACATATTATGAGTGTGGTATAGTAGTAAAAAGATGTGTGAGTTAGTAGATAGATTCATGTTCAATTCCTTTTTATAATATTTTTTTTCAATAAATAATAAAAAGGGTAAGTTAATCATTTGAAATTATGAATAAAATGTCTCATAATTAAAATGTCTCACCACAAACCCTTGTTGTGCCATTATATATTAGAAAAAAAGATTTTACCACATAAAATTTAACATTTTTTATTACTTATTATTCTACTACTTCCATGAAAATATTTGTAAAAAATTAATTTTAAATTCAATAAAAGTTGAAATTAACTTTTTATTAGTTTTTTTACAAAAATTTGTAATTGCATCTGGATTGATTTCAATTACAGAAATTTTATATTTTAATTGTATTAAGTTATCATTTATAAAATTATCTATTTATAAAAAAAAATTCAAAAATTCATAGTTCTTCAATCATAATTTAAAAAAACGTATTTACAATACAAAGATGATCTTATATTATTTTTTAACATTTCCTTTCACTTAAAATTTCATTTTTTGGTTTGAAAATTGGACACGGACATCCATTTTTTGGCATAATTTTTGTCTTCATGCCCTTATGAGAATATTTGGGGAGGCAGGAGTTGAATTTGTGCCCCTTGCCAACATGAACTCTCATAACATATTGAGTATAATCAGCTCATATAAAAACTTAAGTTGTCGGAGGAAGTTTCAAATGAAATCTTATAACATACATTAACAATCAACGATCACTGATTGCTTTAACAAATTATTTTTCCCATAATCCAGGTTCACCAGAAACATGCTTGACAATTATATTATTCATTTAATCTCATTTCAATTCAGTTGAGACTTTTTTTTAATGGTTAAACTGATTAACTATTAACTGAAAATTATATATATTATATAATTATGAAAAATTAAAAAAATATTATCAGAAAATATATTTAAACTATTTTAAAATATAAATTTTAAATTTATAAAAAGATAATTACTAATTTTCAGTTTAAATTTATGGGCTTCTTTGAAAAATACCATTTTTATTTTTTTGCAAAAATATGTTTTTTAATTTTATATTTTACAAAAATACAATCTTTATTTTTTTTTCAAAAATTACCTCATTCAACTAAAATGAACCTAAGATGCAACCACGAGTAAATTCAATTTTATTTTTTTTTAAAAATTGCATTTAGTTACAAATTGTATATAAAAAAGTTACATTTGATTACTTTTATTTGTAAACTGTATTTTTGCAAAAAAATTCAAAGAATAGGAAAATCATTTTTTTTAAATATCATAAATTAAATCAATTTGACAATAAAATATCAAACAAATCTCTTTAATAGGGATAAATAGAGTATATTGTTATATAATAAAAAGTAGGCCTCCAATTTACAAATTACAAGTGCAAAGTGAATATAAACCCAATCGGCAGTTATGAATAGAAATCAATCGGGACAAATAATTAATTAATCGCTCAAAAGTTTTTTGATTTAATTATATTTCCTATATTTTAAAATAATTGCCTCGTAATTAATTTTAACAATTAATTATTAAATTCTCTTCAAGAAAAATCTTAATTATCCCACCGCCCCTTTTTCTTTCTTTTTCCCTACTCAACTGCCAGGGCTTTCATAGATTTTCACGGGGCAAAGTCCCAAATATCTTTTTTAATCTTGTTTTTCAATAATCGTCCTCTTTGGGCAAGAATTTGTGGCTTTTTAAATTATTTTATTAATTAAATTTCTTCTTGGTCAGAGTTGTTCCCAATTTTTTCGTGTTTGTTTAGCCTAGTTTGGTGTGTTTTGATGTGATTTAATGTCCAGAATATTAGATATGTGGGATTTTCAAGGTTTTGATTTAGTGATAAGAGTTTTTATAGCTCAAACTGGTGGTTGTGGCGAAGCGAATATATGTATATATATCAATTTGAACCAGAAGACTCGACTCAATTATTTTTGTAGATACCGTATGACTTTTTATTATTAAATTAAGTCCCTTTTAAAAAAAACTGTCTCATTTTGACTTTTGATTAGTTAAATTAATCAAATTTTAACTCATGATACACATATTAAAATTAAGAATTTTTTTTTAAAAAAATAATATATATTTAATCCATTTTAAGATTTAATTTTCAATATTTAAAATTATAAAAAAATAAATTTTAATTTTAAGTCAAAATTTAATCAATCAAAAGTCAAAATAAGACAATTATTTTAAGATGAAGGGAGTAGTATCGAAAGATTTTCAATTCAATTATATTAAAATTAAGTTAAAAACTATTTCTTATAAAATTTTATTAAAAATCACAATAATCAGCCTGGATGGTCAAAAATGAGTCAAAATTATTTTAAAAAATAAAAAAAATAAAAAAAGGAGTGTAGAAAAGATGAAAAACAATTTTTTTTGAAAAATTAGAATCAGTACTAATTAATCCTAATCTTAAATAATCTCTTAAATTCACCTACTACTTAAATATTCATCATTGTTTTTATAAATACTCAAAATTAAAATATGAACAAAGTACTCTAATTCTTTGCCCCATTTTTCCAAAACAATTGCATACATATTAGTGCACCCTAGATTATTTATCTTTCAATTTTACCTTTTTTCACTCTAAATTTGTCTGCTAAATAATTATATAAGTCTATATATTGTAAATTGTGAATATAAAAATAATTATATAAAAAATAATATTAAATTAATTAATCATTTCGATTAATCCCTTAAGGTAACTTGTGAACCCCGAGTTCTGATACCATGTTGAGTAACCAGCTCATCTAAAATTTCAAAGTGTTAGAGAGAGACCTAAATGAATCTTATATTATTCTTTAGGAATAAGACTTCACGCTGATAATAGAAATTATCAATTACGTATGTGGCAGACAAGTTAAACTGCATAATGATTTGGAAGAGTTCTATGAAATAAAGTGGTGCTCTGGGTATATGCAATTCACACCAAGCTGAAACTAATAAATAAAATTGGACCAAACAGGTATAACCTATGCGTCCCAAACATAGAATCCTCAATTTAGGATTTACTTTACTTAATTAATATTCAAAACTCTACCGTACAGTACCAGTGATATGTACCATAGGCTTCGTACGAACCTGCAAAGGCAAAATGTGATACTGAAAACACCCGAGCCATAACACACAAAAACCTTGACGGGCAAAGAACACGAGCCCTATAAAGTTATTAGCATTATAAGAGAATTGCTTCACCAGACTCGGAGAGTATGCATCCAGCATCTGTGAGAGAGTCGGAGAGGCTAATGCCTAAGCTAGGACAAAGACCAGATGCACATTATGTGATAGGGTAAGGGATGCACCTCCACAAGAGATTCTTTCCTATTGGAATAGGACAGATCTGGGATTTCTTGGCAATGCATTCTTGCAGAGTTGGCTCATGAGATGGGCACGGCACCTAGACAAGAATCCCCCTCCAATGTATTTTTTATATAAGAAACTATTGAAAAAACTGATCCCTATCTCTAAAAAAACATGAGATATTAGTAGTGTATCAAGATATAACCATTCTTTTAAGCTGCAGAACTCACAAACCAGATGCGATATATAGTATACCCCTAAAAGATATAATCTATGACATAAATGTCACGTTACACGAAGCCCTTGTGAAAATATATAAAATATACAGCTAAAAGTTTCAAGCTAATCAAATACTTAGACGGAAGTTACATAACTTTACTTAGGACGCACTTCATGATTTTGTAAACTTTACTTGGGATGCACTTCATGATTTTGTAAACTTTACTTGGCTTCAAAATATATGATATCAGTTTCTTAAATCTTAACATAAAATTTTCAAAGATCACATTGAGCATTGCCTTTCAGTTGGTGTATTTCCTAAAAACACATGGCTGTTGAGTAACATGTAACTGTATTAGCAAGTATATTGGATCCACCCTAATGTCCAGTAATATGCTTAGATAGGGCTAATCATGTACTCCCTCCGTCCCGGCCAAATGTTTACATTTGGTCCGGGCACGGAGACCAAGGATAGTGGGTGTAATAGTGATTTTATTGTTAAAATAAATGAAGTAGTGGGTGTAATAGTGTAAAGTGTTGAAAAAGTGGAGTGAAGTAGTGGATGTAATAATATATTTATTGTTAAAAGTTACTATTTTTAGTAATGTAAAGAATTGGGTGGGACGTCCCAAAAAGGAAAGTGTAAAGAATTGGTTGGGACGGAGGGAGTATAAGATAATTTTGGACCCTAAATAATCATCTTTAACCATCCGGGAGATATAGCAGTATAGCACAAGTATTGCATCTGCATTTTTGAACTAATGAGATACAACCAGCTAACCACCATACTTGGTGTGATGCTGACTATTGTCAAAAAATATTAGCAATGAAGTCACTGATGGCTTTTGTCAAAGTGGAATGTTCATAATTCGAAAAGGGGAGAGTTTTAAAAGAATATATGCTGTTGAGCAATATTATTATTTCTGAGTGCTACTGCGGCATATGTTGAGCAATATCCAAATGGAAGATAAGAGAAACAAGAATAAATAACCAAAATAATAATGTGGAGTTGGAACTCCAAAAAAATTTGGGGGGCTGATAAATAGTAAGCCTTTGCTCATTATAATAGTTCAATTATCAGATTTAAAAATTAATGCCTTGTACATTTCAAAAGCATGAATGCATTCAACTAAAAAATATATCCATATTAGCTCCTCTACTTGGCATAATTTAAATCACAGTTAAGACCTAAGAAATTCAATTACTGGACTCCTTAACGTGTCACAACAGGACCTTTACGGTTTGACTCTCTTACCCAGAATTGAAAACAATCAATAATCTTCAAACAGGAGTTTTATATCTCTGTATCAATATAAAAACAAGCTAAAAATATATCCTAAACTGATTAGAAGTTGTGAAGATTATTCATAAATAAATTAAAATTGAAAAACCATGTTTAGAGTTCAAAGATAATATTAAACACCTCTTGATCCCGAAACTCTCTGTTTTAGAGCTTAATATTGAGGCTCAGTGGCTTATATAGTCGCCTGTATCGTTCAACCCGTGTCTCTTTAATCTGCAGCTAATAGCCCTTTACAACAAAAATAAACTAATATTTCATAATCAAGCAAGCTTGTTCAATGTACGATTGTAAACATGCAGATGCTTATTTAAAAGCACTTTATAAATTATCTTACTATGAAGCAATTACTGGAGCATGACTCATCAGGGTTCAACATTGAGAAGTTTTTCAATAACTTGGGAGAAATTGCAAGGTGTTATTTCCATCATTATTTCATTTGATTCGACTTAAGCATACTTCTTGTCTAGTCAATCTTGTCCCCTTTTAGAGTATTTCTTCCTAAAAACAATTGTTGCATCAAGATAGCTTATTACCAATTCAACCCAATCATATGATTGTTTCCTCCAAGATATGGTTTAATATCTTCATAAAAGCAAATTTGATGGTAACGTAAAAGTTAGTGATAAATAGATTATATAATTTACACTTGTTTGAGATGAAAACAGTACATAACTAAATGCAGATCTTGCTCCTTTTCCCTTGGTTTACCAAAAGGTAAACAGTTTAAGCCCTCTCTACAGGCATGTGTGCGCGTATTTAAATTTGGGGAATCAACAATAACCAGAAGGTAAAGAAGAAGAAAAAGAGGTGAATCATAAACAAGCTACTGCTTGATAAAAGAGGGCAAAGGGACATAATCCAGATCACCGAAAAGCGGTTTCTTAATTATAAGAGGGAAAAGGAACATAATTCAGATAACCAAAAAGCATTGCTAATATTCAGTTATTCATATTGCCTAAGAACTTCCGTGAATGTACAATATAACAATTTGACTGTAAAATATTTACATATGAAAACATTTCTAATTTCTACAACATTGTCCGTTCTTCCAATCTATATGCAATAAGATGTAGCAGGACTATTTTTCATATCCGAAGATATAAAAATTCAACATGATCAGAACTTCAATACTAAATCTTAGAAAGCAGAAACAAAAATGCATATAGGTAAAGCAATCACGACATGGATATATTTCCAAATAATCAATCTATATATTACATCAAGAATCATAATTGGTAGTATATGACAAGGGAGAAGTTGTCACCGGCATAGAAGAACTATAAAACACCTCCAACCTATCCCGAAATTGCTCCTGGCTGGATTTCAACATTACAGGTAGCGACAAACACACCCTTTTCTCCACACATTGCCTGTGCCTAGGCTTAATCCTATTCTCCAAACTGAACGAAAAATAATGCGGAAACTCCTTCAATTCCTTCAAATTCCTCCCCATTTCGATCAAAAAGTAATTAAACTTGGGCTCCAAATTCTCCTTAATACTGTAACAAAACAACGAGGGGAATCTCCGAAACATAACAATGGTATCCTTATAGGAAAAGCCGAGCTGGTGAAAATACTCAATCCTCGGTATAAGCTTGGACTCAACGGAGCAAGATAACAAATGAGTCAAGTTATTGACTTTACATATCCCAACCGTGCTTTGAAGGAAATACAATGTAGGCCTTAACTGTAACTCAACGCTACAAATGAGTAACCGGGGTCTTCGATGAATAACATGGCGAAGATCACGGCCTTGGACATGAGCTTCTCTTAATAAAAAGGTGAAAACAGGGACAAGAGTTGACGTGTTAGCAGTGAGAATTTGGGGGCACATGGAGGCGGCTCGACGAAGGTCAGGGGGAGTGAGGCCAACGGAATAGAGAAGGGAGAGGGTTGATTTGATGGAGGGAATGGAAGCGGAGAGAATGGGTGGGTGAGCGGAGAGGAGGGAAAGGAAATCAATTCCGATGGAATCGAAGAAGATGAGTTTATGTTGGAAATCAGCATTGGGAGTGGGAGGAGGGGAGGGGGGAATGGAATTGGGGGTTTGGGGGAGTTGGGATTTGTGGGGTCTGGGTGGGAGGGAAATGATGGAGGTGTTTTTGGAAGAGAGGGATGGGAATGAGAGGAGTTTTTTTCGGGGGTGAGGAGTGGGTGGTTTAGGGAGGTGGTTCGTGGTGGACAGGTGGTGACGGTTGGGTGTTTCCAGCATGGTTTTGGTGGTGTGCGTGTGTGTGTGTGTGTGTGTGTGTGCGTGTGTTACATGATTTCTTGAAAGATAAGGTGGGTTTGGAGATTGGGTTGCACAGGACCAACGTTCTATCTCCAAATCTAAAATGTTAATTATGTGTTTGTATATATACTTTGTCATGGAGCAGGCCTAGTTTTGTCTGTATTGAGATTGGGTAGTATAAATGGGCTGGGCTTCAATGTTAATGATTGCTATCTACTTGCTCTTTCTATACTTGCTTGTTATGTGTTTTTTATGATTGTTTAAAAAAACTTATTTTTATTTTTAAATTATACGGAGTATATTATAACATTTTTAAGTGAAATTCTATTTTGTTTTTTTTACTTCTAGTACTCTCTTAATCAAAGGGATCTACTTTAATATTGTAAAATAAAAGATAAAATAAATCAAAATAAATAATTAAGAGACGGAGGGGGGAGTGTTAAAATATTTATATGTCATATTCGAAGAAAAAATTAATATATATTGTAATAATCTGTATTCACTATTCCTCAATATTAATCATAAATGAAGTTTTTCCTATCTTAAACCAACCAGTTAAAAATGTTACGGATTTAAAATGCTATAATAAGTCATTTCCTCGATTGACCTCGACTTTCATTTCATATATACCTAAGTCTTTGATTTTTTATTTTTTTGAAAATAAAATCTACTTGGGACAAATCACTTGATAAAACATCAGACAGTTCAGGAAGGGCATCCCCATTCCTAAATATCGAGCTTGTCTAGTAAGAACCTACATCAGCTGCTCGAATTAGCAGAATGTTTAACAGAATGTAAATAAACATTACTCAAAAACTCCACTAAAATTTTGAACTTCTGGATCAGACTCCACTAAAATTTTGCACTCGTGGATCACCAACCCAAAAGAGAATTAGCAAATTAAGAATCGTTATGGCCTGTTCTTAATTTTTGTCGCACAAAGTGTTTGTTTGGTTGCATATAAAAATTAATGTTTTACGAGAAGTATTAGCTTTTTAATATTCAGGATTTTTTTCTAATATGTCCCATTTTGAAAACTGATTTACAAATATGTCGCATTTATAATTGTATTTATAAATATATCCTATATTAAAAAACTTTCCAATTTTAAATTAACTACGATTAATTTCACTATTTTATCTATTTTAAATGACACATATAACTTTTATTATCAATATATCTTAATTTAAGGCAGTTTTGAGAGTCGACTCCCATATTTAGGGTTCTAGCCGCCACTTCTCTACTTTTCAGACCATCATTCCCCTTCACCGATTAAGCCCCTTCGCTCTCTCATCCTCTCTTCTATTTACTAGTTTTTTTAAATAAAATTGAGATCTAATATTTTTTGAATGAGATCTTGTTGGGTACCTTATTATTAAGGTTGTTAGTCGTGTCCATCTTTTTGGGATGTTAGTGTAACAGCCCGACTTTTTGGACTATTATTCTCAATCAAATATCCAAAATAAACTGAAATTTCATAAATCTCTAGAACAAAATTCCAATGTATCATCAAAATTAAAACCAATGTATTTTAAAATTTATAGAGACGCAGCTCCAAAGATAAATATCTAGTAACTAAATATTACTCCAATTTATTTGTCCATCTCCAAGAAGAGTCCAAAGTTAAGTCAACGCTAACACCTGAAATTTTGTAAGTAATGAGCTACACAGCCCAGTAAGAAAACTAACTACACACTAGCAGGATCAAGTAGGTTTCGTATAACATATATATTTCAAAGTCAAATTCAAAGATATAGAACGAATTTCAAATTCAAAATAATTAAATCATACTCTTTTAACAAATTATCCCATTACGTTTGGTCACATTAGCCGGTGACACGACCCAAAAGTTCAAATGCTAATAAACGCGCTACCCTTACTAAGGCCCAAAATAATGCACAATCCCCGAAGGGCCCAAAAGAAGTGCTCCCTAGTAAGGTCCAAGGTCTAGTTCCGGAACTATACACAATTTACTAACGGTTCAATACGAAGCGAAGGGTTCTAAAATGCTCTTTCTTAATTCAAATTTCGAAATTCAAATAACTCTTTTGTTTCATAATTTAATCCAATAAATTAACATACATGATCCAATTTAATAACAAAATTACATACATATAAATATAGAATTTACGAAATAAACTAATGCTTCGAAAGTTTACTTACCTTACGAGTAATAGCCACCGATAACACTTTCAAATTAAGCCTAAATACAAATAATACCAATTATTAAACATGAGTATTACACACGTCAAGTCGCTGCTCAGATATCGAAATCAAACATTATCACAAACAATTTAAAATACCACATAATATATGTCTAGTACCTAGCTTTATAACAATAATTAATCTAAGTAACAGTTAGACAAAATAGTCATAAACAATTGAACAAAATAAAGATGACAACATACGACCATTACTTGCATATACATATGTATCAAAATCTGGCCAACTATAATAAATTTTATTTACAGATTCAATTTTGAATGCAGCTTTTGTAACTTAATATATATACACGCGACTTTGTAAAACACTACAAATTAGCACATGCATATAACCTATACAAGTAAAGGACACTAGTAAATTTGAATAACATACATAAACATAATTTATAAAATCAACGGGACCAAGTTTTGTCAAAAAAAATAATAGAAAATTCAAGGGTTAAATCTCACTAGCATGATCATACTATATTTTTTTTATAATCACTCACCACAGTATATTATATATCATGTATAATAAAGCACAGATTTTAAAAGAAATCATGAATATTTGACTCAAACGAATTAACTGGATGCCAATTATACGATTCATGGTAGTACGAGACCAAAACAAACACATATGTATACTCTAGCAGTCTATCATGCACCACTAATAAACATACCTTGAAGAAAAGAGTTTTTTTTTCCGGTGCTTCCTTTTCTTGTAAACACATACATATATAAATATAAGTTTAAGCCGATTACATAACTATTAAGTTACCTAAGTAATTTAATATCAATCTTTTTCGATAATGCATATCTTAACTTGTATTCTATCTCCAACTAACTAGTTTCAAGATATGCTACTTTAAATAAATGAAATATTTTTAATAAATATCCATATTAATAAATCACCTTATATACATATATCAAGAATCTAACATACTAGTATTTAAAATCAAAAAAAAAAATATTTGCCTATAATTTGTTTATATAAAAAAATATCGGATATTATAGTTAGTGTGTTATGTTTTGTTATTTTTGTGTGTCTTGTTACGGGTTTCGGTAGTTTTTCTGAGAATAATTTATACGGTGTTTTGGGAGATCGATAAGACTCGTATCGAATCTGGGACCGTGGTGGATATCGCAAGAGCTCACTTTTCACAATAAAAAAATGTTCATATTTTAGGGGTATTTGTTCCTCCAATATCAGTTGATGTAACTGATAGTTCTGAATATTGGGCTACAGATGACACTTATGTGAAAGTCAATTGTGATACTATTAGTTTCACAGCTGGTGTAGGTTGGATTGCTCGAGAAATTATTGTAATACTTTTTACATTAAAAATTTGGATATTTATGTGTTAAGCGATTTGAAAATAAAACGACTATTTGTTTAGTTCATTTTTTGTTTCACAATCAGGTTATAGTTGACAGTTCGGGAATTTATTCCGGCTGGTTCCAATGTTTTAATAAATTTTTCGCTTTACATCAAGAAATCAATATATCTTAATTCGTTAATTCGTGATTTATATTCATTCAATAACGAACCCTGCTCCATTCAAAAAGAAAAAATAACGAAGACTACTGTGTTATTTAGAAGAAACTTTGTATGGGCAGCAGAAGCCTCCCCCTCCTGTACTCCCACTTGTTCCCATGAACAAACAACTTGGTTAATAAAATTTACTTTCTTTGTCAAAAAAATAAGTTTTACGTAATAAAATTTAACTTTTCCAGTCTTTTAAACTTTCAACAGAATCCGATTCATAAATATATATTTATATCTTCACGTGATCTAAAATTTCAACAATTTTTTACGTTAATAGTATTATATTAGAGACATTTTAATTGTATTTATAAGGTTTAATTTTTAATCTTCTACTCTATTTATAATGTATTAGGGGTATTTAGTCAAATTTAATAGACAAATATTAATATTTATAACTTAATTATATTTATATGAGTTATACATGAGTTAATAGTTAACTATATGACATATTTATAATTATCGAATAGAAAGGAACATATTAATAAAGTACCCTATTAATTTGAGACATATTATACAAATTTCCTGTTTAAAATTATTAGGAAGTGAGAAAAAATGTTTAGTTGTTGGTGCATGTAGATATTTAAATTCATAATAATTTCAAATAACCGAAAGTGGGGTGAGTAAGTAACTTTCCACATATTAGGCGTATTTACACTTCCAAAAATTTTTCACTCCCCTTATTTTATTGAACCAAACAACATTAACAAAATCCATTTCCTAAGAAGTTCAAATAAGTAGATATTGAGAATGCAACCAAGCGACCTCTAACACATCCTTAATTATATGAGTACGGAAACCGATTTGAGAAAATAGAGGATGGGTTCCTCCACTGTAAAGTGCTTCGTATAATTGTGTGTTCGTTCAAACACTTTTTCGAGCAATTGCATCTTTGTGTCTGTGTTTTTAGTCCAATGGAGTCACCTTTTTGACTGCGACTATAAGGAGTTATCGCATAATAGATATATAGAACTCGATCTGAACACATATGCTATATGCATAGTATTATAGTGTGTGTTATCGTTTGTAGTATTCACTTGGTATTGTTTGCAAATAGTGATGTACGTAAATATGCACGTACAGTGTGCTATGCTATGGAAGGTTGATAGGTCACTGACTGTGTTTGAATCGTGAGCATATATCTTTCCATTTATCTCACGCCCTTGTCACCTCATTGTTGGTCTAGTCACATGACACGCTGCTACGTACATTTCCTACTGATAGAATATTCCAAATGATCTTTGAGCATCCGACACTGTATGCATACATGGTTGTTACATACTAATTTTTTCCCCAACAGTTACGTATTTGACTGTTTTTTTGGAACCCTGTTGTTGGGACAGAGGGATGATGAATATATCTATCTGATTTTTTTCTTATTAAACATGTAATCTTGTTCCCTTACTTATATAAGAACCGTTCTTGCTTCTTTAATCATATAAACTTCTTTATTCTTAATTATCTAGTAATTTTTTATTTCTATAATTATTACTTGAAAAATGAGGTTAAAAACTTCTTCTTCTAAGTAACTCAAGTGACAAGGCGAGATTGTCTAATTAGGCTCACTAGTCTGGACATCCGGTATAACATAAGAAGTAGGTTAAAAAAGCTTTGAGCACTGAATTGATTTTAAGGCTGAGTGATCGTCATTCGTCCGTTCATCTCTATTGCATGGAAACTGATTAACCACTAGCACTAAATTTATCTATAAAAGAGGGTATTTCTACTGTGTGTCATGGACACACACTAACAATTATTTATTAATGAGTTGTCAATTTTTTATTGGTGAGAATTTTTATGCATACATGGGGACATTATTATTAATGAGAAGAGAACCAATGAAAAATTATCAACTCAAAAAAATAGTTATTAATACGTGACACACAGTAGAAAAACGATAAAAAAAAATAGATGATTGAAGAATGAAAAGATGATCTCTCGTTTGTTGTGTAGAGAATATATTTCTTGGTTTAATAATTTAATTTCATAAACAATTATAATAATCTTATAAAGTTACAGAGTTAGTTTAGTGCCGCTCTTCTTTTAATGCAGTCCTGAGGATTGAGACTAGTAACTAAAACAAATCTCATAAAAAAGCAAATCTGCCCCTACAACCACTTGAGCAACTTAAAAACACAAATATATATATAAGTGCACGTTGATTCACCCCATGGTCTATTATCTGTAGACTAATAATCAAAATATACACTGAAAATTAATTAGATATACTAATCTCGTTACTCTATCTCTTTTGTATTTCTAATTTAGTAAATCATCGTGAAAACCGTCGATTAAGCTAGTTTAAGCAGTTCTGGCTAGTTGTGGTTATCCGTCGAGTGTCGATCTTCGTCGACCAGATTTTCTTCAATTTCATTCACTTTTGTTAGCCAGTCAAGATTTGTGCTGATTTAAAACAGAGGGACATGTAACTGGTAGTTGATACAAATTAAGCCATGATGTTTTTTTTAACAGAGCAGAACAAGTGCATATATAACTAATAATTTGTTCGAGTTGTCTCATTTCATTAGGCTTGTATGCAGAAGATTTGAGGCAATATTATGATTGAATTTGCATAATTGATTATGGATTGGTATCATGACACACTTGGTGACGTGCAGAGTCGTGTCATCATGAGCCTGTGATATTAACATGTAAAATGTCAATTTAGTAGTCTTTTTGTTCAAATATTTCAATTTCGATGGGTTTAATCCGATCGATCGAGTTTGCCTGTCTTTCAACCATTTTATTACAGTATCTTTTTTCGGCTGCTTTTTTTTTTAATCAAATTTAATTTGCTTTTTAGTCTTCGTTCTTCCATTAATCCTACTCAACAAATCATTTCCTTTACTGGGAGAAAGTACTTCTCCAAAGTGCTTTTGTTATGGGAGTAGTTCTCCAAAGTGCTTTTGTTATAGGAGTAGTTATTAGTGGGTTGTTCACGAACAAAGTCGAGCCGAGTTTTGTCTTAAACGAGTCGAACTTAACTTTTTTTTTCTGACGAACCGAACCGAGTTTTTTTATCGCACAAAAAATGTATTCGAGCTCGTTAACAAATCGAGCCGCACTTGAGCTCTTATCGAGTAGAGCCGAGCTCGAGCCCTTAACGAGCAGCTTGCGAACAATTAAGTTTTACATGAAAAAAAAGGTTCAAACCCACTTGACCTTACTAATTATCGTTTTTTTGACTCAACTCAATATTAAATTTTAATTTATTATCTCAAATGATTCACATATTAAATATTTGAATTATAATTTTAAACTTAAAATGCTAGGAATATTATAAAAATATTCAGGATATATTCTATTTTTTCGAGTTTCAACGAGTCGAGCTCGAGCCGAACATACTAAAATCTCGGTTCGAGCTCGTTTTCTTAACGAACACATTTTTGTATTCGAGCTCGAGCTCTTAATGAGCCGAGCCGAATGAGCCCTTAACGAGTTAAGCTCGACCTTGTTCCCGAACAACTCTGTTTGTGAACAACCCTAGTTATTAGTATTACTTAAATAAAAGTTATATCTCTCTTTAAAAACTATGGAATTTCAATGTGTTTTTATGGGCGATTATCATGTCCTAGCCATGCCATTAACTAAAACAAGTTCATCACTATTAACCGACTAAGATCCAAATCATCATTTTTTTTGTTAAGCTAAATATATATTGAGAATAATAGTGAGTACAAGAGAAGCCAAACCAACTATTCTAGATTTAGAATAATCCGGACATGGCGAGGGAGGTGTCGAGCCCGCTTGGCAACCCAAGTCGAGGACTCCACCTTGTAAGTAACATCCCTAATAATAAGATTATACAAAATGTGTGGAGGAACAAATCCCCAATCATGAAGACAACCATTCCTAGTCTTCTAAATGTGGTAAGTGAAGCACTGCAACATTAGTAGAGCTACAGTTTTAGTAACCAATGACTTACAAGCATCTACGATCATAATGATGAATTGAACCCAGTGAGAAGACATGATGAGGTTGCCATGAACAAAAGTAGCTATCAGCTTGTGGAGAATACTGACAGAGTAGTGGCAATGTAGGAAAATGTGATCATGATCTTCTCCCCCAGCAACATAGAGAAGACACTGAGGATCCTGGTCAATACCAAAACGAATTAGTCTGTCCCTAGTTGACAAACATGAGTGATAGGCCAGCCATTGGATGAAAGCATATCGAGGAACCAAGAGTTTATGCTAAACCACTCCAGCCTAGGGGACAGGAACTTGAAAATCACGGATGCTATCCCAAATGGCTCTAGTTGAAACCTTGTTGATCGGAGTGAGGTCCCACAGGATCTGATCATCCCCATTTACTGTAATGGTGTGGCTACCATCAAAGTTCAGTATTCCCTGAATCATTTCTATATCCATACAAGGTTGAATGTTGGGGAGAGACCAAGCCCCGTTCTGAATAATAGAGCTTATTCGAGTCATGTTATTAGAACGAGGACACATGCTTCACTTTTGGAACCAGGGGTCATGCTATAGATGGATGTCATTGTCATTGCCCACTACATAACAGACATGCCTATGTAGAATTGGGCGAAGTAGGAGAAACTTCATCCAGATCCAAGAGCAGTCCGAGGGAATCTTAATGGTCCAAATAGAAAAGTTTACCAGCCTAGTAATCTTGACCCAACAGGCCCAAAGTGAGGTAGACCTTGCATCCAGAATTTTGCAATATAAAGAGGCCATCTGAGCTTTATTCCAAGTCTTCATGTCTTTAAAGCCTAACCCCCCTTCAAGCTTAGGCAGACACACCGTACTCCAGGCTACTTTGTGGCCACCCAACTGATAATATCCCCTTTCCAGAGAAACCTAGAAGCAATGATTTTGATCACAGTGAACACCGAACTGGGAAAAATAAAATGTTCGGTCCAAAATGCTTGGATGGACAAAATAACCACAGATATTAGTCTAGCTCTCCCAGCATAAGATAACCACTTGGTTGTCCATTTGAGGATGCGCTTAGACAACCTTTCGATTAAGGGAGCACAATCATTAAATGTCAGCTGAGAAGAAATAAGTGGAACCCTAAGAAATCTAACCGGTAGCTATCCCCAGAAGTAAGAGTTACTTTTCTGACCATTGGGACAAAGGTTGTTCTAAGTCAAGAATTTCAAGAGGGAGCTATGCACAAATTTAATGGAGGTGATGTCAGCCTTGCAGAATAAGAGAACATCGTCTGCAAAGAATAGATGATTAATTTTAGCCTCCTTGCAAAGACCGTGATACCTGAAGCCAGCGTCCAAACTATTAAGCAGATTAGACAGGACATTCATAAAAATGGCAAAGAGGTAGGGTAACATGGGGTCCACTTGTCTAAGTCCCGCTTGCCAGATAAGTACCCCTCCAAGGCACCGTTGACCTTCGCCGAAAACATACAAGAGGAGATACAAGCCCGAACCCAAGAGATGAATTTAGATGGGAAATTAAACTTTTGTAGACATCGAATAAGGAAATCCCAATTGACAGAGTCAAAAGCTTTGTGAAAGTCTATTTTGAGAGCACAACCAGGGGAGCCACTTTTTTGTTTGTACCCTCGAAAAAGTTCTTGGGCAAGAAGGATATTATCCGAGATGATCCGTCCCGGAATAAAAGCTGACTGGGCAGGATCAATGAGCTTATGAAGAGTTCTTTTGAGCTGGGTAGTCAAAATTTTGGAGATACACTTATAGAAGGTACTACAGAGGGAAATAGGCCTGAAGTCCTTCATGGTAGAAGGGGTGTTAATTTTAGGAACCAAAGCAATGGTTATGGCATTCATAGAACTATGCAGACAACAAGAATCAAAGAAGAATTTAACAGCTTTACAAAAGTGAGCACCCACAATATCCCAGGTGGAAGAAAAGAACTCAGCAGGAAAATCATTCGGACCCGGGGCCTTACATTTTTTCATGTGTCTTAAGGTAGAGAGAATAGACTCATCAGTGATAGGTTCTAAGAGGTCAACATGGTCATCTTCAATGAGACCATTACAGTCAAGGTTATCGAACTCATCCATATCAACAGGCAGCTGCTGATCCTGCCCTAAAGTGGCATGAAAATAATCCACAGCAACCATAGCCACATTAGCATGCCCACTAACAAGCGAACCGACATTATCATAAATAGCTAAAAGCTTCTAGCTATTCTAATTATCCTTAACATGATTAAAGAAATTACAAGTATTATCATCCCCTTCATCAAGCCACCTAACCCTCGACTTTTGAGCCCAAAACATTTCTTCTATGGTAAGCGCTTTGTCCAACTCCTGATCAAGTAAAACATGAGAGTGCCTGTCTAGAATTATAGCCTCCTGGATAGACTTAAGAGAATGCATGAGGTCATCTACATTGCTCTGCACCCTACCATCACCAGAATTGAGAACTTTGAGAGCTCTTTTACAAGTATCAAGACGTTTCCTTAGGATGAGCAGGGGCAGACGCATCATGAAAACTTGAGGGGGGGGCAAAATTTTCTACTATAAAATATGTCATGTGTTATATAAATTTTTTCAATATCTTAAATTAAAAAATTATATATAACAGTATGTATGAACCTATACACACGTATACAAACCACCATTTCTTCTATTATTTGTGTTTTATTAATCAGAAAATAGAAATTTGAATACTTAAGTTTGGGTTCTTAGATTTTATTATAATCAAAATTACTCATAGCTCAATATTACAGTAATAGCTTTAGAAAAGTTGGGGATGGTCAGGGCCCCCACAATCGCTACGTGTGTCCGCCCTGAGGATGAGCATACGATCTCCAGACAAGGGAAAACTCCAAGCCTTAGCAATACAGTCCCTGAATCCCCGAAGAAGAGTCGTATGAGAGAAAAATTGGAAAGGTTTCCTAATTTTATCTTCAGAACAAGGGCAATCCACAATCATAGGGTTATGATCCGAGAAGCCCCTTGGCTGGATAAGAACGTTGCTTAAGGGGAAGCAGCTCAGCCATTCCGAGTTAATTAAGCAGCGGTCCAGTCTTTTATAGATGGGATCATTCAACTGAAAGGATCCCCAACCATTTTAAGAGAGTTCTTAAGAAATTAACTGTTGACTGAATTCTATATATTTACACAGGGTCAGCGTCGTCCACTACTGATGTTATAGCTAGCCCATTTAGTTTGGGCAATCTATTCATCTATCTATATGTATATATATGTCTTCAACGAGACGCCGTATCGTCTCCTTTTGTACTTTATATGTGGAACTATTAGTTCGAAAGAAAACAGGAATCTAAGGGCAGTGGGCACACCAGCAATTTGGGAGTCTGTTTTCAGTTAATTTTCTGTACATGTTCTGTTTGTACATACAGTAGTAATTGTAAGAGAAAGAGAGAAGCTGGAATGTGAGAATATTTTGGGGTTTCTTAATCCCCATGCATAAAGATATTCAAGCTCTGTGTTTCTCACACTGTATGCACAATTAAATTACTAACTATGCTTTGGCCTTTGAGAGTGGGATATATGGTACGCTCGGTTTCCCATTCATTGAGACAGACAGTCCACCTTACTTCCCTTTTCAGGTCCTCTTCTTTTTGTGCAACACTCTATCTCTTTCCTCTTTGGAGGCCAGCCTACCCCATAGGCCATAAGCTTGTCGTAATTATAACTAAATTTATAATTAAGATTGATTTTAAAAGCGCAATTACAACTTTTAATCATGCAAGTATAGAAACTTTTTTTAAGGCATTGTAGTGTGATTGGTTGAACTTTTACTCGTAGATGATAAATCTAAGTATTGGTTATGGCTTTGTGATCGAGAGTTTAAATTCGGTCAAAGTAATCATGTTTGGGTTTAACTTGATTTGGTTGTGCATAATTTTTTCCATGATTAGGTTTTGTTACCTATATATATCAAAGTGTGCAATTATAATAACTCAAAGCTTTAGGGTTATCAGAAAAGGAGATCATTACAAGATTTGTACCATTTTGAAAGACTAGAAAGCCGCTGCATTATAATATAAAGTCACTGTAATAAATAAATCTTGTTTTTTGCATGAAAGAGAGTGACCCGTATATATCTCCACTCAGCAGTACCTGGTGAGTTGGCTTTGGTACTGATGCATTGATCAATTAGTCCTTGTTGTCACCACATGCATACCATTTTGCACTACAAAATCCACTTTGGACCCCTAAAACCAACCTCCGTTACAAGCTAGCAAGGCACAATTAACCCTTTCCCCTTTTCCATATATTTCAACCCATCTCTCCCTCTCATCTTCAATCTCTTTCGATTAAACCACTCAAAATCTCCTAGCTAGTCATCCTTAATTTGCTTGCTTGTACAATATCCTCAAGCTCCAACCTGTATAATCACTCATAAATCGATCTGTACGTATATGATTCCTATAAGTTTTCTTTTTGATATACACTTTCAAGTTGTCTCTCTATAATTTCTAATTAATTTTGTGTTGTTATATACTAATTAGGATCGGAGAGTGGAAAATATATAAACTTGAAAATAGATCCTTATAGTAGTAGAGACATGAGGACAGGAGGATTCACTGTCCAACAAGCTCTATCAGCGGAAGCAACAAGTGTAATAAAGCAAGCTGTGCAACTTGCAAGAAGACGCGGTCATGCTCAAGTAACCCCACTTCATGTAGCAAGCATCATGCTGTATTCTACCACTGGGCTTCTACGAACCGCTTGCCTTGAATCTCAATCTCACTCCCATCCTCTTCAGTGCAAAGCTCTTGAGCTTTGTTTCAACGTCGCCCTCAACCGCCTTCCTGCCTCTTCATCCACTGGCATCTTAGGGGGTCCTCAACACCCTTCTATCTCTAATGCTCTTGTAGCCGCCTTCAAGCGAGCTCAAGCCCATCAGAGGCGTGGCTCGATTGAAAATCAGCAGCAACCCCTTCTAGCTGTGAAGATTGAGATTCAACAGCTTATGGTCTCCATTTTAGACGATCCGAGTGTAAGTAGGGTCATGAGAGAAGCTGGATTTTCAAGTACCCTAGTCAAAACCAAATTAGAAGAGAATGTTTCTTTGGAACTATGTTCTCAATCTCCAGTTGGTTCAAGTACTAACAAATCTTCTTCCTCTAAGGAGAACAATAGCCTCTCAGTTTTGTCATCCCAGTCTTCACCTGTGCTAGGTCAAGAAAGAGCATGTAAACAAATTAGGGTTGACGATCAAGTAAAAAACGAAGACATGATGGGTGTGATAGAGAAGTTGATGAACAAGAGGATGAAAAGCCTCGTAATTGTTGGCGAAGAAGTAACTACCGTAGAAGGTGTTGTTAAAGGGGTGATGGACAAGGTCAACCAAGGGGATGTTCCTGATGCTTTGAAGGAAGTCAAGTTTATAAGTCTCCCACTTTTTTCATTTAACAACAATTCCAGAGGAGAGGTTGAGCAGAAGCTTGAGGACTTGAATAGGTGTATGAAAACCTTTGTTGATAAAGGGGTTGTTTTGTACTTGGGAGACCTCAAATGGATTAGTGATTATAGAGCAAGTAATTCTGGTGGGAGGAATTATTATTGTTCGGTTGAGCACATGATCGTTGAGCTTGGAAGATTGGCTTATGGATTAGGAGAGGGTGGTAGGTTTTGGCTTATGGGGATTGGATCTTTCCAAACCTACATGAAATGTAAAACTGGACACCCTAATTCACTTGAAGGTGTTTGGGGACTGCACCCCCATACAATTCCTGCTGCCAATTTGGGTTTGAGTCTCATCACAGACAGGTACATGATTAATGGCTATAAAATTTTATTTCGAGTTGGATATATATATATATATATATATATATATTAATAGATCATTTTCATGAGCAGAGTACTTGAGGGCTTCAAGGTTTATATAATGTTTCATTCACATCATTTTGTATAATTTTAGTTGTGTATTTCTATCACGCATACTTAATTGCTTTTATCATAATTCCATGATATTCAATTCTTCATGCGATTTTCTGTGTAATTTTTAAAACCCAAGAAATATCTGGTACACCTGGACCTTGATAACTTGATTCCGTTTGAAATCTTCCAATTTTAATTTTTTTAAAGTTTCTCAATTATGCCACTTTCTAGGGGCTTTAAATTGTAGCAGTACTACAGATCTAAAGTCACACAATTAAGTTCAAATATTCCTTAAAAGTACTTTACTTAGACTCTAGTGTATAAGCTAAGATTAAGTAGCTGGATCAATAACTTGGTGGATAATGTTTGCCAAAACGAATCTTATTCTCATCAACTTTTTCTCATATATATTTATCAACAGCTACGTACAAGATAAAGATAGAGGAAGCAAGAAAGCTGGTAGTAGATCTAGTTCGGTGGTGATCATTGAAGGTAGTGAGGAGACGCAGCTTACTTGCTGTTCTGATTGCTCAGCTAATTTCAAAGCAAACTCAACCCTCCCTTCATGGCTCAAGGATGAAAATAAAAGACTGAATGGTACTAGTGATGATCAGGTAAATTAAAATTTAGTTGCAACTTCTCTACAATTATGTATATATATTGTTTATTCAAATTTAGAAACTTATATTTGAAACCTAGCTTATATGTATTAGGATACTTATATCTTCTTAATATCTTTCAGGAAAATGTGTGGATCAAAGATTTATGCAAGAAATGGAACTCCTTTTGTAGGTCATCACATATACAATGTCAGCCATATGAGAAAACAGTAGCCTTTTCCTCGTCAACAATATCGCCTTGTTCATCCGCATCTCTTTTTTACAGTGACCAACAAAACCCTAATTTTTGGCCAGCGTTTGAATCAAATATGGGAATGTACATCCCTGAAAATGGCAGGCTGTCCAATCCTAGTTCCGCTCCAAATTCTATTTCTCCCAGCGACAACATGGAAATGGAATACATAACAAAGTTCAAAGAGTTCAATGCGGAGAATTTAAAGACTCTATGCAGCGCTTTAGAGAAAAAGGTCCCTTTGCAAAAAGATGTAATTGCTGAAATAGTTGGCACGATATTACAATGCAGGTCCGGAATGTTGAGAAGAAAAGAGAAAGGGAGGTGTTTTAATAAAGCACCTAAAGAAGAGACTTGGCTATTCATCCAAGGCATAGATATAGATGCTAAAGAGACGTTTGCAAGGGAACTGGCTAAGGTTGTGTTTGGCCCCTCTCATTCCAACTTTATGTCTATTTCTCTTAGCAATTTCTATTCTACACGAGCTGACTCCATCGAAGATTCAAGAAACAAAAGGTCGAGAGATGAACAAAGCGGTAGTTTCTTTGAGAGACTAACGGAAGCAATGTCTGTCAATCCTCATAGAGTTTTCTTAATTGAAGATGTTGAACAAGCAGATTATTGCTCACAAATGGATATAAAAAGGGCCATCGAAGGCGGAAAAATAAGAAATGCAGATGGCGAGGAAGTTAGTCTTGGAGATTGTATTATCATATTAAGTTGTGAAAGCCTCAGTTCTAGGTCAAGAGCCTGCTCTCCTCCTACTAAACAAAGAATTGATCCAACAAAACAAGAGAAATCGGTTTTAGAATCAGAGGAGACTAGTCCTTGTACATCTTTGGACTTGAATATATCATTTGAAGATGATGTTGCTGCAGATATGTTCATAGATGATATAGGTCTTGTGGAATCTGTAGACAGATACATCATCTTTAATTAAATTGATATAGGTCTTGTGGAGTTGTAAAAGAAAGACTATAACTAAACAAATTAATATCTGTATTATAATCCTAACTTACCTTTTTAAATTTCAAATAGTTTTTCTTTATTATCAATGAAATTATGGATGAAAAGAAGCTTCAACCTATCATATATATATGCAATTAAGCATTCGTAAAGTAAATGCATGTGCTAGCTTTTAGCAAAGGTTACGTAACATGATAAACATATTTTGTTGCAAGCTGATTGAACTATAATTGGTTATTAAAACGGCTGCAATTTTATTTTGATGCCATTTATTTATTTATATAAATATTGGAAAATCACGGTACAAATTTTAACGTACAGTCGTATATGTTACATTTGAACACATCCATTTGAGAAAGGAACAATTAGCTCCTTGGATGTAATCAGTTCTATATACACGTGCATTCGTTTGTTCATATATATTACGTAACATGCAATTAGATATAGAATATGTTTATTTTATTAAAAATGTTAATTTAATATAATTAAAATTATATATTAATAATGTGTATTATATATAATTAAGTAAACTAAATAAAAATTTTAATTATAAAATTTTAAATATAACATTATACAAAACTAATTTACATCATGTGCCATATATGGGATTTTGTTAATATTTTTATTATTTGTATTTGAATATTTTATTTAAATAATTTATATTTATTTTAGACTTCCAACAATTATTTTAATAAAATATGTGAAACTATATATAATTTCTAGTTTAGTTTATATGTATCTGTTTTTGAAAGAAATAAGATTTATATATTTTAATTATAGGATCAATAGTTAAAAATTAGGATTAATTATCCAACAACAAATCGACTATCAAATTTTTAATAGTTGAGTCTTAATAATATAATATAGACTAATTTACACTTTGCAACTCTTTGCATCTCAGAACTTTTAAAACCATCTCACATTACACCTCATAGACAAACTTCCGTCAATTATAACATTAATTTCATATTGTGTAGAGTTAATATTGGTATTTAATATTTAAACAGTTATTTTAATGTTCATATTTTTTAGATTTTGTGTTCAGTTCATTCCAAATATCTTATTTACATGGCTAAAATGTGTTATTAGTAGATTATTGATACAAATAATAATACTTAACAAATAATTTTGATTCTTATATCAAATTAAAGTTTGGTTCTCGTTCTTATATCATAGCTTATTATTTATTACACTTTCTACTTTTTGTACTAATAATCTAGTAATAACACATTTCAGCCATATAAATAAGATATTTAGGAATGAATTGGACATAAAATCTAAAAAATATGAACACTGAAATAACTGTTTAAATATTAAATAGCCATATTAACCCTCCGGAATATGAAATTAATATTGATAATTGACGGATGTTAGCTTAAGGGGTGCAAATTGAGACGATTTTAAAAATTTTGGGATGTAAAGTGTTGATTTGAAAATTATAAAACTCAAAGTATAATTCTTTAAAATCAAAAGGTTGCAAAGTCTAAATTAGTCTATATTATAAATTTGAATATTCTTAATCATAAATATTTGTTAATATGAAAACCGAAATTGGTAAATATTTATGTAAAATAAAATAAAATTAAAGAAAAGTAAATAAGTAAATACGAAACGTACAGAAGAAAAAATTAAGGGGGTTTATAGGTATTGATAACAATCCACTTATTTTTATTGATTATGTTTAATTTAAGATTTCATAGATTATATACATAATTCATAGAGTCCGCAGGGTTAATCATAAATTTAGTAGAATTTTTTGTATTAAGATGAGATTTTAAAATATTAAAATATATAGGATAATCCAACATAATCTATGGACTTTTAAAATCGATCCGTGTTAATAATTTTTTAAATACCCCTAGATTTTAATTGATTAGTAATACCCCTAGATTTTAATTGATTAATAATAATTCATATTGAATATCCATGAATTTTAAATTATTAATTAAAATCTTGATTGAATATCCCGGATTTTAAAGTACGGTTTAAAACCCTGATTGAATACTCCCGGATTTTAAAGTATTATTTAAAATCCTGATTGAATACTCTCAGATTTTTAAAATACAAAAAATATTTCACAATCCCAGTTGAATAAACTCCTAATGTAGATTATAATTAAAGAGAGGAATATAATAATAAAGAATTCATAGAAGAAGATATCATCTGTTTATATAGTCAATTTTTAAATCCAATTTGTTTAATAACAACACCTTAACACAATATAAAGTCTAGTTTCGTGTGAAGTCTGCAAGTGTTGTCCTGCCAATTCTACAAAGCAGAAAACATATATTTAGTCCCAGTAACGTGCTTTGCGAGAGAATAACTTTCCTGCCTTCGGTTTTCGTAACACACAACGTAGATTCTCATATTTCGAAAGCACCAGAAAGTAGAGCATTATAAGTATTCAAAATAAACTACTCCACTAATAACCAAAAAAAAGTTAACTAGCGAGCACAAATTATTTAAAGTAAAAATTATTTAACATAAGCATCTAGTCTTTAAACCATAAAGATGTTTCTACTTTAGAATCTAAAAAAGATTACAATCTCCATGGTTTTACTTGAGATTGACCAAAAGAGATGAGTATGGAATTTTAATGATCCGTCTGCTTGAAAAGTTAGAAGTTTCGAGATGTAATGTAAATTATTCAACATTTTCTTTCACATTGATAAACGGAAAAGAAGCTATCCTCTTTTCAAATTACATCTAAATCGTTTTCTTTATTATCTTTTTTCTTTCTTTCTGAATTCGTCGAGATCTACTCTTTGGTTAAAAATTAAAAATGCCATGCAAAACTATATAACTTAGAAATCATTATATTTAAAAAGCTACCGCAGCTAATTATTTATATTTATATTGCTTATTCATTTTTTCCCTTGTTTAGGTATCCGTTCCTAAAAATGATTATGTGAAGTTGTGAATCTTTTTAAAACTGAACAGAAACTCAAAGTGAATAATTAACCTAAAACTAAGGGATCTAGTTTTGTGGAGAAAACAGTACCTAAACAATATGACGTACTTAAACAATATTTTTGTTAATATGCATATATAATTAAACAATATGACAGTTACTTCATAGTTCATATATATACATATGTATTAGATTATTTTTGAAGAGGGTATTCATTGAAAACTTTTCAAAGGTGTTCAAAGATAAATTTGACATTTGATTCTGGGTCTAAAATGATTAAATGAATAATATCATCATATTAATATGAAATTCAGTATCTAATAAGTGACATCAGAGTTAAAGGTTAAAAAAAATATCTTAGTTAACAGCTGCAGTTGTGATTTTGCGAAATACTCTCGGCATGAAATGTGATTAAAGATTTTGTTGATACTTGATAGTTTGTGTTGAGAGTCTTTTTGAGACTGTGGTTGTCAGTCATTAATTTTTTGAATTAATGAATTCAACAATATAAAGGTTATAAGACTGATAATTTTTGAATTGACGAATGACGGGAGATTGTAGGGGTGTTTAACTCAACCCCAAAAATAAAAGAAAAATTACCTTTAAATATGAGCAGTCAATTTTATAAATTGAAACATCAATCGAAATACAGATAATACCACAGAGACTGGGATGTGGACATGGTTAATATTGATGCAGTATGTGGCCGAATCTAATGACTTCTTTGTTGGGCAAGGTTGTTTTGATCTTTTAGGTTGCTTTTAGTTTTTTAAATCGTTCATTCCTAAGCATTGTGTTGCTGGTCTTGTTTTTAATTTTATCTTGACTGGATTTTGCAGTAAATTGTAAGCACTAGTGCATGGTAAGAACTTGTCGTACGTACCCTGTTTTCTATTTTAATTAATTATGTTATTTAGCAAAATATAGTAATCTGCCACTCGAATCTAATTTTCCCTCAAAAGCATGAAGGAATATACTCCATGATGAATGTTTTTAAAAATTGTAATAGGATCCAGAAAGTGGACGCTCCTTTTTAAACAAAGCTGATCACTTTTTTTTCGCTCCTTACGGGTCATCTTTAACCTTTTCCTTCTGATAGAGAACTATTACTATGATCTGGGTACCTTTTCGTAGAATGCTTATCCTTTTTATCTTTTTGGTTATCTCTTAGATGGTGAAACAAAATGTTTTAAGGGGTGGTTTGGTTCGCAGAGTGGTACGAGATTGGAATCGGAAATTGGGTTAAGAAGTCATGAGTTTATTTCTGATATCATGTATTTGGTTGAGTGTCGGAATGAATATATTTGATTTAATAAATTTTGAGTTATTAATTATAATTAATTTAAAATACTAATTAATTTATTATTTTAATATATTTTTGTATCATTGATTTATTTCATATTAAATATTTACATTTAATTACTTAAATAGAGATGAAAATATTAAAATAAGATGATTCTTCATACCTACCTCCCCTTGAGTATCAAAAATCCATACCTTATGGGTTTGAGTTCAGTGGCGGACCCAAACTAAAATTTTAGTGGGGGCATTCGCGATTTGAAGAAAAATGACGAGTTCTAATTTTTAATGTTTTTATAATTAGTTAAATTATTTTATAATTGTAAATACTATATTTAAATATTTAAATTTATCTCTCGGAATATATTTATAAAATTATTTTATAAAATTGAGGATCTTCTATAAAATTATGAATATATTTATAGGTTTTTCACTTCATGAATTTCATAAGCTTATAAATATATATATATATATATATATATATATATATATATATATATATATAATTATATCCTATATATAATAAGAATAAGAAGAATCTTATCCAAATACTATCAAATGTCAAGAGTTCGAATCTCATTAATGATATAATAAATATAATATGCATATTATATACTAAAAATATTAATAGGCATAATTAAAATTCTACTTAGTCTAGGACATTGTTTAATATACAATTATAATAATTCAAATTATATCTATTTTTAATTATTTAAGAAAGCACATATTTAATTTAAAGTTTAACTTTTTTATTAAATAAGATTATATCTTATTTAAAGTTTAACTTTTTTATTAAATAAGATTATATTTTATTTAAAATTTAAAGTTTAACTTTTTTATTAAATAAGATTTTATTTAAATTAAATTTTAGTGGGGGCATTATACTAATTTTAGTGGGGGCATTAATATAATAATGTAAATTTTCCTTCACAAACAGAAAATTTCACTGGGGCCTTTGCCCTCACTGTTACGGTAGTAGGTCCGCCCCTGTTTGAGTTATGAGTTTCAAATGATCTTTTTTCTCAACCAAACATGTATGAATTTAGTAGGGACGAAACTCATAGAATGAGTTGAAACAAACGATACTTTAGACATAACTGGTAATGACAACTAATTAGCATCGACCTCTTGAAGTATGTCAAAAGCTTTCCTAACCCATCCCTCGTAAATAACTAAAGAGTTAATTGTCAATAGGCCTGTTTTTACAATTTATATGAATATTAATTCAGACCAATTTATAATTTTTTCTGGGTTATATACACTTGTAATGCATATATGTTATTCTCGCACAATATATTCTCCGAATTTTCAATTTCAAAATAATTTCTATGAAATTTTTCCCTATATAAATTTCAATGGAACTAAATCTTACATTAGTTGTGTTTCTATGTTTACTGTGTATAGCTAGTGTCTACTGTTTTGGAGTTTAATATTATCAAATCATAACCCAGATGAAGAGGATTCGGCATTTCGGCTAGAAGCCTCGAACTAAATTCTTGGCGCCACCAATTATGAGATATGTCTTCATTTCTTGTGCATCTCAAATCAGAGGTTGAAATAATCCCGTCTTTCCAGTTACTTGGAAAAAATAAAAGAATAAATGTGGGATACATACAAAGTTACCAGCCATTCAGAAAAAATTGATGTAACAAAATTTTCGACCATGATCACCAAATGTAACCATATAGATATGTAGAAGTCCTATATAAATCTATAGAATTAATATATTCAATCAGAGAGCTCGTTTATTGTCTATTTAAGAACGTGAATTTTATTTGATATTTTGGATTTGATTAAATGACATGTTTGAATAATCATAAGAATTTGGATTTGAATTTTATTTGAATTTTCAAGAAATACAAATATGAGAATTTAAAATGATAACTCAAATTCTGTCATTTGAGATTCATCATTTGAAATGAAATCAAAATTTTCAAACACAATTTTAACGTATTTGTTAAAACGAGTTATCAGAACATCTCCAACAATCACTTAGACAATACTATTAAATATTAACTCTTAATTACTTGAGTTATAATTCTAATCTTTATAATCTCTGATGGACTCATTTACCGATGCCTCTTAAATAATTTTTTTATCACTTTTTATTACTCCCTCCGTTCAACCCATTTCTTTACGTTTGGTATAGAGGGTTCGGTACGCATTTTAAGGTGCATATAAAGTATAATTTCGTAACTTATTTTTACAACTTTTTGTTTTTTTAATAAAAATTTAAACATTCAATTTTTATTCAAAAACCAAAAATTATATGTTAGGAATATATTTATTTGATGATGTACAAAATACTAGAACAGAATATAGCATAGATATATCTGTAATAGAATAAGTCTTTCTAGTCTCTGATCAAAGTAAAGATAAATCAGAGTCTAGTTAGTCCATGTACAATTGTCAAGAGTATTTATACTTAGAAGATTTTCTAAAGGAATAAAATCAGAGTCTGGATGCAAATCATAGTCTGAAATTCAATCAGAGTCTATAAACTATCAGAGTCTATAATCTATCAGAGTCTGAAGATCATCGGAGTCTGAAGGCTATCAGAGTCTATAAAGCTGAAGCTGAATTTGGAAGATGATCACAGTAATGGAAAGTCTTTGATTATAAAGGCAAATATATTGCAGATATGTTATGGAAAGGAAGGAAAATTACAAAAGGAAACTATTAGCTAATAATTATGAATTATATTCCTATTGTAATTTGGTTTTCTGTTATTAGTTGATAGACATAAACACTCTATGTAACCTATTATAGTCGTTGAAGTTTTTAAGAACATAGAGATAGAGAGAGTTTATGTGAGAAACACAGAAAAGCTGATAGGGTTTGTGTACACCCTGGGAGAGTTTGTATTCATACATCAATAATACAAATAATATTTATTCATATCTTTGTGTTTGATCTTTGTTCTTAATTAAAAGTTTTAATCTATAGTGAGTTGATTTTAATCAGGCAAAAAGAGCACACAAGTATTCAATCCCCCTTCTACTTGTGTAAGAGGGAAAACATTGTAATAATAAGTTACAGAACTATACTATATGCACATTAAAATGCGTGTCGGACCCTCCCTCTGAAACGTAAAGAAATGGGTGGGACGGAGGGAGTACTAGTAAATGTTCTCATGTTGTTTAAAGAGAAAGAATGATGTTATGAAAAAGTTAGAAATAAGTGATGTATATTACTAATAAAGAATGGAATACGGAGAGGAGAGAGACTCCTTGAATTGAGGAGGTTGGAAGAGCTCTTAATTAATTGATGAAGATTCAGAGGCTCTTGGAACTTGATTTTGGAAAATTCTCCCCCATAATATAGGTTAGGAGCTTGAATAGAAATGTTGGAGATGCTCCCTTTTGTAAATGTATATGCGCGCACCAGTTGTCAAATTCACTGACAGTGCTAAATCTTTTTTATGGTGTTGCATATTTACCTGACAATTCGTTCCTGTCATTTACTTTCGTATTTCGTGTACTCAAAAGTCAAACGCTATTTGCATAGTTGCTTGAAAAATAAATTGTATATTTGAAATCTATGCAAAAAAAATATATGAAATAGACATTCAAATCATGTAAAATAGAGTTATAATAATAATACATATTAAAATTTCATAATCATACTTTTATCATTAATATCACTCATTTTGCATCTATTTTACATGATTTAAAAGTCTATTTCATGTATATTTTCACAAATATTTCAAATATACAAATATGTTTTCCGGTCTGAAATCGATTCTATTATTTTTTATTACTTTTTACTTAATAGAATGGTATCATACGTAGAAAACCAAAAATACAAGGTTACCACAAATAAAAATAAAAAATGTGATGGTACCATTGACAAAAGCCAATTGTATAATAGTACGATAGAGAATATCCCTTTTATAAATTAACTATATAAATTATCATTAATATCATAAATTATTAGTTAGACTTAATTCCAGATTAATGGTCTGTAGTTTAATTTTTTCACACGAAAATGACTAAATTATTAATTATGTCAAAGCGATGGCTAATTGTTGAATTTTTCAACACTTAGTGGCTCCAAATATAGATAAAAAATATTTCTACATATAATATTTCATAATTTCCAAATATAAAAAAAAATATTTCTACATATAATACTAAATAAATTAAATTATTATTGAAAAAAGAAAAAGAAATTAAAATCATATCAAAGAAATTAATTAATAAAAATTTATTCAAAAAAATAAAAAAAAGGAATTATGAAAAAACTCTGTGCATATATAAATCACCTGTCTGATACTTTATACTTGTAGTATAGTTTGTCATCAAATCATTTAATCCATCAGATCATTCGATATAAATCATACTAATACGAACTTGTGATATGAGTTTCTCATTTAAAGTATGTTTGAATATATGTGAATGGGGTAGCCCCTTCGTTTTCAATGCCAGTTAAAAGAATAAAAAAATTGATGAAAACAGGATCAGCAAGTTTGTTGTGATACTACAGGGAGCCTATTTTTGGTCAAAAACTAGTGTGTTATCGCTTTGCATGGCTGCTGGTACCGGCCTAACAATATTACCCGTCTGTGTTTTTATATTTGTCGTTTGATTTTTCTGCACGTAATTTAAAGTATTTTGATCGCATAGTTAAAATAATTATTTTTAATTTTTTTTTTGTGAATTTTAGTATAAACTATATATTTTTATTCAGATTTTTTTAAAAAAAAATAATTATTTTAACTATACGGTCAAAGCACTTTGAGATGTGTGTAGAAAAGTCAAACATCAAATATAAAAAAACAGAGGGAGTAATCATTAGCAATTATTTAATTGTTCATTACTCCCTAAAGAATACTCTTGTATAAATAATAAAAAAGAGTATTTTAGAATCTTACCTAAACACTCATTTAGATTCTAAAGTTTAACATCAATTATGTTTTTTTATGAATAAAAATAGAATCTAACATGAGATTAACAAAAAATCATAACATAATTATTTATAAATTTCATTTTTATAAAAAGTATATAAGATTCTATGTTGGATTCCATCTTAGATTCTTTAATATTTGATTTTTAAAATTTAGATGAAATTCGATGTTATATTCGATATGTTAGGATTTATTGTAGTTCAATTTTGTGATTCTAATCTTAACAAACCATTTCTCATAAAAAAAAAAGTGTTTTGATAGTTTTATTCCGTATTCTTTATGTAAGGATGTTATTTATGTAGTGCAACCCTTGTTTAATATATACTACAATATATAAAAAGATAAAATGTACAAGTTTTATTAAATCAGAAACTTTAATTTATTTTAATTTATAATATTATAATTATATTGAAATTTATAAATATATAGTATAGTACAAAAATAAATAAGATACATTACACAAAATGATATTATAAGTATAGATAAATCTGGAAGTTTGTCCGAAACAATCAAATTTTGAATACAATTGAATATTATTGGGCTTTTAGTTTTATAGGGCTGGTTCTGAAAAGTCTAAAAAGTTTATCACGCGGATGTTAATGCTTTGTAAAGTGGGCCGACTCCTCCCAAGTGTATTTTGGATACGCCCTTGGTTTTCGATTTCTATATTTAATTGGAGAATGTTTTCTATTTCGCGAAAATTAGCACATCATTTATTAAAAATTTATGTATTTTATAAATAAAAATATAATTATAAAAATATATATATTTAAAAATTGATATTTTTTTTGCACAGTACATACATATTATGTATTTAATACATATTATGTATATGAAACTCAGAATATATATTATGTATTCCGAATTCAATACACATGTACTAGATTTTGATCTAGTAAAAGGTACACATTTTTTAATTTTCAAAATTTATTAAAAATTTATGTTTTCTAACGAGGCTCAGGTGCGGAGCCTTCCACTTGGTGGTATCCCGACTTTAAGTCTATCTTGGCGACTATATTTTACAATCTTGAATCCATAAAATGTTTATTACTTTTTGAATTATTATATTTGTATATGTAATCTTGTGTGTGAGTATAGTTTGTATGTGTGTGTGTATATATATATATATATAATTCACTATATTTTGTCATGTATTAAGCCGGGAGTTTTCACGGAAACAGCTTTCTAGTTTTAGACTTCACTCTGAACGAGATATACAGGATATGTTTGGTTTGGTTATTGAATATAAAAATTATCACATGTTTCATAAAAAATATAAGTATTCTGTGAATAGAAAATATAATTATAAAAGTAATTTATACCTTTAAAAATATAATTAATAAAAATGTAGTATATATGCAGAACATAATAAATATGTTCATAATTAATAATTTTATACATATCAATAGACCCCTTAAAGAGGCGTAAATCACATTTTTTCCGAGAACATATTTTTTGTTTCAAAAACTCATCAATCCATTCTTCGATTACTTATTTACGATGATTTTAAACCTGCAACGAAATATAATTTTTTTGACAAAAAGCAACTATTTTCTTTACTAATTGCCTGTATTTTCGTTTATTGTTTAAAACTAGAAATTGCGTTACTCTTCTCTTTTAATTCGACTATTGGTGCACCACAAAAAACTTTTGGTATGTATAATTTCAATTAAAATTGATTGACTTGTGTAACGGAGTGTTTAAGCTTTGTCGATTATAAATTTAATTAATATGACCAAAAACCTCACATTTTTTATATGGTCTTCAATTATTTTTTAAACAAAAATGCATATGATTCGGTTTTAACATACGCCATGAATACCCGTCAACAGTTCCATGCGAATTGCTTCAAAAGAAAGAAGAAAAAAAACAGTTCCATGTAATTATGAGCTCGACCCGAAAAGTCACATGCTCGCAAACTTTGGATCAATGAAAGGGCAGAATGCGTGAACATGTCTTTTTCTTATTAACCCACTCAACCAGAAAGGTGTATTTATATGTATGTATCATATGCGATTTCCCCCCCTACGATATTTTTTACCCTTTCCGTGCCGCACTCATTTTAAAATGTTTGATGCATAGCTAAAAGTTTTATTTTTTTAAAAATATATATAAATAAGTCGTTTGATATTATTATTCATAAAAAAGTTCAAAAAAATTATACATTTAGCTATATGGTCAAAATATTTTGAAAGTACTATATATAATCCATCATAGTCGCTCTCAAGTCTCTAGTACTTGGTATGGATTGAAATTAAAAATTAGGATAGAATATTATAAAATTAGATTTTTATTTATTAAATATTAAAATATATGTGTGTTTTATTTTAGATATTATTAAATAATAAGTTAATTTAATTTATTATTATAAAAATTATATACTTTTTTATTATTTTAAATACATTTTAACAAATTACATATTCATACTATAACAAATGGCTAAATTGTCCATCTAAAAAATAATCATATATTTAAACGGTATAAGCGAATGCTCTGTAAATCAAAATATACTGAACGATCATAAATTTAGGAAGAAAATCATATTTTAATATATATTATATATATTTTTAAATTTTAATTATTTTTATAAATTTCATCTGTCTTTTTATTAATGAATCAATTTATTATTAAAAAAATGTAAAATAAAATCACCGTTTTCGACGGAAAACAACTGCCATCCGTCGCTTGTGCTTTAAATCTATTTCGAAGTAGTAATTTAGCACGTCTATAAATATAAATAGAATAGGTGTAACAAAAACATTTTAGCGTAAAAATTGTGAATTTTTTATTAAACTTTGTAAAATCATAATAAAAAATGTGAAAAAAATGTTTAGATATTTTTTTTATAGTTTTGTATATAAAATTATAGTTCTGCATTATTTTTTTTATTTTTTATTACAATCCTGCAAAAATTAGGTAAATTTTCCGCGTTAAAAAGTTTTTAACGGAATATTAGCCAATAGAATAATATCAAAGATACTTATATACTCTCTCAGTCTATTTTTATTATTTTATAAAAAATTATTTTAATATAGGGATGTCTGTTTTTTCAAAAGATTGATATATATGTAACCTTTAAAATTACCGTTACATTCACTATTATCAAAATTTAACCGTATTTTTAAAAATTAATTATATATATTTATATTTCAATATAAAAATAAATATACATATATTAATTATTATACTATCCAAAAATTTGAAAACCAGTCAATTTATTAATTCATTCAACAATGGAATACCAACCTGGTATGTAAACCATGGTACGTAGAATCTGTCTCTCTAATTCTATAAACAATGTTGTTTTATATTAGATTTTATGATATATGTTAAAAAAAATCTAATAACATTTCATATTTAATTTATCATTTTGTTTATACTGTATATCGTAAATTTGATAGTGTCTGCTATAACTATTAAAATAACATAATTTCTAAATACAGGTCATAATTACTGAATACAGGTCGGTGAAATTACTATCATACCCATTCACTTTACATGGTTTTTTGTGCGCAGCGGTTTATATTTGTATGTATTAATTGACCGACCCATGCCTTGATTAAATCCAAGACTGCCCATTTCTATTTAGAAAAAAATTAGTAAGTACTTTTTAACTATCAATTGATATACTATTTTATAAAAAATGATATATTTTTTAATATGTATAAATCAGTTATATATAAATATATTAATTATAAATTTTATATTTAAAAGAATATTAATAGCCATCAAATATTTATAAATTAATATTTTTTATAAAATTAATTTTTAAGTTTTAAGTTTTAAATTTTGAATTTTAACTTTTTTCAATAAATTATATTTCAGTCTCTATTACTATATTTTTATTTAATAATAATTTAAAAAATATTAAAATTTTAAGTTTTTATACCGTGATTGTTATGTATTTTTTTATTTCATTATCTTAATAAATAATTCATTAATTTGAGTGTTTACTAAATTTCAATTTAGATCTTAAAATTTATTTATAAATTTAAATTTAAACAAATATTTATTAATATAACGGAATAAAAAATTATTGTAATATTAATTAGAAATCATAATATTTTTGCATATAAATTTAAATTATTCTATATTCTTTTAGCCTGAATATTATTTATTAGCTAATTAATATAAATTTTTTATTCAAATTAATCACACATGTAATTTAATGTTTTAAAAGAATTCATGCGAATATATAAAATAATTATTTAAAATTATATTATATGAGTAAAATTATTCATTAGTCCCTTTAATGTTATCAATATTATGTAATATTAAATAATTTTAATAATAATAATATATAATATATTAAGTGTACGCAAGTAAACTTCATTTAAAAATAATTTAATAATCACAATAAAAAGTTTAAAATTTTAATATTTTTGTCATTATGATTATATTAATAATATAGTAATAGGATTGATCGACTAAAATTCAAAAAACATATAATATAATTTATTGAAAATATTAAAATTTTAAAAATAGAAAACTAATTTTAAGATAAATATTCAGATATTATACATAGAATGTTAGTATTAACGATGGCATGTTAGAAAGAGAAAGTGTGATACTGTATTGTCTAACTGTTTCTTGGTATTTGTTACATATGAGAGAAAGCTCGATTCTTCACGCACACACTGCATTAATGTAAAAATGATACAAAAAATTTAAGAAGGTTATTAGTGTAATTTCAGCGTCCTGTATTAAGTAATTTTGACATGCATTTAGCACTACCCTTAAAATAATCCTAGTAGGTTATAAAAGTCAAAACATATATCCCTTATATGGTTTGATTTATTTATAATTTTACATACACCCAATAGTAGTTGGGACGACTCTTCACTTGCTAAAGAAATGAGTGGACTAAGCAATCTCGGCAAAGCTCTCACCGTTATTTTCATCTTCTCACTCATTGCCCTCTTATCGGAACTCCTCTACGTTCTCTGGCGTCGCCGCATCCTTTTCCGGCACCACCGTGATATTCCACAACAAACCGTCGTTGATCACCAACCCGACATAATATCAACTTCCGATGTTTCATCAACTTCACCAAAAAAAGATCTACTCTACTTCTTATGTTTAGGAAATCAGTCCCGGGTCGAGCCCGACGGGTCAGCTCCGCCCCATAAGGCAGATTGGTCAGTAGAAGACGATGATGTGGAGATCATTGATTTAAACAAGTTGAAAGAAATGTACGGACCGTCTAGGATTTTGTTTACGATAAAAGAGGAGGAGAAAGAAGATTTGGAGTCCGAAAAGTCTACAACAAAGTCTAGAAATTTGAGCCAGAGTTCTGGAGACACCGGAGCTTCGCCGGAGTTTGTGGTGGCGATTCAAGAAGTGATTGAAGAAACTCCATTCTCAACGCCTTGTGACTCGCCGTTGTATTTTACTCCGGCGGCTTCTCCAGTGCATCAGATCATAACCCGAGCTTGTGCTGATGAAACGTCGTCGTAGTAGTTGTAGTCATATGTCGTTATGTCAAGGTAGGTTGATTCAAGTGTTTTTCTGCCGGAAGATGGTGGCGGTTTTTATGGCGGTGAAAAAAGTTATAAGTCACCGGTACAGTTTGGTGTAGTAGTAAGAAGTTGTAGAGTGGTGTACTCTACATTAATTAAATTTGTGGGACTACGTACAGAGTATTTAATTATGCATGCAAATCAAAGATTTGACGTTTTACTTTCTTATGTGAATTAAATTCTGCACTTGAGTTCTTACATGTACTACAGGATGACAATTTAAGACGGATGTTAAGATCCAAAAAAGAACAATCATAGTATTTATTTTGAAATTTTAAATTGAATAATAAGTGTGGTTATATTTTTTTTGCATGTCAAGACAAGTGTGTCAAAAATTAAAACCATGGAGTATTATTTAGGAATCGTATAATATTTACTCCGGTGAAGATGTAAGAACAAAATTTTAGCTAAAAATAGGAGGAGTACTGATAAAATAAAGTTGAATAAAGAAAAGTAAGAACAAAAGTGACAAAGAACACTTGGTCAATCCCTTGCCAAAATTTATTTTTAGCCAAATCTATTATATTTTGTGTAAACATCAAGGAAAGTGTAGTTACGACATGCTTAGGGTCATGTACTTCTAATATTATAATTTAAGAATCCTGTATGTCAATTAGCCATTAGCAGTTAATTTGAGCGGATTCCATTAGCATTTAATTGTAACGGATTGAATTAACTGACTAACTGATTTGAATAGGAGTTTTGACTAATGAATTGGAGTAGTTGTTTAAAAAAATTGTTTGATAATAAAATATTTTAATTAATTTTTTATATTTAAACTAAACATATAACTAACCTTTAATATAAAAAGCTCCTAAAAATTCTTTTTTCAAAATTAGTTTTTCACCTCAATAAGTCATTTCAATCAGCTAACTACCAAATATACAAAAGAATAACTTGGTCAAATCTCTAACTTATCTCAATAATCTAATTTATATTCAAGCCTCTAATTTCCAACTTGGCCAAAATTTGTTTAGTACTCACAACAAAATGATATTGTATTTAGAAATATATTTTAATTACAAAATTAATATATAAAAATTATTAACTAACACATTTCATATACCATTATAATAATAGACCAAATTTTTAATATTTTAATTTTAGTAATATAATATAAAAGTGTATAAACCCTTAAATTGTACCTAGAGTAGAGTTTTGACCTTAAGCAGTTTTCTAGCACGAGTAAGACCAGTGCTTGTATTAAATTATTAATGATGATCCGCAGGTCCACTGAACAAAATCCTCCAATAGTGAGTTGACATGATAATAAATTTACTTATTCACTCCACGCCTACACGGCATCAGAAGTCTAGGAAAAAATCGAAAGTCGACTTGATAACCACCGCTTTAGTTTTGCTTTACTCATGCGTACATGCCCCTTCGGACTGCTGAGAAAACGAATCCAACTAATTCGACTTCGAAATTGATTTATTAAAAGTAAATATAATAAATAAATTTTATTTATAATTTGAACGAATATTGAGTTAGATTTTATTACTCTAATATTCGATTATGTTTATTCCGAGTAATTCAAATAATATTATTATATTAAATACGTATTTATACATATAACATAATCAACTCCAAAATTCGTATATTACAATATTACATATATTATTATATACATAATATATTATTTATATAATATTTATGTCAACATAACTCTATAAAGTAATCACATTTTTGTTTTTAGTAAATAATTATTTTAATATTATATATGAATTCAAATTTTAACTATGTTAAAATGAGTAGTTCGGTATCAGTTTAAGTCGAGTATTAGTCTATTCGAATACGAATATTAATATTTGAATTTGGATTGAATTTAATAAAATTTTAAAATTTTAAATTCAATTAAAATCAAAATAAATAATTATAAATTCAAGTTAAATCTTACAATTTTTACTTCTTTCTTAAAGTTTTTTTAATTATGTTTAATATATAAAAACTTGTCGGAAATTACAATTGAATTGATCCGACCAATTATCTTACAATTTCCAAGTTGTTATCTTACTGTTTCGAGTTGCAAGAGACTTGTTAATGAAAAAATTATTATCTTACAATTGGAGTTGGATGAGAAAATTGATTTTATCAAAATATTTTTATTTTTGATAAGAATATCTAGGTGATTTGATCGTTTAATAAAAATTATATTTTTTATATTAAAATTTTAATTTATAAAAATTAAAAAAAAATATGACTTTTTATTAGATGGTCAAACCATGTAAATATGTGTTTCAAAAATTAAAATGACAGATAGAGAAACAGAAAATGTAGCATAATCTAATATTTATTATTCTAACTAAGAAAGACTAATCGAAGTAATAACCATGGATCACGGCTAGGGATGTGGTTGGATCCAGAACCGGACCGAATAAATTGAGAATCGAATTGTCAATATTTTTGGAATTGAATTGGACCGGATTTTTGTTATGTACCGAACCGAACGGACCGAAATTTTTTTCGGTCCATATTTTTCTATAAAAATATAAAAATTAAATAAGGTGAATTTTTAAGGGAACATAAATACAAATATATTAAAAATTAATTATTAAATAAGTTGGTATTAGGATATCAGAGCAAAAATACATTTATCAAACTTATATTATATAAATATATATTAATAAAAATATATTATATATAATAAAAATAAATAATATATAATTCGGTCTATTCGGTTAGGACTAGATTTTTTTAAGGACTGAACCGAACTTTAATTTGATCCGGACCGTAAAATCAAATAAATCAAAATTTTAGAAAAAATGAAGCTGAACCGAACCGAACCGAACCGAAATTATACTATTTGGTTAAATTTTTCGGTTCCGGTTCCTTGCTAAGCCCTAATCACAACTATATCCTTCGTTTCCCTATTGTGCGGCCCCTCTAGTGATAGTGAGATTGCTGATTGCTCCAATAGTCCAATCTCCACCCAACTGTAGATTTATATGTTGAGTTCCGTACCGTCTCTTTTTAAGCGAATGAAAGAGCCCATTCAGTAAACATAGTCTCTTAATCTCTTAGTTGACTCTTAAATAAAATTTAAAATATTAAATTTCTAATCATTTAACAAATTTTAAAAAATATCAATTTCAATAATATTCTTTATATTTCCACTCTATTTTATTTTTTATTAATATATAGACCCAATTATGATTTAAAAAAATTAAAAAAAGTAATGAATGTTTTTGAAGAAAATGAATATTTTATTAATATAAAAAAGTTAAGAATCATGTAGTGACTCTCTTATTAAATAAGAGGAGAGAAAATGCTTCTAAGATTTTTAGGAGTTACTAGAAATCTCTTGGAGATCTATTTTTTGGTATGATATTTATTTTTTGATTTAGGAGTTTGTTTAAATAGCTTACCGGAGATTATCACTATTTGATTATAAGTAAGAAAATTGAATTTTGTTTATAAATCTGATCAACTGAACTAATGTTTCTCATAAATTCGTAGCTCGAGGAACATATAAAAGGTATTAAGTTACTAAATAATTATTGTTGTAGTAAAAAGAAACTAGCTATGTATAAGTAATACTGTAATGTTTATTTATTTACAACCGGAAAAAGGAACACGACCCTACAGAAAAGTCCAACATATATATCTAGTCTAGAATACAATGTGCTAATAAATCGACCATGACTAAGCACGGTAGTAGGTATAAAATGTATATAATGCGCTAATAAAAAAAATAGATAGATACAAAATAACATAGAGAAAAAACAAATGATCGCCTGGATGACAAAACAATCAACAAGCTGCTCAACGTAAATAAAGAAATAGCACCAACACCCATCACAGCTAAAGGAGAAGCCACCGTTAATTAATATAATATAATATAATATAATTAACGCCTCCAATCAAAATCGCACTTCTTGGTCTGAAAAGTACCAGTAGATTTACCATCAGAATTCAATGGAAGCCTCAATTCACACTCAATACGAGGCTTGAACTTTGGCTTGATACCATCCCTAACCTTGAACCTGATCTTCATGTAAAGCTTCACATCAATGCTATAAATCCCGGTTGTTTTCTCTGAGTTAAACTTATTCAAATCTTTGTCTATAAGCACAACAATGTTTTGACCTTTGAACAAAGCGAACATATCTTCAGTGGATTTGTGACCTTGATAAAACTTTTGTATATCAGTTGTAGCAACTCTCTCGCCTTCGTATAGAGCCCTGGCTTCAATTTTGTCGTAATAAACTCCGAGACGCTTGTTGGGATTTCTTACTGTCATGTTAACAGCGAGATTGTAGTACATGGTTTGGTTACTTGTGGAATAATCAAATTGCGTGAGAGTGGCATCTGTGACACGGAACTTGAGCGGTTGAGGACGGTAGATGAGCCAAAATATAAGAACTATAACACCAACAATCACCAAGATGGTGCATATTATTTGGAACACTAGGTTGAAGAAACAGCTACAAAGGCAGCCTAGTAAGCCCCCGCCTCCGCCGCGACGGCCAGGGCGGTACGAGGATTTGGTTGGTGGTGGGATTGAAGGACCGTAGAAGGCCCCGTTCAATTGTGGCTGTGGTGCTTCTCTCATATATTTTTTTAAACAACAAAAAAGAGTAATCAATAGAGCTAGAGGGGGTGAATGAACGATATGTGTGTGTGTGTAAATGAACAAGTAATGAATTTATGTAAATAAGTTTTGTTGTGGATGATAATATTATGATCTATGAAAACATATATATAGAGTGAGGATGAGGACAGGGCAATAGGGGGAAGGACGTGTTTTGGGTGAATAGGTAGTGTGCGTATTTTATTTAATTACGAGTTTTACAATGGACGCGGTTGCTTGGAGAAAACGATGTGGAAGACTAGTGCCCGGTAACTACCGATATTTAACGCAGTTGACTGTTTCGCTTCGCGATGTAATGGCCGTCGTCGTTTTTATCAAGACACGTATATATATATAGATAGATAGGAGCTTCCAAATGTTGGTTATGATATTCTCAATAATTGACTTCATTATACGTTTCAAATTCACTTGGTGTTTCTTTATTGTGAAAATGGAGGGCTATTCACATGTCAGTTGATTGTAACAACTTTGCCATTTGAATTATTATCTTGCCTCGTTGCGCTGTTTGTCATTTTTTCTAATAACAGGTGTCCTTCCGTATTCACAAAAATGTCTATTTTTTTTTATTTTAAACTTAGATAGTTATCTAAGCTCATCGTTAAGCGTATTAATCTCATGCACTAAATTTTTTAACTTTTTCTTGTGCCTAATTTTAATTAATTATTAACGCATAAATAACAGAGTCGTTACAATTTACACATTGGTAAATTTGAAATTTAGCAATTATGTATTTTTTTTAGTTGTCTTATTTGTAAAAATAGCCAGTATAGGATCTTAGAACAAGTTCTGATTCTTTCCGAATATAATTGGTTAGTTTCGTATTTTAAGTTACCAATCAAAAATTTATTTTATTATTTGATTAGTATTTATGTACATATAATTATATATTTATGTATTCAATATACATATAAAAGGTAAATTATTATTTTATTTTTCCACGGACCTAAGAAGGCATTAACTGAGACTTCCCCCCTCAAAATATGTAATAGGTCACGTCACACATAAAAATTTTGAAAATATTTTGAGGGTAACTAACACTACTCATTTGATCAAATCTAACTAATTAGTTTAAATGATAAGAATTTATCATATGTTATCTTCTCACTCATTTCTAAATTTATTAAAATAAATACTCATTTATAATGTTATAAATTTATTTATTTAAAAATGTTATTTTTTAATAATAAAATAATAATCTTAAGTACTATTTATATAATTTATAATTTATTTTTCTAAAATAAAGGGGCAGGCAACTGATGAGCGTACTGGCCTTTGTTGATTGAGCTGGCCTTTGTTGATTGTACTAGATTCTAGAAGCAGCAAAGCCAAAAATACAAGGTCTTCGTTTAACTACTCCCCCACAATTCCACCGACTCCGTTGAACCGCACACAATGAAACACTAAACGAAAGTTGATTGAGTTGGCGTACGTAGTATTGCTCATTTGCAAATGTCATTCACTTTTATTTTAAATTAAGGTAATATCTTGAGAGTGACAAGCACTTAAATTTTAAGAATATTGATATTGATATATGTACACTCTAAACTTATTTATTTATATCCTATATGATAGTTTTTTGGACCGAAATGCCATTATTTTTAATATTATATATTTTAATGATTAAAATTAAAAATAAAAGTATTTTAGTTCAAAAAAAATAACAAAATGTGTATAAATAAATTTAGAAGGTAATCCCTAACTCTAAACGATCAGCTGACAGGGAATTTCTCATTGAATGGTGTGTGCTCTGCTAAAACAACACCTTACGTGATAGGAAAATCGTGCAATCTTGACATGTACCACCATTATTGCAAATGAAAAATCGTGCAATCTTGACATGTAACACTCCGGAAACATTTAATCATGTTTTCTTTGAATGTCCATGTGACAACCCGGGTCAAATTCCGAGTCTTTTTCGAAAATCGGGTCAAGTCTCGACTTCCGAATCCGAAATAGGCGCAAAGTAAACTGGTCCAAATACAACAATTTGGGTAATCCACAAGCCCACCACATGTCCCCAAAAGATCATGATTTGTTGGTGCATTTGGTAGTAGTACTTTTACTTATATACTGAACAAACTATCCCAATCTACTCGATGTGGAACTGGGGTGTTACAAACTCCCCCACTTAAATTCTTGACGTCCTCGTCAGGCCGAACAGATAGTCCATAGGCCCAGATCGTACCTCTCTAGCCATTGTGGGATAATACCGGCTAACTTCGTGTCCCCACCTCCGGACCTCTGTCCATTGTGGGATAATACAACCAGCCTTCGTGTCCCCACCTCCGGTAACTTGACGAATCAAGCTTTCGAGAGTTGGCTTTGTAAGTTTAACATGCGAGGTTCATAATAATATATATACTGCATCCAATCCAGGAGAATTGTCATGTCATCTCATAATTAGGTTACTTGAATTTGATAATAAATTAAATCTATAAAATTCGAATGTCTCAGAACCAGTAATGTTATCATTGATTAATAAATTAGTTTTATGTTAGTAAATAATTCCGATAGGTTAATTAGTATATTTTAATAATAATAAATTATATTTTGTAATTAGATCGGGAGACGGGTGTTTGACGAATTATTTGCGGATATCGTTAGTGTTTGTGATTGCTATTTTCGAGGTACGGATTTCGTCCCCTTTCTATTCAGTGCTACTCTTTTTTAGGATTATTTATATTTGATTCGTTCCGTTAATAAATCTGATCCTTTCGTTATTACTCGATTTAACTGTTTTGATTCTCCGAAAATTATTTTAAAATTTGTTTCGAAATATTTAAACATCTGTTTCTGCGATTTTCGAAAATTATATTTGTTACATATCTGCAAAGAATATTTGAAATATCTGTTTCAGGTGATTTTAAAAATTGTGGAATTATTTTATTTGGACCCTTAGAGTGATATTAGGGTATACCGAGTTAACCAGTTGTAGGGGTACTACAACCATGTCATTGCGGCACTAGTGACATGACACTTCCGTGACAGTGTGATTGGTCATGGCGTATCCTTCTGTTAGCTCAGGAGGCGAGCTTTGGCCATTTTGATATTTGTTTGAGGATACGTGGGTGCACCCAGATTTGATTTGATTTGTAATTTGTTATTTGACGGTGACGTTGTATATGCCGTACACGTTGTCCGGTTTGTTGCACGCATTAGGTACCCTATGATGTGTGTATCTGTTATCTGTTCTGTATCGGTATGAAATATCTTAACCCCTCTTTACTTCAGCCTTGTTTTAAAAATTAATGTTTATTTATAACTGTCAAACTATATATCTTCTTTCTGTTTTATAAAATTGTATTCCAATCCGTACTGGGCATTTGACTCATGCCGTATTCTTTCTTCTGACAGGTACTTAGGGAGATCTTGGGCTTGTGATGGAGAGCTACCTTTACTTCATTTATTAGGATATTTGAACTTCTCAGATTATTTTAGTCATTTTCATTATTAGAGATTTTGGATTTATTCGCATTTATCATTTTGAATTATTTTGGAGGTTTTAATATTAATCTGAGAGACATTGTTGGACCTATTTATTTATTACAAGGTGGATTTTAGTACTCTGTATACAGGTTTGTGGTTTGGAAGTAACCCATCATCTCATTTTGGGAAGGGGGTGTTATAGAGATGACATCAGAGCTTAGGTTCTTTCTTGTAGAAAACATATTTAGGTTTGACCTGTGAGTTTGGGTAGACGTTAGGATGGGTAATCTGATTTAAATTTCACTCAACTTTATTCTCTTCATATTGATTCGTTAATGCTTTCGCTTATTTATTCTTGTGATCTTCATTCGTGTCTTATCTTATATTGTAGATGCCTCCTAAAAATCGTAATCAAATTAACGTGAATATGAGTCCAGCTCAGTTAGCTCAGATGATATCTCAAGCAGTGACTCAGGCTATACAGCAAGCTTTTCCAAATCAGGGGAACCAAGATAACCAGAATGGTCAGGGAAACCAAGACAACCAGAATGGCCAGGGAAATCAGGGAGATCAAAGGAATCATGAAGGTCAGGGAAATCAGTTGGAGTCTTTTGCATGGTTGGAGAGGTTCCTTAAGCAGAAACCAGAATCTTTTCATTCAGCACCGACTCCTATTGAAGCTGAAAATTGGATTGTTCATCTTGAGAATATATTTGATGCTTTAGGTTGTGATGACTCTCAGAAGGTGAAGTTGGCTGTGTATAAGCTAGATGGGGATGCTCAGAGGTGGTGGAGAGGAGTGAAAACTATTAAGGGTGATGAGTTTATAGAGGCATTGACATGACCGGTGTTAGAGAGTTGTTCTATGAGCAGTACTTTTCAAATGCTGACAGAGAAGCTTATTTGAGGGAATTTCATTCTATCAGTCAGAATCATGATGAGACTATTACTGACTATATGGCGAGATTTATCAGGTTGGCTGGATTTGCTGGGACAATTGCAGGAAATGCTGCACAACAGGCAGAAAAGTTTAAATGGGGGTTGAAACTTAACTTGAGGGGTCATATTATCACTCTCAAATCTTCAAGTGTGGCAGAGGTGGCTGATGCAACTAAGGATATTGAGAAGGATCGCAGTGATTTTAGAGCTCACAGGTTTCAGAATGATCGTAAAAGAGGAAGAGATGATCAAGGTTCAGTGCAAGGTAAGCAATGGAATGGAGGACAGGGTAATCAGCAGGGACAGTGGCGTGGAAGGAATCAGTATAACAGGTCTCAATCAACTTATGGTCAGAATCGGTATGGTGGTCAGAAGAATAATCAACAGTTTCAGCAACAGCCTAGACAGTGGCAGAACCGTCAACAGGGGCAAGGCCGTTATTCAGTGTATGGGGGAAACCCAAATATGATTCCAGTTGCTCCTTGTGCTACATGTGGTGGACATCATCCGGGTAGGGCTTGTTATAGACAGACTATAGCATGTTTCTTGTGTGATAGCATGGAGCATAGGGCAAAGGATTGTACAGTGTCACGTAATAATGGTGGTGGAGGAAGTGGCATCGGAGGAACTGGTAGTGGAGGTCATCAGAACTAGAAGAATCCTTCAGGCAGAGTGTTTGCATTAACCGCTAATCAGGCAGCAACTAACTCAGGTACCGTTTCTGGAACAATTAATGTGGGTACACGTGAAGCTTATGTGTTATTTGATACTGGTTCGACTCATTCTGTTGTGTCCTTATCATTTGCTCGTTATCTTGGAGTTTTACCTTCATTACTTGATCCTCGTATGTGTATTGCTACCCCAATGAGGAATTCTATTATTATTTCTGAGGAGTACAGAGGGTGTCTAGTAGTTGTGGGAAATATGAATTGTAAGGTTAACTTGCTTCCGATGTTGATGCATGACTTTGACATTATTCTGGGTATGGATTGGCTGAGTGAGCATCGTGCAACAATTGATTGTCCAGGGAAGTGTGTGATCTTTGGAGATGTGAATAAACCAGAATTTGTGTTTAAGGGGTCTCAACCGAAAGGAGTGGTTAAAATTATTTCAGCTCTAAAGGCAAATATACTTTTGTCTAAGGGTTGTGATGGTTATCTTGCTGTTGTGAGGGATACGTCTAAGGATGAGCCTCGCATTGAGGATTATCCGGTTGTGAATGAGTATGCAGATATATTTCCAAAAGATCTAACTGATTTGCCGCCACAAAGAGAAGTGGAGTTTACTATTGAGTTTGTTCCAGGTGCAGAGCCTATTTCTAAGGCGCTGTACCGAATGGCACCGTTGGAGTTGCAGGAATTGAAAGAACAATTGCAAGACTTGTTGGATAAAGGATTTATCAGGCCGAATGTATCTCCATGGGGCACTCCAGTATTATTTGTGAAAAAGAAGGACGGGTCTATGAGATTGTGTATTGACTACAGGGAGTTGAATAAGGTGACCGTCAAAAACAGGTATCATTTGCTACGCATTGATGATTTGTTTGATCAGTTACAAGGGGCAAAGTATTTTTCCAAGATAGATTTAAGATCGGGTTACCACCAGTTACGAGTAAGAGGTAATGATATTCCGAAGACAGCATTTCGCACCTGATATGGTCATTATGAGTTTCTTGTGATGTCTTTTGGGTTGACGAATGCACCAGCAGTATTTATGGATTTGATGAATCGGGTGTTTCATGATTACTTGGATAAGTTCATTGTGGTTTTTATTGATGATATCTTGATATACTCTAGGAGCAAGGAAGAACATGATGAGCATTTGCGCATTGTGCTAGAAATTTTGAGGGAGAATAAATTGTTTACAAAATTTTCGAAGTGTGAATTCTGGTTGGAGCAGGTTGCATTTTTGGGGCATATTGTGTCTGGCAATGGGATTGAGTTGGATCCTGCGAAAGTCGAGGCTATTACAAATTGGTCGAGACCTAGAACTGTGACAGAGGTGAGGAGTTTCTTGGGTTTGGCAGGTTACTATAGGCGTTTTGTAGAGGGATTCTCATCCATAGCTTTGCCGTTCACTCAGTTGATGCGGAAGGGTGTTAAGCTCGAGTGGAATGATGATCGTGAGCAGAGTTTTCAAGAGTTAAAGAAGAGGTTGGTGTCAGCCCCTATACTTGTTTTACCATCAGGGAGTGGAGGATATCAGGTTTATAGTGATGCTTCTAAGAGGGGTTTGGGATGTGTTCTTATGCAGCATGGGAAGGTGATTTCGTACGCTTCTAGGCAGTTTAAACCCTATGAGGTAAATTATCCTACCCATGACTTGGAGTTAGCAGCAGTGGTCTTCGCCTTAAAAATTTGGAGGCATTATTTGTATGGAGAAACTTGTGACATATTCACTGATCACAAGAGTCTCAAATATATTTTTACACAAAAAGAGTTAAACATGAGGCAGATGAGGTGGCTTGAACTTATTAAAGATTATGATGCTAAAATTCAGTACCATCCGGGAAAGGCGAATGTAGTGGCAGACGCTCTTAGTAGGAAGAACTTGGGAAGTGTTGCATCTCTTATTACTCAGCAGCACCTTATCTCAGATATGGAGCGCTTGGGTGTGGAGCTGTATGTTGGAGGATCAGCTGGCATGACAAGTTTGAAGGTGAAATCAAATCTAGTCTCAAGGGTTGTTGGCAAACGAGCATTGGCATGCCACCATTTGAGGCGTTGTATGGTAGAAAATGTAGAGCACCGACTTGTTGGAATGAGATTGGAGAGAGTGTCATTGAAGAGCCAGAGTTGGTTCAGATAACTAACGAGAATGTGGAACAGGCTAAAGAAAACTTAAAAGAAGCTCAATCGCGTCAAAAGAGCTATGCAGATCAAAAGAGGAAATTTGGTGGATTTGAGCCTGGTGATCATGTGTTTTTGAAGGTGTCTCCTTGGAAGGGTGTTAAACGTTTTGGTATGAAAGGGAAGCTTAGTCCAAGATATGTTGGTCCTTTTAATGTTATAGAGAGAGTGAGGGGAGTTGCTTATAGAGTAGCATTGCCACCACAGTTATCTCATGTGCATAATGTGTTTCATGTGTCTGTTCTGAGGGGCTACAAGTATCATCCGTTGCACATAGTTCAATATCCGTTACATAAGATTAGGGAAGATCTTTCTTGTGAGGAAGAAGCTGAAACTATTTTAGCTCGAGAGGAACGAATTATGAGGAAGAAAACTATTCCATTTGTTAAAGTTTTGTGGAAGAACCATTATGAGAGAGAGGCTACTTGGGAGTTAGAAGAATCTATTCGTGAGAAATATCCGCAATTATTTGATTCAGGTACGAGTTTTAGTTTCGTTAGATTCCGGGGACGGAATCCTTTTTAAGGGGGTATATATGTAATATCCGTAATTTTTTTAGTAGTTGTTTTATTTATTTTAATAATGGTATTAATAATTAGAATTAGAATTAGTAATATTAGTTTTAATAATAATATTTATTTATATTAAATTTGATTTAGAATAGAATTTGTAAGGTAATTAGTAATTAGATTAGAAAAAGGATTAGTTTATTCCCTATATATACACGACCCCTGTTTACACAACCATGAGTTATTTATGAAAACCTAGAAACAAAGACCGAGGCAGAGCAGTAATAACAAGAAGAGGCGATCGAGAGAGAGAGAGACCGTGAGTTAGTCAAACACAGTATAATCAGTATAAGGTAATTGACTTGTGTTATCCATTATTATATTTTTATAAAATATTTGCACTCGTGATTGACGTTTTTCAAAGCTTTGCACAGTATAGCTATAAGTCTAAAATCAAGTTATGCATTCAAGTTTATAGGTGAAGTTCAAAAAGCTATATATTATTATATACTTTTATAGCATATATGACTCCGGTTGTATTTGATTACATAGGCATATTAATTAATGAAGTAGTTGTTGGCTTTGTAAGTTTAACATGCGAGGTTCATAATATTAATATATATACTGCATCCAATCCAGGAGAATTGTCATGTCATCTCATAATTAGGTTACTTGAATTTGATAATAAATTAAATCTCTAAAATTCGAATGTCTCAGAACTAGTAATGTCATCATTGATTAATAAATTAGTTTTATGTCAGTAAATAATTCCGTTAGGTTAATTAGTATATTTTAATAATAATAAATTATATTTTGTAATTAGATCGGGAGACGGGTGTTTGACGAATTATTTGCGGATATCGTTAGTGTTTGTGATTGCTATTTTCGAGGTACGGATTTCGTCTCATTTCTATTCAGTACTACTCTTTTTTAGGATTATTTATATTAGATTCGTTCCGTTAATAAATCTGATCCTTTCGTTATTACTCGATTTAACTGTTTTGATTCTCCGAAAATTATTTTAAAATTTGTTTCGAAATATTTAAACATCTGTTTCTGCGATTTTCGAAAATTAGATTTATTACATATCTGTAAAGAATATTTGAAATATCTGTTTCAGGTGATTTTAAAAATTGTGGAATTATTTTATTTGGACCCTTAGAGTGATATTAGGGTATACCGAGTTAACCAGCTGTAGGGGGTACTACAGCCATGTCATTGCGGCACTAGTGACATGACACTTCCGTGACAGTGTGATTGGTCACGGCGTATCCTTCTGTTAGCTCAGGAGGCGAGCTTTGGCCATTTTGATATTTGTTTGAGGATACGTGGGTGCACCCAGATTTGATTTGATTTGTGATTTGTTATTTGACGGTGACGTTGTATATGCCGTACACGTTGTCCGGTTTGTTGCACGCATTAGGTACCCTATGATGTGTGTCTCTGTTATCTGTTCTGTATCGGTATGAAATATCTTAACCCCTCTATGCTTCAGCCTTGTTTTAAAAATTAATGTTTATTTATAACTGTCAAACTATATATCTTCTTTCTGTTTTATAAAATTGTATTCCAATCCGTACTGGGCATTTGACTCATGCCGTATTCTTTCTTCTGACAGGTACTTAGGGGGATCTTGGCTTGTGATGGAGAGCTACCTTTACTTCATTTATTAGGATATTTGAACTTCTCAGATTATTTTAGTCATTTTCATTATTAGAGATTTTGGATTTATTCGCATTTATCATTTTGAATTATTTTGGAGGTTTTAATATTAATTTGAGAGACATTGTTGGACCTATTTATTTATTACAAGGTGGATTTTAGTACTCTATATACAGGTTTGTGGTTTGGAAGTAACCCCTCATCTCATTTTGGGAAGGGGGTGTTACAGTCCATCAATGAGAGATCTTTGGCATACAACTGGTTGTGAGACTCTAAGGTCGAAATATTGCGAGATGAATTTTATGGAACTTATCAAGTTTTGGAAGAATGCAGAATAAAGGAAACTCACAGAGACTGTTACTTTGTTATGGAACATATGGAACCGTAGAAATGATAAGGTTTTTAATAACAAGAATACCCCTCTCCCAATTTTGATAGAGAGAGTATACATGTTGGTCGATGATTATGACAAATATAACTCCAAAATTTATGGAACTAGTTGTAGGCCTACCGTGAGAAGTTTCAATAAATGGCAGCCACCACGTATTGGATGCATCAAAATTAACTGTGATGCGTCACTATGTGAAGAAGATTGGATTGGTTTAGGGACTGTTCCAAGAAATGATAAAATAGATGTATTAAGAGTCTGCGGTCGATGGTCACCAAAGATTGCGGAATGCAAAGCAGTTCATTTTGGAGTCAAGCCCTAAGTATAGTTTCAAGAAGGTTATTCGACTGTCAAGATTTCACCTCTCGCTTAGATAAAAGATCTATCTAGACTCATTATTAGATGATGTTTTATCAATTAGTTCAAATTTTGATGTTATTGTTTGGTCGCATGTTAAAAGAGATGGAAACATGATTGCTTATCTTCTTGCTAGATTATTAGTTTAGTGCCGTTTAGAGTAGAACAATTTTGGGAGAATCATAGTCCCCAAGAAATTAATAGGTACGTTTTTATACAGAAGTTGTCCTTGAATTAATAAAAACACTAATCTTTCATAATAATTTAAAAAAAAAAGGTTAACTGATGGCAAAATCAGGAGAAATGAACTCATTTCTTGATTTATGAATGTATTTTTTTGTGATGCCAAGGACAAGGATTAAAGGATATGGTCGCTTACATTGTTTTTAACTTAAAGATTATTGTCTTATCCAAAAAAAAACTTAAAAATTATTGTCAGTCTCGAATTATAATTCCCTAATATCGTAGTACATATTTATTGAAAGGTTATAATTTAATTTAATTAAATTTTTGAACATAAGTTTTTGTGATTAAAATATATCTTAAAACAAATCATGTTATTCTCTTCAAATATAAACACAAATAAATTTATATAAAATTGTAAGAATATTCTACAAATAATATTAAATAAAATAAAAATATATTATTAAAGGAATAAAATTTTAATCATACAAATTAATTAAATCTAACTTTTAAATATTAATATTATAACTAAAACACATATATAAATAAAATAAACAAACATAAATAAAATATTTGTAAACATGATATTAAATTAAACTAAAACTATTATTGGGGAATAAAAATAAATTTAAATTATATAAATAAAATATTAAAAAATAAGAAAAATTCGTTCCTCAATGCAAATTAATATGAATAAGTTATGAAATACATGTTATTAATACTTAAATAATGTAGGAAACTAATAATTTAACGTTTTAAAATGGGATAATATATTTATTATTTGCGATCCGAGCGGAGTGTTGTGTGCGCAACTCAACCGCATAGAAACTAGGAAAAAAGGGAAAAAGAATGTTGTCTTCCTGCATAAAAACTAAAAAGATTATTTTTCAGAAAATGATCCATATGTTATAAATTGATTGTCATTTTTGTCACACACAATATAGCTAGACATAGCAGTGAAATCTTTGCCATGTATTCAGAAGAAGTAAAAATACACCAGAAGCAAGAAGTAAAACACACCAGAAGCAATCTTCGCTTCATTTCCTAGTATCTCCGCTCTCTTTCAATATCAGCTAATATTTTTAGTTTTGTTTTTTAGTAATATTATATTTACTCTTATATTATAACACGTTATCAACACGAAATCCGACAAAAAAAAACTGAGAAGGAACAAATTTTTATTTATTATATTTAGATATTTAACATATATATATATATATATATATTTAATTATTATAGGGCGTCGTTATACCGTCTATTAACCATTTAAATTTATATGACTGGATCACCGTCAAATGTAAATAAATTATTATTTTTGGGTGACACTGAAAATATAGTGAGAACATTTTAATTGTACTATTATTTATATCATTATTTTGTTTGAACATAATTAATATTTTTAATTATCTGTATCGGTGGACTTTTTATGATAAAAACTAATACAATGAAATTATATTAAATCAAAACAGTAGTGCTAATTTAATAAACATTATGAAATTAAATAATTATTTCAAAATATAAATGTATAAAATAATTTATAATTGACTAATTAATTATAATTCTAAGATGTCTTTTTTTTTTTTCCATCCCCCGGTAACAACATAAATAAGTCAAAAAGTTTACAACATAAATGCCAATAATGTAAGGTAGAAGATACTCGTTTTGTTGCTCCTCCTTTCTATTTTTTTTAATATATAAAGATTATATTTATATAATAATATATTCATTTTATGATAATTTAAAAATATATTTTTTATATAAACTTGTCTTAATAATTTAGAAACTGTAAATTTATATTTTAATTTTTTTAGGAGTTTATAATATTTTTTATTTATAAATATTATGTTAATATTATATTTTATTAATTTTAAAATAAATAAAAATACATTATATATATCTAGCATAATTCACTATTTTTTCAAACTAAGTTTTTTATATAAAAATATTTAATTTTCTCAAAAATTTATTAGTTTTCATGTACAATGATTGTTTATAATTAAAAAATTATTATATATATTTTTCATTAAAAATATAATTTTTATTTATATTAGCAACATCTATTCTACCGTGTAATTCCCTGCAACATTTTCTTGTTAAAGCACTATAATGTTCATAACACTTAAAAAACAATATTGTAGTAGTCATAATTTATCATAGCTATTATAATATTTGTGATAAAAACACTATGCAAAAACTTTGTAAAAGGTCATCTACAACATAGTGTTCATTGAATGAATCAAGTTCATAAGGGCTTTGTTATAGATAGTCAAATTCTGATATCTTAATATTCCGATCCAACACCAAAACGATTACCTAAACCCCATTAATATTAAAAAAATCATGATTTTTGTATCTCATCACACATCATCTCCTGCGATCCAACACAAAGGGTTTCTATGATGTCCTTTCAATATCAATTCATATCTTTCATGAAATACGTTCCCAACGACACCTCTTTGGTGTACTCAAGGCGGGTCTCGGAATTTATATGTTCATATACAAAATATAAAAAAATTCACCGATAATAAAATAAACACTTATTGGTGCTAAAATTAATCGTAATTATAATAAATTAGAATTATAGTTGTAATATCTTGTTTTAAGAAAATACGTTAAAATATATTGGTGTTATTAATTCGTGTTTCAATTATATGATGACATAATAATTCAAATCTATGTATCGACATGGTGATAATTTTTTTAAATATAGAAATTTAATTATCTTTTTTATATATAAATATTTACCTTATATTGTTTATAATTATCTTGTACAGTTATTTTCTTCCCTATATTATATATATACTTATCTTGTACAATTATTTTCTTTCTAAAATACAAGAACATAAAAGGAGTACTTACTTTCGAAACATAACTAAAGGCACTTACCTTCGGAACATAAAAAGAGAATTTACATATTATAATGTCCTTCTCTCTGATTTCGAAGATGGAAAATGAAGTTTTAATTATTAATATTTAAGATTGTAATGCCAGCAGTCTCATAATATATTTTAAATTATTTTTGAATTGAAAAATATTTAACAAATAAAAAGTACAATATATTATATTAATTAATTAAAAAACAATTACGAATATAAATCAAATAATAAATTTAAAATATAAATGTGTAGTATTGACAATTTACTAATTTGTTACAAAAAAAATACTTATAACTCTAAATCAAATATATATATGTGAAATACAATTCACAACTTACTAATTTTTCATAATTTTAAAATATATTTTTCTTCCGAACCCCCTGACAATATTAGGTCAACGACCCATAACATCTAAATAAATATTAATAAAATATTGTAAAAATTAAGTATATATATAACTTAAAATTTAGTATATGTAGACTTAATAATATCGTGTTTTAACAAATGTCTGTGAGAGTATATTAGTGTTATTAATACATAATTCAATTATATCAAGATATATGAACTTTTTGAGAGCAAGTTAAAGCACAAAAAATTAATAAAAATGTATAATTGTAATAAAACTAATAAATAATACAAATTTATTAACATTTTCATCAATTAAAATCATGCTAAACACTAAATTTATTATCAATCTATATATTAAAAATAGTTTCAAAACTATTTGAGAACGCCCCATTACCGCACATTACCACTCTCGTCATCTCTTGTATATATGTTTGTGCCTATGTTCCTGAAAAAACTAGTAAAACACAGAAATGTACCGACCGAGCTTAAAGAATAATATTTCAAATCTATTATATATTATAAGCCAAGTGTTTCTCTTCTATTTATCAAATCTCTAATATGCCCTTATATTATACTATATAATGTCTGATATAAATAGGATTTGTATAGACACAATACTTTTCTTTATACTATATTACTATATATTGAAAAAGGGGGTCTTCTATTTATATTTAGAACTACTGGATCAACTATTTATTAATAGAATTTTATATTTCGATTGAATTTAAAATTAAATAATATATATATACACACACACACAATATATATTACCTTTTTTTCTAATAAATTATTATCTATTATAAGTCAAGACAAGATGCATAACAAGTTGGATATGAGTTGACAATTAGTCCATACCCATCATAATTAATTTTTATAATTTAATAAAGTTTGTTCGTCAAATTGCAAAAAATATAAAATAATTTATTAACTTTTTTTTACTATTATATAGCCCTATATATGTTAATCCAAGCTGTTGATGGATGAATTATGAATATAAAAATGTCATTAGACTCATTACAGAACAAGACTACCAGACATGCTAAACTTTAATTAGAAAAGTCTTCATGTAAATATGTATAAATTGTTCTCAACTCGTAACTTCTGATAACGTTCCCTTAAATTTTCGCTTGTTGTTGTAGTCAGTGTCTGGTTATATAAAGTTTTTTTTTCCCAACCAGCCCAAGTTGGCAAGTTGTAAGTTGAGAAAATAATGAATAAAAGTCGCTGGAAATTAAAAATTCTTAAAAAAGATGCCTTGTCCATTGACCTATATCACATCATTTATTAAACAAATTATAAGGAAAATATATTATGTACGTACGTACCCAGTGTAACAATCCTTTTATTGTAAAGTTGACTGAGGAAAATGATAGTTATAAGCTAAAAGTTACCGTGAAGGCATGAATTAGCAACGATTCGATTTGGTAAATTATATTGCATATTTGCATAACATAATACACTGTTACAAGAAACAATATATAGAACCCGTATTAACTTTTACAATATAAATCTATACGCCATTCATGCCTTGTATTAACGTACAATATTGTAGAAAAGTAATGGCATTATGGTACTTGACCGCGTTGACTTGATATGTATCACACACTGACTGCACAACTCGTTGATAACTGATACTTAACAACCCCACCGACGGTAATGACCCCGGCGTTACTATTACCAAATGGAATATAAGCACGGCAAGTAACATGAATATGATAACTTCCAGTAGTAATAGACCCAACTTTCCATCTCACTCGTCCATTAATCTTGATCATTATACATATAGCTCCACTAGCCTGGTCCTGACTCAACGCAAGCCCATTGTAGGGTGCCACAGGTACGTTTGTCCCGTAAACAAAGGGTGACCAAAGGTTGACCTCTTTGTGATCTTGATAATTGGAAGGAAGGGTGGTGTAATAAGTGATTTGTTGGCTCCGGTATGTAGCGAAAACATGGAGCTTATCGTAGTAAATGCCGATTTTACTATTAGGGTTTCGAGAAGAGATTGTGAGCTGAAAGTTGGTTGTGAGAAGAGGAGGGGTGGTGGTGATGTTAATGACGTAGAGGGAGGCGTCTTGGAGGATGAACTGGGGTTTTTTGGGTTGGAGAATGGCCCATGTAATGAGAACTATGAGGCCTATGATGAAGAGGAAGATTAGGGTTCCGACAAGCACGCGGTAGAATATTTTCTTGCGTTGGCTAATTTTGTGGCGGCAATATGATGACATGATTATGGTATGTTAATTTTGTGGCAGGGGATATACAATTGTTTGTGATGAGGGTGCAGAATGTGATGAGTGCGTAGTTAGTTATATAGACTACATATGAATGAATACTGTATATGATTATAGATTATACTTATGGGAGACTATAGTCAGAGGTTTAAGAGTATCGGTTGGAAATGATTAGTGACTAATCAGTAAATTTTCACACATTGTATGTTTCTCTTCAAGAGTACGTAGAAGAGTCGTTGTATTCATATGGCACCTAACTAATAATTGTGTGGCTGGGTCACATCATTAGTAGCTGTGTTTTCGTAAGTAATTTCCTAGAACATTAATTTATTGATAATACTAGAATATATAATCTTAAGTAAGTTTAGAATGTGAAAAAATCAGATATAAAAATTGAAATGAAACACATTAATTAACCGTAGAAACTAAGCTGCTATATAGTCTTCTAAAACATTTTTATGTTGCTACAATCGCAAAATATCTAAAAATGCAAATAACTAAGAATACATATAACTTTTTATTTAGGGAGGCAACTGTTAACAAAATAAAATCGGATTAATTTTACCCAGAAGAGACCTGTAAATAGTCCTAACTCCTAAGTCCTAACATCGACCTTAATATCACATAATTGTCCAAAAAACGAAGTCTTATAATTTGAAAAATAACGAGACGTTGAATCTAGCAAAAAGTGAAGCAGATAAATCATTAGATTTACAAAATATTACTCCCTCCGTCCCAACCAATTCTTTACACTTTCCTTTTTGGGACGTCCCATCCAATTCTTTACATTACTAAAAATAGTAACTTTTAACAATAAATATATTATTACATCCACTACTTCACTTCACTTTTTCAACACTTTACACTATTACACCCACTACTTCATTTATTTTAACAATAAAATTACTATTACACCCACTATCCTTGGTCTCCGTGCCCGGACCAAATGTAAACATTTGGCCGGGACGGAGGGAGTAATATTGTATCATTGATAGAAGACTGAACTTTCAACATCTTCAATACAGGAGGGAGAGGAGCAAAATCTTACTCCCTTGATGAAGATAGATGGTTGAGAAACAGTGGACAAAAAGGAGAGGAGCAGTCTAGCTAGTTTTCTTTTTCTTATGAGAAAAATAATAAACAAAGAATTCACCTTAAATCCTGTCAAATTGTAAAAATAACGATAATATTTAATTTAGTTCCTTACGATTCAAAAAGTTAAAAAAAGAATCATTATTATAATATTACGTAATTAAGTTATTTAAATATCGAATTTTTAAATATTCCTATTCTGTCACTATTGAAGTATTTTTCAATTACTAGAAAATTTGTTTAGTTCTATAAATTAAAGATGGAGGAGACATAGTACAATACTATATTGTAGGGAAAGTGCAAACACGGGAAATTGAGGAAGCAACCTTTTTCGAGGGTCACAACTAGTTGATGAAATTTGTTACGCAGCTAGTCAACGAGGAGTTGGTCGGCCTGATCTATAGATTGTTACTCTGTTTTCTTTAATTTTCCTTCCTTTTAAATAAAATTCGTGGAATTTAATTATTTTATATATATAATATTTATTTTTGTAATTTAAAAGATTATTACACTGACGTATAATATTGATATTGTAAAAAATCTAAAGGTAGGGGCTAGATCGCAGCAAAGTGAAAACGTTTCTCCCTGCGAGGATGGGTCGTTAATTAAATGAATTTGAATTGAAAATTTTTCAATTTTCATATTTATATTTGTTTATAATATTTGTATTTGGATTCGTATTTATTTATTATCTAAATAATTATTTGTATTCATATTCGAATTCGTTTAAATTCATGAACTATTCGTATTGGTTTAAGAAAAAGTGTTATGCCCAATATTTGGGCATGAGTCCTAAGTAGGCCTAATGACATAAATAGGTTGACCCACCTTGCATTTGGGCTCACATGGTTTCATTGCCCACATTCAGCTCGCATCGTGCTCAAGATGATAAAATATTCTAAGGCCCTTGGCTTAGCGTGAGGTCGCATCGCTAGCTCACCAGCCTTAGTCTCATTCAATTTCAAGGAAGAGAGAGGAGAACTGGCTTCCAGCCCAGTTTGCTTCTCGTCATCACCTCCCAGGTGGCATAGACTTGATAGAGAGACCCTCAACCCGGCTCGTTTGTCCAGACTCAATATCTCTAGATCGCTTCGTTAGCCCGAAGTACTTAGTATGGATTTCTCATAACTAGCTGAAAAGCTCTAAGTCTCATGGGCTCACCTCACTTGATATTATTTGCTAATCTGAACACTATAGAAGGCCCTAGGGGTAATATCTCAACATACTTATCTATTTGAAGACAGTTAGCCCTACGGGCTCTCATCTCATCAAGAGATCCGCTAAGGGTCACCTCTATATACTGCTCATGCAAGGTCACATCGCGCATAACTCCCTATGGGGACCCCTTACTATACAACTCCATGACAACCCCCAGAGCCGAATGAGCTTGGACCATGACAATTACAGACATCTGGGAAGTCTGCCCTCCACATCCGCACAGACTTGGGTCAAAACCCTTCATGTTTGAAGATTTGGGCCTGATGGACCGCGCCAATACCTAGCCCATATAGGTAACTTGTCCTCCAAGAACTACGTGTAGCTTGAATCCTTATAAATAAGGTACGTAGGCCTCTTGTTTCAGTTGAATCGACAGTTGGCAGCAATAGAGCAAACATTTTCTCTGGCCCTCTAACGAATCAACAACAAGATCAGCTACCAAAATCCATCACTTTCCTCCCGTGTTCTTCGCGTTCTTCTCAAGTTCATCAGCAAAATCATCATATTTTACTCCGTGATTCCAGCAAACCTCCAAATTACTGTTATACTAGTTTTTCCCTATAACAAAAAGTAAAGAAAAAAGTTACTCCATCCCTCCGTCCCACCCATTTGTTTACGTTTCGGAGAGAAGGTCCTACACGCATTTTAAGGTGCATATAAAGTATAGTTCCGTAACTTAAATTTTTATTCAGAAAAAAAATAATTTAAAAATAAGTTATGAAACTATACTTTATATGCACCTTAAAATGCGTGCCGGACATTCTCTCCGAAACGTAAACAAATGAGTGAGACGGAGGTAGTATATTTTATTAGATTACAATAAAATGACTAATTTAGCAAAATAGAAAGAAAAGAATATGGGTTAAATTTGAACAAGTCCATAGTGTAGTGTGTGTATATATATTATAGATTATAATATTCATAATAATACATATGTAAAATAATATATATAATATTTAATTTTCTGAATAATTAAGCGAAAAACGAATACAAATATTTATTTATTTGAATTTGTATCCGTTAATGAATTAAATATTTTTTAAAATTTGAATTTGTATTTGTATTCGTTGAATCTTGTTAAGTCGTAACCAGCGGGGGTCGGAAGATCAGACCCCATAACCAATTAATTACTCCTCTGTCCTATCTAATTCTTTACACTTTTTTTTTGGATGTCCCGCCCAATTCTTTACATTTCAAAACTTTCTAAAAATAATAAATTTTTATATTATAAAATTTACTCTTACCCACTACTTTCCTATTATACCTTTTTTAATCTATCAATTAAATATCAATCGACCCCATCACTTTACCATTTTTCTTCTCTTTCATCAACTTTTACTTCTCTTTCATAATATTTTATATAATTTTCTTAATCTCCATGCCCAACCCAAATGTAAATAATTGGGTGGGACGGAGGGAGTATAAATTAGAGTACAATATAATTAAAAGAGTAAAGTGCACTTCGTGTACGCGCAGTTTGTGCGTCAGACCACTTGGAATACCACACTTCAAAAACTACCACGCGCTATACTGCACTTTTTAACGTCCTAGCACTTTGCTGTTTTCCGTTAAATTGGGCTAACGCCGTGATTGTCTCCGACGACTTTGAACGACGGCGAAACAAAACTCAAACAAAACTTGTCGAGTTTTATACCAAAATAATGCTAGCCTTGCCAAGAGTACGTATATAACAATTATACATACAAACAAGCAACCATGTGACCGTAAATTGAAGAAATCCGACAAGCTTTACCGGAAAAATAATTTTTCGACGAGCTCCAAAAACAACCCATAAACACAAACAAAAAATATCACTAGCATGTCCTTTCACCGATCTACATAACCATGTAATTAGTTTATGCAACAAATCAACGAAAAAATAAATAAGAAATTCAAGTATAACCCGAAAATCATGAATTACAAATCAAGCAATTTCTAACGAAGACAGAGCACGTAGTCATGTACTTCAACACATGGGATTTAATTTGGTTACTCACATGAAGAAAACTAAGTTCAGAATCATCTTCAAAAGTTGCTTTGATCTTCAAGAACACGAAGAACACCTTCTTCTCCAAAACAAAAAAAACTGAGCCCAATTTAACGGAAAACAGTAAAGTGCTAGGACGTTAAGAAGTGCAGTATAACGCGTGATAGTTTTTGAAGTGTGGTATCCCAAGTGGTCTGACACACAAACTGCGCGTACACGAAGTGCACTTTACTCTAATTAAAATTTTAGGAGTGTTTCCCTTTATTTTGATTATACTCTGGTATGGGTTTTAAATGATTTTAACATAAATATGGGTTGTATTTTAATAATTAAATAATAATTGTATTTGAACACCTATTTACTATTATAGATCGTATGTTTTTAATTACAAAGTATTAGGGATTAGGAAGTTAAATTTGTATAATAGTAAGTATGATAATTTTTAATAATTAAATTTGGGTTTATTATGTAGTCCGAATATGTTTTAAATATACTTAAGTGTGGATGTTTAAATACTCTCGTCCCATAAATCTTGTCTCAGATTGACTTTTCAAAGTTAAATTAATCCAATTTTGACTAACAATTAAAAAATAATAATTTATTAATTTTTAAATCTGCAAATTGATTCATAAAATAGGATAATCAAAATTTGTTATGATATTTTTAATATATATATATTTTATTTGTTAGTCAAAATTAATTAATTTGACTGTAAAAAATTAAATAAAGACAAAATTTATGGGATTGATGAGGTATTAAATATCATTTGGTATGTGAGAACTTCATGATACGAGATTGATTATATCGTTAATAATTAATCGGATTAACAATATAAGTTGAAACGTTCTGTGGTGTGATTAATTGTTTACTTGTATTATTAATAATTGATTTTGATCAATAATTTAAATTGGATAGAGGTTGTTTTCATATTAAATATGGTTTTATAGTTCAATTTTACTACATGATGTATGATCCGTTTGATATTGTTGTTATAGACAGCAAAAATAATTTTTGCTGCAAAGCAGACACAAATGGAGCCTCAAACAGGTAAAAGAAGTGATATTTGAATAAGAGTATCTTTGATGCTAATACATAAAATGATTGAATATAATGATTATGTAAAATTTTAATTAAGGAGAATGATATGTATTTTAATATAATTATTTATAGTAATAATTAATTAATTATGTAAAATTATATATAAAGAATTTATAGATTCAACAAATATAGTCAATCAAATATGATTGATTATATTTTTTTTATTAAGAATGAAGAAGATTGGAGTGCCCTCAATTTTTAAATAATCTCTAAAAATGACCACAGTCAAAAAATTGAGCTCCTAATTGTGTAGCCGACTAAATTAAGCTGTAAAGCACATAATACACAGTAACACTACCCCATGCATTTCTTTGTTTCGAAGAAAATATATACCGCCCAAGCATTTAGACGAACCTTAAAAACAAGAAGTAGAACCCGAAAACGTACAAGAGCAGAAAATTAGTATAAATTTATGGAAGGTATAGAAATCTAACAATACTAACTCCGCCACATTCTTACATTCTGCAGGCCTCTTCACTATCCAACTAATTTCAATGTAATCATTTCACATTGTAGTTTTGCTATCTATCTCGAACGTGCAAGACAAAATTATCTAATTTCCAGCAGAATAAAATCAAACACTTTCATTTGCAAAATCTAAAGAACGAATCACACTGTTACTTTGCAACTTGCTACCAACTGATACTTCACACTAGTCCCAACCTCAGTATTAATGTTACTTAATGGTATATACGCAGGACAGTCAACTCGAAGATGATATCTTCCGCTAGTAAACGAACCAACTTTCCATCTTACACGTCCATTTAACTTGATCATCAGCCAAATGGCCCCATTAGCCTGATCCTGGCTCAATGACGCACCATTGGATGGCGCCACGGATATGTCAGTCCCATACAAGAAAGGTGCCCATTCAATTACTTCTTTGTGGCCTTGATAATCCGGTGGTATGGCCGTGTAGTAAGTGATTTGTTGAGTCCGGTAGGCAGCATAGACGTCGAGTTTATCATAGTAAATGCCTATTCTTTTGTTGGGGTTTCGAGAAGAGATGGTTACTCGGAAGTTTGAGGATAGGAAATATGGAGCTGTGGACGAGAAGTTGAAGGCGTAGAGGGTAGCGTCTTGAAGAATGAAGATGGGTTTTTTTGGCTGGAGGACTATCCAAATGATGAGGATTGTGAGGAGGAGGATGAAAAGAGCAATGAGGAGGCTGATAATTGACCACCGGATGAGCTTCTTATGCTTGCTTGACATGGTTTGTGAATTGTGTAATAGGCTTGATATGTTAAAAGGTGGGAGAACTGAGTACCAGTGATACTTATTTATGTTTGTTTATGTATCTAGAGATCACTTATAGCAATTATGAAGAAGAGCTAGACAAACTAAAGGTATTAGATTATTTGTAACACATGCATGTATGTACATGGTCCATACGAGTAACCCATGGTGTAAAGAATGAAGAATACGTGGTATGAAAAGACAATGAGCTGCAGACAACTGATCAGAGAAATGTTAAGTGTATACTCTCTGTTTTTAGTATGGACTTGACATAATATATTAGATAGTATTAATCACTATAGCTCAATTGTAATTATTAAAAATCGTTCTTATTATGTAGTATGCCTTTGCTTAATGCTTTGAAGCCCCGGGACTTGCATGTTTACTCAAAGTCAAAGCATATTGGTCTATGATAAAAGACAAAGCGAACAGCACGAGCATATCCGGTCGAAATAAGCCTGCAGGCCCTGCACAAAGCCGTGTCGTAGCTAAAAGGTTTATGGCCATGTTAATTAATATATGCTAAAAAAACATACAGTATACACATATTTATAAGAAACATAGTGAATTTGTGGCCCAAAGAGACAGAGAGGTTTAGTGTTCTCTTAATCAGTTTATATTTTTGTACCAAGCTAGGCTCTTTACTCTCCAATGCCCTCCTGAAAGAAGCCTTTCGGTTGTCGACTTTTTCGGACGGTGGCCACCGGTTGATGAGTATATAGTTGGTACAACTGTTATTAGCAATTAATAGCTGTGAATTTTTTTTAGGAATGGTCAATTGCAGAAGTATAGATATGCAAAGACATGTTTTAATCAACTGAATTTCAAAATCCTACAATGCTATTGGTGAAGTTATATATGTTGCAATCCCGCACCTCCCGGCTACAAGTGGAGGTTGATTTTATGAGTGTTCACCGGCATAAGAGCAAACATACGTAATATTTCTTTACTCATTTTGTATTCTCGCCTTTCTTAAATCTATTAAATATCAGCATTTCCTACTGCAAGAGTAGATAAAAATTAAAATAATTATGGCCTGTTTTGCTTGCGTCTTGAGCAATATATAATTTTGTATAGGCTATAACTATACAAAATGTTACACGTGAGTTGAAAACGACGGCAGGATAGGAGAAGAAATATTTGAGAGGTCGTACTAGGCCGAAAGTATGCGAGGCAACTAGTGCATGTCACAATATCATGCAACTTTATCCCATAGCTACAAACCACTAAAAAGATGTTTCTTTCCTTTATCTTCTAAATCTAATATGCCTTTCCATCGAATATAATACTGCATCGTTAATATTAGTATATATTCACATAACATAAAGCACGATGCCATCCCATTTGCGCTCTTCAACTAACTAGGCATTACTAATTAATTAATTAACATCATCAATCCAACGTAGACTCCAACATGCTTGATGAACTAATTTAATTAAATAGCTTAATGTTAATATCTCAAGTTATGAGCCGAGCAGGAGCCATCTCTGGCATGGTATGATAATGTCTCTTCTCCCTCCCGTAACAAGAGACTGAAGGTTCGATCATCCCCAGACTCCAGAGTATGCGTGTGTTAGTATTTAAAATTTTCTAATTGATCGCAGCAGAAAAAGAGAAAGCAAGAGATGCACCAGCATTTGAAATCGTTATATTATTACTTGGCAGAATTTACATATATTAGAAAACGCAAGCTAAAATTATTACCCAAATTAATTGTTCAAAATAATCAGACATCGACTTTGCACTTGTCTGATAGCTGGTACTTGACCCCGCTGCCCACAACAGTAGTGTCGCTGTTTTTATTACCGAAAGGAATATAGGCAGGGCAAGAAACATGAAGGTGATAGTGTCCGGAGATAAAGCTCCCAACTCTCCATCTTACCCGTCCATTAATCTTGATCATCAGCGATATTGCTCCATTGGCCTGATCCTTGCTCAGTGAGTTACCATTTGCTGGAGCCACTGGCACGTTAGTCCCGTATACAAATGGTGACCAAACAGTGTCTGTCTTGTGGCCTTGGTATGATGCAGGTGCGGAAGTGAAGCAAGTGATTTGTTGGTCTCTGTAGGTGGCGTACATGTCAAGTTTATCGTAGTAAATACCAATTTTGTTGTTAGGATTTCGGGAGGAAATTGTGACTTGGAGGTTGGAGGTAAAGAGGTCTGGACTGGAGGAGATTTTGAAGGCGTAGATGGTTGCATCTTGGATCATGAAGCGGGGCTTTTTGGGTTGGAGGATGGCCCAAGTGATGAGAAAAACAACGAGGACGATGAAACAGAAGACGAGGAGGCAGGCGCAGAGGCCACGGAGGCCTCTTAGGCCACTTTCATTGTGGCTGTCACACTTTTTTGAATTTCCCATAGGGTGGTGGTAGTAGGATGAGGCTGGTTTAATGTTTTTGAGATGACAGTATGGAGAAATCAACGGAGAGAAGTGAAGTGTATCGTGTGAAGCTATATAGGATAGCTTTTGTGACTAAGAGAAAGGGAACAGATTCTCTGTCTCAATTGTATATTTGCTTTGCATACAAACTTAATATACAAGAAAAAATTATGTTGAAATGTCATGAGAAAAAAACTCGATACATCTCATGTAGTGGCAGCGTATTTTAGTACAAGAGTAGGTAAAAGAGAAGAATCTGCTCGATATTCACTGTTTCAATTCTTTATATAAGATGGTCCTAATGATCAGTTTCAAATATGAAATTGAAATTAACTAGGAATCAAAGCTTTTAGTGAACTAGTGCTTACAGAATAGTTTTGTAGTGCTTACAGAATAGTTTTGTAGTGCAAAATAGCATCCACTATGAAAAGTCCCAAAATGCTTTAACAATTTAAGTTTAGTGCTAAGTCTTAGACTATCGTGCTAACTACACGTATATCTTAACTAACTAATATGTTTTTGTTTAATCAAAGCATGTAAATTGGAGACTAATAATTGAAGAAATGAAATTTATTTTTCCTTTTTAAAAGGCAATCGGGTTGATGTAGAAGCCTCACAGACCTTACCAATTCTAACTCATGACCTGGAGAAATAGTAAGAGACCACTGTGCTATCCTAAATCGTCTTTACATGTCGATCATACCATCGAAAAGAACACAGTCCCCCACATGTCGAAGAAGCAAACCAAAATAGAATACTGCCTTTTTTCTTGGTGGAAATAAAAGCTTCTTGACACAAGGCAGAGTCAAGTGGGTTGAATTATACAAAAGGTTTTGGGCACTTGTGGTGAACGTTGGTTGTCATCTTGTATTATATGAAACTACTCCCTACTAGAGAAAATTGAAGCTACGATGTGTTTTTCAAATGTATTTAGTGGACGGATGTAGAAAGATGAACAAAGGAACAGAAAACTATTATTCAACAAGCTTAAACTTTATTCTTTTCTTAATTCAGAACTCTGCTATTGTATTGTCACCCCCGAGTCTTCCCCTCAAACAAACTGCTAACATAAGATCTTGTGAAGACTGAACCTGATGTACTTCTGAGGAATTTTTGCACCCTTAACCATAGGCCTTTTGTGAAACAAATAGAGAAAAAAAAAACTTCTAAAACAAATGAAGTATTTATACATAGCAAGCTTAGAAAACATGTCAATTCTGACCAAATAAATCCATCCAACGATTGTGATCATATTTAAAGACGATTAAAACAGATACCTGATGTCAATTGGTTGATAATGAGTGTAACGAAACACACACCTGATCAAACCGACACATGTCATGATCAAATCAAATCCAACTCTGTAAGAGAGAAATTGTGGTCAAATTTATTTGACCGTGGGCCCCACGTTTCTTTTACTAGAACCAGTTGTAAACTTGTACCGATTATCCTTGACTTTACCGATGATCCTTGACTTTTATCATGTTTGTTAGGATATATTGATCACATATTTTATTAAATTATTTTTAAAATGTTTTTTTTATAAGTAAAAATTTGATACTTAAATTTTTATTTATAAAAAAAATTAAAAAAATAATTTACAAAACTATCCGATTAATACACTTTAACATACGTGACAAAAATCAAGGAATTATCTAATTTGGGACGGAAGGAGTAATACGGTGTGAAGTTTTTTTATGTGTGCCCCATTGATTGGTCTGGTGTGCCACGTACCGGAGGGACATGATTTATATTAAATCCCATGAATCGTTGATCAGTGAAATTTTATAAAGCTTTGTTTTACCATTTGTGGGCTTCGTCTGTTGTTCATTTAAGGTGTAGAAAGCATACTCTATTTATTTGACATACTAACAAAGATATTGCAAGATACAGGAAATACAGCGTTCAAACAATTAAACAAACCGCGGCTGATTATTTGACCTTCCTCAAAAAATAATCACATAATTTATAATGAAATGATTTGAAATAATAGGTTATGATTTTAAGTTCGCCAAAATTCACTCGTAACACTTTATTTTATAATTTATGTCAAGAAAAGAGGGTTGGGGGGGGGGAATTAATAGTAGTAGTGAAAAGAAGAAGGTAGTTTCGGCACCAAGAAGCCTGTTTATGTGGGCCAACGCGTACCAGTAGTCAATACTCAATAGGTCACAATTTTAAAGTTGAATCAAACGCCAAAAACACACAAGGCCTTCTGTCGCCACATTTTCAGGCCCAATCATTATATGTTTCATCTTTGCCCAGATATGAGATATTTATTGCAGAGGGTCGGTCATTTTTTGGTCTTGTTTCTTCTCTTTTCTTACTTTCCTCCTGCATTCATTTGTTGCTTCTATTTTTTATGTTCTTTTTTCTTTTATGCTCTTTCTTATCTCTCCACTTCACTTTCTGGCTATAATTTTATACTTTTAACTTGTCAATCTAAAATTAATTTTTTTTTAATATTCATAATTATGTTTTATTCAGAACTAAACAACTTGTTTTCAATCAGAAGCCGTTTGTTTTTTCGTTAAGAGACATTTTTCTCTGTTTCAAACTTAAGGTCAAGACCCTAACCAAACCTTTTATAGTGGTTGACTGGTTGTATACTTGTATTCACAGCCTCACAGGCATCCAGTTCAGCTGCTTAAACAAAGCAACCTGTGCGACAGTGCTCTGCAACGCTAAGCTGACTGCAGAAGAAAAATATCATCATTAAAAGACAAACTTATTAAAGCAAAGTCAAACTAGCTGGTACAAAGACAATATAAAAGGCAAAGCATGGGAGTTCTTAAAAATTGCCCAGCTTAATGTTTAGCTGAACAAGGAAACTCTGTATTAACTGTTTTTCTTAATAGAGGACATTAAAACTTTACAGTTTCGGTAAGCAGCACTGTTTTACGCTATAGTCCCATGCCCGGTTGTTTCTACTTTCAAAAATTAAACACACAATCTCCAGAGATATAACATCATAGATGAGACTACACAATAAAGGCAAGACGTATGATATCAAGAGCCATACATACAAGTTCAGTATCAGAATTCTGGACCATTCCTTTTCATGTGCAAAGTTTTATTTAATTAGTAGCTATATTTATGTATTATCTCAGTTTTGCAAGGCTAATTTAGTAGACGAGCCAGCATTCCAACACAAAGGGATATTTAAAGATTTGGTCTGTCTAATACTAATAACATATGATACAAACTTTCAAGTTGAGACCAAGGGACTGATCCTAACACTTATTCCTACAAGATACACATAATAGAGCTTGTTGAGCCTTATTTCTACAAATTAAGATAACGATCCAAGCAACCTAAAAGAACAGAGGACCAACCACTAAAGACTACAAGAACAGAGTCCATTTTACAGGCAAAGCCAGTCCTGGCACAAGATAGTAATGGCACTCCAATTAACCTCTACAAGATTATTAGTCCAGATGAGAAGCTTAGTAAGTCCATTCCTGGGGCAAAGCCAGCTCTGGTGACAGTTGGTGATGACATTCCGCTTCCTTCCTTGCATCAGACTTTTTCACGGAATTTATACGTGATTGCACTTGATTCTCCTGTTTAATCCTTGCTCCTGCCAGTGAACGAAAGTGTGCATTCATTTCCTTTTCATCAACTCTCGCACTGAATTTCCCAAATGAACATGACAAAGCTAGTAGAGGAAAGACAGATATATAATCACCAAAATTTATATTACATATTTGTTAACTTCAGTAGCTGAAAAATTGAAACAAACAAATTCACAATAATATCTTGCTGGTCAAAGATTGTTAAGGTCCACTCACCAAAAGATCTGATTAATCTATCTTCTTCGCCAAAGCTAATTACATAATCCAACATTGTAGACTTGGGACCACTCACTAAAATGTAGCTTACTTAAAAGGATAGAGACAAATTTGCACCTTCCCTAAAATTGTCTAAAAGTAGAACACTGATGAACAGCATCATTCCTTGTTTTTAATTACTTTTACACTAAATATGGTGGCACTAGCAAAACATCCGCATCTAGTTTTGCATGATTTCCCTCTCTTTCAAATTCCAAAGAGAAACAATAATGTCTTCACACCCCATAATCACCAGTAAATGCTGTTCATCGTTTAGAACTCTTCTTCCGATTTAGGCATCAACATCAGTATCACTAGATTAGGTATCTTGCATCAAACCGTAAAACTACCAAGTAAAACTCTATGGCTTCATCAAGAGGTGAAGAGCCATCAACCGATATAAAATTAGATGATTTAGCATGTATACTAGACAAATTCTAAAGCACCCACAGTCTTCACAACATCGATTTGTCAACTTGAAAGCACATACAATCTTCTGTAAACTAATCTCTCTCCGAATGCAGTTTTGTATGTATATAAATTATGCAAATTAACTTTGCACCTTATCAGAGTTTAGAACCAAAGATGCAAACAACTTTATCCGTAAATAAAGTTATAGAATGCATGAAGACCTAAGGAAGCTCAAGTTGAAGAAAACTAACATTCAATTTAATTCACGACACACACAAAAATACTTATATGTAACATACTCTCCACCCTGGTTCTAGTGGTAGGAAAAGCAATGCCAGTGTTTTTGGTAACAGGAGATGTGCGAGGTATAAACACACCAGTTCCCTTTCCCCTGTATTCTCCTCGAAGACCTCGATTCAGCTTCTTCTGCTCATCATATTTCAACACTCCTCCCGGAATCCCTAAATTCCGGCCCTGCAATATCCTTGATATCCTCTCTTCTCTCCTCAACCTCTCAACCTGAAACTTAATCATTATTATATTTTATTTTTCAAATAAAAGTATCCAAAACAAATTGATTAGCAAATAATTACTACATACATACATATAGTCATTTTCACTAATTTAGCCTAAAATATCTGCAAAGCACCGAAACATGGTGCGTAGATATACCGGATGCACAAATACAAGTATATAACACAAACAAAATTTCGTATGAATACGTATATAATTTACTGATTTGTAGCCTAAATTACTTAAAATTTAAAAGCAAGCAAAAATACATATGCACAGCACCATATATGCAGTAGCTTAGTTGTACTAGTCAAATACATACCTGAAGTTGAACCGGAGTGAGAAATTGGTTGTAGTTGTGAACCGTTTCTAACTCCGACATTATGTTTCCTCTTCCTCCGTATGCACCACCGCCTTGTAGTAGTGAACCCCGCTGAACCGCCGGCCTGTAAAACTGCAAAACCAGACAAGTGATACACACACACATATATATATATAGATATACACTAAAAATATATACATGCAGTGGCAGAAAATGTACAAGAGTGTTGTACGGACGGTGAAGCAAATCACAATTAGCGATGCTGTGAGGACCGGAAGAGTAATAGGAGAACATGCTCGTCTCGAACTGAGTCGCCGTAAGTTCGTCGGACGGAACTTTATCGGAAGTAACCCAGAGTTTGCCGTCGTACAGCTCCGCCATTTTTATTATGTGGAGAGAGAGAGAGAGAGAGAGAGAGTATAGTTTTGGTTTGAAATGAGGAGGGAGATAAAAGGTAGTGAAAGAGGAGGAGGCTTTGGAATACTAAACGGACGTTACCTTTTGCATGTATGTAATGAATGTATAATTAGAGCTTTTTATGAGAAAAGAAGTCAGGGTAGTGAGTTACGTGCAGAACCGTACCAACGGGGTCACGTGACCACTCCTTCCCCCTTCATCAACCCCCACTTCTTTTCCGTTTTATTTCTTATGTAGCCTAGTACCCATGGATTGTATGTGCGCGTTTTTTTATATTATCTTATGACCGTGTAATGCATGGATTTTTAAAAAAAAATTAATATATTTTAGTGAATTGAATAATTTGAGCAGTGAATAAATTAAAATATTTAAATTGTATTTAGTATAAAATTTAATATAGATATAATAATAATAATATTATATCATTCATGAGATTTAATTAATTAGTTGTTATTTTAAAACTTAAAATAGATAAATTATTATTAATAATAATAATATAATATTTGTGAGATTCGATTATGAGTGACAATTTTAAATAAATTTGATAGTTTGAGGGTAATTAAATTGTGATACTTACATTGTATTTAATATATAATTTTAATAAAATTTAATATAGATAAAAGAATAACAATAATATACCATTCATTATATTTAATTAATTGTTTGTTATTTTAAATAAATTAAAGAATTTGAATGGTGGAGAAACTGAATTCTATAAATAGATTGTATTTCATACAACTATATTATATAAAAGTTAGATCCTAAATAGGATTCTTAATATAAATATAAATTTTAGGGTATAATTTTTATATAATATAATATTAAAATTTAATTAAATGTAACAATTTTACATATGAACTAATTGAATATTTTCCTTTCGCCTTTCCATCCATAGCTGGTAACATATATAAGACAATTGTTTAGCAAATTAAATAAATATAATATTTTATAATAATGATACTCCACAAAAATATAATTAAAATATGCTAGCAATCTTTATATGAAAAAATCATACAAACATAACTAAATATCACGCGTAAATACACATACACGTACACATACATAATTTATAGAAACAATTTTTTTTATATAGATTAAACACAAATCATATACAAAAATTGGTAAAATAAATATACTTATTTTTGTACCAATAATACATAAGTTATATTCATGTTCAAATCTATATACCTATTTGATATTTGATGATGAATCTACTGATTATATTCTTCGACACTTAATCTCAAAAAAAAAAATCAATAGTGAAACAACACATTACATATATAACATAATTAAAAAATAATATGAATTGAATAGTGAGAGAGAGATATAACAATCAAAAAGGAAGAAAAAATAAAAATTGAGAGATATAAATATGCGAGATATAAATATGCTAACATTTTATTAATAAATTTATGTGAGATATTTGTGATTCAAACTATACACTGCAACGAGACACATATATATACCGAAAGTACCTATGTTTGATTAATATGTCTGATGGTTTGTTCTTTCTGAATAACTGGTTTAAGATTAATCATGTGCATAAATCAAACAAATGTTAGTAAATAACAATCATGTTAAACAAATATCAAAATATACCGATACAATCAATATAAACATCAATAAAAGAATTATGGAGACAGAGAGACATATGTGACACAAAGAAAAATAAATAAATATATTATACACATACACATACAAACATAAAAAGTCCATAAAGATTGAGCAAAAGATAAAAAACGAAGAAAAAAAAGATGAAAGAGATTAATGAATAAATAAAAATAAATTATAGTAAGAGTATAATATATAAATATAAGATGCAAATTATTTATAGAAATATATGTGTGTTTTCAAATTTTGAATTAATGATATCGTGATTTTAGAATTTGTGATTGTCCTAAACATAATTAATGCTAAAATATAGTAATTTATCTTTCTAATTACAAATATATTAAATTAAAATATTACAATAGCTATTAGAAGATGAAAGATTAGTAATTAAGATGAGGGATAAATTGTGGGTTGAGTAATTAAGATTGTTAGTTGATTGATCATATATGAAAAGTTTTGATTTTAAATTTAATTGTTAGCTGAAAAAAAATATAGAAAGTAGGTAAAAATTTGAATTTCATTGGTAAATATTTTGACTTATGGGTAAAAAATATGGATAATTCGTGAGTCGTCTCAAAATGTATGGGAAGTTAATAACTGATAGTATATTTTAGAAACGGGTAAAACCCATCGAATATTTGGATAATCCGGGAAAAATAAATTACTATAATACCAAAAAATATACAGTAAATTTTAAAATTTTAGAAAGATAAAATAGTAAATCTAAGGGGGGGGGGGGGAATAGCACATATTAAGAATATATAGATTAAAAATTATTTTTTTATAATTTAAAAAAACTAAAAATATATTTTAAAATAAATTATATATACTTTTTAACAATATAAAATTTTAAAAATTTTAATTATATATTATATTTAAATTGCAGTAAAAAATAAGTAAATTTGGTCGCAATGAAAACAAAATGTACAACTAAAAGGTGGCGGAGGGAGTCCAATAATTAAAATTTTAAAAAAAATTAGTTTACCATCAAAAGATTTAGGTGATATTTTTTTAGTAGCTTATCTATATATAAATTTCTTATAAAAATTAATATTATTATCCAAAGATATTCCTTAAAAATTATATTTCACTTTTTAATTGTTAATAACTCATATTTTATATAATTACAATAAATTTACTCAAACAAATAATATTCTAAATTTTAAGTTTCTTTTAAAATTAATTTTGAGCCGTAAGTACTTTTTTTAATTTTAACTAAACAAACTCTAATTCTGATCCTTGACATATGTATTTTTAATATCTTATATATATGTATATATATATATATATATATATTTATACTTTTAAAATATATAATAACATATGGCAAATAGAAATTGATGTATGAATAGTCAAAAATTAAAATTAAACTTTGAACAAATAACTTTGTTTGAGAGGTGTTTGTGCCCCCATTTCATTTTCTTTTCTTGTTTTGGGGCCAAAATTGTATCCTCTACATTCGTGCCCCGTTTCTTGTCTTGGCTTTAGTTCACAGATTTTCTTTTAAATTTTAAGGAAAAAATAGATATTTATATATTCTTAATAGCTGCTAATCTTTTTCCTCAAGAATTCCTATTTTATCTTTCTTAATTTTAAACTCTTCTTATAATTTTTGGGTATTACAGTAATTTACTCTTCTTGGATTATCCGCATATTCAAATTTTTACCCATGAGTTGGAATTTATACTAGCTTTCCATACATTTTGAGACGACCCGCATACATTTGAATATTTACCCATTGGTCAAAATATTTATCCATGAAATTCAAATTTTTATCCACTTTCCATATTTTTTGCACCTAACAATTAAATTCAAAATAAAATCTTTCCTTAATCTGTGGATCAATCAACTAACAATATCCTTTGTCGGTAGCTCACAATTATTTTCAAAATCAATTTGATCTTCAGTTTCAAAAACACTCTCCATCTAAATAATTAATTTTTTTACGTGAGTTTGTGTGTGTTTGTTCCTGGTACATTCATTATTTTTATCATTTTTTCTGCATTATTTTGTATTGATCGCTATATGTTTATGTATGGTGTAGCTTCGTCACTATCCTATTTTTATTGTTTGATGTCGGTGCTGACATATTTATTATTTTTATCATTTTTATCGCTTTTTTTTCTTGCATTATTTTGTATTGATCGATGCATGTTTGGCTATGATGTGTAACTTCCTATTTTTATTGTTTGATGTTCATTGTATGTTTTGTGTTTGTTTTGGATCTGATTCTGCATGTCATCACACGATTAGTCAGAGCCATGGATTCAGATTTTTCGAAGCAAGCAAGTAATGTTATTTGTTCTTTCTTTCATCATTGTGTATCAGCCTCTTAGGTAATATGTGCAGCTGTATTTGTGTTTATATGTTTATGATTTGTTTATTTGGATTAATGTTTGACCTTTGATTCTTATCAGATGAGTGATAGTGGATTCTTACATGATTGTTTAAGGTACAAATCTCTTACAAATATTTAATCTCTTCAATTTATTATTAAAAAATTTGACATATATGTGTTTGTGAGTATAAAATCGTTGTCTCTTTTGCTTCAATAGTATAAAATGTTTATTTTTTTTTGATTTTTTGATTGTGTGATTAAACTAACCTTTGTTGGATCTAGAAATGGGATATATGATGATTAGGATAAATGGAGGATGTGTGGCAGTTGGGAGGCTGGAAGATATGTGTCTGAGGATGATGATATTGATGATCACAGCGAAGATGAGTTTGAAGGTTCTGGGAATTTTGTTACAGATACACTGATACAGTATGATTTGAATAGGTTACTTTGGCATCGTGCATGTTTTTGTAGGTACTACTTGAATGGTTTCAATTAATCATGATTATAATGTATGTTGTATGATGGATCACTTCTGAAATATGCACTTGGTCCACAAATATAAATTCATCCCAATTCTGAAGCATAAAAAATGTAATGCCAATGGGCACCTCTCTTCTGTTCTTTAAATTTGTAATTTATAATGCCAATGGCTTATTTGGTTAGAATTCAAAAATGTTGATTTTCTTGATATTTTAATGCTTCTTTCTTTTTTAGTTAAGTATATTTATTATTTTGTAAGCACATTTTTCTTTCGTATGTAATCTCAGTTCAATTTAGCACCTGTCTTTAAGACTTTAGCTTCTGTTTGGTTATGCTAATGAGCTTATTGGTCAGAACTCAAAATGCGGGCCAATAAAATTCAATTTTTTACTTACTTTCCATATTTTTTTCAGCTAACAATTAAATTTAAAATCAAAACTTTCCATATATGATCAATTAACTAACAATATATCCCTCATCTTAATTACCCACCACACAATTTATCTCTCATCTTAATTACTAATATTCCCTCCTCTAATACCTATCGTAATATTGTAATTTAATATATTTATAATTAGAAAGATAAATTACTATATTTTTAGCGTTAATTATGTTTAGGACAATCACAAATTCTAAAATCAGGACATCATTAATTCAAAATTTAAAAACACACATATATTTCCATAAATAATTTGCATCTTATATTTATATCTTATACTCTTACTATAATTTATTTTTATTTATTCATTAATCTCTCTCATCTTTTTTTTTCTTCATTTTTTTAATCTTTTGCTCAATCTTTATGGACTTTTTATGTTTGTATGTGTATGTGTATAATATATTTATTTATTTTTCTTTGTGTCACATATGTCTCTCTGTCTCCATAATTCTTTTATTGATGTTTATATTGATTGTATCGGTATATTTTGATATTTGTTTAACATGATTGTTATTTACTAACATTTGTTTGATTTATGCACATGATTAATCTTAAACCAGTTATTCAGAAAGAACAAACCATCAGACATATTAATCAAACATAGGTACTTTCGGTATATATATGTGTCTCGTTGCAGTGTATAGTTTGAATCACAAATATCTCACATAAATTTATTAATAAAATGTTAGCATATTTATATCTCGCATATTTATATCTCTCAATTTTTATTTTTTCTTCCTTTTTGATTGTTATATCTCTCTCTCACTATTCAATTCATATTATTTTTTAATTATGTTATATATGTAATGTGTTGTTTCACTATTGATTTTTTTTTTTGAGATTAAGTGTCGAAGAATATAATCAGTAGATTCATCATCAAATATCAAATAGGTATATAGATTTGAACATGAACATAACTTATGTATTATTGGTACAAAAATAAGTATATCTATCTTACCAATTTTTGTATATTATTTGTTTTTAATCTATAATTTTTTTCCCTATAAATTATGTATCTGTACGTGAATGTGTATGTACGCGTGATATTTAAATATGTTTGTATGGTTTTTTCATTTAAAGATTGCTAGCATATTTTAATTTGATTTTTGTGGAGTATCATTATTATAAAATATTATATTTGTTTAATTTGTTAAACAATTGTCTTATATATGTTACCAGCTATGGATGGAAAGGCGAAAAGAAAAGATTCAATTAGTTTATATGTAAAATTGTTGCATTTATGGAGCATACAATACAAGAAGTATTTGGAATTTGGTGTAGGTTACACAAATTCTAATTATTTGTTATAGAAACTGAAATTGTGGATAAATTTTTTCCATGATTTTAGCTATCTTAATTATATTATATAGTCAACAAAATCTTTCATTCAATTTAACCAGTAATTTCAAATTTCAAATTACAAATACGGCGTACTTTAAATATATATATATATATATATATATATACATACATACACGTGTAATTTATATTTTATTATGTGTAATTTAATTTTATCTTAGTTGTGAAATCAATCAAAAATAAATATCTATAATTTGATTCTATCTTCAAAATTTTGAATTGTACATTAATAAATGAATATACACATACTTAAAAAAATGTTTTTTCTTTTTTAAAATTATTTTCTTATACGTGGCATCAATTAACTTCAATTAATTTCAAAATTATTTAAATTAATGAATTAATTTAAATAATGTTAAAATTAATTTCAACATTATTTAAATTTGCCTGTATAAATTATAATTATTTTTCACATAATAAAAAACGGCGCCAAGAGGCGACGTCGAGAAATGTTTATTTTGTATTTTATCAATTTTATTTCATATTTTTCTTATAATATCAATATAGAATATATCATACTTTTATAAAAGTATTAATTTATTTTTAAAATTATTTAATATTTATTATTGTGTTATACGGTATATTTATCATTTAATACTTATAACATTTATCTATTAACTATATATTTCAAGTTCTAAACCATTGCTTCTGCTACCAAATCATAATGTCTAAAATTACAACTCAACTAATACATTAAACTGCAATATATAAATTTAGTATTTAATTGAAATGCAATTTATTGAATCTGTGATTTTGAGCGTAGTGATGGAACTAATAATGCATTGTTCAGAACAATTGTGATTGAAGTCGGAATAATATGCATCTATGCAACTAAATGTATCAATAATTAAAACACATGCAGTATCATGTTATTGAATCAATGACGGCATAAAACAAGATTTAATCAAGCAGTTCAAGTGCGAGTAAATATCAATTATTGATGAAAATTCTCAGAATTTGCACCTCTATTTGATGAAGTTAAGTATGAATTTATTTACATTATTTAAATTTGTCTATATTGCTAATAATAATATTTCACATAACAATATGCGAGACGGCGCCGGTAGGCGACGTCGATTAACGTTTATTATTTATTTTATATAAGTTACTGCATTTTTTCTTATAATATCGATATATAATGTTACACGTTTATATTTTCCCATTTATTTAAAAATATTTTAATAATAATTTATTAACAAACTTTTAATTATGAAATAAGTTTAGAAAAGTTAATTAAGAACAATAACAAAAAGTCCAAACAGTAACACTTATATTTTTCTATGATAATAATTAATAACATAAAAAATCTAATAGCAAGAGAAAAGTTATAGTGTGAGTTAGATAACAGTTTTTCGTGATCTATTTAATCTCTATATGCGTTTTATAATATTATGTAAATTGAAAAATAAAACATATATACATAACGAAAAGTCCAAACAATAACACTTATATTGTTCAATGATAATTTTTAATGATATAAAAAATCTAATAGCAACACAAAAGTTAGAGTGTGAATTAGATCACAATTTTTCCTGATCTATTTAATCTCTCTATACTATTTATAATATTATATAAATTGAAAATAAAACATATATACATAAGATTTAATCAATATAATTAATAAGATGTTATTGATATAAATAATGAGTATTATTATAATTTTTTTTGATAAACAAATTAAGAACCTATATAAATATTAATAATAATTTTATATTTTAAATAGTTTTATAAAGATCATGAAAAATGGATATCTTATTTTGTAGAATTCAATATTTTATACTTGATGAAAATTTGATCGAATTATTTTTATCTTAACCTTCTTCTTAATGAATTAATTTCTACATTATTTAAAGTTAGATCCATGAATTATAATTATTTTTCACAAAATAAAATGCGAGACGGCGCCGTAAGGCGATGTCGAGAAACATTTATTTTGTATTTTATCAAGTTTATTTTATATTTTTCTTATAATATCGATGTAGAATGATATCATGCTTTTATACAAGTATTGATTTATTTTTAAAATTATCTAATATTTATCAAGGCGTTATAGGGTAGATTTAACACTTAATACCTATAACATTTATTTATTAATTATATATTTTAAGTTCTAAAGTATTGCTCCTGCTACCGAATCATAATGTCTATAATTGCAACTCAACTATTACATCAAATTGCAATATTAAAATTTAGTACTCTCTCCGTCCCTTTCATTTGTTTACATTTTTTAGAGAGTGTCCAACATGAATTTTAAGGTGCATATAAAGTATAGTTCTATAACTTATTTTAAAAATTTTCTTTTCTGAATAAATATTTAAACATTCAATATTTATTCAGAAAAAGAAAAAGTTTAAAATAAGTTATAGAACTATATTTTATATGCACCTTTAAATGCGTGCCAGACACTTTCTAAAAAACGTAAACAAATGAAAGAGACTGAAGGAGTATTTAATTGAAATGCAATATATTGAATCAATGATCTTGACCGCATTGTTTAGAGCAACTGTGACTAAAGTCGGAATAATATGCATTTATACAACTAAATGTATCACTAAATAAAACACATTTAATATCATGTTATTGAATCAATGTCAATATAAAACAAGATTCAATTAAGTAGTTCAAATGCGAGTAAATATCAGTTATTGATGAAAATTCTCAGAATTTGTACCTTCATTTGATGAAGTTAAGTATGAATATCTTTGTTATTGAATAGATGACATAATAGAGTAATAATTTAATCCTTAAGTTTACATTATTATTTAACTTATTATAGTTAAAAAAAGACTTCACAATCAATTTGTAAAGTGCGCAAATGCACTCATAGTCGAGCTCAAAAAAAAAAAATGTCCGTTTATTTTGTATTTTATACAAGTTTACTGCATATTTTTATTATTATATCGATGTAGAAATATACATGTTTGCTTTCTCCCAACTATTTAAAAATATTTTAATATAAATTTAGTAACAAGCTTTTAATCAAAAATTAATTTAGAATAAATTAATTAAGAATAACAACGAAAAAAACTAACACTTATATTTTCTTAATATAATATTTAATAATATAAAAACATAATAGCAACATAAATTATCGTGTTCCTTTTCCTAATATTTTAAGTATTTAATCAAATTATAAAAATTACAGAAAATTCACTAAATTATTCCCCGTGTGCGTAGCACGGGCATATTCCCTAGTTAATTTAAAGCTTAATGTTATATTTCGCACAAAAACAAGCTACTTAAAAAATAATTGACAAATCGGTATATATAAATTTGATCTCACAAAATAGAGCTCTTCTCTTTCTATTATAGAAGTTTTTACGTTTTTGATGTCTTTAGTTTTGATGTATAGTAATTTAATTTGGGTCAAATTTTGAGTATTTTTTAAAATTAAATTAAATTTCAAATTTATATTACACATACAGTTATATTATATTAGTGAACGGTAATCTACCCATGTTCTCATATTATTATATGTGATAGTTCGATTTACATTTTGTGTAACTTTTAAAATTTGTTCAAATTTTGAATTCATATCAAATATATTGATTAAAATTTAATAATTTGAGAACATCTTCCGTACATAAGAGCCCTTACCTATATTATTGTCAAGGGATCAAATTTAGAAATTTTAATTTAAATCACATACTTAACTACAAGCTTATAACCCGTGCTTTCGCACGGATGAATGACTAATATTTAGGTAAATTTATTTTTTATATTATATTTTATTAATATTTACTATAAAATTTTATAATGTTGAGAATTTATGTTAATATAATATAATATTATCTGTGGAGAGTTGTATAAAAGGAGGACTATCGGGGGTTAGAGTTGTATGTTATTTTATAATGATATTTATATATTAATATTCATAAACTTTAATGATATATTAAATAAAAATTATAGGATAAGTATGATTCTTATTCTAAAAAATAAAGGATAAGTATGATTTTTAAAATAGAAAATATAGAATATAATTTAAATATAATATAATATTATCCGAGAGTAGTTGTAATAAAAGGAGATCTACCGAGATTAGAATGGTATGTATGATATATATTCTTTTTAAAATTAGATTTTATTAAAATTGAATAGTTAAAATCGTTTTTATGATTCACCTGAAATTGGACGTTCAAGATTTTTTTATGGTTTACCTTATCCCAAAAATTTTAATCTTTTAACTATACTATAATAATATAGTATATACTATAATAATATAGTATTGACGTGAACCCTTACCGAAAGAAAATCAATCTCGTTAAAAGAACCAATTTTGCTCCCACGTACATATCATGTCATCGATATAAATAAGTAATATAGGACTTATTATCTTCAACCATGTCGCGTATTACCACATCTAAAATACTACTCTAATTTTACATGTTATATTTGTAAAAATTACGCATATTAAAAAATTTTAACATGAAAGTTATTTTTCATTTATATCCATATTAATTAAATTAATTGAGATAATTTCAATATATAATTTGAATGATACTCTCTCCGTTTTATTTTATAAGACGTTTTGACTTTTGACACACATATTCAGGTGTTTTGACTGAATAGTAAGAATCATTATTTTTAAAATTTTCTTTTTTTAAATTAAAATATGAAATAAATATTTTTATTCACAATTTTTTTTAAATAATAAATTCTAATATCCGATCAAAACACTTAAACACGAGTGCCAAAATTCAAAGCGACTTATAAAAAAATGAATGAAATAGTTGTTTTACAAGTACCAGTACTAATACTCTAGTCAAATGGTTGTTTTGAAAATTTATTTACATCATCTCAAAGAGACTCTCTTTATTGACTCTTAAATTGAAAATAAAGATCATGAAATAGAGTTCCGTTCCAAGAAACTCTCAAAAACTCTTTATAAACTTAAAAGTCTCTTCTCTCTTATTCAATTTAAGAGTCTGTATATGACTTTTAACTACTCCCTCCATATAAAAAAAATGTCATTTTAACTTTGTGCATGTGGTTTGAGGTTAAAAAAAACCCTACTTACATTATTATTTTTTCAGTTTTCTTTTTTGAATAAAAATATAATACCTAAATTTTTACAAGAAAGAAAATTCAAAAATTCATATCGGTAAGTATCTCTTTTTTACGTCTTAAATTACGTAAAAAAAAGTCAAAGCAACACTTGTTTAGGGATAGAGCGAGTAATTTTTATTAATAAAAAATTAATTCCCTCCCAATCATCTATTACTTTTCTTTCTCTTTTTTTTTTCACTTCACCTCTCTTTTTCTCATAGTGAGGACAAAATACGAATAAAAAATAAAATTAGAGAAAATATAAAAAAATATTGTTTGAATCGACACTTTTAATAATGTACACAACTAACTTAACAAGTTTAATTGTTTATATTATATTAGAAACCAACTAAGAAACTCTTTGGTGATACTCTTAGGACTTGTTTGGATAGCGGATTGGGAGGGGCCGAGTTAGATCAGGTTGAGTTGAAAATTTTAAAACCATATTTGAGAAAACATTTAGGTGAAAGGACTGGATTTTAACAGGTTGACAAGGAGTAATTATTAAAAATGGACGGGACTGGGGAGAATGGGGTGCCCCCTTGTTCAGTGATGTTGTACTAGCAGAGTAGCAGGGTTCCCGTCTTCTACGCTGTTCTCTTTTCTCACTTTTTCATTTTCTGATTCATTTATTTTTAAAAAATTTCATTTTCTGTTTAATCACATATATATGTTTAATTATTTATTGGGACATAATTAATTTAAATACAAATTAATTAACTACACAATCATTTACTTCAATTAATTTAATATAGCATAAATTTAAAACTAAAAGTTATTTTATCATAAATTTCAATTATATATTTGCATTTATTTTATTTTAATTTTTATATATATTGGTAATATTTTTTTAAAAAATTTCATTTATATTTATTTTAAAAATTATTTAAATTTTGTTTACTAAATCTTGTCTTTCAATTCTTGATCCAAACAAGGTAAGGTTGAATCCCTCTATACTCAACCCTTTTGTCCAAACAAGGTAGAGGTTCAACCCAACCCAACTCAACCCAACTCATACTTATCTAACCCCACCCAACTCTTACCTCCCCAACCCCTCATCCAAACAAAGCCTTAAGTACCAACTAAGAAATTCTTGGAAATGCTCTTATACAATTGGAAAGGATATAGTGAACATATTCATGGAACAATCTTTTTTATTCAAAAATGACACGGGGGAATATATTTAAAATTTAGTAATGAATATTACCTATAGAGGAGTATATTTAAAGTTTATCTGTTATTGAATTTTGGTATGAGCAGGAAAACATTTGCTTAGTACTCCAACTCGATAAATTACCTCTCTTGTACTGATCATGTTCAAGGAAGGAGTGAACACAAATTCTAGAGTTATCAAGTATGTACTTTCCTTTTATTTTGAGGCTGCTGGTCCCATTGCATAGCTCAGCAAAAACAAATAAACAACTACAAACTACCTTTTCATTATCCACGTAGACACAAAAGCATAGAAATCGTAACAAGAGGGTCTTTCAACGTTGCACCAGATAACACAACCACATTATTTTTTGATGATATATACTAAAACTCAGAATATGAATCCTATAATCATCAACAAGCAATATCATATATGCAAAAACAACAAAACAGTTCAATAGCAAAGTAGACATTGATACTAGCATAGTAGCAAATCAGTATGAGAACCAAAATAATGTATCAATTAATAATATTACATACCAAAACACTTCTTCCCCACTTATAATTATCAATCCAACTTTCAACACTTTTCAGTAAAATCATCTTCAGGGGTTCTTGTGCAAAAATATCTCCTAACAATCACCAAACCCTTACATTGGTGCATATTTAAATTAGTATAATATATCCATATATAATACACTACTAAATTTATAAATAAGCAGAGCATATCATCACAATACTGAACCAATTAGTCATGTTATCATCCCCACCCCGTTCTATACAAAAAACAAAAAACCAAACAGAGACCATCACACCGCCACTCAATAGCCATTAGGCCTAGCAATCGGTCCAGCCGGGGATCGAAACGACACCGTCACAGCATCATTCACACACAAGTGAAACGGAACCAGACTCCCCTGCCTCCTCGCATTCATACACTCCTCACAATAGTTATACACACCACCATTACAAATCTCAGAAACATAACAAGGCTCTGAAATCACCGGGAATTCATACAAATTAGGCTCCGAAACAATCGCCCCCAAATTACAAAACCCTGACTCATCATAATAAGGCAAACCAGAGGGATGACTCACAAATTCAGGCATGTTACGCCGGAGGAGAATGAAATTCTCCGGTTGAATACAGTAACTCGACTCAACATTACCGAGTTTGGATCGTCGTCTCCGGTCTCTCCGGCTCCGCTTCAACACAACCAGAACAGCACAATCTCTCTCCTTCAAAATCAACCGGAAACTCGCTCTGCCGGTGATCAAAATCTTCCGCTGATCCTGATGATAAAGCTTTGAATTCTTCCGGTCAACGAGATAAATTGACATCTGGTTCGGTGAGATTCCGATCTTCTGACTGAGAATCTGTTGAAAGGCCTTGTAATCGAGCGAGGAGTGGATGTTGACGTTGCCGATTTTGAGTTCGCACTGGCCGTCGTAGAAAGCGAGCGGGAAGAGCTTGGAGTCGCCGTCGTTGGCCATTTTTTCCGGTTGTGTGTTTTGATCAACGAGACATAGAAAAAGTGAGAGAGGAAAGAGGGGACAAGGGTTTTATAAGAGAGAAGTGTGGGGTTTACGCTTCGAAATTATAAGACACGCTGAGGGGTAAATGTGTAATTTTGTAACTGTGTTACTTGGCCCCAAGGCGTGTCATGTACAATTAATATGATTTTTTTGGCCTGTATTGGTATTTGTGCCAGTTCAATCAGTTTCCATATAATTGGAGTTAATAAAAAATTAATTTTTTTCGTAACAAAAAAATAATAAATAAATATATATGTATATATATGTCAATAAAATAGTTAAACCGAAAAAAGTTAGTTTAATTTTATTATAATAATGATGATGCTAAATTTAACTATTTGTAATTTTAGTTTTTCTAATATGCCCACTAATTTTTTAAGAAAACTATTTTTATAAATTTCTCGGTGTTTGTTTGATTTAAAAAAAGCTAAAAAAATCTTTACAAAATGTTATGAAATTTCAAAAATTATTTCATCATTTATACATTATATATCATAATTAATTTATGCAAATGAAAAATATCATAATCAAATTCCTTTTCGTTAACAGATGAAAAAGGTGACTCATTTTTAAAAAACATGCAAATAGTTATGACAAAATATTTTATTTCGAAATGCTTTTTAAAATTATTTGTTAGATAATTTTTACGAATTATTTATCTATTTAACTAATATCAAAATAATTATGACAAAATATTTATTTTGAAGCCATAAGTAAGATCAAATTAATTTTTTATATGGATACTGGGAACATAAAAATATAAATGCAAATAGTTTTTAAGTATTATTTTCTACCTTTTGTTTTAAGAATCATATTTTTTTAAATGAAATGTAAAAAAATAGATTTTAAAATTAATTGATGTTTGATAATTTTTTTCTGAAAAGAAAAGATATTGTTATTATGATGAAAGATGGAATGCCAAGCAATTAGTTTAAATGGTAGTGAGGCGGAAGAGTTATATCAAACAATTTTATATTCTCAGAAAACAGCCTTTTAATATTTGTGCTTTTTAAAACTATTATTTTCTAAAAACAAACAGCATACATACTTTCGCAAATTTCCTTTTTGATAATTTTTTATTTTTTGACGTAATTACTTGTTAAAAGCCCAAAATGTAACATACAAAGCTCTTCACCACTTGTACTCTCTCTTACCCTCAACGCAAAAGAAATAGAATCATTCTAATTTCCTCGTAGGATGTATATTCCTATAATCATACTTCTATTATAATTAGGCATTTAGGCTACACATTAGTTTGACATGTGTAAAGGGTTATGAGGATTGAAACTGAGTTCTTTCGAACACGGGAAAAACAACTCTACCAATTTTTTGTCCACAGATCTTTAAATCAGGCTACATAATTCATCATCACATCACTGCTTCATTCCAGTTTCAAAGTATTAATAGTCATTTTATGTTCTAAAACCAATAATAAATTTAGTATTGAAATTCACGACGGCTAGTTTTCTGATTATTTTTCCATATCAGCAGCATAGTTATAGCCCGGAAAAACCAAAAACGACACTGTGGCAAAGTAAGTAGAAGCTCGTGCGTTTGCAATTAAATGAGATTTTCTGGGATCAAACCCGTGAAAAAACTTTCCCTGCATTGGGATTCCTATAGTTTCATTGGACCTGGCAAAACAAACTGTATTGGCAAATGGCAATAAGGGGAAGAACAAGATTTAAGACCCACTGTATGAACACTTTTTAGAAAAGCAACTCAAGCTGCTTAATTGGCTTAGCTTAATGTGACAGTATATTATACCTCATATATCACTCCAAGGTAATTCCTATTATGTATAATTTTAAATATCACAAAAATAGTACGCTACATTGAATGTCCTGAATCCACGTCATCTCCCGCTCAAATGATGTGTTTTACCCTATTTTTATCTTATTTAATTTTCAATTTTATTATTCAATAATAACATATGAAATAATAATTTAAATCATTTTTTAAATATTTAAAATATATAAGGCACTTTTTAAATATTATATATATATATATATTATAGATAATGTGTTATATATTATATTATAATATAAATGGATATATATTATATATTATACATTATATATTATATATACACATAATATATAACATATATATATATATTCATTAATTTATTTTAATATAGTACATATTTATAAAAAAAATATTAATATAATATAATATTTTTTTAGTTATATGTTTTATAATATATAAAAGTAATGTTTATTAATATATAATTTATTTTTATTTTAAAATATATACATGCATATGAAAATATTATAATATCATCATTAAATATCTTTATATTAATTATATTTTTTATTTACACCTGTATTGATTAAAAAAATTATTTAATTTAATTTTAATTTATAATATTTTCTTTTGTATATATATATAATTAATTACTTTTAAAATATAACTGTTGTAATACAATTGTTGAAATTTGAAAAAATAATAAAAACTATTTTTAAATATATTTATTCATTATAACTAATACTATTGAAGCATAATTCCTTATAGATTTAGAAAATTTTACCTAAAGCACAGGAAAAGCCATGCCTTCCCTTAAATTTTGACCGACTCACTCCTCATTAAAGAATGTCACAACTGCTTGTGCATTTTACATCAATTTTATTTCTCCAGTGGTATAAATATTAGCGGACAAACATAAACATTAACACTCTTTTCCACCCTTGATGTTCAAATAACTTTTGACAAATTTTACCAAACAAGAAAAATAAAAGAAATCCCATACAGTAAACAAGAATAACTAAATGCCTAATCAACACCACTTCAAAAGGAAATAAAGCAGGCACTAATATTACAAAACTAAAACCAGCTAACAGTTGTGTTTAACAGATCTTATTTAACAAAGTAAAAACCTTGACGTTGCATAGTCCATTTTAAGTACCTAACACGTAATACATTTGACCAAGTTAGATAATCTACAATCTGCATAGCGCACCATAAATCTTCATTAAGTTCAACTGCAGCCTTAAATGATACCCATGCCCAGTCCAGAAAAACTCGAGGCATGTTGCAAACCTCTCATTCGAAACTTCATCTGCAGCATTGAGAGAGGAAGAGGCAAATCCAGCTCTCCAACCAAGGCAGTAATATGTTTTTGAATTTGCTGCCAATAGCTATGGTGACATGCACAAGCTAATTGTTACTGCTCCAAAACCTGATTCAATCAATACTTTAACTCGATTACTTCACCAGGCAGTCATATACTATACATAAATTAAAAATAATATCTAAATAATTCTTGCTATAGGCAACGTGAAACAATGTAAATACTGAATATTTGAATGTATAAATGCAAGTGGATGTTGCTAGCTTTCACTAAATTTCCCCCCATTGAGTTATATGATTTAAAAAAATAACACTAAACAGAAAAAGATCCATGTTCTTCCACACACTCATATACATGACTAATGATGAATTTTTTTCCTCAAAATTTTCATGATACATGATGTAGTTCTACATCCACATATCATTTTTTTTTTAAATTTACTCCAGTAGAGTAAGAGTTCCAGGCTCTCAAGACATTTAATGCCGTGATGCAGCCTGAAAAATTTATCAATAAGTAACTTTAATCTAACTCGAGTAGTCAAGTTCCTAAGTGTACTGATACAAAAACATAAAATCTTAATATTCTAATCCATCTCGGATATTTCTAGAAAAACGAATCAAAAGCGGAGAACATATATTCAGTGACTCTTTTAATGTAAATGAGAAAGATGTCTTGCAAAAAAAACATGCTGACAAATTCCTTATCTAAGCATCAAACTAAAACAAGGAGAGAATTGACAAATCTACTATATACTGCTGAATACCAGAGTGTAACGTAATGGTACCAAAAAGAAAATGCTTACATGGTTTAGAAAAAATCCTTGTAGATCATCTTACTCCCACTAATAATCTACTGGTGCAATTCTTTAATCGATCATATGAACATCCTATTTTGTGCCTTTCTTCAATAGTCATGTTGATAACCTCCGATAACTGCAGTGACACGAGAGAATTAGTTTCATAGCCAGAAACTCAGAACTAAAACCGGACTACAAAAGTTGACAGCTAGACATGCTAAATATTGAACAAGAAAACGTGTGCCATTAACCACATAAATATTTTTCATTTATTTTGCCATCCTATGGCTAGCAATCAACATACTTTCTATGCCTTAATTTGAATATTAATTCATTTTCTAACAAGCTAAAAGGAGCACCACTGGTAATTGCAAATTTGGGACTCGGAGATTATCTCCAACCCTATTAGGCATCCTCCCCTTCTTAACGCACCTAATGACAATCCTCTTAATTCTTCACGAAAGTATATAAATCCGCAAGTAACAATTAGCAGAATACAAACCACAAGTACTCCAGTTTAAAAACCCAAAAATATACATGGGGGGGGGGGGTATATGCAAAGTGCAAGAACTCTTCTTCATACAAGCTTCCTAATAAATCTACATACATTATTCTGTTGATTCAAGCACACCCTAAAATTCACAGTATTCCTCACAAAGCCCCAAAAAAACATCATACACCACACCCCTAAACCACTCCCCCATACCCCACGGAAAAGTAAACACCATCAGAAATGAAATAAATAGGGAAGTGAAGGAAAGAAACAAAGATTAATACAAGAGAATCCAATCTAACTAACATATTTAACTTCGTGATACAAAACAAGACTGTGTTATTCTTCAACGCCAACTCCATGTAGAGCATGGTGCAATGCCTCACTTCCATTCTGTTCTAAACTCCATAGCTTTCGAGGATTAAAACATCTCAAAACAAAGTTTATCCTTGTATCATATACCTTGGTGATTATTTATGTTATTAAATTATATGATATTGTTTTGTCAGTTTAATTTATGACAGGGATAAAAAGGTTTATATTTTACCTAACTAAGATGTAGGAAATAAATCTATCACAAGAAATACAGAAAAAGAAACACAACACATGGCTGACCATATATAAAGCAAAGAATCTTCACTTAAGTAAAGAATAATATATGACTGCAAATTTGTCTTTTAAACAAGTCATATGTATCATGGCACTGTTTTCCACCGCCCGCAGGATCTATGAATTTTTTTTATATAAATTTGCATGCCACTTTGAAGTGGGATGGCTAAGCAAGTACCTGTAGTTGAAGAATCTTCTCTACTATTTGTTCGATCTCTGCCTTGCACAACAAAAGATTTTGTTGAATTTTGACGTCTGCAAACATCAGTAGGAGGACAGAAACAATTGCATCTATTTTACTTGAATAGCCAGTGGCATACTGGGTCCCTTGCTCAGTTGAACCCGATGAACTCTTTTCATTTACTAATGATCCCATCATCTTCAACACGAGTTTTAGAAGTTTGTGACTCCGGTAAAAGAGAAACATGCAAGGCAAGAGATAATAACGAGTTCTTTTCCTTAAAATCATGGCAGCAGACTCAGTTTTATCTTCTGGAATGCACTATATATAGTCATAAAATGTTCAACATGAGTTGTGAAGGTTCAACATTGCTAACATAAATTTGCTTAATAAACAAACCCCAAAAAACAAGGACCTTGAAACTGCTATAATAATGGCTCCCTCTCTCCCATCACTGTGAGCCTTCAACTTTTTGCATGCACTTTAAGCACATAAAATGTATCATATGTAATATTTAGTTGTGATTACATACACCTTAACGTGTGTGCAACAAGTCAAAGGCTCACACGAATTGGGACGGAGGAAAGCCGAAGACCATAGGATTAAAGATACTTACCGATACAATATCAGTCAGGTATCCTTGAAGACAACTACTAAGATTGACCATACTCTGCTCAGAAAGTGTCGTTGGTTCTGAGTTTAGTGTAACAAGCACTCTGAGCAATGCACAAATGTTGTCTAAAGGTGGATTGAGCAACTGCAATAACAAAGTTTAGTGGGATGGACTTCCCTGTTAGAATTTGTGCATTATCCAATTAAAACACTTGATAAAACTTCAAAAAAAGTAATGCTTCTTTTCCATTCATTACAAAAAGTAAAATCACTATAAATTAGATGAAGGTTAAGCGACTCACTATTTGATCAATAACTATCTTCTCTAGCATTTGAAACACAACATGCACATCACCAAGTTGCAGCAGGAAAGAGCAGACAATATTGGTAATTGACTTTAAAGTCCCAAATTTTGAATTTCCATTATTCCCCGTTAGATCATACCTCTTCTCTGCAAAACAAAGCCCACTCTATGTTATAAATAATGCTTATAATCCCCCATGTATATAACAAGATACACCTATATCACATAGTCATATCTAACTTTAAACAAAAAAAACGTATTCTTGCTTTTAAAGTATTAAGCATCTTTGACAACTTTTGTTTTTGGTAAATATCAGATATTTTTCAATGCTCGGTCAAACGATCACGTCACAGAAATCTATTATATAATACTAGGAGAGCCTTAGACATCTCCAAGAAACTCTTAGCCCAATAATTATATAACACACACACACACACACACACATATATGGTTTCTAGTAAATTAGTACATAACTGTATGTGTCATCTCCAAAAAATATCCTTACACAATCCTTTAGTGTAAAATTTTTAAAAAGTAGTTTCTATCAATAGAAGTACGAATTAAGATGGAGACAGGAATATAGTGTCTTCAATCTTCATGAATAATTTATTTTAAACAATAACTTGAGAGTGAGAGGAAGCTCCTTAAAAAAGGAAGATAGGCAACACAAACCCTATCAACAAGACGCAATCATCCACATGTTCAGGATATTACAAATGTAAAAGCAACACTATGTTTATTGAGTGAGTGGTTCGGGGGAAATGTTGTTAGGAGCTCTTTTGGGCTACGAACTAATTAGCTCTACTTGTATACAAAAGAACAAGACTCTACATTTTCCTTCTAGAATCACACAATATTCAGCTACTCTAATTACAATAAACTCATAAAACCACTAAATACAGCTTTATGGCTATGCATGCAAGATGGTTACAAAAATATATTATCTGCTGGTACCTGGAAAAACTTTGTAACGAGAGAGTAGAGTGATAAAAAAACTAATGTGGTTTGCAATTTGTATACGCCCAGCTTTGTAAGATGAATGCAAAACCTCTATGATCCGAAACAATATAAATGAGTCTAAATTATGACCTGCAGTGATTTAGAAAAAAGGAGCATCAATATGGGAAATATTACAACAAACTTTGTGAAATTTATTTCAACAAATATTCATAAATGTAAAAGTACAGGTCCGGAGCAATTCCAACAACTGTAAAATGTTTAGAATAATTTAGATAGGTATAAAAGGCGCTGGCACGATATTACACACTTATATTGTCATCTATTCATTCACAAGCTAAACCATATAAAATGTTATACCGAACAAAATACATTCTGAGGCTAATATATCAAAACAGTAATTAAATTATTAGTGAATACCAAAAGTTCAGTTACTTCCTAAAGCAAGTTATTGATAGAGATGAGGAATTATTTTATGTATTATCGTATCAAAGCCATTGCATACATATATATTATTTATTATACTATGTCTATGAGCTCAAGATATACCACTCTTGTAAAAGCAATCTCAGAATTAATCTATAAAACGTTTTACTTAACTTGTATGTTGTCAAAACATTATGCAATACAAAGAGAAGATTGCAGGAGAAAGAGATACCAAGCCCGGAATGACAAGGAAGTCATTCAATGTGAAGCCATCCAACATTCTTGGAATGATAAATAAAGTCTCAAAGCACAGTATGTGACACATGTGCAAGTATTGGAAGTTTTGGCAAAAGTAAATAAATCGATACAAATTCAACCAGCTAGCTTTTAGTACTCACATAGGCAACAGGATGTTACTGACTGAATAATGGGTGAATCCAAATAGGAGAAATAATAAAGGCAACACACGGATAGTTCTTGAATATCTCTGGTGAGACATATAAAAGGACCATGGCCTATGGTTGCTGCAATAAATAAAGTATAGCATGAAACCTAAGTAGCAAGATAACTATGTGATGATTTATTTAAATAAAAAAACTTATAAGTTTAGATTCTACAATCAGCCACGCCTGTGCTGTAAAAATCTTTCAGTGCATGCTGAATGTTATTGTATTCTTGCAAGAGAGAAGGATTTATCGAAGCACATTTCCCCAGGTGAAGTTGAAGAAGTAACACGGCCTGTAAGAAGTCGGTTGATCAGGAAAAAATAGCATAATAAAGATAGTGGCCACCTACAGTGGACATGAAACTATAGTAATAGCAGTTCAGTTACAGACTCATAAACCAGTGGCGGACCCAGAATGAAAATCCAGGGTGGGCCTAACAAAAAAAATTTGAATGAACTGTGTGTAATAGGTGGATATAAGATTTTTTTTTTACTAGGATGAAGTAAAAAGAATGGCTACTTGCTGGTGCCCAGGGCCGAACTACTGTCTTTCAACTATAACTAACACTACTGAACCACTTGGCCATCATGAAACTACTGCTACAGATCGGTACACTATATATTTAACCTAATATTTCAGGTGGGCAGAGACATATGCTCGGCCCAACATAGGTCTGCCACTTCTTATAAAGAAGGCATGCCAATAATCTACTGAAAAACTCACCTTAGAGGATAATGGGTGTTTATCACCTAAATGGATCAGCAACGGAGGAAGCTCCCTTAGCCAGGATATGTGATAAGCCAAAATTTCAGGATCACTTGTCTCTAGGTACAGCCAGCCATTTTCCTGTCGTTCATGAAGAAACTTGCTTAAGAAAACGGAAGAAATAAAATTTAGGCAACTTCCACTATTTGCCTTCTGCCCAAAAAAGTAGTGCAGGGGTATTAACCAAAGAAACATCAGAGGGTGAAAAGGCAAATTCAGGCTTCCCATATAAAGAATCAAAGTGGAAATTTTAGTAACCCTAGTGAGCTGGACCATTTCTGACCATTCCCAAAATTTGTCTTAGACATATGTCTTTACCTGTCATGTGCAAACTATTCATCTTTAGTGCTTTCTTTCAAATATGATCTAATGTACTACATCTCGTAAACACAGTAATATTGATCTTAAGTGTCTCACACTATAATTTCCAACATAGTCAAGTTCACAGGAATGGTTGAACCAGGTTCCTCCTCTAGAGACACCATACATCACGCACATCAGAAAGATGCTTGTGTATCTATCTATCTATATGTGTGTAGGTAAAGAAGACTATATATTGTCCTTCCGTGAATTACCTCAATAAAAACACACTGCAAAAATGCAATTTGATTAGGAGAAAATCTCAGAGTATGAAACAACTCAAACAAGGAACTTACGGGATCTAGAAATTCTTCTATTGCAGAAATGCAAACCATTTTCAATGAAGATTCTGGCTTACAACTCTTGAAAACATTAGTGAAACCCTGCAATTAAATTGTCACTTAAGTACAACTGATAACTTCAGTTACGCAAGAAGCAAATATATAGAGAGAGTAGGAAACATGAACTTATTAAGTGGATAGAAGTAGAAATAAATCACATACCTGAAGTATACGAGATCTCCAACTACCAGAAACTTGTTTCAAAAGCTTTGGTATGTATGCAACTAGTGAAACTGAATGCTTTTCATGAAACATCTTGCCTAATTGCAAGCTCCCGCATATCTGCAATGCAATTTGTTTTTGATGTATTTAGCCATCTTTTGCCGACTTCCGAGTGTGTACAATGCGACTCTATAAAATACAAACGCATGCGGAAGAGCACGCAACAAACTATAATTTATTTTTATTTTTCTTATGAGTTGGATGATCCAATGGAGGGAGGAAGAAAATATGACCCTGTGTGATTACATCACAAAATTAGCAAGTTACTATCATAAATTAATCTGTCTCACTAGCAGGCACATAAGGCACGTACAAGAAAGTTCTAGGAGAGTCAGGTTCTAGATACAGATTAAAGCCTTTCATATTTCTAAAGAGTAGATAAGGATAAAATTAGGCAGGTGGAATCTAACCCAACCAACATATGTATATTTCCATATTAAATCCTCATATCTTTCATGTAATTTTCATTGTAGTTCAAGTGTCTCTACCTGAGATGCTAGAGCTATAAATTAAGCTGCTTTCACAGTTAAAGTTTGATTTTTGACCTTACGAAAAATGAATTTTTTTAAAAAATGAACGTGATTTTTTTAACCAGGGAAAGATCATATCTTTTTTTAACTCTCAGTCAGAGGACTAAACCACATAAGATGAAGAACATTCAGAATTGCTGACAAAAAAAATATAAATAAAATCATTTGGCGGACCTAATCTTTATCGACCTTTTAAACTTATACACTATCTTCCAGACATAAAGATTAATCAACAAATAAATAAAGATTACTGTAGACTAGAACATGAGATTCCTAATTCAACGCTCTTAAGCAGGAAAGAATCTGTATGTCTCAAGTTTCCCCAAATTAGATGAAAAATGAAGGCTAGTGGCTGGTCATTATAGGTCTTAGTGAGGTGTTAAACAAATTTATATTAGCAAATGCAATTCAGGTGGCCACTTGACTGAAAATAATATTAGGTGCCCAGGAATTAAAGGACTACGAAACTAAGGAAGAAGGCAAAAATATATGATAGATGAGTTCAATTGTTAAGATATATTGATCTATGTTCTAATTCACCTAAGCCCTGGGAGAAATATTTAAAACCGTGATGTATGGTGATTTCTATTAGCAATGTCTTTCCAAATAAGAAAAGTATACAACTCCAGAAGCAAACCTTTTCTGATAATGCATTCTCAATAAATTCAAGAAACTTTTCCAGCAAAGCAGAGGAAGGGTAGATCCAGTTACTCAAGGACAAAAAGATTTCAGAAATTATGATATTAAGAATAAAATATCTATTATCTTCCTGCAAAGACGAAATGAAAAGCCAAGTCAAAGTCATAAAACTAGAGCTTCAGATGAGTTATATATAAAAATAAGTGGTGTGTAAAAGCCAAAAAGAAAATATACATGATATATAATGGAGTAGCGAAAAAGAATAAATACAATTGCCTATAAAGAACATCCATCATTACCTTTTCTGAAAGCTGCTGTGCTGGATAGAGGGGGAAGACATCCCATAATTTCTTCAGCATTACCATAACATTATCTTGACCATGACGAGATACACCCCATTGCGTATAAAATGATAGAGAAATTTGTAACTCCTGTTGACTCTTGTCAGTCCCATAAGCAAAAAACTGTACTATCAGGTCTATACTTTGAAGTACAGATAGCATGCAGTCAAATGATTGTGCATCTAGTTGTGGTGAAGTATGGACCAAAGGTACGAAATCCTGAAAACATCCAACCAGAATAGGCAAAATCCCATTAAGTTTCTTTGTGATGACAGAGAGCCCTACAAAAACAAAAATAAAGATAAAAGATATTAACATTATGGGTGCCCAAAAGAACCTAGAAACATAGAAAATGCCAGGGAGCAGTCAGTAGAAACACAATAATTTGACAAATCAGCACATATTACTCACTTATTTTTATCAACCAAGTATGCACAATTAAATTCCTAATAAATATGATGAATCTTTTTCTTTCAGTACTGAAACGTGGAATATATCAGTTCTGGAATTAAGTATCTGTCCCTGATATATTGTTACATTTCTTCTTCATTTCCAAAGTTCATTCTTCTCCAATCTCCCCATGATTTTGCAAAGTCATATTTCTTTCCCATTTCAAAAGTTCATTGTTCTATTAATCTAACGACATGATAGATGTATCAGGGGAATCATGCTTCCCTCCTTTGGTCTCAGAGAAGTTATAGCAAAAGAGTTAATAACATATTATACAAACAGTACATAAACTTCACAAATTGAATATCCTTCTAGCCAACTGTTGATAAAGTATGAAAATTATAGTAGTACCCCCCCCCCCCCTCTTTCTGGTTCTTCCATTGACCATTTATCAACTTTAGGATGTTTTGATTCAATGGTGGTGCTCTATCACGAGCATTAGTATGTGATTCTTTAACCTACCAGTAGTAAAACAATAACTAATACAAATATTTAAAAAATTATGTAAATAGAGTATTCACCAAGAAATGATAATCGGAAAATTATAAAATAAACTACATGATACAGGACTGAAGGATGAATAGAGCACAAAATATTTAAACAAGAATGTAGTGACACATCTGATTATATTGTCCCATATCAAAAGCAAAAACTGATGGAGTCATTGAAATGGTTCAAAGTTCCAAAATATCTAGGCAAAACACAATAACACGTAGCATTAGCCATTTCTTTCAGTATTTCTTTTCTGAAGTCTGAGATTAGAATTACATTTAGCAGTGTACATATTAGTTGCATACATGAAAGATCAATAACGCTGCAACATCAAATAATGGTATCGCATGGAGATGAGAATAATTTGCAAAACTCACCAGCAGATTCTTTAGGCACATCAGGTTCATATGCATGCAAAACACTTTCAGCAGCAATCTGATTTTGGAAATCAGCAAAATGAAAGCGAGTAAAGATGTGACGTAAGGTGACCAGAACCAGATGAGTGTTAGATATAATGTTGGAAATTAGTAACTGATGCAGGATAACTTTGATGAAGATAGATATATGATATAAAAACAAGAACTAACTGCAAAAAACCCACTACCCCGAGAGAATTCCCAACCGCAGAAAGGCTAAAACAATGGATCACAATCCAAAGAACACACTCAATTCAATATTCACTAATATTTCAATAACTAAGCCTTCTAAAACCAGGATACAATGTAAAGTATAAATACTAGGAAGAAAAGCCTAACGGACTAAGGCCCATAACAATTGGGCTTATTAAAAATAACTTACTGCATATGAAATATACTGCTAGCCCACATATAAATACATGCACAATATCCATACATTAAATATAAATAAAATATTTACTAATAAAAATAAAAGACTCCATTTATTTTTATTCTCGTTCCTCATCAGTATTGTTTCCACTTACAAAAGAAAATATTAGATTAGCTAAACACCCATACATATGTGCGTGCTTGTTTGTCATTCAGAAATAGCATACAAATTAGAACATTCTAGACGTATATATTTTATAGAAGCATATATTACATGTAATACATAGCACAGGTTTCGGGATAGCTAGGCAAATTCGTGGACAACTAAAAGATACAATAAAAGAAAAATGAAGAGACAAGGACTAATTGCCTGACCAAACAAGATATGACAACAGATATCCAGAATTATGTACAATTTTCCTCCTGGTCTCACCCAATCTTTCTATGATATCACCTCTGGCACGTAAACTTATTTAATGGGAGTTCAGCTAAATAGATATATCTATGCTATAACCGGGGCCAGCCACCATAATAAGTCCTAGGTCCCATGGCCAGTCTCATGCCAAAAACAGAGACTTCTCAAACCATGGTCTTAAAGGTATCTCTTAATAGATAACTGCATAGTGCCAACCAAGGAATGAAAAATGCCACAAGTAAACACAATTTTACAATGATACGACAGCATTACCAAACTAGCAAAGTTGATAAAAACATAGTAATACAGAAAACGGAGACAAGAAAGTACGCTATTAGTTGCTAGAGAATCTCCTCTTCGATTATGAGGTAAAAGAGATAAGCAGTGTGATATCCCCGCAAGAGCACTCTTTAGCTTGGCCTTGTCCTGAAGATAGAACTGGTTCTGTCTTAAAATATCTTCATAGTTCTGGAGAATCTGTACAAATTAACCAAAAATATATTTAGCTTATCATTAGATTTTGCAATTAGCATATGAAGAATGACAAATATTTTAAGGACCTAAACCCCAGAAATATGATATTGCCGTATCCATATGTCATGAGCATCCATAGCTGGATTAATAAGAAATGAACCTCGGACAGAAAAATCAGGTTGTAGCCACAAAGTTAATAGGAACCATTCTATTACTATTGATTCATATTCATCTGTTACACACTCCTCCATAACACTAGACCATAGAGTATTACACCAACACGCAAAGTCTCCTGCCACTGCTACTCTTACATCTAATGCATCCCATATTTGACTCGTGAAACAATAAAACAAGCACAACAGACTTAAGGCGTAATAAAACTACTGACAATAGTGACCTATTCAATATAACTAAATCAATGGCAGGATTCTGCTTCAATTTGAACTTCCTAGTTGCATTGCAAAAAGAAACTCCCATACTGAAGTAAGAAACCAGGACAATAGCATAACCTGGTTCAAATGAATACACCACCAAATTTCTACTACAAAATACTGAGGAAAAGATAGGTACCTTTTCAGCATACAAGGCAAATGAAGTTGGGCAATTTTGGAGAACAAGATCAAGAAATCTGAAAGCCATCAACCTGATATCAATTGCCAAATTGGTCATGGCGCTAAAAATATAAACCATCATCAGAGATATGAAAGGTCCTTGACCATCCTGTAAAGAGAAAAGAATATAATCAAGTCCAACCGACACCTATAACGGCGATAATGATAATCACAAGGTCCAAAACACAAAGGAAACATGTTTTCAAAAAAGTTACAGTTTTTAATTTTTATGGGCTAAACAAAAACAATTTCCAGTTGGCAAATTATTGGATATCATTGTACACCTACAATGTGCCCAGTATGAATATGGTCAATATAAAAGAGCAAATGAGTTACCTCTTTGCACCCGGGGAAAATTACAGCCTTAAAAAGTTGATACAGTGTTTCACGAACCAGTTTATCATCATCACTGATGCGTTCACGCAGTTTCTCTATAACAGCAAGTTTATGCAACTTCAGCTCATCCGGATTTTTTGCGAGTACATCTTTTATACCAAACAATGCATCTTCACACATAAAAAATTCCTTGTAAACATTCAAGTATTTTTCATACAGTAAAATTACATGTACCCGGTCCTACAACGAAGACGAGCTATAAGGGTTTACTTTTAAACTATTTGCTTTGCGACCAAAATAATCGATAATAAATTATTCAATAATTAATATAAGTATTGTAACAAAAGCGGCCACATGGTCATTGATAAGATGTAACTTTAATGACCCATCCTTTTTATCTTAGATTCTATCTGCTGTAAGGACTTGTTACTATGCACATACCACTGTCAGTACTTCTTACTACACACATACCAATCCTAAACAAAAGTGGTGTTTATTTAGTAAGAAAATTACTACAACACGACAAGAGTGCAACATTATAAATATACTAACCATATCACATGCTTAATGATGGATGAAAACAAGAAAACATTAATTGCATATTGATTGTTTCCTCTTGGATTAGATGATCATTCGCCTTTGTTTAATACAAAAGAAAAGGATAGGTGTTTGTAAAAATGATAAAAAAGACTGAGATGGAGAAAATGAATTTTCCAAAATTGTAATATTCAAGTACAACATATCAACCAACTAAGAATGTATGTTACTATAATGGTAATAAGTTTATGACTTAAATTGTCCAATTATATTCGCTACTTTGCTTTTGAGAGAAGAGCCCATAAACATGCATCGACTCAATTTTTCGAGATTTATCCCTCTCCCATTGTCTAAAGTCGATGTTGTAATTTGCCAATAAAACTAATTTGTAACCGACATTCCTTGTGAGTCATTTTGTCGAGCATTCCACGCCTTCTTTTCATGTCATCAAATTTTGTCTACAACCTCACTCATTATTGTTGTCTAAACGACTATATATTTATAATATTATCTAACACTTGATTTAAATATTACATATACTTATATATAGTCTAGATTTTAGCTCCTTTGCACATTTTTTGGTTCTATGGATATAATGTTGTCAGGAACTCTAGGACAATGAGTTAATTTTCTCAATGTATTCGTGATTTTATGTATTTGTATAATAGTAATTGCAGTAACAGATGAAAATGTAGAGCTTTAGCAGGGTAAGAGATAGAATCAGAGAGATATTAGCACAGAAATGTTGAGAGAGATCAGAAAATTAATGATAAGAGAGATAGAGATCATCAGATTTAGAGATGGATAGAGATAACATGGAAAAGAAGACAGAAACTTCAGTAGAGAGAAGGGAGAGAGTAGTTGGGGGAACAAAGTCCCATTTTCTGTTATTATCAAGAATCCATTGAAATTACAAACATTACAACTATTTATATACTCAAATACAAACTAACTCAGTAAAAACACAAATACCCTTACTTATATTACTCAATACTACTATTTATATACTCCAGTATAAACTTAGGCCTCGTACAAACAACTTAAGTATCCTCCTGGATAACAAATGGTGGTTGTTTTGTAATTTACTAGAGTTCCAACATAAAGATTTTTCTTAGTGCTTCCACTTTTTTTACCTGTTGAAACCACATCTTGACCAGCTGAAATCTAGCAAGGAACGAATTGAAACCTTAGTCCATCCAATTGTATAGTTAAGTCCCCTTTCTGGCTTTAGCTCTATTGGTCCAAACTTGGAGAAGAAAATAGAAGTTTCTAGAGAGAGAACCGGTAAAGAGAAGGGCGAGAGTAGTTGGTGGAACAAAGTCCCCCTTTTCAGTTATTATCAAGTATCCATTGAAATTACACCCATTACAACTATTTATAGACTCCGGTACAAACTAACTTAGTAATGACAAAAGTACCCTTACTACTTCTATCACTCAATACTACTTGATAGCAGTTCCTAACAAATGTCAAATAAACTGATAGGAAAACAAGTAAATTCTCATTGAAAAACCAACTTCCATTATATGAACAGCTAATATAAAATTTATTCATAAAATAAGAACATACTAAAACCCAATACATAGAAAAGTTCAATACATAGAATATAAGACACATCCATATAGATAGATGGAAATTCATTTCTCCTCACCCATCTAACATAACTTCAACGTGTTCGGTATTTGTTAGTTTCTCTCACGTATCTAAATGGGTTAACCACTTTAAGTTTCTTAAGCTACACAGAAAGGAAAGCTTAAGAAGAGAGTAAGGAAAGGAGATATGCGTATCGCAAATATCTCCAGAAGCTTAGAGAACACTTGGCATATTAAAGAAGAATCAACCATCTACTCCTGGTGACTTTGGCAGCGTCCAAGGACGCAAATGAAGTTTTGTCAAATAAGTCATTGTCATCAACGACCAAGTTAGAGGAGCTCAGGAGACGTCATTGCTAGCGGTGTGAGGGAGGATCGCTTATTCTATTGATGTGAATCTATTTATCAAAATTTTGCATATTGAGCTTTAAATTATGTAGTTTGTTCTTATTTTATGAATGAAATGTATTTCAATTGTTCATATAAATTATCGTGTTACCTTTCAATTTCATTTTAACCCCAGGAACCACCAAATATGCAAACGAACTGAGGTCTGTAATATTAAGTATATAAAATATGCAAGTCGAGTGTAAGATAGAACTTCATGTTAAAGATATAGTTGTTTTGACAATAACTTTGAGCAAGGTTGTAAGAAACATTGGTGACATGGGAAGAGGGCATGAAATGCTTGATAAAATGTCTCACAAGGATTTGGTAGTTTCTAAAACAATGAGTTGGATGTATGAGTGATTTGTAGAAAGCTAGGCAAACAAGCATCGATTATGAATATTTTGGTGCATAGTATCACTTCAAAAGGCAAAGTAGGGACTAGATTTGATGAGATTTTGTTACCGATGTGTATGGGTATAGCTTTGAAAGGTTGAAAGATGGGAATATGCCGAATACTAATGAGGATTTTCATTAAAAAAAACCTTAGCATAATGTGTATGGACAAAAGAAGATGAGACATCTTTATGGGAGCTTCACTTTACACTCCTCTTTATCGTAAGACCGTCTCTCTTTTGCACTTTACAAGCACACTCATATACAGTGTAGGTTGGGCTTAAGTTAAATGATAAACTTAAATTTTCATGTATTCCTTTTATGCAATTTTTGCTATAATTCTGGACAATTCACGTGATGAGGTATTTATGTGGTTATTTCTCTTTGGGAATGAAATATTATCTTTCAAGTCATTATAATAGTTTTACATCTTCATCAGACTATGGCTGGAGCTAACTGTGACAAAATTGATATAATATAAACCAGCAAAGATGGTAGCATAAACTACCGAAGGTAATTATATATGTTAATTAATGTTTCATAGCGTTTGTGCGGATGTTGGTTAACTGTTGGTTTAATTGGCAAATTACAGCATTGGCGTTAGACAGTGGTAGTTGTATAAATCCCGAGAAATAGAGGCAGTGCATGTCTTTGGGCGCTATGGAGTCTCACTGTGCTTAAATGTGGACAACGAAACTAGACAATAGGCCTATACTATGACTGCTATCTTAATCTTATACTGTTTTCCAAAATCTTATATGTGCAAATTAATGTCAAAAAATGAAACAATTATAGTATACCCATTGTAAACGTTCCTTTTAAACATGACAAGTTCTAAATTGAATAATTTTAATATTTGAAACAAATAGATACAGTACCTTTGCGAACTTTAGCATTGTGGTGAGATGTTTGTTGCAGAAGCTCTTTGAGTGTCAAACCTTTCTTGCTCACAGCTAAACCTGCCTTATCCGATGCTACACTTTGTTCGGGAAGTATAATAGCTGTTGACAACACACGGAATCATGTTTCCATCAAAAACGCATAAAAGCACTCTGGACATTACATAATTGACAAACTTATCTATGTTTCCCCCTAAAAATAATCAATACAGCAACTATTCTAGTAAAAGAAATGCAATGAATGAATTTTGATTTCCACTAATTCGATAAATTAGAAACACTACCTTTAGATTTAATTTCAGTGTTTGTAGAATTTTTCGGGGGCGGCAACTTGCGGCCAATCTTTCGTTTAATTTTCTGCACGAATATCAAATGAAAATATCACTAAAGCAACAATAACAAGGGCTCAAACTCGAATATATAAAAATATATAGAGGCAAGATAGAAGTTACTTTGAAATCGATTCCACGCTTAGGCTGCTTTTTGGATGAAGACTTAGCTTTCCCCATTGTTTGGAATATAGACGTGTGTGTGTGTGCGTGTGTGTGTGTGTGAGGGTTTAAGGAGGCAGTTAGAAAAATAATAATCAGGGTTTTAGAGCGGCTCTTATTGCTGCTGCTTGTGAGCGCCAATGCGAATCGGGTTATATTGACCCGCTTACCTTATTATGCAGGGACTCCATTGTCTATTTAATATAAACAAAAAAATTGTGTTAAGAAACATTTTCACAAAAAAAATTGTTTATTCAAGTAAAATAGGTCCTCTATCTTTCTACTTAAATATTAAATATTGAAATTCGTAATTTTAGTTAGTAATATTTTTCAATGCTGTTATATTATTTTACACGAATTTTTCATCACATATTTTTTTAAATATTTTATTTATGTAATTTAGAAATATTTTTAGTTGTATAGTAATAATTTTAATTTTATTTAATATCTTATATACGAATAATTAATATATTTTTTATATATTTTATTTGTATTTATATTTAAAATGAATAAAATTATTATTTTATTTAGATTAGTATTTTAGTTAAAAGATTAAATTAGTTACAATGCTAATATTTCAAATTAATTTCAATTATTAATTTACTAATCTGACTCCAATAATGATTGATAGTTGATTATGAAAATTTTAATATTTTAATTTTAATAATATAATATAAATAAATTATAAACGAACAAATTATAATCAATTGATTTGATTGACTGACTAAATGATGTATCAATAACTATTGAATTATAAAATTAATGATTTTATATTAAAAAATATTTATCAAATTTTAAAATAAATAATAAAGAACCAATTTTAAAATGATTTTATATTTTAATATCTAAAATATTATTAAAATTTTAAAATTCATATCTTATTATCACATATAAAAATTTAAAATTATTATGATCGCGTTTCTACTGACAAATTTGGACAAGTTTAAATTAGGAGAGCCCATGGATTGCCCCCAACACTCGATCGAAAACATATTGGTTCATAATCCAACCAAATCCTCACATATCATGATGGCCCATGAATGAAAAAGGGCACAAAGCCACTCGCCCCAAATTAGACCAAACATTTTAAACCCTTAAACCCACTCGAGAATTGGTATTCAACTCGTTTTGATTACATTATTATTATTATCATTATGTATCCACACACACATACACACACATTATAGTATGTATCGACAGCTGATTGATCAAATTTATTTATAGGTGTTGCCCGGACATAATACATGCTTAACGGCTCCTTAGTTTTCAAGTCTCTGTGAGTTTGTTATTTATTACACGTTTTGATTTTGAAAAACACTTCACTATTTTTCCAACAATTTAAATTTTTTAATTTACCCGCCATTATTTATTAAACGCCTCTCTTTTTAATTTTTTTGATCTTGCCCCCCATTATTTAATTTAATTTGGCTTACCTCTAAAATTCGTAACCTGGTTTTTTTGTTTTGTTTTAATGCTCGTTTCTCTAGTAAGTTTGGCGCAGCAGCATTAGCAGGACAGCCATTTAGTTCACATTTGAATTTGAAATTACGGTGTTCATCGAGGCATATACATATGGAGGATAAGTGCAAAAGCGGCTCGAGAGGTGCTTTGGTTGTTTTAGAAGGTTTGGATCGATGTGGTAAGACTTCACAGTCCTCTAGACTTGTCAAGTATTTGGATGAGTTAGGGTATCCGGCTGAATTATTCAGGTTTCCGGATAGAAATACTGTTATTGGTCAGATGATCTCGTCGTATCTCAGCAGTGATTCTCAGTTGGATGATCATACAATTCATCTCCTTTTTAGTGCAAACCGCTGGGAGAAGAGGTGTGTTCTTGTATCATGTCTCATGTCATTTCCGATCTTTTATTATTGTCTTCATCGACTGAAACCACATTTATTGTTAATTATTCAATACTGGGAATTGGTAGTTCAGTTTCATGCGTTTTAAATTATTTTGATTGAGTTTTATGTGGCTTGAGCTTGTCCCCAAATCCCAACTGAATACCGCCTACTAAACTCACGTTATTTGATCCTCGGGTATTTAGAATATTAATAGTTCCTGGGCAATCCACTTTAGACATTTATCACTATTAATAGAAAAAAGTTGAATGAGCGTCATTATCCAGAAAAATTCATCTACTTAACATTAGTTGTCTAATTTTTTCACTGACTGTTAATTCGACTAATAACTTTAGCCTGGCTTGTGTGAAATTCCAAAATGTGTACTTCAAATTTTTTTAACTTATGCATTATTATATTGATCACATTCCATTGCATTGGATTATGATTTTAACTCTATTGCCGTAGTCAAGATTTTCACATTCCATGTTTTGCATAGTTGATAATTTTATAAAGTAGAGATTTATATGAGGCTACGAGATCTTAGTTGTGGAGGCCAGAAGAGTACTTTATTCTAGACATTTTTTGCAGATCACTCATGGAATCTAAGTTGCAGAGTGGAATAACTCTTATTGTTGATCGATATGCGTATTCAGGGGTGGCATTTTCATCAGCCAAAGGACTTGATATTGAATGGTGCAAGGTGAAAACCCTTTTTGTATTTTGTAATATTGAGCTTCATTATTTTGTTGTGTATAATAATGTATAATAAAACACTGATGTCTCTGTGCAGGCTCCAGACATGGGGTTGTTGGCTCCTGATTTGGTGTTGTACCTTGACATATCTCCAGAGGTACTACTGTAATGTCTGTACCTGAACTGGGAAATTCTAGGATTTATATGAATTATTGCTGCTTTCTAGTTTCTCTGGTTTACTTACAAGTTCTGTTTTGATTAGTAGCTAAATTGTAAGTGAATATACGAATGCATACAATACGAGCTTGCATAGTAGTTGTATGGTTATGAGCCTAACTGGCTTCAGGAAAAAAGGATGTAGTGGCATTCTGTAAAAAATAACCAGTTGTCGGAGCTGTGGTATGCAGGAATCTATAGACTGATTGAAGGTTAAGTAACATGTTTTTTCTAGGACGAGATTGTTGGCACAACATTCAGCATTCTAGTATATTTTGATTTACTGTGTTTAGCCTTCTCTTGTGTGTCTACTTGCTATTATTCTGTGGTTCAACCTGTTTGACTAACTGGTAAAAGGTAATTGAATCATCAGAAAGCTTCTGAAAGAGGAGGCTACGGTGGTGAAAGGTACGAACAGCTTGAGTTCCAAACAAAAGTTGCCCAGGCGTACCAGGTTCTTCGTGACGCCTCGTGGAAGGTACCTAGTTCTACGGATCGGCTGTTCTGATACTAATATTCATTGCATTGTATCTTATGTTTGCCTCTGTATTTTATTATTATATGTAGACTTTTTTTTCCCTGTAGAGGTATATATTAGATGTTTTAAGAAGTAAAAGCTCGGTTCCTTTCTTATTTGACTATATAACCCATGGGCAGGATCTAAATAAAAATTTGGTGGTTGGCATTTGACATCTGAAGTAGAAACGCTTTCTTTAATTATGCACTGACCTCATGTTAATTGATGCAGATTATTGATGCTAACCTTCCTTTAGAAGATGTTGAGGTACAGATGAGGGACACTGTATTGGATTGTGTGAAGGCATGCAGAAATGGAAAATCTCTCTCCCAACTCTGGTTGAAGTAAATCTTTATTCAACTTTTTGAGAATGTGAGTTGTATTACTAAATGCTTTTGGTTTGGTATCCCAATTATTTGCCCTTATTTTTTTGTTTCTTTATCAGTAACATACTTCTCTTTGTTGAATTATTGTTCCAGTGTATTATTTTGTTTTGTAATTTTGTATAGACTTAATTTTGCAATTATAATCTATATCAGGACCATTTATCAACTGTTTTTAACTTTTTAATATGCTTGAAGTCTGAAACATTATTATTATTATTTTTAGCCAAGTATAGTATTTGAGGTTAAAAATGTGTTAAAGGACTTGTAACATTTTACTAGCAGTCAAAAGTATTTAAGTGAAGACTTTTGACAATCTGTGAGTGCTTGCTTTGAGGTTGATATTCTGGTGGCTGCCCACAACTTGATGGGTTATATAAATAGTCAAGAACCCAATGTACATGATAATAACATAGAGCTTTCAAATCTATGTATTGTGGTATATAGATAACCTCTGTTGTCCTAAGTTGAATGAGCATCATAGTTGCAACTGTCAGTCTGTCACTACATTATTGCTCCACAGCCTGATAATTGAACGGAGAAGCAAATCATAGGAAGAAGAGTGTTGAGAATCTGACCCGATTCCCGGCGTATGCGGAAGCGTATTTATATACTTAACTGTGTGCTTGGATCAACAAATATATATGATGATAATGGAAACAACAAACCAATAATATATAGTAAAAGAGGTCAGAGATTTTACGTGATTCGACAAGCCTATATTCACAATAATAATAATTTTACTAGAACAAAGAGATTACAATATCCGGGTATACGACTCTGAATTTTATACACAAATTTTGTTTAACATACCTATTATATATATTCCTTACTCACTGAAGTGTTTCCCTCTAAACCTCCCATATTACTATTTCTCGACAACCTTTCCTTCTCTTTCTAATCCGGACAGTGTCACACAACCCGATAGGCCGATCCCCTGCAGAGGATCACATCTGATGACTGCAGTCAAACTCGAACACTCATATGGGTAGTTTAGATATGAGGACCTTCTATCCCGACATTTCTTAAAAGCGGACTAAATCGGTTTTCCTACTAGATGGACTATCTAGGAGCTACAAAGAAAAGAGAGAGAAAAAGGTGTGTTTAGTAAAGTAGGTGCTTCATTTCATTTCCTTATGAATGTGGGATAAATAGTGAAAGTGAGGAATTTGGTTTTTGGTTTAAAAACCCAACAAAGAGGCGCAGGCTTGTAGTGAAGATAAACTTGCATAGGCAGGAGAAGAATGCATGTAACTCTGATGTAAGTAGATTCATTCTGGTGCTCACACATGTTCTATGAAACTGCTTTACATCCCACGTTCTCAGTTAGTCAGCTCTCTGCGACAGCCCAGCTCCACTCTATATTTCCATCTCTTCACAAGATAACATTATATTCTCTTCCGAGTTTTTACCATCATGCCTTTGAATGAGGGGCGTATCTCATATCTAGTTCTGCACAGCTCTACAGGGGTCGTAATTTTGGGTTCATATTGAGTTCTTGTTCGTAAACGTGTAAATTTCAAGACAAAGGGAATATATTCTGTATAATCATTATGTTTGTAATAAATAAAAGTGTGCGGTGTGTGGTGTGTATTAAATAAAGTAAAAGTGGAAAAGATATATTCTTTACACTTGGCATTGCAAGAGTGGTTTGTAATCCGGTAAAGATAATCTTATCATTTGTGTTAAGATATCATTACACATGTCATGTTTGTATTGGCTTGTAAGATTTCCCCTATCTAGTTGTCTCCTCCGAGACTACTATAAATAGGGATCCTTTGTAATGGTTTAAGGCATCCTAGTCTTAGTCAATATCTTCTAAGCAATAAACTTGTGTGCTCTTTTCCTCTTTCAATAATAGTTTTCTTTCTTTCTTTCAGTATTATATTCTGTGTCCTTTATCTTTTTATGCTTATAACCTCCTTAGTGGTTATACCTCTATAAGTTAGTTGTAAATTTGGTATTAGAGCCATGGAAGCTTAAACCCACTTCTCTTATTCCTCCTGATGACCCGGCGGTGCTAAGGTACTTTACACTTGATCTAAAGAGAGTATGCTCTGTGGTTGCCCTGTTAGGGATCCTCCACACCAGAAATCTGGCGACTAAAAACATACTATGAAATGGTTGTGATAATCTTGGGTTGTGGCCCTTGTGGCTGTTATGATGGTGCGGCTTTGGGTATATGCTCAGATTATCATGATGATTTCATGGTTGTTTAGACGCTTCGTGTGTTTGTAAGACACCTTACCACCAACGGAAAATCTCGAGGAACAAGGACTCTCAACTTCAGGGCTAATCTTACTCCTTCTCCTTCCTTTTCATCTTCCCGAAATTCATTTAGTTCCTCAAAATCAAAAAATAATGATTTTCTTTATGCTGTTGATTATCATCGTGAAGATAGTAAAATTTCAATTACTGAACTTTCGTTACTTAACTCATATCGAACTTTCACCAAAAAACACAATTCTGTCTCCCGAGTTGTTAAACATGTTCTCTCATTAAACAAGACTCTAGAAGCTAAAGAGTTAGTCTTAGCATCAAGACTGGAACAAGTTTCTATTCCTTCCACTGAAGTAGAACAGATAATTCCCATTCATATAGGTGATTCCCTACCAGATCAATGGCGTGTTCAAGGATATTCTCATCTTCATTTTGGTGATGTAAGAATGACTTTAACTCTGCATGGAAGAAAAAGATTACCAGTGGTAGCAAGGATGACACTATTGGATACACGTTTCCAGCAATATTCACATGCATGTATTGCTACAGTCTAAACTACACTTAATGCTGGTACAGTTTTCGGAACCCTTTTCCCAAACTTCAACTTAAGGCTTGATGATCCCCTCATCTATAACAATTTCAAAGTTCAGCTTCAGATAGTAGGAGCACCTCAGGTAGTAGGAACTTATATAGCCACTCTTCACTATCAAATGGCATATTGGATTCAAAATCATTCATTTGATCTCAGTCTGTCTAGAGATTCAGATGAAACACTATTTTTGGAGATAGATGCTCAGTCCAGCTCATCATGCATTCATGTTCCAAAGCAGGTTCCTAAAGAAGAGCTAGTCAAACTCCTTCCAGAATCATGGGTGACCCATTATGAGAAAATCCAAAGAGATAATCAGCCCATCCATTCAACAAAATCTTCATTCTTTAGAGAAAAAAAAGATAGAGCTGTAGAAATTGTTTTTAAGAAGGTACGACTCTCCATCATCCTCTAACACATCTATTTTCTCTTCAGAAATAAATATAATAGAGGAAACTCCCATAAATGTTCTCATACGTTTTTTCGACTCCAGTGATAAACCCATCTATGAATTTAGTAAAGATGGACATATTTTTTGGGGAATATGAAACTGTGAAGCTTGCATTGAAGATCAATGGGATGACGATGATGATTATGCAAAAGTGAGAAAAAATAAAAAGAAGTCTATGCAGAAAAGGCTTCAAGAACGATATGAAAAAAGAGATCCAGAAGTTGGCCTTCTTGGAGAAGCATCAGGTAAATTTGAATATTATGTCCTTTATCCTAAAAGAATAGAGGAATGTAATATGATGCAGCCAACATCTTATGAAGACGATTTTCCACCATTAGATTTCGAGCATGACAGGACATCTCACATATGGAAAATCAAAAGTCCAACTACAAAGAATCCTGATGGGTCAAGCAAACAGATTCCTCCAGCTGAAGCTACCCTAAATTGGCAGTCTGAAAATGCGGTGGCACAAAACAAAGTCTTAAAGCAAATAATGGTGAATCAGCAGGCAATGGCAAAAAGGCTTGATCATGGTTTCTCATCAATTTCGAACAGCACGATTCAACTCCAGAACAGGATTGACACCTTGCATCATGAGCTTATGCAGTTGGTTTCAACTGTATCTTTCAACTCACATGTTCTAGCTCAGAAAGAAGTTGAGCTAAAAGCCTTAAAAGCCCAACTTCATTCTATTCAAACTCAGAAGCCATATACTCGTTATTATGATACCCCATCTTTCTCATCATATTTGTCACCTCTGCCAACTTATTCACAACCTCTAACCACTTTCTCTCCATATGATCATAATCCATTTAACAGTACAGCTTTCTTACCAATAAAGCAGCACGATGCACCACAATCATCAAAGAGAAAGCCAGAAAAATCACCAACAAAAGAGTTTCCTACTAGATAATCTCATCAGCCATCTTCTCAGTTAATGATGGAAAATCCAATATCATCTTTACTAACAAAGCTGGCAACTCAATCTCAGTCACGAAAAGAGAAAATGCCTTTATGGCAAACTTGTGAAGAAGACTCTGATAATGATAGCATGTCTCTTGAAATTCTCATGGTTGACCCACCTGCGGATGAACCAACTGTAGAAGATGAAGAAAACTTTACTCAAGGCTATCCAGACGCTGAACAACCAAGCACATTTCAAAATAACCCTTCAAAAGGTTTTTCATTTGACAACATTTATCCTTCAAATTGACGAAACAGAATCTATGAAATGCATGATTGGTGCACAGTTGAATTACTTCAACCAGGAGCTTCTATGCCTTCAGTACTAGATAAATTTTGGCAAAATTTCATGGAAGATTAAGACAGTGATGGATTGCACTTGGAACTTATAGACAGATGATTGTTAAGCAAAGCCCAAATGTAGATGCTTTGATTATGCATGTCCACAACGAGTTTCTTGGAGCATGGGATCATTATACAACTCAAGCTCGTGAAGAATACTTGAGTATGAGATGTTGCTCATATAAAAAAAAGATTCGGAAACTCACTATGAAAGGATGTCCAAGAGATTCTATGTTATAAACGGTATCGATGACGTCAACCTAAAACAAACATTCTTAAACTCTCTTCCAGAGCCATTAGGAAATGAGACATCCAGACTTCTTCAGCTCAAGAATCTTCCTATTAACAATACTTCTCTCGGAGAGTTGTATCAAAATGTGTTGCTCGCCCTAGAGAAATTGTGCAACCAGAAGAGATTTCTCAAGCAAATCGAGGAGCAAAGTAAAAACCTCGGCTCAGCCTGTGATCGTAATGAGCTCCAAATCAAATGTGGGAAAGACAGCTCTTGCATATGTCAAAAGAAGAAGGATAAACTTTCTAAATATCGAAAGAAGGGGGGGGAAGAATTATTTTTCCAAAAAGAAGAAGTGGAAATTCCTTAGAAAAAAGAAAGGAAATACAAAATCCTACAGGTGCTACGTGTGCACAAAGAAAGGGCATTTTGTTAAAGAATGTCCCAACAAGGATAAGAGCTCTAGACTCATAGAAAAGATTGCTCAAGTTGAAGATATCGAAGATGATGATCTAGAGTCACTATATTCTCTTGATGAAGAACCAGGTCTAAACACTATTCTAGCTATAGGAGCAGATCTTTCTGACTCGACGGACGAATCTGATGATGATGTGGTTCTATTTGACGACATATATACTCTTACTCCTGAAGATAGTTTTCTATGTCAGCCATCACCGTCAGCCAAGATTCATATTTTTCCAGAAAAGTGGGAAAAACCAATTCCAGTAATAGCATTCTTTGATACGGGAGCTACATCTTCAATCATGAAACCTGATATTTTGCCAAAAGAACACTGAAACACATGTTACAAGTCATTTCGTGCAGCTAATTGTGATATCTTTGTGATTACTCTCATAAGCAAACCTATCAATATTCAACTATTTCCAGGTTATGTGGTCAAACATCAAGTTTATGGATCAGAATTGCCTGAAAAAGATCTCTTAATTGGATTTGATATCTTGCATAATCTCAAAAGAATATCATGGAGTAAGGAAGGTCTCAAGCATAAGAACCATTTGCTGCCTTGGACAAAGATGCTGCATTTGTACCCCGTTGAGATCTTATTTCCAATAAAGGAATAAATTGCTAGAACCTCCTGTGCAGAGACTCATACATAATTTCTTCAAAAATGTTCTCATCCATTATGGAAAAATCCGGAATTTTTTGTCTATTTGCCTTTTAAAAAGAACAAAGACATCAATCCGACAAAGACAAGCCACAAATGTATGAATCCAGACCATTATGTTCTTGCTATTAAAGAAGTTGATCAATTACAGCAAGAAGGGCTTATAGAGAACACTAAGTCTAAATGGGCTTGTGAAGCCTTCTATGTCAATAAAAAATCAGAACAAGCCCGGGGAAAATTAAGGTTGGTAATAAACTATCAGCCTCTGCCAAAAAGATCAGAACAAGAAGTTTCCTTTGCAAAAAAGAGAAGTATTATTCCAGAAACTTCCTCAAGCCAAAATATTTTCAAAGTTTGATCTCAAGTCAGGATTTTGGCAACTGGGTATACATCCAGATGAAAGGCCAAAAATAGGATTTTACATACCAGAACGGCATTATCATTGGACTGTGGTACCTTTTGGATTGAAACCGACTCCATCTCTATTTCAGAAGGCAATATCAAGGATTTTTCAACCCATTATGGATAGTGATCTGGTCTACATTGATGATATTCTACTTTTCTCTCCAAACATATACTCTCATCATGTCCTTCTATCTAAGTTCTATGACTTAGTCAAAAGTTATGGAATCATGCTCGCAGAAAAGAAAATGATCATTTGTGAAGCAGATATTGATTTTTTAGGAATGCATATCTCAGATGGTCAATATCAACTTCAGCCTCATATTGCAACCCAGTTGGATCATTTTCCAGATGAAAATCTCACGTTCAAACATGTGCAACAGTTCCTAGGGATTGTAAACTACATGGCAAATTTCATACATGATCTAGTCAAATACATGACTCCACTCACCAAACAGCTAAGAAAAGATGCCCCACCATGGAGTCAGACATGTACTGATGCGGTCAAAAGGTTAAAGTCACTGACTAAGACATTGACATCACTAAAGATTCCTTCTTCCGAAAAAAGGATTCTTCAGATTAACGTCAGTGATAAGTTTTGGGGGACATTCCTTCTTGAAGAAGAAAATGGGAAAAGACAAATATGTGGATATAAAAGTGGAGCATTTAAAAGTGGAGAACTTCATTATCACTCCACTTATAAGAAAATTCTGGCGGTAAAAAGAGGGATTGAAAAATTCCAACTTCATTTGATAGGACATCATTTTCTTATCGAGATGGATATGTCGGTATTTCCAAAAATGTTACAGTTCAAGCAGAAGATGTTGCCTCAAGCTCAACTTCTCAGATGAGCAAATTGGTTTTCACAATGGAAATTTGAAGCCAGACACATTAAAGGAAAAAATAACTTCCTTCCAGATTTCTTATCAAGGACTCAGAGGACAATATTCTTAGTGTTCCCATTAATATACTCTATTCAGACAGAGGATCTTCCACCTCATATAAAAGATAAGGTACTTTATTTTGTCTTGCAGAAAAGATCTCTGTCTAACTTGATTGCTTTTCAGAAAATCTATATTCGGCGATATAGCTTATCTGAGGGGCTATTTTCCAATCTTCCTCTACACCCTACCTATCCTTTCCTGGCAATCTTGGTGTTCAATGGAAGATTCACATTTTGTTTCCCTAAAGAAGCATACATGCCCATATGGTACTTTGTGGAAACATGTCCTTTTAGTATGATATTTGATAAAACAAACATGCTCCAATGTCTCGCTGTAGCTGACATGAAACCATGCAAAAAGAAGTACAATCAGCTTTTTAAATGGCTAACCTTATTTGGAGACTCAACTTACTGGCGTGAAAATTTACGACCAGAGGGAAATAGTAGCAATGGAGTTCGGGATCAAAGATACATTCTTGTCCAATTTAACTGTCAAAGAATCATTACCATTGAGGACGATAAACTAATTATTCAAAGAAAATATTGGAGTACTTGCTATCATAATCCAATATACGACACCAATAGGCCAGCCGAGCGGCATAAGGAGTTATTATGTGAATCCAACAATATTCCACTCACTAAAGTTCCTCCAGGACTCCTAGACATGTACTGGAAGAAGCCAAATATCCTTCCTCAAGACTATGTGGCAGACATTCAAGATTGTTATTTAAAGTTAAGCCTAGAATCTGTTACAAAAGACTTGGATGACCCAGACCACCCAGATTTCAGGCTCCATAAAAGGACTCGTCCACGATTCTATAAGTATCTTTCAGGTCTTAAATACAGTGTTCCTGTATCTTCAGGAAGTGAAGACGAAGATGATATGGAGCCATGACCCTTTTTTTACCGGGGGAGACAAAGGGAATATATTCTGTATAATCATTGTGTTTGTAATAAATAAAAGTGTGTGGTGTGTGGTGTGCATTAAATAAAGTAAAAGTGAAAAAGATATATTCTTATCTTACAAGATAAGATATTCTTTACACTTGGCATTGTAAGAGTGGTTTGTAATCCGGTAAAGATAATCTTATCATTTGTGATAAGATATCATTACATGTGTCATGTTTGTATTGTCTTGTAAGATTTCTCCCTATCTAGTTATCTCCTCCGAGACTACTATAAATAGGGATCCTTTGTAATAATTTAAGGCATCCTAGTCTTAGCCAATATTTTCTAAGCAATAAACTTGTGTGCTCTTTTCCTCTTTCAGTAATAGTGTTCTTTCTTTCAGTATTATATTCTGTGTCCTTTATCTTCTTATGCTTGTAACCTCCTTAGTGGTTGTACCTCTATAAGTTAGTTGTAAATTAATCCAAATAGAATTAAGAATAAATGAAGGTTAACCAAACAAGCATTTAATGTAATTTTTTTCGGATACTAAATAAAATATTGTGTTTTGATAGGTATAGTATTTTGATACAAAAATACTAGAACCCCAAAAATTGTCTGAAATGCCGAGTTGTCACGTGTATAATTGGTAACCTTCATATAATAATACGAGACCTCGCATATATATGCGCTCACGAATTAAAATAAGTCATATGTCATGTCATGTCATTAGATAAAAAAATTTGGGACAGTATTTGAGATTTCTAGCATTACTTACAATCTTTTATAATATAATATGGAGTTATTCTATTCAATATTTCAGGAAATGGTTCGATAAAAAGCAAATTGGGTATTAAACCAAAACCAACAATCATGAACCTCATTTTGATTTCGATTTATAACTACTTAAATTGAACTAGTTTATGTAAATCGTGCATGATAATCTAAATCACAATCTCCCTAATTTAATCGTATAATCTAACCCTTTACAGCTCTTCCTGTGAGTGAAAGTTTGAACATTCCTTTTTTTATTTCCCCTTTATTACTATATTCTGTAAAATGCAATCATGAATTTAATAATAATTTATAATATTTTTTATATTTGTTCAGTTTTAATATTAACATTTTATTATATTTTCTTTTAAAATAATATTTAATTATTTATTTATATTGATTAATAATTGAATTTTAATTATTTTATTTAGGAATAATATAAAATTTTTGTATTCACAGGGAATCAAACCTTAATTAATTAATTAATAATACTTAAAAGTTTACATACTTTCCTTTGCCGAGCAAACTATATTAGCTCCATTTCTCCAGTTACATATATAATATAATAAAACTTTAATATATATAACTATATAAGGCGTAACATACTAGCAGATACTTTTTTTGCAGCATATGCGTAAGTAGACACAATTTGTTTACATTCCTGAAACTGGAATCCGTCTACTGTCAAGTCTTTGCAACAAGAGTACACAACCGAACAAAAAAAAAGTAGACTGTGATACATGTAATATTTGATATCCTTGTCCCGTACTTTGGTAAACTTGTCAGCAATTCTCTTGTATTTTGCACATCTTTTCCTCTGAAATCCTGTACCAGATATTAGTGAAAGGTCAGGAATAGCTAAAATCTGCATGCATATACATAACACTGATACACATTGTTGGCCAATTACCTTTCTTGTTGCCAACTTATATACATAGATAAACATCATTGGCACAACTCTTGTAAAGCTTTTAGCAGACAGATCTCAGTGTACAAACTCCTCAAATTTTTTTACTCTGCAATGCTACTTGGTACTAATAAGTGAAACAACTGACTGTAAATAACAGGCAAGGGAAGAACTGAAAGTTAATCTTAGCACCTCGATGATACCTCTGTAAACAACCCATATATCTAAGGGTTCAATGGACATTTGTATTGGACCAGTATGGTAAAGGTTTTTTTTTTTTTTTTTGGGGGGGGGGGGGGGGGGTTGCCCTCTTTACTTTCCAAGTGTTGGTCAACCTCATCTTCTTCTGCTATAAAAGATCCCACCCCCAGAATGGTGATGATACCGATGACGTGATCCAGTACCCCTCCCACCGTGCCCATCCCAAGCGTGGCCTCTGCTAGAAGCTCTACCACCACCACTTTGGATCCAGCTATTTGGCTGGTTACCTAATCCATTCAGCTCCTCTTCTTCTCTATCATTATACTCCAAGACCAACCTTTTAATGTCTTGTTTCTCCTCAAGCTCAGCAGCTTCCTTCTGTTTAGTACCTTGCACAAGTGAAGAATCTCTGGGTATAAACATCTCTTTAGTTTGCTGCTTGCTGCCACGCTTTACAAGAACTTTCACGCGAACCTCCTTGCTTCCTCCCGCCTCTTCATCCAAAGTATCATCGCCACTTTCACCTTCCACTCCTCTTCCATGATGATCTTTTATAGGTCCCTCAAATATGTTCATTGGTATCATCATATTCAAAGTTGGCCGAGCCCGCAACTCCAGCTTCCGGGACTCCAAGCTCTCCTGCAATCACCTCACGGTTTTCAGTTTGACCACAGTTATATAAATCATTTGTTAAACAATTTTTTGTCAACATAACCTCCGGTACAAATTATTAAGACAAATAGAGCTTCAGAAATAATATATTTTCTACTTGCGCAGCTTCTCATCTCTGTTGTTTCAACAAATAATCTAGGAAAAAATCATCAACTGATAGTCCAGAGGCTTCATAAAACAAATAAATATGTAACTACCTGCATCAGAGCTCTGAATTCTTTATCGAAATCGGCTTCTTCTAAAGGATCCACTTTCGTAACCTTTTGCCGAACTCGGACTTCATCATCTTCATCAGAAGCGTTACCACCCCCATCTGAGTACTCATCTTCACTGTCACGTGTCTCATCGTGATTCTCTTCATCCAGCTCTTCCTCATCATATTGTCCAGCTGGACCAATTGTGTCACTTCCAGAGTCTGTATCAGTGTCCTCCGTTACCTCTTCATGTGCCTCGCCATTTGTCTTAACACCATCTGCAAGCATTTGTCCATTTCCTGAAGCACGCCCCAAATTCCCACTAGGTACTTTTTCCGGGTCCAAGTGTTTTTCAGTATTATTTTTTTCAGTCGAACTTTTACTTTCATGCTCTTCAAGTGCGGCGAGAGCTGCATTTAACTCTTCAACAGATGAATATCTGGTCATGTTGGGGCGCAAGTCTGCAAATAGATCCTGCAAATGCTTTGTTTTATAAGCAATATGTGATCTTAAAAAACAATCACTGGAATGCCCCACAAAATTTAAGTTTGGCTACTCTACCCTCATGTTTCTGTTAAGGATTACTGATTAACATATTTAGTGGTCAAAATGTGTTGGTCAAACTTAAACTTGAAATCTAGTGGTGCCACACCATTATTAAAAGGAAAGAGCATTAACAAATCTAACCTGCAAGTCAAACTCAATATCCAGTGGCACTGCACCTTTGCTTAGTATGTATCTCTGAAAGTGAATAAGGAATCTATCAAGCTTCCTCTTTGATGAGCCTCGATCAAAATAATGTCCACATGTTTCAAGAAGCGTTATAACCATCCTGATACGGAAACAATCTTCTGGTGGATCTAATACATCTTCCTATATATCAAAAAAGTAAACAGAAGATTTAGCAAATATTAATAAATTAGAAAAAACAGAAATATCTATTCGCCAAATTAGGGCTCAAACAAATCAATTATGTTTTCTGTCTACCCGAACTAAAGGCTTGGTGAACCTCATAAACAGCTTCTGATGCCTACTACCAGATAAGAAAATATAGTGTGCCACATTAAGACCTATCAAGTTATATGATAGACATTTTGTTAATATATAGTTTTAGATAAAACTATGACCTTCCAGTTGATACATAGAATACCACCAAAAGTTGGCACAACAGACACATTTAAGTGTAATACTACTTGCAATTTCATATAAAAACAGCAGTTTAGATGATGTACTTTAGAAAAACAAATGCAATATAAGTATTGGAACTACCAACAAATACACAATCCTACCCAACTAAAGGCAAAAAAGCAAAAATGTAAGATACAGATATCATCCATCACGCGCCTTTAATAATAAGAGAACAGAATGCCAATATTTAGCATGTTTATGGATTAGTAAAGATTCACAAACCCACACATACTCCAGATGAAGTTTAAACTGTAGAATACCTCAGCTGTCCCGTGGCCAAAAACAAGAATCAAATAGAGTGTGTCAAAAATAACAGAAGAATCCACATGTTCATAGTTGTATAGTTCCCCCAAGAACCGCATGTGCGCAATACGCCGTTGCTGCATTCCATAGTCATTTAACTCTAATCCAACCCTAATTTCCTCCAAAACCTAAATTTGAATGTAGAATTTTAACATTTTCAGAATATAAATGCAAAAGCATATACAAACAATATAGATAAAGGAAAAAACACAAATATACTTTGACGGTCATTCACAATAGTCCCAAGTTTTTGTTAGAACAAAACGCTATTGCAAAAAAGATATAGTTACAGTAAGCTAGCATATAAGCATAATTGTTGTAGCAAAGAACAAATTAATAACAAGGCAACAAAAACAAATTATAAGAAGACACAAAATACTAAAATAGAAAAGGATAATAAGAACCCCAAGTGTCCATATATTCCCATAAGCTACAACATACACATGGACGAAATATCTAGTGGAATCATCAAAAATATAATCTCAATGCATGGCTGTATGTGAACTTCCATATACTGAACTTGATGAGGAACCGAACAAAAAATAACAAAGAGTTTTTATAATTATTTATTATATAGGCCACGTGTTTAATATTGAGAATATTGGTATATACGGCAGTTATGTAGGCTCTAGTTAATTAATTTATTTTTAATAAGCCCAATTTTTGTGGGCCTTAGTCCATTAGGGTTGTTTTATCAGTATTTATATTAACTTTTGTACATCTGTTTTTCTGCTTAGATTATATACATTGTTTCTTGGGAATAATATTGCTTGCGATCAATTGTTCTTGGATTTATATTGGGGTAGTGATTGAGTTGCGATTCGATCCCCCGATAATGTATAGTCTTTTCTTTTGTTATCTGCCCCTGCATCAGAACTTAATATGCATATCTATCTATATACCCACACAGAAGGACAGTTATCTATATATAATCTTACTGAAAAGAACAAACCTCGTCAACAACAGAAACAGAAAATTCATCATGATATCGACTCAAGCCAGCAGTAAGTGAAGCAATCAAGTGTATCTGACCATACTTTCCCCTGTGAACCTTCATAAAACATTTCAAAAGATAGGGCTCACATTCACTCCAAGGTAGTTTACGAAGTTGTCTCAGCACGTGTTCAATTGATGACTTGTCAAGATCCGAGAAAAGTAGTTTTCTAATATACTGCAAATAATCAAACAGAAGGTTGGTAATTTCCTTAAACAGATTAAGAACCTGAGAATTTTGGAATATAATGAAATTAACACTCCACCTGATGTAATGGAGGCCGGACTTTAGAGATCCGTGCAGATCTTTCAGGTGGCTTGCACAGGTAATAAGCATTCTCTACAAGAGTGCTGTGACGGGGATCAAGATTTTTCACATTTTTTAAACGCATCAATATCTCCAGCATGTTAGCCATGCGTACAGCAGTTTCAGGCGAACGGTAAAGAAAACGGCCACATGTCTCAAGAAGATTACAAGCAACATCAATATTATGATGTGTAAAATCATCCAAACATGCCTGGTCAAAAACAGAGGAATCAAACAAACATTATGTTCCTAAAGAGGGCAGCAAGGACCAGTTACCTATAGCTAATATAAGACCATTTTCCTTTTATAATCACAATGTACACAATTAACTTCATATATCAACACGGTCAAGATTACAATATAAAGCCTTGGATACAGCAAAATTAACAGCGTATCGGAACCTGATAAACGAAAAACCACCCAGTATAAGCATAGAGGTGAATCATTTTGTTTTGTGTAAATGAAGGACATGTGTGCATGGGTGTGAGAGGGAGAGAGGTGTTTGAATAACACATTATCAGTATTCAGTAATAGCAAGTTATCAATCTTGTGACAAATGCTTACAAGAACTTGTTATACCTTTAGACAACTAAAAACAAGACCCGCTGGTGCAATTTTAAATTTGCAGAGTTCTCCAATAAACCGAATATTGCGGATCTTAGTTTCAATGTTCATTTGATCCTGAAAAAAGTAAAATAAAATGTAAGTGACAAAAATTCAATTTTAAAAGCTTAACCAATCATTATCTCAGAGCAATATACCTTCTTAGTCAGCAGAAAGTTAAATTCTTCCTCCAACAACTGTATGAGCATGGAAGACACGTCCTTCATACAGGTCGACAGAGTAGCCACCATGCGCGAATAATACGGGAGCAATTCCAAAGATGTCCTCGGGACACTAAATAAAGCCCTCACAAGCTTTTTACGACTAGATTTTGAGTTCACGTAGCAAAATTCCACCTGAAAATAGAAATGATAAAATAACTATAAAAAAGAAGCAGCAGCAGCATTCCATATAAAAACTATATTAAATAAAAGGTATAATATAAGAAAATATAGTCAAAGAATCACTGTAAGCGTGTTTTAGCGCTAATAGGAATGGGATAGGACTATTCGTTTCAATTTTCACTAGAAGTAGCAGACTAGTTGCTATGCAAACCCACACATAATCATCTAAACAACCCATGGACTTTTTCGAAGGGCGATTCAATCCAATACTCTCTAAGGATTGTTTATCCCATGGAAATAAACTAAAAAAGTTACCCCATCCCAAAAAGTAAATTAGAGATTAAATAGACCTTCATGGTGTAAGAAATAGACTTTTTTTAACTTCCATGTATCATATTTGCAAACAAACATCGCCTAAAGAATACAAAATACCATCTAGTAGTAAATTTTAAGTGACAATTATGTTTTACATGCAGAGTGTGATTACTTACCGTCAACTGATCAATTAGGTCTCGGCTAACACAGCCTGGGAGCCTCTGCAACAAACCATCCAGATTGGTTCCTTCAGGATTTTTAAGTTTCTCCTTTTCAGTATCACCTTTCCGGTCAGCTTCTTTTTCTTTTCCTTTCTCCAATTCTTTGGCTTTTTCTTTATCATTAATATCATCTTTTTCCTTTCCTTTCTCATTTTTGAAGTCATGCAAAATTTCAGAACCTGCAGAAACCTCTGCAATGTCTTGTGTTACAATCTGCTGGTCTGATTCGGTAGTCGAATCCTACACAAAGCAAAATGCCATGTAAGGAAGTAAACTTGTAGAAAAGGTCAAGAACTTGAAGTACTTAATTGCTCTCTGGAAACTAACAGTGGATAATTATTGCAAGTGAATGAACATTCAAAATGAAGTATATACTTCATCCACGTTGATAAAATAATACAAATGCAGATTCAAAACAAAAAAATCATGTATGACAGTAAATATCATGCATGCCTTACTTCATTAATGTTAAATCATTGGAAGTGGATGCATGCATCAAAAGCTAAATGTAATCATGAATTTCAAGACCAGCATGCAAGAGGAACGAAAGTCTTAAGGACACACATGACATAATTCATCCTAAAGAGGTGTAGAACAATGAATAAAGCCCAACGGATTTTTAGACGTACTAGAGAGAAAATTATTCCGACTTCACTTTTTTACAGGTAAATATAACCATTATTTATAGCTGATGTCAATACAGACTAAGAAATGCTTACACTTGGTTGCTCATATGTCTTTGCAGATTGATCATTCACCTTGGACTCTGACTCCCCCAATAATACTGCAGGAACAAATGCTCTGCAAAAGTAGGTAATGAATCAAATTACAGACAAAATGAAGGGAGAGAAAATTTAAAATAGAAATATAATATATATATATATATATCTTATTTATATGATTTATACTTTTTTCATTCTTCCAATAATAATTATAATTTTATATAATATCATGTGTAGAAATATTCGTATATATTTTTCATATATTTTATTTGTGTTTGTTTGGGGAAGAGGTGTTATGTTTACAAACTTTACATATCTGTTTTGATTAAAAAGCTAATGTTTAAAAGTTAAGCCCAATTACTAACCAACTAACCCGTCCCATTTTATAAAAAACCCGGCCCAAGAACTTACCAACGACCGACTACCAAACTTTTAATGTTTCGGCTTTAATAATATAGTGTGTGTGTGTGACAGTAAATGGTCTCTATATTGCAACGAAACTAATCATTACAGAAGAAGCAAGATGTGACACATCCCACATTATAAGCACTGGAATTTAGGGAATGAAAGAAATAATTCTTTGAGAAAATGGTGACGCTGGTTCTTAATATTACTATATTAGGTTTCTATTTTAGATAATTTTTGCATGCTTAATATCTTTTCCAAGCTGTTGTTCAATTATATCTTTTCCAAGCTGTTGTTCAATTAATTGAGCATAATAATATATATCTATATTTATGGTAAAAATGTTGATTTACCTAGATTTTCTAGAGGTCTTAATTATCTAGGGGAATCAATAGTATTTATGCTCACTTGGCATTTTTGTATACACTTGAGTACTTGGGAAGCACATCCTCGGCGTTTTTTTAAACTTCAATTCTCTACTTGTTTATAGAAGAAATTACTCTACATAAAACAAACCTGAGGTCCGGTAAGCATTCATAAAAAGCTCTTGTATCTTCATCATCCCATATTGCTTCAAGCGCAGAAGAATCTTTCCCAGTACCAGGAGATGAAGCATCTTCCCCTGTAGTGACCCTAGTTGTGTGAGAATCCTCTGGCATCACGGGAGGTTGCATGTCAAGTGCTTCGGCTAAACTACAGCATATCAAGCAAACTTATCAGTGAAATTTCAACTAAAAAAAAAGGAAAATTTATGAGAAATGATAACAAGGTATTCATAAAGAGGTGGATTTGTGAACCACACACCAACATGTACTTATCAGTTATCACTTGCAAAGATATCACATATTATCCTTGCACCCTATTCTGTTCTAACTTCTAAGGGACTCCTCATAAAAATAAAAAAAAATCTTTTTTCTTCTGCTTTCTTACAAATTGAAATTTATATAGTTGAAGGGCACTAACAAAATGCTGATGAACATGTTTATACTATAAGCGAGGAATGGAATTGGGGAAATAATGATTTGGAATTAAAATGAAGTTCCACCATCTCTCAAGATATACCATATTGAAAGAAAAGAATCAACAATGTGGAAGGACTCCCCATGAAATCCAACATTCAATGCACAAGTCTGAACAACACTTATTAAAACATCATAACACAATTTTAAAATAAGCCGACACCTAGTCACCCACATGACACTAATACTAACCATATCTTAAAGTCAACCATGTCTAGATAAAAATAAATACTATGGACCAACTTACGCAGAAACACCGCGATATAGATGGTCATATGACTTCCGGAGTTTTTCATACGCAGTTGCAGTCTCCTCACTGAGCTCACCTTTTGCGTTTAATATTTTTGAATTTTCATGCTCCATTTGGCGCAGTGACTTCATTAAAAGCCAAAAAATAGTTAAATTAAGAATTGGGAAGGCAAAAGGAACAGCACATAATATTACCATATATAACATATAACAGACTGACAGTACCTGACTAAAAAACACTTAATCCTAACTTACTGAAAAAGTTCCTGCATTTCCAAATGTTAGAATGTACTTCTATTCTACGTTCAACCCCCTAATGTAACTTGGTATTTGCACACTACTGGTTCATAATATATAAGATCTTGCAAAACCCTGGCTTCATTTGCTATCAAATGTACGGAATTTTATCAAAAATTAAGAAGATATGAGGTGAATAGAATCAAAACACCTACCGTATGCTCCGACTGAAGAAGCTCCGCCGTCGCGTCATAGTACGAATGAAAAGCCTTTTTGAAAAATTTCTTTTGATCTGGTGTAATATTAAGTCCTTTGTAAAACTGAGACAAGCAAACAATATGAAGTGGAGATACTTAGTATTCTGTAAAGATAATTGGTAGATTGGACCATTGACACTTAGGCTGTGGACTGTTTGCAAAAAGGGTCAAGTACAAAGCTGTACACATGATATTAGAAGCCCTTGTACTACACACATCTTAAAAAACATTAAGAGAATAGAGCTACATTAAGGGCAGCTGGTAGCTGCAGAATGTCTTATTCGTGAAAATGGAACAGTAAACCAAAAAAATTAGCAACATACATACCTCCTCGAGAATTTCTTGTCCAGACAGAGGAAGTCCAAGAAAGTATCTAGCTTGCCGAGCAAAACTAGAAAGGAGGGACAAATTGGTCTGAACTGCATCACGATCCTTCAGGTGCTCCATGCTCGTAAGATCCTTAATAATATTAATAAAAACACCACTATCATCAATTACACCAACAAAATATAGTTCCAAAAGGAGTTTAAGTGAGCTGCGCTTCTTCATGGCCCTCGAATTCTTATCAGCATCCGGGTCCTCCGGGGTTTTTCCAGGAAAGAAGATTTTTAGGAGCCCTTGGACCAAACTTGGAGAGAAGTCTTTATACCTCTGATGGAGCAAAGAACAGATCTGGAATTTGTGGGGGGTTGGGGCAAATTAGAAACACAGGAATAAAAAAAGGAGTGGAACCAAGCATAAATGAACTATTAATATAAAATATTCTTCCTGCCGCCATATTTAGATGGCCAGAGAATCGTCTTTCTCACCTCTATCAACACAGGAATAAAAAAAGGAGTGGAACCGAGCATAAATGAACTATTAATGAAAGATATTCTTCCTGCCGCCATATTTAGATGGCCAGAGAATTGTCTTTCTCACCTCTATCCTTCAGTAAAACATATATCATATAAGCAGTCCTTAGTAAATTTCATGAAATAATGCCTTCACTGAAATCCCTAGTACTGACTTCCACAAAATTACATCCAATCCCACGATCAAACACTCCGCAATTCTAATACCTAAATGAAACTCTGCCCTAACATTTCAAAGCAATCAAGGTAATCCTAACCAAAAATCTCACAGTAACCAAGGTAACTCTCCATTCACAATAAAGATGTTCTTCATACTGTCTCTGCGAAGATCCATGTGCATAACTAATGTAACTGTATGTATAATGGCTCATTTCAAACCATTATTCTTTGATAGTTCTGCTCAATACTGAAAATTTAGCTGTTAGGCTATTTTACCAACCCTGGATTGAATTCTTGGTCCAATTTGGACTTTGTTAAAGATTATATGTTTAAGCTTAGGGGTTGCTGGGGTTTGAAATTCATCTTTTTCGACCCCATTGGATTCTATGTCTTTAATTTTGATTTATCTTTTACTATTGTTTTGATGTAACCTTGAACTTGCTTGAATTATTGGCTTTGGGCCATTAGTTCTTGTTTATGTTTCATGTGCTTGCACAGGCTTAGGCTTGCCCACCTATTAATATATAGTAATAGTAATTAGCTTAAAAAACATCTCAAACTTGGCATTTTACGTTTCGTAAATTCTTGATTTGAACTGATGATACTATGCATACCAAACTTTTTGACCTTCAAACAATTTAAAATTATAATAATATTAAGGGGAAGTGTAAGGATATGAATGTAAAACTATATATTACACTTCCTACGTGAACACCTTTAACAGAGTGCCTAACTTTAATAGCATGCTCACAAAGCATATCTAAGTGCAAGGCAGAATGAATGAAACAAATAAGATCTATCCAGCCTGGCTATTAAGCTGAATTACCAAAGCTTAAAGCCGGATCTTTTTATCTATTACGCCATTGGTTTATCATAAATTGCACAACTGAAGGTTAGTTGGTGGGCAACATAGTGGCACCTTGTCGCAACAGCCAGAATTGTAGTACATATTCTTTCCAAGTATCAACAAATGCATACTTGGAAGAAATAAAATGAACTACATGGTGTGTCTGCTAAATTAAGCTCAAACAAATAGGTACCTGGACCGCTGCTTGGATGTCTGATGTTCTAAGCTTGGCTTCACATATAGCCGTCACTGCTTCACTAACGAATTTGCTTAAGTTGACACTTCGCAATTCATCCATTAAACTTTCACGCTGTTCTTCATTAATCTGCTTCAGTTTCTTAATAACTGCAGTGTTGCGCTTAATGCTCGAATCTAGTGTCCTGAGAAAACTTGGCTCTAAAAAAACATCACAAAACCATAATCAATGGATAGAAATCTTCAGTCCCGACTATGCATTTTCTGAACACAATAAATTTAGCTGATCTGTCATCTAGTAAGCAACAATATTTTATCCTAATTCGATGATTCCTAAGATGCTATGACCGGTGGGTACGCAAAAGGCATTCCAACTCCCACATAGGGGACATATTAATACAAAGGTACCAGAGGGTCGGCACCAAAAAAATTCTTCATGATGGCCTATACATATGCGATATGCCTCAAACCAACTTTGTAAACTAGCCAGTTATTCACGCTAATATAGCCTCTTGTTTGAAGCACAGGCATAATGTATTACAATTACAACATGTGGAGGAACCAAACATATAAATAGTCAATTTACTGAACTATGAAAACTAGAGTGTTCGGAGACTCGAAGGTGGTTAAAATTAAAATTCTTATTGAATGTAGTGTCGTACTGCCATTACTCATTAATAGTTCTAAACATTTGTGATCAAAACTCGGATTTCCTTAATAAAAATGTTGGTCTTTCATTCTTGAAGATAACCATACCTCAAGTTTAAATGTGTTATCCAGCGACTTCTATCAAGTAAATATCACTTTTACTCTCATGCTCTGTTTGACTGTTTGGTTGGACAGAGTGGAATGAGGAAGAAGTGACAAAATTCAAGGTGAAAGAATGAATGTAGAAGGGAAGAGTGAACGAAATGAGGGAGTGTAAAAATTTCTTTGATGAAGTTTGCAAATTGCAAGGAAAATAAGTAGGAACCTTCTCAAATTGGTGGGTGTAAGCTCTAATTTAGTTTGCCAAGAATGTAACGGATGAAGGAATGAAGATTACCAATTTTTACACACAAAATAGCACAAATTTCATTTCATTCACTCCCAATTTCGTTCATCCCACCCAAACAAAACATCAGTTTTAATTATACATCACTAAGATGTCTAATTATATATATATAAGAATTGTATTTTGTAATGCAACAATCATATATAAGAACTGACATTATGACTTTTTTTAATTGATGGAAAACAATCTTTATTTGCATCAAAGAAAAGTCCCATTCTGCAACTACTTACCAGGAATTTCGGGATTTAGATTACTCTGACGAAGAGTCATTTTAAACTCCACCGATTTCTTAAATTCTTCGAGGCGAGCCTCAGCTTCCTGCAACCAAGCAAATAGTTATATATCTCGCGAAACACCATTCCACAAACTAAGAAGTAGATAAATACTAAGATGTTTAGTCTCTTTAAGACAAATCTGACGCCGACATAAATCGAAGTCTTAGATTCTTCGAAGTCCAAAATCAAAGACTCGGGAACACGTTTTTTAAGGATCCGACACTTAGGGCAAGGTAATTACTATTTTAAATTTAATATGATACTTTCTATAAAATAAAACCTAGCTTCTATTTAAAGGTAATTAATAAAATTTTGAAAAAAAGGTAAAATAATATTTATTATGAATTTAAAACATGTATAATATTAAATGGTAAAGAGTCAAATCTAATAAATAACAGATTGTCAATATAGAAAAGGTACGTTGGTACTACTAAAAGATAGTACAATTATAAAGGATAATTTATTAGGATAATTTGGGGGTCTAATTATATTGTATATTGCATGAATCAAGGCACGAATTGAGGCTTTTCATTCTTCCCTTCTCCTACATCAATTTCACTTCTCTTTCTTTTTCTATTTTTCTTCTCTTTCTCTTCCAGATAGCTTGTCAAAGTTTAAGATAGGTTGCCAAAAACAAAGAGTCTGTTTTTCAGATGGTGAATCCGATTCAGATCGGATCCCGTGTCTGTACGCCGGTCGTGTCAACAACACGGGTACGACTGGGTTTTCAGCAAGTCCGAGCATCATACGATTAATAAAGAGGTCAACCGTTCAAGACTCATTCCAATCATCAGTAATTAATTAACCTTATATTGTGTGTCCGTATCGCACATTTCGAAACCGTATTTAATACAGTTGTAAAAATTAGAATTAATTATTTTCCAAGAAGTAAAAAAAATTATGCATGCCAGGACAAACACTAAACGTTCAACAATGATAGTCAATGTCAATCATATCCCTATTCGAGCATTTGAATTTTAAAATATGCTAGAAACATACATAAAAGATAAAAGAATTTGATGCTTATAATTTACTTCTTAATTCACTGTACTTTACGAGGAATAACTAGTGGCAACCTAACCTCATCATCTGGTTTACCGTGGTTTTGTTCACCACCAGAACGGGACTCATTTTCTGGATGTTCCATCTTCCTGCCAAAATAAATTATACGCAGGCTCAGTGAATACCTACACATCATACAAAAAGATAGCTCTATCAGCAATCAAACAAATAAATAGACTCACTACAAAGCTTTTTATCCTACCAAGGTTCAATAATTATCATCTTGATTTCATAATCAAAGTGAAAACACGATAAATTAGGGATAGTACTGAGCACATATACATCATTGCATATCAAAAATATAAATATATAATCCTAGTGACAATACATAAAGATAGACCTAATTAGGGTCATAGTATTGAGCACATATAGATCATTGTTTTAAAAATATAAATATATAATCCCAGTGACAATACATGAAGATAAACCTAATTAGGGTCATAGTATTGAGCACCCGTTGTACATCATTGTTTTAAAAATATAAATATGTAACCCCAGTGACAACACATAAAGATAAACCTACAATTTCTTAGTTCCACACACACAAAAATTGCCGACATACATTATAGTAGTTCCAGCAAACAGAAGGACGGATTAAAGAGCAGATGTGAAAGTAAAGTTAGATGAGAACAATTACATACACATATATGATATATACATATAATTATATAAGAAGTAGATTAAAGCAAATGAATGGGAAGAAATACACTAAATAAAAATCGATGAATTAGATGTATTGAAAACACTTACCTCGTTCGTTCTTCAATAGGATCAAGTGTGCGTGTCTCTCTCTCTCACACACACAATCTCTTTCTAACTAGGGCGAATAAAAGAAGAAAAAGATTAATTGTTTTTGCCTTCGATTGATTAGGGTCGGGTATATCGACCCGGCTGGGTTCTAAAATTATATTCGCTATGCTCACGTCATTTGGCACATCTTTTTAAATTATTTTTATGCTCCTAAAGATTGATCTCGGGTAATTACCTAAGTTTAAAAGAATTTCTCTTATAAATATAGCGGAGTTTTATTATAATTATAGACAATTTTATATATTTATAAAAATAATACATCCTTTCTACACTCGGTATACACCAGAGTTTTATTATAATTACATAAAATTTTATATATTTATAAAAATGGCACATCCTTTTTACACTACGTAATTTTCTCTATATATATTTATGAAAAGTATATATTAAATAAGATTTAGTTACACTTTGGTAGCCTGAACTATAATATTTTTGCAGGAAAATGACTCGATTGTAAAATTTGTCATTTTGATAGTCAGACTGTTTATTTTTTAACATTTGATTGTATTCCGTTAAATTTTTTTAATGGGCGTTAGTGAAATAATAATTTATTGCATTTTGATGGTTTGAATTATACTTTTTTTACAGAAAAATGACTCAATTATAAAAATTACCAATTTGTTGACCAAATTATTTAATTTTTAATAGTTAATTGCATCCAATATTACCCACTGCATTTGTCTTGTCATTATTAATATCGGAAAAATGAATTTGATGAGTTTGAACAGTGTTTAATCAATACTTGAGATTAGAAAAAAAATTAACACAACTTATAAATCAAAACGAGTGTAACTATAAATACATAATTAGATTTTATTTTATAAAATATCACTTTTTCTCGAAGTATATTTTCTTTTTCAATTTTAGATAACTTACAAAATCAACCTCATAAATATTTTTATTTTATAAATTTATATTAATATGATTTAAAATTTTAACAAAGGTAGTGGACAATATTGGATGTAAAAAGCTATTAAAAATTAAATAATTGACTCATTTTTCTGCAAAAAAAAATTATAATTTGGGTCATCAAAGTGCAATAAAGTATTATTTCACTAACGTTCGTTAAAAAAATTTAACGGAATGCAATCAAGTGTTAAAAAATAAATAATTTGGCCATCAAACCTGACAAATTTTATAATTGAGTCATTTTTCTGTAAAAACATTATAGTTGAGGCTAACAAACTATAATTAAGTCATTAAATAATACAGTTAGATATTTTGATAAGTGTTTTTTTGTCAAAAATAAGTACTTAATTATATTGATTGATATTTTTTTTTGCAAGTGATCTCACAAATACATTGTGTATTCAACTCATTTCGATACGGTTAAAAATGACTTTTTTTTGTTTCCACTCATTAAAGATTCTATCTACAAAAACGTATTTCATTTTTTATTCCGAACTAGATTCTAATTATTTTTTTGTTATAAATTCACTATTCGCGAGTAGAGGCGAAAATTAGATGTTAATTAAGCGATTTTGGTCTTATAGCTGTTACCTATCTCATTCATACTCCACTACATCTTCTTGGGTGATTGGACTTAATTATAAATTTTTTATATTTATACTTTTTGACTTCTTTATTTAAAATTAAAAAATAAATAAAATATGAAATTATTGACTAGTCTGCTCTCTCTAAATGATGAATCATGTAATTCTTAATTTTAATTAAAGTGAATATCTTGAAATTCATAAGGCATTTACTTGTTAATATAATGTTATGTTAATTTTTTTCTTCCGATATAACGATATAAGAGCGAAAAAGAAAAGAGAGAGACACGCACAATGGATTATTAACTATATGGATAGTTCAATGTGCTATTCTTGTAAAGTAAATAAATTGATATGTTTATAAATAAGGATAATAATTATTTTATTTTATTGAATGATAATGATATTTTTTTAGAATTGAAATTTTATCTCATGTTTAATAGAGTCTCATAATAGAGAATGAGTGTACAAAAATTATTAGACCACATTTCTAACAAAAATTAATTTTTATCTATTTATTTATTATTTTATTGAATATATTCGCAACATTTCTCATTCTCTCTTTCAATTCTAAAATAAAATGATTTAATAAAGAAATTTGTCTTCTTTTATTCAAAATGCTACATAATATTTCAATTAATTATATTAATTCTATAAATTTTTTTATATTCTCGTTCAATTATCACGAAAAATAAATTAAAATTTCTCTAATAACAACTCTAGTTCCTTTCACATATCTTAAATCACAAATATATAATTCTATCTCGAATTTTCATTATTTAATATCGTATTAATAATAAAAATAAAAATAATCTCCATTCCTTTAAATAATAAATATATCTATATTTATTAAAAATATTTGTATATATATTTAAATTTAAAATAAATAAATAAATAAATATATATATATATATATATTAAAAAAAGAAAATTGTTCACCAACCACAGTTGGATAAAAGTTAAATTCTGGCAAATATCATTTTTTACCATTGATTTATCAAATGGACGACTATGATAAGTTTTTTTTAAGTTTACGCTATATAATACAGCGTAAACTTAAAAAAATTCCAAAATTGCCCCTCTAAATCTTACATTATATTATATCTTTTAGGTTGACTGTGTCTCACTTATACTACATTTTTACCAGAGTAGTAAGCTATACTATTTTGTGTGATATTTCATCATTTCTCTATCACCTCCCACTTCTTTTTATAATCTTGTAGTTTGAGCTTGGAAGAAGAAAATTTCATTTGGTTCAAGATTTAAAAATTTGAGTTTGGGAGAAAAAGATTCATATTCAAGATTTAAAAGTTTGAGCTTGGGAGAAGAAGATTTAAAAGTTTGAACTTGTTAAGATTAGCTCTCTTTATTGGAACCCCCTCTTTATTTTATGGCTTCTTTCATTTTTTCAAAATTAAAGTCTAATAAGAAGTCTTCTATTAAGTTAAAACTTGAGATTAATGATGATGTTAATGAAGAAGATAAAAAAACCTAGTCCTATTATAGAGATTATTGATGATGATAATGATGATGATGGTTTTTATGATGCTGATGATAATGATTATATATCACACACACAAAATTGCACAAAGTTGAAAAATTCACCTATAAATACACAAAATGCGGAAGATATTGATGATATTCATTTGGATGGTTTGAATGATATTTACCCTTATGTTGGTCAATTGTTTGATAGTTTAGATGAAATGGAGATGGTAGACATATTGGTTTTGAGGTAATAATTAGAACTACGCATAGACGCTTGAAAAATAAATAAAAAATTTGCGTTTGTACAAATGTCAAAAGGGCGGTAGATTAGGCTTAAAGTCGTTGGATGAAGGCGATGTCCGCAAAAGAAAGAGAAATAGAGATACTCTTGGTAGAATGAGTTATAAGGCGCGGATGTATGTTGTTCATAGAGAGAAATTAAAGAAGTGAGAAGTGACATTGGTTAATTTGAAGCACAATCATTCAATGGTTTCCCCCAGTAAAGTACAATTCATGCAAAGACAAAGAAATACAACACCCATCATTCGATAATTGATTGTTACTTGGAATAAATCGGGTATTGGGCCTTCAAAAACTTTGAATGTATTAGGTAAGTTAACGGGAGACTTAGAGAGTATTAGATTTACTAGTCAAGATATTCGAAATGTTTTGCGTGATATTAGATATTATGTGTTTGATTCAAGTGATGTCCTAGAAGGTTTGACATTACTTAGGGAATTGAAATGTAATAGTTTAGGAAAAAAATTCTATCAAGTTGATGTTGATGAGGAAAATCAGGTACATGCTATGTTGTGGGTAGACCCGAGATCATTAAATGCATATAAAAATTTTGGGAATGTGGTAGTGTCTAACTCTACGTACCGTACGAATATGTATTGTATGCCATTTGTACCAATTATGGGGGCAAACCACCACTACCAATCCATATTGTTCGGATTTACATTAATAAGGGATGAGAAAAAATGTTCGTATATATGAGTTTTTAAGAATTGGTTGGAAGCTATGGGGAACAAGCCTCCAATCTCAATTATCACCGATCAAGACGTTGCTATTGGAAATGCAATTGTCGAAGTTTTACCAAACATGAACCATTTTTATTGTACTTGGCATATAAGTACTAAATTTGGGGGGAAATTGTCAAATTTATACAGAAATGAACCACACTTTAAAGAAGATTTTAACTTGTGTATTTACAAGTTATTAACGGTTGAACAATTTGAAGATATGTGGAATGATTTGGTTGAAAAATATAACTTGATTGATCATTGTTGGTTGTAAGATATGTATTCTGTTAAATATAAGTGGGTTCGTGTGTACACTAAACTTCATTATACTGGCGGGATGACCACTACCTCAAGAAGTGAGTCGATGAATGCTTTTTTCGATGAATATGTAAATGCGAGCACCGGTTTAAAAGAGTTTATAGAGAATTCACAAAAATCATTGGAAAAACAATATCTACATGAGAAAGAAGCAGACTTTGAGACAAAGTACAAGGATAGGTCAAGAATAACATCATCTTCATTGGAGAATCATGCGGCATCTATTTACATAAATGAATTATTTAGAAGTTTTCAACACGAGCTTAAACAAAGCGGAACCTATGCTGTGATTGAGAAAACGGACGAGAGAACTATGCTCTATAAGGTGTACGAAACATATAAAACCACGGTGGCGGCCGGATGTAGAAAAGTTTATATTATAGTTGTGACCGAGGATGGAACGATAACTTGTGTTTGTCGGAAATTTGGAAATTCTGGAATGATTTGCCGTCACATTATTCGATATTTAAATAGAATACAATGGATGAAAATTCCTTCAAATTTAATCAACCTAAGATGGACAATTGAAGGAAATAAAGTTACGAGGTCTATATCATATAAAAATCCTACCATTGGCAATTATATTCAATCATAACTTGCCCGGTATAACACTTTATGTAAAGCCTTTCAAGGTTTAGCGGCTCGTGGGAGTTGTTCAATTGCAAGATTCAACTATGTCATGGGTTTGAATGAAAAAGAAATGGATTATATCGAAAATTTTCCGAATGAGGTTCCTTCAAAGAATCAAGCATAAGGCGATGATCAAGGAGGTGGTCAAGATTTTGATAAGAATGGGAATTTTGACAATTTGAAGGACCATATAATGTCTCAAACCAAAGGTCACCCCAAAGAAAGAGCAAAAAGTGGTATAGAAATGTCTAAATTCAAAAAACTAAGAAAATGTAGTTATTATGGTGCAATTGATGCCAAACATGATGCAAGAAATTGTCCAACTAAATTAGCAATAGGTAGTTGATCTTATTTTTTTAATAAATTTTATAATTTTGTTTGATCATCACATTTTGTAGTTTGATCTTGTTTTTTAATGAATTTTTGATTTTGATTTTAATTTTAGTAACCCTATGATTTTTATGTAGTTTGATCATTATATTTGGAAAAAAATGTAAAAAATATACAGTTTGATTGTAGTTTGATTTTGGTATTGTAGTTTGATTTTGATTTTGGTACACTTTTATTGTAATTTGATTTTGACACACTTTGATTGTACTTTGATTTTGGTATTTTGACATTTGGAACAAAAAAGATATTTGCCTTAGTTTTTTTTGGTTGGTTACTTACGTTGTATTATACAACTTTTAAAAAAAAATCTTTTTCATTCTTTTAACAACCAAACTCCTATTTTTTGCCAAACCAAACCAAAATCATATCAAACATAATAAGAATAAAACCATCAAATCAATAATAACCAAACCGATAATAATAACCAAATTCATAACATTAAACATAAAAATAAGATCAAATCCTCAAGAACATCCAAAAAAACCCAAACCAATCCAAAAACATCTAAATTCAATTACAATCCGGCCATTCTAACCTCATAAGCACCATCAATTATATGAGGAGCAACTCCTTTCTTGATCTCCCAACCAATACGAAACCGGAAGTGATTGATCATCTCATCATCCCATTTCATGTCACCCCAACCGTCGGTTAGACATTGAAAAATGCAATCAATGTACTTGCACATAAAAACGCCGCAATCATGACCATTATTTTGTCGAAGTTGATCATTTACTAATTCAACTTCCAGATATGCGACCTTGAGAAAATTTTCCTCATCCAAAGTATGAAGCATAATTGGAACTAAATTTTCCTATAAAAAACATAAAAGTTGAGTGTAAAAATAATGATCATAAAGAAGCATAATTGAAACGTAACAAATTTAAATTATAATTTACCACAATGTAGAAATCTTTCTTGTACATATCATGAAGCTTAATGAATGGAGTGTCATCTAGTAACGGATCAAAACATGTTACTCGCCAAGTTTTTACTGACCACACAAATAGAATCTAATGTCGGTTCGTCACCACCGGTATTATAATGTAGTCAGCATCGGTAGCCTTTAGCCCCTTGTCCTTTTTGGTCCCATAAGTTTCAAAATTGGCTTTTATGTTCTTTCAATCCTTGGTACTCCTTTTAATGGGATTATTTTTCTTCATATCCGCGTCTTTGCAATATCTTTCTTGCATGATTTAGAAAAACCAAGGATTTATATACTAGTACTTGACCGCGCCACAATCATCACTGTCAAAGAGAGATTGCTCTCGCTCTTCTAACAACAAACAATACGCATCAATAATTGTATCCTTCAACCATTCCCCCGGCTTCAATGTCAAGATTGCTTATTTGTCTACACCTCTACACGATTTCACTTTTTTAAATTCCCACCAATGATCCCGCAACCATAGGATTTTGTTTTGCTTTAGTGGTTTAAAAATTGATCAAATTTCACCACAAAATTTGGAAAAACTCATCATGAAAAATTGGAGGCATGTCATACAAACATAAAATACTAAAACTATTTGACGCGGTCATAATCTACAAATACAAGCATACTAAATCATGTCAAACCAAATCATGTAAAATACAAGCATAAAATGAAAAATTATACTCTACAAATAAAGAAGAAACATACCAAATCCAATCCTTTCGGATTATCAAACTTGTCTCTCGGTTGTTGGGATTACTTTGGATCTTTTGTAGGCTTTGTTGGTGGGATAATTTTCAATCTTGTGATCCTTAAGTACTAATCCATATGCTCTTCAATGGAGTTACTAAAGGGAGGTTGATGCATCACACCAATACCCTGATGCACCAAATCATTCCATCTCTGCACATAAGTTGTGAATTGAACAACCGACATTTTCATGAAAGCAGAATTTCCAATACTCATTCAAAGTCGGTACATGTCCTCGAGTGGGGGCGGTGGAATGATTAAAGGAAAATGTAATTGCTTCATCGAAGTTGTCAAACATGCCTCGATAGAAATCGATATTATGATGCACATTGATCCAATTTGACTTCCCCCTTCCAACATGATTAACGACCCATGCTAATGCCCGAGACCATGTCTTGTCTTCAGTGAGAACAGACTTTGGTTTCCTGGGAAGTGACCTCTCATGTGCCAATAACATCAACAAAGTTGTACAACCACTGATAGATCTACAGTCTTTATTGCTTGCTTCACCTAACTGGCGATATAAATAAGAAAGGACGGCTGAACCCCAAGCATAATCGAAGATCTTTTCAGAATAATATATGAGTGGAATAAACTTCAGGTGAACCACATTATTCGATTTTATCAAAAATAAAACCGCCCCACATAGATACAATATATAGGCTCGTGCATATATCAACTGCGTTTCTGGATCCGCCTCTGAATTTCACCTGTCATATCTTTCCCTAAAAAAATTCGACTTCACACCGCCTCAATCAAAAACCGCTAGTCTTTCATCATACGTGAGTCGCGGATCGGGCCAATTATAAAGCCATGTATTCTTCACACCTATATCATCAAAGGTCACTGTTTCACCAATAACCGGAAGCCCTAATAGCATATAAACATCTTCGAGGGTAATAGTCATCTCCCTGAAAGTAAAATGAAAAGTGTTTGTTTCCGGCCTCCATCGCTCTACCAATACAATAACCAATGAGATATCATTTTTCATTACTGAATTCAGATTTAAAAATGACCTGAAACCCCATTGTCATATGAATTCCGATTGCAAATTGGTAAAAGTCCATTCCCCTAATTTAGAAGTGTTTTGCCGAATTTATAATTTCTCCCGAGTATGATCTACAAACCATATCAACTTGCTTATATGATTTTGTTGATCATGGAGCACCGAAAGATCTATAGGTCCACCCATATTCTTCGACATAACTGAAAATTCTCAAAAATTACATTAGTTCGATGATTATATCTAAAATTCCAAAATTTACAATAATTTGACAATAATTCCCAAAATTCACAATAATTATTACTTCGACAATTATATCCAAAATCTTAAAATTTCATAAAATTCGATAATATATCCCAACATTCATAACAATAATCCCAAAACAATTCAAACCAACTAAAAAATTAACTTTATATACGCACATATACATACAATCTACAACTAAAACATACGAACATATATACAACTACAATCCACAACAACAATCAAAACTACATATGCAACTACAGTCAACAACTAATAACATTAACTTTATACGCACATATACATGCAATCTATAACTACAGCCACAACTACATATACAACTACAATCCACAACTATATATACGAAAAAGATGCTCACTTGATTGTGTAGATGATTTGGTTTTGCTTGAGATGATCGTTTACTTACGCTAGTGTGCTTGAGATAATCGTGTGATTATGGCTGCTTGTGGTTGTGGTAGGAATATAAATTTAGGTTTTACCTTCTTTTCAACCAAATGTGTGCTAAAAAATCATGTTTTTGACAAAAAAATGTTTAGACTGTATAATACAGCGTAAGTTTTTAAAAGTTTACGCTATATTATACAGCGTAAACTTTCACATTTTACACGTGCTTTTTAAAAGCGTTTTAAAAATTAAATTATTTTTAATTTAAGCTGTATCATATAACGCGCCATATGATACAGCGTATACTTTTTTTTTATAATCTAAGTCATTGATTTAAAATTTCAATGATAATAAATGAATTCATTTTTCAAGATACCAGGTACAATGTTCCCGTAGAACCGGATCATTAAAAAATAAAGGCGTGTTTACTTCGAGTATTTTCTAGAAAATTTTCTAAGAAAACTCAAAAAATTGAAAATGTGTTCAAATTAGGTATTTTTCAAAATGTGCAATAGAAAAATGAAAAACACAGTTCTCCAAAATATAACTACAATTTAGGAAACTTTAGAAAACAATGTTTGAGTGTTTTCTAAATTTGAAAAACTGAAAAACACGCTAAACAACACATATGTATCATTCTTCGATCCTTAACAAATACATATTTTTATCACATTCTCTTCTATCCCTGACCTAAACGCTATACTTGATGGGAAAAAACATCATATATTATCAGTATGCAATACTGTTTATGAAACAAAAAATTATATACTGGTATAATTCTTTACATGCATAAATGTATAGATTTATATTTGTAATTTCAGATATTTGTATGTTATATTTGCCTTTTGTACGGAGGGTTAAAACTTAAATCCTTTTGTATATGTTTTTAATAACATTAATTTTATAAAACATATCTATATTTTGAAATTATAAAATTACAAGATTAATAGATATTTTGTTACTTTACTATATTCTATTAATGAAACAAATATTATTTAATGTGTTTGAATTTTTTTCATCATTTAATATATTCTCATAAATTTTTATACAAATTATTTATTTATTTTAAATTATATGAAATTATTTTTTATTATTTTATACATGTGAAATATCTAAACTGGATATGTACGTATTATAACAATATAAAATATTAAAATAACTTTCTATAATAATAAATATATATATTTATTTAGATTACAATGTTAGTTTAATGAAATTAAAAAAATAGAAAACTAATAATATGATGTTTTCAAGTTTGGAACACATTTTCTCAATTTTCAACAATTTTCCTAGAAATAAGAAATTCAGGAAATTTTGGAAAAACAGAAAATGGAAAAATGGAAAAAAATTCCCCAAGTAAACATGCCCCAAGTTACTGCAGGAAAGCTTTCTCGTATACGGGACACTAATCTCCCGTCCCCCCCCCCCCCCCCCCCCCCCCCCGGCAGTTTGTTATAGTTTAGATTGGGTGTTAAAAGAAGTGGCAGACCCCTCCAATCCCTTGTCTCTCAGGTAATTCCTAATCTGGGTCTTGATCTTTTTCCATACATCTCTTTTAATTTCTTGAAAATTTCTTCATTCAATCACCTCTATTGGCTCTTGCTGCATATATATACACATTACGCAAATGGGAATGCTAATTTGTTGCGATCTTGCTCTCTTTGCTTGTCTTTCTCCCTTTTTCTTGTATATATATAGGGTCAGGCTCAAATTAGAACTTCGATCTGATTAAGAACTTAGAATCAATGTTATACTTTGCAGAAAAACATATATTAGTTCTAAGGTTCCGAGTATAACATACACACACACACACAATGCCAGTGACCTATTTGTTGTCAAGATTTTGTTGCTTATTGGGCTGAGGCAGTTCATCTTTGGATAAGGTTTATAAAGATTAATTGGATAGTAGTGTCTAGTACAATTAAAAAGAATATTTTTTTGTGGTTAAATTGTGAATGTGGTTAGCCCGCAATTTTGGTAAACTGCTACCACTACTTGTATATTTTGAATTTGAATGGATTAGGGTTTATATGGAGTTTCAGATGCTTTGCCTGTACAATTCTTGAAAGGTTTTTAACAATTAGCAATGGCTAAATTTCTTAATCTTATGTTGGTCATTTATCTGTTCTAAAAGGTGCGTTTAAAAAACCTTAAATGATTTACTTACATGTCAAAAATAAGTAATACATCTAATACTATCCACCATTGCCATTGTGTGCCAGGAATGAGCGCTATTAAGAAAATTTAATCCGACAGAGACAATTGCAATTGTAAGAGAATTTATTCATACAATCATTTTCTTTAATTGCAGAATTTTTTCCGGCACGTGATTCTCATCATATTTTACCACTATAACTAAACTGATTTATCCATTGGATAGAGGACATCTAAGAACTCCATATCGAATTATAGGTGAATGGTAAGTCTACCTGGCTGGTAAATTTTCCTTGAGTTTTAATAGCATTCAGGTCCGAAAAATTTATATTGTGTTTGCTCGAATATGATTCCACTAAATAGTTATGTAACATATTTTGTAGATTACTATCTTTGTATGATGGTGTTGTGTAAGATTTATTGTATTTATCTCAATTTCGAATACATTTAAATACAAAGTTAATATACTGGAACATGAAGATGGCAGCTCTTGCCGATTACTCTCTAGATTGCTCTGTTGATTTTCTTATTTGGGCATCTAAATACAAATACAAATGAATTAAAGACTGATCAGTACAATTATCTTTTTCTGATTTTATGGACAGATAATTTGAAGTAGCAAGTCCCATATAAGGACTCCTAGGATGAGAGTGTGCAGTGGATGGCGTCGGTTTCTTTTACTTTTGCCTGTCATTTTCCTGTTTCCACATATAATCTCTGGTGATTCCTCTTTTCTATGTTATGCTAATCGATCTGTAGTTTCAAGCCTACCTGCTATTTTGAATAACAATATACACTTCTCCATTTGTCAGTTTTAGAGTTGCACAAGGATTCAACTATAGAGCATCCGCACCAGAGACAGACCAAGAAATTTGATCATTTGGTTTCTGGACCTGCTGCTGGAGAAGGTTTGCAAGATCGACTTCAATGCCAAGGTTCCACATCTTCTTGATAAACATATACTGTGGTCTTCACTAAGACTTGCATTTGCTACATCTCAAGCAGTTTGCTGGACACCCAGCTTCAAATTAATGGGTCATGTGGACTTTCACCACTTGATTTGCGCTTAAAGGAAAATTTCGTTCTTTGTGGACTTTCGTTACAGACATTTAATTCTTCATTGGGTTTTTTGCCTGTAAACTAGTGATGAGTATATTAATTGAAATTTAAAACTAATACTCATCACTTTACTACCTTTTCATGTGTTCATTTTATAGCTTATGAATAAGGATGAGGGAAATTTATTATTTTAAAAAGAATTTTCTTCTAATATAATATCACATTCCTAAACTCTTTGGTTGCTATAATTAATGCACATTCAAAAACTTAAGATTACTTTCTACTTAATTTATATATATATATATATATATATATATATATATATATATATTATATTCTCATGTTTACCTATTTCTGTGCAGTTCATATTGTTTATATGTAGTATATCTGCTCCTAATTCTTGATATGGCGCAATATTTTATTGCAGACACCAAAGCTCTTAACAAGATCAACTTTTCATCCTCTTCGAAAAATTCGAAATTTGGGGATGGCATTAGCTTTGTCACTGTTTTTACCACTTATAATTTAACTGTTGATAGCTTGGTCAAGAGTAGATTAAGTGAACTGGTTTCTGTTGGAAACATGTCGTACAATAAGGTTGAGCGATCGATGGCTGTCCTGAATGCCTTTATTAATTTCATCGAGGTAATTATATAAGAATGATCCTACATATTACGGAAAATATTATTTGCATAACTATAGATGCCATATTGTCACAACTCCCAAGTTGCGGATGATGATATCTATTATGTAGTTGGCATGTTACATGACACTGACTCCTTGTTCAAATAGTTGGCGTGCTGATATCTAATTATCTGATGACCGTATTTATGCCACTTACATAACTTTGGGATATGTTTTGTATATATCATTTAAATTGTTTTATTTGTCCCAAGAGTTTATTATTTCAGTTGAAAAGTAAAGTACAATTGTAGGTGACAATGCCTCAAAGCAATGTACTCATTCTCACTGATCCAGCATCTACCCTTCCAGTGCACAGAAACAGGGTCACACTATATCCAATTCAAGGTGAATATTCACGTGACAAGTTGATGCTTCAAAGAATCAGGTCTTACATTGTAAGAGCATAATACATCGAGATATGGCGTTGGTTAGTTGTACAATTAGCCATTTGGCCTTTCACATGTTCATTTTAAGCACATAATACTGCAGACATAAGTTGTTTCCTAGTGAAACTGCAACATCTTTATTTTTTCCACAGTAGATTTCTCTTAATTATATGCAAATACTTTCACCTATGTAGGTTTTCTTAGAACAAAAACTTGAGGAGCAGTCACAGACGCCGGGCCGAATTTCTCATTACATCTTTACCGACTCTGATGTAGCAGTGGTTGACGACTTGGGACAAATATTTAAAGACTACCCACTCTTTGATATTGCCCTCACATTTCGCAACAACAAAGAGCAACCACTAAATTCAGGATTCATAGCAGTTAGGGGCAGCCAAGATGGGATTCAAAGGTGCTGTGTATGTTTTAAAGCAATATTCTGGGGGCAGTTATTCTTGATTTGTAATTTTCTGACTTATAAATCCAGATTAATGGGCCTAAAATGCTTACCTAATGATATCTATGCCAAAAACGAGTTAAAACAATGTGTTTGCTTATTTAATAATTTTCACTCTGAATGAGCTCAAAGGTCGGCTCTAATATTTAAATAGTAATTTCTTTCTTTTTGTTTGTGATATTATTCTAAGCATATTAGAACCGGAAGTTAGTGGGGTCCAAACATTGTTCTCCTGAACAATATTGCTCAGGGAGTTAGAATGGCTTGATTTATACCGTTTTCTGCTCTAACAATTATTGTCTCACCATACTGAAGACGATTATGTTAATTTTGTTGCAGGGCAAAGGTTTTTTTGCAGGAGGTGCTGCGAGTTTATAGTTCTAAATACATGAAGGCTTCTCGGATGCTTGGAGATCAACTAGCTCTTGCATGGGTTGTAAAATCCCTCCCTCCCTTCAATTCAAAAAGATTTACCAAACAACAACCTTTTGAAGAAAAGATCGGCGGTGCTTCAGTGCTCTTTTTGCCATGTGCTATGTATAATTGGACGCCGCCGGAAGGTGCTGGCCAGTTCCACGGGATGCCACTAGATGTCAAAGTACTGCATCAGTATTTTGTTTTAACTTCTCAACTTCTCACATTGTTTGTGTTAGTTTATGGTATCTTTTCTTAAATCGTTCTCTTAACACTCCTTTACCTGGGTTATAAATGTGTACACAGGTTGTTCATTTTAAGGGATCAAGGAAACGCCTCATGCTGGAGTCTTGGAATTTTTTGAGTTCCTCGTCATCTTCTCATATATCGGATATGTTATGCCTTATTCTAAAGAGCGGGAGGACAAAGTATGATTTTTAGGCTCAACCTGGCGCGTCACTTCTCTGCCACCAGAATGAAGATCAAGTCAAAAATATTTTACGAACTGGTAAGATACATATGGTTGCAGCTTTTGGCTTATGCGAGGCTGCTACTACTAATTTAGAGGCATACACAAACCAGGGAGATGACTGTACCCCACATCTTCTCATATCAATTCCCACCCTTGTGAAGATTTGATCGAGTCCTCTTGTTTTAACATACTTATGGTGCCCGTAATTTGTAATTTGTAATTTGTATTTTGGTGTGATATGAGAGTGCTTGTTGTTGAAATTTGTGCAATTCATCAGTGGATCCTTCCCAGACAAGTGGAATGAAGTGTCTTTTTCTTCTACCCTACTTAATTCCCTATATACTAAGGTTCATGAGGTAAAAACAAGGACACCAGGCAACAATACAGTTATGATTCTTTGGTAACAACTCTCAATATTGACCTGTGTCTAGAAGGCATTCTCCACGGAAACAGTCTCTACTCATAGTAGTACGAGCTCTGTACATGTGCGTGCGCGCACACATGAGATGCAAATGATTCTATTAATGTGTGTTCTAAGGGAATAATAGTATTATGTGTGGGTGGATGATTATAAATTTATAATCACGTGGCAATCCTAGGACTGCAGACACAAAACATCTGATACCATTAAAAAAACACAGCTGTTTCTGCTTCATTCCTAAGATGGAATCTGTACAAGCACACATTAAAGCAGTACAAAAATTGCACCTAATTTTACATTTTTATCATACTAATCTATCTACCCATCTACTACGTCAAAAAAAAAAACCTTGCACAATAGTATGCTTTAATCTAGCTAGGATGTTTACAAGAACTAAACAGTTCTATGCCAAAAATATATAATCTAGCTAGGCTGTTTGCAAGAACTAAACGGTTCTGTGCCAAAAATATATATGAAATTGTAGTCTGTGACTATATTTTTGTATTGATCATGATATGGTGCTTCTTTCTAGTTCCTGTGTACAATTGTGACACCATATTAGACATCACTTTTGCGGCCAAATGCATTGCCTCCCTCTCAATGACGTACATTCGCACCACATGCTTATGCTAAACTTGTATATATATTGTGGGTTGGGCATGTTTTCCGGACGGAGTAATCTGTTTGTATATATATAGAAACCGTCATTTTCTGATTGTGTTGGAAAGTAGTATCTTCACCCTCTGAAGATTTGATCGAATCCTTTTTTATTTAACATACCTATACCTATTGGGGCCTGTAATATTGTAATTTGGTGGGACTCGAGGATCCTGAGTTTTGTTTGGTGGGAATCAATTGGAGTACTATATGTCTTGTAATATATTCTGCAATACGTTTTGCAGAATTTATTGTACTCCAATTAGTATTTTATTTAAGAGTACCTACAGAAATTTTTCCTGAGGATCCTTGTTATGAAATATGTATTAGTCATCAGTGGATCCTTAACAGACAAGTGGGGAATATATAGGTGTGTTGTTCTACATAACGTTATTCTAACATATCAAACTTCATGGCGTAAGAACAATGACACCAGGCAACAAAAACAGTTGTGATTCTTGTGAAAACAACTCTCAACATTGTCTATGACTCTATTTTCACTTGCATCCGGGGGGGTCCGATGATGACATTGATTCTCTGGATGTGTATTTTTAGTACCATGTCTCTAGTAATACTACATATACAAAATATATGGGGTTGTGGGGGGGGGGGGGGGCGAGGGTCCGATGATGACATTGATTGTCTGGATGTGTATTTTTAGCACCATGTCTCTGGTAATGCTACATGTACAAAATATATGATATCAATAAAAATAATAGAGTTTCTGTTCCATTCATAAGATGGAATCTGCATAAGTACACATTAAAGCAATATAAAAATTCTATACCACCCCCCACAAAATACCTATGTTTACATTATCCTTGTACCAATCCATCTACCCATCTGCAAAAAACAAAAATAATATACAATCCCCGTACAATAGTATGTTCTAATCTAGCTAGGCTATCTATAAGAACTCAAACGGTTCTGTGCCAAGTATATATATAAACCTGTAGTCTATGTAAAAAGTTTCATGTCCTTTCTTTACACTACTCTTTTCACTTTTCCTTCTTACTGATGAAGGTACTCGAGGAAAGTAGTGAAAGTGTAGATCTTACTCCCCTTTTTAGGCCACAAAGTCTGGCAACAATTGTGCAGCAAATCTCTTGCGGTTTTGAATGTTCATGTTCTCATACATTGTTGCTGAGTGCGAAGATGTTGGAGTGTCTATAGCTCCAAACTCATTCGCTTCGCTAATATCGACTCCTCTGCCCAGTTGGATGTTTTGGTTAGAAAGGAAGCTCTGATGAGTTCCAGACATCGAGAGGTTTTCACCATGTGGGAGACCAAGAGTAAGAGAAACACCATTGCCTGAATAAGGTGGTGCAGTGAATTGATCAGCACCATACCTTCCAATATCCCCCATCGGATATGAGCCAAATCCTCGAATGTAGTTTGTTGGGCTTCCCATCAAGGTAAAACCATCTCTGGTCTGTCTTTGATCATTGCCAAATTTCATTGACATTTGCTCATTATTAGTTTCTGGCTTGGATTCCATGTTTATGTATAGGGCATTACCTGAAACAGAATGCATCATATCGGTGCTCCTCAGTTTCTTCGGACTTCCTCGTGTCATTTCCTCCATCTCAGAGGATCCAATGAGGGCGAAACCAGAGTGATTTCTGATGTTTGACCCGGTGGGAGAGGTTGAAACTGCTGAAGCTGATACTGTGTTGTGAGAATTATGCCTTGTGATATTATCTTGGTTTTCAGGACTTTTGTCTCGTGGAGCTTTACCTTTTGTTGCCATTTCTTCATTTTGTTCACTTTTACTTATTTTATCCTCTGAACCATTCTGTTCTTGTTCCTTGATTTCCTCCGTGTACATTTCTTCTACCATTGGTTTCCAAAGTCGCACACGAGCATTTATAAACCAGTTGGACACCTAAAATATTATCACACAAACATTTCATCATCAAAATGATCACAACAATACAAGAGCATGATGTACAATTTATAAAACTATAACACATACCTGACTCCTAGTAAGCCCGGTTTGTTTAGCCAGCATGTGTTTGTCTGAGTCCTTGGGATAACTGAATATCAATTTCAATAAAATTAGTACAATTAAAAAGGATGGTAATAAAATAAATCAAAATATGACAAGAGTAAGTAATAACATGACATACGGGTGGAGGAAATGTTCGAACAGCCAAGCACGAAGAACAGAAACAGAACGCTCTGGTAATCCTCTCTGAGGTCTCCAAGCATTATGTTGGATCATTCCCAACTGTTGTAAAGCTCTCTGTTGCCTGAGCTGATTGTCAACAAATTTGAGCCTTGAGCCCTCTAATTTCCCTCCTGCCAAACTATTTTCTTCACCTAAGCTCTTGCTTGCTGCTCGAATTTGTCCCATAATCGCGTCTTTGAGACACCTAAACTGCTTAGAAATAGTTTGTAGTGCCAGGGCTGTGTACGTCTTTGCTGAGCCAAGACCAGCTGCTTGTTCAAACCAAGAAATCACTATCTGCATTTGGTTGTGGTACTGTCGGTACCTCTGCTCCACCTACAAATTTTCAAGAATTGAACACATGTAAATGTAAGATTCAATAATGTGCCGCATAATGTCAATTTCTAAGGGTAAATAAATTTAACTGACAGACTAAACTCATGAACACGAATCTCAAATGTTATGCATGCATTTGAATCTTCGATCAGCTCTTTGAGATTAATTACTTGTAACAAAAGTTAGAAACTTATTAAATGAATCTAACACTGAATGCAGTTAGTCATCGGATGCGAAAACTAAGACTTGGCCAGTAAATTCAGACGAGAGTTGATGATTCAAAAAATATATATACCTCATCAAGCATGTTAACAAGCTTTGCTTTCTTCAACTGAATCTCTTGCCTCTCTGCTGTTGTTAGCTCCACGCCGCGTTTCGAGCTTCCTTCACCACCACCACCACTTAATCCATCTCCAGTGGCCACTGGAGAACTTTCTCCATTCTTCATATTCCCATTATTTGCGATGATCGCTAACTGATCACTAGCCTTCACTCCCTTTCCAACGTTGACAACTTCATCAAGAAGCTCCTGAGCAGCCTTCAAGTACTTGGAACTCAACAACACACTCTGCATGCCATTAACTCCATTCGAAACGCCAGACACCGATGACGAGGAGGCTCCATGAGCCCTCACATCCTCCCCACCACCGCCGCTTCTCGGAGAAATTGTCGGTGGATGACCGGGAGTCAGTGCTGGAGACGACAGTTCACGGTCAGTTGCAAAAGCCCCGTATCCATGTTGCTGTGAAGAAAGAGACAAGGACAGACCTTGTTGTGTTCGCGTGACATCACGCGCCGCCGCCAGATCAACTGGATTGTACAAACTGTACTGTACCCTAGGCATGTAGCCATGAAGAGCTGACATGTCATGCTGTGAGTGGACAATAGATAATTGGTGAGGATGATGATTATCTTGTTGAGGTGCAGCGGAAGCTGTTGCCGACAGTGGGATGCCAACGAATTGTTGAGTAGGTGGCGCGTGAGACATACTCGAGTGACTGAGGGAATTGCCACCAGTGGAGTTGGAATTGAGGAACATGTAGTTACCAGTTGGCGGCTGTTGCTGTTGTTGGTGGTGTGGTGTGTCAGAGTATCCAACGTTGTTGTTATTGTTGTTGGTGTTGTTGTACCCGGGGTTCATCAAAATCAGTGTTTGTAATCCATCACCTTGGATTTCTGAATTCCCATGATAGTACGTCCCCATCTGATGATTTTGATCTTTCTTACTCTCTTTCTCTGATGTCGTCTATGTATTGATATCTAATATTTTATCTACATGACCAAAAAAAAAATTATAACAACTATTTTTAATTTAATATGTTATTTCATATGTGTGAAGTGTGAACAAACACACACATACATACGTATATATGATCGAGGAGCAGGTGAATACCTGTTAGTTGATGATATCAGACTTGGAGTGGGTAATTAAGTTACAATTCAACCCATCTGCTCATTCTCTCTGCCATCACTACTCACTGCAATTCAATTAATGGAGGATTTGCTATTTGTGTTCAGATGATCAGCACATATATCCTGCAATATTAAGAATCTATATATATACATATATATATATATATCATTATTAAGTCAACACTATCTTAATTTGCTCAAATCAAACTACTAATTAATTATAAAAACACACAAATCTTTACTTAAACATATAGAGAAGAATTAAGCGGAAATTGATGAAGATCGGAGAGCTGAAAAAATAAAATAACAAAGGACTAAATTAATATTATTTATATGTACATATATAAATCAGTACCTGCAGGCGTGATGAAAATCTGAGTGTGCACGTGTTTCATCATCATCATCATATCATCTGCAAGAGATAAGAATTGTTTAGTAGTTAGCAGTTAACAGTGACAAAATAGGCCATCACACAGATTTGAAAGCTGAAACAGACACACAGTAGAAATTTTATTTTTTTAGAAATTTAATTAAGCATGCAGCTAGGCTAAGCTATGACTTTAATATATCATAAAAATGCATCTTTCACCACACACACCCTCAATTATTTAACCCATACCCACTTGTCTACCTATCCGATTATCTCTATCTATCCTACAGATTCCAGATTCTACACACAATGATATATCAAATTATACATATGTATGATCTCTCTTTGCTCAAAAACCTTTCTGCAACTACCTTCTTCTTCGGACTAAACGAGGGGGGGGGGGGGCAAATTAAGCTTACAATTAGTTCAAATTATAAAAACCATCTAATCTTTATTCACTTGCACATCATCAACTCAATTATAACTCTGTGATTCTTTTGTAAGATAAAAAAACATTCAGATCAGGTAGAGGAAATGATATAATACAAGTATAAAAATGATGTTCTTGGTGGATGTGGGCTGTGTCTCGGGATCTGTGAAATTTAGAGGAGGCTTTTTAGTGAGAAGTACCTGCGAATTGATCAAATAAGGTAACTAACTGGGGTTGTGTTGTGATTTGACTCTCCGTTTCAAATCATTTGATGCAGTCAGGCTCTCGCTCTCCCCCCTTCTCTCCTTGATAATCAACTTCTACTACTTACTACTAGTATTATATCATTTCTTTATTTTACTCCCTACTACTAGAAATAACTTTTCAAACATAGTAGATAGATAGATCATACATAAATGTGTATGTGAGTGTGTGAATGTGAATATGTGTGTGGTCCTCTTGTATTTTTATATAATATTAAAACCAAGAAAATTAAACAGTGGTGTATTATACCATAGTAATTATTTAGAGATAGATAGATACATGTATCTATATAAATATACCCTACTGTGTCAGAAGATACAAGCAGCTGAAAAACGAGGAAACGTACGTATGCTTCTTGAAAGCTTATTCATGTCATTATTTAACCTAATTAATTAAAATAATGAAATTAAAAAAGAAAAAGAAAAAGAAAAAAGAATAGAGTGACGATAAGGATGATGATGAAGAAGATTAGGGTTGTATTGGAGAGAGGGGTCCTCCTCAATTATTTATTATTCAGGTCTTGTTTGTCTTTTTCTCACCATTTCTTTTTTTATTTTATTGGTTAGTATTTTTTGTGGTTGGATGGTAGAGTTGGAAGATAAAGCAATTAAATATCTAAGGAACAACAGGGCCACCCACTTTTGCACCTACATACTTTAATGCTCTAACACATTATTTCCATTCTTTCTCTTTTCTTAATACATTATAATTCCGTATTATGTATATCTCTCTCTTTATTATTATTATATATACATATTTAATTATTTTATGAATATGTGTAGATTTTATATCCCTATATTATCTATAGGTTACTCGAATTCGAGATAAATACATTACACCAACCAAGCACACGTAATTTTTGAATTATTGCTATTGCTGGCTCTCCGACATTGGCTAAGGTCGTGCATATTCTAAGCAATAAATATATACACGTACACTGATTTTTATTTTTTTTAATATATGTTACACTTTCATTTGAAAATTCCTCTATATATAGTCTCTTTTGGGCGGGAGGGAATGTTAAGTTTAGAATTTTTTGTGGCTTCTTCAAGTAAAAATGTATTTTTGCGGAGAAGATGATATATCTACATCTCTCCAACATTTGCTACGTCCCCCTTCTAATTTATTATTTCAAATTTGCAATTGCCTTGTGCATCTGTCCCGCATAATAATTTATAAAAAAAACATATTTTTTAGGGTGTAGAAATATTTTAACCTAATTTCTTTAAGGGTAACTTTGTTTAAAGATACAGTACCGACTAATATAAAATTAAAAAAATAACCGCCTTCAATTCAATCTGTTTTATTTTATTTGTAATTGAACATGTGTGCATGTTTGACCGGTCAGTTAACCTTTTGAGTTGTGACATTTTGCATATGATTTCCTAAGGGACCTTGAGGACCCTTGGAATGGCACTTGAGTGAGATAAGGGGTTGAGAATAATCATTGTTGATCATGAAAGCTGCATTTTCACACAGTAATTTTTCTAATACTTACCCTTTATAAAGCTTATAATATTAGGTGTTTGGGCCCTTTAGGAGCTTACATATTTCTCGACAATAAGTACAGGCAAGCGCCCTCGGATTAAAGATGAAACTCATACTAGCTACTTTCTATAATAAATGGTACAAGAATTTTTTAATAGATTGTAAATTTAATCATACATGCATTTAACTCTGCAAAATAAATAAAAGTGTGTGTTGATATCTAATGAAAATATTGAAATCTTACTCAAACCTTAAAGTCATATTAAATAATTAGGTTGTGCATTGGGTTACTTTATGGGGTCTCAAAATCATCCATCTCCGTCACTCTCGTCCTATATTAATATATACAAACATATCTATATGGTGAATAGTTGCAGTCAATTATATATGTATATATCATGTCTGATCTGATATTGATCATGTGAATAGCAAGTGTATATATATATTCAATTCAGTTATCTGAACGAGTAACCCTTGAATCCTAAGATTCCTTTGTAAAGGACTGCACGGTCTAACATCAACTGTATATATCATCACCAACGCAAACAAATATTTATATGCATGTCTATAATTGCACAAGCACTTTCCTAGTTTTACCATGAAAGTTACTTGTGTCAGTATGGTACATATCAAATGTGCGCTTTCAGACCTTTGCCCAACAATTTTAAGGTTATTTTAGGAAGTAACTTTAAGTTTTTATCTTTATAAAAAAGGGAATTCTACAAAAGTTTGTAACATTTCACAAGTTTTTCAAGAGTTAAAATAAATTAAATTCTTTTTTTATGGTAAATCCAATGTCAAAATTGTCTCCAGTAACTTTTAACTAAAGAACCTTTTAAAAAGTAACTGTAATTTTTGAAACTTTTGGTAGCATTTCATACTAGAAGCAAGCTATTAACATTATACATTACATTATTAAACATATTTATAGAAACAAAAATTATATGTAGTTTTATTAAATAGAGTATTAATCGGAGATTTATATGTCCTGTAATTTATAATATATTATACATAAGATAATGCTGGATATATATGTCATAAATTAGTATTACATGTAAAAGTACTCTACGAAATAAAACTCTATTTATAAATAACACAAAAATGTGGCGATATTATGATAAAATTTAATAATAAAAATCAACAATATCGGTGAAAATATAAAAAGTATTTCGATTGATGGAGTAACAAAAAGATGAATTATATATACTGTACATGAATTAAATAACTGAGATTAGACAGGAAGACTTTATGTTTTACAAGTTTTGGCTATTGGGCCCCAAACAAGTTTTAATATTATCCGCTTTAAATTGAACCGAACACACCAAAAGACGTCATAATAATGGAATACTAATGGAGTTAACTGATTGCTTACATACCAAAACATTTTCTCTTGCCTACTCATCTGGGACGTTCGTGGTGACTGAGGGGGTCGATGTGTTACTTGGGTTGACACCACCCAACATTGTCATTTTTATTTGATAATAAAAGATTAATGACTCTAGATTAATTAGGATAACGAGAATATAAATATATTTGACAAAAATAAAATAAATTTGAAGGCCTTATACGAGACCAATGACATTATGAAAGGTAAAGTACCGGGATTTTGATATTTGCTGGGTTTGAGAGTTTATAGTTTGAAGAATATTTTAACTCTGTTAAAGCTTTGGTTCGAAAGATTTAGATTAAAGTTTTTGAACTCCCCGGACTTCTATTTTAACTCTGTTAAAGTTTTGGTTTGAAATATTTAAATGAAAGTTTTTGAACTCCCCTAAGAAGTTGGTTCAAATTTTTATTTAAGGATTTTATTATACACTTGTTTTTGTCAAACTAGGTTTGGCGCACCTCAATTAATAGTGAGCTGACTAACTTAACATCCCTACATCTCATGGTCAAGACTACTCTATTAAATTCGAATTGTTTTCACGAAGAATCGATTTATTTTACATATTTAATTATTTCCTCATGTCTAAATTAGGAAAAAAGAGTGACAGACAAAAACAATCACATCTAACTCCAGCCTGATGATAATAAATAAGAATTAAAATTGTGAATTTGACTCGGTAACTAAAAATATATTATGATGACAAATAAGGATTTATGAAGATTTCGAGAAAAATAAAATCAATTATAATTTTGAGTTTGATAATTTTTTACCTCTTTCACCAGCATGGCCACGTTACCTGTGTTTTTTACCAACATATGTATCATGTTGCAAATGATCGGTCACAGATAATGGAATCATTTTCAACTAACAACCAGTCACAGTCGATTGGTTATAGCAATTGTCAATTTGCCATTGTCAATTTTATAACAATAACTTTCAAAATTTGATGCTTTTAAACGAGCGAGTTGAGATAAGTGACTGACTAATCAGTTGCTTATACGGTTGGAAATGATCGATCAAATTTTAATTAATAACTAGAAATTATAGACATAATATTGAAAGATGTATTTATTTATTATTAGATTTATTTTTCAAACTGAAAATGTTTGAATTCGTAATTTTTAATAAGGAATAAGGGTAGTATAGACTTTTAATATATATATTAGCTAACACTAGTCTAATATATATATTAAGTCTATGCTACCCCTATCCCTTAATAATTTTAAACTTATGTTTAGTTTTGTTCAATTTAATTTCAAAAATTTAAAGTAAACTATATGAAGCCATGAGGGGACCAAACAAGTCATCTGTGCTAAGCGTAAATATTCAAATTATGTAAATTGAATGGAATGTCTGAACCTGAAAAAAAATTATAGGAAGTTTTGTTAAGTTTTAATTATTTGTATTAAATTTTAAGAATAATGGAATAATTTAGTTTTAGACAAGATGATATACGAACTTTTAATGATGGAATAATTGTAGATACTATCTTAAACTATTTTAAATTAAATAGCTGAAAATATAATTGTAATAATATATATCTGCGTTTTAAATAAATATTATAGATATATTTTGTTCTTTAAATGAATATTTTGTTTTGATTTAATATTACTATGTATAGTTATGTACTGTCTATTTGTTTTTGGGAATTCGATGATGAAGTTTCAATTATATTTATATATTTGTTAACTTTGAACGAAGTACAAATTCGTTTGGACTCTCTCAATTGTGAGATTCCTAGGATAACCTCGCCAAACCCAAACGTTGTAGAGGTGCAATGACGTGATCAATTGGGTTTTTTTTTAAAAAATTGTGAATGACACTCGTTCTTAATTTTTGAATATTCGATATTTAAAATAATCTTGAGATTTGTAAATTCTCAAATTTATTCTAATTAACAATACTCTAACTATATATCACCTTATACTTGTGTCTTTTTTAATGTTATCAAATTTTTATCTTCTCATTTACACGATTTTATTTTAATATATTGGACGTCTCAAATAATTTAAAAAAGCTTTTAAAAGAAATGTAAGGGAAAATCTAAAATTTAACCATTTTTACAAGTTACTAAAATATCTTAACAGTGGGGTTTAATTACATAAAATGAAACTAAATAATATGCATGCATTTGACACTTTTTAGAGCATCTCCGGCGGTAATAAATAAAATGGATGATTAAATGTTAAAATGTAAAATTTTATATAAGGGGAGTGAATGATGTTGGTTTTGCGATAAAAATAGTCAACCATAAGTGATTGTATAGTTGGAGTGCTATATTTTTTAGATATTCTCCAATCACATTAACTAATTTAGCTAAGAGTTTTGTACCCTTAAAAATTATCTTAGTTCTGATAACTTATTTTGGAAAGAAATTAATTGGTATACTTACTTTATATTTTCTATTATAGATAGTTTTCAATTACAAATGGAATAAGAGAGAAATCTTTAACTTGGTGACAAGCATGCAATTTTATGTGATAAAACTATAAAAGAGAATACGCTATTAATAATTGACTATGGACATGACGAGCTTAAATTTCGAATCGCTGAGGACAGAGTTCAGAGTAGAGTTGTGTTTTTTTTTAGAAAAAAAAAACAAAGATGGTTAAAACTGGTTTTTTAATAGGTAATTTTTTAGATATATTAGCTAATTAAAAGGTTTGAGAGGAAGTCGTTATCAAGCTCAACTAATCCATTGTTTAAGAGCAATTATGAGTACCAATCTTGTCTGTTATCTACATACAACGAACATTATGCCAAGGAAATAATACATGATGCATTGTTGACTATAAGATGTTGATATTTATCCTCGAAATAAAGCTTGTAAACTTAAAGTTAATCAAGATACTTATATAAATAAGTAAAAACCAAACAGAGAGTAAATTGAAAATAGTTGGAGATGATGTTTTCAAAGGGGTGGGACATGGAGTGCTTTTAATAGAGACAGCAGAAGTTGTTTTTTGGTGTTTGATTCTTTTTCTGTGAGAAAACCCATACTAATACGCAAACATTTATTGGAGTTTTCCTATCCTCTCCCAGCAGAATATTTAAAAGGCCATGAATGTAAATGTGAATATATGAATAATAACAAACCAAGTTACTCTAATTATCACCTAGCTAACTAGCCACCTCTTCTTGGTGTCCAATTCTTTTTGTCCATTCACTATCTTTGTGGCCTCCACCGTTTTACGCGCTCTTCAAATTGAATTCTAGATATGTATGACAATCTGGGTTAAATTTTGAGCGATTTTTAAAATCGAATTAAATTTTGAATTTGTATCATAAATAAGTTTAAATATATTAACTTAAATGTAATGATTTGAATAATTTTGCAATTCATCACATGTTTTTAAAAAATCACGATTATCATGTCACAACACGTAATAATTTGAAAGTATATTGAAAGTTATTATGTATATAAATATCGTATCAAAATTATATTTTGTTATATTTATTAAATATTATTTGGACTAGTTGAATTGATTGATTAGTTATTGAAGTGTGTAACTCATCATTATTTACAATTTTCAATTATGATTTAAGAACAAGTTAAAATATATTGAATTTCGAGAATTTTGGGTATCGATTAAGTTGACACTTGACATTCAAAATATTTCTATTTTAAATATAGCTGATTGTAGATTGTTTATAATTGAATTTTAAATTTTGAATCAAGAACAAGTCCGAATGTATTGAATTTCGAGAATCTTGTGTATAGATTAAGTTGACACTTGACATTCAATATATTTTTATTTTAAATATATATAGCTGATTGTAGATTGTTTATAATTGAATTTTAAATTTCTAGTCGAGATATAAAATTTTGATTTTATATAAAAATATAATATTTATATAAAGCTTTAAATTTTGATTGTTGGAACAAATTTTTTTGTTATATTCTTTATATATATTTTAGCGTATGACATGATTTAAGAAAATTCGTGGACTACATATTCTAATGTGTTGAAGTGTTATAATATGACTTTAATTCGAGTTAAGTTGAGGTAAATTTTTAGTGTTTTATTCATATTTATATTTAAAATAAATAAAAATTGTATATTTTATTTAAAAATATATCTTAGTTGAAAAATAATATTTAAAATTAAGCTCGATTAATTAACCCCACTCAATTACCAACCGCTCACTAACAAATTTTCAATTTTAATAATATGTTACAGATAAGATATGATTATATTTATTATAATAATTGTGCACTCGTTTTCTTCTCCGACATTCTTATATTAGAAGATCACATCTATGGTAATCAAGAATTTTTTATGTGTTAAATTAAATTATTAACTTTCCTGCTAGTTGTTAAATTGAAATTTTTTATTTTATTAGTATTTTTATAATAGATAATAATAATAATATTAAATTTTAATATATTATTCAATTCTTAAACATTTATTAATATTATTAGAATTAATAATATAAATATTAAATTTTAATTTACTATTATAGACATTCAAATTTTAAAATTATATTAAAATTTAAAATATTATATTAAAATTTAATTTAAATATATTATTAATGTTTATCGAATATCTATATCTCTGAAATTTTTATTTGAGTCGAAACTAAGAACTATATATGTTCCTTCTGAATTCTAAATCTTAAAATATTTCTTTCCATTTATTGAAAAAGAATGTTATTTATTGGGGAAAAAAATTAAATATGCACATACATTAAATTAAAATCGATCATAACTCACGTAAACTTCATTGCATTATTTTTAAATAATTTTTTATACTTAATTTACATCTCTAACTTTATTTATGTTGATGACACTAACATTTGCTGCTCAAATAGACAAATACATCGAATTTTTTAGTAACAGTTGTAAGTGTTTTTGAAAATTTAACATTTTCATAAATAAAAAACAAGTTTACTCATGAATTCATGATATATAGATAGGACTCGGATAGTGCCACGCTACCTGCGAGTTGCGACGGCTGTACCGACTACCGATTACTTCTCAAATTTCTTGAAAAGCCAGGTTTTATATATTGTGCATGTGTAATACTGTTGTGCAGTGCAGTGCAGTGCATTTGTATTTTTTAATAATTATATATATTTATATATAATTTACAATGATGCACGCATTTTTAATATTTATTTATTCTTATTTTAATATTATATTTATGTAATTGAAATTTATTTTTACTTTTACGTCAATAATTTAATTTATTTATTATCTTGTATAAAATTATTTTTATATAAATTTTCAAATATTTTATTTCTGTTCGTATTTAAAGGAATGATTTATGTGTTTATTTAGAGATACATTTTAGTTAAAATATTAATAATATTATAATTTTTTGATATATTTCTTTAGTGTAAAAATATGAATGTCATAATATATATGAATATTATTATCATAATAATAAAATTGTATAATTTTAATATATTTTTAGAATATTAATAGTACAATATACATGAATATTAATATTTTTATAATTTATTTTGTATTTTATAATATATTAATATAAACATTAAATTTAAATAGTAACTTTTTAAAAAATTTAAAGGTATTCACTTGTTCAAAAAAACTAATTAAAAAATTATATTGAACTAATAATTTAAATATTAAAATTTATTGAACATTTTAAATTATAAAAAATTATCTACTCTTGCAAACCACGTGTCCCTTGACCTTTATTCCAACAAAAATTAAAATCTATAGACAATAAATAAATTGATACACACAAAAATCCGAACATAACTCGAATGCTATATAAATATATTTTGTTCAGTAATTCAAAATTGGTGAATTAGGTATGGCAAAGGAGAAAGTTATGGCCCCACCGACATAAACCCTTTCTTCTTCTCCCACGTGCCGCATCACGCGGAGCGCCCACCCCCTTACTTTAATGAAAATAATTTAAAAAACAAGGACTAGTGTTTGGTTTAGACTTTTTCTAACCCTATTGGCCCACTCTCCCACTGTTACACGCTTCGAAACGACAGCTCCCAAAGTACAAAACGACTACTTGTAAGATTCTTCTCCAAAAGTGGGACCCGCACGTCCAATCAGGCTTTCCTGACTTTTCTTTCTAGTGAAAGGAGGCGTGTAGTGGTAGTAACTCCACGAATAGGAGGGGCCCACGTGTCCATCACAAACGTCAAGAAAGCAGCCAATCAGAAGCAAGACGTATGTCACTCATCAACTGCCTTTAATTTCTTTTGAGGTGTCGCTTTCGGGACACGTGTCGGACTGCGGGTGAGTCCCCTACTTATTTGTGTTAATCACGGTGGTGATTGGATTGATAGTTTTGCCTCCGTCTTTTTCCTAAATATTCTACTCATCCCGCCCGTTTTAATCTCGTTTGAATTTTTGAAGCAGGTATATTTGTTAAATTGTAAAAGAAGCTATATATATTAATTAATTTGTTCATGGTATGTGAATGTCTAGCTAGTAAATTTGTGGAGGGAGATAGATTGAAATCTAAATATATATATATATACTAGCTTATAACCCGTGCAACGCACGGGATGAGATTAATAAATTATATATTAATTGTTTTATATGATTTAAATATATAATAATTATTTTTTATTATATCGGTTATAATAATATAATACATAATAAAAATTATTTATAGATAAAATAATAATATTATTTTAATATTCATGGGATTTAATTAATAAGTTTTAATATTCATGATATTTAATTAATAAGTTGTAATTTCAAGTAGAAATGAATTGAGATATGTTATTAGATTGTTGTACAAAAAATGATTCAGCGATGATAGAGTTATATGTAAAATATATATTTTTTAAAATTAAATTATAATTATACCATGATTGCATAAAAAATCATATAAAAAAAACTTACGATAATAAAAAGATTTGTATAAAAAGAGGACTTACCGGACGGACAACCAATTGACTAAACTTTTTATTTTTCTTTAAATTTAATTAGTAAATTTTTATTAATAAAAAGAGTTACAAATATATTAGAAATGTTTTAATTAAAATTTAAATAAAAGAGTATATTTTAATGTAGGTAAAATATAATATAATTTTAATAATCAAAAATTTTAATTATAAAATTTTAATTTTAAATAAATTAATGTGTTTGAGCGATGAGAAAAATTGAAACATGTTAGTAAATTGTGAGTACAACTATATATTCTAATTAAAAGATAAGTTTGTTTAAAATAATATAATATAAAAATATAAATAATATAGATATAACATAGTAATAAAATTTAATTAATGTTAATAAAATAATAATATTATTATAATATTTATAAAATTTAATATTCATATAATATAATATAAATATAATATAATATTATTCTATCCGTGATGAGTTGTATAAAAGGAGGACTAACGTGGGTTAGAGTTGTTTATAGAGTGTTGATGTCGATTTTCTAATTTGATCATACGGGTATTGATAGGAACAGGTTGTTCTAGTTTGAGCAAAAAATTTCTAATTTTAGTAGAGCTTGTGTTTTGATAAATAATTTGTGTTATGCGAATAAAATAGAGAAATAAATGGAAACTAAAAAAATGCATATTTTTTATCATAAAATTTAATGATATATTAAATAAAAATTATATGATACAATTTAATGATATATTAAATAAAAATTATAGGATAAGTATGATTCATAAAAAAGTTTATAGAATATAATTTAAATATAATATAATATTATCCTATCTTATTATCGTGTATAAAATGAGGATTACTGGTGTTAGAGTTGTATGTATGATTATATTCTTTTAAAATTATATCTTATTAAAATTCAATGGTCAAGATTGTTTCTATGATTCACATAAAATTGGACGGTCAAGATATTTTCTATGGTTCACCAATACCAAACCAACCGATTACCAAAACTTTTAATCTTTCGACTTTAATAATATAGTATAATTTAAATAAAATATAATATTATCCTATCTTATTATCGTGTATAAAATGAGGATTACTGGTATTAGAGTTGTATGTATGATTATATTATTTTAAAATTATATTTTATTAAAATTCAATGGTCAAAATTGTTTCTATGATTCACATAAAATTGGACGGTGAAGATCTTTTCTATGGTTCACCAGTACCAAACCAACCGACGACCAAAACTTTTAATCTTTCGGCTTTAATAATATACTAGCTTATATTCCGTGCGATGCACGGATGAATTTTTTTTAATTTTTTAATATTTTTATTTTAATATTTTTTAATGATTTGAATTTATTTGTATTTGTATAATTATAATTATAATTTTATTTAATATTATATGTATATGTTTTTATATAATTTATTTGCATTTATATTTTAATAGGATAATTTTTGTTTGTTTTGTATAGAGACTTATTTTACTTAGGAGATTAATGTGAGATATTTTAGTTAGAAGATTAATATGAGATTGTATTTTAGTAGTAATGTTTATATTCTTTAGAATTATAATGTTTATGAGTTGTTTGCATAAAAGGAGGATTACTTGTGTTAGAATTGTATGCATGATTATATTCTTTTAAAATTATATTTTATTAAAATTTAACGGTTAAGATTATTTCTATGGTTCACTTAAAATTGGACGGTCAAGATCTTTTCTATGGTTCACCCAGTACCAAACCAACCGACGACCAAAACTTTTAATCTTTCGTCTTTAATAATATAGTATAGATATAGTAGGGATCGAGAGAAAACTTTTTAGATAGGAAATTTAGAGACCATCATCTACACCGTTCATTATATAATTAACAAAATTGTAATAGTTTCCAAATATATGTAAATAAACGTCAAACAACTGAAAATGAAACTAATATTCTAATTTAATAGTCTAATTTAATATAAACCATCAGATCAATTAGAAATCAACGGTTGATAAAAATATCTTAGTTTTCTCCAAAATATTAGTTTTCTTTTTAGCATTCCCCTATATATATATATATATTTATTTATTTATATCATACTTTTATTAATATTTGATATTCATTTTTTATATTAAATATATTATATGGTTGAAAATTTATATTAATCTACAAAATTTTAATATATATATATATATGTATGTATATATAGTTTGGATTTTTAAAATTAGTTTTAATAAATATAAATATGTAATATAATTTAATATAATTTTGGTTCGTAGCTCCTGCACTAATTAACTGACTAATTTTTTTAATAATGTAATTTAAAAATAGGAAAAATAGTAAAATTGAGAAGTTGAGATAATTAAGTTACCTTTTTGAACAATTTGTTGAGTATTTTTATAATTTTAATTTATAAAAACTATTATCATCATTAATATGTGTAACTTCAAATTTTTATTTGCCTTGAATATAATTTAAACCCTGCGTTTTCAAGAATATACAACTAAAACCTTCTTTTAATATATTTAATTAAAACCTCCTTCAAATTTACTAAATGTTTTAAAAAAAGATTTTAGTTATAAATAGTTAAAAATGTAGGGTTAAATTTACTAAATATATTAAAAGAGGGTTTTAATTGTATATTCTTAATAACAAGTGGTTTAAATTGTATTTAGGCCTTTTTAGTTTTATAACTCATAAATTACATATGATAATAAAATTATCTAAATAAATATTATCTTAAGTTTAGGATTAATTTTCTTATTTTAAGTCCTAAATAATTTTTTATGATTAAATTCAATTGAATTAAGGTTTCTTTTAAGCTTTTTGTTCAAGCAGAAACAAGTGTGTATGACCCAGTCATATCTGGAGAAGACACTCAAAACAACGCAAGGGGCTAGGGAAGCATTATATACTGTATATGTTAAGCTTGAAACGTGCGTATTAAACCTTTCAAAGTCGATATATTCAATTCTTGATATCTCCGAGGGCAAGCTGTTTTAGTTTTCGACTACTCGGTGTCAGACATGTTTAGGTGTCAGTCACCTACATCATCATGAAATAGTATATGCTTTCAGCGCAGTCAGGGTAGCTGAAAACAAAACTATTTGGACATGATAGTGAAGCAAGTTTCATGCACACTGTCCTTGGATAGTCTGTCCAAATCAATACAACTTACAACCCACACAAAAATTTGGGGGTGTGTGTGTGTGATACTGTGATTTTAGGAAAAGGAACGCCAAAAATCAAATGAATAATTGTGGATGATTGACAAATGATATACACGTACTTATATTGCATTAACAGAGAGGATTAATAAGCATGGATTAATACCTTAGCTTCCATCACTTTCTGTAATATTTTTAATCAAGTTTTATATTTTACTATCATTTTTTTCTATACGTGCGCAATGCATGTATAGCTATATTATCATATCCTAATTAGAATTTAGAACAAATAAGATCGAAATACAGGATGTATCCCCATCAAATTCAAAGGCTTAACCAGGTCTAAAAATATTTATTACTATCAAAAAGTTATATATATATATATATATTTAAAGAAAATAAAGTCCATGAGATTAACTCAGCAAAATTACCTAAGGTGCAAGTGTTTTTTAGTATTAGTATTTTTATAATTATATATAATTCTCTTTAATTACAATAACACTCTCGTGTATTTATATAATTTTTTTATTAATCTTAAGAAAATTATGTCAGTTAACCTCAGGAACAGTAATCTCATATTTAAATCAAGACAATAGTATATTTGATGTCTAGTTAATACTATTCGAGGATTATCAAAAACACCTGCCTCAAGTGATATACTTTTCGGTTGGTATTGAATGGACGTTCTCAATTATCTGCCTCCTTCGATGTCTAAGTGTAACTATATATATTGTCAAATTGATCAAGTAGCTTAAGTGCTCAGTAGATGTTTAATAGCAACTATAAATCGTCAATTTGGCCCCGTAAATTAATTAAATGTTAAATACCCAAGTCAAAATTAATAGTTGTGGGTTTGAAAGTAAAATAAAATTATGGATATAGGCACATCCCTAATTAACTAGGTGTCTGAGTGTAAATATATTAATTACAAGTATTTTACCATTAATTTGCCAAGGAGATTAAGCTAGGCTCTTTCTTATCTCTTTACAAGGGCCGGGTCCTGACTCCTGATAATTCATCATTGAGCTCGAAAAAACTAGTAGAAGAGTTGACATACAGCAAGTTAATTCAGTGGCATGTAAAGACAGAGATAATAGTAATAGTAGGTTCGCAATTTCTAACCTGATCCGAAACCCGATCCGAAACCCGATACGAACTTAACCCGAAAAAATACGAATTTGGGTCGGTAAATATTCAACCCGAAACAACCCAATACAATCATACACGAACCCGAAACCCAAAAATTAATAAACCCTCTATTTATAACCATACTTTAAAAATACTTTATGTCTAAAATAATTAAATTTATGTACAATAAAGTAACTTTCACGTACAATGATAGAGACTTGTTAGTTGATTCATAATTATTTAATAATAATAACAATATTTTATACATGCGTTGCCCTTTTTTACACATGACAAAGTAGGTAAAATACATATTATACATTTGAACAGTAACTTTCATGTGCAATGAAAGAGAAATGAAGTATTTTATCTTAAAATCTGAGAAAAAGTAATTCGTCCATATAAATCATGATATAGGTAGTATATAATATAGGAGTATATTTTCAATCATCCTAAAAAAATATTTGAGGTGGTGAAACCCAAAATAACCCGAAACCCTATAGGTACGAGTTAAAGTTAGGAAAAAATCAACCCGAAACAAACAGGTACAATCTGACCCGACACGAATCCAACTCAGAATCCGAATTTGCCACCCCTGAATAATAACATTATATCTAGTAGAGTTTGACTAATTTAGGTCTCGTTTAGTATTGCTGTTGCAGACAGCTACAACAATATTTTGCTGAAAAACTGTCACAAAGATGTTTGGTAAATTATAAAAACTATTGTGTGGAAAAGCGTTTTTAGTCTAAAAATTGTTAGCAAAAACATGTCCTCATACTTTTGGAAAAAACTGTTTTCAACTTTTGCAGGAAGTATCTATCATTTTCATCATCAAATCTTCCCAAAAATATTATTTTTATATATTATATCTCAAAATATGCATAAATCAAAAAAAATTACCAAACAGTCATCTAATTTTTCTGACATGACTTTTTTCACCAGAACTTTTCTCATAGCAAAACAGTTTTCAACGGCACAGGAAACGGGAGCCTTAGCTTGAAAATTCCTACTAAATTAAGTAAAACGTGGCCTTTCTACAACCAACGAAACGATACTAGGCTACTAGCTCCCAAATTAATAGCATTATGTTTATCTTAAAGGAGTAGGTATCTTCTTTTCAGTTTACACGTATGAGAGTCCTCTCTTCTCATCCTTTCTTCGCTTGACCATGACATCAATTATTGGCCATCCTTTATTTAATCATTTTTTTAATGAAGAAATAGCTAGTCACCCCAAAATGTATCAAAGTAAGTTGTAAATTTAAAAGAAGTATCTATAACTTAAAATTTTTTAAAATGAAAATATTAAATTAGTATTTATTTGAATAATTTTATTGTTATGTATAATTTATGAGTTACTAAAATTATAAAATAAAATTTATAAGTTGTGCATGTGAATTTAAATATTAACTTTTATTAAATTAAATAATTTTTTCAAAAGAAAATATCTCCTATTAAATTATGACTTTAATCTACTCTTTTACTTTAAGTCACTTTCTAATTTGTTATAAGAATATATTTTTTATTTAAAATTAAAATTCACAACTTAAAATCCAAATAAACGGCTCTTAGCGTATCTCCAATAATGTTAATAGAAAATGAGTGTAATTATTTTTTTATATTTATATTTAAAATTCAACAATTTACCCGTACACACAACAATTTGATTTTTCATTGGTAAAAAATAAATGAGATAATTTTAATTTTCTACTCTCTCTCTCGTACAATATATCAAACAAGTTGAATGTCAATATGTATTGTCAATTTACATATTCATACGTTTACATAACAATTATACTCAGTAAAAAAAAATCAAATTGCATCCAAATTCATATTAATTATAAACAATTTCTAATTAATTTATAGTATAGTACATACTCCTTTCGTCCCAAATTAACTGTCATGTTTGACTTTTTTTGTCAATTTAACTCAATTTTGATTAAAAATTAAAAATTATTCTTTCATAATTTCAAAAAACTGAAAAATATATTTTAAAATAAATTAAATATATTTTCTAATTTTTATAATTTTTTTCAATTATATATTATATGTAATTTTTATCAAACTTTGGTCAATTTAATAAAATCAACCATAATTTGGGACCGCGGGAGTATTAAAAAAAACTAGACAGGGTTCCATATTGATTTTCAAAAATGTACTAAAAGTCAAGTGTTTTTTCCTGTATTAATTTTAAAAATCATAACAAGATAGACTCCTATTCACATTAATACCATTCATATGTATTAGCAAAACCAATCAACAGTGAAGATTTTTTTTACACATTTTGATACTTATAGCACCACTCATTTAAAAATGAGCAGTGTTTATTATAGCTTATGGAAAATTTACAGAAAAAAGATAGGAAAAGAAGAAAGGAAAAAGTATAATATTATTATAAAAAGATGGCCTGCTTAGCGAGAATAATACTAGTATCTAGCAAACATGGGATATAGCAAAGCTTTTAGAGTTGGTTTTATATTATACTATGCACATGGGTGTCTCTGTATATGTTGTGAACTAGTAGATTTTTAACATATACATCCAACATTGATTATTTATAAAGTTTATTTAGGACCTGCACCAAAAATTTATAACAAATCCCTTGAGCGTACTTATGAAAACAATAAAACATGAGAACCTCTAGGAATTAACGTACCGGAGAATGGCCGGTTCCCAAGTACGTAGGCTCCCTCAGAATTATTATTATCATTTTTTTACGTAATAATTTCTTCAAAACAAACAAAAAAACACTCAATTGTGTCGGCAAAAAGAATTATGCATATATACATAAGATATATATTTTTCATGCATACTATAAAGTTAGAACCGATATATATATATATATACATACATACATACGTACGTACTTTGATTAAAAGGGCGTGAGCCTGTAACCTTATATTAAGGGTATATGAGCGGGAAAGAGATGGGGGGGGGGGAAAGGTTGGCAATTTGGCATTTACTAAAGTTGTGCAGCACTATCTATTTTGTATACTATCAATTTTGCCAAAAGGAAATGGATGGTGACTTTCATGTTGTTATAATTGTTATTCTACTTGCACTATATTTTTATTTTTTATATACTTCACGGATGAAATAGAAATCTTTTGAGAAACTGGAGTGCACTATACGGGATAGTGGCGTTTAAAGGGATTCTAGCACTCCCCGTGTAAAGATTATAGAGTAACATATATTTCCAATATTATTTTTAATGCCATCTAATTAATCAGGGTTACCAAAAAGATAGACAAACCAGCTATAAAGTTTGATTGAATTTTGATTTATTATTTTTCAATTCAACGGCTTAAAAAAGTAGATCCTAGCTACGTACATCAACCTTTTGTGTGCGTGATTGGTATTGTAAAATATCCTTCCCGTGTGTCTCTCTCATATGTGTGTGCTTTCGTGTTCTTACTTTTGATTATTTTAATGAATTGAGTTTAATTATGAATTATTAAGTAGTACTCCCTCCGTCCCATCCAATTGTTATCACTTTTTTTTCACTTTCTGGCACGCATTTTAAGGTGGATTTTAACGATAGTTCCATAACTTATTTTTAAAAATTTCTTTTTTTGTATAAAAATAGGATTGTTCTATTTTTATACAAAAAAAGAAAATTTCAAAAATAAATTATGGAACTATCCTTAAAATTCACCTTAAAATGCGTGCCAGACAACCCATTTTGAAATGATAACAACTCAACGGGACGGAGGGAGTAATTAATAAAGCTGATACATATGGCCTATGGGTGGCTCCTCCCCTGTGGAAATACATGCTTAAGTTTTGGAAGTATTTGTGCATGAGAAAGTATAGACAATTCTAGATCCTAGAACATATCATATCTACATAGAATACTTCACAGTGAAAAGATCATGCAATCTCGATTTGCTAATTTTTTCTCCTTATTTTTATCAGGCTAAATTAAACTTAATTATTAGCCAACCACCAATATTATTATTATTCAAATAAAGCCCCTTGAATGGTACTGTTCATTTTTATATACTATTCAAATGTATAATAATTAAGGACTTGTTTGGTTCATAGACATGAAGTGATATCGGGTTGAAATCAGGTATCGGTTTAAGGTGGTATGAAGATGAAGTATCATTCATGATATCTGGTGGATTGAATTTCTTAATTTAATATATTTTTTAATAATTAAAAAAATATATGCAATTAATGTGAAAAACAAATCACTATTATTTATTAAATAATAAACAAAATCATTATAAATTTTTTATTTTAAAAATTATCATATAATTTTATAAACAAAGATAAAATAATAATTTTTTAATTTGATTCATCGTACCTCCATCTCATACTCACCTCTTCCTAAGATATCAAAAACCCATATCATAATTTGAGTTATGAGTTCTAAAATTAAATTTTTTTCAGCCAAACACCATGTATGGTTTCGGAATGGACAAAACCCACTCATACCAAGAATGCACGAACCAAAAGACCAGACAATTTCTATATGTTCGACATTCCAATTCCACCTACACAAATACAAATTAGTAGTATATGAATTACCCATTTGACTAATTTTCAGTTCCCAATTATTATAATAAGCAGTGATATAAATTGACTGAATTAATTTGTACGTACATATGAAACTGCATGCCGAAAAATTATAGGGGCGATTGCTTTATGAATAATGAACCGATTAACGAAAATTAGAATCTCAATTTTATATGTTATTATTTAAATTAATAATTTGATTGTATGAATGAGAAATTGAGAATACCATTCTCTCTAAATAGTTAAATCATATCTTACGTATATATCTTATATTTCATATTATTTTTATTACCGTTCTCACTTTCATTTACCTAAAACTCACATTGCCATTACCAATCCAAATGCCCTCTGTAATTCTGCCTCCGATAACATAAAACACAAAGATTTGAGATCGACTAAGACAGAGGACTTGGACAACCTTAAGCAAAAGCACAAGGAGTTGGTGCGTCATGCATGCATGTAAAGTTTAAAAATTAATCTATGCACGCATATATAAGAGCATAATAAAAATAAGTCATTTGGAAGTAAAGTTAAAGTATACAGTATGCATGTCAATTTAAATGATCCGGTTGTATTTTTTTAAGACACTGAAAGAGACATATGAGAAGCCTTATTCGTTAGTGATCTTATCGTTGTTGATGTTAACGCTGTAATTCAATCATGACATTCTAACATTCTTAGCAAGGACTCTGGGACGGCCTACATGTTTTATGGAAGGAGATTAGTTTATTTCGCACTTTAATTTTTTCCCACACATTCGTTTCTACTTAAAGTCGAATTTTGAACTACTTTAAAATAGAATACTTTAAGTCACTATAAGATAATGTTAATATTAATTTCCTTTGGCGGAAAAAGACGATTACAATGTCGTACAAGTTTATGTCGCATTTGTTTTCAAGGAAAAGGGTTTATGTCGCATAATTTAAGCTTAGATTTGAGCTAAACGATATTTATTGGTGTTAGCAATTGTAAATTGTAGAGAAGGTAGAAATAATATCATGGAAGCCCACCGGGGCCTTTAATTTAGATACAGTTGATCCAGACCAGAGCCTTGGGCCACTGAGTTCAGTATCTTATATAGGTTCAAAGCATATACTCAAGTAGGCCTCTCAGATCTGGATTTTGAAACTATCATACATGAATTTTTACCCAAGGACGATTAGAGTACATTAATATTCTACTTCACTCGCACGTATTTTTATTTCACTCGTATATTTACCTCCACTAATATTTGATCTACTCTCGACCTTTTTTGTGCTACATTAATCCTTACATATATCTTACAAACACTTGTCTTAGATTTCTAATGTATGTTTCTTATTAGTGATAAATCTAAGAAATATAAAAATATATGTACTTAATAACATTCACCAAAACAACTAAAAATCACATATTCACATATTTAGGTTAGCACAATAAAACACCAAATTAAGCTCTTGCCTGCTATGAATAAAGAAAATAGATATTGCATGAAGATAACAAGAAACCAAGAACAAATGCTCTCACACCTCCGTTTACCCTCCTCAAATACTGAAATAATAGCTTTACCCCGAAACCTAAGGTGGTTTAAATATCAGGGCGGTAAAATGGCAACACAAAAAATATGATTCTACTTCACACAACTTCTCGTAGCAAGCTTAAAGCAATTTCTCCATAAATTGCGTATGATTCACATGTAAGAATATTGGATTAACTTACCAGCATGAAATGAATAGCTAATATTTAAAGAGCACTACAAAATAATAATTCATGACAGGCTGCTTCTAGATATACTGGCTTACAAGGGAACTGAACTATGTACAGCTTAATAATGTAACCAACTACCAACCGTAAATGGGGTGTGCTACTTGCGGAGGCAAAAGATGGAGATCTTTAGAGTGCTGCTGATCGTACTCAAGTGTTCCCGGTGTTGCCCCAGTACACAACCTAAGGAAGCTGTTTCCCGTCAAAACGTAGTGTGTAAAAGCCATTCCTCCATCAACCATGTCTGAAATGTTTGGCATTGAAACTGATTTACCCATCTTTTTATTAGAATTGTTCTGTTGTGAATCACCACCAGCGTTGGTCAGAATTTTGTCAAGCTCAGAATACTCCATAAACCTCTGGGTGGCAGCTTCCCATGAAAGGTGGTACTGCTGCTCTGGAGTGAGAGGCTGGGGCTCATTAGCCATTGCTTCTCTGATTCTTGCAACAAAATCTTCAGGGGTTTTGTAGGTCAAGCAATTTGGAAATGACTTAAAAAACTCATTTGATGGATGTTCTGCACAAACAACAAACTTCCCCATAGCGAGAGCCTCGGCTGTAGCAGTACAGAGCACATCACTGACACTAGGATTAATGAAGACCTTATATCTGCAAACAAAAAAAATTGTTTTACTACACTGAATAACTCATTGTAGGTGTTTAATAACCACCTTTGTAGCAGAAGTATATGAAAACAGTGTGGTGCATTTTATGAATAGACAGACTGGAGGAACTAGCAGAAGTACTTGATGGAAATAGAAAACATCAATATATTTATGATTAAACTGAGATTGAAATACCACCCTCTTCAAGGAATGTCAGGATATGGACTGCTTACCCGTGGAGAGAATCATCAGCATGGTCTCTGCCCTTCATAAATTGGAGATTTAAATCCAATCTTTTGGCTGTGCTTTGAACTTCATGAGCATCCTCTCCATTTCCAAACACATCCAGTTTAAATCCATCAAGCTCAGTTTTATGCTTCGCTAATAAATCTATCAGTTCTCTGTACCCCTTTGCCCAAACCATCTTCCCCAAGAAGTATGCACCCTTTGGGAAAGCTATTTGACCACACTCCCTTTCTGCAGTCACTTTTTCGCCAATCTTAAGGAACTGTGGATTCACACCATGGACATTGCAAATCTCAGACCTAGGTAAATCCTGTGTAGCACCTGAAAGTCGAAGAACCTGAAGAACCCGTTCCAGAAAGTGAGACAAATAATTACTACCAACTCAATTCCCAAAAATTTCTTATACTCATATGCAATACAGAATACAACTAAAAACAACATTGCATATCTACAAAGGTTAGATCCACACCTTATGGCAATAAGCTCTAGTGAGCAAATTGTTAACATGTTTTACAAGGAAAGCTTGAAGAGCGCCATTTTTTTCTCTCTTGATGTACTCCAAGTAATTCGTGTGAACTATACCAACGACGTGATTAAATTTATCAGTCCATCGTTTTCCATGATAATACCAGTTGAGATGTTCGGGTTCCTCCAAGATAGCAATGTCAGCATCCTTCGATGCAATAAACTGAGAAGTGTCCCCAGCAGGCATTATACTACGCCTTTCTTTCGAAAACTGAAACAAATAAGAACATCATATTAATATAATATATTGAAGATATTCAAGAGCTGTATTGAGGACCCTGAATACTGAGAGAACTACCTTTCCCGGATAAAATGATATTTTAAAATCAGCCTTAAAACCAACCCTTTCCTCAAGCCACTTCCGTATGTAAAGCTCTTGCTCCTCTGGTGAACCAAATGTGAGATTGTTTGGATAAACTAGTTTTTGATCAGCTCTACAAAGCCATGGAACCAACAGGGTGACATTTTGCATTGCAGATTTCGACAAATACGCTGCTCTAAACAATGGATTTACAGCTGTTCCTGTCATCCAGGGTAGACTAGCAGTTGTGACAATGGCTACATGCCTTTTCCCATCTGACACATCACGCCTGGTAGAGTCAGTCCATAACCCACCCTCATAACAGTGACCGGTGCTTTGCATAATACTGGATAATCTCATGTCTAATTCATCATTGATGTTATCACTCTCAATAATGGAAGATTCTTCTGAAGAGAGAGAATTTAGTCGAAGATGACTCTTGCTTTTACTGCACAAACTCTCCACTATCTTGTCGGATATACCTGACACCAGGGGGACAAAGGAATTAAAATATTGATATAACCCGGGCATAATCCATATATAAATTTAGAGAAAAATGATGTATAAATTAATATAATACGTTTATATATTTATAAAAGACATATATAATCAAGACTTTAACACAAATCACCACTTATAGTCACCCAATTCACTATCCAAATCACCAGTCGTCAGTTCTCATTTCAAGTTGGTTTTCATTGGAGTGCAAATCTCTCTATTATGACTTGTATACTATATAATCAAGACTTTAACACAAATCACCACTTATAGACTTATAGTCACCCAATTCACTATCCAAATCACCAGTCGTCAGTTCTCATTTCAAGTTGGTTTTCATTGGAGTGCAAATCTCTCTATTATGACTTGTATACTATGTTATGATTGCAAAGTTCAACATTTACGATAAGTTAACATCAAAAGATGAAATTGACAAGCTACACTTGTGAGTTTTACAAACAAATAGGCACACCGTTTACAGGATTCATTATGTCCCAGGATTAACAAACTAGCATACTATATTGAGAAACTCAAAGGCAGACTATGAAGCCATTTTTCAAATACCTACATTATGATTATATATGCATTTTTATCTTAAAAAAAGACAGATAAATAAGACATAGATGTGACACCTTTCGAGTAGGCAAGACATATCAGCACTCTAATAATATATACCAGTCATGCGAAGAGGTGGAAGCAAGTTAGACAGTTGTTACGAACTTACTTACCTCTGCTAACCCCGAGTTGATCCAAGAAAGGTTCAGACTGCCTAACTAGATGTGCCAAAAGTTCCGGAAAATCCAGAGGTGGAACTTCCTACATAAAATCAAGAGACAGACAAAGTTTAGCACACACTAACTAAAAATTCTATTCTTTGGTATTATATATATTTTTTCCCATTTTTCCCTAACACATGTCCAGCTAACAAAACAAGGCGCTATCAATTATCATCTAAAGCTTACATTAAGTACTAAAAACAATTAAAAAAAAGAACTTACATCTGCACGGACGTTTCCTTCATTTGTCTCCCTAAGAATTTGTTTCTGAAATGAAATTTTTGTTAAGAATATATACACGAGACCTATAATTCAATAAACAACAAAACAATCATCCACGTATATATATAATTTACGACATCAATGAGTGTAATTAGAAAAAATACCAAATTAATTTTGAGTTTCTCCACAATTTCACTCTTTCGAAACCCTCCGAAAAGCTCAGAGGAGGAATTCTTGTGCTCGAACTCCCTCAACCGCAACTTAAACGCCTTAATCGGCTCCCAATCCTTGGAAAAACCTTGCTCACTCTCCCCTTCCGTCTTAAACCTCTCCTTAATTCCTCTAAAAAACCTCTCCCTCTCCTCAGACTCCTCCACTTCCGACACAATCGCGTTCTTAATCGCCGACAAATCGATCCGTAGCTTCGCCCGGGGGCTCCACTTCTCCAAAACCCTCCGACTGAAGTCCGGCGACGAGTATGCCCGGCGAAACTCCGTGAATTTCGGCTGCAGCCGCTTCACAAAGTCGATTTCGGCCGGCGTGGAGGTGGCGGGAACGGCGAAAGTGGATCTCGAGGCGGAGGTGAGAAAGTTCTCGAACTCGCGATCCAAGGAGGAAGCTAGGGTTTTGAATGACTTGGCTCTGTCTTTCATTAATTGGAGATCAGCGTCGGCTGAGTCTTTCACTTCTCTCCATCCTTTTGTTATGAAAGACAGTGCTTTTTCTGCCGTCGGAGTTGCCGCCATGGCGTGAATTTCGAGGTGCCGGTACAAGTGTATAATTTGTATGTAATGTCTACATGTAGTGATATAATATTTAGTCTGGGTGTCGTTAGTGGCTTGAAATTTAACGGCTGGGAATTTGCGACCCCTGATTCCCTTTCTTTTTTATTTTTACTCATAATTTTTATTTTCTTTACATATTTTAAAGCATAACGATTGTTCATGGATAAGACCATGTCGATTGTCGACTTGCCTACCATAATCTTTATCAAAATTCTCGAACAGTCCAGCGTCTGCAATATTTTAATTTTCTTTTAAACATAAAAGAAAAAAAGATCCACCATGAAACTGATAAATTAATTAATTTGAAACATGACCCTAATAATTAATTACTTGAGAAAAGAAAAGCGCAACATGTCTAACAATCCATGCATAAGACCATCGCTCATAAATATAATATAAATAATTAAACTCATAATAAGTTAATACATTATCAAGAATGTTAATTTCAATAATTTTCTTTATATATCTTCTCTATTTTATTTTTTGTTCATATTTGAACCCCACTAAAATAAAAAGAGAGAGAAATGTAATACTCACATATGTCCCATTTTATTTGGCTAAATTTCTATTTTAGTTTGTCCCAAAAATCATACCTCTATTAATTATATATTGTAATATACTATTTGTATTATTTAAGATAAAAATTACTCTTTTATGACTAAATTAGAGGAGAGAGAATAAACTCTTAAAAATTTAAAAGTCATTAAAAGTCTCTTGTAACTCAATTTTTTGTTATACTCTCTATATTTTAATTTAAGAATTTATTCAGAATCTGCTAAGAGATGAAATAGCTGGTGGCTTCTGAATCTGTGAACCCACCATCATCCGTGTTGAATATTATTCAACCGTTGATATTGTTTTTATGGGACACACATGACCCATATGAATGTTGTTGAATGATCTGTTACTTTCTCTGTTCCTGTCCTTTTCTGTTTCTGGTGTGTGTAGTTTATACTTTTCACATAACTAGTTCCGTCAAGTTATCAATCTCGCATTCTATGACATTCAAAATATGTCAAGACTTTAATAAATCCTTCAAACAAGAACATTTTTACTACTGCTACTGCTACCCTATGTTGCCCATAGTTTCGTATTCATAAACCAGCTTACCTCCGGGGGTCTTGATTGACAACCCTTTGCCAAGATACCACAAGGCAGTAGTGCAGATGGAGTGACTGTGACTTCATCAACAAAATATTAATTAACTTTTTGTATTGCACCTTTATTCAGAAGTAGTGTAACAGCGCAACCTTTTTCGGACTGCTATTCTTACAAAATCTAAATTAATAATACAGTTTATTAACCCAAAACTCTATTACGAAGATAACTATTATTACAAAACCGCAGCCAACAACGACAAATCAATAGTCTATCTACTACAAATATAAGATTCTCGAAATCGAAGGCACTCAAGTTTCCTCTTACACCAAACCTGAAAATAACCTGAAAATTATAAGTAATGAGCTACACAGCCCAGCAACTAACTAATCGATCAAATTAGTCGGACCAAATAACAAGTAATACATATAACAAAATACTTTTGATACGATAACTATATACATCGAACTATATACATCGAACATCGATACACTTTCATATTCTTATTCGATACGATATAACACAATGATTCACATAGAACACTAACTTGTTACCCATAATTTATACCACGATCACTACAACTCGGTGATAACGGTCCTAAATTTTAAGAAAACTGTCACTCGGTCCTAAATTTTCGCAAACCATAGCATAAATCAGAGTTCCAAAATTACTGTTGACACACAACACATATACGGATAATACACGTCACTTCAAAATATAATCACTTAGCCCAAAATTTTATAATCAAATATACACATAATTTTTAAAAGCACCAGAAATATCGATCAAAAACTTACCTCAACCTTGCAAACCAAGAATTCACAACATCCTAAAATATATATTCAATCCTTAATATCCAATCGAAAACATCACTTCTCAATATCTCCCGGAACCTGCCCAAATCTGCATTTTACCTTTTTGACATTCTAAACAATGTTTTCTCGAAAAACTTAAACCATAAAAGTTGTTGAGAACGAAAAGATCTTTCCAAAAAGTCTAGAATCAACGAATTCTCGAAAAGAATATCAAAGAATAAGGAGATCTCAATATATATATAATGTTTTTAAAACCCTACAACAAAACCTGTTATGATTCAAATCCGACCCATATTCGAAAGTCCATTATTCTAATTCAATTCTAATTCCTAGTATCTATCTAATTTTAATCCTTTTTATTATTAATCTATTTTATTATTCTAAAAAAATACGGGATATTATAGGTAATCCAGTAGCAACAGTACATAGAAATTCTAAATCATACAATTGCATACATGAGACTTGGAGATTCAGTGCATCATTCTTTAAACGGACTAATACAAGTACACTGATTTCTGAATACAACACAAAAGATACCGATTTCCGCATACAACACCGGAAGATTCCATAGTGGCCAACTGGCTACGGATTCAAGTAAACCATTACCCCGAATTCCACATACAGTTACTAAAATACAACATGGAAGATGCCATTGGCTTAGTACTTCGGTAGTTCAGGATAGAGCTCACAAACCCTTCTTTTCCTATTGCTATTCCATGATTCTTTTCCACCTATTTGTGTGATATCTCCTCGCACACTGTTTCATAAAATTTAAAACCAAAACGTTAACTGCTCTGTACCAAACACAAGTAAAAACCTATATGAATGTACATATGAAGAATCATTACAGCCCCCAAATTCTAATGGCATAGCTGAGAAATTTACATTGTTCACAGTCTTTGAGAACACAAAATTTATGAATTATGAGCATGAACCATGAAGTTTTACCATACTACAGGACAATAGAAGCTATATTGGACTAGAAAGTTTCTTTAACATGTTTGATGTCTTTGTGTGTGTGATATAAAGTGGGAGAATATCATACAAACTATTTCCAGAAACAGAGATGACAAGTTATTATAGAAGTCAATCTAGTTGACACGACAACAAATTACCCCCAAGTTATTTCTAGTCTGTTAACACCTCTCTGCCGAAGTAGCAGAATCCTTTCTTCTCCTTGGGATTTAATTGTTTAGGTGACAGAAGCATAATTTAAGCATCATTGCAACACTAAAACACCAGACCTAAATAACAGGTTATATCCAGAAAAAGGGTCTGCAAATACCCACTTCAAGGTTTGAGACAACTTCTCAATCCAAATGAACAGGAAAGTGAGAATACATAGAAGGATATCCTTTAGGTGAATAGATCAATTAACATTTTATTTTCAGCATGAAGAAAAGAAGTGGCAACATAATTGATGCAGGGATAAGTGAAGCCCCTCAGAGAGTAAACACGCAAAACAAAATCATGTTTTAAGCAATAAGCTCAGCATACAAGGAATACAGAAAGTTCAAACTTACAATTACTTGTCTTCAACTTTTTCTTTTTAGAATTGCACTCATCGCCTCTGCTGCAGCTACTGCTGCTGGGAAGATTATAATCTCGTAAAGGATGATACGTTACTGAAGCCAACTGTTCCTTCGCAGCATGTAGCCTGCTCTTCTCATCTCTCTGTTTTCATACATATGCAACTATTATAATACTCTGTAAAGTGTAAACCATTCCCATTGAACTTAACAAATGATGCAGTATTCATAAACTCTTACACGAGCCTTGTCAAATGCGGTTATTTGCTGTTTGCAAAGCTTAACCTCCATGTCAAGTGCACTGATTCGAGAATTTACATTAACAGTGCATTGCTCAACTATCCTTTTTTGCCTACCACGGACAATCTCTGGTTGCCATACATTCAAGGCCGCTGATGCTTGCCTAATAAAATCAAAATATCCATTTGGTTACACCCTCTCGGTTTTCCTGATACATACACTTCTATCTTCTAAAATAAAAAAACAAACATTCTTTTTACATCTGTTTCAACATTAGAGAGCTATAAAGTGTAAACGTCAAACGCCTGACCAGTATTCAAATTTTAGGTAATGTTCAGGATGTGTGAAATTATCAAAGGAGTCACTGTGACACCATATAAATATATAGTTCTGGAATAAATGGGTAGATGGCATAGTTCAGTGTCTTCCTTGGTTTCTCAGCACCAGAAAGTCAATTAATAAAAATATATAAACATCCGCTGATGTATAAAAGCATGATAAATAGGATGGTTGGTTCATTCACACAGTCTTACAAATCTAAAACGCTGTTTCCAACATTTCATTCCTATTGGGGTGCCATTGTGTGTCCTAAATTCGACAAAAAAGAAGGGGTAAAGTAAAGTCAAAACTTTCCATAGTTAAGTACAGGTAATAAGCAAAATTTCTTAAGGGCTAAAATACTATTGAAAGCTTGTCAATTATGTTAGAGAGACGGGTGATTAGATAATTAGCAAGTAACAAGTGGTTTTTTAAACTACTTACAAACTACAGAACGTCGTAAGCTGAGTCCACATATACAGTTTCGTAATAACAAACATACAACAACTAAATCGCAAGCAATACAGTTACCTAACATTCTGTAAATTCGACAATTCCGAAGCAGCTGCCTTCAATCTCTCAACCTCCTTCCCCAACAAAGTCTTAAGTTCCGAAATTCTCCTCGAATGCACAGCAATTCTACTCTCAATTCTAAGCATAGCACGCTTATGAGCCAAAGCCTTCTTTTCTTTAACCCTCTCAAACCTATCCAATAAAGATCAAAGCTTTATCATCCACAACACCAAATCAACAAAATCTAAACCTGACCCACAAATTAATAAAGCAAATAAAAAAAGGGTTTCACTTACAAAGCCTAAAATTACCTCAATTTGTATTGGGATTTAGCTGAAGAAGATGGATGACGAGATTGTAAGAAATCAGATGAAAGAAAAGAAGACCAAACAAAGTCTTCACCGGAGAGACGATTTAGGGTTTTGCAAGTGATGGATACACTGCACAAATCTTTGTAATTTAGAAGATTGGGGTTTTTTTCAATTGCTCCAATCTCTAGTATTCTCCTCCATAGCTCGTCAGGCAGCATCGCCATGATGTTTGTCCCCAAACAAAATAGCTTCTCCTAGTTAGTTTTCACTGTACAATAAAAAAACAATAATACTACTTTTGTCTTCATTTTTTATTTTCAAACTTATTTTGATATTTTTTATTCTCAAATTTGTCTCTTTTCAAAATTTAATTTGAATTCTAATTTGTTAAAATAATATTATAAAAAAGTTATTCAATTAATATTTTTAGGTAGATATGTAGTGAGAGAGATATATATTCAATTTAAATTTTATAATATTTTTAAAGTTTGAGATATTTTTTTGAATTTAAAAATATTCATTTAAAATTGATTTTAATGAATAAAGATTAAAATATTCTTGAATATTGCATGGCATTCTATTTAAATTTTAAAAAAATTTGAGCATTCAATTTAGATTTTAAATATTTTTTAAAAATTTAGAAGTATCTAATTTAAATTATTAATAATTTATTAAAATTTATTGACATATGAATATTTAAAAATTTATTGATGTTGATGGATTTTATGTGAATTTTATTAGATTTAATTTTTTTATAATTTCACTTAAATACAAAACTTTATTACATGTAGACTCAACTTTACATGAATTTTATGAAATATATATAAAATTTAATTAATAATTTTTTTATAATTAAGATTTTCATTTGTAAGATCAATTTGCATATAAGATAATTTTTGTCATATACGTTGAGTCTTTCGTTGACTTTGAATATCAATGTAGTGTAGTTTAGTCGATGCAATGTAATTTACGGGAGACTATAATTTACTTTATCTTTTGGTTAGGAGTATGTAGTTTACTTGTGCATGCATACATGCATAGATTTTCGTGATTCTAGATTTGTAGCTTCAACACGTTTTGACCAATCATGGATATACTTGAAGTTAAGGTTGCAAAAATTGTGATCCTTTAATTGGTTAATTTTTATTCATGTATATTGTATAATTTAATAATTATGAATAAAAAGATTTTTTTTAAATTTATTTTAATATGTGTAAAAAAATTAAAATGCACTCCTAAAAATGAGGTGGAAGGAACGTCGTTATATTTTAGATATATACTTTTAAATATTCAATTTCGAGTTTTAATTATGTAAAAAGTTTTCAAATTATAAAACTTTATCCAAAAAAACTTGAAAAAATTAATTGCACAAATAAACCCCCGTACCTTTAATTTCTAGCTCTGTTGCTACTGCTTACTCAAGTATAAAGTTGTGTTGTAAAATACTTTATTTCACGATTAATTCGTAAGTAATATCACCATATGAGAAAAAAATACTCAATTCAATTGATTGATTATTTTTGAATAATTGAGCATTATCAATTTATATATTAAGGAAAACGAATGTAGGGGGCCGAACTAGGAAAAAGTAACCAAAGTTTTTATATAAATTTTGAATTTTAATAGAAAATGAATAAAAGTTAAATTAAACTTTAAAAATAAACTATAATTATTTACAGCCCCGTTTGACCATCATTATTTTCCAGAAATAAACTCTTATTTTCAAAAAAAATAGGTAAAAGTGTACCTTTTATTTCAATAAGTGCTTATTTTTTAAAAATAAATTTAATTTTTAATTTATTTTTCAGAAATAAGAACTCGTTTTAAAAAAAGATAAATATATACTTTTTTTGAAAAATAAACCCTTATTTTTTAAATATAAATTTAGCCCGTAGTTTGAAGATCATGTACACACTCGATTTCTAATTATTTTCTCTCTCTTTTACGCCTTTGGTCATTAAACGGCTCAGGTGTAGGTTTTAGAACCATGCATAAAACACAATGTCCCGGAAAATGGTCAGGTCTCTAAGCACGTAAATGATGATTCTAATTAAACCTCGTTTTATAGAGCATGTGAATTCAATGGGAATCTTTTGGATCTTTTGATAGTTTTTTATTCTTTTATGATAAATTTTTGTTCTTTTGAATTCAGTGAACCGATAGGGTCATTAGTATTATACTATTATATTTAATTAATTTTTAAAATTATGAATTGAATTTATGTACCCAAGAAACATATAAGAAGAAAAAATTGTTACATATCTGCTAACAATCTTAGCTCTTTCTTTTAAAATTATTTTAACATTTTAGTAATTACAAACTTTTTATGTTACTTTTATATTTAGATTCACACCCTTGTTAAAAATTTCCTAGGTTAATGTGAATATTGAATTTGTAGTATTATGCATGGCATAATAGATATTATATTTTTAAAAAAATATATTTTACTTTGAGTGTGAGTAAAAGGTTTTCTATATCATAATTTTTAATCAAATTCATGCTATTTGTGGATTATATATGGCAACTTAAAAATATTATCTAAAAAAACTCAAAAGTGTTAGGAGAGGCCTAGCTATATTACATAATCAACTTTTTTAGAATTTGGAAAATGGTTTAGTAAAATTATATAATATTTTTAATAGTTAAGAATAAAAAAGCAAAAAAAGAAAGAAGATTAAAATTTATACATTTTTAAAAAATTCAATCAGAAGTTCAATGTAGCAAATTCAAATATATATATATAGAATCCTGGATATTTATATATTAATATATGGATTTTTTTTAAAATAATTAAATTAAGAAAGTTACATTAAAATGACTACTGATTTGTAAATTATAATTGTACTTTGCCATATCTACATTTACGATAATTATAATTTATATTTACTCTCTTATAAATATAACATTACATGAAAGATATAAAATCAAATAAATATATAGGTTATACCTATAATTCAAAATGTAATAATTCCTCAAAATAAATAACCTGATAGTATCCTAGGATAAGAAAAATTAAAGGTAACTTGGTTTACCCTCCAGGAATATATTAGTAATTTAGTACTCATCTTTCCCATTTATTGACCACTGAAATTCCATTTAGACCCTGATTTATGACTATTGACCACTGACCAGCAATGAAATTAAGACCCATTCCATTGTATTCTAATTTCCCCAAGCCGCATTTTAATTATTATTATCCTTATTTTGCCCAACCCCTCACATGTCTCTTTTTACACTGAGCTATATACAGTAGCCCTTTCCGGTTTACATCTTCTCATATGAGTATTTTCCTTTTTCATATGTATATATGCTCAGATGTATGATATAAACATGACCACAACACATATGCTATGATATACAATTTTTTTATTTCTCTTCGGTTTCTTATGAATTGATACGCTAAAATTTAGAATTATTATTGATCATGGAAGATGTTGAAGTTCCGGAGTTTTTCATCTGTCCTATATCTCTCCAGATCATGACAGATCCTGTTATTGCTATAACAGGTATAACTTATGATCGATCCAGCATTGAAAAATGGCTGAACCAGCAAACGGAGGCGATTTGTCCTGTCTCCAAACAGCCCCTCCCAAGAAATTCTACCTTAACACCGAATCGTATTCTTTCCAAGCTCATCCACACATGGCACACCACTTCAAAACCCGTTGATCATCGTCCCGTCAGAGACTCGAATGGTTATGTGATCACCAAGTCTTATATAATCACCCTCCTCGAAAATCTTTCACATCAAAATTTACAACTACAAACACTTACGAATCTAGAAACTGTCGCGGCCATAGCCAAAGAAAATTATGTTTATGGACAGCTTCTAGTAGAAGCTGGTGTGCCAAAGGCTATGGTAATTTTTGTTATAAATTGTCACATGAATAGTAAAACTGAAGGGCTAGAACTAGCGTTAAATATTCTTTTGCTTATCTACAAGATTTCACCTAGCAAAACAAGGGAAATTATAGTTTCTGTGAAATCGGATGAAATTATTGATTCGCTGATTTGGGCTTTAGGTTGTAGATCATGTGATCATACAACTATCAAAGCCATGAAAAACCATGCAATGATATTGCTAAAGATTTTCGTCGAAAACACGAGTTTGAACTTGCAAGAAAGATTTAAACAGGACTTTTTCAAAACAATTGTAAATGCTCTAAGTATAGGCAGCTTCATGACACAACATGGAACGAGAGCGGCTTTGCATATAATGTTAGGCGCTTGTACGGTGGGCAAAAACCGACGAATGATGGTGGAAGTAGGGGCTGTTTTTGCCATCATCGAACTCGAGTTAGCTGGATTAGTGCGTGAGAAAAGAACAAGCGAGTTGAGTATGCAAGTATTGTTCAATTTGTGCTGCAGTGCTGATGGTAGAGCTGAGTTTTTAAGCCATGCAGCTGGAATCGCAGTGGTGACAAAGAGGATCATGAAGGTTTCTCCGACGTCAGATGAGGCTGCAGTTTCTATAATTTCATTGATATCTAAGTTTTCAGGCACTGATTGGGTGGTTAATGAGATGTTGAGAGTGGGAACGGTTTCAAGGCTTTGTATGGTGTTGCAGAGTAATTGTGATTCTGGTTTGAAAGAAAAAGTTATAGAAATTCTTAGGAGACACACACATGTTTGGAAAGATTCACCTTGCGCAGATCATTTGCTTTTAACGATGTGCACTAAATAAAGTTCATCGCGTGAAAGTTGTAACCTGCAATTTTAAATAAATACTCAGGCATGCAGTTTCTCCTTCTCATCATCTATGCCAATAACATAATCTTAATTACATTAGTTAAGGCCGGTAAATCTCTGTGCATATTATCAAGATGTCTGTGCAGTATGGTAAATAATTGAACTGAATCTTCCTTATTCGACACTGCAGTGCGGCCACTGCCAATATATAGTAAAACGAGGAGGATATCAACACATCAGTTTAAACCATTAATCTCTATCAATAAGCCTGCAAAAAATTAGCACGTACTAGTACCTAATTTCTACCTTCATGTCTAGGTTCATTTTGAAACAAGCAGCAATATTAATAATTCATACCACAAGCTAAACCTATATTAAGTTGTTATATGTGGCCGAGGAACCATTTATGTTGAGAGGATACTCGAATGTTTGTGGTAGTTTAAATATGAGATTTCAACCCTATCAATGGTGATGGGCCGGTTTGGCTTATCTTATAAGTTGAAAAATGTAGGTAAATTATGTCTTATAAGTGGCTTAGAGCATCTCCAACCTTTGCAAACCCTTGTCTAAAAATGATGTGAAAAGTTAGATTTAGATAATGGGAGCAAAAATGCACACTCCAAGCCAAGTAACCCCTTGTCTATAATTATACAATTCTTCGTACTTGTTCTCCAAATTTGCTAGTCAATCTCATTCTCCAAAATTACCACATGTACTCTACATAGATTTTTGATTCTCTATAATTTACAAAATCAATATTATATATTATTATAAATAACCATGTTAGAAATGCTCTTCTAATGCAAACAGGTCTTAGAATTCTCATATTAAAAAAATACTGTATTCATTAACCAAATTCAAATTTCATGATACGACTGCCGCTTTAATTATTCTCCAAATGCAAGTTATTGGATCATGTGATTTCAAAATACGGTAAAAAAAAATTGGAACATTTTCTACTAAAGTGCTCCCTCTGTCCCCTTTTACATGTTTTTTTTATTTTTTATGTTCAAATTGACTAGTCTTTGATTACAAATTAGAAATTGCTCTTTTATAATTTTAGAAAGTTAAAAAATACATATTAAAGTATATTATATATAGATTCTAATAATATAAAATTTTAATTTTTTAATTATATATTATTTTTAAATTACAGTCAAAGATTAGTTAGTTTGACTGCATACAAAAAACATTTGGGACAACTAATTGGGGACGGAGAGAGTGTAATATAACTGATACCGATCAAGGAAAAAGTATGTGAAATTAATTTTAATGGAATTTATATAACCTATTTAACTCCGTAGAACTTAGTCTTAATTCGTTGAATTAAATTTAGTAATATTAATTATATCCCATTACAGTGATTTGGAGCAGTGGAAATTAGGCTTTTTTACTGTTAATAAAAATGGTACACTATTTTAATACAAAAATATAGTGATAAAATTTTATTACTGTAACATTTTTATTAGTAGAATTTAAAATATCATGATTTAAATGATAAATTAATAATTCTACAAATGTATATTATAAAAAGGTAAAATAAAATAACAAAGCAAATTCAACATATTCCTGACATATTGAATAAGAAAACAAAACCATACATGAACTCAACTCTTGGTCAACTCCTAAGAGATGCTCTTATCTCTGAAATAAGTTAATACATCGGATAAAATTAGAGTAATCTAATAAATAATATTAATGACAATTATGTCAAAATAATAATAATAATAATACAATTAGACCAAGCCTAAGTATTTTAAAGTACTGAAATATTATAGATTTAGATTTAAACAAATTTGAAGAAATAAAAATTTACTATGATAAAGATTAAGGTGAAAGTGAAAAAGGAAAATAAATTATTATTTTTAAAATTACGAATTAAAATTCTAGTTTATATTGTAATGAAATAAATAAAATAATGAATAAACATTATAAATATTTTTTTCCCAATCATTCTGGATGTAAATATAAATTTTATTATATTCTCACTCTATTTCATTCACTTTTATAATTTGAAAGTTTTATAAATTTCAAACCAAAGCACCCTCGGGTGATTGAAAAATTATATATAAAATCTAACAATACTTCTACTTGATCTGAGTCCCGTAAAAGGTACTGTATATCCACCGACCGATAGTAAAGACCGTATATTTTTAATCTCAGTAAATGAATATAATTTTTCGATTTCGAATGTATTTATTCATCGAAATTTAACATATGCTATGAACATATCTTTGAAGTTAGACCGTTGACTAGAAGACCATCAATGATCAAACAATCAAAATATCAAATAAGGGAAGACTTGCTAATTGCGACCCATAGATGGTGACACTAATCACTTAATCAACCCAAGAGCAGAGTCTTTGAGCTAAGCTAATATATATGGGCCCAAATATATCCCATCTCAAAAGTCTGAGTTGCGCACTTGCTCTTTGAATTTCGGGCACCGCCACTAGAGAATAGTTCACTTTTATGGCTTATCTAAGTAGCAATACGTTTTGGAAAAGTTCACCGACTTCCGGAAGCGATGTTTGCGGACAATGCCAGTGCACATTCGGGCTTTCAACTATATATTTTATCTACTTTTTCGTTCATACTTACTGACAATTTTTTTTAATATTTTTTTTGCTAAATACTTGCTGAGAATTTTAACATGAGAATTTTAACATACAAATGCGGAATTTTTAACATATAATTAAGTAAAACTATCCAATTGAAAAAAGATTCCTTAACAAAATGGTAAGAAGACTATATGGAAGATAAAGCTTTTTATTTTATAAATAGAGTACACCAAACCAAACATACCAAGTATATTCCGCTCAGAGCGAAGTCTCTCGGGAGGGTAAGATGCACATATACCATGCCCCTATTCTGAAAGAGCAGAGAAGCTGTTTTCGTGAAGACTCTTGGTTTAATGTATGACAAAATATAGTGAGTGATATATATATATATATATATATATATATATATATATATATATATATATATATATATATATATATATAAACTAGTCACACATATCCATACCCAAATGAATCCATACACATCTTAATAGCAATTTTAAATAAACAGACATTTAAACCAAATCAATGCTCCATGCATAAACTAAATTGATTACATACATAGCATATAACAATTTTATACAACCAAACATTACATATACAAATATAATAATTCAAAAACTAATAAAACATTTTATGCAGTCAAGATTGTAAAATATAGATGAATATAAATTTTTAGTAAAATACAAGAGTTAAGAGACGTGTACCTTTTACCAGATAAAAATCTAGTACATGTATATCAAACTCAAAAAAGAATTGAAATGTTACCAATTATTCATAAAAACCCTTGAATCCAAAACTTGTTTGCCCATATTACACTCATTATGTTGGGAATATTATTATCTAAACACAACAATAGACAGTTATATGATGATAATTAACAAAAACAAACAGATACCAATTACGAAACAAGCACGAAGACAAAAAAAAAATGAACTAGTAACTGTAAAAACGAGAGAAAAGATAGAAAATTTAGCTTTAACAGAAGTTTTATGCATACACTAATAGAACCAAAATGAACAGCTGAGTCGCCAAATCTTGCAAGAAGTCTTGACTGTTCTTGAAGAGATAATTGCACCATTACGCCGTGTTGGGTTGCAACAATATCACTTCTAGGATAAAACAGCACAAAGTACTTCGTCCACAGATATGAAGCACTCAACATCGACTAGCACCTCAGTTTGCTCAAAAACCTATGCAACTTTATATGTATGCGAGGTAGGAGAAATAGACACGCCTCAATTTACCCGACAACCTATGCAATTTTTATTGTATGCAAGGTACAAGCAAGAAGCACACCACAACTAGATGTGCACGCCTCAATATATATAGGCATCTTGAACTGCTCTTCTCTTATTCTCTTCGATGTGGGATATAGTGTTTTACAAAGAAATAGAGTTTTGCAAAGAGATGTGTTTTATTTGTTACTTATATTATTCAGATTAAGTAATATTAATATTGCAATATATATTTAGAGTCTGATTATTGAAATAATTCTTACTCAATATATTTAATATTAATATTAAATAATTAATATAAATAAATCAAATAAACTTGCAATTAAAAGATATAAAGTATTCAATAGCATCATGTGACATAAGCATTCCACTTACACTAGTAGTTGTAAACAATACTAACACAAGATGTTATATAAACTTATTATCTTTCTTTTACAAATTCATTATGGGACAATCCTCACATAACTCATTTTAAGCAAGTAACTTCAACTCAATTTTTGTATGGATTCCATTAAGAAAATGTCTTAGATCCAAACATGAAAGTTTAAGTACTCATAGCAAGGAACAACCTCCATTAGTTAGTTTTTGGAAATTTCATTAAGAAAACATATAAAATATGCCTCAAACTTTCCATTTTCTAAGATTCCCCCACAAATCCATACAGAAATGCATATCAGTTTTCATCATGATTTGTTTTTCAGAGTTGGTACCCTTCCGGGTTTGAACCCTCCTAAGTCCTCTACTTCGATGGCTACCAGATATAGATGAAATGTTTCACCTTGAATCTTTATCCGTTTGGTTTAACCATGCTCCATAGACGACGACAAATCAAAGGCTATGGTGCTGATCTATGGATTTGAGACGTTAATGGTCATGTCTCGATCGTGTTCATCGAATGCTTCGAGGACTTACCCTACCCTCTAATTGCAACTACACAATAACATTCGCTTAGCTGGGCATCTCCAAAGATGTACTGCCAACATCTCGTCTCATGACTTGACCACATTCAGAGTTCTTAAAACTCTTGCTAACTAGCAGTTACAGTATCTCTTGAGGTTTACAAGGAAAAGACTCAAATACATGAGTATCTAGATATTTGTAGTAGAGGTACTACTGAATCACCCTCACAACTTGTTATTACTACATTGAATACACTTCGAGGGATCTCCTCTCAGGTGTATCGGGTTCTCGCTGTTGATGACTCAAAATGAGTTGTCAGTCCCATCTCCAACCTCGACTTAAGGACAACAGCATGCTCAAGTCCCTTAGTCAAATGATCAGCCAAGTTATCTTGAGTTCCAAAATTAGACACTAGACCCCTTATAAACTTTAGTCTGACTTGAATGTGTCTCTTTGTTTTCACATTATACTTCTTACTATTTATCTTGTCGATAGTTGTACGACTGTCACAATGAACAACAAGAACAGGAAGCGGTCGACTTACTACATGAATCACATACATAAGTCCATGCAACCATTCAGCCTCCGTCCCTGTGGCATCTAATGCACACAACTCAGCCTCAAAAGTAGACCGAGTTACAATAGTATGTCTAGCAGACTTCCAGGATATAGCTCCACCCGCAAGGGTAAACACTTTAACATATATTACCATTCAATTAAACATCTAATATATGTAATTCAACCTTAATAATTAATTGAGTCGGGTCAAATTGTGAAAATTAGGTTTTTTGTTAATGGTTCCATGGCTAATAATGAGTTCCTATTTGAACCTTAGCATATATATATATATATATATATATATATATATATATATATATATATATATAGGGAGTCGAACTTGTGACCCCTGCCAACCTGAGTTTTGATACCGTGTTGAGTAACCAACTCATCTAAAACCAGAATTCTTAGCTATCCAACTTGCATCAGTATATCCCTCTAACACTCTAGAAAACCTCATGTAATGCAAACCAATGTAGATGGTGACTTTCAGATATCTAAGCATTCTATCAAGAGCATCTCAATGAGTCTTGTTTGGACAACTTGTATAACTAGCTAACTTAGACGCATAATATGAAATATTTGGTCTAGTACCATTAGCAAGATATTGCAAACTCCCAATAATTTGAGAATATCTTAACTGAGACACAGGAACTCCTGACTTATTTTTGATAAGCGCAACTTTTGAATCATATAGTGTGCTTGCGATTCTACAATTTGAATAACCATACTTCTCAAGTATAGATTTCTCTATATAATGAGACTGTGACAAGGTTATTCCACCGGCCTCACCCATATCTTTCATTTCAAAGTGCCTTTTCAAGAAATTTTTAGTCTCGTTAATAATCTCAATATTGGTTCAAAACAATAGTATGTCATCCACATACAGACACAAAATTATTTTTTCATCTCCTTTAACCTTATAGTAGACACACCTGTCACTTTCATTAACCACAAAATTTAAAGTCAAAACAGTTTCATCAAACTTTTTGTGCCAGTTTCTAGGAGCTTGTTTCAAGCCATATATAGACTTTACTAACTTACACACTTTCCTCTCGTTACCAGAAGTAACAAATCCTTCAGGTTGATCCATATAAATCTCTTCTTCAATATCACCATGAAGAAAAGTTGTCTTTACATCCATCTGATGGATGATAAGACCATGTATGTAAGCCAAATCATATAAGCATTTGATTTGTTGTCATTCTTGTAACATGAGAGTATGTATCAAAATAGTCAATGTCTTCCCTTTGCCTATAATCCTTAACTACCAGCCTAGCCTTATACTTATCTATTGAGCCATCCGGGTTCATTTTTCTTTCCAAAATCCACTTACATCCTATAGCAGTACACCCATAAGGGAGATCGACCAACTCCCATGTTTCGTTAGAAACAATAGAGTCGATCTCACTCTTTACAGCACCTTTCCAATACGTTGACTCTGAAGAGTCCATGACCTCCAGGAAAGTCAAAGGTTCATTCTCGACATTGTAAGTGATAAAATCACTTTCAAAGTCCTTGACCACCCTTGCACGCTTACTCCTTCTAGGTTCCTCTACTTCGATAGGAGTAGAGCTACTAGCAGGATTCACCCCCATATTTATCATCCTTTCCACATGATCAGGAATGGAACTCCATGTACGAGTAAGATCATCATCAGAAATACCCTCAGGTGTATCAGTCTTCATATGGAACACATTCTCAAAGAATGTTGCATCACGAAACTCAACTATAGTGTTTGCCACTATACCATATATGTTAGATTTTAATATTAAAAATCTCATAGCGGTAGTGGTTTCAATATAGCCCAGAAAGATGCAATCAACAGTTTTCGACCCCAGTTTCTTTCTCTTGTGTTCAGGGACAAGTACATTTGCAAGGCAGCCCCACACATGAAGATACTTTAAAATAGTCTTTTTACATTTCCATAACTCATAAGGTGTCTTGTCCATGTGTTTTAGAGGGACTCTATTCATAATATGGCAAGCCGTATTCAGAGCCTCTCCCCACATGTACTTAGGCAATCCAGAGTTAATCAACATACTGTTAATCATATCTTCAAATATTCTGTTTTTCGTTTTACCACCCCATTAGACTCAGGAGTGTATGGTGAAGTCATATCATGAACTATACCATTGCTTTTATGAAATTCATTAAATGAGATATTTGTATACTCCCCACCTCTATCAGATCTCAAACGTTTAAGCACTTTGCCAGTTTTTGTTTCAGCTTCATTTTTATACATAATGAATTTATCAAGTGCTTCATCTTTATACTTAAGCAAATAAACATGACAATATCTGCTACCATCATCAATAAAGGTAATGAAATATCTATTCTGATTCTTAGTCAAAACACCACAGAATTCACATATGTCTGTGTGGACTAATTCTAATACTTATGAATCCCTAACAATATTATGAAAGGGTTTTCTAATTAGTTTAACAGTCACACATTCTTGACATTTAGATTTCTTTTCATTTGCATGCTTTGGAATCAACTCTAAATTCATCATATTCTTTAGAGCACAAAAATTTAGATGACCGAGACATGAGTGCCATAAATCGGATGATTCAACACAATTAACAGAATGGACAACATTATCATTAATAAAACTGCCTAAAACATGCTCCACATTTATTAAAAACAATCCATCAGACAAGTAACCTTTGCCAAAAAATACACCAGTATGTGTAATGACTCATTTATTACATTTCAAAGAAAGTTCGAAACCATTTCTAACTAAACAGCTTCCACTTATTATGTTTCTACGAATGCCAGGAACATGATGCACTCTAGTAAGGGATAGAACACGCCCAGAAGCAAGCTTTAGGTTCACGTTTCCTACTACAAGTACTTGAATAACACTAACATTCATCATCGTCACTGTCATGCCTTGAATCTATTGATAAGATACAAATAGAGTAATATCAGTACAAATATGTACATTAGCTCCAGTATCAATCAACCATTCATTTGTCAGATAAGTGGTAAGTAGTGTAGGGTTGTAGGTAACATACCCATCATTGGTTTCAGAAGCAATAGCCTCACTAACAACCATGTTAACAACAAGCCTACCAGTGGTTCCAAGCACAGTGTTAGCTTATGCTACCACATCAGATTTCTTTACTTTCTTTACAGGACAGTCCTTGTTCCAGTGACCAACCTGTCCACAAGACCAATATGGTTTATTTGTCTTTGGTTTCTTAGCCTTGTTCTTGTCATTTTTAGGCTTAGTATTTTCCTTCTTAGTGACATACTTTCTTTTATGTCCAACATTCACTAATTTCACCTTCGAACTACCATGTTCAACAGGCATCACATGTTTCTATTTGGACTTGTAGTGTTCCTGCACAGAAATGTTTAAAATCAGGTTAGTCCATGTGATATCTTCTTTCTGTCTTTTCAGGGAGAGAGAAAACTCTTCCCAAGACTTCGGGAGATTTTCAATCACAGATATAACTTGAAACTTCTCGGGAAGGTCCATTTCGAACTCCTTCAAAGCATGAACCAACATCTCAAATTTATACACCTGTTCAGTCATGTATTTTATATCCACCAGCTTGAAATCGAGGAATCTTATCACATAATACTTTTCCAAACCTTGAGAGTCAGTATTATGGGTTTGGTTCAGCTTCTCCCATAAGAGTTTAGCAGTGAAGGCATCCGATGAATAAACATCGAACAGAGTGTTTGCTAAAGCTGCCAAAATGGCAGCCCTTGCCACTCCATCTTTTTCAACCCACAAAGTATAAACCTTGTTAGGAATTGTGGTATTATCAATGTAATCAAATAATATTTACTTAGATTAATTAATTATTAACTAAGTAAAACATACTGTCATATATAGTTTGACAATATGTTTACAATGTCACTTGTAATAAGATGCACAAATAGTCAAGTAGGTGACAGTAAGTATCAATAGTTACTGTCTTGTATAAATGTAATAAATGATCCATGAAGTAGAAGTTCACAAAGTGTTCATGCACAACATAGATCAATTCATTGATAGTAACATTCTACAAACTGGAGCGTACGACAGCACATTCAAGTGACGGCAACTTTTGGAGCAGACGACAGTAACTATTCCTTGACAGTAAACTTGGCGGAGACTGAAGACTCTATGACAACAAGTTCTACTGACAACAACTATTCCTTGACAGTAAACTTGGCGGAGATTGAAAAATCAAAGACAACAAGTTTTCTGACAGTAGCTTTGGCGGGGATAGTTGACATCATGTTTGGCGGGATTGTCGACGACATGTTTGACGGAATAGTTGACAGTACCTTTGGACGACAACATGTTTTAGAAGACTGGTGAGCCTGACAGTAAAGTATGCAGTATCAAAGATGCTGTCACCAAAGAGAAGCTAAAGGTTGACAATAACTTTTAGTGAAACTGACAGTCTATTTCAAGTAACAGACTAGGTAAAGTTCATTCACTGATTGATCTTGACAACCCTACCTAGTCTGTCAAGTCTACTACTGAAACTTGAGAAAAAAAAAAAAGCAAAAAGATGAAGCGTGTTCATGGAGTCAAGAATGTCAAATCCTCTCAGAGTGCCTTTATCTATAAATGGAGTGAAGACAAGACTTGAGAAGAAAAAATAAAGTTTCTATTTCGAGTATTATCCAGGAAACAAGGGAAAGTACATTTATAAGTGAGATATGCGTTTTAGTTTAAATACACACATATCACAAACACTTTCCCTTATGCAACTGAGCTTAACTTTTCTGAAGCATAGAAACATTAGCATTCTCTTGTTATTGTATCTATTGAAGCTAGAAAAATCTTTCCAGTCAGTTGTAGCAAAAGTAAAAATTAATAAAAAATTTGAAGTAAATTAATAAAATTAGCAGTACTGCCAGAACCGTTACCAGTAGTCACACCAACAGTAGTCTCAGTTTCGTTAACCATCTTATTAATCAACAATATATAACAATTATCTCTTCAAAATTATTGGGAATATTATTATCTAAACACAACAATAGATAGTTATATGATGATAATTAACAAGAACAAACATATACCAATTACGAAACAAGTACGAAAGTAAAAAAATATAGATCAGTAATTGTAAATACGAGAGAAAAGATAGAAAACTTAGCTTTAACAGAAACTTTATGCATACACTGATAGAACCAAAATGAACAGCTGAGTCGCCAAGCCTTGCAAAAAGTCTTAATTGTTCTTGAAGAGATAATTGCCCCACTACGTTGTGTTGGGTTACAGCAATATCACTTCCAGGATAAAACATCACAGAGTACTTCGTCCACAGATACGTAGCACTCAATATCGACTAGCACCTCAATTCGCTCAAAAACCTATGCAACTTTATATGTATACGAGGTAGGAGAAAGAGACACGCCTTACTTTGCCCGACAACCTATGCAATTTTTATTGTATGCAAGGTACAAGCAAGAGGCACACCACAACTAGATGTGCACGCCTCAATATATATAGGCATATTGAGCTACTCTTCTCTGATTCTCTTCAATGTGGGATATAGTGTTTTACAAAAAAATAGAGTTTTGCAAAGAGATGGATTTTATTTGTTACTTATATTATTCAGATTAAGTAATATTAATATTGTAATATATATTTAGAGTCTGATTAATGAAATAATCCTTACTCAATATATTTAATATTAATATTAAATAATCAATATAAATAAATTAAATAAACTTGCAATAAAAAGATATAAAATATTCAATAGCATCATGTGACATAAGCATTCCACTTAAACTAATAGTTGTAAACAATACTAACACAAGATGTTATATAAACTAATTATCTTTTTTTTACAAATTCAATGTGGGACAATCTTCACATAACTCATTTCAAGCAAGTAACTTCAACTCAATTTTTTTATGTATTCCACTAAAAAAATGTCTTAGATCCAAACATGAAAGTTTAAGTTCTCATAGCAAGAAACAATCTCCATTAATTAGTTTTCGAAAATTTCATTAAGAACATATATAAAATATGTCTCAAACTTTTCATTTTCTAACACATTATCCTTTATATCATGGAAAATATTAAAGAATAACCGATGTTTCCTAACTTGCGCCTTCAATAAACCCCGCACAACATTTGATCAACCCAAATCAATATTATCCAACATTAGTGTTAAACAATAATACTTGACTATGCAGAGTGGAATGAATGAAGGGGAAGTGTGGAGAATACAAATGAAGAGTGTAATTCTTTCGAATATATGTTATCTCCAAATTGGGATGAGGGCTACCTGGAAATTGGTTCCCGGTCACCCATGATTGATTGATTTTCCTAATGGACTCAAATTTCGTTGGTCGAAATGAAATAATGCATTATTGCATACTTCGAAAATTCTTAATTGAGTTTACTCAAAGGGGTATTTATTATGCAGAAATTTGAGCCGAATGAACTAAAATAATTAGAACAAACAAATCCTTTAAATTTTTGACACTAAAAACTTACACATAAGGTAAAAAAGCCTATGGCTTAGTATTATTATTGATATAAATCTATTGTACTGTATAAGGTGCTTAATGAACACGTGTCTATTATATTCGAAGTCTCTTTTTGATGTAATCCCTTTATACGAATTTTTCAGGTGTATATTTGATTTATTTTTGTTTTAATCGATAGATTTGTAAAATTTTTAAGCGATATATATATATATATATCTAATTATTTAATTATACATGTCTTTATATATCACCATCATCTTCGTGTTTAATTTATATGTTCTGTAATCGATATGTGTGTTTGATTAAATTTATTTGCGTAATATTATTAGTCTTGATTTAATTTGAATCTAGTATAGTTTTTGTTGTTTTTGATTATATGTATACATATTACGATTGTGTAATTTTCGATTTGTTGATATGGTATTCATATTATATATATATATATATATATATATATATATAATCGCCATTTTGTATGATAAATAAGTATATGTCAAAACTAGAAGAATAGAATAATGCTCGTTGAACATTGATTTAGGTATTATTTCTTAGGGTTTTGTTTTATAGGGTTTTGTTTTATAGAGAATCTTAAAAAATATTAATGGAAGAACATATATGTTTTCTATTAAATTCTACTATATGGATATAATGCAGGAGTTCTCCGATAGTACTCCGTTGTTCATAATTTTTTTACCTTATTCCTTATTCATATTGGTTTTAGTATTATATGTTGTTCTGTGACGAATTTATGCGTTTCGTTGATTTTGTGTGTAATATTTGTTGGCTCCATAAAGAGCAAAAACTGATCTCACAGGAAAACATACATGTAGAAGTATCAGGGATATGAAGTTATATTACATCCGTTGATATAATTTAAATTAAATGAATAAAATTAAGATACAAATTGAAATAATGATTATTTAGATTATTGACTTAGTAGGTGACTAGTTAATATTTAATCAAAAATTATTTCAAATGTCAAAAATGTGTTTTGACCAATCTTTATAAGTGGTTTTATAAATTTTTTTTAATATTAATGATTATTTACTAATTTTTTAAATTTAGTATTTATGAATTGTATTTATGAATTATTGATGGCCATGAATGGTGGTTTAATTTGTACCTTTGAGAGTTAGTTTAGTACCATATTGGAGGATATGAATGATGATTTATTTTGTGATTTTGAGAAATAATTTTATACCATATTTGAGAACTTGAATGGTGGATTATTTTTTTTACCTTAGAGAGATAATTTAGTAACATTTTTTATGATTAGTATGTACATTTAAGGTTTTGGTATTTTAAATTATTTAGGTATTTAATGAAAGGGAGCCTTTGGTTAAATTTATTTATTTACTCTTATTAATAATCTCTATTTTAATATTATTAGTTCGTATACCTAGTCTGGTTGCTATCTTTCTTAGTGTTTAACTAAAGGAACTCTTTTGTTTAATTAGTTTTATCATATTCTAGATAATATTAATTATTATTATATTATTACATATTAGTAATTTTTTATTATTTTATGTATATTTATACTATTTGGTTATTCATACAATTGGCTTTATAGGTATCTTCTTCTCAGAAACTAAAACTTTATTGTTTAAATATTTGCGGCCATCTTTGCATGCAATCATCAGTCGGTTAAATAATAATTTTTTTAATAAAAAGAACTCCTTTCATTCTTATCCGATTATTGTATTCCGATATAGTTGATTATACACTCTCGTATTTGTTGATAAAAAGGTGCTTATTTTCCTTACAAAATAATATTTACTTTTAAAGTATAAAATAAGTCTAATGAACCCAATGACAATTGGCAAGTGTCGTTAAGAAATTGAATAAACATGGTACTATCATATTATTCATTCAGGCTCTTTTCTGATATAAATGTAAACATTTCACCGGGAGATACCGAGGGTGTTCTATCTTTCCGTAAAAGAAAAAAAAATTAATGAGAGGAAATAAAATATATGTACACGTCAAAGATAAGAAAAATAAAGAAATTGTATTTAGTAAATTAGAGTACGCATTACCGATGTCATGATAAAAGAAAAAAGAAGCATTATCATGTTTTAGTGAGATACGTTGTCTAACTAATCCCAGTACAGATCTATCAAACATTAAACTAAGCGTCCTTCAATTATTACAAGTAGTTCAAATTTAAGACTTAGGGAGTTGTGAGTTATTTGTTTGGCGCTGAATACAGTTGAATTAGATATATATAAATCGCTAAGATGTTAAAGATTATTTGGTACTTAATTTATTTAGGGGGTGTTTGGCTTAGCTTATAAGTAATAAGTTACTTTTTTAAAAAAGTATTTTCATATTTTTTTTTGAAATTAATATTTATTTTAGAAATTTAAGACCAAATCTTATTTCCAAATTTAAAAATAAGTTACTTATTTTCAGAAAAAGTACATATGCACCAACTTTTTCAGCTTATAAGCTACTTATAAGCAGTAGCCAAACGGGACTTAATTGATTCAAATTTCCTCTTAATTGGTGAGATAGAAAACTCAAAGTGTTGTCCGGTATTTCCCCATCTAATTAGTATTCGCTGGCTTACTTCTTAAAAATATATTTTTAATTAAGAATAAAATTCATGAGATTATCTCAGAAAAATTACCCAAAGTACAAGTGTTTTTTAGAACACCCTCGTTTATTTATATGAATTTTTTTATTAATCTCGGGAAAATTATGTGAGATAATCTCAAGAATATTAATCTCTTTTTAATTTTATCAATATAACATATTTATAAGAAACAATATTATAAGAAAATTATGCGAGGTAAACATATTTTTAATATTAAATGTGCTCCAACAATATTATAGTATATCACTAGAAATCATTGTCATTCTTACTTCATTCCTTATTTATAAGAAACCTCGTCTTCTATTTAAGCATGTCTTAATTAATATTTTATGATAAAATATTAAAAACATTATCTTTCTCTCTATTAAATAGTACATTTTTAATGATAAAAATACGTTTAATAATAAAATATAATATAAGGAATGGATATAAGTAACATTGTTAAAATTTATAATACCTATCTATATCCTAAAATACTAAAATCTATTATTTTATATTAAATTTAAGAAATAAGTTAAGACTCTGTTGGAGTTCTCTTAGCCTTAGGAGCTACTCAATTTACAATTTTAAATATTTTGGAATCTTAAAATTTTAGATATATTTAATTTAAAATTTTAAAAAAATATGAAAAAATAATAGTATATACCAGCTCCATCTCATTTTAATTACTTTTTTTTAACTTTTTCAGATATATGTTAAGATATAAAAAAAATTATAATTATATTTAGTAAAATTTGATTTTTATATTAAATAAAAATTTATATTATATATTTTATTTGAAATAAATATTAAATAAAAATACAAATTAACTATAAATATAATTATTTTACACCTCAATGTATGTGTTAAAAATCAAATTTTAACTTAAAGATAGCATGTAATAAGGATTTTAAAATATTGGGATATTAAAAAAAATTAAAATTATTTTTACAAAACTTGAGGTATTTGATTAAAATTTTATAAAATTCTTTAAGATTTATTTGTATTTAAAAATTAGTTTTTGAATCTTATAAAGTGCTGAATTTTCTAATAGTTCTATTTATTGAGATCCGACTAAAATTTATGAAAATTTAAAAGATTCGTCATAAATCCTATCTAAATTACTGGAACTTTGTATCAATTATGCACGACTCTAAATCGATTTCGAAAAAATTCACAGAAAATTAAGTATAACTTTTTAAACTCATTGATTGTTAATAATTAATCTTTAAAATCTACATTAAATATATGCTCCTTAATCTTTGATAAATTATTCTGAAAAAGTAAAATACAACTAAGGGTCGTTTGTTTCGTAATTTCTAGCATAAATTTTATCCATTCCAAACTCTTTGGTTGAAATTTTTTAATTTTAAAACCCTAATACCCGAATGGGAGGTGAGTATGATATGGAGATATAAGTAATCAAATCAAAATTTTATTATTTTATTTTTATTTATAAAATTATATATTAATTTTTAAAATAAAAAATTTATGATGATATTATTTAATATTTAACTAATAATAATGAATTATTTTTAATATTGACTGCATATATTTTATTTATTTATTAAAATATATATTAAATTAACAAATTCATTGCATTACGATATTTTATTCACGTACTGCCTTAACCCATCCCCATCCAATACAGCAAACGACCCTAAACGTTCTAGTTAATTGGTTTTCCTGAAAATAATAATATGGATATATAGATTGATTTGTCAATGCGTTTCATAATAATTTAAAATAATTCACATTAAAATCACGTTTAATCCGGAAAAGTTGTAGACTACAGTTCATGCTTTGCACCTTGGTGTATTGTATATTTGTATCGATAATATATAAATTTATAATTGTATTCTAGTATTTCTTTAGTCAAAAGATTGACCGAAAGTTTAATAACAAGAAATCAAACAAACTAATATTTTAAAAACAATCACTTTATTATAATACTAGGGAATTTGCCCGTGCTTCGCACACGGTAAGATTATAAACAATAAAGAAATTTAGATAATTTAAAAAAAGTTTTAAGAAATTTGAGCATTAGTAAATTTATACATAATTTATAAAAAATAAAGGAATTTAATTAATTTAAGTAACGTTTATTATAATAATCATAATTATAAATTTAAAATGTTACATATATTTTAAAAATATAAACAATCATCCCACGTAAAAAAAACAAATATGTCTAAAAATATTGAAACATTTCAAAACAATGAAGAAAAATTAAGTAACAATTATCCCATACGAAATAAAATTCAAATTCAAATATGTCTAAATTATTTAAACATTGTGCCTACTTATATCAAAGGTTTTAACACTGCAACAATCATCCTAGATTTTGCCCGTGCTCGCACCCACGTTTAAAAAAATATTAAAAATTAAAAAATATATGTAAATAAATTATTATCATTTTGTAGATAATTTTTTAATTTATCTAATCATTTTAATAAAATATATCTTTATTGTCTTCTATAAGAGTATAATAAATTTAACTAACACATGATAGAATATTATAAGAATATAATAATAAACTTCAAAAATATAAAATCATATAAATTAAAAATTAATTAATTTTTCAAATGAACGATTTGAAAACTTATTAATTCTAACAAACGATTGCAAAGTTGATCATTCGAATCTTTTAATTCTAGATCTCGGATCTATGAATAGGGATAACTCCGAAACTCAAAAATAAAATAATAAAATTTATAAATTAGACTCGATAATGGGTAAAAATATAAAAGTATTAATAATTTTTTTTCAAAATCATAAAATAATAATTAAATAAATAATCTTGGAAAATCAAATTTAATAAAAATATTATTCATATATTAGAATTATGAAAGATAAGTAAATAGATTTGTAATTCAAAAATGACAGAAATTAAAATAATGAAATATTTGTTAGAATTATGTTAAAATTGAATAGTTAAATTAATAAATATGGATTTATTGATTAATAAATACTTATTTGATTAATAAAATATTTTGATTCTATGTATACTAATTTTTAAAGATCTTGTCGGAATAAGTAATATGTAAATGTATACATATAAGTTTTTTCTATATAATAAATTATATATGAAATAAATAATTTCATATATATATATATATATTAAATATTTACAATAGAATTGATTTTTTTTCTAAATAAAGCCTTAGTAATTATAGTAATAAAATAGTAGATAATTAAATATAAGTTAATAAGTTAAATTTAGAATTGAATAAAAAATTAAATATAAATTTGAATCATGAATAAAATTAAATTAAAAAATAAATTTTAGTCATCTATAATAATTTGGAAAAAAAAGAACAACATTTATAACAAAAAGTCTATAATGAACAATAAAGATTATGGGTAAAATACTATATGTAACGACCGGGAAAATTACATATATTTTATAATATTTAAATATGTTTTTATTATAATTTATTGTGTTTTAGTTTATTTTTTTATACAATTATTTGTGTTTGGATTTTTAATAAATATAAAATTGTCTGTTATGTGTTATGTGACTTCTGTTTAGCCTAAAATATTTTATTTTATTTTGCTATAATTTTTGTTTCGTTAAAATAAAATTATTTTTTTATTTGTGATTATTAGACCTAGCCCGTGTAAGAGACTAAAGACCTTGTTTTGGTACCTTTATTTTTATGAAAATGATAAAATCCTCAAAATAAATTTATTTTATTATTTTTGGACCATTCATAATTTTTGGGGAATTTTGACATATATATTATACTTATTTGAAAATATTTATTTTTATATTTTTTCCCATAAAAATGATTTTTGGGCTCTTTATTTTAATTATGGGGTAAATTATCTTTTAATCAAATTTAAGCCCTAAATTTTTCAAAAGATATAAATAGATTTTTATTAATAAAATATTTATTTATATTTACTAAATATAGTAACTGCAGCTGTGTTATTCAGTTTGGGGGTGAAGTGAATTAGGGTTTATTGTTCTTGGATTAAATCAATCGGTTGAAGGTGATTTTTTTTCCGATTATAAGTAACCTATGCCTAGCCCTTGTCATGTATTAGCTGTGTATGCCATCAATTTCATATGTAGACTCTTTGATTTTACATTCGTTTTTAACTGTTTTTGTTGTTTAATTGTAAGTGATTTTCATTGATTGCTTGAATGATTTGAGGTCATGGCTATGTAGAGCGTAGCCTTGTGAGTCTACTCATGTTTTTATTTTGATTTTTAGAGCCAAATCGGGTCATCGAAATAGTTGACCGGTGTTCTTCATTTTTGGTCGGAATCTGAGCTCTGTTAGTTGTCTTTGCTTGCTATGCTCTTGAATATGTTGAGTAAATTGTTGTAAACGTATTAACATCGATTTGACTAAGTTTGTGTCTCGTTTGTGAGTCATCGGAGAAAACTCCGGTCGTCCTATTTGATGTTTTGGCCGGAGTATGGGTTACTGGTCTTGTTTCTTGTTCCAGGTAGCATGGTTGTATTGTTTGTGAGACTGTTGTCCCGTTATTTGTTGGTTATGTTGGTTCCTATATTATGTCACATTAAAACTTGGTGTTCTGTAGTATTTTGTTCCAGTATAAGTATCCCGTTCTTGTCATTCTCGTACAATCCCCCTCCCATTTTTATTCACTTTGATACATATTGTGTCAGTCTTTGCAATCAGCAGGAACCCTCACTATCATATACTGTTGCTATATATTTTTGGTGTCAGCAGGAACCATGAACTGGAAATAAGTAGTGTACTGGATCATTATAAGAGAAAAAAAACTTCTCGATTACATTTTCTATATATTTTTGGTGGCACTTATGACAATCTGTATTGTGGGGCTTCTTCTGCACTAACTTCATATATTACATATTACAAACGAATTATGTCTTCATAAGATGTAATTGCTTCAAGGACTTGCAAACCTGAATCAACAATAATAATGTGTTGCTACTAAGTTTTAGCGCCATTTTCAAAACTCTTATTCACTAGTTTACATATAGGTCATTAAAATAATATATAAAAGTTTACTTTCTTTTGACTTGGAAATCGATAGTTTAGCTAAGCGAGCAATGGGCTTGGAGGCTTTCAGGTTGCTAACTTGCTATTAATTCTTTGTTGGCAGATTTATTTTTTGTTGCTAATTTGTTGCCAGAACTTTAATAATGCTAGATTAGGCTTTCCTTAGAGACATACATAGTTGACATGCTACTTTCAAATTAGCTGATTTTTTTTAATATGCATGATTAACACGTCTAGAGTTAATGAAATATGTTTACATATCTATATGCTAATCTTCTTTTGTAGTGCACTGCTTCTTAGTGATCATGACTATAGGGATTGAAACACATCGCGATATACTAGTTTGTCATTAGGTGTTCTAAGGTTCTGATATACTAATTTAATACGCTGTTTAGGCTTTTGTATGCTATCATTTTAAACTTTTAGACATGTCATGAGACAACAATATCAGTTATTGGTTAGAGATTTGTTTGCAAGTCTCTCACTGCTTAGAGTTTGCCTTCCTCATTGTTATGGTTGTATTTATCAAAGTTGAAGTAGAGAAATGGATACCAGTATTCCTATCATTTGGTCACATTAGTTGCCATTAGATTTATACAAGGAAGAGAACATACATTTAAATTCAATCTGACTTCAATAACCAGATGCAGAAAAATGCTCATTGGTGGTGTTATATTATTTGATATAAGCCAATAAGTGAGATGCAGTACTGTATATGTTATATGTAGTTGCTTCATATGCAGTTTTTAAGTTATTTCCTATAGCTCATTAATTTTTATTTGAGTTATTATATTTTGGGTTCTATATATTATATCTTTATAAGTTGAACCACTATTCTGTAAATGTGATTCGATATTGCCTGCTTGGAATGCTTCAAGTTGCAATGACTTATCATCACCTGCATATTGATGTAAGAATTTTGTTAGTTGAATATTCTTGGTTTCTGTTTGCCTTGACATTATATGATGCATATTTGGTTCTGATTATAATTGTGTGTATCGTCCTTAAGCTTAGTACTTTTAATTTTATAAACACGCACAATGCCCTGCTAGTAAGAGCTGTCTTGGGAGTCCTGCGAGCTCCCTTGAATCTGCATCACTGCTAGTCACGGCCACTTAGATTTAGGGATATACATGTTCTTAAATTAATCTGTTTTGACCTCTATATGCTATCTAGTCTTGCCGTCAAATTTGGTACTTATGCATTTTAAATGATAAAAGATTGAGCATATCATTAAATGAGGATCGTGTATGTTTGTACTTGCTATATGATAGACTTGCACCTGGAACATAAATTATTTGTATTTCAAAAATCAATTTGATTTGATTATTTTAATTTATTTGGATAATAACTTAATTAATTATAATTAGTTGATTGATTTATTTTAATCAATTAATTTAATTAATTAAATATTATTTAAATATAATTAAAAATAATTGAATTCAATTAGTTTGGGAAATAAAAATAATTTATTTATTTGTAATTATTTAATAATCTCTTTAACCGTTTTAAACGAAACCAATTGGTTTGAGACCCCCTTAAAAATAATCCGGAAGTTCTAAAAATAGTTTCAATTCTCTAATTTATTTATAAACCCGGATTAATATTTTATTAAATATTTAGGGATCCAATAATTATCCAGAGTGGATAATAATGATCCACTTTGACTCAAATAATATTTTAGAGTCTATTTTTATTTATTTGACTGCTCTTTAATTTGTGAGTCTTAGCTGCTATATGATTTTTGTGCTTCTTCGCTTGCTAATTGATGTTACTTGTTTATTAATTATTATTTGGTGTTCGTTATTAATAGTACGCATGGGTAGAAACTAGAACTAAACTAGAATATTTTATTTGTAGATACGAGCGGAGTACTAGTTAGAAGGGCAGTGTAGTAGTCCCATTTCCCGCTTTAAGGCAGCTGTGATATCAGACAAGTATTTTCTCCTTGATCATTTTAAACACTTTTGTTTTACTGTTTCAATTATTCATATTATGATAAATAGTTATTGTTCGGAGCTATTTATGATTCCTGTTTTATTCTGTGCATCAGAGTTACTTGTTATTCGTACTCTGAATATTGGAAGTTCATTATAATAAACACGTCATATCTGGTGTTATCGTAGTAAATAATGGGGATATGACCTGTATTTAAAACTAAGCATACCTTTATTTATTTGGGGTTGCTCTATTGGATTGGATTTTAGCGTAAGAGAGGCCAGTAACAGACCCTGGTCCAGCATTGTGATATAATTTGCGTAAGAGGCTAGTGGGACTAGTCCAGCGGTGTTAAGGAGGATATGGTAACCAATCCATCTTCCTATAGGCTAACATTATTTGCCTATTTTGGTACCTATATTTTGAAATCCTTGTTATATCTATGGGTATAGAAATGTACCGATGAGCTATAAAGGGGTCCTATTGCTTTTGAACCTGATCAGGGGGCAATAGTGTTTATTTGTGTTATCCAATCCTTATTGCCTGTGTGGCTATTATATTTTGATTTTGAGCAGTTGACTCATTTTGATGACATACTGCATTGTTTCAGTGGAGATAAAATGTAATTTATTTACCGTTCCGTTTTTATAATAAACTGTTTTATATTCCGTTCTCTATACAGATCTCATATCTTGACTTAATTTCAATTGTTCATATACTTGCTGAGCATTTCTCTGGCTCACTCGTGCTTTTTATTAAATTCTGCCAGATATCCAGTATGAGCCTCAGGTGTTAGGGTGGCTTGCTTCTCGGGGTTCCCAGGTGTTTAGTTATTTACAGTTTTGATGTAGATAGAATGTGTAATAAAATAAATTTAGACTTAAAACTTATCTAGACTTGTGGATTTGAGTTTGTGTATTAGTAGTGGACTTGTAATAAAGTATTTGGATTTATTTTAGTTTCAGCTGCTTCATTTCATACTATAACCTGTTAACGATATTTGGTTTGGCGGGGTCAGTGCGCCTCTGATATATTATTGGGCCAGTGCGCCTCTGGTTTATATTATTTTATTGTCGTTATTGGTAGGTGACCCCCAGATCTAGACCCTGGGATTTGGAGGGCGTCACACTATAAGTCTATAAGACTATAATAATAAAATTATGTGTAATTAATTAAATTTTTAGAGAAAATAAAATAATAATTAAATAAATAGACTTAAAAAATATAACTGAGATAAATATTATTCAAATTATAATTACGAAATAAACTAAAAATTATATATAAAGATATTGGGTTATAGATCATTTATGGTAGAATTTATAAATGATGAAACAAAATAATAATGAAATGGGTAATAGGTAAGATGAATAAGAAAACTAATTATGGATTATGGATAAAATAAATAGATTTGAAATAATTGAACATATAACTCATTAATGAAAATAGGACATATCCATGAGTATTTGTAGGGTTGGAGTTGAATATTTGTAGGATTGGAATTAGGAAACTACTATTCACTATTATATATATAAAGATGCCATAAATTTTTATGGAATTTTAGTTGTGATTGACAATATACATTATTATTCAAAATTCTTTGGAATATATTATTGGAAAATGATATAATCTAATAATCAAAATCTTTAAAGTTTTATAATTATGGGGTCAATATTCGTGAAATAATAAAATAAATACAAAATATGACACGTGAAATCTAAATATTGAATAAATTAATTATAAAATAATGTAAATTGCATAAGGACTATAAAAAATATGATTATATGTGAGATAATGAAATTATAAATAATTATAAATTAAAATTTACTTTTTTTAACACCTCCTCATACTTTATATAATAAAAACTATATGGTCTAATGGTCTATCCATAGTTCATTATCAAGACAAACATTAATTAAACTCTCATTTTAATAAATAAATTTTATAAATTATAATAGTATGATTGTAAATTTACATGCAAAAATATACGACAATTGTAATTTATATCTCAATATAAAAAATTATCATATTTTACAATTATTTTACAATTTAATTTTTAGTTTGTGTGAAACACTATATAAAACTTGACAATAATATATTATTATTATTATTATTATATAAAATATAATAAATTGAAAAGTTTCTATTTCAATTTTTCTTAATAATTTAGTTTTTTCTATATAATTACTAATTAAATTTCATATTTTATCTATATAATTATATATTTTAGGTGTAGTTAATAATTTTATATAAATTAATATATACACACTCTAAATTTGTTGATGCACATATATTAAATTAAAAAAATATATCTTTATTTTGTTTATTTTTAAACTAATTGGATAAAAAATGTAATTATGTGGAGTAATCACATTATTTTCATACTATTAAACTTCTAAATTCACGATTATCATAAAAAATATATTAAAATATAATTTATCTATAACAATTATAAAATAATAATAAAAATTAGATATTTAATGAATTAATAATATATTAAATATTTCATTAAATTATTAGTTCTAAAATAATAACAACGATAAATTACTTCAATTTTAAAAATATTAAATATTAATAAATAAATATTTATAAAAAAAACTCTATACTTTGCTAGGTTAAAAATAATGTTAATACTTGAAAACCACACATACATATATTGTATTTTATTTTTGTAAAAAATTGAATGTGTAGTCTTGTTCTATTAAAAAAAATACATTTTTAAGAAATAAGATATGTATATAATTGTAATTAATACTAATTTCAAAAAAAATTGAATGTGTAGTCTTGTTCTATTAAAATATGATTTCTAAGCTACATATTAAATTTATTATACTATAATATCACATATATTATTTCATTTTTAAACGCTGAAAAATGATTAACTCAATTGAACACCAATTTATATCAATTTTTCTTTTCTCATTTACAAACATAAACACCTCTAACACTTAAATAAAATATACATTCCAATAAAAATATATTTTTTTGGATGCAAAAAATGACTTTAACTTTTAAAAAAACTATAACCAATTATATATTAGATCGATACTTCACTTATATATAAACCTTACCATATATAAGATTAAATAATTTACTATGTTTACACAACATGCCAAATAGATTGTAGGCCATTTTTTCTATACAATCATTATATCTAGCTTTAATACCTTCTTTTTATGCATTTAAGCAAATTAAAATTATAAATTTATTCTTGATAAAAATCATAAATTTATTATATTATATATTCTTTAATTAAACTTACTTTTTATATACTCGTCATTTTTATTATATGATTGAGGATCTTTTGAAAGAGAAGGATTATTTCCCTCAGATAGAAAAAGGAAAGATTTTGGATATTTCTGTAATACCTACCGTTGTAGGGCAACTTAAACAATGCTACAAACAATTATTTTACAAATATAACTATATATCCTCATTAACTATAACCCAAAAACATACTTTTAACTTCTAATACCAAAACACTGGTTCATAACATATGTGGTACCAATAAACCTACAATATAAATAGTATATTCAAATAAAGAATCAAATTTTCAAATGTTAAAAAAGAAACATACAATGTACTTGATTTTGTAAATTGCAGGTCTAAAGTCGGCCTTCACAAAATGAACAACATACCGATTTTTCAAAAATAAATTTATACAGTATCAAAAATATACAACCAAAACAAAGAAAATATAAAAACGCTGGTTTGCTTTTTATGAAAATTATATGCAATGTGAAACGTATATGTTCCACCACGTGCCGTATGTTTAAATATTCTTTCCCCAGCCAGAGTTTTGGATGTGGTGTTTTCAGGTGCAGGATAAAGCATGCCTTGACACAAAATAAAAAGAGTTTATGATTATGATTTCATGGACATGTATCGACTGAAATAGAAGAGTCTTCAACCAACATAGCAGGTGAACCTGCATTTATTCGATGCATCAATACTATTAACTAAAGTAGATACAGAAGAATATGGCAGAATGCATAAAATTGTCTGTTGGTTTTTTTTATATAAGAGAGGGAGGAATATAATATTCATTGGAAGCATGTGGTGGAAGCTTACAAACTTATAATTTTATTGCTCATAGAACTCTTTATATAGAGTTTACATCACACATATTTGCATGATTAGTGCCACCCATATAGCCTAATTACAAATCTTTTTACAATCAGCAACATTAAAGCATAATCAAACAATATTATAACTCTATTTAATATTTCAGTTACAATTTTGAATCATAATTCCAACATTGTCCCAAGTGACTCAGCAGTTCAAGAGCTTTCTGTTCAGAAAGAAGGCTCTTCCAGTGAGGATGTTCAGCCTCCTCCAGTTTCAAGCAAAGCACTCACTTTTCTCCTTCGGCCTGGCAGGGGTACTTCTGCAATAATACTATCGACATGATAAATCAGAATGGAAGTGCATTATACGAACCTTATTATTCAAGAACAGAAATCGTGCAGCCTGGGGGACATCCTTAGCCAGATAATGCAAGACCAATTATGGCTCAAGGACCGGCTTCGTAACCTCAGCTGTCACCTCTCCATGATCGTCATCGTGAAATTTATAGGCCATCACCCTGTCATAACATGTTACAAAAGGAGTCCCTTACAACTTTTTAAAGATAAACAAAATCATAAATATTTAACGCCTTAAAGCGTAGAGTATGGTTCGTACATGTGACATGAGGCTTTTGTGTATGAATTCTCCAGCTTTAAGAAAAGGAGGGTTATTCTTAAAATTATTTCTCCTTCTCCTGCTGCCTCTACCAAAGTGTGTGCCACTTCTATATCAAAATATGTGCAAACACTTGAACTCAATCATTAACAATCAATTACCATTTATTAGGAATAATAGAACTCCAACCCATAGCAATATAAAGTTGCAGTACCATCCCACTGATTTGCAGCTTGTTGAAGATACAACAAACAACACATTCAGGCCTACAGCTGCAGTACAACAAACACTATATTCAGGCGTGCAGACTGTAGCACTCTAGATTACCTGTAAATTGTACACAACTTCTCTTTTGATAAGATTTATTTTCCACTCTGTTATACACAGTAGAACATATTTGGCATGTGAGAATCTGAAATAAAGAGAATAAATGGAATGCAAGTACTATATCAAAACAATAAACCCATATTGGTAAACACCTGAAGGGCGAACTTTCATAATAGTGAAGTCATTCCCTGATCTTGTGCAAGGGTTTCCTGGAAACAATAAAAGAGAGCTTTCAATTTCCAGTCAATAGGTTAAAATTTTTTGATTCCGTAGAGGAAAAATATAAGTACCTTGTCTTCCAATCATCCCATGATCCCTCCACAAACACTTCATCGGCATCATAGCACCACGTTATCATTGTGGGAATTCCTTGCTCAGTCGACATGTCTTCAAACCCAGATGTAATTTGCATCCAGGAAGGATTTGGAATGTGCATCTCATCTCATCTGGCGTTTGCAAAGGAACTACTGGGGCCTAAAACTCACAATATACGCATGAGTGATGGTTAAAATATATATGATATATACATCAAAAAGCACAATATACAGGCCCTAACAAACATAAAAGAAGCAACTTTTTAAGCATTTATCAATAGAAGAAGCATATTTGGATATGATGAACATAAATAAGTAGATAAGTGCCAGAATTAAAAAAATAATTACCAAATTATAAATTAAGGTCATCTCACTGAGCATATTTAAACCTTTTCAATCCGATATATGTAAATCAAAAGTTGTATCCATCAGAAATAGCATTTTGCAGCCCCAAATTCATTTAATAAAACAAAAAAACAAAAACATGATAATAGCAAGAGCAGTGATAGTCGAAATGTCTATTTAATATACATTATTTCAATAAACATAATGAAGATGTAAATCTCAAAATGTTGATCATCAATGAGTAGAAAGTAACAAACTTCTGTAATTGGAATGAAAAAAATTTCAAATCCCAATTAAAAATCTTCTTAATATAATTTCTTCCAATCAAAAATAGCTTTTTCCTAATCCCAAATTTATTAACTCAATTTTATCAGCTTATCAAAAATAAAAGTACCATCTCTTATCATCACCAAGAACTCCAAAGATCAAAACTTTAATAGAAACCAAGGAATTAACCTGTTCAAAAATTGGCAATTAAATAAAAACTGGAGTGAAGTACTTGAAATAATTGATCAAGAACCTAAAAAGATTCAAACTTTACACCTAAAGAAGGCGGGAAAACAAATAGAAACTAAAGAGTTTGAAGAAAAAATTAAAAAGAAGAGACCTGTGGAGTGAACATCAATGGGGATTGAGCAGCCCTGGGGCTAAAAGGAGGAGAACACCACCGTCCTCAGCCACCATACCACCACCTGCAGATGGGCTATCAAGGTCAACATCTTCCCTACTGCATTAGCTAGCTTCTCCACAGGGTTCATGTAAAATCCAATGCTTTCGATCCCATAAGCCTGGTAGGTCCCGGAAAAACCATAAAATTTACCACCAACCTTATAATTGAAGTTAGTAATCTGGACAGATTTATCAGGAGTGCGTGGAGTGTATAATCTTCTTAGCAAATTGTCCACTGATATATTAAGTACATGATCCTAAACAAAGGTTCATGTACTAAAACCTGAACCATTCAAGACTTAAAAAACACATGGATATAGCTATAACATATAATCATTTGAGCAACTGAGGTTTGATTTCCACCTTGATAAGTTATGTCATGTCTTTTTAATTAGACTGCGATGACCCAAACTACCATTTCTACTCCAGATTCCTTCTTCTAGAAACATCTAGAGGCCACCTCGAGGATATATGGAAAACAATGATCCAGTTTCTTCAAATGATGAAATGTACACCGTTTGATCCACTGCTGATCATATGGAAGGTATGCTTGAATTGAGTGGTCATAACTGCAGACAAAGATTTAGATACATAATTATCTTTCCCAAGTTATTTCAAGCTAACAACTTTAGAAAACATTTCAATTCCAAGGTCTTAAATGAGAGAGAGAGATGACATACACTAAAGAACTCATATCACCAAACCCGTCGATCTGTCCTCTCCCTCTACCTCGGGCTCCGCCACATCCTCGCCAATACGAATTTAATATTTTAATCAGGTCCAATATAATTTAATACTAATAAAAAAATTGATGTTTACAATAAAAGGTGGTTTCTGTTATAAATAAGGAGAAGAGAAAGTACTTTCGGTGAAACCCATATCAATCCATATCTCTAAATGTGATATGCAACAGTAACTCTAGCTTCTCTCATCAAAGCTACAGCAAACAAAACAAATATTTTCCGGCATATATATCAACAGGATTCATACAACATTTGGATACTGCAACATAAAAATTAAATTATACACCCATAATAAAACTAATATGAGTATAGCAATCTCAAGCCTTAATGGAGTACACCATACCACGTTTAGCCTTAGAAGGAGACAACAGGTTAGACACGGGCCTCCGTTTCTGACCTGATAAAACAATAAAATCACGCACAAACGATCAAACAACAGTTTAAACATATAAAACACACGAAAAACTGTAAGAGTAACCTGAATTCTCATCCATTCTTGATCTATTAGACATCTGCGAGTACGGGTTTTAGGATCAAATATGGTGATTCGGATCAGCTGATTCATGAAATATATTCTCTCAGCAAATGAGCAGATTACCGTGTAATTCAAAATTGATATAGCTGATTAGGACCGACGTGATTGGAGGCATAATAGGGGGATCACGTAAAATTAGAATTTCTACATGCAGCGTGTGTATTAAGTTTGTGTGTATTAGATTAGGAAGTAAGTTAGATTAAAAATTGGATCCGATTGAATTTGAATTTGTTACGTATGGATTAAGATATAAGGTTTTCACTTATAGCAAAGGTTTTAACACTGCAACAAAGAAGTAACTCATAAATCCCAATATACATAAAGAATTAACCATTAGCATAAACCCGATTACAGATAAAGGAAGACTTGAAAACTCTAATTAACACCGTTAGCAACAAAAAATGAATCGGAGAACATACCTTTACAATAGTGCAAATCCAATGTGAGAACATTCCCGTAAACAAAGAAGCACCGTAATTTGTATCTTCTTTTTCTGGATTTACTATATTGCATCCTGCAATCATTTTTGTTCTAATCAAATTGTAAGTAAACACAGTTAATGCGGGATTTTTATGGAAATGATGTCTGATTGTGTGAAGCATACGTGTCTTGGTGAATAATACGGGTTAAACCCGGGTTATAGTTGGGTGAAGTTAAATGAATATATTGATAGTATATTTTAGAAACGGGTAAAACCCAACACAAAAATGAACTATCCAATTTGAGTAAATTACTAAGATACCCAAGAATATGCAGTAAATTTTAAAATTTTAAAAGGATACAATAGTAAATTTAAGGAAAAAAATAACACATATTAAGAATATATAGATATAGATATAGATATATATAATCCTGGTACTGATCAATTTGGATGTGAAGTCGGTTTAAAAAAAGCCGGGGTTTAAAAAAAGCCGGTTTGGTTATCATCATTTGGGTGGGTCATGGACTCATGGCATGGGTGCATGTTTATCTATTAGAAATTCAGAATATATATCCATAAATATATAAACTACGAAGTAATTCATTATAGGACACATTTAACATGTGATGATGTGAACAATTAACATCACAGCATACGCTAATTTGTACATTTGCACTAGCAACTTCCCTGTATATGCAATATGAATCACCTCGGTCAGTCCGTCGTATACATAATTTTACAATGTTTAATTAGTCTTATATCTATAATTTGATACTAAAAAATTTATCAGTTCAATATTACAATACTTAACATATATATAATATAGTAAAATATTATATTTTATACTAAATATAAAATTAAATATAATAATTATTATTATTGCACATGTATGTGAAAAAATAAGTAAAATGGTTGATTAAAATAATGAGCACAAATATAATTGTATACTTAAAAATAAGGTGGTTGAAAATTTAACCAATTTAGATCTATTTAATATTATTTAAATATAAAATTTATTTTCAACATCAAAATTTTCTTTTTAATTTTATAATATAATTACAATAATTATATTTATATTAGCATTAAAATTGGACATGTTCCTGGACTTTAAAAAAGCTGATTTTAGATTTATTTTACTTATATATTAGCACTAGCTTATAACACATGATATACACAAATTATATATAATTAATTGTATGAAATGACAACTTCATTTCCTTTCTATGATTAAATTAAACCTTTTTTATATATTAAAGTTTAATATTATGCTCCCTTCTATTTTATTCTGATGCCCATTAATAATTCATACGTCCCCTAAATCGTCTATCTCATCTAAATTAATAAATCATTTAGAGAGGTCATTTGGTATGCATTTATTTATTTAAAAAGTTAAAATTTTCAAAATTTTAATATTTAACATAATTTTTTAATTATTAAAAATATAGGAAGTGAAAATTACTGTAAAAATTTAAAATAGAAGTTTAAATACCACATGATTGGAGAATTAGTTCACCCAGACAGCTGCTTATTCAATCTTCTCCTATCAATTATCCACAGAATTACAAAAGACTTGTTATATATCTAATAAAAATTAACATTGTCTGAAGAGAATGAAAGATTCAACGGGGAGTCCAATTTTGATTGTATTTATAGATACAGTATGAGTTTTATTTAATAAATTGATTCCTTTTCTAAAAAAATCATATTAAAAAATAAAAAATTATACAAAATTAATATTAATTACAAAATCTACCGTGTTAAACAAATAGAACTATATTATTTTCTAGGAATTTAATGTTAATAGGAAATACTATTCATTATAAAAAGTTAATTATTTTATCATACCAAATTAACGACAGCATATTATCCGAACTCTGAACTATAATCTCAAGTAAAATTGTCAACTACATAAGAATTTATTAAATTTTTACAAAATTGAATAAAATTAATAAAGATTACACTAATTGCCTGTTTGGAAGCATGAATTTCATTTAAAATTCTGAATTTGATCAAATAACATGTTTGAGTAATCATAAAAATTTGGATTTGGATTTTGTTTGAATTCCAAGGAATTCAAATATCTGTACAAATATGAGAATTTGAAATAACAATTTGAATCCTATAATTTGAAATCCATCATTTCAAATGAAATCAAAGTTATCAAACATAATGTAATGTTAATTACTATAAAAAGTAAATCGTTGATTGTTTTGAACCTGAACCTCCAATTTTTGGAAAATAGGAAGGCCTGGGATTTTTAACAGTAATATCATTATGTCGGTGTAATTAAACACGTGCCAATGGAGTTGAAGCTAAAATATCCAAGCTAGAAAGAAAGAAACAGCCAACTATGCACTTTATTTTAAAGTTGCAACACCGACCTTGTCGGCTGCCAGCTCTATCTTTCTCTCACAAATTCACAATAACCATAAACCAGATCGATGCGAGTTACATTCCTTCATTCGTTTGTAGAGAGAGAAAGTCAATGCTGCAATCTGATTGGTGGGTGGTAGTAAACAAACATAAAATACAGGTAATTATATACTACTGCATATAATTTTGACCTAATATTATTAGTACATGCTAGTATATATGTGGCTTTCCTTGTCTAGTTCTCCAACTATCTTTGAATAATCTTCATATATCTCGCCTCGCCATACACACCGTTTTTCCGTGTTTTGACTTTGCAAATTTGTGTGTATATATAAGATCAAACCCCCTCTACTTACATTTCAAACCATTTCTAAACAACTCAACACTTCTATTTATCTACCATCCTTGTCTACTCTCAATCAAACAAAAACAGATTAATCATAATACTTCTATCTTCATATATAACATTTTTTCTGTTTTATATAATACAGTAACATTTTATATATATACGTGATCATTCTACAGATTATATTTTAGTTTCTAATGGATGAGATTGAAGTTCCTTCATTTTTTCTGTGCCCCATCTCTCTAGAGATCATGAAAGATCCTGTCATACTCTCAACGGGGATTACATATGATCGGACGAGCATCGAAAAATGGATATTTTCGAGGAAAAACAACACTTGTCCAGTAACCAAACAGGTCCTTATTGATACAGAGTTGACTCCTAACCATACACTAAGACGACTCATTCAAGCATGGTGCACCCTCAATGCATCATATGGCATCCAAAGAATCCCAACTCCAAGACCTCCCGTTAGTACATCTCAAATTTCCAAACTTATTAAGGATTCCAAAACTCCTAAGCTTCAAGTGCAATGCCTTAAAAGGCTCAAATCCATTGCATCAGAAAATGAGACGAATAAACGTTTTATGGAAGCAGCCGGAGCAGCAAATTTCTTGGCCTCAATCATTCAAAACGTTAAGAGATCATCAGATGATCAAGTGCTCGAAGAGTTTGAATTAACAAAGCCTGAAGATGACGCACTGAGCATTCTATATCAACTCCAGTTATCCGAAACAAGCCTAAAGTCTTTAATAGGAGAGAACAGTGAACTTATCGAGTCCATAATCCCTTTCATGAAGTCGGAAAACTATGAATCACGTACTTACTCCATTCTACTGCTAAAATCGATCTTCAGTGTTGTGGATCAAGTAGAAATGATGACTTTTAGAGGGGAACTATTTAGAGAAATAGTTCATGTTTTAAAAGATGAAATCTCTCCCAAGGCCACTAAAGCTGCATTTCAACTACTAATAAATCTATGTCCAGTGGGCCGAAATAGGATCAAAGCATCAGAAGCTGGAGTTGTTCAAGTAATTGTTGATTTCCTACTTTCTCATCCGTCTGATCGGAGGTTTTGCGAAATGGCTTTAACAGTGCTTGATCTGCTGTGTCAATGTGCCGAAGGGAGATCAGAGTTGTTGAAACACGGAGCTGGATTAGCTGTCGTTTCGAAAAGAATACTTAGGGTTTCGCGATTGGCGAGTGATAGGGGTGTAAGGATTATACATTCTATTGCAAAGTTTTCGGGCAGTCGTTCAAGTGTTCTTCAAGAAATGTTGCAGCTTGGAGTTGTATCAAAGTTGTGTTTGGTGCTTCAAGTGGATTGCGGAAGCAAGACCAAGGAAAAAGCTACTGAGATTCTTAAAATGCATTCCAGGGCTTGGAAGAATTCTTCCTGTTTGGCCATGGCTGTACCTTCTTCATATCCAGCTTGATCAAAGATCAACAGAAGTACAGAACTATTTACATTCAGTATATTTTGTGTAGAAACAATTTTGATTTTCATTTGTACATGATCGAAATTTTGACATGAAATTTTAGAAATGTCTCTAGGGGATACATATCGAATAAAACTGATTTATTTTTTGTTAATTTGCAATCATGACTAATTTATACTAGTGCTCAATCTTGATCTTCTCTTCACCCCCACCCCCTCTATTTTCTCAACTTCTATTTATATATGAAGCATTGAAGCCTCTAAATAAAATTTTAACAAGCGTTACATGTATAATTAAAAGGTATTATATCATATGGTAATTTACGATTGTATTATGGTATATGTATTGTGTGGTAACAATTATTCTGGAAATTAGATTGATACCATGTTTAATGAAAATTAAGTGATTAATAAATTATTGAGTTCCCTACTTCCCCTGATTGTGCGGTTAATTGTGAGTTATAATTTATTTTTATATATTAATGGTTGCGAAAAAAGTCATATGAAAGTTATTGTTTCATATGTTATATATTATCAGATCAAAAATTATGTTAATTTGTATGATAACTCCCGTAACGCCTGGATCTTTCGTTCTTGAGATTTCGGGATTGTGCGATGTTGGTGTTGGATGAGGAGTAGTGTGTGATAGCAAAGTGTATAACTTCTAAATCCTACTCCCGCTTAGCAAAAAAAAAACGTATTATTTTCCTCCTATTTACAGGCTGAGAATTAGGATTTAGGTATCTGTACTTGGAATCCTGATCCTCAAATCTCTAACATTAATTCTTCTACCTGGTCCCGAGATGGTACTAAATTGGAACGGGTTCGGCATATATAAAACTTGTTTGCCTTGGTTAATTAATTAGATCGATTTTATATTACTTGTAATTTTCAAATTTAAAAATCTAATTAAAAGTGTTGGATTATGGTGTGAATTTTATATTGTGAGTAGATAAACGTTTTATTGAAAATATTATTTTATATCATTACAAAAACAAATATTTTTTAAGTTACAATTAAAAATGCACTTGGTTACTTAAATTTTAAGCAAACATGTTTTAAATTTTTTCCCGTCTTAATAGCAGAAATTCCGACAAATATTTATGTGTGAACGGACTAATTAGTGCTCACCTGAAATATTTAATTTAATAAATAAAATATATAATTTCTAATAATTAAATAGCATCCGACCTTATTTGCAGACCCCAGTTCTCTTTCCTCGTAATAACAATACGAGTACGACCTAGCAGCAGCAGAAAAAAAACGAACGAGTACACATGCAAATTACTGTACTGAGAGCTATTTCATCCATTCATGCAAATCTGTCATATTAGGAGAGAACTGAAGTGTCAAGTGCCAAGTGTCATTTAACTGTTCTAGATTTGAGAAAATATTAACTACTAAGCTGGAACTTGAAAGATAATACTTGTAGGGTCTTTGGCTAAGCTAATTCAATTAACTCTGTTTAAACAGTATTCCTATTTATCGTCTCGCCATACACTCCGTTTTTCCGTGTTTTGACTTTGTTGAGTGTCCACTCCCCCCGCCGATATATAAGTACGAACAAACCCCCTTAACTATACTCCATCACTTCTTAATTGTATCTGCCTTGTCTGTTCTCTATCTAACTAATATACAAAAACAGATCACTCATATCTCCATCTTCAACAACATAAATTATCTTCTTTTTTTTTTATATAACATCTCATATCTATCTATATACTCATTAATTCTACACTTCGTATATTCGTTTCGAATGGGCGATCGGATGAGCATTGAAAAATGGATATTTTACATGTATAATAAAATTTTAAAGTTCTCAAATTTGGTTTAGAATTAGGTAAGAAATGTTTTATTTGAGATAACTTATAAATTAATTAGTTGTATATTTTATAATAAATTGAGATGGGGCCTGCCATTTAAAATTCATTTTTGGAATCTTAATCTTACTGGCAGTATATAATAATATACATGTATATGGATATTCTTTTCCATGTATCAAGTAGAATTTAAAAAACATAAAACTATCTTTGTTGATTATTTCAAATTAATATATGATTTTCAAATTGTAATATATTACCTTGAAATTGTTGAAACAATGAACCTCATGTTTACGAATACACTTTCCTAACATCAAATGAATCAATTTCAAGAATGAACGGAATAAACCATAATTTCTCGTAAATAAACCAACCTTGTACAATGCCAAATACTTGTAATCCATCATAAACCCATAATACAATAAAATATAATTATCCACACAATATATTAGGGATCTGTTGCATGTGGTTTTAAGCATGGACCAGGCGCACCTGGATTTGTTAAGAAGGAGGGTGCGCCCTCTTCTAATAGAAGTTGGTGTGACCTCTTGTTGTCATCCACGTGGGTTCATTAAAACTCCGCATTTACGCGTGTCAATCTCTGTCAATGCTAATTGAATGTCATAGTTCCATATTCCTCGAGTTGTCCTCGTAGGGGAGATATAGTGTGCTGCTAACCTTATCTCGGAAGATCATTTTCCTGTAATCAGTCGGGTTTCTCTCGTCTAGGGGCTCAGGACGTGACCTACATTTGCGGTGGATCTAGTGCTGGCCTCCAGTCAAAGTATCAGAGGAAATAGTTGTAGTGACCGGCTAGAGCACACGATTTTCGGGTCAATGTCGGATCCATGGAGTCCTTGGGTTTTATACTGGGTTTTGACCTATCCGAACAAACACGAATGTAGAGTCATCTTCGAGGAAGGTTCATCTTGACAGTTACCTAATTTAATCCAAATTAGGGTTCTGTTTTCCTAAAGGGCCTTTACTTTGCCAAGAATTACGTGAGTTTGATCCTCTATTTTCCCTATAAATAGAGGTACGTAGCCACATTTTTGGGGGTCAGAATTATTAGAGATCACAACCGTCAGAGAATAAAAACTCTAGTTATTCTGAGACCTAGCAATCTCAGCCCCCAATCTCATACAAACCACCACGCTTAGGTGATATCCAGCCGCGTCAGATCTTTTTCTGGCAAAGAACCTCGATCTTTGTTGATTACCAGATTTCTCCATCAACAAACTGGCGCTAGAAAGAGGGGTCTCTCATCATATAAGGAGAAAAGATATCACAACCACAAGATCATCGGATGAATGGCAGGAAGGAAGAAGAAGCACAGTCACCTGACCGGAGTCATGGTCAGAACAACCAAAACTATCATGATCATGATGAGTATGTTCCAGAGAACGTGGACATTCTCACTGGTGTTAATCAGACTGTTAGAAGACCTCTTCCCATTATGATGACTAACAAGGATATGATGGAGCAATTATTTTTTATTGGAGACACGGTTATGAGTCTCCATGAGAATTTTCAGGGATTTGATGATCGCATGTGCACTCTTGAGCGTCGTTCTGGTAAGGAGCCAATGATAGAAGAAGGGAGTCATACCCATAACGAAGAAAGAGGAAGACTAGAAGATACTCGTGATGATAGGTTCCATGGAGTCACCCCAGAAGGCTAGAATTTGGGAGCAGTACTACCAACTAGAACCATCATGAAAATCCTGAGAAGATGATGATTCCCGTAGGAGAAGCCCAACGACCTCCACATCCACATCGCTCAGGCCGCACCTCTGAAAGGTGGCGTGATACTCAGGTAACCCACGAACACAATAGAGTTTATATTCGCGATATGACTGGTAGGTCAATTTTGTAGGAAGAGACGAGAGACTCAACTCACATGAGAGAAGAAAGGGCAAGGGAAATACATATCATCAATCCTCTACCCCTAAGGTCCATCGACCCGGATGAAAGTTTTCTATGAAACATTGATCCACGCACTCGTGAAACTCTCTTAAATCAAGTTCGAAGAAGGGATGATAATTTTGTGAATCGTAGGCCTCTTCCTCATTGGAGGCACCACAACGCCGAACCATCATCATCTCTGCCTACTTTGAAAGCTCCTCAAAGGGCAGGCGTCACACCCCTCGATGACAAAATAATCAGAGTACTGAGAATCCTCATCCTCCTCCAGAAACACATCAAGGCACGCCTCCACCTCCTCCAATCATCCAGACCACGCCCGTACTTCCTTCTACTGTCTTGGGTGCGCCTCAGCCCCCATCATTAATCAGGTCACACCAGCTTCCAACTCAGGTAACAATAATCAGGACATGCCCACATCTCAGGGCGCGCCCTCATTCAATGCATCCCAGGTCAGTCCTCTAGCACAACTCTCGGGTATGCAAAATTTTCCAGGTGTGGGTAATGTAAATGTTGATGAATTGAAAAAGCTTTTCACCCACTTTGATGGAGGAAGGTCCACAACTCTGGTACAGGCCCCTTCTTTCTTCTCTCAAGCGGTAAGGGAGGCCCCACTTCTACAAGGTTATTGAAGAACTACTGATCTCCGCTATCATGGGAATTCCGACCCAGTTGAATATTTGGGAAAATTTAATACTGATATGGATGTCTATCAGGTGCCTGACTTGGCTAGATGTAGGCTTTTGGCTGCTATACTGAAGGACAGTGTTCAAGTATGGTTTCAGAAGTTGGGAGCAAATATGGTCACGCCATGGGATCAAATGCAATTTCTCTTCCTAACACAATTTTAAGATGCAGTAAAATATGCTCCTCCGGACACAACTCTAGCTAATTTCAAATAAAGGGACAATGAATCCCTCCAAGCATACTTCAAAAGATTCAACTCTGAAGCCACAGGGGTAAGAGGGGAACCAGATGATACCTTGAAGAGTTTTCTCATTGCATGTTTGAAGGTTGAGACATATTTTTGGAATCATTTGCAGGGGAAAGAACCATCGACTTTGGCCTCCCTCTATGCCGAGGTAGAGCCATTCAAAAGAATCAAACAATCCTTAGAATACAGTATGCAATCAGAGTCAAAGTTCAAAGTCAAGAAGAGGGATAAGACTCCACCATCTGAATATAGGGGAAAGCCTAAGAGCCCGAATAGGGTGAACATGATACACAACAAAAGGAACTGGAGCCCTCCACCTTTCTACGAGAGTAGAAGAGATGGGTATACTCATCTAGTTGCTGGAGTAGAACATATTTATGAAGTCAACAAAAATAAGGGTTTATTCAGGAGGCCTCCTCCCCCATTAGCTTGGTAAATCAAGGATTAGAAGAAGTATTGCGAGTATCATGAATCTGCTGGGCACGACACTCATGAATGTCGACAACTGAAAGATGAAGTTGAAGTATTAATAAAGAAAGGACATCTCACTGAATGGGTGAAGAAATACAGAGTTGATCATCATACCCCAAGAAGAGACAGTAGACCCGACCTAGGAGCCAGCAATCAGGAGCCAGCCTCGGATCCTAGTTTTGTTATGGCCAACAGTATACACACTATTTTTGAGGGACACCATATTGCAGGAGATGGTAGAAACACAATGGAAAGATACGCGAAAGAAGCCAAGTACCGACCTCTCACTAATGTCAACAATTTATCTTCAAGGCCTATAAAGCTTTTCAAGGGAGAATCCACATACATTACTTTCACCTAGGAGGGTGTCAAATGAGTATATCACCCATTTGACCTATCTAGATAAGCCTGAATGTAGTACGTAGTGGACCGGCTAGAGCCCACGGTTTCCGAGTCAATATCGGATCCATGAAGTCCTTGGGCTTTATATTGGTCTTTGACCTATCCAGATAAACCTGAATGTAGAGTCATCTTCCAGGAAGGTTCCTCTTGATAGTTACTTAATTTGATCCAAATTAGGGTTATGTTCTCCTAACAGACCTCTATTTTGCCAAAAACTACGTGGGTTTGATCGTTTATTTCCCCTATAAATAGAGGTACGTAGACACATTGTTAGGAGTCAGAATTATTAGAGCTCATAGCCGTCAGAAAACAAAAGATCTAGTTATTCTGAAACCTAGCAATCTCAGCCCCCAATCTCATACAAACCACAACGCTCCGGCGCTATTCAGCCGCATCAAATCTTTTTCCGGCAAAGAATCTCGATCTTTGTTGATTACTAGATTTCTCCATCAACAGGGTCGTTTGGTTTAAAAAGTGGTATCATGTTGAAATCACGAATCGAGTTAAGGTGTACGGATATGAAGTATCATTCCTGATATCATGTGTTTAGTTGAACGTTGAATGGTGGAATGAATTTGTTAATTTAATATTTTTTTAATAATAATATATATATATATAGTTAACATGAAAAATAAATGACTACTCTATTGTTTATTAAATATTAAACAATATTATTGTAATTTTTTTTATTTTAAAAATTAACATATAATTTTATAAATAAAAATAAAAGTAAGAAATTTTTGATTTGATTGGTCATACCTACCTCGTATAAGGTATCAGAAATTCATACCGCGTTTGAGTTATGAATTTTAAAATTAAAAATTTTCAACTAAACACCAACTATAAATTTGGAATGGACAAAGCACTGATAACTAGAATTCACGTACCAAATTACCCTTATATAACAAACAGTAGTACGTATCAAATTGGTAATTATATCCTTGCGATACTCTTACGAGTTACAATTATCATAATTAGTGTAACCTACTATATGCCATGTTAATAAGTATGAATATATATAGAGTTAAAAGTTGAAGTATATGCAACCTATAAAACAATACATGAATTTTTAGAGTTAAAAATTATACTTATTTTAACAAGAAAACCCAATCTTTCCATTAAGGACTGTCGGCAGCCAGCTGTCGATCTTTTTACCCGCAATACCTGTACATACATAAATCTGACTATATTGAGTACAGTATATTTCAAATTTAGAGTGAGAAAATCAATGCGAATCTACCATATATATATATATATAATTAAGAGAGAAAATCCAAACACTTTCTGTCATCTGATGTTGCTTACATATATATAAATAATAATTGAACTACAAATTGGGTATACTTAGCCGGCTTTCCTTAGCTAATTTTCTAAGTCTCTTTGAATAGTCTTCGTATATCTCGTCTCGCCATACACTCCGTGTTTTGACATTGTAGGCCTTAATTGGGTATCGATCCTCTCTCCCTCCCCACTTATATAAAGACCAAACCCCCTCTACTATACTCCAAATCATTTCTAAACACCTTTGTATAACTAACTACCTTCCTTACTCTCAAACAAACACAAACGCAAAGAGATCACCCATATTTCCATCAAATTTCCTTGTTTGTTTCATATAACAACAAACATCTTATACAAACTTCACATACTACTTTCTAATGGACGAGATTGATGTCCCTTCATTTTTTCTTTGCCCTATCTCTCTAGAGATCATGAAAGATCCTGTCATACTCTCAACGGGGATAACTTATGATCGGATGAGCATCGAAAAATGGATATTTTCGAGGAAAAATAACACTTGCCCGGTAACCAAACAGGTTCTTACTGATATAGACTTGACTCCTAACCATACCTTAAGAAGACTCATTCAAGCATGGTGCACCCTTAATGCATCATGCGGCATCCAGAGAATCCCAACTCCAAGACTTCCTATTAATACATCTCAAATTTCGAAACTCCTCAAGGATTCTAAATCTCCTAAGCTTCAAATGCGATGCCTCAAAAGACTCAAATCCATTGCATCAGAAAATGAGACAAATAAACGTTATATGGAAGCAGCAGGAGCAGCTAATTTCTTGGCCTCGGTCATTATAAAAGCAGAGAGATCATCAGAAGATCAAGTGCTCGAGGAGGAATTTGAATTAACAAAGCCTGAAGATGAGGCACTAAGCATTCTATATCAACTCCAACTATCTGAAACAAGCCTCAAGTCTCTAATTGGAGGAAACAGTGAATTCATCGAGTCAATGATCCGTTTCATGAAGTCTGAAAACTATGAATCACGTACCTATGCTGTTTTACTACTAAAAGAAATCTTCAGTGTTGTGGATCAAGTAGAAATGATGACTTTTAGAGGCGAGATGTTAAAAGAAATAGTTGGTGTTTTAAAAGATGAAATATCACCCAAGGCCTCTAAAGCTGCATTGCAACTACTAATAAATCTATGTCCGGTGGGCCGAAATAGGATCAAAGCATCAGAAGCCGGAGTTGTTCAAGTAATTGTTGATTTCCTGCTTTCTCATCCGTTGGATAGGAAGTTCTCTGAAATGGCTTTAACTGTGCTTGATCTGCTGTGCCAATGTGCTGAAGGGAGATCGGAGCTATTGAAACACGGAGCTGGATTAGCTGTCGTTTCGAAAAGAATACTTAGGGTTTCGCGATTGGCGAGTGATAGGGGAGTAAGGATTATACATTCTATTGCAAAGTTTTCGGGCACTAGTTCAAGTGTTCTTCAAGAAATGTTGCAGCTCGGAGTTGTATCAAAGTTGTGTTTGGTGCTTCAAGTGGATTGCGGAAGCAAGACCAAGGAAAAAGCTACTGAGATTCTTAATATACATTCCAGGGCTTGGAAGAATTCTCCGTGTTTGGCCATTACTGTACCTTCTTATCCAGCTTAATTAATGAAGACCAAGAGATCCAATTAATGATCCATAGATAAAATTGCAGATTTAGCTGCTCCTTATTTAAAACAATATTTAATTTTTGTACATGATAGAATTATTTGTATATAATTAGGGTATACAAATCTCTAGCCGGAAATTTATATAAATTTGATTTTGTTTTATATACAATTTGCAACGCTGAGCAATTTTTTTTATCTTTTGCACATAAGTACGAAGAATTAAGTAGACCCAACTTGAGCACGGTTATATAATTCAAGTGATATAGAGTTTATCCTTTGTCGTCCCAGATTCGGGTTTCATTCTAACTCACTCCAAAATTTGTTAAAACAGATATTCATTTGTAAGGTTATTAACTTAATTATTTTTTTAAAAAAAGTATACCCAACTTGCGCCAAAATTAAATTTCTGTGAATCGTAAAACTTCACTAATCAGTTCCTCTTGATAATGGTTCTATACGCACAAGATGATGTATGTTATTTATGAAGCTTCTAGGAAAAAAAATTATCAAACAACTTGCACAGAGTCGAGAAGGGAATGCATGATACGTGCGCTATAAATATTCAATATTTAGATGGAGGAGGTCCCCGTAAAGTAATAAATGAGCTGTCCATATTCAGAGCCGCAATGGTGGAATGAAAGTTTGCATGTCAAAGTAAATGCTCCGCAGAAAATAGACATAAATAATACACGCGCTTGGGGGTTATAATTGAGTGGACTGTAGTACAGTATTCCTACCTCCTTTTCAAAATACGTACATGTACCTGGACAACTAAAATACTTCCCAATTTAATTTTTGTATATATATGCTAAAATGTATTAAAAAATATAGCTTCATAACTTAATTTATTTCTAAATAATGATAGTTTCACGATACTGGTAAGTGGTACATGGTTAAAAGCAGAATCTTTAGTCATTTACTAGTACTAGTATATAATGAACAGCTTGCCCATGCAGTTATCCATTTGTGATTTAAAACATGAAGAAAGTAAATTTATAGCTTCAACTAAGCTCTTGAAAAGAAGTTCCTGACAAGTATTAAAAAAAACTACTCTACTAGTTTTAATTACCATAAATCATTACCTGAACATTGTACGTTATGTCTATATATTAATTTTTTTATATAATTTTCAGTAGTGTTAAAAAAGAAAAAAAATACCCTGGCTGGCTTCTCACAAGACCTGAGAATTTAGAGTCATACATCGAACTGACTATATATACCTTGATCTGATATGTAATTAACCTTTTGGAATGGTTAAGTCGATCTGTCATTATTTCATAGTAAAATCCATTACGCATATATATATATATATATATATATATATATAATATAGCATTCAAAAGAACAATACGCATACATACATACATATATATATGTGAATATATATAAAGCAAAAAGACCCTTATATATATATATATATATAATGATGAATTAAGGCCTGGGAAAATTATGAGGTGTTCCATAAGTAGGCAAGCCGTTAAACATGCTTGTGTTTCCTATAAATTCATCTCTGGGACTCGGATCAAAATTAGCTTCTTTTTCAAACCCTAGTAGTTGCATACTATTTGAAATTTGATTCAGATTATTACTCATGCCTTCTGATGCTGCTTCTTCACCAGGCAATGGTGGCAACTCATAATCACTAATACTTTGTTGATCTTTAGCAATATGTGTAACATTTTGTTGCTTGTGATAACCTGCAGCCGATTCAAACCCACATATGTATAGCATATCTCTTGAGTGATCCGTATCCAACGATGACCAATCCGAAAGAACCATGCAATTTTCTTGATGAGCACTCCCGAAGAATTCCATACCAAGATTCGAAGAAAACTCAAAAACCGGATGATTTGAAATATTAGGCATTGGGTTCATTACTTGTATATGATCATCATTAGCAATCTCTTGAAGGGCTTGAGGCTGTTGATTCAAGAAGTTTGCATAAACAACAGCAAGGTCAATATTGGAAGATGAAGGATTAGTACTAGACGACTCTGGCATGGAATTACAATTGGGGGCACCTTGTGAATCGTCACTGGTGATAAATCTGGAAGTAACACCGTGCCTTGCTATCCGGACTGCCTTGCTTCTTCGGGTTTTTCGACAACCACCTCCGACGGGAACATTTCGGAGGGAGCCACCTTTAGTCCAATACCTTTTACAACCTTTGCAAAAATACCTAGGCTGTGTCAAACTATAGTTGTTGTAGTAACAAAATTTAGTGTTTGAGGAGCTGCAGCGAGGGCAAGCTGGACATATTTCGACGTGAGGCTTCCATCCTCCTCTTTCCATCACCAATTTTACATTCAAAGAAAAAAACTAGAGAGGAAGGAGTGAAGTAGAGAGAGAGAGATCAAATTAAGCTACACAGAAACACACGTACATATATAGTAGAGTATATTTTAAGTGGAGTTGTAACATTCCACATTGAATAGTCGGTGTATGTTTCAGGCCTTTATAAGGACAAGTTAACAACTAATGTATACCAAATTGCTAGCTTTTTTGGGTTGACCTGTGATGAGTTGTTAGGCCCGGTATGCATTTAGTTGTGGATTTGGGTTATTATAAATGGTATCAGAGTCATGCCCGGCCGGAAGTGCTACGGCACTGCCCGAGTTCCGTAAGTTTGTTCAGGGGCTCGACGAGAACGCCGACCCAATAAGGTGGGGGTGTTTGTAACATCTCACATTGAATAGTTAGTGTATGTTTCAGGCATTTAGAAGGACAAGTTAACAACTAATGTATACTAAATTGCTAGCTCTTTTGGGCTGACCTGTGGTGGGTTGTTGGGTCCGGTATGCGTTAAGTTATGGATTTGGGTTGTTATAGGAGTAATACAAGTAGATAGTTTTATTGCTTAAATAAGCATGAAGTCATGTTATTGGAAGTTGGAAATAAGTTGATATACATGTGCATGTGATTGCATGCACGTGTGGTGTGGAGGGCTTTAGTACCGGCTGCATGCACCCCTGATCGAGGAGTCCGGTCAGAAGAAGTATATATATACGGTCCCGGAGGCGAATTTACGGGTGTTGGTGTCTAATACACATGGCATGATCACACTGGCAATTCAGGGAGCAACTGCCTTGGATGAAACAACTAGTTTGCTTCATTCACCAGACAGCTTCCGTTTCTCTAATTTATAATATCAGTTTTCGTTGTTTTCTATATGTATTCAAACATTTATCTATCTAGCTAGTCAAATACGTACAGTAACCATCTTTATACACTCAACTAACTGTTCATCTTAGGAGTAATTAGCTAGGCAAGGGGAGGGGGTATTTGTTTGTTAATTTTTAAAATATTGTGCAGATGTTGCTTATAATTGAAGCTGTATCTAATTAATTTCGTAACGATGGAATGTCTCTTCTTCTAGTAAGAGTATCGGCACCAGTTAGGACTAATTACATGTAGAAATAGAGTAATATAGTACTGTAGTATAGAGAGTGCTCATACTCCAATCTACTAGCTAGCTAGCTACAAAGTAGGGATCTCTCGGATCATGGCCTTCTTGGATCATGAGCATTTTTATATTCCTAGCTAGTAGTATCAAATTGCACACCACCATCTCCACATTCTATCTCGATGTGCAAGATTATTATTATTTAGTTTTCTTAATCAGAAAATGCATGACTTGCATAATGCATACATAAAACTATATAATATCGGAGGGAAAGTGAAAGTATATATATTTCATTCATCTCAAACTATCTTCATGAGCTAACAAAGCGGTCAATGTTATGTGAATCGCAATCTACATTTGTCCTAAATTAATTATCTTCAATGAACTTATCAATGGATCACACTAATAAAATCTTATGAGGTATTTATGGCCCAGTCAGATTAACAAGTGGTTTAAATCAGGTCAATTTCAATCTCATATAACTGGTTGGACAGTCAACATAAATCTTAAGGTCCCCAGGTACAGACTACAGATGTTTGTCTTACTTTTTATTTAAATGTAATTTATTATTTATAAATCAAAAATAAATTTTGACTTGCAAATTATTATTAATTTTGAAAATTTATTAATAGTATATAATCTTAATACATCATAAAGTTAATAGTATAATAATAAAATAGTAAAAGTTACTTTTAAGGGAATAATATTATTGAAATGAATACATATTTTGTAAATTTTAAAATTCAACATATATATTATTTATATTTCAAATTTATTATTATTAGTCAAATGATAAACTTATAAGTAATTTTAAAATCAAATAATACAAATGGAACCTATTTTCTCCTCAACTTCAATTTTCTTTTACTTCCGATATTTTCAATTATTAATTTTAGATACTTACAATTAAATATTACTTTAGATGTGTATCAAGTGATTCCCTCTCAATTTAAAAATAAATTTTCACTACTTGAGATTTTCAATTTGGAAACCTGTAATTTAAGAGGGATCGAAACCACATAATCGAATGCAATGATGACACAAATGTAATTATTTCGCAAAAATGGAAGTTATGAGTACTAGTAGGTGATGATAAAATTGTATCCAAGACTAAAATAAAATTAAAAAACATTGTTTCATTAAAAAGAAAAAATGGTCAGAGAAGACGGCAAATTGACATTGCAGTTTAATTCCCTTTGAAGAGCCCACGTGTCTCTTGCATATGTAATCCCAATCTACAATGTATAGCTTAAATGCCACACATTTAAGTATTTAACACATGAATATACTACTTCGTCATATTTTAAAGTATAAAAATATAATAGTCATGCTTGATACAAAATTTTAATTTTTATATTAAAAAAAGCTCATATTTTTAGATTTTTATTTATATTAAAAATAAAACTTGTCTTAGTACGATTTTTTTTTATAGCTCAATTTACATGTTAAAAAAGTCAAGTAACAATTAAAATGTTATAAAGAAAATACATATCTATCTATACTACATTATTTTATCCAAGCTGAAAATTTAAAAGTTTTGGTCGGTCGGTAGTAGTCCACCGGTCTAAAATACATGTATAATTTTATTTATTATAATATGGGGTCTAACTATATACATATATATATCAACTAAAATTTTATTTTTAGATCAAATTATATATCTATATCTATATATATATATCTATATATATAATAAATCTATATATATATATATATATATATATATATATAATAAAGGAGAATCTCTGGTAGCTCTCAAATCGCTCGAAACTATTTTTCTAATTTTTCTAGAATTTACTTATTAAAAATTTATATAAATTCTAATTTGCCTTTTAATAAGAGTCTAATTAGTACTTGTCTTCTAATTGTAAGTCTTATAAGGAAATATTAAATTACTCTAACTAAAAGTCTAATGAAATTAATATTTACTTCTAATTAGGATTTTAATTACTACTTAACTTCTAATTAAGACTCTAATTAGCAAATATTAAAATATTCTAATTATAAATATTATAAAAATAATGTTATGGGAGATCTAAAAAAATGATAAAGCAATTTATTGGTGAAAATATATTTAATGAGAGAACGGCTAATTAAGTAGAAGACTGTTAATCGTTAAAATTACAGAATTCTCGAATGCTTTCAAAGCACTCGAAATTATTATTTTAATTTTTTAGAATTTATGTATTTAAAATTTATATAAATTCCTATTAGTTTTTTAATAAGAGTTTAATTACTATTTATCTTCTAATTATGTATCTTATAAGAAAATATTAACTTACATTATAATTATGATTTAAAGAAGAAACAATAAATTCTCGAAACTATTTTTCTAATTTTATAGAATTTGTTTATTAAAAAATTTAGATTAATTACTATTTGTGTTCTAATAAGAATACAATTAGTACTTACATTTTAATCAAGATTTTAATTATTATTTACATTTTAATCACGAGTCTAATCAGTAAATATTAACCTATTCTAATTGTAATTCTTATAAAATTAAAATATATTAAATATAATTAGATCAAATTATATATCTATATCCATATATATATATATATATATATATCAACTAAAATTTTACTTTTTAGATCAAATTATATATCTATATCCATATATATATATATATATATAATAAATTTATATCTATATATATAATAAAGGAGAATCACCGGTAGCTCTCAAATCGCTCGAAACTATTTTTCTAATTTTTCTAGAATTTACTTATTAAAAATTTATATAAATTCTAATTTGCCTTTTAATAAGAGTCTAATTAGTATTTGTCTTCTAATTGCAAGTCTTATAAGGAAATATTAAATTACTCTAACTAAAAGTCTAATGAAATTAATATTTACTTCTAATTAGGATTTCAATTACTACTTAACTTCTAATTAAGACTCTAATTAGTAAATATTAAAATATTCTAATTATAAATATTATAAAAATAATGTTATGGGAGATCTAAAAAAGAAACGATAGAGCGATTTATTGGTGAAGTAGAAGACTGTTAATCGTTAAAATTATAAAGCGTCTACGAATCGCGGCTTAGTCTACTCCTTCTAATTATTACTTGACTTCTAATTAGGAGTCTTATAAAAAAATATTAACTTATTCTAACTAAAATTCTTATAAGAAAATATTAATTTATTTTAATTAAAAGTCCATTCAAATTAATACTTACCTTTTTATTTGGATTTTTAATTACTACTTATTTTCTAATTATGAGTCTAATTAGTAAATATTAACATATTTTAATTGTAAGTCTTAAAAAATAAAATTTACTAAATAAAAGTTGACTTATTTTTTAATAAAATAATTTTATGGGAGATTTAAAAAAGAAACGATAGAGCGACTTATTGACATGAAATGTGTTAGACGAGACAACGGCTCATTAAGGAGAAACTTATTAATCATTAGAATTTAATACTCATGGTATGACTTTTAACGGAGAATTTTCGGGCGCTTTCAAATCTTTCGAAATTATTTTTCCTAATTTTTAAAATTTATGTATTAAAAAAATTATATAAATTTCTATTTGTCTTCTAACAAGAGTCTAATGACTACTTGTCTTCTAATTAGGAATCTTATAAGAAAATATTAACTCATCTTCTAATTATGAGTTTTATAAGAAAATATTAATTTATTCTAATTGAAAGTCCAGTCAAATTAATAATTATCTTCTTATTAGAAATTTTTTAAATAAAGTTTTAAATGATATTATTTATTTTATCATAAAGATGATAGAAAATATTTAATTTTCAGGTTACTTTAATTCGGTAATATTTAAATATTTCACATTTTTATACAAAAAAATGATGAATTATTTATTTAATAATCAATTTATAAAATATTATTTCTAATAATTTATATATTATTATAAAATTAAAATGTATGTTCATATGGTTCGAGATCGAGAAAAGAGATTATAAATTATATAATGTGTAATTTCGACTAGTGAATGATTGAAAATTTAAATTATAAATGATGTTATTTATTTTATCGAACTGATAATAGAAATTTTTTCAATTTGCATCTCACTCTACCTCAATAATTTTAATATATTTCTCACCACACATATATAAAATTCTAAATTATTTATTTATTAATCAATTTAATATATTATTTTAACTAATTTATACAGTATTGTAATTCTTTATTTAATTACTTTTAAAATTATAAAATTAATTCCTTACAATTTTAATTTTAACGAATTTATAAAAATATTATAATGCCGCTGCGCAGCGCGGCTTAGTCGACTAGTTTATTATACCACAGGTCCAAATTATAACATATTATATTGAATATCAATAAAAATATAAATTAAAAATCAATTTACTTAAATATTAGTTAAGTACTGGTTATAAATTTATATATATATAATTATATTTATACAAAACTACCATTTTATATGTATGTTCTGAACAATGATTCCTAATTCAGGTTACTCAATTCCTTAGCCACTGCCTGTACATCGACATTTGTATAAAAGGGCCAGATAGTTTAAAATTATACTAATCACGACTCACGGGCTAATGGAAGTTGGCATATCGACAGATTATATGGGCAGCTGGGCATACAACTTGATAGTTCTATGTATATTTTAACTGTCATAGCAGTGCAAGTTTTTTCTAATGACTGCACAAGTGCACAATTGCTACATAATTGCTTCACCTTGGTGCAAAACTCTGATATAAAATTAAATAATTACAAAACCTTTACAGTACAACAAAAAATTTATAATACCATTATCAACAAAAAAATTAGTATACAACACATAACAGTACAGGTTATAGTAGGGACCCTGACAATGGTTCCCCCAAAGAAATATATTGATGAACTCCCCAGATTTGAAACTCAGGACTTGGAGGGAGAAACAAAGTCGAGTAGAGCGACATCATCAGATTCCACATTAATTTGCTATAGTTGGCCCAACTTTTCCTGATAAAACATGGGGAAATGCAGTAAATCAAAATTTGAACACAAGTTCTCAAGACAAAATTTCAAACTAGGTATACCAGAATGCAACATGTGGCAAACACAGGCTGATTTTAATATTTATTAGTAATACATAGTTCATATTAAATCATATTATAAATAAGAATATATATATCGCATAAAAATTGTAATTATTTTAAAATCTTCACTGTTAACAATAAATATTAACTAAGATACAATATTATTTTACTCGTATACAAAATCGTCATTTAGGGATAACAGTTTTATCCGACCCGATGGATACCCGACCCGTTCTGACCCGTTTGAATTTTCCCGAACCCGATTTTTTGGATTTGGATCTTATTTTTAGACCTGAATGAGTTTGGATCTGGATTTGGATCTTATGTATTCCGAACCGATACCCGACCCAAAACTCAATCCAGACCCGAAATCCGATAAAAACCCGATATATATATATATATACATATACATACATATATATATAAAGTTCTATGAAACCCCTCACATGAAGTACTCGGTGAAACATATAATAAATAATATTTTTTATGATACAAACATGTTTTACAATAAGTTTTATATACTATATTATTCAATATATGTTCTATAATTTATTTTTTAATATATTTTTAAACATACTTTTAATATGTTCCTCTCATGTTCACTACTATAATAATTTTACTTAACATACTTCCAATATTTTTATAAAATTATTAACATATATTAACATTGAATTAAACATCTAATTTATATGATTGAACCTTAATAATTAATTGTATCAGGTCAAATTAAAAAAATTTTTTTTTTTTGATAATAGTTTCGGGTCCGGGTGTGGGTGTGGGTTCGGGTCCGGTCCAAACTTTCAGGTTTCAGATGGATTGGGTTCGAGTCTCAATTTTCGGGTATTTTTCGGGTCTGGGTCGGGTCCGGGTCGGGTCTAATCCCGATCCGACCCAATGACGCCGCCATTGCATTACATATGGAGATATGCATAAATTAAATTACGGTACTATTACACATCTAGGAATTATCTAAAGAATTGTATATTGAAGTAAAAGAATCTTGCATCTAGCGGGATATTAAATAGACTATGGTGTGTTTAAAAGCGTTTTTTCCTAAGTAGCACGTAACAAACTATTTGATAAAATTACAACATCGTTGTTGTTTTTCCTCAATAACAAACTGTTTAGTAAAATTTAAAAGCATCTTTCTACATAAGTGCTTTTGGTTTGAAAACTGTTTTTGCATAAACTAACCACAAGTTTCATTATCAAAACTTCACGTAAGAACTATGTTACCCCGACTTTTCATTTCACCTCGAGTACCCGTGTCGGACCCTCAACACTCGGACACGGGCATGGACAATCGGACACTTGTTTTAGACAAAAAACATGTACATTTTTTAAAATATTGCCACAATTGAACACGTATCCATATTGGACATTTCTAGCCGAGTCCGGGTAACAAAGCCTAAGAACATGCACAAATCAAAAATATTACTACCAAACAGTCATGATTTTTCGAACAGCACTTTAACACTTTTTCTCGCAACACATTAGTTTTAAACAACAATCCCAAACAGAGCCTTAGTATATGATGGACTAAGTTTTGAAATATACTAATATAGCAAGTAAAAGATTTATTACTGAATGCAATTTCTAGGCGTCTAGCATAACTCTAGTGGGCAAAAGGATTATAACTATTAGTGGAAAATATAATTGTAATAATGTGTATGTATTAGATCAAATTTATAAGTTACAGAAAATAGTAATAAGAATATAAGATTGTAGATATAGAATCATTATATTTTCCTTAACTTTGAAGTTATGAATTTATTATACATAATGACAATATGACTATATTAGTCATAACAAAAAAGGGTTCTATAGTGACGTATCATTGAGAGAACCTTTCGGCCTTTAATAAAGAGTAATATAATACAATACTAAGTTTATAGTCAAGATATAATTAAAAATATATATAATAGAATCTCCATAAATTAATACTCAATAAATTAATAACCTCTTTAACATAATAAATTTCTCCACGCCGGTAAGACTATATTTTTTTGAATGATCTACATATAAATATATGGTCCCTTTAATTATTATTATAAATTAATAATTCTTCTGAATTATAAATTTATGTAAGATAATTTAGTATTATATTAACTTATGGTTATTTTTTCCTAGAATAAAAATATTGTTGGAACTTACTTATAAATTTTCACAAGGCATATATCAGATGGTACAAAATTTCTAAGAAATGTTTTAGAGCTGATAAGTGCTTCTTTACTCGCAATTGATTTCAAGGACACCATGCATCTCTCACTTCATCATCAGCTTCTTTTTCAAGGATATGACATTCACAATTTTTTATAAATTATGAAGCTCATTTCACTTAGATAATTCAATTAATATTCTACATATAAATATTACTATAATTACATACATAGATTTTTATTGATAAATGTAGTATATGGTACTAATTCAATTAATAATCCATGTCCCCTTTTAGTTGTTCCTTTTGAAAAAATCACACCTTATGAAAATGTTAGTTGGATAATTTGTTTCCTTTATTACCCCTCATAATTGCATTAAATTGAGTTGAATTGTGTGTATGTTTGAATTAGTCAAACATTGAAAATAGTAATCTAAGGGTATTCTTTGCAAAAAAATTATAAAATTGTTTTGGAAAAAGAGAAGTACAAGTAATTGGGGATAAATTTTTTCCAAAAGGAACAACCAAAAAAGGGACGGAGGGTGTATTATACATAAATCATTAATATTTGTGAAAATAATTAATGTTCACTCTTTATATTAATAAATATTAATTATTCGCTCAATTATTACATTTTGAATTAATGAAATTTGACAAACCCAACAATATTAATTCATAGAGGTGTATTGCAAAAATATGGGTCATAATTAAATATGGTACTAATATGGGGAGCATCGAAATAATATATATGTTGAAGCATTTCAAAACAAGGAGTAGTAGGTTTGATGTACAGCATCATGGCCAATAAGTTACTAGTTGCAACAAAAAAAGTCAAGATACTACTCATATTGCATGCTAGTGTGCAAGTTAGGTCTGCATGGGGGGGGGATGCAAATATTAGCAAACCTGAAGCAGCTGCATCAACTTGGGATGCTGCTCTAGAAGTTGGCAAAGCTTTTCACGGTCACTCAATAAGGACTGCCAGATAGTATAGAATAAAAGTTATTCACTAAACAAAGTCATACATGAAAACTAATAAAATAAGAATTATACATATACAACAAACCTCAATAGCTTCCGGGGAGCTAAAATAGTGCTGCAATGATCCAATATCATCTGATGTTTGCTGTGTACCATGTCCTTGCTGATGCTGAAACTGTGGTTGATTATGTTGAACTCGCTGTTGCAGTGTATGTTGAACATTATCTTGTTGCATTGACGAGTAATATCCATGTGCAGGTGAAACTTGGGGAGGTTGTAGAATCTGCAAGGCTTGTAATTGCACTTGTCCAGGGCTCTGCAGCAAAGACAGGCTCTGCTCTGACTGAGGTGAGGCTGGAATAGGCGGCCTAATATGCTGAGGTGGACGCAGGAGTTGGGGAGGCTGCAACGGCTGTAACTGAGAAACAGATTGTATGGAGGGAATGGTAGACAAAGCAATGGGAAAATTTTGTGGGATGCTAGAAGGATTATCTGCTGGATGAGAAGATGAACCACTTCCATATACACTGACGGGAACTGAATTGGGCCTACCAAAAATTAAGTGCTGGATTAAAGGAGCATATGAATTCATTGTGGCCCCTAATACTGGAAGGCTGTTTAATCGAGTATCACTAGAAGGTATAACAGTGTTATGCATAAACTCAGTTGATCCGACACTACTCTGATTGTAATGTGGTTGGGAAGTAGAGGGCTTAAAAGATTGAAAATTAGAAATGTTGACAGAATAAGGAGGTGGTGTAGGAGGAAGTGGTGGTTGAGGCCTAGAAGATCCTCCCTGAGAAGAGTACTCTGCCCGGACCTGCAAAAAATAAAAGTTGATTTATACAGATGATCAGATACCTGAACAATAAGGAACCAGCACAACGCTTCATACAAAGAACCACTGTTAACATACATGGAAACCAGGAGGGAGGGAAGGCTGCACATCTGCTGCTGAACTAATAAATGGAGCCAGCTGTATTTGAGCAGCTTCTGCACTTTGAGCAAGTGAAACTATTGGTGGAGGGGGCATGGGAGGTAAAGGTGGTTGATTCGAATGAAATTTCTGGTCATAAAATCCCTGAGAACTAACCACAGTTTGTGGATTGTTTTTAGAATAATAATTAGGGCGAGGCATTCTAGATTCCACTGGTTGTACTGAGGGTCTAGAGTTCCTACCATATACCGAACCGAACCCACCCGAGGTCGTCGCTGTTACATTTTTTGCATCCTCGGACTGCCTAATGTACTTTCTATCTGTTGAAACACTCGTTTCTCGAGTTAGTGATGTATTTTGTTGTGAATTAGCTGACCTCGAAGAGAACTCATTCCAAGTGTTCTCATCGAAGTTTGATGCCAAAGGTGTGCTAATATGGGAAAACTGACTACTTTCATTTACATCACTCTCTGTCTCCGCAACAACTGAATGAGGAGAATTCTGCTCATTAATAACCGAAGAAGGTTGTTGAAGATTGTCATCCGGTTGAGGAAATGGCAGTTTATCATCAGAATCTGACTCCTCACCATCAAACACTATATCAATTCCTTGAAGATCATCATCGAGATCTGGTTTCAGTTGCTTAGATTTACCCACCTCTGCATCAGCTTCCTTCTCTGGATTTGCAGCTTTAACTTGCGTTGCTTCATTAGAAGTCATTCCTACAGGATTTTGGCGCTCTCTCTGTCGGGCCATGAATTCATCAACATGAATAGAAGGAGGTCTCCCACCCGTAGGTCCTGCTCTTGAGATAGTAATTACATTAGAACTAGTAGTACCGTCAACGTTTCTTTCTCTGGCAACATAATCATCCACGTGCATAGAAGGTGGCCTGCTAGTATTTGGCTTGCGCAGCCGAAAGTTATCTCTACGAGATGGGACAGAAGGAACAGCAGCTCCTGAACCTCTTGAGTACGAAGTTTGGGCCATAGTCTCTGCAGGGGATTGATCGCCTCTAGGACGCCTGCTTACTCCTTCCAGTGAAGACATTTTCCTTTTTGCAGAAAGAGCCGTCTGTGACATCCGATCACGTAAATTTTCAGGACATTCCCATGTAAACTTATCACCAAATCCAGATAGACTGAAATCTTCTACCCTCTCAGAGCTGCAATCCTTTAACTTGTGTATCTTTGAGGAACTTTGAACACTAAGCGATAACAAAGAACACGCCCTGGATATAAAATTATTCTGCTGGTCAGAATCAGTAGACATCTGCAATAATAGAAGCAATAATTCTGCCGACTCCAAAACCTGCAAAACCAACAAGTAATTATTTTTGACTAGTTAGAAACAAAGAAGGAACTGAAATCCAAGATGGTAATAATCGTGATATTGGAATATTCCGTACCTCATACAATGTTTTCTTCATATCAGAAGCAGTTGAATATTCGAGATCACTTATCTTTGAATTCAACTCTTGTACATACTTTATGTTGTCTCCTGAAAAATCATCTGCCCCAGTTCCGGCTGGGGAAAGCCCAAAAAGGAACTTTAATGTAGCGACTCTTTCCATGTTTAAACTGAGGAAGACAAAACTACATCAGCTCTAAAGAACCTCAACAACTTCATAACTACGCCAGTTAATCACAGGCTACTATGAATTTTAAAAAATGGCAAGGAGGAACATACATGATATCCCTCACCCAGGTATTAGAAAGGTTTGAACACCATTGAGAAGAAATTACGTCTTGCCGATTAACATTATAACTAGTATGTACCATGCTTACTCGCTATTTACATTAGTATTGATATATTTTCCAAATAACTAATAATCCATGGAATTATCATTTTCAAAATCTTAATATCCAGGAATTACTAGTTATGGGATATTAATCTGTGCAACGTATAATTCCCCAATGTGAATCATTACAAAAAGAAAAAAAGAAAAACTATAAGGTTGTGTCCACTTGGATGTAATGGAAGGGGAGAGAATGGCTCCAAATTTATACTTTTATTTAGGATGATTGGAGAGAAGTGTTTATAATTTTTATTCCTTACTTCATTCCTTCACTTCCAATTTAAACTACAAGTTTAATCCACCAATTTAAACTTTTATTAGATATAAAAATTAAAATTTTATATCAAGTATAATTATTACTATTTTACGCCTTAATATGTGTCAAAAAATCAAACATCAGTTGAAATGGGACAGCAGGAGTATAAGCATTATAAATCTAACAACAGAAGAACATCGATAAACAGAAAAACAATTTATAAATTTCAAGCTTAGATCAATAGATTTGTTACATTTGTCTATCCACATTTATGTCTAGCAGAACATAGGAGGTGCCAATGCATACCACATGTATATATATAAACAACCAATATGTTGCTATCTACTCGAATACAACTGAAATTAGAAAACATGAAGCCCAACAGAACACAATCCTCATAGCAAGTTAATATCTACCAGACCACATACAAAATATGTACATATGTTCAGAAAAACGTGGCTAAGAATATGTACCTTTTTCCATCCAGGGCAAAGTGCAAAGCACCTAAAGATAATGCAGCAAGAGCCTCGAGTACATATACAAGTGGCAAATTTTCCGAGCTAGTAAATCTTAACAAAGTAAGCCAGCAACATAATAGCGGAGGATGCTTCTTCCATTCAGATGCATCAATAGTATAATAGTTCCCATCTGGTCCATGCCTAGTCTCAGATTCAAGCTCCTGATCACCAGAAGATCGTATACACAAATACATGGACTGAAAAGCACTTCGGCCTTCAGTGGACAAACTTATTGCTTTAAAAGCCAACAAACAAGCAACCAATTCTCTTCCAACAGGTAGAGCCTAAGATTAATATTTCAAATTATAAGAATTTAAATAAAATACATTGATATACAGGATTTCTTTTTATTTATTTAAAAAGTGATGGAGGAGTCATCCTCCCAGTTGATGAAAAGTTATCATCTAAGCTTACATATTGCTCAATCTTCTAAAATACTGTAACATCAGGTTTAACAAAGGAAAGACGTGCAGAGGCATACCCACGCAAACATGTTTCCACTGAGGATTGTACCCTTGACCTCTTATTATGACAAGTAGAGGGGTATCCGCTAGGTTAAGCCTTGCAGAAAACAATTCACGAAGGTACAGTACCAAATCCCACATTTTAAAAGGTCATGAGTGTTGAAGCAATATAAAAAGACAATCCTTAAACCGTGGGAAGATATACATTCTACCAAATGGGAGAAGAAGAGGTTGCTTAAAGGTATAAGAACTTATACAACTAAAGTGGTGTTTCTTCTTCCATGAGAGCACATGCATACACTTAAAATCTCAAAGAAGCTCATTGAAATGGAGCATACCTTGCAAAGCTTTAGGCAATAGGACAGCAATTTAGAACAATCTTCAGATGTCAGAGTTTTCAATTTGTATCTGTAAAACCACCACAGGCATCAATTGCACAACACATCAATAAGCTATAGGAATGAGATAATGAAAAATAAGCTAGAGAAAGAAGCAACACATAGGCAGAGCCAACCAATATGGACTTTACCGATCATACATGTCCGGATATTGCACTGGTGTGGTAAAATCAGAAATCAAGGAGATGGACTTGAATACAGGAACACACCAACTAAGCTGAAAAGGAAAGTTCTTGCTTCCCAAATACTGGTTGGCATCTGCATCAGTAACATCTATGCATATTTCAAGCACTTGTGAAAGCATATGAGCCCCCTCTTTCAACAATATTGGCTGATAAAAAAAAAAAGGGATGAATAATCTTAAGGTAGATATTCATTATTCATACAGTCACTTCTGCTATTATCAGGAGAACAGGTTTGGATGGAAATACAAGAAAAATATACAACACCTTTGCGCGTGGATGCTCCAACAAGATTGCAAGAAAATTAAGCGATTTATAAACCTGCAAAGAGAAACCAAATACATTTATTTAAGTAGAAATAATATTAATATACAACATGATGCTATTCGGCCCTTCTCCTAATATCCTATGGTTTGTGAGAGCCAAGTCCGAACACCGGGAACCACAACATTCTCAAATATTTAAGTTGGACACTAAGGTTCATAACCCTAAAGATGGGCTATGTTGAAATAGCGAGCTCCTAACACCTTAAGGTTTTAGGAGAGCCTATAACTTAACAAATTGAAATGGAATACTTGTAATAGATGAACAGTTACTACCTTCCATGCATCTACATCCGATAATGAAGACAGATCTGAAAGCTGATCACGGATCCAGAGTATCAACGGTTGAAGAAGTACAGATGCCTTAACAGGACTTGTGCCCGCAATACGAATTATGAAAACCCGAAGCAGGTCTTGTATAACCACCGATGTCTAACAAAAGCATTTCACTAATCAGATATATTAATATAAAACAAACTGAAAGAATATTCAAATAAGCTAATTTTTTACTCACACTAGTAGAATAGTGTATTATAATCTGAGCAATTTTGTCAAGCAACGGACGGGTCAACTGGCTGAGTAGCCTCTCTGGATTCCCATCATGCAAGTACCAATCAATCTCTCGCTCTTTCATAGGTCCTAACAAAGTTCCCACAGCCAATGTCCTAAGAGCACTCAAGATGGGCATCCCACTCTTCCAAAGCCAGACACCTTCATCTGGCAATAGGTCATTCTGATAGTGAAAAGAAAATGATCCGCATCACATCTCATATAAATTAAACCGATCTACTTCAATTTATATTCATCACACAAAGGTGTTCATAAAAAATAATTGATCTAAAAAGTAGACTGAGATGAAAATTTACGCACCAAAAGAAAAAGAGTGCTACACGCTTCCTTTGGACCCAGGGCAAGTATTGAAGTTGCATGAAGACTGTCAAGGAGAAAGTGGAAAAGGCCAGGAGTCCAACCATACAGAGGCCAGCAAGCAAGTGACGATGTAAGAAGATGGCAAACAGCTTCGAAACCAAGAGCAATTTCAGGATAAGGATAGAACAAGTCCGTAGAACATGCAGCTAACTTTGGGCTGCAACAAAAGGATTCAGTTGAGTACATCCAAGATTATGTTCCTGTGTCTAAATAGAAACTCTGGGACATCTGATATACCTCACTTCACGATGCAAATGTAAGAGGGCTTTGAGAAGTTTTGTGTTCCTATGCTGCTCTTTTGCTTCCTACAAGTAAGCAATATTTTATTACAACTATATAATTGCACACACCTATATTTTAAGTCTACAAAAAACAAACAATAAAATTACATTTCACGAAAAAATTTAAAATATATTTAAAAATTTAAAGAACCATTAATTTATAATTAATTGAAGGGACATTGGGACTATATACTTATATAGAGGTCTTTCAAAAAATATTAATTTGTTATTTTTTCAAAATCAATAATTGTTCTACTATCAAAAGTCAGGACCAGTAAAAGTTATTATCTTAAAGATTTTAATAATTCATCTAGTACTAATTTATGGAGGTATTATTGTAATGACTAATGAATACAAAGCTTATGCAACAACCTAAGGTTGTGTTCACTTGGGAGAGAATAAAATGAGGAAGGAATGGAATGAAAAATTATGGACACAATATAAGGAGAAAAAAAGGATATAAAAGAGAACAGTGAAAAAACACGAGTAGAAATTTTTTAAGATGAACTTGGTAGATAAAAATGAAGAAAGAAGGAAAATGGAGCATTCCTTTCAAAACTGGTGGGAAATGAACGGAAGAGGGAATAAAATATTATAAACAATACCCCATAAAAGACTACAAATCTCATTCCATTCTCTCCAAATTTCATCCATCCAAGTGAACACAACTTAAGAGAAAGGAAGGTAAACTCCAAGGAGGTAATTTACTCCAGAGGATGTTAGGTGAAGGCCCAAGGACAACCTAACAAGAAACTAAAAACAGCCTGCAATCTCTTTTAGAGATTAATCAGCAATATAAGACAAGGTATTAAAAGATCAACTAGGCCCTGCGATGCAAAACTTCACAACCGACAAAAAAATAAAACCGACCTGCAATCTCTTTAAGACATTAATCAGCAATACAAGACAGGGTATTAAAAGATCAACAAAGCCCTGCTGACGATTTCTTTCAAGCAGTAGATCTGCGGTTGAATTGCACTCGGTACCCTCATCAACAAGGTAATCTGCTCAGGAATAAATTAAATCAGACGCAGATCATATACGCAAAAGAAAAATACATACACTTAAAGAATATGTTGCTTTAATTAAAAGGGGAAAAAGGTGGCACTTCTAAATGAAGGGTAAAAAGGACCTAGGTATTTGTCCCTCTTTCCTGTTTTTCTTTTTAATTTGGACAGAATTGCTTCCTATGTCATATTCACATGCAATAGCTACATGGAAAACAAACCCCAAAAAATCATTGTTGCAATAACCATCACTATCCTATAATAACTAATGTATAAGAATATCCCTAATTTACAAAATCCTGGGAACTTCACATGTGCAGTGAGAAAGGAGAAACAAAACTAATTCAGCAGAATATTTTCAGTGGGAACTACAAATATACATCTCTCCAATTACAGATTTCTGACTTTTAAAAACAAAAAAATTTTGCAATCAACATTACAGACAGATACGCTGGAGAAATATGTCATTAAAATCAGGAGAACCTTTATCAGAGACCAAGAGACTTTTCCATACATAAGCTATGAAACCGTAAACCACCTATTAAGGACCTAAACCACTTCAAAACAAAATGAAAAATTGTGTCCTTGAACAAATTTAAGGATGATACCTAAAGAAGAGTCGTAGATTTAGGGGTGATCGCAGTTCGGTTTGGGTTCAGGTGGGGGTTGGAAGTCAAACGGGGACCAAACCATATGATGGCGGTTCTTAAAAATTATAACCCAACCCGTAATCCAACTAAACTGAATCAAGTAGTTCGATTTTAGTTGGTCCAATTTAGTGGATATCTCGGTCTAAGACATAATCATAATTTGATTAATAAAATTTGAAAACAAAACAATACTTCTCCTATTGAAACTTTCTTCTTCTACTCAAATTTTCATTCTTTCAATGCATTTGATTAATAACAAAATTATTATTTTATAATAATAAAGAAAAATAGTCCTAAATTGTTATTGATTTCTGCCTAATGACCTGACTATTAATTTTGTTGCAACACTATTTTCAACATAATTTCAAAATTAGAGTAGTAAGTTGAGAGATTGAATCAAGTTTGATAACCGAATATTTGATATGTCTTGGCAATAATTTGGTTTGTAGTTGATAATATGATATAACTGTATGTTATATAATATATGTGCAGTTCCGGTTGGAAGCGGATTGGATCAAGGTCAAACCAAAACAAACCCACAACCGCGACAACCCGACAACTAGAATGCAAAGGATCTGAAATCTCCAAAAAAATGATTCCTGATCTTACGACTACAATAATTTTGTTTAACATTTATGCATCAAGTCATCAACGATGACAAATTTCACCTGACCTCTTTCCACATTAATTATCAACACAGGTACCAAAAAGAATCTACACTTGTAAATAGATCAAATAGAATGTGGTATTATGTACTGACTAAAGAGAAGAACGGTGGAAATGATGAAAACTAAACATTCTCAAGCCAACTAGCAAGTCAAACGTATAATACATGTGATTCCTAGGAACATGCAAACAAATGTGCGTGTGCGTGTGCGTGTGCGTGTGCGTGTGCGTGTGCGTGTGCGTGTGCGTGTGCGTGTGCGTGTGCGTGTGCGTGTGCGTGTGCGTGTGCGTGTGCGTGTGCGTGTGCGTGTGCGTGTGCGTGTGCGTGTGCGTGTGCGTGTGCGTGTGCGTGTGCGTGTGCGTGTGCGTGTGCGTGTGCGTGTGCGTGTGCGTGTGCGTGTGCGTGTGCGTGTGCGTGTGCGTGTGCGTGTGCGTGTGCGTGTGCGTGTGCGTGTGCGTGTGCGTGTGCGTGTGCGTGTGCGTGTGCGTGTGCGTGTGCGTGTGCGTGTGCGTGTGCGTGTGCGTGTGCGTGTGCGTGTGCGTGTGCGTGTGCGTGTGCGTGTGCGTGTGCGTGTGCGTGTGCGTGTGCGTGTGCGTGTGCGTGTGCGTGTGCGTGTGCGTGTGCGTGTGCGTGTGCGAAAAAATAATCGAAGCTAGTAACATTTTACACTGACCATAGTTGTTTGATGACCTCTCAAGCATAAGGCTACAGTCAATGAGAATCGCATGGATAACTGTTGTGGCACATTCGTCATAAAGAGCAGTAGCAACCGCCTTTCCACAAATCAAACATTAATTAGTGATATGGAGATTTGACAAAGTAATACAGCACTATATATAGTGACTTAGCAGCATACCGAGTTGTCCGAGATGAGGGCCAAAATTCTAAATGCTGTAGTGAGTTGAGCTACAGAAGAATCCCGAAGAGTAACACCCAGAAATTTTGTTTCACTAATAGATTTTCCAAGCAGATTATCTATAAGATTGCCTTCGGAACTAGAGGATATATCTCCAACAATAGCATCAACATCCATTGCATCAGATGCTAATATACTTGAAGCGGCGATGTGTCCATCACCTCCAGAAGCTAATACAGCAGCATATCGCAAAAGACCAGAAGCTCCAGTTCTGTGATATACGACACTAGCATCTATCCACTCTAGAAGCCTTGTAGGAGCATCTTTTCTACTAGACCCTGGGGAAGAGGAATGTAAAGCGCTATGAAGTTCCTTGGCATGTTCGATCCAAGATCCCAGGGAAGAAGGTGCAGAATCAGTAACAATGACTTCAAAAATTTCCACAGCTGAGTGAAATATTGCAAGATTTAGAGGCGATGCTCCTGTAAAGACAAGAACTCCAGTCAATGAACTTAAGTACTAGAGTACAAGTAACAAAAGATAACAGGAAGACATCTGGCAGTTAGCTTTTTAGTACCGGTAGACAAGGAAAGTGTTTCAAACTCCTTAACAGAATGCAAAGCAGCCATCAAAACTCCAACAGCCTAAACATGGGAAAAGATGAAAAGGTCATACAAAATTTATTTGGAGCATGCATCTTAACACAGTAAAGACGTTTGGCAATGAACAACAGCTAAAGTTTAATGAGAGATATTTACAAATAAATTAAACTGAGAGAAACGGTTACAGAAAAATAAGTGAATAACAGTAAAAAATTAACTACTAGTACTGGAATCAGCCCTATTTGTATTGTAGAAACCAGAATTAACAGCAGCGACAAAGGAACCGTTAATGAATTTATACCTCAGGAAAATGTCCTACAGCCAGCAAAGCCATGCGACCACAACTAGACCTGCGGAATCATCTCAAAAAGAATTGGTCAAAATTAAACAAATTAAAGAACATAAAGTACAACGGCTCAACTTGATCACCTTGAAATACAACATAACTCCCATAATGACCACAAAAGTTCTTCCGACTGTGGCTTTGATGCTATTAAACTATCTATAGCATTAACCTGCAAGAAAAGTAGTCAAAAGACAGAAATTGCCATGCATGTGCTAGAGCATGTGGAACAACAGTAGAAAAAAGTAAAATCAAATTAAAAAATTATTCCTAAAGCATTGAAACACCAGCTCTCATCCATTTCTTTATAGAGTCCCAAAGCTAGTCACTTCAATATTTATAGTAACAACTTTAAGTTTTACTTTCTTGTCTTGTTTGGCTCTTACGCAGAAATATTGAAGCTTATTTAATGTTGCAGAAGTTCACGACCCTTCGTAGCTCTTGGACAGTAATAATTTTCCACTCATTCGATTAGTGTGCATTGCATCATCCTGTTTATTTCTATCTCATTTCCTTTTCATGATAATTTCTTCTCTAATATAAAATTAAACAAAGTAGAACAGCAAACAACAAATTTTAATGTGAAATGGTGCTTACAATCCTTAAATGTGTTTCCGCGATCATTCCAACTTCATGTGGGGGGCAAAAGAAACCCTTTGATATAAGGAAAGATGCATAACGAAGAGGGATGGAGTATTCCTTCTTTGAATCAACTCCCTTTAAGGCAAGAATAACTGTAGTAGCTAGCTCAGGATCATGAAGAAGAAAGAGCAAGCCTGAAGAGCAAATCATTCAGAATTAAAAGAAAGAATTGAAAACTAAAGCAGATTAAAATTGATCATTAAAGTGACATCCACAAACCTGAGCGGCAATAAAGAAGAGATATAATTATGGCCTCAATATATGTTGTAATATCCAAAACTAGTTCAGTGGGAACGCCAACTTTAGAGCGCATTATAGATGATGCCAACAAAGCAGCCGACAAAGGAAGGAATCCCCTTTCCTACAAGGAAATAAAGAGTTATTGATAACTAGCATATAACCAAATATCACATGTGAATATAGCACATCCTTTCCATTATGAAGAATTATGAATACTGACTGCATTTAAATTAGCCAATCTTTTCTACTAAAACAATTTGCTGTAGAGGACTCAAGCTACTATACAATTGTAAAAATACAAAAAAGAGAAGTACTCAAAGAATCTATATGTCATCATATTTGTTAAAAAGGATAGAAGACAGAGATAGGAATAGCAGATGAACATGATAATTTACATTCAGTAGAACAACCCAATCCATCCAACAGAAAAAGGTTATAGATATATATTATTTTGTAGCAGTCGGAACAAATGACAATTAAGTTCAAAAAAAATGAAAATTTTGAGTTACAGAAAATATATGGGAAATTTATAGAGTTAGCTCAAAAGGCATACGATGAAGGTGGGAATGCAAGACTATAGGAAACAAGCAATTCTGTACTATTACATCACATACAGTTATTCAAGCAAGGATGAGGAACCAAATATAAAAATAACAAAAAAACAAGGATAAACAAGAAAATAAGCATATTAACACTCAATGCAGATACACAGCAGATATTTTAAGGCTTTAAAGACATTAACATATTAATGTTAGACCTTGAGAAGAACTAGCAAGTGTGGATCCATATCTCGTTTAGAGAAGCAACAATTTGATGCAGTAACCAAACTACTAGTGGCTTTATATGACAAAAGACTCTCATCTTCACCAAGCAACAATAATCGGCTTGCACGAGCCACTGGAGAAGGATCTTCAATTGGCCCATGGCAATCTATTAATTTCTGCAAAAATGTGTCAACAAAAGTTAATGGAAGAAATAAAGACTATGATTATACAATATCGTGGAATTCTTAGGCGGAGGAGGAGGATGTTCTGACACCCAAAAAATTACAACGGAAGAAATAAAGGCCTCTTACTAACCGAGAGCTTTTTGAGTTGAAGTTTCGCACTTGAAAGCATGTCTAGAGTGACAGTTGTAGCCTTGCCACTAGAAGAGAGACCTCCTAGTACAGATAATACTGCATACTGGCAACAAATTCAAAGTGTTTCATATATTAATACATATGCCATATTCAAAAGCCTTTGAAAAAGACAGGGAAGCAGAGTTCTACACTAAAGTAATCAGTAAAATCCCTGATTCAGCAACAAAAAACCCTGAACATGAATATTACCCAAAGAGACACCTACCTCATATCTGGAAACAACTTCATAACAACGCAACCGCTGAAGTATAAATGTTGACTGAGAAGCAACATCATGCCGCTGCTTCTGAAGTAACAACTTCAGCAATTGATTATAACCTTCACTGAAACCGGAAGGGATGTTTTCATCATCTCTAGGCCACCAACCTAGTAATCCTTCACACCCAACTGAATGCCGAGTAGCCTGCTCAGCAACTCCAAGTAGCATCAATGTAACAGCACTAGACTTCTGGCCATGGGAAAATAAAAGTTCAAGCTGCTTCAAGCCACCACCATTAACAAAGTGAAAGCAGCTCTCTTTGGCCAAACATAAGAAAAGAGCCAAACTCGCCCAGAGCATAATGTTTTTCGTCTGACAATCCATACGCACATGAGTCAAGCACAGTATAATATTAGACACAAGCAAATAAATGAAAGAAAAGCAGCCAGTCATCAAGTTACCTCTGAAAGCTGTGGATGTCCACTAACACCGGTTTTGTCACTAATTTTAAAGTACTCACTAAACGTATCCATCAATTGTTTGGACGAAACCGGTTCTGCCTCAAATTCAGAAAGATTGGTTCCTTGTAAGAATTCAGGTGGTGCATTTCCTGAAACATTCTCTGCGCTATTGTAAATATACATAAGTTCCTTCCTCGTCTCTGTGAAATCACAATTACACCTGTCACTTTTTTCAAATCTACTCCCTGCAAATTTGTTGATACTGTGCAAGCTATGAGTTGCATGATTAGAGGCGGCAGACACAACAGTACTAACAGCCGTTTTAATTGTCTCTCCAAGATTTGGCAGCTCAAGAATCTTGAATGTCAAATGTAAAAAGTGCTTTATCTCAACAGACATATCAAGTGCAACAAGATCTAGAGATAACGCCTTTAAAGGACATATTAATTTATCAGTCGGATTAGTTTTCTGTAACGCAAAAGGAAGATCTTCAAGGCTTCCCTCAACAACAGAGACAGTCTTGGTAAGGGAGCTATCCAGATCAACTTCTATATTGAATTGTCCTAGATCTTCTGCTGTGTTTCCATAGATAACCAAGCTAAGGCTTCTGTAGCTTCCCCTGACAACCAAAAAATTGGTTACCACAGCCTGCATCAAATTGTATAACAATTAAAATACTCATCATTGACAAGACAAGGTGTTTTCAAAGGTAGATAAGCCATATTGAGAAAGAAAGATCAGTTGGGAGGAAGAATCAAACAAGAAAAGGATAACCATTAACCTGTATATGAATGGATAGCAAAAAACAAAGAGCCAAGATACCTACTTTGGCATTTGTAATCTTAAAGGTTTAAAGGGATAACACATACACTATAGTGTAGTGTGCAAGCTTGAGCAATTTCCATTTTTAGAATGGAATATTTACGGAATCTCGTTAAATCCCATTCTGATTTATTTTATCAACTCTGGTATGGGTCATAACTATTATGGAGAGCCCGCCTGGCGAAGTTACGGGACTATTTTGCCGAGTTCCTTAGAGAGAGTTGTCTCGCGCCCCTAGTGCTATCCGAGAACAATTAGCCGATCTAGATTTACGGATTATTATATATTCTTCATTGGTAGAATGGAAAGAGTTGGAGGAAGACGGTCCCGCGTTGTTCACAAAATTTCCGGTCTTTTTTTTTATCTCCGATTACATTATTTCATGAAACTGCGGTTTATTTGTTTTTAGATAAGTACGCAACTCAAAAAGAAATGTCCTTACTTCTCCGAGAATGAGAAGCTCCTAGACAATTTTTTCATTCATGGTCCCTCCATATCCTTTTATTAGGTTACGATCATTAATTAATTTGCATGCAATTAGTCGGAGAACGAGAGCATGGTAAATCAGAAACTAATTATATATCCTTTTCTTTTAACACAAAATGAATTCATGTTTATAAATCAATATTCTCGTTAAAATGTGTGTGAACACAACAAGGAGCGAAGACAGATAATATATTACATTATACATATCACTATGCAACAAACTTTTATACTGACAAGCTTAATTTATCAGTAATATCTGCATTACCCAGTAATTGATCAACCAAGACTGTTGTTGACCCTTACATAAAAATCATTTTAAACAGAATAAGCCATTTAAATACCGAGTCCATTTTAATACTCAAGAAAATGAAATGAAAATCAGGTGCCTACTTTCCATCATATAGACAACGGACAACCTTAAATATAAATGAAAGAAGCACATATACACCCAATACGATATAAGAACCAAATATCTCAAATAAGAATGAATTTTGTCATATACATGTGGTTTTTTAGACAACAGATGGATATCGAGGCATACACAAACCAAGTAAAAATCAATACCTCAACTTCAAGCACATTTGATGAAGAATGTGAATACAAGAAAGGCTGACAAAGCCTCCTAAACCTGGCCTCCCCTTCAGAATGAACAAAAACCTCCAAGGCAAATGATGGAGGAGAAGTAGCTCTGTATTGGGTGACAAGAAAAACATAAACAGGTCATTATCACACTTATCTACAGTTAGTCAGACTATCAGATTTGAAGACAGAAAATGAGCCAATTCTCAGGGCAGCTCAAAAAAATTGGATTTAAGAAAAAAAGATATGGCATTTACATGAGGAGCAGAACTCAATACTGCTGACAAGTGTATCAAGCGTAGTATATTTTATAGAATAAAAAATTTATCTGCACGTCACAAGTATTGATTTTTATTTCCCTTTTAAGGGGTAGTGGTAATTTAATTGTAGAGACTGAAATGGAAATACATAATACTGTTCTAGAATGCAAGTGATATTTCATGATGTCCCGTAACCATTTAGATGACAAAAGACACTAACACACTGTAAGCTGACTATGACTAACTGTCAGGAACTACAAGTTCCTAAGTTGAGTTTTTGTGGTTTTCTGTGTTTTATGGAAGTAAGTGCAGCAGATAACAGAGAAATAGAGAGATTAGAACATATTAGAGAAGAGATAAGAGAGAATCAGCTGAGAGAGACAGAGAGATAGCAGAGAAAGACAGATAGAAAGATAGCTTCCATTCACTTTTGAAGTCGCATACGAAGATTGAGTTACAGAGATGCCCTAACAACAATATGCACACTAATATGATGATTCAGGTATAGATAATTAAATAGCGTGTGTTCAAAATTTTAACAATAATAATTACATTAAGTCTGGTATGCAGTAAAGCAAGAGTATCAATAACAACTGAATACTGAAATTTAACACACCCAAAAGCGGGCAGTTAGTAAATATCCATATTCAAATGCTCTTGCTAATACTGACTTAAAAAAATCATCACTTAACTAAATAAAGTTGTCAGACACTCCGGGGGAACATTGAATTTTCTAATCCTTATATAATTATATTAGTCAAACATAATCTAAAGCAAGTTCTATGAACTGGCATACAGAAAAAGATAAAACTTTAAGAAATTAAAAATTGATAATCAGGCCAAATTAATTGGTAGGGCCATGCATGCATCCAGGTGAATTGCAATAACAAGCTATGTCAACAACAGGCAAGCATACCCCATGAGTGTTACTGAGGGTGATGTTGATGAAGCATTCTGTTCCAAAAATTCACATGCAGTTATGACAATAGGTTCAGCAAACATCACCTGCATAGAAACACATTGTGAGATCAAGGAGATGAAACCAAAAAGAAGGCTGATGAAGAAGACATCTGTGCACCAATAGAGAACAATAAATAAATGGAATTGAACTGTAAATCATACTAATCAAAGCGTGAAGCTGAACAGTGTGGATATCTAGGTGGTGAGGCGCTCGCCTAGAAGTCTGTTAGGCGCTCAGCCATACATAAATTATTCCCCTAATATATAATTATTATTATATTATAGGTAAGAACTACCTGAACAAATTACTTTGGACACCGATTATTCACAATGATGAAACACCTTAGACTTGTATTACATAAGAATCCATGAGGACCGGAAACACAAGAGGCTGGTCAAGTATCTAATAGGATATAAACAAAACAATCAAATCAACAAGTTCACTCTTGTCTCTACAAAACAAATCTTAGCTGGACAAGGCCAGCCACTCGCCCCCAAATCAGAATAAGTACGACTAGGTTGGACCGGTATAGCGAAATTCAGTCGTTCCACAAGGCGTCGTCAACCCATTAAAATCAACGCAGGTTAAACAGCTACATACAATGTATCGCCTTTGCACCTAGGCGACACCTTGACAACTATTTAAAGAATTTGAAGTGCGCAGAAACTATACATTCACCCAAAAAATTATTTATTTGTAATAAATTAATATCCAACAAATTCTACAAGTCTTTATTGCCGAAAAACTAGTAAAGAAACAAAAAGAATGTGAAAGTCCTAAGAAATATTTAACCTACGGCTTATTTTTACTACCTACTCTATTTATACGATAATTTCTTCGCAGACCTTGACGATGGCTTAATTTAAAAAAATGTAAATGCCTTTTACCTTTACCTTGTCCGCCCCCAAGATATAAATAGAAAGAAACACTTAAGACAGAAAGAGAAACTTTTCACTTAAGTTATACGGTAACTTCTTCGCGGACCTTGACGATGGCTTAATTCAAAAAATGATTGTGAGCTACTCTCCCAATCATTCCATTTTTAATAAGAAACTTTTGGGGAGAATTTTTAAAAAAGTTCCTCTCCCAATCTTTTCTCTTCTCTCCTCAAAACACACTCAGGAGCATAACTTGAAGGGAAAATTTTAAAAGTTTCTTTTCCGTTCTCTTCTCTTCTCTCCTAATTTTAACTCGGGAGCACAGCATAAACATTATGAGCCTTATAACCCTCCTTCAAAATGTGTTACTTATACATGCTAAAACAGCAGACAGTGCTTGTTACTGATATCAGACTTATCATTCATTTAAATAAAGAATAAAATGCTGAAAATAAGGATTGCCCCAGAAGTACCTGAGGTGCTCCTAGTGCTAGAAGTGGTCAATAATTAATTACCCAAATAGAAAAATAATAATAATAATTTAAAATAATGTATATTAAACTCTTCACACTTAAAGCTTTGCCTCCACATATATAACATATGCATACACAGTTGCTTAATAGAAACGATCCTCCCTATGTCATCAACCGTTGAGTAAGTCACCCAATGAGATCAAGAAAATATAAGTAATATCACATCTTTGATGTACAGGCATAGACCACAAGGAAACCAACATTCTCAACAATCGTCTTTAACATACTTACATTCAAGAAAAATAAAAAATAAAATTATAGAAATTAACCGATACGGGTCAGGAGAACTCATCTCACCTCATCAACATACTCGTCTAGTTGGTTATGAACAAATGTCTGGGAAAACATTACGCAAGGCTCGGGACGACCCATGGGTCCTTTTCTTCCCTTTCTACTATTCAATCAATGTGTGCTTGCTTGGAGCCAGTATTCTGAACCAACCTAGGGTTTCAACCATATAATAGGCAAACAGAATTAAACTTATTCAAATTTCAATTATAATAAGAACCTAAAATCTTGGTAACACTAATAATTCTCCAGTTACTTTAAAATAACAAGAAAAATTGTAATAATAAATAAACAATTATAATTGTAACATAGTTGATAAATTAAATTACCAAGAACTCGCGTATACATATACATGTATTGTATATGGAGAAATATGTATGTATACGTGCGTGTACATATGGATACCTGAAGTGCGAAGAAAATCGGGACGGCAATGTGCGCTGATCAGAGCCAGGGGGAATAATTTGAAGTGAAACCAGTAGAGGAGAAGCCCTAGACTAGACGGGGCTCATACCCTTGTGAATAAAAGATTTGCTTTCGTCTTATAAAAATCATCATTAAATATTTATAAAATTATCAATTTTTTCATATGTAAATTTTTATTTATTAACATTCAATACAAATCCAATATAAATAGTTGAAAGGATAATTTATTATTTTACCAAGTTAATTGGAATTTGGATCCCCCAACAAAAAACATATTTTTAATCAGACATGATATTTACATATATTACTATTATTATTTCTTTTATAATAAAAACTCCTTTTTCTATATAATTTATTTAAAATCATAAATCATTATTTTACATTAAATCTCATTTAATAATATTATTCTTTTATTTACATTAAATTTTTTTAAAATTTAATGATTATATAATTTTAAAATATTTTAACTGATAAATATTAATTTTTACTTAACATATTCTTAAGATTTCTAAAAATAATTATAAAAATTGTAGCTAAATTAGAGATTGCAACCAAAAAAATTATAAAACATAAAATATATTTTTACAACCATTGCATATTACTTAAAATAATTCAATTTTTAATAAAATGTCATAAAATATTTAAATATTTTTTAAAAAATGTATAATACATTTATTAATAACCGAGTAAATAAATTAACTTATATTTCATATGTCTGAAAGCTAATATATATTTATTTAAAAATAAATAAAAACTATCCTCACGCATATAATTTTTTCACCATGGGACAGACTAATTTATTAATTTTTACAAAATTTAGATTACATAGAAGGAGAAAGTAAAAAGAATCTCCAAGAATGTACAAAAAATATAGGAAAAATTTAACATATTATTTTTAAATAAATTTTTAATTGAAATACTTCTATGATTCTTTTTAGAGTTTCTAATTTTATAAGTTAAAAAATACATACATTTTTTAACTTATAAATTATTTATAAAATAAAATAGTGGGCGGCATTTATATTCTGCATTTTATATTTTACTCTTAAAAATATTGTTAATATAATTTTTTCATTGTAATTTCAATTGAGCTGCTCACTAGCATCTTAATTCTCAGTCCCTATTTTTTGTGCTGACCAAATTACAAATTAAAAAAAAATTAGTCATCTGATTCAACTAAAACTAATTTGGCTTTAGTTTGAACTCGAACTCATTATTTATAATATAACTAAAAATCAACATACTTTGTTTTATAAATCATAAATTCAAAAGTTATATATTAACTCATGTTGCACATATATTTACCATAGTATTAATTTGATACAATATATCACTAAATATACACAAACTAAAATTGCCTTGCACCCACCTATAATATAAGCATAATTTTAAGAAAATCATATCCTAGAAACAAACTATAACCACAAACAAAAGATTGACATAATCATAATTCATACAAAATTACTAGATTTCACCAACGACAAACAAGAGTTTACTCCAACAGATCCACCATCCAATCACCAAGCTAAAAACATTCAAGTTGCACGAAGCTTCAAGAGATATGAAATATTAGTACATTTCTTAAAATATTTAAAATTGATAGTGGAATGCGTTGGTTTATAAAATTAGTGTAGCTCGTTGCAGCTTCAATGGTGTCCCTCCTTTAAAAAACATGTCAATACAAACAAACTTTAATGTAATGTTAGAATAAGTTGCCCTGGGAGCTAGCCATGGCCACTTCTGCCAATTGACTTTCAGTATGCAGCTCACAAGTCAGTAACTAAGTCCCTCAAAAAGGTAGTCTACGTGTGTAGCTTCTGGCCACCAGAAATAAACCAACAATTAAAAACCTACAGTATATGGAGCATTGTAACTTAAAATTTTGTTAATAAAAAGGCTTTGATTTGTAGGGATACAATCGGGTGCAATGTTCCTAGTATTGAACATTACGACTGTGCAACAACTCAACTACAGCATCAACCACACCCTTTCCCTCTTCGGAAATGTTTATGCTAGGATCTTCAATCTTCTTTTTTAGAAGTTTGTCAAGTTCTCCTCGTAGTTTCTGCATATTGCAACACCAACTCAGATTTCTAGAATCAAAATAGAGCACTTTTCACTTGCTCTTCGAAGAAGTGAAATCAAAGCATAAAGAGATGTTCAAGAAACATTCTGGACTAAACAAACTTCTCAAGCTAAAATTACCTGGATCAACTCCAGCACATTCTTTGATGCAGAGAAATGGAGGTATCCATCAAGCATTTCAATTCCATTTCCTGATTTGCTAGGAACAAGATGTCCACCAAACATAAGTAGGGCATAGTCTGATATGTTCGTTGAGTCTCTTATGTAGATACTGGAAGTTTTCACCTTTTCACCATAAACCATGAAAGGAAGAGGGAAAATATGAACTCCAGCATTTACAGATGCCGGATGAATATCCACTTTCCCAACTTCTTTTGTGAACAAGGCTGTTCTCTTGCCTCTTCGTTTGCACTGCACAACATTTGGATAAAGCCCAGCACAAAGGACTGCGCTTACCATCTCCAGATCATTGCTATACTGGTTATATGCCTGCACATGCAAGTATCAGTCATATGTAATTTTGGGATACTTGAAAGTGACTTGTATAACTAATCAACTTCCCTGTCTTCTCTTTCTATGACCCTATTTGCGCACATAGATACACACTCTAAAAAATGGACAAATCAGAAATAAAAGCTCACATTTACACCCTTTGTTTTATCTACGAAGCCAATGTCTGAAAGTAAATCTACAAATTGGTTCTTCATATCCTCCATCATTTGCAAAGTTAATGGGGACAGGAAGTTTTCCCAACAAAAGGCTCTCTCATTTCCGCTTCGTTTTGCATCCTTCCATCCTTCAAATGCTTTCAGTAATGCTATATGATCGCTGCATAAATTTAACTAAATCTTAGAAATTAGGTATCACATGCTAAAAACATTCAAGAAAGAGGTTCATAAATGAGTCTTTCAACCTAACCTACAAGAATCACCAGCAAATGATCTTTTTGCATCATCTGCCTCCTCTTTCCTATTTATTGGAAGGACAAATGGGTCGCGATGTGCGAGTGCGGATGCAATGGTTAATGCAGGATTTAGACATTTAAATATGGAACCCATGAGGAGCATCTTTCCGATATTAGGCTCCAAAGGCAGAGTACATAAATGCCTCCCTGTCAAGTAAAATTATTTACAGTAAAGACACTCTAGCAATTCACAAATTCTACAAAAAAAACATAATATTACACAGTACATACCAAGTGGAGTAAGCTCTTCCGTGTCATCCAAGGCACCAATTGTTTTTAGAAGTTCGATAGCATTTTGAACAGAGAGAGAATCTGGAGGCTGAAGTGCCTTCCCCAAAAACAATCCAATAGCTCCAAGTTTTAAGCTCTTAATATGTAGACATAATTCTTGCAGAGGTGTGCGCAGAATTTCAGGTAGCTGATACTGGAGCATAGCATCATGGATCATTTTTGGATATAATCTATAACAGACTCCAGGTTGTACACGGCCAGCTCGACCACGTCTCTGTCAATGAAGAGAATCTAGCATTGACTACTAAGAAGTGTAATGGAAAGAATTACTAGATTCACATTCTCACAGAAGGAAATTCTAAAACCATGATATGTGGAAAAATACCTGACGTGCTGAAGCTTGTGAGATCCACGATGGCAAGAGGCAAGCAAGTTTGTTCAGAGCATCATAACTAGTCTCCTTGGCCTTTCCACAATCTATTACATATACAACATCGTCTATGGTAATACTACTTTCAGCGATGTTTGTAGCTAGCACAATTTTTCTGCATATAACAAACACTAAATTGAGCTAAGAACAAACTGCAAGAGGTGAGTTGTAGCTGGAGTTGCTTTTTGACATAGGTTCATAATTAGTATCATGACAGATACATAAGCTAATGCGGCAGTACATAAATTACTAACAAGACCATATATTACAAGAAGGATGTGCCGGCCTTTCTACATGATCTAGTTGCACCACTAATTGATGGTAAACTGCCAATGCTCATAGCCTCATATGCAGTTGGACAAAGTAGTTGGTTAGTACCACCAGCTGTTCCTTCAATTTAACCTTATTCTCATATGCACCTTAAAACAGACATTCAAGGAGGTAGGTCATTTAATTTAAAACAGCCCAAGATTCAAGCAAATTACAAAATATTATTTATGCTTTTATATCTCCGGAGTATAACTATCACAAACATGAAGCAGTAGTGGCCAAAGATGATGTACCCAAAGCTTGCGTCTAATATCAATATATGAATCAAAAGTTGTGCTCAGTTTAAAGAGAGCTGAATCTCATCCCTTGTAAACATAATTTTTTTATGTAAAGGAATGCTACCGTGTAATAAGATATGTAAAGGAAGTGTGAAAAAAATGGGCTTTCATTTAAACTAGGAAGTAATGAATGCTACTTTAGAATGAGAGAATGACATGAAGACAATGAACGTTAATGAATAAATGTACACAGACATATTAAATTGTATTCTAATTTTTCATCAATCCATTCCTTTCAAAAGAACACAACCGATAAAATGTGGCACGCCATATGACATGCATTACTTTCATCTTATCTTATAGAATCTTTCCTTTTTCAATGTCTTAATAAGATGAAAATGTATATTAACTTTTTTATGGGATGTTTAAAATACAATACTAAGATGTATTTATACCTTAAGAATTATTAGGCTGGCAATCTACTTTCCCCAGAGATATATATAATCCCTCGACAGCCCTATATATTGATACAACCAGTTACCTCCTAGAATGCATTTGAATAGAACTATAAACAACATGCCACTTTTTTTAATCATAATACTTGAAATACCTTTTTATCTAATCGTGCTAGAGAAATCTCATCAAGGAATAAAAGTTTCCGTTGAACAATCTATCCCCGCAGCTAAAGTGACAACAGGGATGACAAAAATGGTTTGTCATATATGTTTAAATATGAAAATTCACTCGACCTTCTTATTTATAATATTTATCAAAAAAAATCGGTGGAGCTAATGCATGGAAAGGCAATACAATTCGCTAAAGCAAGTTGACTGTTAATGAGGCAGACGGAAGAAAAAGACGCCCGCACTAAGACTAAGAGAAAGTAACATAAGTCAAATTACTTGGCCGGTGACATGAGAAGATTGATGACTTAAGAATGTCAAATTACCAACATAATTATCTTACCTCGATATAAATATTTGACCTTGAAAATAAAAGAAAAAATATTTACCTCGTGTTCAAAGGTGGACGATCAAATATTTCCCGTTGATTTGTTGTAGGCATAGAACCATGAAGTGGAAGAACCAAGAATTTGCTAGGATCTCTTAGATAATTGTTAGCTTTGACTTTGTCAAGAAGCTTAGAAATGTCATCCCAGCCAGTCAGAAATACAAGTATTGCCCCATCCCCTTCATGGCGGCAAATATACTCAATTGTTGATTCCACCTACAATGGAGCAGTCTCACTTTAACTCTTTAAGTTAGAAAAGTATTGGATGGAGGAAAGTTGCACAGACGGAGGTAACTAATAGATAGTAGTCAAGCTGTGGAAGGGTCGTGCATTATGTGTATGTTCTACCCACAAAAAAATCACACTGCAGAAGAAAACGGAGGATCATAATGCACATACAAGATCCAGATCAAGCTGCAAACCCGACCAAGCTTCAAGAGATTGCCTTGTAGTTGCACTATAGCTTTTGTACAAAGAATCAATATCTACTTCCTACAAAATACATATGTTATGAACATTTTAACAGAAAAACACCTTTAAGATATTGTCTACTAGTCGATAAATACAATATACTTCAATTTAAAAAATGCAAGAAATATCAAAAACTTTATCATTTAATTAAGCATTTACTAATTAGTACTCCCATCAAATGTGAATCCGCCCAAATTTTGAACCTAAATAGCAAGTCCACGTCACTAAAGTAAAACATAAAGCATTGCAGTACAATCAGCAACAAACATTAAAGTTTCGGAAATAAATGGTGAGAAACAGATTACAGCAATAGAACTCGGAGAAGTATACATACACACACTAAGAGACAATAATCAGTCTAGTTCTCTAAACCATTCATAGAAGAATATCACAAATTACATGCCCCAAGACACGCGAAATTAGGACAGGTGAAGGATTGAATAGTAGCCCAGCGTCAAGAGCTTACTCTCACTGCAAACTGCAAAGAGGCCGAAGTTCGATCCTCATCATTTATTTCCCATTGAAATCCAAAAAAAAAAAAGGCACCGGAACTAACTTGCAACCAACTTCTGGCAGGAATTTCCACAACATAGTTGTTCTTCTTCAAAAAAAAATTTGCAGTGGGATTCTATCTAGGAGAATTCAGAAGGCCTCATGGCATTAAGACTTCCAAGGCCTTACTCAGGTCCATAACTCATCATATTTAGTTCGGTATTTGTTACCACGCATGACTTTAAGAGTCATGATGATATTATTGAGGAACGTTCTATCATAATGCTTCTAAATATTTATTATCACTTCAGGCAATTAGCAACAAGTTTACTGTGAACTTCTGGAAATCTGTTTTATTAGCTTGGCAAGGAAATGCATGTAATCTCAGATAACAAAGAAGACTTGGAGTTTTTTTCTCTCTCTTTTCTCTACCTAATGGGTCTTCAATTTTGTGCTTATAAATATAATTAAGATTAGTAGGAAGAGATGAAGCACAAGAGATTTGAAGGAGGGTTGTACAGAGTTTATATAAAACAAACATCATGGTGCTCAAATTCTACATCATATTTATACCAAAATCGAATTTCAGTCAAATAAAATTGAGTCAACTCGACCAATAAAGAATAACAAATTAACAACAATCCACTATGAACTACTAGTGAGCTTCTAACTATAAAATACAAGTTCAAAACAAATCATAGAATTACTGTTGAACACACAGTACTTGCCATTACCATTATAATATTGCATTGACAAAATTAAAATTACTTATATGATTTTTTAGAAATTGTCATATATATCAGAGTATGCACAGTAATTCATCTAGCCAAGGCTAGTTTGAACAGTTAGATAGCAAAAAAGTAAAACTTTTAATTAGTAGTCATACTTGTGTTTATCCTAATGTCAGGCAGTTCCATTAAGAACACAGAAAATGCATGAATCAGATAAAAATTGAAGTAGGAGTTAATTTAATAAAACTGTGCAAAAGAAATGGCTATACATTTCCTAGCATTGTAGCATAGTCGATACCCCACTTCTCTTGGTAACAAGAGGTTGAGGGTTTGAGGCTCAGTGTGAGTATTAAATTATTGCAATTGATCAGAGAAACAAAAAGTGGATACTACAAATGTAATTTTTAAATTTGACATAAACATACCTCAAATAACTCTGTTATAGGATCAGTCTTAGACTCCTGTTGCCTCCTCCTCCTTGAATTTCCTTTATACTGATGGCTATCAGGGCCTGCTTGGATGCTATAGTGAGTTTTCTCCAGTACATCTTCTAGATACAGCTCTGATACAGGAAAAGTTAACCCCTGCCAAATTGATAAAGAAAATCAAGAATGAGTTATAGATGTGGGGAATGAACTGATTGTGTATCCACTGCAACATGTAATAATTGGAAGACTATACCGGGATGTTGATAGTTGGTGCATCTCCAAAGTATTTGGAAAACAAGTCAGCATTAATAGTAGCACTCATCAAAATAATACGTAAATCAGGGCGGCGAGGAAGGAGATCACGCAAAATTATTATAAGAAAGTCCTCATTCATGCCTCTTTCATGAATCTCGTCCACTAGCAAATGGCTAACTCCAGTTAAATTTGGGTCATCAATCTGCAATCAATTTTATTAGGAAATTATCATTGCACATTCACAAAATGATCTTAGTGTTTTAGAAAACTGCAAGAACAAACTAATTCTTTTTAGTAAAGTTGGAATACACTTCAGCTATACTGTAGTGCTAGTGTCATATAACATAAACCAGAACATGTGCAAACAAATAATCTCTAGGTCAAAAGAAACAAGCATGAAGAACTCATCAAAATTATACGAAGTTCTAGATATTGAAAGAACATGAAAAAATTGATAATCATTTCATTATCAAAGATGCATGTCAAACAGATGAGCAAATGGAAATGTCATGGAGTCAATGATCATTGAATCATCATATAAAGGAAACAAACACACACACGCCATTGTTATCATGAAGACGACTAGTCGACATGAAGGTATCGGGCCGAGACTTTTCGGCGCCCGACTTGGCACCGTGATAACATGATTCGATCAATGAAAATACACAAGAAAGGATAGAGATGAACATAATATTGAGATGGATTACTTTGTTTGATTTTCGTCAGTATTTATGTTTTTATTTGCTTGGACATGTTTGATATTTGGTATTTGCATATTATTATGTAGTAAATATGTTTAATTTGAACTTATTACCCTATTACTTTTGATTTAAATTGTGAAATAGATGTGTTTAGCAATATTATTTATTAAATCTAGCAAATATATGTATATGAACAACTTGTCGACTTTTTACGACTAGTCGGACTAGTCTTCTCGAAGGTAGTTGGGCGTTAAGAATCGACTTGGCGCCGTAATACCCATGATGTCACACACACAATTAAGAGATTGTATTTTACCAGCTGCCGAAGTAAAACTCCAGTAGTACAAAATAGCAATCTTGTTTGAGATGAGCGTTTTGACTCCAGACGAATTTGGTAGCCAACAGTTTCACCAAGGTTTTCTCCTCTTTCAGATGATATTCGAGCTGCAACAGATATGGCAGATATACGACGGGGTTGAGTGCAAATAATGTTGCAGTCAGCACCTCGTAGAGACGAAATTTCCTCCTCCAGGATAAACTGAGGAAGCTGTGTAGTTTTCCCGCAGCCGGTCTCTCCAGAAACCACCAATACCTATATCACTAAGCAATTTAAATACAACTTATAAAATGTAGAGGATATTAATATGTTATGTAATTGTCATTACAAAGGCGGGTTTTTTAACAGAAAGAATGATGGATGGATGTGAAAGATATAGAAATGTGTGATTCATCGTATCTTTGATGGCTGCATTTCACCTGAAAATAGTTTGATTGAGTGTGCTCAAAATTTACTCTTAAAATACTAGTCAACAATATAACTATAGAATAACACCATCACTCTAACCCCCAAAAGCCGTATTACGTAACTACCAAGCCTATGCAAGAACTAACTTCATCGTGAAAAAAGAGGATTAAAATAAACTGAAACAGAGAACGTGAAAAACATTAAAATAAGTATTATAACTGGAAAACTTGATACGAGTGAGGCAGGAGATTTGCAATCAACTAGAAACATTCCTTGTTGCAACAGTGAATGAAAAAAGAGTATACTATTTCAAAATCCCACCTGATTTGCTGCAACAGCTTTTAACAAGTCAGATTTAATTTTATTTGCCGGAAGCTTCTCTCTGAAAGCCAACATCTTTTTAACAGTGTCGCATGCCTGTACCACATGATTCACATTTAGTCGAATGACATATAGAAAACTGCTAAAGGATGTCGCACCAATCAGCCGTATTAAGATATGTCGTAACTCATATGTACCTTTAGGTTCTCCTGTCTTTGTTTTAGTTCACTATGCAGTCTCTCTTTTCTAGTATCATTTTTTACTTGTAAGGCAGGTTTAGCCATATCTGAAACACGTGGTTTCTGGACCATCTGTGAGGAAGCTCCAGGATAATTATTAACGGATGCAGTTCCTCCTGACCCACCCAAGAGATTTTCAACTCTCTTCTCAGTTTCGCTAGACATCCGTATCTGCAAATAGTTGAAAAGTTAATATTTCAATATCAATCACAAGTGAAATGGAGATGGCGTTAGAAATCATCACTGCTACCTCTTTCTGTGCAGATCCATGGCGTTCATCGAGATCTGCACGGTAATTTGGCAACGGAACCTTGCTCACAACGAGTGCCTTCCCTTTGTTATAAGCATGGCTTTCGTTCCAAAATTGTAAACATTCAGATAAAATACTTATAGTTATTAATAATATATCTTTAAATAATGAAAAACTTATCATTTAACTACTCAATAGATTTTCAAGTCTGCGCCATGGGTTATTGGGAAAGACTATCATGAGTCAAAAAAAGCATCTTCAGTAGATAGGAAAAGATTAACAGAACAACAGATAAGAACAACGCCGTCTACTGGAATTCTTATAACTGAGTCAAATAATAACCAATTATCACACTTAAAAAGCTTTTAATATGCCCTTGTTGCAGCACTAATTTGTTTAGTCTGACTAAAAAAAATTAAAAAAAATTGATATGGGATCCACAATTGGAGACCTACTCAGGCTAATGCACTAATCGGCATTAACAACACAAACTATAAGAAAAATTGGGATAAATAACGCCTTATAGTTATACCATCAACTCGAATCAACAGCTAAAAAACAACACATATGGCAACCACATGCATCCTTCAGGCTTACTAGGTATATACTGTATATTTTAGTATAATACAACTCAATTGGAACACCTAAAAGAAAAAATACAGAACCAGCGGGTGCATATATAATGATATGTGACTTGTGTAAACATATACAGATAGTGCTATCCCTGACGATATGCTTGCAGATGGAATAAGCTTGAACAAACACCGCAATTGTAGATGTATGGCAAGGGCGTAGAGTAATCCCATTGTTGAATCATTTTGAATTATAAAAGTTGATGAGTTGTAAGAAGAATCCTAGAAGATTCAGTGGGCATTCTTTTAACTAAAAAAGGGGGAAAGGGGACCTATCCAGGAGGCCACCTTACTCCTACTCAAGAGAGTAGAGAGACTGTTTCCGAAAAATGACCCCGGCATGTCGAGTACGAGAGTCAAACCAACAACCATCTGGTAATGGATTTAAACCACTGGGCCAACTCGACAATCGTGGGGATTCTTTTAACTATTTCATAAAATTAAAAAGGAATGTGTATGAATAAATAGTAAGCCATATCTCTTCCATTCTACCTCCCACTCCAATTTATCTCCTTATTTTTTAATGCACTATGCCTTTATATAATTTTGTAATTTTCTAGCTGTCTTGGAACAATTTCTCTACATATCAGATTTTTAATTAGTGAATAGTCTTCTCGGCCAACTTCTACATTCTAAGCATCTCATTGGAATCCTACACTAGGTTGCATTGGTGAATCAACCATAATTAAATTAATACATTGCAACATACACTCAACAAACAGGAATTGCAACCATTGCCAAGGCTGGGAACAGGTGGCAATTGTTTGCCCAGTCTACTAATTAAGACAGCAAGGAACCCGTTAGAAAAGAAAGGAATGATGCTCTAAGGAAGAAGACCCTAAACACTTTTTTTAGCTTCTGAAACCTCAAAAAAAACTTTTTTATTAACTTCCAAATGAGGCGACCTAAATATAATGCTGCAAAATATTTCTCCGTTATTTGGAATATAAGCGAATAAAATACATATGTTTAATTGCAATAAGCTCATTAGCTGGATAGGTACTAGTTGACAAAAAGGCTCTAAAGACAAAATTTGGACCGGCAAGGAAATGACATATTAAAGGGAGTAATTACTTCTGATATAGGAAATGTTATAGATACTAAACCATAAATATTATACTACTACCGCTCACAGGTTGTAAAATACCCCGAGACTAAATTATGTTTCCTCTTCCCTCTCCTAATTCTATTGTACACATTAAATCTTACTTGTCAAGGTTTACTTTAAAAACAGATATTCTAGCTGCACAAATGACCAACATTGTGTTTTAACCATGCCTCGAACATGCAAAAGTGATGAACCCATAAAATGCAAACAAGGTGTAATAAACTAAGATTTTCCCAACACTTACAAGTAAAGCCCCAACTGATAGGCCATGTCGTATAAAACTTGTTGATCCCCTCGACTATAATTACGCTTAATCACAAGCTCTTGTTCTCCTCCCCTTTTTAGTCCCTCCATTTTCCCCCACCACTCATTCTCATCAAGCACCTCCATCTAACCAACATTATTTACAAATTCAGCAAATTATACGATTATATTTTTATACTTTTATGTATTAAATTTCTAGAATTACAAGAGTACCTCAGCTGCTTGTTGCGCCAGGCGCTCAGCTCGCCACACTGGGTCCCACCACCGCTGCTCGCCACGTCCTCCACCTCCGCGTCCGCCGCCGCCGCCGCGGCCAACACCACCGCGGCGACCGCCGCCGCGACGGCCGCCTTGGAAATTGGGGTGGCTAGACATGGCGGATGTTGATAGATGGGAAAGAGACGTAATTGGGAGTGATAAGGGGAGAAATTTGTAGAGTGAAAGGTAGTTGAAGCCGAGTAGGCGCAAAGACATTTATACATGCCCTGCTCTTTGCACAGCAGGTGCGTTTTGTGTGTTTATTTTACAGTAATATTAAATAATAAATGGGTAAATTAAACAAAACAAACTTCTATGAGATTAATTATATTCCTTTCCACTCGTGGCAAAATATATATATATATATCATTCCACTCATGAAAATTAAAAAATTGAAAGAAAAATTGGCTTTCATAATTTACATTTTTTTATTAATTTTGTTCATAAATTTATCATGCAGTAATTTATAATGATTATGTTTTGCCAATCAATAAAAATATTTAAATTGTTTTAAAAAAATATTCTTTTGATTGAAATTTGTTCTTCAAATAATAATGTAAAGAATTCATAAACAAAATATAAGAAGTAAATACAAAAACACAATACTTTTTAATTATTAGTGGATTAAATGTATCCACAAGTATTTTTACTCTAATTTATCTAGGTCTAAAATTCAGCTTCTTTAATGAGTTTTAACTACAAGTTGTTCTTACAATTTTACTTCACAACTCTTGAACAGCTTGTACTCACGATATTGTAAATATATTTATTCTATTTTGCTACTGCACTGGTTTATATATTATTCTTACTATTTGGTTTTATTTGATATTTGATTTTTTAGCACATATTTTTAGGAATTTTGACTACATAGTTAAATTTATTATTTTAAAATTTTTCTTTTTTTGAATAAAAATATTAAACTAAAACTTTTATTCACAAAAAGAAAATTTAAAGAACAATAATTTTAATTATGTAGTCGGATCTCTTAAAGGATTGCGCCACAAAATCAAATGTCAAATATTATCAAATAGATGGAGTACTGATATTTTTACAGAGATCCTAGTCATCTGATAAAACAAAATGTTTTTAAATTAGAAGTCATGACAATTCTTTCAGATTCTTCATAGTCAGGACAAATTTGACCGTCTTCCAAGTATTGTCTTATAGTCTGCAAGATTCCTGACATTGGTTTTCATGATTTGTCACTATCAATTAATAATTTATTGTTAAACATATTAATTGATATTTATCTGGAGTTTTCGACTAATCTTTGATCATTCATCGACTGATAGCTTTTATCCATTAGGGATGGGGGGAAATTCGATTCGACGGGTAACTGATTCAAAACCCGAAATTTTAGATTTACTGGACTCGGTTTTTTGGATTTGAATTTAATTTTTAGACCCGAAAACTTTTGGATTTAGATTTGAGGTATACCAATCCGAAATCCGATTCAATTTTAGATTTACCGGACTCGATTTTTTGGATTTAGATTTAATATATATATTATTTTATAATATAAATAATATACATATTTTTATAATATATATATATAATATGAATTGTTTATAAATAAATATATATATATTATTTTATAAGTATATATATAATATAATATAAATTTATGTAATATTATATATATTGTACATTATTTAGTAAATAAAATATTTTTTATTTAATTTTCGGATTTCGATTTCTAGTTTTCGGAATTTCGGATTTGAATTTCGGGTTTCAGGTATGTCTGAAATCTGTCGGATTGTCATCCCTATTATCCATCGATTGATATTTGTTTTATCGATCGATATATCAATCGACGAGTCTTTTTCATCCATTGAAAGTCTTCATTCTTCAGCATCCATCAAGCCTTACAATATTCAGCGAGTCTTTATTTATCCGTTGATCTCCATCACTTATGCATTTTTCCTGTTTTCAAATAATTACAATTAACAAACTATTTTTACACATTAGTTGATGACCAATACCTGTTGACTCATACTCCCTCCGTCCCAACCAATTCTTTACACTTTCTTTTTTGGGACGTCCCACCCAATTCTTTACATTACTAAAAATAGTAACTTTCAACAATAAAATACATTATTACATCCACTACTTCACTCCACTTTTTCAACACTTTACACTATTACACCCACTACTTCATTTATTTTAACAATAAAATCACTATTACACCCACTACTTCATTTATTTTAACAATATTACACCCACTATCTTGGTCTCCGTGCCCGGACCAAATGTAAACATTTGGCCGGGACGGAGGGAGTATATCAGTTGACTCTGAGACACATTATTCATCGATTACTAAGACTATCAATGGATAATTGACTTAGACAACCTTGTTACAAACAAACCATATTATCAAAAGAAAGCTTCAATTGTTAATTGACTATCTAGTCAATAAATATTTATAGAACACATATCTATTGACCAATTGAAAACTTAAAATATAAAAATCATGATTATAAAAACTAAGTTATCATCAAACTACATAATTACTATGAAAGTGTTATTTACAAATGGATTTTTTTTACTACTTTCCATTATTTGATACAATCTATTAACAATGAAAAAAATAAGTAAACATTTTCCAATAAAATATAGAGCAAAACGCAAAATCATATCAAAATGAGATTTACGGTATAATTCAACAATATACTAATAATTCTGTTTTATTCGATTGCACCAACCTAATTGTCTATATTTTATTTTATTTTTTTAAAAAATAAATGATTCCACTTGCATAAAAAATTATGAAGAACATTTCAAAGTCTTAAGAACTTGTATATATATGCATTTACATACGAGAAATTATCAAAAATATCATTATTTTAATATATAATTGCCTAAAATATCACATGTCGGGTGGGGTGCCTTTTCTAACCACACCTATCCGCATACATAAAATGTGTATGCCTAGTTAAAATAGTCCGGCCCATGACCACTCTCTTTGACAAATACCTTGAACTCATAAACACACATTTATAAAAACCAAGCTCTCTCATCCCTCAATCTATACATACAAAATACATAAAACAATGGTGGATTAATCACGAAAAAGAAACATAACGGTGCTCCAATCACAGTCACCTTCTGGAAGGTTCTACTCACTTTTTCTGGCGTCAGCTTCCTCGTCTGCTTTCGTATTGTCTACTTTCCGATCAACATCTTCGACACGTGTCAATCTCTACTCCCCTGATTGAAATTAGTTGTGGTATGTTAATTTGATTAGTTTAGTATCTTTTTCTTTTCCTAATGATCGGCGGTGATGACATGGATCTGGCGCAGGAACAGTTTTTAGTTTTCCAGTATAGAAACCCTAAGGAAAATTAAATCCACACACATATTATATATAACAACTGCATACGTGCTCTGACTCGGTAAAATCCACACACATTATACACTCCGCATACGTTATATGCGTATACACTCCCGCATAATTTATATGCGTAAATAATATTTTCCTAAAAAATAAAATAAAAAGAATAAAAAATAAGTAAAAACAAAACACACACATTTATGTTATGTGCGGACAGTAAGTACGCATCTTTCAAATGCGTATTCGTCTGGTTATTTTGGGCACCAATCCCGCCCGTGATTATTTTGGGCACTTTAATTTAAAATTTGGTTACTAAGGGTTTTCAACCTCTACATAGTCACACATAAGATAAAAAATATAAAAAAACAGAGAAATATATAAAAATTACGCATCAATGTAATACCACAATTGTTATAATTCATACAACAATTGTAATAATTTATTCAGATTGGAACACGAGATTCAAAACTACATTATATATTAATGTGATACACTACACGTAATTATATATATAAGTGATACGATGATATAATGTTATATATAATTTATACTTTACTGTTTATAACGTGTTATTTATTTTTAAATTTAAAAATAAATTTAATAAATAACATGACTTAAAAAATCACACATTCCCGATACAACATCACAATTCACTTATACGAGTTATACATTTGACATATTTATCGGTTAACAGAAAAATAACGAAAATCAGTAACAATTTGTATAAAAAATTGTTACGCATTTTCAAGATATGAAATATGATAATACACATGTATATATTTTTATTGGCATATCTATCTTTTATTTTTTCAAGAAAAACATATTAATTGAACATATTACTTATGGTCTTCATGTGATACATGTTGTATCAAATGATATCATAAGTTTATTTTTAAAGGTACATATTTATATTTAAATTCATAATTGTTATAATTAAATATAAAAAATGACATTATAAATAATGAAATTATGACAATGAACCAACTAAGAGTATTTTTTTTACGTGGTTAAAATCACTAGGAAGAAAACATGACTCTTTTGATATTAATAAATATATTTTTAAGTTTATATTTTACTAATACTAGCTTATAACCCGTGCGATACACGGATCAAACTATTTTAATATTTTATATATATAATTTGAATATATTTTTATTTTTATAATAATAATTTCAATTTTATATTTTATTTGTATTTTAAAAGAATAATGTTTTTATTTTTAGTTTAGAGATTTATTTTATTTAGGAAATTAATATAAGATATATTTTAAATAAAAAATTAGTGTTTAAAAATTAGGTCCAATGCTACCCCGCCTCAACAAATTTTTAAGTTTTAATCTCTCGGATTTAATAACATAGATAGATTACATATACAATTCATCGCCGTGTTGTTTATAACAGAAAATAAATATATATATATACATATTTTTGAAGTAAAAAAAAAATATATATATATATATATATAGACGCGGGGCGACCCGTAGCCTGATAATATCCAACCCGCATTATATTACAGTATTACGTACAGCGCCCTTCCAATTGAAAGAAGCATCACAGATCCAAACACCACAGAGACTGGAACCGAGTTGACCCGTCCGAGTTAAACAACTCAGTGTCACCGGCGAATCTTAATACAAAATGGATCCGGTGAACTCGCCACTTGGCCGAATGCTATTGGATGAGATCACGCCGGTGCTGATGATTCTCTCCACTCCCCTCGTCGAAGAGATTTGTCAAAAGAATGGCCTCACTTTTCTCGAGATGCTCAGTCCATTCTGCTCTTTTAATAACATCGACGGTATCATTTCTCACTCATATACTTTACACATTCACTTTACATCATATTCAATTCATATATAGTTGTGTACATATTGTTACTGTATGTATAGATATTATAGTCATGTATTATGTACATTTTTGTGATTTGTATTGGATTTATTTTGAAGTACCTGTGAGGACGGCAAGTGATCAGCCTTACAGATTGCGGAAGTTTAAATTGAGGATTGTGTATGCATCAGATGTTCGACAACCTGATATAGAGGTATTTGCTTTGCGAATTGCTTTTGTTTGAATTTGAAATTGTGTAAATAGTGAAATGAAGTACAGAATGAAGCTAGCGTATAAGGAATCCTAGTTTAAGTTGTAGCCGGGGATGTATGTATGTGTATGCTGTATAGTGACATCGTAGCAACTAGTGGCCATCAACACCGGTGATATTTTTTAGTTTAAAGGTTAGGTTTGAAATGTTTTTATAAGAAAGACAATTTGATAATTTCCCTTTATAGATTAGTATTGTATGTAACAGATATAATTATCAGGCAAGGTTGATAAGCTATAATCTGTATCATGTCTGCAAATGGTCGTAGCGTCTTTAAGCAAGTCCTTGTTGAGCAAAAACAATTACTAGTAACTTGAGAACTGGTGGCAGTAGGTAAGTCCAGAAGATAGTTGCATCCTGATTCCTGAACGCTGTCTCTCATTTGCTATTCAAAATATTAGAATACGGAACTGAAGAAGATGCCTTGTGAAGTTTATGATAATTATAATCCTAATAAATCTTTTAGCTTCTGGTTCATGTCTTTCCTATGAGGTTAAATGGCGATATGCAATAAATGCTGATATAATTCAACAAACCAAACATCCTTTTGTTTCTGTTTTTAACTTGCACACTTTGGTAGATGATAAATGATGCTGATTGCTGTACCATAAATGTTGATCACAACCACCATTACTTATGGATCAGTCCCCTATAGATACATATCTTTACGATATATTTGTGTTCTATTTTAATAATATGTCAACTTAATGGGTGGAATGAAATTTCATCAAGTTCTCATGAAGTTGACATGGATACAAATAAAAGAAAAGAACTCGATTATCCTCTCTTGTGTGTATATTCAATCATACTATGCGATTAATTTTCTCTAGAGCTTCCAGTTTTTCTATCTAAGAGATATTATTTCACTTAATTAGGTTGCAAGGAAGCGGTTAAAACAAGTTATTACTTCTGCAGGGGAGAAGGAACAATCCGACTTGTTCTCAGATCCGCCGTCTATTGAAAGTGTGCTAAATAGTGAGTTGTACTACCTGAAATAACTCTTGAGTAGAATGGGTGATGTCATCTATTCTTTCATATACTTTCGTTGCTCTTTTTTAATGCAACAGGTTTTACAGTATTAATATTACTTATGTGGCTAATTAATTAGCATGGGCAGTATCATCAGACACCTGCTTTCCTCGCTTCTTTAGCCTTTTCTATGGATGTTGTTTGGTTAGGTTGGTTCTAATGTCTGGTTTCTGGACTGGGCATTTGACTTGTACTATGCTGATGCTTTTGGCTTTTCTTTGCAGCCTCTCAACCTGAATGTATGCCGACATGGTTCCAATATTTTAACAAGGAGCTTGTACGAACCGTTTCGTTTTCTGACCATGAAGCTTTTGACCACCCAGTTGCATGTGAGTCTGTCCTATTTCTTTGATAAATGCGGTGATTGCAGCCTTATATGACATGTTCACACTAAGTATGACCGCTTCATATGAAAGTGGGAGCACACTTGAAAGTCCATAAAATTAGTTGAACATGAAAGCAGGAGTTTGATATTGAATTTTTAATGCGACTTGTAGTTCATATGCCAAACATAACTTGAAGAGTATAACTGAATGATGTATATTGTTCTGCAGGTCTTCTGGTTGTTTCTTCAAGAGATGAAGAGCCTCTTAACAAATTTGTTGACATGTATAACACCAAACAATTGCCCCTGATGTTTAATGACGGTTCTATGGACCCTAAGATTTTGAAGCATTTTTTGTTACTGCATGATAACCAAGATGGACCAGCGGAGAAGTATGCTTAGATTTTAAATTTTAAATTTATATTTCAATTTCAGCACTCACACCGAGGAAACTCTAGAAAATTCTATTTATATCTTTTGAAGACTAATTCTATTTTCTTGGTTGTGATTACATATAATAAAGACGTGACACAATAATGATTATCAAAGATTCAGGGAGTCCACCTCTACTGTTAAATTTGAGTAGAGTAGAGGGAGACTTGGTTGGAAAATTAATGCAGAGTGAGAATAGAAGAGGAGAGGGAGGGTGATTGTCGACAGGACTGATTATTGACAATATATTACTAAAGCTTAGGCTTAACAGAAATTAAATCTAAACCCATAAAAGATATATTACTGAATCTTAAGGCTTCAAAAATTTATTTATTGCGTACTTAGCAAAAAGAAAAAAAGGAAAAAAATCTAAACCCATAAAAGATGTTCTACTGTAGTCATATAATGTCAGAAGTCACACCTCCATTAGGTTTTTATCCATTATAAAATGTAAAGATGTTGCCGACTTCTATTCTATAATATACATATCTCTGGCAGATGTAAATGGTTATTGAAGTTTACTGATGCTTGTTATTCATGTTCGTTTGGTTCTTATCAATTTCCAGAGCAACAAAAGTGCTAACAGGAATGAGGAGTACATTTGGATTACATGATTGTCGATTGCTGTGCATTAACTCCTCTGAAGATGGGTTAGTGAATCATCAAGAGAACTTATGGGCGCCATATGTAAGCGAATTTATTTCTTGGGTTCTTGATCATTCAACTGAGGGTGGAACGAAATTTTATTGAAGCATCTAAAGATTCTTAACTTATGTAATCTGACAGAAGTCTGACGCTTCATCTAGCCAGAATATTGGTGGCTTTCTTAGTGTTGAAGATCTGGATGAGGTTTCTACTATTATTTTCTCAGCATACAAATGTTCATATGTTTATTAATTATAGTATTACGTGGTGTTTGTGCATGTGTATCAACTATGATCAATGCTAATAACTTTCTGGTAAGTAAAATATTTCTTTGTACATTGGAACAGTTAAGGAATGCTATGCAAGATTTGTCTTCCAATTTTATCATACCTCAAATGGAGCAAAGGATTCGCGTTTTAAATCAGCAGGTCTCGTTTTAGTTTCACATACATTAATTTTACTACTTTGTGAATTGGTTTACTTTTTTCCTTTATCATCTTATAATGTGCTTTAGGTTTCTGCTACAAGGAAAGGTTTTAGGAACCAAATAAAAAATTTATGGTGGAGAAAAGGGAAAGATGATGCACCAGATAGCTCCAGTGGTTCTATGTAATTTCCGCACCTCCATTCTAAATATATACGGTAAAGTGTTGGTATCTTTTTATGTTTTTTATTGCGGCATGCTAACATTATCAATTAAACCTTTGAAGGTATACTTTTAACTCCATTGAATCACAAATAAGAGTTTTGGGGGACTTTGCTTTTATGTTACGAGATTATGAGCTCGCTTTGTCAAATTATAGACTACTTTCTACTGACTATAAGCTTGACAAAGCTTGGAAACAGTATGCTGGTGTACAGGTACCTCTATTTTTTTGTCTTTACACTATCTTTGCAAATGTACGCATGCCTAGCTGGCCTGACTTAAAAGGCCTTTAACTAGAATAATTAGGTTAAGCCAGTTTTCACCTTTAACCTTGCATGTTAAGTGCTTGATGAGATGAGGGCCTTTTATGATTTAGTGAGCTGATTGCTTAACTGCAGTATGTTCCTCTCATTTGGATTCGTAAACCATGCAAGGATAGTTATTTATTTTTAATGGTCTATGATCATATTTATATACTAGTTCACTGTCTGATTGTTGCCTTGTTCACTTATTATATTGGACTTTCCCTGTTCCATGTAAATATCCTAAACTTTTGAGTAAAGTTGTCCATACTGATTTCATGTGCACAATTATAAGTCCTGAAATAGAAATTGATTTAGATGCACATATGCGTATTCAAAAATCATTTCCAGAATCTCAATGCTTAGAATCAGTTTTCCTGAAGAACTTGTGCGTACTACATATCTTGGACTTTCCTCATTTTTTATAGGTATCCTGAACTCATGTATATTGAAGTGTCCACGCTAGTATAATGTACAACAACTATGAGTCTTAAAACAGAAGACAAATTAGGTGTTTATTTGCATCTCAAAGCCGTGGTCTGCTTTTTTCAATATTTTTTAAGATGACAGTCATGAGAAGTAGGTTTACTGAAGATGCATAGATGGAGAAAATACTAATGTAAAAGATTTTCTAGGTGGAAAAAATTCGAGTATTGCTTTAATGACAATGAAACTTAGTGATCTAATCATCTAAATGTACCAAACACTACCTGAGATTTAAGAATCCAAATTCCCTTGCAATGATTAAAAAGGTAGGATTTTTTTGTCTGGAATAAACCATTCCAAATTGTGGAGGCTCTAATTCTTTAACCCATTACAACTTACTAACTTAGCAGCTAATGTCTCACTTATAAGCTCTCTGCAGCAATTATTGTAATATGTTACTGTTAATACATCAACATAATACTATATAATAATTAACAGGGCATGCTCCCTTCATTTTCTTTAAAGAAAAAGAGTGAACTCAGTTTATGAGTACCAGAGACTGGATACGAATAGTTGTTTAAAAAGATATCCCTTCTGTATCATTTACATTTGTCATGCTTGTTTGCTATCTTTTTATGACCTTTATTCATATATGTTAATTTTAAAAGAGCCAGTGACATCTTATTGAGTTCTATTTGATGTGAGAAAGTGAAGCGCATGTATATATATACTAATTTAATTTTCAACTTGGCACCATGAAAGTTATGGACATTCATTCTGAATAATATATGCATTCAACAGATTTAATGTAATTACTTCTAAATTTTTGTACATCTTTGGCGTGTTACTTTTTTCCTGTTTACATCTAAAAGAATTCAAAGATGCCTTTTTGCGCTTAGTATGATTGATTTCTTTTGCAGGAAATGATGGGACTGACATACTTTATGTTGGATCAGTCCAGAAAGGATGCTGAGTATTGTATGGAAAATGCATTTCACACATATTTAGTACGTAGTGAGTTATTTTTTGTAATATATATTTGGAACCATCTGAATTGCGGCTTTAATGTTGATTGCACTATTGTTCTCTTTGTCAAGAACCAAACAATAATAGTTTCTTCTTAGCTTTTATCTGTTATCCACCAATTATTATTATTCTTATTAATTTTTTTTGAGTTTTGTAAATGAAACAATAAGTCCATTGATGCCTTAAGTCAGAGATCAGTGGTTTCTTGTGGAAAACTGTATCATTAGTGCCGAATTCAATTTTAGGCCAGTGTTCATTTTCTATCGTCGGATGTATGAGGCCAGAACTTATAGTTATTATGGTTTCCTTAGTTAAATCTTAAAATTGAAATTAACGGTCGGTGACAGATTTTACATATGGTTGGTTCTGTATTAGATTCTCCATAGGGGGCTCTCACATTGTGAACACTTACCACTTTGTAACTATGCTCTTAGTCATTTTTATCTGATTCCCATATTATGATATTTATGAGTTAATTGTTCACATGGGTGGACAAGGTACTTTATTGGAGAACATTCTTGCCTTGCCCATTCCTTATGGATAGTCCACAGGGTTTGTGGAGGCTGCCCTCCATGTAAGAGGGTTGAGGGAGGATGTGTATGCAATCTCTTGTAGAAAGATCACCATTTTATGTAAATATATATTAAATATAACGACATAATACAGTTACCGATGCAGTACCACTCTTTCTATTAATCCTTGTCTTTCGTGTATATACCAGTTGCAAATTAAGGACTTCATTTTTAGAAGTGGATAAAACTTGTCTTGCATGTACAAATTACTGAGCTTAATACTATGTAAGATATGATTTGCAAGGTTCAGAATGCCATTTAAAATAGAAAGGAAAAAAATATGCTTCAGTTATCTTTGTTCTTTATACTTTTGGTCTGGCAAAGATGTTTCTATCCAGCCTCTCGCCGTGGCTAAAACTTACGATACTTTTTTATATTTGTATGCATCTCAGAGAATCGGGTCATCTGGTATGCGAAATGCTATACGATGTGGCCTCTGGTGGGCGGAAATGTTGAAGACAAGGGACCAGTGTAAAGAAGCCGCCACTGTGTACTTTCGTATCTCTGGTGAGGTAATGCTCAAGTTTGTAAAAACAAATCAGAATAGTGTTGCGTATTGTAGCAGACTAATATATATATATATATATATATATATTATATATGTATATTATGCACAGGAGCCTCTTCATTCAGCTGTGATGCTCGAGCAAGCATCTTATTGTTACCTGTTAGCCAACCCACCCATGTTACGGAAGTATGGATTTCATCTCATACTTTCTGGTGATCTGTACAAGAAGTGTGATCAGGTAGCTAAGTAATGTTGCAATAGTTTTTGCAAACAAATTTTTAAATGCTTAGGATAATGCTAAACCATTATTAGATTAAACATGCTATCCGAACATATCGAGGAGCGCTTTCAGTTTTCAAAGGAACCAAGTGGAGCCATATTCGAGATCATGTCCACTTTTTTATTGGAAAGTAAGTGTGAGGGTTTATACTTGGTTTATCTCATAGATGTTTTTCCTGATAATGACCTAAAATGTTTGAAGTAACCTGATGGTGTTGCAGGTGGTATGCCTCTCTTGATATGTTTGATGTGGCAATCAAAAATCTGTTGGAAGTATTAGCTTGTGGTCATCAATCCAAGGCAACACAGGAGTTGTTTCTCAGGGACTTTTTCCAAACTGTACAGGTTAATATATCTATCAATTTAAAGTATTTATCTTTCGGATCAGTTGTTTCATTTATAATCCTTGCTTCATGAACATTCATGTTTTACTTGTGTTGATGAACATTGATGTCACATTATCACAAAAAATAAACAATATATTTCATAAAATAAGTTCAGTGCGGAATAATTTGAGTATAATCTCAGAAATGGTTTCATGCATTTGCTTTGTTTATCAGATTTGGTTGTCACAAACTCACAATCTACTGGGGCAGCGCATCTTTCTGGCCTGTCACATATTAATTAGTGTTTATGTTTAGTAGAGTCATAATAAAGTGCTAAACTAAGATTCTTGTGGGTTAGCACTTCTAGAGTTATGTGACTGTGAGTTTGATTAGCTTGATCTGATAGGCTAACACATCTTTTTACCCTCTAATAAACTAGTTAACGTGTATGTCACAGTATATAAATCATTACAGAATTCCAAATAAAGGTTCGTGTGGTGTAGGCTCTTTTAAAATTATGTGAGAGTGGATGAAAAATCATCTGCGGGTTGTATGAAAATCTAAAAAAACACTTAACATGCTTATTTTTAGTCTATCAAATGGTGAAACCATTATATGGTAAATATGCTTTAATTGACCTCAACAGTTACTTGAGGAAATCATATGATGGTGGTTGGGATAGTTTAGAAATTAGAAGTACTCTATGATTTAAATTTGATGCAAGTGTCTGACTTTAGTTTGAGATTGTCATATTTCCAGGACCCCCACTGGTCTATTTTTCTGAAAAAAATAATAGTTAAAGTTTAGTTTTTTTTTTATTTGTCTCTTTCATGTCCACCAATAACAGAGAATTTCTCAGTGTCAATCTTTTATGACCTGAAACAGACATACATAACTGTGTCTTTCTTAAACGTCAAGGCAAACTGATAATCAAGAGTTTAACCACCTTCCCCTGTGTTACATGTTTCAGTGTTTGGAATGTTTGCTCATTCTGCCTTTGGCTCCATGTAGGTTCAAATGTTCAATAATCCTGTGTAAGCTTAAATATGGCCTTGTTTTGGTTTAGAGGAGAAGATATCTAGGAAAAATTCTGGACTAGCTTTACATGTTCACTGCATGTATCTGATGCTGATTGTTATTTTTGATTGGGCCAACTTTTTTATATTGTATTAGTTGGTGTTTATATTGTATAAGTTGGTCTTTATCCTACATTATAACCTAGTTTTACTCTTCTCCAAATAAGTTGAAGCTAGTTAATCTGAATGTTCATAGTTTTCATCCTGCTACCCTTTCCTTCAAGTCTTTTCTGCTTGTTTATGATTGTATAGAGAACAGGGAAGACTTTTGAGGTCTTGAAGCTTCAGTTACCGGTCATTGACATTCCTTCACTAAAGGTTGTTTTTGAAGATCGTCGTACTTATGCATCTCCGGCAGCTGTAAGTAGAACTATATAATTATTTCGTCTACTGAAGCGTTTGATTAAAGTGCAAAGTCAAATCTTTTTCGCATATAGCTTTACCCTGTGGCTACACATAAAAGTTTATGTTATTTCTTTGTCACAATGGACTCCTATAGATATCTTAATGTATTTAATTTTTTGCTGCAAGCTTTTTTTTTTTAAGTCATCGCATTAAAAATGACTTAAAATGCTTATTTCAAATCCAGGCTAGCGTTAAAGAAAGTTTGTGGCAATCTTTGGAAGAGGACATGGTACCATCATTATCTGGTGTTAGGTCTAGTTGGCTGCAAATACAATCAAAGCTGCTACCAGCAAAGGCCAAGGATTCAAATGTTTGTGTAGCAGGAGGTATGAAGGTTATGATTTTCCATTTATAGATCTTCTGTAATGCTAATACTTGTGTTTAATGTTACTTGTGGTAGTATCATATTCCTACTCTTTTACCTTTAAAAATTTAAGTGTCAAGGCAATTCTTACAATTTTTACTTCAAAAAGAAAATTTAATTTTTTAAATTCATAGGTAAATTTCGATGTCTTCTTTGTTTGACATTGCAGATTATTGTGATCTTTAGTCTTGAATCTTTATAGCTTCACTAATATCATTGTTGTTTTGTGATTCCCATCCAGTGCGTTTCTGTAATTGATTCTAAATAACATAGTGACTTTGTATAATTTACTATCATTGTTTGGCCCTTAGACCAGAAGATTATATTGTATATGATCACAAAGCTATTATTCTTCTTGCAACTTCTATTACTGCTATATAAGACGACCAACAAACATATTCTATAAAGCCGCTTAGCAATTTGCTTAGATTTCCAAACATATCCATATGGATCAAACTGCTGAGGCAATAAGTGTCTGTTAGAAACTGCGGTACAGTAGTACTGAGTAGCAGTATTGAGTAATAGTAGTAAGGCCGTAAGGGTATTTGTGTCATTAATGAGTTAGTTAGGAGTCTATAAATAGGTGTCATGGTTATACTTACCATATTATGCATTATGAATATCAGAAAATGGAACTTGTTTGCACCAATCTTCCTCTCTCTCTAGAAATTAACTATCTTCTTTCCCAAGATCTCTCTCTAAACTCTGTCTCTATCTCTGATCTCTCTCTTTCTATCTAATTCTGCCTGAATTTCTCTGGTTTCTATCTTAATTCTGCTATATCTACCTGTTTTTTCTACTGTTTCCGCATTTCTTATCACTTAAACTTACAAAAATGCCAAAAACATACAAAATCATAAAACTATAAACCTCTGTTCCTGACCGTCTTCCAATCTTTTATGCTTTATCTATAGACACCACCAGTGTTATTTAATACGATATGCGTGCCGAAGCGCAAAGGCCTCCCGGAGTATAAGCGCAACGCGCAATGCGAAACGCGTGGATTCATCGAAGACATGTAAATATACATATATATGATGTATATCACATTATATACTTGTAGATAATAAGACATTTATAAGCAAAAGTAAATTATCATAAATGATAAATCAATCAAGTTCATCACATAAATTCAAAGTCTAGAATAATATAATGGCAAAGTAGCAAGGAAATGCAAAGTTAGTGGCCACTAATCATCTTCTTTATCACTTATCTTACTGAAATCAAAGCAAGAACCCAGAATCAGTGAAAGAAGAAAGAAAGAACGAAGGAGATTTGAATCGATTTTAAGAAGATATATTAGTTGATAGAAGAAAGAAGATGAGATATATGTATGTATATGTATGTATATACAAGAATTAGAAAATGTGATATGTGTGTGTGTATATATATGTATGTATATGTAAGAATTAAAAGATGAGATTATTATCTGCGAGAAGAAGAAAGAAAGGGCTTTGAATCGATCGCTCTGAGAAGTGTTTTAGGGTATCACTCGTATGCTTTGAAGGTTGCTAGAAAGTGTTTTAGGGTTTTTTTATGACCCATATCTATTTAAACAGCTTAGTCAATGACCCAGTCAAACTAATTAATGACCCAATCAACTGTCAATACAAAAGAGCGCTTTTTTGTGCGTTTCGCATCTAGCTTAAGCCCCTAGATGCGCAGAAAAGCGCGTGCATGTCTGAACTCGCATCGCAAATACTATGCGATGCGCATCAGCTGCACATAGTTGTGCATCTCGCATATGCGCGCTTTTGATAACACTGGACACCACAATTTAGGTTATGAAATTTATGGGGACAAGAATTTGCTATGATCTATGTTTTTCAGCAGAGTATGATTTAGTTGGCATAAATAAAAAGATATAGTTGATAACAATGCTATGTATTTATATATTTCTCAGAGTGTCATAATTTCTATACTTGCAGAAGCAATTGCTGTTGATATTGGATTTAGAAACCCGCTTCAAATCTCTCTTCCCGTTTCTTCCATTTCACTTGTATGCGAGCATTCATCAAGTTCTGAAGAAGGGGAAAAGGGTAAGTTTCATAGAATTTGGATGCTCTTTTTTGCCTATTCTTGTGTATACTCTCGGTGACCGATCTGAGATTACATTTAATACAAAGTGCATTTGAAATATCCATTTGTTAACTCTTTTGCTATAGTTGTATTTAAACAAAAAGACTGATTTTAACACATTTTGGAACACTTTTAAGCCAAAAATGGGAAAAACATGCGGTTTTATGAAACCTTGTGCTAGTCTCCACATTTTGTTGGTTGATCGATTACAGAAGTTTAAATACTCACGCACCCCTTCCTCTACCGAGGCTTGAACCTTCGACCTTCTGCTAGGCTATATAGCCTGGCAGATAACATGATTCCCACTTGGGTCCATAATACATCTCTTGTTGGTTCTCAATCCCTCCGTGCTGGCATAAATTTAAGAATAATATATAGTTCAATTCAATGTTTCAGATGCAAAAAACTCAACTTCGGAAATTCACAATGACGAGGATCACAAGATTTCTGTCACTAGCGAGTATGCATATACTATATCATCTAAATTTAAAACTAAATTATTCTAGTTAGTGAAGATATCTTCACACACCCATATTTGCTTATGATTGTTAAGAATTCAACTTATGTAATGTTCAGGGAGCTGAGTTCGGATACAACTTTATTTACAGCAACTGTGGTTGATGTTTCACTAGGTGGAGGGGAAACAATTATGGTGAGTTAAGCATCTTAAGTTAATTAACTGTTAATTTTTTTAATGCTGTATGTCGATACCTTTATTATTTAATTTTCTAATATAATCGTTGGTAGGGGAGGAGAGAATATTAATTTAGGGACTCTAAAAATTGACAGTAGGTAGGGGAGGAGAGAATATTAATTTAGGATGATATTTGAAGGTACATTGTATTGCATGTTCCAGTATTATTGGCGATGCTATTTTTTGAGTGTAATTATAATCTTTAATCATTAGTACTCCTTTAATGTTATAACGTTCTTTTGCATGAATAATATATTTAGCAACAAGTCAAAAATTTCCTTTTGTTTCTAACTTTTCAGGTGCAGCTCAAGGTTACTCCTAGAGTAGAAGGTGCCCTGAAAATTGTTGGTGTAAGATGGAAACTATCAGGTTCAGTTGTTGGTTTTCATAATTTACAGTTTGACATGCTGAATAAGAAAACTGCCAAGGGAAGGAGGAAAATTAAGCAATCTCCTCTCGACAACCTCAGTTTTTTAGTGATCAAGGTGCATGCGGTTTCACTTTATGCACAAATCAATGCGCATTCTAATTGTTCTACTGATTTTTTTTCTTGGTGAAATTCTGTGCATTAAGCTCCTGTTAAGTTTCATGCTCTAGATATTTTATTTTGTTTCTTACTGTTATTTCCAACTTCCAGAGCTTACCAAAGCTTGAAAGCTTTGTTCATCATCTACCTAAAACGGTCTCTGCTGGAGATTTACAGCGGTTAACCCTGGAGTTGAGAAATCCTTCAGAAATAGTGGTGAAAGTAAGATGCGCATTTCTGTTTAACACTTGGTCAAACTCTGTTTGGTATACTATATATTGGATAATTGGGTTCATGTAATATTTAACTACACGGAAGCATATATCTGCATCTCTTTCATTACTTTTAAGGTGTTTTATAACTAATTCAAATTTCTACTGAAGGGAAAAAATAATTTAACTTCATTCTAGTAGGTGCTGAAAGTTTTTTTTCTTTGGCAACTCAAAAGTAGTTTCCGAGGAATATCCAACACAGTCAATTCATATATTTTGATGTCTTTTGGCAGAATATGAAGATGAAGATCAGTCATCCAAGATTTTTAAGCGTTGGGAGCCCAGAAGATCTGAGTATGGAATTTCCTACTTGTTTAGAGAAGAAGGTGAGTTATGCAAAGTGTGACGAAGATGTCAAAAGTAAAGCTTCAGGCAAACTATTTCTTTTTCCCAAGGTCTGTGTCGATTGTCTTTTTGGTTTTTTACATTTGATATCTTAGTTCTTCATCCTGTTCTCATCTTGATTTTTTATTCTAGGACACAGAAATACATTGCAAAAACCCCTTGTTGTGGCCAGTTTGGCTTTGGGCTGCTACTCCTGGAAAGTTTTCCTTTCATATGTCAATATACTACGAGACAGGAGACATATCAGGCATCATTAGATATCGCACCTTACGCATCCATCACACTTTGGAGGTAACTGTTTTAATGATTGGAGGAAAGAATTTATTCATGAATAAGTCCCAGTGAGGGTGTAAGTTCTTAGAGAACTAAATAGGCCTCTTTAGGTGTCATTATCTCTCTCTCTCTCACCATTTTAAAATGAATTTTCATTGTCAGTTCTTAAAGATGTACCAAAACTCCTTCATTAACATGAACTTCTAGTGTTCTGCTATAATATTAATTGTTAGTATGGTTGTACCGTAACTAAACACATGATTAATGGTTCTCAATTTTATATTCTTATTTATCCATGTATTTAACTTCAGTTATGTTATAGGTGTTACCGTCACTGGACGTATCATTCCAAATCAGCCCTTGTCCCTCAAAGTTGCAAGAGTACCTTGTAAGGATGAATATTGTCAACCAAACAAGATTGGAGAGCTTTAAGCTTCATCAGTTGTCTGCTGTTGGCAAGGAATGGGAGATATTGTTGCAACCTATTGATACCTTATTTCCTTCGGAAGTTCTAACGGCGGGTCAAGCATTATCATGTTTTTTCAAGTTAAAGGTTGGTATGAGCACCAAAATATTGCATTTTCCTAGTATATGGTTTGTATACTGTAAATGTATGATTTTGATTGAAATTTTCTATGCTGGAACACAAGTCGCTACTTTTTCTGCAATTCTTGTTTTATATACTTTTTCCTTTAAAAATAATTGATGAAGTTTTTAGTCTGCAGACTGCAGCCATGCTGTTATCTCTTATCAGCTATATACTTTTAACATGCGCATTACAAGATTTCGACTTAAATTGAAAAGTTCATGTGATAAATATATGGGGAAAACAACATCTCCTTAATTTTCTGGAGAATTTAGGCAGTTCTTTTCTGTATCATCTTTTTTGTTTTGCTCAATTTTTTACCAAACTATATTAAATTTATGTTTATAGCAAAACTTCATGCTGTCAAGTAACCTTCCTGTTTGATTCTATTGGTTGAATCTGTTTGTTTCAGAGCAAAAAATCAGAAACTACTGAAAATGTGGTATCTTCTCTTACAACTTCAGAAGGAGCTAACATGAGATTGTGCCATGGCAGCAATGAACCATTGTTTGACACGTGTAGTTCACCGTTAATTGAATTTCATCATCATGAGAGAGTGTACCAGAAAGCCTATGGGCAGGTTCATATTATTTTTGAATGTGACAATATGAATGCCTGCAAATTTAGCATGTATGCCATCAACGCAGAGTTTTCACTGTTTTATACTTGGTATCACAGGGTCAGGGTCAAATTAGAACTTAGAACCTATATGAGCCTAGATGTTTGATTAATCAACTCATGTTTATTTGTTATGCTGCAGAATACAATGTGTTTGTTTTGCTGCAGGAAAATATATATATCTTTTTTGTGAATAGTTAAGTTATGGTGTTCTTCTGCAGAACACAATTTTTTAAAAAGTAAATTACATAATATTTTTTAAAAAACAAATTGTTTTCTGCATAACACACTTTTTTCTTATTCTTATAAAAACGTTTTTTTATAAAAATTATGCAGAAAATTTATATTTTTTAATGAAATACAATAGTACGTTCTGCAGAAGATTATAATTTAATTTAAGGCTCTAAGAATAAGTTGGTTCTGAGTTATCCATTTTGGATTCTATATATTAATATATAAATCCTTGCTTATGGCGTACCGACTTGTAAATTTATACTATAATTAGTTAAATGAGATTTTATTTGTAAGATTTAGAAGAGAATAAAGTTTTACTTCTCTTTTGTTCTGTGGCTTGTTAGCTCAATAGAGGTTCAGTAAATTACAAACGCCAATATTTTGTCCTTGTGTCTTGCTGAAGCAGGAACAACAAACAGTTGATTTCATGTTAATTTCCCGACCACAGAGGAGTAACAACAGTCCAGGGCAGCCTCAAACGAATTCTGATATAGCTGCCCACTATGCATGTCATTGCAGGCAAGAGTCATCCTACAACTCTATTTACGCGATAGCTTTAATCTGTTCATGATTCAATCTCCTGTCTCCACTTGTATCCTAAAATTTAAGGCGTTGTATTAGATATTTTTAACGTGTGTGGAAAGCTGTTGTATGTATTCTAACTGTCTCCCTCTCTCTCTCTCTCTATATATATATATATATATACACACGTTTACAGGACTGCAAGCACAAGCCCAGTATGTTGGCTCATGGATGGACCACAAATCATATACCACAATTTTTCTTCATCTCTCTGTGAGATAAAGCTAAAAATTACCATTTATAATTCATCAGATCTTAGTGTGTCAGTTCGCATTAGTACATTTGATTCCATTCTGCCTGGCTCATCAAGCACATCAAGTTCGGTTCTTCCTGCAAGTGAAGCAGGATGGTATGATATGTCATCGACAAATGAAATAAAAGTTACATCGAGCATTGCCGGTTCTGGTTCTGGAATTCTCAGGTCAACTTCACCAGAGTGTGTTCCTCCTTTCATTTGGTCAGGGGCAAGTTCCACTTGTGTAGAGCTTGAGCCCAAGTCCACAACTGAAGTTCCACTCTTAATATGTGTATTTTCTCCTGGAATTCACGACCTATCAAATTATGCTTTGCACTGGAATATTTTATCTTCTGCGGACTATAAAGATGCCGAGGCTGGAGAGAGAGTGTTGTCAGGAACATGCGATGGGCATCCCTACTATCTAACAGTATGCAACACGAGTAGGATTTAGGTGTTACAGTTTTGGTATAAGTTTTGGTCTATTATCATTTTTCGTTTTAAAATTAGCCATCTTAGTTTAGTTTTGTGTATGGCAGCTTGTAAACTATGGTCGGTTTCATAATTTCATGTGTCTATATAACAATAGCAGGCTGGAAACAAAAAAATTAAAATAAAAATAAGGCTACAGGTAAATTGGCTGGAATTTGAAATTAAATTGTAAAATGCTGGTTGTCAAATTAGCAATGGGCCAATGAAATGGCGTCGAATCAATTAATATTTAATACATGAGCATTCATCATTAGTTTAAGTTATAGATTTTTTTTGGTACTCGTTGCCTTTATTATACAACCTTTTCATATTGCGGTTTGCTGACACGGTGCTGCCGAACTGACTAACAGTTGAACATAATTTTCATTGACTAAATTTTTAACTTTTTTATATTGATTTAGTCAACTTCTCTAAATAGTAGAAAATGATCTTATAAAATAAATATAGTTAAAATAGTAGTAGCATATTAATTTTCATTTTTTTAATGGTCGTGTTAGTAATATAGTATTGATTTTTAAAATTTAATTTAACCTTTGTTTTAATTATTAATTATTTAGTTCTGTAACTAAAATTAAATGACCTTTAGATGTACAAGAATAATATAAAGTTTTTATTTAGCGTAAAAAAACAATATAAAGTTTTTAAATTTAGTGATATTACAGATTGAAAATAAAGCCCAAATATAATATAAATGTTCGAGTATAAGGATGGTACTTTCATTATTTGGGTTAATGAAAGGTCTAATTTTTTTTAATTCAACTTGTACAGGTCACTATAAATGTTTAAATTTAATATAATATTGAATAATTAAATAAATGTATAATTGGTCAAACCGATAACATGATACAAATTCAGATCGAATTGAGAACCGAGAATAATTCAAAAAGAATTCTAAAACAAAAGATGAGAGGTCAAAGAGTTTCAAAATTATAAAATTAATGAATACATTTTTATTTTTGCATATTCTAGAAACCATTAGTTGGTCGGTCGTATAAGCAAGTAATTACTTTTCGTGTCCACACAAACAATCGTCAAAAACAGCAATAACAACCAATTTAGCCACTAAACAGCAACATCCGTGATCAATAGTGCAAAGCTAAAATCAAATTTGTTATCAAGTCGCACTAATTACTAACCACAACCAGATCGATAATCCATGGTTGCTGCTTTTTGTAAATTTTATAAAGAGAGCAATAGAAATTTTTAGAATTAAGGTCTTGAATAAAAGAAATTAAATTAACATTAAATCTGAAAAAAGAGTATCAATAACTATATATCTTCGCATCAGCCATAATCAAAGGGCCAATATGCTTCTATTAACAATCACTCACCAAAACAAACGAATAACAACCAGAAGAGCACAAGATACATCGTCATACATTCATAATAATTACTAATTAATTACTTCCAGGGCCTGATGGACAAAATAATAACAGCAAGAATGATAAGCAACAAAAGAATAGCATAACAGTACCATTTCCTCGTATTCCTCCGAGTCTTCTTCGCAACTTGTAACTGTGTCGTCCCTCCTCTCACAAATGAACTCGCTCTTTCGACATGACTCTCGATATTATCCAACTGTTCTCCCTGTGATTCTACCAGGACTGACATGTCTAAGAAAACCTGATGCAATTCCATCAAATTCTTTTCTATCGCCTTGACGGCATCGTGTCTTTCCTGTATCTCGCTTATCGTATCCATAACCTGTCCTCGCCCTTGCTCTTGAATTGCTTTCTGCAAAAATGTTTCGCTCTCTCCTGTCGAAATCAGGTTTTCCAGGACTGTGTCGTCTGCGTTCTCGCCAGTCACGGTGTAGTATCTGCGCTTGACAGTGTCACGATACTCGCTCGCGATTGTTTCACGGAGTGTGTTGAATGATGACATGTTGGCCTGGAGTTTTTTGTGGAGGCCGTTGACAACCGAGGTACGAGTACGGTCCGAGGAGCTTCCTGGACCGGAGTTTGGAAGTGTTCGGCTCTTTTCGTTGGATTTTTCCAGAGACTGGAGATTGGTTTTTACTTGTTTAGCAATTTTGAGAGAGTTGGAGACGTGTGAGTCCATTTTGTAACGCAGATTTTTAATGGACTGCGCGTTGTGGAGCGTTTTGGATTGGTCGTGACATGATTTGAGATCAGTGTAATGAGTTTCGAGGTTTTGGAGTTGGAGTTTGATCACCTCAACATCTTTAAAAAAGGACTCGAGATTGTCCCCTGAGTTGGAGTTGGAGTTGGAGTTGGGAGTCATTTCGATAACGTGAGATGGATTGAGTTCATTTTCATCATCCGCGGAGAATGATGAGCTCAACAAATTATTCATTTTGAGAATTATACGTGTTTACAACAGCTAGCTAGCTAGCTATATAAGCAATTAATGAGTGTGTGTTATGTATATATTCAAGATGGAATGCGAGTTCAAATCAAGGAAGAAGAAAAGGTAGATGAGAAATATGGAATGACTGGGGGAGGTGTCGAGTCTCTTCTTTTTTTTCTTTTTAATGGCGTGGCGGCTTAAGTAAGATTGAAACGACTAGTCAAATGCTGGCGGATTGGTGAGGACTGGTACTCCCGACCTGATTAGTAGATTTTATTGTTCATGATTTTCTATTATCAGATAATTTAATATCATATCATTCTTTTTCAAAATAATTTTTTTTTTATATTACTGCGTGTCCATATTTCGTGCATCTCAGCAACTGATTAACTCAGAATCCTGTCATTTACTTAGATTCGAATTACTTTCGAAAATCGAATCCAAAACCGTGCCCCTAATCCTCAATCTCAAACTCACCTTTGTTATTTTAAATAATTTAAATATTATAGGTATTTGAATTTAACTTTATTTATTTATAATCTTTGTTGGTTTTTTCTTTAATCTTTGAATTAGAAAGCGTTGAAGTAGATAAATTTATATACACAAATTGTGGAAAAGTAGAACGTGAAAAAGTCAAATAAAGTTGGAGAAGAAACACCGAAGAAAGGGGGGAAAATGGATACCACGTTGAAGGAGCCATTACTCGTTTTCATTGTGGTATTAAAATTTTGTACTAATGATGTTTGTAGCACACTGCATATATACAGTTAAACTGAATATTCAGAATTGAAAATTTATATTCATTAATTGAGGTTGTTTATTTATTAAATTTGAAAATATACTGTTTTTATTATATTGAGACTGAAAACAATTATTTATTTATTAAATATTTATTTATCAAAGCTCTACGGTAACTGTACGTCTAACTATTCAGGCTCGTCTGCAAATTTGTGCTGATTATCTACGCAACTGTACGAGGTCAAGGTGTTACATGTGAAATACCCATATATTTTATTTCTCGTTTTTCTAAAAAAAACTACTGCTTAAATAATCGTAAACTTTCCTCTCTTTCAGCCCACTTAAAGTAAACCGACTGCATGCATCATTGTCATGCTTTCTATCGAAGGTTCCGCATACATTTTATTCAACTGTATTAAATCAAATAAGTTCATATATTGATATAATTGATATTTATAATCATCAATATTTACTAAAATATACACCCTCTTTGCCTTTTTTTTGTGCCAAATTTCCTTATTTATTTGTTTCAAAAATGTTGTCCACGTTTATTATATATGGTAAATTACATATTAGTATTGTTAAATTTTATAAAAAATAATACTGCACACTTTTTTAAATAAATTTTAATTTATTTAATATAATTGAATAAAAGATGAAATTCTATCCGTGAACAAGTAAAATACAACGTAATTAATATACGTCTTGTTTACTTGCACAACCAAAATATAAATTAAAAAAAGGAACGCAAGTTAATGGAAACTATAATACCAATATGATAAAGCAAATGATTGTGCAAACACAATTGCTCATCAGAATAAAATGGTTGTTCAGCATTCGAGCTTAGGAAATATGGCAAGTTCAAAACATATGATACCAATCCCTGTCAAGCATTATTGCTATTACCTTCTTAGCATGTTGCTCCAACCTTCCTATAATATTCAGTTATCCGCAGTAGCATTACTCTGATGCAGACAAAGCAGAAACAAACAAATTGTGTTAAAAATTCATTGCATATTTGCAAATTATGCATCTATTAACTCTTTGTTTCAAAATTCTTACTACTATCATATTACCGTATACTGTTATATTAAGTCAGAGGGCTATAATATAAATCTACCAGCCTCTGCCACCCTCAAAGGGACTACCAGGGAGTGACATTTTTATGTGATGTTCGTCTCTGCAAACGTATCTATTTCGTGTCATTCTACGACTTGATGAGATTTGATGAAAGTGAAGAGATAAGCTTAAAGGAATAATATTTTAAAACAGTCTTTTCGGGTCATGTCATTTTCAGCGTTTGCTTCAATAATTTGAATAGTGTTCGCAGGTCAGATATTGACACCCCTAGCTATTTAAAAATCAAAGATCTAAATTTAATTGACAAAAGGAGAATATGTATTTAACAGGAAAACATTATTATGAGATCAAATATGCTACTCAGAGATATGGTTACCTGAGTTCCAAAGTTTGTTGGTGGAGAAGAACAGTTTGGAGCTCCACTAATAATAGGGATTTATCTACTTTTCCAGTCACCTGTAAAGTGCTACAACTTTGTGCGTGTAGATCATTATGTGAGCCGGTGTTCTCTTTCACAGCCCATTCTTGAGTAGTAGCACTTGTGCTTTCTCCACTTGCCAACTTTGAATCCCCATCAGCCTCATCAGAGTCTTGCTTTTCCTTCATGCCTTTCAGCAGATCATCCAATTTGTCAAGACACGACTCCAATAAACGCGCATCCTCTTCAGTATTGATGGGCATTCCAAACAATTCATCAAATTTGTTCTTGAATGCTTTGTAAAACAAGAAAGATTTCAGGTTAGGATACCCTGGCCCGTGAATTTCTTGCACAGTAGTTACAGTCTCATCTTTTTTAAACTTGTTGAGTATGTACTGTCCTGGTATCTTCACTATGCATAGGTAATCGAGGACTTATTGCATGACAGCATAAAAGTTCAGTTTTCTCAAACTTCTTGCAGCTGCAGTTTACCGTGCCATCTTTTGGAACTGCACGTACTGAGCGACACAGAATATTAAATTAGCTGTAGTTTCCAGTTTTTTCCACAACATAATGGACTACAAGTCCACCTTCAATGATAGTATCAACCTCACGAGCAATAAGATATTCAGATTTCTTGTATTCTTCCTGGAACATATTAAATATATTCGAGGAATAAACATCCCTCGCATGCCTCAATAGAGGCGGATCAACATAATCAGTTCTTATCTCCTCATCAGCTTGAGAAGCACTTATAATATCATGTCCAGGACCTGCAGACCTGGTATCACAGTAAAGTCAAGTACAAATAAAAGAAGTTACATGCAAGACAAGGAGATTTACCGAGAGTGCAGAGACCATTATCTATAAATCAAGATGAATAAGGACTCAGAGTCTCGTGATTGTACAAACTAAGCAAACTTCTCTACAAATAAAGTCAACACTATTGCTGAAAAATCCAGTAACCTTCGATACATCAGAAGGAAGTGAAGCAAAAAACAAGCAGAGATATTGAACTGATATTGAAATGTATAGTGTAGAAAAAAATGAATTTGATTCATGGGACTGACCTATTACAATCTGTGCAATGTGGAGAAGACTGACGATATTCCTCTTGATTTTTTATGTGTGTGTGAACTCCTGCAGAAGGACCAGGGGATATATTCTTGTCCTTCTGTAATATATAGCGATCTGGAATCATATCAATACGCAAGCACTTCAGAGCTACTTGTGCGTGACTGCAGAGCACCCCTGACGATTAAAAAAACTTGCAGCTGCACTCCACTATGCCATCCATGGGCAGCACAGTAACAGTATAACACCTATCATAATGCCAAGACTTCCCAACTTCATAGGTGATTTCAAGGCCTCTATCACTTAAATCCATATCTTTTTTAACATCAATGTCGTTCAAACAAACGATAGGTGTCTTCTGATGTGTAAACATCCCTTGCGTTCTTCAACCATGGATAACAATTGTTATTATCTGTGTTTTCTTCAGAACTGCTTTTTTCATCTTCCCTGCTCATATTTATGAAGAAAAAAAATCAGAAAATTTGGAATACTAGTGACCAGGAATGTATTTCCAGTTCCCAGTCCTCTGGATATCTTTATTAGCAATCAAAGAAGCCAATTGACAAGGAAAAATTAGCTCCAAAGTGCACAAAGGCAACACAATATAGATTAAAATTTTCTGCAAAAACTGTTAAAACTATGTCAAAGCTCCATCCACAGGTGGAACACTCTTTCCAAATAGTTAAGGGCTTCACATAATCCTTCAGTAGCAGGAATATAGAATCATCTTCCGGAACTTAATATGATCAATCATCCCCGTAAAACTTAGCCTACATGGAATTGCAAAGTAATCCTTATAGGGAAATTTCTCATACAGTCATGCTACTTGCCAGCAACATTACCAGAGATAATTATTAATTTTCCTGTTCAAATAAAAAACGGCAACATAGAAGTGCATAAATATGATCACATGGCCAAATGGTAGGCAAGGCACATCATTTACCGCCAAATTGATTTTGAAGCATTTCCACCTTATGTACGTTCCTTGAAAGTAGACAAATGGCTGATAATTTGCATATTTAATAATAATCCTACTTATTATATAATTCAACTAACGAATTAAAAATAGTATGATAAATACAACAATGCAGTTTTTTATTTTATACAACCAAAAGTTCACAGCTCAATCCTTAGCAATGACTTGTAATGTAGTACACTGAATCGGAGATTCATGACACAACAAAAGCAGCAAATACCAATTTCTAGAAAAGATATACGATAATACACATTTTCTTTATGGGCAGGTACACGATATACAAGATAGCAAACAAACAAATGCTAACATTTCACATTTTCTTCTAAAATGCAGGCCGGCTTACCTATCGTTTTCATCTTCCTCATCAGTTTTTTCTTCTTCATCATCATAGTACTCCATGTCAGTACCGTCATCATCTCTATCTCCATCATCATCGTCACTTCCTCCATCACTATATGAACCAGAATCATCCTCGTATTCATATTCACCGTCATCGCTACCTTCTCCTCAAGACATATTATGGTCTTCAATCCCATTACCATGATCATCATTATAACCATCTTTGTGAATATCATCATCCTTAGGTATACCATCATAGTCATTAACAGCTTGCGTGTTTCTATCTTGTTTTTTACATAAACTTAAAGGAAGACTCGTATCAATCAGCTGGCATCCTTGAAAAACATGAACATGCAAAGACCCTGTTTCCAAAAGAAGCCAAAGAAGACACTTCTCAGCAAGTGAAGAGGTACCCAATCCCAGAGCCTCCCACTTAGTGCGTGCAACCAATTCAGCAAAAAGAACACCAGGAAAGATAAATTTCGCCTCCATTTTCTGCACTAGAATTAAAATTTTATTACAAGATAAGAAGCCAGATACATCGCTATACTAATATTATACAAAATCAAGATATAACATTCTTGTATGCGCGAGACATTTAAAATCAAAAAATACACATTGATTAAAAGGTACGAAGTGAGTAAATTAATATTGTGACACAATAACAAACATATACAAATAATCAACCAGACATTCATCATTCATTATCACCATATCATGCAGAATATAGCTAACCTAAACAAACATTAATTGATTTACGATATGCAGATGACGAAAGTATATTGCCAGTGACACCATAGTAACTACATACACAATCAGGCTGTTTCGAGTGGAACGACATGCCTAATGAAAACACTACACTACCACATCTACTCGACACTAAACAGTTACCGATATAATCAAAAGTAGAGGACATAAAAGTAAGTATGGTTACACTACCACATGTACTCGACAGACACTAAACAGATAGTGATATAATTAAGAGTAAACAGGACATAAAAGTAAGTATGCATCCTAAATATAACTACACCGTGATAAACGATACTATGTGGTGTTTGGGGTTCCTTAAACTTAAAATAAGTAGCTTATTTTTTATTTTTTTTTACATATTTTCATATTTTTTTTAAAGATAAATATTTGTTTTAGAATTTTAAAACCAAATATGAACTTAATTATTTCCGGAAATAAGAGCTTATTTCTGAAAAGTACATCCATCCCTACTTTTTTCCGGAAATAAGCCCTTATTTCCATAAGTTGCGGGTAGCCAAACAGGCCCTATATATCCTACTAACAGTAACACTTGACAAATAACAATCATTCACAGATTATGGTGGTATAAAAATGTAAATAAACACTAAATCAATCACTGCCTTTGCAAATTTTTCTAACATCTATCCTTAGTCTCTTTATAATTAATCTCTACTTGATATAATTTGGATAGTGTGAAATTAACAAATTAATTTATTATACGGTTTATAAATAATAAATTTAATATAAAAAATACATTTTCTTAACAAATTATTTAAACAATTGAATGTTAATTTAATTTTTTCGCTAAATTAAAAATAAAAGTAACTAATTTAAAAGTTAAATATTTATTCCTCGTTAAAGTTTAAATAACATTCTTTTAATTTTTTTTGTATTAAAAATTACATGCAATTTTATAAATAAAGATAAAATTAATTAGATTTCTCAACTCATATCTGCTCCTTAGTTAGTTATTTGAAACTTATATGTTGTGGGTTTAAAAACAAAATTAAAATTTTATTTTTTTCAATATCATTTATGAATTTGAAATGAAAAAAAAAATGACACCTAAATACGAAGAATCGAATGAATTGCTTGCTAATTGATTTTAAGATATATCTATAGAGATGAAGACTATGTATTTTGTTGGGTAAGTATTCGGTAATTTGGATACTGAACCGAAATTAATATAGATATCCAAATTTTCAAATATATAAAATTTCATATCCAAATACCGAATCGAATTTTTTTCAGTGAGAAACCGAACTGAATTATTTTCGGTCAGAAACCGAACTGAAAATTTTAATTCGGTTCAGATTCCAAAATATCCAAAAAACCAAAATTTATAAAAAAACGCAAAAGTGACTCAAGTAAAATGTTAGATTTTGTAAATTAAATAATCATTTTAAGTCCGAATATAAGATTGTGTCTCTTACATTTGATTAGACATTAGAAGAAATAAAATAAAGAATCATGAATTTACCAAAACTATAAAAAAAAAAAATTCAATAACTCCATTGAGTAAATGACTTTACGAAATTATGAATACAAATAAGTTATATTTGATAAAGATGTAATGAAAAAGATAAGAGTTATATGTTGATATTTTTTATCTTGTATAAATCACAATGACAATTAAAATGTATGTAAAAGAATAAAATATATATATATATATAATATTATTTAAATAAATTAATTCAGATTTATCGAATAATTTGGATAATCCAAAAATCCAAAATAAAAAAACCAATATTCTAAAAATAATTTAATATATATTCCAAATACTGAACCATATTTTATCGGGTTAGTATCCAAAATAAATTATTTCGATCCATTCTATATATTGGATATCCGAACTGAATGCTAACTGGTATTTTGCCTCGGCCCAAATCACCCATGAGCCTGGACCGGCCCTTCCAAGTAAATTACAGTATCTATTCAGCACGCAAGTAAATACGAGTATCTATTTAGCACACGCCTTGTAAATCTATATCAACATAGATTTTATGGTTATATTCCGTGCGATATACGGATTGAATTCTTTTAATATTATAATATTTTTATTTTAATACTTTTTATATCATTTAAATTTAGTTTTATAATAATAATTTAAAATTTATTTAATGTTATATCTATTTGTTTTTATATAATTTTTCATATATTTTATTTGTATTTGTATTTTAATAGGATAATATTTGAGTGTTTTGTTAGAAATATGTTTTAGTTAGGAGATTAAAGTGATATGCATTTTAATTAAGAGATTAATGTTTAAAAAATATGCCCAATAATAAATTTTAGTTTTATAATAATAATTTAAATTTTATTTAATGTTATATCTATATATTTTTATATAATTTTTCATATAATTCATTTGTATTTATATTTTAATTGAATAATGTTTGGATATTTTGTTTAGAGATGTGTTTTAATTAGGAACTTAAAGTGATATGTATTTTAATTAAAAAATTAATGTTTAAAATTAGGTTCAATAATAATTATCCGGTCCAAATACCGATCATCTACCTACTATCAAATTTTTAATATTTTGTTTTTAATAATATAATATATATTTTATTTTTACTCTAGGCTTATTTTGTGTCCTGCGATCGTGCAGCACTAGCTTGAACCCCCTTCTATTAAAAATGTAAAAATACAATGTGTACGGCACCGCATGCGCCTCGCCAAATATTTTATGTACCTCCAAGGCTCCAACTTGACTCTCTTCCGCTGCACAGTTTTAAAATATGTTTTCTCAATATACTCATTTTTATACGAACTTTTCCAATATACTCAATTGTAATTTTAACTTTTCAAAATTCTAAAGTAATGGGTCTTATTTAATATTATATTAGTATCATTCATATTTATTCACAATCATTTTTGTTTTAGTCACCCATCAAATGTCACTCATTTAATATTTTTCATCTTTGTTTCAGAATTTATATTATATCGGAGACATTCGATGGGTGACTAAAATAAAGATAAATGTGAGTAAATATGAATGATAGCAATATAATATTAAATGGGGCCCATCACTTTAGAATTTTGAAAAATTAAAATTATAATTAGATATATTCGGAAAGATTGTATGAAAATTGATATATTAAAAAAATATATTTTAAAACAGGGTACCTGCGTAAGGGAGTCCAACTTGGTTACCAGCTTTTACTCCCAAAGTCCCAAGTCCTAAACAATAATTCTCTGTCTTCTTGTAGTACTATAGAGGTATAGTACATTAATAGAATCATACTCAAATAGATTTAATGAAAATAAAGCTGCATAAATCATTTACAATAATCAAATAAACTGAATATTTAATAAGAGGGCGAACCTGCTACCCATAAATTTAACAAAATTAATATTTATATTCCACACAATGAATCAACTTTCACTGAGATTATGATAATCTACGAACCAACTTTCACTAAAATTTGAACATAACAAGTATGGAGCAACATGAATCAAATTTCACCGACTAGTGTAGGCTGTGTAGCAACAAGAACTTGCAAACACACCACATAGTACCACAGCCATCTCTTAACACATTGTTATTAAAGAAGATATTTAGTTGCACTACTTTTAAAAATAATAGGAGGGTGCTAACCGTAAATCCACAATGAGATTCCACAATGATTTTAATTAATAGTATATATACTTATAGGTATATTCAGTTCTACAACTTGCATATATAAAATAGTTTGGGCACGAGACGATATTTATGTAACACCCACCAAAATCCATGAATGTTTTTAAAACTCATCCACCATTGTTTTCTTAATTAATAAATGGAGAAATTTTTTAGAATATTATTACTACAAAATGTGCTCTGAGCTCATGGATGATGATATTTGGTTCTTAAATCTTAGGCATCGTTTGGTTTGATGTAATCCAATACAGTAACTTCAACTTCCATGAAATCCAGATATTTACTATGTTTGGTTGTGTGTTAACCTATAACTCATACTTCTAAGATATTTGTAGTTATCACAAAACAATGTAACACATTTACCTGGGTCACGTGGGTCATGTGTAGTCATCTGAGTTACATAGTTATGTCTTATTTTTATTAAATTATACTATATATTAACATTAATATATAATAGCTTGTATTCCGTGCGATGCACGGATGAATTTTTTTAGTTTTTTAATATTTTTATTTTAATATTTTTTAATGATTTGAATTTATTTGTATTTGTATAATAATAATTTAAATTTTATTTAATATTATATGCATATGTTTTTATATAATTTATTTGTATTTATATTTTAATAGGATAATTTTTGTTTATTTTGTATAGAGATATATTTTACTTAGGAGATTAATGTGAGATATTTTAGTTAGAAGATTAATATTTTAAAATTAGGTCCAATAATTAATCAATTATCCGGCCCAAATATCGACTGACTAACAAACTTTCAATGTTATCATAAATTTTAATGATATATTAAATTAAAATTATAGGATAGACTTTAATGATATATTAAATAAAAATTATAGGATAAGTGGGATTCGTAAAATAAAAAATAAAAAATATAATTTAAATATAATATAATATTATCATATCAACAGAATTATATTCTTATATAAAAGTAATGTTTATATTCTTTAGAATTATAATGTTTATGAATTGTTTGCATAAAAGGAGGACTACTGGTGTTAGAATTGTATGTATGACTATACTTTTTTAAAATTATATTTTATTAAAATTGAACGGTCAAGATTGTTTATATGATTTAATAAAATTGGACGGTCAAGATCTTTTCTATGGTTCACCAAGTACCAAATCAATCGAGGACCAAAACTTTTAATCTTTCAGTTTTAATAATATAGTATAGATTAATATTATATATTAAATTATATTGATTAATAAAATTGTATAATATATATCAAAATCTAAATAAAAAAATATTAAATAATATTCTTTTTGTGAAAAATATATAATGCATTTGTTGATGTTTATATGATAAAAAAATTATAATAATATTAAAAATGCATAGATTAAGTTTTTTATTAAAAAATTAATATATATAAGTCAACTATTATTTAAAATTATTTATAATATTTTATGCGCGCGCACACACATATAATATTATTAAAAAGATATTATTTAATTCTATTTGTATTTTTTTATTTGAAATAGAGTAACATTATATTTGTATATTGACTCATTTTAATGGTTATTTTGATTTTTGAAAATCTCAATATTTGTTTTTTAGTTTAAATGTTATTGAAATATTGTATATTTTTTTATTTATATAAATAAATTGCTTGTATTATTATACATAAACAATTAATTACGTAATTTCTCGTTTATAAATCAAACAAATATTTATTTAATATTGCATATTTTAATTTTATATTTATTTATTTATATAAGTAAAAGTCCTTTATTAATATATTTTAAATAATAAAATAAATGAGTTAGGTAACTCATAATCAACCAAACACTTGTTTTTGCAGGAACCTACACAAGGGAACCTAGTTCCAAAGGAAATTGCAATTACAACATAACGAAGCCTTAGTTAACTATACAACCCGATTTCCTCGTGCACAACAATTCTGAACTGGCCAATACATGTAATTTACCATAATATATATTTCTTGAATACGAATATATAATAATTTAAATTTATTTCTTAAAATATATAACCAATTAGCTAACTAATTAGTCAATAATATTACAGTTAGCACTAAAATTACACTAGTATATGATATATTACACATTTACACTCACATGTTGAAGATGATAGAATACCAATTAAAAATTCTTATTGGCAATGTATCCCTCTCTATACGTGAAGTATGTGATAACTACTTGAAGATCTGTTGTTGCGTTTTAAATCTTCTCTAAAATATCAAAATATGAGGTGTAACAATTAAATGGAAACTTAATTTAGATTATCAGCACGCGCAAAACATAATTGGTAAAATATTACTCAAGTTTATTCAATTCGTACTATATACGGAGTAATGTTCATAGTTCAAATCCGACGCCGTGCTTGCATATTTCAACGTGTTCCTTCAGTCATCTTATTAATACAATGCACAAGGGAATAAAAGTAAGTTTCACTTTATCTAGCTAGATCATCAAATCACTTAAATCTGAAATTATTACACTTAATTTGAATTAGTGAACACAAGTGATAAAATGGTGTGCGGCTAATTAATTACAAGTGAAATTATTTAGTGTCAAGATCGAACTTTGGTCGATGATGGAGGATGCCAAAACCAGCACTTGAAATAAAAACAACCTCTTTTCTAAAGCGTAATGTTGCACTGTAGCACAATAGATTTCCACTTGTAAGCATTTCGTAGGTGCAAACCATGCATGGCAGATAAACGTCGTCACTCCCAATAATACTAGAGGGAGGAACTTTAGTGTTTATATATATATACACGTACCACATATACATGCATTGCATAGCCAGCTTTGCACCTCATAAAATCACACGTTTACACTTGGTGGATCTGTACGTAGATGTTGAATTCCAGATAGTTCCACATTACAATGTAAAGTGAACACAATACAAGAAGCAAAGTTGAACTGAAAAGAGCAAAAAAAAGCTTGAGAGAGTGAATAGAGGAGTTGGACCACCTCCATTTGTTTAACTAGGAGGGGGCAGTTTCAGATTTCTTAGCCCCCACTACCTAGTAATAACCTTAACTATGTAAAGAGCTTCTCTTTTTCATTCTAATCTTGCCTCTAATTTTTTTGATTTAAGCATTAATTAGTATTCTTTTGTCTTAATATGTGTATCATTCATATCTTCAATCCATTAATCCAAACTTACCCAAAAAGAAACTTCTATATGTATAATAGTGCATGGTCTAGTTGGGGATTAATTAAGTAATAGTGACACTTGGTTAATATATAAGAATATATATATATATATATATATATAGCTAGCTTTATTAATTAGTTTCATAATTAATAATTTCATGGTATTAATGATCCTTTGGATCATGTAATCTTTTGTATTAATAGAATTTGATCAACTTGTAAAAGGCTAGCAAATGGTTAATAATATATATTTACTTATAACCACTTATTGTCAACTTAATGAATTTTAATTTGTGGTTTTACTTTAACTAAATGGCTGGTCACTTGAGCACTTATCAGACATGAATACAGCAAGTACAGTAGTAGTTATCATCATTTTGAAAAAAGCAAGCTAAATTCTTAACCATTGTGATCTGTCTGTCACAATCTTGATCGAATTATAAGCCGGGTCTGTTGTCACAACCTTCTTGACCTAACATTGAAAAGAGAAGATCGAAACTGATCGAGCCTCAACACAAATAATCAAACATAACTAGCTAAATACTATATTATTGTTGTTTCGAAATTATTTGCTAGTAGCCACATACAGAGGCGGATTCAGAAAAAAGAAGAAGCAGAATTTAGATTATTTTTATGAAAACGCCCTCATAGAATTTAATTTAAATGGAAACACTTCTATATTTTTATATAATGATATAAAAATTATGACTGCACATGAATGAGTCTACTAAAAGGCACTCCATTGTATCAAACAAGTAACAAACACAAACATTAGTTTTAGATTTGGTCACCAGCTAATAATATAATGTACAATACTTTAACATATATATTTATTTATTTTTCCATTTATTTCTATATCTCCTTCTCCTTAACACACACATAACACATGCTATATTATGTTATAGACTTACAAATGGAATGATGAACGCTGCATGGACGCGTAAACTGATATTTATTATTCGCACACTTACTACCAAGGTGGTAATAAAATACAAATAATAGAATGAGCGTGATTAACTCACTGGTCATAAGCTGTGTAATACGATGTACTTGGCAAATACAATTTTGTTGTTCCTTCTTGTCTTTTCACCGTGACAAACACACACAGCTGTTACTTGTGATTAATATATCATTTGATCATATATATATATATATATATATATAAATTTATACAAATTCGTTGATGTCGTAATATTGTAATACATTAAACAAACTGCAGGTTGGCATCGGATTTGTGGCCAGGTTGAAGAATCCATCAACCTATGCTAAATTTTAAAGACTAACTGTTGACATTGTTCATATTAATAATTTTAATCCAAGTTGATTAATCCTATAGTCATCTGGTTTGTTAATCATAAACGGACATTATTATTGAAATAAATGAGATTACCTACTAAATATTTGATCGAGATTCTGGTAACAACATTATCATTTCTCCAAAATAATTCATTCCATATTTAAAATGTGTGTCCGGTCTAAAAAATATATTAAAATGTGTGGGAAATTAAGTTTTGATAAAAAATTGACATTCAAATATTTTAGAACAATAATATGATAAATAAATTGAAATCGAGGAAGTATTGACCCAACTTTACAAATAAATTGAGATGGAAGAATATTGACCAAACTGTTCCTAATATATATGACCGACTGTTTATAATTTCGGAGAGAGTTAATTAAAAAAAATCTTAAACTTTCTCGGAATGAAATTCATAAAGTCAATGGCTATAGCTAATTGTCACTCCTTATGTTAGGAGATATGTTAGGATAAATATTCATAAATATGATATGTTTTCATTATTAAGATATATTTATAATTGTTGATCAAATTTTATAATTTATATATATTGAATTATTATAAATGACAAAAATGGAAAATTGAGAATTGTATCATGCAATCAGGGTTAGGTGAGATGAAGGAGAGAAAAAGTGAGGGAGAAAGAAATCTTCAAGAGAGAAAATAAAACTATACAGAGAGTTTAGTGAGGAAAAAAATTCTTATGATGAAGAGAGTTTAGGTGATGAAGAAAATGATGAAATTTGAAGAATTGAAGTTTTTTTCCGTGCAAGTTGGGCATTCGAAATCTTTATGTTTCAACTTGAGGGACGGTGTTAGGAGATATATTAGGATATTGCTGAAATTAAAATATTTTATAGAGATATAATATATTTTCATTATTAAGAGATATTATACTTGTTGACCAAGTTTTGTAATTTATATGTATTAAATTATTATAAATGACAAAAATGAGAGATCGAGAATTTTATCACCTTATTAACCAACACTTGACTGCTTAAATTAACAACACGAAATAATCGTACAAATGAAAGATTTTAAATCATGGACAGCCCCGAAGTCGAGAGAAATAAAATGCAAAAATAGTACAAGTGTATCTATCCACTTGCCTTGCTATAAGAAGAAAACAGTTACATTTAGGTTGCCATTTATGTTTTGGCAGTTAAAATATTTCCATAGCTTGTCCTTCCAACCCAACTCATTACTCATGGACTACACTTTCTAGTCACATTTATATATTTCTCCAAAGTAACTAGACTCTTCTTTAAATCTTAAACAAAGTATATTAATTTGCTAAGGAAACATAAAAACCAAACCAAGCCATGAAAGCTCTATTTGATTGGCTAGTGCCTTGTGTGTAGTTCCCACTACACCTGTAAGTATCCCTGGCCGTCTCTCTGTCTCTCTGACTCTCTCTCTCTCTCTGCATCTCTCTTCTCTCTCCCTGCTTCATATTATACCGACATGGCTCCTAGTAAATACGGTTGTTCTGCTTGAGTTGCTTCCAAATTGTTAGAGTTGACTTGGGTATGTTTATACAGCCACCTCGTTTTCTTGTTTTCATTTTTTTATTTGTCATCGTTTTCATCTCTTCTGCCATTTGATTTTTGTTGAAATTTGATTGTTTTCTTTGGATTCTTCAATCTTCAAGTATAGATTATTTTACACTGCAAATTACAAATTAGTCATTTGTAGAATCGTGAGTTTGTGACTAATGATTTGTACAATTGTGAAGGGTGATTTTTACTACTGTAACTCGTGATTTGTAGCTGGTTTGTAGGCTAAATTGGTTTTTTTTTGTGTGCATATATATTTAACTTTTTAGAGTTATGGTTTGTGTTTATCTTTAGAATTTTATATGGATACATGACAAGATTTTGTAATGTTGTAAATTACTCATAGGTTCTGATACAGTACATGGAAATGATGTTGCGCAAGCTAGTATTTTTTCGTTAGTAAAGTCTCTGACTGTTAGAGAAATTGTTCTTGAACAACTTTTGGTGGATTAATTTATTGTTGAAGATCGAAGAATAAAAAGATTGTTTGAAATTCTAAATGCTGTTTTAATATATCAGGTGGGATTTGCTGTAGAAAAGTACTTGTATCTAGTTTGAGCATCAAAATATCAAATATGACTATGCATTCTGTGTATTTCAAAGAACATGAAGGGGTTCAGGATTCAATTGGTCACTTATCATCTGCTTCGACACCATGGTGGAGTGGACTAGGGACTCAATTGCCGTATGTTGATACGGTTAGCCAATTGAGGTCGTCGTCTGTGGATAATTTATACGGAGACCAATACACTGTTACTAGGTTTGGGGAGCATTGTATGAAACAAGGGCCTGAGAAAGGGAACACATCTCATTTCACTATCTTTCCTGGTAGTTCTCGTAATTGTGTGTTTATAGTGTTTTTATGCTACTTTGAATGGGTAAAACCTAAAGTATGCACTTTAAAAGTACGGAATAATTAGCAAAAAAAAGTACAAGATCATAAAGTTATAGGTTGTTTCCCTTTGCTTTGATTGTTTCTCTTTGGTGTGCTTTAGTTAAGGGGACATACTCGGCTCATATGTTGGCTCATTTCCAAATAATCTATGGATTATTGGATTTTGCAAAGTCTATAGATTATTTTAATTCTATGTAGAGGTAGACAAAGTTGGACAGAATGAAGCATGAGTTGAGCAAAGTTGAACAGAGTTAGACAGAGTTTGCCTCTACTTCATCAGTATCTCTTAGCTAGATGTCCGATTTCTGCAACTACAAAATCCACCATCTAAAAGAGTTAGGAACTTGTCTCTACTTTTTTCTCGTTCAGGTAGAGAAGATAATGAATTGAGAGAGTTGTTGAGTTCTTTGAATATGGCATAAGAATTTAGAGTAGAGTTCTTTAATTGATAATGTTGATAAATGTCGCAAAGAAATTAGGAAAAAGACCAATAGAATTGAGAAAGCTGATCAAACGATGGTAATCGGTTAATTTAGGTTGTCAAACTTTTTGAAAATTTAGTATTTTTGTTTAGACATAGTCGGCACTACTCAGCTACAGTACTTGGTCTAAGAGTCTGGATTCTGTTAACCATCAAATCAATTTTTTCCTTCTAAATTATCTGCTCATATTTTCAATCAGGTCATTCCACAAGTCCAGCAAATGGACAAAAACCTGTGCCATCTCAGGCAGCCTTTTCTGTGGAAGCAGCTTCACCAGATTATCACGGTCGCTTTGAGCTAGGATTTGTACGACCGGTGGTAAGATTCTAGCCACCTCACTGCATCCTGTAAAAAATACAACTTAAATATATATATATATATATATATATATATATATATATATATATATATATATATTCTTATGGTATTCTCTTTCTTTGGGTTGGTATAGATCTGTGCCAAGTATCCTTACGGGGACCAATGCTATGGAGTCTTTTCATCTTATGGGCCTCAAATTACGGTTGGTCAACCTGATCTTCAATTATTCACTAGAAAGTCCAATTCATAGCTATAATTGGTGTTATAGCTTAATATAGAACTAAATATACAAAATGATCAATCCAATGCAAAGCTATAATCGCATGCATAAATAGATAGCTGGTTCAATTATGGCTATGGATTATGTTGATCATTTCGTATATTTAGTTCTATATTTTAGCTATAGTTATCCTTGTCACATCATCTATCAAAATAAAAATTAGTTAATTTAATGCAAGTTATATCTATGTTAGAATAAGCATTGGAGAAAAAGTTTTATTTTAGCGGCAGAAGTCACTTTTTGGTATCAAAATATAGCAATGGGCCAATAGATATAGCCATTTTAGCCTTAGTACCTAACATGCATATGCATAATTACAACGTGCTCAGTATGATGCCGAGAACGAATTGGTTGTCCTTTCTCCTCTTTCTTTTTTGTAGAGTTTATTAAAATAGAGGTTGAAAGAATATATGTTTAACCATAATGTAAATGTGATGGATGTTAAGATACTGTTGTCCATGCTATCAAGCTAATTGATATAAGTGACCATAGTGATAGTGATTGGCAAAGAAACTTTTTGCAAACTTCAATGATATCTTTAATTTGTTCTTCAACATAAGAGTAAGGGTTATGCATAGAGTCTGTTAACATTAATCCACAAAGATAGATGAATTTAGTGATTCTACCTGATTTTTCAGAATATAAATAAATAACAGACTGAATGCTTAATATGTCAATGTATTGGCTCTTACAAGATTGAAAGGTCTATGATTACATTAACACTTGATAATTCATTGTGCGTGCTAATCTTTCCACTGCAAGGATTTTTTTCATCTGTATAAAACAATTTGTTATATTGAAATAATTAATTTAATGTGTGAAAACTTTGAAATAGTAGAAACAGATTTCTATATTTAGTTCCAAGAAACTTAATAATAACATTGAGCTGTATACACAAAGCTTATGGTTGGTAAAAAATGTTATGCATTGAGCATGGACAAATAGAGTATGTTATACATAGAAAAGGTTAAATTTAATTACTTGGTAAATTATACTACACAATGCTGTGTACATATCTTCTGCAGTAGAAACTAATTTCTACTAAATAAATGAAAGACTGTACTTTTTGAATTAGCAAAAAAGCAAAACAAAGACTTTAACTTTTGGGTCTAGAAGAAGCTTTTCATTCTAAACCTTTATACAATATTATGTTGGATGTAATTGTTGCACCTAGAAGAAGCTTCCCATTCTAAACCTTTATATGATATTATGTTGAATGCCATAGCTTTGGCGTGTCTTTATTTTTCTTATGGTCTTGCATAATATTTCATTTCTGACAATGTCTAGGGCCGGGTTATGCTGCCACTGAACTTAACAACTGATGATGGACCAGTATTTGTTAATGCCAAACAGTATCATGGAATACTCAGACGCCGGAAGTCCCGTGCAAAGGCGGAGCTGCAGCAAAAACTGACAAAAAATCGTAAGGTGTGATGATCTGTGGCTATTATTTGCAGGGAAACCAAAACCAATTGTATACGATCAAGCACGCGTCAAAGTAGTATTCAGAGGATAATTAATCTATATATCCATAAACACTAAAGTAAAACCCTTTAGTTACAACATCCATACCTGAAAATAAGTATGATGATACAAAAGTACTGATTATTAACAAACATACCCACCTAGTATGTCTCACTTTGGTACCTTTTAGTTTTGTTAACTGCACCTCACATCCTCTAATTTTCATTTTTACTACAATTTGCACCCTTTTGACCACATTCCGGCAATTCTTACTGATAAGACAAATTTTTTATGGTAAAGGATTCCTCCCATAGCTGATAATTCATTTTCGTTGACTTAAAAATCACTTCCATCACCTTGTGTGTCACTAATGAACTTGAAACGGTCTCTAGTTATCCTTAATTTCCATGATTTAGCTGGAAATTGTCGGAATTCGGTCAAAAGGGTGCAAAATATAGTGAGAATAAAAGGCGGGAGATGTAAAGTGAATTCACCAAAACTACAAGTACTAAAGCGAGATCGGGCCAAAGTTAAAGGATACAAATTGCATTTAGCTCTATTATGTAGTTATGAACACTAATATTGTAACACTTTGATTGTTGATTGCTTTTGCCCATTAATATATATAGGCTATTGTCTCAGTCAATACTTTACAATAATCTAAATTGCAATAATTTATATGCAGCCCTACTTGCATCTTTCTCGCCACCTTCATGCTATGCGCCGACCTAGGGGCTGTGGTGGTCGCTTCCTGAACACAAAAAAAGCAGATGAAGGTAAGAATGGAAGCAACTCAAAAACGACTGGGGTAGGACAACTTTGTCAGTCTACTGGTTCTCAGAATTCGGACGTTCTGCAGTCTGACAGCAGTATCTCACCAAGAGAAGTAATTCAGATCAGGTCTAATCTTTCTGGGTCAGAGGTTACTAGCATGTTCTCAATGGGAGATCTGAATGACTTTCCTATTAATAATATGCAAGCATCCGCTCTGTCTCTTTCTAGCATGATAAATACTGGACATGGCATGCCTGGTAACTGGATTGCAGCGGCAGACATCTGCCGCAACCTTAAAGTTTGACGACTACGATGGGTTTGGTGTCAAATTGTTGGCACCAAATCCCATCAATACTGTGACCAAGTGATAGGGTCTGTCGCATTTAGTCCCACATTTGGTTGCAGAGGCAAATCATCCTTGGCTTCTGCATTAAAGTTGTCTTTACAACCCATATCACTGATTGTTGGGTTAGTCAGAGATGCTAAAAACTTTAAATGCAGTTTTGAAACTTAAAACTATTAACGGGTATAGAACCTGTTAATTGTTATCTAAATAAGACGACTATGAAAGTATGGGCTTTCATATTTGATGTTTGAGATGTTGGAGTTTATTGTATTAAAAGTTGTCCTGGGCGTGGATTTCAAGCTTGCTCGCATGTAAAAGACTTGTACATGTGATATGTAATATGTAATATGTTTTGCATTGTGGTCCACTGTGCTATTGTTTAGTAGATGAAGGACTAGCTGGTACGATGTTGTTTAAACTCTGAAGATGTGTATATACACATCGTTTCTTTAAGTTTGACATGATTAGTTAGATACACAAGAACGAGCGGTGTGCAAGACAGCGAACTTGTATGGCCAAGGACTCGTATAATTTGTTCAAAGCAACATGGAACTCTACTTCCGTCTCACATTAACTATCATTTATTTTTTTATTATCAAATTTTGATCAAAAATTATATATATAAAATATAATTTTAAAAAATTGAAAATTACATTTTCAAATATATATTATATATATAGGCTTAGATTCAATGAGGAACTCCCTTATTAAAATTGCTTAACATATAAAAAAATATAGAATGCAAAAAATAATCGCACAACAAACAAAACAATTACATATGCAAAAAATATAGAACACAAAATTACAGAACACTATTCAATATTAGTGTTCTGTAATTTGTATTCTATATTTTTTTTGTATATTATGTAATTTTTTGTAATTATTTTTGTTGTTCTAGGATTGTTTGTATGCTCTATAATCTTCTATAGTTATTTGTTAATCAAATTATTATAAAATAGGAATTGGTTCTTAACTTACTCAATATATATATATATATATATATATATATATATATATATCTTTTAATAATATAATTTTTTCAATTATATAATAAATGTGATTTTCAATCTTTCAATTTTTGAATAATATATTTTTTTAGTTATATAATAAATGTGATTTTCAATCAAAATTTAGTAACTTGACTTAAAAAAGTCAAATAAAATAAATAAATAAAAATGGAGGGACATATAAATTGAACTAAATAAGATCAAAGTTAAGATAAATTGAAATGGAGGGACATGAATTGAATTAAGCAAAATCGAGGTTAAAATGAAGGAACTAAATTCAGATTTCTCTTTCATTTCATTACTTCACCCTTTCATTCTCAGCAAACGCAATCTAATTATACCCAAGGCCATAGATATTCCTCAAAATAAAGTATTTTTTAAATTTTCTCTTGCAAATTTATAACCTGTGTCATCTCCATTTTTATTTCTTTTGTGGGTTTTGGTATATACATAACATTATTTTTTATGAGTTATCATTGTGTTATCTTTTTGCATAACAAATTAAACATATATGTTTAACAAAAACAGTACTTAAAATTTTATGAGATATGTATTCTTAGATATTTTACATGTTAATAAATTTTATGTTAATTGTCATACGCTACAATTTTCTTATTAAAACCTTTTTTTAGTAGAGATGAAAATCTAACAAAAAAAAATGATATATCAAATTGTATATTATTTATACTTTTATAAATTATTTGATTACCACTGTGAGAAAATAAAATCAAGACATTCAGATGATTCACACTCGTTCATCAGTGCTGCGGACCAAGCAACACACAAGTGATAAGTGTGTCATTCACTGGCGCGCCACAACACAGACGCTGCAAAACTCTCTAATAACCTTATTTTATACATGAATAATGCAAGTTCGATTTTATGTTTATTTAAACATCCCTGTTTAGCTGCCTGCATCCACTGAACATATAAATCCAGTCCAGCATGATGAAATAAGCTTTATAGATTGAAAGAATGCTGTATCATGTCACCTATGAAGAGGGTATTGATAGAAAGAAGTTATCACAACCTTTTGCACCACCTGTACATGAAAGGGCAAACACCACCAAGGAACCTGTCAGATTAGAAAGGTTACATATTAAAAAGTGGAGATGGAATGTCCCCACCAAATTAACCAAAATTGTTTTATTATTATTGACAAGGAATTTCTTTAATTAGCAGAAAAAGATAAGATAAGCAATTTCTATGCGAATCAGGCACATCTATAATCCGGGGACATAACTACTGGTGGCCTGCTCGATTGCTCGTAAACAAATGCAGGAAAACTTTTATCAAATTAACCACTGTCCCATTGCTATGTATCTCTATAAGAATAATGTGATTATATCCATTAACTTGAAATTTCGAATAATTTTACTAGGGCATGACAGAAGCATAAAATTAGAGAGAATAGAGAAGGTAACTGCTTTTTCCCTTTCTTTCCTCTTCATCCATATATAGCACGTTAGTAATTGCTCTCTCATTTCCATGTAGTTGTTTAATACTTCCTAATCTATGGCATCTAGCTGTTGAAACTTTATTTTACCCCACCCCCACCACTAATGAAGTCAGGATAGTTCGTGCATTCCTATCTTCAACCTTCTTGGGAATCCTCAATTTATCTTGAAGCTTGTACCTATCAAAATATTGTTCTATTTCACTACCAAAGAGAATTGGCTTCAAGCAAAATCACATTGTCGAAAATGAAAGATGCCACTGCAGTAGGCTCTACATTTGAAGCCTATAAATGTTGGAAAATAGATATAAGTATGAAACCTTCAAAACTGTATTGTGGTATGAGTTTAGCTAAAAATAATAACAATTCGCTATAGATGATTATCTCTTGGATATCCTCATCCTTAGAGTGTAGATTGCAGAGATTCTTTTTAAATAGAATTGATATCAAATTGATCCATAAACAGTGGAATAAAAAAATCTTCCGGCGTTAATTTATCCTGGATCCATGATCATGCGCAGGAAATCAATGTTCACTTTGTAAGGCTGACTTTGAAATTTGTCACTATTCAACTTACCCTTGATTTTGTTAGAGCATCTCCAATAAGGGCTGCCAAGAGGGGTGTCAAATCTATGTATGAGCATCAGTGATTTGAGAAGCTTTGTATGAGAAAAATAACTGGAAATATTTTGTGTGCATATACATGGGTAAAATACTGTGTACGGAGAAATTAAGCTTTGTTGAATTCTACTATGATCAAGATTTGAGGTATGTTTTTACACTTGTATATTAGATCAATATGCCCCTTCATCAAATTAAAGAACGGAAAAAAAACAAATATCTGGTTTCCAAATACTCCTTAATCCTATCCAGATATCCTATGAGGATAATTTCAAACCTAATATCAGGGTGTTACAATGCTTCCATATATACATGTACAAGGTACAAAAATATTTCCTAATTCTCTCTTTACAAGTGTACCCTAGATTCGTAAGCCCTGCACTATATTGAGGTTGAGGCAGAACCAAGGGGAAATAATTAAGTATTTGTGCCGATAAAAGGAAAGAGAAACTCCTTGATTATATTTAATGGTTAAAAGGGAGGGAGCAAGACGTCATATATGGTGTTGCCACTTGCTAGCGGAAGAAGATTTACATAACTTGCAGCTGCACCATGGCCAACATCTTATGAGATATGACAAGTAACTCCTCTTCTTCATTTACCTTATTCTAATGTCCCCAAATAGTACTTACGAAAATCTACAAATTCCGCAATGTGACACCTTGTTTTGAATAATAGACCAATGTTCTAATTTGCTATGTCCTCTAGGTAATAGGTTTTTTATTCGATATAAGGCATATAAACTATAAAGAATATAAGGCAGTCGGTTAAAATAAAGGATTGCTTTAAAGAAATGCATAAATATGGATATAAACAAATGAAGTGAAGAATTGTGTGGAGAGGGAGTTAGGGACATTACCAAAGTTGAGAGACTTGAGTATCGAGATGGTAGGCTAGGGCATTAACCGACTTTGGAGACCTCCATCGACTATCCGCATATTGTTCGTACTGTATTACTCCAAGTGTCTTTTTTAATTTTGGCGAGGTCCAAGTAAAAATTATTTTCGCCAAGTAAAAATTATTTTTTTATATTTTCTAATAACTGAAAAATATATTTTAAAATTTATTAAATATATTTTTTAATGAGATAATTTTTAAAATTTTCTTAGTTATATATTATGCATAATATTCAGTTAAAAATCGGTCAATTTGACTAATAAAAGTCTAAACAGTATAATTATTTTGAGATGGTGAGAGTAATTTTTAGACTTTTGACATACACATATTAAATGGGTTTTGGCCCTTTTTTTTTTTTTTTTGACGAACAAATAGCAATTTTCATTAAATTGAACAGAACACAGTCGGGACAAACCCCCAACTGCCGATACAACCAGGTTGGAAAACAAATAACAAACTAAAAACAATTAGCTGATTTGTTTCCTGATCGTTTAACACATAGAATTTAAAAATTCTTGAAACTAAGAATAAAATCGAAGACATCTCAAACGATCCAAATTGCACCAACATCCTTGAAAACAGTTTTGGCCCTTAATATCACAATTTAAATATTAAATACCCAAAATATCACGATTTAGGAAAATGGTCCCTACTATCGCAAGGAAACACAACTTAAAGTTGCGTTTTCTTAAAACGCAAGCTGATAACTAGTTTTTTGTATCCTGGCAATTTTCTGTAATTAATTTAAAAACAAAAACGCAATTTAAACTTGCGTTAGACCAACAACGCAACTTAAACTTGTGTAAATTCCAGACGTAAGTTTATGCTACGTTTAATGGGGATTCATAAGACTCCTTGCAACCATTATACACATAACCCGAGAAGCAACATTTCTTCTCCTCATTTCATTACTTACAAAATTTATACTGAATATAACCTCTACAACTCTCTTCTCCACACCCGCATTTCTTAATCACCACAAGAACCACAAATCTTTAACAAATCTTTAAGCAATTTTACGTGTTCTTGTACTTCACTTTCTTCCCATTCCAAGAACCCTAAAAAAAGAGCCCACAAATCATTAAGAGTTATTCAAAATTCTACAATAACATCTGTCACAACAATTGATGACCCGTCTATTGCTTCTACAACCCCAAGTGAGATTTCATACACCAATGAAGATAATCAAACTATGGGAAAAGTTGGAGCTAGGGTCAAGGTGAAAATGTCATTCAAAGATTTTCTTATTCCCAAAGTTTCCGAGTTTGGTTTGAATGGTTTGGAAGGGGAGATTAAGGAGTTTGTTGGGGTTTGGAATGAATAATTGTGAAATTGAGAGTGTGTAGCTGAGGTGAAGGTGCGAGATGCGGGACAATCACCGTGTGTATTAACGCAACTTTATTTGACGTTTATATGAATTCATATTAAATAGACTTTTGTTTGAAGAGAAATTAATTCAATAATAAAAAAACATGCAGCATTCAAAAAATAATCGAGTTGAATAAATATAAAACAAATCATATCGCTGATTAATCCAGTTTTCTTGAAGATACAATCAAACGATTTATTAAAATTGATATATATATATATATACATATATATATATATACATATATATATATATATATATACTGATTCGTCATAACCAGTTTGAGCTATCGACCATAAATGTAATCCCGTAAAAAAATTTTATCACTAAATTAAAATCTTGAAAATCTCGCAGATCTAACATTCAGGACATTAAATCACATCAAAATATATCAAACTCTCACAAGAAGAGGTTAAAAAAACCCAAATAAATTCGGAACAACTCTTATCAAAAGAGATTTAATTAACAAAATAAATAATTTAAAAAGGCTGAAATACTTAACCAGGGAGGAAGATTATAGAAAAGCAAGTATATTATAGAAAAACAAGAGTAAAATAAGGAAAAATAATAGATTTTGGGTTTTCCAATTGTGAAAACCGATGGAAGCCCTCTGACTGAGTAAAGAAAAAGAAAGAAGAGGGGGCGTGGCTTTGGAAGATAGAGAGCTAGGGCTTAAAAACTACATATTAAATAGACTTACTTATATTTTGTATATTTTGTCACTCAGAAATTTGTTACATGTATATTTTAATGAAAATTTTCATATCATTTTAATTTTCAAGAGATTTGTATGTCTTAAATTGTTTTCATATTTTTTTCTTAATAGTGCTCTCCATATATTTTAATGACAAAAGTGTTTTTTAATAATTTTTTAATTAGATTAAACTAGTCTCCGTATATTTTAATGACAAAAGTGTTTATTAATATTTTTTTTTTAAAAAAAATAGATTAAAAGTCTAATTTCAAACATAACAACTACTTAAAAGATAAATAAGAACTTAATACTTTTGATATATTCTTTTATTATTAAATTAATTTACTTTTATACATAATAATTACACTAATGAAACATAATGACTTCACATAATATTTATTGATGAATTTAGTATATATAAAACATTATTCACTGTGCCTTTATTCTAATTATTTATGTAAGAACAGTGCAATTAAAAAATATATGTAATGATGACATTTATAGTTTAACATTTTAATTATTACATAACAAAATAATAATACACAATTGAATAAAATTAGTTAGAGTTAAGAAAATATTAAGAATATTATTTTTTAAATTTAAAAAATACCCGTACATATTTACCAAAAAAACAAACCCCTATAGATATATCTAGAAAAAATAAATCTCCTATTATACACTTTAGCCCTTAAAGGTAATATTTAAAGAAAATACAAAAAAATGGTTAAAATGTAAAAAAAACTCATATTTGAAGAATTAAAGTACACAATTTTTTTTAAGGGTTTAAATGTACACACTAGCAAACTTAAGAGCTAAAACATTAATAATCCTGTTAAATATAAGAAACATATATTTTTGTGTTAAATAACATTCTAAATTTTTATTTAAAATAAAGATTATTAATTATTATTAATATAAAGTAGGGCAGAGAGAAGAAGTAACTATAAAAACTATTGAAAATAGAAAAAACCACAAAATATCAAAAATACATAAAATACAAAAAATATAAAACATGAAATTACATAATACTAAATAATTTTTTGTAATTTTGCGTTTTATAATTTTTCTGTTATGTAATTAAAATATTTGTTTTGTAATTATTTTTTGTGTATGATAGTTTTTTTATGTTTAATAATAATTTCATGTATTTTGTAATTATATTTGTTATTTGGTTAATTAATTAAATTTCTCAGTACTGAACCTAAACCATTAAATATAATAGGTAAACTCGTGTGATGTACATGATTTTTTAATATTTGAATAGTATCGTTTAAAGTTTCTATAATAATTTTTAATTTATCTAATACACAAAATTATTATTATATTATTAAATGTATTAATTAATTCTACTAGAAATTTTTCTTAAAATGAAAAACTTAAAATTGTGTTTAGGAGCTTGATTTCAATTCAAATGATAAAATTCAAATGATAAAATTTGAGTTATCATTTAAATTTTCATATTTGTACTAAAATTTGAATAACTTGTCATTCAAATAAAATCTAAATCTAAATCCAAATATTTATGAGTACTCAAATATGTGATCAAATTCAAAATTTTAAATGAAATCCATGTTCTCAAATATGTCATAAAATTCATTGAACAAATAATTATCTGGATAATATATAGCAAATATTTTAATATTTCCAAAAGTCCAAAATTATTTGATGGATATTTCCATCCATAAAATCAAATAATGTGTATATTCTTCTTTTTTATTATTTTATTTTAAGGTTCCCAAATGATTACAGAGATTCTTATCTTATTCACTTTTTTATTCCGTTTCCTTTTTGTGGATTTTGAATAAAAAAATATTAAGGTTCATTGCATGAAAAATTATCTGGATAATATATCACAAATATTCTATTTTTTCCAAAAATACAAAATTATTAAATAGATATTGTTATTTATAAACTAAAATTATTTTCATGTTCTACTTTTTTATTATTTCAAGATTCCCAAATGATTTTGGAAATTCTTAACTTATTCACACTTTTTTCTATTTCCATTTTTTTGGATTTTGAATTAAAATTAATAAGGTTTATTGCAAAAATAATTGTCAAGATTTCATAAAGTAAGATTATATTATCTTATTTTTATTTGAATATTAAATCTGCATGCAAATATACACTTGTCTAACTATTATATATTGGATGCCAGGTAAGGCAGCATCTCATCCATCAGACCATTACCATATATGAGTATGAATGATTCTTATCTTATTCACTTTTTTTACTATTTCCTACGGGGGATTTTGAATTAAAAATATTAATATTCACTGCACAATAATCATCAAGATATTATAAACTAAGATTATGTTATGTTATTTTAATTGAATACTAAAATTTGCATGCAAATGATTTTGGAAATGTGTCCTTTAACCATTATATATAGGACGCCGGTAAGGGCAGCATAGCATCCATCAGACCAAACATCTCACCCTTGACTTAGAAAAGAAAAAAGCCAAATTATTTTCTTATACAATTTCATTAACATCTTCTCTCATATATCAAAGGAGCTTTAGATAATATGGTCCGAGGAAAGGTAGTTCTTGCCAGAATCGACAATGAAAAGCAGAGAAAAGCAAGCATGGAAAAAAGGAAAGCAGGACTATTGAAAAAGGTGAGCGAGCTTTCAACGTTATGCGACGTGGAGGCTGCCGTTGTCATCTATAGCCCTGGTGATCCTCAGCCCACCGTCTGGCCCTCAATACCTGCGGCAACACAAACTATCTACAAATATTTTCGAACACCAGAAGTAGAAAGAACGGCAAATGCACATACTGCTGAGACCTACTTGCAAGAGAAGTGCAGGAAAATGAAGGCAAAAGCTGAGAAGCTGATTAAGATGAATGAGGAAAGGAGTGCGCAACTTCTTATCCAACAAATATACGAGGGGAAAACAACGGTTGAAGATCTCGACTCTGAACAAAAGGACAAAATTCGTGCTTTTGCTGCAAGAAAGAGAGAGGAACTTCTTAAGCACATTCGACGGCTTAAAGATAAGGAGCAACAAGGTGCTGGTTCGTCTCAGGTTCCTCCTCCAGCCGTTCAGATTTCACCAGCAAATCAAGTGGTAAGTGGACTAAACACGAATGGTTCTGGTCCTTCTGGAACTGGTAGAAATGTTCAATCACCTGTAGCAGCACATGCCCAACAGATGAATGTTCGAGGCAAGACACATTTAGCTCCTCAATCACCTGTATCAGTCCATGGCCAACTGATGAATGCTAGAGGCATGAAACGATTAGCTCCTGGTCCTTCGGTGTCCACACCTAATCGTCTCATGTCAGCTCATAACTCAACTGCATTCAGACCCTGCATGACAGGAGGACCCTATGGGCAGATAAACTTCGGTGCAGGTATGATGCAACGAGCTCTTCAGCCACCACAGGCTCGTCCTCCGGCCCATAACATGCAACCATCAAGCCAAGGGGCAGGTGGCCTTTTTTATATGAATCATCTTCCCGGTGTCTCAAATTGTCCACGTCCTGCACCTCCCGGCCAGAATTTGAATTTTACAGGTATGACAAGAGTTGCTCCTTCTTCTCTTCATTTTTCTCTTACAAGACCTAGTCCGATTGATATGTCTCTTAATAATTCAGCAGCCGGCAAATTTGAGATGCTTGGAAGACTTACTCGACGGACAAATCCTGGGGATATGCTGCAGCCCCCTCTGCCTTCTCCATTATATATGCCAACAAATATGACTGCACATTCAGCAAGAAGTGGACCATATATGAGTATGAATGATTGTTGGTTAAGTAATCCAGAGAGAAGTGGAGCTCCTCTATCAAATACGCTCAATATGGCAGGATTGAGAAGACTACACGATCAGCAGACAATCAATTCTGATGGTATGATGCAGCGTCCTCTACCCTTGCCTTCACAATTAACGACAAGCAGACTAGTAACGACTAATAATGGTTTTGTTAATGCAGGTACAAGGCTTTTTACTGGAGATGGCAATTCTGGAGGAATGATTCGGCATACACCTCCTTCGTATGTTCCTCCGCAGCTAGGTCAGCCGCCAATGCCTCAAGTACAGAATGATGCAAGTGGTTTGAACACAATCACTTTTGGTGCTGAGTGGAGTACCACCGGATTTGCACCACCTGCAAGTTCAGACCTTGACGTAAGTGATTATGGTTTTCCACCACCTGCAAGTTCAGACCTTGACGTAAGTGATTATGGTTTTCCGCCACCTGCAAGTTCAGACCTTGACGTAAGTGATTATGGGTTTTGATGCAGATGGGTTTCTAGCTAGGACCTCTAGCTAATACATCCCATTGATCAGAGATATTTTAGTGATGGAAAATATTGGGGCGATCTATAATGTTCGATCGAGTAGTTATGCGTGCATTTACCTTGATTTGTCAAGGTTAATTATTGTATAATTTCACCATTTAATACAAAAGTTTATTATTATTTTATTATGTATTACTCTCTCAATCCCACCCATTTGTTTACGTTTGGGAGAGAAGGCCCGACACACATTTTAAGGTGCATATATAACAAAATTTGGTAACAACAAAATTTGAGGTTCATAACCATAATCAAAATCAAAATCAGGATATTAGGAGTTGAGATTGCTAGAATTTTTTAGTTGGTGAATTCAACTCTTAACAATGTCCCCGTGTATCCTAAACATAGAAAATCACATAATTGTAAGAAAGAGCTCACCACTCGAATTCTATGAGATCAAGTCGATCCACTACCACCACTTCCCAGAATCCTAAATTCCCAGACGAGTGTATTCAGTGAATACAAAGAAATGATCTTCTAACTTTCTAAGGTGAAGGACGGATAATATCCAAAACTCTATGTCGAGAATAACTTATGGAATACACAGTATAGGGCTTTCAATAACAAAAATAATAATTTTCGGATTAAGAATCCCTTCCAAGGCAACATCAACAATAATTTCCTGTTTAAGAATCCCTTCATATAAATAAGTGATAGTAACAAGTGGACCTCCACCCATACAAATATAAATCCGCCCCAATAAATACTGACCCATAAGTGATAATAACAAGTAGACCTCCACTCGTACAAATGTAAATCCGGCCCAATAAATACCGACCTATAAAAAATAACCTTAGCTGAAACTTGTGCATATAAACAAAAGACATATTAACCATAGCAAAACATTTGACTCTGGTTGTTTCTAATATTACAAAGTTCGAAAAGCGGATAGTGAGATAAAGAAAGTTTTTATCACTTTTATGGTTTGCTGAAGACATGTAATGGAGTCACAGAAGTTTCTGAATTCTGACCTTGCAACTTCTTGATGCCTTAGTTTCTTTCCTTTTTATCTAGTATTATAACAAATCGGTCATTGCACTCTCGCCTTCTCGACTCCCCAAATAGTACTGGTTTAGTACTTTATTGTATCAGGAGTTCAGCTGCATGTTGCAGGCAAGGTTGTATGAGCGTATCTCCTGATGTTATCTCTATTAAACACTGTCTGTGCATATTTGTGGCCAAAATATTGTGTACGGAGAAATCTAGCTTTATATGATCACAATATGAGATATGTTTGGTCTTTACATGACCATCCTATTTACAGTATATGATAATGAACCCTTGATTGCAATACGTTTATGGCAGGAAATTCTACTTTCAATAGTAAAAATATAAATAAATTTACCACTGCAAATATGCAAGCTTAATTACTGCCAGATATATGCGATTAGCATTTATTTATTTATGGATACTTAAAATTTGTCATAATTATTAGTATAAATAAATTGTTATTGTCCAGAATCAAATGCGTATGCAGATATAAACGTGAAGATGCATTTCCCCGTATCTATCACAAAACAGGGTTATATTGTTAGGGTTAGGTTTCAATTATTGGTTGCCAGCCCGAAACCTGATTATACAGTAATACTCTAGCCATGTTGCCTACTAATTCTTCGGCTGGAAGTAAATATACTAGACATGATTGGTCAACTATAGCTTGGTTAACACAAGTAGCTAGTCACTACGGAGACAGAAAGACTATATAGAATGGACAAATTTTGGTGGTATGATGCAGCATCATATCCTTTACCTTCGCCTTGATACCAACGTACAATATTGAAGCCGATTACTGATCTGCTGCATGTACAACAACGGCCAAGACATGACTGATCGATAATGCAAGTACAAGAACTTTTTTTCCCTATATAATAGTGTTACGTTTAATATTATTTATTACCTTATTATTTTCAATTTAAAATTATATTTTTTATTTATTTATATATATTTGCTTTTATCCTAATGATTTGTTTAACTTAAAATAGTTATATATTTTTTAATTAGATTAGCCCGATTAAGTTTAAAAAATAATTAGGTCGGACTAAAATAGATTTTGAAAATAATTATGTTTTATAATGTATCTAATTAATATGATTAAATATATGTTCTAATTAGAATATATTTTAATACAATTAGACCCGTTTTAATAGTTTTTAATAATCAAACCCGTTAAAACCGGTTTTTAAAATAAGCAGATATTAGAGAATAGAGATGCGTCATGTGTGTAAATTAGAATAGTTAAAGGAGTCTTTCATTTGAATAATTTTTTTAAATAATTAAACCTGTTATAATAGATTTAAAAAATGAATATGCTTGTATATCAATTCAAATAGCGACGGGATAAGCGAACTAACGAAGAAATATAAAATATAATATTTATAACTCCAAAAATATTACAATCTAATTTAATCAACAACATATCAAAATATAATATTTATATTATTAATTTTTATAATACTAACATGAAATTAAGTTTTAAAATCATATTAAAAATATATTAATATTTAATATTCATATTAGGTTTAAAAAATTTCAAAGGTAAAGAAATTTTAATCTAAACAATTTTTAGTCACGAAATTTTTTTAATGAATGAATATTTTTATTAATATTAAATTAATAAACATGTATAAAAGAATATATTGTCGATCAAAATTTTAACATTTTAGATTTAATAATATAGTATTGATAATATTAATATAAAATATTCTTATCATAGATTTTCAAATTGAAGTCAGAATGTTTGTGAAAGTAACTTCTCTTTGATTTAATTTAATCTCTTGCATCTAACTTCAACGTGCATGTCGAATTAATAGTCGGCCAAAACGATAAATTATAACCCATTGCCGTTCAACGAAAAATAATGAAATTGTTATTAAAAAAAAGATAAAATTTAATATTCTACTCATTAATAATGAAATATGAAATATATCTATTTACGTTGGTTTGATTAATTATTTCTTTTTCTTGTGTCTATTTTAAAATTTATATATTATTAATACATTTTATGTAACGATCACCAAAAAAGCAAACTTTTCTTCAAAATACTCCAGTAGTTTATAATGAATTGTGTTGCAACAAGTTCCACCAAAGAACTCAGATTTCCTCGGGAACCTCAACCAAAGCCTATTCGTGCCTTTTGAGTTATGATGCTCATTCACCTCGTATATAGTTTTATCAATTTCGCGCTTCTGCTTTATACAACAAGATGTAGCTGGTTAGAGAACCTTCACAAAATCTCATTAGCTTTAAACTCTCTACCCCCAATAACAACAAAACAAAAAGCTTATAAGAAAATCTGGGAAATAATTCATTCAGCTGCTAATTATCCAGGCATCCGCCATCCAAATATTAATTCTATTAACCCTACATTTATAGAATCGTCTGTTTATCTATAATGATCCATAAAGATAAGAACTATGTAACTGAACCAATCAGAACAAGAAACATACCATCTCTGCGTTATACAAGCCCATACCTGTGCTTGCTAGTAGCAATGAACAAGGGAATAACAAGGGGACAAGCATTGCAAGTTACTATCGTACCTTCATGCTTCATATGTTTTACCCATTGGTTAAGTGAGACATCTTTACAATGAAAAAGGAAGCAGGAAGATGAGGGGCTGCGACAGAGGAAACCAGCCAAGAGAACTTAGTACTAAGCTTTACCTCTCCTTGTTCTGCTAAAAAATGTGACAGTAATCCATAACCGCTACTCGCATATGCAAAAACATCGGCAAGTTCATGGCACATGCTGATCCAAACTGCTCGTTGAAATAACTATTTTCAACAACTACAGTGACGGAGATGAAAGATTACTGGGCATATATGAGGGAATTGGATGGTGTAGATGTCCTTACAGGGGTTCCCTGATTAATGTCCTCTATTTGAACTCCAAAAATCAGAAAAGAAACCCAAAGTACATTGAGAAAATCTATTTGCAGATCGCCAGAGCATGCCTTTCCCGAATCTCCACCGGGCAAAAGTAAATCCTGCCATAGTTCAACCCGCATTAACCAATTGCTACAAGTTTATGCAACACATTGTTAAAATAAAGAGAAAAGAAGGGCTTGAATATAATGAACTTGTCATGAATTACAATATAGACATGTCTACATAACAAGAAAATTGTCCAACAAAACTAATATAATAATGGAAATTTCACATAATTATCTAATAATAATATATATGGTACCCCCCCCCCCCCCCAAACTCAGGATACTTGAACGATAAATATCGAGTATTTGTCAAACAAAAAAAAACGAAACCACAAATTAAATTGAGCTTTTACAAACATATCAGCAAGAGAAGACGCATTCATGAAGTATCCATGTCATCCACTAGAAACCATGCTGAAATTCAAACAAATTCATAATGAAACCAAAGCTATGCGAAACCCGAACAAAACCAAAGTTGAATGTTGAACTGATACACAAACTGAATCCAAATCTACGATCAATCCAAATATTTATCCAACTAAAAATCGATTATAATACTAAAATCAATTTGTTGAATAAGAGCGGAACAAAAAAATGCCACGAAAGGCCAATACTAATTAAGGGAACGAGAAGAGAAAAAGATAAAATCCCACAAAGGGGCCAATGCCGCTAAGGGTCAATCCCATGAAAAGGGCACAAGCGAAAATAAAACAAATCTCAAACAAAACTGAAACAAAAACGATCGAAGCGAAAACTAAATCTGAATTTAAAAAAACCAAAAAATGCATCTTAACTCATTCAGGAAAAAAGAAAAGAAACAAATGATTCAATCAGAACCCAATTTTAATGTTATTAAAAAAATTGTAACCAATTTGTAGAAAAGACTGAAAAAAAAAGACTGATGTTTGAAACCCAACAGATAGCCATGGTAATACTCTATATTAACTCACCCCAGATCGAATTGACCTAACTCTTAATACCATGCTAAATTATAGAAAAAAGATTTTACTATAATGAACTCGTTACTAATATACAAAATAAAAGATGCTTATATAGCCACATCTAAACAATAATGAATAAACTGTCCCAAGGGAAACTAATAGAGCAAGGGAAATCTCCCATAATTCTTTGATAATTATATATATTCTCACACACATGACACATCATATGTAAATGTCAGAATAGCATCAACAAATTTTACATTAGTGGCTATTTAAAGTACTAGGAGGAATATTGTAACAGTTAATCATTTCATATAGAGTTTGTACACAAACTTCATATTTATATTTCTTTTTCGAATTCAGTCTTATAAAGCAACCAAGGTCTCACTTATATCGCAGATAAGGCCTGACTTTTCTTTCTAGCCAATGACAAAAGTTACAAAAAAGTGTTTTTAGGATCCCCACTATCTTCAAATTCCTGACATTAATAAACCACTTCACAAAGGCAAATGTCATTATTTTACACTTACACAGGTTACTTACATATAAGAATGAGATCCCACAGTGCATATCTTCGGGTAAAACACCAAGTTTGCAGGAAGCCCTTAGTGTCATAAATAGCACTGTTGAATTTAGTCAAACCAAGGGTCAATTCAAAATAGTCCAACTATCATGGAACGAAATAAAACAGAAATATGTAACCATTACTTGAATGCCATCCGTATCAGCAAATAGCAGGAGCATTTTTCGATTTATTAACTGATCCATCAGTGATTTAGAACAGTCGACCTGATCAGGTTTGTTAAAATTTATCGCAGCCCAAGAACATGCCAATTAAACACAACTAAAAGTGCATATTTAATTAATCACATTGTTGTCAAAATAATAACGTTAGACAACTAGACCCAGCACTATATAGCTGACCATTCAAATCAGACTTAAATAGAGCACGCTTCAGGATGTAAAGGGTCTTGTTTAATATTAATCCATAAAACCAACGAGTTTCTGATTGAGGTAGTGATAAACAGTGGCTAAATTGGTAATTAAAAAAAAGTTGCAATGTTAAAGGGGACAATATGAAACAAAAAAAGTTGTTCATTATATGGAACTTTGTTTCATAGAAACATTCTATTGCTTCATTCATGGCCACAACTGATAAAAGATTATAAAGAAAACCAGATATAAAAAGAAGGCAACACAAAATATAATGCAAATAGCTATATAAAAAAGCAACTAAATAATAGTTACAATTATCATCAACTTCAGCACCTCGAGCCCTGCTGAAAATATTTGAATTAACTGCCAAGTTGCATTGCTTTCCATGTATATACTATACCTCTAAACATGCCATCTGTATAATTTATGTTTTGGTTTCATACCCGAAGACAGGAAACAACAATAATAATGACATTTTATATGATTTTGACCGAAACCAGAAGGATTAGGGAAACCAAGACAAAATTGATGGTGGGTAAACTAATTTGTGAAATAGTATAAATCTCCCACGTCATAAGTTAATATTATGAATCAGAAAAAAGGGGTTAGATTTATGACTAGAATTTAAAAGGGTAAAATAATCATAATATGATTGATTTGGTATTGTATATTTTAATCTATGTTAAGCATTTATTTGACATATTCCTTGATTATTATAAAAAAATTGATGGTTTTACATTACAACTTTAAGTATAAAAAAGGACGCACAATCTTGCATTTATTGATTTGATACAGAAACGACACTCTTTACTCAAGTAATTTTAATCAATAAATCAACAATAGATTACAAAAACAGAAATTAGAGCAATCATAAGGATACAAAAAGAATTAATAGCGTCCCACTATCTTAAATACTCAATTCAGTAAAAATTGTGATTACAAAAAGATGATAAATGCAAGTAAATCTTATTATCTTACATTAATATAACTAGGCAATGTTTGTTTCATAATTTTATAATCCCATTACTTGGCTTAATTACTCTAATTTTAAAGAACTATTATCCTATGGACTAAGTTTCAATTAATTTTTAGCCTATCTCTAAGAGATTATAACACCTGGTGAGAGACTGTGAGGGTGCTACAACATAATCCCTCAAAATAAATTAGAAAGTGATCCAAATTTGTTTATAGGATTATTTTAAGGTATTAAGTGTGATAAAAAATGAGTACAAGACTACAAGCTATAAATAGTAAAAACTAAAAAGCATTTTAGTCCTTGCAAACAAACATAACCCATGTGCTAATATATTGAATTTCATCTTTTACTACAAAGATAAATTTGAGTCTAGTTATTAAAATAAGAACATAAGCTTTTTTGGTAAAGCATGTCATCTGGTAAAGTAACTCGAATACATTTTGCCAATAGAGTAAAGTTCATTTTGACCTAGCAAAAAGTATAATTTCAATTGTAGTAAATAAGTTAAGTAATCATGCATTATGAGAGAAACCCCATCCCTTTCTTGTCTTGCTTGGGTTGTTATATTGGTAAAGCTAGATAAACTGAGAACAGTTTCTGCAATCCATTAGTTAATCTCAACCAAGAAGCGATTTACCCACCTTCACTTTTCTTTTCGATAATTTGTTTACATTAATATTTATACTTTACATTTTTAAATGATTGATACTCTCATTTTATATAACCCATCCCAGGGTAACCACAAACCCCAAAAAGATCATTATTCGTTTGTGTACATGGTAGTTGGACTTTAACTTAAATTTTAAACAATGTGGCCCATGTGTTTTGATGCGGGACTAAGGTATAACAAACACTCCACTTGAATTGTTGATGATGCGTAACGCACTTCTCCGACGAGGTCAACCTTTGATACCATCTTTAACGACCCAAGTCCACTAGGATTGCACCAAAGTAACAAACAACTATTAACAGGGGTGAAAGAATGAAATCTATATTCTCTCTATGTTGACTAAAGCAATTGTATCGATTATGAATCTAACTAAACATGATTCACAATTTAGTTGAACACTGGAATTGATAAATTTAACACATCTAAATGACCCTAAACAATGTAATAAAACAAACTATAGCATAGCAAGAGTATTTAACTCAAAAATATTATACAAATACTAGATTTATTTTGTAAAACCGATACTGATTTAGCGTGAATAATAAAATATTAGCCCCTCGTATAACTACTCAATTCACATCTTATGTAAACAAAAATTTAAAAATAATCCTCCAAATATGGTTCAGGATCTAGTCGAAACCAGATATGTGGATTATATTTTTGGCCCATTACGATCAAGTCTGGTAGCCCTTCTATAAATCCTTAATATCTTCATGGGTTTGGAATTTCAGCCCACTGATTTTATCTACCTGAACAAAGAAACGATTAACAATATGTTGTCCACTTTAGTACTTAATACATCATATATTCCAGGTTTTATTTTGTCTATTAGTATTGTATTTGGTTCATTACTTTCCCTGAATAGGTTACCTACGTAAATAGAAAAGATGCGTCAATAACTTCATTACTTATTCTAGAAAATTACCTTACAACAAAAAATAAGATACAAAAAGTCAAGTTGCTTCGGAAGTATACAAACCTATTTAATGGAGATTTCTTTCCATAAAGTCGAATTATGTTATGTTAGTTACTTTGTTCTTGGCTTTTTTGTAAAATTTTAAATTTTATGGTTTGGGGGTTAATTTAAAAGAAAGACTCCGACATTTTTTTAATTTTTTTTTGCTCATTTGAATATGAATTTAAAAGTTTCCAGGGCTAGATGAATATTGAAATTTCATAATGTAAGGTTATATATTATTTCAATTTTTTTTAATTTTAAAGTTCGCGGGTCAAATGATTATGGAGACGTGTCTTGAGTCTTCTCAGTTATTAATATATATGCGATGATTATGTGTCCTTTGAGTCTTCTCGGCTATTAATATATATAGGGCGCTTGGGTAAATGCATCATCTCATCTTTCACTTATACGATAAAGATTTCTAATTCTTTTGCTCATACAACTGCAATAACATCTTCTCGCACATACCAGACTTTAAATATAATGGTCCCAAGAGGAAAGGTAGTTCTTGCGAGAATCAACAATGAAACCAAGAGAAGAGCAAGCTTAAGAAAAAGACAAGGAGGACTATTCAAGAAGGTAAGCGAGCTTACCACTTTATGTGATGCGGAGGCTGCTGTTGTTGTCTATAGCCCTGGTGATGATAAGCCTAAGGTCTGGCCGTCAACATCCGAAGCAAGAGCAACAATCTCAAAATTTCTGAGCAGACCAGAACAGGAAAGAATGGCAAATTCACATACTGCTAAGAGCTTCATGGAAGGAAAATGTAAGAAAATGAAGAACAAAGCTCAGCGGCTGCTAAAGATGAATGAAGAAAGGGAAGTACAAGCTCTTATAACATCATTATATACTGGAAAAACAAGGATTCAAGATCTTGATTCGGAACAGAAGAACATATTAAGCGCTGTCATCGATAAAAAGAATAAGGAACTCCTTAAGCATATTGAAAGGCTTAAAGGGAAGGAACAACAAACTCCTCATTCGACTCAGGTTCTTCCTCTGTCCATGCAGATGCCACAGGTAAGCCAAGCAGGAAGAGGCCTAAACATAAATGGCCTAGCCAGTGGTAGAAATATTCCATCATCTGCAGCAGCACATGAACAATTGAGGAATATTAGAAGTATGACACAGTTAGCTCCTCTTCCCTTATCTCTACCAACACATAATCCGCTTGTTATGTCACCTTATGATTCAGCAGCAAACAGACACGGCATGACCAGAAGACATTATGGACAGACACAGATTGATGGGATGATGCAAAGAGATCCTCATCAGCCTCAGGCTCTTCCTCAAACCCTGCAGATGCTCCCGTTAACCCAAGTGGCAAGTGGCCTAAACATAAATGGTCTTTCCACCGGTAGAAATTTTTCATCACCCGCAGCAGCAGCCCATGGCCAACATATGAATCTTAGAGGTATGACTCGAGGAGCTCCCTCTCCTATTCCTTCATCTCTGCCTACACCTAATCCGCTTGTTATGTCACTTGATGATTCAGCAGTAAGCAGTCTCGACATGACCCAAAGCTTACTAGGACAGACAAATCTTGGTAGCATGATGCAAAACCCACTGCCTTCTAATTTATCTATGTCACCACCTGCTCCGTCCACTGTCCCAAGTGTATTTTCAGTGGGAAGTGTACCAGATATGGGTGATTATAGCTTGATAACGGCAAATACAAGGGCGCATACTGGAGAGGGCACCTTTGGAATAATGAATCAGCACACACCTTCTCCATCTCTGCTACTTGATTATTCGCTTATACATCCGTCATCATATAGACTCCCTGTGACAGGAAGGTTATACGAACAGATGAATTTTGTTGGAATGATGCAGCATTCTCTAGATACGACTGACAATGGCTTGATTAATGCAAGATTAAGAACATTTACTGAAGATGGCGATTTCGGGGAAACGATTCAACATGCACCTCCACATATACCTCTGGAACTGCCTCGTCGACTAGGTCTGTCTCCAACAGAGTATGAAGCAAGTGGTTGGAGTACATTCAGGTTTCCTACACCTGCAACCACAGAGCTTGACCAAAGTAATTTTGGAAATGATTATAGGTGGAACATAAATGGGTTTTTAGCACCTGCAACTGCAGCATTTGATCAGAGCAATCTTGATGGTGGCATGAGTAATGCAGGATGGGTTGATGGAGACACTGCATTTGAAGTCAGATATGCACCTCGTCCCAATCTTTAAGGGGATTACCAACGGTTCAATACATCAGGAGTTATTGAGGATATGCTGCTGTAGAACTGCTCAGGAAGTCCTCAGCGGTGCAACGCCATCTTCTTTTAATTCAGAGTGACAGGACAATCTTTTACTTTATGATGTCATTTGTATTTTGAGTTTTGTCTTTGCATTTACCATGGTTTCAAAAATTTATATAAAGTTCTATTTTCGATTTACATGATTATCAGCTTAGAAGCATACAAGTGAGGATAATCTAACTAGAACTCGCAACGAATGTCTAACAGAAATTAATAAAATACTTGCTTTTCCTCAATTAAATAGTGTTCAAAACACACAATTTTAAACAAAAAATAATCAATAGACCTCCTTGATTTTAAGAACATTAACTAAACAAAGAAAACTCAAGTATTTCTCCAAATAGTAAAAACAAAGATCAATAGCACACACATACATGAATATAAGTCGGCCTTTTCAATTCAAAAGGATAACAAAACCAAAATCTCAGAAACACGTGAAAGAAGGAACTGTTTTGGGGGGGATGCATGGCCTGAGATGGTAACAAACTACTCAGGGCATCAACTAAATTGAGAGCACAGGCTGGAAACAAACTACTTGAGAATTGTTACTCCGTTCGCTTATCCATCTTGAACATAATTGGGCCTGGGCGGTTCATTTATTATTGGTTATAGGATGGGCTTATATATAAAATTTAATTACCAAAACATATAATGAGTAGGATCGTCTCACAAATTTTAGGAGCCCTGTGCTAAGTTTTAATAGGTCCAACATAATAATTAAAAAAATCGTAAAGAAGAAAAAAAAATTATACTATTATTACTTAATTATTATACTATTAACAAACAATCCAACGTTACACAATTCAATATGAGTTTTATTTAATTCAAAACAGAAACAAGAATTAATATTTCAATGTTAAATATAAAGGGTGTATAGATAAAAAAAAAATATACAACAGTAAACATATAACAATTAAATAATATCAATAAAATAAATTATAGTAAATGTTTAGTGCTGTCAAAAAAATCCGATATATGTCCTAAATATTTGTATTCGTATTCGAAATAAAGTGAATATTATTCATATCCGAAATAAATTGAAGAGTATCTATATTCGGATTCAACAATTTCGTATACAAATATGAATATAGCCACATCTATATCCAATAATATCCGAATCTGAAATTAAACATAAATGATATATAAATATTTAAACTAAACATCTTTATATATTAAATAATATATTTCTTTAAGGTGTATATAATTGTAAATATATTTTGTGTGTGTGTATTTATATTCATTTAAATTCAATATTTTAAAGATACCAAAATAATACTTAAAAACATGCATTAATATAAATTTTTGAAAAAAAATAAAACATGCCTAATTGAATTTAACTTCTAATTTAGATTTTTAAAAATAAATTTTTAATTTTTACCATTTATTTTCAATTTTGTTGGATTTAGATATTATTTATGTTCGAATAATATCCATCAGATACAAATATTTTTTCTGGATATCTTCGAATACCGATCCAGATAAGGATTTGATTTTCCGGATTTGGATTCAAATAAGGATTCGATTTTCTGGATTATGATGATATAGGTATATCTATAACCTAAATATTTGTTTGACAGCCCTACAAATGTTCTATTAGTAAAATGTTAATATAACATTTAATAAAATATATACTGATAAAATGATATAACTTAATTTGGAGAAACAAGAAGTGCCCGAGAAGGCCTAGAGTTCATTCCGCATCTGTGCTTTACCATATAGCTTAAAATATTTATATTATCAAAGAAAAATTTACAATGAATTTTGCATTCGAATGCTTAGTAAAATATTAATATTAATATTTAATATAATATTATTAACAAACTGAGTTTTAGTGAAAGTAATAATAAAATAGTTAATAAAATATTTATTAGAATCTTATATATATTGTAAGATACTAAGATTACTACTTTTTGTATCAGATTTCCAAAAAAAGAACTAGTCAATAATTTCATTTCTTTTCCGGTATATCACTTTATACAATAAGTAGCATACAAAAAAATACCAAAAAGATATTATTCTTTTTCTTTTTAATTGGAATATTTGGCCCCCGTTATTATCGAGATTCCATAATGAATATTATATTTTATTACTTTAATTGAATTTTAAGGTTCACAGGCCAAATGATTTTGGAGAATGTGTCCTCAACTATTATATATAGGACACTGGGCTAAATGCAGCATCTCACCTTTCACTTATATCACAAAGATTTCAAATTCGTTTGCTCATACAATTTCAAGAACATCTTCTCTCGTATACCAGAGTTTATATAATATGGGGCGACAAAGAAAGGTAGTTCTTGCAAGAATCAGCAACGAAAACAAGAGAAAAGCAAGTATGAGAAAAAGGACAAAAGGTCTTTTGAAGAAGGTGCGCGAAATTACCACATTATGCGGCGCTGAAGCTGCTGTTGTCATCTATAACCCTGATGACAATCAGCCAACCGTCTGGCCATCAACATCCGCAGCAAGAGCAAAAATCTCCGAATTTCTGAGCAGGCCAGAAGCAGAAAGAAGGGCAAATTCACACACTGCCAAGAGCTTCATGGAAGACCGGTGTAGAAAAAAGGAGAAAAAACAGCAGCAGATAAAGATCAAGAAGGAAAGGAATGGACAAGCTCTTGTAACATTGATATATGAGGGAAAAACAAGGATTCAAGATCTTGACCCTGAAACAAAGAAAAAACTGAGTGATTTCACAGATCAAAAGATAGAGGAAATTCGTAAGCACATTCAGAGGCTTAAGGAGCAACAAGCTCCTCATTCACATCAGGTTCTTCCTCCAGTTGTAGAGATGCAACCAGTAAGCCAAGCCACAAGTGGCCTAAACATGAATGGTCTTAGTGCTGGGAGAAATTTTCAATCACCTGCAGCAGCCCATGACCAACTGATGGATGTTGGAGGCATGGGACGATTAGCTCCTGCTCTTACTTTACCGCTGCCCACACCTAATCTTTTTGTTATGTCGCCTAATATCACAACAGTATATAGACTCGACATGACTAGAACATTCCATGGACAGAGAAACTTTGATGGTTTAATGCAAAGAGAAGCTTTTACTCAGGCCCAGCAGATGCCATCGGTAAGCCAAGTGGCAGGTGGCCTACAGGCCCTAAACATAAATGGTCTTTCAGGTGGTGGAAATTTTCCATTTCCTGCAACTGCAGCTCATGACCAGGATATGAATCTCCTCCATCCATCTCTGCCACTTGATTCTTCACATCCACATTCGCCATCGAGTACATTTAACATGACAAGAGGACTATACGAACAAACAACTATTGGTGGTATGATACAGCATTCTCTACCTTCGCCTTTACAATCAGTGACAGGCAACCTAGATATGTCTGAGAATGGCTTGAATAATGCAGGAACAACAATTACCGGAGAAGGTAATTTTGGCGAAATGATGCAGTATGCACCTCCTTTACATATCCTTCCAGAACTGCCTCTTCGTCAGCCGCCAATGCCTCCACCAATACAGTATGATGCAAGTGGTTCAAACATGAGCAGTGCTGAGTACAGTAGGAGTACAATTGGGTCTCTAACACCTGAAACTACAGCGCTTGACCAAAGTAATTTTGGTGATGATTAAAGGTGGGATACAGATAGATTTCCAGGACCTCCAACAAATCCACTTGATCAGAGAAATTTTAGTGATGGATAACGGGATGATCTATAATGGTCCAGCTCATTATGTCCTGTTCACAGTTCCAGCAGAGGCATAATTTATGGAGGACATGTCGATGGAGGATCAGAGAACTTTATGATGTTTTTCATATCCTGATGTAGTGATGTTTGTCTTTGCATTAAACTTGGTTTATGTTATCGTATGATTTCAACATTTAATACAAACATCTATTATTTTTTATTTCTGTATTATTAGTGGGGCATGGTATGTGGATTTACAAAACAATTAGTTTAAAAGCATATAATCAGGAATAATTCTACCGTAACTCGTAATATACGTCTAACAGACAGGCATTTATAATCTCTGGACTTTTTTAATTTTGAAACACATCATGAACTAATCAAAGAACATTAAAGTGATTTATTCAAACAATATAATCAAAGATCAATAACACAAAAAATGTATAAGTCATTCTGTGCAGATATTAGGATAATACAACCAAAATATAAGAAACATATGAAAGAAGGAACTTTGGGGCAGGGAATTACCAGGGTCCAGAGACTTGAGATGTTAGGTAGGTCTTTACTAATTTGAGAGCTTGAGCTGCAGACACAAACTTTGATTTGTTCCTATAATTATTAGAACAATGATTATATATATGAAACTTTTACAAGAAAAAGTTAAGGTATTAGGTATTTACTACAACCCACCTATATATGGTATGTTATTCAAGAGCCATGTAACCTTCAATATTAGAATTTAGATCATCACAAGGTCTTGTAATATAAGATAGACTTTGGTTGCAATATTTCAAGGTTGAAGGGAACACATTAAATTGTTTGTAAATATATTTATATTTCTAATATGCAATCCTACAGAATTAACAATGTACCTGACAATCTTATAAATATTATTTTATCTCAAACCAGCAGTTGTATATTGTTAGGTAACCAACTCTACCAAAACCTTAAATATTAGGAGTACGACTTGATTGGATTATATTGTATTCAACATGCATACATAATTAATCATGCAATAAAAAAACGAATTCATTAAGTACGGTGTGAGACATAATTACAATTGACTAACATTATTATTGTACTTAATTCCCATTCTGTGTGCTTTAATGTGATATAGAGTAGAAAATAAACCATAAACCATAAAACTCTTTTTTGACCACGGTTTGGTTCCAAAATATTCATTACATGGGTTGCAATTATATATCCAAGAAAGTAGTTATAACGTAAAGGTAGGTTTCAGTTGAAGACATATATTAGATATATAATGTGCATTAACAAATGCAATGCAACAGATGTATAAGACCATATGCACAATAGGAAGAACATATACTATTATAAAACTATAGAATCTAATAAAATAATGAACAATGTCTGCATACAGATATGCATTCAGATTTCAGAATTAAAGAAAGGTAAATACAGTAGAACAAGTTTCGAAAGATATCAGTACATTTTATCACGAACAGTTTTAACAACTTAACACAAATATATAGGAATTCATTCAGGAAGTGGGACAAGATTGATTGTTGTTGAGTGTTGACATGCTAATAACTACCTTATTCAGAAATAGTGAGGTTTTGGTCTGCCCAGCAGTAGCAACCTGAGTTTAAGTAAGCAGTAAAAGGGTTTATAGTGATGTGCTCTAAAGGGTGTAGACTGTAGATCATTAATATACTTCGAAATAGAAAGAAAATAGTGATAATAAGAACCCTAGAAGCTGGAATGAATCATATATGATAGCATTTTTATTCCATACCCATAGAATATCTGTACTGTTTTTTAATTGTCTAAAATTCTAGTAGTGTTAATTTTCTTTTAATTTCACCAGGCGGGGAAACATTATTTGAAAAGTTGTAGAATATCTGGTCAATTCAACATTAGATCTAGGTAACATGCCAATTCATGCTTTGACTTGCTCAGTCATGGTAACATTGCCATATATATGTCACCAAGTAAAACAAAAAAAACAGCATATATAAGTCACCAAGTAAAATTTAAAAAAAAAATCAGCATATAACATGCTCAGTTATCCAGTATATAATAAATCAGACATAGCCCACTCCTTTCCAAGTAGTTTTTCAGTACTTTGGTATCTTAGTTGTCAAGCTCTTACAGCCTAGTATTACCATCCGCTAATGCAGTTATGGTGGTTTCTGCAGTCCTGTCCTCGTCCATCTTCTCCAGAGAAAAACTACCCCCGCCCCTATCAAACACAGTCTGTGCGTATGTATGGGTATATAATGGTGTACAAAGAAATTTAACTTTGTTGTATGATCAAATTCTGAGATATGTTTGGTCTTTACATGACCCTCTTAATATACGGAAATGAACTTTAGTTGCATGACCCTCTTAATATATGGAAATGAACTTTAGTTGCACTATATTTTTTGTTTGGAAAATCTAGTCTTATAGTAATATCTATTTACCACTGTAAAATATGCAATCATACAAAATATTTAATTGCAATTAATATTTCTTTTTATATCTCAGATTTTGTGATAACTATTACAAATTGATAGCATCTCAAGTCAAATGAGTATGTCTATATGAGTGTGAAGATGCATGTCCCCATATCTATCGTAAAATCAGGGTTTCAATGTAAGGTTAGGGTTTGAAGTATAGATTTCCAGCCCAAAACATTGAAAAATAGATTCCATCACAAATTAGAACTAAATCAAATCTGTATGTCCCCAAAAATAGAAGTGACCGAAAACATTACGATTGGTTGAAAAGATTAAAAATATTAGGGAATATGCTTTTTAATCGAATCATGAACATAAAACGTATACCTTCAGTTTTCGGCGGCTTATGTTTAGGGCGACAATTTCAACCCTATCAGCTGCTACAATGCTTCTATAGATAACTTTGTTTAATTATTTCTTTATAAGTATACCCTAGATTCAAAAACCCTACAATTTAATCATGCACTATAGGCGGATCCTAGGAAATTTTAGAACTCTTGCCGATGAAAGGAAAGAGAAACTCCTTGGTTTTAATCAGAGGCAAAACAGGAAGCAGCAAGAAGCTCTCGTCTGCATTGTGCGGTTCCTCCTGTTAGAATATAATATGATCCTGCTAAGCCCGCTTCCTAACACCTTGAGGTTTTAGGAGAACTGGTAACTTAACATGGTATCAGAGCTCCAGTTGGCAGGGGTCTCAGGTTCGACTCCCTGCCACCCCCAATATTCTCATAATTAATTATGGACACGAAAGGCTTGTTATTGCCCCAAAAATGGGCGCCCGTGATCCACTCTCGACCCATAAATGGGCTTTCGAGTGAGGGGGAATGTTAGAATAAAATATAAGATCCTGATAAGTCAGTCTCTTAACACCTTGAGGTTTTAGGAGAACTGGTAACTTAACATGGTATCAAAGCTCCTGGGCAGGGGTCTCAGGTTCGACTCTCTGCCACCCCCAATATTCTCATAATTAATTATGGACACGAAAGGCTTGTTATTGCCCCAAAGATGGGCGCCCGTGATCCACTCTCGACCCATAAATGGGCTTTCGAGTGAGGGGGAATGTTAGAATATAATATGATCCTGCTAAGCCCGCTTCCTAACACCTTGAGGTTTTAGGAGAACTGGTAACTTAACACCTCCAGGCTACCGCTATGCAGATGCCACACACAAGCCAAGTTACAAGTGGCTTGAACATAAATGGTGTTTCATGTGGGTGAATTTTTCATCATTTGCAACTTCACCTTCGCCAACAGATTTATCTTAGGCAGCACTCAGACTCGACATGGCCGGAAAACTTTATGTGACATAATTGTGGTGGCTTGATGCAGGTATGCAACACCCTCTGCCTTCTCAGTTATCTAAGCCACCACCTGCTCCATTCGCTATGCCGACTGAACATTCAGCAGACAGTGTATAAGACATGACTGATTATTTATAGTTTTGATTAATGCAAGTAGTCACCACGAAGACTCATATATGACAAAAATACTATAAAATGGATAAATTTTGGTGGTATGATCCAGCATTCTCCACCTTCACCTTTATCTTTGCCAACACTGAAGTTGCTTGTTATGCCGTATGTAAAATCAACAGCAAGGGGCCAAGATATGACTGATAATTCACTGGAATGGCAATTTTAGGAGAATAATTCAGCATACACCACCTAATTTACGTATATGTTATTCTCAGAGGGGTGTGTTATATGGAAGTAAACAGTGACCATATATGATTTTTCAAGGGGGCAGTGCTACATTAGCTAATTAAAATTTATTTTACAATTAGTTATAAAAGCAAACAATACATCTGAATGATTAATTCTACCGGAACTTAAAGCAAATGTCTGACAGCCATTAAACAAGAAAATAATGAGACAAACACACAGGTACAATTTTTTTTTAAAAGAACATCAACTAAACAAAGATCATCTAGAAGTAATACATGCAAACAAGAAAATCTAAGAAATAATTGTGGGAGCAGACAACTACCTGGGACACAAACTACTTGGGAATGTCTTGTAAACACAAAACGTGGTGCTTCTTAACCCTAATTTGTGCATAAATTAGCCCCTTTATTTACTATATAACTTTACTGCTGTGTTAATATGGTTCTCTCTTATTTTAATTAAACCGTGTTCACGCATTTAACATTTTCACGCATTTAAGTTTTACTGAATTAAACCTGTCAAACTCATATTAGCAAAAGTGAATAAATATGCATTAAGTATTTAAGTCACAGGTCAAGGAATTAATTTGTAAGTTTAAACTTTCTATTTATAATATTATTCTTCAAATTATTATCCAACAATGGGGTCAGAATAATTTTATGTGTTAAAAGACCATCATACCCCTCCTTTACCCCCTAGTATTTTCCTGCTACCCCTTTTTCATATAATTATTAAAAACATATGGAATTGTTGTTTGTGGGGATCGAACCACTAACTTCCAAATCATAATGGGCCTGAATTTAAAGCGAGAACCACTGTACCATAAAGCCATTTGATACTCCCCCCAACCCATATCATATGTCTTGTTTCACTTTTACATACATATACAAATCTTAATTTTTGGGCTAGTTTACCCTCATTTAAATTAGTCATATAAAATTTGAATTTTTAAGTATTTATGTGTGCTAATAAAAAACTGAAAAAAGGTAAAACATAGCATTTATTATATTCTAGGAAATGTACAATAAGTATAGAAACTTTTAATTTGTTTAGTTTAAATAAGGGCATAGAAGAAAAGTAAAATATATTAAAGAAAATGTGGACAAAATTTTAGGATAAACTAAAAGCAAAAGAAAGACAAATAATATGAGCCGGCAGCTAAGATTAAAATAAAGATTATAAAAATAGATAGTATGAGAGGTATTTGTCTTGTATGGGGTATCTAAATCGAGTAAGGTTCCGTTGGGATTAAAAATTGCGGTGTTGTGAGAAAAAATGTCGGTGAAAAAAGTAATCTTGCAAAAATCAGACGATTGCATGGTAATATTTTGATATGTGCATGTCTTGAAATTTAATATAAAAAGTAATGTTTTTTGTGAGGTTTGATGGTGAAACCTGTACCTACTTCCCGCAAAAGCTAAAAAACATCTTTTTTCCAAAAGCATGAGGGGTATGTTTTCTCTAAAAACAACTTTTAGTTTCACGAAAACTATTTTAAAATTTTATAAAACATTTTTTTACCTACTTTTTAGCCAAAAGTTGTTGTGGACAACAGCAATACGAAACAAAATGAGGACTTAGAGATCTTTTATAGCTCAACCAGCCGGACTCTAAAATGATCATAATATATTATGTGTTTTAAAAAATTAATGTTTTCAAGCAAGTAAAGAATAATTAAATTTAAATAGAAAAAATTATTACAAAGAACATAATAAAGAATACAATTTAATGTTGAGATTCGTGCTTTGCACAAGATAATATTAAATGAGCATTTTATTTGATTTGAGATTATCAATTTGCCTTGTTCTCAATTTAACTCTTTTGTTATCACTTTTGTGACTGCCTAATGAAAATTCCGCGAATGAAGTTTAGAGACTCTGTGACAAAAATTGATGAAGCTAAGTCCATTTTTGCCACAATTTTGGAATGCATGTTGTATAATTGATGATGTTAAATTCAAATTTTCTCCTTAAATTGTATACCAAATTTTTGCTGAATAATCTTGACGTTTTTAATTTTGCAACCATTATGCTTTTCTTTTTATTGAACCATAATAAATTTCGAAAACTTGCAAATGGAAATGCAATAATAGATGAAAACTGAAAAAAGATTGAGCAGATGTTATCTCTTATCTCTTTTGGAGAGGAACTCTTCCAGGAGTGAACTTGTATATGTGTGTGTATTGATCCGACTCTCCTAATGTAATTACTACTTAATGTGACATCGGTTTAATTTAGGTAATGTTTGATTCTTAATGATATGGACATATATTTGATTTAATCCAAGACTTGAATGTTTGATGCACTAGTCGTAGATGTTAATAGCGATCATCGTGATTTTTGGAGAAGATATTATGAAAAACAAAATTTTAGGGGTGAAATTCTGTTCGCTTTCTAATTTCAATTTAAGAACAAATTAATAAAGACCTTATGCATTATGCTCAACACTATTAACATTATGCTTCCAAGTAAAATTTTTAATCTTAAAGAAATTATAATTTTGGCACAAAATAATTGAAGTTTATATCATGATGTGTCAGTTGTATATTGTTGTTACTCTACTACTAAAGGGTCAAAGTTGTTTCCAAAAATGCAAAATGTTGCAAGGGAATGTCAGAGTGTCTTTATTTTAAAAAGTTTTAGATGTTTCTGGGAAAAAATGATTATGGAGATGTATATCCACGAGCTATTGTACATCGGAAACTAGAGTAAAGACATAACATTTATCTTTTACATATATACAAACATATTTTAAACAAGAATGGCTAATACAATTCCACTAACTTTTTTCTCGTGTATTTAGAGTTTAGATAATACTAGTTAGCTCTTAGGCAGATGCTCGGCCATGTAGTTTTTATTTTATTCAAAAATGATAAATTAGTTTTAATAATGTTATACACACACACACACACAAACACATATATCAATGAAGTGTGTCATGTATTTATAAAATAAGATAAATATTATTTATTATATATCTTTATTAAAGTATCGTTTTATATAACTTTGAGTTGCAACTATTTGTTGTTTTAAGTGACATTATTTTAATATGACATAATTAATTTTAACAAATGTATTGTGTATTTCATATTTTATTCAAATGGATTAAATAAGATTTTTAATTAGCATCCAATTATTTATAATATGTAAACTAAAATGCTTAAAACTAAATTTATTATAAATACTATTACATTACACGTATTTATCAATATTTATTAAAAATATGAAAATGTAAAACAAATTAATAAATATGTGTGCAAATAATATTAAAGAATTTAAAAAAAAAAGTGAATGAGAAATGAGGAGCGAGAATTATGCATGCTATAGTTGAAAAGAAAGAGATTATAAACGAAGTTAGCGAAAGGAGACATCACCAATTTAATATGAGCATGACACATAAGCATTGGTGATGTCAGATCTTTAATGTGAGCATACCACATAAAACTGCACTTTGTTTTAGTTAAATGTATGATGGGTCGATGAGGAAAAGTATTTCTTATTCTACAACAGTGCTCCTTATTTAACAACGAGAAGAAGTGAGGGTTGAGCTTTCAAAAAAAAATAAAACAAGACTATTAATCAAAGCGTACCAGCTTACAAAATTATGTCCCTTGAAGCCACCATTGTTGACATGTTTAGAATCATTGTCTGGCCGTCGACATCTAAAGCTAGAAAACCATCTCCAAATTTGTGAGCTAGCAGGCCTGAGATTGTAAGAATGTCACATTCATACGCTGCAAAAGCTTCATTAGTGTAATGTACAAGTGCTCCTGATTTCATTAAGTAATGGGAAGTCCAGTATCCAAGATCTTGACTTGGAGCAGAATAAAGTCTCCATACATTGCCAGTAAAAAGGGGAAACTCTTTCAATATACGACAATTAATGGAAAGGACAACGTACTTTCCGCAGGTATCAACTCAATGCCCATTGAATCCCCCGGCATGTTATACATCAACTTTCAAGGTTAACGCTGAAAAAAGGTCATTATTGAAGTAAAAACGTTTGACTCCACTAGACCTCCAATAAACCCCATGAAAGCTGGCAGGGGCGCTCCTGGCGTAGTGCAGCCAGTGCGACCGCACTAGGCCCACTAGGACCACTGACGCTAGGGGCCCAAAAAAATTTCAGGTCTTATACGTCCATATACATGATATATATATATAGCAGATCTCGCCTTCTGAAATTTAAATAACTAAAACTCATTGGATTCCTATTTTAATATTTTCAGTTTATAATTGTTTTTTCTTTTAATTATAGTTAAATTTCCGGCCAATATTGAATCTTCTATTTTCTCTTAGCTAATGCTTTGAATTTTAAAATAATTGTGCAGTAATTAATTATTATTTTTATTGAACTTGTTTATTGTTATTTTGGTTTTAAGAAACTGGTCCAATATTTTTTTTTTGAAATTCCATTTCTGATTTTGAAATTTTCTGTCCATAATTTCTTCTCTACTCTATTTTTTTGTTAATCATTTAAACTTATATTATATTTTTGTCCCTGTGATTATGTCCTTTTTTATTTTATTATATTTACAAATTGATTCATGGTGGTGCTTGATTTGAAGGCTTAGTCGTCGTGCTCTAGCTTCACTAAACTAATTTAAAAAATATTTCCTAAAAACTATTTTATAGTTGATATATGCTATTTTTTACTTGATCATATTAATAATTTATTATGAAAGTAAGGACAAGTATACTAACATTACAATCGAGTAAGTTTTAAATCTTTTAGCATTATTTATTCTATATGTATTCTCATAAAACAATTAGAAGGGCCCAAAAAATTAATTTCGCACTGGGCCTTCAGGACCGCCCCTGAAAGCTGGTATCATCGTTTTACATCTTGAATGACATGAGAACCCATTATAAACTCAATTACAAACTCCTACAAACTCAACAAGGCTCCAAAAAAAACTTTATTAAACTCCATTACACTTCAAAACTAATCACTTTTTGTTCCTTTACCGCTTTCATCATTCATTGAAAGCCTAAAACAACAATAAGAACCCTTTTTGAAGTTTAATGCATCAAACTTATTTTTAATTACGATAATTCCACCCTTCCTTCTTTTAAGGAGTAACTCTGAAAATTGTCAAAAAAAAACATATCCCTGGATGAAAAGTGCTTCAGGTTTCGTAGTTAAAAGACCAAACTGCATAGTTTCAATCTGTGTACCGATAACAAACTCTGGAATTTTATGTGATGCTTACATGCATATCACTCTAAAAATAATTGCATATCACTATAAAAATAATTCATAAGCAAACTTAAACTATAGCATTGAAGTAAAATTTCTCTTAATGAGCTCATAATCAATCCATTAGGTCACAAATATGTTATACTCCAGTATCATTATATATCAAACAAATAATATATATAAGTGTTTAAATCTCATCAATTAGGCAAACAAAGAACACAAAGTACACATACAGATCAAAAATAAAATTTGTGATAAGGGTTTATGCATTACTTGATTGAATTAGCCTTGAACGGGAATGAATTGAACCCTGGGAGACAAGTCGATTGTCGGGTCGGGGCCGACTTGTATTACGGTTTGTGCCAAACCCGAAGTTGCATTATTTCTTTTCTTTTTTTGTCGAGTGAAGTTGCATTATTGAATTTATTTATTTCAGTTTGAAATAAAATGGCTAAATCGTTTCTAACCCAAAAAATATATATTATACTGTAATTCTAAATATTTTTTATTACTTTAATTGAAATGATGAAACTAAATAAGAAAAATTCTGCAGTACAATCGGTGATATTTTTATTTTTTTTCCTACTTGAATTAGGCCCGAGTCTTTATAATCTTTATATATTTTCATTTTTATAACAAAATATAGAATTTGAAGTGATAAAAAAAAACTAATAATATTTTTAAAAATCTAGGAATATGAATATGATGGAATATATAATTTATCAAAAAAATAATATATATTTTAGATCATTTACAAACTAGTGCGAAAAATTGTGCTTCGCGGCGGTCTCATAATAAATTTTAAATTTATTAAAATTATTTTTGATATTGAAAATATTTAATAAATATATAACTGTAATATATTATAGAAATTTATTTTAAAATACTTATTAATTTTATTTTTAAATGAACAAATATTAATTTATTTATTAAAAGTCAACTATACCTACATTGGTCAATTGGTAGATTTAAATAAATTGGAACATAAATCAAATAATTAATAAAATTATTATGAACATTAAGAAACAATAATAACAAATATTAAAAATAACATTATGTGTTTATAATTTTCCAAATTATATATTATAAGAATATGCTAATAAGATTATTAACTTTGAACTTTTTAAGTTGTGCAAATGTAACGATCAATATATAAGGTTACCATATTTCTTGTATAGATTTTAATCAAATGACTAAAAAAAATTCCCACAAAGTTACATTACTAGTGGATGATCTACATGTGATAAAATTTGATATAACAAAATTATATTAAACCAAAATAGTAATATTAAATTTATAAATATTATAAAATCAAATAATAATTTTAAAATATATATGTGTATTATAATTTACAATTTACTAATTTGTTATGATCCTAAGATCTCTTTTTCTCCATATGCCGCTAACAATATCAATGTATGTCAAGCAGCCCACGACATCTGGATAAATATTAGTAACATTATGTAAATATTGAAGAATGTAATTTAAAATTATATATTTGTGTGTGACTTATAATATCTTATTTTAACAAAACACCGGACAGTATATTAGTGTTATTAACACGTGCTTCAATTATATCGGGACATATAAACTCAAATTCATGTAGTGATATGCTGATGATTCTTTCTTCCAATCATTTTGGGGCCGTTGTATGTAAAAATATCATTTTAAACTCAAATGATAGTGGTCTATATCGGCCGGTACTTGCAACTACTTTTAAGTTTTTAATGCTATATAAAGATCTTTCTTCCAAAATATGTTTGAATCAAAAAAGTAAATGCTTTTGAATCGTTGTATGTATAAGATTTTTTTATCATAAATTAAAGCATAAAAAAGTTAGTACGAGTGTATAATTATAATAAATTAATAAATAACAAAAAATTATTATCCTCCTCATCAATTAAAACCATGTCAATACTAAATTGATCGTCTGTTTGTGTATTAATTATCTCTCACATCATGCATACTCTCACTCTTATCATCCAATCGTCTCTACTGTAACTCAAAACATTCAAGATAGTGTAATTCATGATGTATTAGACGTTTAATGTAAATAGCTCTGTGATAAATTTGTTGTGATTTATTTTTTTATGCTTAATTTTTAATTTATATAAGTGATGGTCTATTATTTTTTAGTTAGAAATACATTTAATTCAGGTAAAAGAATAAAATCAATTTTTTCATTATAGATACTGACTTTTTGAAAAATCAAAATAGTTTCGTTTTTTAATAATTTAATGTCTTTTCTAAAATTTCTAATTACCTTATGTATAATAATGTCTTTTCTAAAATTTCGAAACTTATCTTATGGATAATAATAATTTACTTGACTCGAGGAAAAAGTTTAGGAGAATATAACGTAATTTATATTTTTTATTTATAATTTGAAGAAATTTTAAAAGAATATAAAATAACTTAGATTTTTTTATAATTTTTAATATTTACTAATTCAATAATTCGAGAAAATTAGAAAAATACATTGGGACGATTTGGGAACGTCACATAACCGTCTTCGTCTTCTCTTTTATATTTATATATATATATATATATATATATATATATATATATATATATATATATATATATATATATATATATATATATATATACTGATGTCTTGATAAATACATGAGACTTGTTTGCAAGGTCTTCAAAAGCCCTTGTGTTAGTTTTGTGTATTTATTAGGTACCATCGAGTTATGTGTATTAACAGGTTTGGAGCATTGGAAAATCATTGTTGTTGTCTTTAATCATTCGTGCATGTGAAAAGAATAATAGACTTGGGTGTTGTACCGCTAAGAAGTTGCCATAAAAACACCTTGCACGATAAGGGGCAAGATTCCTTAGAGCAGTGTTCTCACACGCCTCATCAGGACACTCTCTAAACTCTCTTAACTTAATTGATATACGTTACATGATCTTGTCTCTATTTTAATTATAATTACTTAGTTGAAAATTATTGACTCTATGTGCTGATATATGGATACTATGCACTGTTGTTTTTGTTGAGAAATATTATTTTGTTGTTATAGTTTTATCACAGGCTAAGAAATTGGAAAAGTTGCCAACATCATGTTCTATCTTTTTATTTACATGTGCGTATGCGCAGCTGGCTGTTATGTTTAATTGTTAGTGTGATTTTTTTCTTAACTAAGTTCATTCAATTTGTGTGTGTATTTCACCCCTTTTTATCTATATTCACGTCTATATTCATATCTCTACATACATGTTTTTTACATGATTTTTTGTGATCTGATTTTCAATCTAGATTCATAGCGTGTTATTGGTTTAATATTTTGTGATATGAGTGCTTTTTATTTTGCAAGAACTTATTGTTGTATGGTGTCAATGTATGTTTAATTAGGTATTTTGTGTGTGTATGTATGTGTGTGTATTGGTTTTAAGCTGAACAAATTGTGGTTCAAAATTGGATTTTTGTGATTATGTTTTTCTCTTGATTATAAATTATGTGATGGACGATATAAATTGATTTTGTAGTTTTCAATATTGTTTTTTTACGGAGTTTGGGACTGCGGACAAGGTTGAAAGTTGGATAAGTGTTGTGGGTGTTTGATTGATATTTCGATTGTTATTATTCTTGCAGCTTGTATGATCAGGTTTTCAGGCCTAATAAATTGTCGGGGAATGCTGATTTTCATTTATTTAAAGTTGAGATTGAGCTTCTTTTAACATTTTTTTTGAAATCATTACCATGTTTCTAACCTTATTTTGTGTTCTCATTACTTTTATTTGTAACGTTTTTGTATATTACCTAAGGCTTTTAATATTTCATAAATGTTATTTATTGTAGGTAATTGTCATTTTTATTTTCTTTTTTTGTATGAAATGTTTTAATCTTTTTCAAATGCAATAGTTAATTGTAGAGATATAATAAAAGTTGGTTATTCTTTTAAAAGATAATAATTATTATTCTTTTTCAATTTTGAATGATAATATTGATAGTATTTACAAATATGACAGTTAATTGTTTTGATCTAGATGTTAAATTTGAATTGATAACTTTTTGTTAATTATATGGATGTTAAATAAGTTGTGTGCCTTATATGAAGACTTTTTTTGCCGATAAGTGAGTGACATATATGATAGTTTGTTGACCATATAAGGTAGTTTTTATGTGTCATTAATGACTTTTTACGTGCTTTATAAACAACTCTTTTTTTAATTTTAAAATTTATCCTTTGTTTATTTTTTAAAATTGATGTCTAACCAAAAGGTCCCCTTTGGTCAGATTAATTATATACCTATATTTTATTAATATCTTATTACCGCATATAGTATTTATTATTTAATTATATAAAATTATATACTCTTTTTCTGTTTTATTTCTAATTTATGTCTTTTGTTATTTTTTCTTATTTGTAGGATGTTTGAACGTGATGTTCTATAAGGTGTTTTCTTCTCGACATTAAAAATCTATTATCTACTCGGTCATTTTTGCATGTCCGATGATTAGATAATAACTTTTTTGTATAAAAGGTCTATTGCATTCTGATACAATTCATATACGAATACGGATATTTTTGTCAAAAAAGAGAAGAAGAAGAAGTGTATCTCGTTGTATGTAATTCAAATTTCAGATAAATACAAAGATCCTAAATTCATATCTTCTTCCAAGGTGATATAATTATGCATCTAATATACTGATTTAAAGTCTACGTAAAACAAGAACATTCATCTGGAGCAGCATAACTATAATTATATCATTTATCTCCCCACACATAATAATGTTCTCTCTGCTTTTCATCTTCAAATTGCATGAACATTTTTACCCAAAAAAATAATGAGCACCATGCCATGAAAATTAGTGCAGGAAAATAAGAGAGAAACAGATCCTACAGAACTAATGATCATATAGTGAGTCTGGTTTCATCTTTAATATCTTAGCCTACTCCCAGCAAGTCATGTTTCAGAAAACTGCAATAAGGGAGCCTGAATTTGTAAACACTGGCTAAAATGATTCTGTCCTATACTCATCTTCAGAAGCTGAAGGTTTTGTATGAGACTCAGCTAGAGAAAAGTTGGCATGCTTCCAGAATATATCCTGTTGGCAGATCTCGCCAATGTGGCCTTGCACAAGAAATATCATACATGCCATAATTTATAACTAGACAAAACATAAGAAGATGACCAATAAAAAAGCCAGTACCTTACACATCTACACTCATATTATGGTAGGTCATCCTTCTTAATGGTCTCAGGAGATTTCAAGAAATTATAAAGACTGCAGAATCCAGTGTTTATGAGTACTTGCAGATTTGCAAGAAACAAAGACAGCATCGTGGAGGCAGCGGAGGATAAAGATTTTCAAATGGACTAATCAGGTTAAGGGAATGCATTAGCCTATACATCTTTCCATCCTGTAGGTCTAATTCATTTTGTGAATCACACAACATTGCAATCTTCTGTCACGAGTTATTATGGCTAACCAATTGGAGCCATCAGTGCAACTTCTTTATTATTGATTGTAATGTTCCTTCACTTGATTTCCAGGACCGTCATCGACCTAAAAAGACAACATATATATATTATAACCTCAGATAAATTTGTCAATACTATGATGATATAGAGAACATGATTAAAATGTCTATAATCTAAATGGTTTGCGTCATTCATAATTTTTCCAACTATGTTTTAAGCAACAGTAGTAGCAAAAAGACCAGAAGAATAAGATTAATAGCTTGTTCAAAAGGAAAACATAGAAATTATTTGGACGGTTATTGTTGAGATGAGTCAAGTGGACATTCAGAGAGGTGTTAGATAATGAAGTTTACACAAGATGAGGGATTGGAAACTAGACACGCCAACAAATTTATTAGTTTATGATAATGCATTGGTGAAAATAGTAACATAATACTGGTAAGCCTGACAAGATGGCACGTAAGGCAAAAATTTGTCAAAATGGTGAGATGTACCTGACAGTTGTCATGTCCAAGAATAGACTACACATTATAACAAATTTAAAGGGGACATACTTATGAATTAATGAGTTCCAGATTCGAGGTTCAAAGAAAATTCAGAATATGCAGAACAATAGCCATGTGCTAAGAAGTAAGAAGGTTATGGTTTCAGGCTTCAGCATTCAAACAATCTAAAGAAGTGCCCTTTCTGATTGAGATTCAAAAAAATGTATTGTTGAAAATTCCAAAAGGGTTCGAGTGGAGGATATAAATAAATAACTAAAAGTATTTTCTGGAGAGACGCATTTTCCTAGAGACAGATAAGACATCTCAAAATAGTGGTGTCTTGATACCACCAGAAACGGGAAAGACAAATTCGAAAGGATCCAAAAAAAGGAAAAACTGTATCTGTCCAACGGATCAATCCTCCCATATAGCCATCAATCATAGGGGGTCAAATCTATCTTCCAAGTTTCAGGCTGTCAGCATTCAGCAACAAGGGATTTTTGGATAAAATATTCTACATATAATACAGAATATATCATTCAAATAAAGATAGAACCCAGCAGCAAAACTATTTTCCCGGCTATTAATGTAGGTTTTCTTAATAGCGGAGGGGATAGCTGGCAAGATCTTGGTGCTGATTGAAGTGTCTGCAGATGGTCGCTTACACCCGGGACACTGATATCATAAGAAAATGGAGAATTGATGGTGTTATTTTACACTAATAAATTTTTATTTGTTCAAAAACAGCTACAACTGAAGTGGGGACTTATATTCCAAGTGCAACAAGTTTAAACTACTTAATGAACTATAGTCTATGAACAATGAGTTGGTAGAGGGACGTACCTTCTGGAAAAAGATGTTGACAAGATATATGGAAAGAATTTGCCAACACCTTGAATCTGAATTTATATATGTAAACCCATAACAAGGCTGTATCTCTCCAAAAAGCGAATCTTCGCTGTTGAAAAACCATACAATTTGGCTGATACTCACTTATCCCTTCTCAACCATATCTGATAATTTTCAAATGCCTTATCAAGCTCTCCCATCTTCCAGTGCTTCTTTATAATTATTTGAAAAGGGACATGATCAATCACTAAACCAGAGCTAAGCATTTTGTCAAACAAATTTTCTGCATTAGTTACTTTACCTATTAAACAATACCCTTTCATAAGTTGGGTGTAAGTTATAATATCAGGATTGTATCCTTTTCTCAGCATTTCATCATGAAGTAGGAGTCCAATATGAACATATCCTAGACGACAAGCAGCACCTATCAATATATTATAAGTAACTACATCAGGATAAACTCCATCAAAGATCATTTCTGCTTTCAGGTTATTTGCTTCAACAAGTTTTCCTTCACGTGCTATTGCATTAATCAATGCATTGTAAGTGAATATATTAGGCAGAAGGCCATATGCCACCATTTGATCGCGGATATAGAAAGCTTGTTGCACATCCCCGTATCTTCCATAACCATCAATCAAAGCATTCCAAATATATAGATCAGGTACAACTGAATCCTCTAACATAAGATAAAGATACTCCTTAGCTATATCTGTATCACCATTGATACACAAACCTTGAAAAAGCACTCTGTACGAGATAATGTCTGGAGTAACCCCCATTTTTGACATTACTCTGTGGATATAACAAGCCTCAGTAGTATTTTTTTCCTTAATAAGCAAACTTATAAGAGTGTTATAGGTGAAAACATCAGGCATCAAACCTTTTTTATACATTTCACTTACAAATTTATATGCGAGACTACTGTGCCAGCTCAAACCAGCTCCACGGATCATTACATTATATGTTGCAACATCTATTATTCTGTGCCCTTGGGATATTTTCTCCCAAACAGCAAGAGCACTAGATATATCTCCATTCTTAAAGTAGCCATCCATAAGTATGTTTGAGGTGATCAAATCTGAAGTTTTAATTTCAGACTCATCTTCTAGAATCTCTCCTAAAAGTTTTGTAGCCTCCCCAAGTAAACCTTTCTTGCAAAGTGCATGTACAAGTATGTTACAAGTAACTCTATTTGGTCTTATAGCACAAGTACTCATGGTGGAGAGAAGATCAAGAGCTTTATCCAAATTATTTCTTGCACAATAACCTACCATTAGAGTGTTATAGGTAGCACAATTAGGAGAAGGACCTCTGCATAACATATCTATGATAATCCATTTTGCTGTCTCCAAGTCACCACTTCTGCAAAACCCATTTACAAGGTAATTATGTGTAAGCACGTCAGGAACTAAATCATTCTGTAACATTCTGTTCCGAAGCCAAAAGGCCACTCCCAGCTTACTTTCCAAACACAAAGCTTTGATGATTGCTAGATGTTGAGAGTAATCTGCTCCCAAATTACAACCAGTAACTCCTAAGTGCGCCCATGATATATTTTCCCTGCAAGAGCATGTAAACAAATCAGATAGACTTGACCACATAAAACAATTACATTCATATTCATATGCTACTTAATCTCATATCAGATAACATAAATTTATAATTTCCTTTTTGGGATGTCCTCATATATTATTGGTTTACTATAATTGGCAGTACGTACTTCAACCAAAATTTTCCAACAATACCCTAAAACATGTTCATACACAATAATTTGTGAGTATATCTATGCGAAAGTCTAAATTAATGCATCACTTCTCTACCTTACTTTAGGACGTTTCTCCGAATGAAATAAGAAAGATTTGTGTGCAGAAAGAAAAAAGAAATTAAGGTGATAATGAGAAAAGAAGAGGTGAATAAGAAATATGAAATCCGAGAGTTGTGATTCATAATTACTGTAATCCACCACATTGATCAGACATAGATTTTTATAGCAAGTGCAATAAGAACATAAAGAAATTGTTTTCAGACTACGTGTATATTTTAGACTTTTTTTTTGCAGTGGAGGCTATTATGATATTAGTTACAAATTATCATTAACACACAAACAAAAACAACAAGTCATCCGAATAAACTTCTGATGACATCTGTAAATGCATAGAAGACCAAAGATAATCACTCGAATTAAAGAAATAGTTCATGTCCGTCGGATAACTGATTCCACTTTTTCATTATATATGAAGCATCCATGCTGTCATATGACGCAAAGCACATTCTGCTACCATATAATGTAAAGGATTCCTCTCTTTCCCTGTCCTTACATAATACAAAAAGATGAAACTATTCATGATACAGAAAACAGCCAATGCCGACCACCCTTCTACTACACATTAGCAAGAATATTTCCCTAATGGTTATTAAATGATTGACTACTGTGCTACGCTGACTAGTCATACGATTACCAAGAAAAAGTGACTACAATATCCTCATAGTCTCAACTGACAAGAGAATCAGTCATCGAACTGCCACCTGCGGCCACTAATCATTGCTTATTCAACCAACAGGAGCTTGGCCTACTAAAATTAGATGGCTATAAAGTGAAAGAAGAATGCCTTTGTTTGTTATGATCGCGGCTGAAATACAAGAACCCCTGAATCAAAAACGATGTATTACAACTCAGATTCCTATTATACATTGTAGTAGGTCTTATAACTTGGTATGAATTGTTATTTTGTGCTACTGCACATGCTCAACCAACTTTTTTGATATGTATATAACCAAAACATTTTTCCCTCGTGATTACAACTCATTATGTGGCCAACTACAACACAAATAGTCCCTGACTAATTGTCTACTAATAAGTTTCAACTGGAATATATCCTACTGGTCAGGGACAAGAGATTCAGTCATTGACTAGCCGCCTGTAGCAACTAACCATCTCCTAGTCAACCTACAGTGGCTTGACTGGACTAAAATAAGATGGTTAAAACAAGATAGAAACACAGATTCATCTGTGCTGATTTTAGTCATACAAAAATTAGAATGACCCTATTTCTAAAAAGATGCATTCCACATTTATTTACTAATACTCCTCCTTTTAAAAGATCTCTTAACTTAAAATGACCTGTTATTTTGTGCTGAAATTCATTTTTTATTCTACATTCTTATGACTGGGCATTAACTTAAATTACGCTGTGTTCTGGCGTATTTTAAGAGAGGAAGGGCGAAATAGGTGAGGTGAAGTGATACTACTCTCAATTAGTGTACTCAACTTATAATGGGAAGTGAAAATAATATGACAAAATAAACAAATAACCACTAAGAAGAATTTGGGGCTATCTCGAAGCATAAATAAACATTTTAAAAGCTTCCATTCATTTCACTTGCTCTATCCAGTTTTGGGGTGAAGGTATTGGAATGAAAGTAAGGTAAATTTAGCACCTCGTATTTCCCTTTCACTCCAAAAATTTCTCGGCATAAAGAATCAATGTGAAAGTCTCTTCAGTCTTCACTTAACTTCCCTTTCATAGCCTTGGTTTTTAAAGTCAGAAGCAAGAACTGGTGTTCAAATTTCTTGATTGCACATGAATTTTGGAAACTATTATGTGCAACATCAAAGGTACAATCTTTTCAATGTTTCTGTCCAATACAGGATTCAGACCTGAAACTATGTAGTAGTTCTCACAGTCAGATCAAGATCAGTTCAGGTTCAAACCAAACCTCCGATGTAGTCATGAATTTCGAACATATCAAATGATTCATGTACTTTAACTGTTTTTTAGGGGTACATGTGTATATGATTCGGTTTCTTTCATTTCTATTAAGTTAAAAAATCAAAAAAAAAATATTATAAGAGTCATCTGTCTGTTGCCCTGTATAAAAGACATGATAAAACTTTAAAGGCTCGTTATAATAGTAAATCAGATCTACCACCACTCCGCACACCATCATCACATAGACACCCACACATCCAGATTCGGCTACTGTATCCTTGGAGTTGATTCCATCTGAGTGAGTTGAGTTTCATCTTCTCTTCTAATTCCTCATAATAAATCCCTCCATATATTTTAGATCACTAGCATTGGATATTTCATGGCTCAAATTATTGTTTTTAAGTAATTTTTTAATTTTATTCTAAAACCATCTCATAACTCATTCGATTCTGGTATAAATCTCATCCTAAACAAACAACGACAGCGATCACCTTTACCTCTAACAGAAAACCGGTAGTTTTTTCCAACGAATTGCAATCCAAACATATAAATTTCCAATAAAACATTACTTGAATTACAGTAAAAACAAGAGAGCTAACCTCATTGCTTTCAAACGGTCTAAGCTACCTTTAAGCATTTCATCCAACACATTAAACACCGCCTCAGGTTGTTCCTTATCACCAGAATCCTTATTATCCGAAAACCAGTTTTCCGCTTTACGCTGGTACTGAGTACCAGCATTTGCAATTATATCATCAATACAACTTGGAATCAGCTCATTCTGCCTAGATAAATCGAAAAACACATATCAAGTTACACACATTGTATTCATAAATAAATTGTACACCAATAAAAAAAAATAGTGCAAAATGTACAAAGAAATACTACCTTTCGTCGATAAAATGGAGTTTAGTTCTGTGACAAATGTGGAATTTGATAGACTCGAAGATCTGAATACTGGTGTTGAAAAGACGGAGAAAGAGGACTGGTGTATCTACTATAGAGCCAGCGGCTATAGCAGCTGACATATCTGGATTGAATTGAGCTGATGCAATTGTGTTTGCGCGTGTGGGTGCGCGTGCGCCCAATTAAGTTAAACAAGATTGATTGCAGGTCCCACTCCTCTGTTTATCCGGGCTCTTTATCAAAGCTTTAACCTAGCTACCGCTCCAAGCCTCCGACTTTAAGGCATTTTTCATCTGAATATCTCAAAAATAATATAAAAGAAAATAATTTTTTGCCCCAAGTATGCAGGGTGGGAGGAGGAGGCAATGGGGTTACAAATTTCATTTATATAAAATATGTTTGGTTCGGTATGAATGAATTTATTTTAAATTTAAATTATTAATTAAATTAATTATTTTATAATAAAACTATATTTCATTTTTTATCAGCAGATATGTATAAATAAATAAATTATTTAAATAATTTATATGAACTTGCGGCCGCAACAAGTTACCGTTTATCAAGTATATATATGTATTTTATAATTTTAATAATAAATTATATAATTAAATTGGAAAATATAATTAAATAATAATTTTAAATTAATTTTTCGTATCTATTGAATTTTATTTTTTTTATAAATATACGTCTTTTTATTTAATATTTTACAAATATGTGATTTTTAAATTTGTTTCTATCAAAATACGTTTTTCAATCAATACACTTAATAAAACTAAAATCGATCTTAAATTTTTTTCAAAAAAAAGTTACATTCAGTTGTATTTGGTTACGGATTGTAGATAAAAAAAATTGCATTTTATTATTTTTAGTTACAGACCGTATTTTTATTAAAAAAATAGTAAAATGACAAAAAAGGTTTAAAAATGTAGTATTTTTTATAAATACCCTTTTCTTTTTAGATTGAAAATTTAATATTTTATGAGGTTAAAAATTATCTAATTTAACACTTGATATTGGATTTACATCATTGCTTCTATTAGTTTGGTTGGGGGAAATGAACGGAATGAAATGAAATGAGTGAAATTAAAAGAAAAATAAATAAGATTTAAGAAAACATTAAAAAAAATGAGAAAGTATAAATTTGTTATGATAAAAAATGTGAAGAAGAAAAATGTATGAAAAAAATGAAGCATTTCTTCTTAAATTAGAATTTTGAGTTGTAATTTATGTTGATAGGAAATGAATGGAGGTATTAATGAAAATTTCGAACATTGACCAATTTAAGTGATTAACTAAAATGGTGTAAAACAGATATTATGTAAAATTTATTGAACCAGAAGTGGTATTAACTATAAAGAATAACTATATTTAAAAACCAATTTTTTATTATCAATTTTAATTTCTAATCAACTAAATAGCCTATATAATATTTAATTTTTTATATATATACATAAAAGGAAATATCATAAATTTCAATAAAATTAATTATTTTTTATCAAATACAAGTGAAAATAAAAAAATATAATTAATATAAAGATATTTAATTATAATATTATAATATTTTTATACGTATGTATATATTTTAAAATAAAAAGAAATAATTAAAACAATTGAAAGCATAATGAAATATTTAAACATGAGAAAAATTAATTAATAAAAATTAATTTTATATATTATAAAACATATAATTAAAAGATATTTTATTATATTAGTATATAAGCATTTTTATAAATATGCAATGTATGTTAAAACAATGATATATTTAATGAATAAATTTGGGCAACAATAAAAAATATTATTACACTTAATACTATATAAAATTATAAATATAAAAACATAAAATAAAAATTATACTACATCAAATAATTAATATATATATATATATATATTAAATATTAAAAAATTATCTTATATGTTTTAAATATTAAAAAAATTAAGAGAGAAAATGATTTGAATGAGAGCGAGAGATGACTTGAATATGATGTGTATTGATTTAGAAAATGCGCTAGCATTTAACAAATGTAGTGTATCATTTTGTGATAGGTATAATTAAACCTAACACGAGTCCTATGTTAGAGTGATATATATTATAGAAAATAAGTATATTACGGTGAAACCTAGATTTAACGGGTAATAAGGAGTCTGCGTTGGAGACGTTCTTGTTTCCGATTTCATTCTTTCCGATCAAACACAATATTAGTGGTAGGGATATGGATACGCATTCTGAAAATTTTATGAAAAAAATATATCGCATAAATAATAATAATATATATATAATAGTATAAATTATAATATTAAATTAATAAATACGTTAAATGAAGTAAAATCCGGTAAATTATATAGTGAGTATATAATTTGAATTGCACAAAAAAGACGACTCAGTAACTCACAAATACAGCGTGAAACGACAGACATCCAGCAGTGACCAAAAAGTGAGATTATCGGCTTGTCACTCACCTCCCATCTCTCAACAATGGCGATTACACAAATCGCAACAATCATCTTTATATACATAATATCTGTTATTTCAGAGTCACGAAGCGACACCAACCACGTCTTCTCACCTTGCTCAGACACCAAGATACAGCGTTCCGATGGCTTCACTCTCGGCATCGCTTTCTCCTCCAAAAACTCATTTTATCCCGATAATAATAGCTCCCGTGTTCAATTATCTCCCTGCGATAAACGTCTCTCGCTATCCAACTCTCAAATTGCTGTTTTTAGACCTAAAGTTGATCAGATCTCGCTTCTCACTATCAGCACTCGTACCTTCTCTCCGGTAACGATTCTCTTATGTTTTCTGTCTTTTTTGTTGTTTAATTTTGTTTTCAGTTGGCCATGTAGTTGGATCTCTTGTGTTTTTGTTTCGATTTTTTTGACAAGTTGAAGTTAGGGTTTGGAATTTTTGTTAGGGTTTAGAATTGGCAATATTAAACCATTTTTAAGCGATAAATGTAGAATGTTGCAGAATATATATATATATATATATTTATATATATAGTTTATGGCTTATTTATAATTTGGTGATATTAGGCGTGTCTTAAGTGAAAAATGTAAAATGATTTAAAATATATAGCTTTTATTAACCGGAGTGCTGAATGATTTTAGTCAATTCATTGCATAAAGGGGAAAAATAAAAAGAAAAGCCACTGATTCAACTAGTTGTAAATTTTGGGTGACTGGATCGCCCTGGAAGTGGGGTTGCGAGAAGCGGTACTGATGGTGTAATAGTTTGTCGGTTTGAAGCTTCAGTAGCTTATCTGCTTACTGATCATTAATGTGTGGCTTTTGTAGGTTACCTTGTCATTAGAACCTGTAGCTTGTCAGATGTTTTTGAAGAGAGTTCTACGAAGTAAATTTAGAATATACACCTTAAAGTAGCTAGAGAAGCTGTACTGACAGTATTATATTACCATAGGTGTTGCTTTGAAGCTTCACTTTATTTGCTCACCTACTGTTAAGTCTTTGCTTCCATACATTACCTTGTGATTAGAACCTGTAGCTTGATAGACGTTTTTAAAGTGAGTACTAAGGAACAGATTTAGTACATATACAGTAGATTAGCTAGAGAAGCAATAGACATAGTACATATACTTCAATAGTGTTCAGTTTGAAGCTTTAGGTACCTGCTTGCCTAATCTTAATTTAGAACATTTTGTTATTATTTTTTTACCTCTTATTATTAGTACATTAGACTATAACTTGGGAAAAAAGATGTTTTTAAATGGATTAGTGTGAAATAATTGTTGAAGCAGTATCAATAGTAGAATACTATGATAGTGGTCGGCTTGAAGCTTTACTTTATATATTTATTAACTAATAATTTGTCTTTCGCATACGCAACCTGGATTCGAACACGTTGCTTGGTAGACCTCTTAATGAGTAGTACCATAAAAATTTAGAATATATACCTTAGATTAGCTAGAGAAGCAGTAGAGACATGGTAAAGATATAATAGTTGTTGGTATGAAGCTTCTGTTAACCTGCTTACTAATCATCAACTTGTCGTCAGCATACGTCGCCCTGAGATTAGATTCCGTAGCTTGGCAAATGTAATTTTTTCCTCAGACCATTTCTTCGTTGAAAAATGGCTAGATAGCAATAAAATATCTTGTTGGTACTCCGAGACGTTTCTTAATAATGATGTGTTTTTAGTTGAACTACTTTTTGTCAACTAGGTCATGCTCTTGGCTCTACAATCTAGATGCAGTCGTATACTCTTTTTTTGTGCATTTATATAATTATACAAGATGTTTATAGCAGAAATAATGGATTATATTGTTTACTTGCACATGAGCACAAATTTAAGAGGCTTGAAACTTTAACAAACTTTTGTCATCATATAACGATAACTAGAGAATAGAGACTGCTAAGTTAAAACTGTTTGCAGATCTGAATGTTGCAGAGTTCAGTTATCACTTTTTCCATCAGGCTATGTTTGTTTTGGGGGATTTTAACCCATGATTAGAATCCATACATTATAATCTCTTCATTATAATTCTAAGGATTATAATCTTTTAAATTGTCCAATCCCATCTTTGTTTTGAAGGAATAGGTATGGAATTGGATGATAACCCTTTAAAATTTTATGTTATGTTCGTATTGAGGGATAATATATGTGATTGGTCATTGGACTATTATCCCTTAAATTTTATAATCATATGCATGTTCCTTTTACATTGGATTATAATCCTTTAAAAAATGACCTGTTAGAGAGAATAAAATAATACTTCCTCCAATCAAGTATTAGAGGGGATCATAATCATATCCCTTACTCCAACAAAACAAACATGGATTTAATATTTTAAAGGACTATAATCCTTGGACTAATCCCAAATAAGTTTTTACAAAACAAAAAAGGGATTAAAAAATATTAAAGGATTGTAGTCCTATCCCATACTTAATCTCATGAAACAAACACAAATGCATGACCTTAGAGTTCTTTGAGTTAAATTGTCTTCTTACGTAATTTTTTTTAAACTTCTGTAAGTAAACCACATTAAAGAAGTTGACTTCTTTTTTATTGAGGTCCTCTTTTTTCTGAAAATGTACGAATTACATTTCCAAGTCATAACCTGGTCACCAAACCATTTTTCATTTAGCAATGAAAAGTACAACTGTGCAGTAAGCACTTTTCTTATGCACTTATGCTGCATGCAGCAAGTAATGCACACACATTAATCACCTATGTTGCATTTGGTTGAGGAGAATGGAATGAATGAGATTAAATGGAAACTAGGGAGATAGGAGGGAAGATTTGAAGAAAAAAATGAGTGGATACAAATTTTTTATGATGAGGTTTGGGTTAAAATGAGTATACTTGAGAATGGAGCATTACTTCTTAAATTGGGGGAATTGATCTCTAGTTTAGGTTGCTGGGAATGGAATGGAGGAAATAATATAATTTTTGAACATTTACCCATAATCTAGTTCAAATTTCATTCCACTCCCCTCCAATTTCATTCCTCCCAACCAAACACAACACTAGTTTTCTTTTTAATGTCTGGAATATAAGACCTGGCTCAGTGGAGGTTGGAGGGGCTAGGTGTTATTAGGTTCTTTGTTGCAGGTTGTAATATGAAATTATGAATAATACACCAGGGTACAGCAAGATTATTTTTAGTTATTATGCTGGCAATTGAATTATGCAGAGTGATGTGATTCACTTTGCTTAAGTCTTAACTACAATATTTATTTCTGCAAAAATGCACATCCTAGATTGTGTGTGTGTGTACAGTTTTCTTTAGGTTATAAAAATACAACTGTTGATTTCCTATATAATAATTTTTGGTTTCCCAGGATGCCTATGGTGGATATATGGTGGCATTTGCAGGCCGAAAATATGCTGCGAGATCTTTTCCAGCATTTGTGGCCAATGGTACATTCACTGTAACCAGCTTTACTTTGGTAAGGATTGATCTATATCATAATTGTAAGTCTGCCTGAAAGTTGCCTGTATAGTTAAATACCAGAACATGTGATTTTGTCGACAGGCTCTTGAATTCAAGAAGGGTAGGCTGCAAAACTTATATTGGAAGAGAGATGGCTGTGCAAAATGCTCAGGGGACTCCAACTTTGTTTGTCTTAACAAGCAGGACTGTGCTATTAAAACCAATAGCTGTATGAAGCAAGGAGGACAGGGGGGCTCTGTGGACTGCATCATCGGGATACAAACGGCATTTTCTGGCACAGACAAGCACAATTCAGTTCTCAACTCTTGGTATGAGGTGAAAAATCTTCGACAATACTCTCTTTATGGCCTATATTCCAACCTCAAGGATTCTCTCACTAGCCAATACAATAACTTCTTTTAATTATTTCCAACTTGTTGGTCTGTTGGATACTTTCTCATGTGATTTGTTGTAAGTTTTCCTGTGCAATTTCTTGTTTTCTATTATTACTTCTCACAGCGTCTGTGCATCTAATTTTCTTTGGAGTACTTTGAAATATGCATATTTTTAACTTCAAAACCACTTGTACGTAGTGATGAGCTGATTTTAATTGCTTTATATTGATTATATTATACTCCCTCCGTCCCATCCATTTCTTAACACTTTTTTTTGGGATGTCTCGTTCATTTGTTAATATTTCCTTAAATAGCATATTTTCCTTTACAAAATTTAATAGGCCCCACCACTTTACTTTTACTTTTTTCCCTTTCCTTCTCTTTTCTTTACTCTTATTAATCTCCGTGCCCCACCCAAATGTTAACAATCGGGTGGGACGGAGAGAGTAGTATGTTAGATACATATGTTTGAGTTGAAGTTATCTTGGCACCCTCTCAACTTTTTCCATTCATTTTGTTGTGATTTGATGCAATATAAAATTTAGCTCTAACTTCGGTTTAATTGATACCCATACTCTTTGACTAAATATTATTATACACTATACAGCCCTTGCAGGTAACTAGTAAATCTGGAAGCCGAATTATGATGAACAAAATTTTCTACCGGAGAACCCTAGACATAGCCATATATAAAAATCGTTTCTTTATGACTAACCAGAGGATTCTAAACCTAGGAATGGTTTGTGTAATTAATTCCGTCACCGATAGTCTTAGGGTTTGGTTTGGGGGTTGGGAAGTGCTGAAATTTTACTATTTTAGAAACCTCTTGAATTTTTTTAAATTTAAAATATGGGTCAGGTTTGTCGAAGGATCAGATTGGATTTAACTCTTAGTCATGAATGAAAGATCAGATTGGGTTTATACCAGCAGTCATGAAACCTCTAAACCCAATTCCTCGTTTTAAAAGAAATATTCCAAATGAGAATCTTAAATTTCAACCCTACTCATCTCTTCAAATCATCAGTACTCATCTCTTCAAATCATCAGCCATGAAACCTCTAAACCCAATCCCTCAGTTTTAACATTTTAATTCTACCATACTCATCTATTACATGTGGGTTTATTCATGTTGACCTATTGGTTTTTAATTGATACTAGTATTCTAATTAAAATTGATAAATAAATGGCTTGATATACTTGTTCGGATTTAAACTAACATAAACATAGTGTAGACAGATGGTGTAATCTTAACTCTGATTAACTTACAATACCCATACTGCATGGCAATAATTTTTTTTGAGATATTCTATATTAGTATAGAATTGACTTTTATCAATGGTATTATTATATTTTTTACTTTTATTTGTGGTATTTTTAAATTTATAGATTGTTATTCATTATATACTTTATTAGGAATATTTAAGAAAACACCAAGTCTTAGGAATATGCATACCATTGTGAAAGACCAATTCTATAATGGTATTGAAGAGAATTTTTCAGATTTTTGCTCTTTTTTTAAAATAATCTTACGAATATATTTGTTTGAGTGATTGTCATTAATATCTTATTGTACATTGTTTAATATGGTGAAAATTGACGTTAAATATTATTTTAAAATTAATATTGTATATTTTTAAGTGTTTTTTAATGTTTATTTAATGAAACTGTACGGGAAACAACAGTTAAGTTTAATAATACTATGTGTCTATGAATAGAAGTAAAAAAAATGTAATGATATCATTGACAAAAATCAATTATACAATGATATCATAAAGAATATCACAATTTTTTTTGGTAAAAATCTGACGAGAATATCGTTGGTCACCTACGGTAGGTACATGTTATAAGTTTCAAGTTGAAGTTTAGGTACATGTTATAAGTTTCAAGTTGAAGTTTGGGAAAAAGTTAACTAATATTGATTGAAAATTGTATTTGCCCAATAAAATTTTAAAGAGAATATTCAGGGTGATTCAGGGAACAATTGCTCTTAAGGTCCCGGAATACCAAACGGGATACCCAATGGGAGAATACAAATGAGTTAAATATCGAACAGCTCACTGACTGCGTTCAAATGTATCAAATAGGTGATTGATTACAAATTTGACTCATTTTGGTCACTGATTGCGTCCAGATGTATCAAATAGGTGACTGATTGTAAATTTGACTCATTTTGGTCACTGATTGCACAAATTTGACTCATTTTAGTCACTGATTGCACAATTTGACTCATTTCAGTTTTCCGGCCACCTTAAAAATTTTCCGACGAAAAAAATATGCACAAAAAAATCCGAAAATAAATTATATGTAGTAAAACACCCCGACTTTGAATCTCCTAAACTCAGAATTATCGAAATAAAATTCAAAACTCAAAATCGAAATTAAATAAATTTGGGTCAAGATTTATTTAATTTTGATTTTAAGTTTTGAATTTCCTTTCGATAATTCCGAGTTTAGGAGATTTAAAGTCGGGGTGTTTTATTACATATAAATTTTTTTCGGATTTTTTTGTGCATATTTTTTTTCGTCGGAAAATTTTCAAGGTGGCCGGAAAACTGAAATGAGTCAAATTGTGCAATCAGTGACCAAAATGAGTCAAATTTGTGCAATCAGTGACCAAAATGAGTCAAATTTGCAATCAGTCACCTATTTGATACATCTGGACGCAATCAGTGACCAAAATGAGTCAAATTTGTAATCAGTCACCTATTTGATACATTTGGACGCAGTCAGTGATCTGTTTGATATTTAAGCTGAATACAAATTACTGTAACAAACATCTACGTATACTCCTAATATTAAACGGTAAAATATATAATTCGATATTTGGACTATAAAATATACTCCGTATAAAATATTTATATTTTTGATCATTCAGTTAATTTGAGCTGTTGGCACAAAATATATACATTTATACCAATATCCATGTCAATTTGTTATGGGTTGAAAAGACTTAAAAATTCTAACATTTTAATTATACCATACTCATTTATTATATATGGGTCTATTTTTACTATTAATTCATCATTACTCGCCTATTTAATAAATTTACACAAACTAAGAAAATACATCATGCATATTAATTTAAACTCTCAAATCATACATATTAAATAATAAAAAATATATATATAGTAATATATTGTTAATCCGTATCGATAAGTTTGTTTCTTTTGTTTTAGTGTTGCGTATCGATAAGTTTGTGATACTTTAAAATAAGGAACATGATTCTTAAAGTATATGCAGGCAGAAAGTTGGCCAAACGGCATTCCAGCTTGTTAATGAGTGCCACTAGAACAAATACACAACCGCCCACACTAAAATAGACCTTTGCGCGCTTTCCCAACCAACTAGCTGAGCTTAATTCGTATTCTAATACTATGATGTTAGATCTCGGTTTAAGACGATAATGCATGGTTATCCTTGTATCATTAGAACATCATGTCCTGTCTTCTTCAATGATTTAATAGATTATTATTAAGTTATATAATTATAAAACACGACATCGCCTGCCAGCAATACCTGTTTACTTGTCATTGCTGATCCATGAATTCTACATACATTTAGTTTAATATATACTATATATGGTAAGAGATAAAGAAAAAGATTGTGAGAAGGACAGTGATTTATATGAAATCTTTGAGTTGATTTAGACGCTATCTGGCGTTTCTTATAAATAATTCATAAAATAAAAAATACATATATTTCAACTTGTGATAAATCAAACGAGTCCCGGTATTATCCACGATTATTGTTATAAAAAAAAACAAATAGTCGATGCCCCCTTAAATAGTCGTGCATGGAACGTGCAAGGGAGAAAGAGATTAAATAATCATTATAAATGCAGTTGAAGAATTCAGTTGCAAGAATGAGGATGCTCACATGAAACAAGCGTAAATGTAAAGCCTATGAAACGTTGACATTAACAAATTATCCAGCCAGTAACTCAATATTTAATCTACAAAATGAAATATAATCGTGTACTCGCATAATACCTCATTACAGAATAATTATATATTCATTCACCTGTTATTTTCTTCTCCTGTTGAATTTAGAAACATCTTCCCTCGGTTAATACTTGATCAATCTATCATGTTCTCTCTCATATCTTACCATTGACTTTGAAGATGTTTGAATCCTCAAATAACCATTCCAATGGTATGGCTAATCAAGCAGACCTCAAATCTCTCCTTTTTTAAGTATAAGCATCTCAGGAAGATCGATGAACTCTACCGGGGGATTCCTGGGCTCGGATAATATTGGCGGTTTTGGTTATGGCATTGGAGTGTCGGTGGGAATTCTACTACTTATAACAACTATTACACTAGCTTCGTATTTTTGCACCCGGGTCCAAACAACACCACCAAGCACAGGCCCTGACAGGATGATCATATCAGAGCCACCCCACCTGGAACACATTGCCATTGACGTAGGCCTCGACGAGGAAACACTGAAGAGTTATCCGAAGCTGCGTTACTCAGAGGCAAAACACAAAAATAAGGACACCACAGCGACATGTTGTTCCATATGTTTAGGGGACTACAAAGGCAGTGACATGCTCAGGTTACTTCCAGATTGTGGACATCTGTTTCATCTCAAATGCGTTGACCCTTGGTTGCGATCCCATCCCACGTGTCCGGTTTGTAGAACGTCTCCTCTGCCAACGCCACTTTCGACTCCTCTGGCTGAGGTAGTCCCGTTGGCAACAACAAGGGATATCGGATGAGTAATCTAGCTTTTCTGTAATTTTTATTTTTTCTGTATACAGTAGATATTAGAATTCATACAGATCAATATATAACTCGTTCAATTAGGCAAATAGATCTATTCTTGAATGGAATTGCTTTACTTTATTTCCTTTCAAATCTGTACTAAATTGTTCAAGTATTCAGGTCCATTTTGAGGATTGCAAATATAGTGTATTATTGTTTCCTATTCCTATGTGAATGCATAAACTAGCAAGTAGCAACCATGCCAAACTTTAGTCTGATACGTTGTATTTGAGGGCATCATAGCAACACCGCCATCCTTTTAGCATGTTGGTTAAAAATATTACAAGAAATATGACTTCTATAAAAATATATGATTCTTTGTAGTACTACTTGTTATCATAAATAAAAATGCAAATATTAAAGGTCGTAGAAGTACAATATAAAATCCAACTAAAACTAAATCTCAACCGTATAGCAATTCCCAACCCGACCGCAACAATTCCAAAAAATTGAACCACCTTTTTTTCATTGGTTATGGGCACTAGATTAGGATGGGGATTTTGCTTGGAAAACAAACTTGGGCCGTTTCAGTGTGCAGTTGGATTGGGCTATAAACTAACTGACCCCTAAAAATAGCAGATTTCATTTTACTCCCTTCATGCCAAAATAATTGTCCTTTTTCTATTTTTATTAGTCAAATTGATCGATTTTTGATCAAATATTACACATAATATATAATTAAGAAAAAATTAAAAATTATATCATTAAAAAATATATTTGATAAACTTTAAAATGTATTTTTCAGTTTTTGATAATGTAAAAAAATAATTTTTAATTTACGGTCAAAATTGGGTCAATTTGACCGCACTGAAGTCAAATGAGATGGAGGGAGCAGTGGAATTGCATTTGCCCGATAATTTTTTTGACTCGAGACCAGAACTTAATACTGTCATGAATTATTTTTTCCCAATTAAGCTAGGCCTCCCTGGATCATAATTAACTAAATTAATACTTGTTTCGTCAAACTCAACTTTAAACTAGAAAGCCAATAAACTCAATTAGCTGCCTGAAACGAGAAAATATTGTGTTTAAAATTTTTCCGTGTATGAAATGTAAATTCTAGCTGTAAAATCGCGAGGAAAAAATATATGAAGTATCAAAAATTAAAAAAAATCAAATATTTATTCGACAAATATTAATTAGTTGCAACACTATATGGGGATATGTAAAGGAATTCCAGCATTCACATGTGAGTAACTAATTAAAACACGTCATGTGATAATCTAACAATTAATTTGCAAAAGAATTTGAGAGCCTTGATTATTAGTCGAAACAGCACCATTATTTGTGAATGAATTCCTGCCCAGACTTTGTTATTCCTTTTTCTGACAAGAGATCTTTTCCTTTGGGACAACATATAGAATATAGATTATTGCCATATACGATCCGATGCATAACGTCAATCTCCCTCTCTCACAACAAATCTAACCTCTAACTAACTCAAATCAAATCATCATTGCCTTGGAATTCACCTCTATTTTTAACTTCCATCTTACTCAACATTTGGTTATTCTCCTCACACTCTAATACAGTAATTAAGTTACATGATAGTAAAATATTCGAGTTTACTCAGATTTTTTGGTCTTTGTGCAAGTAAAATTTGTTTCATTCGGTTTAGAATGAAAACCATAATTTCTTTAATATTTATCAAATTCATTCAGTTTATTCTCAAACTGAACAAATAGGTCCAGTGTTCCAATTTAATGTTATGTGAAACTCGTTTGTGGATCTAAAGATATCAAACAGACCAGCCAACCATGCACTATGCCAACATGCCGTATGTATGGTGCTCGGGTCAAAGCAGCTGGCTAGCATTAAATCTTAAACCAAAACAGAGAGAATTTTAAGAATAATTTCTGGGGTTTAGGTAAAATAGGTTTTCTTGATCATTGCACCAGAAAGCTTTACTTTATTGTGGTAGGGGACTAGACCCATATTGTATAAAGATTTAAGGCACTATAACACCTTTATATCCACGAAGCTTAGTTGATAAAACAGAAAATTAAATTTTCTTTTGCCATCTCGTGCCTCAATCATGATGTTTGGCACACATTGTCTCCTGGAGTATAACTCTGATACAGATACCATCATCTATGCTATAATGGATCTCCATTTAGTACCCTTATTTCCCTTCGATCACATCTCTGCAACCGTTGATTTGCATCATGGGGATGGTTCACCGTGATTTTTGGATTGAAAGCGCAGCACTAGATAATTAACTCTTGCAATCATTCAAGAATTAAGTGTGGGACAATTTCGGGTTTTGGATTGTATTCGTGTACATGTAAATATCGTATTATTATGAAATTTAATGTAATTTGATTGAAATAAATATATAAACCTGAATTAATAGTATAATATCAATAGATGAGTTACTATTTTGGGTCATGTTCAGGTTAAGTCAAATCATTTTATTTTATTTTCAGGTTTTGTCTTTGTAATGTGTCAATAATCATGTCGAATTCGAGTCGTATTTGTGGGTCATATTGTATTTGTACTCGACCAAAGTGGCAGAAACGATGCCTTGAATCTTTTTTGGATTTAAACAAGTCTTTTGTTATTCTCGCTAATGTATTCTTCCGAAGTCGAGGTAAATACTCCTTATCTTGAGCCCATTTAGAAGCACATGATCAGCTCATGCACAATCCTGTCAGTTGACACTTGACAGATTACAAGAAATGAAGGGAATGAGGGAAATGCTTGCTAGAAAACTGAAACCCATATCCACAATCACCAATTTGAAAAAAGGCCTAATTCTTCAGGTAAATGCTGTCAATCAATGTAAAGAACTAGAGCATGCAAATGGCGCCCTACATGACATAGTCCCTTACAAGATCAGCTTATCGGAACCCATAAACAATGTCGAAGATGAAGATATTGATCAGGGTTTCCATGTTACTGAAAGGAAAACATATGGACAGCCAATAATGCCAGTCATAGATGACAAAGAAATGGTACTAACTCCGGAATTCAAGAGCGGAACTTTTCCTGTTGTTACATTACAAGAAGAGATGCAATCTTTGCCAGAACAACAAGAAGCCTGTAACTTTCAGCTTCAAACTTTGACAGATAACGACTTGTCAACTTTTGATTCAGTGAAGGTCAAGTCTCAAGGACTTTTGAGCTCTAAATCACTAGCTATTTCAGAGCCAACAGTCATCCAAAACAGCAGTACTATCAATAGAGTAATGGATGATGTTGAACAACATTCATCATTGTCTGATTTTGAAGTAAAATGTCCACCAGGAGGAAGCAATTCAGTCATTCTGTACACAACAAGCTTGAGAGGAATAAGAAAGACTTTCGAGGATTGTAGCACAATAAGGTTTCTTTTGGAAAGTTTTCGAGTTTCATACATTGAGAGGGATGTTTCAATGCACATGGAATTCAGGGAGGAGCTTTGGAGGATCATGAAAGGTAAAGTAGTTCCTCCACGACTTTTCATCAAAGGAAGACTCATTGGTGGAGCAGATGAGGTTGTTCGATTGCATGAGCAAGGGAAGCTAAGGAAGCTCTTGGAAGGGATACCAAAAACTGCATATAACCGCCCCTGCCATGGTTGTGCAGGGGTACATTTTATTGTGTGTGTCAACTGTAATGGTAGTCGAAAGATCAGTGTCGATGACCAAAGTTATGAAAAACCAGTTAGATGTCCAGATTGCAACGAAAACGGATTAGTCCAATGCCCCGTTTGCAGCTGAAAGATATTGGCTTACTTGCTGTACTACCAGTAATGTTCAGACTATAGGAGTCATGTTTACTTGTATGGTGATTGCAGTAGCTAATTGTTGTATATACTAAGTAATTAAGGCGATACTGCAGTCTAGTATATATGTGGTGACACTTGATCAGAAGTAACTTTTAAGAGCCACTGATTTTAGTTAATGTGCGGGTGTGCATTTTACAATGTTGTTAAGAGTACTTCAGCATAAGCATATAACGGAATTTTATTTCATTACTATCGTTGTTAGTATTATTTTATATAAGGCGGATGCATAGTATATTATTGAACCAGAAACACAAAGTTCTTGACATGCCCGTCACGTGCAGGGGTTTATGCACACTATGACCAAAGCTGGCCTCAGCCCCCTCCCCATAACTCAAAAACACTTCTTAATATGATGAACATGAACTTGAAAAGGCTAAACATAGCTGGCCGCCAACTTTAGTATAGCAATCCTCTTAATGACTTATCCTTCATTTTAATGGATGCTAAACAAAGCATCTTATATGTACAGTAACCCTCGCATGTAACATATTCCAATGCATAATTGAAGTGTGTGTCTATATGTGGGTTATTCAAATGCTCATGCGCACTCACAAACACGCAAAATCAACAAACAATGAATGTCAAGTTACTTCTATGTGCTATTGCACAGATGTAGTGACTGGTGGCTTAGAAAAGCAGAAAGAATCAAGTTGAAACAGTCCAATGGAATTGTCTTGGGATTTGAACACACAATAAAGCTGCTTCATATCTTTCGAAATAAGCATTGCTCTGTTACAGACTCACAGTTATATTAGTATAAATTTATATACACATGTTATAAAATATTAACCAGCTAAACAGCCCTGCACTTTAACAGCATTCAATGCTGTACATCTACAACTGGTATGTACTCGCAAAACACAATGACACAATCCATACACATACCCTCACACAACACAATCACATACACCACGCACATATATCAATTACGTTCGTAAAGAATGTATTGAGAAACACAAAGTGTAGTAAAAAGGTCAAGGATATGTTCAATTAAAAAGGTGAGAGACTACACAGTGATACTGATGTACAGACTATCCTTTCCAACACAACTGACACAAAAGAAGGGCAATGACTCATTGACACCAGCTACTTGAACAGAACATACTTTAGTAGTTCCTGTTTTTATTGGGTTGCAGCTCAACATTAGAAAATTAAGTGGAGGACCCCATTACTAAAAACTCAGAAAAACTAATATGGGTGAATTTGAACCCATTTACACAGAAAAAACAAGTTAGACTAAATACATTTACCCCTATACAGAGGGTCAATAAGCGGCAACCTCTTCTATTGCAACTTCGGACTCTGGTGAACTACTAGTAAGTTCGGACTCTGGTGAACTAGTACCAGTGGTTGAGGTTGTAGCCATGGCTAGTTCAACATCCGAGCTGTTCAGTGCAGGTACTTGTAATTGTGTATAGTGAATTTCAATCTGTAGGCGTTGATGAAGGGGAGTTGATGCCATTAAACCTTTCTTGATGTCTGCTTGTAATTCCCTTAATGGGATTGCAGCTAAAAAGCTCTTAATGTACTCCTTGCAAGAATCCTTTCCCTGGCAAACCAACACCTCTGCATTGTCACTCTTCACTAATACCTCAGGCTCACCTACTGCCCCGTCTACAGAATTCTCTTTGGAATCCACCTGGTTAGCCTGCTGGTTCCTAACATCAACTTCCACAACAACTATCTGCTTATCAGTAGGATTTTCTTCAAGAGATTTTGTAGCATCCGTGGGCAGCTTGTATATAGTCGTATTCCTGTCAAATTTCAAAATGTAAGCCTGATCGCATCCCTCATAGAGCCTCTCCCCTAATGTATCTATGATGTAGTAAGCTTCCGGCTCAACCTTGAGGACAAAGAAATGGTCATTCCAACTAACAATATAAATTAGAGATTCACCATGAATGGAACATTCAGATCCTGCACGGCTAATCTCATCCCACATGCTGTCAAATGACATGGCACCATGTAAAAAGTCAAATCTTCCTTCTTCCATTTCATCAGGATGAAAAAAACCAATGAAAGATTTTTCGGGAACAACAAACAGAGATCTTATTTTGGCTTGGAGGACAGTTTCCAAGTCAAAGTGTTTGTCAGGAAACCTCTCCCTGTACAACTCATCCTCACAGAGGTTCCTCCATTCTAGTGAGCCTTCTCTGATCAGAGCATCAAATTGCGACTTGATGGGCATTAGGTTCTGGTTGTTCTGGAACCAATCAGCTATCACAGCAACGAGAGATGTACATGCACTCTCACCTGCTGCCCGTTCACTTCTCTGATCAATTGAAGCAAAGAATGCCTGTGTTTGGAGCTTCATGTGCCCATCTCGGCTAGTTACTTCCTTCTGTTCCCAACTACCAACAGCAAAATTGTCTTCCCCAAACTCTGATACTGATGATCGGTGAGCACTTGAGTCTTCATCAGTCTTTCTCTGGCATAGATGATAACTCCAATAATTAGATTTAAACATTCAACTCATCGCAGAAACAAATGTATATGCCTGTATCTCATTAAATTAAAAAGCGATTCGGAAATAAAATTCGCAGTAAATCCATTTTACATCAAAATTGAAACAAATATATTATATATAGCGTAATTAAAAATTTAATGATAGATACTGGACCCAAAAGGTTAATTTCTTCTATAAAAATCAAACCTTGTGACTGACTAATGGCTTAAAACAAATTGTTGTAAATGCTTTTTGAACTAAGTGTTGAGAACCAAACCGGGTCAAGACTCAGAAAACTCTTGACTCCAATTCTTATAAAATAGTACCATTTCAACATAAATCAAGCCAGACAGGCAGACAGGTTGCAGAAACATATATTTTATTCCCTAAAGCTGGCGGCTGGCCTGCAATTAGGTTAAAGAACTCCACTAGCGCATATCAGTTTACTTAAGATAATAAATAACATATACGATGTTCAAAGGTTCTAAAATCCTCACCCTGTGAGAGAGAGATTCATCAGAACTGAGTTGCCTGCGATCAAAATCAATGTCGTCTCCACCTTCTTCACCATAATCCTTCTTCAGCAGTGGTTCACCTTTGACTTTAGGAGATCTAAAACTGAGCTTTCTCTTCCTCCAAGGAAGTAGGCTTCGCTTTGAATTGTGGATAACAGTCTCAGAGATGGATGCAGTTGAATCTGCTATGTTTGAGCAAGCCATGTCTGATTTGCGGTTGCTGTAGTAAACCCAACCCTCATCCTCTAAGTTGCTCCTTGTGCTCGAGTTAATTGTCTGTCCTGCACAATTTGCATAAGCCAATGTGCCGTAACTAAATGACTTTCTAACAGTAGAATCCTCCTTAATCTCGTCTGATTCTCCTTCCTCGAATTCATCAAGTGAATCTGAATCAAAGGGGTACGTATAATCAACCTCCTCACTCCTGGCTGAGCACCTACCTTCACTGCCATCTTCCTCACGGCAAGCTTTCTTAGCTTTTCTTGTTGAGACATACTCAGTAAAGATCTTTACCTTTCTGAGGCCGGCTTTAAGTGCAGAAAGCTCATCTTTTTCTGATGAAGAATTCCCTCTTGATCGCGGCGGGGAAGGACTCTGCACTATAGGCCTCTGGACTGATTCGGCTGGTTCTTGAGCAGTTCTAAGCTCCAATATGCCAAGTGATATCTGCAAAATAATTTTTTGTTGTCAATATTCAGACTCACTGAAGACTAAAAATTCGATAAAAGTGGTTTATAAGATTCTCACAGAAAGTGAAGGGCGAAGTTCAGCTGCAGATCCTGGGACTGTCAAAGGGACACTTATTTCAGATTCTTTCCCTTCAGTTTTCGAAGCAAATTCAGCAAGGTTCAACGATGCTGTTCCGATGATAGGGACCTTGTTCTTTAGTGTTTGATTCAAACCCTGGAACAAAAGAAAATTATTCAAATTGGATTAATAAATATAATAAGAAATTTTCCCATATTCCACTTTGAGTAATAAAAATTAAAGATCTCATTTAAGATGAAATATACAAAAGATGACAAGTAAAATGTCATATGTATAACATCTCGTAGTAATAAATGACATATTGAGGAAACGACAAAACATATCCAATAAGCTACTACAACAACCAATTCTATTATTCAAACGACAAAAGTTTCTTGCGTCAATTCACATATTCAACATGAGCTATTCGGTCTGCAATCCGACAGAACCCCATAAATCAAGATTCAGTCCGCAACCCAACGGAATCTTATGTATCAAGACAACAAAATTTTCAAACACCAAATCAGGCAAGAACAATCCAAAAGACAAAAAAAACAAACCGATTTTGTAAGACAATCCATTTAAATGAAAAATCTCCGATACAACAAAGATCAAACATTTTTACATATTCAACATAGCAATTTGGTCTGCAACCCTACAGAATTCCATGGTCCATACATAAAGATTTAGTTTTTAACCCAGCAAAACCCCAAACATCAAGACAACAACAAATTCACATATCCCGCAAAGGGTGAAAACAATCCAAAATACGAAGGGGGGGGAACAATCCGCTGTCAGAAGACCATGGACAGTCAAAAATAAGAAAAACAATCTTATAACGGTCAGGATACAAAGACAATCTTATAACGGTCAGGATACAAAGACAATCACACAGTAAAACATCGTACCCTAAAAATCCATTTAGCATACAACTATGTAGACATTGACATAACACATACCCCATCTACACAAACAATCTCAAAGACCTAACACATTGACAGATCACAGTTTCAAAAACTAACACCACATATTTACAGACCAAGAAACTATGAAATCATCCTGTTAACAACAAATGTTCAAGCCTACTAACCATCAATTTCAAAAGAATCCAATTAATCAAAAAACACAAAATAAAAGTTACTCACGTTGAAAACAGTAAAAGAGATCTCCCAAGGATGAAAGACATCATCTTTATAAGCAGACAAAGCACAAACAGTGAAAAACTCTTCATCCCATTCAACGACACCGTTTTGATCAACAGCCACTTGTTTAGTAACATTCTTTTTAACACTCCTTCGAAAAGAACCCAGACCAATCTTGGGTCCTTTCCATCTGATCTCAACAACACCACCACCACCCATCTTTTGCCCATCTAATCTTTTCACCACCAGTTTCACCTCCACTTTCTTCGATTGAAGCGGCGGCCATGGCCGCCACCTCATCATCTTCACCACCATTTTCTTGAAATTTTAGTGCGTGCGTGTGTGTGTGAGAAAAAATATTAGGGGGATTTGGATATGTTAGGTAACTGGGGAATTAATTTAGGGGGGTTAGATGATAAAGAGAGATTTGTATATAATATATCTATATATATATCTGTTAATTGTTTTTGAATTGGGGAATCCGTCACGAGAAAAGCTGGATAATTTGTGTGTGTGTGTGTGTGAAAGAGAGGTGGAATATGCCGATATTTCTGCGTTGCTTCTCAATATAATACTAGTCCTCCTATATACACATCATGTATGTATGTATAGCAGTGTTGTGTTGAATTAGAGGATGTTTTGTCTATGGGCTTATTGTTGTTGATGTTTTTGTAACACAGAGACATATACATACATATGTTGTATGTATGTAGTAGTACTCGTATTATATAGCTGTTGTTGTGGGTAAATCATAAATGGGCAGGGGGGTGGTAATTGTAGACGAAGGGGACTTTGGTTTATCTAGTAAGTTAAAATACTAGATAGATACTGAACATGAATTTACTGGCAGGGTAAAAATTAAAATAAGGGTTGTTGCCAAACAAACGACGTCGTAGGAGTATATAAAACAAGGACAGTCCAGCTGGAAGAGCAGAGGAAAAGATTGACTTTGACACCTACACCTTGGTGTTTTAAGGATCAGAGATTAGGTTAGTTGGGATAGGATTAGGTTAGTTAAGATTACCGACAGTAAATGAGTTCTGGGTTAAAAATAGTAATTATATATTTGGTTTCAAAAAATTATAATTTCTATAATTAAATTTTCTTATTAATTAATATTTTTTGATAATATTATCGGATTGACGCAACATGTGATGAGACATGGAGATAAATATGAATTCTATTAATAACATTATTTTGATTAAAGCAATTAGTCTGTAAGTGAGATATAACATAAATATATACACGTATTATTAAAAAATCATTTAATAAAAATTTGTTCAGTTAACTAAAAATATTTTTTGATAGTTGGTTATTACTTATTAATATTTAGAGCATAAATAAATTCTAAATTTTAGAGCATTATAATATTTAGGTTATTGATTATGAGCTCAAAACTTAGCTATAACATGTTTACCGGCCAACAGCCTCTCTGCTATACATTGATCAGTTTCCATTTTCAACCTTATTCGTCACTGAGTATCTTAATATTTTGATATACAGCTTGGAATTTTGGATATCATTCTTATTTGAGTAAATTATAAAGTGGTGGCTGAATTTTACACTTTTTTAAGAAAAAGTGGTCAGACTTTCAATTTTACAAAATAGTGGTCAGATTTGCCTTTTTTCTTTCAAAAAAGTGGCTGGAGGCGATTTTCAGCTTTTTGACAGGGGTAAAATGGGAAAACAATGCTAGAGACCCTAAAAATTATCCAAAAAAAATCCCAAATTAATATGTGTCACCATATGATTGATTATATTCGTAATAATAATAATAATTCGCTTTCGGCCACCATTTTGTAAAATTGAAAGCCTGGTTAGATTTGTCTTTTTCCTTTCAAAAAGGTGTCTGGAGGCGATTTTCAGCTTTTTGACAGGGTTAAAATAGAAAAAAAATTCTTTTTGACAGGGGTAAAATAGAAAAAAAATGCTCGAGACCTCAAAAATTTTCCAAAAAAATCTCCAAATTAATATGTGTCACCATATGATTGATTATATTCGATCCAAAAATTATAAAAATTCAAAAATTATATTGGATTATAAAATTATAAAAATCAATCATATGGTGACACATATTAATTTGGGAATTTTTTTGGATAATTTTTAGGGTCTTTAGCATTGTTTTCCCATTTTATCCCTGTCAAAAAGCTGAAAATCGCCTCCAGCCACATTTTTGAAAGAAAAAAAGGCAAATCTGACCACTATTTTGCAAAATTGAAAGTCTAGCCACTTTTTTGAAAATGAGTGTAAAGTTCAGCCACCACTTTACAATTTACTCTTCTTATTTTATATTGACAAAGATCTTTTCATAAAATATTATCCCTTGTTTAAAGAAAATTTGGACTGTTTTAGTTGAGTATATAGTTATGATTTTAGTTTGGGTTTAAAAATCTAAACTGGAAAAATAAAATTGGAATTTACCCTACGCCAAAAGTAGCTGTTATAATTATTTTGATAGTTGAGATCTGAGAGTGATAAAAAAAATTTATTTACTCTTATTTTATTTCTTATTTGTTCCGATTCAGAATCAATGTTATTTTTTATGGTTAATTTGTTTAACCAAGCACATGAAAAGATAAGAAAAAGTTTCAACCATAAAATTAATATATATTCACATTCATATTATAGAATATTATTATATGTCTCCTATTTTTATGATTAGGTATCTGAAAAATAGGAAAATAAGTTAATTAATAATGAAAAATTACATATTTCTTATTTTTGTGACTAAGTACATAAAAGTAAGAACATTAAGGGGGTGTTTGGGGGAACTTTTTTCCAGAATAAGTCAACTTATTTTAAGACAAAGTTAGAGATTCCTAACTTTTTTCTGAAAAAAATTAACTTTTTTTTACAACTTATAGAATCTCAAATATACATTAAATACTTGTATAAAAAACATTTATCAAAATATGAAATTTTTACCCGAAAATAAGTCCAAAAGGACTTATTTTAAGGCAGGCCAAACAGGCCATAAATTATTCTTATCATGTCTTATTGGTACATGTTAAATAAATCGTTTAATAATATAGTGATATTAATTTATTAATTATATTATTTATATATTAATCAATACATAATTATTATATTATGAAATTGTAAGATGATATATATTTAATCAAAATATTTTTTTTATTAATGTTTACATCATTCAAAATCGATAAAATATCTTAGAAGAAGTAATTTGTGAAATTCAGACTCATTACAATTTAGAATAGAGAATTACAAAAAAGTCCATTAAACTTTTCTCTAGTTGTTTTCGCACGTTTAACCAACAAATTTTTTTTATAAAATTATGCAAATTCTTACATATTATTATTTATTTAATTAGTAGATTAAGGTTCGATTCCCCGTGAATACGAGAATTAACTTAATATTATTTTAAATTTATTTATAAATAAAATGATTAAGATCAAACAATATAAATAATTAATTTAATATTATTTTAGAATAAAATATATTTAATTTTAATATTGAAAATGAATAAATATAAAATTTTGAAAATATAAAATTTTAATTATAAAATTGTTATTAAAAAAACCAATGTATCGCATAAATTATAAGCCAGTAACTATAATGTGACATATATCTTTTGTATGATATTGTAACTTATTTTATCACTTGTTTGTGATCTCATTTAAAATTTTGAATTTGATCGGTTTAAATAATTAATATAAGAATTTGAATTTGAATTTCAAAATATTTAAATATTAATACAAGTATGAGAATTTGAAATAATAATTCAAATTTTGTCATTTAAAATCATCATTTGAAATTAAATTTAATTTTTTCAAATACAATTTTAGTAATATCATTGACATGTTTGAATATTTTTTATTAGACTCGAGTAAAAATTCGCATAATTTCTAAAACTGTAGCGTCTCGTATTATCATTTTCTGAAACTCGTATATTTTCTGGCCCGCATGCGGGACTCGCAAGATACCGAACAACCTAAGGAACATGAGAAGTTATATGTCTCACTCTTCATCTTTCTTCGTAGAGTGAATTTTACTGTTAATTATGTATGAACACAAATGATGTAGCAGGTGTGCATGCGCACTTTTCACAAGTGATGAATTATTATATATATTTTTGAATATAATTATGTTTCAATTATATTGTCAACCGTATAGTAGTCAACTATGAAGAAATATGGCAATGAAAATGAAAAGGGAGGGGCAGGAAGATCCACAAATGTTGACTTGATTGTCACCACATGGTTTTGCTTAGAGAGTAATGGCGAGTGGCCGAGTGGGGAGGGGAGAAAAGTGAAAGAGAGATCATGATGTAGACGTTTACATTATTTTCTATGTATATATGGAGATATATATAGATGTACTCTACTAGCTGGTGGTGATGTTTTAGTTAATAAATTACACTGCGTTGGAACATCTCCTAGGAGATTAGAGAATTTTTAGATCAAATATTAATGTTATACAAATTATAAAAAATATATTCTTTAGTAAAAAATTTAAATAATCAAAGTTTATTTTATTAATAATATTTGTTGAATAACTATTATCTTAGTTATATATAATTTTGGTCAATTTAACATTTTTGGAGTTAGGAGTATCTATTATTCCACTAAATAAAATTTTAAATTGTTATTATTATTTTATTATTTTAACTAACTATTTTAAATATTATTTTAAAAATAATTTTAGATTACATTAGGTCTTTAGAACAAAATGATTTTGAATTTGGCAATGTAATGCGAAGGTTAGTATATTTCTTATTAAAATTATACAAATATATATTTTCGTGTTAGCATGTTTATTTTTGTATTTTACATATTACATTTATATATATAATATTGTATTTATATGTTTTTGTGTCGAATTTTCATATGATAATAAATATTTATATATATATATATATATATATACATATAAAAATGTTACAAGATTGACTTTTATGAAAAAAGGCATTAAATTGAAGTGTTGAAGGTTATTTATATTTAACTTGTAAAATAAAATCAAATATATTATTTCACAAAATATGTTGAGTTTTACAATATATATGATCTCCAATATATTCAACTAAATAATTTTGGGTTTTTTGAAAAATACCAAACTTGTTATTCTTTTTTGCAAAAATATTTATTTTTATTTTTATTTTGTAAAAATACGATTTTGAAAATTCTTTTTACAAAAATGGGATTTTGCAACCAATGCAACCTGACACAGCAACCACGAGAAATTTCAATTTTTTTTAAAAAAAAGTTGCATTGAGTTGCATTTGGTTACAAATTGTATATAAAAAAAATTGCATTTGGTTACGTGTAGTTGCAAATCGTATTTTTGTAAAAAATTTAAAAAATAGTAAAATCGCAAACTTTTTTTTAAAAATAGTATTTTTGACAAATACCCAATAATTTTTCATATACATTATATAAACTAGATAATTTATTCACGCTATGCGCGGTATTATAAAATTTAATCTATATAGTAAAATTTTGTTACATTAAAAAATTGTGTATATCAGTTATTTAAAACATTAAAATGTTAGTAGAGTGGTTTTGTAGGATTTTATATTACTCCCTCCGTTGCATAATTCTTGTTTTGGTTTGACTTTTCAAGGTTAAATTAATCAATTTTGACTAATAAATTAAATATATTACATAATAATATATGTTGAAAAAATATTATAATAAAATTTGATTATTCTATTTTATGAATCAATTTATAAATTTGTAAAATAAAAATAAATATTTTTAAATTGTTAGTTAAAATTAAATAATTTTGATTTTGAAAAGTCAAAATAAAAAAAATTATGTGTCAGAGAAACTAGGGAGTATATTTTAATGTTTCCCTTCACTCGAAAATTCATGGGTGGATGAGTGGATCAACCAGACCCCAACATAATTTGTTTACATGTACATTGATAATAAATTATAAAATAAAAATTCAAGACTTCCGTAAAATTTTATATGATGTGAATTATATATTAATATTTCATATAAATGTAGAATTATTTTTCTTTAATTTTCGAAAATTATTAAACTTTGTGTAACCGTTAAATTATAAAAAAATTGAAGTGTTAAAGAGTCCAAATTCAAGACTTCCGTCAATTTAAATTTTGATATCATGTTAAATCAGCGACTTGCGTTTATCCTGAACCTTAACAATAATTTGGTGAAGTATTTAAAAGGGCACGAGATAATGAATGTATAGAACTCAAGAGAAAAACGGAAGCGTAAACACGTGGTAGAAAATGTAATTGTGGTTTTGGTTTTATTGCTTTGCAGATTAGCTATTTTGATAGTATAAATTTCTGTGGTGTTCTTTCATCCTCTCGGCTCTCAAGTTGTAGGCGTAGCGCATATGCATGCATCTACTCAAAACTCACGAGCTTCAGCCAGCGCATGTATTATCTTGCAATGCCACTAACTAGTCTATATAGGGATATCATATCACAGATTCACAGACTTTAAATGGACATAGTCCTGTTATATAATTACACGAAACGCAACCAGCATCTCTCACAATCTTTTCTTTTTGACAGTTCCTTAATATTTTTAAGCTTACTCAAATTGTCTCTAATTTGAATGGTGCATAATTCAAAACTGTAGAATTTTGATAAAGTGCGTTATTTGATTCAGACATATCCCGAATAATTCCAGGCTGGGTCAATATCATTCGAATGCTTGTTAATTTGCAAGAAAAAGAAGGGACTTGGTTGTCTTTTCAGGAAATGGATGACAACGGCATTGAAATTAACCCCCCAACAAAAAAACATATGTATGGTGACAAACAATATTAACAATGGCCAAGTAAAATGGTTGGGTAAATATTCTTGAACAGAGACAGCCACTAATACTTGTTCAACAATTTTAATATTAGCTTCATACTCTATTAATATGTAGTCCTGTAAATATATATAATTGTTTGTTAATAAAATTTGAGTTTAACATGTTTGGTGAAGTTGGCTCGATTTATTTATTAATCAAATTTAAATTTAGATATATAAAATTATTTATATAATATCTATAATTTAATAATTGAAATCATAATTATATTTATAGCAATAAAAGAAGTTGACAATTTGAATTACATATACTAATACAAGATCACCAGAAGGGGAAAGAAAAGCAAAAAATTAAAAATTAAAAATTGATTTTGATGAAAAACAAACAACGTGCATAATTTAGTTATCTTCATTATTCAAAAAGTCCAGAAGCAATAGTAGTGCATTACACAAATTTTGTAATTTATAAAAATAAAATATAAGTAAAACCGTAAAATTTGGTATAACTAAAAATATCAACATCAAATATTTAATATACAATCTATAATTTCTGGAACAGTGCATGCGTGCATTTTCATGAATTTAAGATAAAGTTAATTATTAAAATTTGACATGAAAATATAGAACGATATAAAAAAATAAATGTAGAAGTTTAGCATTCTTGAATTTGATTTCGGTATGAGATTGTAAATTATATTAGGTTGTGCTTGAAAACTTGGATTTCATTTCAAATAATGAATTTCAAATGATAAAATTTTAGTCGTGATTTCAAATTCCCGTATTTGTAATGTCTTGGAATTTAAATTAATTCCAAATCTAAATTCCAATAACTACTCATGTTATTTGATCATCCAGATATTTCAAATGAAATCCATGTTGCCAACAGACCGTTAAATAAATTGGATTGTTTGAATAAAGTATATAAATTATTAGCGAATAGACTCTGGATTCTGTAATAAGTTCATATTCAATTTTTTTATGATGGAGTTTGAATATCACTTTTTACTAAATTATAAAACTTGATTCAAAAGAATTTCCAAGCTCAATTCGGATAAAATTTATCTAAGTTCAGTTAGAGGCCCAATATTAGGATGTATACTGTATTATTAAAATTGAAATAAGTAAAAATTTAATTGATTGTATGATAATTTGATATATTCAGTTATATTATAGTCGTTAGACATTTTAAAATATATACATCGTTAGATTTATCATTAAAAAAATATTATATTATTAAAATTGATATAATTAAAGTTTGATTGACTTTAATAATATAATATTTCAAAATAGTAATGATATTTTGTAAATACGTATAATTTTCCATAATTAAGGGAGTATAATAAAATTTAAATATTTTTAAGTAAAATATTTAAATTTAAATTTAAATTCAAAAATTTCAAAATTTCAAAATTTAAATGGAATCCAAAGAAAGACATTTTTGGTCGGGAGAATTGCACTCTCATAATTGTAGTGTAAAAAGTAAGTTCGAACGGAATGAGAAATAAATGAAATGAAAAATTACAAACAAATTTTATGGAAAAAAGAATGTACGAGTGAAATTGTGAATAAATATAATGGAGTTTAAATTTTCTAATGATGAGGATTGCAGAGAAAATGGTGGAAAAAATAGAATGGAGCATTCCTTCAAAAACACTTGAAATAATTTCGAATGAAATGAAAGAAGAAAAGAAAATTATAAACATTTTCTCTAATCAATTTAAAGGATTTTGTAGGTTCATGGATCAGGGTTTGACATAAGAAATATATAAATTTCATTTCATCCTCCTTTCATTCTAGTCTACCAAAGTGAACACACCCTCGAGTGTTTTTCACTTTTCATTTTGCTAATTCAGCCTAGTATTTCCGCTGCTAGATACATTTATTCTAGGCCCAATATAAATATATAATGGGAATATGGGCCCAAGTAGCTCGTTAGAAGAGCCCTTTTTGCAGCTGATTTTAATATATTTTTTCGAACCCATTTGCATATTGTTTAATCTTATCTAATGTAAAATTTTACGGGAGTATTATTTAAGATTATATTTATAAAAACGAAAATTTGGCCAAAAATTTGTCTTGGGTTCCCGTGACACACCAGACTGGGTAAGATTGATTTTGGGCTTGCAAAGATGTTTGTATTCTATTCATCCATTTCACTCTGTGTTGTTCGCACTAATAATAATCTGTACTCTGTAGTGTGTGTGTGTGTGTGTGTGTGTTTCTGTTAGTTACTTTGCAATCTGGTCCTTGACTTCACCTATGCAATTTGTAAATTGTAACTGTGACTATGAATTAGTGTAATTTGTTTATGTTTTTTTCTTGTATTGAATGAAGATTTTTACATTATGCAAGCTTTATACTATATGTGAAGAATGTATTTAAGGGGTAACACTAGGAATTTCCAGAGAATTTAAGTGTATAGAGTGTTGTAAACATACATGACCAATTGACCAGCATAAGTAATGTAGCTTTTCGGTTTTCACCATTTATACTACATCTTTTTTAGGGAAGAGCTTATCGAAAATGAAGGATTCTTGACATTGCTCTATAATTTTAGTTTTTTCTAAAAGCACTGAGCATATGTCTTCCAGTCATGTTTTTATTTCATTTCCGCATAATTATCTGGTTTTTTCCTGGTGATTGTAGTGTTATACAGGAAGTACTCTAGGAACATCTGAACAGTTACCTATAACCTATTGCATAACTTATCTTGCTTCGTGTCAGAGCAAGAATCCCCAGTAATGGTAAGAATCCCAGTAATGCGAATCGAGTTTATTTTCTCATGGAATACAGTTAGTTGGTCTAGTATGAGAACTCAAAATGTTCTTGTACGAGTTAGGCATGGATAATTATCAGTTCTAATTCTGTTGATTTCACTGAATCTCGTGATTACTTTCTTTCTTGTTCTAATATAAACTCTCTTTTTCTACTCTAATTTATTTGAACTCTGATCTAACGTTTATATTTTATGAATCTAGGAAAGTTATGACAATTGTGTATCATAGCATTTGATGCAACCTTCAACCCAGAAACTTACTCCATCCTCCATTTAATCTTCTTGTCTTCTTTTGAATTTTACTCAAAATTCATTAATTACAACTCTCAAATCTTTGTTTTTCTTTTGAATTTCTATTTCCCAATTTTTTTCCCGAAAATCTCTAGGCGGCTATAGTATCCCAAATAGGTCAGAAGATATATAAATAATCACTCTGCTCTCTATCATAAAATTCAGAGAATTTACATCGAAATAAAAAGTGCTGATATGTAGCTTAGTTCTACTTGATTAGTTGATTTTACCAGGTTCAAGTCAGTACCTAAATTGCACAATGAAAAACCACATAAATCTGAGATCTCATCGAAATTTTCTTGTAGAGGGGATTAGAAATTTGGAATTTAATAAAATAAACATTTCAAATCTGTTTAAAATAATTGTAAAACATAATCTTCTCAATAATATGATTGTTGCATCTATTTAATGCTGCGATATCTGATTTCTTGTGATTTTACGAAAATTCTCAACTATATTTAAACACCTTTCTCTTATACTACGAAAGCTTACCTGGAGACCATATTCTCTCACTTGGATTCCATTTAATCAGAACTAGAATAATTTGTCATATTTTTGCATGTGCGGATATGACAATTGAGGATTTTGGCCATCTTGATGGAAATTTGGCAAAAGTTTGCATATGGAGATATCTAGTTACGTTGATTATTTCAGTATAAAATCACAACAATTCTTGATAAACTCTGGAAATATTTAAGAGAAACAACTTTCAAGGTGATATATAATTTCACCATCTTCTGGTCCCCTTGTGTTCTTAAGGACCATGACTTGAAAACCATTCCAGAATGTAACACTAGAAGTACCAATATTAATACTGAATTGCATTATCTGGACATTGTGACGTAGTTTTCTGCTATGCAATTTGGCCTGCTATGTGTACACTTTTCAATGAATACAAGAAAGTAAATTGGAGGAACAAATACATCTTGCTGGCTATCGTTAGGGTGTGAAAGTAGTAATCTTTAGGTTTTTTGCAGGTATGGCTAATGATGGAGAAATGAAGGGAGATAAACTTGTACTAAGGGGCCTCAAGTTTCATGGCTACCATGGGGTTAAGGAAGAAGAAAAGAAACTTGGTCAGAAATTCGTGATTGATGTAGATGCTTTGATGGATCTTCGACCAGCTGGTGTATCTGACTGCCTGTCAGATACCATCAGTTATACTGATATATATCGGTGAGGATGCAACTTTTGCTTGTCTATTATGAAATGAAATTTTATTGTTGCACGACTCCACTGTATTGCTTGGAAGCATATAGTTTCACTTCCACTAAGTTGAGGCATTGAAATATACTTATTTAGTCGGGCATTTCTTATAACAATCATCCTAGAGCTTTCTTGTTGAGGCTAATATTGTAAGTTTGAATACGAGAACATATTCAGCTTTCCCCAAATATTATAAATAACCTATGCTGAATTGACCTTCTGCTCTGCAAAGAATGCATAGAGAAGAGCAACAAGTTTTATTTTTTGCTCAGTTTTCTCTTTTCAAAAACAGTTTTATTTGATATATGGGTCCTGGTCCTTGACGATCGCATGTCAGGGACCAGTTATGTAACAATCTGTTTTTCTACTGTTAGATCGAGTAGCGGATGGTCCGGATTAAAAAAAAAGTTTTTAACGCTCCTCGGAAATTTTCCGCAGATAGATGAGGCTCCTCAGGTATTTCCGCAGAGCGTCGTCTCCACTCTGTGGAAATTTTCCAAGGGGAAGGTAGTACCTATTTGCACCTATTATGTCTCGTGTCCGCTCAAAGTATTTAGCAATAGTCGCTACAATACTGGGTGATGGCCTCCAATTACAATGCTTTAACATAGCAAATCTCTTTTTCATGGCATTAATAGCTTTCTCCATATCTTGATTTTTCACCCATCCTTCCATGAGTATCTCCCATGTATTGTAGTTTGGTTGCTCACCTCTCTCCAATGTCCGAAGATGTAAGGCTTCTGCTTTTTCTGTATTTCCATTTCTCATGTATGCGCCTAGAGAGATATTGGAAACTCTAATATCATATTTCCTACATTGTGACTCCCGCCCAGTAAAAATCTCCTCAGCTTCATTAATATTGCCAAACTTCATCAGGATGACATTACATGCAGAGGAATATTTTGATAATCTACCCTATCCTTGGAAAATTTCCACGGAGTGGATACGGTGCTTTGCGGAAAATATCCGAGAAGCCTCACCTATCCACGGAAAATTTCCGAGGAGTGTTAAAAAAATTTCTTTTAATCTGAACCATCCACTACTCAATCCAACGGTAGAAAAACATATAGTTACGTAATTGGTCGCTGACATGTGATTGTCAGGGACGAGGACCCTTGATATATTTAGCACCCTTCTGTTTCAGTTGAATTTAAGGTTATCTGTTTACGCATTTGTCATATTATTGTTTGTAGTGGTTAGACTTTTGAGGCTTATCCAAGTAATTTTGCTGATTATGAAAAGCTTGTGAAACAAAAACCTTAGATTTCCTTTAATATCCTCTAATATGATCTACCTTCCTGTTTCTCTACAACCTTAATTTGTTTTGGTACAGTAATTTAGTTAATTGCACATCATTGAGATATGTATAAAGTTTAAATGATTCACAGCATTGTTAAAGAGGTCGTGGAGGGAACGCCTCAAAATCTCTTGGAAACAGTAGCCCAACTCATTGCATCAGCAACTCTGACCAAGCACCCACGGGTATCTGCTGTCCGAGTGCAGGTTCAGAAACCTCACGTCTCAGTTCCTGGTCATATTGACTTCTTGGGTGTTGAGATTACCAGATACAGAAGTATTGACGGTCCAAAATAAAGTTTTGTTGCAACTGAATGCAATTTAAATTTCATCGTCGTGTAATAATTATGTGGCTTTGTTTTATGAGAGAATGTGCAAATTATGCAGCTTTGTTGTAATGGATTTGTTTGAGAATGTACATCGCAATGCAATGACATGATATTATAATTCACTAGTGATAATTGTAATCTGGATAAATTTGCATGGAAGATCAGTAGTGGATGAATGCATCTTTCTGCGTATGCATATGTATATTTGTAACAGATAGTAAGTAGCCTTACTTTTTAACAAATATTGTGAAAGTTGTTCGGAGAACTATTCTGGTGGAGTGGTCTCAGGTCTTGGCCAATGTGAAGAGTGAAATATTAGATCCAGAAACAAGAATCATCGGTTATTATTTTTATTAATTTATTAATTTTATATAAATATATATAATAAATTTATTTATTTTAATAATCGGTTTTTTTGGGTTCGGTTTGAACTTATAACCGGAACCAATCAAGCGGTTACGTTTTTAATTTTTCAGTTTCAATTTTTATCGATTTCGGTTTGGTTTCAATTTTATTTTGGTTTTTTCTCAGCCCTAACTATTATGCATGGCCAAGGATTAGAACTTGCTCCAGATTATATGACTTCATCTTAGTTTCGAAGAGAAACAAGGCTGCCATTATATGACAATCTATCCAACCAACAATTGTACTGGGCTACTAGATGCATTTTTTCGACAAATGTCAATTCACATCTACACATCTTAATTTCCAAAACCATAGAAGATGCCGTGTGTAAGATGTTTATTTTTCCGAACAATTGTGTTATGCTAGGTCAGGAGAAAGAAAAGGTATAGAATGTCGTGTTTGGTCACGAAAATGGGAAAAAAATAAAATTGAATGTAATGAATGAAATTAAAGGAAAATTATTGAGATAGGACGGAAACTTAAAAAACATGATTGAAAATTTTCTCTTGGGTTGTGAGTAAAATGAGTATAATGGAAAATAAAATATTTCATCCTCAAATTGAAGGGTTTGAACTTTAAACTATATTTTATGTTATTAAAATTTAAAATGAGTTGGAGGCATAATGTAAATTTTAAATATTTCTCTTTTCTATATTATAGTTTAAATTTAATTTCTTTTATCCCACTCATACACAACATTAGCATGTTGACTGCCAGCAAGTTCTTGAATATACATCATTGAATTAGTGTGGTAGATATTGGTGTGGACCTGCAGCCAGTTACTTGATTGAGCAAATGCCATGAGAAAGAGATTTGTGGGTCATTAACAGGTAATATCATATGATCTTGTATATGCTCCAGCAGTTAAATGCAGGTGAGCTTTTTTAATCGCACTCGAGTCAGCAGTGATTTCGACTTGAACAAAGTGATTATATCATGATTCCAGACCTTTACTATCGCGTAAAGATATAACCTAACAGCAACTCTGATGACATCTCTAAATGAGTTCCTAAATTCAGAAATAGAGAATATGACATAAAATATAATTTCAACAATATCCTGGTGATTCCATGAATCATTAAGATATTCTAAATTTACTAGGCATGGACTATTAATAGGGATCCTTTAGGATATTCTAGTGAATAAAAAATTAATTTCTCTTCCTTTTCTCACATCTTTTCTCTTTCCTCATTTTTAACACTATTTAGATTCAAATTTGTTATTATTATAATAATAGGGAATATTGTTGAAATTGACATGCAAAATTTATTATCTAAATCACTAGAATTCATTATTTTATAATATTTATAGGAAATCAACTTAGACACTGTTGAACTTAATCTAAACAGCATTATACTAATAGAGTGTCTTAAATCTTAATTAAGATTAGGCAAAGCTCAATTTGTGGTAACCATGACATGAGATAGATTTATTTATTGAAGCATCGATATTTTTAATTTCAAATCATCAAAAAATAAAACTTGTAATGCAAAATTTTTAATTTTATTTAGTTTTATGTCTTATACCATAATGGTGATGTCATACATGGGATTAACAAAAAATGAAAGTCCAGATTCAATATACTAAATATATCGATTTTATTTTACAACAACGAAATCCACCGTTTTAGAATTTAGAAATAAGATATAGAAAATGTACAATTCAAGTATATAATAATACAAGCAAGGTAAAAAAATAACCGAGTTATAATGATAAATCTTAATATAATAAGTCTTAAATCAAATTGTGATTTTTACCGTTATTTTGAGATCAAATCATTTTTATTAATTTATCTTAATTATGTATTTATACTAGTTAAAATATAATATTTTTATTATGGTGGGATCTAAATAAAGTATTAAATTATTAAGATCAATTATTTAATCACGTTTTGTTGTATTTAAACTATAACCTTATTGAAGAATATTTTTACATTTTGAAAACTGTGAGGTCCCACATTGATACTCCAATATTATTTTCAGTTATTTAGAGTATCTCCAACGTCACTCACCTATTAGCTAAAATAATAACGTGACACTACCTTTTACATAACTTTAATAATTTTTAAACTCAAACCATGACTCCTAAACTAAAATTTTACCTAACAACTTCTCCATTATCTAGATTTAGCTCATATATATCTATAAATTATACATGATATCTAAGGGGTCGTTTGGTTCATAGAGTGGTTTAGGGTTGGAATCAGGAATCGGGTTAAGGTGGTATGTGTACGAAGATATCACGTGTTTGGTTGAATGATGGAATCAATTTAGTAATTTAATATATTTTTTAATAAATAAAAAAACATGTGCAATTGATACGAAAAATTAATCACTATTATTTATTAAATATTAAACAACATCATTATAAAAATTTTATTTTAAAAATTAACATGTAACTTTATAAATAAAAATAAAAGTAGTAAAATTTTGATTTGATTTTTCGTACTCTCATCTCATATTCAGCTCCCCCTAAGGTATCAGAAACACATACCTTATGGGTTTGAAGTATGTATTTTAAAATTAAAAGTTTTTAACCAAACACCATGTATGAGTTTGGAATGAACGAAACTCATACCTGATACCTAGAAGTTCCGAACCAAACGACCCCTAAAACCTATTGTATCCACTCATATCATGACACATGGCCAATTTCATATGCTCTTATATATATTTATTAATTAAAATAATTATAAAATATTATCTTTAAAAATATAACCATTTAATATAATTAATTAATAAAAAATAAAATTTTACTTAACTTTATTAGAATTAGAATTATATAAATATATTCAGCTACAATAAATTAATAAAATTTTAATTTAATATTGTACATATGTGATTACATATTTACTATCATTAATAAAATTTAATTTTTATGAAAAAATATTATTCAAAATATAACTAACCATTATACTCATTATATTATATTATATTAGTCAATTAATTATTCAAAATAATAATAAAATATTATTTTTAATATAACTAACTATGATAGCTAATGACACCGGAGTAAAACCTCTTACAAATTCGATAAATTTTTAACTAATCATATTTTAACTAATGTCATTGGAAATGCTCTTAACACCTCAAAATTAAGTATTAACTAGTTAAAACATATTATTATATTAATCCATCATTCCTGTTGTGTAATTTAAAAATAATTTTAAATACCAAATTGAAATCTCTGCTCATACTTTGCATATATAAAGAATGCAAATTGCCAACATGTTACGTTATTTAAGATTTGCATAGATGTATATTGATGAGAAATCCAGGTAATAGAATAAATTCATGGACTTCCTCCACAAAATGATAGTTGTCTTTGTCTCCCTCCACATCACATGATGGATGATTCTTTTCCTCAATCATTCCTTTTCTTTTTTCACACGATATTTACAATTTACTCACTTCCTCATTTGATTTTTAAACAATGCATTATTTCAAAAAATAAATGTATTTTATGCTCTTTAACTTTGAACTAAATACATTTTATTATTTATATTTTATTTAATTACATTTTGTATACCCTATGTTCCCCTATATTTCCAACGGGCTATCTTGCACCCTGAATATCTATCTAATAAACTTTTTTTAATATATATATAGTTTTTTTTATTAAATATATAAAGAAAAGGGACGAAAGGAGAAAATATATGAAACGATATTTATGATTTGATCAGGGAGAAAAACTGAAACAGAACACGTTGGAACGTGTTGATGTGTATGCAGCAGGAGACAAGTGGGGCCTATAAACTACTCCTATTCATCCAAGGATCCAACCCAAACCACAGGCGCGGATAGAACAACATTATTAAAACTATTTACTATCTTTATTATAATTAATAAATTATTATTATTATTATTGGTATTATATATTGATTTTGTTTATAGTTTGTATTTTTCAATAAAAATTGTCAAAAGTTTCGTATCCTCCTGTATCTTGTTTTTTTATTCCTTGTCATTTTCTTTAAATCTTTAGTTGTTTATCTCAAAAATAGAAAAATATTCAGAAAACCATTCTAGGAATGGGAACTGTTATCAGGCTTTTATTATATAATTTAATTTGCACTATCTTTCATTTATAGTTTGTAATTGATCAGTATTGTATACCTGCATAGTGCATAGACAATAAGCTCTTAGCTCCGTGTAATATTAAGAGCCTGGGCAAGCTTTGTGTCGGGGCTTTAAAACTGTTTTTGACATTAAACTGAAAAATGTAATAGACTTAAATTTTGAAAATAAATCAAAAACTGACTTAAAACCATACCTGGATATTAGGTACTTTTTTCAATAACTTATTTTTTTTGTTATTTTGATTAAAATTATCCATATGTCATAAATTATTCATAAATCACATTTATTTTTATTATTATATTTTTTAAAACTCATAAATCACTTATAATAAAAAATTATCAAACATACATTTTAAGCTTCCACTTATAAGGTATTTTAAGTCCTAAATCACAATTTTAAGTTTGATGAAACGGACTCTAAAACTACATACATAGTTAACATCCTTTCCTCTCTCTTTTTTTCCTTATAAAAAAATGAAATCAATTATATAGAAGAACTGCTTAAGAATCACTTGTCAAAAGATAAAAAGTTTTTAAAAAAAATAATATATCACAATAGTATTTAAATTGAAACCTTTTGACCTACTGATTAGTTGCCTACTTTTGACTTGACCAAAATATGAGACTAGCAGCATAAATGGTTTTGATTTCCATACATATTTTTAGTAGTTATCTAAAAAGATTTTCATTTCAATAAAATAAAATAAAGATATTGTATAATAACCATGCTATAACAACTATGTTTGAGAACATAACAAAAAAAAGACTAATTTTTAGTAAACACGACTCTGTATTTACTTGATATTTAGGGTCATAATTATTACAGTATAAATTAATATTATATTATATAGAGCTTTAATGAAATTCAAAACCGATTCAATGACATTAGTGATAATCAAGATATCAAATATATTACTTTATTCTATTGAATGATACCAATTATGTTCAATATAATTATACTTATTTTGTGAAATCATAATATTACAGATATGAAAACTTAGCAGTTGATTTTTACTGAAATCAAACACTACATATGATAAAAATGCTTCTGTGAAAAAATTGGTGATCAAATTATCAAAATGTGGAGTAAAAAACTGAAAGTTGTGTGCAGTTACAACTTAGAAAAGGTGGGTTGGTTAAAAAGGGGGCAGTTGTGTGTTTGAAATTTACCAATATTGTTCACCAATCTATTACATATTATCATCCCACTACATCTTTTAAAGCCTGTCTCTTTCTTAAATTTCCCAGCTCTTTTTGGAACCACCACCCCCCCTTTTCCACTCTGTGTAGTCACACAAGAACCAAACATACATACAAAGTTGTTTCAAGTTCTTTATTAAGTATCCAACAATTGTTTGCAACTGATTGCAAATTTGGAAACTTTACAAGGGGTATGTATTATTACTACTTCTTGCTCTTTTTCATTTGATTTTTTATTTATCTATTGTTATTCTTCATTTCTTAGTATAATTGAATCCATGATCCATTATTTTCATTGGTTGGCAAGAAAATGTCAGGATAAGGAATAATATTGATGACCCTATTTCATTCAAGATGTTATCTTTTTTATATAAAAAAAAATTGTTTGTTGGTGCTTTACTGACTAGAATGAAAGCCATTATTTTGGATGATTTGAAACAAATAATTGCTTGCTCTGTATGACATTGAGATGTATTGAGTAGAGACTGCCTTCAATTTTATGTTTATATGATTCAATCTGAACAATCAAGTTTGTCTTTTTTCCCAATACAAGAATTTTGCACTTAATGGAATCAGGAATTGGGATCGGATCAGTGGATGAAAGTGTTGTCGTAGATAAAGCTATTGTAGGAGATCCCATTTTCGATGTTAAGAAAGAGGAGGGTGAAGAAGTTTTCTGTGCCCAAGGAGATTCTCAAAATGCTGTACAAGGGCTTGACTTGTCATCTGGGACTGTTTTAGAAAGTAAAATGTCGAATCCCAAACAAAGCAAAACTTCCAAGAGGCCTACATTAAATAAAGCAAATACAATGCTTCGTAAGGAAAAGCCAACCCTGACCCAGACTCGATCTTTCCCTGCTAAAGGACTTCGTGCAAATGCTATAAGCAAAAGTGTTGATGGTTACCTGACGCAATCCAATGTCAAACATTCTGGAGCAAATGGGTCAAAAGGCGAGGCAAGGTTAGCAAATGGGACAGCTGCTTCAGTTTCTCGGCGAGCATCCACTGGAGTGAGCACAAAGGGAGCAGGCAGAAGTGCTGGTTCAGTATCTATTAGGCAAAGTACTTCAACGTCTTTGCCAAGTGTGCGTCAGTCTATGGTACAATTTTACATTTTGTAGTCTTTTATATTTTTACTTCGGAAAGAAAATTATTTTTTCGGTCATCATGTGCCTGTTTTTCTGTTCAATGTCAGTCCCAAAAGCCTGTTTCCACAAATGGAACTGCAAAATGCCCTCCACCTGAAGGCTTCTCGTAAGTAGCATCATATGACTACATATATTGGTCAACTTTGATTGTGTGAATCTTGTTGGCACTATAATGAACTGACGCATGCAAAGTGCATCCTATTATTTATACACTTATACGTAATCGCTGATTGTTGTTTGGTTCTGTTCGTAAATTCAGATCAGCTGATCAACCTCCACAATCTAATAAAGTGACACTGTCATCTACTGAGGAAGATGGCCATTCTACTAACTCATCGTACTACTTTCTCTCTCTCATGTTTTCCTTAAGAACTTGCGTTCATGTTTTTAAGCATATATGGTACCTTTAACTTCTACTACACTGATGCTGTTATGATATCTTGTATTATTGTTAGGAAAGTTGCTGCAGGTCATAGCAGAAGCAGTGGTCTTGGATTTTCCTCTAGGCTGGAAGAACGCGCAGAAAAGCGAAGAGAGGTAGATTATGACTTTGATGCATTTAATTTCCTTCTTTTGATGGCATATAAAACAGATCAGTGACTTCCCTTTTTCTTTCCCAGTTCTTTTCAAAGATAGAAGAGAAGATACATGCTAAGGAAGAGGAAAAAAGTAGCATGCAAGAAAAATCCAAGGTGCTTGCATTGACATTTAATTTTCAAATTTCATGTTCCTATTGCACAATTTAAAGCCTTTATTTTTTGTTACATTGTTTATAATTTCGTGCTATACACTGTGTTTCTGGTTCATTGTAGGAAAGCCAAGAGGCGGAAATAAAGACATTAAGAAAGAGTTTGAAATTTAAAGCTGCACCTATGCCAAGTTTTTATAAAGAACCTCCTCCTAAAGTTGAGTTGAAGAAGGTGATCTGTCTCCATCTTTGATGCTATTGCTACTTATCGTCTGTCAACATATACATTTCTTCCCACCTCTTTGCAATTTAATGCAATTGTAGAGTCTACCTTTGTGACATCGTGAATCTTTACTTCTTTTACTCCTTTTTACCCTTTCTTTTTCCATATATATCTTGTAAAAGAGTTTTTTTTTGAAATTAATGAATTTAGCGCATTATAGTGCAGTTAGTAAAGGCCAGCTTCTCCTTATCTCTATCTGTTGTAGTAGTAGTAAACACACCTTTAACTGGTAACTATCAATCACCACTTTTAAGACTTTTTGTTAAATTCATATGTTGCAGTCATTTTCAATATTTGTATGATTAAAATTGCTGCTATCACCATTGTTTACCATGGAACATTAATATTTTATCGCATCTAGTTACTTTTATTGCTATGCGACTACTGCAGAGCACAATTTATTGCAATTAAGAGTGAAAATGATATCTCATAACTTTCTCCGTAATTATTGTTTGAGTTGGCAATTTAAATTTTTATACAAGTGTTTGTGATCAACCACTCATGAATGGTCAAATCTTTAGTCGATATTGGGCAACCTTATTCCTTAACTATTACTTACATATATCATAAAGAAAGAAATTAATGTTGGACTTTGCCTGGTATGATTTCGACATAATTATGTAAGTTCCTAATTTTTGTTTAAACATTTCCAATGTTGGGTTTAGCTTGGTATGATTTCTGAGATACATATTACCTGTATAACTAGTTTCCAATACTATGATCATTTAATAGTGCAAGTTCTGCTACAGTTGCCAACATATAACATATTAACACTAATTCACCTAAGATTTTATCAAACCCAATTTTCTTGTCCAAGATTTACTTCCTTGACTCTCATAAACTAAGACAGCAACATCTAGACTACAGTGTTTGTCAATCGAATCTCCTTTGCCTATGCACTTATATTTTATATCAGACTCTCACACAGCATTTCTTTTTGGTGTCCCCCTACACTGTAATAGATGCCAACAACACGTGCAAAATCTCCAAAGCTTGGAAGAAGGAAAAGCTCTGGTGGTGCAGTAAACAGCTCCTTGGAAGGTGGATCAGGTGTCAACCCTCAGTTAAGCAGAGAACATGACAAGTCAACAAAGAAAACAACTCGGAAATCCCTGTCTAATGTTCACTCACGGGAATCTGTTTCTGCTAAATCTGAAGGAGAGTATGGCAAGTTGAAACAAAAGGCAACAGTAGCAGAAGGTAGAGTTGAGAAATCTAGCGCAAATGAAGAGGAAGAAATGAAAAGCCAGTCTGTAAACCCCTCTGGCCTTGAAGACATAGTTGGTAAATTCAAAAATATTTCTTCCCAGGATGATGAACTGCTTGTAAATTCGGCCAGTCCTGCCCAAGATGATGAAATAATTGTGAATTCAGCCGGTGCAGAGGTTTCACATGCCTAGCTTGCTTTTAAAGGTTCAAATACATAATTTTGATCATTTCGAAAATTGTACTTAACAGGTATTTATCATTTTATGGTTTCTTTGGAAAGATATTTATCAATTTTTATATCTTATATTGTATATCATGTTTTTTTTCTTGTCCAAATCTGGAAGAGTTGTTGAAGAACATTTGAAATGTAGCAGCTTCATTGTATAATATATTACTGTTGATTTTCTGTTTCAATATAAATCTGGATCTTGTGTATTTATTAGCTAGCTTTATACAGTATTGAATACTCGTTTCTCTTTTTTCCATTAGAAGGGAGTATATATTCCAGCTTCTGAGTCGTGACCTTGTTACAAAATGCACGACCTAAAGCCAGCTTAAGCTTCCTTTAGATTTTATTGCTTTAACCTTTTCTTTTTTGACAAATATTTTATTGCTTTAACCTTGTGTATTAGTAATTTTTATCAATTTTTTTAAGTGTTAGCATGACACAGAACTAACACGTTTAAAATACGAAAATAACCCGAAATTCGAAATTATAACCTTGCCTCGTAGGAGGAAGGGCCACCAGTAATCCTAAATCTCGTTAATCTTAAAACAAAACTGCTGAATCTCGTTAATCTTAAAACAAAACTGCTAGGTGCATACAAAGGGTTACATAAAATTTTAAAAAAAATGACATGGAATTGTCAGATATACATATTTTTATTAGAATTGTCCATCATTAACTCATTATACTTATTTAAGTTTGACCATGAATTAGTTTCACTTTTATTTATTATTTATTTTTAGTTTAAAATTTTAATATAATTTATATTTTATATTCCCGTCTTTAACACTAAATTATATATATATATATATATATATATATATATATATAGGGTCCTGCTCAAATAGAAAATAACTTAGAATAGAAAATAGAAAATAAGATCTACACCACATATTCAATCTAATCTAATGGCAAAGGGTGCATCCACACACAAATCAAATACACCCTCATACACCCAATTCCACATAATCCCTCCGTTTTTAATTTGATTTTTCCCGTTAATTAGTGAAGTTTTTTTCAAATCTAACTTCACCACATTTTTCTCCATCTCCCAACAATCAGTTTGCATACCATATGTGATATATTCCGGTGACTTTTATTTTTTCGACGATTTCCATTATTTTTTGTGAACCCAGGATATATAATTTAGTGATTTCTGTAATACAAATTAGTGATTTCTATAATACAAATTAGTGGTTTCTGTAATATAATTTAGTGATTGAAGTTTGAATCTGATAAGTGACGAATTTATTTTAATTATAAATTATATTTGCCGAAATATAGCACATATGGTATGAAAACTGATCGTTAGGAGATAAAAAAAAATGTAGTGAAGTTAGATTTGAAAAAAACTTTGCCAATTGACGGGAAAAATCAAATTAAAAACGGAGGAGAATAGATGGGATTGTGTGTGTGAGGGTGTATATAATTTGTGTGTGGGTGTGGCAGGTATAATGATAAGATTTTCTATTTCTCATTTAAGCTATTTTCTATTTGAGCAGGACCCTATATATATATAGGCAATCAATCAAATAGAAAATAACTTAGAATAGAAAATAAGATCTAAACCACATATTCAATACTCCCTCCGTCCCGGCCAAATGATTTGGTCCGGGCACGGAGACCAAGGATAGTGGGTGTAATAGTGATTTTATTGTTAAAATAAATGAAATAGTGGGTGTAATAGTGTAAAGTGTTGAAAAAGTGGAGTGAAGTAGTGGATGTAATAATATATTTATTGTTAAAAGTTACTATTTTTAGTAATGTAAAGAATTGGGTGGGACGTCCCAAAAAGGAAAGTGTAAAGAATTGGTTGGGACGGAGGGAGTATAATCTAATGGCAACGAGGGACACCCACACACAAATCAAATAGACCATCACACACACAATCTCATATAATCCCTCCGTTTTTAATTTGATTTTTCCCGTTAGTTAGTGAACTTTTTTTTTAATCTAACTTCACCACATTTTTCTCCATCTCCCAATAATCAGTTTGCATATCATATGTGCTATATTCCGGTAACTTTTATTTTTCCGGAGATCTCCATTATTTTTTATGAACCCAGGATATATAATTTAGTGATTTCTGTAATACAAATTAGTGATTTCTATAATACAAATTAGTAGTTTCTGGAATATAATTTAGTGATTGAAGTTCGGATCTGATAAGTGACGAATTTATTTTAATTATAAATTATATTCGTCGAAATATAGCACATATGGTATGGAAACTGATCGTTGGGAGATAAAGAAAAATGTGGTGAATTTAGATTTGAAAAAAACTTCGTCAATTGACAGGAAAAATCAAATTAAAAACAAAGTAAAATAGATGGGATTGTTTGTGTGAGGGTATATTTAATTTGTGTGTGGGTGCGGCGGGTATAAGGATAAGGTTTTCTATTTCTCATTTAAACTATTTTCTATTTGAGTAGGACTATATATATATATATATATTGGTAATATATTGAAGTAGGCTTCTTTCTTGGGGTGCTTTTATTCTCCGTTTTATTTAATATATAAAAATTATAACTAGGAGGTCAGCAAAACTGCAGCTAGAACGGGGGAATAAATCAAAGAATAAAAATTATAATCAATCTTGTGCGAGTGTGCTAGGTTGTCAGTCAACCATGCAGGCTTTTAAGCAGTTGCACTAATATGAGGATATGGCCAAAAGTGGTTCTTGAACTTGTTTGCGACTACTTATACCTATCTTCTACCATCAACTGCACACATGTAATGTGCTGCATCTTTTAACTGGATCACTAATCATATTTTTCTTCTCCTGTATATCCTTTTTGCATTGTTTCTATTGTAATTCTTCTGTTAAAACAAGTAAAAAAAAGTAATAGTAGTAATGCAGTTGGTAGGCCCATTCTTGGACTTGCCCAAGTGCTTTTGCTATATGGGCAGGCTTGGCCCAGTCTACCTGTCACTGATTAGCCGTTTCACTTCCAAGCAGCGTGGCGCGGTTTGGTGCGTTTTTGGTCTAAACCGTACCGTAACCACTCAAGTGCGGTTTTAAAAAATAGAAATTAAAATCGAATAAAATATTATTGGTTCGGTTTTAAAAATTGGGTTCGGTTTTTTAATGGTGCGGTTTCGGTTTTAAAATATATTTTCACGTTTAAATAATAAAAAAATATGTAGTTAATATTTTTGTAGTATCCTACATTAAATTTGATATTATATTATGTCATGAATCCTTGTATATACAAAATACTAATATTATTATTACTAACAAAATAAATGAATAGGACTAATTTTGCTTAGAAAGACACTGATTAATATATATTAATATATGTTTTTATTAATACAAGACTTAAGGTAAGTATTACTCGTAGATCTATGAATACACGCTTCTTTTATTAACTATTAAATAAGTAATTAATTAATTTATAATATTACATTAATTTTATAATTTAATAATTACAATAAAAATAATATATATTAATTTGGTGCGGTTCAGTTTTTAATCGGTTCGGTTTCGCATAAAAACCAAAACCGAACCAACAATGTGCGGTTTTAAAAATTAAAAACCGTAACCAAACCAATAACCAATAGTGCAGTTTGTATTGATGCGATTTTTGTGGTTTTCAATTTGGTTTCGGTTTGCGGTTCGGTTTTTGCTCATCCCTACTTCCAATTGGCCCGTAATATTTGTTGTCATGTATGTTTGTAGAAAGAAAGCTAAATTAGCAGGAGGCAAGGTAGTCAGTCCCCTTCGGCTGTTGAAGATCATCAATCATTCAACTAATCATCAACAGGGAACATGTGAAAATTCCCTCCGTTCGTTTCTTCAAAGCTAAATTAGCTTCTCTTTTTCCTTCAATTAGAATTAACAATTATTGTGTCACTGATATTTTTTACCTTTTTACATAATACACTACAATATATGCATCTACTTCCTTTGCTTCAAAGTTATGAAAAATTCTTGGCACCTTCTGAATTATATCATCTACCCACCTGCCTTTATTCACCAAAGACACTACACCAGCAACACAATTAAAAAACAATATAAACACGACCGGGCAGGCAGTCACCGGCCATTTCCATTTCTCCAAACATAAGATAACACCACCGAGAATATAATAAAAGAATAATGTAACTAGTGTTATATTGACTCGCAGGCTATTGATGCACAAACAATAGTGTTAAAAACAAAACAAAAAAAACTAGAAAGAACACACAACTGCCAGATACCGAGTACCAAAACATGTTCTTCGAGGATTTTTATATTTGTGCATACACAGAAGAAGAGTCAAAAAAGAAAGGAAAAAAAACAAACATAAATACAGCAAAAAAATGATGAGTAATTACAGTATTTATAACCAACGAAACTTATATCTTTTGAGGGTTCACTTCAATGCAAGCAAATCCTTTCCCTTTATTTTTTACTCATGCACCAGGATCATCCTAAAAATTGCAATATCATTTCAACAGAGAAAACACTAAGCCAAACAGAGGCACTAATGTACTCGGTACATATGAACAGTAGAATGCTGATGAATATATAATTTTACCTTGCTGCATTGCTGTGTTTGATTATTCCTTGTTTTGTAATTTCCTTAAGTATATTTTTCAGTGGCAACTATTGAAATGAGAATCATGTCCAAATACCCCAAGCACACTACATGTTACTTCCATCAACTTGCCTGTTGCAAACAAAAACAATAAAATATTGCTGTTAGACAGTCCGCCAGAAATAAATTATTAATCACAAGCATTGCAACTTTTTATAATATACTGTATGATCAGGCAATTATCATTTTAGTAAAAAAAACTGCTTAAAAGTTAGTGAGCCACTACGTGCTAAATCAGCATGTTATAATTAACTCTTTTCAGAAAACATATAAAAAATCTTGCATACACCACAAGAAAGACTTGGTATAATCATATTCGGGAATCAAAAGAAAATTAAGAATCACAATAGACAATTGTCAAGCCTCCGGTATAAGAGGGTGAACTTAGTGAAGTGTACTGAGCTGACCAAAGTTCAATGGGATGGAACCTGTACGTTCTCTAGATTCTTACAGTTTTAGTCTAAAAATAAGTGGAACTAATTAGGTAAAGAGAAGAGAACAAAGACCATGAAGAACTGCAACTTCATGCAGTGGAACAAAGATTCAACAAGTAAATAAGCAAATGCAAATAAAATCCAATAGGATAAACATAATAATGTTCGTAAAATAAAGCATTGGAAAAACAGGCTGTCTACTAGGGTTGAATTTTACATGTCCATGACAGCTGAACTAAGCTGGATTAACCATACAAACCATACTTAAGCTAGCAAAAGTGCAAAACTAATATGCATGAGCTATATGCAAGGAACTCCTAAATGGCACAGTTCCTAATGTATTATTAGCAGGACCCTCGCCAATTCTTAACTGTGACTTAACCAAAACCATTTATTCAATGCCACAGATCATATGAATATATGATCATATAGCAGCATAGATATGGTCCAAACACATATCCTGTGGATAACAAACCAAAAGTCAAAAGGAACTATATTACAATAATTAATTGAAATATTCTACCTAATACATATAAACCATGGTTTTCCAGAACATAAAACAACATTTATGATGAGGCAAGAATTGATTGGCTTGTGGTAAACAAAATAAGCATACAAAATAAAGATAATCAGCCAGCCAAAGCCAATGTCCATTTTGCAAATTTTTATTAAAAGCAAAAAGTAGGAATGATATGCACTGTGGACAACTTAAAATAATTTAAGATGGCCCAACACCACCACTACCAATATCAATCAACATCATATTTGCTGCAATCCAGCTATAGCTTGTAAATAGCATCACCTACAGTACACATAATTCACCGGGATAACAAGATTTCATGCAATTTACTCCTCCGAAAAAGAGCAATTTCCTCAATTTCCACCAGGAACAGAGGCTTAATTCTACTAATAACACACATTCGTAAAACACAAACTAAATTCATATAAGCAACCCATACCCATCAAGTTAATCTATAATGTAAAAATTTATCCACATTTATGTAACAAAAAAAAAAGAATTCCAAACTAAAGAAACAAACCTCTTCTTGGTTTGGCAGCAACTTTACTCACAGCAGGAACAACTTTCTTAGCCGGTTTTGTCTCCTCCACAACCGGAAACAAAACCCCATCAATCCCCTGAACCGAAATTCTCCCATCAGTATAAATATCCGGATCAAACAAATACGCAGCAGCCTCTCCGTGTCCAAACTTAACCGACCCATCGGCCTCCTCAGCAACAACCTTGTGAGGCAATCTCAAAGTATCATAATTCACCTTCCCAAATCGCCTAACAGAATTATACATACTCTCCTCCGTTTGATACTCGGGTATCAAATGATAATACATTATCTGTTCGGGTGCACCAGGCTCACTTAACTGATCAGTAGTCAATTTGGCCATGGCCTCGTCATTGGGTGCCAACACAGTTAACACATACCCTTCAGAAACTAATCTCCCCATTTCCGAAGCTAAGGAAGTCAAATTAACTAAAATATCCGCCATTTCATTATAACCACCATAATGTAGCAATGTTTGTATAAAATCCTTTACCTGACTCTCGCCGTCGAAATGGTGCTTAGCTCCCCCAGGTCCCGGAGCCGGCGCCGGAGCAATGGAAGGTCCCGGAGCTAACGCGTCATAAATGGGCAAAACCGGTGGCGCTCCGACAGGAACCGGAGCGGGTTTCTTCAAGCGGTTGGTTCTCGGGTCAACTTCCGGAGCTCCTTCGGGTAAAACCGCGGAAATGGATCTCAAACTCCTCCTGGCATTAAAATCCTCTTGTACAGATCTGGGTATCAACAGCCGCTGAATCCCATGGATCACCCCATCGGGTCGGGTCACATCTTCGGGTCGGGTCACTTTAGACTCGCCGACAAAAAACTCATTCTCCAAACCCAACCGCAACGACAAATGAGTATCCTCTTCTTTACAAAGCGTCTTATGCCTCACCGGCCAATGCACCGAGTAGACTCGGTGGGGCACAATATGAAACATCAACAGGTTCTGCAACGACTTGAGATTCCTCGGTTGGAGTAAAAAGCGCTTGAAGTCGGGGTCAATATCACGCTCCAACGCCTCATTAAGCGGTGCAAAAATAGTGATATTATGTTTAGTAACAGCCTTTTCTAGGGTTTGCAAGAGCAGAGCCTTTTCAACTAACTCGGAGAGCTCAGTGTATCGGGAGTCGAGTAGAGCAACGAGGACAGAGTTGGAATTGATCAATGCGGAGAATGTGAGAGAGAGATGGGAGAGAAAGAGGAGAGAGAGAAAGGCGCCATAGATCTTAGAATCCATGGCGCTAGAGTGAGATGTGAGAACGGAGACTTGTAGTCGTAGATGGAGGAGGAGGACACAGCTATTACTATTACTATTACTATTACAACTGCCTTTTTTCTTTATTTATTTGTTTGTTTGTTTGTTTTCAAGGGTTTCTTTTCTCTCTCTACAACTTGAAATGGAGCTTTCTCTCTCTACTTCACATGTGAATAATAATATATACACTCCACTGCTTTACTCCTCTGAATAATTTATACCCATTTTAAATTATATAAATGAATATTCATTATATTTTAATATATAATTTATATATTATTATTATTATTATTAAGTAACGCTGGCTGGCTGAAACATTTTGGTGCTGTTTGAAAACCAAAAATGAGGCCTCTCAAATATTTTTTGAAATTTTAATTTATATTATCATATAATTTTGTTATAAATTATTTAAGAAAATAATCGTCATAAAGTTAATATCGAGACACTTTTTCTGAGATTACAACAAATACATGTAAATAAATAAATTTAGACATTTATTGTTAATTATTTATTTATTATTTATTTTATTTTGCTTATAAATTATGAAAATAAATAATTAATTAATTAATATAATACATTCAAATCAATTATAATTCTCAGAATACTTTCCTGTGATATGTATCTGAATTTCCTTGTTCTCATTATCTAAAATAAAATATAAGTACAGTAATGTGCATCCTAAAGGTGCGAAAAAATAGATCAAACAATTGAAAATCTTGAGGAAATAAAACAAGATTAATAATACTATATATTTCTGTAAACAATAATGTCTTGTTAATGTGATAATTATGTAAGGGTTTAAAATTTGGATATCACAAATTAAGAGTGAAAATGTGGTAATTGAAAATACCGGGGTGACCATTTCGGTTCCTGTCAGGTCAGATTGCACCTGTTTTGTTTGGGTTGATTTTTTTCTAACTTCGACCCGTACTTATCGGATTCGTATCGGGTTTCGGGTCATTTCCGATTACATCATCTCTACTTTTTTTTAGAGTGATTGAAAATATATTCCATTTTTTTCACAAATTTTAAGATAAAACAGTTCATTTCTATTTCATTATACGTAAAAGTTACAGTTCAAATGTATAATATGTATTATACCGGCTTTGTCAGGTGTAACATGTATAAAATATTGTTATTACTATTAAATAATTATGAAACAACTAACGAGTCTATATCATTTCACGTGAAAGTTATTTTACTGTACTTAAATTTAATTATTTTAAACAAAAACTATTTCAAAAGCAGTGTTATAAACAGAGTGTTCATTAATTTTCTGGTCATTTTCATATTTCGAGTTCGTGTATGATTATACATTATTTCGCGTTAAATATTTACTGATCCAAATTCATATTATTTTGGATTGGGTTTGTATTGATATTCGAATGGGTCAGAGATCAGGAACCCTACGAAATACTCTCTATCTAATAGTTGTAGAATCGGACGTGTACATATATGCCCTATTTGGCAATCACTTTTTTTCCGGAAATAAGCCGTTATTTTCGAGGGGAAATAAGTATATATGTATTTTTTTAAAAATAAGTAACTTATTTTATATTTTGAAAATAATATTTAATTTTAAAAGTCTAAAATAAATATTTATTTTTTAAAAAATATGAAAATATGAAGAAAAAAAATAACTTATTTTAAATTTAAATAACACGAAACGGCCCTCTGCGCATCCAGCCGAAGTGCTTCCTTCATCGTCTCAAGTAGGGGATTAGGCCCTCAAAGTGCTGTTGTCTACTTATATTCGGTGGGTAGTGTTTGTTCTGTGCGAATAAAAACAAGAAAGATAAAAGGGAGAATAGAGTTTGGTTTTGGTATTTAGTATTTACTAAAGTAGAAAGGTTAGTAGTATTGTAGTAGTCGTACTAGTTAAGGCGTTGTTTGGGTGGCAGGTTTTACGGTAAGTTGTCCTGGACAGGCTGGGTATGTTGGCGTGACGGCTGCCTAAACTCAAGTGTCTCCTTCTGGCTTGGCTCTGTCTATTCTTCCTAGCCAAACGCGGTTCTATAGCTGCCCTTGAATAAATATAAATATTTTTATTCTGGAATATATGAATGTGTGTGTTTGTGTATCAAAAGAGGTAATGATGTAATGAAGACTCGATTCCAATGATTATTGTTGATCCAGGCACTTTTTATGAACTGTTTTTTAGTTTTTATTGACTCCTACTTGCTAATGATAATGGACTTCTTATATACACAAAATATCCCACAAATAAAAAAAAATTACCTCATAAAGGTTTCACGAAAATAAATGACTAATTTGTACTCACGTGCAAACACTAAAAAAAATCCTTTTATGAATGTGACAATTTTCACAAACGTAACCAGAGTACAGGAAGCAAACCCTCTACCAAATATTTAACCGGATTGTGTTCGGCTTAGCTAATATTTTAAACCAATATATAGATACTTGTTTTTTTGATCTTTTTACACAGCAGTAATTCAATATAAAAACACATTTATACAAAAAAGAAGAAGAAGAAAGAAGTTATATATGATTCGAAATATAAAACCATATATATATATTATAGAATGATTAAGATTTAAGAACCGATTAAGTACTTAAGAGTGTCGGCAAGGTTGCTAAGAATCCAGTCAAATACTAGGAGTCGTTTGGATCTCAATTATAGTAAGTGTACTACATTGCCCTCTCTATATATACACATGACTCCATTAAAGTACAGGATCTTAATCAGTATAAAGCAGATGCTAATAATTCATCAAAATCATCTTCTTATAATATTTCTCTCAAGCCTCAACTAGTGGCCCATATGCTACAAATTTCATTCAACCATTCATATATCATTTATATAATATTCATAAAACCTAAAAAGGCCCTTCCTAACAACCTGGATAGCTATGTTTGGTTGAAGAAGAGCGTCCGTTCATATGCATGCAGTGGCGAACTAATCAACATAGACCGAGCATATTTCTCGTTTCGTCGCGGAAATTAAGTTTAAATTAATAATATTGCATTAATTTTTTGTTGGTACAGATGAGAGTGATTTTAATTAGAAGGTCACAGCTCACAGCTGTGTCTCCGTTATCCGTATACATTAAAATATTAAAAGCAAGTTCAACCGTGTTTTAATTGATTCCGTATAAATATTATAAAATAATTAATTTTAATGATTTTTGATTAGTTTCAATTAATATTAAAAGCAAGTCCGATTTATTCGATTAATTTCTGTTCCGTATTTTTACCGACTAAGTCCGATTTTCGATCTTTACAACACTATATATGGGGCATATATATAGTTGGACCCATGCATTTTAATTCGAAAGTAGATGCATATCAAAGTAGTTGTCTTAAATTTGAACGGAAACTTCTATACACACATATATGATATATGATATATGATATATGATATATGCATGCTCTATATATGCTTGGATCGATCACACGTACCAAACGCCATGGCATGTTGACATTTTGGCTTTTGCAGCTTCACCAATGTATCGATTGTTGATGTGTGCGTGTATATTAGTGTGTGTATATATATATCCCTGTCCATGGTAGAAGTAAGCTGACGAAATTCTAATTTGCCTTCATATATATATGTTTGGTAAAATATATCGATCCGTAACCAAAAGATAAACCAAACGGACCAAACCTATATATTCAACATGTATTCTGAGTCGAGAAATTCTATAGTATATATTATAAACAACTGAAGAAGAGTTCGAACTACACCAAAAGAAGAAGAGTTCGAACTAAACCAAAAGAAGAAGAGTTCAAACTAGCTATAAACATATTACGCCACAGTAAAAATATATTTTTCATCACTCGAATGCTCTCTTTATTCAGCTTATATTTAAGCAAATCTCTAAGATTTTTAACGTATAATAGATTAAATTGTTTATCTAGTAACCGGCCCAACTAAAATTTTAAAATTAGATTATTACAACAATAGTCGTACTTGAGATTTGAAGGGCCTTTTACAAAATCTAAAAAAATGTCCTAATAACTAAAATAAAAAATAAAAGTACATGAAATAATATAAATTAACTGACCATTATAAAAAAAATCAGTGTACACATTTAAATTAATTAACTTTAGTGAAATAATTAAAACTATTAATTTACCTCGTTGAAAATATACCAATAAAGACTTAAACTCTGTATCTTGTCTTTGTTATTCTTTTTTCAAAAACATTTTATAATTTACTATCTTCTAAATTAACCTAAACTAAAGAATTCTTATTATAATTTTGCATATTCTAAAGCGAAATGAGTTCTTGTTCATATTGATTAATCACAAACAACAAATAACATGTTTGTTAATTTTCTATTAACAATTGTTATACATCCGTATGATGATTTTTCATATATAAAGTTAACTAATGTATGGAGACACTTGTCCGTATTTATGTGTATTAACATATTTTTTATATTACTGTTTCTTGCATTTATGTGACTTGTTTAAGATAATAATTAAAAATTATTTAAATATATAATATTTTCCAATCTTTTATTTATTTTTAATTTTTAAAATTTAAAAATAAAAATTATAATCTTTTTTACTAATTTTTTTCCCATTTCAGTATATATATATATATATATGTATGTATACATCGACATGAAAAAATATGTGTCATACTATGTCTGAGGACCCTATGCCGTTCAACCGCTCGCACGCCTTCAAACAGGGCTCTCGTTATGACCCAATTAAGTACTTCCTCCGTCCCTATTTAGATGTCCACTTTATTTTTAGTCCAGTCAAATTAATTCATCTTTGACTATAATTTAAAAATAATATATAATTAAAAAATTATTATTTTATATTATTGAAAAGTATATGTAATTACTTTAAATTGTATTTTTTAGTTTTTTAAAATTCTAAAATAACAATTTTAAATTTGCAGTCAAACATTAGTTAATTTGATTTAAAAAATTAAAATGGACATGTGAAAAGGGAAAAGAGAGAGTAATACTTGTTAAAAAAAAGAGTAAATATTGAATGAGACTATTATGGAATTATGGAATGAGACATATAATGTTTGTCAACGAGGCCTTTTGGTAATGGTTGTACGATTTTGAGGCCCTACGGATGTTGCAAGTACAGTATTAAACCTACTATTATCAATCCCATTAAATTAAACTATTACTGAATAATGTCGTTTAGAAAAAGATAACTTATTTTTTATTTTAATTAAACCTTATTATAGTGGAAATGTGCGCTGCAGTTTTTTAGTAGAAATTAATTTAATAATGAGAAGACATGCGATATCTATAAAAATAGTCGTGTCGAACAAATATAAAACAGAAAAAAATAGCTGATTAATCCAATCTTTTTGGAGATACAATCACGCCAATTATTGATGATGATATATTTGCATGTACTCGTTTCATCATATTCAGTTGAAATTAATAATTGCAATTTTCTAAAACCTTTTATCACTAAATCAAAAAACATACTCTCACAGAAACACCAAAACTTGACCAAGCAGATATTACAATCGAACTGAAATCGCCGTATACCTAGTTTCTTTCTTTTTTTAAAAAAAATTGTATGGCCAGGATTTATCAGCACATAATTAGAATTGGCCTGCAGCATCAGAGCAACTATCCGTACAACTATATTATTAGGTTATTTAGTGAATAAATAAAAATAACAAAAATATAATTCTTACATTAATATATATTGTATATTAGTAATCAAACCTAAGAGGATGTTGTTGGGACAATCGAACCATGATACTACGTTTTATGATATGAAAACAAACGAGTTTGAATAGAAAATTAACCTTCATTGCTACGGCGCAAACGATTCAAATCCACGTCTTCTACTGTATTCCCGTATTCACCTTCAGGGAAGTGTGGTCTCCGATCCTCCCAAGATTGCCTCCCTTCTAGCTTTGAAATCTTGGAACCCTAGTTCTTGATTGTCACATTGAATTGTTATTCACAAAAACCCTAGTTTCTAATCCCTTTTAGCTATAAGATGAATATATAGGATACAGTAGGTATCCTGGATAAATAGGTCGGACCTTCCAATGACATTCTGGGTCAAGCCCAATGTCATTAAATATTAATTCATCCACTAAAAAATTAATATTTGCACCGCCTCTCCTAAAGTCGTGATTTAATTATTAATTCGGCTCCAATATTATTTGCTTATTAAATTCCCCATGTTTAAGATATTGAATGTCCATTAATTAAATTAATTTATGACAATTAATTTAATCAACGTTTTTTATCCTTGATCATCCACTCAACCTTATAATTATGCTAGAACAAATCTACCTACAGGATTAAGCATGATTATCTTTTGGAGCTTTCAAGAGGACATTATCACCCGAATATTTTCGGACACGGTTTCCTTTTATAGTCAATATCTCACTTTGTATGCAATGTCATTGTCTAAAACATAATATCGTGATTAACAATAAATCACATCATATATGAATCAAAACATGTGCATTGCATACAAGTATCAATCATTGTATCCGGATTAAGAATCTAAGCAATAATAATATTATAAAATCTTAGTTTTTCTTTATTGTCAGAATCGAAGAACAATTCTAATATTTTAATCTCGTTCAATATACAAAAACCATACAAGTATTATTCAATAATCAAGATAGATTATTTCCAAATAATACTACCGTCATTACAATGGTTTGTTTAATTTCACTTAAATTGTTAACATTTATTATATTATATATAGATACTGACAATCTAATCTTCTGTTATCACATTTGATACTAGATTATCCACAATATATAATATACAAACAATGTTAAAATATGCATTCAAGATTCTCAATATAAAAAACAATGTCATATATACTTTAAACGAATAATTCAGTATACTCCCTGACATATGTTCATAAACATAATTATTCACTATTTTATGAGTTTATCCATGAATCATGTTTACGATCTTAGAACTTGTTCATGAGCTTAATTTTTTGAGCCTTTTCCCATTCATGAATTATTAAATTGAGTTCTTCCATTGTTAAGTTCGACCTGTGTACGAAACATACTCTAAAATTGTGATTAAATTTGATTCATTTAAATTTTAAATTAATCTTTTATTAAATCAAATACCGAACCATTCTTAATCATCCGTGAGAGCGTGAGAGCCCTTCAGGCTTCGTATGTTTAATACGAGTAGTAAAATTCAGCAAAATAAAAAGAAAAAGAAAAGATCAGACTCTGCTGGGCTGGGCTGGGCTTGAATGCAAAATGAGCATTGATGAGAGGTGGAAGGCGAGCTTGTCACGCGAATAGTAAACTCCCTTGGACTCTACGCTAAGTTACACACACCCTCTTCCGGCGCGTGCTGTAGCCTGTAGTGTGTTGACTCTAACTATATCATTCTTTTATGTTAAGTTAATCTATTCAGTCAAAACTTAATTATCAAAGTAAATTATATAGTTACAACTAAAACAAGTACAAATTGAAATCACTAGTTTCGTATTTTCTTTTTTAAGATTATTATTTACATGACACGATTTAATGATGTATCTTCGACTTAGTTATTATATAAATATAAATATAAATATATACCATATGATATATTTTAAAATTACTTCTATTAAATTTAAATATTATTTTTGAATAATTTAGTACTCATATTTAAATAAAATATTCAATTCATTACCCTTGTACTATTACTATACAGTGCAAGGTAAGTATAAATACAATATTGAGTACAATACACATGATGGTAATAAGGGGACATCTCTCCTAACTAGGAAATTGTTTAGGAAGATGGAATTTATTAATTTATTTTTGGGTAAATGAAGATGAGACCTCGTCAAAATATATTAATTAAAAAATATGAAGAGAGAGTTATGAGAGGACTCCTCTAAAGAAGCGGAAAAAAGGACATTATTTGAGTTATCATTTTAAAGACACAAATTTATACTAGTATTTGAATGTGTTGGATTTCAAATTAAATCCAAATTCAAATTCTTTTAGTTATCCAAACATGTCATTTGAAGTGACTAGGGATGACAACGGGTCAGGTTCAGTCGGGGTTTTAGTGAAATTCAAATCCAAATATTTTCGAGTTATCCAAATCTAAATTCATCGGATTTTGAATTGGATCGAATTTTTTTCGGGCATCCATTTTTTTTTTGAAAATGTAATAAGGTCAATATCTTCGACACAAGCGGATAACAATAAACACATTTATAAAAGTATAAGTAATTAAATTTCAAAAGACAATTACATATAATATAATATACAAACTGTGATATTAAATTACCATTAATATATAATTAACAACTAATTAATAGTTCAGATATTGATAAAAATGAAAATTTTGTATAATATAATACTAGTAAAATATATTATTCGTTGATAAATGAAAAACTAGTTCATTAAATAAGTATTGACTATTGAGTAAAAATGAAATAATAAAATGAACATATATAAATTATTTATCGTATATTATATATATAATAAGTTATATTTATAATGTTATATATATAAACATAGAAGGTTTTTATCGAGTTTCGAGTTTTGGATCAGGTTTCAGATTTCGGGTCGAGTATCGATTCGGTACACTTGAAATTTAAATCCAAATTCAAAATTTCGGATTCGGTAAAATCCAATCGAATCGAAATGGATCAGATTATTTTACATTTTTCAAATGAAATCCAACTTCTCAAACAAGCCATAAATGCAATGTTTGTCACTCTACAAATTATTAAGAATTTACTCCTCACCTGCCTCTTCATTTCTGGATTATATATTAGAAAGTTAGTTGTCAGTGATAAAAATGTAAATTCCTGAGTATTATTAGTTATTACATCTGTTTGATTTTATTTGACGTTTGACTTTTTGGAATACATTTTTAGGAGTTTTGATTACATAATTAAATTTATTATTTTTAAATTTTCTTTTTTTGAATAAAAATATTAAATTAAAACTTTTATTCACAAAAAAATTAGAAAATAATAATTCTAAATATACAGTCAAAGTTCTTAAAATAGTGTGTCAAAAAGTCAAATGTCAAATATTACCGAATATAGGGAGTTTTTTTTAAATATCGTGTGCTAAATTGTCGGGTCTAACATTTATTTGTACACTCCCAGTGCCCCCCCCCCTCTCTTTAGAGAGGGTCCAAGATCTTCTAAATGGTGTCTTAAGCCAATTTAAGAACGTTGACAAAAATAAGTGTTCCAACAATATTCTAGTAATGCCAGAGAACTAAAAAAAAATTATAAAAATTTTCCCAAATGTCACATGTCTTGTTCCGATTGATTGTACAAGTAATTAATTAGATAAATTCTTCTACACTCAAATCAATAACCTCAATTAAAACTCCTCGTCTTACCATATGCATCATGCCACATCATTTTTTTTTTTTAGTAATACTAGGGAACCAAAATTTTTTCCAAAAAGTTTCCGAAATGCTACATGTCTTGTTCCGATTGATTGTGAAAGTAATTAATCAGATGAACCCCTCTACATTCAAATCAATAATCTCAATTAAAACTCTTCATCTTACCATATGTATCATGACACATCATTTTGGAAAAAATTTTGAAAAATTTGTTTGGTTTTCTAGCATCACTTTTTCTTAAATCACTAAAACACTCTATTCATTCTTTATTTCAAGGAATTTCTCTCTTTGTCCTAACTTATATTTTATAATAATAAATTATTACAAACACTCTATTTCTCTCCCTATTATATATTGTATTTTAATGACGAAAGGTACTTTTAATAATAAAATATTAAATATGAAACGGGGATAAAGAACATTGTTGGAGATGAAATTAACTACCCATGTCTTAATTTACTAGGATCTAATTTTTTATATTATATTTAGATAATGAGTTATGACATTATTAGACCTGCTCTTAGGGTCCGTTTTGTATTAATGTTGCAGACAGTAATAACAGTTTTTTTTTACTGAAAAGTTGTTTTTTGAAAAAAGATGTTTTTCAGCTTTTACATTAAATAACTACAAGTTGCATCATCAAAACTCCCCAAGAAATTTATTTTTATATTATAATCTCAAAATATGCATAAATAATTTTTTTTACCAAACAGTCGTCAAATATTTATCAAACAGTCATAAAAATTTTAAAAATTTGATGACTGTTTGGTAAAAAAAATTTAGATAATATTTTTTCTCACAGCACAACAATTTTAAAAATCAATCTCAAACGGAGCCTTAGTCTTTACTCCCCGTCTTGGCGTTTCTTTACTCACGGTTATATTCAACGCAAATAAAAAATCACTATTACTTAAAATTATCATAATTTTACTGAATTTTTAATGTAAACATTCCACCTTGAGAGAACATCGGCATGCAGTAACAGACGATGGAGATTACCAATATTTAATCCAACTATTAAAATATAGTGCAGATGTTGTAATCCATCCATAATATTGATGCTGTAAGAATATATAGTTTTATTTACTATAAAACGGTGAAACTGTGGTACTAAAACAGAATCAATACAGATTGACTACGGTTGGTTTTTCATTGGAAGAGCACATAAAAGATATTTGTGGTGTAAAAGAGCTGGTCCAGCCTGCATTTATGAGTTATGTCCGATCTCTTTTGAGAGTGTTACTTTCTGCTAGTTTTCCACTCTATTTCTTCAACCTACATTTTGACCACTCCTTTCTTCCCCCTGCATTCATAATTTTGATATCCAAATGCATATTAAACAAGTATAATTACTTTAAATGCTTTTCTCAAAAAAACAAACAAAAAGTATTTATATACTTTAAATAATGCCACGTTGACATATATGCCATACATTTGGCACAAACACATCACATGAATGCAAGTCTCTAAACATCCCATATATATATATATATATATATATATATATATATATATATATATATATATATATATATATATATATATCAATATCTCATAATATGGTGCTTGATACCTTAACTGTCCATTTCCATAACGGACTGCCCACTACAAGTTGGATAACCATCCTATCGGCCCAAAAGTTTTTGCTAGCCAACCCCTCCAAAAATATTAAAGAGAATACTGCCTAATTATGAAGAATCACGAGCACGATTGAATAATACAAGTGAAAAAGTACTTATACTCTATAGTTCTTGAGTTCGACTCTGACTTATTTTGAGAATTTTCTTAGAAAAAATACTAATTTTTAAGATTATAAATGTAATTATTCAAAAAAAAAACACAGAGAATCACTTTCTCTTTGAGTACAGGGCTAAAAGAAGACCCAAGCTCAATAGTTCATCATTCAGCCCATAAAGCTCTGTGTCAATAACTAATATGGCTGAAACCATAGCCAACAAATTACTCCAGTGGGCCGGGGCTAGTCAGTCATTGGTATGGACCTAAATATTATGGGGATTTCAATCTTCAAATTTGTCATGCATAAAATTATTTCTACTCGGTCTCCATTTCTTGTAATATCAGCTTTTTCTCTTAAACTCTTCTTTTCACTTGCCCCCCATCCCTACGTCAATCTAAGTGTAATATATTTGAAATTATGGCAGCGTATTCATATATACAAAATAACATATATTGTTTCATTTTTGTTTTGGATGACTGAAATTTCACTCTTTATCCGTTTCAAGATTTTAAGCTGGTCAGTAGAAAAGAAATGAAAACACATACTAAATTTTACACTGGATTTTTAACCATACCAAACCAAGTAACTTCGATAGCTTTTTTTACAGTGTCATGTTTGTAACACACCCCTAGGACCACCACCCTCTCTGCCCCTGTTTTGCATCTCAACTAGGTTGAAAACGAACCGAACTGATCGTTAGACTCGACTTGTTTAGTTATCGAACTCGAACTCGAACAAAAAAAATACTCTTTAAACTTAATGAGTCAATCCGAGTTTTGTAAGTGACTGACTCGAACTTGACTTGGGCTCGACTCGACTCGTTAAACAATATACATAACAATTTGTAAAAATAATAAAATATACATGAAACTCCGCATTACTAGATTGTGTGTAATTGTGTTAGTGTAAGTGTAAGACACTTGAATTTAAGATTTTATTTGTATTTGGGCCTCATTTGATCCGTTAAAAACAAGTCCAAATCAAAAAAATAAATTAATTAATCAACCGACTCGAACTCGAACTCGAGTTCGATCCAACTCGAAAAGTTAACTCGAACTCGACGGATTCTTAACGAACTCGAGTTCGAACAACAAAATCTTATCGTTAAGATGATCGAGTTCAGCTCGACTTGTTAACAAAAAATTAGAATTCGTTAAAAAAAAACTCGACTCACTCGGTTCGTTTACCGCGCTAATCTCAATCAAAGACTCGAACACTGTTTTAAAGCTAAAGTGTATTTTTCTTTAATAAATCTTTAATGATTCAACACCACCGACCCATCACAAAGTTTTTCCAAACTAGATTGTAGAATAGACTACAGAGGATAAAATCAATATTATAATCTCACACACGGGCGGTGCAAGTATCTACTTTATGATATCCACGTACTTGAATGCATATCCCCACTTTTCTTTATAGTCTTTGGAATACTACTTACTTAACTGGGGTAAACCTGACAGTTTTATGTTAATTTTCAATTTATTCAATTTCAACAAAAATTAACACAGTACAGAAAGTACTTTATATTTTAAAAGATTCATCAATTTTAAATTTTAATTTTGTAAAATCGATGTAACTTGGTACACGAATATTGTACACCGGATATAAAAAATGAATCTGCTCCATTCAGTACTTAGCTGACACAGGGCTGCAACTTGTGGGTCTATTTCAAGGTGAGCAATGCTTTATGTGGAGAAAATTATGAAATTTCATGTGGCCTATACGGGCTTTCCATACATCCCCGTGCAATTTTGAAAAGGCATATTTCAGCACAGTAACAGTGATTTATTTATTTCAAGTTGAGAGCGGTCCCAATCTCAGGGGTTGAAACACGGACCATTTTTACCGTAAAAATACCTTTCAAACCACCTGCTTTTGTAATATTACTGTAAATATACTATACCTCCAACTATTCTTTTATAATTACAAAAATTACAACTTGTACTTTATTAAAGTAATCAATTAGTTGGTGATGCCTAATCACCGGGGTTTAAGTGACATGCGGTCCCGCGTAATTACATTGTTTAAACCTGTAAATATTATTAATCCATCGTTTAATCATTGGCTTTGTCATCATTATACATATAAATTAATCCATTGAATCCTCTTAGATCCTATACTCTTTAATAAATTAATACGAGCCGAACAAGTCATCATTAGAGGTATGATTTTTATTAGCAAAAGTAAAGAGTGGTCACTCTCTCATTTACACTAAACATTACTACAGTGCCTACTTTTCCACCGGCATCGAACACAAAACGTCATAGTTGATTTAAATTATTAATTAGTGCATAAGATAATCAGTCCTTGCTCCTCATCTTAACGGACCCGTTGGGCGCTGGGAGCTCTGGTCAAATTAAATTCGGATTATTTGATTATTCAGCCAGAAGCATTAATGGCGTTGATATTAAACAAAAGGGAAAATGCTACCGTTTACTAAATTTTTACTGTAATAATTAGCCAGTTACTAGATGAATGGTAAGGATCTAGAACTATGATGATGAATGCTGGTTCATATTTCTGAATCTCCCTTTCAAACGTAAATGACTAAAAATCATTTGGTGGTCACTGACTACTTGCTCAGGTCATCAACAACCCAAACACCAAAATCCAATCCCATACCCAACCTTTCAATCCATGAATTTGCACCATAATACATCAAACATGTCAACGAAAAATATTAATTTAATTTTTTTACCAAATATCGATCAAGAACCAAACGCAAAACGGTAAAAAATTGTGTAGCATTGGTGTGGGTGTATTATAACAACTAGTACAAATTTGTTTGCCTGTATGGGATTCGATTTAATATAAAAATTAACATACACTGTAAAAACTATGAAAAGGATATATGAATAATCATCAGCCTTGTCTTTGAGAAAGGCTTCTCCAAAAACCAGTCCCATAAAACGTGTCCCACATTTCCCTGTCCAATTCCATCACATCTGTATCCATTTCCATGGGTGTTCCACACACAACCACACCTCCACCGCAGCTCATCGTATGCACCTCATCGAATCCGCACTCGCATCCATTTCGATCATGCAATCCTCTCTTGAGCAATCTCTGCCGTCGTCTCTTGGTTCTCAATGCTCTCCTGCAAAGCCTTGCAGGTACTTTGTAAACTGCCAGGAATAGAATAGCAACCACCCCCACGGGTAAACAACATACTGCTGCGCATCCTGCGGTTGTCACGCCGGCTGTCTCGGCAAAACGGCTGGAGTGGTGAGATGGTTTTAAGGTGGAGGATAGGAGTGGTTGATGCCGATCGAGTGGAGGTGATCGGAGAACCATGTCTCCACACATGGTATCCGTCAAGAACAAGAGGGAAGGGAAACTAGGGTTTGTCAAAATTTAGCAAGGCAAACCAAATTATAAGGGTCGGACAAATATGTATTTATTGATGTTTTATTTGGGAATTAAGGTGGAGAGAATAAAAAGGGATTGGGGGATGATAATTAATTAATGGTGTGTGCTTTTTTATATATGTATGTGTGTGTATGTATAGAATAAGAACAGAGAGAGAGAGGGAGACGACGTGGTGTGGACGAAATGGATTTTATATATTGGCACGCTAAACGCAGAAGAATCTGGATGTTGATGATGATGAGTGGGAATGAGATGTATTTAAACACGGCGCATACTATTTTTTTTTTAATTATTTGCACTATTTCTCTCTACTGTTCTTACTAACATCAAATCTTACTCTTCAATGAACTCCGAATCTATATATTTTTAAATCAGATAGAGAAAAGTTTTTATCTAAGGGGTCATTTCATAACTCCGGAATGAAATTAACGACACTGATTTGAATACTTGAGGTTATTTGCTTAGCAAACATATCTCCTCAACTATCCAAAATTCCTCTCTTCGAGTGGGTCTAAAAATCCCAACTGAGCGGTTCATAAAATCAGGTCGTAGACTTCAAATATATACACCTCTTCTTAAATTTTTTTATTACTATATTTACTCCTTCAAATTAGATTTTATTATTACATCTGTAATATGTAAAACGGTTTTTCTAGGGTGTCCAGAGACATATTTAAACAATCACTTTTTTCATGTGCACAAAAATTCTCACCAATTACAATCAAGCCAACTAATCAAAAAGTGATTGTTAAAATGTATCCATGAGCGCACATATTAGAAAGAATATATGTAAAACTATAATTATGTTTATCAATTTATCATTTAAATATTTTGTGGTAATGTTAAATTTGTTTTTACATAAAATCACATAAAGCAATTTTTTTTAAATACTGTTTTTTTTGAAATTCGATAATATTACTCCACGTACTAAGAATTTATAAAGTTTTATTTGATTGTTATATATACAAAACAATTGTGTGGAATTTAAAATAGACCATTTTTTATATTTAAAATCATGAAATTGATTAATAATAATATTTTTCTTATCTTAAATATGACTAAATTAATAATGTTCTGTATGATAAAAATAAATAAGTAAATTAAATTTTAGAAAAATGTAAATATTATTATTTAGATACTTTGACTTTATTTTATCAAATGACACTGTTTTCTATCATCCAGATTTATAATTCATTCAGAAATTTTATTCATTCAAAAAAAGTTGTTCAGATTTAACAAATGAACCCTAAGTCAATTATTTGTGGAAAATAATCGGAATCAAGATGAATAAGAGAATTAAAAATATATATATTTTACAGAACATAATAATATTGGTTTTTTGTGTGATTAACTCTAATTGTTAACAAAAAAACCATCCAAGATTATTTTTGGTGGATTAACACAATCAAGTTGCATAATTTGTGAAAAAATTTAAAAGTTATGACCATGATTAAGTTAAAATTTTATTTCTGTCCTTCAACTTTCATATTATTAACAAAAAAGATTTTCAAAATTATTTTTGACAAATTATTACAACTACATTTTATAAAGGGAAAAAATTTCATACAGTTATTCCTTATATATATAATAGGAGGACAATAAGATGTAATGAGTCATTTTATTCTAAAAAAATTTGAGTCATTTTATTTAAATAAAATGACTATTATAACCTATAATTAATGTTAAAGATTCATACTATTCATGCTATTATATTATTATATTGATTATCTGAATTGAATACATGAACTCTTGATATTAAATGACTTTAATACAATTATAAATCATATATGATTTTATTTTATAATCCCTTAATTAATATTATGTAATGATAATTATTATATAATATCTTTATTTATAATAAAATAATTATGTTACTCGTATTTCTTATATAATATATAAAATTTATATTTATTGAAATATATAATTATATGTTATTAACTCATTTATTCAGATTTTTTATTTTAACTATGGTCATTGTATTTCGATATTATTTATTTACGAGAAATTATTTTTTGTAAAAAAAGTAAATTATATTTTAAGTATTAAAAAAATTATATATATATATATAATTGAGTTTGTGATCTCTAATTGGTTAAATTATATATATTCTAAATCAACTAAAATATATAATTAGATTAAAAATTAAAAATTCTAAAATAATTAAATAAAAATTGCAATTGAAATGAAAAATATGATAAAATAAATTTATATTAGGTCCGTGCCTCACACGGACTTTTATGTTAGTTATAGATAAATATGAAATATATATTTCATATTTAAAGATAGATATGATATTTTAATTTAATATAGTTAAAATTTTATATTTTTCATAATTTTTATAAGTTAGTTTTGTTATTCTATTAAGCATAATCTTGAATAATATTTTTGCTAATAATTTGAAAGTTAAACGATAAATATGATATTTTAACTTAATCATGAATACTTTTTTTTTTACAATTTATGGAAATTGGTTGTGTTAATCCACCAAAAATAATCTTGATTGGTTTTTTTGCTAACAATATCAAAGTTAATTGAATTTTTGTGTGATTAACTCTAATTTAAACTATTAAGTTATAAAATTAAATGGATGTATGTCGCGCTCTATTTTATAAAAATAAATACTTAATTTTAAAAACATAATACTTAATATTTCACAGAACAATAATTTAAACTATTAAGTTAAATTTATATACTATATTCTTTAAAAATAAAAAATAAAAGAAGCTAACCAGCGTGCGGGCCTAGCTGGTGGGAACTCTCAAGTCAACTCGTAACAGATACGGAGTAATTCATTATCTCACGTTTATGGGTAGCACTTGGCAGCACATTAGAATAGTGAAGGTAAGTAGATAAGCGTCAACTTTTGAGTAGAAAACGTATAACCAACGTATAGCATAAATAAAAAAAAAAAACTGTATTTGTTTGGAAAATCGGATATTCATGTGGTCTAAATAATAGCTAAAAACGTGGGTTGACTGCGTAAAAAATAACACCTGGACCATTCTCTCCCCATCAGATCCAACAACAAATCCTCCGTGGTCCCCATCATGTCTCTTTTCCTTTTCACCGCCGAGTCCATCTCAATTCACATCCACTCTAACATACAGTATATTTCTCAATAAACTGCATCAAAAACAGTCGTAATATTTAAATTTATTAGTTGTCCCAAAACTGTTTACTTAAAAATCACATAAATTATTTAAAATCATCACCCTCTCCTCCCTAAAGAAATACTGTATATTTTTTTTATATTTATCCAATTACATGGTCCATTTATATATTATTTCAAAACTACTATTTTACCGTATTATTGACATTTCCGAGAGCTGGATCTACTTACTAACCGTGTGTATCTATTAATGAAAGGACATGGACGAAAACGTGGGGAAATTGGCCTTTCGGTACCCGTACGCGTATATATATATATAGTTCCCAAGCTCGTTGGTATTCTAGAGGAAGACAAATTAAGAAAAAATTATTATATGGTATTCGTACTACCCAACTAATCAAAATATGTCAGGGATTATCCACCTCGTTTGTGTGAGAAACAATTTGTTTTGTCGGGGTATGCTTAAATATATATTCGTTTGGGTTCGGCTCAAAACGGATAATAGGATTGTGGAGTTAAACCTTATTTACAGAGTCAGTTATAACGGTTCATAACAATCTCACATGGACTTTTAGAATGAGTTTAGGAAGAGACAGATGAATTTGTCTCCATGATAGGCTTAAGGGAAAGGCATATGAGCCTTCAAGAATGAGCCTAGTGGGAGTCAGAGAGCTGGAGAGACTTTTAGTATGGGTCAAGCGGAGTCTGGTCACATTGAAGAAGACAAATTCGACAGGTTTCGAGTTTGGTATGTGAAGGGGGAGATTGTTGGGAGTTATCTCACATCGTTTATAGTAGGAGCAGTTTGATAGTTAATAAGCAGCCAAATTAACTCCATTATTATGTGGTCTTTTGGAGTGTGTTCAAATACAAATCTGTGCGGGTTCGACCCAAAATTATTATATTATTGTGGAGTTAAGGCCTTTTTGCGGTCCAATAATACAGTGAAACATATTTTATTATCCTTTTCTTGTTTAGGAATAAAGAATGCAGTGACATCTGCATACAATTTTTCGGTGGTTTCGGAGTAATATGATTTGGCCGGGGTTAGTTTTTGATTTTTCTGAAGCAAGATTTCCACAATAATGTGCAGGAGTAAAATTAATTAGTAGTATTACTAACTCGTCGTTGAGAGAAAATCGATACTGGTAGAAGTGTGGAATGCTGACGGGGTGTTGTGATTTATATCGACGCCATTTCCGTTGCTCTATGACAGATACAAATTATTATCGATATACAGTATACTCATATAAAAATTTAACTTCAACCAACTAAATTTAAATGGATAATTCAAGTTCGCAGCCACCTCTAGGCTCTAGCTATGTAACAAAAATACGTTAAATATCAATGAATCTGTTGACATATCACGTAATCAACCCTCAGCCCTCTGTCTTAATTCATTGATTTCTTTCTGTAGATTAGTATATCTGGCCAACCCCGTAAATGATTGGGCAGTATAAGAAAATTTGTAATAATTGTCATTCATCTAAGTGAGCTTTACAGGGTCGAGTTCAGTAAAAATAATAATTGGAGTACTATATATTTTATCATATATTTTATAATATTATATAAATAAAATATATAATATTTTAATGAATATTTTATTAATAATTGAAATATTATATTTTATAATATTATATAAACAGGACATATATTTTGGATCAAACATCATATTGATTTATAAAATAAAATTTTAATGTCAAGCACCGCCTAAATTTCTGAGTTGTGTAACAACGGCCAAGACAAGGTAGCAAGTCGAAACATTTGTATCCCAGGCCGCTAATAAACTATTCTTTTTGGGCTGCCCAACATAAACTAATGTGAACTAATTCAGTTGCATGCTAAATTTGGTGAGTTACCCAATTTGCCCCAAACCGCTTCCATTTAAAATGATAGTCCGTTAGTGCATCAGTACCGGGCCTAATACAACTTAAAGTTGGTTTGTATACGGATAACCTAACGAGACATGCTTGTATTATGTTGCAACTCTGCAGCTTAATTACTAATCGGAGTTGTGGAAGCTTAATTAGTGATGGAATATATCAACTAATGATAAAAAAAGTTTATTCTCTTTGCTCTCAGATTTTGAATTTGATTCTTACTCGTTCTGAAAATTATTAGAACGAACAATAATATATAAATTTATTTACAATTAAAAAAAATAACACTGTCGTGTATGGTGCAGTCTGGTACAAGTTATCATCTTGATAACCGATAAGTATCAATATTTTTATCACGGCATCAAATTAGTTATTACTTATTAGAGGCATCGCACGTACACAAAGGCTAAATAATTAAATGAAAATAAGATCAGATCGGTCAGTGTTTTTATCCGAACCTTTAATTTACAAAGAAAGAAACATTTTGAATTTGTGAAGACAAGAACCTAGAAAGATATTTAGATTAGCCATATTGAATTTTCGGATAATGGGTCCGTTTGGGGATTTTTAAACTTAAAATAAGTAACTTATTTTATTTTTATTTTTTACATATTTTCATATTTTTTTTAAAGATAAATATTTATTTTAGAATTTTAAAACCAAATATTATTTTCAAAATAAAAAATAAGTTACTTATTTTCAGAAAAAGTACATACATCCCTACTTTTTCCGAAAATAAGGGCTTATTTCCGGAAAAAAGTGGTTGCCAAACAGCCCCAATGTAAGATAAAATTGAATATTATGTTGTGTATGTTTTACATTTCTAAACGAGCTGATGTGAGATATATATATATATATATATATATATATAGTTCTACTCAAATAGAAAATATCTTAAATGAGAAATAGAAAACCTTATCATTATACCTGCCGCATCCACATACAAATTATATACACCCTCACACACACAATCCCATCTATCCTCTTCCGTTTTTAATTTGATTTTTACCGTTAATTGACAAAGTTTTTTTCAAATCTAACTTCACCGCATTTTTTTTAATCTCCCAACAATCAGTTTTCATACCATATGTGCTATATTTCGGCAAATATAATTTATAATTAAAATAAATTCGTCACTTATCAGATTCAAACTTCAATCACTAAATTATATTACAGAAACCACTAATTTGTATTATAGAAATCACTAATTTGTATTACAGAAATCACTAAATTATATATACTGGGTTCAAAAAAAATAATGGAAATCGCTGAAAAAATAAAAGTCACCGGATTATATCACATATGGTATGCAAACTGATCGTTGGGAGATGGAGAAAAATGTGGTGAAATTAGATTTGAAAAAAACTTCACTAATTAACGGAAAAAATCAAATTAAAAACGGAGGAATTATGTGAGTTTGAGTGTATGAGGGTGCATTTGATTTGTGTGTGGATGTTCCTCCTTGCCATTAGATTAGATTGAATATGTGGTGTGTGTATATATATATATATATATATATATATATATATATATATATATATATATATATAGGGAGCTACTCTAATGAGAACTAAGAACTCAATATAATTTTATAATTATATTAGTTTATTTATTACAAAAATTAAGTATACAGTCATACATAATCTATATTATATATATTTCATCATCACGTCATCAACGCAACACATTTACCATACACGTCATCACCATACCACAATCATCACAGTTATACTGCCACAATCACCAACATCCATCTCACACCCCAACACCATTACCTTCACTACAATTACCAAATTAAAATCATAATCACCAAAATAAAACCAGAATCATTAAATATTTTACTACAAGTATAACATATTATAAATTCATTAAATTCAACACAAATCACCAAAATTTAAACAATCATTATACCGTCAAAAATTTAAACACGAATCACTAAATTTTGAATTACCAATTTTAAAGTTAAATCATCAAAAATTTGAATACGAATCACTAAATTTTGAACATAAATCACTAAATTTCAAACGCAAATCACTAAAATTCAAAACCTAAAAGTAATAACTATATTCAGATCTATACACATCGTCTCCTTTCTAAATAAAGCCATTAATAAGCAATAGATCTGAGATGTCGACGTCTACTAGCGATGGAAGGAGATGTTTCTAGTGATGGCAAATGATGAAGAGATGTGACCAAAAATAGAGGAGAAAGATGAAGAAAGATCATGTAATTTCAAATCTGAGAAGAATATATAATATGAGGTTTAAAATTATATATAGATCGGAAGTTATGGTGGCTGGAGTGAAGTGGTGGTTAGAGAGAAACGTGGTAGTGATATGATGGTGTGAGTAACATAGAGATAGAGGAAAGAGACGGGGGAATGAAATATGTGATATAATATGTATGGTAGTGATTTAATATTATTATATAAAATGTGGGGCTGAGATTGGTTCTAAGTTCTCATACTAATTTGAGTTCTCATTTGAGCACCTACCTATATATATATATATAAGGGAGATCGAGGGAGACCCTATTTAGTGAGAGACCGAAAGACTCATAATTTTAACTGTTGATTCTGGAACAATCTAGTGGTTAAGATTAAATGCAAAGATATTTGTATTTATACTAATTTAAAATCACAAGGATAGTATTGACAATATTGATAATATAAAAATATATACGATCAGTATATATAGTCAATCAAATAATTTTCATATATGTGAAGATTGTGTTAATATCAGTTTCCATATATCAGTTACATTAACGGACAAACATAATAATTCAAGCTCCATTATTTTATATGTATTGTTTTGATATCTTTTATTTCAAAAACATTAATGGTAGAATACAATCATTCATAAGTTACAATCATCATAGAGTCAAAGGAGTAGATGTGAGAAATTCACTCCGAGTCAGGTAAAAACGTTCTTTTTAAACATCAAACAGTGTTCCAGATGATCTTCTGTTAAATCGACTCATATATGATCTTCTGTGTCGCCGTTATGGACATCAATGTATTGAATGAAAATTGCGTTCCAAATGATGATTCCGAGGTCTAAACTCAAAAGATAGGGGATGATTGGATTCCTGATTGTACAAAAGAAAACAGGTTATATGTAAATCAGATTTTTTCCGATCGGAATACGGTCGCATAAGTGGTTTTGATATTTGCAAGTTCTCTGAGAAGAAGGATATGAGTGCTCTGGATACCAGGTCATGCACAATTAAGTTAGCCATGTATGCCCACTCGAACAATAATTATGCTATGGTGAATATCAAGTTGCCTAATATTCCTCAATGTGATTTCTGTTTTGCCTTCTCTCATTTAGTATCTGAATGTACGCGTTTTGCGGAGTTGTTTGTACACGAATAACCTAGACTGGTTCCTAGGACAATCTTTGACGATTTACTGAATGATGATTCTATTTCGAGCGGTTACAGAGATGAATGTTTAGATACTGAAGCTAAGATGGATGACGAACACTCGAGAGATGGTTTAGAATGGATTGCTTATAATTATGCTGACGAGGGTGAACCTTGAATGCGTTGTGGCCTGTGGATACATACTTTTGTTTTGTATTGATTAAGTTATATTTTTCTTATGTATAGACTGTTATAAAGGTGCTGAGGATTGATCGTGTATTTGTTAAGAAATTTTTGTGACGATTCTGTTTTTGTTAGTTTGCTTAAGTACTTTTTGTATTAGAGTATTTTGCTGAGACATGATCGTATGATTAAGTTGTTTTGGTTCGTAAATAATTACGCATCACGTTAGACTCGCGTATAATTTTTTCTTTTTAGAAATTAATAATTATTGTATATAAAAAATTATTAATTATATACAATAATTATTAATTTCTAAAAAGAAAAAATTATACGCGAGTCTAACGTGATGCGTAATTATTTACGAACCAAAACAACTTAATCATACGATCAAGTCTTAACAAAATACTCTAGTACAAAAAGTACTTAAACAAACTAACAAAAACAGAACTGTCACAAAAATTTCTTAACAAACACACGATCAATCTTTAGCACCTTCATAACAGTCTATACATAAGAAAAACATAACTTAATCAATACAAAATAAAAGTATGTATTCACAGGCCACATCGCATTCAAGGCTCACCCTCGTCAGCATAATTATAAGTAATCAATTCTAAACCATCTCCTAAGTGTTCGTCATTCATCTCAGCTTCACTATCTGAACCTTCATCTGTATAACCGCTCAAAACACAATCATTATTCAGTAAATCGTCAAAGATTGTCCTAGGAACCAGTCTAGGTTGTTCGTGTATAAACAACTCCGTCAAACATGAACATTCAAATACTATATGAGAGAAGGCAAAATAGAAATCACATTGAGGAATATCAGGAAACTTGATATTCACCATAACACAATTATTGTCCGGGTGGGTATACATGGCTAACTTAATTCTGCATGGCGTAGTATCCAGAGCACCCATATCATTCTTCTTAGAAAACTTGCGAATATCAAAACTACTTATGCGACCGTATTCCTTCTAAAAACTAAACGCAGATTCAAGGTCGGGAAAAACCTGATTTACATTTGGCCTGTTTTCTTTTGTACAATCAGGATTCCAATCATTCCCTATCTTTTGAGTGTGGACCTCAAAATCATCATTTGGAACACAATTTACATTCAATACATTGATGTCCATAACTGCGACACAGAAGATCATACATGAGTCGGTTTAACAGAAAATCATCTGGAACACTATTTGATGTTTAAAAAGAACGTTTTTACCTGACTCAGAGTGAATTTCTCCCATATACTCTTTTGACTCTTTTGACTCTATGATGATTGTAATTGATGAATGATTGTATTCTACAATTAATGTTTTTGAAATAAAAGATATCAAAACAATACAAGTAAAATAATGAAGTTTGAATTATTATGTTTTTCGTTAATGTAACTGATATATGGAACTGATATTAACACGATCTTCACATATATGGAAATTATTTGATTGACTATGTATACTGATCGTATATATTTTTGTATTATCACTATTGCCAATACTATCCTTGTGATTTTTTTTTGCCGAAAAGAAGGAAACTTTTATTACTTCAAATCATTACATAAAACGGAAAGGAATTCCGGGTGGACATTTTCCTTTTTCCACTTACGATCAGCTAGAGAAGAGCTATAACTCGCTAGATAATGAGCTACGCTATTCGCAGATCGTTTTACAAATCTTAACATCACGTTTTTATCCTGTAACTCCATTAGAAGCTGTCTACATTCATCTACCAATCTACCAACATAAGAAAGTGTGACGTGCGAACTCCGAATCCATTGAACCACCACCAGGCAGTTCGTCTCCACCAGCACATCATGATATTGCTTCTGTTTAACCCAACTTAAAGCCTCACGAATCCCCATTGCTTCAGCTGCTTCCGGACCAACCATACCCTGGTAACATCTAGACATTGCTTCGACCAACTCCCCTTTGTAATCTCGAACGACTTGAGCATGGCTATATCTGTTTATGTTGCTAAAGAGTGCCACATCAGTATTGATCTTAACCCTGTTAAATGCTGGAGCTTGCCAAGCAGCTAGACCATCTTCAGGAAACACATGTCCTAAAGAGATATCGAAAGTTCTATCTTGGACGAATTGCCATTGGTTAAGTACGGACAAAGCTGACTGGACTACCTCTGAAGCTGTCAAACATTTCTGAGACCAAACTAAATCATTCCGATTCTTCCACACCATCCAGCAAAGCATAACTGAGGCTATGATTGAAGGACCGTTACATTGGTCAAAAACTAGCTGTAACCAATTTCCAAACGATTGAAATGCACCTGTTACCCTGGGAAGTGCTGCTACAGTTCTGCAATTTTCTGCAAATGAGCACGCCACCAAAGAATGCAGAATAGACTCTGCATCCTCGTTACAAACCGGACAAATGCTGTTAACACGAACTTGCTTAACACGAAGAAGATCCCTTGTGGGTAAGCAATTATTAACTGATCTCCATACGAAGTTCTTCACTTTTGGTGGGATTTTTAGATTCCACAGTTTCCTCTAAAAGCCTGAATTGTCATCCAAGTTTCGTCTTCTAGCAGACTGCAACGTGATATAGGCGCTTTTCACTGAATAAACCCCCAACTTCTCATGTCTCCAAAACCAGTTATCCAAAAATATTAAATGCAAAAATATTAGTATTTAGTATAAATACTAATATTTTTGCATTTAATCGTGACCACATGATTGTTCCAGAATCAACATCTAAGATTATGAGTTTCTCGGTCCCTCACTAAACAGGCGTCTCCCTCGATCTCTTATATATATATATATATATATATAATTATAACTGTAACTGTAATGTGAAGGTTGTGTGATCAGATGCGTGACTTTTTCTTTTATATTTGTTTATGTTTTATAATGCAACTGCAATGTTTAGTTCGCAACAGAGATATTTAATATCGATCCATAGGCTGTAGATTTACAATTAATATCACGGTAGATGGTAATGTGCCCGAGAACTGCTGATGATTTCATGCCGTTCATCAATTATCAACTACTCTGCATACAATGAGGATAGAAATATGATAAAATTTGTACTTTCTTTCTCTAAAAGGCCAGGTTATTAATTGGATTATGAGTAGTCAGTTTGTCGTTGGATTTTCACTCATAAATAATAGAGTTTATTAATATATAATGAACACTTTTATTTAAAGCATGTCATGCATCATTTGAAAACAATTTAGGATCCAGTTTTGAAACTCGCTCTAGCTTAAGAAGTAATTAAAATTATTTACTTTCAGAGATTTTTATCAAACAGCAAATATATAGCTAGCTGTTATGACTGATGAGTTGAGAATGGAGCACTAATATATTTGCGGGATATACAACATTATGTACGTCTTGATCAAAGGTACAACGACAAATGTTTTTACGTACAGGGTAAGCTGACGAGGAATGAAAAACAAACAGAGGCATTTAGCAAACATATAAGGCACCATGAGTAGTTAACTAAAGAGCAAATTAAAGAAGCTGGAGAAGAAAGGCAATTAAGTTAATTAAACACAAGGGGTGGAGAGCTTCCTGTACTGTAAAATTCCTTTGTACAAAGCTTGCCAATTCCCCGGCATTATTGACCCCTCCTCCATTTGTCCATGCTTGTAATTATCCCTCATCACCACCACCACCCTTGACCCACTACTAGTACCACTGTTACTTATTGACCATCCCCTTTTCTTGTTTTTTATCTCTTGATGATATAATTCATACCCCGTCTGCAGGGAGGAAAATCTAACCTTCTTCTTTGTTTTATCTTTTCTAGACCCTGCACTCATATATTACGTTATATTATATTATATATACATACAAAAGCATTGATTCAACCATCAACATGCATGATCATAACTAGTGTGTAATATTTTCATATTCAACTCCTTAATTTCACATCATGCATCAAGCATGCAGCTACTACAAAATTTTGTATATTTGTTTTTTCACTTTCAACTGGTCACGCAGCCACTACAACTCAAATTGAAAAGGACTGGTAAAATTAAAAAATTTCCATCATCTCAAAATATTCATTCTTTATTATGAAGTTTTTTTTTCATATAGCTTTTAATTAACTTAATAAGTAATATCTATCTTTTTCAATAAATTTCGAAATGAGCCGACAAAAAATAAACCCCTTACTAGTTAGAATATCCCATCACACTTATGAAATTAACTTCCACTATAACGAAGAATTATTTAATTTTGAATACTTTTTATTACCACTTTGCTAAATTTGTTTATGTTTTTACTAAGAGTTTCAAATTATAAATATTCTAAAATGTACTAGAATGATGCATTTTTTTAATTAAAATTCTCAACCTAAACATTAACTAATAATAAATTATACAAAATTTCGTACTTGTGCGCATGACTTTGAATTTTTGATAACTTAATAGCTTCATAATTGTATATAAAAAAATGTTAAAACATGTAAATCATACACTGATTTTAAGTTTTAACCTTGGTTTGGAACAATCTAATATTGTACATATATGGCCTCTCTTTGATCTTGGAGTAATTATAGATTTATAGACTCATCTCGACTTTTCAAGACTAAATTTTCTTGCTTAAAACACTAACTTCACCCACAAAACTACAAAATCGACAACAATTTTATTTCAAAATATATGAACGTACAAAAGTTATGATGAATCAATAAATAAAAATTATGAGCAAAGTAGTAATTTTTTTTTTTACTAATTCTCAGCACCTGGAAAGACAAGAGATAAACACTTAACTCAAGTTATCTCAGAGCTATGGACAAGTAGCGGTTAATTAAAGATACTATGTACAACATACATACCTAGTTCAAATTCAATCTTCTCCATGAAATCGGAAAGGAGGCGCTTATGAACATGAAGAGAGAGAAAAACTATGCTTCCTGAGACTGCAATTACAGCCATTAATCCAGCTCCTATAGAATCATCCATCTCTCTCCCTCCTTGTAATAGTTTTCTCTCTGATCACTCTCGATCTCTCCCTTTATTTTCTCTCTAGCTATATATTTTGTTAGTTATATCATACGTTGAGATCAAAGAATGGTGTGTTTAAAGAGTATAAAGTAGAACATTTTATTAAGGATTGAAGATGACCGCAAGAGCGAGACATCACATTAAAGAATGGGAGGAAACAAATGAGAAAAGATGGTGATGCATTTCAAGAAAATGAATGTAGGGAAAGAATATAATTGAGATAAAAAGCTAATTGGTTTGCATTGCATTTTACAGAGTTTTGGCGGAGACTCCAATGGTATTTTACTTTTTTTTTATACATGCACCATCAATCACAACCATCCTCATTGACTCTCTTATTGACCTCGTATACTCAACTCGTTACAAACACAGACACAAGGTTCACGTGAGGATTCCTTTTATATATTACTCTCCCTAGTCCCTGATGAGCACGGTTGGATAGTTCAAGTGGTTGAGGGCTTATTCTCTGTCGTCCCAGGTCCTGGGATCATTTGTAAGGCTATAAACCAAATTAGTCAAAAAAAAATATTACTCTCACTGATCGAAAATAATTGAGGTTTGACTTTTTGTCACATATTTTTAGGAGTTTTGACTATATATTTAAAATTATTATTTTTAAATTTTTTTATGAATAAAAATACTAAACTAAACTTTTATTCAAAAAATAAAAATTTAAAAATAAATTTTTTAAATATACAATCAAAACTCTTAAAGATATGTGACAAAAAGTCAAAGCTCAATTATTTTCAATCAGTGAGAGTAAGTTATACTTTTTATTTTAACCATTTTTATGCATAATTAATACTCCCTCCGTCCCGGCCAAATGTTTACATTTGGTCCGGGCACGGAGACCAAGGATAGTGGGTGTAATAGTGATTTTATTGTTAAAATAAATGAAGTAGTGGGTGTAATAGTGTAAAGTGTTGAAAAAGTGGAGTGAAGTAGTGGATGTAATAATATATTTATTGTTAAAAGTTACTATTTTTAGTAATGTAAAGAATTGGGTGGGACGTCCCAAAAAGGAAAGTGTAAAGAATTGGTTGGGACGGAGGGAGTATAAGTTATAAAAGCGGCTTTTGTTGGAATCCTCTTTTCATCATTTTAAGGAATTAGCTAGTTGTCCATTAACAAGTAAGATAAGAAAGAATAGTAAATCGGATTCGATGAAAGAAAGAGAACAAAGAAAAGAATAAAAAAATTGTAAAAGTGCGTTCGATTGATTCAATATCGATGAATTAATCTTCTTAATTAATTAAAATACATATATATATATATATTTCTCAATCGACTGGAGTTCTTTTTTACCAAATTTAAAGCAGATTTCATTAATAATTTGGAAGAGTTCAATCGGGACAAACCCCCAACTGACCATGCAACCAGGTTGAAAAACAAATAAACAAGCTAATCAAATAACCGTTTTATTTTCGGATCGCTTTAAAAAGTGAATACGAATATTCTGAAAATTAAAAATGATTTCAATGGTCTCCCGAACAATCCAACCTACAATTCTCCTTAAAACAGTAGTTTCACAATTGACCCTCGTAGTAGTTCCGTGCATAGTGCAATGTTTAGAGGATTCAGTTACAAAAACTGAGTTTAGAGGTACGAAAAGCCTCATGTCTTGAATAAACTATTTTTGTGAGAAGTGAGCACATGCGATTTTCACCACCATCCCAATCGTATCCGAGTTATCTACGTGTCGGAAATCAACTATAGACATACATAAAGTATTGTTGATGCGGGGTATTATTAATTTTTCTAAAACTTCAAAAAAAAAGAAGCTTAACAGGTCATATATTATCATGCATCAAAATAAAGTCAATAAACTAACAAATCTATGTGTATATATATATGTTAGGTATATTTAACATATTCAAACCATATTACTTTTCTTTCCATGTTAAGTCTTATATAGTTATATGTTGGACTTCCTTGGCTCAAATGCACGTCTTAAGAAAGTATACATGAATTTTAAAACCCACGCACTTGTTAAATAAGGTCATATGTTTTATTTATGACTAAACGACATGTTCAAGATTGTTAGAAATATTCTTGTCGAATATTATTATAATTTAATACTGTACATCGAGAAACTAGAATAAACATATGCGGAGTACTCCGTAATTAATTAGTGCTGTGTATACAACTACTCCAGTACATGAGCTCCATCAGTTATAAATTAATTATTCACATCATCTGTAATTGGTGGCGTAACGTGAAAGTTAAGTATGCTTAGATCATTCTCTTTCTCCGTTGAATGTATTTAAGCCGGCACACAGTTGTTGGCAGGGTGAAGATTTTTCTTATCTCATTATTAACTAACAATTATTTGGCTAAAGTTAAAATTGTAATTTAGGATTTAAAATAGTTTAACGTGATAAGTCGCGAGTTTAAAATGCATATGTGAGTAATTTTGTATTTCAGTGACTTATGAATTTTTAAAAATATAATAATAAAAACAAAAATAATTTATGAATAATTTATGACATATGAATAATTTTTATCGAAATACAAAAAAATAATAATAAGTCACTGGAAAAAGTACATAATACTTATTTCTGGCTTTACGTCAATTTCTACCTTATTTCTGATTTTAGTCAATTTCTGGCTTATTACACAAACATATATTTTTCAGGTTAAAGTCATAAACAAGTTTAAGCCTTGGTATAGAACTTAGCCTAATAGGCTCTGCATTTATTTGTTCTTAGTTAAGTGTAATAAATTTTACAAAATGTACAGGGGTCCATAGCTCAGTGGTAGAGCATTTGACTGCAGATCAAGAGGTCACCGGTTCGAACCCGGTTGGGCCCTGTTTTATTTCCAGCTGCAATAATCTGCAAACTCACTTGGAGCTTTCACCTTGCCCTTTCTTTTTATCGGCTCATTTGTGATTATATTACTGCTTTGTTTGATTATTTTAGTACGTGTGCGTAACAAGTGAGTTGCAATAATATACACATCACTTGATTTTTTGATTTTCCTGTGAGTGGCTTTCTATGAACTTTGTGACAAGTGAGCTTTGACAGAAGTGTTCATCATATCAATATTACTTCAGTAATTTAATCTGAACTGTCATTGTGATTTTGCATTTGTAATGTTATTGAGATCTTTCATGCATACTGTTATTGTGATTTGTTATTTGAAAGTATTATTGATAACTATATTGCAGTATCATCAAAATTTATTCATAGCAAAACATGACAATTGCTATTTTCTATACTGCTACCATTCTGAAGTACAATTCAGTAATAAATATAAAATACAATTTTTTTCCCAGTTTCTACACTTGATCTATCGGTTTCAGGCTGTGAGCATGTGATGTAATGTCATCTACAGTAATCCCTAAACTGGAATTTTTAAATTCCTTGAATTAATACATGTCTGAAACTTGTTCGTAATGTATAGTTTACATGTTCTTGACCAGTGATTGTATCTGGTGTATTGCTTTGCCTCATTTCATATAGCTCCTCAAGTTGTAACTTGTTCGTGTAATAATTCATCCTCATCTCTCCAATCTCCTTAGTGTAGCTTCATTCCTCGCAGTGATATGTATGCTAACAGACGGTACCCGAAAATCATTGCTGCCAAGGCACATACTTCTGCTAAGCCACTATCTATTTTAACATCATCAATTGTCTGAGTCACGTCTTCGTACTGCACCTTCAAAAGGAGTCTGTAAGTGTGGTAATTGAATGAGAGATACCGGAGCCATGATATGAATACCGGGACATTCTGCAAAATTGTGAAGTGAAGATGTATTTGTCAGTTTGACTGGCACTCCAAGAAAGAAAGATGGCAAAATTTTATAGCTCATTTTGTACACTAACCTTCACAAAGTAGCCACCAGCCAACATGAAAGTCATCACTGTTACTGACCCCAGAGTAGTAGCTTTCTTCAAATCCATTAGCGTAGCCCCAATAGCTATTCCAAGCCCCTGAAAATTTGCTCATTTTGTCATAAACTATAATAGAAACTACTGGTGTTGTAATTTGTTGGTAGCTGGATAAAGGAAATAAACCGATACCTGTGCTGCAACAATACAGAGGAAAACTGTGAGCATGGTCAAGAAAAATGCTTCAGCACTGTGTTTTAAGCCTGCCATGAAATAGACAATCAGAAGGAATAGGGATGGCAGTAAAAGGTCAAGTGGAAGATCGCTTGTCGTTCTAGCCAGAAAATATGCACTTAGTCTGTACATGTCTGCTGCTCTTTCCTTGTTTAACATAGCTCTTTCTTGAGGAAACATGAAAATTGCAGTAAAAACCGGGAAAAATCCCCAAAACACAGCAATGAAGAATAGCAACCCTGCCTGAAAATCAATCAAATTGTAGATAAGAGAATTGCCAGTGCATTCATATATGAACACAAAAAGTTTACCATATATTGAAAGAAATTCAATTCAATCACTCTGATAGTAAGAAATTCTTATTTTTATTATTGAAGGAAGATATATCATCTCCATCTTAATAAATTAATTTAAAGAGTTGCAGATAATTAAATGACAAAGACTGATACCTGGTCATGCAGTTCTATTGCACTATGTCCACCTGATTGCCACCAAAGTAAACCCAATATTACTGCTGTCGTGATAACTTGTGTAACTCTTAACCAGCTAAAGTAGTCATGCCGCCTTTCTTTAAGTCCTCTCCAGAATAATATGGAGAATTGTTTTCTCCAGCTGGCTCCCCATTCTCGCTTTGCAGAATAAATTTTTGACTTTACATCTTCAGCAACCGGTATAGGGACCAGAAGTCTTTTCTTCTCATTTTCAGCCACTCGTGTCTCGTATGATTCCACAAGATACTATTTTGAAAGAAAGCATGATTAGGTATATACTAGATAGCATTGTTTCTGCATGAATCAAAACTGTCACTTAATCATTTCTTAGCATGATAGAAACTTAATCGTTTCTTAGCATGATAGAATGTGTCATGAAATAATCTTTTTTTAGCATTTATTTTTAACTCTTCATTAGACTATGCTTATATATATAATTAAATTCTTCACCTCATGCACAACTGCTGGAGATGGCTTTCCGTTCTTTGTTTCTCTTTCAGAATTCCCTAATATCTGTACCCTGTCCTCCAATTCGGATGGGACGGAAACATCATTTAAATTTCCATTTGCAAGATCCAGCAGAAACTCAGCAGGGTTCATGGAAATCAGAGGAGAGCACCCTATGGATGAAAAATATTCTGTAGCTTCTGATGCGTTCCCAAAGTAAAGCATGCTCCCTTTGCTAAGGAGTAGCAACTTATCAAACTTGTGAAAGAGTCTGCTGGATGGCTGGTGAATGGTAGTGATCACAGTTTTTCCATCCTGAAATAAGATACGAACAATTAAATATGTACTTTGACTTGCATAATCATCATACGTTTATGATATCATCATCAACATATATTTTAGAATTGTGCTCTAATATACCTCAGCAATATCATGTAACACTTGAACTATCCTCAAAGCAGTTGTGGAATCCAAGCCTGAAGTAGGCTCATCTAAAAAGAGAAGGGAGGGATTAATGATTATTTCGTTTCCTATGCAAACACGCTTTCTCTCTCCACCTGAAATTCCTCGAACAAAAGAGCCACCTATCATTGTGTCTTGACACCTGAGTGCAATACAATCCTCAGTGATCAGCTTTCACATGTAAGAATATATGTTCTAGTTCTAATTTCAGCCCCCTAATGGTTTGCCTGAATTTATTGATGGCTCGACATTGTATGAGTATAAAGATTCAGTGTTACAAGGAAAACAACCTTACCTCTCTAATCCAAGTTCGTAAATTACATCTGTGGCTCGTTGCTCCTTTTCCTGTTTTGATAATGTTTTGGGCAATCGTAGGAGAGCCGCGTATGTTAATGTCTCTCTCACTGTAAGATGAGGAAACAGTACATCGTCTTGTGTAACAAATCCTATCCTGCATATTTAAATTGCAATACATGTTTATGTATACATTAGGTTATTGAGGCAATCATCTTAATACATACTTATGCTACGTCTACAGAAAAGAGTACCAATTTGTCTTTCTCAAGTAAAAAATAACAGTACTTACACTTCATACTTCATAGTCAAATAGTTAATGTGGAATCCATTGATTTTACTAGTCACAGGTTATTTTGATTGCATGATGTTTTAGAAGTACTTCTGATCACAAATCATCTTTTCCCTTTAATTTTTATGATTCACATCAATTTTCAAGGTTAGTACAGCGATATGTTAAATTGTTTATAATCTCACCCTATAATACTATCGGTTCAACATGATCCTATACTTGTTATTGGCTTGTAATGCATACTACGTTCTCGGCTGATAATATAGCTGATCTCTCATTTGTTTTAAAATATTTATTCTTGTCAAACTAGTCTTTATTTTATACAGCTGAATTCCTTATAGGGATTACTTTTTCTTTATTTCTACAATTGATGACACTGCTGCCTCATTGAATAAAAGAAATTAGGTTTCCATATACTTTTCATAATGGCATAATAATTTCTCATTCATTCTACTTCTTTTAAAATTCGGTCTAGTACCAGGGAATCAACCTATGAGAGTCTGGAATCTTTCAGCGTACCTGCTTTTCAGGTTTTTTGAATATGGTTGGTCATTGTAAGTGATTGAACCATTTGGTGCAGGGTCCTTCACCCTACCTCCCAGCAAACTCAGAAGTGAAGTTTTTCCACTTCCTGATGGTCCCATGAGAGCCAGTACCTCTCCTGGATTCACTGAACCAGTTATTCCATGTAAAATATTCCTCTCCTCAGTATGTCTCACCCCTTTGAGAATCACTTTGTATGTTACCTCAGTAAACTGCAAAAGTTGAAGAATCTGATTAACAGAACGGAACATTAACCAACAAATGAAGAAGCTCCCTAGATTGCGTTTATCATATGATAGTGAATAGATTAATACACTGGACTGAAATTATTTCAATATTGGTAACGAGTGAAGATGGAGGATCCTAAAACCATCTGTATCATGACCTAGTTCTTTCTCCTAGCCTGGTGTTTCAGATAATTAACGCCATATTTTTAGCTGATTATCTTGTTGTTAGGAAAAATCTTGTACACTATTGCCATACATGTAAGATTGTGAGACTCTGTACAAGACTGAACCTGACATGATAGCCATGTTCATTTGGTCTGTACGTTGATCTGTAGCTAGATAAACACCTCCATCCTTGCCTGTTTAATAGATATTAATAATCGATACCTTCATCCTTGCCTGTTCAAGTGAAAACTAAATCATTCATGACTCTTGAACATTTTTGGTAGACAAAGGGGGAACAAACAGAAGCTTGCATACACACATGAAAAGTATGTTACCTTAAGGTAAAGTGGCAAGGTTGGCTCTGTTTGAATCCTCTTCTTGCGAGTGCCTGCTTCAAGATCTTCCGCTGCAAGAAGCATATAAAATGTAAGATGATCTTCAATTGTATTTGTATGTGTCGATGATGAAGTCTCAAGTTAGCAATGCTACTGCATGATGCTATGTTACAGATTAACTGTTTTTTCCCTTAGGAATGTGTTTTCAAGTTGGCACCTTCAATCATTGATTTTTCAGCTAAGAACTTGTGACTATTGGTCATATAGTGGTTGCTTGACAATGTTCATATTGATTTTTCAGCTCAGAACTTGTGACTATTGGTCTTATAGTGGTTGCTTGACAATGTCCATGATGCACACTATCCGATTGATAAAAACATGATCATTTTTTTCTGCCATTCCTTACTATGGCTAAATTATGTCTTCATGCTATTTTAACTTGTGTACTATTTTTCATGGCCAATATATGTTATTAGAAGTTAGTACACAGTACATATATTTATTCAAGTACTCAATACGGTTCAGCGCGCAAGTAGCTAGGTTGAACTGTTTAAGATTTATAAAAGGGGAGGAATATGAGAATTTTAAACATAAATCAACTCCAAAACAGATCAAGTTGGGAGACGAAATTAGAGTGAGGTGAGCTTCTTTCAAATCTCTCACTTCTTGATGACTGACTGATGAAGTCTACGAAAAGAACTAATAACCACATACAAAAGACTAGATGTTAGCATAGGAGCTGCATTATTATCTAGTATCTAATAATGTCCAAGTTAATGGGACCGGCAAGAAAGAAAATAGGAAACTTCGGCTAATTTGGCTTCATGGCTTTACAGTCACAATCATCCCTACAACCGGCAGACAACTGTTGTCCAAATACTGTGGACCAATAATTGATTGGCTAGACTTCTGCTGCTATTTGATGTGAGCAAATCATTAACAATCAAGATGCCTTACTACAGATTTACAGTTGGCTCTTGGTTGTAACATATTTCTTGCATTAACCCAATATGCATATGTGTATATATAATATCTGAGGCGAGACAAATCTAGGTTAGTCCTTGAATTAACTGGACTAAAGATGCCTCCAAAAAAAATTTGAAAGTTGTGCAAGAAAATTTGATATATATCAAAATGATAATCTAATTCATTACCTGCCAGGAAAAGTTTAGATTCTTTTGTTCTGTGCAAGAGGTGTGTCAACCGGATATTTTTCAAAAAATATTTTTATTATTTAAATATTGTATTGGTTTTCTCAAAAGAGGAGGAATAAATTTTTTATACTTTATTCTAGTTGAATGCATTTTCATATTTTTATTATTATTTTAGTAATTATTTCGGTTCAGTGGTGATGAGCTCCGTTTAAATTTTTTATATTATTTTACTAATCTGGTCAGTATCTCAATTCGGTATTTTGTTCAGGTAAAAATTTTATTTGATTAAATTAGTTGAGTATTCAAAATTTAGTATTTTTATATTTTTAAATATTCGAAATATTTGAATATTTTGAAAAGTTACTATTTTTAATTCGTTTTAAAAATAATAAAATTTGTAATTTTCTCTAAAATATTTTTATAGAATTTTTAGAATTATTTAAAATTATTTTGAGATTAAAATTGATATTAAAATGATTTTTAGAAATTGTTTTACTATTTATAAAAGTTTTAAAAGAAAAAAAAATAATCCCCAAAATTCCCCCGCCCCCGTCCCCGTTCCCGTTTCCGTTTCCCCTAAATCCCTAATCCCCCAACTTCTATTTTCTCCCTGCAAGCCGCTACTATCTTGCTTTGCTTACAAACGCGAGTGGACCCCCTTTTGTGTATGTATATATTTCTTTCACCTTCAGGCTTCAACCGTGATTACTGCTCTGTCTCTCCTATGTCTCGTTATGGTACGTGTATATATATATATATATATATATATAAGCTTTTAAAATTTATTACTTACAAACCATGCATCCAATATTCGATATCTATATGTATATATAACCAGCGCTTTAAGGCCTATGCATATGTATAATTTTGGATGAGTTTTGAGAAAATTATTTTCTGGACATGTTTTTCTTTTTAATTTATTTAGAAGTATAGAAATGTGATTTGACGATGGTGATCTAGGAGGCAGTACGACATGTGTTTGTGCATGATGATTAATTTCAGATTTTTCTGAGAATATTTTCTGGTCCTCAGAGAAGACTCGTGGGGTGTCCATATTTGATCTTATGGTAAGGCTTTTAAGATCTTGACTTGACGTTTGTAAATATTCAAGCATGTTAGTTTATATATATTAATTTCATAATTTTTAGATGACTGTGTTTCTCATTTCCAGCAATTTTATGTGTATAGATATAATTTATTTTGTGGGTTAAATTTGTTTACTTTATTTTAGTATAATTGGATTATATTGTTTGAGATTCATTTTGAGGGGTTGTGATCCCGGGAAAAATTCATTTTACAAATACCTTATTTCAAAAAAAAATCTTGTAATAAAATATATATTTCAGATTTCAATTATTATTTGATTAAAAATATTAAGTAGTTAATTATTTTGAAAAATAATTTATTTAAAAATGATTAATAATTAATTAATTTGAATAATCAATTGATTTAATTAGTAATTGGTTTATTGTTATTAATTAAATATTAATTTATCTGTTTATTCGTTTTAAACGAAATAAATATTTCTATGATCAGAAAAATAATCTGGAGGTTATACAAATAGTTTTAAATTCTAAATTTATTTATATATCCGGATTAACTATTTTACAAGAATTTTAGTGATCCGACTCGATCCTAGAAATATTTTTAAAATATTTAATGTTATGTTTAATTATTTAATTTGATAACGTCATCAATGGTAGACATTATAAGTTTTAAAGTATGAATTAGAATTGTTAGTTTTTATTCTTTTTGTTTGAGGATTAATTGTTGTTTTATATTTGAGGTTTGAGAATTAATTATTATTTTATATTCGAGTCTCGAGCATTAATTATTGTTTTATATTCAAGTCTCAAGTGTTAATTATTTATTTGAGGAATAATTGATAATTGGGTTTATATTTTGATTTATTGGTTTGTTGGATTTGAGGTGAGTTTTCTTATTAATAGGAATATGTCCGAGATAAGTATATAAGTATGGTTAAGTTATAAACGTTTGTTGAATATAGCGACGTACTTCAAGGATTAAAGTACTGTCTTATGTTCGACTATAGAAGTAGACACGCAGACTCGATCTCGATAGTTCAGACTCGTAGCAACCGCATGAGCGTTAGATCAAAGAATTATTAAATGGTGATACCGTGAGAAGGAAGAAGAAATAGTTATGTTATTTCGACTATACGTAATTGCTAAGGACCAAAGGCAAGTCTTTTCTCCTTGATCATCTTAAACACTTTGATTTATGTTTTCATTTATTCGTATCATGACAAATAATTATTGTTCAGAACTATTTGTGAATCTTAAATATTTTTATTGTGCAACAGAGTTACTTGTTATTCGTACTCTGAATTTTGGAAGTTGATTATAATAAACTCATCATATCCAGCGAATTATTGTATAAATAACGAGGATATAGTCTGTAGTTGAAACTAAGCATACCTTATTTACTTGAGTTTGCTATATTGGATTGGAATTCTAGCGTAGGAGTCTCTGAAATAATAGTCCAACATTTATTAAGGAGGATATGGTAACCATTCCATCTTCCTACAGACTAACATTACTTGCCTATTTGATACCCATTATAGAGAATCCTTGTTACAACTATGGGTATAGAAATATACCGATAGGCTATAAAGAGATCCTATTGCTTTTGAACTGATCAGGTGGCAATAATGTTTATTATATGTTTATCCAATTCATATTGCCAGTGTGACTATTATATATTGTGATTTCGCAGATGATTCATTTCCATTCACCGTTTCAATTTTGATATAAACTGTGATTTATTTACTATTCGATTTTCAGTATAAACTTATTTACATTTCTGTTCTTTATTCTGGCATTCCAGTTTTTTTTCAAATGCTTGATATATACTTGTTGAGCATTTCTTTGGCTCACTCTTGCTTTTTATCATACACTTTTCCAGACAAGATGAGAAAATATTAGTCTTTCAGAAAAAATAGATCGACAAGATTTATCCGCATAGTTCGGAAGAAGAAAGTAAAATGCCTTTACGAAGAAGTTTTGATCCAGAAAATCTGTATCTGGAGTAAGTTTTATTTATATATTATTATGTTATATATATGGTTTGGTATACAATAGTGTCGACTGCTGATATACTTTTTATCGAAGTTATACTAGTAATATAAGATTGGTTTAAAGAGATTGTTGAAATCAATTGTGGAATTTTTTGGATGGGGTCACAAACGAGATTTGATTTGATTATCTGAGGTTTATAATAATTGATGTTTGGTTTTTGGATTCTTATTTCTAGAACTATAACCTAAAAGATCTTGGTAATTGGAGTCGTAAATGTAGAATTCAAATATTGAATGACTACAGGTGGTGTAAAAATGTTATTAAATAGGTGATTTTATATTGAGATTTTTCACGTGACGACTAGATCCCTGACCCCGGATTTGAGGGTGTTACAAGATGTATTGGCGGTCCTACTTTTCCACCTTTGGTGGATTCACTTCTCACCAGTTTTTATCATTTTCCACTAGGTCGTTAAGAATTAGGTGAAGTATGGTTGAATTGATTGGAGGCTCTGGTTGGCAGTATCTTCCCTTTTTGGAAGGCACACAGTATGGGTTTAGCAGGGGTCCCTTATCCACATACTCGCATGCAATTAAACAAATGACTCACTCAGACTCAAATCCTCAATCTTTTGTAACCAAAAGAATAGGGGTATCTGCACTAGGCACTAGGCTACAATGCTAGGGATACAGTTTCTTATTATGCATGTATGGCGTTTATAGTCATCTGATCAAAAATATCATCCCCCTCAATGCCTCATCAGCCCACAATTAAATCTATTTGCTTCATGAAAAAATTATCGGGAACAACCCATTTATAGATAAAAGAAACTAGCTAATACTTTGACTAACAAAGATTATTAGGCAGAAAGAACTTACGAATATCATCTTCGTCACTAAAAGGCCTGGAATCAGCAATTTCATCAGGAGGCACGGTAAAGCCAGTGAAAGAGAAAGACAATCCCAAGCTTGCACTAGAAGCTCTGCTAAGAGCAGCCCCACTGCCCAAATCATCAAGATCAAATTTCATTTGGGCACTCCTCGTTTTTCTAATGTGTGAATTGTGCCTGTTGCTACTGCTGCCACGTCCAGGTGATGCACCTATTAGTACTCCTCTGCTCGACTTTCTTGACAAGTTCCCCCCATTCTCTGGCCCACCCTCACTTGACGATGGTGACTTCATGGCTGCCATTGCTGCTGATATCGTCTCAACGAGCTGATCTGATTTTGTTCTCAGTAATCCAGTTGCTGAACTTAGTTTATCCATATCTCTATCTTGCACCACATAAATTGTAACTTAATGCTTTGTATATAAATGGTATCAGAACTATTTATTATTAGTTGCATAAGAGATTTATAAGAGAAAGAACAAGCTGCAAAACTACATGTGACCTTCTACTTGAGAAGCTCTATATACAACAAAATGATGTTGCCTGATCACTATGAAGGGGGTTTATGCTAGCTCTATGTAGAAAGAGCTAGCTAGCTAGCGCATGTGATATTGTAAAGTTTAGATTACTTTATGTCAAAAGATTTCACATGAAGTTAGTTGGATTACTCTCTGTCCTTTAAATATTGAATTGCTTACGTCATATTTTCTTAAATTGGTTTCTGGATTGACGAGGGACCGTTTAGAATTGTTGCAGCAAAAAGAACTTGTCGTGGAAAAAGGACTCCGAGAAAAACTTGACAAGTGTTTGATAAACGAGTTAAATATCGAAGTGTTCACTTGAACTGAAGGGCATGTATTAAACAGGTGATTCTAGTTATCGATGACTCGTTTGTACCACTACAGTGAAGAGTAATGATATCGACGTCAGTCAACTTGTTGACTTACCGGAAAATGAACATACAGATAACGACAACAGTTATTTGTATATATATATACATGTTGTAACACATATTTTATTTAAAATCAAAATAATATTTGTTTATAAATCTTAATCTTGCTTTTTTAATGTATAGAAAAAATTTAAATTTTGTTATAAAATTAAAATTTAAGTTTTTCATTTTAAAATCCGAATATATTTATTTTTGAATTATACATGAAAAATTATATTTAAAAAAATAAAAATAAAAAAATTTTAAATCTCAATTTTTCTTTTTAAGTTTATGTATGAATCAAGATTTTTCAATTAGCAAAAAAATAAATAGATATATTTTTTAAAAATCAAAATTTTAAATCTTTTTTTATAACTTTCGGACCTTTAAATCAAAAATAATAATAAAAGAACCATACATTTTTAACTTTTTTTATTTCATAAGTCCCACAACTATTTAAAAAAATAAAAGTTATATTATTTTAAAAGTATTATTAATAGTTATATATTATGAATTTAATATTTATTAAATTATATATATTTTAAACTTTATTAATTGTTATCATAATTTTATTTAATAATAAAAATAATAAAGTATAAACTTAAAAGGAAAAGAGTGAAAGAGTTTAGTTAGATTACACGCAGCCTACCACCTGTTGCCGCATCTTTATAGTCGTTTCTCCCGTTACGATTTTAACGTTTATTGTGAAGTCTAACAAGTCAAGCAAACGGCGCTGTCATTACTCTTCACTATAATGGTACAAACGAATTCCTGATAACTAGAGTTACGTATTTGATATATACCCTTGATAAACATTAAAAGTTAAAAAAGAGGCTGATACCGAGTATTTTGAACTTGAAGGTTACACTAATTTCTGTCGAAAAAAAGTTTACACTTTTTTTTAAATTATGTGAAAACTTGTCAGGAAAACTACTGATTGTACTACGTGTAAAAACAATTAACAGACAAAAATGAGAATAAAGGAAGTGCAACAAGTGCCTATAAATTTATGACCCTAATCTTTCCCTCACCTAAGGCAACTTCTTTAGGGACACTCCGCACAAGTGCCACAATACAAAGAAGAAAGAATCATAACAATTTCTAACAACAATTTCATGAACTTATTTATAGGTTTAACCTGGACATTAACATTAACTTTACATGCAAATGTGTTAGACTAATACATATAGGTGGAAAGACAAATCATATGTCAAATATAGTATACATGGAGACATGTGATTGAAGAATTACTATACTTAGAGAAGGAAGACATACCTGTGTCTAGCTAGAAAGGAGGCAACAAAATGCTGCCAACAAGCACTTGTATCAGTATGCTACTAACTTAAGCAACTATTTACGACTTCTTAGCGCGAATATGTTAAGTTCCAAGACCACCCTTGATCCCATTTCCACGATTTAGACATATATATATATATATATATATATATATATATATATATATATATATATATATACATACATTTCCAGCCTTTTGAAGATTATTATTACTTGGAGCCGGACCATATCTATCATGTTCAAGGAGTTAACGATGACCGTACACGTGGTTGAAGTACTAATGCTAATTCCTTGGAGTTGAGTACTTTTAACATTAATTGTGTTTTAACACTATATATATATATATATATATATATATATATATATATATATATATATATGGTAGTTGCACATAGCACCTCTGATTGAAACACTGAGCATCAATGTGAGGCCTTCAATTCCTTGCTTGTTAATTTCTCAGTCTAGCTACTTAGCCCCTTGTGCAGGGAATTGGCCAACTTTTTTTGGTGTTTTGCGTGGTAGATTTGACGTCTTCTTACTAATATTGCGTACCATAATATCCATTTTGTATGTATAAATTTATTTTTCTACAATTGGTCTCAGTATATTACTTCATCTGAAGAAGAATAGATAGAGAGTATATCGGGATCACCATTGCATCATTGTTTCATCACTATCATAATATCAGTCGCGTCACTGCAGCTGCGTCTAACTAGGTACTACTCATTTGGCAGCTGATCGATCAATTGTGGACACACATGCAACACTTAGATTAATTACCAGTGTTTAATTGAATATATATATATATATACATCTCAAATGAAAACTACGCTAATTAAAGATGAAAACTACTGGAGAAACAAATGTTATCGACTAAAGCTGAGCCATAATCATTTGAACACACGCTCATATATATTACAAAACTACGGTCCCTAGATAGCTACCTCCCTTGCATACACAAATTAAAGCAAACGGAAGCATGCAATGCAATGATCAATTATTTCAATTTCTAGCAATCTATTACTCTCCTAGTTATTTACATAACGGGCATCATTAAATTAAAAATGGTTCTAATTTTCTTTTTATAAAAAAAAGAAAAAGAAAATAGGAGAGGATAATTAAATGAGTCACAATACTAATATATTTGTGCCGTGAAGTGGAGGAAAGCAGGGAGGCACGTGAGAGCGATGGGACTGTACCTGTATGTATAATAGAGATGAAAGACTTGAAGCGAGGTTGGAACATACAGCTGTACATGTATTCTTCCGCGTGTTAGTCTTCATCACGTATCTTGGATGATTAGACCACTGCCCTGGCCCTTGCACGACTTTTTCTACTACTTTTATCTCTCTCTCTCTCAATTAACTAATCTCGCTTGTGTGTGTCCGTCTTCATAATTAATAATTCTATTTCCTTCATGAAAAATCCCACATCATAAAACAATAAACAAATAAATTGGTGTTTACTTCGCTTCTTCTGGTATGTTAGGCTGTTAGCTACTCGTGTCATTCAACCCGGCCATTCCTTTGATATCATCATTCAACTGGGTCGGGGATCTGCTGCGATCTTTACAAGGGTAATGCATAACCACAAGAGGCCGGGAATTGTTTAAATATAATATAACATCTTGTCAAGTGGTTCTACTAATATATTCTAAGGTTTTGGTTCTGCTAACACTTTAAGATTTTGACAAAATTGATAAGTTAACATGATATTAGAGCTGGAATAAGTGTCCGTGATCTATATATATATGAGATCATTAGGTCAAGTTACTCCACTTTATCTAACGATTATGAAAGATGAAATATATTACTGCAAAGTGGAAATTAATTACATCATCCAAAATTATTGCATGCCAATAACGGAAAGCCACAATGACTTGCATTATTGTGGGATAAGACACAGGCACCCAAAAAAGCAGCAGTTGGAAACCGGAAGTGATCTATTATTACTATAAACCAGAAATGGGTTTATTGTGTGTAGTTAACCCACTGAATTAACATGTAATAGAGTATTAAGTAATGCACCGACCTCAAAAGTTGCCAAACAAATATAGGACACAATGGTGGATCAAAGGGTGGGATGGGTGTGGTTACTGCAGGTTAATCATCAGATAAGGTTATACATACAAGAGTTGGCAATATGGGTGTTAATTGAGTTGGAAGGTGGTAAGTTCAAATTAGTGGCCAACACTGTCCAAAGCATTCCTTCTCAGCTCATAATTCATTTATATATATTTAGCATTTCTGAATATCATTTTTTTTACGAGGACCTACCCACATTAATGCGGGATTTCAAATCTCGGGTTATGTACTGCCCCCACTCATAACCGGATAAATCCAGACTCAGCTACTAAGCATAAGCGTACCAAGCATTTACCAAGGAGGGAGTCAAACTTCATCTGCACTTGCTCTTATCAACCAAGCTAATTCGAGACTCGTAGAATCATAAATAGATGGCGGCAAACATGTGATCCTCTTTCCCTTTGGTTACACAACACGATACGAAGTACACGAAATAAAATAAATATATAAATATTTTATATATAGATCTATTATTTTTATTGTAGGTATATATATTTTTATTTATATAATTATACATAATTTTATAATCTAGTATGTAAATATGATGTAAACATATATATATATATATAATATTTATATAAATATACTTAATAATATAATATTTTAATATATTTATATATTTATTTATGTATTAATTTTTTTTGATATAACACGAAAATGCGATACGAAAAATACACGACACAAAAGTACACAAATTCTAAATGGATCGTAGTTGGATTTAATATTTTATTAAACGGCACAAAAGTAGACGACGCCGGGTAAACTTTCAAGTACTTAGCCGCTTACCCACAAGGCCACAACTAAAACTGTAAAACACAAGGCCACAAGTACCTATCTCTTCCGGGTAATACAGGGTCTCGGTAAGGGGTCAAACTGTTCAATTTTTTAAGATATTACACTATTTTATTTTACTGTTATATATTTCTCTCATATGTATTAAATACTACTTCAGAATAAATAAATCTTTCAATATATGGAAAACTACGCATAGAAAAGAACTAGAGGCAACAAACACTAATTTTATGAATGTAGAAACTAAGAAAAGTAATGCCTCAACTTTTATATGCCTCTGTCAAAACTGTTCTAAACCATCTTCTTTCATATACAAGTTACAACAGAATAAACATTAATCATGTGCAAAACCTCTTAATCAGAAAGTAAGAGAAACAAACATAATTGATGGTGCACTTGACTTCTAGTAAGTGCATCGACGCCTCTGACAGTGGATTCCTACTGGTCATGGTATGAGCTTCACTTGCTGCTGTAACTGCAAATGTATCTCTAGAAAGAGAACTTGAAGGCACCTGCCTTGGTATCTGTCACCGAATCTCAAAAGGACGGTTTTTTTTGCTGTGCCATTCTTTCTTCAGCTTTTCGCATCAACTGATCAATAGTACCAGGAAAGGTTGCTTCAATGGCGTTATTGAACTTGTCATATAATTTAACCCTGTCTTTTGTTCCAGACACAAGTGTGCTAGCATTTGGCTTCTTCAAAAAATCAAGTACATTCAATAAATTCCTCCTGCAACAAAGATAATCAAAACATTATATTGTTTGAGGATATATAATTATATACACATTCATGTGTAATAGGAATTACAAGTTTAATAACTTAAAATTCTAATAAAGAAGGGTGTCGTAAAGTGAGTTCCCAGATCCAGGACAAAGCAGTGGTCCATCGTAGTCATTAATTTTTTTTTTCTGAATTTTTTTAAAAGGAAGAGTATAAATCATCACTAATTCCAACCTATTGCTCCATCTACATATTCCAGTAGAACATTGATAAATATCGTATAAATCAGGGAAAACATATCGAATTTATATGTGTGAGGTATTTTAGTAACATGTTTTCAATATAACTAAAAGGCCATGCACAGAAAGGCGTGAGGTGGGCAGTGGGCTTTCACTAAGTGCATCTTCATCATCATTTCTCCTGTAATACTTCTGGACATACAATAAATTAGTAGAAGATTGGAGCATTTGTGCATCCTTCGTTCCCAAGTGCTATGACAAACATAAACCATGTTAGGTAACCAACTCTCCCAAAACCTTAATGTGCGTGGTAAGAGCTTCAAGTGGATCACATATTATATACATATTATATTCAACGAGGAGGAACACCAATTTCCCAAAAACAATAAACAAGACTTGACGGCCCAAACTATGAAATACCAGTTTCATAGATTAATTTTAATTCTGTGATAAAATTCCGACTAAAATCAATAATAATTATGCACAAAACACAAAACTTTTGTACATTTCTTTGTTTGAATAGCATGTAAAACTTTATGTAGTGTTTGGTTGCGATATATGGAATGAAAAGTTGTGAACAAAATTCATGTAGAAGAAAGGATGGAAGAGGGAACAAAAATGAGAGATTGTGAAATTTGTATGAAGTTTGTAAGGAAAAAGAGAAGGGAGCAGAATGGATCATTCCTGGGTTTGAACTCTAGTTTAGACTGTTAGAATAGAACAGAGAAAGAAAATTATCAACATTACCCATGAATTGATACAAATTTTATTTTATTCCCTCCTAATTTCATTCACCCCAACCAAACACAACATTAGCATTGATCCAACCAAATTATGCGGGTCTGTATTGCATGCACGGCATGGCTGGAAACACAGATTGAAAGATGAAACTATAAAGCGCATGGATTTAGGCCAGCCTAAACACCAATTATTTTTTAATTTAACCTTATTTAGTAAGCGACATATACATCCTTTAATCAAACCTAATTCCGTGATTACCAAAGAACTGGAAGAATCAGAACACAAAGAAATCAAATTTCAACCAGACAACATAAATGTGAACTCTAATGTACAGCATCTTTAATATTTTCGAAAGGAATAATGTCACAAAGTACTGAATGGAAGGTAGTGCCACTAATTCCATCATTACTTAGTTGTTTTCATAAATAGAACTGTTTCAAAGAAGCAATTATGTTTTAAGTTAAAACCAAAATACCTGCTAACAAAATTCTGGGTGATAGCAACAGAATCTTCTAGGTTGATCACTAAATGCCACCATCCATTGGGGACAAAGATCACTTCATCGCCTTTACAAATGCACTCAATCGGTTTCTTCTTCCAATCCTTCGTAGCACCGTAAAAATTCATGAACCACTCAATTATCGAAACAGGACATGCCACCTCTGCACCATCCGGGCTTGGATGAACTCCTGGAGGCACCACATCAGGAGGGAACAACACCCATTTCTTAGACCCCTTGATTATTGCATTCCAAGCTGATGTCGAGTTAGGATCAATGTGGAACAACGAACCAGACCCAGCTGGCCCAATGATAATCCATCTATAATCAGGTCTCTCTTTCCCCAAAACACTAGAAAAATCCTCATTAAAGTACACAGGAACTTCATAATCCGAATCCAAGATCGGAACTTTCTCTCCAAACTTCGGGTCAAAAAGATACAACGGCCTTTCTTCCCTCGCTTGATCAGAGTACCTTAAAAAATCATCAATCTTCATTTCTACCGGCCCAACTGCGAATCTTGCATCACCACAAGTCTTAACCAGGTATTCCCTATCCCATTTCTCCACCGCAGCCCAACCATCCAAACACCCTTCCAACAAAACCGGCTTATTTGGTTCCTCAAAATCCCTCACAAATTCATCAACTGATATCCCTCTCCTCCTCAAAATATTATCCCTCGCAAGCCACTCAGGTCTCATTTCAAGATTTGCACAAAGCCAACTCTGAAACAAATAATCAGAATAAAAGTCCTTGACTTTAAAACCCAATGACCCTCCACCATTCAAACCAACAACCAAAGGCTTGCAAGCCTTAATATAAGTATATCTCCAAGACCCATCAAACAAAAAATCCCCACCATACTTTTCCAACACAAGATTTCTCCAAAGAGGCTCGTGGGTTGAAAAAATATAAAAAGATTTACTAACAGCAGCTAAATTACACAAATGGGTAGCATCTAAAAGGACTAAAATATCAATAACAAACTCATCAGTCAGGGTTTGAAGATTACCAAGTCCTGTGTTTCTTGAATTGTGTGCACTTGAGCTAAAATAGAGATTCCCCAATGGTTGGACCCCACAAGCTGAGGTTTCTAATCTAAAACCTCCATCACCATATTCTTTTTCTTTTTTTTCTTGTACATTTTGCTGTTGTATGTAATTACACTTTTGCTGTTGTATGTAATTATAGTTTTGTATTACTGAAGAAGCTTTGACAAAGTCCTCCTCCGCTTTCTGGATCGAAGTAGCAAATTTGTGGACCAGCCCACCATTGTTTTGGCTGGGGATCAAAGGGAGTATTGGGTCATTTTAGTTGATATAAATTCATATTACTACTCCGAGATTATATTAGTTTTTAGAATTTGATTATATTAATTTTTAGTACAAATTTTGAATTACATTTTTGTAAATATTAAATTCACTTCTATGCATTTACATAAATGGTTGTATTAAAAAAGATTATAATCTCATGTTATTATATGAGGTTATCATCACGCACATAAGCCCATTTTTAATTTAATTTAATTCATATTAGTTAATAAATATGCATTTTATATGTAATAAAATAAATCACATATGGTAGTATTATAAAGAGTAAATTGCAAAGTGGTGGCTGAACTTTACACTCATTTTCAAAACAGTAGTCAGACTTTCAATTTTGCAAAATAATGGCTAAATTTGCCTTTTTCCTTTCAAAAAGGTGGTTGGAGGCGATTTTCAGCTTTTTGGCAGAGGTAAAATGGGAAAATAATGCTAGAGACCCTAAAAATTATCCAAAAAAAATCACAAATTAATATGTGTCACCAAATGATTGATTTTTATAATTTTATAATACAATATAATTTTTGAATTTTTATAATTTTTGGATCGAATATAATCAATCATATGGTGACACATATTAATTTGGAGATTTTTTTGGAAAATTTTTGAGGTCTCGAGCATTTTTTTTTCTATTTTACCCCTGTCAAAAAACATTTTTTTTCTTTCTATTTTACCCCTGTCAAAAAACTGAAAATCGTCTCCAGCCGCCTTTTTGAAAGGAAAAGGACAAATTCAGCCAGACTTTCAATTTTACAAAATGGTGGCCGAAGGCGAATTATTATTATTATTACCAATATAATCAATCATATGGTGACACATATTAATTTGGGAATTTTTTTGGATAATTTTTAGGATCTCTAGCATTGTTTTCCCATTTTACCCCTGCCAAAAAGTTGAAAATCGCCTTCAGCCACCTTTTTGAAAGGAAAAAGACAAATCTGATTACTATTTTGCAAAATTGAAAGTCTGGCCACTTTTTTGAAAATGAATGTAAAGTTCAGCCACCACTTTACAATTTACTCTATTATAAATACAAAAATATATTATGGGTTGGAATTTTTGGAGTATGTATCATTTTTCAATTTCATATTTCCATACTCTTCGTGAAATATTATGGGTTGGAATCTTTATATAATACTATAGATTTTTTTGTTATTTTGTTTTATTACTTTTTAAAATTTTATGTATATTTATTTATATTTTCTAAAAATTTCTTTATGTATTTATAATACTACCATATGTGATTTATTTTATTATATATAAAATGCATATTTATTAATTAATTGTCAAATATTAATTAACTTTACAAATAATGTTTGCAAAATAAAGTGTTAAAAATAATATTAAACTTTAAAAATATATTATCCTGCAAATAAAATGAAGTGTTTTTTTATTAGCTAGAACAAAAGATTTAATAATAAAATAAAACAACGTTCCGCTTATGAAATAAGGTGTACAACTGCATAATAAGATATTTTATAATTGAAGAAAAAAATAGTATTTAATTGACGAAAGTCTATAATTATTGAACAAATCAATAAAGAAGCGCTGTAAAAATAATTTTTGATTGCGGTATAATTATCACTTATATATATCATCATCATCATGATTAATTAAATTTGTTGACAGTATTTAGAAAATTAACTCATGATTCAAATTAATATGTAATACTAATGTATAGTAACAAATTTATATATATATAAATATTTTATGAGTATTTATATTTATATTTAAAAAAGAAAAATAAAATGGCGAATAAATTTGAATCATTTAAGTTAGGGTTAAGTTAGGATTAAGGAGCAGAAAATCGATTTATTTAGGTGAAGGAGCAATAAGCATACATGGTTTAAAAAACTCAAATCAGCTCTTAAAATTTAAGTTGTTGGTTCAATATATATATCTCCTTTAGTTAATTTTTCTTTACTATGCTTAAAAATATTATTAAATATCTAATTACATTAATATATATATATATATACATATATAGTGTATTATTTATTTTTTATTAATGACATCATTATTTATAAATTAATATATTTTTTACATAATTGAATTTTATTAAATAATTCTATAAAATAATAGATAAATTGTCATACCAATATTAAAAGTATATATGTAACATTTTTTTTGTTATTTACCTATTAATTTATAACTTTTAAATATTTTACACATTAGTTTGTATTTTATTTTTAAATTTTAATTATTTGACAAATATTTATATTTTTTTAATAACTAATTAAATATAAGTCACATTTTAATATTAAATCATAATACGTACAAAAACACACACATACATACATACATATATACACACACACATGCACACTTTCTTGCATTTTGTATTTATATTTTTGATTATTTATATTTTAATATTGTGTTTATATTATTTAAATTTATTTTTATTTTTATATCAATAATTTTTATTTAATTATAATATTGTGTGGAAATACTTTTATATAATTTTTCACATATTTTATTTATGTTCATGTTTTAAGGAGATAAAATTTATGTATTTTATTTAAAGATAAGTTTTAATTAGAATATTAAAAAAATTTATGATATATTTTTTCATGTAATAATATTTTTACGATATACATGAATATTAGTAATTTTATACAATTAATATTTTTAGTGTTTTATAATATATTAACACAAATATTAAATTTAAATAATAAAATTTTAAATGTTTTAAAACTATTCACTAACTATAATTTAAAAAAATTAACTAGGAATTATTTATGCCTTTTTAAATCACATGTACTTATTTCCTCCTACACCTATACTAGAATGACTTTTTTCGCTTTGTAACCCTTTAAATTATAGTAATCAATTTATGTAACAATTATATCATTTTGAAGTTTGGGATGCGTAGTACCAAAAGATGAAGTCCCTCCATTTATAATATTTAAAAATTAAAAATTATATTTTAAAGTAAATTAAATATATATTTTAAATTTTTATAGTTATATAATAACATATGTAATTTTCAATAAAAAATTAATGATGTTGACCTCAAAAAGTAAAAAAACACTTAAATTGAGATGGAGCGAGTAAAATAAAATCGACCCAAATCAGCTTTATAACCTTCAACTGATTGTATATTAATTAATTTAATTATTAATTACTCCCTCCATTTTTTTATAACTGACTTATAAAAAAACGGAGGAAGTATATTATATTATACCATATCATGTGTTTTTCAACAATTTCGTATGTTAAACTTTTTCACCAAGTCAATACTCCCATAAAAGCAAATCTCATATTGCTAAGAACATAGGTGAGACCTTCCACATCCGCAAAACTATGTTGTAAATAGAATACCATACTGCATTTGATTTCATAAAAATATAATCAGAGTCAAATAACATGCAAAGTACTTTGCCTTTTTATTTATTTATTTATAATAATAGAAAAGCATTACCAATCTTATCCATGCGTTGGTACAAAAAGTATAAACCTAACTCATCCCAAATATATATTTAATAAATAATTTTTTTGATGCAGTTTAAATAAATAAATAAATATTAATACTGAACAAATATATATTTGTGGAAGCAAGTGGTCTCGATCATTTTTTTTTGAATCAGGAGCCACATCGCTAGGGACCGATTCCCTGCAGGTAAATAATTGACCGGGAAAAATACAAGTCACCTACTAAACACATGAGTGGACGATTATTATGTTCCTAATCCTCTTCCCCCTACTTCCCCAAAACGATAAAAAAAAAGTGCTAAATCAACACACCCCGCCCGCCCGCTCTATTTTACTTTCTTGTTACAATCAATTCCCCTCCCACATTTTTTTTCCGATAACATATCCCCCAATATACATACGATACACACAAAATTATCCATTCTTTACACCTATTCCAATTTCATTTCCAATTCAACCAAACACACACACAAACTAGGGTTTTGAATTCAGATCATGAATATCTCTCCATCATTCTTCATATCTTTGATTTCTGGGAAGCTCTTTTCAGGTGATTTTATATACACACATATATATAATTTGTGATTCATACATTGATTGTAGAAAAGTTATTGACTTTATGATTTGCCTTTATTTTTTGTAGGCTTGCTTCTTTGATTTCTAAGCTGTTAGTTAATGTTAATTTTTTAAATTAGCGTGTACAGATTGGTTAGAGGGGACTTTTTTGTGTCAGTTTGTTTTTAGAAGTTTTCGATTTCAGTTTCAGTTTTTTTTTTTGTGGTTTTGAATTTGGTTATGGATTTGGAGATTGCGCCTCCTTCGACCAGCAGGGACCAGTGTTGCGATTGTGAGTGTGAGTGTGATTGTTCTACGATGAATCATCAGTCATTTTCGGGGACTTGGCTTCGGACTGTGAAGCGCAAGTTTCAGGATTTTGAGGCTGAGAAAAAGGGGTTTGAGATACCTGGTCTTGATATTGATATCTCTCAGGTTGCAAAGGTTGAGCTTGGGAATGAATGTTTTATGCTTCGTGAAATGGTTACCAATCAACAAGAGTCGATAAATGATCTTTCCGCAGAGTTGGAGAAGGAGAGGAATGCTTCGTCGTCTTCGGCTAATGAGGCCATGTCCATGATTTTGAGGTTACAGAGAGAGAAGGCTGAGGTTCAGATGGAACTTCGCCAGTTTAAACGTTATGCAGAGGAGAAGATTGCACATGATGGAGAAGAGATCTTGGCATTGGAGGATTTATTGTACAAGAAAGATGAAGTTATTGAATCACTTACATTTGAGATACAGGCTTATAAGGATAAGTTGATGAGTTATGGTATTACGGAAGCTGAGATTGAGGGAGAAAAGGGTTTTCTTAGCCGAGGTAATAGCACTGGCAGTTGGGAGGCCCAGTATGACATTCCTACTTATGATTACCCTCCTATTAAGTGCAATAGTAATGAGAATCAGGTCTCTTATGAAGTCAAAAACGATGCAGCTGATGCGGAGAAGTATGTATTTGGTGACACACCAGAGTCTCGAGATGAATTGAAGGATTTGGAATATCGGATAAATCAATTGGAGCAAAGTCCAACCCAAAGTCAGCCTGATGTGGAAGTTTTTAGAACAAAGAATGTGCTTGAAAAGGTTATAGTTGGCCATTCACCAAGGCCATCTAGGCATGTGAGGAGATCCTCTAACGATAGTTCAAGTTCAATTCCTGCAATGGTTAAGGAAACGAGTTCAGATATCACCTATGATCTTGGCAGTGCTAAGAAGAAGGAATGTGTACATGTACATGTAGAGGAATATCCTTCTTTGAGAAAGTTTGAAATCGCACCTGAAGTTGAAGATGACATGAGTGATAGAGTGTATATTGTTGATTCTGTTCAATGTGGTGTACCATATAATAGTGTCACGGAGCAAAAGGTTTCTGTTGGAGTATCCGAAGATTATATGACCAAGCAAAAGGAGCCAGTATATGTGGGAGATCTGGGGGATCCCGATATCAAGAGGTTGTATACAAGACTTCAAGCACTTGAGGCTGACAGAGAATCCATGCGGCAGGTGCTGATTTCTATGGGTACAGAGAAGGCACAATTGGTATTATTGAAGGAGATAGCTCAACAACTGTGTCAAGATATGTCAACTGCAAAAACACTGCCTGTGAGAAAGACATCTTTTGTTGCTAGCTTCTCTATATTCTCATTATTAAAGGTCAGCGTCTCTTGGAGTTGCCATGCGATCATTTTTTAACCTTCTCATTATCCTTCGCTTCTCCCTTTTGAATTCATTCATACATCAACTAATATTTAAATGTTATTTTGCATTCCTATATTATGTCTGTGTTGATCTTCTTTTGTCAGAGGACAATTGATACTTCCCAAATTCCAGTATTTGTAAAATCCTTGAAATGAAGTCAGTCATATGTTATTAATATATATTAAAACAAAAATTAATTTTAAGATGGGATCAACTTCTATTCTAATTTATAAAATTAGTATATATAATCCCCCTAAATGGCATGCAAGAACACTGGTAATCAATTCGAAAAACCCAGCATTCACATATACAACTTGCTTTTTAAGGATTAGTATAGTCAACTAGAACTTGTATCTATAACTAATTCAAACAATATATTAAGTTTGTTCAGAATTCCAATAACTGTCAATATCAAACTACAGTAGAACTCATACAAGAGTTGTTATAAACTGTTTATAACTAAAATCATTTACATAAATAATGTACCCAGAGGATTTACTAGAATTTGAATGGGATTCCTAAGCCTATTTTATTGTACAATCTATGAATTTGGGGGTTGTCCGACACGCCTACACTGAAGCACATGAACTAACATAGACAAACTTGAGCATGCAGGTAAACTTTTAGAAAGGTCCATCTAAAATCTAGGATGCCACGGTGATCAGTTTAATCTTTTGCAGAAAGTAAACTAAATTACTTTGTTGTTTCTTCATATCCATCTATGAGTAAAGGACACTCGTTTACTGCCAAACATGCTCCTAATTAGATTTTTTATTTAAATCAGTTTGATTGCATCGTTTTCGTGCGTACTGTTTAGTATTTTTGGGCATGGTCAATTACAAAATTTTAAATACTCTGTCACACATTTCTCCACCAAGGCTTGAACCCTCAACTCTTGTTACCAAGAGAAGAGGAGTATATAAAAGTGAGATGATTTTTCCTTTATAGAAATATTATCAATTTTCCTTGTTTGAAAATAGAAACATCTTTTACTTGTAGTGGTCGTTGTCTTAAAAATGTATCTATGGGATATGACTAGGGAGTATTAGTATTCCAGACAACATTCCAGACACATTTATTAATTATCTGTTTTTTCCATCTCAGAAAGCATTCTCCAACTTTCTTCATTGGCTTATTTATTAATTATCTTTTTTCCTTACCATTATTTTTCATTTGTATTCAGTGGATTGTGTCGTTTATATTTTGGAGAAAGAAAGCACGTCAACCCAGGCAAGTGAATTATATTATTAACTGTGCCCCTCCTATTCTTCTTGTTACTTCAGTATTCTGTTTGTAAACTTCTCGCTTAAGGCATTCCAGATGAGTCAAATAGGTTGTATGCATTAGGTTTTCTTTTTAAATTGATTTTGCAGTTGCAACAATGATAGAATATTCCTTTGGTAATATAGTAAATTTCTTGTTTGATTCCCTATGAAATACTTTTAGAGTTCAATATGAGATTGCTTGAATGCCATTTTACTTAATTCAAATCTGGAGATTTTTGTTATGGAATGAAAAATCTAGGAGAATCATGGAAGTGTCTTCTGAGATTGTGGAAACAAATATGAAATGATTGGTGCATTACCAATTTAAATTTGAAAAATGAAAACAGTATTATACTGGAATAGTGTTACTAAATTTTTCTCTCCTGTGCAAGTTGGCAGAGCAACTGTGTGCTAGTGTGGTAGATAGGTTCTGATCTGATATTGTTTGATGTAATGGTATAGTAATTGTGCGTGTATTATTTACAGGTATATGTGTGGGATATCACCAAAAAGTATTGGATTACTTACCCTTTTAGACAAGGGACCTCGTGCAAGGCCGTGGAGATCTATTTCAAGTACAAAAGTTTGATATTATGGTAGTGATGACAAGTGCAGGCTGGTGTCATCTTCAGGTTCACAATTGTGTTTCCGGTTTTCTCTAACAAGTTTAATACCGGGTATTACAGTATGCAGTGTTCTTATAATTCATTTGTTGAGATTGAAGTACTACGAAAGATATGGATTGATTACCAAGATATGGAAACAATGTATTCCATAGGCTTATATTCTTATGTCTTCGTTTTATATAGAGTATTCTGGTCTTCAGACCTTAGTCATGTATATTACCACACGAATGGTGAGGTTTACCGACCATCCTCCCTTCGTAGTCTTGTATAGTAGATTTAATTGATGGTTTGCCATTCAGACAAGTTGCTCATTTTTTCCTAAAGCAGGTTGATTTGTTGCAAGCAAGGAACTCAAGGGTGTTGCTGCTTCTTGCTAGACTTGGGCATTGCTTTTTTTTTTTTTTTATAGCTAAGTAGCATTGCTTGTTTTTGTATCGTCAAATTTCTAATATTTTGTATTGTGTTGATTAGCCGACACTCAATTTGATTGATCAAATTTTAAGAACTGGCTTGAACATATTAATTGTAGCTGTGTAAATGACTGACCATAGATTTTATAGCTTGCAGTAATTTCATCAGTTTAATTTTCAAGGCATATATAATAGAGTATTAGTTTTGTGAAAATATTCTATAAAGGAAGGGTTTAGGTTGGGAAGTGGAAAGTTTTTTCCCCCATCAACATTGGTTGCAAACATGTACGATGGTACTCGAGTCCCTGCAACCCTGTATGTGGCCTCTTTTTGCATCAAAATTTTGTCCACAGATACCCCACAATGGAAATTGTAGAAGTTTGATTATAGTTCCACTAGGCTGTTCAATACATATCAGAAGCACTAAAATGGGAATGAATTTCCGATTTTTTAAGCACTGTGTTACTATTCAGGTGATATCAATGCTAGCAATGGCATTATCCAGTTTTATTATGCTTTTTGGTTTTAATATTTGACACGACTCAGCAGCAACTACTTTAGCAGAAACAATCATCAACTACAACAAATTAACTAAATTACTTTAACAAGTTCAAATGGAGTTGTAATGCCTGCCCTAACTCCGTTTCACCGTTTGGCATCAATATAAAGTTTTTTTCCCCGACTAAATCTAATTTTTTTAAAACAAAATAATCTGTATAATAATCTTTTTGTTTCTAGTTTTTTCTTCAAAACACGATTCCCCCCCCCCCCCCCAGTTTTTATTGAGTAACATTACAAAATAATAAGTTATACAACCAAAACAGAAAAAAAAACTGTTTAAGGAATGAATGAAATACAGCCAGTCAGGGGCTCCGTTTCAGTCATGGTACATGGACCATGTTGGTATTTCAAGAATGGCACAGACGTAGGCAATTCCCAAAAATGGCGAATATAGATGTTATTTGTTGTGACTTGCTGGGGCTTGTTGAACAGACTTGTACGCCATACGGAATGACGAACAGTACAAAGATTGTATAACTATATGTACACAATCTGCCGCGGCGTACACATTTAACATAATTTTTTTATTCCTAAAGTGTATACAATCTCCACTGACGAACAGTTTGTATTATATATATCTACTTTATCTAGTGTGTTTCCATTCTCCCGAACAGATAAGGCAAAAAAAAAGACAGTGTATATAGTTATACCTGCTAGTTGCTAGTTGCTAATTGATTAATTGTTATACTTGCTAATTGCCTTGAAGAACATTGTATGCTCAATTAGTTTAACTAAATTAGTGTAAATTTCAAGATTTATTTAGTATGATCTTAATTAGTACGTTGATTAGTGAATAATTAGTATATTGATTAGTGAATAATTAGTAAGTTAGCTAATAAAAATAGGTGCTTAATATATTAAAAAAATTATTTAGATTTTATATATTTGTATTCCAAAATATCATTTTTAAAATAGTATTTATATTTTATAATTTTAAATAAATTTTTATTTAAAATAATATTCATATTCTAAAATATATTTTGATTCGAAGATATAATTTTAAAATTTTAATTTATTTATATTTGAATAATTAAGCACCTAATTTTATTAGCTGACTTACTAATTATTCACTAATCAATATACTAATTATTCACTGATCAACATAATATTTAAGATCATACTAAGTAAATCTTGAAATTTACACTAATTTAGTTAAACTAATTGAGCATACATGTTCTTCAAGGCAACTAGCAAGTATAACAATTAATCAATTAGCAACTAGCAGGTATAACTGTATACACTGTCTTTTTTTTTGCCTTATCTGTTCGCCACTGGAGAATGGAAACACACTAGATAAAGTGGACACATATAATACAAACTGTTCGCCAGTGGAGATTGTATACACCTTAGAAATAAAAAAAATTATGTTAGATGTGTACGCCGCGGCAGATTGTGTACATATAGTTCTACAATCTTTGTACTGTTTGTCATTCCGTATGGCGTACAAGTCTGTTCAACAAGCCCCAACAAGTCACAACAAATAACAGCTATGTTCGCCGTTTTTGGGAATTGCCTATACCATTACTGATATGTTTTGAAGGTCTGTGCCATTCTTGAAACACCAACATGGCCCACGTACCATGACTGAAACAGAGCCCCAGTCAGGCCTAGCAACATATAATACACTAATATGTTTCCTAAATTTTGGTGGGGGTCAAAGCATTCTCATCCCATCCTCATTCCCATATTTTATGGGAATTAGAGCCATTCTAAAGGAGTTACCTATCTTGAACCCCTCAGATATATTAAATTAATAGTTACTTAAAATACAGGAAATCAAAAAACTATTTCACTCCAATGGTATTCTCTATATTGATTCTCTATAATTTAAAAATAATATTTTAAGGAGATAAGATAATGAAAGAAAGAAAGAAAAGAGAGACAAAAGGGAGAAAGAAAGTTAAAAAAATAGATATAGGAGAGATAGAGAATCTCAAATGTAGGTAAACTCTCTCCTCCCTTAAATTTTTTAGATAAAGAGTACTACCGTTAGAGTTTGAAATTTAGTGTTCATTCCCTATTTTACTTCACGTGGCATAAATATTGGTAAGGACTTTGGCCACTTGGAGATGTTCTTATGAATTTTAGTTGAAAAAATAATTCACATCCCAATTCCCGGAAAAATTTAAGAACATGAAAATGAGACCCAAACCCATTTTTTATATAATCTTTCTTTATACTTAAACAAATAAATGTCATTCAACCTTATGTATCAGCCTCTCATTAAATGGATGACATCAGTATTCTTATGTGTCAATTTTTTTAAATATGGTTTTTAAAGTAATTAATCTATATAATTTTATCTTTCCGCACTAATTCTCTCTCATCCTCCAGTAATTTTCTTTCATCTTCGATTATCATGCCTCACTAATTTTCTCTCCTTATTATTTCTCATTCTTCTATTATTTCTCAATATTATTTGCATATATTAATTTAATTATATTATATAATAAGCTAATTTTCTATTTTTCATCCATTTATTTTATAACTCTCTCTCTCCCTCTTTCCATTAATTCTCTCTCATCCATATATTTAGCTTTTCTTTAATATTTTTTCGTACTTCTACTAATTATCTTCCTTTTTATTTTTATCTATCTTTAATATTATTTCCATTTATTTTATAACTCTCTCTTTTTCTCTCTCTTCACTAATTTTCTCTCATCCACATATTTAACTTTTCTTAATTTTACTAATTATCTTCCTGTTTATTTTTTATCATACTTTAATACTATTTACATAAATACTTATTAAATTATTTAATATTTCATAGTTAAATAAATATCTACTATTATTATTAAATATTTAATATGCTAATTCAGCTACAATGTATTTTTTGATGTTTATGATAAAAATATAATTAATTCCGTTTATGTGCTTTACGAATTAATTTTTGATTAAACTAAAATGAAAAATTTACGGTTTATAATTGTATTAAAGAAATTATTATTTAAATAATTATGAAACTTTCAATTGTATAATAAACATATACATTGTGAAATCATTAAATTAGGTATCACTCTATTATTAACCGATTGCATCATAAAGTTTATGTGTCTTTTTCTTATTTAATTGATTATATCATATAATGATAATGATTATGTTTTATCTTCTCCCTAAATCTCATTTTCCACCCATTTATTTTATAATATTCTTTCTCACCCTCATATTTAATTATTTTTTCTATTCTTATTCTTACTTCCACTAATTATTTTTCCTTTCATTTTTTATTCTTTAATATTATTTACACAAATATTTATTAAATTATTTTATGGTTTCATAGTTAAACAAATATTTATTATTATTATTAAATATTTATATAATGTTACTTTTTTGTAATTTTATTTTACATAATGAAATAATACTAATTTAAATTTTTACATTACTCATTTAAATAAGTAAAAAAATGATACTACATGTCTTATACATCTTAAAACTTTTTCACTTAACTGAAAGTTAATTATTTTTTTGCTTTTACATGTTAATTTCGTATATTTTTGAAAAGAGCGATTCTTTTATTTAATTGTAAAGTATTTAATAATCTCAATTTAATTTTTATAATTATATTTAAAATAATAATACATTCAATAATATCAAACTCTATTTATCTTATTGAATTAATTAAAATTTTATCTACACATAACATAATTATAAAACCTAATTTATGCAATCAAATATTTTAAATATGTATGAATATTTCTAAAATATAACATAGATTTACAATTAAAGTCGTGTACAGTTTGAAAAAAAAGGCGGTAAGATCCCCAAGCAGAGGGGGGAGAGAGAGGGAGAGGAGGGAGAGGGGGGAGAGAGAGGGAGAGAGAGCGAGGGAGAGCGAGGGAGAGCGAGGGAGAGAGGGAGGGGGGATGGAGGAGTCAATAGGGAAATTGGGGGAAACACTAGGAGGGTTCTGCAGGCACGTGGAAAACAGCTGCCACGCTCTCAAGCAATCCATCGATCGCCGTCCAATTCCTCTTGGTGACCCTCTCCCTTATTGCTTTCCTTGTTGTATCTTTCTTTAATCCCTAATAAATAAATCACACATTTTTTAACTTTGATTTCCTTTATATTACAGATTCGGCTTCATCAAATTTCATGCGATGCCTAAATGGTAGAGTATCATCCACCTCCACCGACCTCAACTTGCTCCATTCTATGTCTTTCGATACCAGGAGCTTCTAGGTCACTGCAATCAACTTCTTAACAAAAATCACATCCATATATTGCACCTTGAGGATCGCTTCTCCACCTTCGGTTACACTCCCCTAATCTCTCTCTACTCCAATTAAATCTTTATTTATTCAAATCTTTTGTTCTAACTATATTTCATTTTTAAAATGTACAACCTGAAACTGAACAAGAGGAAGCAGATAAGGAAGACTGATTTTTGAACAATTCGCCTCCGCAATCAAATTTCAAAGCAATAAAAGATGATAATCTGTATCCTTCGTCTTTTATTTACCTTTTTTTTTATTCGGATTTGTTCTTTAGTCTTCTTATGTAGATAAGTAACATTTTATCGCAATCAATTATATTTTGCACTGTCTCTTAGGAATGTTTTGAAATAGGTGTACAGAAATTTTACGTCACTTTGAGGGATTATGTGTATCATTTCTGCACTTTGACATTACTTGACTCTTTCTTAAATTTGATGATTCAACGAGTTTACACAATCTTGGACTTTCCGATGCTTGTCTTGCAACTATTGCATCTCAAGGTTAGTACAATTATTAATTCTACTCTCGAAATCCATTGCTAAAGCTATGACTCTTGAGTTTTTACCACTTGAAACTTGCTAGGCATGTATATATATGTGCAACTTGATGGGTGTTCTAGGCAGCAGCATTGTACAAAACACTGGGTGCACTAAGTCAGGCAGAGTTCTCAGAAAATCTAGGTGACCTAGGCAAGGGCTAAGGCATCTAGATTTTTAAACATTTTACTGTTGTTTAACTGACACATACTTTTGAGAGACTTATCACAACGAGTAAACAGAGTCGAACTTTTGAAAACTTAAACCAATGGTTACACATTCACGTTTTATCCAATAGTTGGGAGAGACGGGCTTTAAGAACATAACCTGATGCTTAAGCAGAAACGTTTAGAACAACTTAAATTCTAGTTAGTTACTTTATTTTTTATTTCGATAGATCATTTATGTGTATGTTCTAGGAACTTTTCACTTGCCAATTTAAACTTTTGAATATCTTCTCCAGCAAATAATAACATTCAGATGGAAGAAGAATATCAAGGTAGCACCAATTTCTTTGAATTGACTAAAGGTACAAATACATAGATATATGTTTCTTACTTTCTTTAGTCGGTCCATTTTGGTCATATCCAACTCCTTATTTCTAATTTGGTTTTGTCTTCTTAATTTTGATGTTTAACTTGGGGGAAATCTTAGACGAGGTGGAGCCATGTGAGGGTTCTAGTTCCTTAATAACTGTATCCCAAGACGACTATGCAAGCCTTCCATCATACATGAAAATCTTAGCTTCGTGGGAGGTAAACGCTTTTTGCCTCTTGTCTGTTGTGAATAAATGTACTTCTACCAACTTGGTTGATGTGTGTATGGTTTTTTCACTGTTCAAAGTAACAAATGGCACGGGAGGCACAAACTTCTTCCACTATAACGTTTTAGTGCCTAATTAGGGGTAATGAGTTAATTAGAAGAATCCTTGATAGTAATAAATAAGTGTACATGAAACCCTCAATGGTAGCAGCTGAGTAAAACTCCACCAGAAGCTTCATTAAGTCTCATTAAATTAAATAATATTAATAATATACTCCTCTGTTTGGAAATAATTGAAGCTCGACTTTTTGGCACACATCTTTAGGAGCTTTGACTGCATAGTTAAAATTATTATTTTTAAAATTTTCTTTTTTTGAATAAAAATATTAAACTAAAATTTTTATTAAAAAAAATTTAAAAATAATAATTTTAACTATGTAGTCAAAGCTCCTAAAGATATGTGCAAAAAAATCAAATGTCAATTATTTTCAAATAGAGTGAGTAGTTGATCTGGTGACTTTTGAGTGGCACAAAAAAATTCATGCATCTGTCATTGACCTGGTGACTTGTTTTGATTGTGGGAGGACTATGTTTCAGAATCTGCAGGTAAAAGGAATGTTTCATCATTAATGCTCCATTTATTGGCATCAAATGAAATTTTTTTAGCTTCTAAGATAGTTTTACCTTCGTACCATTTAAAAAAACTTCAAAAATTTATCGGAGATATCAAAATATCTGAAATATAAAATTATGCAATCTTTCTCCCAAGAAGAGATATGTGCGTGCAACACTTCATAAAATTTTTTATGCATTTTATTCATAAGGTTCTATCTTAATTTGTGGAGTGGATACAAGTTTATGCATGCACGTATTGCAGGATGTAGTTGCTGCTGTTGAGAAGCTGAATGCAAGCTTGGCTACGAAGGACAAATTGCAGGGAAGCTATTTCTTTGGCCAAGACGAAATTGCATCACTGGGATTAGGTTCATATAAAATATTTTCTCTACTCTTCTTTGAATTTTATTTTCTCACAAAATATATTTTTACACAATAGATCAAACTATTATTTGCTACTATCCAGACTAGCACAAGTTCAAAGTACTATTCTTAATGAAAAGTAAATCTGAAAGTTTGAATAGTTACCATGACACGCGGTGAACTGGCCACTATTACATAAGATATTATGTCCTGGACCAATAAAAACGGATAAAGAATGATGATGACGGAGAACTCTGCTACTGCAGGGCTTTGGTTAGTAATTCTAGGAGGCCTATTGATACTTATCATGCATGTGAGTAAAATATTTCACATTTGATGTTGCAGGGCCTAAAGGAAGATCATATGAGCTGATGCTTTTACGCATGAACAAATTAGTTATTGAGAACGTTGATGGTTCTGCATCCTACAGAGTATTGTAGATAAACATGATACCCTACTATTACTGGTGATATTTTTTGTCAAAGACATCATTCAAAAGAAACTCTGTTCTCTTCAATTTTAATATTTGGTCTCTCTGGGATTCAGAGGCCGTTTGACAACAGATGATCATTCAATTATTCTGCAGTTTACAAACATACATTCTGTAATTTGTTGCTCTACAATTCTTTGTTCATTTTATGTTGTCCAGCCCGGAGATCCTAACAGCTAGAAGATGACTGGCTGATCCCAGCTGTATGGCCAGAATCTGTTTTTAATTGAAGAGTTAGAGTATCTCCAAGGGCATTAACTAAACTAATTAATTATAATGATATAAAATAAAGATTATTTAAAATTTGTTGAACCTGTAAGGGATTGTGCTCTAGCTATAATGAATAGTTATATTTAAAATAATCTCAATTTACGATAACAATTAAATGAGATCGTAAAGAAAGTTAGAAAAATTTGAGCTGAAAATGATGTCGATGTATTTAGAGAATAGGTAGATACTTATTCAACAAAGGTAGAAAACCAATCTAAAAAACCAATTTAAGATATCTATAATTATAGTTGTGCTGACTTGGGAGTGACATATTTTAGAGAATGTATATTTCATGCCAGAGTGGTATAGCTAAGAAATGCTCTTATTAACATACTAATCCTCAGAATATTCTTATTTTATACATTTCAACCATATTTTCACTATTTTTCTTTCGAAAATACTCTTTCCATATTCTACGTAGCTGAGTTCTATATTAAAAAAAAAATTTGCCACGACTTTCAGTTACATCACATAAACCAACACCTACTAGTATAACTTGATTTTAGGATTTTAAAACTAAAAAACAAATGCATGGATATTGTGCATATTTTGGTTTCATTTAAGCCCACAGATAACACGGGTCCTTTTGTACGGTCGTGAAATTAAATTTATTTTTAGTTATGTTATTTATTTTAATTAATTTGTTTTTAAAATTTTAATTTCAAATACATTTATATATTTTCATTAAAATATTTAAAATTTTAATTTCAAATGCATTTATATATTTTCATTAAAATATTTATTGACCGATATAAATTCCATACCGAGTTTATAAATATTAAATTAATATTTAAAACATAATTAATAAATCACACATATATTATGCAACTATATCTGTGCATTATTATATATTTTAATTTTAATTTTTTGACTAAATTATTATTTTAACAATTTAATGCATATATTGTAAAATGTTCTATTTTACAATTTTTTTAATTTTTTACTCAAATTTACTAAATTTTTTTATATACAATCTAATATCTTATTGTTAAATATAATTTTCTAAACTCGTTTATTTAATTGTACATATCATAATTGATTACTTACTATATTTTATCTAGTTACATATTATGACATCTTGTGAATATATATATATATATATATATATATATATATATATATATTCTTGCACACACAAACTCTTGTATGTTTTTTTTATTATAGTTACGACCTCTTGATAATATTCATTTTTTTCTCATACTTGTAATCTATGACTATGATTATATATGAGATTACTGGTTTGATATCTAATAATTACATAAATTTTATCTTTTTCTAACCAAAATTTTAAAATAATGGTACATATGTAATTATACAAATTACAGGTGCAAACAATTAAGAGGGACATATGAATGATGAATTTAAAAATTTATTTAGAATCCATTTTTTATATGAAAATATATATTTAATACAAACACATACACACATATAATCATATTCAAGTAAATTCATATTTTTTTAACTAATACTTTAATCAATATATCTATACACCGTAATAGTTTATTTTTAAAATGCATAATCTAAAATTTAAATATTTTCACTGCTTACAATTTGACTAATAAATTGTAATATTTTTTATTTTTATATAATATTTACTCTCTTATTTTTTTTATCTATTTCTAAAATAAATATACATTGAAATCATATAATTTTATATAGTATTATTATTTTAGGATTAATATCACAATTATAGCTCAATTACATTCAAAAATTCATTTAATTTCTACTAGTAAAAAAATTGAAATCAACTATACGAAAAATTGATAGTTTATGTATTAAGACTTTTAAAAGAAAAATAAAAGTCCGGATCAAATGGTTGCAACCATGAGGTTCCTAGTTCAATACCCAACGATGACACAAATATACATTTTTTAACAAAAAAAATCTAAATAGTGGAGGGGGAAGACCCCAAATAAATTATTTTTAAAAGAGTGTGACCAAAATACCTTTAAGCGAAGCTGGAGGCCCGAATACCGACCAAACACGTGATTAATAAATACGCTTTTATAGATGGAGCAACATCAATTAACGTGCCACATGATACGTTACTGCAAGTCACGCCTATCGATCACATGCTGATGATAATGGAGTATGAAATAGATGTTTGTGTTTCCAGATATAAGATATCAAGGTATAAGCAACATGCTCATATATTGTAAATGACTAATTCCACCTGCTTATAATTGGTTTATGTTCACATAGATGAAAAACAAAAAATATATGCTTAATCAACAAAACCCATTAATAACAATCTCATGTCAGTAATCAATACAACACTTATAATAAAAAAAACTATGAAATCATAAGTACCACCAAAATAACAATACAATCCTATACTCCAAATAAAACCCTAATATACATACATCAATAATTAATATAACACACAAGGACAAAATCACCAACACCGCTGTAATACATGGATTCATAAATAAGAGATTTTGAGTGAAGAAGAGTGTATTTTGTTGTTATATGTTGTATGTGTGTTATTTATGGGTAAAGATGATTATAATTTTACATTGCAGTGATACGTGAGTGTGACTAGTGTATAGGGCAGATGTTTAGGGCCACAGTCTCGCCAAAAGGTATATAGGGTCAATGAGAATTAAAAAACAGTTAATTTAGTCATTTTCTCAAATAGTGGTACATACGTAATTATGCAAGATAAAAGGTTATAACAGTCGTTTCACAACTAACAACTAATAAAATGACAAACTTTACCCTTGTATTCTCATTTAATATATAGTGATAGATTTAACAAATAAATAAATTTTCATTTAGTATTATTATTCAGTTACCACTTTCAAGTATAGACTAACAGGTTAAACTATCATATAAATTATGAATTTATCTCCAAAATACTGATATAGTGATACATACCATTTCAAGTATTTTTAAACAATTACGTGCACGGGATTTTGGTGTAAATTATCTACAAATAACATATAATTTCCAGATATATATATATATATATATATATATATATATATATATTTATGCACAACAAAAGCAAATGCCCAAGCCCAACACTCCGATTCAGAGGCCCCAACAGTCCAACACAACCTAGGGCAGACAATTTCTTGTCTCAATTGAGATGATTTATAGCCCTATTTTGTTCATTCAGAGCAACAGAGAGTAGATTTATTCAACTCCCGGCCTACAAGAGAAACCCCATTGTATTCTCGATGGCTGTGCTTCAAAGGATTATAGTCCATTAATTATAATCCAAGAATTGAGTTATCCCCACCACTAATCTTTATATACAATCCTTTTCCGTAATCCAATTTCATGTTTTTTGCCAACAAGGGATACGATTATTTAATCTCATGTGATGGTTGGAGTAGGTACAAAATAAACAAAGAACTGTATTTTTCCTTTTTAAAGGAATACTTCAAAACAAACTCTCTAAAATGTAATGCTCTCTAATCATCTAAACCCTAGAGTTATGACTATTAGACTATATCTCACCTCATTGGACCCTAATTCTGTGTGGGACATACTAGGTTCTGGCCTTCTCAGTGAGACATACTAGGTATATTTCGTTTGGTTTTAGGCCACATTGTTTTTACTTTTTACGGCTGCTCTTTCCAGGACAACAAAGTAACATGGAAGCTTAAGAGCCACTCAAATCGTTTATCTACACATAAATGTCAACGCAGACAGGACCGTAAAATCAATCTCCTCGCTTATAATAAGGTTTTCTGTCGTCTGTGGGGAGAAATCTAGAAGATGAGATCTACAGGTAGGCTTATACAATGAACAACTAGGATGAAATTAACATAATTTTCTTTACAAATTCACCATATAACAGTACATGTACTGTCATCCAATCACAAAAAACATAATAAGCAAGGATGACAAGTTTAAATGCCTTTGAACAAGCAACCCACTTTACACCTTCCCTTCAATCAAAATCTTTTATGTACGAACTATACCCAAAAAAAGAAAAAACTAGTCAAAGAAACCACCTACCTGTCTTAAAGATGAAAAGCAATTTCTCCAATCGAATCTGAATAATTGCTTTCGCCTACAGAGCAATCAAAACCCAACAAACTAATTAGGACAACACCAAACACAATACAACTCAAGTCGAGTCTTCTTCTGCCTCATTGTGAAATGATGTCTTCCTATCCTTTCACTCTTGTACATTCAGTTTGTGGCTCCAATACTATGTCAGTTGATCAAAATTGATTTTTCGGTGGCTCTGCTTATTCTTAGTTGTATATTTTGACTGGTTTCGCGTATGCATGCCGGTTCTGCATAGAAGGTTGCAAAATTAACTACAGAAAGAATGAGGTAATTATCCTTCTACTAGTTAGGCTTGGCCTACTCCTCTCCACTTGGAAATTAGTGGTAGAGGTGGGTTCATGCCTTGGAGGCATGTGTGTGCGAGTATTAAATTTTTTGTAATCAACCTTTACAAAAAAATAAAAAATCATCATCATCATTTACAATGCTGGCAGTAACATATAAACTATACCTGGTTTGCTGTTAAACCCCTTTTAGTAGTATCAGGGTGTTCCATACCCAAATATTGCTCCCAAGCACCATAAACATCCCTTCTCTACAAATTCAAAAACAATATGGAATTCAAGTCGATATAGAAAGAAAATGTACAAATACAGAAATACTGCTAAAGTGGATGAATAAGTTGACAGCTATAATCCCAGCACCTGGAAACGGCTGGATATTATGTCGGAGTCCATCAAATATTCTGGCCTCCCCATTGACATGGAAGCAAAGTTCCACTAGTCACCCACAAAAATGTCCCCAAAAAAAAGATTAATACACGCGGGTTAGCTACTAGCATAGGTAGTATGAAGCTGCTAAAGAACATTTACAAATATGGTGCATCTTCTAATTGTTACTGATCTCCGTGGTTGAGAGCCGAAAGGAAGCATATATACCTTGGAGAATTCTTCATCTGGAACCCGCAACTTCTTTTGGATGCGCATCTTTATGTCTGCCAAAGTTTCACCTACATGGATGACCAAGAAAAAGGGCTCCCCAAAATTTTGTATTCTCTGTTATATAAAACTTTGTCTAATTACAAATAAATCTCTATCTGGTAGGTGACTCAATAAAATTCGCGCAAATAATATGTTCCACACATGTTATCTCACATGAAAACTTACAATCTCTGCATAAGTGTGCGTAAGTGTGTAACCTTACCAATTGATTCTGTGCAGTCTCTGTTGTAAAGTGATAAACATGAATCAAGCGATCGTGTGGACCAAAATTCTTCTCTTCTTCAGGAATCTGAATACAAAAAAAAGTTATTTCAAGAAGAACTGCTGAAGTCTCTGAATACCATGATCTAAAGCTGTAAGCACATATTCTCTTCTAGAAGGTCCCTCCATCCACTCAGTTGTTCACTTGTTCTACAGATCATGCTTACAAAGCTGAAGTCAACTTATGCATGTAAAATAAAATAAAGAGCGGAACTTGCCTCCTCCGCCCGCAGTGTCCAATACTCGTCATTTATAATGTCAATTTTCTCATCTAGAGGAAAGATCTGATGACAAAGGAGTAAAGAAAAAATGAACTCAATCTAGCATAAAACAACTACCACAAATGAAGATAGGCAGACAAATTTCAAAGAAATAGAACACTAACAGATCACAACTGTAGACCAATTAAGTAGCTACTATTAGCTGGGGTTAAGGTTAATGTATTCAAAAAATTTAGTTCCTCGTGATCTTGACAGAAGTTGCACAGGTTCCCAATTTTCATTATTGTATACTACAGATATTACGTCAATATGACACGAAGGCATCTCAAACTTATTTTTATAATATCATATAATATACTGCAATCAAAATTTATCTACCATGATTTGAATACTTTGATTTGAGCTAAATACCTAAAACTTCAAGAATGATTCCAAAATGCTAGCAAGCATATACATGGAAATGGACATGGTGGTATACAATGCTACATAGGACACAACATTATCCCTAGAATTTGTACATGGGACTTCGGAAACATGTTTAATTTTGTACGAAAAAAATCCAAGAGGCTTCCAATTTTCAGTATTGTAAACTAAAGACAGCTCGCCAATATGACATATAGCCGTATCGAGGTTATTTCAATAATATCGTTGCAATAAAAAATAAACCACTATAACTTGACTCCCTTGAATCAAGCTGAAGACTACCTAGAAAACATGTATGTATCTAGATAGATATATAAAATATGTTTCACCCAAGTCCTTTTGTACTGTTTTCTGAAAAAATGCTGGCCTATTTCGTTTTGTATCCCACCGTGTCCATATCCATATGAAGACCACCTAGAAAAGGTGTATGTATCTAGATAAATATATAAATTATGTGTTCCCGAAGTCCTTTGTACTCTTTTCGGAAAAAATACTGGCCTGCATTTTATATCCCTACTTCGTTTCATATCCCATCGTGTCCATATCCATATCCATGCTTGTTAGCATTCTGACATCATTCTCAAAGAATAAAAACATGCAAAGGTAAAGAGAAGAAACACGCTGCCTTTTACCAAACTATCAATGATACCGAAACCCCAATACTAAAACACATTGCATTGTTTGTACCTTGTATATCTTGTGACAAAACACTTCAAGCAATCTGAGTTCTACGTCAGGGTGAGACAGTTCCACCTATAACACGAGGCAAACATTAAGTCTGTATTTATTCTGCATGTTTGCATGCTTGAAATTTATATTTAGGACGAAAGCCACTACTATAGCAGTTTTAAAACTGATGTGCAATGCAAACAAAACACATAACAAAGACAAGAGCCACTACTATAGCAGTTTAAAAACTGATGCGCAATGCAAACAAAACACATGACGAACAACATTATGTTTTATCAAGAATTTAATAAACCAAAAATGAAATGGTAGTGGTTAATAAGCACAATACACTAATCAGATATAGTTTAGATGGTTTCTTGATGTCTGAGCTGTCCAGACATACCTTTGTCTTAATTTCATCAAGAACATCGCCTACCGTGCTTTGCTTAGGCAGTCGAATGTTGTAGACAACCACCTAAAGACAATGTAATACAAATTATGACAACCACAAGAAATTTGAAGTGTGGAGGAAAAAGTAAATTCTAGTCTCAGGCACACCTCTTCCTCAGGAGCACGAAGGAAAGCAACTTTAAGAGTTTTCAGACACTGTAATTCTGGCAAAGGAGTATCCAGCACTTCATAATACATAATATCAGAGATCTGCGGAAAGACAACAACTGTTGACTTGCCTATAATTGATTTTAAAAAGATTCTCCCCACTACCTTGTTACTTTTACTATTAATCTCTATGAAACAAACTATCCTTATTGATAAAACAATGAATAGATAAAAAGTTCATGGAACCAGTAAAGAACAATTCAGACATATGACCTGATTATGGTTAGCCAGCATGTCCAATAAATGCTCTGCCGCTCTATATCTGATAGGATGAGGTTTAGGTTGCTGGGAGTTGCAGTTGTGAGGAGTGAGCCTTATTTTTGAAGGATCGTCAAGCCCGAGTTTCAGGGCCACGCTTCCAACTACATCGTCATAAGTATTAATCTTGGACCTTACAAAATGACGAGTAACCAGTTAAAGACACGTTAAAAGAACAGATGACTGCCTAAAAGTTGAAAATACATATCATGTTGTAGAGACCACATAACATAAGCACTCACAATTCTAGACAAAAATCATCATCCTTGGGCCTCTCGAGTGATCTAAAATGAACAATCTGAAAAAAGTAAACAACATGTGATGAGATTTTAACTAAATAAACTAATGATATGTCTGATGCTAAAATTTCATCTCAAATGAAGGATTTAGGCTGAGTAAGAGGTTTGAAATTTTAACAAACAAAAAAAAGAGAAAAGATTTGGGACTGGTTCAATTCCACAGGACTTAAATATTAGCCCGAGTTTGAGAATTTGAAATCATAATTCAATCCCTGTCATTTGAAATCAACCTTTTATGGAAGGTAATTGAGATGCTTCTCCTCGACACTCCTTGCATAAAACAATAAATATCACAAAAAATAATGATTGACTTTATGATTCATCATCAACTAAATTAGATATCTTTTATTCTTGAAAATAATATGTATGATCAATAGAAACACACAGTTAGTAGCTATTCATCTATAAAGATTTAATTAGCCCACAACAGCATGAACGCTCCTCATAGTGCATCAGCCCGACTAGTGTGCTTCGAGGTAAAAGTTGACTAGGACAGGAACAGTGCAGTACACTTGCAGAAACTCCAATACGTATATTTTAAATCCCACTAAGAATTCAATATACATAAAAAGTACAAATGTAGTGGTTTGACTTGGCAAAGGTAACTTTAAACATGAAAATAACATTGAATAAGTACAACTTGAAGACACATGTACACTTTTTATATTACTACTTTCAACTACATAATAAATGGGCCGACTTGGACAAACTTAGCCAGAAACCCAAAGAGGAAATGGTATCACAAATTTTTAAGAAATTAATGTGGTGTGCTTCCAAACACTAATTAAAAAGTAATGTGGTGCTAATTCTTCTGCTAAGCTGTTATTTACATAAAAAGAAAATTTCTAAAATAATAATAGCAAATGGTGCCCCAGATAGGCCGATAGGCCCTTGAGATCTCTATTAGCATATAGGTAAATTACTTTGTCAGCAGACTGTAATTTAGATATCATATGATCAAGTCAGTGCTGGTACACATAATTTTTTTTATATCAATAGAATAAGACTAATAATCAAGACAATCTTGCCAAAGAGGCATAGAATTGAAGATATAAGGAAGCATATATTGGCAATAACCAGGAGGCATGATTCTAATAATAATCAGAATAATATAAAGCAGACATTGCTAACCAAATAAGTAATAAAACATTAACCAGATGGTACCTGGCGGTTCTTCACATATTCCAGAAATGAAGGAACATCAGGGTATCTATATTCCTCCATACTATGAGGTTGAAGGAGTTTCTGAAAGCAAATTATATCCCCATCCTCAATCTACAAAAAGATAAAAATTTGCTCAATATTCGGTGTTATATACCATGCTGCAAAAGTACAATTTTCAATAACATGATATGTACCTGACTTGATCGAAATGAAGCTCTCTTGTCAAGGCGTTCGCACATGACACAAGGCTCAAATTTCACTTCCTATATAAATTAAATAATATAAGTGGGTATTCAACATATAATGTTAGACACACGACATTTATCTGGCCTCACAAAAACTATATAAATGAAACTGTGTGAGAACGAAACAACAGAAATCGTAACATAAAACACTGACATGTATGAAATCCTGTAATCAGAAGTTATATCGATTAAAACACACTCGACCAGGTAAAGAAAAAAATCACTACCATATAAGGAACAGTGAAACATATTACACAGTTCCTACTGAAATATAATGAAAAAACAAACCTCATAAAGATCAATTTCTTCATCAGGATCAAAACCAGCAAGTTCATTCATGTTTCTTACGAACTCAGTAGGCTGTCCAGTACAATTCACCAAAAGATTACCAACATATCTGGAGAGTGGAAACAGAATAATGTTAGCACCAAGATAAGGTAAGTTTAAAACTTTTTGGTTATTCACAGCCTAATCTGCCTAACTGCCATTTAAAACTTTGATACCACCATCAATTAGATACATGAAGAATAAACTGACTGCAAACAAAATCCTCTTAAATAAACCACAAACAAATATTACTCGCGTTTCAACAAATTCAATTTTCAAGCAGCGACACATATGACAGAGCGAGGAGACACCCAAAGATGGAAGGTACAATGACACAATGCTGCAATGACCATTGACTTTTTATGTACATATATGTTAGGGGCATATACATACATATAAACTAGGCATATACATACATAAATATTAGGTACATACATACAGAGAGGGTGTATTCATATACACAGACAAATATTCATCAAGTCTTTGGATTTGTCCACAAGAGGAAGTTATATGCCTTCCTTCACAGAATAGAGGGTATATGTCAATATTTATTGTATAAACACTATAGAGAGATTGGTTGGCAGATAGAAAGAAGTGCAAAACAGAAACATATTTAGGCATGGTTGTCCAGAAGCAGATTAGAAACAGGTAGCTAATGTACTGTTTCATAAAAAAAAAGTCATTCTAACTGAGCAAGTCATGTACGAACTGATCATTAATACACACACAAACACTCTCAACAAAGCTAATATTTCCATATTCTTAAAAGCGAAAAAATAGAAAAATGCTAGAGGACCCAAATCATATCCCAAATTGGGTACCAAATGTTCATGTGGAAATATTTAATTATTTGCGTATCTATTACTCCCTCCATCTCATATTATGTGTCCATTTTGAGAGAAAAAAATCTCATTTTAAGTGTCTTGTTATTTATCCCATGCAAATATTTAAAGTGTTTTCTTAAAATACTCTTTATGTTTCCAATATTGACTAAATTAAACACACATGAAGAAATCAAGGAACACCCTCTCTATTTCATGTAAAAATAGAACTCATACTTGTAAGTAATGAAATTACGTGGCCGTTTGGGGTTCCTTAAACTTAAAATAAGTAACTTATTTTATTTTCATTTTTTACATATTTTCATATTTTTTTAAAAGATAAATATTTATTTTAGAATTTTAAAACCAAATATTATTTTCAAAATAAAAAATAAGTTACTTATTTTCAGAAAAAGTACATACATCCCTACTTTTTTCCGGAAATAAGGCCTTATTTCCGGAAATAAGCTGTAGCCAAACAGCCCCTACATTGTGCTCATTTTAAACCATCATTTTATTCTAGAAAATTCTAAAATTCTTTCGTTGCATTCGTTACGTTCAATGGACATGATTTAGTCAGATCTAGTGAACCCCTTACATTCAAAAAATTAAGTTTAAGTAATGACTAACAATATAGCCTCAAATTCAAAAAAATATCCAAACTACACTAGTCATAACATCAAAAACCCAGAAAAACAACTAGATGCTTTGATCGTCTTCCTGTAGCAAATTAGGGTCAGATCCATAAGGAGGTGAAGGTGGGACTTTCCATACAATTTCAAACTGGATAGGATACTACTCGGGTTGTAAAGATAACCAAATTAAGGACAATACTCCCTAATAACTAAGAAGAACATGCCGATAATTTAACTTTAGTATAATTACAGCAGGTTCTTTATTTACCTGAGTTCTTCTTTCTTAGGATCGTAAAGTTTAAAGAAAACAAGTATATCCTCCTTCACCCTGCCAGGTGGTGGTACAGGGCATTGTTCCTGTAAAAAATTGAAAAGTTATAAGAAAAAGCTTATAGAGGGAACAAGTATTACAGAAAACATATACAAGTACAATAAGTCCTCAATACAGCAAGACAATATTACCGGCCCTGGTACGACTTCCAGAAACAACTTCAGCTCTGCATTGTTAGCCTTATTAGCAGTCTCTCTCAACTGCCCGACCTGCATTAGCAAGAGTCATTAGCTATTATAGCCTATGCTTTCACTAGTCATCTGCATTACTTTCACTTTACTTAAAATGTTAGTTTGAGAAGTGTTCCAGAAGAAACATATGACCAAAAACCTGAGGTAACATCAGATTAATTATTATAACAGCCATATTTATACATGTGAATTTATCTCAAAAAATACAAATCTTAACTTAAAAAGAAAAAAAGATTTGGAAAAAATGTAATTTTGAGACCTATAACTAATTGCTCAGAGTTACAAAACACCATCTAATAACAGGATTAGAAAGTAATAAACAGGGACAGATGCAGAAATAGACAATAAACTGCACCTCCTAGCTGCAACAACATGGTAGTCTTATTTACAAATCTCTTCTCTGTTTGCCACCTCTAAGTGCACAACCACCAACATACTTCCAACTTCAGTCGAACCTTGATAAATTAATAATCGATAAAGTAATAACCCTGGTAATTTTATAATTTTTCTTGCTCCCATTATAATAGAGAAAGTGTACTAATAACCTCCATATATTAATAAAATTTTCCTGTCCCAAGACTTGGTCATTTATAGAAGTTTAAGTGTATTTATTAATTTATAATTGCACTTGTTTATGTCTATTTCTCTATGCAGATTGTGCATTCATAAAACCGTGTGTACACATAACTCATGATACCACCCAGGCCACACCACTGAGTGTGCCTCCACTAGTGCGCACGTGCTCTAGAAATGCAAAACATTGTGTTATCAACTATCAAAGAAATATACAAAAATTAAGGTCCCCTACGATTTAGATTTGTTGGTTGTGTAGAAATCAACAATAATTTTTCGTTTGTTAATCTGTGCAACCCAAATGTCGCGATATCATAACAAGTTGATAAAGCAACCAAACTCACGTAGCTTACCATCTGGGCTTCCTCTCGCGGTGTCAAACGTCGGTTTGGACGGTATGTATGATTTTGCCGCTTTGCCCAAATCCAGTACCTCTGTAATTGAACTGGTATACCGAATTCTTTGGCAACCTCCTCCTGCAAAAGGGCAAAATTTATAATCCCTACTATGCGAATCCATTGGCCTATTTGTTAAGCACACAGCAGAGACGTGCATAGAGGGCCTAGGTCTGTAAGCATTAAGAAGCGCCACAGTTAGAGTGGCCTATCAAATGTAATGGAGAAAATTTTGACTAAAAACACTTTAATGAAGCAAGGAAAGCTTAGTGCTTTCAAGTAATAAAACTAAAAAACATATTAGATTTCCCAGTACAAACTGATGATATGACTTGGCTGAATGTATTGCGTCACAACAAAGGTTGCCGAATGACTTGATACAAGAATGGTCATAAAAAATACTGAAGCAATTGCAGGGAAGAAAATAAGAGTGAAAGATTTTCAGCGAGGAAATAATGAAACTATGGGAGTAACGTATCAACAGTCAACACAATTACAAGGTGGTACATACTGCAAGAGTATGTTTGAGACATGAATTATACAAATAAGAACCAAGTATATAAAAACAAGTCAATCAAACTTTAATAAATCCAACTGTATGAGGTCCCAAGGTACGGAAGCCTTAATATGAGGCCATACGTAAGAGGATTTATTAAAATTATTCAAGAGAAGCATAGAAGGTAATGGTCATCTTCCTAAAACATAATACCGTCATGTATGTTTTAATTGAGGACATATGTGCTCTTTACAGCCCACAGTAAATAAGCTAGACATTTTCAGATATTTAAAGTTGAAGCTTGCAGTAGTGTGTGTGGTCATTTCAGATGCAGTTTCCGCAAAACTGAATTGGCTGAAGTTACAATATTCCTGAATCTTGTTAAAAAAAAGGAAGTTAAACTAATATCTAAATGATGTAGTAACAGTTGAGCTCAGTAACTGATACGGCAGCCGTGACGACCCATCTAGAAGCTTAAAGACCGACTGCAACTATAAACCAAAAAGCACCATCTATATAGGCCAACCTATGAGAAGTAGAATAAGATCCGGACCTCAAACGCTTCATGATGGCAAGTAAAGATAAAACAAATTTTAATTTAATACTAAATAATTTTAGGCTTTTAGCATTTCTAGTATAAAGAGGATTGGAGTATTTATTTATACGTGGGCTAGATATTTATTTAAATTAATTTAGGCTATCCATATTCCATAGTAATCACACACGCGGTAGTTTATTACATTAATTTATTATGTTTTATCTTCTGTACAAGTAATGCAATCCCCACGTAGTGAAGGTGATACGTCATTGAATTAAATAATTTAGAATTATCCATCTTTTACGGGTTGTCATCCAAATGAGTTTCTCCCTGTTGAGAAACCCTTGGGTGGTGTTTCTTCTGCAGTTAAATAAACCTACTGTAGTTCTTATCGTGGGGTGGTGGATTTTATGCAGTCAGTTCACCCATGCTTATCTTCTTTTCATTAGTTTCCACTTAGATTTCTTGTGAGCCAAAAAAATTGTTACTAATAAAATGGGTACACGGGAGCAAGGAGGCTACATGTCTTGATTAATAGATTAAGAATGTGCAAGTAAAGACTGATTTATAAGGTGTTATATATTCCTTGATTTGAATAGAATTATTCATCAGAATTTATAAATGAATGATTATACAGTTGTATGCTCAAGTTGAAAAATAATAAGACTTCTTCCCTACCAATTAAAGTTTAGCCTATGCATATCTTAGAAAAAAACAGGTCTTGTTCAGATATTGACGAAGTTGTGTTGGTGCAATTAAAGCCCAGTAGTACATTAAGGTCAACCACAATTAATTTATTATTACATTACCGTACAAATAACAGTATGACACCATCTGAAAAGCAATTTTTCTCACTGGTTTCAAAAGATCGCATCAGTACAAGATCTGAACCTTATGTTCCATGGGGAATCATGTTTGTGAAATGTGGATTTTCTTCTTAATTTAAATCTAGGGCCAAATGCAAACTTGGACTCTTATGCTTGAGTGTATGCACAAATAACTGACAATTTCATGTGTTCAACTGTTAACAATGTGATCTAGATTGTACATCAAGTGTCCTTCAAGGAAAAGGTATCACAAATAAGGCTGTATTCACTTGAAAGCAAACAATAGGCTCTTTAGTTCAGATTTGCAATATATGGTAAGCCAATCCACGACTATATTCAATAGACTGCTTTATCCTAAGTATTCTATACGATTTGCAACAGGTAATAGATATCACACGAAATGTAAAGTGTACCTTGAATTTCATAAAAGGGATCTGCTTCTGAATACGAAAACGATGAACTTTTTCATGATCAACAAGATCAAAATGAATATCCTTTCCAATCTGCTGCAACAGGTCATCATCACGTGCGACCTAAAAGCTCCAGTTAGATGACTTAGTAATCAGCTGCAAAAAACCTATACAGGACAACTTATGCAGAGAGGGGACAAAGAAAACCATGAGATAAACTATCATCACCTTTACAATTGTATAAAGGTGTGCTTCCGCTTTATATCTTCTTTTATACTCCTTCTCTTCTTGTTCTTTCTTCAACTTTATCTGGAAACATCAAAATGTGTCAGTACAAAAAACACAGAAGCTACAAAATTAATTCATATTTCCAGATATTACCCTCAGGTGTTCTGCTATCTCTTCCTCATCCACATCACACATTATTTTCTCCTTGTCACTCTCACGTATATAAACAAGCATGTAAGCATTTGAGTATTTTGTAAATTTGAAAGGCGCATTGTTGAAACCAGGATTAATCTTTGCAAACTGTCCACAAAAACAAAGTAGAGAACCATTGGTCATAATGAGAATGAAAAATTACGTAAATCAGATCACAAACAAGGGAGCGTAATTAGGTGATTTCACAACAAACAATCAGACAAAAAAAAAGATATATATATATATATATATACATACATATAGTGTATTTATGAATGTATGTATGCATGTATGTATGTATGTACGTATGTGTATATATACACACACATACATACATACATACATGCTACCTTACCTCTTCGTCACCACCATATTGCTCTTCTAAGGCACTCTTCAAATTCTCTTTTGTAACCCGTTCATCATCAAATTTGAACCTAAAGCAACAATTCCCAACAAGAAGATTAATGCCAGACCAAATTTCAGAATTTTATGCCCCTCTAATCACTGCAAAGACATACATTCAAGTGCAGACTTAGTCAAAGATGAACCTAGACTTGCTATCCAAATTTTGTGATATAGCAGGAGAGTGTAACAAGACATTTTACTATGAAAATGCAGTAAACTCGGGTTCTGCACACCACCAATTACTTGTCGCAATTGAGTTGAATTTTATTTATTCAGTATTTTATATTGATTGCTGTGCAACTGGGGTTAGTCTAAAAAGAGTCGCAACCACCTACCTTTTGGATCTGTCCATTATTTTTTTGTTATAGACCAGGAAAGTGTTGCAAGAGAGTGTAACAACACATTAAAAGGAATAATGGTCAAGACATTTTACTATGAAAATGCAGTAAACTCGGCTTAAGCATGCCAATTATCTGTCGCAATTGAGTTAAGTTTTATTCATCCCGTATTTTATATTGATTGCTGTGCATCTGGGGTTAGTCTAAAAAGACTTGCAACTACATACCTTTTGAAATATGTCCATCATTCTGAAACCACAACACTACATATTAGAGCACCTAGAGGAACCCAATAAGATAAAGTTAATTGTCACAAGCCTGCTCTTTTAACCTTATAAGTCAATATATCAACTTATAAGCCCATAAATGTTTGTTGTCAAATAATAACTTCGACTCGATAGACTTGCAAGACTTCTAGAAGTTGGAAGGAGTTTCTTTTTTCAGTGACTTGCTTTATCTTCGTAATTTGACTGGAAAAAATTAAAAATTAAACCCATCAAAAGTTATTTCTATTTTTTTCCCTGTTTTTATAAAATCTTATAAGTTACACATTTTTAGCTAAACTATCCAAATGGACAACTTCTTATAATAAAAAAATTACTTGTCTTCATAAGTCATGAATGGCTCCAGGTGCTGCCTCCTTCCTACTTCATAATTTAACTAATAAAACAATTTCATTTATAAGTTAAAACTTAATAGATGGATAAAAAATTATCATCTACTAATTTTAATTTATAAGCTATTTTTAAGGTGTAAAAAAAGTACTTATTTTAAGTTGATAGTTTGACTTGATCAATATTACCCTCACCACGGGAAAAAAATGATTTTTAGTCACTTTCTTAGTTTCAATTACTTAAAAGCCTCGTTTGGTTGTCAAGTTTTTGAGTTGCTGTAGTAACTTAAATTTCCTTGGAAGTAGGTTGCAATGTTCACTTCCTAGAGAAATAAAATACACGTGTTTGGTTGGTGGGTATGTAACTCATTTCAAGTATAATAATAAATAATATAAAAAATATTTATACAAATAAATGAATTAAATTACAAATTACGCAATTCTAAGAAATATTTGTTTGATTTATGAATTATTGATTACATAATGAATTGTTCATGTATAATATTAAAAGTAATTTATTTATATAAATAAATAAAATAAAATTATAAAATATACAATATTAAATTGCTATGTAATATTTAACCTAAAAAAATAAATATTGAAATTTTAAAAAAAAATGATCACTAAGATGAGTAAATATATTAATATAATTTTATTCTATTTCAAATAAAAAATAATACAAATAAAATTAAATAATACATTTTCAATAAAAATTATATATATGTATTATAACATGTATAAATATATGTATGTGTGTTTACGTATTAAGTAATTTTAAATAATAGTTGACCTATATATTTTAACATTTTAATAAGAAACTTAATTTATATAATTTAATTTTTAAAAAATTTCATGATCACTTTTTACCACTTTTAACATTTAATTTGGATTTAATATTTTTTATTTAAATTGTAATGTGTATTATATAATTTTAGTAATCAATATAATTTAATATATTGTATTATTTAATCAAAACAATACACAACTATAATTAAATTATTTAATCAAAATTAATACACAACTATGTAACCCAGAATGACCACACATGACCTAGGTAACTGGGTTACTGTGTTTCGTAACTGCAAGTACCTTGGAAGTGTGAGTTACTTTAAAGTTGCACAACCAAACACAGTACTCATATAGGTTCCATGGTAGTAGCACTTACAGTGTTGAGTTACATCAAACCAAACGAGGCCAGAATTTATATCCAAGGCTCCAAGCCGATAAGCAATAACTTTTAAATCCAGAAATTTAATATTGCTTATAAATTATAGAAATGACTTTTAAGCAAGAAGTATTATTTTTTATATTTTTTAAGACAAGCCAAAGAAGTCCCTAGTATGAGCTGTTATTTATTACACATGAAGTTGAAAAGCAAAGGATTTAAAAAGTAGTAACTGCATACCATTGTTCAGAAAGGGTTGGCCTAACATATGCATAATAATGTCCACCATGCAGCCCACCGCTGTGAACCAAAACACTGTTGTAATAGAAATACGGGTTATTAAACATGGGAGAAAGGAAAACGAGACAATATATATGTAATGTATCCTCAGAAAGAAATGGGATAACAATTTTATACCTGTGAAGAGTGTAAAAGTTGCGAACATTCCTATCGGCATCAGGCGATAGATATTTTCCATCCTCCCTATCAAGGTCAAGCTCCAAAGGAAATTCATATCGGTCATTTATCTGAATAAGGAGATCAACTACAAATTAGGAGACATAATAAAAACCAAACCTACAGAATAAGCATGATTTTAACTAAGTGCTACTGGGTTTGCGTGAAATGTGAAGATACAATTAAACTGAAGATGTATGACTAGTCAGCTTAATTATATATTTCAAACTTTTGTCATCTTTGAAATATATAAACATATAAAGGTATCATATTTCAAATATGATAGCCAATTTATTTATACAGAAAAGAAGAAAATTCAATTTAATTTTCGGTACTAAATACTTAGGTTAATAGCTGTAAGCCCCTTGTGGGAGTTGAAGATATATTATATCACAATAGGAATTGATGTCAATCATGCTCTATATCTAACAATTCTGGAGTTCTTCAGTCTCAACACTAGTGTTAAGAATAGTAGTAACGAAGGGGTGCAGTAGTTGTAGTAGTAATAGTTTATATAGATAAGCATTAGTAAGGGTAATTGAGTCTTTTCAATTAAGTTTATTAGTATGAGACTATAAGTATCAGGGCCAGTTGTATTTTTCCTATGATGTTGAATATTAAAAATGGAACTTGTTCCACCACTCTCTCTCCTCTCTCTTCTCTCTCTTATCTGCTTCTCTCTCTAACTTTTCTTCTTCCCCAAGATATCTCTCTCTTTTCTGCTCTCCCTCTCTCTTCTCTTCTATTTCTCATCTAATTCTCCTCTTTCTCTGATTCTAGTCTCTATTTCTCTGTTCTATCTGTTTTACTTTACTGCACTTGTACAGAAATCAAAAATACCAAAAATAGTAGCTATTGTGAGTTCAGGAATCCACCAATTTCTGACAACTAGTCCCAACATTCATGGATTAAATGCCACATTAGAATTAGTCAGATTACGAAACATACATCATCATCAATGTTATACTAAAAACTTATGCACTCGTCATCTCCATGTGCACGTATACGTGTACACCTCACATGCCATGACACCGCAAACAATAACCTAGAAAAATAAACAAACTTGTGTAATTTACCTTAACCATGGTGTCTCGCGTAAAATCATATTCAAACCGCTTCAATTGAAGTTGAAGAACAGGAGGGAAGTTGCTGAATAAGACACCTCTCTTAGCATCCTGCAATTACATATCCATAAATGACCGCGAGGAGAATTTAAGGGGAAAAAGATAAGAATACAAATAATTTACTACATAGGCAAGGGTTCCCAAGAGTAAATGTGCCACAATGATGCAGGACAAGATTTAAGAACAATAATTTATGCAATACAAAAAATGAAAAGATAGGTTAGGGCGATTCAACAACGTAATGGTTTCTTGACCAAATGGTACACTAACCATAAATGCTAAGCTTTCTTATCTGCAGAAAAAAGAACGGATACCTTCTTTAACCATGAATAAGGTTCGACGCAAAGGCACATATTCTGCAGAATATAATATGAGAGCCCATTTGGCAACTCTTATAGTCAAAATAAATACTTAAATGTACAAAAAAGAACCTCAATAAGTACTTTTTTCCTGCAAATAAGCGCTTAATTTGCAAAATAATTGTAGCTAAATGGGCTCTGAAAGTGGACTGTTGAACTATCTGGCTAATATTTGGTAATTTGGACAGTACTGTCACGTAGCTATGTAGCATATTTGGTTTCCAAGTCATGCCTTTCAATTGTACTCATGATCGACCACAGTTTCATTACTTCTGTGGCTCTGCCATGCAAACTCCCTTCTACATCAAAAGAATTATTACAGCCTAATATTCACGTCAAAAAATCTGAAATCCTGTAGTCTCTTGAAATGTTGTCCCAGAAGCTAATATTCCAAAATTGACATGTATACCATATCTAATAAAAACTTTCAAAGTAATGCCCAGTCATAACAGCACCGTTTAAAAGCAGGTTGGAACTACAACCTCGTCACTCGGAGTCCACGAGATAGAATGTTGAGCTCCTGAGGTAGATTGTTCTAAACCATACCCATATAGACCTCGCAACGACTCATCTTAGCAAAGTCACAATGAATAACCGACATTTGCAAAGTTTCTCGCCGAATTGAGTAATTTAACCAATAAACCAAAATCTCACTTAGGCCAGGAAGAATAGGTTCATAGATATTGGTGAACGTGTCTAACTGAAATCTTTTATGTTTCTTAACTTCCTCTTCTTTTTTACTAGACCACGTCATTCTATATTGTTGACTTGGAACTAAAGTAAAAGTTCTATATATCTAGAACTCACATTTGGATCTTATGATAATGGAATTGATAAATCAAGAGAAAAGAACTGATAAACATAATATTTCATGTACACTTATTTCTTAAAATAAAACGGCAAATATCAACAACCGTCTGAAGCATATAATTCATCATCCTAGATGTATCAGATAAGCAAGATCACAATAAACCAACAGCTAAAACAATTTGTTTGTAAGAACGGTGTAAATTAGGATTGTAAACGAACAGAGTCGAGCCGAGTTTTTCCCGAGCCGAGCTTTACTCTTTTTAAAATAAACCAAGTCGAGACGAGTTTTCTAACCAAACGAAAAGTGATGTCCAAGATTGGCTCAATGATAACCGACGTGAACACGAGCTTGTTCGCGAACAATTTGAGTCAAGCTGAACTAAAGTCGAGTTCGATTCGAGAACATATAGTAAATTAATTTACCCAACCAACCTCAATTCTTAAAACATAACTCATACACGATTCATAGTGCAACATCCCACATCGAATAGAAAGAGTATGTTTGAGCCCTTTATATATACAAGTCAATAATTAATGTATACCAAAAATTGCTAGGTTTTATGGGCTGACATGTGGTTGGTTGTTGGGCTCGGTATGTATGCATTCAGTTGTGGGCTTGGGTTGGCACTGCCTGATTTCCGTAAATTTGTAAATTTGTCCGTGGCTCGACGAGGGCGTCGACCCAATAAGGTGGGATGTTTGTATCGAATACAAAAAGTGTGTTTGGTGTGTTTGTAACATCCCACATCGAATATATAAAGTGTGTTTGAACCCTTTATATTGACAAGTCAATAATTAATGTATACCAAAAATTGCTAGCTTTTATGGGCTGACATGTGGTGTGTGGTGAGTTATTGGGCTCGGTATGCATTCAGCAGTCGTGGGCTTGGGGTATTATACAGTCTCACACTCAAACTGTTAAATAACACTCCACTATCCTAGAATCACATGAATTACACTCAAATGGCTAAATTACATTCCAAAAACTTTTATATTTTTCAGTATGAAATATTAAATTCAGTCCTTACTTGAAGATCAAAACTATTCATGACATGGAAATCGAAATTATACATAAATGTGAAAATCATACTAATGTGTATATATATATTAATGGTTTGAAGCTAAAGTTTTATTTTAACATATTTGAATTATTTATAAAAAAAACTAATATATTATATAAATGTGTGTGTGTGTTATCTGAACCGAGCTGAGTGTTCGAGTTCGAGCCGATCTCAAACTAAACGAGAGATGAGCTCGAGCCCGGGCCGAACAAGCATAGAGCTCAGCTCGGCTCATTTATCTAACCAAACATATTTTTATGTTCAAACTTGTGTTCAGTTAGTAAAAGACTAACTCAATTAAACAAGCCGATTTCGAGTTTTGCTCATTGTGTAATTGAAACAAGAAAATCATTCCCTAAACACATTTTTTAAATAGTAAATCTTTCAAAAATATTTCAGGCAACAAAATGACAATACAAACAATCAAAATGTTGTAGAATGACATATTACAAATAGTGTTGCATAATAACAGATACAATTGTGGTCCCTAACCTGTAAACCATGCTTTTCAGCTTGATACTTGTTATCACCCTCCAGATGTTCAACATCCACATATTTATCAAATGAAGCATAAACATCCCGACATCCTTTGACATCAAGTTGGATATCTGACAGAAAAGAACATTCCCATATTATGTTGCGGGAGAACTCAGAGAAAAATTAACCGTCTAACAGTATTTTACATGGAGAATAAGATCAATTATGTATCCACTGCAATACCGTGAAATGATTCTTTTCTGACTGATTTGAAATCTACGTTGATACATTCAATATAATTCATGTGATGTCCTTCAAATAATTTCTGTATCGTCCCTTCCACAGCCGTTCCCTAAGGCAGCATGTTAGTAGCCAAACGTTTCAGAAAAAAATTATGGTCACTGGTGGTTCGGTCGTAAAAAAGATACCTTCATCTTTTGTTCGAGCTTTTCACTCAAGACTCTGTTAAGTTCTTGCACATCATGTTGCATTAAAGAATCACATGTGTCCCAGCCAAAAGACTTGGTTAATTCCTTGGTTGCAACACTGGTATCATGATACTGCAGCTTAAAAAACAAAGTCTGTAGAGCTAGCGGAATGCTTCCGGATGGTAATTCATTTTCGGTTGTTGGCATATGATACACGGCCTGCGACAAAAAATAATAACTAAAATAAACTATCTTATATGGTTAACTGATAACCATGAAAACCAGAGAACACAACATACTAACCTTCCTAAAGTATGGTATATGGTACAAAAATTGAAGAAGAGAATTCATGTAACAGGTCGCTCCTTGGTTTTTCAGCCCAACATAACCGGTCATCTTCTTAGGGTCATAACCCCTAAAGTCAATGACCTTACGTACAACAACATCAGCTTCAATGAAACACGTATCTCGCACAAGAAAACCTTTATTGGAGTCATACAGCTCATCAAGTGGCATGAAAGATGTAAAACCCCAATCGCTTTCCCTTGCATGAAATATATGTTCTGCATCTACAAAATTCACAATTCCCATTTAATTGTAGAGAAATGGCTGAGATCAAAACAAATACAACATAGAATTGCCATAGAGGTATGCGCCATGGCCACTAGGCTGGCTATTCCTGAACCCGCATGGCCACTAGGCTAGCTATTCCTGAACCCTCAATGTAACTGGTATTTGCTACAAGTGAACAGAAAAATTCCAGTGATAGAAAAAAGACAAAGCATAGACCTTGTGGAATCAAGCTGAGAGTATACCAACGGCACAAGGCGACTAGTCAACCACTAGTTCACAATATACACATAGAAATTACCAAGTATCCAATTAATAGAACGTAGACTTCACTTGAATGTAACAGATGTGAGACATCTCAAAGTAGATCCCTGGGCAAAGCAGCCGACTCCTAGTAGATAGTAATATTACATTTCCTAGTAATTAATATTATATGATATTTATATATAAGCTCCATTGGTTGTGTTCTATACACACAAAAATAAATCAACAAATATATATATATATTATGACTTGCGTTATACATCATAGCACATACAACATAAGGCCTTAAGCATTCCATTTTCCTTTTAGTTCACCTGATACAGAAAGATAAATTTAAACAAATAGTTAAACTAATACGTATACATGCGAGCAGCAACCTCCTTCAGACCAAAGCAATATGATTTTGACTGCTTGGCCACTCAGGGTGCGAGAAAAAAACCAAATTAGTGAGAATTACCAAAGTTGGTCTATAGTTTCCAACCGTGGTGACAAGTATCCAACTAATATACTGGATACCTATGGACGACGATCAGGATCTCAATCTCCTTTGGTGACAACAGGGATTTGAGTCTAATTCAGTAACACCATCGAACACATATCATCGCAGGACAGAACTTTTTAATAAGTCAAGGTCACTGTTCATCACAGCAACAACAATGATTTCATTTGTTACAAGTACATGACAGATAATTAGTACTTTCACTTAATCAGTGGCCAACTCCATCTAGACATAGCAGAGTTCGAGCAAGTGGCCACCACTAACTGAATTTACTGTATTAATAATGCCCTACTAAATTATTAAGAAACATCATATGCAGATAAAAAGCATGATGTCTAACCATTTCGTCAAACATTTGATTTCATAAGTTAAGTAAAAGTTGCCTCATTTCAATAGGATGTGGCCAAGTCTATCAAATCTAGCAATTTTTTGAAAAAAGGGTTCTAGGCAATGACAATGTTCTAGTGGCCCCAAGAATTTGATTTATCGTGTTACCACTGTTACACTAATTGAAATTTTTAGGTAACAGGAATGATCACAAACTGTTGCATCAATTACTACTGCAACAGGATATCTTCTCTAAATGTATCATGGACTATTGGACATTTATGATTCTATTAAACCACCATAGCACGTTATCTTGTATCTAAATAATGAGAAATAGGGATGTAAAGTTCAAGATATAGCAGGTATTATGTAAAGTTCACATAAATAATACAAATAAATAGCTTAGATAAGCAAGAAGTGAGATTTAATATAGCAGGTACCTTTCTTCACATTGTATTTTGGATCAATATTATTAATCAGAGACATGCTAAACTGAGCGCGACTGCTCCACCCATAAGGCAAAGATACCGCATCTGCCACGTCTAAATACATTGACAAGTAGTCCACATTGTTTCCATTTGGAAAAATAAGCAGACGCCTGTACCATCAGAAACCAGGGTCATGATTCACATTATTTACAAAAGACCTTACTTACATAACCTGAGGTAGGTGAATGCAAGTAAAATACCATTTAAAACCACCACACAGGAAATTATTAGAATAGACTCTGTCTTTCAGTCTAGAACAGTTCGTAATCTGCCATGAGAACCTATATGCATGTGGCCCATCATCAAGCTCTCGATTCTCCACTGTTGTTGATCCATTTGTTTGCACTACTGCTCATATAATACCAAAAATAAACGAAATTCAAAGTCCGTAAAGCAACACAAGATCAACATTACATCAATCATTAAAAAAATTACAATGGAAATTTCAATAAAACCGAAAGTTAAAATACAAAAAATGAAGGAAACAAAACCTTCCATCGGAAGAGGACCTTCCAAAGGCTGAGGAATAGGATCAACATGTTCCGTACTTGGCACAAGCATCTCATCATCATCAGCTTGCTGCCGATAAAACACAATCAATCAACCTTATTATCCAATAAACCCTAACCCTAGATCAAATTCTCAATCCCAAACCGATCAATTAAATTCCTCAAATTCAATTCATAAACCTCTATACTAAACAATAAACCCTAGACGATCACAAAACCGAAAACAAATTCACGAAAAACAACAACATATCGAATCTCATAAACACATAAACTAACAATCCCAACAAAAACAACACACACACATATCGATAAAAACAACACGCACACACACACACAGATAGCGAGCTTAAGTGTATAGACAGAAGACGAACGTTCAGCTGTTGAGGATTGTTGATAGTCATGATTACAGCTAATTCGTCGTCGTTTCGATCAATCGGTTTCAAGAAATTCACTTGACGAATTGTGAAAATATTTTGTGTGTATATGTATGTGTGTGTATATGAGCGAGGAGAGGAGCACACTTTATAGTGTTGTGGCCACTTACAAGTTTGTATAAAAGGGGTATATTTGGGATTAGGTTAAAAGACTTGGGTAGTTTTGGAATAAGAAATAGAGGGTGCGTTTTGTTTTCGAGTCGATGAGGAAATGTTTGGAAACAGACGAATTATGTGTTGACACGTAGAGGAATAGGACTGTCTTGGACTACGGGGAACAAGTGAAAGGTAGGTCATTGAAGCCACGCTGTGACTGTAGAACAGCAAGTGCTTCCGCGTTATTCTTCGCGCTTAAGGCATATCAATCAATTGTGTTTCGCATTTTCCTTAAAAAAAATTACGGGAATATTTATTTTAACTATTTGTATAGAAAAGTAGTACTATTATATCTGTAAAATCTATGAGCAAAGTTCTAAAAATTGAAAATTTAGGGAATTTGAGTAGTTAGTTCAGGACTCCTGTGTACTCCATTAAAATAATAAAATTATATCACTTATACATAGGTCTTCATAAATAACACCGAACAAGAAATAGTGCTATAGAATCTTATATAAAAACTCATTTCTTTTTCAATTTTAATATCAATTATATTTTTTATGAACAAAAATGGATTCTAACATGAGATTAAATATCATAACATGATTATGTGTACATTTCAATTTTACAAAATATATATAAGATTTTATGTTATATTTTATGTTAAATTCTGTAATATTTGATTTTTAAAATTTAAATGAGATTCAATATTATATTCAATATGTTAGGTTTTATTTTAGTTCACTTTTGTGATTCTAATCTTAACAAACTATTTCTCATAAAACAAATAAATATTTTGATAAGTTCTTCTGTATTCTTTATATAAGGTTATTTTTTATAGAGGGCAGCCCTATATATATAAATAACATATATATATACAGCATAAAAAAATACATACATTCAATGCTTGTAGCACTTAGAATTTTAATTGTATTTATTTTTTATTTTAATTTAATACTTTCAAAATAAAAATATTTTATAAATTATTTTTCTAAATAAAAAAGACATACACAAATTTTAAATTAGTAAAAACTATGAATTAAAAAAATGTTAATATACTGTATATATAATAATTGTTAAAAAATCTCAATTACATATATTGATTTAAATATAGATAACACTCGTAGTATATATATATATAATATTTTTCCTTACTTATTTATGATTTATAATTTCATGCACTTTCGTTCTTTTTGATTTAAAGAAAACATAATTGGCCTCACTTAACTAGTTCTTTTTGAATTAACGAAAACATAATTGGCCTCATTTAACTAAACTTATTTTATAAAAAGTTTTTATTTTCAGAAATATATATATATATATATATATATATATTTATTTATTTAAAAATATATATATATATATATTTATTTATTTAAAAATATATACTTATTTCTTAAAACCAAATTTAATTTTTCGTTCATGTTTTAGAAATAAATACTTATTTCTACAAAAAAAATACATAAATGTATATTTTTTCTAAAAATGAGTATAATTTCTAAAAATTAAGTTTAGTCAAACATGACCAAGCTGTGGAATACAAAATGTTGGACCACGCCGCACACCTTTAATTTCACATTAGTTTGATGTTGACCGCTTTAGATCAAGAGCCGTGTCCGTCCGCACGGATTTGTTATTCGGCACATTCCAAAAATTCTCATACTAATGGGGGATTTTTTATAGATATTATTGGAGACAATAATCTATTGCAAAATAGAGATAATTGTACTTTTGAACGAAAAGGAAGATAGAAGAAAAGAGTGAAAGGATTCATTCAGATTTTCAATGAATTATTTAAGTTGTATACTTTGTAGTTCAATTTTACAACTCATAGTTTACCTTTTTAATTTTATATGCTTTATTTTATCGTGAGTAGTTAATCGCTTAATATGAAAATTAGGTAGTATTCATCGTTTAAATATGTTTGTTTGATTATATTGTGATTTCTCTGCTAATGAGTAATTGAGAATTTTAAATAATTAAAACATTAACTAACTTTAATTAAATTCATAGGAATTATAGGGATAGGAATTTTAATTCTAGTACATAATATAATTTAAATATTAGATAAACCTTAGTTCTTAATAATCTACATTTATACTTTGACGATTTGATGAATCATGTGAGTGGCGTTGAATACATAATTATAGACATTATAATTTATCTTAGAACATAAATGTATAAACATAAAAATGATTGTTTTTAGTAAAACAAGAGACACAAACTAGGCATTCATAATATCTAATTGAAGAATTCACATTTTTGAATTGTATTCTCTCATATTTATTTATTAAATTAAATAATAAATAATTACATACCCACAACTAATTCTCCACATTTCTATATTGTGATAAATAAAAGACTTAATACTGATATTAGTACTTCCTTATAACAATCTTTACAAATTACACAACAACAAACATTTGAGTTAATAATATTCTTTGTTAACATATTTTCCCAATTTGTTTGAATGATAGGTAAAATATTATTTGTTAATAGGTAGTATAGTAATTTACTATAATACCTATTAAATAATTAATAGCACTTAGACAAAAAAAAAATCAAAGATATGATACTAAAAATAAAGATTAAAAAAATGTTATAAGAAAATATCATCTATTTATTAACAATATTATAATATTTTTATTCATATATATCCTATTAAAATAGGTAGTCGGTCGGTATTTGAACAAATTCCTAAACAAAATACACAAAAATTATCCTATTAAAATACAAATACTCTTAACTAAAATATATCTCAAATTAATCACTTAATTAAAAGATATTTCTAAACAAAACGTATAAATATTATCTTATTAAAATACAGATGCAAATAAAATATATGAAAAATTATATAAAATACATACGTAAACATTAAATAAAATTTAAATCGTTACTAAAAAAATTAAAATTAAAATAATAAAATACTAAAAAAATTCGACTCGTGCATCACACGTGATATTCCGATACTATTCTAGCCAAATATACATGTTTTTTAAAATTCAAACCCAAACAATCTGAATGAATTCGTTCCTTCCATTCACTCATTAACAAATGAGCCCTTATTCTCCCAAAATACTAGAAATCGTATAACCGTCTTTATAAACTATCGATATTCTTATATTAAATACGATTACCAGAGACAGATTTAATTGTGAAACTTATCTATAAATTATTATTTCACACATTATCTTTCTGGTTCTTTACAACTAAATATTTTTTTGAGTTAATATTTCAAGAAGTACTAAAAAAATTTATGTATCAAGTCATTTTGTTGAGGTCCATGCGATGAAAACTATTTTTTCTATATTTTCAGTGGAGGACTTCAAATATATTCTCAATCTGAGATCCATGGGTCAAAAACCCTAGGCACCTAGTAGTAGCGAAATTCGAAAATAAAAAAGAACCTTGATACAAGTTAACATTGGCACTAGACCTCAATAAGAATTTTTTATTGGCAAACCATGTCCATAATCTAATTAAGCTTCGGCAAACCATGTTTTGTTACTCTACATTACATGTGAACTTTAACTTGGAAAAATAGACTTCCATTTCTCCAACATTTAAATTAACGTCTAGGAAATCCTATTGTTCCAGCGGGTAACTAATAGTGTAGCCTCAAGTATCCTATCATTCCAGTGGGAAACTAATCGCGCAGCCTCAAGTACAAAGCAGCATGCTGCTAACCTATAGCTCAATAACAAAACCCTATCATTGCAGCAAGTACCTAACAGCGCAGTCTCAAGTACAAATCAGCATGCTGCTAAGTGCTATCCTATAGCTCAATAACAAATTAACATCAAAGCAATCCCAAAGCTCGCCTGGAGAATCATGTTTCTCCAATTTATATTCACTGTGGATGGCCTCACCCATTGCTAGTAAAGAAGTGGCTCATCACAAAGCAGGAAGATTTAAAAACATTAAAGTGAGGAAATGAAGATAAAATCTAAAAGCTAAAAGCATTTACAGTAATTATAAATATAACGTTACTATCTTTTTACACAATACTAATGAGCTCAGCATGTACAGTTCAGCCAACCATAATAAAAAACTCATCTCGGATGAGGCGTTCAGATGCCACATAAGAGGGGAGAAAAAAAGAAACCAACTATACCCAGTTTACACCCTCTTCAATCAAAATCTTTATGTACTGGCTAAACTACACTGGAACCAGATCATAGAGGCCCCAACTCAAACTCCCCAATTAAACATATTACCATATATGAAGGGAAAGGTAAGAAAGGAGAAAGAGAGCTTAAAAGGCTCTGCAACAACAAGAAAGCGGGATATATTTGAAAGAAACTCTCCCGCCCAACCCAAGTCATCAGGATAATTGCCTAAAAGGGTAAACATCAACCAGTATCTATATAGGAAAAAACAAAGTACAACACTTATGTCAAGTTTTGCCACCTCATGAACTATCTTCCAATCCCCTTTTTTACCAGTGCCTGAGACTCCAGCAGTGCTGTTGTTCAGTTAAACCCAAATGCTCTCCAGGTGGTTCAGATCTCGGTCTAATTGTATATTTTGATTGCCTTCTCGTAGGTGTGACGATTCTGCACAGAGATTTAAGTTATACAAGTAAGCTTTTATAATGCCAGAATAACACATAATTATTTCTTCGATATTTACTATACTCTTGCTGTAGTATTGTGCATAAACAAAAGCATGACTATCCATATTGGTGGTTTTACAAATAATATATCTTCATACATAAGCTGGCCAACATGATACTTTACCTGATTTGCTGTGAAAGCCCTTTTAGGAGTAGTATCCGAATGCTCCAGGCCCAGATATTGTTCCCAAGCACCATATACATCCTTTTTCTGTCAAGTCCAATATTAATCATAATGCGAAAGGTATAAATAAATAAAATGTCCGAGTAGATGAAATTATTATGAATAAGGAGATAGAATGCACCTGGAAACGGATGGATACAATGTCTGAGTCTAGCAGATACTCTGGTTTACCCAAGGATAAGAATGCAAATCTCCACTGTTTGCACAGAGTAAGTTTCAAAACCAAAACAGAAAAAATTATATTGGATGATCTAACAGAAAATATGAAGTGTAAAATAACAAACATATGAGGCAGAAGAATCCATTATCGACTGTTGATATTAATGGATAAATGAAACAACGAGATTATACCTTCGAAAACTCCTCATCTGAAACCTGCAGTTTCTTTTGAACCCGCACCTTAACTTCCGCCAAAGTTTCGCCTTCATGGATGACCAAGAAAAAAGGCTCTCCAAAATTTTGAATTTGCTGTCAAACAAAACCTCGGTACTTACATATTGTTCTCTTAGTTCTAATTGACCCATAATTTTTTATCACAAAGATTGACATCTTTGTGGTAAACATTAATTATCTGATTTCGGCAACCTTACCATTTGGTTCTGCGCAGCAGAATCTTTAGTGAAGTGATACACATGAATCAACCGATCATTTGGTCCAAGATTCTTCTCTTCTTCCGGAATCTGAGTCACAAAAACAACATTGTAAATAAAAACTATTCAATACATTGCATAACCTGGCCGATGGCTTCGAACTTCATGGGGGCCAAGTTCTATGGACCAAGTCAATAAACCTTGAAGCTACTTGATAACACGAGAATAGATTAAGGAAGAAAGGTACTTGCCTCTTCTGCTCGCAATGTCCAGTACTGATCATTTATATTTTCAATTTTCTCGTTTAAAGGAAAGATCTGGGGGGAAATATTAGGGGAAAAAGCACAATTACAGTACTGACCAAATATAAGAGAGCTATTATAAATAATTTAAGCCGACAAATTGCATAGATTTGTAAAACAATGTGCCAGACAGGCTGAGGAAAACGGGTCCCGCGATAATTTTTTTTTCCTTTCTTAAAATGCTAAATTGCATAAATTTGTCTCATGCATCAATGTCTCCACTAGGGCTCGAACTCTAAACTATTTATTACCAGGAAGAGAGGCGTACTATGCTACAATTTTCTCTTTAGAGTAGATTGAAAATAATATTTTTCACAGAGCTTTTTTTTGGCTCCTTTGGAACCAAAATCCTGGCTCCGCCACTAGGCTGAGTCAGCCAGGCAGGTGTATACATCCAAAGCAATTTATGGGAGAGCTGATTAATGGTGATATGGAGTGTGCTATTCGATTTGTTTCATGGGATTAACGACACAATCCTTTATATTTTTTAATCCCGTGCTTGTTTTGCAAATTGGCTGAGGGATTATAATCCTAGGATTGAGGGATAAAAAAAATGAACTAAAGGAGGGGAATAAATAATACTTGGTTGGACCAAGTATTATGAAGGATTACCTTCATTTAGATAAAAATATACTTACATGCTTAACTTGACTTGTACTTTTTTTATTGAAGAAAGGGTATAATTGTCCTTTTATAAATTAATTCTTTTAATAATCCCTTACGTACCAAACATGGGATTGGACTATTTAAAGGATTAATAAACTAAGAATTATAGTCCATAATGTAGACAGGACTATAATGTCTTGGATAGAGATGGCAATTTTATCCGACCCGATGGATACCCAACCCGTTTGGATTTTCCTGAACCCGATTTTTTGGATTTGGATCTTATTTTTAGACACGAATGAGTTTGGATCTTATGTATTCCGAACCATATATATATATATATATATATATATATAGTAGAGATCTAGGGAAAACTTTTTTGATAGAAAACTTAAAGTAATCATCTCAGCCATTGATTCATGTAATTAATATTGTTATTAATTCTATTACAAACCGGAAAGTATATTATGTCTAGATAGCATACCAAAATTAGAAAGATACTAAAATTTAATTCATCAGACCATTATGGAAATAATTAAAAAATTGAAATTTTGTGAAACTCATATAATCTTAAATATTAATATATTTAAAATTTTGTAGAATATTCATATATTAAATAAAATAATATATTTTTATCAAATTAAAATATATGATAAATACTTAGTAGAACACATAATATAATCTTTTTTTTAAATTACATAATATAATCTTAAATTAAGATTTCATAAAATATTGTACTAAGTATTTTACTAAGTATTTCTACTAAATTTCACCTCGCCAAATATTTTTAAATTTCGATGTAATATAGTTTATTTTATTTAATAATAATTTTAAGATTCTACTAAAGGATATATTTATTATTCAAATCATATTTAGATTCTACTATGTTTTCTACTAAAATATTAATATTCCACTAAGTATTCAACTCTACTCATATTAAGATTCTACTACGTTTTCTACTAAATATTAAGTTTCTATGTTCTCTAATTATACTAAAATATTATTGTAATATTATTAAAATTCTACTACGCTTTCTACTAAAATATTAAGTTTCCACTAAATATTCAACTCTATTTATAATAAGATTCTACTATATTTTATACTAAAATATTAAGATTCTACGTTCTCTAATTATGGAAATAATTAAAAAAATGAGATTTTGTGAAACTCATATAATTTTAATCATATAATCTTAAATATTAATATATTTAAAATTTTATAGAATATTCATATATTAAATAAAATAATATATTTTTATCAAATTAAAATATATGATAAATACTTACTAGAACACATAATATATATAATCTTTTTTTTTGAAACTACATAATATAATCTTAAATTAAGATTTCATTAAATATTGTGCTAAGTATTTTACTAAGTATTTCTACTAAATTTCACCTCGCCAAATATTTTTAAATTTTGATGTAATATAGTTTATTTTATTTAATAATAATTTTAATATTCTACTAAAGGATATATTTATTATTCTAATAATATTTAGATTCTACTATGTTTTTTACTAAAATATTAATATTCTACTAAGTATTCAACTCTAGTTATATTAAGATTCTACTACATTTTCTACTAAATATTAAGACTCTATGTTCTCTAACTATACTAAAATATTATTGTAATATTATTAAAATTCTACTACGTTTTCTACTAAGATATTATGTTTTCACTAAATATTCAACTCTACTTATAATAAGATTCTATTATATTTTCTACTAAAATATTAAGATTCTACGTTCTCTAATTATATTAAAATATTATTATAATAATATTAAGATTCTACTATGTTTTCTACTAAAATATTAAGATTCTACTACGTTTTCTACTAAAATATTAAAATTCCACCAAATATTCAACTAAGTATTTCCCCAAGTATTCTACTAAATAATAGAATTCTTAAATTAATAATAAAATTATATATAAAGTATATTTAGCGCGGGAGTCGGTGGAATCTCAATATTTTTAATATATTGTAATAGAATTTTACTTTTTATAATTATTAAAATAATTATTATAAAACTGAATATGATCGAATAATTTATAAAATTTAAATGAAAATAATTAATGGAGTCTTAATAAAGATAGAAGAGAGATGATATGAGATGTTTACATGTCTGATTTAAAAAAGTTATATATGTTAAGTGTATTAAAAGATGATCTACATTTATTATCGTATATAAATAATTGATTCAGTCAATATCAACCGTTAGATTATTTACAAATCAATGGATGACAAAAGTTCCTTAAGTTTTCTCCAAAATATGATTTTCTTTTGAGCCTTCCCCTAGGGTCCCTTATACAACCACAATTGAATATTATCGTTAATCAAGCCAACCCATCTCCCATCATTAAAAAACTAAATAAACAGCTAGGATTTAAAATAAAAAAAGACTTACGCTCTATAATGTAACGTACGCTGCATTATAGAGCGTATGTTTTTTTAAAAAAATTGTCATTGTGGCCACGTGGATATTATTAAATTAAAAAAAAAACTTGTACGCTATATAATATATTTGTTTTTTTAGCGGTGGGAGATGAGTTAGTTGGATATCAAGCTGATGAACAATTTCCATATATATATATATAATTCTATGAGAAACCTGTCTCACATTGAGTACTCGGTGAAACATATAATAAATAATATTTTTTATGATACAAACATGTTTTACAATATGTTCTATATAGTATATTATTCAATATATGTTATGTAATTTATTTTTTAATATGTTTTTAAACATACTTTTAATATGTTTGCTCTTACATTCAGTACTACTATAATTTTACTTAACATACTTCCAATATTTTTATAAAATTATTAACATATATTAGCATTCAATTAAACATCTAATTTATATAATTGAACCTTAATAATTAATTGTATCGGGTCAAATTAAAAATAAAATATTTAGATAATAGTTTCGGGTCCGATCCAAATTTTCGGGTTTCGGGTTTTACCCGATCCGATCCGAATCCATTGGATCGGGTTCGGGTCTCAATTTTCAGGTATTTTTCAGGTCCGGGTAAAAAAATCGGGTCTGGATCTGGATATTGAAAAACCCGGCCCGATCCGACCCCGTTGCCATCCCTAGTCTTGGACTATAAATCTTCCAAACAAAATCGCAGGAAATTCCACAGCCATGCAGAGTTCCAAAACATTATAAAGTTACAAATGAAATATATGGCATTTTATTTTGTAAAATGTTTTTTACACAAATTATTTTGAATCCACTTGTAGAATTTACCTTGTAGATCTTGTGATAGAACACCTCAAGTAGTCTGAGTTCTGCGCTGGGATGAGACAGTTCCACCTGTAACAGGAAGCAAATACAAGTCCCTCAGAAAAGTTTCCTGAAGATTCTTACAATGTTAAGAGTAATACTGGACTACCAAAACTAAAAATTCATTATACTTTCCACAGAAATTAGATGATAGAGAAGAAACAGATCATTGTCGTTATGGCGCCGTGGCGCTAAATCGTAATAATAACAGCTGCCAAGGCTATAAGGCTGCTGTACAGCGATGGGATTTACCACATATACATTTTTCAGTCAACACATATGCATAGAAATAATAAAACTTCACATTTATCAATGTTCAAATATTCCACACCTATATATAAATATACACGGTTATGGTTGAATCATGAATGTTAATAGATCCTAATATCTTAAAATTAAATGTTAAATATATCAGTTCCAATGGTTAAATTACATAATAACCTGTTATAACTATACATATCCCAATTATTAGGTACAGGTTAAACAATTATAAATTATATATGGCTACTGGTTAGGATGAGAAGAAAGGAGAAAGAGTAAGAAAAATGAATGAAAAACAGAGCGAACAGTAGGAAGAAAACAAGAAAAGAGAACAAGAATTTGTCAGAGGAAGAATACTCGATGAAGTTGCCACTAACTTACGACGTGAAGTGGGGCATATTATTTTGACTCATCTCACACGTGTTGGTCAAAACATATATGGCAAGGTTGAAATAGATCACGGAAGGGTTAGAACAGATGTGGGTGAAACCAGAAAGCTGGTGAAGGTTCCTACAGTAAAGTCAAACTTTAACCAAATTGCCCCTTCTATTAACTGAAATTACCTTCCAAAATATATATGAACACACAAAAGAAAAAATATCAATCTAATCATATCAACCCACACAGCTTTAGCATCAATTTGTTGAAAAATGTGGTTTTAGTATAAATCTCAGGGAGACAAATTTATCAAAATGCATTGTACTGTTCTCCCAAACAAATTTCTCCTCCTACCACAAATAAATGATTAAATATGGGGCGTCATTACTTATTCTGGATGACTCGGACTATGCTTATTGTGTAAGGGTTACCAGCTCCATATATATATATATATATATATATATATGCATGCTTATTGCCTAGTATGTCATATGCAACAAAAACTACTAGAGCACATATTAAGGATCAATAGGACCGTTCTATAATGTATCATATCCAACCAAATCATGACAGAAGTATACAAGGGATAGAGCTTATTGAATTTCCGTACACATTTTGTTCTTCTGTATCTGAGATTTGCAAAAATGTACCTTTGTCTTGATTTCATTAAGCACATCTTCAACTGTGCTCTGTTTAGGCAATCGAATGTTGTGGATATCCGGCTACAACATGTAGTAGATTGACATTATAAATATCAGGACATTTTTTTATAAGAGTGAGGAATGAAGAAAGCTGGACAAAAGTAGTAAACCTGTTTAAGGCACACCTCATTCTCAGATGCACGATAGAAAGCAACTTTAAGAGTTTTAAGACACTGTAGCTCAGGCAAAGGAATATCCAACACTTCGTAATACAAAATATCAGATATCTGCACAAAAAACATCAATAACAAATAATATCAGATATTCATTCAACTGGCCATTTTCTAGTTTTTCTTTTTATCCCTGATTCTTTATGTAACATATAATATTGAATATTGATATAAAAAACTTATTCAAAATTATAAAATTTAGTGAGGCAAGTTCATAATGACCACCTGATTATAGTGAACCAGCATGTCTAATAAATGATCTGCAGCCCGATATTTAATAGGATGGGGTTTAGGTTGCTGCGAGTAGCAGTTGTGAGGAGTGAGCCTGATTTTGGAAGGATCTTCAACACCTAGTTTCTGTGCCACTCTTTCAACCACATCATCATAAGTATGCAACTTGGACCTTGAAATTAACAAAGGCAGAAAAACATGTAACTACATAGTAACAGTAAATTGAGATTACGTATAGAACATGATGTATACAGATTGCTTGAATTAGAGTACCCACAATTCTAGAGAGAAATCATCCTCCTTGGGTCTCTCAAGAGAACGAATATGAACAATCTGGAAAGATAAGCAGCATCAGGTTAGGAAAGATTAGCAAACACACGAGACAGCTAACAAATTGTTAAACAAAGTGCCCACAGAATCTATCATACCAAAGGTATAAAACAAGAACCTATGTATATATATCTGGATCTTGATTGATAGTTTGATACTCGATCTGAACAATCAGAACAAAATTTCCTTGCCTATGTTTCAAGCAGGAGACATAATTTGAACTTACAAAACTGTAGAAAACAAAATATTACAACTTTGAAATTTCAGTATTTAGATTCAGAAAGGGCAGGTCAATTTTCAAGGCAGTTCCTGCTTCCAAGTTTTTTCAAAGGCGACGGAAGTAAGAGTAGGTAAAACTATCTTGACTTCTACTCCAACACTTCTGCCCTAAAAGTAGGATGAGAAGGATGTAAAGTTAGTGTGTATATTGGTCACTTTTATTATTATGGTATTTGGTGAGGTATCAGATGTACAATAGGTACAAAGACTTTTGTGACCGTTAAAAACTCAATCACTAGTGTATCAGATTTTCCTAGTACTAGTCATACAATTTCGGCAGCCAGTTGGAAACCGCAAATGTAAATGTTCTTTCCTCTAACTGGTCATATAGGGCTCTGTTTCCTTGTTCAAATACTGTTTTTATGGATGTTTATAAATCTCAACGTCACTTATCAAATAAAAGGAGAGAAATATACACAGAAACAGGAAAGCCTAAGATTTAACTTTAATAGTGTTGTTCCTTTATGTGATATTAAACATTGGTCTATAACTAGCATATTGGAAACAGATAAAAATGAATATATATCTGCAGCCGATTCTTCACTAAAATTAAGTATAATCTACCTGCCGATTCTTCACATATTCCAGAAAAGAAGGAACATCAGGATATCGGTATTCTTCTTCACTTTGAAGATCAGGAATCTTTTGAAAGCAAATTATATCCCCATCTTCAATCTGCAGATATACTTTAAAAAATAAATAAAGCAAGAAAGCAAGAAAGCAAATAACAAAATGAAAAGAACAATTTTGATTACGAACACCATTTTGAAAACCTGTCTTCAAAAGCACAAACTACAATATAATCATATATACCTGGCTCATTCGAAATGAAGCTCTCATGTCGAGGCGGTCACACATAACACAGGGTTCGAATTTAACTTCCTGAACCAAATACATAATATAAATTACTGACTAATATTAAAATAAATGTTGCACAAGACTATACCAAGACTATAGAGGCAACACTAAAAAAAGCAATTACAGAAAGCATGAAATTCAAACATAGTTAATTCACTAAAGAGACACCAATGTCCCTCAATATGTAATCAATAAGCTATTGTCCCAAAATGGACGAAAAAACAAACCTCGTATAGTTCAATTTCTTCATCAGAATCAAAACCGGCTAATTCATTTAATTTTTTCAGGATATCAACTGGCTTTCCTGTACTCTTCACATAAAGCCGACCTACATATCTGAATAAACAAAACAGGCCAATAAACATGTCAACACTATTATAACAAGGGAGAAAAGAAGTAGACGATAATTTTCCCTCTCACTCTTCAGAGGTCATGTGCCAATCAAAATTCAGTAGCAACCCTGGATTTAATTAATTGAAAAAAGACGCCAATCACTAACAACATTCTCTAGCATAAGGTCATAGGCTACAAAGCAGTATCACTCATTTTTCATATAAATTAACATGTTTGACAAAATGACATCAGAATACTACAAAGTCCTCTTTGCCCTCGGACTTGAAAAAATCCCCGCGCCATTCCAAAAAAGATGACGACACTTATTGACCAACAATGGAATTACAGTATTACACACATCCATATATATTAAATATAATTATAGTTATAATATGCAATGCAATAACAATTTAAAACAACCTGTTACGTACACATATATCATATATGCTACTTTATTCAGCAAACTTATAAGCAGTAAGAAAGGGAGGCCACATCCTTTCAGTACAAAGAGTATGTTGCAGAATGCATAATGAAAAAGGGGACTGGGAAATACAGAAGAAAACGGAAAAAATTTATGGGGCTATTGGCTAGGGCTTCATCTAAGTTACATTTTAATACCTAAGCTCTTCTCTTTTAGGATCATAAAGCTTGAAGAAAAGAAGTATATCATCCTTAGTCTTGTCAGGTGCTGGTAGAGGGCACAAGTCCTGCAAAATTTATAGCGTAACAACAATCCTAGAAATATATATATATAACAAAAGCCGGAATATATCAGTAGTAACATCATTCGCCATGTTTGATATGACAACATACCTGCCCTCGTTCAACTTCTAAAAACAACTTCAGCTCTGCATTGTGCAACTTATTAGATGCCTCCCTCAACTGTCCAACCTGGAATTTGCTCAAGTCATTAGGGACAAAGCCATACGATTTCGTGGATCATAAACTCCACATGATGTTTATTTAAAAAGTCAAATAATAAAAAACACAAAGGGGATGCAGGCTAAAACAAACGATAAAACTGGCCTTACTGACTTTTTTGGATTAAGAGAGACTTTCCAGATTTAATCACTAATTATTATATAAATACTGAAAGACAAACCTTAAACTAATAAAGTTTACGTACTTACTACTCGTTTCTTGGTACCAATTGAAAGAATGCAATATTTTAATTGAATATACAGAATGTTTTGCTTCTAAATATTTAAATTGGTTCTAAGATGCTCAAACATGAATACAAACTCTGTACTACATTAATATTAGTAAAGAAGCAAGTCATCGGCGCAACCAAAAATCTGATCTGCAATTTAGCATAACGGTACAAGGATACTAGGAAGAATCATTAATAGAGATTTAAATAGTTTCCTTGCATACTGAGTTTTAGGCTGTGGCAAAAAACATACTCAAATAAGTTAAAACTTAAAAGTATTTAAGAAATCTAAATTTAGATATAGCTGTATCACATTCCAACCAATGTACACCAGTACACCGCAACAGACCATAGGGAAAATTAAAAATAATGCAAAAGAAATTACGACAAGACTATTTGATTCTCAACCAAGCACACTCTCCTACAACATCATTCCTTGATAATTTGTACTAAAAATCCTATACCGTCTAACATGCAAAGCTTATTCAAAGTAAGATTACAAAAGAAATCCATGTAAAATGTCAATATAATAAATTAACTTAAGGTTGTCAGGCATTATATGTAAAATATCGTATTTTTCATATAAAAAATATATATATTTTATAATAAAATATATCATTAAGGGTTTTTTTAAAAAAACAAAAAATTATTTTCTTACATGCATGGTTTAAATAAAAGACAATTATATTCTTTTTGCATGCATGAGATTAGTGGAATACACAAAATGTGTTTTCTTTTAATTAGTTATACTTGTACTTAAATATGTATATGTAATGTGTTCTTTTAAAAGTATATTGAGGTCTAACTTAGTCAAGTTGTAACCGTTTTAAAATGATAAATAGAAGATAAAGTAGTCATTTCAAAATGATAGATAAATAGATATAATTGGTTTGTTTAAAAAGTAGTGAATATATAATGCAGTGTCAATTTAAATTAGTGGGGGAGATAACGTACCCATTAACCTACGAATAAGTTAAACCAACTCTGTGTATGTATAAATATATGTATTTTAAGATCATTTATTTTTGCACAGCAACTTTCATCTCAGGTACATTTCTACTCATTTGTATGTATTCATATGTGTACTGTGTAATTCTTAAATAAATTTGGTTGATATTTATGTTAACATAAATATCAACCAAATTTATTTAAGAATTACACAGAGCATGTCATGCTATCCATCCAATTCTGTATCCGTTCATTTTCATGCTTATTTTATTATGATTATTGTTTACTACCTACACTTATTATGATATAATTTAATTTAATTAAACATTTGTAGCCATTATATATGTTTTATGATATTTAATTTTAATAATTATATGCTTATACATGATTTTAAATTGTAACTTTACTTATTTTAATATGGGTATCTACATGTCAAAATTTAGCATCACTAATTTTGGATAAAATAGTTGCAAATAAAGATTATTTTTATAGTATTATTATTATTTATGTTATAATGAGCATGGAATGGTAAAATACAATTTTAATCATATGGCACACTATGATAAGGGCCGCATTATTGACAATTATGAACCTATGATACCATGTAACCGGGTATTTGTGGCCTTAACGAGTTGTGGAATTAACTTATATTTTATTTGAACTTTGAATGTGAGAAATCCACTAGCAATCTGAGTAAAGGCAATAACTTTTCTGGAACATATGTGAACTGCGAACCAACAGAAACCCACACGGATGTCATGTTAACTGCCGCAGCATATAAATACAAGAAAAAATGCAAGTATTTTACCGTTTGTGTTTCCTCCTGAGGTGTCAATGGTCGATTAGGCCGGTACGTATGGTTTTGCCTCTTTGCCCAGTACCAGAAACGTTGACACTGAACTGGTATACCGAATTCTTTGGCAACCTCTTCCTGCATGTAGATTTAATTATAGCTTTCTACAATTGAAGGCAGCCTGTTAGGCAAGGACACCAGTAACAGGACTGGCACCAAATTGTTGTTTTTTAAACATTAGGATATTACATTAGAGAATAATACAAACTATCTATCAGTTTATAAATCAATCACCTAACCCATTGCACAATGAATAACAGATAGAAGTAATAGAACATATAAGTAAATAGTACCTTAAATTGGACAAAAGGCATCTGCTTCTGAATACGAAAATTATGAACTTTGTCATGATCAACAAGATCAAAATATATATCCTTCCCGATCTGTTCCCGCAAATCATCATCATGAGCAACCTAGATGTGTCAAATATACGATTCAATAATGAGTTCCACAAAAAGCTTAAAGGGAAACCATGCCGTCACAGACACTACAAGAATAAGTCATTGAGATTTAGCATCATTACCTTGATAATAGTATAAAGGTGTGCTTGTGCTTTATATTTTCTTTTATCCTCCTTTTCTTCTCGTTCTTTTTTCAACCTTATCTGAAATTATATAAAGCATTTTATTATCATAAAGTAAATAAAAACTGCAAAATATTCTCTTCATATTTGAACACGTGATTTACCCTAAGGTGTTCTGCAATGTCCTTCTCGTCGACGTCACAAAATACTTTCTCCTTGTCACTTTCACGCACATAAACAAGCATGTATGCATTCGAATACTTTGTAAACTTAAATGGAGCATTATTGTAACCAGGACTAGTCGGAGGTAACTGTTTGACAATGCAGGTAAACAGATAAAATATGACTTGTCAAAAAGGACACAATAGAAAATATAAGAGAACAGTTAAAACATACAACTGTACCTCTTCCTCGCCACCATATTGCTCCTCTAAGGCTTTCTTCATATCCTCTTTTGTAACACGCTCATCTTCAAATTTGTACCTAAAGAAGCAATAAATCACAGTAACTGGGATGATGCCACACCACGATATAACTATACAAGGAATTTGTATATATCATTAGATATAAGGGCACATGTGCAAGAGTAAAAATTAATAACAACTGCATTCATATCTAATGTTTGGGATAAGAAAGGAAAAGTAAAATAGAAAAAAGGCTCAAGGCAATATCATCGTATGAAGTCTGAAACTCAGTTCCGCTACACCTTAGGCCAACTAAATGGAAAAAGATGATCGGCACTCAACATTTGTGCTAATTGATCCATGAATTGGTGTAGCCCAACACTAACCTTAGAACTCTACCCCAACAGCTTGGAGCAACCAATAATGAATTAAAGATGAGACGATTATTCTTAAATTCATAATTTAAACTATGCCCACAGTTAAAAATCTTGGTAAACATAGAATGTTCTGACTGCTTACCATTGTTCAGAGAGGGTTGGTCTGATAAATGCATAATAGTGCCCTCCATGCACCCCACCACTATGGACCAAAACACTGTTGTAAACAAGATTGATACAGGTGTTAGTACATATAAATAAGAACAGTAAAAGAAGAATTACAAACAAACAACATCAGTGCTTCACCATCATTTAAGTGATGTAAGCTGAGAGAATATAATAGATAGTTTATGCATATAATATTTAGGGGCCAATATATTCGATAGATTAGGTGATAACAAACCTCGTCTAAATTTGTGGAACTAATTGGTAAAAAATGCAATACCTATGAAGAGTGTAAAGATTGCGAACACTCCTATCTGCATCAGGTGATAGATATTTTCCGTTTTCCCTGTCAAGGTCAAGCTCTATCGGAAATTCATATCTGTCATTAATCTGCATAATGAAATCAACCATGAAGTAAGAAGAGGAAAAGTAATAAAAATATTATCCAACAACAGTTACAAAAAACATTTTCAAATCTTCTTTGCTTTTTATGAAATTAATCATTGTGTGATTAACACTTGTAACCGTAAGAAGTACTAATGAGAAGCACAACATTAGTACATTGTGTACATGTATATATCAAGAAACAAGATTGTTTTCTTTTTGATTACTAAATTAATATCTGTGGCTCGTTATATGCATGTTTAAAACCAAACAAAAATCAATTGTGTCAACAATGAATTACTTCCTCAATGGAGTTCTTTTTAGGAAGATGGAATTTATTACACAAGTGTACTTCTCGAAAGAAGGATATAAATGTGTTTGATGATTCACAATATCTGGTGAACATTCATAGGAAGAAACGCATTTACAACAATAATATCAGGAATTCCCGCTGCCTATGGAAGGGGTATATCAGCAACTCATAGTGTTTTGGCATAACTGCAATACTGCATAAGTTGTACTTCCAGTGCACCTTCTTAATTATATAAAACCAAAGACTAAAATTTATTCCAACTTCCAAAAGGCTTGTGCTTGCATAGCTAAGTTACATCAACCCAAACGAGACCTAATTACACTTCATTAATTGAGTGCTTCTAAATCCTTCTTCGGGAATGTAGACACAATCAAAATGATCTAAGATAAAAATGTTTCCTAAGAGTAAGCATCTTGAGAGAGAAGCACAAAAACTTTTACGAGGCAATCAAAAGACAATGTTTCCTAAGAGTTGAGAGAGAAGCACAGAAACTTTAACGAGGTAATCAAGATGACATCATGACAATGACAGAAACCCAAACATGACACTAAATCTTTCGTGTACTTTTGTCTTTCGTGTACCAAAAGTCTAAATCCAAACACGAAATTTTTGTGTCGTGTTGTGTACAAATTGCCACGTCTACCTAAGACACGTCCAATTTTCCTTACTAAATATTATACACCGGACAAACGGAGCACAGGATCAAGATAATTTTCTCTTTACCATATTATCTATTTAAGAATTAATGCACTAATTATCATATTAGTTCTCTCTCTTTCTTTACAGCTATTTCTAATCTCGGAGCTATTTCTGGGAGACCTTCCACGAATTAGGTGCACATATATTAAATATTAAACATGTAAATATACCTTATTCGTTATTGCTGCTCTTGTCCAAACAAAATTACACTGACCTATCACAATCAATGATAAAAAAAGAATGCTAAGCATGGACAAAAAAGAAAGCCTAAAAATATTTGCCACTACCTTAACCATAGTATCTCGCATGAAATCATATTCAAACCGCTTTAATTGAAGCTGGAGAACCGGAGGGAAGTCAATGAATAAGACGCCCTTCTTAGCATCCTGAAATTGACATTTCCGTAACTATCGTTGACTATATACTTGAGAAACAAAACAAACATTTGTTTGATATAACATGCAGGTGCACAAGAAGGAAAATTCCACAGTTAATAAATAAAGTCAGGCACACATAAGCGAGAATTTTCCAGTCTAATGTAGAAAACAATTCAACAAAGAGAAAGTTCCCATCTGATTTATTTGGTTGGATGAATATGATCCACATGGAGCAATACTGAAAGGGCTATATGATTCTAATATAATATGTATCTTAGATGAGGAAATTGATTCTTCTTTCTTTATTGAACTACCTGTATGCCTGGTCTACAAGGGGTCCATTTAAATGGCATCTCAACTCTAAGATCTGAATCATGAATGTGGGTCCAATTGGGACTAAGGTTTTTAGACTGACCAGTTGATTATAAAAACTGAACTAGAAACTTAAAAGTTCTTGATAGCTGCGTGACATTTATTTCTCATACATTAACATTAGGAAGTATTAACAAACTAATAATTTGATAAATTACCTGATACATGAGATGAAAATAATACGCAAGATAAGAGGAATACAAATCCTTAAACTATTTGGTTCTTCACAAGAGCATAAACGACTTTAGATGACCTCAACAATCAGAGAACAGTGTGATTTGACATCTCAACAAAAGCAAAACATTTTTTTTTGAATATTTAGGCTTATAGTCTTACAAATGTGCATTTGTTCTACGAAATTCTCGTGGTGAGCTAGAGTCGAACCCAGGACTTGGGACGAAAGAGGATAAACCCATTACCACTTGCGCTATCCAATCGTGCTAAAAAAAACATTTAAGAACACACTAATAGATGAATTACTGAAGTGTCAGTTTTTTCTCAAACCTCATAGCACTACAAAGAATATGACAATTTTTTCAGGTCTTCTATGAAAAGCAGAAATGTCAAGTGCAAATTTGATGCAGAGATAGTGAAATACAAAGTCAGGTTCTTGCATCATATGGCTAACCTGTAAACCATGTTCTTCAGCATGATACTTGTTATCGCCCTCAAGACGTTCAACCTCCACATATTTATCAAAAGAAGCATAAATATCCCCGCATCCCTTGACGTCAAGTTGGAGATCTGTCAAAAGTGCAAAATGTTAAAATAACAGGAAAAAAACAGATTGCAAAAGTAAGTCAAGAATATTAACTTCATGCCAGTAGTAATACCATAAAAAGATTCTTTTCTGGTGGATTTAAAGTTTACGTTGATACACTCGATATAATTCATGTGGTGCCCTTCAAATAGTTTCTGTATTGTCCCTTCTACAACCGTTCCCTGGACCAAAATAATAGTAATCAGAGTTTCAGAACAGATATGATAATTGGTGTTTGGACTTTATTGTGTAAACAAAAAATACCTTCATTTTATCTTCAAGCTTTTCACTCAAGACTCTATTTAGTTCTTGAACATCATGCTGCAAGAAAGAATCATATGTGTCCCAACCAAAAGACTTCGTCAATTCTTTTGTTGAAACACTGGATTCATTAAATTGGAGCTTATAAAACAGACTCTGAAGAGCCAGAGGAATGCTTCCAGAAGGCATATCACTCTCAGTTGTCGGCATATGATAGACCGCCTGTAACAGTTATTAATGAAAGGGATGAGCTTCCAAATGTGAACCGCTAATGACTATAACAAGCAGAGAACTAATCCTGACCTTCCTGAAGTACGGTATATGGAACAAAAATTGAAGGAGCGAATTCATGTAACAAGTTGCTCCTTGATTTTTAAGGCCAACATAACCCGTTTCCTTCTTTGAGTCATATGTCCAAAAGTCTGTGACCTTACGCACAGCAACATCAGCTTCAATAATGCATGTATCATTTACAAGAAAACCTTTATTGGGGTCATATAGGTCACTAAGCGGCATGAATGATGTGAAACCCCAATCACTTTCCCTAGCATGAAATTGATGCTGTGTATCTGCAAATCCACAATTTTTGAAATAAATTATATAATCAATGCTGGACTAATAGATTCAACCTGGCCTAATTGTTATAGTGTAATGTTATAGCAAACACAATCTTTCATAAAAGAATTATGTTAGCTAACTTGTTAGCAAAATTCTGTCGAGTTAAAGTAGATATTTCCATCATGAGATACTTTTCAAGCTGAAAACTCAATTTCAGTTCTTTGCCTATATTCACGTGAGTATATGAAATAAACTAAAAGACTGAAACTATTTTTTTTGGAAAGTTCTTAAACAGAAGGTCGCATGTAATACTTTCATATATTGTGACGGGAAAAAAAGAATATGCTTGTTTCAGTTTCATCATAAATCATCATCTAATTTGGATGACAAAAGGAATCTAGAACGGTTAACAATATAAGGTTGACTTAGATTTACTTGAAGAATGTAATAATATTAAACAATCAATATTGGGCGGCCTCCCAGGGTCACTTAATGATTGTGGATGTCAGACAGTTTCTGTTGTCATACACTGACTTTAAAAATTGTTAAGAACAACATCGAAACCAAATATGAGTATAAGTATACAACATGAGAGAATGAATATGTTAACAAAGTCAATTATACCTACACTATGCATAGTTGAACTATGAAAAACGCACCAGATTTATTCACAGAAAGTTTACAGCAGCTTAGGAACAGAAATATTCTGTACATTTACATATATTAAAAAAATACCTTTTTAAGAAAATTATGATTTTCAAGAGTTTTCTTAAGTTGATCAAACAACACGTCAAAAGGATTCAACTTATTGGACTGTAATGGCACTGGTAATACCGTAATGGAATGAGTGAAAAAGGAAAATATACTCAAATAAGGTAGGTCACCCACATTAATCATAAAGTCATGCATTAAAAGAGTATAATCTATGATGTGGGTGAATGTGACCTGATTGTGAGTACCGAGTAACCCTAATTCTATAAATCTCATTCTATGCTTTTGGCCAAGAATTATTTATTTATTCGTAAATTTCCAAAATTGTCATATGGGTAATGATCCTGCTATAAAAAATCAGATAAACTTGTAATATCTGTCTGCAATAAGACATACCCATATATAAGTCTTCTCTACCCAATTTGTATTCTTATCACACCATGACACCATCATTATCAAATTCAATTGCTACAACTAAAGATCAGACCAAGTCACAACAAAGATCGCATTACTACAAAAAGGAATCTTCTTGACAACAAGATGACACGTGTGTTACCACAAACATAAACTAAAATTATAACAAATATGAAGAATGCTATATAGTTAAAGTCACAGATCATACCAAACAAACAATAATTAAAAAAACAAATATGCAAAACTGTGTGACTGCTATTGATGTTACCCTTTTTCACCGTGAACTTTGGTTGAATTTGATTAATCACAGCTAGGCTAAATTGCGCATATCTGCTCCACCCATAAGGCAAAGATCCTGAATCTGCCACATCCAAGTACATTGACAGGTGGTCCACATTATTTCCCTTTGGAAAAATAAGTACACGCCTACACAGGAAAAAAAATAATGGAAACAATAAAATCCCCTGCCACATTTCAAATAACAATAATAACCACTATACTGTATGTGTAATATAAAAAACAACACAGTCCAATCATATACCATTTGTAACTACCAACAACAAAAGTTTCCGAATACTGTTTCTTAACATTCATCCTCGAAAAATTCTCTAGAGTCCATGTAAATCTAGAAGCTTGTGCCGGCTCCTCAACGGCTTGATTCTCAACTGCATTAGTACCTTCTGTTTGTGCTACCACTATACAAATCCAAAAAAAAAAAAATTAACAAAAAAAAACACAAAAACTAACATACATCGCATTAAATTAAGTACATAAACTACAGCATCAATATTAAATTACACAGCAAAAAAGTAGCAAACCTTCCATAGGTTGAGGACCTTCCAAAAGCTGAGGCCCTTCCAGGCCCTGCGAAACATCAACTAATCCTGAACTCGGCACCAGCATCTCCTCGTCATCTTGCTGGGCATACACACAAACACACACATTACACACAACAACATGGAAAAAACGAGCTTCTGATCCAATAAACCCTATCTATCTTGAGATCAAATCAACAAATCAATTCAATTAAAAACCCCTATCGCATAAAATCAATTCATTCACAACCAATTCATTGAGTAGAATAATCACACACAAACACAGATATAAATACACGCAATGTAGAATTGAGTGGGGGAGAGAGACTTACATCCAACGGCTGATGAGTCATCAGAGTCATGATTAGAGCGAGATTGACCGTACAATTATAAATCTAGAGAAATGAGATAGATAGATATATATATATATAGAGAGAGAGAGATGAATAATCGTGGTGATATAGGGAGATGGGGGAGGAGGAATGGTCACTCTGCAGAAACTGAGTTGAAGGGGTAACGAGTTTTTTGAGCTTTGTTTTTATATTGGAAATTAAGGGATATGTGTGGGTTTTATGGAAACTTTAGGGCTGTTTCCGGAAACAAAGTTTTCTTAGGTTTCATTCTGTTCTCTTCTTCCTCTCCCCTTCTATTCAATTAAACTTTTTTACTATATTATTAAAAAATATTATTATACTTTTTTTTGTCAGTACTTTTTTACTACACATAATTACATACTGTACTTACACTTTATTCACTCAACTAGAATATATTACACTACAAATCTATAATGTTTTAAATTTTATTTTCATCTCCTTTGTAAAAAAAAGGGTTTGTTTTCATCATCATTTTATTTTGATATTTTTAAAATATTTATAATATTTTTTATGATTAAATTAAAGAGTGTATTTAATCCAAATTTAAAAATATTATTAATAATCCATTAACTTTTATTGATTATATTTAATTTAAGATTCCACACTATTCCTAGAATACACATCATAGATTCAGTATAATTTCTATTATTAAAATGAGATTTTGAGACATTTAAAATATATAGAAAAATTCAACAAAATATATGAATTTTTAAAATCCATTAGTGTTAATAAATTTTTGAATACCCGTAAATTTTAATTGATTAATAATAATTCATATTGAATATCTAAATTATAAATAATTATTTAAAATTCAGATTAAATACCCTAAATTTTAAAATATTATTTAAATCCTTGAATACCATTTTAATGGATATTTTTGAATTCAAGTTGAATACCCAAAATTTTAAAATGTAAAAGATATTCCAGATAGATACATCCCTTAAATAATTTTATATAATATTAAACAAACTAACTCACAAATTTCTTAAACTTTTAATCTTAATAATATACAATATTATAACTAGATCAGTGGTAATTTTTTTATATTATAATTTTTTAATATTTGATATAAATTTTTTATATTTTTTATATATTTGAGAATTTATGTTAATATTTTTTATATAGTTGAGAATTATGTTAAACTTATTATAATAAATTAATTAAAAAATTATTTTAATCATATTAATTATTAGATTTAATAAATACAATTTTGTTTAATATAAATTTGTATATATTTTGAATAAAATTATATTTAATTTTAATATAACTACATATGCTTCATCTTTAGTAATATATAATATAGATTATTAGATTATAGATTTCTCACATTTTATGCACTCTGGAAAATCAAAATTCTATAACATGATCATAAATATAAAAGTTTAAGAATTCACTTTAGTTACTAAAAATAGTTAAGAATCTCTTTATGTTTGAGTTTAAAAAAAATAGATTTTATGCATTGATTTTTATAGAAATTAGTTAATAGTGCAATTATGTAAATTTAAAAACAATAATAGTTAAATTTAAATAATATTTAATAAAATAAATATATCTGTAACATAAAAAATTATTACTTTATTAATTATGTTCATAAATATATTTAACTAGGGAGAAATTTATCATAAGTAATTTAATTATATAAACAATGTTTTGTTTTGGATCTCAATTTTGTAATTTCTTGGAAAGATTTGAAAATGCACACCTAGAGGGGGGGTGAATAGGTGTTATGGCTAACAATGACCAATTTTAATTTTACCAAGTTATTAAGCCTGTCAGCTAGCTAAGATTGATTAACAGACACTGTCAGCTAGCTGCTATATGCAATGCAGTACAGAAAAAGTAAATAACACCAAGACTTTTAGCCAGGTTCGACCCCTAATCTCCTATGGTCTACGTCCTGGTCCCCTACCAACTGGTAAGAGAGAATATTATTAATCAAAACCAACCACGATTACAAGATTACAATAATATTCCTCCCATATTCCCTTGCAACTGATACTAGCTTGCTGAAACCCTGTTCTATCGAACTCTCTAGCTCTCTAAGCACTATACTACCCTAGTACAGCCTTCTCTAGCTCTCTAGTTCCCAAACCCTGTTTCACAAGCTCAATATCCAGCCACAACCAATTACACCTTGAACAAATACAAGTGAATAAAGATACAACTCAAACTATAAGCTCTCTAACGTATATATATAAGTATATATAATACTAGAGCTCAAAGATATTTGCTAAGAACGTTTTAAGTTTGAGAAGAAGTGTGTATATATGTTTCAAATCAGTTTAGCTTCACTTCCTTTTCTTCTTAAAGAAAAACTATACACACTTGTATATATATATTCGATTTTATCAAACCAAAACTAACGTTGAAATTACAACGTTTGAATTAGTTAAGATAAGGTACGTATATATATTTAAAAGTACGTATATTGAGGATAAATAAGATGATAGAACCGTTTGAAATCAACCTCAATATAGTATAGATAAGAGTTGGTTTTTAGAAGATAAGTTTTAGTCAAACTCCAACTCCTATTAAATAGGAAAATTAATTTGAATATTAAAATCTGTTTGAATTTGATAAAAATGAGCTTTAATATAATATATAACCATATATATATTAGATAGACTCGTACAAGTAAAGATCCTATAAATTCTCCATGAAATTCGGACTTCCTTGCTTATCCAAACAGTTTCTGCGTTCCAGTGCCAGCTTGCTGATACAACCTGTTACCATGCTGTCAGCTTGCTGAAACACTCTGTTTTCCTACTTTCAGCTTGCTGTCAATGTACTTAAATATATATTGTACTGATAACCATATCAGTAAGCTATTACCTGCAAAACCAAGTTAGTACATGTATAACAGCTTGCTATTTTATATCATATACAAGCTTTCAGCTTGCTAACAGTGTGATCATCAAAATCTAAAGGGTTTCAATCTCCCCCTTTTTGATGATTATCACCAAAATAATTTAGGAGAATAATTACTCCCCCTAAATACCTGCAATCCTGTAAACACATGATATAAAATTGCAAATATAATACACTAGGCATTTAACAGATAGGATTTAAAACCAATTCCATAGCATATCATAAAAACACATGCATACTAGCATGCAACCAGCAAATTATCCACCAGCATGTACCACAATTATCCAAAATAAACAAATCCAAAATAAACAACCAGAAACCAAATATTCAGCAATTTCAGCAAACACTTAGAAATAATTTGCCCAACCCATCCTAATTCTCCTAAAATATTCCCCCTTAATCATTAAAAAGGAATAATCAGGATTCATCATGGACTACATCCTCTTCAAGGTCTGCAAACTTGTCTGCTGCATCAACACTCTGTTCACCTGAATTCTTGGTATCTGCACCCTGCATCTTGTTAAATGTTTGTTCCAGATTCTTTACAGCAGCATTGGCAAGTCCAGCTAAGTTACTGTCATCTACAACTCCAGCAGAATCAGTCCTGACAGCTAAATGTTCTCCAGAAGTAGACTTGCTCTTCACAAATTCTTTCAACAGTTTCACTTCTTCAATTAACAAATCAATTTTCTGACTCAAACAGCCAACATCAACACTCAGATTAGTGTTATCATCTCTCATTTCCTTTGCCAGTGCCTCAAATCTCTTATCAAAACCAACAAATGAAGACTCAACAACAGCCACATTTGGTGTGGAAAACTCAACTTGCACCAGTGTGCCATCCTTTTCAATCTTAAGATGAGACTGTGCTAGACTCTTGTTATCCAAAAACTCTTTAGCAACAGACTTATCTAACTCCTTAAAGGATACACCATACCAATCAAACACCCGAGTTAACAAACACCCATAGGGTAACCCTGTGTTTTGATTTCCTTCAAAAACTGCCATCATATTCTTGAGAATCAAATCAGCCAGGTCAAACTTCTTTCCAGCCAACAGCATACCAACAACACAGACATCTTGACAATTGAAATTAGATCTGCTACCAACTCTAGGACAAACATTTGCTAAACAAACTTTGAACAAAACATGAGCAATGGGTGTGACATTTGTGGTTGTAGGGCAGTTGAACTCAAGAATCTCATTCAAACCTCTCACAGTGTTTAACTGATCTAAAGGGCCAAATCCATTCACCATAACAGGACCCTTTTTAGTAAACACAGACACATCACACGGATTGACAATTCTTAATATCGAGTTCAAAACAGCAGCATTCAATGTAATTTTAGTGTCCTTAACCAAAGAGACCAAATTACCAAACTTATCATGCATGAGATTCGCATAAAATTCTTGTACATAATCAACATAGCAGTCTTTAGGCATATCAACAAGAAAAGATTCAAACCCTAGGTTTGTAAAATACTGAACCGCTCCACAAGTAAAGAAAGCCTTACCAGACAGAGGTCTACCCAGAAGGACCTTCCGATTTGACAAATCAAGAGACTGATACCTTGCTTCCAGATCCTCAGACGCAAACTTTAAACATCTTTTGACCTTCTTTGACTCCGAGCCCTCACGATCAGACCGAGTAAACTCAGAAACATCATCTCTACTGTCGATATTCAAGGGTTCCAAGAACTCATCATCTTCATCGAGTTTTCGCTTTAACTTGTTTTCCTTAACCTGACTTGCAGATGCTTTCATTTTCCTTGTTTGCCTCATGATTTTGACTAACACAACTGATATGACAAGAGTGATTGAATAGCGGTTGAAGAGAAACCCTAAAGCTCGTATCCGCAGATTTGGCCGATAATATAGGGAGCCAAAGAGTCTTGAGTGAATAAGCTCAACTAATCCTATTTTAATTGATTTAAAAGGAGTATTTTTCGGAGAAATACTAGAAATTATCCCACCCTTTAAAACATTTAACATTTTATTTTAAATAATACCACACATTGATCAATTAAACAAATAATTAACATGTTAATCAGATAAGCATTTTATATAATGAAATAGCAATTAGTTTAAAATTTGAAAGTTACACTAATTACTTAGCCTAGAAAACCGAATAGTCATACACAGATAACAAGATAATGGAATCTGCCAAACTTAGCACATAACACATAACAACTAAATAAAATAAGTTCAATCTAAATCAATAAAGTTATATATGCACTTATTCAATCAGTAAGCTGAGATTTAGAAAAACCTGGTGTCAGCTTGCTGACTAGATGTTACACATGCCAAGTTCCCTTCTAATAATAGAAAATCTCTCTTCTGCCAATGGCTTTGTAAAGATGTCAGCTAGCTGATACTCTGTAGGCACAAAAATCAGCTTGATCTTCCCTTTTGCCACATTGTCTCTCAAGAAATGATGTCTCACATCAATATGTTTTGTTCTTGAGTGATTGACAGGATTTTCTGAAATGTTAATAGCGCTTGTATTGTCACAATATATTGGAATCCTTCCACATTTGATTCCAAAATCCCTTAGTGTTTGTATCATCCACAACATTTGAGAGCAACAGCTGCCAGCTGCCAAGTACTCCCCCTCAGCTGTTGATAAAGCAACAGAGTTCTGTTTCTTGCATTGCCAAGTGACCAAACTCTGGCCTAAAAATGCACAAACACCACTTGTACTCTTTCGATCAGTGTGACAACCTGCATAATCTGCATCACTATACCCAACAAGATCAAATGCATTTGTGATAGGATAAAATAAAGCCAAATTGATAGTACCACTTAAATACTTAAAGATTCTCTTAACAGCATTATAATGAGACTCTTTAGGCTTGCATTGAAATCTAGCACATACACAAACTGCATACATAATATCAGGTCTAGAAGCAGTAAGATACAGTAAACTACCAATCATACCTCTATACTTACGAATATCAACATCTACACCTTTTTCATCTGTTGTCAGCTTGCTAGCTTGACTCATTGGTGTTGATTTTGCCTTGACAGTTTCAAATCCAAATCTCTTGAGTAGATTCTTGATGTATTTGGATTGATGCACAAAGATTCCATCTTTTGTTTGTTTGACTTGAAGACCCAAAAAATAATTGAGTTCACCCATCATGCTCATGTCAAACTCACTGTGCATACACTTTGAAAACCACTCACACATGGCATCATTAGTTGATCCAAAAACAATATCATCCACATAAATTTGAACAACAAGAATATCCTTACCATCAAATTTAAGAAATAAGGTTGGATCAATTTTACCTCGAATAAAGCCATTTTTAAGTAGAAATTCACTTAATCGTTCATACCAAGACCTAGGAGCTTGCCTTAGTCCATACAATGCCTTCTTTAGTTTGTAGACATGATTTGGAAACTTTTCATGCTCGAAGCCCGGAGGTTGCTTGACATAAACTTCTTCTTTGAGATAGCCATTAAGAAATGCACTTTTGACATCCATTTGATGAAGCTTGAATTTCTTGTAACATGCAAATGAAAGTAGCATTCTTATAGATTCCAGCCTTGCAACAGGTGCATAAGTTTGATCAAAATCAATTCCTTCTTGTTGATTGTAGCCTTGTGCAACTAGCCGTGCCTTGTTCCTTGTAACTGTACCAAATTCATCAGCTTTGTTCTTGAAGACCCATTTAGTACCAATGACTGAAACATCTTTAGGCTTTTCCACAAGTTCCCACACATCACATCTTTTGAATTGATTCAGCTCCTCTTGCATTGCCATGATCCAATTTTCATCTTCTAAAGTTTCTTGAATATTTTTGGGTTCCTCTTGAGCTAGGAAAGCTGCAAAAGCACAGAAGTTTGCTTTCCCTCTTCTAGTCTTGACACCCTCAGAAGCATCACCAATGATTTGAGTTGGTGGATGATTCTTCACAGTCCTTGTAGCTTTAGGGAGAGAATGTTGGGATATCTCTTCATGAACAGCTCTAACAGGAGTTGTAGTCCTTGCTATAGGAGTTTGTAACCCTCCTAGATTGAGTTTAGACAATTGTTCAATAGTATCATCTACTGAGATTGCAGTGTCAGCTGGCTGATTTGATGTTTCAGCTTGCTGACTGTCTGACTGTTGAGCAGTAGATATTGTAGCAGCTTGCTCCTTTGTCTTATCAGCTTGCTGACTACCTGACGTTGCAGTAGCTTTATTGCTTCCAGCTTCATCACCTGCATCATCTTCCTCATCTCTTGACAGATCATTGTTAGGTTCATGAAATATAACATCAATAGACTCCTCAACAATGCGTTTCTTTAAATTAAAGACTCTATATGCTCTACTAGTTAAAGAATAACCAAGAAATATTGCCTCATAAGATTTAGCATCGAATTTACCATCCCTGTCGATTTTCTTGAGGACAAAACACTTTGAACCAAACACTTTAAAGTAATTGATGTTAGGCCTTTTGTTCCTCAACAGCTCATAGGGAGTTTTCTCAAGAATAGGTCTGATCACCACTCTGTTAAGAACATAGCAGGCTGTGTTCACTGCTTCTGCCCAAAAGCTCCTTGGCAGCTTGCTTTCCTGCAATAAAGTTCTAGCAGTTTCCTCCAAAGACCTATTCTTTCTTTCCACTACTCCATTCTGTTGTGGAGTTCTAGGTGCAGAGAATTCATGAGTGATGCCCCTTGCTTCACAGTAAGTGACAAAATCTTTCTTGAATTCACCACCTCGATCACTTCTTATACCTACAAGTCTTGTGTCCAGCTTGTTCTCAAGAACCTTAATTAGCTTCTCAAATTCTTCAAAAGCAGAATCTTTAGAATGAAGAAATAAAACCCAAGTAAAACGTGTATAATCATCAATAATAACAAAACCATATTGTTTACCTCCAATACTTTTATAACATTCTGGACCAAACAAATCTAGATGTAATAATTCTAAGGATTTTGTAGTAGATACAACCTTTTTGGCCTTGTGAGAACTTTGAATCTGTTTGCCCAATTGACATGCATCACAAACTTGTGTCTTGACATACTTCAATTTTGGCAAACCCCTCACTAACTTCTTGCTAGATAGTCTGTTGAGCAAGTCCATGTGAGCATGACCCAATCTTCTATGCCAGATTGTTGGATCATTGTCAACAGCAGCTAAGCAGCAAGCTGTTTCCTGCAATTCAAAGTCTAACACATACACATTGCCTTCCCTTCTAGCAACTAGAGGAATCTGGTTAGTAGCAACAGTAATAACACATTTATCTTTATCAAAAACAACTGAATGACCATCATCATGCAACTGACTTACACTAAGCAAATTATATTTTAAGCCTTTAACATAACGAACATTATCAATAAAAGTTGTGTCATTACCTACTTTACCTTTACCTAGAATAGGAAGAGTCTTACTATCACCAATTGTGACACCGCCACCTTTCTTAAATTTGAGATTAATAAATTGAGCTTTGTCTCCACACATATGTCTTGTACATCCACTATCGATGATCCATGATTTCGATTTGATCTTAGCAGCAAGACATATCTACAAAACACACAAAAACAACACTTAACCTTTTGGTACCCATATTGGTTTGGGTCCTGATTGGTTAGTAGCAAGTATATAAAGAACATTTAATTCAGATTTCTTGATCCACATTTGAACCACTTTGGGAAAGGAATTCTTTGTTCTTTTCTTCCTGCCAGAACCATTTCGGCTAGCTGACTGTTTGTTCCAGCAAGCTGGCTTCCTGTCAGCTTCTTCCTGGTAAATTCTGGTAGCTCGCTGAGATCTGCAATTTTGAGCTAGATGACCTTTACCACCACATTTCTTGCAGCTTGTCCAGGGCATAGCATATTTGTATGGCTTTTCTTGTCTGCCTTCATATTTTAGTGCAGTAGCCCTCTTGTTGAAGTTCAAACCAACTCCTTCCTTGTCCAAAGGTACCTTGATGCTTTTCATCATTGATTTGAGACCTTCTTCTCCTTGAACAAAAGTACCCATGCCTTTTCTGAGCTTAATGACTTCTTTTTCCAAGGAAATAATTCTTTCTGCTTGCTTTGATGAAGTGGCAGCAGGCTGAGATGTACTGTCAGCAGGCTGAGATGATGTTTCAGCAGACTTAGATGATTCTTTCTTGGAAGATTCTCTGAGTTTAAATGTTTCAAGACATGCATCTCTTGCCTCTATGTCAGCCTTTAGATCAGAAATCTCATCAGCTAGAGCATTGTTCCTTTTCAACAGAATCTTGTTGAAATCTTCTAGATCTTCAATTTTTGATTCAAGCTCTTTGATTTTGACTTCATTTGTTGCTTGGACAGGTTCCTTGCTTTCAATTAGTGATTCCACCTTTGCCATTAAATCTTGAACCATCTGTCTAAGATATGAATTCTTCTCTGACAGCTTGTTGTTTTCTGTCTTTACTGAATTATATTCCTCTATAGAAATACTATCTTGATCCTGCATGGTTAGTTCATCTAGAATAATATTATCAGAAGAAATATCAAATTTGAATGAATTTACCTCACTTTTGTCATCATCAGAATCACTTTCAGCAATGATCTCCTCAGTTAAGCCTCGAACAATATCATCCTCCATTCCAACTAGTGCAAGGTTGACCATATCATCATTGTTGTCACTGTCACTTGGTGAGATGTCTTCTTCATCATCACTCCAGGTTATCAAAGCTTTAAATTTCTTCTTGTCTTTGTATCCAGCTTGCTGTTTCCCTTTTAGCTTGTAACAGTCCTTCTTGAAATGGCCAGTTTTGCCACATTCAAAACATGTTGAATCTCCTTTGGAATCTTTGGAGAACTTTTTGGTTTTAGAGAAATCTGAACTCCTTCTATCTCTCTTCATCTTGTTTTTCTGTTCGATCATCTTCCTGATTTTTCTGGACATGAGTGCTATTTCCTCATCTGATTCATCATCAGATTTCAGCTTGCTGTCATCACCATGAAGTGCCAAATTCTTCATCTTTGATGTGAGATCAGAAGTAGAATTTGCATGGCTAGCATTTATCTTGCCTTCAAACTGCTCCAATTCAGCAAAAACACTTAGAGTGTCCATTGTATCAATTGTTGGAGAAGATTCTAAGGCAGTGACCTTCGGTTCATAGATCCATGGAACAGCACTAATGATTTTCATGTTGATCTCTTCTTGTGGAATTTTCTTGCCAAGTAAAGTGAGACCATTCATAGTGACTTGGAACCTTGCTTGAGCATCCTTAATAGATTCACCTTCATTGAGCTTGAAATTACCATACTCATTCATCAGCTTGCTGAGTTTAACCTTCTTTAAGGATTTTGAACCTTCATGACACAATTCAAGAGTGTCCCACATCTCCTTTGCAGAAGTACATGAAGAAACTTTGTCACTTTCTTCAGGACATAAGCCAATCATGATAGTGTTGATAGCGCGGTTGTTGTAAGCAAGCTTGATCAGCTCATCAGCAGTGAGTTCATCTATATCCTTTTCTTTACCATCTGTAGTAAGAAACTTGAAAGGACCTTTTTCTGTAACTCTCCACTCCATGGGTTCTCTGGCCAGGTGCTGCTTCATTCTACCTTTCCACCAGTTGTAGTTTTCTGTGCCAAGTAGAAGAGGTGCCCTCGAGCCTGAACTTCCCATTGGATATTTGTCAGCCATCTGTTCTATACTTTCCTGTTACAGACGATATTAGTATAGCCTGCTCTGATACCAAATGAAAATGCACACCTAGAGGGGGGGTGAATAGGTGTTATGGCTAACAATGACCAATTTTAATTTTACCAAGTTATTAAGCCTGTCAGCTAGCTAAGATTGATTAACAGACACTGTCAGCTAGCTGCTATATGCAATGCAGTACAGAAAAAGTAAATAACACCAAGACTTTTAGCCAGGTTCGACCCCTAATCTCCTATGGTCTACGTCCTGGTCCCCTACCAACTGGTAAGAGAGAATATTATTAATCAAAACCAACCACGATTACAAGATTACAATAATATTCCTCCCATATTCCCTTGCAACTGATACTAGCTTGCTGAAACCCTGTTCTATCGAACTCTCTAGCTCTCTAAGCACTATACTACCCTAGTACAACCTTCTCTAGCTCTCTAGTTCCCAAACCCTGTTTCACAAGCTCAATATCCAGCCACAACCAATTACACCTTGAACAAATACAAGTGAATAAAGATACAACTCAAACTATAAGCTCTCTAACGTATATATATAAGTATATATAATACTAGAGCTCAAAGATATTTGCTAAGAACGTTTTAAGTTTGAGAAGAAGTGTGTATATATGTTTCAAATCAGTTTAGCTTCACTTCCTTTTCTTCTTAAAGAAAAACTATACACACTTGTATATATATATTCGATTTTATCAAACCAAAACTAACGTTGAAATTACAACGTTTGAATTAGTTAAGATAAGGTACGTATATATATTTAAAAGTACGTATATTGAGGATAAATAAGATGATAGAACCGTTTGAAATCAACCTCAATATAGTATAGATAAGAGTTGGTTTTTAGAAGATAAGTTTTAGTCAAACTCCAACTCCTATTAAATAGGAAAATTAATTTGAATATTAAAATCTGTTTGAATTTGATAAAAATGAGCTTTAATATAATATATAACCATATATATATTAGATAAACTCGTACAAGTAAAGATCCTATAAATTCTCCATGAAATTCGGACTTCCTTGCTTATCCAAACAGTTTCTGCGTTCCAGTGCCAGCTTGCTGATACAACCTGTTACCATGCTGTCAGCTTGCTGAAACACTCTGTTTTCCTACTTTCAGCTTGCTGTCAATGTACTTAAATATATATTGTACTGATAACCATATCAGTAAGCTATTACCTGCAAAACCAAGTTAGTACATGTATAACAGCTTGCTATTTTATATCATATACAAGCTTTCAGCTTGCTAACAGTGTGATCATCAAAATCTAAAGGGTTTCAAGATTTATATCAGCGCAATCTTTGTTAGGGTTTATATATACAGTGTTAGAAATTAGTTTTCTACAATTTTGAATTCATATTTTTATAAATTATAAAAATATGATTATTCTTATCATACTAACATTAAAAACTTTATTAATTAATTATTACCAACTTATTATATTTTTATTATGTACGCATTATTTTAAATTTATTAATTTTACACTATTTTAATATTACATATTTAGAAACTTCTATTTATTAAATAAATTGGGAACATATATCTAGACTACTTTATGTTCGTTTAGAATTTGAATATATTTTTCACTTTCACTAACTAAAGACGTATATAAAAAAAAATCAAAAAAAGAAGACATATATATAATTAAAATTAAAATGTCTAACTGGTAAAATGTATATTAATTAATATATAATGTTTTGCATTATGTGTATTTTTTAAAACAAAATTTACCTAATGTTATTATTTAATTCTTGTAAATTTGTGATTATAAACTTGACCTGCCCTAAAATATACAAATTTATAAATAATAAAATATTAAAACAGATATAAATTATATAATAAGGTGATGGAAAGCTTCAATTTCCCCTTATTGCATATTTGGCACGTATACAGTGTGTAACAATGACACGTAGCAATCGGTCTTCCCCTTAATAACACGTATGTCCTTGTATGACCTATGACACCTCCATTTGTATAACCTTTTCTGATTTTATAAACTAAAATAATGATCGGATAAGTTTAAGATAGAAGTGAACAAATTTAAAGCTTTTGTACGTTAAAGATAAAAATATTTGGTAGGACGCCTTTATAAACAAACCTGTGAGAAGATTAAAATTTAGTTTCATATCAAATATTTTTCCTCCTACATAGCCTGGTTGTGAAATTTTGAGAATGGAGAGCACGACAGTTATTGAGCCTACGGAGCAGACTCCCGAGTTGCAGAAGCCGCTAGTTTCTGTGCAAGAGACAGAAGAGAAGAAGAAGCAAAAGGTGTTTGTGGCTATTGACAACAGTGATTTGAGCTTCTATGCTCTCGAGTGGGTTCTTGATAATCTTTTCAAAAAGTCAGGCACTGGCCAAGCTTCGACAGAAATGAGCGAGCAAGATTGGGATACGGTTACCATAGTTCATGTCATGCCGCCTTTCAACCACTATGTCTTTCCTGCAGGACCTGGTTTGTTTTTGCGGGCGTTAAACTAGCATATTTATTCATGCAAACATGCTATATATAATATATACTTACACAACTTTGGATCGTCAAATATATATGATTTTGATCTAGCTTAATTATTCACATATCTTATATTTTGAAAACATCATATATCCAAGATTGCTTAGTATTTTGTCTACCAAATTAAGAAGGCAAATTATTAATACAGTATTATTTATGTGTAATTAAAGATAAGAAATCGGAGAAGACAACTAACTAACAACTGTGCAGCTGTTCTAGCTGTTCCTCCAATACAATTTAGCATGCAATCTTTTGTGATGGATGATTTGCAGTACTCCGACTTTCATTTGTAATACCGTGACCAACTGACCTTGGTTAAACCAAGTATCTGTATCTTGACCGGAGATTTGGAACTAGTTGTAGGCTAAATGGTTTGTGGCGGACATAAATAGAAATTAAGTGAATTAAGTACGTAGTGATAATTTTTTATCGATCAGGGCCTCAGTTTGTTCTTGGGACAGGACTGTACGCATCAAACAGCGTGGTGGAATCAGTGAGGAAGGGGCAGTCGGAGATAGCAGCACAGATAATTGGTCGTGCGGTGAAACTGTGCAAAGAAAAGCAAGTAAAAGCAGAGAGTATGCTACTTGAAGGGGACCCCAAGGACATGATTTGTCAAGTTGTTCAAGAGAATCATGTTGATCTTCTTGTTATGGGCAGCCGTGGACTTGGAATGATCAAAAGGTAATTTAACAGGATATGAATTTTACTCGATCGAGTGAGAATGAACTTATTTAATTAACATCTATTGAGTTGTAATTGCATTTAGTGAGTGTTAAACTCATACGTTCTCGAGAATTACTAGTAAGCTAAATTGGGTATCCGTGACTAGATGCAATATTTTTAAATGCAGGGCATTTCTGGGAAGTGTGAGTGATTACTGTGTGCACCATGCAAAATGTCCGGTCATCATTGTGAAACCGCCCAAGGAATCCACTCATCAGCACAAGTCCGGGGAGTGATTTTTCTTGGATATGTTCGTACGTTACAGTCTGCAAGGACCTTGCCTTTGTTAAATGTTTGTACAAATTATGTTTCAGTTTGGAAATGTTGTGTGTAAATAAATAAATAAAGGCTATTAGCTAAATAAATAAAGGCTTTTGTTGCCTTTTCCAGACATTTCGCTTCTACAATCGTGGGAATACATTGCTGGCACGACTTGATTAGAGTAATTGATTAACAAACGTATAAATCCTATACTTGCATGTTCGGTTTAGATTTCTTTTATCAAATTCCCATTCATACATTTTTTGATTGCTCAATGGAGTAAGAATTAGAAATATAAATGCACATCATTTATATCAATTTGAGAGAGATCAAATAATAACGAAGCATTTTATACTCGTATACTCCAACATTTTATAGTCGTATACTCCAATTTTATCCATGTTTTTTAGGCTACACCGGTTTGGTCACGGTGTGATTTATTCCTGGCTGGTCCCTGTTCTGAAAATTGGTTCGGGTACATGTTTCTTTAAATTATTTTTTGTTAAAATATTTCTGTTAAATTTTTTGTCAATAAAAATGAATAATACTAGTAGTAATGTAGTATACGGGAATGAATTATGAATATGAGCCCATACAGAGAGTTCAACGTCTTCATTTCCTAGAGGCTTCTTCTCATTTTTTTCCTATTACACTACTAGGTCCGTTCCAAGTGTACAAGTGAAGCAATTATTTTAAAAAAGTTGAATTTCATTTTATAGTTAGTGCAATGTTGTGTTTAAATAATTTATATATAGTCATGTCGGGAACAAATGTAGTGCCATATATAATTTCAGTGAAATTTAAAATTCTAATATGATAGACTTGGCTTACAAAAATGGCTGGTCACTTGAAAATTCACTGTACATCGTATAGAAATACATAAAAATTATTTGTAAAATACTGTACATTACACAATTCAATTTGTTATATTATATATAAATGACATTATATATAATGAATCAGTTATACTAATTCGAAATTTTAAATATTTAGAAAAGTTATTGATTTTACTACTTTTATTTATTATTTGTAATAATACGGAATCTTACTACTTTATTTGCAAATATATGACTTTTTTTTATCTACAGTCACGTTTATTTCACTTTTTTTACATCTATCTCATTTCTCTCTCTGATTTATTCGTCTCGATATTGAAAAATCAAGCTATCGACGACCTTGCCCCGTATTATTTTCAGGCTAGTCAACATGAACTACAAAGTGGTGAGGATTCCCCGACGATAAAGAAAGGCAAGTTAAGTTGATTTTTTATTTGATTTTTTTTCTTTATTTTGGTTAATTATATTCATCATTTTATTAATAATTTTTTTGATTGATTTATTGTAGAAATTGAAATATTCTTTTTAGTTGATTTTAATTGTTATTTATGATTATTTTGTTTAATTGGAACAAGAGTTTAATCTGCAATCATTTACGGTACTTTAATGTATGATGGATTGAGATGGAGAGGAAGGCGTTTGATTTTAAATTTTTTTAGTATCTGATTATTTTTTTATTTGAATTCATTGCTTTGCCGTATGTAATTAGATATGTATCAAAAGTTTGAATTTAAAAATTCGGGCCAATCTGATTTTTAAATTTGAAAAAAAATCAATACAAAAAATTCCCGTCGGATCTCAATTAGTCTTCAATGGGTCTTACAAAATCCCAATTTAAATTTGAATAAAGTATGATTATTAATTTTTTTACATATGTATGTATTTAAATTTATTGTAAATTAAAAATAATTTACATACACATACATAAATATGATTAAAACAATTAATTCATACTTATATTTATCATATATAAATAAATATATATCCAATATATAAGTAGTTGAGTAATTTTTTAAAAATTAGGAAATTAATAAATAAATTACAATATTTATATAAATGGACATGTTACGTTGATTATACATTAAAATTTTTAAGTCGGTCATCATTGAGAATTTGGGACCACTGGCCCACACCACACATATCTACCCTATACAGTATCTTTTAAAATAAAATATTAAAAATTTAATAGTTAAATTTTTCTTCGATATTTAAGCAATACACAAACTTATTTATTTTAAAAACTCATTTTAACAAACCCACTTATTTTATTAAAAAATATTTTAATTAAAATACAATTAACTATTATTATTTAAATATATATTCAATATATATATTTATTTTAAGTGAATTGGTCTATAATAAACAAGTAATCATCTATTCAGATTTTTTTATAATAGACAGAAAACTTTTTATATGTTTTTAAAAAGTCCATAAAATGATGTGGCCCCTTACATTAGTATAAAATCTTAATTTTAATCATTTTTACTATAAAAATTATAAATAAATAGTTACTATTATTTACCAATCAGGGACTATGGCCTTTATTTTTAAAATAGATTTTAACAAATTTGATTATTGAAAAATCTATTTAAACAAAATCTATGATTTCAAAGATAAGAACATTTTTAATAGAGTTGTCAAAATTGTGAACTCCCCAAATCATTACATATATTAGTTTTTTGTTTTATAATTCTTTAATGTGAATTTTGATATCATTTATTTAAGAAATATGTTAATAGTTAACGACCTTTAAAAACTGTTTACATAATCATATATATATATATATACATATATTATATAATTTTTAAACTAAAATGTATTTTAACGGTTTTAAAAAGTTATCATAGGTTTAATAATATTATTTAACAGTCTTTTGACAATATAAATACATAAATTTTTGAAAATTTCTTAACTAACCCATGTTCCAGCTACTATTAAATATACCTAGATTATGTTTGTTTTATAGAATTAAATAGGGGATGGAACCATAATGCTTTAATTTTTTTTAATTCTATGTGTATTTTGTAAAATTTTATTTTAAATTAGAACAAAATATTAATCTCTTTGTTGAAATAAATGATAAAATTATAATAATTTCTGATACTTAATTGAAGTGATTATAATCCCTTCATTATAATTTATTGTAAAACAAATAAAGATTAGAAAATTTAAAGTATAATAATACAATCCAATGTTATTTCTCAAAACATATATAAAAAAAATTATAATACAAAGAATTATAATTCAACCACAAATTTAATTTTTTCAAATAAACATAATATTAAATAATTTAAAGACTTATAATAATTAAGAATAATAATGAAAGATTATAATACATTAATAATGAAAGATTATAATACATGAATAATCCGGATTATAATTCTATAAAATAAACAGAGGCCCTAAGGACAAACTACAAAGTACAGTTGTTGGTTAAATATTGGGCACAGATACATGTGTATAATAAATTAATTAACTCTTGTTTTTCATACAGTACTAAAAAATGTCATGTCACCCTCGTGGCTACTAGTACCTTGTACCATTATCATAAACATGAGTACATACAACTTTAGGCTACAAATAAAGACCATCCCTTCCTAACACAAATCTTGTGATTATAATTCACAGCATAAAAAACCAGGATAAAACATGCGAGTAAAAACAATTCATGCCCTGTATCTATATGTATTTTCATTTCATTTCACATTTCTTATATATTGCTTTTGTTCTTGATATATGTATGTATGTTTACGCTAGTTTATCAAGTTTTATAAGCATCAAGAATGTTGTTTTTGTCACCAAGTCATTGTAATTTGCTATATTGCATGATGCCTTTCCTCTGAGTATGTTGGATTTTTTATACAACTTGGAGATTGTTGAAGAGTGAATGTAAAGGTTGTAGCTTTATAATTAATTAACAGTCTTTTCAAAGTTTGGAAACATTTTTGGTGGCTGTGATATAATTTGAAGTTACTAATAGTTTTGTGTGTGTGTAGATTGATGAAGGTGTAAAAAGAAACAAGTTTAGTATTTAGAGTGAAAACCGTGTGAGTGTTTAGCTAAAGCCAAGGAGTAGAAGATGTTGGTGGAGCAGAGTGAATCAGATCAACTTGCTTCAATTCATGCTTTGGATGCAAAGTTGAGGGCGAAGAGAAGGAAACAAAGAGAGAATAAGAAGAGTAAGAAGAAGATGAAAGGCTTAGAACTTGATGCCAAATGTTTAAGTGTATGTTTTCTGATGCATGTATATATCAGTGTATTGATTTGATGTACCTTCGGTCTTTATTCTGTTTTACGTATTTAGATATATACATTGTTTGATCGTAGTATCAGATTTGTTGATTTTGAATCTCAGATTGGTATTCGAAATTATAGAGAACAGATTGCTTTGTTGTGATTTGAATTTTGCATTTAGTAAAATCTCATAAATTAAGAGCGGTTTACAAGATAAAAATTGTACAACCAATTGGTCAGAGGAGGAGCTGAATGTGTATTTGATTTGAAATGAACAGAGTGTCTTTTTAAGGACATTTCTCTTCTCTCTGTGCACATTTTTGGGCACATAGTTGCACACAGAGATGATATATATATATTAACGAGTTCACCTTATTTAGAACAACAATTTGTGCAGGGGCTAAACAAACCACCAGGCGACAGCGACTTAACAAGACATGTAGATTTTGTGGCTTTATCAGGCACCGGTGAGATTGTCCTTCAGAAAGATAATGGTAAGGACAACATAAATGCTACACCACTGGTTATTCAGGTACCAAGCGGAGATGGTGAAGTAGTGGAAGGGTATAACAATGGAAAAAGAGACAGCACATGTGTTAAATCTGACAATGGTATAAATGGAGGCAACTATGTGCATGGAACTAACACAGAAGAGTTTAAAATGATTGCAGAATTGGGTATGTGCTCTCAACTTTCTGCAATGGTTTCTCGGCCAGAATGAAAAATGCCAAAAGAAATGAGAAGGAGAGGGAAAAATTGGACTCATATAATTGACATTTGATTATCAGGGATTATCATATACCTAATGTATGTGGATTATGATATTAGTTTTGTTCAAATAATTTTATAGAAATTAAATAAATTTATTACACAAATATACAATTTTTTTTGCAAATAAAATTGCTTAAAACAATTTCAAACATCCTTCCTCCAACTCCGGTAGCAGAAAAGTACTACGTATAATATACTACTGTAATATAGTAGTAGTAATCTATTTCCACTAATATTCGGTTCATTTGTCTGTGCCTAATTGCAAATATGAAAATAAATTAGATCCATTAGATTTATTATGCTGTTTGAAAAAGAAAATAAACAATGATTACAACCGGTTGGGCGTAAATTATCACACACCACATCACAATGCCGCTCAAAACTTTAAATTCAAATCCACCCCAAATGCACAAAAGCTGTCCTCACCTCACTTTCTCCACTCCTAATTCCTAAACACACACACACACACACCATCAACAAAATTCAAACACTAAACCTAAAAATATCGAAACAGCTCCAATGTCGACACGATACAGCTCTTTCACTACTTGTCGTCCGATCCCTTTTCATCCACTGTACTCAAATCCAAACCCCACTCTTCCTCATTCAAACGCCTAGTTACCGTCTCAATTTCACACCGCCAGCCCCCTGATGCTCCTCAATTATTGTCTCAGGCATTGTCGAAAACTAAGAAAGATCAGAGCTTGAGCACAATGGTGAAGAAATTGATGGAGAAAAAGCCGAAAGGGGGTGTGGGGAAGGATTATCGAGGGGGGTTGGTTGTTGTCGCAGAGATATTGAAGGAGGATTTGAAGAAGAGTGGGAAGAAAGGGGGGAGTTTTGGTGGGGGGTTGGGGAAGAAATTGTTTGGCAAGGGGAATGAGGGGGAAAAGGTCAAGGCTTTGACCGAAGTGAAGTCGAATACGAGGAGTTTAGGGATGGTGTTGAGTGAGAGCGAGCTTTTGAGTCCTTAGAGTTTTAAAACTCACAAAACAACCCATAGTTCTTGTTTTTCTTGCGAAAAACAATGAACGATGAAAACCCCCGAAACAATTGATTTTGAGCTATCTCATGCTAAGACACAGAGTCAAGGGTTATCTATTTCACTTTAATTAATAGATCCATATAAATCTGATAATACAATATTATATGAGAAGTGGCAATACTATAATGATTTAATTGTACATCTGAAGTATAAGTATGAAAAATAATTACTAGAACAACTACTGAAGGTTATCAAAGGTCATGATAAATTGGAAAAAATACAGCAAACTTGTGATTTCATTGTTTTGAAGCAATTAACTAAAAGCACAATTTTGGAGTTAAATTTATCCAAGTCGTAGAGAAAGTTGAAACTGAGGGAGCATGATGAGTTTGTTTGTGGAAAAAAATTCAAGATAAAAGTGCATTTGGTAATTAACAATTATATTGTCTAGTAACGAATATATGTACCTCGAGGGCGTGGGTGTAGCGTTTATAATATCGCAACCTTCGAATAATAGACTGAAGAACTGGTTTAGAAACAAGATGACCATCATCTACCCACTGATTTAGTATAGGGACTATAGATACCTTTCAATCCCCCACCGGAGATATTCGCCGGTACAATCTACAAGAGTGGCTGGTAACGTGGTCAGGGATAAAAAGAATTAGAGTAGGATTTGAGTGATGATGAACCCCGATACAAGAAATGTAAATGCTTCATCGCTAGGTTTTATGATGCCACTTTCCAGTGGAGTAGCTACGGGATGAAATGGGTCCATAAACCGCTACCTCCGTCCCACTTAATTGTTATCCGAGCACGTATTTTAAGGTGCACACAAAGTAGTTCCATAACTTATTTAAATTTTTATTCAGAAAAAATTAAAAATAAGTTACGGAATTATACTTTATATGTACCTTAAAACGCGTGCGTGCCAAATTTTCTATCTGAAAGGATAATAATTAGATGGGACGGAGAGAATAACTTTCAACATTTTATTATTATTATTTATTATTATTGATGCACGAATTGCAGCCCAATTTTGTTTGGATATTTACTACTGTAACATTTTTGAGCTTTTTCAAATCATTTAAATTATCTCATTACTTTGACTATGGTTTGGCACTTGACTGTCACACATAAATTATTAAATTTTTTAGAATTCCTGAATATAACTTTTTTTCTTTTTTGCTATCAGATATTTTGTCCATAAATATCTTATTCTTTTTTTACTAATTTGTTTATATATATTAATAAAAAAAAGGTGACAAAAAATCAACCCGACTCCAAAAGGAGTAAGGTTACATGAGAATGAGAATGTGGATTAATTCACACAACATTCAAAATTTAATACCTAAACAACAAGTTTAGGTACTCAGCAACAAACCAATTAACATTAATCGGCAATTCAAAACAACATTTGCATAAACAAAACAAGTTTAATCAAAAGTTGCCTAAGGAGCTTCCGATTATGGTTGTCCAACCAAGGGACCACGGGCATTAACACCAACAACCTGTCTAGCATCACCGTTACCAAGCATATCAGCATCTAGGTTCTCCAAGTCATCATCCATATGAGCATACTCACGAGCAATGGTGTTAAGCCCATCGCTCAAGTTCTCGGCCATTATCTCATCACGAGTGCCGGGAGCTACACCAGCTAAGCCACCAGTGTCCACATTATCCTGCATAATATCCACATTAGCAAAATACTGGATAGAGAGCTCATGATCCGATTTACTGGAAGGTTCGTCTCGATACCCACTGGAGGCAGAGAGTTCTGGTATAGAGTCATTGAGATGGATCCTGGGAGCATATTAGGTCCCTTAAAAGAAAACAACCTTACTAGTTGAGGGTAAACACAGACAATGTACTTAGAGGAGAAATAAAATTCACAATAAAGAAAATTATGATAGATAACCTTAACAAGAGCAACATTATCAGCATGATGAGCATACATAACATGCTTTAACGTGCTAGGCCTAGGATCCATAATACCCAACGTGATCAACAACTCTTCCTCATGCAGGGGCTCACGTGTGGACACGGCTTCATAAGTGGCAGGGGACATATCAATGGGTTGTCTTAAAGCAAGGCTAAGGTGAAACAATCCCTTAACAGTCCAGTAAATGAACGACACATTAATAAACCTAACCCGGATGCTAACCTTTGTCAGAATCATGAATACCAAGACTTAGAACAAACTCAAATCAACTTTGTAATCTGAACAAATGACCATTAAGCTCGAGAGTACTATGTTTAAGAGCACGATTAAGACACTTAGAGTCTTAAAACCTAAATACAATGTAACCACCAAAATGCTTAATCGCATTATCTAAACCAACAAGAGCATACAATTGGAGCGCAACAGTTTTAACAGCATCAAAGGCATAGCACCAGCCATCGGTAATACCGTAGCACTAATCTTTTCAGATTAATAAAGAAGAGGAATGCAAAAAATCAACACTAGGTTTAACACAGATCTCACCTCTAATTATAAATAGAGCGACATGATCGACATCTATTTTATGTGAACAAAAGAAGTGAAAGGATAGAAGAACCTGATTGTGATTGGAGTCATGACCTTAACGTGATATGGAGAGATTCTGGGAATCCAACTGAAAGGTGTTTGAATCAGAGCCATCACAAGGAGATATCGACAGGAGCAAACCTTAAGAAAACAAGAGTAACTCGGTTTGTTTATAAATGGGGGTCATTGAGTGGGAAGAAGAGTAATTAGAAAGGCGGAGGAGACAGAGTCGTGAAAGATTAAGGGAAAAGAGTAAAGCAGGAGAATGGTCGACTCTCATTGGATTAATTTAATATAATATCTTATTCTTGTTTTCCAGACATTTAGTGAGTTACAGATAAAATTTGAAAAGTTGAATTCTCTAAAATTATAAACAGAGCTTAAAAAATGACAAAAATTTGAAATATTATTCGGAAATGCAATCGTGTACACAATGATGAAATCATAATTCAAATTCATCTCGAGGTAAAAGTTATATCAGGACCAAATATAAAATTTCTAATAATTTTAAGAATTATATGAGACTAAGAATAATAAAAAATTATTAATTATTTTATCTATCAAAAACTTATCTAAGAGGATGATCAACCGCAACTTCAATTTAAGTTGGACCCACCTTAGTTCCCTCTCGTTACAATTTTTTCCTCTTTTTAATAACATCCGTACATTTTTCCTGAAGTAATTTGCCTATTTTAATTTCTAAACATATACCGGTAGTCTGGTACTCTGCAGGTATATATATATATATATATGCACGCACGGTAAAGGAGCACATGAAATGTAAGCTCCCTATCTAGAAATATTCAAGCGACACGTAAATCACAACAGAAAACTAGGAACGTAACAAGATGGCTGAAATCATGGCCGCATGGGTACGTGGTTATAGGCCTATAGCTAGAGTACTCTTCACCACCGGTTGAATCAAACATGCATATCATATTATTTATTTTTATTTATGTTACCTGGTATACAGTGTCTCTATATATTAATAGTATGAATTAATATTTAAGTCCAAACATATAATATTTTTTTTATAATTAATGATACCAATTAATTTTTATTACATTTTCTCACCATATTTCAATCATTACATAGAGCAGAAGATATTCCACTATAAAAAGTGGTAGACAAAATTATTATAAAACAAAACCAAATATGCTGGTATTAACCAAATATTTATTGCATCAACGATGTTGACTCGAATAAAAATAGATATTTTATTACTGTAAAACCGGCCCTTTTATATCACATCTATACATATTCGTTATCGATAAATATTACTCCCTCCGTTTCAATTCAAGTGTTTTGTTTGATTTTTAATGGTCAATTTGATCAAATTTTGATCGAAGATTAATATTTATTATTTTATAATTTTTAAAATTTAAAAATTATATTTTTAAGTAGATATAATATATTTTTTAATAATATTACTTTTTAATTTTTTTATAATTATATTATATATATAATTTTTGATCAAAATTTAATCAAATTGAGCTCTAAAATTCAATCCGGATACTTGACTTACAACGGAGAGAGAAGAACATTTGACAACTATAGCGAGGCCAGTCGGCCACAAGCCCGCAACATGCAACAAGTGGGTGAAGTAATAAGAGTTTAAGCATTTAATTGAAAAAATCATGCATGACACTACATTTATCTTTGCAGCATGCATCATCTTTTAAACGACAAAAACATAAAGTCGATTATAGATAAAGTAGGATAATCTATTTCCATGCTAAACTAGTGGAAGAATATGTCGCAACTGGCGCTAACTCTTGTGTGCTATGTGGGTCTGTAATTGTATTTATTTTAACAATTAAATTCTAAATTAATTATCAAGATAGTACAAGAAACATGAATCTAGACTAACAATTAACGGTCCTTGATTATATTTATAAATATTCAGGTAATTTGTTTCCGTATTCTTAATTTAATGGATTAACATATTACTCGTATTATTATTGTTCGTTAAATTGCGAGCAATTCGGCTTATTATGACAATGCAAACTCTTTGAAAACAAGACAAAAATGTTGATGAAAACAAAAATTTAAAAGTCAAAGCCATCGAGAGAATATTAAATAAATAAATGATCAATCGAGAATGTGATTCTCAGCCTTTGGCGTCATATTTTGGCCGAGTTTATCGTTCATCGAACGGCATAGGTGGAATCTGTAATCAGGTTAAGGAGGTTAATGTTGTATGAAATAAAAGATATCACGTATTTGATTGGATGATGAAATAAATTTATTAATTTAATATATTTTTTAATAAATAAAAAAATATGTGCAGTTAATATGAAAAATTAATCACTATTATTTAATAAATATTAAACAATATCATTATAAAATTTTTATTTTAAAAATTAACATGTAATTTTATAAAAGAAGATAAAAGTTATAAAGTTTTGATTTGATTGCTCATACCTCCATTTCATACTCATCTCCCCAAAGTATCACAAACTCATATATTATGGATTTGAAATATGGATTTTAAAATTAAATAATATCAACCGAACACTAAATTTGAAATGAATGAAATTCATACATAATATCTAAAAATCGGAACCAAACGACCCCCACAGCAGTTCTTTGAATATCCTAGACGCAGGCAGCTAACCGACGGTGAACTTTCAATCATTTAATTATAAATACATGACCACACCAACTAGCTGAACTTTTATATAATAATATATATCTCAATATTACATACAATTAAAATATAGAAGTATCTTATTTAAAGTTGTAAATAACAACTTTTCTGGCGTCCTAATTATACAGCTAGATAGCTTAGAGAACATTTTGACCATTCATGTACAAATTAAAGGTCCCCTCTATATTAAACTTTATTAATACGTATATTTAGAATCTTCCAAGTTCCCAATAATTGAGCTACCTAGTGTAATGTCATGCTCGTTGTATTTTTATTACATTTTATTTTATGTACAAACTCGAGCTCTCAACAAACTAGTATATATAAAATTGTCTATACATGTGCAATTGCAAGTATTTCAATTCAGTTGGGCCTTAATAAAATAATATATTAAAAGGTGTGAATTTAGTAAAAAACTATAGGAGCAAACGTAATATATACTTTTCGATTCCATTTGATATTATAAGACATAACATATCAAATATTTAACTGCATTTTAGTATGTCAAAATTTAAAAGACAATATATTAATATATGAAACTGTGCATACTCATGTTAACAAATTTTCTTACGAGAGATAATACAATTTATTATTATACACTACATTTTGTAAAAAAAACTAAATTAATATCAGACTCGATATGTGGGAAGAATAAAATTGGTTAGGGGAGACACATCATTTGTAAAATGAATAATAATATGAATCAAGTAATAAGTAGTTAATTTAAGAGATAACTTCTGATTTGAGATAACACTCATCATATATAAAACCATACGATACTTGGTTCTAGTTCTCCCTCGCAGCTCCTTGATCAAGATCGACGACTAAAGACTCAGCCAATTAGCCAGCGATCATGAAAACTTTTCATATATCTTTATTCTTTATCTCTAGCTCATCAAAACTATCATCATTTCCAAGCTTATAGATTGAAATATAAAAAATCATTTATATATGATCATGGCTCGTTCATTATCGTCATCTACAACGACTTCATTTCCTCCATCTCGTCGTAATCTTAGTGAATTAAAAGGGCTGTTTTGGATACCCACGGGGTTTCTCCTTGGTATATATCTCTTCATTTTCTTCCATGTTTCTTCAACTATGAAACTTGTTAACCGTGACTATCCTCATCATACTCATTTTTACATAACACCAAAACTTAGTAGCTCTTTCAACAACATCACTTTACTTGCTGCAAATTCATCCAGTAAATTCGTTGTTCAACTTGATCAACCCAAAAATATCGAAATTTCACATTTCAATGTTTCTGAACCTCCATCGATTATTATAACTGAACGTGAGATTATTGGTTCAACAAAAAGAAATGATAACTCCGACGACAATACTAAACGTTCGAGAAGAGTTGACCAAGAGATCACAAAAGGTATTGCCTTTTTTCCAACTTGAATTTTGCTATATATCTTGCTAGGTGTAATTACTAGAATTTCTAGATATTTTACAAATCAACATTATATATGTTGTCTATTGGCCGGACGGTGAAATGCATGGTAATATATAATTACAATGATCATATACTCAAATAAATTTTGTTCATATATTTTAATTATCATAGGTATATAAAATCGTAATACATTCCTTAATATATATAAGATGATCACATTCTCTATTTACTTGAATTTCTAAACCCGATTTCGTATAATATATATTTGCTCCATTCTAACGTTTGCTAAAGTTGAGGTGTTTTTTCAATTTATACATGTAATTTTGCCCGGTTCATATATATATATATAGATAGATAGATAGATAGATAGATAGATAAAGAAAAAAAGCCCCTATATAAATATGTTGTGTGTTTGTAAGGTTGTCAGATTAGTTAATTGGCAGCTATCTCCCATGCAAAATGATTCAAATATAATATATATCCCGATTTCCATTTCTTCATTTTTTTCCCCATTGTTTGATTTTTCATATGTTACTGGGTAACAGAAATTATAACATGTAGTACGTAACTATTCTGCGTGCCGAGTTTCACATATATGGTTGTTTAATTTGGCTCATCACAAGCAATGAGATAATTGCTAGTTCATTAATCTTGATAACTCTTATCAACAACGGAAATAGTATATGCTCCCACGGGGACTATACATATACAGTCAAGATCAATATGGCAATAATATTAGTATGGATAAATTGATTATCGTATGATTAATGCTTAAATAGAAAATAATAATAAAAAATAAATAAACAAACAAATAAATAAAGATTTGAGAACATTTCACTAGCTATTCATATGTCATCGTCAACATGACCAATTATTCAAAGTTATCGAGCTGAACGTTTAGTCGTATGTATGGGTCACTTGTGCAAAAGATAAAATCATGAATTAATATATTACAATACTAAGCTAAGCCTTGTTGATTGATATAACGATAAAATTATTGATAATTAACATAAAATATCTTAATATAATTTTTCTTAGTAATAATTGAATTATATTGATATATACACAAGCTTAGCATTATATATATGCGAGTATGCGACTTGAGAAATGTGTCCAGAGGCAGGAGAAGTATCTTTTATGCATTATTAAATTTTAAAGAGGACCACGTAGGTCGGCCCCTCATAACATCAACGTTTTGATGTTACACAGTGTATGTGTGTGCACGTAATGGTGTATATACGAGGGCAGAGCAGCAAATTAAAATTTTAAAATTTACATTAAAATTTATTTATTAAACATTTTAAATTTATTAATCTCACCAACATATTAATATCTCTATTTTAAATTATTATCGTTCAACTTTTCAACACATACTTTATAGTGTTTTGACTGTATAGTTAAGATTATTATTTTTATATTTTTTTATAAATTAAAATATTAATTAAATATTTTTGTTAACAATAATACTCTTCATCCCTTTGACTTTTTGCACGTACTTTAATTGAATATTTAAAATTTTAATATTAAAATTTTTATTTTTAAAAAAGAAAATTTGAAAATTAATTTATCGAATTATGTTTTTTATGCGTGTTAAAATATATACAAAAAATCAAAGAGACAATTAATTAGGGACGAAGGGAGTATTAAAATAATAATTATAGTTATGGAGTCAATCAACTTTAAAAATGTTTATATGCACTTGCAATCTAGCATGGGTAGTCGACTAGTCGTGCATATTATATAAGGTGCCTTACATAAGGTAACATGGGGCATTAATATAAAATTTTAATGGTAAATTTATAATTATACGTAATATTTTGAAATTATGTGTTTTAATATAAGATTTGAGTATAATTTCAGGGAAATTATGTAAGGTCGACTTCAGAATCCTTAATCTCATATATATATACTCCTAATAATATATTTATGTGATATATTATTTTAACAGGGCTAAAGATTTTCTTTATTAAAAAATGAGTAATATCAGGAACCAAACAAATTTTCCAATTTTTTTTTCTAAAATAATGTGACATGATATATATGGTAAGATGGGAAATTTTAATGGATGTTATTGATTTGAATGTATAGAGTCCAAAAATCTATGTAATTAATTATTTTTACAGTCAATCAGAACAAACATGTGGGGTGGGGTGGGGTGGGGTGGGGTGGGGTGGGGTGGGGTGGGGGAAATTGATTCCCTGACATTACTCTATAATTATAGAACTTTTTTCTATTTTTTCGAATTTTCCATAAAAAGTGTATTACCATATCAGTTTCTGAATGATAACGCACACAACAAACAGAACTGTTAAATTGACCGGGATAATAGTTGTAGTTAATGTTCGTCCATTTTTTTATTGATTTGACTTTTGACCATATTTTTATGTGTTTTGATCACCTAGAAGAATTTATTATTTTTAAAATTTTTTTTTTTAAAATTAAAATTTATATTCTATATTTTAATTCAGAAAAAAAAAATTAAAAATAATAATTTTTATTATACGATCAAAACATTTATAAATATGTGTCAAAAATTAAAACGACTTATAAAAAAACCGAGGGAATACATCGTTATCAAATGATACATTGACCCCAGTTTACCCAAAATATATTCAACATGTAGATGTGTTCATGTAGCTAAACACATCGTGTAATGATTATTCTTGTCTTTCCTATTTTACTTGATTATTAATTGTACACATTGTACATAAATATTACAGTAGTTGTTTAATACTGAATGAACAAAAAGGAAAAAACTCCTCGACTTTATACGATTAATTTTCGGAAATATTCTATTATTTTATCATTTTCTAAAATGATTTTGTAGGATTAAAATTAGTAGTAAATAAAAGATCAATTGTATTGATTGTAAATTAAGTTAAGTGTAACAATTAGCTAGTAGTCGGATTGGAATTAGTTATGTTGTGAAGTAGTAATTTATACTATATATAAAATTAGAGTCTACATTAGAATGCGAAGAAGTTAAATTAGTACTACCTACCAAGTCAGAAGAATCCCACCGAAAACAAAAACAAATGGTATTAAAAATTTAAAATATACACAGGCAGATCATTTGGAACTTTCTTTAATTCAAAGATACTTTCTTGCACGACTCAACTTGCATACAGATTATTAATTTCGTCTAATTATAATTATTTAGAATAACAGTACATATTTATATGTAAATTACATTTGTGCTATTTTGACTTTTCCAGTCAAATTAACTAAATTTTAATTGAAAATTATATTGATTATATAATTGAAAAGTTATAAAAATTATATTATTAAAAATTTTATATAATTTATTTTAAATTTTAATATTTAATTTTGCAATATTATAAAAATAAATAAATTTATAATTTATAGTCAAAATTTGATTAATTTAATCATAACAAATAAAACAAAACCGTTTATTTGGTACGATGGAGTACAAAAAATTAAGATGTACTTGCATGTTAATGTGTGTTGCGATATATTATTTTTTGTGCCCATACTTACAAGTCGTTTGTGATTTATTTAGGTGCCGAATTGAATAACAAGCAGGAGGACATATTTCATGACAGAAAAATATTCCTAGAGGACTACAAAGAAATGAATAGGAGTTTAAAAATATTTGTGTACCCACACAAGCCTAACGATCCATTTGCAAATGTATTATTGCCCTGCAAATTTGAACCAGGTGGCAACTACGCAAGCGAAAGTTACTTCAAAAAAGCTCTTATGACAAGCCATTTTGTTACCAATGATCCATCGGAAGCAGACTTATTTTTTCTGCCATTTTCAATTGCAAGTTTGAGACATGACAAAAGAGTTGGCGTTGGAGGCATTCAAAATTTTATAAGAGATTATATATACAAGGTCAGTCATGAGTATCCGTACTGGAATCGCAGTGGTGGAGCTGACCATTTTTATGTTGCTTGTCATTCCATTGGAAAGATGGCAATGGAGAAAGCTGTAGAGGTTAGAGGCAATGCCATTCAGCTCGTTTGTTCTTCTAATTACTTTTTGCAAGGGTATGTTCCCCATAAAGATGCTTCAGTGCCTCAGATATGGCCTAGACATGGAGACCCTCCTAATCAACCAACCTCTAAAAGGTACCATATTGTCGTCATATCTGTGTGTTAGGATTTGATAATCTAATTTTGTTAGGTTCTTTATGATCTGAATGGACTATGAACTCGCAGGAAAACGCTTGCATTTTATGCTGGAGCTATGAACTCTCGAGTACGCGAAAGTCTAGTTGGTCTTTGGAAAAATGACTCTGAAATTTCAGTTCATCAAAATAGGTTGAAAACGCCCTACCATGAATCACTTCTTGGAAGCAAATTCTGTATCCATGCCAAAGGTTTTGAAGTGAACACAGCTCGAATAGGTGACGCACTATATTATGGATGTGTTCCTGTGATATTAGCAGATCACTATGACCTCCCGTTTGCAGATACATTGAATTGGAAGAGCTTTTCTGTCATCGTTTCAACCATAGATATACCAGTGTTGAAGAAGATATTGAAGGAGATTCGATTTGAAGAGTATGTTAGTATGCAAAAGAAAGTGATGGAAGTGCGAAATCATTTTCAATGGCATACTTTTGCTGTTGATTATGATGCTTTTTACATGGTTATGTATGAGTTGTGGCTTAGAAGAACTACAGTTCGGGTTTATTAATTTTTCCTAGTTACTTTATATAGTTACTAAGAAGATACATTATTGTTTTAGTACACACTATAAATTGTAAATTGTAAATTATATGCGTTTTTTTTTTGGGGGGGAGGGGATGAGACAGGACTGACTTTGGGCACCCATGAATCCATGATTGTTAAGCTTTTGTTCTTCAAGGTACGTGTGTCAGGAAAAGGGCTCAATATGTATGTAATAATGTGCTTAGTGCCTCCTCACTCAAAATCTTCAGATTAAGCATATCTGTGGGCAATAATTGATTTCAAGACCATTGGCAATGTTATCAGTTTCCATATCATATATAACTAAAAATTTCATATTAATTGCATTAACACGTATTCACCACTCTCATAGTAAATGTGATAAATTTGCAACTCGACTGATGTGACTAGTGATTGTGAAGCTTCACTATATCCGGGATACTACTGCACTAGACGAACACGAGAATCTAGAGTTCAATCTTGAAATTATGATGATGCAAAATCGCACATAGTAGAAGTTTATTTGTTTCCAACACATGTAAAGCACTGTAAGCAGTCTACTAATTGGCCTTGATAGGTTTGGTTATGAGGCCAAAGCCAAATGGGAATAGTGGATCATAGTGTGAATCCCCTACATTCATTGGAAGCTGATCAACATTTTTGAACCAAGTATGTGAAAGCTTGCCTGTAAATCCATAATCACCAAAGAGAACATCTGCAACACCTTCGCCTTCTGTTCCAGGAAGCCATGCAGCTACCAGTGCATCAATTTGTGAAACATATGGTTGAATAACAACAGGTCTCCCACTAATTAGGACAACAACACATTTAATGGTACCACAAACGTTCTTGATTGTGCTGATGCCACTTGCAGGAATTGTCAAGTCCAAGCTATCTCCAAACGTTTCAGCATATGGAGGCTCACCCACGACTACTATGGCATAAGAGAACTTGTTGTTCTTGACAAACTTGGCATCAGGTGTCTCTTGATACACAACTTCCGTCTCTGGTGCAACAGTTTTCTTAATGGCAGATAGGATTGTTGTAGCTCCTGTATAATATATTGTTATTATATATAGGCAATAGCACAAATGATAAATGAATCTAGCTATAGGGTTTTCTTTTACAAAATTAATTAAACAGGCATCCTCAGATTGAAGTACTCGTTTTGGAAATATAATCATCCCTAAGATATATTATCATAAGAACAATTTACCAGTTGTAATGTTGCCACTCTTTCCTTGCCACACAATTGTCCACCCGCCACACTGATTACCAATATTGTCTGCATGGCTTCCAGCTACAAGTATCCTTGGTGCTTTCTTAGAAAGTGGCAGCAATGGCTTGCTGGCATATTTACCATTCTTCAGCAGAACAAGAGATTTTCTTACTGCTTCTCTTGCAAGTTCTCTATGCTCCTGATGAAGGTACCATTTAAATTTGTTAGTGGATGAATGATTATCATTTCACTTTCGTACATTACTTTCAATATCTTATAAATATGGACTTACTTTTTTCCCTAGGTACTTGGCCATGCTATAATCAGCCAAAGGATTTTCAAATAGACCCATACCAAATTTAACTCGTAAAATTCTCTTTACAGCATCATCAATTCTGGTCATGGAAATGAACTTACCCTTCACCAACAAGGTTATGCCATCAATGAATTCCGTATAGTTGTATGGTACCATGATCTGCAGCAGGGCGGCACTAGTATTAGTTTTTATTTGTGACAGTTCTGGATAAAAGTTGCAGGCTAAAATCTTAAGAACTAACCATATCAATGCCGGCATTAACTCCAGTTTCAATAGACCATGTGTAGTTAGCGTGTTCTGGAGTAGTTATCCTGTCAATACCCTGCCAATCTGAGATGACAAACCCCTGTAGTAATTCCCAAAGATTCAATGTATTTCTTCCTTAGATATGAATATCCAACATGAGTATTTATCAAAGATTCCCACTTACTCTAAATTTCAATCTGTCTTTTAGAAATCCAGTAATAAGTTGACGATTAGAGTGCATTTTTATCCCATTCCAGCTCGAGTAGGAGATCATGACAGTTGCCACACCCTTGATGACCGAGTTATAGTAAGCTGGCATATGGATACTGAACAATCCATTGGCGCTTATTATGGTATTGTTTTCATTAATACCTTTGTTTGTTCCACCATCTCCCAGGTAATGTTTAGCACATGCTGCAACATTTTTTCTGTAGGCAAGGAAAATCCACAATGCTATCAGGAAGCGACTTAGTTTTAATATGATTAGGAACGCAACTCAAAGTTTTATTAATACAAATCACATCTATACATGAAAACAAATACCATTTTGTTTCCGAGTTTATCTCTAATAAATGTCTAATACCGAATCAAAAACTCAATTTGCAGCCTGAATATAGATCTGGGCCTATATATCTTTAATAATTTTGCCTTCTGATTTCTTTTGGCAATTGTTTTATCTAATCTTCTTTGACAAGGTAGGCAAGGCCTGGACAAGATAAGGTCCCCAGGACCCCAATAACCACCATAACTTGCACGTGTTCTGTTCTTAATTAGGAGTGATCATAAAGTTGAGGTCCCAACCAAAAGCCAATATTGGCGCAAATTGTTCCCGGTGACTCGACTCATCAGAAAGATAAGGTCCCGACTAGACACTATAATGATTGTTACTATTGTTTGCAATGACAAGAATGATAACATATCTTTCATCAAGGCAAAAAGTTTCAAGAAACCTTTATTTATCTTTAGATACAACTACAATGCGTGAATGACAGCAATAGCTGCACAGAATTATTATTAGCTTTGAATAAGAGGACTCCTAGATAGCTTAGTGGCAAGCTCCTCCCCTTAAAACGGAGTGCATATTGAAAAAGGTTGTATATTATCAAGGAACTCAAATATTTCATGCATGAAACTAATAAATAAGGTGTGAGTTCACTGTCAGATTTTATTATTAAATTCAGTACTGGGTAAAATTATCATAGATGCAAATGGTACTGGACTACTGGTTGGTCTGAATTACTCACTTTCCACCGACAAAAGGCACACCCTTGCGCGAATTAGCAGGGATGTCTCCCTGCAATCCTGGTATGATCTCAGTCATTGCTTGAACAATCTTATGATCTTCACTATAGCTTTCATAACATCGACCCCATCTTGGATCTCTACAAACCTGTCCAAACATTCAAGAAGACATTTAGAACTCGCAGCAGCTAATTTGGTTTCGTAGAAATATTACCAACAGAAGTTCTTACTGCAATACAAGGTGCAAATACATAAGGAATGCCGGTAGCCCTAACTTCAAGAGCAGTGGCGGCTCCAATTTTCTTTACCAGAGCAGGGTCCCTGTCCACCAGCAAATAAACAATAATTAACTAGTAACTTACTGGAAGCATTACACTGGAAGCATTACAATCATTGCAGTTTTTTAGATCATTTAATTCTAGATCTATGCAATTTTGCACACATAAATAAACATAATAATTCAAGTTGACCAAGAAATCATTGAAGGATTTGTCATATTGCCTCATTCACAGTACCTAATGCTTCTTTTACAATATTCATATTAATTGATGAAGTGGTTACAGATTCAACTAATAATAGATAAGCATAAAGAAGATTAACTTGCCTAGTACATCCTAAGCCAACATTGTGAGGAAAAACAGTTGCCCCATAAACATTGTTGTGCCCATGAACAGCATCAATCCCATAGATCATCGGAATCCCAAGACGAGTTGACAACGAACCCTTCTGGAAATCATTTACCATATCAACCCATGTCTGTGCAGAGGCCTTTTCAGCCGGAACACTTCCTCCACCACTCAACACACTCCCTGATCAAAACCACAAGTACTTGCATTTAAGTAATGTAAAGATCATGATCACACGTACGACACCTATACTAATTAGCATAAAAAACATGAAAAATTCAGAAGCTTTTACCTATAAGATACTTCTTCATGACTTCATTGGAGGCCACAGTTCTATCAATCTGCACCATTTGTCCAATCTTTTCTTCCAAAGTCATCCTGTTCATAAGATCTTTTATACGAACATTTACAGCTAGTTTCGGGTCTTTATATTTCATGTATTCTGCTTTCGCCATAGCAACGGATAAACACAGAAGCAGCATCCCAGTAAACAGAACATAGCATTTTGCCATAGCTCCGTAACCAATCAATGTTCACCTAGTACGATATCAAAACAATTAGTACAATTATAAATAAACATTCTGGTATAAAGATATCTACTATACAGACACGAGGCTAGTAATAAATAAAGAAGCTAAAACATGAACATTCCAAAAAGTTTACTTACGAGTATATATGGAGTGAACTGAAGTTACAGATTGTGTTTGTGTTTTTTGGATGGACTGTGTGTGTTTAAAGATGGAAACGGGTAGTATTTATAGTCACATCTGCTTCCATTGGTTTACTTGTGATACGTTTCCATATTTTTAAAAAATGTTTGTTACGAGTATTTAACAGAAAAAAAATACGTACTTCGTTACCATGTCGAATTTGAATTCTTTCCATTCATTAGCGGAATGTGGGGAAGCTTTGCCCGGCGGCTTTTTATTAATATTACTGTAGTATTTTTAAAACAAACCTTTCTAGTTTCAAGCTTTCTCGTTAAAAGTCCCAAGTAATATAATCTTCATTATAATTTTTATGAATTCTTAAGTTTTTATGCATATTTTCAGGCAGTTGAAAAAGACATGTGTATATGTTTCGTTAGACGATGAGATTTATTGTATTAATGAAATCTTTGTATGTTTCGATACAGTTCAGCTTTTTAGTTACGTCTCTATTCAAAAAAAATTATAATATGCCTCTTCCGAGTTTGTTGAAATATATGTAAAATGCAGCCAGCAATTCAATGGTCCGTACAAGTTAGATATAAGTTATTTTATTAAAGAAATAAATTGAAAGGGGCGTATATCTATTATTTGGAATCATTTCCAATTTGTGAAAAATTAATACGTTCTCATTGCAATAATCTCCAAGTGTCTCACGTCGTTATAATAATTCTAATAAATTACATAGTAAGATCTTAGTGAAATTAGTTAAATAGAATATTAAATATAATATTTAAAATTTGGAGAGTCGGATCATATCGTCGTGCTTGTACAGTTGTATTACATTGAAGTATTGAACTAAAAAAGTCCACTTGCGAGCCGTGTCTAAAATTTCAGAAAAATAAAGTAGAATATTATGATAGGGTCATTCTCTACAAGTAACCTAATATCTTAATCACTAATTTTTAAATGAAATGAATGGATAAGATTACAGGATATTAACTAACTAAAACTACACGCACGTATATGATAAAAAAAAAAAGTTTCAGTTAGTTATTTTAATATTTTTCTCATTCAATAAAATTTTATTCCATTTGATTTTTTTTTGGCGTTCGGTATCTTTTTGCTAAATGAATTGTGCAATATTTATTTGTGTTTTCTAAATTTTCTTTATATATTATATAATATTTGATGTGATTTGTTTTTTTAATTTATTATTTAATTAAATTTACATAACATGCAAGATTATTTTTAGTTTTCTTTTCCCATTATTTATTGAACATGTGTAATTTTTTAATACTCAATACAATATATTATTTTATTGATACAATATATATTATAATTTTTACCAAATATATAAATATCAAATTTTGAAATTTTACTCCATAATAAATATGTTCTGTAAAATCATTATAGTGTACCGTAAAAAAAGTTCATTATACAGAATGTTTTATAAAAACGTTATAGTGGATTGCACATCATGTTCCGTAAAAATATTATAGTATACTGTAAAGAAAGTTCGGTATATGTATAGTACTGTTCTTTTCTTTAAAAATATATATTATTTCATAAAACAACATAAAATAATTTTGTTAAAAATTATTATTTTTATAAAATTATAATATGTTCAATAAAAAATATAATATTTTAGAAAAATAATATAATATAATATAAATAGTTACACGTTCTATTAAAATAGAAGCACTATAAAAAGAGAAATTAGAAAATTTAATTTATCATAATACAATTTTTTCACTCAACAAATTATCGGAAAAAATTGCCTTTCAAATTTTAAAGAAAAATAACAACGTTATATATGTCAGTGTGATTGATTATAAACAAAATTAAATTAAGTAAATTACACTAAAAAAAACATTAGACATGCTGCATTTTTCACAAAAATTATACACCACTTCATATATATGGTTTAAATGAAATATATAAGTTATTTAAAAAATCAAACAAAAATATAATAGAAATACAATTATTTTTTATATGTTCTGAAAATTTAATTTTAATTTAAACAAAAAATTAAAACCTTTACAAGTATTGAAATATATAATAAAAATTATATATTTGCAAATAAAATGAAAATTATGTGTCTATTTTACCAAAAAAAGGTCATGTTACTACAAATAATACGAGAAGTAAAAATAAAATGGGTAAAAGTTACTTGTCAAAAAAAAATGTTGGGTAAAAGGTAGTTTGTGGAGTAGTTATCCTCTGATCACGGTATATCACAGGATATGTAAGTGTTACATGTATCGTTAACTGGGCCTAATATTTCAAAAATCTGAGTATTATTTTATTAATATTTAGAGTCCGCCCATTTCACGTGGCCGACCATTATCATAATGGCAAGCACCGGGCGAGTTGGTATAGTATGTTTGCACAAAAGTTATGATTACAAAACTTTTTATCAAAGAAAGAAAATAAGGTGCATAAAACTACTAGGATATTCTCAGAAAAAAAATGCTATTACAGATTTTCATAGGCTGTGTTTGTCGATCCATTTTTTCCGGAAATCCCTTATTTCCGAAAAAAGGTAAGAATGTATATATTTTTTTAAAAATAATTAACTTATTTTTTATTTTGAAGATAATATTTGATTTTAAAATTTTAAAATAAATATTTATCTTTATAAAAAAAATAAAAATAAAATAAATTATTTATTTTAAATTTAAGGAATCCAAAACAGCCACATAATATGATAGTAAATAACTCAGAAGTGCAAGCAAAAGCACTATAATTTCCCCACCATTTTTCTTTACAAGGACTCTGCTCAAAGCATTATGTCTCAAGGTTACATACCGAATCAAATTACAATACTCTGACTTTTTATACATATTTTTAAAATGACTTAAAAATAATAACTTTTCACAATATTTAAATACTTCGAAGATTCAAAAATATTAAAATTTTGAATATTCAAATAAAATTTTCACCCGAAGAAAAATACCGACTCGAGATACTAACTCGATCAATAAATTAACATAAAAAATTTAAAGCGAACTCAGTACCACTGAACCGAAATAATTACTAAAATAATAAAAAAAATATGGAAATGTATCCAACTGAAATAAAATATAAAATTTTTATTCTTCTTCTTTTAAGAAAATCAATAAAATATTTAAATAATAAAAATAATTTTTAAAAAATATCCGGATTATCACATATAAAATAGGATGTATATTTATAAAAATATTAATGGCCATAAATATGTAATTTTGGGTCAAAATCCAAATAATATACTTTTCAATTGAGGCCGGGTACCAAAAATTTTATATAGGTATATTAGCTTATAGCTCATGGGATGCATGAGTTTATTTTTTAATAATAATTTTATAATTAAATTTTTTGGAATTTTTTAATATTATTATGTTTATATTAAAATTTAATATATATTTTTTCTAAAATAATATTAAATTAGTTATTAATATTGGTTATAATAGAACATTGATCATTTTATTTATTAATTAATAATATTTAGAAATTTACATCTTTAATGAATCAAACCTTAATCAATCAATTAATTAATAATATTTAAGAACTTACATCTTTATCCTAACGATCATATCTACATATGAAAATGCACACCTAGAGGGGGGGTGAATAGGTGTTATGGCTAACAATGACCAATTTTATTTTTACCAAGTTATTAAGCCTGTCAGCTAGCTAAGATTGATTAACAGACACTGTCAGCTAGCTGCTATATGCAATGCAGTACAGAAAAAGTAAATAACACCAAGACTTTTAGCCAGGTTCGACCCCTAATCTCCTATGGTCTACGTCCTGGTCCCCTACCAACTGGTAAGAGAGAATATTATTAATCAAAACCAACCACGATTACAAGATTACAATAATATTCCTCCCATATTCCCTTGCAACTGATACTAGCTTGCTGAAACCCTGTTCTATCGAACTCTCTAGCTCTCTAAGCACTATACTACCCTAGTACAGCCTTCTCTAGCTCTCTAGTTCCCAAACCCTGTTTCACAAGCTCAATATCCAGCCACAACCAATTACACCTTGAACAATACAAGTGAATAAAGATACAACTCAAACTATAAGCTCTCTAACGTATATATATAAGTATATATAATACTAGAGCTCAAAAATATTAGCTAAGAACGATTTTAGTTTGAGAAGAAGTGTGTATATATGTTTCAAATCAGTTTAGCTTCACTTCCTTTTCTTTGGAGAAAAACTATACACACTTGTATATATATATTCGATTTTATCAAACCAAAACTAACGTTGAAATTACAACGTTTGAATTAGTTAAGATAAGGTACGTATATATATTTAAAAGTACGTATATTGAGGATAAATAAGATGATAGAATCGTTTGAAATCAGCCTCAATATAGTATAGATAAGAGTTGGTTTTAGAAGATAAGTTTTAGTCAAACTCCAACTCCTATTAAATAGGAAAATTAATTTGAATATTAAAATCTGTTTGAATTTGATAAAACTGAGCTCTAATATAATATATAACCATATATATATTAGATAGACTCGTACAAGTAAGATCCTATAAATTCTCCAAGAAAATCGGACTTCCTTTGCAAATCCAACAGTTTCTGCGTTCCAGTGTCAGCTTGCTGAGACAGAGTATTTCCTGCTGTCAGCTCGCTGAAACGCCCTGTTTTCCTACTTTCAGCTTGCTGTCAATGTACTAAAACATATTATACTGATAAATCATATCAGTAAGCTATTTCCTGCAAAACCAAGTTAGTCCACATATAACAGCTTGCTATTTTATATCAAATACAAGCTTTCAGCTTGCTAACAGTGATCATCAAAACACAAAAGGGTTTCAATCTCCCCCTTTTTGATGATTAACACTAAAATAATTTAGGAGAATAAAATACTCCCCCTAAATTCCTGCAATCCTGTAAACACATGATATAAAATTGCAAATATAATATGCTAAGCATTTAACAGATAGATTTAGACCCAAATCATAGCATTTCATACCAACATGTACCAGCAAATAATATTCATCAAAACAAACACATGCTTACTAGCATGTAACACCAGCAATTATCCAAAAAAAAATTAACAACCAGACCTAAATATTCAGACATACCATCAAACATAATATGAAACAAAATCCAAACCCCAGAAAATATTTTTAAAAATTCATCAAATTCTCCTAATACTCCCCCTTAATCATCTAAAAGAGTAGAGTTAGGCATCCACAAGATCTTCCTCTGCATCCTCAGCTGCAATCTTGTCTTCTGGAGATTTAGACTTGACCTTCTCAGCTGGTTGATCAGCCACTGGATCCACCATTTTCCTTGCTGCATCAGCTAAACCCTGCAACCCATCCAAATCTGCAGAAGCATCTTCACCAGACCTTGTAGTGTGTGCAGACACAGTAGCAGGAGTCCTTGGTCCAAAAGCACACTCCCTCAAAAATTTAAGTTCATCCAGCACTTCATTCAGTTTCTGTATCACCAGAACCTGATCAGTATTCACTTTCTTAACAAACTGTAGTATCTCAGAATCAGAACCACTTGCCATTGCTGACTTAGCAACAGGTGAATGAGTAGGAATCTCCAACTGCACCAAAGTGCCATCCTTCTCCACCTTCAAGTGAGACTGTTGCAAACTCTTCCCATCCAAAAACTCTTTTACTGAGTGCTTATCCACATCAGAAAATTCCACTCCATACCAATCAAAAACTCTTGTTAATAACAACCCATATGGCAAACCACAACTAGGGTTACTATCATACACATCCATCATATTTTGTAGTATTAACTCAGACAAATTAAACCTTCTTCCCAACAACAACATAGCAACAACCACAATGTCTTGACAATTAAAATTAGACCTGCTTCCCAGCCTAGGACAGATATTTGTTATGCAAATCTTAAAAAGCAAATTAGCCATGGGAATCACACAAGATGTGGTTGGACAGCAAAACTCAAGTATACCATGCATACCCCTAATTGCATTCAACTGATCTAAAGCAGATAAATCATCCAAAACCTTGGGACCCTTCTTGGTGTACACAGACAGATCAGATGCATTCTCAACTCTTAAAATACAATTAAGTACAGGAACATTAAGAGTTATCTTCTTCCCACGAACAAAAGACACATAATTACCAAACTGATCCGGAATAAAATTTGCATAAAATTCATATACATAGTCTGGGTAAACATCTTTCGGCATATCAACAAGAAACGATTCAAACCCTAAGTCTGAAAATAGCTTAACAGCACCACAAGTAACAAAAGTCTTACCAGACAAAGGCCTGCCAGGAATTACTCTGCGATTGCCTAGGTCAAGTGCATGAAACCTCTGTTCTAACTCCTCTGGAATAAACTTAAAACCAAACTTGAGCCGCTTTGAGGGAGTCAAATCACGATCCACTGAGCGATTGATACCAGAGAACTCATCACCACTATCGACAGCAAACACAATCTCTTCCTCATCCAATAACTTCCTCTTATTTTTGTTGTCCTTTGGAACTGAGACCGAAGCCCTAGTACGACGTGTGCTCTTCATCTTGAAATAGAGACCGATTGAAACAATCACCGTAAATGTATATTTACTAAAGATGAGTTTGGACACCCTAGATCCAATCTTGGGTTTGGGAACGATAAACTTGAGATACCGAGAGTGGAGTGCCTCTACAACTCCTCTTTTAAAATATAAGGAGAGTGTATTTTGAGAATTATTTGAATAAAAAATTTTTATAAAACCCCCAGCCCTAATTAAACTAAACATCTTTTATCAACTAAGCAGATAATTATATAAAATTAAAAACTAAACAGATAAGGCTTATCTAGTTAAATACGGACTAGATTATCAATTTAAAAACAATCTTTAAACAATTAATAGCATTTAACACACATAGAAACTCTAATAGACATGCACAACTTACAAGTAAGTGGAACTCTACCAGCAACGGCACAAAATCATATAATGCATGTAACATAAATCAATTTAACCAACAGTTTAAGAGGGTAATCAGTAAGCTGAGATTACGAAAAACCTGGTGTCAGCTTGCTGACTAGATGTTACACATGCCGAGTTCCCTTCTAATAATAGAAAATCTCTCTTCTGCCAGTGGCTTTGTAAAGATGTCAGCTAACTGATACTCTGTAGGCACAAAAATTAGCTTGATCTTCCCTTTTGCCACATTGTCTCTCAAGAAATGATGTCTCACATCGATATGCTTTGTTCTTGAGTGATTGACAGGATTTTCTGAAATGTTGATAGCACTTGTATTGTCACAATATATTGGAATCCTTCCACATTTGATTCCAAAATCCCTTAGTGTTTGTATCATCCACAACATTTGAGAGCAACAGCTGCCAGCTGCCAAGTACTCCCCCTCAGCTGTTGATAAAGCAACAGAGTTCTGTTTCTTGCATTGCCAAGTGACCAAACTCTGGCCTAAAAATGCACAAACACCACTTGTACTCTTTCGATCAGTGTGACAACCTGCATAATCTGCATCACTATACCCAACAAGATCAAATGCATTTGTGATAGGATAAAATAAAGCCAAATTGATAGTACCACTTAAATACTTAAAGATTCTCTTAACAGCATTATAATGGGATTCTTTAGGCTTGCATTGAAATCTAGCACATACACAAACTGCATACATAATATCAGGTCTAGAAGCAGTAAGATACAGTAAACTACCAATCATACCTCTATACTTACGAATATCAACATCTACACCTTTTTCATCTGTTGTCAGCTTGCTAGCTTGACTCATTGGTGTTGATTTTGCCTTGACAGTTTCAAATCCAAATCTCTTGAGTAGATTCTTGATGTATTTGGATTGATGCACAAAGATTCCATCTTTTGTTTGTTTGACTTGAAGACCCAAAAAATAATTGAGTTCACCCATCATGCTCATGTCAAACTCACTGTGCATACACTTTGAAAACCACTCACACATGGCATCATTAGTTGATCCAAAAACAATATCATCCACATAAATTTGAACAACAAGAATATCCTTACCATCAAATTTAAGAAATAAGGTTGGATCAATTTTACCTCGAATAAAGCCATTTTTAAGTAGAAATTTACTTAATCGTTCATACCAAGACCTAGGAGCTTGCCTTAGTCCATACAATGCCTTCTTTAGTTTGTAGACATGATTTGGAAACTTTTCATGCTCGAAGCCCGGAGGTTGCTTGACATAAACTTCTTCTTTGAGATAGCCATTAAGAAATGCACTTTTGACATCCATTTGATGAAGCTTGAATTTCTTGTAACATGCAAATGAAAGTAACATTCTTATAGACTCCAGCCTTGCAACATGTGCATAAGTTTGATCAAAATCAATTCCTTCTTGTTGATTGTAGCCTTGTGCAACTAGCCGTGCCTTGTTCCTTGTAACTGTACCAAATTCATCAGCTTTGTTCTTGAAGACCCATTTAGTACCAATGACTGAAACATCTTTAGGCTTTTCCACAAGTTCCCACACATCACATCTTTTGAATTGATTCAGCTCCTCTTGCATTGCCATGATCCAATTTTCATCTTCTAAAGCCTCTTGAACATTTTTGGGTTCCTCTTGAGCTAGGAAAGCTGCAAAAGCACAGAAGTTTGCTTTCCCTCTTCTTGTCTTGACACCCTCAGAAGCATCACCAATAATTTGTGTTGGTGGATGATTCTTCACAGTTCTTGTAGCTTTGGGGAGAGAATGTTGGGATATCTCTTCATGAACAGTTCTAACCGAAGTTGTAGTCCTTGCTATAGGAGTTTGTGACCCTCCTAGATTGAGTTTAGACAACTGTTCAATAGTATCATCTACTGAGATTGCAGTGTCAGCTGGCTGATTGGCTGTTCCAGCTTGCTGACTGTCTGACTGTTGAGCAGTAGATGTTGTAGCAGCTTGCTCCTTTGTTTTATCAGCTTGCTGACTACCTGACGTTGCAGTAGCTTTATTGCTTCCAGCTTCATCACCTGCATCATCTTCCTCATCTCTTGACAGATCATTGTTAGGTTCATGAAATATAACATCAATAGACTCCTCAACAATGCGTTTCTTTAAATTAAAGACTCTATATGCTCTACTAGTTAAAGAATAACCAAGAAATATTGCCTCATAAGATTTAGCATCGAATTTACCATCCCTGTCGATTTTCTTGAGGACAAAACACTTTGAACCAAACACTTTAAAGTAACTGATGTTAGGCCTTTTGTTCCTCAACAGCTCATAGGGAGTTTTCTCAAGAATAGGTCTGATTACCACTCTGTTAAGAACATAGCAGGCTGTGTTCACTGCTTCTGCCCAAAAGCTCCTTGGCAGCTTGCTTTCCTGCAATAAAGTTCTAGCAGTTTCCTCTAAAGACCTGTTCTTTCTTTCCACTACTCCATTCTGTTGTGGAGTTCTAGGTGCAGAGAATTCATGAGTGATGCCCCTTGCTTCACAGTAAGTGACAAAATCTTTCTTGAATTCACCACCTCGATCACTTCTTATACCTACAAGTCTTGTGTCCAGCTTGTTCTCAAGAACCTTAATTAGCTTCTCAAATTCTTCAAAAGCAGAATCTTTAGTACGAAGAAATAAAACCCAAGTAAAACGTGTATAATCATCAACAATAACAAAACCATATTGTTTACCTCCAATACTTTTATAACATTCTGGACCAAACAAATCTAGATGTAATAATTCTAAGGATTTTGTAGTAGATACAACCTTTTTGGCCTTGTGAGAACTTTGAATCTGTTTGCCCAATTGACATGCATCACAAACTTGTGTCTTGACATACTTCAATTTTGGCAAACCCCTCACTAACTTCTTGCTAGATAGTCTGTTGAGCAAGTCCATGTGAGCATGACCCAATCTTCTATGCCAGATTGTTGGATCATTGTCAACAGCAGCTAAGCAGCAAGCTGTTTCCTGCAATTCAAAGTCTAACACATACACATTGCCTTCCCTTCTAGCAACTAGAGGAATCTGGTTAGTAGCAACAGTAATAACACATTTATCTTTATCAAAAACAACTGAATGACCATCATCATGCAACTGACTTACACTAAGCAAATTATATTTTAAGCCTTTAACATAACGAACATTATCAATAAAAGTTGTGTCATTACCTACTTTACCTTTACCTAGAATAGGAAGAGTCTTACTATCACCAATTGTGACACCTCCACCTTTCTTGAATTTGAGATTAATAAATTGAGCTTTGTCTCCACATATGTCTTGTACATCCACTGTCAATGATCCATGATTTCGATTTGATCTTAGCAGCAAGACATATCTACAAAACACACAAAAACAATACTTAACCTTTTGGTACCCATATTGGTTTGGGTCCTGATTGGTTAGTAGCAAGTATATAAAGAACATTTAATTCAGATTTCTTGATCCACATTTGAACCACTTTGGGAAAGGAATTCTTTGTTCTTTTCTTCCTGCCAGAACCATTTCGGCTAGCTGACTGTTTGTTCCAGTAAGCTGGCTTCCTGTCAGCTTCTTTCTGGTAAATTCTGGTAGCTTGCTGAGATCTACAATTTTGAGCTAAATGACCTTTACCACCACATTTCTTGCAGCTTGTCCAGGGCATAGCATATTTGTATGGCTTTCCTTGTCTGCCTTCATACTTTAGTGCAGTAGTCCTCTTGTTGAAGTTCAAACCAACTCCTTCTTTGTCCAAAGGTACCTTGATGCTTTTCATCATTGATTTGAGACCTTCTTCTCCTTGAACAAAAGTACCCATGCCTTTTCTGAGCTTAATGACTTCTTTTTCCAAGGAAATAATTCTTTCTGCTTGCTTTGATGAAGTGGCTGCAGGCTGAGATGTATTGTCAGCAGGCTGAGATGATGTTTCAACAGGCTGAGATGTAGTTTCAGCAGGCTGAGATGATTCTTTCTTGGAAGATTCTCTGAGTTTAAATGTTTCAAGACATGCATTTCTTGCCTCTATGTCAGCCTTTAGATCAGAAATCTCATCAGCTAGAGCATTGTTCCTTTTCAACAGAATCTTGTTGAAATCTTCTAGATCTTCAATTTTTGATTCAAGCTCTTTGATTTTGACTTCATTTGTTGCTTGGACAGGTTCCTTGCTTTCAATTAGTGATTCCACCTTTGCCATTAAATCTTGAATCATCTGTCTAAGATATGAATTCTTCTCTGACAGCTTGTTATTTTCTGTCTTTACTGAATTATATTCCTCTATAGAAATACTATCTTGATCCTGCATGGTTAGTTCATCTAGAATAATATTATCAGAAGAAATATCAAATCTGAATGAATTTACCTCACTTTTGTCATCATCAGAATCACTTTCAGCAATGATCTCCTCAGTTAAGCCTCGAACAATATCATCCTCCATTCCAACTAGTGCAAGGTTGACCATATCATCATTGTTGTCACTGTCACTTGGTGAAACGTCTTCTTCATCATCACTCCAGGTTAGCAAAGCTTTAAATTTCTTCTTGTCTTTGTATCCAGCTTGCTGTTTCCCTTTTAGCTTGTAACAGTCCTTCTTGAAATGGCCAGTTTTGCCACATTCAAAACATGTTGAATCTCCTTTGGAATCTTTGGAGAACTTTTTGGTTTTAGAGAAATCTGAACTCCTTCTATCTCTCTTCATCTTGTTTTTCTGTTCGATCATCTTCCTGATTTTTCTGGACATGAGTGCTATTTCCTCATCTGATTCATCATCAGATTTCAGCTTGCTGTCATCACCATGAAGTGCCAAATTCTTCATCTTTGATGTGAGATCAGAAGTAGAATTTGCATGGCTAGCATTTATCTTGCCTTCAAACTGCTCCAATTCAGCAAAAACACTTAGAGTGTCCATTGTATCAATTGTTGGAGAAGATTCTAAGGCAGTGACCTTCGGTTCATAGATCCATGGAACAGCACTAATGATTTTCATGTTGATCTCTTCTTGTGGAATTTTCTTGCCAAGTAAAGTGAGACCATTCATAGTGACTTGGAACCTTGCTTGAGCATCCTTAATAGATTCACCTTCATTGAGCTTGAAATTACCATACTCATTCATCAGCTTGCTGAGTTTAACCTTCTTTAAGGATTTTGAACCTTCATGACACAATTCAAGAGTGTCCCACATCTCCTTTGCAGAAGTACATGAAGAAACTTTGTCACTTTCTTCAGGACATAAGCCAGTCATGATAGTGTTGATAGCGCGGTTGTTGTAAGCAAGCTTGATCAGCTCATCAGCAGTGAGTTCATCTATATCCTTTTCTTTACCATCTGTAGTAAGAAACTTGAAAGGACCTTTTTCTGTAACTCTCCACTCCATGGGTTCTCTGGCCAGGTGCTGCTTCATTCTACCTTTCCACCAGTTGTAGTTTTCTGTGCCAAGTAGAAGAGGTGCCCTCGAGCCTGAACTTCCCATTGGATATTTGTCAGCCATCTGTTCTATACTTTCCTGTTACAGAAGATATTAGTATAGCCTGCTCTGATACCAAATGAAAATGCACACCTAGAGGGGGGGTGAATAGGTGTTATGGCTAACAATGACCAATTTTATTTTTATCAAGTTATTAAGCCTGTCAGCTAGCTAAGATTGATTAACAGACACTGTCAGCTAGCTGCTATATGCAATGCAGTACAGAAAAAGTAAATAACACCAAGACTTTTAGCCAGGTTCGACCCCTAATCTCCTATGGTCTACGTCCTGGTCCCCTACCAACTGGTAAGAGAGAATATTATTAATCAAAACCAACCACGATTACAAGATTACAATAATATTCCTCCCATATTCCCTTGCAACTGATACTAGCTTGCTGAAACCCTGTTCTATCGAACTCTCTAGCTCTCTAAGCACTATACTACCCTAGTACAGCCTTCTCTAGCTCTCTAGTTCCCAAACCCTGTTTCACAAGCTCAATATCCAGCCACAACCAATTACACCTTGAACAATACAAGTGAATAAAGATACAACTCAAACTATAAGCTCTCTAACGTATATATATAAGTATATATAATACTAGAGCTCAAAAATATTAGCTAAGAACGATTTTAGTTTGAGAAGAAGTGTGTATATATGTTTCAAATCAGTTTAGCTTCACTTCCTTTTCTTTGGAGAAAAACTATACACACTTGTATATATATATTCGATTTTATCAAACCAAAACTAACGTTGAAATTACAACGTTTGAATTAGTTAAGATAAGGTACGTATATATATTTAAAAGTACGTATATTGAGGATAAATAAGATGATAGAATCGTTTGAAATCAGCCTCAATATAGTATAGATAAGAGTTGGTTTTAGAAGATAAGTTTTAGTCAAACTCCAACTCCTATTAAATAGGAAAATTAATTTGAATATTAAAATCTGTTTGAATTTGATAAAACTGAGCTCTAATATAATATATAACCATATATATATTAGATAGACTCGTACAAGTAAGATCCTATAAATTCTCCAAGAAAATCGGACTTCCTTTGCAAATCCAACAGTTTCTGCGTTCCAGTGTCAGCTTGCTGAGACAGAGTATTTCCTGCTGTCAGCTCGCTGAAACGCCCTGTTTTCCTACTTTCAGCTTGCTGTCAATGTACTAAAACATATTATACTGATAAATCATATCAGTAAGCTATTTCCTGCAAAACCAAGTTAGTCCACATATAACAGCTTGCTATTTTATATCAAATACAAGCTTTCAGCTTGCTAACAGTGATCATCAAAACACAAAAGGGTTTCAACATATTTATCCCATATTATCTCTCTTATTTTAATTATATATAAGATGTAATATTTTAATTTTTTTAAAATCTTAAAAAAAAAGACACCATTCCAAAAATTTGTTTTAGACATCCAAATTTCTAAAACCGCACCCGTAGACTTCACTGTTTTGTACCTGCTTCTGTTTGTCCTTGAAGTTGTGCGGTTGTGTTGAATAATTAACTCTATTTATGTATCGACCGTTAATACTTTCCTGATTGCTCCCTATATATATGATATCCATAAGTGGATTAGTCACTTGAATACGGTGGATATGGGATATACAGATTCTTTTTTCTTGTTAGATTTTTGGCACCTAGTCTAATCGTCTTAATAAAGTTAAGTTCAAGATCCTATGCAATGCGACATCTGCTTGTTTTTCTATCGAAGTCAACTTGTAGGATATGATTTATCTTGGAAATTCCAAAAAAATGACTATTATAAACTCTAATTAATGTTAAAAATTCATGCTATTATATTAATTATCTGAATTGAATACATGAACTCTTGATATTAAATTACTTTAATAAAACTATAAAACTATAAATCATATATGATTTTATTTTATAAACCCTTAATATTATGTAATGATAATTATTATATAATATCTTTATTTATAATAAAATAATTATGTTACTCATGTCTCTTATATAATATATAAAATTTACATTTATTGACATATAGAATTATATGTTATTAACTCATTTATATATTAGGATCATGTGTTCTAACTCCGAACATTATATTACAATATTATTTATTTATGAGAAAGTAATTTTATAAAAAAAAGAAAATTATATTTTAACTATTAAAAAAATTATATACATATACATATATATATAATTGATTTTGTGATCTCTGATTGATTAATTTAGGTATACTCTAAATTAACTAAAATATATAATTAGATAAAAAAATAAATTTTTTAAAATAATTAAATAAAAATTATAATTGAAATAGAAAATATGATAAAAATAAATTTATACTAGGGGCACGAACTTTTATGCTAGTTAATGTTAATAAACGGTCATTTGCACACCCGAATTTTTGTTAATTCCTGTATAAAATCAAAAGAATAAAATTTTAAAATGGAAGGGGTATTTTGAGTTGCTCCTAGTCAATTGCCAAACATGCACAAGCCCGTGTGATACAATACAATTGACTTGTACCTCTTCCTCTTTTATTAATCAATTTTCAAGATAATTTTTATTTTTTAATATATATCATTTTATTTTCTGAAATAAATTTATATATAATCTTCCCGTACAATCTTCAGTAATCATTTTATATTTATTACGGAGCACTTTTTTGGGAATTTATCAAAAATACTATTTTTTGTGAAATTATTTGCAAAAATACTACTATATTCTGAAAATATTTGTAAATATTCAGAGATTGCATTTAATTTGAACTATGTAAATAATTTTGGTTGTATTTTAAGTTTCATTTTAGGTTATAAATTGGGTTGAAAATTGGGTTGTAAATATGGTTGCAAAGTTATAGAACGTATTTTCATAAATATTTTCTAAGATTTGAGTTGTAAACATGGCTGCAAAGTTGCAAAATGTATTTTTACAAATATTTTAAAAAATAATAGTATTTTTGCAAGAAAAAAATTAAAACTTGAGTATTTATGAAAAAACCCTACCTTTTTAGGTCCTTTTTATAAAATGTTTAATTTTTAACACATAATTTAAGATTTTTTAACAACTTAACTAAATTAGATTTCTTATAAAAAGAATCAAAAGAAATATTACAAAATTTTACTTTTTTTAAAAAAATTCAATTATATTCTTATTTTTCAATAAAATAATTAAATTTACATATTAAAAAGTTTTATCTAACTAACTTTTTAATATGAATAATTAGTTTAAAGGTGACCAATTAAAGGGACATATGCATTAAAGATCATATTTTCGCAAAATAAAATATTAATAAAACATATATTTTCAAAAAAAATTGATATTTTACAAAAAAGCCCATAAATAATTATCTAATCTTTTTTAAAGATATATTTTCTCTTACCACAATAATTTTAAATAACAATACCAGTAAAAGTCCTTCCATGTCCAATGGGACTCCCCGCGCTTAGATCTTAATTCCTGTTGGGGCGTTTTGGATCACAAGATTTCGATTCGGTTAATGAAAATGTTATTATAAAATTATATCAAAATAACATTCTCATTCCCATCGATTACTAGTAGTACATATTGTAAATTACATACAACTACTCTAATCGTTTCTCTCTTCTTGATTGAAGCTTGTTTAATAAGCTCTGTTGGGCTGCTGGCCTCCACTGTATACACAGTAATAACTCCACACCAACTAAAGGGACTTTTATTTGATGAAATCTAAGGAGTAATTGCTTGAAAACTTGGCACATATAGGCCTATCGAAGAGAGCCCACACTCGCAAATAAAAAAAGAACATGCGTTTTGTTGAAAACTCAAAACATATAGGTCTATATAATGTATTTCTGTTGCTCTTAACTTGTCATTTTTTGCTGAAATATTGTTTGGATAGGGTTTATTGTGAGGCCAAATCCAAATGGAAACAGTGGATTATAATTTTGATCTCCTGCATTCATTGGGAGTTGATCAACTGTCCTAAACCAGGTATGTGGAAGCTTGCCAGTAAATTCATAGTCGCCAAACAAAAGATCTGCAACCCCTTGTCCTTCCGATCCCGGAAGCCAAGCAGCTACCAAGGCATCAATTTTAGACATATAAGGCTGAACAACTACTGGACGGCCAGTAACAAGGACAACAACACATTTTACACTGCCACAAACATTAGAGATAATGCTTGGACCAGGATCTGAAATGGTTAAATTCGTGCTATCTCCCTGTGACTCCGCATAAGGGTGCTCACCCACTACTACAATGGCATAAGAGAATTTTTTGGACTTGACAAAGCTGGCATCAGGGTTTTCTTGATACACAACTTCTGTCTCCACATCAACTGTTCTTTCAATTGCATTTAGAATCGATGTGCCTGTACATTAATAAATATAAAAGGGGAAAAAGTAGGAAACCTTTTTAGCTCTCCTTAAAAGAACTACAACAAAGACTACAATTAAAACTGTGCAAGTTAAAGTTTTTTTTTTTTTTTTGGGGGGGGGGGGGGGAGGGAGTGTTGGTGGAGGTAAGAATTAGGAACTATACCAGCTGTAATATTTCCACTAACACCCTGCCATTCTACTGTCCACCCACCACACTGGTATCCAATATTGTCAGCATGAGTTCCTGTAACAAGTATTTTTGATGTCTTCTTAGGTAGTGGTAGCAAAGTCTGCTTTGCCGAATTTCCATTCTTCAAAAGCACAAGAGATTTTCTTACAGCCTCCCTTGCTAATTCTCTATGCTCCTATTTAACAAACAGTATAATGATAAATTAAATTTAACACCTGTCAGAAAAATGGTTCCCGAGTCACTATTAAGTTGGCAACCGAAAGACTAACCTTACATCCCAGGTATTTACCCATGCTATAGTCAGCCAATGGGTTCTCAAAAAGACCCATTACAAACTTTACCCGTAAAATTCTCTCCACTGCATCATCAATCCGCTTCATCGGAATAAAATTGTTTTTCACCAGGAATGATAGACCATCAATAAATTCTGTATAGTTAAATGGTACCATCACCTGCAATGTACACATAAATTATGTCAAGACTAACAGATTACCATAACTGAGGATATCCGAAAGTTATGAATAAAAACTGACCATGTCAATGCCAGCATTGATTGAAGCCTCAATGGAATAAGTGTAATTTGCATGAGGTGGAGATGTCATCTTATCAAGACCTTTTTCGTCTGAAATGACAAATCCCTGGGGTAGTTCAATAACCAAAATCACAATCTTAGAATCATGCTTCAAATAAGCAACCAAAAATAGAAAAAAGAAGGGGCTAAAAAAATTATATATAGAAACAACTTTGTTTACCTTGAAGTTTAAAGTGTTTTTCAAAAAATCAGTGAGAAGAGCATGATTAGCATGCATTTTTACACCATTCCAACTCGAAAAGGAGGCCATGACAGTTGCCACACCCTTGCTAACAGAATCATTGTAGGATGGCATATGGATGTTGAGCAACTCATCAAAGCTTACCAGAGTATTGCCTTCATTAATGCCGTTGATGGTTCCACCATCACCCACATAGTGCTTGGCACATGCTGCAACTTTATCCCTACGAAGATATGAATCGCATCGACGAAATTCAGAGATAAAGATAGTTCAGGCAGTAGATCAAAAGCTGCTTTAGTTGCAACTTAACAAAGATTATATTTTGCGCTGTACTTTTCACTTTATATTGGCAAACAATACAGTTTCTTCTATATATTTAAATTAAAAAGTAAAATTTCAACGCACTGGCCACACATACACTGTCATATTTTAAAGGCAAACTGCCAAGGGAAGACCAATAAAAGAACTAGATCTTACTTTCCAGAAACAAAGAGATACCCCTTACGAGAATCAGCAGAGATGTCTCCCTGTAGTCCTGGTATGGCCTCAATCATCGCTCGAACTATTCTGGGATCTTCACTAAAACTCTCATAACAGCGACCCCACCTTGGATCTCTGCAAACCTGTAATACAATTCGTACTTATAAAGAGATAATTTTAAACACGCAACATCTTTCTGAGTTATGGAATTTATTTTTTCCACAAAATTATGTACCGCAATACAAGGTGAAAAAGCGTAAGGTATTCCTGTAGCTCTGACTTCAAGAGCAGTAGCTGCAGCAATCTTTTTCACCAGTTCAGGATCCCTGCTTAACAGAACATTACATATCAGACCACAACATTAGATGTACAGTAAAGATCATTAATACAAACTTATCTGGCACTATTTTCTTGAATTCCTAAGAATTGGAAAACACGTGCAAGAGGTAAATGACAAGTGGCTAGTAGAACAAATCTTGGTGAACGTATAATGCACACAAACTCTAGTTCCAAACAATGCACTTATGCACCAGAAAATATCTTTTTTAGACTTATTTTTCGTGAGAAAACTTGATCATACTAAAGGCAGGCTTGCAGTTATAATGTGTTAGATGTTTCAAGGGTCACAGCTAGAACATTCACTTGCCTGGTTGCTCCTAAACCAATGTTGTGTGGGAATATTGTTGCAGCATAGGCATTGTTATGACCATGAACAGCATCGATTCCATAGATCATAGGTATCCCAAGGCGAGTAGATAGTGCACCCATTTGAATTTTATTCACCATGTTGACCCAGTCCTCAGGAGATGCCTGTTTGTTTGGAACACTCCCTCCATCACTCAACACACTCCCTGCAAAAGACCATAAGAACATATTTGTATCATGCAAGTATAAAATGCTAACGAAAATGTGCAAAAGCTCTATTAGTTTCGGGTTTAATACCGATATTTTAGCTTCATGACCTCAACAGAAGTCACAGTTCGTTCAATCTGAGTCATTTGCCCTATCTTTTCCTCTAAGGTCATCTTTCTCATCAAGTTCTCAATTCGTATTTCTATTGGCTGGCTTGGATCTTTATATTTTATGTACTCTGATTGGGCCATGACAGCCCATAAACAAACAACAAGAGTCCCAATAAGATATACACAAGCTCGGTCCATTTTCTTTTGCACAACGCGCCTCAAAAGAGGGAATGTATATTATTTCACCACAAATTCCAATCAGACCTTAATGGCAATTTTTAACTGTTACTGCAGCCAACATATGACAAACCAATACAAATTAAAAAGACCCATTAGGAAAAATAATGTAAAAATAATCACAAAATATATCCAAGAAGCGTTTTTTATTTAGCAATGCCTATTGTATTAGCTTATAAGTACAACTATACATATATAGTGACTGAGAAAATAATACAAGGATAAATATTCATAGATTGAATAAGAGTTATAAATAATTAGATTACCTTTTTTTAAGTAAAGAGAAGATCCCTTAGCTTCTTGACTTGTTTCTCAGCTCAATATAAGTAGTACATTGCAGATTGCAGAAGGAACAGTTTATAATGCAGAATCCTGATAAAACATGAAAAGTGAGAACACTTAAAGGTTACAACCAAGAGGATAAACATGAGAGAAAATATAGTTTATCACATCAAGTTCCTTGTCAAGCAAGTACTGATGTATGTGGATTTGGATTAGATTAAGTGAGTCAGCATAAATAGATTGAAATGAGAGTTTATTGACCTTTGGTTAATCTGGATTTGGTTCTTCCTCACCTCATCCTTTCACTCTTTCAGACTCTTGATAAGTGTTGATTTCTCGCAATATCTAACTTCTTTGCTGTTCTAATGTAATCCTTGAACAAGGGACACATGTACAGATTAAATCCTGACAGGGAAGTTGCATATGAAAAATATGTAACACTAAGAAAAGAAAAAAGAGCAACTCAATTATCCACGAAAATAAAAAGCAACTCAGACCACGAAATCTCAATAAAATGTCATGAAATCAATCAATAGTGATTCTAACTACTCTGTCCAAAGATTAGAATTAATTCAAACACTAAGCTTGTCAAATAGAAGTCTTTTCGTTGCACCATCCTTATAAAGATGTAGACATCCTTATAAGGATGTAGACATTCATTGCCATTTTCTTTCCGTTAAGTCACCTCAAAGACGGACAGTAACATGCCATCACCACAAAACTACAACCAGACATTAATAGCAATCATCTACTATCAATACCGACACTAACAAAAAGCCAAATAGACCTAAATGGCAACCTTAATTTTACAGTTACTGAAGGTGACGACACATTGTAAACCAATAAGAACTATAATCAGAACATCAATGATTATCACAATCCTAATATAAAACATAACTACTTTGTAAAAGCCAAAGCATTATATTTGTAAGGCCCTTACCCAATACTCACACAACTCCACCGCAACTCGAATCCTCGACCTCTACTCATATCCACTAGGCTACAATGTTAGAGATCACGATACAACCTTGAAACAAGAATACAAGGCATCAGGTTATGAATAAATGAAGTCTAAGAAAAGAAAACAAAGAATTATAAGCACTACCATTCCTATCTCATTCATCAATTACAAGTATTTGGATTTGAATTTTTTGTTTTTTCTTACTTACAAGCAATAGAGTTCAAGAAAAGTATAGCATTGCCGAAGAAACTAATAAAAATGCACGACCCAGATAACAAAAAATGAAAATAGGCGATAAAGTTACAAACTTTACAGAATCAGATCATACCCAATAGAGAAAAATGAAGTTGTTGTCAAGTACAGTGCTTGATCTTGGAATGGATAGCGTGAGTTATTAGTTTGATTTGACTGGTAAATAATACTGTAAAATCCTAGCATTTCCATTATTATTGAGGTTAATTTGTTGATGCTTATTTGATTTAAATATTTAATTAATAAAAGCATCCTGTCGCTATCCCAGCTAAATACAGGTAGGTGTCTTGTCGTACCCAAATTTTATTGTGATTTGTTTTTTTTTGACAGAAAATTTTGTTGTGATTGTGCGTCAAGAGTTGGCGTATCTACAGCTCTGCACTATATATATTTGTGTCTATCTAAATTAAGAATGGGACTTGGCAGCTGCGTATTAATTTTTTTTTTGTCAGGAGATGCGTATTAATTTTAAACGTTTAAAATACGTAAATTTTCTTTTAGAATTATAATTTCCCCATTATTTATATTAATTTTTTATGAAATTATATATTTCAAAAACATGATTAATAATTTTAGGGAAAAAAATATTAATTAGAAGACTTGTACCATTTTTTTATGAACTTTTAGTGTTCAAAAGACACGTTTTAATAGTTTTTTTAAAAAAACACACACATATATACACTTGTTACCTTCCTACTCTTCGATAAATAACGTAAAGGTAACAAAAATGATTCAACTTGTGATATACAAATCCTAGGAAATAATGAATGAGTCGTAATGTTTTGATATACAACATGGGAAGGTTATGTTTTTAGCCCAAATCCAAAAGGAAATAATGGGTCATAATGTGCGTCTCCTACACTCATTGGAAGTTGATCAACTGTCTTAAACCATGTAAAGGACAGCTTGCCTGTGAAACCATAATCACCAAACAAAGCATCTGCAATGCCTTGTCCTTCTGTTCCCGGAAGCCAAGCAGCTACCAGGGCATCCATAGTAGCAAGATATGGTTGAATCACAACAGGACGGCCAGTGATAAGGACAACAACACATTTTATGTTTTCACACACATTTGTGATTATGCTTGGACCAGGTTCGGGAATTGTCAAGTTTAGGCTGTCTCCGTTGGTCTCTGCGTATGGGAGTTCTCCAACTACAACAATTGCATAAGAGAATTGGTTGGACTTCAGAAAGTCTGTTTCGGGATATTCTTGATACACAATTTCAGTCTCTGAATCAATTGTTTTCTTTACCGCATTGAGGATTGTAGTGCCTGAGGAATAAAACACCATATACTTGTGAGAATAGCACTTGAATTCCTAGATAGTTACACTATAGTATGGAATACACTTTTTTCACTCAGATACATAATCAAGATTTGTGATAATAGTCAGTGACTTATCTAACATAAACACATACGAAAGAGGGAATGTATGTAAATGTACCAACTGTGACATTGCCATCAGATCCCTGCCATTTGATAGTCCACCCCCCACACTGGTATCCGATATTGTCAGCATGCTTACCCGCCACGAGTATTTTAGATGCCTTTTTAGGAAGCGGTAGCAATGGTTTGTATGCAGATTTCCCATTCTTCAGCAACACGAGAGATTTTCGTACAGCTTCCCTAGCCAGTTCTCTGTGTTCCTGTGTTCCAAGCACCAAGTTCCATGAGAAGATGAAAGGGTATTACAATGTAGTGAAATAAACTAGATAAGCACTGAAACTGATGAAACTAAAAGACTGACCTTACACCCAATGTATTTTGTCATGCTAAAGTCAGCCAGAGGTTTCTCGAATAGATCCAAAGCAAATTTCACCCGTAGAATCCTTGTCACTGCATCATCAATACGGCTCACGGGAATAAATTTATTCTTTACAAGGAAGGTAAGACCATCAATGAACTCTGTATAGTTATATGGTACCATGACCTGCAATTCAACAATGCCCACAACACATTCTAGAGTTGAAGATTTAAAATTTTCAGATATTTTTCTTTCAAAAAATTTATTGTTTCTGAATATATATAAAATTATCCCCAGAACTTCAGGAACATACCATGTCAATACCAGCACTGATTGCAGCCTCTATCGAATATGTGTAGTTTGCATGAAATGGATTAGTGATCCTATCTAGACCTTTATAGTCTGAGATGACAAACCCCTGGAGTAATTGACAACAAAATTATGCTTGACCTAAGACACTTAATAAAAACAAAATTAGAGGTTTACTTTAAAGCCCAGAGTGTTTTTGAGAAAACCATCAATTAGATCTCGATTTGCATGCATCTTGACTCCATTCCAGCTTGTATAGGAAACCATGACAGTAGCCACACCCTTAGCAATGGAATCATAATAAGCTGGCATATGAATCTTAAGTAATCCATTTCTGCTGATCACAGTGTTGTTTTCATTAAGTCCTTTGGTAGTTCCACCATCACCCACAAAGTGCTTCGCACATGCTGCAACTTTCTCCCTACATAAAAATGAATTCAATAGTTTATCACGAGTGTCCAAGTTGAAGAACAGTCTCCAATAGGTTTGTGTATTCTGCAAAGTTGTGGTTACCTTCCTGACATGAAAGGAAAACCCTTTTGAGATTTTGGAGGGATGTCTCCCTGTAATCCCGATATGAACTCAGTCATTGCTTGAACGATCTTGGGATCCTCACTGTAACTTTCATAACAACGACCCCATCTTGGATCTCTACAAACCTGTCCACCATTTATAATTAATAAAAATTTAGGATTCGTAGGAACATGATATCATTACTTTTAAAACCTCATTGAATCATTTACCGCAATACAAGGTGCAAAAGTATATGGTATGCCTGTCGCTCTGATTTCAAGGGCAGTTGCAGCTCCAATCTTTTTGACCAGTACAGGGTCTCTGCTCAATGGTGAAGAAAACATGCTCCATTAAACTAATTCATCATACTGTATGAAATTGACTAACTCGATATAACATGTTTACTCTTCACAACATCCTTTGCCTTTCAAGTGCATCTAATAGGTTGTAATTTATACTTAAAATGTGAATCTCAGTAATCCCTGCAAACTGAATATACTTGAGTTTTACTTTAGTATAAGCCACATAACATGAACCGCGTGCTACACTATTGGTTTTAGTTGTTAAAGCTATTTTGTTATTGCAACACACAACGCAGTCCAGTGAGAATATAATACATGTTCCAGCAGTTCAGGTTTAACTTTGCAGAAAGAAACATTAGTCAAATAGAGGGATAGAACTGAAATAGATTTCCACTCCTTAAAAACTAGCACATTTCCCTAGTTCCCTTTAGGTTCAAAACAACTGTGTAAGACGACTAAATGCAAAGACTTGCCTGGTAGCTCCTAAACCAACATTGTGCGGAAAGATTGTTGCGCCGTAAACACTATTATGGCCATGAACTGCATCAATCCCATAAATCATTGGAATTCCGAGTCGGGTTGATAGCGAACCCTTTTGGATCTCATTGACCATGTTGACCCAGGCCTCAGGAGATGCCCTTGGAGCTGGAACACTCCCTCCTTCACTAAGCACACTCCCTGTCAAGACCAGAAGTTTAAACATATTTAGTCCAGATACATCTACACTTCATAATTAAATATAAAATGGCCCAAACTTACCAATGAAGTAATTCTTCATTACATTAGTTTCAGCGACTTTTCTTTCTATCTGTGTCATTTGGCCAATTTTCTCGTCTAGGGTCATATGACTGAGCAGGTCATTTATTCTAGCACGTATCGGTTGGTTAGGATCTTTGTACTTGAAGTAAAACGATTGCCAAATGACAGACCAGCTAAATATAATTAGAATCCATATAACAAAAATCTTTGCCATTTTATGTCTCTTCAAATGGGAAAACGATATGATGTTACACATACTTGCAGACCAGAGAGTGGCACAACAAGTATAGTAGCTAACTAAGTATATATGAAATGAAGTGTAAAACTTGCAGAGTATAATAAGCAGATCAGAATTCAGAACAAATAGGGAAAGTTAGGAAGTTACAGAATAACCAAGTCAACAATACGGAACAACAGACTCTGTTTAGTTTTTGTTTACTCACAACGAGGTGACATCTAACATGGTGGGCACACATATTGCGGACAATATTGTATATATTTATACATAAATACACACACATCTCAACTTGAAGTATTAAAAAGACTATAGTTGTTTTTGTTTTTCACCAGGCATTTTAAAAAAACCAGAAAACTAATAAAATATTAATATATTGAAGCAGTGGTGGATCTAATCTGAATCAGAGGATACAGGAATATATCTTTAAAAGACGCTTAGAATAAGTCAAGTACACAGACGCTTTGACATTGTTAGACAAAAACAAGATCACGCGTTAAAATCTATAATAAGTATTCACACGCTATTATATTTTAAAATTGCAGGATTATTATGCAATCATGAAGTCAGAGGGCTTGTCCTTGTGTTCCTGGAAGCCAAGCAGCTATGAGGGCATCGACAGTAGTGAGATATGGTTCAATCACAACAGGACGTCCAGTTATTAGGATAACAACACATTTTATTGACCAGGCTTGGGTATTTTACGTTAAAATTTTAATATTTTTATTTAATATGCTTTATTTTGTTAGAAATTAATTTAGCAAATGAATCTAACAGCTGGTTCCCGAAAGTATTTGACATGATTCGTTATTTCTCATTCAAAAACATTGACTCTGTAAAGATTAAGAAATCAAAGAATTAAAAAGCTAGTTGGCTTTGAAAGCGAATCATGTAGCAAGGCCAAATCCAAATGGTCATAATCCGAGTCCCCTACATTCATTGGAAGCTGATCAACTGTCTGAAACCAAGTATGTGGAAGCTTTCCTGTAAAACCATAGTCCCCAAATAAAACATCTGCAAAGCCTTGTCCTTCTGTTCCCGGAAGCCAAGCAGCTACCAGGGCGTCGATGTTAGCAAGATATGGTTGTATCACAACAGGACGTCCAGTGATTAGAACAACCAAACATTTTACTGACCCACAAACATTCTTAATAATGCTCGGACCAGGTTCTGGAATTGTTAAATTTAAACTATCTCCATTGGTCTCTGCATATGGGGGCTCTCCCATTACTACAATGGCATAAGAAAACGTATGAGACTTGAACAGGTCTGCTTCGGGACTTTCTTGATACACTACTTCAGTCTCTGTCAAATGTACTTTCTATGGCACTGAGGATTGTGGTTCCTGAACATGAAAAGGTCATTTAGGTTTTTACCAACTTGCATTGAAATTGTTATGACAAAAAAAATACTGTCACACTGTAAATATACCAAGTGTGATATTGCCATCTTGTCCTTGCCAATCAATTGTCCAGCCGCCACACTGATATCCTATATTGTTAGCATGTTTTCCAGCTACAAGTATTTTTGGCACCTTTTTAGGTAGGGGTAGCAAAGGCTGATCTGCAGATTTCCCATTCTTTAAAAGAACGAGTGATTTTCGTACAGCTTCTCGTGCCAGTTCTTTATGCTCCTGTTCAACAGTTACACGAATAAGAAGATACTACTGTCTACTGCCTTGACCTTGTGGTAAGAAGATCGAAAGTACTTACATTTATAAAACTTGGACAACTGTCTTACCTTACTCCCTAGATACTTCACCATGCTAAGATCAGCCAATGGGTCCTCAAATAGACCCATAACAAACTTGACTCGTAGAATTCTTTCCACTGCATCATTAATTCGGGTCATTGGAATAAACTTATTTTTTACCAGGGCAGATAAACCATCAATGAATTTTTCATATGCTTTTGGCACCATGATCTGCACATTGCACAGAACAATTAGATGAATATGGAGAGTTTTAGTCTTGTACATTAAATTGAGATTTTAGAATGCAAATATAAAGTACTTTTAAGGAGAAAGCATAGAAATACTAATAACTGACCATATCAATACCAGCATTAATTCCAGTCTCAATGGAATATGTGTAATTGGCATGAGGCGGTGTAGTTATCCTGTCAATGCCTTGATAATCTGAGATGACGAATCCGTGCACAAGTCATCAAGATAATTCAAAAACAAATTTGATCTGAACTACATTTCAATCTTAATTGTAAGAATTTAACTTACTTTAACGTTTAAATTATTCTTGAGAAAATCAGTGATGAGATAAGATTTGCGTGCATCTTTACTCCGTTTAAGCTTGAATAGGAGACCATAATTGTTGTTACACCCTTTTCACAGCATCGTAGTAAGGTGCCATATGAATTCTGAGCAATCCATTCTCGCTTATCAAAGTATTGTTTTCATTAATGCCTTTGTTGGTTCCACCATCGCCCACAAAATGCTTGGCACATGAGGCAATTTTATTCCTATGTAGAATATGAGAACAATTATTGTTCAGAATATTTTAACACAAAGGTGATAAACTGATAATAGATCAAAACCTACAGTTTGGTGAGTAATATTTGAATCTTACTTTCCGGAAACAAAGGGAACACTTTTTTGTGAATCAGCAGGAATGTCTCCTTGTAATCCTGGTATGAACTCGGTCATTGCTCTAACAATATTGGTATCTTCACTATAGCTTTCATAACAGCGGCCCCATCTTGAATCTCTACAAACCTGTCATACCATATATTAGAAATGAGGCAAAAAGGATTTAGGCTAGCAGTAGTTTTAGGACTTAGATAATATAGCTCTGTTTTAGGACTTGAATAATATTGCTCTCCGAATCGATTCAATTACCGCAATACAAGGTGCAAAAGTATAAGAAATGCCCGTGGCTCTGACTTCAAGAGCAGTTGCAGCTCCAATCTTCTTGACCAATACGGGGTCCCTGCTTGAAATGAGAATAAGCAGTTACAAATAAGAAAGTATCCATGGCACTATAAAATTTATATATATTTCGTGGCAAACTACTAAAAGATCATTGAAATTTAGACTAATTAAGTGCGTGCATGCGTGCTTGTGTGCACGTTGGAAATACTGATGATATATTTAAAACAATAGAACTTATTGCCTTGTAGCTCCTAAACCAATGTTGTGAGGAAAAATTGTTGCTCCATATGCAGTGTTGTGACCATGAACAGCATCAATGCCATAAATCATTGGAATCGCAAGGCGGGTAGATAGTGAACTCTTTTGGATTTCATTCACCATGTTGACCCAGGCCTCAGCAGATGCTCTTACTCCAGGAGCACTCCCTCCTTCACTTAACACACTCCCTACATTATGCATGTCATGGACACCGAAAACACAACTGATTAATATCTACATTATACATGCATGTATTACAGAAATAATTGAAATCATATAATCATCACTGTATAAAGGATGGTATTGACGTAAATCTTACCTATGAAGTACTTGGTCATGACCTCTGGTGATGCTAGAGTTCGTTCAATCTGTGTCATTTGGCCTATCTTTTCCTCTAAGCTCATCCGGCTCATAAGATCATCAATTTGAACACTTATTGGCTGCTTCGAATCTTTATATATCATGTAATCTGATTCTCCCATGACATTCCAACAACATGCAATTACTAGAACCCCTATATAAATTGCAGAATTTCTTGCCATTGTATCTCCCACCTCTAAGTTGCGAAATAAATTTATATGACAATCTTGTACTGTTATTGCAGCCATGAATAACATATATATAGGAACATATGACATATCACAAACAATTTTTTAATTTGTAAATTTTATTGGATCATACTGTATATGCTTCATCATAGATGCTGCCATTAGCAAAGACCTTGAATAACTATAAACTTGTATGATATTTGATTAAATATTACAGAGTTTTGTCTTCGCTAAATAATCTTAAGAATCAAATTTATACTTGCAGTATACATTAACAAAGATGAATTTGTAGTACTAGTCAAATAACAGAAATTAAGTGTAACAATTGTCTGTCAACTAATGAAATAAATGACGAAACTAGGCGTCTACAATGTTAAACCACAACTAGAATAATCTCGTTTGTTTCAGTAAGGATTAATACGAAAGGACAATATGTGTAGAAGACACTTTGACAATTAGTTGGGTTGATCTTTTCAAAGATATGGCCCAATGTTAAAACCACAACTAGAATAATCTCGTTTGTTTCAGTAAGGATTAATACGAAAGGACAATATGTGTAGAAGACACTTTGACAATTAGTTGGGTTGATCTTTTCAAAGACATGGCCATTTTTGTCAAGTTGACCAGGGAATCTCCGATCTCTCTCCTCCGTCCGGCCTGCATGGGAAGTTTTGGACAAGTGCATTATGTTTCTGGAAATCAAACTTAATTTAATAATATAATTTTAGTAATATATTTTGGAGACTTTTCCTGTGTTCTGTTTTATATCTTTTTATTATATATATTTATTACCAACTTCACACAATATTTTTGCAATTTTCTATATATAGAACTCCACTCTTTGATATTCTTGCAAAAATAAGGTAGGAAAAAATATCCAATTCAACATGAATCAACTATTTTTTTAACATGCAGTTGTTAGTTTGCACGAACGTAACTTTTTATATATATTAAAAAAAATTGCAAATCGTTTTTTTTTTACTTTTACAAAAGAGAAAAAAAAATCCTAAAACCGTTCTAGGGCCTAAATGGCTTCTTAAATTCTTGTTCTGGTGTTTCATAATTAGTCATATACATATTTAGTTGACAGTATTATTCTAAAAATCGGTGATTAATCGTGATTAATTATTGATTAATTCATATTCGGTAACTCATTGAACTGATTAAATTCTTGACTATTCAATTAATCATTCCGATTAATCCCTAATTTATCCGATTAATCAATATTTCATACTTTCAACGACTAAATCTGATTCGCGCTTTTTACAATACTGGTTGGCAGTACTCATATTTGAAATTGCTCTTGTAATTCTTAAAATTGTTCAATTTCAACAAATATGTATATGATCTTATGTCACGAATATATTAAATGATATTTTAGAGGTGATTTGGTTGCCTACTCAATACTTGGCTACAACTATTTGTACTTCTCGAAATATGTTTTGGTAATATTGTTTGGTTGAATAAAATAAGGGAAATGAAACTTCTTTAAACATGGAATATCCATAATATATAATATATGGGTAACCCTTGGTCATTTAAAATTTCTATGAATCTAAATTCCTATATTAACAACTAAACAAATTTTCTCATTTTCTATTAATTTTAAGTGTCAAATAGTACTTCCCGTATAGGAACTTAATTCCTACGTACAACCAAACAAGCACCGGGTATTTAAAAAAAATATTCGTAAACATAACTTGAAATTACGGGTAATTTAAAGTCACACCAGTGATTTTATTCCAACTTTCTATTTTCTTTGTTAATATAAATGTGACTTGTTAAATAATTTTTTTATACATATTACAAATGTGTATGCTAACCTGTATCCTGTAAACATTCAAGCACTTCCAAGCTCTCCATCTATGTTAACAAGTAATTAGGAAGGGCAATACAGTTGGGGCCTCTCACAAAACTCAATCTTTTGAAGTGAACAATTGACTCTGCAAATCATCATTTGTTATTGTTTTCGATGTGTGATTGGCAACTTGAGACTCCAGTTCGACAAAACGTCTCCATGTCGACGACCGTGTACATTTTCCTTAATTTTGTATCGTTGTATGTCTCTTACCTTCCGATTCATGCATGTATAACCATCGGTGGATGAGAAAATTTATTTGGAAAAAATCAAAATATACAATTTTTAAAGCTAATTTATACTAAATAATCAAAATATTACATTGAAAGTAAGTGACTACGTACATATATAGTTTAAATTACAGCTTATCATGCTAATGAAGTTAAATTAGTAACTATATAAGAAAAAGAATATTAGCAGACCTAAGATTTTCCAAAGCATGTGGTGACCTTGTAATAATAGCATCTCCAAGAATTTTCTACTCTTTATATCTATTTACTATCTATTTATATTTTATTCATATTTAAACTCTAAGAAAAAGTGAGGAAGAAATTAGAGAAAATAAATATTTTATTAATAAATATAAGTTAATAATCATGCACAAAATCTTAAAATTGCGGATAGAAAAGAGTTTCTCAACTTTTCAAAAAATCTCTAAAACTTTAATTCACGCATAATTCTTTATTTTTTAACTTGAAAACCTAATTATATAAAAAATCTTTTCGAGATACTCTAAATCCGTTGTTGTGTATAACTGTCAATAATTCGTATGATATAGCTGTAAGCATATTAACAATTATTTTGGCGAGGACAATTTTTAGTATGACAATAAACAGAAATAATTTTTGACAAGTTTACTACACTTTTTATATTATATTTCTTCCGTTTTATAATTGTAGACAGTTGACATTTCAAAAATCTAATTAACTAATTTCGATCAATAAATTATATATCATACAATTAATATAAAACTTTAAAAATATTAGCTAATCTATTTTAATAAATAATCTTTAGATTTATAAAATTATAAATAAATAATTTTTATTTAATAATAAAATTTAGGTCAATTTAACTTTAAAAAAAATTATCAAGGAATTTTTTTGGGTTAACTATAATACATATGTTAACTTAAATAACCGCTTGCATTTAAGGAATTTATTTTCTAATATCCCTTGACCTTTACCTTCTGTACGTACGTAATAACAACCCCAACAACATTCACATTTTTCAAAGAAAATTATATTTAGAAATGATGGCTAACGAGGCATATTCTACATAATAAAATCAGTAGTATTTAATGATTAAGTAGATTAGATATATGTTAATTTATTAATTCGATCATAGTATTAGGAGCTTGTCGCTTTTTAAAACCATGACACAAAAACTTGAATCAGTTGCTTGCTAAGTTTGCACAAACAAATTGTTGCAGACTTGTTTGTGAGCTTACTTAACAGACCGTTTGATAAATTAATTTTGTAAACAAGATAAAGCAGTAAATGTAATGTGTTTTCAAGAACTTCTCGAGTCCTAACTAAATTCGAAATCGCCCTTCCCTTATTTGCTCAGTGGTGCAGATGTGGTCTTGGCTCAGCACAACCATATATATACAAATATACATACATTTTTTTACATTCTTCTTTAATGTTTATATATATATTCTATTATTGGCAAAAAATAAATAAATTCAATTCCCAAGAAAACTAAATTTAAAAAAAAAATCGAGACATTTTTACTAACTTACATGTGCCCATATATTTAATTTTATGTATGAATACCTTATAGAAATACTATCCAACTACCAACATTTCGTAATATGCACCGTAGTGGAGAGATACTAATATTAATTTTGTTCTGAAACCTAGAAAAAGCTTTTGTGTGTGGGTTTGAACAGTACCACTACAAGTCAGATCTGAAATAATAGTACGACTGAGAATATCAACAAAATATATATAGTACGTACGGCGGAAAACAAACTAATGTCACTTGTTGATATGTTTGTTGAAACTTGAAAGAGGAGGCCGGCCGGGGAGCTAGAGATAGACAATATTATAAACACACTCTTTCCATGTACACATATATGCACAAGAGAAGGGGAGCTTGCTAGCTAGCTAGAGAGGTATATACAATATAAAGCTTATGCATATTCATATACATGTGTTATGCCTATAGGCAAGTATATATAACAGTATATATATGTATAGATCATATAAATAATTCCATCGAGCTAGCTAGCTACGTCATATACATGTGTTATATGTATAGATCATATAAATAGATCATATAGATCACATAGATTTTGGTTTTAGGTTAATTTGTTTTAGATCTTGTATAAGCTTAATATATATCTCAATTAATTCAAGTAGCTAGATCATCATGAGATTCACAAGTCACAACTCAACAATAACGGAACTGGCCGGGATCTATATATATACACACACACACTAGACATCACACAATACTTCCATTTTATGGAGCAAAACAGATAAAACTTGATAAAAAACGTACTTTTGATAAACGCTATACGCACGCCAATTAAGCTAGGGATAGATAAGTAGAGTAAGATACCTTTTCTTTGGTTAGAACGTACAGCTTTATATATTACGTAGGTGCAGTGCAAATGAGAAGAGGTTAGTGTGAAGAATGAAGCCTGGTCCGAGATCTATCCATTCATATGTGTTACATTAATTTTCAGTCATGTATATATTTATATATATATATATAGCTGGAAGATGTGTATACATACATGTGTCTGTGTGCGCGTGTGTGAAGAAAAACATGAAATTAAAGGATCGATCTTGGATCAAACTTCATTCTAAACACCCCTTTTCCTTTCTTCAAGAAACTCGATCTCTAGCTAGATGCATAAATCTCTCCCCCTCTCTCCCCCTCTCTCTCTCATAGCTAGGCTAGCTATATCTATTTGTAATGCTGTCGCAGGCACTCAAGTTTTAAAACTTGTACCCATCACTTGAACAAACATTAAATTGTGAAAGAGAGAAAATGTTTAGAGAGAATGAAAGAGAGAGACAAGGACACTTGTGTTCTATAACAAATAACCCATATATATATATATATAATACTCAAACGCCCAACAACATGAAAATCAAATACATGTGGAAATAAAATACTGATATATATCATGACCTGATACGACTCATAGGCAGGTCAATATATATATATATATATATATATATATTACATAGCATACAAATCTCTCCCTCTCCCTCTATATCTATCTATCTCTTACCTAGCATAGAAATCTCTCTCTCATGTGTGTGTAAAAAGTAAAGCTGGTGGGTTTTCAGGTGATGGGATGGTGGTGTTTTTGTTTTTAAGCAAATACAGTATTCCACTTTTGCCTGCCTGCCTTCTTCTTCTTTTTTTAAATAAAAAACGTTACTTTTTTTTAATCTAATGTAATAAATTGAATGTAAGTGCTACAATACAACTAAAATAAGCGTAAACTAATCCTTAATTACTATTTTCTCACTATAGTTTAAATTCGAATTATTTGTATTTAATATTGTGTAAATATACAATGATACTTACAATAATCTTTTTAATTTATATAAAGTATAGTTTCCCTTAATTATATTCAGTTTTATTTTTTAGTATTATGATTTTATGTAATAATATATAATTTTTAAAATTTTAAAATCTTATTTTATATTGATAATTTTATTTAAAATTATTTATTGATATCTTTGAGACAAACACTTTTCATTTACTTTCCATCTATTTTTCGTAGGGAGTATATAAAATATTATATTTTTATACAATTCATGTTGCATAGTTTATCTTCCTATAAAAAAATTTAAAAAATGTAAATTCATTTATTCGTCATAACTTAAATATAAAGTTGATTATTATAGTTTTTCCTCAACCCACAAGGGCATAGGTATGTGTCTATGCTTATAGCTAATATACAGAAGAGATTAGGAAATTTTAAAATACATCTTAAGTAAGTGATATGTCGGAATTTATTTGTGGGGGGTATTTTTGTAAAATTAGAATTTATTTAAAATTTTATTAATATATTATTATTTTGTACTAATAATAATAAAATTTTGGATGAGTTTGACTCTAAATTTCTTAATATTAGAGGAAGAGATATTATTGAAAATAATTAATAAAAAAACAAAGAAGACATTAAGTAGCAGACACAAATCAAATTTACTCCCGACATATTTGACAAGGGAATTGGTCCTAACCAGGTTGAGCAACCCCCTGTTCATTTTCGGTGGATAGGAAAAAAACATAACTAATCAAGTGCCCGTAGATTATGTGACCCTTAAACATTAAATTGACATTTTAACCCTATTCTTTTGAGAAAAATAAAATTTTCTTTTTGCAAATATATTGAACATTAAAAGACTGTCAGTGTACGTGACCTTAATAATTTTGTCAATATATAACTTATATTTAATAGTTGTTAAAAATTATTTTAAAATTGTCTTATAATAACAAAGTAAGACATATCTTATTTTGTTTCTGCATTCCGTAATTGTTAAAATAATAATTATGCAAATTAGTCAAATACATGTTTTCTATTTTGGCTGGGATAAGTGTATATATACAAAATTGTCAAATTTAATAATTTTTCTTCATGTGCCTTAATTATTTTTTATTATTTAAAATATTTAATAACTAATATAGTTAAATTAATTTAAAAATAATAATTATGATTTCGAAAAATAATTATATGGATTATTAGTTAGAAAAAAAATACTATCATAATAGATATATAATTTGTATTAATTTTAAAAATAAAAATTACAATAATAATATAATTTCTAGTATTTATAAATTGAAAATATTATAAATAATAATTCTCTTCAAAGCATATCATGAGTTTGGTCATGACGCAAGTTGTTGATTATGCACATAAACTAATATAAATAAAGTAAAATTATATAATTGATGTTGGATAAGTAAATACAAAGCAATAAAAAGAAGAGAATATTTTTTTGTAATTTATAAAAGTTTGCATTTTGCGGTTTGAATTATTTAAAAAAATTATAATTATTTGGCTGAGATAAAAAAGTTAAAAGTTTTTTCATTAAAATCTATTTAAATGACTATTACGAAATATTTTTATTTTATAATTTGAATGTATTTTAAAAAATAATTAGTTTTTCTTTGTTAAGTATAAAAAATAAAAAAGAAATAAGAATAATAAAGTTCTTGAGATTGATGTCAGACAAATTATCAAGATTTAAGTATTTTTTAATATAAAATAGTAATAATATTTTTATAATTGTATATAATCTTTATGAATATAATAATACCCTCGTATATTTATATAATTTTTTTATTAATCTCGAAAAAATTATACCATATAAGATAAACTCAAGAATATTAATTCAAAAACTAAATTACATAAACAATTAGTTAAAATAAAAAATATATATCCTTAGATCAAGATGTAAATAACTTGTACAATCTCCATCTAAATCATGAAATTACTTTGTGTTAATAATATTATAAATATATTGGGTTATGGGCCTAAAATATATATATGTATTAAATATAATTTACTTATTATAATACGGGTACTAATTATATACATATTTATGTTAAAAAAATTTTACTTTTAAAACCCAATTAATATTTATTATAACATGGATTTTCGTCGGTCTAAAAAATAATAATGTATTAGATATAATTTTACTTATTATAATAGGAACCCTAATTATATACATATTTATATTAACCAAGATTTTATTTTTTAGACTCAATTATATATTTATTATAACACGGTTCCAAATTATAATATATTTATATTAAATAGAATAAATTTATATAAAATAAGAGAACACATAATATTAACATGAATTCTTAATATTATAAAATTTTATATTAAATATCAATAAAAAATTAATCAAAAAATTAATTTATTTAAATATTAATTATCTCGTACTTTATATACATAGTATTTTAAAACTTAATCAAATAAAAATAAACAAAAAACCATTAAAAGTTAAAAAAACACATCATCGAGACAAAAAAAATGTCGGTAAACCGACTAAAGTTTTGAAACCAAAGAGTACGAGACAAAACTCAACTGCTCTACTGCTACTTTTACTGCAACTCTTCAGTTGTTTTATTATATTATTATTATTAGGCCACAAAAAGTGGGTCTCCTAGTTTTTAACTGATTCCGACGACAAGAAGCTATATACAGCTATAACATCACGGTGTAAAAGTCATTTCCAGCTATATATTACTGGTATAAAGTAAGATATTAAGGCTGCATTCTTTGTTAGAAAAATCAGATAAATGTTTGATAAATTTTTTTAATTTACGTAAATTTTGAGATATAATATATATATATAATAATGTTTTTGAGAAGGTTTGATGATAAAACTTGTAATTAATTTCTACAAAAAGCTGAAAAATAGTTTTTTTCAAAAGTAGGGGGACTTGTTTTCTATAATAGCAGTTTTTAGGCCAAAAATGTTTTTCCAGAGATCAATTTTTAAATTTTACCAAATACATTTCTTTCAGCAAAAAATTGATGTAGCTTAATATCAAACGGGGCCTAAGAGGATCCTCCTGGCCAATATTAAAAAATAATTAATTATTATATTATAAATTTAAATTGTAGTTTTTAATATAAAAATAAATTTATTGTCTTATATATAATTTTAAAATGACACTAGATGTATTAAAATTAAACTAATTTTTTCATTCAACTTACTTTAAATTTAAATACATAATTATATTAACCAATATTGTTTTAATTTGTCATTGTTTATCCATTTTATCATTTAAAGGCATATATAACAATTAGAGTTATATTGATACTTTTTTTTATATCTAGCATTAAGTATTATTTGTTTTGTAGTAAGTATAGTACTTCAATAAAGTTATGTTTTATAATCCATGTTAATTTATAAATATAAGATTACAATGCACGGGTTTGATTGATATTTAAATAATTATTTTCTTATTAATATTTAACAAAAAAATGTATTAAATTTTTGTATATTTCAAAACTATGTTATAGTGGGTGATAGAGGGACTTTTTTCTCTTTTTTTAAAAAAAAAGGATAATCAATTCAATAATAAAAAATCATGCAACATCTACAAATAGAATCGAAATTTAACAAACGCTTAATCATATTGATTCAATCAAGAAGAGGCAACCAAACGATTTTTTGAATATGTTATGAATATATGTAATTGTTTTGGTCCAACTGTTTTGAGCAATATGTGATCCCATAAAATATCACTAAATCAAATTCATGAAAATCCTGCATATCCCGACATAAAGAATACCAAAACAAAGCCAAACTCTCACAAGAAAAGATTAACAAAATTCAAAAAATTGAGAGTTTATTGAAGAAAAATAAAAGATTAATCAACAAAAACGAAAGAAAAAAATTGGATTGGAATTTTTAACCGGTGAAAATGATGAAATATTAAGGGCGGTGGTTCAAGAGAGACGTAGGGTTTAGCACCGAATACAAGTTATAAATGGATACAGGAGAAACTTATTATTTGATAAAATGGAAAGGAGAATCAGAAGTGAAAAGGATGCGGATGTGATTAGTAATCGAATATTTTGTCTTTTAAAAAAATGAGATTAGATATAAATAAGCATATTATTGGTTGGTATAATCTGTAACATTTATTCAATATTCTGCACATAAAAATTTATATAGAGAAGATGGACAAATATTCTTGGCTTTAGCATCTCTGGTATTTTTTGAGCTTATATATACTACTATGATTATAATTAGATTAGTATAACATAAGTGCTAGTAAATGACTAATGAGTGCGATTGTAGGGTTTATCATCAATTATAAATACATATCCTAAAGCAAATTAAAAAACCCCTATTTTCGGATGATTATATATTTAAAATGATTACATATTGCATATTAACAATATTAGATACAAGTTTTTTTTAAATAAACATTTTTTTGTAGACGATACTTCAAATATTAGATACATAATTTTTCAAATAATTTTTTTTTTGTACAAGCTTTCTTTGATGTACTCGTACGAGGATCAAGTTATTGGTCTAAAAACAACCATGGTTATTGAAATGAGTTAAATAACCGATATACATTAATATCTTCTTATTTTTGAGACCAATTGAAAACACAGGGCCCCTGACATTTGTAATTTTTCTTTACATTGTTATGTGCTGTTTTCACCAGAAAGCCCCACCTAAACATTAACGAAAAAGACAGAAAGAAAAGCTGAGATGATTATTGCATACATTATTATTTTCTCGACTAAACCTGTCCTGTGTCTCACTTATAAAGTGTTGCAAATTATATGACTCTCAATGACCATAGATTTCAACAAGTGTTCTAATCACTCTACAGTCCCCACCCACTTTCACTTTTATGGGGGCATGCATTATTCGGTTCTTCTTTATGGGTCCAAACTCCAAACCCTTTTTATTCACTAAATTTCTAAATGTATATACAAACTGAAGGTTTTGTGGCTAATCGTCCACTAATTCCTTTCTTATTCACTATAAAAACATCATCCTCGTTCTTGCACGTTCTTCTCACCTGTGAAGAACAATTAGGACCGTAGATATTATAAACCAGAGATTAAAACGTACCACCTCAACTGGATAGAAACCGAACAAAATGGGAACAATATTAAGGGAAATAGCTACCTTGTGAAGTTAGAAAAAGGTGGGTGCATGCTATCTGTCAATTTAAAACAGGAAGTTAGGAAAGAGAATGTATCCCAGATAAAGTGACCCATCCTTCTATTTTAAATTTAAACAGTCTGTCAAGACTGGTTCTTAACAAGTTTAACATGGCTGTAGAAGCGCTTAAGGTCCTTCATAGCCTTTTCTTCAATCTGAATTGAGCGGATCGACGAGGGTACATCAACCTCCGGCTTGAACCACTTATTAGAAACAGCAGCATCTGACAGACATCCCGGGTTAGTATTTACAGAAAACCCAGTAGTTCTTGTCTTTGGGCTGTGAGCCAAACTTTGCTGCTGCTTTCCATGCTTCAAGACAAACAAAGAACAAACAACTCTGAGCAGGATTACTTGATAAAGAGATCATAGATGCAACTGCTGTGTGTGGCAAGTATGACTGTATGAGTGAGGGACAGATGCACAAGTGGTGTGCAGTGCGCTGTATGGCGCGCGCGCACACACACACATGAGGGACGTAAAATATTCAAATTACGATATCATCCCATATGTTACATGCTCAAACAAGTAGGATGATAAACAATAGGAGGTCAGATAATAATGGGAGGCAGAGACTGCTTTAGACACCAATGCAGATGTCTGATTGGTGACAATAAAGGTGATTGCTAAGTAGTAAATAAGACTTAAACACTTGACATCCTAACAAGAACATAGATTAAGAATATGTAACCAGAAAACAACTATACAAAGTTGTTTCGATAGACTGTCACTTCGTTGCAATAGCAAAGATACCTAACACCCTAAGCTGGGGTACTATTACTTCTGAGAAACTTCTGACTGTTCACCTTTTAAGGGTATAGGCGAGCTTTTACTTGGGGAAGGGCGACAAGCTGACAGTTGTGCTAAACTAGTACATACAAACTCTTATTGATCATCGTCAGTTTCTAAAAAAACGTTTAGGAACACTAATTTTGTCTACATGCATCAATGAGTATACACACAGAGAAACAGATGGGATTAAATTGCCATACCTGTTGCCATTGGATGTCCCTTAGAGATGGGCGGCAAATTAGAGGTGGAGTCCCTGAAGAAGCCCAAGGAGGGGTTCCTTTTTCTCCATCAGGTACCTGAGATGTCCCACTAGGGGGAACCATGGGTATCGGAGTGGAAGGCAAAAATGAACTCAGTAAAACCTTCCCCCCACTTTTACCATCCAAAGGATCTTCTACTTGATCTTTGTACCTAGAAGTCTTACATTCCTTAGTTTTACTCTGTTCATCCTGTATATCACGAAGAGAGGTGCGTCCCTCTGATATTTTATTACCGCCCCATGCAGGGCCCTCAACTTTGAGGGTTGGTCGTGAAGGAACCATAATTTTTGGAGAATCATCAAGAGCTCCACTCAGAAACATAGAGAGCCCGCCTTTTTTCTTTTTCTTTTTTGTCAAGGTAGGTGGAGAAATTTTGCTTGGCATGTTTACATAACCTTTCTCAATGAAGCTTTCCTCGCTGCTGACTTGCTTAGTGACACTTCCCTCAAGCACTGCATCCTCCTATGAGTAGACAACTCTTGTTAAAAAATAAATCATGCGATGTTGCTGACTAACCACGCTAAAAAAATTATTTAACTTGAAACTAGGAGTAGATAGAAAAAGTTATCTAAAAATCCTCCCAACTCCCATGCTTGTATGGTAGTGAGGTTTCCTATAGATATAACTGGCTTGAATGAACTATTATCAATTCCCTGAAATTATGGCATTGTGAAAGTAGGACATGACTCTTGAAGACAAATTTTGATCAATTTCTATCATAAAATTCATAATATATGATCAACAGAAGGAATTAGCATGGTACAAAAATCTACTTTAAAAGCACATAAAACTAAGTAGGAGCGGTTATTAAACTAGGAACCAAAACCAAACGTTAAAATACAACACATAAATGTAACAAACTGCCACATGTCAATTTTGGGCTTGTTTTGAATCCATATACAAATTAGATTGGTGCGGTTCAGTTCGGTTCGGTTTTCACTAAAAACTAAAATTTTAACCAATTTAAGTAGTTTTTAGAACTACAAACCACTACCAAACCAAAAACCATTGGTACTTTTTTTGTGACGTTTAAATTTCCAGTTTGTTTTGTGTGCATTCCCAGAATTCAGACCAAAACTAATATGCTTAAAATTGGCTAAAAATAAATAAAATTATTCAGGTAGGTTCAGAATTTCAAATGGCAATTTTAAATAACATTTAAAGGTATTTGACAGAATATTACAAGGAGATAACATGCTAAGATTGGATGAGAGAATCTTACCCTCTGTTTTGACTGAGATAAATCAAGAGGGGAGAAACCCTTGACATGGTTTGGTTCAAAATGGATCCCATCATTTCCAGACAGTACCTCCGCCTCTACTACCTTATGTTTACTTTTTCTCCTCTGTTTTCTAGATGCCTCCACCTTTTTGTTGCCTTTTCCATCGGAGGAAATTGGGCGTGCCGCTACTGTCGAGATACTGCTAACTGGCAAACCAAGTTCAGCAAGTGAGCTCTCCAATGACGACCTTGTTTGAAGCTTGGCAATCTGCTGGTCATCCAGGTGAAATCCATTTGCCTGCTTCTCTTCAAGAATTTCAATCTGCTGCAACTTCTTTCTGAGAGCTCGGACTTGTCTGCAAATGCCTTGATTCGCATCTTCATCAGGGTGAAGAAAGTTGTCTAATCTTTGATATTTATCTTTCATTGAGGTTAACATTTTGTTGTGGTTGTCGCAAGTCCTTGGAAAATCATCCTTATTATCCTCTTCTTCACTGTTAATTATAGCAGGAAAAGTAGCTGTAGGTGTTGGAAGCCGTCGGTAACTCCATAATTCTGATGACTTTGAATCCCGTGATTTCTCAAGAGATGCTAAGATATCCAATGAAGCAGTAGCAACAGCATGCGTTGAGACTGTAAGTATATAATCAATGTTGCGGATTACAATATCCTGGGGTAGGTTTCAGAATAGATTTGATAAGCCGGGGTCTAATCAAATGTCATTAGAAACAATGATGAACTTTGAATGCGGAATACTGTATCAATTTATGTAAAGAATAAATGGAGATACAGGCACGATATTATTACTTTTTTGGTAAATGACTGCAGTATATTCATTTTTTTTCTTTTATTTGGTAATCAGTAAAGTACATTTTGCTGCATAGTATGCACAACTAATGAATAACTGAAGTAACATCTGTAATAATTAGATCAGAATATAATTAGTTTCTAAGAAATAATATAAGTTCTACCAGGGGAATCAGTTGTTAAATACAAACCATCGTCCAACCAGTATGCTTGATGAACTGAAAGACGCATACTACTATGCTTTTCTGCAGAGTGACGCCTAATAAGATCTTACATATTACTCTTATACTTTCTCTCTTGATTTTCATTTTTATATCTATCGTCCTAATTACCTTGAAAAACATGCATCTAGTTTCTTCATTAACAAAATGTACTGCCCTATTCTTGAATGTGTGTGTGTGCGGGCAAGCACCCGTGTGCAGGTGTAAAAGTTTGCAAAGTGCATATTTCTCCAGCACCTCTGATAAATGGGTTTGGTAAGAAAAAGTGACACCGAAAAGCTTGGATATATTATGTCAAGTAGAAGTATGTACAGAGTACAAATACTATAACAGTATCTACAAGAGGAAATTCAAAATCAAGGACATGAAATAGGCCATTGCAATATGTACCTCACAGTGCTTCCTCAAATCATCTGCTCCAAGTGAATCAGCGATCTCAAGCATTTGAATTGCACTATGAGGCTCCACCAAAAACTCTGCTGCTACTTTCTCACATAGGCTTTTCAAGCTCGGAACAGGCATGGTCCCAGCATCCTCCTTTTGCATGGTAATTGGGGCATTATCGGTATCCACATCATCATAAACAAAATTTTCCTCTAATTCTTCCAGTTCATCATCAACCTTCAGCTTACGATTCTGAGAATGATGGACAACACTGGGAGGGTAGGTGGGATGATAGAGAGAACTAATAAACAAAAGATGCGTCTCTCCAACTGAAACTGAAGACGCTTTTTTTGCACCATGCAACCGCGTAGCAACAGGTTGCTCATCCTTACCCTCCTTGCCATCCCACCTATAAACATCACCAGTAGCAGTTATGGCGGCGGTCCAATACTTTCCAGCAGAAATACCAACCATAGTCTTTCCACAAAGCGAATACAGCTACCCGGAAAGAAAATATAGAATACACATGAGACATTTCAGTTAGCCAATAGATACATTCAGATACAAATACACAATCAGAAAGAACACCAGAACCTATACCTGTCGACATCGTAGATTAGGATCTGACGACAACCAACAAAATAGTGCCCCGTCATCAGTAAGAGCCATGCTATGTACCATCCCAGCAGCTATAGAAACTACATGAAGCCGTTCTGTACGATGAAACTTTAATGGTGTGCTTCCAATTTTTTTAATATTTCTAGCTATCACTACACGCCTTGGAGTAACAAGTCGATGACCCCAAGTAAACACCTGTTAATTGAACAATTTAGAGAGACGTAGTAGCAATGGCATACCTGATACTGATAGAAATAATACAATAGTTACTAATAAATCTATTTGACTAATCAATACCTCTCCATCAACTCCTAAAACAATTGTGTGATTTTTAGCTGCTGCAACTCCAACAAAAACTTTTCCTTTCAAGTATTCAACCACTCTTGGAGTGTAATTCCAGCCTGAGTTGGAAGTTCCATAACCAAGTTGGCCATTTTTATTGCATCCCCATGTGAAAACCTCACCAGACTCCGAAACCACAGCAGTATGTTTATTGGCTGCTGCAACAGCAACGATTTTTGACTTTAAGGAACTGACTCTCCGAGGCGTGGCCTGGCTATCCACTGATGTATAACCAAGTTGTCCCTCTGAAAAAACCCATCTCTAATATTAAATTACAGCACAATATAAGTACTCTGAGAAGGATTATCTTCAGACATGTATACATTTTAAGGCAGCTAATAGAAAGTAGAAAGATTTAGTTTTTTCCCAATCAAGGGGCTATGCAAGGCAATTAAACATATGAAAGGAATCTAATGATTGTGTAGAATATTATATCAACTGGGAGATCCACATTTACTACATGTTACCGAAGGAAATAGGTACCTCTATTCGAACCCCAAGTAAACACCTCACCACCATCTGTTGCAACAACAGTGTGATGTTTAGCTGCTGCAATTGCCTTTACTCGTCGGGACCCTAAACCAGAAGTCACTTTCCGGGGAGTAATAATAGCAGCCTGACCGCTGCAGTATACAATATAATAATATGTTGTTTCCTTTACATATTTGGCACAAAACAATAAACATGTACAAAACATAGAAGTACCAGAAACGATAATTGTGGCAAATCCTGATGCCCCTATTTTATATGTCTTGTCTTACAAGCTGAGTCTCTCTAAGTTACCAAATGAGTATACTTACACACTGAAGCACAAATATATTCAGTTTTAACTTAAGAAGTTTCCTTCCAGTTCAAATGACAATCTGTAGCAATTAGAGAGTGTCCCTTTCTAATTTGAAAAGAACATACAATTTAACTATTTAAGGGATATTTCATGTCAAACTTCAAGATTACTGGACACATCGAAAATTCTATATATAATAACTTCAGAATCAGGAATACTCTATTGGGAGCTAAGATCACTGCTAATAATGAGGACATATTTACCTGTGGATATCAAAATCAGGATGCCCAAGACGGCCCCCTCTTCCGTACCCCCAAGTGTAGACTTCCCCTTTCGCGTTAACTGCTACACTATGGAACTTTGCAGCAGAAACTAATTTAATAAAAGAACCATGAAGTGAATCAACTTTACATGGCAACTTCTGAATATGTGCATTTCCAGTTCCAAGTTGATAATTTACACCACTTCCCCAGCTAAACAATTCTGTAGCTACTGAAAAAATTAACAAGATGTTACCTCCTCTATTTCAGAGATAGGAAATTAATTAAATAAACCAAGGACCTGAAGGTTACACAAAGGCATCAAATATACCTGAATTATCTTCATTTCCTAAAGTCTGCTGCACAGGACCGGAGAGAAGATCAACAGGTGTACGAGATTTGAAGTCTTCCGATGTGATAGATGCACCCTCTTGAAGAAGGACGCTAGCCACTGCAAGATAACCAAAATGTAGAGCTCTATGAAGGCTCGTCCATCCTGATTCTCCATCCTGGGAAACAGAAGGAGTTACTGTACAGAATTCAATGTAGATCAAATAAACAGGGAAAGCATTCTAACAATATATAATAATAGGGAAAGATTAATTTTGATTAGATAACACACCCTAGCATTAGGGTCTGCGCCAGCCTCAAGTAGCCTCCTTATAATTGGAACATGATTTCTCCAAGTTGCAATATGAAGAAGGGTTAGACCAAACGCATTCCTTGTGTTGATATTCACCCCATTCTTCTTAAGTAGTGCTAAGGATGCATCTAAATCAACCAGTGAACCTTCACGGATAACAAGCCATGGATCTTTTGATGACCCATTTGGTAAGTATTTACGGGAAGAGAACTGCGAGTTCTGCCTTGAACCATGCGGAACCACAACTTCCTCCATAAAAACTAATCACCAAGCTTCTAGAAATTACAACTTAAGCACACCTGTCAACTTCTCCCGGAATTCTAAGTTTTTTGTCTAAAGAGAAGCAACTTGACACCCAGCTAAACTAGTAACAATCAAACATGCTCTACTGTATAAACTATCTTAATCTTCTAATCATCATAACTCAACCCAGATAAATTAGATCACAACTACTGACATTTGAAGCAGAATCACCGATCCATATCATGCTACCATCAGCACTTTTGCCATGAATGCATACCCATGGAAGCAGCCATTTACAAAGTGTGATCAGACATCATATTGTAAATTACAGATCCCAAAAAGTAGGTAACAAAAACTGCATTAGAGAAAAGCTATTATCAGTGACTATAGAAACTAGTAGAATTACAATTGGCCATATTTAACGATAAAGCAGGATTTAAAAGCAAAACCAATAACCAAGTAAGAATAGTAGACATGTAATCAAAAAGATTTAGAACACCACTGAATCGCTAAATCATAACAATGTTACCAAAAATAGACGTAATATCACACAGTATCATTTGTATCTTCTTGTAAGCTTCATGAACAATTGATAAGATGTAAACCAACAATATACACCACAATTCTCTTTGCAAAACAAAAGTACAATGATAAATATGGCTTAGATGTGTTGTCCAATTCAATTCATTAACAATGAACTACCTTGATCAAATCCTACTTGCAAAGATCAGAAAGTCACATTATAAATGTAGTTGGAATACATCTAGTCAAAATTGGTAAATAGATACAAGATTAACTATCCTACCATTGTAGATGGGGGAAACTCACCTAATTTACGACCCAGTTCAATTCCACCTACCAACTACAAAATTAGACATTCAAATACATCACAGGTGATAGAGCAACTTGTCATTTTACTCAACTAATAATAAAGACTCAATTTTTATGGAACAAGAATTTGTCAACACATTTACCAAACACAAAAACACCAAAGATCAATTAAATTTCACAATCTTGATTGAAAATAAATAATACCCAAATCATAAAAATAAAAAATTTACCATCAAATGAAGCGTTACATGAAGCAAAAATCAATCAATTGAAAAATGAAGAAAGAACAAGTACCCAACATTGCTCTAAAAACAAGGAATTTAAAGAATCACCTTATAATATATGGGGGAGTCATGTGTCCGCCGCAAACATTGTTTGTAAATCTATGCTCGATTATTTTATGTATATGTATATAAATATATTTATATAATTATATATATAAATTGTTGTACGTATGTGTTGTGGGGGTGAAGAAGGAAGAGAGTGTTTTTAGGGGAGGGAATCGAAGCACCGAATATACCTGATGATAGATGTATGTATATGTGTATGTATAATTTACACAGAGCGAGAGGGATTGAGAATGGCATAAACATAAAAACATTTATACACCCCCAACTCAATACAAGTCCAGGGGTATTATGGGAACGGTAAAATTTAGGATGACGAAATTGCCTCTGGAGAGTGTGTTGACGCGCGGTAGATTTGGGGTCTCTGACTTCTCAATGTCTGCATTTGTCTGCGGCTCATGTGGCCACGTTTCTTGATGCTCCTTCTGCTCGCCACGTGGCAGATAATTTTATATTCTTTTTTAAATATTAATATTAGTGTACACGAACACGAAAACTCTTTCTTTTTTTAAAAAAAAATGAACATTAACGTACCGGATTGAATATAAAATTTTGTACATATTTAACTAAAAAAACTCAAAATGGAAAAAGGTAATATTTATATTAATATTTTTGAACGAATATTTTCAGGAGTAAAGATCGGAAGTAGCAAATGATGATTTAATTAATGTATACAAAATAGATACAAGAATATGGTTATTATCAGACTTCTACGTGAATCTCCAAATACAAATTAAATACTACAACGTCATTTTTTGGAATCTTCGAAGATAAGTCTTATGTGAAGAAAACCATGGACTCATATATGATTTCAATTAATTTATAAATTATGTAATTAATTACATGTTTATGTAAAATTTCTTTTAAAATCTTTGCATATGTATGTATATATATATATATTTGATGAATAACGTGCATGAGTACTATTTGTGTGTGTTTTACACATATTACAAATATTGAGTTTTTATGAAAACAATTTCTTTATTTATTGAATAAGGATAAGGCTGATGATGAAAAATTATCATGTCCGGTCCTTTGGGATATGCTTGGTTTGGTTTCTTCCATAAAATGAAACAAAGCTTTTATAATAGGACATAGAAATGTGAATTGAATATCTAATCTTTTAACACCAAAGGAAAAAATGTATATACAAAAGTAATTCATAAAAAATAAAAACAAGGATTTTAATATTTCTGTTCTCCCTTAATATTATTAATCTATGAGTTATGGAGTTGAAATAAGTTCCGAGACTTATTTTTGTATTTATAAAATTAAATAAATTAGTTAAAAGAAATGAAAAACAGAGAATTGTCTGTATTTTTTATGCCCCATTTAGGGTTTATGATTAGGTACGTATAGCATCACTTAGGCTTATGCTGGGCATTTTTTTAGACTTGTACGTTTTAATATAAGGTGATACAAGTTAATTTGTGCAAAAAAATTATTTATAAATTTTACAAAATAATGTTTTTAAATAAAAATGGAATTGAAGTGTTAAACTATCAAAAACAATTCTACAATTCGAACCTCACATGTAAGTATAACATCAAGTTACATTTAAAATTAATTATAATATTATAACATTACATGAAAACAAATATTTGGGAAGATAGTAAGTAAGATAGTACTTATATATTTTTTCTGAAAATATATTTATGTAAATATCTTGAGATACACTATTTTTATTATAAAATTATATTGTTTATTTTTATATTAATTAAGATTATATAATATGAACGCTTGAGATCTGAATGAAAATATTTTGATTCTTAATTTATTTATATACGATCAGTGCATGCGAACGGTAGCTTTGCGTGCTGGGTGGGGGGGATATTCTTTATTCCACGAGAATCGAGATATATTATTAATTGTTTATAATGTGTATTTGAATGGGTTGTACAGTATACGCCAGATAAAACAATTGCATTTTTACCAAATTATCACCAAATTTCTACATTAACTGAGATACCATAATTTTGATACAAACTTAATCATGAATAGAGTACAAATAGAATTACATATAGCAAGCCTGCAGACAAAGGCCGAAACCTGACCTGATATAGCTAGTGATATACAAATATATAGCATACCCGTATTATTAAAAATTCCAGCCATTAATCAGAACACAAATTAAAAAAAGTTATTTCGTGCAGTCACCATGTAGTTATAACGTAACCAAGACATCCAAGATGAGAATATATAGAAGTCAAGTTAAATGACAGCAATGATCCCAAGCGCAAGAGCGGCTACCAAGAACACTTGATACGAAGAAGCAAAAATTCCTTGAGCAGAAATAACTGGAGCTGGTGCAGGAACTTGTACTGCTTCCTCAAAATTAATGACTAGTTTTTGATTAAAATCAGAACAGTGAGTTTTTACACCACAAATGTACCATTTTTTCCCTGTGCTTGCTAGTGTTACAACATCGTGTCCGCTCGTGAGTGCTTCGTTTGATGCTGCCATTTACTTTAAATACATTGTGGTTTCCCTGAGTGTAGTTGAAAACTGCAAGCATCCACAGTTTGTATAATCAACAATATAATTAAAATTCGGTTGCCAAAATAGCTTTATACAAAACCGCTTCGATAATTAAGATGATTAACAAATAGTTAAAAAAAATGTAGTATACTTTACCTAGCGAATCTCCGACACGAAATACTTTGTCAGCAGCCCAAACTTAATAATCAACGTTGATGTTCCAGCCAGAATTCGCTGGAGGCCATGGTAGCGGTAACGGAGGCAATGGCAAGAACAATAAAAAGGTTGCATGAAGCCATTGATTTAGTTATAGGGGGTGTTTGGCTTAGTTTATAAGTAATAAGTTATTTTTTAAAAAAAGGTATTTTCATATTTTTTTTCAAAAAATTAATATTTATTTTAGAAATTTAAGACCAAATCTTATTTTCAAATTTGAAAATAAGTTACTTATTTTCAGAAAAAGTACATATATACCAACTTTTTCAACTTATAAGCTGGTTATAAGCTGAGCCAAACTGGGCCATAATAATGTAAGATGGCTCTTATTTGTTCATTAATTGCTTTCGATACAAGGCAGATATATATAGGATGGTTAACTGTCGGGAGCCGGCTAATGATAAGCTTTGGCTTTGACGAACACAATTTCTACGTGCTTAATGCTATTCGGTTGTTACCTTAACAAAGTAGTGTGGGCGATATTTAATTGATAATTTGTTTTATTATAAATTATTGATAATGAAATTGATCCGTTGAATGTGAGTAATTTTATTAAATAAAAATTATATGATAAATAGTATTTTTACAGATAGAGTTGTATGTATAATTTATATTCTTTCTAAAATTAAATTTTATTAAAATTGGATAGTTAGGAATGATTCTGATTATGATCTTTTCTATCATTCACCTAAATATTTTAAAAACAAGTTTTCTGATTTGATTATAATAACTAGATTTTAACCCGTGCAATGCACATATATTTTGTTTCATTGATTAAATTATTTATTTTAAAATTATTAATATTTTTATAATTTTTAAAAGTCTTAATATATTATAACTATATTATTTTTTATTTTATTTGAATTATATATTTTTACATCAATCGAATTAAATATAAATAAAAAAATTATAAAATATTAAAAATAAATATGCACATCGTCCAAAATATAAATTTATATTATTAATATATAAATATGTAAAATTTTATGATTCAAAATATTATGAACATTATTTTTTAATATATCAAACATATGTTTAATATATTTGAAATTATACATATTAGATTTAAATATATTTTTGATAAAATCTCTATTATGTTTTATATAAAATTTAATAGATATTATGATATATGAGATATAATATATATGTATCTGTTAATAATATGGTAATATAATTATTTATTTGAATAAATTTTTTTTACGTAATTAGATTTTCAGTAATATAGTATTAATTGTAATTTATAAATAATTATATAATATATATAATTTAAATATTGTATTAATAAATAAGAGATGTTATTATATATTATTAATAATATTTAAATTTTAAGTTAATATTAAAAATCGACCCTCAAGACCTTTTGTTATATTTGGATAAAATCCATTTTATTCATATATAGGATATAATATAGTATAGATGAGATTTCTTCTTTTGAAACATTGAACGTGTTGGCAACTTTTTTATAAAATATATACTTTTGAATTTGTTTATTCAAATGATTCCTATGTTATTTATTTTTAGTAAAACGTAAATTAGTATTATTATTTTAAAAAAAGTTTAAAATATAATTATATTATTTTTTCTAAACTGAACTAATAATTAACTACATAGCAATATGTTTTTTAAAGAGAATAATATATATACTTTTAAAATGTCAACTTAGATAAATAAAATATAACTAACATTAACTCACACTTATTATTTAAATAATAGTAAATTCTTGATTCACATGCCATAATAAATGTCTAATAAATTTTATCACCAAAATATACGATAAAAAATTATGAATTTTTCGTTGGTTTATTATAAAATTGTTTTAGAAACTAAATATGGATAACAATATACATATGTTCCTATCATATATACAAAACCATATGATAATGATTATTTTAGTTATAAATGCACTAGTAGTAGAGATGTTTGAAAAAAAAATTCAATCATGAACTAATTTTAAAAGAATCCGAAAAAGGCCATTAAAATAAGGTGTAGTCCAACCTGACCAAGCCCGCATCATCCCAAAATGGCCTATTATTTTCTTGATTAAAATTTGATTTGATTTTAAATTTAAAAAAAATAATTTAATTTGAACTATTAAAATTTTGGATGAAACCCATATTATTTAAAATTTGAGGTTTATGCTTAATATCCATAAGCTTTAATGGCCCTGTAAAATACATACATTTTATCCGAACACAAATAAAATAAATAAAAATGTATATACTACTTTTAACAAAATACACCAACTTTCAAATATAATCACAAATATGAAATAATTGAAATTTTATATAATTCTTTTTATAAATTATTAAATTATTATTTGAACAGCTAAATTATTATTATGAAAATACTAATAATAATATAGGCAACGAAACGCACTAGATGCCACATCCACACTTTCACAACTGCTCTCATCCAGCGATCCGGGGAACCTGCTCAGCTGAATGTTTTTTGTAAAAAAAACTTAGCCTGTATATGTGAATAGCCATTTACAACTATGATATAATTTCTTGAAAAATATTAATTAACAACGGCGATTTTGATCAGGGAATACAGAGCTCCAGAAAGACAAACACGTTATTTGAGATTACAGGCACAGACGCACAGAGCCATGCTTTTTATTTCATACCTGTATACATAATACTAATATTCATATACAGTAGAAAACATAATAACAAAGCTTCAGATCTTAACCAAATCCAATCCCTTTGTGGTGCTACTCTGGTCGGCAGCTGGTGGATTATTATCATCATCAACAAATTTGGGTGTTGGAACAACAAAATTATTCACCTCTGATCCATAAAAAGTGATCAATGATATTCTTGTAGTCTTATTATTATTCACCATTGCCCGGTGAACAGCATTCTTGTAATTTCCATCGGTCAATATCTATTAACAAGAACATAAAACGCGAAAATTTATTATATGATGCAATTGACAATCAGCTATGTAGCTAGCAAGCCCAGCATTGCATCACGGACACGTCTTTGTAATTTATTTGATGCAATGTTTTGTATTGCTTTTAACAAATAATTAGTTGTTTGTAACAAAATAAACAAATATGATCTCCAAGGTTAACCATCAAGTAGTTTGAGGCTGTGATATTGTATAGATAGGATTCCTCAACTTGTAAGCTCTTTGAAACTCCACTCAGCAAGTTCTTCATCACTTGTCTATGTTTTCTACTAATCTCCAGCAATTTCTCACTGCATGTCATGTGAATGCATCGTATATATATGTACTACCTAAAAGTTAACTAGTGAGAAATGGCTATATATGTACCTAAAAGTTTTGAACTGAAGAAATGATCTTCTGATCATGACCAATACTAATTTGGTGTACTGAAGGCATGGGAAATCACATGTTTACCACAACTTTTAATTATTTGATTTTTCTTAAACACAATTAACCAACTAACCAGCAGTTCAGCAGTAACCGGCCCGTCGGCAATCCCCACACCTTCCCAAAATGTGCTTGTTTTTATTTTTAAGTGTTTTAGACGTTTAAAATTTCTATCAAAATTCACATTTGCAAGTTTAGTATGGTTTTTATACATTAACTAATTTTGTTTTCAGTTTAAACTAGAAAATATTGTCAATAGTTAGAAATTGTGATATTTGTTTCCTGGGTAATTTGTGATATCCACGTCTTGGTCATTATGTGTAAAGCTGGCCAGAATAATCTGCATTTTAGTCATATTCACATGTCCGCAAGTTTAAACAATTCACAAACTAGTAAATTTCATTTCTAAAGCTCAAGTCAACAAACCTTAAAAAAAACTGAAATCTCCAGGTAAACTAACTTGTTTAGTATAAGGAGGAAATCATTCCTATGAAACTTAAATTTCTTTGAAAGAATAGAATTCATAAAAAGTGTAAAATTGTATTTGATAGTCACTTAGAAAATTATTTTACTATGAGAAGTGAAAAGTGCAAGTTACCAAAGGAGTTGGGTAAGCAACTTCTCATAATGTATTCAAACTTCCAAGAAATTTCTACTTCCTTCATTAGTGCTAACCAAACAAATTTATAAAATTACACTTTCTCGGTATTTAGACTTCCTAGATATTTTGAGTGTCAACCAAACAAACACTAACAAGTTTGTTGCTTTCAAGATTGACAAATTCTTAAAAAATTATAGAAAATATTTTTTCCCAAAATAAAAGCTTGAACCAAAAACAATCAAAAGTAAGCAATATATGCCCACCAGGACTGACACCTACCAATTGATTTCATCACCAACATAAACACTGATCATCAACAATTTATGAAAATTTTACATTTTCCGGGTGGAGTTAGAAACAATGAATAAGAGTGATTCAAATTCATATCAGCCATTGGAACTTCTTTCACTTGGCACTGGCGAGCGTGGCCCGGAGGGATTTGGCTGCATCCACCATGGCCTTCAGAGCTGGGTTCACTTCAGCATACTTTCGAGTTTTGAGCCCACAATCAGGGTTGACCCACAAGATGTTGGTTTCAAGAACTGCAAGCATCTTGTTGATTCTGTCTGCAATCTCTTCCGTTGATGGTATTCTAGGGGAGTGGATATCGTAAACACCAGGACCAATACCAGCACCATATTTGACTCCTTCACGGAAAACGGACAGGAGCTTCTCATCTGATCGGGAGTTCTCAATGGTAATCACATCAGCATCCATGTCAATGATTGAGTGGATAATGTCATTGAAATTGGAGTAGCACATGTGGGTGTGAATCTGTCGGTACATTAAAAGTTGATCTTTATAATAATAATATGAAAAGAAAATTAAACATAAAATATAATTACTTCAGGATTGTTAACAGAAAGATGGGGGGAAACCTGAGTGGTATCTAGGACTCCGACATTGGTGATCCTGAATGAATGGACAGCCCAATCCAAATAGAAAGCATGTTCAGATTTCCTAAGAGGCAATCCCTCTCTTAGAGCAGCCTCGTCAATCTGAATGACGGTAATGCCTGCCTTCTCAAGATCCTCTACTTCATCCTTGATGGCCAAAGCAATCTGGTAGCAAGTCTCAAATCTGGAAATACAGAGCAATATTTTCATCAGAATGATTAAAATCCTTATAGTGTTTTTCATTGTTTCCTTGTAATTAATTATATAAAGAAACAGTTGTAGCTATACATTACCTGGGCTGGTCATTGCGAACAAAGGACCAGTTGAGAATGGTAACAGGTCCTGTGAGCATACCCTTCATTGGGCGCTTAGTCATGCTCTGGGCCATAGAAGACCAGAACACAGTCATTGGGTTGGGTCGGCTCACATCACCATAAATAATTGGTGGTTTCACACATCGAGATCCATAAGATTGGACCCAGCCATTAGCAGTGAAGGCAAATCCAGACAACTGCTCTCCAAAATACTCAACCATATCGTTCCTCTATAGATGTAAAACAATGAAATCAGATCAGCTTTTCTTTAAACGTAACAAATGAAAGCATGACACTTAAGCCTATACACTAATCAATATACCTCAGGCTCTCCATGAACTAGGACGTCAATATCAAGCTCTTCCTGTAGTTTGACAACCTTGCTGATTTCCTCCTTAATAGCACTGACGTAGTCTTCCTCAGAGATCCTAGAGACAGAATGTTAATACAGAACCCAAAGAATAAAGTACTGAAGCACTGAAAGAAGTCATTTTAGAACACTAACTTCTTAGCCTTGTACTCTCGGCGAACTCTTCTGAGCTCAATTGTTTGAGGAAAAGATCCAATGGTGGTTGTGGGGAGGATTGGGAGGTTAAGCTTCTTTTGCTGGGCGTCCAATCTGGCACTAACATTGGTAGCACGACGATGATCAGAACCTTTCAGAGCAGCAGCCTGAGAAATAAATGAGTCTCGGGTAAGTACAATTTATTTTGTACATTCCAGCCTCCAAGATAGCTGTACGAAAATGAATTATTCACTTACGGCCTTCTGAACAGCCTCATTGTTCACTCTAGGAGAGGATTTTCTTGAAGCCTGAGCTGAGGCATTAGCAGAGAAAAATGCCTGGGAACAAAACGTTTGAAGTTAGCAATCAGAAAACACCATAAAGAAGAAATTTGTAAGAGGATGGACGAAGAAAAGTGTAGGCATTTATTATGCTGATCGGTTACTGGATAACAAATAAGGGCATATCTGATTCGGCGTCTTTGCAAGTGAAATAAAAGGATAGTTAAGCATGCAAGATAGCATATGCACCTCATCCTTGCTACCACACAGAGCCTTGGCCAAGGCATTAACTTCAACAACTTTCTGTGCAGCAAATGCAAGCCATGATTTTATTTCTGTATCCAACTTGGTCTCATTAACAAGATCAACTGCAGTGTGGAGAAGTGAGCAAGAGGTGGAAACAACGAGCTTGTCTGCACAAAGGGATCACACAAAATGAGAATCAGTCATAAATGAATTAAACCTCACCGTCAAAAGTAGCATAAAAAGTGTATACCTTTTCCCACAATTTTCTCGAGAGACTCCAGAGTAGAGAGAGATAAAGCGAGATCATTGGCCCAAATGTTCCTTCCATCAACAACACCAGCAAACAGGTATTTACCAGAAGGGAAATTACTCTTAATCAGATCTAGAGTCTTTTCTCCACGAACCAAATCAAAACCAAAGGCTGTAACACCCTTTAAAGCAGTGAGAGTTTTAAATGCCTCAGCGGGAACATCAGCAAAGTAGGTCTCAATGAGGACATTAAGACCAAATAGAGATGACTCTAGCACGGAGTAGGCCTTAGTGAATGCTTCCAACTGATGAGCTTCAAGATCCTTTACGAGAGTGGGCTCATCAAACTGAATCCATGAAGCACCAGCAGCCTTCAGCTCAGAAACAACTTCCCTGGAATATAATTTTTTGTGAGCTAAAATGCAATATGCAGAATTACTCAATAACAAGCAAGAGAAAGCTCATTTTCTTACTTGTAGATTGGTAGGATGCTGTCAAGAAGGGAGAGAAGATTGAATGTTTTGTCAACACCCTTTGCAGGTTTAGATAGCAACAAATAGCTGACTGGTCCAACAAGGATTGGCACAGTATCAACTCCAAGCTGCGAAAAAATATTCATCATTTATTATATATTTCTGAAATGATATACACTTGTCTCGAAAAAAATAGCTTAGCTAATCCCCTGTCCTGTTCTCATTTCTAGCCTTTTGATACACTACAGTTAAAAATGCAAAACATTGCTGTAAATAATAGAATCAGACATCTCATATACAGTTTAGGGCTAATACAGAGTATTTAAATATTTTGTAATGACATCTTATCTATCTTAACTCCAACATTTCAATTCGCTAAAAGTTGAAAAGTTATGGCTATGACATAATGTACCCAAATCAGTAGTCATCACAAGGTAGTGAAAGTGATTGAAAAACCAATTACCAATGTGCTCCTATTATGGCATTCTGTTGATCAACTTAACTAAAAGATATACCTTTTAGCCTTTTACTTGATCTTTTAGAAACAAACTAGTGCTCAGAAATTAAAAGATGAAAGGTATATATTTAGTTATAGATGAAGTACCGCTTTAGCCTCTTTGTACTCGGTTACAGCTTTGTGAGAGGCATATGAGAACTTCACCTCAGGGCCCAATTCAGGAACAATGTAATGGCTGAAATATAAAGTCAAATAAGCCATTACTACAAATAGATACTACCGTAACTCTTCAAAGGAACATGGGGGAGGGGACTTACTAGTTGGTGTCAAACCACTTGGTCATTTCCATGGCCGGAACAGAGGCATTTCCTCTAGCCATTGAGAAATAAGTCTCAAAACCAATCTCACCGCCATTCCAGTTGTACCTAGTGGGAACCGCTCCAAGCATTGCAGTTGTGTCAAGAACCTGGTCATAATATGCAAAAGTGTTGCTGGGGATGTACTTGATACCAGCTTCAGACATCTGTTTCCAAATGGATGTTCTGAGATCAGAAGCCACCTTCTCCAAGTCCTCGGCTGAGCTCTTTTTATCCCAGAAAGACTCAAGTGCAAACTTAAGCTCCCTCTTGGGGCCCATGCGTGGGTAGCCAACAATATGAGAAGCCATTGATCTGATCAAATCAAATATCATGACGATATTAACTCCCTGAACTAAACATGATAACAGTTTGAAGAAAGCAATTCAATCATCAAAGGTTGTATCCACAATCAAGCATAAGATTCATTTGTTTTCCCTTGTTTAATTTTAATAAATAGAAATATGTATATCAAACCTTTTAAAGAAGCATTCTACTATGATCTAATTATGAGAGAGAACTTGAGACATTATGTATCATGTTAAATGTTAGATTGCAAAAATTTAGCATTTTAAGTTTTTGACCAAGTTCCCGGTCAGAGCATGTCCAATGACAAAATAGTAGATCAAATCTATAACACTTTTTGTCCTGTTGCTGCAACTATAAAATCTTCATTTATTTATAATCAGATCTACTCATAACAACTAAATGGCATGCCAGTATTTAGCCATTATCTATGTAATAAATTAGATGGCACCTTACCTTACCAGATCTAGGAAAAAACAAGTTTTTATACTACAGATTAAATCAAAAATTTCCCACCACCAGATCTAATCATATACATGCATACAATGCTAATACACAGTCCCATATTTATGCTTATATCCCATATCCCATCAATCATGTACAAATAGTATAAACAAAGAATATATATAGATACAGATAAATTGAGCATAAGATATACATACAAAGCTCTTTTCTGTAAATGACAGAAGAATGTGGTACACAGAAACATGATATAACAAGTAACACTAGCTATAAAGACAGTGTTATATTACCAGTATAGATCTAAAGGGGGTAACAGAAACAACAAACAGATCACTAATAATAATCAAGAAAATTCAAGAAACCCAAATGGGTCAGTGTAAATCTAAGTAAAAATGAAAAAAGATGAAAACTTTGGATCAAAAAATCAAAAATGAAAAATGGGTTGGCAAAAAATAGGGGGTAAGGAGATTAATCTATGGAAGCGCACCTTTAGGAAGAGAAGGACTAGCTCTTGATAGATACAAATAGTCCCCAAAATGCAAATCCAATTGAGTCCAGAGATAAGGTGGGAGGAGAGGAGGGCTATTGACACGAATTGTGAAGAGAGGGCAATGGGGTTATTTATAGCTACATGGTGAGGATGGTGAGCTACGGGAGTAGGTGATAATTGATTTGTTTTTAATGATTATTTAAAAATTATGTATATCCTTACTACAAAAAATTATTGAATTATCAGAATCTCATTATATTAAATTTATAATATAATGATGATAATATGAATAAATTATTTTTAAATATTATATTACTTTATAGTACTTAACAATTGAAAATGTCATTTTTCTTACTTTTATATATATATAAAATTAGATATTTAATGCAGTTTTACTGTCATTTGAAAAGGCAAGTGTGTGAATATTATATTTGAGATGGAATATTAAATTAAACTCTTTAACTTTTTGTAAGAAAGAACTAAGAGAGTTAGGGGCTGTTTGGGTAACAGCTACTTATGGAAATAAGGGCTTATTTCCGGAAAAAAGTAGGGATGTATTTACTTTTCAGAAATAAGCCCTTATTTCCAGAAAAAAGTAAGTTCATATTTGGTTTTAAAATTCTAAAACAAATATTTATCTTTAAAAAAAATATGAAAATATGTAAAATAAAATAAAAAATAAGCTACTTATTTTAAGTTTATGGAACCCCAAACACCCACTTAGTAGGCTGAAATCTACCATTACTTTATGGGGTGATTGTTGCTTATATATTTTTCAAAATTAAAATAATATGTAAAGTTTATTACACAGCTTATAATTTAGATTTTAGGATATAGAACATAAAACTCCAAATTTCTATTTGGCAGGAAAAAAAAACAAATTCCAAGTTGCTCGACTGATCTTGACTGAGAGTGGTTGGATGGAGTTGGCGTGAAAATATTGCTAAAGGAGGTGTGCTATTTCATTCTATTGGTACAATTGTCTATTTACCTACCAACCCCCATTTCACTGTTTTATTTGTTCACGCACGCATTTGCATAATCGCATGTGTGATAAATAATAATTTAAAGTTAAAAAAGAAACATGAATTGTATTTACAATTAATACCCTGTACACCAGTGTATTTTTGCAAAATTGGTTGCAAGAAAACAAAATTAGATTTAGCCAATTTACAATATCAAAACCCCTAAATCGCTGCTAATTGCGGAAGCAACGCTGCTCTCTTCATCGTCGGCGTTGTCGACTTCATCGTTGCTGTAACAGCCCGACTTTTCGGACAGTTATCTAATAGCGGAAAATTTAAAAACAAATCTAGATATCATTAACTGCGATAAGAAAACAACTGATAATCCTGATAAATTTTAACGTCTAAATATCTGAAATGAAAATACTGATAAGTCTAAAATCAATTAGCATAAGTCTTCCTAACGATCTAATTAAACTGAAATTACGGTCCGGGTAGCGCTCATCACTCTTTCCACTTTATCCCTGAATAACTGCGGAAAGAACATAATACGAGTGAGTCAAATGCCCAGTACAAATATATTTTAAAAGGAAGATATTTTTATATAACTGAATATATTGTGTCTTACCAACACAAAGAAAGAAGCACAATAATAAGTACGGACAGAACAAAACGAAATAGAATATATGGCTGAATCACAATTAAGGTAGGTATCCTTAAGGGTCTCTTACAATCACTTACTCGCACAAAGCAAAATACAAAACAGAGAATTCTTCCTCGGTAATCCATAAGAAGAAAACACATGAAATGCACAAAGCACTCATACAATACAGAGAATCCTTCCTCGGTAATCCAGAAGAAGAAAACACACAATAGCGATCATGATCAATACACAATCTCATACTCCAGAGATGTGCCCGTATACTCACAGCACCGATACGAGTAAGTGCCGAGTTCACCAGACCTCCAAACTCCATGAACTCGTCTGTGATTTGACCACACAGATAGGTTTAAGAGCCCATCACATAGGTTACAAAAGTTGCCGACTCTTTAATCAGAACAGAACAATGTCGTAATAAAAATGCGAAACGAAACAAATATAGAAGAATCAAGGCAACAATAATTCCAAAAATATGGATATGAAACAAAACTGAGAATGTATACTAACAAGTATACACAGAGTACAATGAGGTCACAATTTTAGAAAGTGACTCGACAATAAATATAATGAGTAAATAATAATTAACATTGAGAAATGATGATCGGAATTTTGTACTAACAATTATACTTTAAAATTGAGAAAAAAGGAACAGAAATTCGTACCAATAATTATAATTTAAAATTTAGAAAATGGGTAAAAATTCGTACCCGGAATGATTACTAACTTAATCTGAATTATGTGAAGCGCTCAACTAGAACTCCCTATCCACACAGCAATCAATTTTATTACAAACTGATTAGTATCTGAATGTGCCAATCTAAATTTTATAAGCTTTAAATAATATATTAATAACAATAATATAAATAAATCAATAGGGGATACAGAAACATGAGTGTAAACATGTTAAATGGGACCTTTATTGATCGTAATTTATTTAAATTACAAATGGTCACGAAGAGCAGCAAGACAACAAAATATATATATATATATATATATAATTATTATTAAACTAAATTAAATATTAGCTAAAATATAAATAATACACGTATACATGGATTCAAGTAATAGTCAAACATAGATATACTATAATGCATGTAATTCTAATTCTGTCAAACTGGAGTCATGCATGGATGAGTCACACGTACGTGTCATGACAATATATGTACCACTTACTCAATTTATTAAATATATTAATGGCTAACTAATAATTATGTTTGAGGGCAAATAGGCAAGGTAACACATGTGCCTGCAGATATATTTACAACGTATACATGGATTTTAATAAAATAAATCTATTTAGCATTTAAACGCAATCTAACAATTTATTTATATATGTGCTATCACTAATAATTTAATAACAACCAAATAACCACTCCTGGTTAGAAAAATAATTTGACTCTAAGAAAAATATACACTTTATCAAGCACAATTATACCCACATGTATCAGTTTAGACTCAATGACATTTATCATGTAATAAATATATTTTCACGTAATTAACAAGATATCATGGAAAATAAGGTATAATAAATGTTAATATATACCTGATATCAAATGTGAATATCGAATGCCGCTAATAAAAAGTAAATAATCGATTCAATGTATTTCTATATATAAAATATATAAAAATATTAAATCAAAATAATAAATCTTTACATACAATTATATACTATATAGTAGTCAAACATGTTAGGAACCGTGAATCAAAAGAGCTTTAATAAGGTCTTAACTTTATAATACATCCGCGAATGATAAAAATATATTAATGAATCAGATTAAATCTAAACAAATCAACACACATGCATGTATATTGAATAGGTGGAGAATTGTACCCGGAAAGTTATGTAGAAAAAATCCGAATGAGCAAAACAGAAAGCAGTTTTTTTAATCGGCTGGAGCTTTTATCTCTCTCCCTCACCCTTTTTTATTTATAAAGCTAATGAAATAACTTAACTCCAATGTTTATATATGCTATTTAGATAAGCATATCCTATTTTTGAATATAAATCTAAAGTTAATGTTCCTAGGCAATCCATATAAGATGAAGAGTTTATATCCTGAACAAACTCATACACGTAAGGAAGATAGTAAAAGATAATAACAAAATAGTAATTGTAAATTTTTTAATTCTAATTTAAAACTATGAAAATAAACAAATATTACGTAAAAATATGGGTTGTTATAGTTGCTATCTCTCTTCGAGGAATGTAGTATTTTGGAAATATGACAACAAATATATATGGGCGAGAATCATCGAAGGGTTTATTATTTATCGTGTCTCGTAATTCGCCGACTACTCCGTTCGATACACACATATATACATATTTTTGTATAAATTGCCTACCGGTTCGACTCAGTCGAGTTTGTCAATTTTGGGCGATGAATAAGAAAGCGAAGGCGATTACTTTCATGGACAGATATAGGACGCAAGTTCACAAACAATGTATTTCTTCATTTTCATGCTTCTACGTGAATCTCGAAACATAAATTAAACACCACAACGTGATCCAGAAATCTTCATAGAAAAGTCTCATGTGAAGAAAACCAGGGGATCAAGTATGGTTTCCATTAATTTATAAATTATGTAAGTAATTATATGTTTATTTAAAATTTCTATTAAAGTTTTTACATATGTATGTATTTGATGGACAATGTGTATGCGTACTATTTATTTGTATGTATGTATATTATTCACTATTAGCCGAGGGTCTTCAGTCTCCCTACGTCTTTTTGAAATAGGGGTATAGTATACGTATATCTTACCTCCAGTATATATTGGATATATTTAATTTGATTTAATAATTTAAAATTATTTAGAGTAAGAAGTTAAAAATAAAATCCTAAATTATTATTTGTTTGAATGGGTAGACGAGCTTGGTGAATGGTGATGTATGTGAATCTATGTATTGTGAAGAACAAATCGTATGTTATTTCTTGGTTGGACTATTACAAAATCTTTGACTAATTGATAAACAGTAATATTCTATTCATCTGCTAGTAAATTAAATCGGAGAAACCCTGCCGGAGTAGTAACGAAATCACAATTTAGAAAATATACAGGACTGAAATATTAAATAATAATTTTTATTAATTATTTAAAATTATTTTATATACTTATATAAGGCAGTGTCATTTTGATAACGTTTTGATCATACATAGTGATTGTTATATATCGTTTAATGACGATTTTGTATGATATTAGATGATTTTTTATGATAATTGAGAGTTCTATGCAGAGCCGTTCCTAACTTATCGGAAATTCCGGGCAAAAAAATTAAATGGGCTCTTAATTTTTTTTCGCAACGTAACTATAAAAAATATTTAATGATATAATAGAAGTTTACCGTAATTTTTTTCAAATCTTCACTTATTTCCACCAATTTTTTTTTAAGTTTGCTTGAAAAATCTACTTTTTCGATAATAACAATATTCATAACTGCTTTTGTGACTCTTTTAGTTTATCAACTTATTTTTCCCCTCTTTTCACATCGAGATAATTGTTTTTTAGGTAACATCATATAAATCAAAAGTCAAACAATTGACTTATAAAAAAGTAATAACACCTGAAATTGATAGCTTGAATCCAAAATTCTCATTTGTTTGAAAAAAATGAATTTTTAGATAAAAAACCAAAATATATATGTCATATATATACTAATTTTTTTAATAAAAAAAATGTGCTAAAATTTTTTGGCGGTCGCCCCCTGCCCCCTTCTGGTCGGCCCTGGTTTTATGCTATATATATAGTATTTTTTTACTTAGTTAATTTGAAAAAACTATAAATTCTTTTGTTGTTATTATAATAACTTATTATTATGATTTATATTAAAAATATTATATTTAATATTTCAAAGACTTATAATGTTATTTTTTTTAATTTTAGATGTATTTTTTAGTATTTTTGAACTGAATGACAAAATATTTGTTGAATGGAGTACGACATTAGACATGGGCATGATCCTAGTTTACGAGCGATCAAATTGTCACATGAATAAAATGTGTACAAAAAAATTAGAAAAAAATTAGAATGCTTTCGACTTTATTGTATAAAAACTAAGAAAATTTTATAGGTAAAAAACATGTTAGAAATTATTAAAAAATATGGGTCAAAATTTCTTTTAAAATTTTTGTGATGTGTGAAAAGGTTTAGGCAGGAAAATTAAATAATTTTATGGTAATAAGTTTTATTTGTGAATATATTAAGACTTAATATAAAAATAATAATAATTTTAGGTAGATTTGATAGTTAAATTTGTAATTATTTTCTGTAAATGTTGAAACTATTTTTCTAATAATACTTTTACAAAGTTAATTTATATTTTATCAATACTTTTTTACCTGTTTTTTTTATAAGAAACGATTGTTAACGTGAGTAACAACAATCTGAAAAACTGAAACTTCTTTTTTACTCTCTTCTTTCCTCTTAAAAAAAACTAACGAGTATAATTTAGAAAGAAAATTTTAGAAATATTTATACTTTTTTTTCTCTAATTTTTTTAAACGAGGAGCACATTTACTTGGAACTTAAAAGGAGAAAGAGAATAACAAAAATCATGAAGTTCGGAAACTAACACTTTCTTCATTTTTGAATATCTGTTTCTTCACTTTTTAACACACATTTTAAGATGTTTGATGACAAACTTAGAAATATTATTTTTAGAAATTTCTTTTTATGAATAATAATATTAAATAAATATTTTTATTTTTAAAAAATAATATTTATAGTTGTGGCGTCAAAGTTCCTTAAAATATATATCAAAAAATCGAAAAGTAGATACCGTGGGTAAGGATTAAGAAGCATAAAGACATTGTGTCGGAACTCTGTACTACATAAGTTGAATCTAAATGAGATTCGATTTGAGTTCTAGCTCAACACTACTGCAACTGCACGACGTGGGAAATAAGTCAATTACTTCTGATAATAACTAATATTCGAACTGCAACTCAACACCACCAAGTCAGATGAGTATTTTTTAAGGGTGGTAATATTTGTGCACCCTATATTTATATTTATAGGTGCACATCCAAAATTGTTAAAGAGCTCAAAATATTTTTTAATATATTTTATATTTAATTTTTTATTGTATAACGTATTAAAGTTTTTAAACCCTAAACTATTGTCAAAACAAACATCTACCAAACAATTATCAATGGAGGAGAATGATATTGAATACGAATTACAAGTGAAAGAGAATAATATTGAAATTGAATTGCATGAGTTGAACCAAATTGTCAATCTTATCAATTCCAACTGTCCTCAAAATTTTTTTAAATATTTTCAATCACTTGACTCTTGCACTTCTATTCATGGAGGTAATTTTATTGCTTACTGAAGTTGTATACTTTATATTATGTTGTATAAATTTGTCATGCATTTTGCATATATGCAACACATCAATAGTTTATAGATAGTATAATATAATTTATAGGACATGTCTCATTGTATGCTCTCAAAAAACTTTTTCAACAATACGAGTTGGCTATTTCGGACAAGTCATCCACTTGCAAATGTAATTTTACTAATTCTATGGGTCTCCAATATGCTCATAAAATTAGGGAGACTAGATATCAATCTTTACGACTTGATGATATTCATCCACAGTGGAAACTTTGATATAAGGTCTTTTATGTATGTTAGTAAGGATAAAGATGATATTGGAAGTTTGCTTGAAAAAGTTCATGATCATTATCAGAAGGCGCCTCTAACATTAAAAGAAGATACGCGTTAAAAGATTAGTAATATTTACTCTAAAAGAAAGAACAAAAGTTCCACAACTCGAAAGCGTTCACTTTTTAAGATTGTTGAGAGTACTCGATATTCAAGTACATAAAAAGTAAGTTTTTATTACTTATATATTATAATATAATTGATAATTTTTTCAGTTTTTATGTATATAACATAATAATATGTTGTCACACACGTGTATAGGTGAAGCAATTATTTTTGGTCGATGATGGTTCAACTCTCAATGGGATCGTTTTTGTTTACCTTAGTTTACCATCTTATTCAAATTTTAAACTTTTTCTGATGTAATTACTAAATACATCAAAGTGTAACTTGGATGTTTTTTTTTTGTCAAGATAAATTTTCACATGGATAACTTGTACCGAAATATAATTCCGTGAAAACGGAGTCTCTTAATTCAAGAAAATTTATCATCTAACCACAAGACATGCAAGATGTTTGTGAAAATTTTGACAATAAAACTTTAATGTTTGAATAAAGAACACATGCAATGAAAATTCAAGCAAACAATTAATACTGCATCAAAATTCAAAAAAATAAACAATTATTACCGCATCAAACAAGAAAAAATAACTAAAAATATAATATAAAAAATATATGATATAATATTATTAGAAATTAATAAATTAAATATCAAGATGAAAAAAATCTAACCAAAGGGAATCCCTTTAGTCGGATACCTAAAATAACATATAATAATATACATATTTTGGGTAAATTTATAAATTAAATATTTATTATCGAACAATAATCCAGGATTATTGGTATAAATTATATTTGAAAAAAATTATAAAAAAGAAATTCAATAGTCATTTAATGTTGATATTCGTCCAAAAATCATTCAAAATTTTATTAAAATTAAACTAATAAATCAAAAATGAAACTATTTAATTAGACACATAAATAATAATAATATATTAAAATAAAATGATTACCTATAAATTAAAATGCTAATTAACTACCACAATAATATAAATTATAAAAGTGTAGTTAAAGCTCATTAAAAAATATTAAAAATATTGATAACAAATTAAAGCATGCTAAAAATTAGCTAATGAATTTAAAATCAATAAAAAGTAACCCCACTCGATATTATTAACTCATTAAAAGAATTATAAATGTGACTGAAAATTTAAAAATCGGTCATTTTATATGGTATATATTAGTCATTATAAATGGTACCCGGATGATATTCGTTTAATATATTATGCATTGCAATTTTGAAGGTTTAGATTACGTAGCTTCAACAAGATATCTATCTTCTCTATTATGAATTGCATTATTAAATGACTTTTATTTGTCGAATAGTTTCTAAATAAGGTTCAGCTGGTGCAAATATTAAGGATTGCCTTGAGTTTTGGTGATGAATGACTTATTTATTTGCACAAAAAGATGATGTTGGAATTTGGAAAGTATAGCTTGATTTTATTTTTCTGCACATGGAGTTGCAATCGTGCATGTATTATATGATGCAAGATGAGCCGAGAATATATAAAGTTTTGAGTTGCACAAAAAAAGAGTAGGCTGAATATGAAAAGAAATGTTAAAAGGGTATTTCGGAGTCTTTCCGCCCTTTTTTAATTCCATGTTCAGACTTCAGGGATCACCGGCTCACCTGATTTATCAATTTTACTTCGAATATTTATGCTTCATGCATGTTAGTTGTTTTTTATATAATTAATTCATAAAAAAGATTACTAAAATTTCAAGGCCCGAAAAACCCGACCGTCGACTTTACAATGCCCAAAGGCCACAGCAAAGAAGCAGATACATAAACGAAAGGATGGCTGGAATGGGCTGAGCCCAAACATGAATTACAAACAAAACATAGATACTAGAAGTAATATTAGATCTTACATCTATGATCTATCTATCGGGTTACATTCAATTCTCTGCATTATGTTCAATAATAATACTCTTGTTCAATAATAATATTTTTTGTGATATATTATAAGACATGAATGACATCTATGTTTCTGATTAATGCATATAAAGTAATCCATATAACTTTTATCTAAATCTCTCTCTATATGTATTATATATATAATAGCAGGGAAAAGAGAGCTGAGTCTTCATCTTCAGATTTTATATAGTTATTTTTCCTGTGGCACTAACCTTACATCATCAACCAGGTTGAATAATCGGGCGAGTAAGTTGCACAAGCCCAATATAACTAACAATTCAAAGTATCCAACAATTATTATGATTAGATAATAAAATTTTCTTTTATAAATATAATGATTATATTTGAAATTGTTTTTTGTACAATAGTTTTATGTTTTTTCTAAAACATAAAATTTAATGATATTAAAAATGTAATTTTTACTATTTATATATATAATAGTCAAGTATTTGAGTGGTGATATGACCACTTTTATATTTTTTTAAATAAAATTATTTATCTTTATCTTAATATTATAATTTTTATAAAAAGTAGAGCATCATTTCTATTTAACTGGTACGTAATGACAAGAGATTAATTTAAGTCAAGTACAAATACATTTTCTTGCAAATACAAGAAAAAAGAAAGGCTAATCATTTTCAAAAAAATTAAAATTTTAATTGTTGATATTAAGAAAATATTATCTTATTATTTATTTTTCTTATTAACAAATCAGTGAATAAAATATATTTCACATTAAAATATTATTATAAATTTCAATTAAGATAATTATAATATGTTTATTAATTAGTAGTGTAGAATATATTTTTTAAAATAAAATATTTTTTTCTAACATTAACATTAACATTAACATTAAATTATATTATTTTCTTTTTAATTATATGAAAGATATAAAAAATAATTGTGTTATATTTGTGCATAGGAAATAGATGAAAGACAAATATAGAGTAAATAAAAAAATTAATAAGCAATATATTAAATTACTTAGATAAATTATTATTTTTTTGGGATAAATTTCTACATTACCAAACCCTATACGATTTAAAGGGGCGTCGGCTTTAACGAGAGTTGTTTATCTATATTTAATATTTTTAATTTATAATACTGGAAAAAACATTATTATATTCATATTTTTTAAATTATTACAAATTATATATATATATATATATATATATATATAGGGTCCTGCTCAAATAGAAAATAACTTAGAATAGAAAATAGAAAATAAGATCTACATCACATATTCAATCTAATCTAATGGCAAGTGGGTGCATTCACACACAAATCAAATACACCCTCATACACCTAATCCCACATAATCCCTCCGTTTTTAATTTGATTTTTCTCGTTAATTAGTGAAGTTTTTTTCAAATCTAACTTCACCACATTTTTCTCCATCTCCCAACAATCAGTTTGCATACCATATGTGATATATTCCGGTGACTTTTATTTTTTCGACGATTTCCATTATTTTTTGTGAACCCATGATATATAATTTAGTGATTTCTTTAATACAAATTAGTGATTTCTATAATACAAATTAGCGGTTTCTGTAATATATTTTAGTGATTGAAGTTTGAATCTGACGAATTTATTTTAATTATAAATTATATTTGCCGAAATATAGCACATATGGTATGAAAACTGATCGTTGAGAGATGAAAAAAAATGTGGTGAAATTAGATTTGAAAAAAACTTTGTCAATTGACGGGAAAAATCAAATTAAAAACGGAGGAGAATAGATGAGATTGTGTGTATGAAGGTGTATATAATTTGTGTGTGGGTGCGGTAGGTATAATGATAAGGTTTTCTATTTCTCATTTAAGCTATTTTCTATTTGAGGAGGACCCTATATATATATATATATATATTGATAGTGTTTTTTCAAACAAATAATTCGTATAATTACCTTTTGGAATCTTAATTATTATTTTTGAATTAAGTTATTACATTAGTTTAAATATTTTTAAATAATAAAAATTAATTAAGTTACATGAAGATAAATTTTTAAATTTGACAATTTTATACTTAAGTATTTATTCATATCAAAATAGAAAATATATATTTAGCTAACATGCATAATCATTAATTTTAAAAATTGCTAATTATAAAAGAAATAAAAATTTGTAAAAAATAAAATAACTCAACTCATTTAAAAAAACATACTTAAAATAGTTTTCTAATAATTATTAAATATAAATTTTTGGCAAAATTTTTCAAGCCGAGTATTAACTTGAAATGTATCTTTCTTAATACAACATAAAATAATATTAAAAACAGTACTGAAATTTACAAAACATTGTACGTCAAAAATAATCATTAGGACATCGCATGATTGGATTTGTTACATTCTTTGTTTTTAAAATGGGATTAGGATCATACCACACCAACATCTACCATCATCAAAGTTTCAGGGTTATGCAATAGCTATACCACAGCCAATGCCATAGACTCATCAAAGTTGCTCCTAAGAGCTCTTGGCCGAACCTTCTGTTTCTTTCTAATGTCCATTACTCGGTCTTTTCCCTTCCCTAGCGACGATGAATTTAGCTCATTAACACTTACATGCGAGACTAATTCATCTTTTGTCGCGCCTCCATTTAGTAAAATCCTAATAACTCCCGAGTATTGTAAAGATTCTGCAATAAGCAATGCGCTGACACCCTTGTTAGTCCTAACTTCAACGTCAGCGCCTTTCTTGATAAGAAACTCAATGATTTCAACATGTCCTGATTCCACAGCACATAACAATGCACTGTAGCCATCCTCGTCTCTAGCATTAATGTCAATGCCTTTTTCAATTAATACACGGACAGCTTCAAGCTGACCCTTAAACGAGGCACGATGTAAAGTGGTCCATCCATGTTGATCGCATCCATTTATTGAAGCACCAGTTTCGAGGAGCCTTTGGATAGTCCTTACCTCGCCTTTTCGAGCAGCTATACTTAAACTCTCCCCAAGACGGAGTGCATCAAAAAGCCTAGTGTGTCCATGCTCAGCTGCAACATCATAAGCAGTTTTTCCAACTCGGTTTCGAATATCTTTATTAGCTCCCTTTTGAAGTAATAGCTTGACCATGCGTTCATCCCCCAAGGCTGATGCAATATGTAAAGGTGTGTCCCGGTCATCCGTGTTGCGAATATCTGGTTTAGCACCATGCGCTAACAACAGTCTTGCGCAATCGCTCTTTCCCTTTTCAACAGCATTGTGTAAGGCCGTGTTACCGTCCTCTGTAAGCGCATCCACGTTCACATTTCTCATTAAAAGAAGCCTTAAAACCTCTTGGTAACCACCTCCTGAGGCGAGATGGATGGGGCCCCAAGTAGAAGATTGTGATTTTTCTACACTGGCTCCACGAGCGAGTAGTATTTCTACAATCAGGGCTTGCCCCGATGCTGCTGCAGCTTCCAATGGAGTCGAGCTGGATCCTCCTTGAGCCTCGACGTCCGGCTCAAATTCCAAAAGAAGCTGCACAAGGTCAGCCCGGCTCTGGGTGATGGCCAGGTGAAGTAAGGTCTGGCCATCAGAATCAACTGATTCTGCAGCCTTCCAAGTTGGGTTGCTCTTCTCTAACACATCTCTAATTTCATTCATCGCACCATTAGCAACAAGTTGAGCTAAAACAGGAGAGCCAACAAACATGACTTTTATGCCACTGTCAACAAACACCTGTTTCTTTCTTGTGGTAAACCAATCATTAGACACGGGATCGGATGTTGAAGTGAAATTCTTTGCTGCTGCCCCGGGAACAACAACACTATGCAGCAAGAACGAATCATCAGAGTACGGAAATGATTCAGGAAGAATCATATTTGAGCTGCGTTCATATGTGATCTCAACTGTTAGTGTATTTAGCGGAGATATGATTCCTGTTTGGGGACGGATTGCGTAGCGAGTTTTATTCACAGGTTGAAGCCGAAATGCCACAGGCATTGTGTGCATGACATTGCGTAATGCAAGCTCGCCATAGCATTTTTGGCCTTCTTCAATTCTTATTGCAACAAGATTTGATGGTTCTAAGGTTATTAGTCTATCCATGTCTTGACTTTGTAGCTACAATTTCTTATTTAATCTCTCTAGCTCTTTTATGCTATGTCAAGTGGTTTTCAATGGAGTTAAAGAAACAACAAAAGTCATGGGATATATAACAGAAAAATAGATGGGAAAAGAGTGAATATATACAAGGGGAGTAAAACTAAGGCCGGCTGTCGCAGGGTCAACCAGGGTGTGCCATATGGTTGTTTTAAAACGGTGTGACAAACAATGGGACTTGTTCCATTCGGCGTAGATTTCAGAGATCATTCTCAAATTTATGAAAAATTACTGTAAGAGTGTAAGTTATCTAACGTTTCTGGCAAATTACATGAGCTAAGGGATATCGAAAAAATAATTTGAAGATATGCCTGGAGGTCATAATTTAATTCTATATCCCCAAAACACAGCAGTAAGTATTTTGCATGTCACTTCCGTTGATGTATTGTGACAAACTGTGCACCAAGACTCTCTTGTTATTGTTCCTCAAAGGCACATGCTGAAGGAATATAGCATATCTCAAACAGACAAATACTAGTTTAAAATTTCTACTTATCAACCAAGATTTCCCAAATGTCGTTCTTAGTGGTCTTAACTTATAATCCAAAAGTGATCAGCGATGCACAACAGAAAAAAACAAGGTCAAGGGCAGTTTGCTATAGGGTTTACTAAGCCAACTATAATGACATGGATTGATGTTTGGTGTGATCCAATTTAAATCCTTTGTGTGTCGTTTGTAACGTAGAATAAATAGGGTATCTTCTAGGCCAATGATCAGGGTTTATTTCTATCAAAGGATGAGTTATTTTGGTGATTTTGTTTTAATTAAACTAACTATTGAACAAGAAAATTTTTGATATAAGAAAATAAATAAATATGTTAGAATGCATGAAAATCCATCACCAAACCTATGACACAATTCTAAATTCTTTTGATATGCTTTGAAAGATACTTATAGAGATCTTGCCATGACCACATAGAAACAAATTCTGCTATCCATACAATCTCATGACCCACATATAAAGATTATACGAATTACACACTAATACAATTAATCACATGACCACATAGAAAGATTAATTGACTTTATATATATATATATATATATCAATCACATAACATATTTAGATGACCACATACCATAATTAATTTTAAAATATCTATAAATATTGATGCACATATAAGTATAATCAAAACATATTTCAGAATATTAAAATTGCTTAATTGTCATAAGGTTGGCTTCAAATCAGCCCTCCAACAATAGAGGTTTAGCCAACCGTAATCATGATAAGAACCATAAAAGAAAAATCCATATGTTGTTGACGTTAAAATCTTCACATAAGAATTTTCTACTCTTCTCTCCTTGGTGACGGTGAATATGTGTATATGATAGGTAATATGTAAAACCTAATACAATAGTATTTTAATGTCTTTAGGAATACAAAAAGTGAGTTTCTAAAACTGAATAGGTTTTCAAAATCAAAATTCGTAATTGACTTTTCTGCTCTGTTTTTAGGCTGTTCCAGTTGGATTTTGATAACTGGACTACTCTAGAATGATATAGAATCTCGTTATTTTCGCATGGGCTGTTGAATCATCAAAATTCTGATGTGTAGAACTCGAGATAAGGCCCAAACGATAAATCTTGTGCGTACAGTCTACTAAGTACGAATTTTTTTCTAATTAATCTCAAATTCTTTTCATTTTATAATTTTTTACTTCCTAAAATAAAACATTAAAATTTATTAAAAAATACCCAATTACATATAAAATAGAACTAATGTGAGGATAAAAATCATCTAAAATATATATAAATATATACTCTATCAATATTTTTATCAGTTCATTGTTTTCATTGTAGCTTCTGAAGGAAAGTACAGTATGAACGGCGGTAAAGCATATGCTTGAACCACGACATAACAGGGGATTGTATATGTCAACTTGGTTGGTGCCAAGGGACCAAGATTACATTTGAATTAGTACTAGTTATTTTCATTAATCAATTACTATAAATTATGACAAACAGTAGCAGAATCCACACTAATCTAACACATACATTTCACCAATCTCGAGTCCTGTCCTGAACCACTACTATGTTTCAAAATACATGAAATACATGTCTTTTTACCTTTTCAAGATAATTTTATAATTTATTTTAAATATTAAACTTTTATATAGAAAAATATATTTTAAAAATAAATTATAAAACTATCACAAAAAGTTAAAAAGATATATATTTTCAAATTAAGGGAGTATATTGTTGTTTTATTGCATAATATTTAAAAAGTGGAATCAAATACTCCTAATTGTTTATCCACAACTGTATACAAATTGTATTTGCCGATGAAATGACTTGATTATGCCTTTTCTTTATACTACTAATCTTAACTTTTTATTTCAGATTATATCTAATCACTGTTATTCATGGTCAATCACTTCGTTCAATCAAAAAATAGAGAATAAATAAAAAATTATTCTTTTTGCAAATCTATTGCTTGGAAGTTGGGACAATGGAAAGTAGACCATTTAACCCGTGTTCTATATAAAAATAACAAAAATATTTACTCAACTTTTTAACTGATCACTTTTATCATTGTGATATAATGAATATTTCACCGAATAATTTGGGTTAACGACATAGTTTTTTATTATCCAAAGATGCACACGTGTTTGGTGGTTGGACATCATATTAATTTTTTTAAAAAAACTTTTGAATTATGTAATTATTTATCTAATATTTTTTTTATAAAATATTTAGTTATCAAATATGCATCTATCCTAGTAAAACAATAACATGAATTTGAGTTTTTAACTTTTTTTCATTCAATTTTATTAGTGAAATGCTTATTTAGAATCTACCTTGTCAAACTTTATTTTTAAGAGGTCATAATATATATATATATATATATATATATATATATATATATATATAAACAATAACAAAATAGATTCTAAATAAGCATTTCACTGATAAAAATGAATAAAAAAAATTAAAAACTCAAATTTTTGTTATTTTTTTAAATGAGATAGATTAATAATAAAAATCAATAACAAGATATTTTTGTAATTTTTAATATTTACATTTTAATAACTACCTTTTTATGGATTGACTAATTTTAATTGTTAGGTAATTTTTATGCATAGAAAAACTATTATCATTAATAAGAATAAAATCAATAAAAATTTATCATTAATAAGAAAGTAATCAGAAAACCTTTTATCAAAAAAGGTAAAAATATATGAGTAATGTTAGCGGTATAAAATTAGATATAAAAAATTGGTCCGAAATGATGGGATGTGACATGTTAATTTATAAAATTTTAATTGATAAAATTTGTATAAATACAATTGATCTATTATATTTAATAGAATTGCATTTGATCATACTCTGCGACGTGTCATTGGGAATTTTTTTTGTATACCCTTAAAATTACTCAAAATATAATTAAATGTAATACAGGGTTATAAGTGTAAATTAATATAGTATATGTAGATCCATGGAAGTTTAATGTAGCACTAAAATTAGGGCTTCTTACACAACACAAGCAGTCGACTAAACTAACTTAACACCAATCGTTAGCTCGACTCTGCCTGTCAGTCAGTCTCTATGGACCTGTAAGTAACTATAATTTGTGTGTATATGTGTATATATATTATATTATGTCAAATTGGGGGTTGTTTTGAATTTGCATTTTATTTACACATATATGAACTACGAAAGATACATATGTTTTTAAGACTGATTATGTGATTATATGTGTAGATGTTGATTAGTTGAAAGCTTGGTCCCTGTAGTTCTAGATCAGTTTGTAACTGTGTTTTTGGCATGCTTATGCTTTTCAGACATGAATGTTTTATTATCCAAATGTTCGAGAAATATATTTGTATGTAAACTTTCTTGAATGAAGAACTGCACTTTACGGGATCGTATTTTGGAACAACTCATCTACGTGAAAGTTTCTCCTGGAAAAAAAACACAATTAATTTGTAGGTGCAAATTACTAAATTAACTTGCTTGGTAGGTTTGTTAAAGAACAATTTAGGACATAAAACTAAATTATGACTTGATTGTTTTTAAATTATTTAGGAGGTATTAATTTGTTCAAGTTTCTAATTTCGACTTTGACAAAAAATTACGTTACCCTTACCACATGGAACTGATAGTATTTTTGTTATATTTTATTTCTTGTAATATTGACGTTATAGTGTTACACATTATCATTTGAACTATCCCAGTTTGTTTTAGTTCTTGAAAGTATAATTTATTGGTGGTGTTTAATGTGTCTACTTTGCAGTCGCCATCCGGAAGTTCTTTGGGCTCAGCGCTCTGATAAGGTCTACCTCACGATTGCTTTACCTGATGCAAAAAATGTTTCAATAAAATGCGAGCATGAGGGATTGTTTAGTTTTTCTGCACTGGGGCTGAAAGGAGAGTCCTTCAATTTTAGTTTGAAACTTTATGGGAATATTGTACCTGAGGTCAGTTTGGTTGATTTTCAGAATTCTGTCTTATCAGTCCTATCTTAACAGTAGCTGTCTGCTTATATCTGCAGTTCATTTGGTTGTACTGATATTGTTGTATTTACGCTACTCCTAAATCAACTTGGCAATATTCAAATCTCGATGAGCATAAAATGTTACTGTGCCCATACCTGTGTCCAAATTAAGAACAGATCCTCGTTGCCAACTTTTGAATAAATCGAGCCAAACACTCGGATCTGTATCGTTTCCTGAACTTCGTATCCTAGTCCGAGCAACAGCTTACTAGTAAATCAGGCCTGACAGACTTATGCTTAGTTACTAGTATTCATGCATGAACTTTATTATATGCCTTTATCTGAAAAAACTCTCATCTTTGTCAACACTATTTGCAAAAAAAGACCAATAACAGTGGTCCCTGCATTTTTCTCGAACACTCTCCAAATTCCAAGTCATTCTTTTTGAAACAGATCTAACGGAACAATTTTCAGCAGTTCTGCATGTGTAAACAAGCCAGGCTCAAACTCAATTTCCTTCACAGATGTTATAGGATCAAATGTTGGATATATGACTATTGCATATCTTCATATGCTTACTAGTCTGCAACTGAAATCCACTTGCAGTTCAGTTGAATCTGTAGCCACTTTCTAATGAACTTTCACGCATCGTTTACACTTCAATCATCCATAACAATTTACAACGAGTCTCATCATATGATGCTCCACTCTTATGTTAGTAATTCTTTAACTTTTTATCATCTTATGCTCATTTCTTCACTGACGTATACTATTGCATAGTGTATGTGGGTCTACATGGTATATGTAATCTATACTACCTCTCTTATATGTTAAAAACAATCCTTGATAGGAAACTCACCACCTTTGATGAATTTCAGATTTAATATAATTACAAATAAATAAATAAAAGCTTGACATATATAACTTAGGCACTGTATTAAACCATCACTTATAAAGGATTGAAAATTGAGCAAGAATATGACTTCCATGCCTCTAATATGTAACAAATTCTTCATCAGATCTAATAAAAAAAACCCTCTTTCATATCATCTCAAACCCTAGGTGTATATTGTCAAATGCTTCCCTCTCTCCGTTCGTTGACTAAAAGAAGGGATTATAAACTTACTTGGGCAGCATGTCAAATGCTCAACTTGATTGCCCCATCAGATTATAATTTCTTTTTCAATACATGCCAACTCTAAAATATGCGTCACTAGGCAAAAGTTAATTTCCCTTTTTATTTTTATTTTGTGGAAGGGCTAATAATAATTCTAAGGACCCACTTGCGAAATGTTGTTCAGGGACTTGGATTATGAATGAGTCTTGGATTTGAATATCAAATTGTGTTGATAAACCATCTCTTGATCTCAGAGATACATTTTTTGTCAGGCAGTATGTGAATTTTTTATTTTTTTGTAGTTATATGGTCAAGTGTCATTTTTTTTGCTTAACCAACTAATAAAAATAAGTGCTATTCATTCTTTCCATGGTATTAAAACTTAGTTTCACCCCAGCCCATTAACAAACCAACTATGTTCTATTACAATGAACATTGAGCACTACTTCCTCTAAGTGCTAATTTTGAAGAGAGTGAATAAGTTAAACTTGTGCAAGAAAAGTTGTAATATGCAAGGGCAGTCCTGACCCAGTGTAGGATGTGCAGCATGCAGCCGCACTAATCCTCTGGTCTAGGAGACGGATTTTTTTTACACTCAATGTGTGTATACATGTATATAGGAAGTTACCGAGACTCTATTTTCTTCCAAAATCTTATTTTTCTTCGTTGGGGACCTTACCCAACTGGAGTGTGGAAGCTTAACCGAGGATGAAATTGAAGCCCTATTTTGAATCTTGTTATATGCAATATTTGTTGTATTATCATGTATATATTAGAAACTAAATGAAGAATGTACTAAGACTTCTTATGAATATTACCTTACATATACATCCATCTTATTCTAATCTAGTAATTCACTTTTTGATTAATTTGTTATGTAATGGCCATTTTAGTTTGTTAGTAATGTATTATTGGGACTAATCATGCTCAATTGTCCATGGATTCACTTACCTTTTCTAAAAAATAGCAGCGCAATTAATTCTTATACACCAAGGCTATGTCTATTTGGAGCGCCTTTATAGAGTTATAGTCGCCCTTGAGTTATTAGTCCTCTAAGTAGTCAAATCTCATGTTTGTTTTCAAGTTTTGCACAAGATTATAAAAAAGATTAATGTGTGAATAGGCAGTTATATCCTTCCTTCCATTAAACAGATGCAAGCCAAGTTAAAATTTATCCATTTAAAGGTATCTGTCAAAATAAAGTTCATTCCTCATAATAATAGACCAAGTATTATTTAATCCCCTCATATAGTTCATATTTTATCATTGTCAATCTCTGGATTCAAATTTCTTTGCCAATTTTACAAATAAATATGGGATTAAATAATTTAAAAGATTATAATTCAGTTCCATTCTTAAAACCTCTTCAATAAATATAGTGTAGTGTTTAATACAAGTCCTCTAAAAGACTAAAAACATATCATAAGTCCTCTAAGAAACTGAAACATATCAAGGCAATAGTATGTGTGAATTGTATGGATGTTTCAATTGTCATATGTTTGGACTTTTAGGCATAATACCTATGTTAATACTTGATACCAAGTAAATAAATAGCACTTGCATGTTAATTTTTTCCTGTGTCAAGAAAGTAATAGGATAGGGCCAAGAACAGACTGCCGCCCAATATTAGTACTCTGCTGAGTGCTGAGTGCTGAGTGCTGAGTTTGTTTCAAAAAAAGTAATTTTTAACTAATTATATTTTTAGTTTCCCTCAAAGGTAATAACTTTTCTAAATGTTTTTTTTAATATTAGCAATTGCTAGAATGTAATTACTGAAAACATTTTTGTGGAGATTTTTTTTTCTCTAGCCGTGTTTGATTTGAAATTTAACTTGACACTATTTTTATTTTATTTTTTGCTAAATAACTTGACGCTATTTCAATATCCGGAATTTGCAGGGCTGTAAAAGTAAAGTCGGGTTGAGGAACATATCATGCTCTGTTCAGAAGGAGAAGAAAGGATGGTGGAAAAGACTTTTGATGTCAGAAGAGAAACCTGCCCCTTACCTTAAGGTTGATTGGAACAAATGGTGTGATGAGGATGAAGAGTCAGAAAATTGTAAGTTTAAACTTAATCTTTCTAGTAACGACCATATATAGTTTTCTGAGGTGGTTATGATGTCAGGAAGATTTGATGTCTTAATTAAGCTTCAACTAGGATTTAAAAGTTTCCATATATCGGACCGCCCACACAGCATAAACCGCCCACAAATTGCGGTTTTTAATTTTCGTGGTGCGGTTGCGGATTGAATTTTTTACGAACCGCGCGGTGCGGTGCGGGTCATGGTTTTATACTTAAGTAGTGCGGTGAACCGCACCGCAATTATATATATAATATAATTTATATATTATATTATTCTATATATTGATTTTTTATACATATATTTACAATCATATAACTTTGCCTAAAAGACTTTTTAGTAATAAAGTGATGTTCGTTGACTAGAAACTTGGTCATTTTATATGATCTGCTACGGAGAGTGCATTCTCCGTATTTTTTTTAGTTGATCTGAGTTTCTATAAAGTTTTATATAACCTTGAATCACTTACAGAAACTGAAAACTTTAATGAGTTGACGTAAAAATAATCAGGCATGTTGGGGTAGGATGGGTGAAGGTATGGAATAAACATGTAAAGAAATATTTGAGGTCCTGGCATAAGTTTGATGTACAACAAAATCAGTAATCTTCCCTGGTTCACAGATATTGGTTGCACTAGTGGTATAGTTTAAATTAATTGTTCAACCAAACCTACTCAAAATATACATGGATGACTTATTTTGTGCCGAAACAAGCCCAGCTGCCAGCTTCCATCATTGAAGCATTTAAGTCACCTTCTCATGTTGTTATTAAATATATAAATGCTTTATGGTAACAATAGTGTGAGCTAAATTTTAATATTTTTTTAGCATCCACATCTTATCCTTGTCATTATAAAAAAGATGTCGACTTTTAAGGTGCTGAGAATCTTTGATAGCTGAGATGTCTTGTAGTAGAGATTGACACATCTAAATCAGTTGCTGCTTTGCTAAATCATCCACGGATATGTGGGTTTTCTATTTTTTTTAAAAAAATGAGACAGCAATGGCTGCATATTGTGTTTGGAAGGCAAGATTCAGAGCTTTTGTTTTCTACTTTGAGTATCTTTTCTCTTACAAGACCGTCTGTTTTGCAGCTGATGTGGAGTCTGACGATAATGCTGTGGCAGTAAGTTGATCTCAGCTGTAAATATATCTAACCACGAAAAACCACTATATACAATTTAAATATATATTACTATTTGCAGTATAACGAGGACGAAGGTGAAAACAGTGACGATGATGATGGAATGCTTTGTGAGTTCCAATATAGTACTTTGATGTGAATTATAAATTATTTATACAAAGAACTGCTATGTGAATCAAGAATCTTTGAAAAGGCTTGAAGTGTATGACATCTGTGTTTCTTTCTGTTGATTGCAGATCTTCCAGATCTGAAGAAGGCTGGGGGCAACTAGCAAAAGCCATAGCATATAAGATGAATTTAGTACCAAACCAGCAGACAACTAATTTCTGTTATGTATATACCAGGCTTCAGTACTAGGTTGTAGCCGGCTTCCCTTTAGTTTGGGACTCATTAGTTATGGTCTGCATATTTAGGAAAATATATTTGAGTGTTGACCAAGGTGATTTGTTTTCATCCGTCTGCAACCATTATGAAGTTTGGACAGTTTCATTCTGCAATATGATGCACAGAATCAGTTCTTTTATTGGCCGTCATGTCATTTTAGGTTTTGTTTCGAGTATCTGAAATTTGCAACTTTAAATATTCTCTTATTAGATTGCATGCAACGTTCTGTACAACATTTTGGGGAAGCCTAAAACGTTGCTATCAAGTAGCCAACCATAGAGTGTACAGCACTAATCACCATGATATGTGGCAGTCATCTTAAAATTTCTCGTGCATACCAAAACAAATTCCGTACTACCTTTCGACTATTTAGGTTGAACTCAATGATTGATGTACTCAATTATATCTTGCTCGTTTTAAATATCTATTTTATCAGGAGATCAGCCCCTGCCTATCAACTAGAATAGTGCAATAACTTCTAGAAACCACACACTCAGCTAGTTACACGTTACTCTTTTTTTTAATAACTAAATACACGGTACTTAATACATCAGATATGTTGCCTTGTGCTAAAACAAGTACTACTTGCACCAGAGCAACCTCAAACAGACAGTTTTACAAAATTTCTTTGTTCGTCAGATTACCTGATTGTAGAGCAAGCTCAGACAGACGGTTTTTTTACATAATTTTTATGCTCGTCAGATTCCCTAATTGTAGCACATACAATCAACGCTACAAAAATTGATTGCCACTTTGTTCTTGACGTAAAGACAGCCTAAAGGTTTAGAAATATTCCAAAATGGAGTTCCGTGTCCTTTTTTTCTACTTAGGAGTCATAGCAGACTGTTTTTGATGAGCCATCATGCTGCTTCTCCACAATTTCGACTGGAATAATAGGAATAGAGTCCCACCACTCTTTCAGTCGTCGGTTTCCCTGTTCATTTTCCCTGTTTTTTCTCAGCTTTGATGTTGCCATGAAAATATACAAGACGAAGCTCATTATGATGAACTTAAATGGAAGTACTGCTAATATAATTGCTAATGTGGCCATGCCCGTCATCACCATATTTGTGTGCTGCCACCAAAACCAAGAATCTGGGATGAGGAAACATATAACTCAAGGAAAAACATTGAATGAAGGATCAAATAAAACCCCAAACGTGCATCTAGTGTTAGTATTACCTTTTGGATGGGTAAACATGTCCGATAAGAAACTAGTAACTGATTTATAATTTGCAAACTCAGTACCAGTTTCTGGTGACTTATGCATGTTTCTTTTTCTTTCTATCTCCGAAAATAAGTAGGCAGGTTTAGGGGGTGTTTGCCTTGCCTTATTTCTGAAAAATGTATACTTTTTTCCTGAAATAAATATTTACTTCTGAAAAATAAACTAAGGATGAAACTTGTCTCTAAGAAATAAGTACTTGTTTTCAGAAAAAGTACACTTTTACATATCTTTTTTCACTTATTTCCATAAAATAAGTTTAGCCAAACGGAGACTTAATATTATAGTGAAAAAGAGAAACGTGTCTATTTATGTCTATTTAATTCGTGGAGGAAAGCAGATAAACTTAATCCAGGTATGCAATACATACATCAATACATGTATATGTACATAAAGTCTTCTCCCATGTACAAGTCATTAGAGGAAGGCACATGGAAAATGTATATGATACTAGTCAAGATTTATGATTATTTTGCATAATTTTGTGGTATCTCAAAGGTCTGGACAAATTCCTACAATATACATTTTACTGTAGTTACCTTAGGTGCCTTCGAGATCAATAGAGACCAAATTTTCAGTATAGAAATGTTGGCTAACTGCATTATCTCATTTAGAGTATTCAACCCATGTTGTGCCGATACCAGGCTTTCCAATGTTGTCTGGTCAGAGTCAATGCAAACCACCAGTTTGGTATATTTGTCCCTGACTCTAGCATACCTTGCCCATATCATCTTGCCTACTGTACACAGTAGTAAAGTTGCTATTGTCTTGCAGATCCACTCCCTACATCACAAAGACTGATTATTTCTGTTCTATCAACCATTATAAATTAGTGGGCAGTAAGTGCCACCTGGTACAGTCAAGTTAATATATACTAATACAGTTATATTAACAAGGGGAAGACTTTTGGAACTAAAAAATGACAAAGTACTTACATGTACACAATCAGTAGAGTAATGCCAGCCACCATGACAGTTGTTCCAGGTTTTTCCCATGTCAAAACCTCTTGCAACCAAGGTAAGAATGCACTTCTTAAAGTTTTTAGTAGCTCCTAAATAATTAAATCAGGCATATCAACAGATATCATATGTCCATAACTGATGGTGGCAGAGTAAGAAATAAAATCACAAGACAGACAAAAAAATCACATCATAAGATAAAGACATGAATATAGTTTGATCAGAGTTTTTACCATAAGAACCGCAGAACTATCAGAGACCCCATCCTCCTTAAGTCCCTCAGCGGTAGCTTTTGCAATGTTAATTTCACGAGCTTCGTCTCTGACTTGATCGATAACGCTCTCCAGTGATGAAATATTTTCTGCTTGACCACTTAGGACTTCAAATTCCTCAGTTATTTCTTTCGTATCTGTACATAGGGTACATGCTTGTGTGACATTCAAGTTCCTTAAAATTGAGCTAGCACTGCACGGATGTCCACTATTGACATTCTTCAAGCTCTCGACCAGTGTTTCTAGCACAAAGTCTCCCTTGGGTAATTCCTCAAATAAGGTGAAGATCAAGAAACTCTTTGGATTTGGTGGTGATATTCGAAGCATTTCTCGAGCTGCATGGAGCCTGATAATTCCTAATATTGTCCTTGATTGCATCTCCCAGACTTGTACCGGAGATTCTACCTTGAATTTAAATATATATCGGTGTAACAGCATGACCTCCTTTACAAGAGCAAGCCAATGGTCTCGTCTAGTAGAGCTTGCCATCTCTGGAAACTCCAACACGATACTCTCTTTCCTGATGCAAAAATTCATTGATTACAAACAGCAATATGATATACACAAATAAAATCAAAACAGCTGGTTTTTATGAGCACTATATACTCCCTCCGTCCTACCAAATTGTTTACATTTGGGTTGGGCACGGAGGTTAAGAAAATTATATAAAAAATTATGAAAGAGAAGGAAAAGTGGATGAAAAAGAAGGAAAAGTGAGTAAAGTGGTGGGGTCGGTTGATATTTAATTGATAGATTTGAAAAGGTGGAGGAAAGTAGTGGGTGAGAGTAAATTTTATAATATAAAAATTTATTATTTTTAGAAAGTTTTGAAGTGTAAAGAATTGGGTGTGACATCCAAAAAAGGAAAGTGTAAAAAATTGGATGGAACAGAGGGAGTATTAAACAATTTCCCCCAAGATTAAGCATGTGCTCAAAGTCCATGCACTGGAATTAATTTGTATTCTTTGGCATAGTGGCATCTCCTTTACAACTTATGAGGTGGATGTGGAAGATAGATACTTTTAGCAATGGTTTCTACAATGTTGGTTACATATTATGTAAAAGAATTGTATTCTGAAAACTAAATATGTTACATGTTATGAAGTATGCAAATTAGATTTAACACCGAAAATAGATATAATTTTAGGAACAAACAGTAATTCTGCATCGTACAGTAATCTTACAAGTCAGAAGACTCATAAATAATGGCCTTGTCATACAGAGGAGCACCCCATGGTCCTGTGGCAGCTCGTTTCACACTTTGACCAATGCCCTTCGAGAGATCAAGTTTTATAGCATCTTCATATGATATTACACCGGAAGCCTCAAAGTACAAAGCATAATTGGTCAGCGTAAGCTTACCTAGACACACAACTACGTATTAGAAGAGGAAAGACTTGAGTACAATTCTTTCCAACTAATAAAATATGTGTAAAATTTATTTTCTTAATACTCCTACTTTTTTAATTCCACAAAAAGAGTTCACATTTCGATGACATAGTATAAATTAGAGCAATGACTTGACTGAATTTCCCTTGAGATAAAATCTAAATCTATAATATACATATTTGTGGGATGGAATTAGTTAAAAAAAATATGCAGGAGTAAGTATTTTTTTTAAGATACCAAGGAGGTCTTAGGACAAACCAGGCCAACTTGTCACTCCAATATGGCGCACCACCCTCGCAGTGCTTGCAGTCCCCTCTACATGTAGAATGAACTCATCATCAACTAGGTCCACTCCGGATGGTATATCTTGCTTTTGCAAATGTTTTATGCATCTAATAAACAGGTCCAGAAAATGGTGTCAGGAATATGATTATATAGAGAATAATACATGGGATTAGCAGTCACTTGTAATTATGATGCATAGACTAATAATTAAGGCACTACAAACTTCAGGTATAGTACTGTCTCCATTATCGTTTTCTCAAGAATCACAATTTACATAATATACTGAAAAACTTAAAAGTATGTCCGGCTTTAACTTTCAATGCCAATCCAATTTTGATTTTGAACATCAGTCCCAGCCATAATCTTCTGCAATTTTATGAACGAAGAATTTTCTGGATGTGAACAGATCATATTTTCAGTAGTTGTCCTGCATCAAAAAACAACTTCATTTTTCTTCTATTGGAATTTTTTTTTGACGTCTTTAACAAATATATGATCAGCTATCATAAATTTTCCTGCAAGCTACCTTGGGTGAAACGTTAAGATTTCATCACACAAGTCTATGTGAAGTTTTATACAGATTCAAGCAAGAAGACATAAAGAAAGCTTATAACACCTGTCAGTTTCTTTCAGGAACATATCATAAGCAGGGAAGTGAAGCCGGTTGATTGTAGTGGCTGTCAGAGTCTCAAAAGTAAATCTCCCATTAGCGACATCTGCTATTAAAGGGACAACTGTTACCAACCACACAAATGCATCTTGTCCAACACTGGGTTCTCCGTCTACCTGATTGGCAAGTATCCACTTTCTCATAAGAATATGGACAGTCAGAAATGGAATCATTGCAAGAAAAGATGCCATTGACAATGTAGTGTCCCTTTAATTCAATTGAATAAGATTAACTGTTTTCCATGGCTCTTATGCGGCAACAGAACCAAGATTAAAAATCATGCAACTTAACTGTATTTCTCATTGCTAGAATGCAGAGGGAACTAAAAGAAAAGGAGAGGCAATCATACTAGGAGTGGCATGATGTCCGAATAGAAAAGAGGAATCTGATCTTGTTGATTCGACTTTGTAATGATCTCCTCTTTCTCCTTAGCCAAACTTTCCTATTTTGAAAAAGAATAAAATCACAAATATTTTAGGATTCTGTTGTCTAGAAACAAGACTTTATTGCACCTGTTTAAGTTCATAACCAAGGGTCAGCAGATATATACAGTTGTTTAAACTAGGATAATCAGCCAAGCTCAACGTGAACTTCAAGGGTAGCGTGCATGGAACGTGAAATGATACGAGGGGTCAAAAGGCACTGGAGGCAATCCCAAATTACTGATCTAAGAATTTGTTAAGCTGACAATGCATAAAATTATTAATGTCCTGCTTTCCGCTAAATAGATTAATAATTTCTCAACATATACAAGCTTAAATTTCTAGGTAATTAAGGAACTTTTATTTTTTATTTTTCCTTTATACTCATTTGACTACATATCTGTAATGTTGCTGCCAGAGTTGGCCAAAAACCAAATAATTACAAGATTATCCAGCAGTTTATGACAGTTACTTCACATCGGAGAACATAAGGGTTGGTTCTATTTTGTTATTTTATAGCAACAAAATGTTTGTAATTGATTTATATGCTCCTTCCAAGTTCCAACGATTCAAGCACAGATACAATAGAGGTAGTGCATCTGTCTATCTACAGAAATTCTGCCACAGTGATACTCTAAAACTATGTTTGGCATAACATGTCAAGTCTCGGAATAGAAATTAAAAATCAAATCTCAACTGAAGTCCAATTCTGAAAATTAGCCAGACATGCTACGTGGTTTCCGTGCACAGTCAATACAGCTTACAGGCTTACACATATTACAATATCCATAAAATGCCTTGAAGTACCACTAAGCTACTAACAAAAACCCAATTTTATTACATTACGTGAGCCTTAATTAAGATAGATGAGCACAAACCGATATTGATCCTTTATTCTCAGCAGTGGAACTAGGTTTCTCCCAGGCCAGCATCATATCAAATGAGAGACGGCTGAAATATCCGTCACTGATTAGTTCTTTTATGTTAGAGCACATGTCATTAAGAGCCTTGGAGCTGCAATATTCCACCAACTTCCTTGAATAGTCACCGTTCTCGGGTTTCCATATAGCCTCAAATTCTTCCACCAATGCATCAACTGAAGTATCAATTTTCCTAGCACGTACATTTTAAAAACATTTCAATGTAAAATATTGGAAATTATATATATCTCTATTCTCTCCGTGTTATGTAATTATGTACAGATTTAGTGATATTAATAGGCCAACATACTATGAATTTTACTACATAATTCTCGGGCTGTGCAATTATTTTTCTCAGCCGAATCATTCCCTTATATTAAATCACTTCAATATATAATTCGTTATTTAATTGAAAACAGGGCAGTTGAGAACTAGGGTTAATTTGAGTATTAGAATTGTAAAATAAAAATCAAGTATAAATACAAAAATATATAAGTATAATCATTACCATATGAACAAAATAAATAAGCGATCTAACAATCGGTAACGCATGCATATATGTGTGTGTGCGTGTGTGTGTGAGAGAGAGAGAGAGAGTACTGGGAACATCTTGTGAGAACATCGTTGGCAATGGATGAGAGATGTTTTATCTCCACTGTCGTCATTAAACTTGTTATGCAATTTTCCTAATCAATTACGATGGATATATATTATGTACATATTACCACATACTGCTCGTATATATTATAGTCGCAGGTTTGGATCCATGTTGGGATTTGGGAAGGTGAAAGTGAGACGTGTATAATGTGGAGGTGTGACACGTGGCGCCATGCAAGATGTAGTTTCTTGTCTCCCCGCTGCACATCTTTTTCGGGCCGGGTTTGCTAGCTGCACCCATTTCCTCATCTACTCACCCGGCTTTTTTTTTACACTATTAGGCTTATATCCTTAAAAACGATACGATATTCTAACAAATTTTCGGGTGAACGAGAATCGAACTCATTACATTGGACGACAAGAGATAAACTCTTATCACTCGAGTCTCGAGCTATCTCATCGTCGTGCTCCTCACCCGCCTGTTTGCACTACATACATTATTGTTCCACAAATTTTATTTAAAGAAAGAATTAGAAAGATAATTAGTTATGATAATTAGCAACTCAATCAAAAATAATGTAGTTAAATACTCCCTCCGTCCCGGCCAAATGTTTACATTTGGTCCGGGCACGGAGACCAAGGATAGTGGGTGTAATAGTGATTTTATTGTTAAAATAAATGAAGTAGTGGGTGTAATAGTGTAAAGTGTTGAAAAAGTGGAGTGAAGTAGTGGATGTAATAATATATTTATTGTTAAAAGTTACTATTTTTAGTAATGTAAAGAATTGGGTGGGACGTCCCAAAAAGGAAAGTGTAAAGAATTGGTTGGGACGGAGGGAGTATATATTATAGTACTCATCTATGTATCCTATTATATCATACATATAATTGAAGTAAAGGGATTAAGATGGTCGTAGTAATGGTAGTCGACCTAAAAAATAGGAAATATATATATATACACACACGCATATAAAAAATAATATTATAAATTAATATAATTAAAAATATAATAATATATTTAAACATAAAAAAGTATCATACAAATATTCCCTTTTATAATATATATATATATAACAAAATATTTCATTGTATTAGTATATTTCTATAAATAAGTAGTATATATTAAATCAATTATATTGTAGTTAATTTATGTGATTAATAATAAAATATTTTTCAAACTTAATATTATATAAAATAAAAAAATAAAAATTTTAAAATAAAAATAATATATGAAATAAATTATTATAAATTTGTAAATAATATACATTTTAAATATTTAAAAAGTGACATGTGCATTGCACGTGATTTAAGCTAGTCTTATTAATATAGCCGAAACATTAAAAATTTGGTAGTCAGTCATATTTGGGATGTATAGTTATTATTGTAACCTAATTTTTAAATATTAATCTATTAATTAAAACATATCTCACATTTATCTCATAATTAAAACACATTTTTAAACAAAACACACAAATATTTTTCTATTAGAATACAAATATTAATAAAATATATAAAAAATTATATAAAATAAAGTTTAAATTATTATAAAAATAAATTTAAAATATATAAAAATTTTCAAAATTTTCAAAAAATTCCATCCATACAAGTTCGTATGACACGAGAAGTTATCAAAAATCAGTAAAAAGTCGTTGGAAAAATTCAATGAAGTTTTAACTGTAAATACAAAAATGGTTTGATTTTTTCTTTACCCAACAGGGCGAATATTGATCATAGTGATCAGTGACGAGCGAAGTGAATGGATTAATGTTATATTCATAATATTTCTTGAAGTTATTTAGAGAAATATTCTCTCTATTATATTTACAAATTCATTCTAAAAAAATGTTAATTATTTTTAAATTTATTTAAAAATTAAAAATGTAAATTTATTTAAATATAAAATTTAAATTTAAAAAAGGGCGAACCGGAAGGAATATTTATTTAGCGATAAATATAAGTGGGTCACAGGTGACGTGTATTGATCATGTTTGTAAACTGCGAAGTTTGTCAAAAATATCTTGCATACTCTACCAGGAATGAAAACGGCGGGACGTTGAAAAACTCGTAAACCTGCCTGTTTCAACACAAACTTGGGGCCGCGGACGACAAAACAAGAGAAAAATTATATCTTTTCTACTTTACACCTGTTTCTTTCCTTTTGTAACCAGTATTCAAAATAATAAATTATTTATTTATTTATTTATTTATATTTATATCACCCCCGGTATACGGATAGCCCATGGTTTACTTACTAGTTACTGCTCTTTTCCTCCCCTCGACCTCTTAATTAACGGTACTATTATATATACGTACTTGTCCAAAAATATCATCGAATTTCTCTCCCACCATATAAGCAGCTTTGTACTTAAATAATATACAGTACTATAGACTCGAATGGAGATGAGATTGATTGAATCGAGGGAAAATAAGAGTGGATACATAAGTGGTAGGTTATCAAAGAATAAGAGAGTTAGCATCAGAAGAAGCAAGAAACAAAAGCATGATGATACTTGTATAACAAAAAAGAACAAGCTGCTTAAGAAGAAGAAGAAGAAGATACTATTGCAGAGACTATATGAATCCTGTCAACAAGTTTTTAGAGGCCCTGGTACCATTCCTTCTCCACCCGACGTTCAACTTCTCCGACAAATCATCGGTATTTTATTTATTAAGTTTGTTAATATATAGTTTTATTTATGTGTGTTATTATATATTTATGCCATTCAATCCTCATGCTATGATGATTATATTGTTCTCAAGTTACGTTGATGAACAAACAAGATTTAATTAATTCGTATCTTTTCCCACCGAATTAACAACTGAGCGCGTATGGGTTTTTTGTGTTAATAATACCTTCTACAGAACTTTTAAAGATCAGATGAGCAGATAGCATGCATTTGGTATAATATTTTTTTTAAAAATATACACATGCATAAAAAAAAATCATTAAATTTCGAATGAAATAATTACATTTTTGAATGATCTCTATGTATAAAGGAAATTTTCTTTTAATTTTTTAAATATATGATAATAATAATAATAATAATAATAATAATAATAATTAATTAACTATAATAAAGTAGAAGCTGGTAGTATATTGAGGATGCAAGGTACCGAGATATATGCAATTGGGGATAAGTGCATGAACATCATGTATATTTAGATAAGGTGGTAGGTGCATGAACATGAATCTGATTTGCTATTGGCTGCTGCCTGCTGCAGTTTGATGTACTATATATGGATCCCCTGGAAAGTAACTATCCTGGTTTCGTTTTCAAGCCCATAGTTTTTTCAGTATTATAAATCCAAATACTATTCTACCCGTAGTTTGTGGGTCAATACTATATTTCTTTCATAAAATTGATTAAAAATTTGTAATCCTGGATTAAAAAAATAGCTAAAAGAGCGGATTTACAAAATATAGTTAGAGATAGATAAGATTATTCTTTCGGGGTAATGAGTTATATAATAAAAGATGCATGTATTGCTCTGGGCGGGTAATTAACAACTGTTTTTTTTAGAAAAAAAATAGGTAAAAATTGTTTGGTAAATTTTAAAACCAATTTTTTGAAAAAATATTTTTGGTAGAGAGTAGGCCCTCTCTAAAATGTGTTCGGCTTTTACCGGAAGCACATATATAATCTTCAATATCGAATCTCCCCAAAAAAAAATTAATATTATATTTTGAAATATATACAAATCAAAAATATTTTAAACGCCGTTTTTAAATAATAACCTCCGTCCCTCCTTAGCTAAAGGTTCTGCCCCCTATTTGATTCACATTTTACAGGTCTGTTGGATAACTTGCATGTCTTCGTTTTTTCTATTAGTAATTTAGTACTCTAGAGTGTGATTCAATGGTTGAATTATCATATTGGTTTTTCTAGGGTGTCCCATGAGTACACATTAGAAGTTTAGTTGTCAAATTTTTATTGGTTTCTATTCATTAATAATATATGCACAAAAATCTAATCAATTAAAATGAGTCAATTTCATAAAAAATAGTGTTTAATGTGTATTCATGGACAAAGACACTTATTATATATACTTGTTTAAAAAACGTTCACTTCTATTCGGTCCTAACTGCAATAAGGACATATAGGTCTGCACTGAATTTTAATATGGTGACGTTTGGGATTTCTTATAATTTAGTTATAAATTAAAAAATGTATGTATTTATTAATTTATAAGGGAAACAAACGGTATTTTATTCCTTTGTGGCATAAGAGGCAATTTTAGCTGGAACTACGTACACACGTTTATCATAAACATGACTGAAAATTGTTTTATTGTGTGTTTGTGTAGATGACATGCAGCCTGAGGATGTAGGTCTTAGCTCGGAACTTCAGTTCTTTAATCCTGCTAGATGTGCGGCTAATGGGGTTCCCAGAGTCACTCAGACAACCATATACAAGTGCCAGAATTTTTCTGTACGTTATAAGATATATATGTTTTGTTTGATCATATTCTTATCATGTACTTTTAAAATCATAAAAATAAATTTAATACTCACTGCCTAATATTTGGTACAAGTATTTTAAATTTTAATGCACCAACTCTATCAGATGAATATACTGAATTTACTTGCTTGCTTTAATAAATGTTGCAGTTGTGCATCTTCTTTCTACCGGCAAGAGCAGTAATTCCTCTGCATAACCACCCCGGAATGACTGTATTTAGCAAGCTTCTGCTAGGCACCATGCACATCAAAGCATATGATTGGGTCGATCCAGCAGACTCATCCAATGATAAATGTGAGTGCCCGATATACCTTAACGCGACTTATTCATATATATTATTGAAGAAGAAGACTAAGAATTAATGGATAACCGATGTTTTTTTGCAGTAAGATTAGCAAGGTTGAAGGCGGATGATGTGTTTACAGCGCCATGTGATAGTTCAGTATTGTATCCTGCATCAGGAGGGAATATACATGCATTCACAGCGATAACACCATGTGCAGTGCTCGATGTTCTCGGACCTCCCTACTCGAAAGAGGATGGCCGGGACGGCTCTTACTACAAAGACTCTCCTTACACTCCCCTACCAAGTAAGCAAGCAACCAAGCATGCAGTTAATATTACCAAACACATTTATATATACTAATACAACTTGTGTTATATTCGAATTAATCCGTACTAGCTAGTATAATTAATTATCTTCTAATTAATAAGGCGGCCATTTGATATAGATGGGAGTATGATCAAGGAAGAAGAGGATACGTTGTATGGCTGGTTGGAAGAGATTGAAATGCCAAAAGAGTCCGTGATGGATGGAATGGAGTACTTAGGTCCCCAAATTATGGACTTCACATATTAATTAGCCAAGCTCCATTACTTTCTTTCTTTCTAGGCCTTATTATTTACTTCTTTTTGTGTGTTCCAATTGATCATCTTCAATTCCCCCCTCTTCTTTTTAATTTAAAGATGCTTCACGGTTGCTCTTTAGAATTAAGAGTTTGGACTTTTCTTATGTGTATATAAATTGTTTATTTTAACAAGATATATCAGTGTCTCGGGCCTTTTGAATTCGACTCGATCGATAAGCGTTTTCCAACTCGTTTTTAAACTCCCACCTGATAAAAAACAACTCTTGAGTCGAGGTTTTTAAAAAATCATTAATAACTCGAACTTAATTCATTTCCTATACAAATTTGTAAATGAGTTAAATTTGAACATAATTTTTTACCCGGTAATTTTTTAGACTTCACCCGACTTGACAAAAAAAAACTTAAATTTAAATTTGATAAATAGAAATTTGACAACTCGAAGTTCAATTCTCATATCTCAGCAAATTTACTTTTCATTCTTGGCTGTGCTCGATTTTCAAGCGCTGGATTTTGTTGAGCTAGCATTTTTAAATAGGTCGAGAACTAGCAACTTCGATCAAACAATATTTCACATAGGTCTCGATTAAAATTTATACAATATACGCATTATTTTCTTATAATTCTAATAATTATATCATGTAAAACTAATATTATATATCCTCCGGTTTAAGTAGGTATTTTCTTCTAGGAACTGCTTAAACAAAGGCCCAGATTCTTTTATTTATAGTGATTTATGCAACGTGTATGCATGAAGAAATTTATAAATCTGCATTGTGTTAAAGCCCAGAATGCTGTCATCAGCTTCAAGCTATAGGCCCGACCTACATATTGGCTCCTCTATTATATTAAATTCACTTGACCGCACCGGCCTTTTCCTGTTTTCCCTTTTTAAGCTTAGTCTTGAAGATTAATGAAGCGGTGATTATTAATTAAGAAAGCATGACGAAAGAGAGATTGTCTTAAAAGAAGACAACACCACAACAACCAATACTCTAGCTAGCTTTCAGTCATATTGAAGGAAAAATGATAGCAACATGTCAACTTAAATTAACTGTACGTGCTGCACCTATATACCAGCTCCGTACCTTTTACTTCACCTTGGAGGGAAAAAAACACATATTAAAAATATATTTAATTATATAATTTATTTCTATATTTACCTATAATAAATGTCTTGAATAATGAAATAAATTTGAAAATATGTTGTACAGTCAAACATGTGAAATATGAGTAAAAGGTACTTTTGGAAAAATAGGTAAAAAAATATATTGAAAGAAGATATGAACAACTATGTTTGGATAAACCCGCAAGGGTTGGTTCGGTTGGTTAAATAGATAAATATCATCCTCTTGGTCACAGGTTCGAATTCCACGGGGAGGAAAATTTGTGATTATGTCATCTGAGTCAGAGTCTGTCGCACTTGTGCGGTTCACGTGTTGCGTGAACCCGTGGATTTACCCAGTACGCACCCAAAAAAAAAACTACGTTTGGATAAAAAAAAATTGTAAGAGTCAAAGTTCTTGAAGGAAACGGAGAGTGTACTCATGCCGCTACACTTACAATTTTTAGTGTGTATTTCCCAAGTCTTTATGAGTTATGATGTTACGATGACTATTTAAAAGTGTTTGTTTTACTAACTTTTTTCAGCAAATAACTACTGTACATATATTTCGGAAAAAAGCACAAGTCCCAATGACGTATAATAACAATATAGAGTGTGTTTGGTTTATTTTGATTTTCATTGTTCACCGATATATTCATATGATGTAAACATGATTCTTATTTAAAATTCCGAATTATTCACTTAAATAAAATTCTTCAAAAATCTAATAAATCATTACAACTTCTCAATATCCAATGACTTATAATTCAAAAATAAAAAAAAATACAACTCAACTGTATAAATTCATATCTAAATATACACGTTACAACTCCTCAAAGTCAGCAACTCACACCCTTCCCAAAAGATAGTCCACCTAATAATGAATACCTGCTCGGGGGAAATCAAGAAACATAGATCGGCAGTAAGCGAAAAACTCATATACGGATATAAAATTATGCAAAGAATACAAGGGTTAGAACGATGATAATATGAACAAATAAAATATCTAAATGAAGAATAATTAAACAAACTGAAAGAGACAAAAGATACTGGTCATACTTAACTCACAACATAAATAAATAAAAAGATACGACAAATATTTATCTTACAATCCCAACGTACATACTTTGTAATCACAGATATTCTTACTCTTACTTGTATTCGTACACTTACTAGTCACATATTATAATGATCAAATACTGAAATGCAAATTTACTTACTGGTATGGGAGACAATCTTACATTTACAGGATGTCCTACATTTCGGTCATCCAGAAATATGTAGTCATCAAAATTTACAGGGGTTTGCATAGAACAAATCAAATGCTACCCAAAATTTTACAAGGGCTTGCATGGCAAAAAACACAATACTACGCAAATGGCCAAACATACATACACAATAGTCATGACTCTACGTGTCCCATAACTCCGGCGACACGTCCATACAATTTAAATATACCGTATAGGCGGTGTCAAAACATGAGATTATTCACTCATGACGGAGGTCTTATGAAATCTCCCAAATCATACATATATCACAATTAAACTGAAAATATCTTATTCAAAATATCACATACGCCAAATATCACAGACTATTACAAATAAAATCAGATCTGACTTGTCTGAAAAACTGGCAATTTATTCTATAAAAATGAACTCAAACGAAAAGCACAAAACACAGAATACTCGTTGAGGATTCCGAGACCTTTCCAGAATGGCAAGACTCGTAAAAAACGGATAAGTAACGAATGCGTAAACTAAGCAAATACGTGCTGTTAAAATAGAATGAGCACCTGATCACAAAAGTATTTTGATATTTAAGACATCAAAATTACAGAATTTGAAAGCGGAATACACAGACGAAACGTAGCACATGAAAATATATTTACAGAATGATAATATTCACAAAAATCAAATACAATTTCAATTTACTACGAATTTCTGAAGTTACAACACATAAACTTGAATTAATACATCAAATCACACAAACGGCGGATTTCAACTTGCTTGCTGACAGAATTTCAGAAAACACAAAGAACGAAAGATGTAGATAATTAAAAGACCTTTACAGACACAATAAAATCGTAACAATACGATAAACAACGAAGGAGATACGAATTTTATAAGAATCAGAACATATACAATTGATATATAATACACATACGATTTCAAAACAACAATACGAATTCGAGTAATGATACGAATATAAAGAGTTCTGAAAAGATAACCGTGCATTAACCACACGGTTAATATAATATCAAAAAAAATATTTTCAAATCAAATTTTTGTTATATCAACTTTATATTTTGATCCAATTGTTTTATATAATATATTTGATCTTATATTTTATATCACAATTTAATCTAGTTATATATTTAATCCAATCATTTAATATATCTAAATATCAAATATGATATTATTTTTTTATTAATTATTTTAAATATGTACTTTTTTATCTAATTATATATTTTAATTGATGAAAAGTATATACGATTAACCGAGATTACTGGCTCAACTTTGTACATAAACAACTTTTTAATATTTAAAAAATGTTTTTTATAATATATTGCAGATCCTAAATTTGAAACTGAATCCATTTATTAACTCAATTACGGTCTCAATATTTTAATTTAATAAATCAATATAATATACACACACACACACACTACATGAAATTCTATTATTATAATTTATGATTTCTAAACTAATTATTTTTAACAGCTCAAAATTAGATCAATTAATCATTATATATTCTGTAATTTATAAAGTTTTAAGACCCATTTATATTTTATAAATTAAAATTCAACACTTCTTTGATATACAATTTAAACCTATATCTTGAAAATAAAAAATTTAAATTGTCAGAACTGTTGAATATAATAGATCAATTATAATACATTATATAGTAATATATTATTTATTATTCTATTATCCAATAACTTCATATACATCGTATAATATCATATTTTTAATATACTATTTTTACGCAATTACACATCTTATATAGTTCAACACCTAGTTCAAATTCTTAAAAAATCCGAAATTCCACATCGTACCGATATACAAAGCGTTCATAAGTATTTCAAAACTATTACATTTCAAGATCTCTACTATATTGCATCTTGAAGATTTCTGCTACAGTGATTGGTGTTCTTGTTCTTAATCGTATAGAAGTGTTAGTGACATATTAACCTTTTACTCAGCATTTCTTTAATCATCTGGTCTTATGAAGAAATTGTTTCTCGTTCTACTGAAACTGAGTTAAGGGATTTAACTAATACAACATTTGATCTTTCTCGGTTTCATTTACTTTTATATAAACTATAAGTTCCACAATCACGATTCATTGTGACAATCAAGGTGCATTGAACATTGTTGCAGATCTCGTATTCTCTAATTAGCTAATGTCTTCATCGAAGGCACAATTCCATTTTACAACTTTAATACATTTCGAAATAATATTCCGAAACTATCCTTATATATATTATTTCTAAAATTTTACTCATTTAAAACTTAGTTAGATTGTCAATTTTTTAAGACAATAATTAGAGATATTCATAAGAAAATGTATTCAACTAACATTTTTAATATGTTTATTTTTTTCAAAATAAACATGTAAATAGGCTATGAAGGAGTGATTCTTATCGTTGTCGAGTTCTAGTTTTTATAATTTTATTTTTTTCTTAACAATCTGACAGCATTGTAAATTGATTTCATAAACCAAATATTCCTCTATTCGATGATTTTTTTTTAACATCAATTGACTTTTTATTCCTTCCATATTTATACCGTTAAACATGAATTGTTGTACAAATATGCATCCGATTATTTATTTTATATTTTTAACACTGTTCATTAATGTTTCTAAATAATATATGCGTGATTCAGTTATATGCTATGTATAATCTTGTATTTTAAATATAATTTTGTTACGTTACTTTATAATTAATTCAGTGATTTAGTAGTTCAATAATTATATTATATAATTTTATTTTGAAAATTTATTTTTTAAAATCAATTCTAATTATATTTTACATGCAACCTAAGGTATGATTATTAATAAATTATCTCATGATTTAGTCATTTCATATCATTAATAAACTATTTCATGATTAAAATAATTACTATTTATCAAAATATGTAATAACTTTTATTTAAATGACACGTTTAACGCCGCACACATATTATGAGTATGATATAAAATATATGTGATAGTGTGGAATAGTGATAAAAAGATGTGTGAGTTAGTAGATATACACATGTTCAATTCCTTTTTACAACATTTTTTTCAATAAATAATAAAAAGAACAAGTTAATCATTTGAAATCATGAATAAAATGTTTGATGATTAAAATATTTTATTAAAATGTCTCACAAAAACTATCATTATATATAGAAGAGATAAATCAACAATACGAGAGACTGCAAGCTGCATGCATTCACCATCTGTATACAGTAATTAATTATACACACCGCCCAAAGGCCCAGGCCTCTATTGCATAGTGACTAGTGAGGCCGTGAAGATGTAAAACACAGAGGCAACAACTGCATGTAATTTCCCCACTCTATTTATCCATATATGTATCCGTGACTGTGCGGTCCACTGTCATGACCACTCACAGAAAACACAGAAAAAGGCAACTCTACTCCCGATTGTATTTATTTATATATTGACAGCTGCTCGCGGAATCCATTATACATATAAGCATCTTAAGAATTTTTAATATAAAAATTATTTTTTATTTATATCCATATTAATTGTATTAGTTGAGATAGTTTCAATGCATATTTGAATGATAATTTTATTTCATTAATTATTAGTACAAGTACCAATACTCTAGTCAAAAGATAGTTTAGAAATTTAACTATAAAATTACATTGAAAATATGATAGTGAATATGTATTATGAGATATATATATTTTTAAAGTGACTACTAATTTGAGACACAGAGAGTATTCAACTACTTCGTCTGACAAAAAAAAACTATTTCCTCAGTCTCCCTCATTTTTACTATTCTCATATACAAAATGAAACTAGATAAAACAGACAGTCTAATGAACTTTGTGTTTTGATTATATAATTAAAAATGATATTTTTAAAATTTTTATTTCCCGAATAAAAATATAAGGACTCATTAATTTTCGACAGAATGAATTAAGCCCAGACCGGCCAGCACTTCCCTCGAGAGTACAGTGCAGCAAGTACAAGAATTATTCATGCACGTCAGATATTCCCTTCATTCCATATTTAATAGTTTTCTTTAAAAAAATAATGCATATTAAGAAATGTCAGTTGTACAATTTTTTTTATACGTATCATATTTATTATGACTATTTTATACTAAATAAAGTAAGTTTTATATTGAAAATGACAAAAAAGAGGGTAAATTTAAATTATTTTACATTGAAAATAGAAGTAAAAATGGAGAATTATTATGAAATAATTTTTTTTTCTCAAAAGAGACTATTATTACGGGGCTAGGGAGTAATATTACAGTAAGAGGGTAAAAATGAGAGAATGTAAGAGGGTCACAGACTCACATGCCCACTGCTCCCAGAAGAAGCCATGTGTGTTTTTTTATATGAATAAAAATATTATTATTGTCTAGAGTCGAATATATGGCGCCAGGTTCAACTGCTATCTGCTTATAATGAACCCGTGTCACTAATTTGTCTCTCTCTTTACACTCCTAGCCTTGTTCATTATTTTCATCATATATTTCTCCACCTTATCACTAGCCCACCCTTTCCTTTTCACACAAAACATCCGCTCAGGTCGAAATGCTAGCTTAATTCTCTTCCCTAATAAAGGTCCTAATAGCTAGACAAAGACATGGCAAATGCTATATTTGTAACTTAGTTCCTTTTTCAGTCTCCCTTTCTTCTAAACACTTGTTTTTTCACTTTTGTGCTGAGAAGAAAATAGCTTGGTAAGTAATCTTTTCTAGTGCATGTGTGTGTTTAAGGTTAATGCTAGTTACTTTTTCGCAAATTAGGTTCAAGTAAAATTAAAATGGTTGGTAGTGCTATTACTTCATTTCTAAGTACTACTCCACCTGCAAATTTTTGGTTTCGAATGGTCTCAAGTAGTGCTCTGTTATACTCAACATGTTCCACACACATACATCAAACTACTAAGCTCCATTGCAGGGTTTTATGAGTTTCTGCTTTTAAATAGAGGTAAGCTTTTCATTAAACTTGGACTTTGAAAGGTCCTTGCATATCCTCTTTGACTTGTTTCCTACCAATAGATGGTGCATGGTAAATACTATATTTCGTTCCAGATTGTTGGAGTTCTTTTTTACTAGCAATATGCATAACAGCGCAACTAAGCAGCATATTTCTGATTAATTTATATATTTGAAGATTGTTTTCAAGTGTTAAAATAATTCAAGTCCAACTGTCCAACTACATGTGTTTTGGTTTATCTTACCTTTTCAAGTTAAAAATTAATCATAATTTGCAGTTTTTTTTTGTTAATCTCCAGAGTAGAATTGTAGTATTATATTATACATTTACTTTGTTTATAGATCTTAGTTTAGTTTATATGGAATCTTAGGTTGTTATGGATTTCTGACACTTCGATAAGCTGCGGGTCTTCAAGAATTTATTCTCTCCAACACTAATATATTTTGTTCGATTGCCAACGTTGTATTGTAGTTTCTGCAATGACTGCAAGTTTTAGACATGCAAGACTTCTGCTTCTCCTTATGTTTGCAAGCTCAATCTGCTACTCAGAGCAACTATTGTCGTCGCAAGCCCAGACTCTTCAAAGAATTCAGGGCCTTCTAAATTATCCAAGTGTACTAAGCAGCTGGAATAACAACACAGATTTTTGCAGTAGTGAACCAACTCCATCGGTTACTGTTATATGCTATGAAGATAACATAACGCAACTGCACATTATTGGGGAAAGGGGTACTCCTCCATTACCTCGAAATTTTTCTATTGAATCTTTTTTTACTACACTTGTGAGGCTTCCTAGCATAAAAGTTCTCACATTGGTTTCCCTTGGGATGCGAGGTCAATTGCCTAGTAAGATTTCGCGTTTAGAGTCGCTGGAAATACTAAATATTAGCTCAAATTTCTTTCATGGAGAAATTCCTCAAGAAGTTTCATTGTTAACAAATCTTCACACACTTATACTTGATGAGAACTTATTCCAAAATAGAGTTCCCCATGGGATCAGTAAGTTGTCGCTCTTGGCTGTTTTAAGTGTTAGAAAAAATAAGCTAAATGGATCTCTTCCTGAATCTTTAGGAAAGTTAGAAAACCTCAGAGTTCTTGATTTGTCACATAACAAGTTAATCGGTGAGGTGCCTGATATAAGCAGCTTGAGGCACTTACAAGTGCTTGAGTTGGAAGATAACCTTCTTGGACCTCAATTTCCAAAAATTGGAAGCAACAAATTAGTTACTCTTATATTGAGGAAGAACAAGTTCATTTCTGGCATACCTGAAAAGGTGAACTCTTTTAATTATCTTCAACGCCTCGATATATCTTTCAATAGATTTATTGGACCATTTCAGTCTTCTTTGCTCTCTCTGCCATCAATCACTTATCTAAATATAGAAGGAAACAAATTCACGGGAATGCTTTCTGAAAACGTGCCTTGCAGTCCCCAACTTGAACTAGTGGATTTAACTGGAAATTTGTTGACCGGAAGTTTGCCCAACTGTCTCCATCATGAAACCAAAACCAGGATCGTGTCTTATGCTAGAAATTGTTTAGTTGGGGAGGATAAAAGCCAGCATCCAGTGTCCTTTTGTCGAAATGGAGCTCTGGCCGTGGGAATTGTACCTGGTCGTCACAAGTCAAAACAACCATCCAAGACTGCACTTGCCTTGAGCATATCTGCAGGGATTGTTGGGGTAACTGTACTGGTTGTTATAGTCTTCCTGACTGTTAGAAGGGCACACACAAAAAGGATGGTCAAGTCACCTTCAACAAGATTAATACAAGAAAAGGCATCAATAGGGTACACCTCAAAGTTTCTTCAAGATGCAAGTAAGCTAATCTTCTACATTCACTTACTTTCTCTGAATTTTACTGTATTATATAATATGTTGCTGATTAATAAGTTTAAGCCAGTAGATAAATTAAACCCAAGTTTTCTCTTCGGGTAGAGCTCTTTGTGATTGTATGAATGTAACTAAAAGAAAACTTTGATGTTTCACCTATTGCTCCTGCAGGGTATATTACTGAAGCAATGAAGCTAGGAGCACTTGGCATTCCAGCTTATCGAACCTTTTCACTGAAAGACATTGAGGATGCAACTAATAACTTTGATACATCAACCTTATTGAATGAAGGTTCATACAGTCAGGTGTATATTTTGTCTTATCATATCATCTGCTATTGTTTTTCTCATGCATGTGTTGTTTTCTGCATCTCTACTAAGCAAAAAAAAGAAGGAAAGATGACTATGCTTTTGGAAGAGCTGTGTTCTCATGTAAAACCCCTCCATGGTTATAGTTGGATAGAGTATACTAGGCATGCAATCTGAATTCTTGTTCCAGAGTAGGTAGAGACTGCCTGCTGAATTTGATGTGCATGATCATGAGTCTGTGACATTTCCTCTTGTAGCTAGTAGACTATGCCATTCTTGTAACATGAAATAAGCATGGATCTCTTTATGATTGCAGATGTACAAAGGTGAGCTGAGGGATGGTTCCCTCATTGCCATTAGGTGCCATAATATGAACAGAAGGGACAACAGACAGAGTTATATGAACCATATAGAAATATTATCGAAACTAAGACATCAACATTTGGTCAGTGCTCTTGGTCACTGCTTTGATTATCGCTTGGATGATTCGAGTGTCAGTAGAATATTTCTCATATTTGAATATGCACCAAATGGGACACTAAGGGACTGGATATCTGGTAGGTAACTATGATACTTCACGAATTAATTAGCCTGTTGGTGGAATAGATACGAACTAGGCTGCAAATAACAGGCTCCGCCTTCACTCTGCTATTTATGTTGGGCAGTTAGTTGTGTTTTAGGCAGTTACTCGGTCGTGTTTTATTTGCAGAGAGAAGCGATCACCAAAGGTTAGCTTGGTCCCAACGCATAGCAGCTGCAATAGGGGTTGCCAAGGGTATCCAATTTCTTCACACAGGAATTGTGCCAGGTGTATTCTCAAATAAATTGAAGATAACAGATATCTTACTGGATCTGAACCTTGTAGCAAAAATCAGCAGTCACAATCTGCCTTTGTTAACAGAATATACGGGGAAGGTATGAGAAAAGGTTGTATATGCTATCTTGATCATATTATGGAAGGTATGCTTTGAGTTAATTTCGTAATCAACATGCAACAGGTTGGCAGCCAAATTTCATCTGTTGGATCTAAAGAAGTTGACACTGCAAGGTCTGTTTAATTAACATGGTACATTTTAAGGAGTAATGATTTGCATGTTCAGTAAAGCTAAATTCAAATGAAATTGTGATTTCATGCTACCTCAAGTAATAAGATAAAGGATATGTGCCTATTTCTACAACTGATTAACTTAAATATCTGTTGTTTGTCAGGATTGAAAATCAGGAGAAATCTGATATATATGACCTTGGAGTAATATTACTAGAGAGCATTGTGGGGAAACATATCAATAAAAACGATGAAGTGGATTTTTTTAGACACCAGGTAAGCCTTAATAGCATTTCCATAATTAGACAGCCCTTCGGTACTTGAAGTCTTTAAATGAATACAATTGAGGATTCAGTGATAGTGGCAAGGCTCTATGCCTCTATCCCACCACCCCCATTATTTAAAGGTCATGTTCATGCTATTGAATCTTCACTCTCCTCTCTGTGTACTAGAAAATCCAATGCACCTAAAATTTGGACATACCCAAGAAAAGGATGAATAAAACAAATGTTTCCTACATTGCTGATGCTATGCAGTTGGAAGCAAACACAACAGTTGATATTGCAGCTCCAAACGGTGTGGTGGATCCAGCAGTTCAAGATTCATATACTAACGAGTCACTGAAGGCGGTGATGCAGGTATGCAGTAGGTGCTTACTTAAAGATCCAGCAGATAGACCTTCTATAGAGGATGTGCTGTGGAATTTACACTTTGCAGCTCAAATTCAAGACTCTACCCAGAGCAATGAAGGGTCCCCAGCCTCTCCAAGTACTCAACCTCCACGTTTACAAACGACTGTTAAATAGCGGCAGTTTTAGCCTTTAGGTACTGCATGTTTTTCCCATTACAATTGCAGACGGCATGCATTCTTTTAAAATCATTCAAATATAATATCATTTCAATTAGCACATGCAACAAAGAACAAACAGGCTTCTTTTCTTTTTATTTTCATGAAATGAAGCTTTTATCATGCTTCAAACATAGAACATTATCTTTTTTAATGCCTTATCTTTGTGTAAACAGGTTTACAGAATATAGACATGCCTTCAGAAGAGGAAGAGCAGATCAAAGCACAAGTGATATCGGAAATGCTGCCTAGATAATAAATATTCACCCCACTCCTTCCCTTCTAATATTATGCAGCAGTTGCAGGATCAGATAGTTTTCCAAAGCTTTAGTGTATGTTCATGAACTAGTGTATGTTAGTTCTTGTTAGGATGCTATAATCAAAATAAAAGGATGCCAAGTTTTCCACATTTGTATAAAATTTCCCTGTCACATTAGCTCAATTAGTGTGTTAAGCGAATTTAATAGTACTTTATGGATGAATTTAAATATGTAGACGATTATATATATATATTTTAAATCTGTACATGATTAGTTATATTTTTCTAAATAGGTAGACAATTATTTGTGATTCACGTCCCTTTTCTTGCAGTTGATTTATTTATTATATTGTAGTTTGTATATTAATTATAAGAGACTAGAGTTGTAAGTGCAAAAAAAGTTAACACTGTCATATATATTTATTTTACTAAAGTACTAATGCTTTGGACACCTCTGCCATAAACTTTACACCAACTTCACTACACAATTATGTAAGATGATGATGAAAACATTCATCCCCAATACTTGTCCAGTTGTCCTAATACTATTGTTATTCAATTTCTCAGTTGTTCTACAATTGCCTCCCCATACTAGCTACCACATCTGTGTTTCTAGTCAGTTCTTTTTACACTCATTTAACAACTAACACTAAAACCTATAATCCTACCAAAGATAAGCCATGAGAAGCTTCAGGGCATTGCAACTGGGGACTTCCATATACGAGATCAACTATATTAGCCAAAAAACAACAATAAACCGCTACATTGGAAAAAAATTACTGACTACTGACCTAAGTTGGCATGTTCATTTAACCTTGTTGTTCTGTTCAGACTTTAAGTCAAGCCTCACGACACTACTTGTGATTGCTTTAACTCATCAGCCAAAGGCTTACTAAGTTTCTTCTGTTTGACATTCACACTAAGCTCAACCTCAAGTTTCTCATAAGCCTGATCAAACATACCCAGCAAACCAGTAGCCAGAGTATGAACATCCTCTCCTTTCCGATTATACAACAAGGCATTATGAAAAGTCAATCTAACATCTTTCGCAAAATCAAGCGGATTTCTATAAACACCCTTACCAAGCTTCAACTTGATAGTACCAAGATCCATGGGACGCTTAAAAGCAACTACATCCACCGGGTCATTAAACACCCAACTATGCTTATGTTTCACAGCTTTTCCAATATCCCACCGCACTTTCTCATCATTACTGCCTCAACTTTTTGAGTCTCTGTTAAATTCAACTCCGTAGTCTTGAGCAAACGTTTACGTTTAGTTTCTCTATCGGGAGTTGTAGGCATGGCACGCTTTTGCCCTATGATCTTATTGACACAATTTTCACGTGCCTCAATCTGTTTTACGAAACTTCGAATACGTTCAAGATCCGAGATAAACCAACCTATACTAGGATTGTAGGAAAGTGTAAATTGTGTGTGATATACTCATATCTATACATTATACAATACTAAAACAAACACAGCCTGTAACATCCCACGTCGAATAGATAAAGTGTATTTGGGCCCTTTATAAGGACAAGTCAATAACTAATATATACCTAAAATTGCTAGCTTTTTATGGGCTGACCTGTGGTGGGTTGTTGGGCCTGGTATGCATTCAGTTATGGGCTTGGGTTGTTATAAATGGTATCACAGAATGCATATAAATAATCTTACTTCTACCTATGCGAAGTCAACCCAAAACTCACAGGTCAAATACCTAAAAGGTCAGTCTACAGAATCTAGGGCCTAAGCTCTGATACCAACTGTAACAGCCCGACTTTTTTTGGACCATTATCTAACATCGGAATATTCAAAAACAAGTTTAAATATTAATATCCTGCAATAAGAAAATGACTGATAATCCTGATAAACATAAATGTCTAACTTCTGAAATAAACAAATTGCCAAGTCTAAAATTTATCAAAACAAGTTCTCGTAATGTTCTAGACACACTGAAACTAAGGTCTGGGTAGCACTCATTAATTTTCCCGCTTATCCCCTGAAAACCTGCGGAAAGGAAATAATACGAGTGAGCCAAATGCCCAGTACGAATATAATTTTAAAAGAAAAACTTATTTTTATGTAACTGAGTGAATTGTGTCTTACCAACACAAACAGAGAAGCACAATAATAAGTGCACTGAATCAATATATACGAATAAAATGAAACGAAACAGAAAATATGGCTGAATCACAATAAGGTAGGTATCCATAAGGGTCTCTTATACAATCATATACTCGCACAAAACAAGATACAAAATAGAGAATTCTTCCCCGATAATCCACGAGAAGAAAACACATAAAATGCACAAAGCACTCATACAATACAGAGAATCCTTCCTCGGTAATCCAGAAGAAGAAAACACACAATAACGATCATGATCTTTACACAATCTCATACCCCAGAGATGTGTCCGTATACTCACAGCACCGATACGAGTAAGTGCCGAGTTCACCAGACCTCCCAACTCCATGAACTCGTCTGGGATTTGACCACACAGATAGGTTTAAGAGCCCATCACATAGGTTACAAAAATTGCCGACTCTTTAATCAGAACAAAACAGAACAATGTCGCAATAAAAATGCGAAACGAAACAAATATAGAAGAATCAAGGCAACAATAATTCCAAAAATAGGGATACGAAACAAAACTGAGAATGCATACTAGCGAGTATCCATAGAGTACGAAGGGGTCACAACTTTAGAAAATAACTCAACAATAAATATAACGAGTAAATAATATTTAAAATTGAGAAAAGACGATCAGAATTTTATACTACCAATTATACTTTAAAATTAAGAAAAAAGATTAAAACTTGTACTAATAATTATAAATCAAAGTTGAGAGAGAATAAAAATTTGTACCTGAATAATAGTAAAAAGAGGGCTTCGAAAATATTAAAACTCTTGCCAGCAGGCCACCACTATACTTTGGTGTTCGAATCTAAAACCAATTTATTACCGTAAGCTTTGACATATAATTTCATGCAAGTCAACATATTAATATTTATACAACTAGATATGTTCATGCATTAAATTAATCCTCACAATTACAAATAACTTATTTAGCAGCATGTACTCTGGTTACGCATATTTACAAAACTTTGGTTGTGTAAAACTTGTATCATAAAGAAAGTACATTATTAAACAATTATATAATCGATTAAACGAAATGCATGCACATACAAGTTATGTACTTATATCCCTAACCATGAATATAATTCTATTGTGCTATTTTTAATAAATAATTAACTCTAACTCTTTCATAAATTTAATGTACCAAATAATTACTGATTAATAAATTGAGAAAACCAAATCATCAATATATTCATTAGCTCGAATGAGATAACCAATTTTTATACTTATAAAATCACATAAGCCGAATTTATATATAATCAAATGATAATATAAATAATGAATGGTATACTAAAGATAACCAATTAATAACTCTACATAATAAAATATTAATAAGCTGTTAAATTGCTCAACTCATACAAGCAATATATACACGCATGTGGCCCCAGGGAGAACATACAAGTTCTGCTAGCTTTTAATTAGTATATGTATTAAATTCTCAAAGTCATAGCAATTAAAGGAAAACTTGATTACACAGACATAATTACATAATTAAATACCTTGATTTGAATTGATTTTCAATGCTTTCGAAAGAATGGGTCTTCTTTGTTTCTCCTGCCACAACGGCTATTACTCTTGCTAATCTTTTTTTTTTTTTTTTTTTTGTTTATATCAATAGCATACTTTAAAATAAACTATCATACGTAAGTGTTTTTATATACAAAATTGTTAACGCTGTTATATATTAAATTCCTAAAATAGAGGGATCATATACATATCCATATAACAATCCTATCGATGGTTGGCCACGTAATTCGTAATTAATACAGCTAATATTTAAATTATCTATGCACATTAATATTTGTAAACATACTTATAAAAATAATTGTGAATTTTAATTCATACACCAAAGTAGCTGACACGACAAAGATGAATATCTAAATTCAAATAAACTCATATATCACCCAAGACAAATAATTAAATAAATGTAATTTATAACACATATAATTTTATCAGAAAAATATTATATAACTGAAATAAATATGAGGGATTTTACACAGCCAACTATGGACAAACAAAACCAGTGCAACTTGTTACGTGCAATTCTAAAAATGTTTATTTATCTCTCATTATTAATTATTAAACATTTAAACTATTCTTATTTTATTTTTTTCATCTTTTTTTTCCTATTAAACTTTTAACTAAAAAGCAAATAATAATTTATATATAGTTTTAATATATAAATTTTAGAAAATTAGAAAAAATAATTTTAATTCTTTTTAAGAATACCGCATAATCACCTTTATATTCCCCCGATGTTGATGATTGATTTATGTGTAATATAAATTCATCCATTTACCGGTAAGAGGTAAAAGTTTAACAAATAATAATTGCACAAAATATATCGTGATTCTCATTTAAAGAGAAAATTCTAAAATTGAACGAACTTGCAAGAAAAAAAATATTTTAGAAAATGGTACACAATTCTACGAAAGGCGTGTTTGGATGAATCGCAACGCAACGCGACGCGCAATTTTTGAAAACGGAGACGAGTACGCTACCTATACATACACACACATATATACCCGCGTATATAAATTGACAACACATAACTTGTAGTAGTAGAATGCAGAGAGTTATGAAAATCTCTCCCTCTTGTCTTGTTGCTGTCGTTCTCTTCGCCGCGCTTTCGATCTCTGCATGCTCTTCACTCAAAGGTACTCTCTCTCTCTCTCTCTCTCTCTCTCTCTCTCTCTCTCTCTATTTTCAACCCTAATTTCATACATATACTTATGCAACATACATGTTAGTGTTTGAAAGTCTGTTCCTTTAAGTTCAAAACCCTAGCTTTATTTTTATATGATTTTTGTTGGATTGTTAGATTATATTTGTAATTGAGAATATATAGTCATGCTTTTTGTAGGAATTGATTTACATATATGTGTTGATTAATTGTCCTCAATTTGTTTTTTTTGTCCTGGTATTTAAAAGCACACTAATTGGACGAGTATTTTAATCTGAAGTAGGTTCTTGGAGTTTATTTTCGATGTAAAGTGTCAATGTATATATACGAAAGAGTCATTGGTTCCCTTTTGTGTGAAAATGGAATAATTTTTAACATAGGAATGTTAGTAATATTTTATGTAGCTCAAGTAGGTGATTGAAGTTTATTTTGTATGTGAAGTGTTAATATATCAGGATGAGGCTAAACTCTTTAGTATTGTTTCAGTAATGCGTGGGTTTTAGTAATCAAAATTGATGATATGATCTGTCTTCTTTTTTGATATCGCAGGTGTTGATGTAGAGAATCCAATTGTAAATTTCACTCCTTCTTTCCTGGTACAGCCTTCTGGAGGATCTAAAGATACTATATCTTGTGAACGTATCCAGATTTCTGGTAAATCAAAAAGAAAGCTTGAGAGTTATGCCAATGCATATCGGGTCACTTTGGTCCCATCTGTAGTCATCCCTGAGAGATTGCATTCTAAAATTCAGATATGTTTTCACAGGTAAGAACAAATCTTCTTCCGTTATTCTTCTCTGTAGGAATCTTATGTTAATAGTACCCCTTTATCCCGGAGCACGTGCAATTTTTTTTTACATGAAAGGTTCAGATTTTAGTATTAAGAAGGAAGTTCTCATTTAGTTTTTTTTTTGGACAGGAATGCTTCGCTTGGGTCATGCCAATGTGAAAATGATAATTGGAGAAGTGTCCAAAATGGGGTTTGGAACTCTGTCATGTCACCTTACGAGGACAGATACCTTGATGTAAAATTTACTGTGGAAGTACTTGGTTCCGTTACAGTTACCATTGAAGAAGGTTGGATACCTTTTAATGATTGATAACCTTTAACTAGTCTATCTAGTTTAAGTGTGACCTTTAACTCGTCTAGGTCTTTCACTATGAACTCCTTTGTTTTGCAGTTTTTCAGCAATGGCGCATCATTTGTCTCGCAGTGGGGTTCATGTTACAGCTTGTGGCACCTATTGTCAGCAGTTGGGTTCCATTTTACTATAGCAGTTCAATGGCTATAGGGATTTTCCTTGTTGTCATTATTCTACTTTTTCAGGTATCTGGTTTGTTAATATGTATATCGAATATATTTTACATTTCCTCTGTGTTTCTGATCTTTACTTCTGGATGTGTGATTTATTGTCATTATTCTACTTTTTCAGGCATCTGGTTTGTCATTATTGTTCTTTTGAAGAAGAAAAAGAAATTTTATTTGTTTTGTTCGTTTATTTAAAGCAAAACATTGCATTTTGATGTACTTGTGTTTGCATCATTGTGTAGGGAATGAAATTATTGCCTACTGGCCGGAAAAATTTCTTCTACCTTTCCATATACACATCAGTTGTAAGTGCCTTCAGCATTGGCTTTTTTTATTTTTTTATTTTAGTATTAAAATTTTATTTATGCTCTGTTTCTTATTTATTTCCGTTCCTATTTCAGTTTGGAGCAGGATCCTACTTACTACATCAGTTTTCAATAATGATCAATTCCATTCTTCTTAATTTTGGATTCAGTGAGGAGATGCACAACCCTGTAAGTTATCTAACAGTCTCTTCCTCCCCTCTCTTCCCTTCCATTTTAATATCTGTTTTTCCTTTTTATCTTTCTCGTGCAGTAGGCAACATGTTTGGGACAGAAACTCTAGAGCCCTAAGATAATTTTCAAACCTGTGATCTGCATACAGAATGGCAATAGTGCATATTTGATTAATATCAATTCAAAAGGTATTACTTGGCCAGTTCGTTTCTGAGGAAAAAGTCCGGAAACTAGGATTTACAAATTATTATTAATGCTTAACTTTTTCAGTAAAAAGGACCAATCCAATTGTTTTGATTCTTTTGAAATAGAACAAGGACTTTGTTGAATATTCATTCATGCGTTGCTTTTTGTCAAATATTCCAAAAGAATACTTTTTATATAACTGACACCACGATCCCTAAGTCATGGAACTTTGAAAGTAATAATTAAAGCCTTAAGAGATAATTCTGTATTTGAAGGAACTTTTTAATTAAGACTTTCATTTCTTTCATATCCCAGGCCAATTCCGTCAATTAGAGGGTCTGAGTACCTTTTTCCAAATTCCAATGATTTAAATATGACAAGGCTCAGACACTACCACTAAAATGCAACAGATTAGTTAATTTAGGTTCCAGTAATTAGTTTAAAATCTCGAAATAGATAAGAAACTAGTCTGTGCATATTCCTTTCATTGTTTTTTCTATATTTAACTAATTATTCCTTTAAACTAATTAAGACTTTCATTTCTTTCATAACCCAGGCCAATTCCGTCAATTAGAGGGTCTGAGTACCTTTTTCCAAATTCCAATGATTTAAATATGACAAGGCTCAGACACTACCACTAAAATGCAACAGATTAGTTAATTTAGGTTCCAGTAATTAGTTTAAAATCTCGAAATAGATAAGAAACTAGTCTGTGCATATTCCTTTCATTGTTTTTTCTATATTTAACTAATTATTCCTTTAAACTGTTCTTCAGTTTTCAAATAAAGTTACAATTATTAGTTTGTTTCATATTTGCCTGTTTGTCTACAGGTTTCTGTTATTGTACTGCTTTTGATTGGTCTTGCTGGAGCTGCTCTAGGATTATGGCTTGTGCGAAAGTTTGTAATTTCAGACGATGGAAGTGTTGATGTTGGCGTAGCTCAGTTTGTGAAATGGGCCATGCGCATTGTTGGTTTTATGTGTGTATTCCAGGTGATTTACTAGTGCATTCTGTTCAGATTGATGAGGTGAATACATTAGAGATCATGCGGTATCCGGTATTCAAGCATTATTATTTAATTCAGCTAGAGCATAATAAAGAATATTCTTTTTGTTTAAAAGACGGTCAAGATGTTTTCTCTCTGGGTTTATAAATTTGCTTTTTCCTTTTTAGGATTTAGTTATTGGAATTATCACTTCTCTTAGTTTTTTTCTGATTCTTCTATTTCTGGTGCTAAGAAATAAAATTTCTAGTATTAGCATACAACTGAATAATTGCATAAATTTATGGCTCTAATATTACGAGTCAAATTCTTTGATAGTTTGGCTAATATATAATAAAATTTGACGCTTCTATATTCATATATCCTTTACCAAGCAAATATATGTAGGCAATAGCAGCTTACTTGCATTTAACTTCTCTCTATGTTAGGGATTACAAATACACTTTGGACATATATGCATATAGAAGACCACCACCATGAAATACTTGTAACTATATGTTACTCTGTAACCTGTGATGGTTAATAAGCATTCTATCAAACCATTTTAGATTATTATTGCCTTGTTGTATGTCTCATATTATTTGGTGATCCTTCTAAGAAATAATGTAGTTTTTTTTAGTTGCAAGTAAGAATCAATTTTTGTTTCATCGCAGAGCACACTGGATACATCTTTGGCATTGACAGCACAGGGAATTTGTTTGATGATCTGCTTTGCATTCACTCGCTTCAAGTGGAAGAGCTTAGTGTAAGTTCTATATTGACCCGATTTTAATATATCCCTGATCTGACTAAGAAGATGTGCAATACCATTTCAAAAAAAGTGGACATCCAGTCCATTATTTAGTAAAACCTTTAAAATCTATGATTTGTCTGACTTGTATTCCTATATGGCATATACTCCTTTCGTGCAAGATAGAGAGAGACTTTTGTCTAAGGTACAAGAAAAAAGGTTGGATTATAGCTAAATAAAAAAAAGGTTGGATTATACCACTATCTATTTGAATTTAAAATCTAGTATTATAAATATAATGAACATACAAGTGTAACTTGAAAATCAATTTAATGCATGTTTGTGAAGTTGAATAATTTATTCATTCCCCGACAAACTTCAGAATCTTTAGCCTTTTCTCAGAAATTTTTATATATAGTCTGTGTTAGGTACACCGAATAAAGCCAATTATCACCTTAGAAATTATAATATGAGTTGATTGAGTTGGAAGTATACAGGGTGATACCTGATATTATGTCGTCTTCAAATTTTGAGTGTCACTATCGTGCTTGTAGGCAATTTTCATTTCATGGGAAAAAAAGTCCTCGGGAGCCAAGTCGTGGACAGGCAACTGCTAAACATACTCGTGCAGAATTCTTAAGTAGGCCAGGAACGACAAATCGTCATCGAAATCTCTGGAATAGCCCGAATAGTCCGAGGAGTTCAGCTAAATGGATTGATTCTCCTGTTAAAGGTAAACTTACTTTGAACCTGTCTTCATTGTACTTTCTCAGATTTCTTTTCCTTAGAAAATTTACATTCATATTATTATATTCTGCAAATTAGTTGTCATCTTAAAGATCTCTGCAAATTTACATTTCTATTATTATTACATTTACCAGTATGTCGTCTTAAAGTTCTCTCATAATGAATGATATTTAATCTTCATGCACATAAGCATGTTTCATGACCTATCCTTTTGTTTGATCGTTCTGTTTCAGGTTTGGTTTCTCCTCCATCGACGAAGACGAAAAATCAGCAGGAATTCTATTCAACCTTCCACAAAACGCCAGACAGAAAGAAGTTCTCTAAGCAAGAATGGGAAGATTTTACCGAGGAATCTACACGGCAGGCTATGGCGGATTGGGCATCCTCTCCTGAGTTCACAGATTGGATTGTAAAGAATGCTGATAGAGTGAAAGTTCTTCCAGATGAAAGTTCTGATGAATCACTAGGTAGCGGATCAGACTCCACTGATGAGGGTGCTGTGGAGACCAGCAATAATGGATTTGGGTTTTACAAATGGCAGCAGCGGAAATAGATGATTTTGAAAAGAGCAGTCAACGCACGTTAGTTCATCATTCTGTAGTATTTGAGGTAATTATAGGGTGTTAAACAGAGAGGTAGAAGTGTAGAATATCTTAGGTGGTCGACAATTGTCTCTCATTCGGACAAAACCTGTGTTGAGGCTGCTAGTCTGTAACACAAGATTATAGTAAACTATGCTAGCGATGATGCAGATGCGAATCTATGCTGAATTGATTGTAAAACCTGCATTTTTAATGCCTGCAAGTAAAATTGCCAAACTGATATATACCTGCAGACATTGAAGAGCAAGACTCAATTTATTTTGGGCCCTGCCTACGTTTTTCACTCTTTTTTTTTTTGACAAATTACGCAAATAGGGTATGTATATCATTTGATGTAATGTGGTGGTTGTACTGCCGGTGCAGCCAGCATTCTTGTTTTGCAACAAAACACTGAACTATAGAAAGATGTATTGGATTGGTACAGGCAAATTTAATACTCACTTCACTTCAACTCCATGGCTCCATTGCATTTCTAGGACACCCATCGAGTTGATTTTCAGAAATGGGACGGCTTCTTTAGTCTTGCAAAAATAGCACATCTAAATGCCTGTGGTGGCAGTCATTAAAGATTGTTATTGGATTAAATTTTAGTCAAGAGCATCACACCAAATGGTGGTTATCGCCGAAGTTGAGTTGGAATGATGACCGCCAGAAGAAACGGCGGGCATTGAAATTTTTAAACTGTAGTGACCGCCATCGGATATGGAGATCATTAAATGGAAATTTCTTTTGATGACTGACACAAGATATGGCGTGCAACAAAATAAATTTGGCCTTAATATTTACTAATATAGAGAATAATAGATTATAATATTAATATATGTAATATAAGTAATTATGATAATAATATTAAATTTCTTAATAAAATTAAAAGAGGATTATATTATAAAATATATTATTTTAATATTTATATTATAATATTATAATTATGATAATAATATTAAATTTCTTAATAAAATGACAAGTATTTTTATTAAAAGAGGATTATATTGATTTATTTAATTATTGAATTAAATTAATTCAAGTTGAATTTAATTTAATTTATAAAATATTTAATTAAATTAAGTAGAATTAATTTTTTATTAAAATGACAAGTATTTTTATTAAAAGAGTATTATATTATAAAATATATTATTATAGAAATATTAATATTATAATTATGATAATAATATTAAATTTCTTAATAAAATGACAAGTATTTTTATTAAAAGAGGGTTATATTATAAAATATATTATTATAAAAATATTAATATTATAATATTATAATTATGATCAAATTTGGTGACCGTCATGACACTCGGCGGTTATCAAAACAAGAAACTTTAATGACAGTCACAAAGAAGGGCGTTCATTGCAATTTCAAAATATGTCATGACCGCTATAAAGAAGGGCGATCATCAAACCACCAACTTTAAATTTGTTCTCTTCATAACCGCCGGGTAACATGGCGTTCTTGACTCTGAAATTTCCTCCCAAGACCCCAGCTACTCAACTTTGATGACTCCCAATAAAGACAATTAGATATGTTAATTTTGAAAGACTCAATGAAGTCATCCCATATTTGAAAGTGAATTCGGGAACTATTATAGAAAAGAAACGGAGCCTCAACTCCATATACAGCTATACAAGTATGGTTCTTTCCACTCCTCGCCATTATATCATCTATTAATTGCTTTTGCAACCAGTCTAACTGGCTGGATGTCCTTTTCCTCTCTTGTTCTATATTCTTTTGTCTACTCCGTAATTACTTATGCGAAAGTGCGAAACAGATAAATAGAATAGGTAACTACTGTAATATTCATTCCGTTTTTTTATAAATCGATTTGACTTTTGGTAAATAAAATTATGATTTTCAATTTTTTTAATTAAAATATATAATCTATATTTTAATTCGAAAAAAGAAAATTTTAAAAATAATATTTTTTAATATGCGATCAAAACACTTAAAAATGTGTGTCAAAAATCAAAGTGATTTATAAAAAAAATGGAGGGAGCGAGTTTTGCAAACCCAAGTACTGCACATCCAAATTTGGATAGTCACTATGAAAAAAGTAGTATTGATATTTTGGTTTCCCGCGATTTTGTAATTATGTACTCCCTCCATCACATTTTACATGTTTATTTTTTAAATGAATTTTGTTCTTAAATATATATCCATTTTTATTTCTAAAGCAAATATAGTGATAATTTTTCAAAACTATTCCTATATTTATTGTTTTTAAGGGTTGACTGATTTAAAACTTAGTTGGATTGTCATTTTCCAAGATAATTATTATGGGTATGCATGAGAAAATTTTGTTTAACTAACTTTTCCTTAATATGTATAATTTTTTTAAAATGGACAATTCTCATTAAAATATGTTTATCCTTTAACTAGAATCTAACTTATAAAGCACTCGTTTTGGTTTTCTTGATACAAACAAATAAAAATGGATTTAAATAGTAAATAAATTACTTAGAGGCCAAGTCATGCAGATAGTCTGAAAATGAATATTTAGACGACGCTAAGGTAGGAACTTGAAATATAAATTATTATATACTTATCATTATTGGAACAATAATACCCTCTGGCCTCTGGTATTTAGACGACGCGAAACTAGTTATATTATTGTACTAATACATACTGTGTAAGCAGGCACAGTTTTTGAATGGTTTAATTGATTATATATATTTATGCCACGAATATTATATCACTTGGAAAGCAACCTAGCATTAATATTCGAAAAGGATGTATATCTGTTTGACTCTAGCCAATTTTACGTCAAAATAAGCATGATTTGAATCTCTGATTCCCAAGTATAAGTTTACAAGTTAGTTACTCCTCTGTGCCTAAATATTTTTCCCATTTGGACAAAAGCACAAGTTTTAAGAAGAAGTATAAACAATGCTTGCTAATGATTGACTGAGAGCAGTTTAAGTTTACATCTCTGAATTTTAGAGGGAAAAACACACTTACTTTCTCCCTAAAAACAAAAAATATTACAAACAGTGGAGGGAAAATGACTACTTAGCTGCACTACAAAGTGGATTACAAATTTCCCCCTAAAAACAGATTACAAACATATTACAATCAGATTAAAACACAAGAGCTTACAAAAAGTTTAAAAAAAAAATTTGCATCATTGCTTGACATCTCTGTTCAGACATGAATTTTGGAGACTTCCCTTTTGATCTCAATGAACCAGCAGCAACAGATAGAGACATGGAAGATGTTGTCCACCATTTTAATTTAAATGAACCACCAGAAGAAGAAACAGAAGGGCGTGCACAACAGGAAACTGGTAATCATCATCACAGAAGATTCACCAAGCTCAGCTCTGATGCAAGAATGCAAATATTCATGTTCTTACTAAGCAACCAGTCAACAGATGGTAAACCTTACCAAGGTGCCATACAGGAGGCAGCAAAGCAGTTCAATGTCACAAGAAGAACAATTAGCACCATATGGAACAAAGCAAAGAAACAAAAGGCATCAATGCAGGCATACAACATGGCAACAGATGGACACAATTTCGGAAGGAAAAGAATCCAACTGCCACTTAATGCAGTAACAAACATTAATATGGGAGATAGATCATGTGTAAGGGACCTTGCAGTTAAGTTAAAAGTATCATCAAGTACTGCTCAGAGAATGATAAAAAGGGGACTGATCAGACCTCACACAAATCCTCTACATCCTGGATTAAAAGATGCAAATATCATGCAAAGAATGCAATGGGTTCTGGACCTACTCATGGGAGACACAGCAGCAACAAAGAGGCAGTACAAGGCAATGTATGATTTCGTGCACATAGACGAAAAATGGTTCTACCTTAGCAAAAAATCACAAAGAGTCTACTTAGAGAAAAATAAAAGAGGCAAGTACAGATCTGCTAAGTCAAGTAAGTTCATACCAAAGGTTATGTTCACTGCTGCAGTTGCAAGACCATGGTTTAATGCACAAGATGAATGCATATTTTATGGCAAAATAAGCATATTTCCATTCACATACACAGAACCAGCAAAGAGGGCATCTAAAAACAGAGCTAAGGGTACTATAATCACTAAGGTGGTTGAGTCAGTAGGCAAAAATGAAACAAGGAGCATGCTTATTAATCAAATAGTACCAGCAATCATGCAGAAATGGCCAACATTTGAAGGACCAAAGGTCATATTTATACAACAGGACAATGCAAGGACTCACATTACTCAAACAGATTCAGCATGGCAACAAGTGCATCAACAAGGGGACTTCACATTCATTCTTCTACAACAACCACCTAACAGTCCTGACCTAAACATCTTAGACTTGGATTTTTTTAGAAGTATTCAGTCTCTAATGCACAAGAAGATGCCAAAAGATGTAGATGGAATGATGGATGCAGTAAATGAAGCATTTTATGAGTTAGAGCCAAGAACACTTGCAAATGTATGGTTAACTTTACAGTATGTCATGAATGAAATTCTGAGAGTAAAGGGCAGCAATGACTACTTAGTACCTCATGTAAACAAGAAAAAATTAGCACGAGAAGGACAACTACCAGTTCAGGTAACAGCACCAATGTGGGCATTATATGAAGCATGGAATTTAGTACATGGTACATGAGTATGTATGACTATATAACTTCAGTATGTATGCCTATATATGTATGCAAATCAATGTAAGTCAATGTATAACTTCAGGAATTAGGGCTTACACAAACACCATTACGAATACGAACATGCATCATCGGAACCGTCAGAGTCAGGTTCGTCGTCGCTAGGAGCATCGTCACCGGATTCTGACCACATCTCGCTTGGGGGGCTTTACCGGAATCCTCATCGCCGTCACAATCGTCCACGACTGCATGCAAATCCGATCCGGGCGTTCCATCCACCGTACGGTCTTCAGAACCCTCAGATCGTCCCTGTTCCACTCTTGACCGGAGATATTCGTTACTGTAGGTGTGGTCGCCGTCACAGTCGACGCGTCTGTCGCAGTTATCGGGATCGGAACAACTGTACGAACCAGTTAACTCATCATCGGAATCGGAAAACCCATGGTGCGCATCCATTAGAACAGATTTCAGGGGTGATTTAAGAGAGAGGGGGGAGAGAGCGGCGAGAGAGAAAAGTAGGGTTTGAGAGAAAGAGATGGCGTAAAATATCAAAAAAGTAAAGTGCCGTTTAGTTGTTTTTGATATGGGGAGTATTTGTTTAATATTTTTGAGATATAAACTGATTAATTAAATCAGTTTTGGGGATATTTTAATATATTTTGTTTACTAAAAATAGAAAGGGGAAGAGTATTTTGAATGTCCCGATAATGAAAGTGGGAAAAGTTTTACGGGACGGAGGGAGTAGCTGTTAAGTCAGTTAATGACTTGATGATATTGGGGCTGTTTGGCAAACTGCTACTTATGGAAATAAGGGCTTATTTCCGGAAAAAAGTAGGGATGCATGTACTTTTTAGAAATAAGCCCTTATTTCCAGAAAAAAGTAAGTTCATATTTAGTTTTAAAATTCTAAAACAAATATTTATCTTTAAAAAAAATATAAAAATATGTAAAAAATAAAATAAAATAAGCTACTTATTTTAAGTTTATGGAACTCCAAACACCCACATTATTTTGAACCTGCATTCAATTCAACTAATGCAAAAGCCAGCAGCCTTCTTATTAGGGTTTTGTTAGGAAAATTTCAGTTACACTACTATAGAGTATAGACCCCACGAGGATCCTCCAAAATTGAGACCTGCAACGCGCAATTAATTAATGTATGTATGTATGTACACAGTTGTTACTCCATTAAGAAAAAAGCAAGTGACAAAAATTGTATGGGAAGTCGGATCACAAACATCAATTTCAATTATTCATTCTGCACAATACAACACTACTTGTCTTGTCTTGTCTTTCACTCACCGGCCCGCTCACCAATAATTAGAGAGGATCCAAACTCTTCGTTTACTTTTTAAAATATGCGTACAACTAAAGCATGCACTGTTTCGCTTTTGGATACGTTTATTTACTCCGATTGATTTGTTCATAATTTAGGAAGGTATTTGAATTATTTTCTTTTATTTTTATAATTACGGATTTAAATATTTTGTATATTTTCAAAATTTTACAAATTACTAAATTTAATTCTAAAATAAAAAAAATCTAAGTGTTTAAACAAGTATAAAAATATGTCTCTGACAAAAAAATAAAGTATGAAAATATGTCAATTTTAGCTTGAGGTCAATTTTCTAAACTACCAATTTAGTTACTTTATATTCCTCAAGTTACGTTATAAAAGCCCGAACACGCCTAATAAATAAACAATTTTTTCCTAAAAAAGAACTTCTCTTTCTTTATTTCTCACTCGTATAGTCACCCTACATAAAAAAAATATCTATAACTAACTCAATCTACCCGCTTTCTCCAAGGCCGTAAAACTAACTAAAAGATTCAATCGAATCTTTCTTATCACCCAGGCCTTAGATTCTGCGGGTAGCTGACGGACCTTGTTTCTTCATTACCACTTATCTTTGTGTATATTATTGTATGTATATATAATTATCTGAATTTTGTTGATATTTTGTTGTGGGTATTTATAAAATCTGGAATCTTGAAACACCCAGTTGTTGAATTTTTATGGGGTTTCTCTCAAATCCTCAAAAGCGTAGCAAAGGCGGTGGTGGTGGTGGAGAAGAAAAGGGTTTATTTGGGTTTCAAACTTTGATTAGAAGAAAACAGGTTGACTCTATTCATTCTAAGTCTTCTTCTAATGGTGATCATCAATTAGCTAAGGAGTTATCTATTGCTCACCTTATTGCCATTGGTATATAATCATATACCCCCCCTTTTGACTTTTTCTTTTTCTTGTTGGGTTTGTGTTATTTGATATTTTGATTGTTGTTACCTTATGGTATTGTTTTCTGTATTGGATTTCTGACAGTATTATTTGTTAAAGTTGTGTATGATCCAATTAAGCAATTATGGTAACACCTAAGATTTTAGGAGATTGGTAACTTTAACGTAGGATCAGAGCGAGTTTAGGAAAAATGATAATTTGGACACTTAGGTTGGATATCGAGCGGAAAGATGGACTCATGGAATCCTAGTGATCCACTATTCGATCCGAAAAAATTGATCTTTCGAGTGAGGGGGGTGTTAAAGATATATAATCCAATTAAGACCCTTTACAGAACCATAAGGAGAGTCGGTAACTTAACAATTTCCTCCCTCCCCTTTTGGATATGAATAAGTGTAACACCCCAGTCCCACATCTCTAGATGTGGAGAGTGGAGACTCTAGTCCATTATATAAGATAAACTACTACTACCAAGTGCATCAAACAAATCAATATTTTTTGGGGGCATGTGGTAGGCTTGTGAAGTACTCAAGTTGTTGCATTTAGCCAATGTACTCTAAGCTTATTTGTGATACAGATTTGAGACTTGACCTGATTTTGAAAAAGGTTCGGGATTTGTCCCCAGTTATCACACTAAGATATAGGTCTCCAATTGCTTTTATAGTTTTGCTAACCCATATTGCTTTCTTGTTTATTACTCTAGTTTGTTTTCTTGTGGATGTGCTTATTTGTGTTGATTTCTTCACAATTTATTAGGTGTTGGTTCGACTATCGGAGCCGGGGTCTATATTTTAGTTGGCACAGTTGCTAGAGAGCATGCCGGGCCAGCTCTAGCTCTTTCCTTCTTAATTGCTGGACTAGCAGCTGCTCTCTCTGCTTTCTGCTATGCAGAGCTTGCAAGTCGATGTCCATCTGCTGGAAGTGCTTATCATTATTCTTATATATGCGTAGGAGAAGGGTAAAGTTACAAACTTTTCAGACAAGTTGTGTATATTGTCAGTTCAGGGATAATTTTTAATTTTAATTAGGTGTTCACTTATCCGGGTCAGAATGCCAGCATGTAAAACCCATTTTATAGATGATATCATATTGCATGAAGTACAAACCAGCGAGGTCTGTGCGACTTTACAGGATATAATTCAATTGCAGTAGTATCTAAAATTAAGGGGATGATGTAACGTTTAATTCCCCAGTTATATCATTACTACGATTGCACATGTGATTACATATAAGCAAATAATTAGATTTTAATGTTGTAGTCAGAATACAATATAAGCAAATTACCATGATATTTCACATTAATAATTATTTATCTTTGATCCATTTTTTTTTTTGAAAAAAATTGTTAGTATACAAGAAGATAGAGTGATCATTTCATTAATTTTCTGTTTCAAATATTGCATTACACTCTTTTATATACTGATCTATATCAGTCACATTAATATTCAAAATAAACGAAGCAGTCATTGCAGTGGATTACAATACATTATGCCTACATGATCTCACATTATCTTTGCGTTTTTTATTTCTTACTTGCATATAACTCGTATTTTATATCATATATTAAGTCATCATTTCCCTAAATAATGCCTTGACAAGTAATTTTACAGATTTTTTAATGTTTTTGTATTTTTCTATGTATTTGAATGTGTAGAACAGTAAAACAAGCAAGGAATTAGAGAGTCTAGGCTAGAAATGCAAGAGAATAGGTGAGAAATGGTGAGTTTTAGAGAGATATAAACCCTAGAGAGAGAATTCAGTTAGAGAGAGAGAGAATAACGAAATCTAGAGAGAGAGAGAGACTTGTGGAACAAGTTCCATTTTCTGATAATAGTTCAAACATAATAGAAAAGTTACAACTGATGTCCCTATTCATACTACTAATAATGCTATTCTTGACATTCCTCCCCTCTTCAAGTGGTGGTTCCATGTCCTCGTGGAACCTCTAGGATAATGCCTTAATCCCTGGGATTCTTCTTCATTAGTGTACAGGTCCTTTCCCTCAATAATATCTTGTAAAAGTTGTTGGAAATTTGAAACCCCATTAGGAACACCAAGTAGAACACCATTGAGACAACTTAAATCTCCTCCTGGATCAAAGATGTATATTGTAACACTTCTCTTCGAGGCTTAATGGTATTTTGAGCCTTATTATCTTGCTTATTTCAAGGCTACATTGTCTGGACACAATGTAATTGTACCAGTAGAGTACCACATTCAACTCAACTCTCACACAATGGTGATTAATCTCACTGGTAATTCTATCAACCTCATTGTTAACCTTTTGAATATCTTGGCCCGGAATTCCAGTTGAATTTATAAACCGAACCACAAACCCTGAGTGGTACTCCTTTAACAACTCAATTGCCAAGAACTTCAAACTAATCAGTACCTGTTGCTGTCCAGGTTGGTCACAAGTTGAGTTTATTATTGCAACTTCATCTAGTTTCACCTTATCCATGATCATTTCTTTGAACAGTTCAATAACACCATTTGAATAGATGTTTTGCACATAACCACCAGGATCAAAGGTAAACCTTGGCTTCAAATTATAAGCAACTTCTTTATTTGACAATTCTCCCAGCTCTTTTGATCTTTCACTTAAGAAAATTTGAGTTTCAAATTGCTGATCCTTGCCCTTACCCACCTCAACAAGATCCATACAATTGTCAGCTTTCAAATAAACTTCATCTGCAATTGTATGACCTACAGTCCCATCTGAAATTAAAATTTCCAAGGGAATCTTGACTCTTGAGACCCTCATCTTTTGAACCTTCCTATGCCTGCCCTTTGCTCGCTTTGGTAACCATTCTGATTAAACCTTGAGCTTCTATTGTCGTCATGATTTGATCCACTTGTTTGCAACAATGCTGAGGTCTCTCAACTTTAGGACAGTAAGGGAATAGTCCAATACTCATCTTCTCTTCTAGCTGGTTAGGTTTTAACTTCTGCATGGTACCACTGATGTGCTTGCCCTGAGGAGTCATTTGCTTGTGTGCTAATGCTTCTTTCATTGTTGATTGTCCCTGTTGGACTTCCTTAGCTTTATTTGTTTGATCTTGAGCTCTGCTCTGAACTAGCTTATCATAACTTGCACAGTTCTCAGCATTTTTGTAAGCTTGATCCAACATTTGGGGAACTAACAACCTGACAGGTGTCATGATCTCTTCTGATCTCTCAGTTGTGCGAAGTTTAGTTTGCAAGGGGTCATGTGAGCTTGAGTTATCTCCTCTTAGTACTGCCAAGATGAATTCCTGCTCTGGCTAGCAATCCAGGCCCTCCCCTGGTTCTTCATCGTAGATAGGTTCTTCAACAGCCAAATGCTGCTCACAATTCTGTAACAATTCAGAGATTCTTGCTCCTCTTTCAAACTTAGGGAGTCCTAACTCAAAATGATGCACTGAGTCCTTAGTTTCCTTCATATCTCCTGTATTGTTCCCATTTGTCTCGGGAGTTTTCCAATCAAAATGACTCATAAATCCTTTTTCTTGATTTCTGGACTTCCTCAATCGTAGAACACAAAATTTCTGCACTGCTAACTTTATCATCTCCTCAATTTTCTGCAATTTAAGATTTGTATTTTCTCTGTGCGCCAGAAACTGTTGTTGCACTTCCCGCAGCAAATCATTGTAAGAGTTTTCTTTCTCAGCGGTGCCTTCAATGTGTCCTTGTACATTCTGATCAAGCATTCTCAAGGAACCTTGATGTGAGTTCTTACCATAACCAGAGCTATGCATATAAGCCATAATGTCTTTCCACACAATGTTCAAGCAATAATTTGTATAATATCTCAACTTCAAGTTCCTCTATAACAGTTTCACTGTCTCAGACAATCTCTCAAACACTTGCAAGACAATATAATCTCCGGCTGCACTTTATGCTCCACAACTCCTCTCTACACCAGATTACAATCTCGATTACACCTTCACTACTCAACCGATCAACACCTCAATATAATTCACAATCAGTAACACTTCCTTTCTCAGACAATTCTTCAAACAGTTGTGGTGCAATCCTCCTTGTCCACCAACTTAGACACAAATTCTCTGTTATAACCAGTCCACACAACAATGTTCACACACAATCACTTCAGGCTAATCCAAAACAACTTACTCCAACTAATATGATCTCAATCCAACTCGTATCACACCACTACTACTGAGTCAACTCAGTAAATCAGTAAAAATCAATACTACACTACTGTTTTTGTACTTTCCTCCAACAAACTCAACTGAATTTAATTAACAGTAATAAGATGAGCAGTAAACAACTAAAACAACTTCAATTCTAGCTAATACTAACAGTAAATCAACAGATCTGAGAGATAAGCTTGAGAACAGGACACTTGTACTGTTTAGAGCAGATCTCTGAGATGACAGCTGCGATTACTGAGTTCCTAGACTCTTTTAGCTCGGAATTGAGTGCACAACACAGTCGAAGCAATAGATGATCGAAAATAGCAGCTCTGATACCAATTTGTCATGCCTTGACAAGTAATTTTCCAGATTTTCTAATGTTTTTGTGTTTTTCTATGTATTTGAATGTGTTGAACAGTAAAACAAGCAAGGAATTAGAGAATCTAGGCTAGAAATGCCAGAGAACAGGTGAGAAATGGTGAGTTTTAGAGAGGTATAAACCCTAGAGAGAGAATTCAGTTAGAGAGAGAGAGAGAATAACAGAATTTAGAGAGAGAGAGAGACTTGTGGAACAAGTTCCATTTTCTGATAATAGTTAAAACATAATAGAAAAGTTACAACTGATGTCCCTATTTATATTAGGAACCTGACTTAACAATCCTGGAAAAAACTACAATACCCCTAATACTATTACTTATTCATACTACAATGCTATTCTTGACATGTTGGACACTACCTTTTTAGTATACAATTTGGCAAAACCGAGGAGAGCCTCTTTGACCTATGCTCCAATTCCAGTACATTTAACATACGGTTAAACCTCTATATTTTAATAGCCTCTGCACCAGAGAATTTTATTAATTTGTAGAGATTATTATTATATTTAAATTAAAATACACTATCTTATTACGTTGCGAACAAGATAAAAAAAATTAATTTATCAAAACTGTTGCTTTACTGAGTATTAATTTATCAAGGCTCTACTGTATACAAGATCACTAGCGGAAATAACCCATTTTATCACCTTCAGTCTTGCTTGGATAGTGGGGTGGGCTCTCATACTGGAATATACAATTGGTGGTTCTGCAGTTGCTCGTGGAATATCCCCAAATCTGGTGATGTGTTTTCTCTTGTGTGTTTGGATTTCTTACTCTGGTCTGTTATTATAAATTTATAAGTAGCGTAACTTCAGCGATTTTGCGTATCTTTCATTAAATTAATGTTGGGCATGCTGGTGGCTCCTTGTAGCTTTTATTATATACCTTATTCATACCTTTGCATGTATTGGTATAATGTTGTGTTGAACTTGTTCAGATAGTTGTAGTTGCAACTTTAGCATTTTATCAGAAAAAATCGGATGGGCATTTGTTCAATATTTTTTTGAGTTGCTTGGTTAGTGGAAACATTAATTCTCTAGAAGAGCATATGCAGAGCAATATAGAATATACTAATTTTGTTAGATGATAGTCATGTAATTTAATTTTTAATTACTGATAACCAGAATCTGGTTTATGTTTGTGTCTATAGGATTCCAATATTATACCCTACATAACGGTATCAATTTTCTCCTTGGTTTTTTGCAATGCAAAAAATGTTTGCTCTCTGACAATTAATAAGTGTAATAGTCTAGGTACTCTTGAGTTATTTCTTTGATATTAGAGCATTACTTCTTCGTGTGGGTCTTTTTTTATTCCATGTGACCCGGGCTTTACTATTCCTTTTCCACTTTGTCTGTATCGTACTGCATGGTTTAATTTCTCCTGCTTCATATTAATTTTCCATCTTCCTTTGGTTCAGGCCTTACTTTTTGGAAATGCAGACAGCTTGCCAGGTTTTCTAGCCCGTCACCATATTCCTTGGCTTGATGTGGTGGTGGACCCATGTGCAGCAATACTAGTTTTTGTTGTCACTGCACTTTTGTGTGTGGGAATCAAAGAGGTGAAGCATGTTCTTTTTGTCTCTTTGCAAGTTTCCGAAAGCATCCCATATATGCTTTTGAACTGTGTGATTTTTGCTCATTGATAATTGAACTTGTTATTGCAGAGTACATTTGTACAATCTGTTGTTACAGTAGCAAATTTATGTGCCATGATCTTTGTCATCATAGCTGGTGGATATCTGGGTTTCAAGAGTGATTGGCCTGGTTACGAACTTCCTGTTGGGTAATCATGTTGTCTGAAATCTTCTTTTAGGGTTATTCGTGGTATCATATCATTTATCTTCTACAGTTAATTTATAGGTATTTCCCCTTTGGAGTAGATGGAATGCTTGCCGGGGCTTCAACTGTTTTCTTTGCTTACATTGGGTTTGATTCAGTTGCCAGTACAGCCGAGGAGGTATGTGAAGTGCATTGCGTTGTCTACAAAATCTATATAATGTCATGTCGAGGGAATCTTAAATTGTGCAAATATCATTTTCCAATTTTTGCAGGTGAAGTATCCTCAAAGGGATTTACCTCTAGGTATTGGGGCTGCATTATCTATCTGCTGCACATTATATATGTTGGTATCTGCTGTCATTGTTGGTCTCGTACCCTACTATGCCATGGATCCTGATACCCCCATCTCCTCGGCCTTTTCTAGTCATGGACTTCAGTGGGCATCGTAAGTAAATATGTGGTCCCCTAATATATGAGATTATTGGTATTTAGTTATTTTTCTCCAGTATTCGAGCAATCGATTTGATTCCTAATATTTTACCTCTTTTTCATTTAAGCCATGTATCTGCTTATGTAGGTATATTATAACTGTGGGAGCTTGTACTGCTCTCTGTTCAACATTGATGGGTTCACTCCTTCCTCAGGTAACTTACAGAGTTGATGAATTTACTGGTTTTATCACTTTTATTGTCTGTCAATTATGTCCAACCTATTTTTTCTTTGAGAATTAGTGTAGTTGTACCAAATACTAGCCGTGCAGGGTCATTACGGTTACAAGTATTAGAAATTTTACATGGTACTTTTCTTTTATGACGTGTCAAAGGAATTTGAATTTAATAACAAATAATTTTCGTGCAGTATGGGAGGTTTTATATGTTGATTGTTCCCCGTGGAAGTTCTTGTTGTGGACTGACTTCTTCATTACAAAATTTGTTCTTGCAACTTGTACAATGAATGCTATATTGAAGAATAATTCTATTAGTTCAGTAAGTAGACATCTCTTATTACTAGTGTCATGGATTTAGAGATGATCGGAAAATTGATCTCTCTTCCTCCGTTTTCCGTTATGCATGGGTTAAAATGGGATGGCAAGGGGTAGGGTTCGGGGCGGATTTTGTAGTATCCACCATCCGCTCCACACTTAAATGAAATCATCCACCAGCATCCATTATACTAGCGGGTATTAATATAGTATATCCATATCCAACCCATGCTAATACAGGTAGGACGGTTATTATCCACTATTTATTTATTTTTAAATTTTAATTTTTAATTACTGTTTTATTCTATATAAAAATATGTTTATATATATATAATATATATATTTTTAATGTAATACATATATATTTATAGTTATTATTTTAAATTCTTATATTTTTTGTATATTTTATATTAACTGAATAAATTTTAACATATAAAATAATATATATTTTAGTTTTATAATTATAAGTGTATATCTATATATAATATATATAGGAATAGGGTACTGGTAGGGGGACATAATATCCATATTTGTCTCGTATCTGCAGTTTTTTAATCGGATATTATCCACTCCGCACCATTACCCAGTCAAACGATTAATTACCCGCACCCCCGTTGACCGGTGCGGATGTGGTTCAGGACTCGCAGGGCGGATTACAATTGCCAATCAGATTCATTGTATACATCTGTCCACTGCTTTGTGTTTGCTTCGGTTGATATGTGATAGTGGTGGTAAAACTGGTGGGAATTATTTTGATGCATCATAATGGTGTATATATCTTGTTGGTTTGCGATCTCTTCTTACACTAAACACATGGCTATTTTGTGCTTTTGCTTGTCAACCTGAAAATCTGTTTTACTGAGGTGATACCCTGGGTTGTTGGTGATGTTTTAGGTTGCTTTTAAATTGTCCAGACTCCAGTATATGGAATCACCTACCCTTTTTTCCATGGATTAGTATTAGATCAAACATTTATAATATGAAAATGATCTTTTCCCTTGCACTTTTGAATATGCAATATATTTTTCTTGCACCTAATGGCTTTGACAATCATTTATTTTTGTGTTTTTCAGCCTCGAATTCTGATGGCAATGGCTAGAGATGGATTATTGCCATCGTTCTTTTCAGAGGTTAACAAAAGCACACAAGTTCCTATCAAGAGTACAATATTGACTGGTGTAATAGCTGCAACCTTATCATTCTTCATGGATGTTGAGCAGTTGGCAGGAATGGTATGCTTATCTTCTGCCTGAAGTAGTATTATAGTCTACACAGTACTCGATGTGATGAGGATATAGTTTTGCGTTTGTGCATGCACATAAGTCGGAATGTTTTATCAGTGGAGTTAATTCTTATAAGTTCAACCATAGTTTAGCAGATGCCTAGATGGGTGAAGCAGCTAAACTTTCAAATTGGCAGAAGATCTTCTAATATTATAAACCTTATTGTCCAAGCAGAGGATCAATCGATTGATTCGATTTAAATGGAACAAAAAAGAACAGTGCCAGTAATACACCATTGAGATTTTATTGGTACCATTAGAAAATTTTGGTTCGACTCCGTCTTGTAAAAAATATCTGCAATTCCCGTGAGATCAAATTATATCTTAGACCTGAATTTCCTTAAGTATATGGGCTGAACATATTTGTCAAGATGGCTTTGTCAAAGTGTAGCCACAAACATGTCATTATACCATCATGCACGTAACTTGCATTATTGCTTCTCTGTTAGATTTCCTAAAATAACTAAGCACCATACGTACATATGTACATCCATGCATGTAAATTTATGTATAGCTGCTGAATTTAAGTTAAATGATAGGTATTCTTTAAATTACACATTCTGTTTTTTTCTCTTAAGAACATTTATACAAGATAGACAACTGTCATGCATGGATGCATGTAAATTTATGTATAGCTACTGAATTCAAGTTATATAATAGGTCTTCTTTAAATTACACATTTTGTTTTTTTCTCTTCAGAACATTTATACAAGGTAGACAGCTGTTAATAAACATTTTGAGGAAATATTAGAAGCAATCAGTTGACACAATATGTGCTTACAGTAGCTGTTATAAAATGAAATTCACAATCTCACAGTAGTTGGTCTGGGATGTTAATCGACTGTGCAATGGCTCATTTTATTCAAGTTATAGTTTGTTATAAATCCAGACTTGAAATTATAAATAAACGCAAGTAAACATAAAACATACTCACATAAACCTCCAATCAGGTGGGTTTTTAAAAAAATGTTTGGAAAAGACTTCAAAGTCTCCATTTGCTACAAACCTACAATTGACGCATATGCATTAAACTGTGCAGGTCAGTGTTGGTACACTTCTTGCTTTTACAATGGTAGCAGTTTCTGTATTGATCCTTCGATATGTCCCACCGAATGAGGTTCCACTTCCATCATCACTTCAGGATGCTATTGACTCGGTTTCATTGAAATATAATAGTATCGCACAGGATATTGATGTGGCGATCGTTAAAGATCTGGTTAGAATATATGGTGAAGATGCTCCTCTTATACATGGAACAGTGACAGCACCAGCTGACCATCCTCTAATAGAAAAAGGAGAATCTCAAGGTAATTATGGGTTTCTTTACTTCGTATTGAGTAGGCTTGATAGTAAATAAACCTAATCATATAGACCCAGTATTTCCTGCTCGCAGAGCAGGGTCTGGGAAGGGTAAGATCACAAACCCTATCTTACTTGGTAAAAGGCTTGATATTAATTGGCTGTAGGAAGGAACTAGTTAGTGTGCCTTGTTCTGATACTGTATATTTTTGTTTAGCATTTTGGTGGCATCTGGACAGTATTAACTCCCATTTTCATAATATATTTCTTGCTCGAGCAAAATTCATGAGATGTCACAACTTACGTGTATCCCAATCTCGCATAGTTAATAAATTCGAGTAAAAGAAAATTTTTAAGAAGAGAATATAAAATAAGAACACCAATCAGCCATTCAACCAAGTAACTGTAATTAAGGTGAACGTAGAGTGTCGACTAGTTCTAAGCAACATAGTTACTGCAAAATTAAATTATAAACTAGACTAATTTTTTTAAAATCATTTTCATCCTTAATCAGATGAAACACCTTTTTCACTGATATATTCTAATAGGTAATGTCTACCTGCTAACGTATTCTCGAATTTTAATGAACTAATTAGATGGTAGATGGGTTTTGTTCTAGAAATTAGTACTCTTGTTGTTGCAGGACTTGAGAAGGTAGTTACCTTATTTTTGTTACTTGTTGCAGTCATCATAAGTGAAAAGAACAGGAGGAAAATTGCTGGATGGACAATATTGCTTACATGTGTTGGAGCACTCGTCCTTACATCTGCTGCTTCGAGTGTACGCTTACCCAGGTAGGTTTTGTCCATTGTTTTAGTGAATTTAGTCGGGCCTCTTCATTGATTATGTGTGTGTGTTTGTGTGTGTGTGTGTGTGAGAGAGAGAGAGAGAGAGAGAGAGAGCGGGAGGGAAAGACAGTGTGGCAGACTTTGAGGGGAGAGAGGGGGAGGGATGGAGAGTACAGATTTCGGAATATAAGATATATGATGCTCGGTATGGAAAACTTTGGGAAAGGATCAGTTTTTTTAGGTACTGGATTACCGGGCTTGAATCTGTTGATGTATGCTTTCTGTTACTTATTTGAGATAATTTTATTTACACAATCAGGGTCAACACCTGCCTAACTTTAGCTTGTTAATCTGTGGGAAGTTATCTGCGACTTGCCCTATGTGGCATGGGTGGCATCCTTCTCTTAAGTGGGCTGGCAGTGCTCAGCAGTATTAACCAAGATGAAACGAGACACACTTTTGGCCACACAGGAGGTATTCTTGTAACTACAATTTTAAAATTGTGGTTTTTGTTAATAATCATCTCAAATTCATTTAGCAAAAAAGAAATTATCTCAACTTTGAGTGAAGAATTAGCTCATTTCCTCACATATTTTGCCCGCTTACAAGTTGGAGTTTAGCACATAATCTTTTCATATGTTAAACACCCTGTACCAAATCATTCAGCATCTATAAGAATATTACACCCAAGTTATTCTTTTGTTTTACAATGACTAAGCATAATTATTAGTGGCATTTTATTACTGAAGCCATTTTAATATTTGTCGAGAATGTTTATTTACAATATGATATATCTCTTATTGCAGGGTTCATTTGTCCGTTTGTTCCTCTTTTGCCTATTGCCTGCATCCTTATCAATATCTATTTGCTGATTAATCTTGGGTGAGTTGTGTATCTAGCAAAAACTTTATATTATAATTATTGCGATACAAGTTGTATAACAACATTCTGCAATCTTGGTGGGATCAGTCTTTATGTGTAAATAGTAAACCCTAGGATGGAATCGAGGAAAATTGTAAAGGTCCTACCTTGTGCACAAGGCTCCTTCATCAACAGTTTTGGGATTTTGCGCAGTCTTACCCTTATTATTAATTATTAAATTATGTATATGACTATGGGTGCAGCCGTGTAGGGAATTACACAATTACCCATCCTTCCTTAATGCCCCGGCCCAGTAATTAAAAGCACGTTGTTAATGTTTTTTTTTCATTTAATGCCTGACTTTATAATTGTTTTAAAATCCCAGTGCTGCTACTTGGATCCGTGTATCAGTATGGCTTGCTATTGGAGTATTAGTTTATGCTTTCTATGGTCGCACCCACAGCTCATTGCAACATGCAGTTTATGTTCCTGCAGTACATGTCGATGAAATCTATCGTAGCTCTGCTAGCTCCTCAGTTTAGCAAATGCAACTTCTTGGCTGACATGAGAGATCCAAGTTACATGGGCTTATCATAAAAATTGTTGTACACTTCACATCATATAATTCCTTATATTATCACCTGTAATCTGTAATGTATTAGTTAAAATCTATTGTTTATAATATGATTCTGCGCTGGCAGAGAGCAGAAGAAGAATGTACAGCGGAAATGGATGAAAACAATGCAAGTAAGGGGTTCACTTAATTATGTCCCTTCTGCACCAAAAATACGTCAAATGGGGCAGTAATGTAGCCTGTACAAGATACGATAATGTTTATATTGAATATGATAGCTTTCGTTGGAGGCATTCAGCTTTGCAGTATGTACTTGCATTTTTCATTTCCAGATGGTAAATCAATTCTTTTCTTTATTTTTATTTTTTGCTAAATACAATTCTTGGCACACCGTGTTTGTAACAGTACTCACACCCTACCTCTACTGAGTTTCGAACCGTCAGACATTTCAACTTGTAATTACCAAAAAGAAAGGGTATCCCCTATAAAGGTATAATTCCCTTGCTATGTTTAAAGTTGCGCAATATGCAGTTGTGAAGCAACCTTAAATTAGTTGATTATTTTTCCAAATGCAACACAAATTTCATGAGTGCCATCGAAGGGTTTTAAGGCCAAGTAACATGGTCTATATGTGTTGTGCATGATACGTATGGATGGCAGAATACATGTGATAATTTGAGCTATACCTAAATGTTATGGCCCTTTAATCCGCAGTTCTTTGGAATATTAAAGTCTCTTAAAATTTCTCATGAAAGTGGCCAGAAATGTATTTTTAACAAAGTTAAAGTTAATGTTATCATACCGGGTGTTTGATTTTTTTTTTTAAAAGAAAAATGAATTTAATTCAATAATGAAAAGTCATACGGCATCTGAAAAATGATCGAGTCAAACAAACATAAAATAGATCAAATCGCCAGTTTTCATGCAGAGACAATCAAGTTATATGTTGAAGTCGAACAAACATAAAATAGATCAAATCGCCAGTTTTCGCGGAGACAATCAAGTTATATGTTGAAGATGATATATTTACATCTACTCATTTCGCCCCGTTTCTATCGACCTTAAATGCAATTCAATACAAATTTTTATCACTAAATCAAAACCAACACTCACAATAAAAAAGAGAGCACACACCCTCTCACTAAGGGAAACAAACAAATTCCAAGGGAAGCAAACAAATTGCAAACTGAAATTTCAAATAAAAAACTTAGATCTGAAAAACAAAATCATAATAAGATATAATCGGTCCACTTTCGAATCCAATAAGCTCCGCTTGAATCGAAGACGAAAGAAAACCGGAAATTCCGACAAAACAAACAAACCAAATGGATAGAAATCCTTCCAAAAAATGAAGATTATTGAAAAAACAACAAAAACAAACAAAATAAATTAAAGGATTTGGAGCTTCATCGACTATAGTGATTAACGAGGAGGGAGTCTGCTGACTTTCTACAGAGAGATGTAAACCTATTTTATCTACTCCAACTTAATTAATTTTCAAACTCATTTGATAATTGGGTGTTTGATTTTCCTTATTTTACAAAAATATATATTTATTTTCAAAAAAATGATATATATTTTTTCTAAAAAATAACATAAGTCTACAAGATATAAGTTCATGTAAAGCAATAACATAGAATAAAATAACACTTTTTCTCGCAACAATAAAAAAAATTGTATATAATGATAATAATGTCGGGAATATCAATGATTATTACGATTAGTCAGAAAAATAAAATTTAAAAAAGGGCGTTAAAAACAATGAGAAGGGGAGGGGTGTGCACGTTGAAACAAGAAAAACTGAAACTCTGAAAGTGTAAACGGCAACAGCAGCATTGGTATCACCGAATAGAAATTACAAGTTTGGATTGAAACATTCATTTCATTTCATTTGATTTGATTTGTTGCTCATCTCGATTCATTACGTCATGAATTCTTGTGCTAACTTGAAGATTTCATCATCACCATCAATCACATTGCCCTTTTCTTCATCCTCACTCTCTTTTCACATTCAAAACAATTCAAGCTTTCCTTTCAGGACTATACCACAACAACAACAACCACCCCTTTTCACTCTTGTTGCTTCTTCTTCTATCAATGACTCCATTTCATCTCAGGTACGTATGATGTGTGTTAGTGTGGTGTTTCCTTGGTCCAATTTCATCAAGTTGGTAACTTTACTGCTTTAACTCCCAAGAATTCTTTAAAAATATGTAAATTTCATTACTTTCAGCACATTTCAAGACCATTCTATATTTTTTCGAAAAAAAAAGTACATGGTTTTCTTGGAACAGCCTCTCTGCTTACATCTCCACGGGGTATCCTTGGTTTGTTTTACGTTTCTAGTGAATTTATATAATTGTTTCTGAGATAAGAAGAAGATGAACAATTGACTTAATGCTAAATTGTGTCATACATTCTGATACTTGAATTACCGGATTATACGTAATTATAGGCCATTTTTGTTTTAAGGGATTATAATTCCCGGACTATTACCTTATATATCCCAAATTTAAAGAATTTTTATCCCATTAATCAGCATTTTGATCATCTTTCTAATGCATTTCCAGGGGATTATAACAATCCCATAAGGTGTTAGTTACCTGTCATTTCGTAACTAGAGTTTAACCAACTGGATTGTATCTTGATTTAGAGGCTGTTTGGCACAACTTTAAGCCCGTTGCTGACTCTAAGCTGAAAAATGTCTGTTTGTGTAATAAGCTAGAAACTGAGTTAAAGTCAGAAATAAACTAGAAACTGACTTAAAGCCAGAAGTAAGTATTAGGTACTTTTTTCAGTGACTTATTATTTTATTTTGATAAAAGTTATCCATATGTCATAAATTACTCATAAGTCACTTTTATTTTTATTATTATATGTTTAAAAACTCATAAGTCACTCATAATACAAAATTACCGAGCATTTTAAACTCCCGACTTATCACGTTAAGCCATTTAAAGTCATAAGTCACAATTTTAAGTTTAGCCAAACAGGATCTTAGTCAAGTTGGGTCCCTAAACTAACCTTGGTTGCCCATATTGTAATGCTAGTAATTTTTCGGGGTTCAGTTATTTTTATCTTGTTTTATATGTTGTTATTTGTCCTTGTGCGTGCATTGCAGACTGCATCACATGCTGTAGAGGATTCACATAGACGTAGAAGCAGTTTGGAGTCTTTGTTCTGCTATGACAAAGCCATACCTGAAGAGATTATCGAGAAGCCAACTGGTTTATCCTTAGCTGAGAAGAACATTGGAGATAAGATGCGATGTTCTGACTGCCAAGCTAAAGGTGCCGTCCTATGTGCCACTTGTTCTGGTTCGGGTTTATATCTGGACTCTATATTGGAGAGTCAAGGAATCATGGTCAAAGTTCGCTGCCTAGGTATTGCCTCTTTCTATCCTATCGCATTCGACATCTGCACCAACTATAAACTACTGTAGGTTCATGTTCACGCACTTGATTTCTTATCTGATAGAATATCTACCCTTTTCATTTTTCTGAACTTCTCTCCGAAGTTAAAACCAAAATCTTAATATCCATATATTGGATTAAGTTGTGAGAATGGTGGGTGATGACTTCCTTTGGTCTAGCGGGGAGAGGTAGGAATGAGTAAAGAATTAGAATAAGTGATGGAAATAGTTCATCTAGCCACTTGCAAGTCCTAAGATAATTGTTCTTATTAGATATAACTGGGAAATATTTATAGTAAGCATCAAGTTAAAATAGGGATGAAACTCCTTTCCATTCCTAGGTATCAACCATGAAGCAAGTATCTTTTCCAGTTTTCTGTTTCTTGCTAGCATATTTCTGAATCTTGCTAAGATGGATGAAATAAAAAATAAATCATGGTTGAGGAGGAGGGGGGAAGAGAGGTAGGCTGGGGGCAGCAAGAAAGTTCAACGGCTACAAAGACAACAATGAATAAACTTATAATTAGAGACAGAATAATTTTTTTACACCTAAAATCCTAAATGGTAATTGTCTTTGTTTTTGAGTGACACCACAGCTCACAACCCCCTCCCTTTGTCTATGTTTACTCAATAATTTTGCTTTTTGCTTCCATAAGGCCACACATATAGTTAATATTGGAATGCTCATTAATAATATTCTTATGGAAGAATAAGTTAGGCCCGACTCGTGACCAAATGGTCATGTGTTCGACTCTCTTATCCGACATGCCGGGGATCATTTTCCAGAAAAAGCCTCTCGACACATTTAAGTAGGGGTAAGGCCCCTGCTCTTCAAGCGGGATAAATGAGTACATTACCTTACCTTACCTTCTAAGGAAGAGTAAGTTAAGCAACATTACCAAGGGTTGTGTTTAGTAAGCTCTCTAGAGGGCACAAACTTACATTTCTCATTCATAATCTTTGACCACAACATGCTTTATATGCATAGATGCATTACTTTATTTTGATTAATGTGTTTACCTGTAATATTTGTCCTTACACTTACTTGCAGGTTGTGGCGGAAGTGGTAACATAATGTGTTCAGATTGTGGTGGTAGAGGATATGTTGGAGTTGTTTAGTTGTATTTGAGTTACCTCTGCATCAGCGTATTTGATCATTGTTTTCTGTAACGTCAATACAAAGTGAAAATGTTAATGTTAATGAAGCAAGTATCTTTTCCAGTTTTCTGTTTCTTGCTAGCATATTTCTGAATCTTGCTAAGATGGATGAAATAAAAAATAAATCATGGTTGAGGAGGAGGGGGGAAGAGAGGTAGGCTGGGGACAGCAAGAAAGTTCAACGGCTACAAAGACAACAATGAATAAACTTATAATTAGAGACAGAATAATTTTTTTACACCTAAAATCCTAAATGGTAATTGTCTTTGTTTTTGAGTGATACCACAGCTCACAACCCCCTCCCTTTGAATAATTTTTTTACACCTAAAATCCTAAATGGTAATTGTCTTTGTTTTTGAGTGACACCACAGCTCACATCAGATGGATTGTAGAATAGTAGGTGTTGAGTAACCAGCTCATCTAAAACTTTAAGGTGTCAGGAGAAGTCCCCAAATGAATCTTATATTATATTTTAACAGTAGGAAATGGTCCAAGTTTATACGTAGTCTCTAATGTATATTTTGTTAGGTGGTGGATGGCAATATTGTGATGGTTTTTAGGGGTGGTAGATACACAGGGTTTGTTTTTTAAAGGGTTGATACTAAATGGATACATTTATTTGTTTGAGCATCTTTTAAATAGATAATAGTTTGTTACATTATATGGTTACAGCAGAATCTCAGCTGCTTTCCATCAGATAGATAGAAGAGTTGTGTTACAATATATTTTTGTTTCAAAAACTCTGATTTTACTAGTTCTTATTATGTACATATTAGACTCAACTCACCTGAACCATTAGCACTATATATAGAGCTGCCCGTAATGCATTGTATTTTCCAGTTCTTGTGGTTACGGTAAATTGTCATCCGCTCTTTAACAACACTTGGTGTATAAGACTCTCGCATGATTAGGGTCACCGTACCAACCTCACCGCTACTAGTGATGATTCCTGCCAGTATGTTTAGATTATACAGTTGAAAGGGATATGATGGTGTCAATGCGTGCTTCTTCTGATGACATTTTATTGCCTCGTAGTGAAGACTATACACAAATTTTAGAGTGACACATGATTTTCTTCTAAATAAAATAAAAAGATTCGTGAAATGGCATTCTTCAGTGGTATATACCGGCAACCTAGGGCCTTTTACTCATCACATTATTTTGTAACTTGTAACTTATTTCCTTAAAAGTTAAAACTAACAAAATGGTAAATATCAATTACGTTTTCTCTTTAATCTCTTTAAAATTAACGTTAAAACTTAGTTTTAAGTTAGTTGTTATCTGTGCAACACAATCAATTAACTTTGGACTTAATTGCCAAACAACCCTAAAACAATTTGTATTAAACATATTCAGAATGAAGTTGAATTTGTCGGTGTAATTTCAAATAAACAATGATAATATTATTTTTATCCTACTACAAAGTTCAAACACAAGAAAGAAAGAAAAAAAGGTTTGAAATCTATGTATCAACTAGATAATGACAGAGATGTGGATAGATGCAAGAAACTTAACAAGCTTCTAGCACCGAACTAATATAAGGACACATGGGGACCTTCTCTTCCAAGTAAAGCACCCAAAGATTTAATCTTTACTCTACCTCCCATTAATTTCCATCTTACTGATCACCCCATCTATTACAATCCACACCTCTCTTCTTCTCTGTCTAAATTTTCAAGAAATGGCAGTAAAAATTTACATTATCTCTTTCTTGATAACTTCACTTACATTTTTTCTTCTTTACATACCAACCCAACTCACAGCATTCAACAATAGCACAAGATTCAAGCCATCAAAATCTTTCCTCATATCAAAATCTAGCAACTCATCTTATCCAGTCACATTTGCTTACTTGATATCTGCTTCAAAAGGTGATACATTGAAGCTAAAAAGAACCCTCCTTGCTTTGTATCATCCTGGTAACTATTATTTGATTCATTTGGATTCTGAGGCCAGTGAAGCTGAGCAACTAGAGATTGTAGATTTTGTTTCTGAGCATCCAGTTTTTGACCAAGTGGGAAATGTTTGGATTGTTGGGAAACCAAATTTAGTGACTTACAGAGGGCCCACAATGTTGGCTACAACTCTTCATGCAATGTCTATGCTTTTGAGATCTGCAGATTGGCATTGGTTCATTAATCTCAGTGCATCTGATTATCCATTGGTTACTCAAGATGGTATGGTGAGTGCCTGTTTTTATGTTATTTTTTTGTAAATAGCATTAGATATGTTTTATCTTGTCACAAATTTTTTAGTGTTTCACGTTATTTGAGTTTGACCCATTGTTCCATAACTGCAGATCTAATCCATGCCTTTTCTGATTTGCCAAAAGATCTCAACTTTATACAGCACAGCAGTCATCTGGGTTGGAAGATGTAAGCAATGTAGATATTTCTTAATAGTTTCTTGAAAAAACTAAAGTAAATATATAATAATAATAATATTAATATCAAATCAAATGAAGCTGATTTTTTGAATTTGCAGGAACAAGAGAGGAAAACCAATCATAATAGATCCAGGTCTGCATAGTTCTAATAAATCAGAGATCTGGTGGGTAATCAAGCAAAGAAATCTTCCAACAGCTTTCAAGCTCTATACAGGTTTATCTTCGTCTTTGTCTCTTTTGGTAACTTGATCATGTCATATGTTAAGTCTTTCTAGAAGTATGTAGCTTATCTATACTTCTGGAACATTACCTTTCATGATAATGTGAATACCTGATCAAGAGAAACAATACCACTAAAGTAAAATATTGCTACCTATTTAAGAAGTTGATAGTGATACTAATTACCAAGATCTATGCTGTAAATGTGTGTGTCAAATGTAATTATTACTAGACTTAACTTTTTCTTTAGCTAGTGTGTATAACATTTCTTTTAGTTCTCTATAGTGTGCCTGACCATGTGGGAGCCAAGATAAAAGGTTCAATTTCAGCATTTTCCTTGAAATAATAAATGGTTGAGTAAAAACTTCTGCAAACATATAAGATGCTGCTTGATGATAAGATTGATTGAAGTCAACTCATAATGAACTCTAATAAAGTTAATTATCCAGATCTACAATGTTTCATCATATCTAGAGTTTCAAAAACATTGTTTCCAGACAGAAGGTAGCATAAGGTTCTTTGTTTACAAAAAACTAATGCTTGTAGTATGTAGTAAATAAATATAGGCTAGTGTTGGGTAAGAATTCCCAGTAAATTTTTCGTTTCTCTCTTTCCTTCTTTTAAGTGATTCGATTTGCTGTCAGAATACACAAGTAATTGTTTTTATACTAAATGATAAAAAGCGCAAACTCATGTTTTTAAATGAAGTACATTATCACATTACACTTATCGTTTTGTATACATTATATTGTATCAACTTACCTGTAGGAATTTGATAGGAATAAAAGAGAAGAATACAAATCATATGAGACATGAATGTCATGGGGTTAGTGGCACACACAATAATAGTAACATGTAGGGCCATGGGATTGTGATGGGAAGCTTAAAGTTTTCAAAGTAGATGCCATATACGTTGTTTAGTGCTACACTGCTACTGTATGAGAGGTTCTTGGTAGGTGACAATGATATTGCATATCAATTGCTGGCTTTTTCTTGTTAATTTTATTAGTCATATGCTATCTTATGTAGTTAAATGGTTGTTTTGGCTTGTATGGACCCACTTGATTCAGTATGGAGTTAGCCGTTAGGATTAGCCTTAACTAGTAATCTTCTAATGCCAGACCAAAGTTATGTTACATGAACTCGGCTGGAAGTGTTCATTATAGATACCAAGTCAAGTGTTGGACTGGGCAATATTTTAAACTTTTTGCATAATTTTGGCCCAAAAGTTGTCGAGACCATATCTAACATACTTGAGGTAAAATGAAGAGTAAAGATAACATATCCAACACGGGATGCATTATAAACTTTCAACTCTTTGTTTATCCCTACATAGATTGTTAAATTAAGATGGGATCATATGTTCCCGAAGTAGAAACCTGAATCCATGTGCTTTTGTCTGTTTAAAACTCTCCCCAACAATTAGTTTGATCAGTACTACTAGAATCTTGGAAGTGCGCTGAAAAGAGATATGTTTTCTTTTCTCGATATAAAGTTTTTCTCAATTACTGCCTTGGATTTTTCTTCTTCTTTTCATTTCTCAATGCATGACAAGAGGATTGATCTTCTATTACAAATTCTAATTGCACCTTAAATGCAGGTTCCGCTTGGACAATTTTATCTAGGTCGTTTGCAGAGTACTGCATAGTGGGCTGGGATAACCTGCCAAGAACCCTACTGCTCTACTACACAAACTTTGTCTCATCTCCTGAAGGCTACTTTCAAACTGTTATATGCAACTCACCTGACTACAAGAACACAACAATTAACCATGATCTCCATTACATTACATGGGATACACCTCCAAAACAACACCCAAGATCTCTCGGAGTCAAAGATTACAGAAGAATGGTTTTAAGTAATCGACCGTTTGCTAGGAAGTTCAAAGAGCATAACCTTGTTCTTGACAAGATTGATGGTGATCTTCTTAAAAGACGCCATGGAAAATTTACTTACGGAGGATGGTGTTCTAAAAGAGATGATATGAACGATGTGTGTGATGGCCTACAGAGTGAGAAATTCGGTATACTAAGGCCCGGAACTGGTGGCAGGAGATTCAAAATATTGCTTAAAAAACTGGTATCTGCTGATAATATTAGGAAGAGGCAATGTAAATGATCTCTTATCTTTGAAAAAGCGTAGAAGAATAATCAGTATAGTAATCAAGGCTTTGTAAAAGTTGTTCGATATATCAATACCATTTTTTTGTGTTCGTGACATTTCTAGTCTATGCTCAATACTCAATACTCAATACCTGCACTATATTCTTTATCTTGAGCAAACATTTGTAAAAGACAATGCTTATATTTTGTTGTTTACCCAACTAACAATATTTTAAATATTTCTAAAAAAAAGAATAATATAAATTTTATGAACACTATCAATAAATTCCAACTTTAAAGACACCATTATATCTAGATTTTGCAGAATTTATTTAATCTTCAAATTATGTTGGTATATAACGTGTAAAGTCCAACATTAACAAGTAAAAGATTATTTTCATCTGCTTACAGCCATGAGGCATCTAATATCGAAAAGTGACGCACAGCAAAATAGGTGTAAACAAACTACTCTTCAGTTTCATATATTTTGTGTCAGTTTTGGCTTTACTCTAAAGCAAAGTACAAAACACCTACATTTTGTAAGTTAAAATAAAATTCACATTTCTGACAAAAAAAAATCACAATTAGGATCCTCTAAAGCCCTAACCCCAATTCTCAAACCTTCATATCAGTTTCGGAGCACTTTTATTGAACAAGCCCACTTCCCCTTTCGACTCCAAATGGGGTAATCACACCCACACACACACCCACAATCATATCTTATCTTGCTTATATGTTGTCTGAATCATCTACTAAGATAATTGTTTCATTACAATTAAAAAAAATGCTAACTTTCTGTTACTATGTAATATATTTTATGTTATTTGATTAAGGGTAAGTGGCTTATGGTGCAATAATTGTGCAATGTCTCTCAGCCCCCAAGTTTTTGATGATGTCAAACTGTAAGCCCTTTTTTAGTTGTACAGTGCTTGTGACTTATATATAAGATTTACTTACAATTGATGTTTTGTGTTTGATTCTGTGCATTTTCTTGTTGTATTTGCAATTCATTTTTTTTTAATGCAATAATGATATATAGCTGATTCTTTATTCTTTCTTCTTTTCCTTGATTAGATGTTGCTCTTTCTGCGGAAAAGTTCTCAGTGAGTACAACTGGTCGGAAGAAGTAACATTTGCCAAAAATGCAGCTGGACAGGTTTGCTCATTGTTGATCTTTTTGTTTTTTAATATCGGTTAATCGTTTGGCAAACTTTATTTTACTTTTGTTACTAATTTTCATGTTTGTGAGAACCATCTTGAATCATTGATCAAACACTTGCCAACCGCATATAATTGCTTCTAATTATGCATTTATTTAAAATACTTTTCCTCCTCATTGGGTATTTTATCATGAATTGCTGGGTTCATTCTCGCTCCGACTCACCATGGAATTTACAGATATGCACAGCTATTTCCTTCTGTTGTAATATGGAAATCACAAGTCAATACCATTTGTCAAATTTAGAGCAGAATTTGATGCAATATAAAATTTTGATTAGCTATCAAGCTCCAAAATGAATGCAGCACTCTTAGACCCACGAGAATGGTAAAGACCACCATTACAAAGTCTCTTGACTTCCTCCTGATTGATGTGACATAGATCTTATGGGAATTTTTTTCTGTCAGTTTATTGGTGAGATTTAGGTTCACATAGTGCATATTCCTGTTTCATGAAAAGTGTATATTTTCAAGACATGTGTCTTTATCTATAAATGTGTGTTTATACATCACTTAATTTGCATTTGTCCCTTTACTGAAATTATATCAAGTTTAAACAGTCATATTGGGATGGCAAAAAAAATGGGAGAACTTATATATATATATATATATATATAAATTCTTAGAACCAATATAGGGTCAAGTTCCACTTAAAACCAACTTAATCTTAGAACGTAGTATTGAATTTTACAATTAATTTCTTTTTTCAGAATTAGTTATGTTAAATGTTTTTATCAGAATGGGAAAAAGACAAATAATATATGTCCTAAAAAATTATGTAATGTACAAAAAAGATGGAAGGAAATGCCCCCCCCCCCAAAAAAAAATCCTCAAAACTAAAAAAAAAAGTGGAAGGAGATCGGCTTACTTGATGAGTGAAAAAGAAGACACAGTTGTATGGGTGTATTAAATAGTCCATTCAACAAACAAAAAAGATAGAATGAAAATAGGGTTGTACAATTGGGTCCCGATCCAAATATAGACTGCAATGCACTGTTTTCTTTCTTAAAAATACGTTACACTATATTATTCAGCTATTTTTGGTCACACGTGGCGATTAAACCTGACGTTGATGAGCCATCTTTGGCGCCCGCCATATAAAATGACGTTGGAATGATGCCAAACCCTTAGCACATGAATGATGTTGGGATCTCGTATTAAATATGAATTATGTCTTATTCTTACAAGAATCAAACATTTCCCATCCGTCTTACCAACCTTTCAAAATGGGTGCTGCATTTATTTATCCCTGCCAAAATATTTACTTTCTATTCCTTTACTCATTAATTTGATGCCTATACTCATTAACTTGGCTCAAGGCAAGAACTAAAATTTTAGCTATTCAATTCCATTAATCTCTTATGATTCGATTAGAGATGGAGTGAGGTAGGAGCGATAAAGAATATAATTAATCTCTTTTTATTTTTTTCTGTTTTGTTTCAAATTAATTAGTACAAGAGAAAATTGGACATCCAAGGAACCAAAAAAGATGAGAAAGTGCATATCAGGGAGGACGATGAGACTGGTAATCTTTATTTTTTTAATTTTGAGCAAGTAATATGCTGTATATGTGGTTACGTTGTATATCTGCAATGTTCTGGCAGCCACTTTAAGATGTTTTTTTGTGAAAAAATCCAGGAGGTGATTGTGATTTTGATGACTCACATGGGAGTAATAACCTGAGTGGCAAATCAGGTGAAGAGTCGGACACTCTTTCTGATATTGACGATTTTGAGGTATGCGATGAAGTCTTTTTATCGTTATTTCTTTTGTCCATTCCTTTGTTGATTATTTGTAAGGTAAGTTTGGTTTTGGGGGTTAAATAATTTGGAAGTTTCCAGGACATGGAATCGAAAATTGGTCAAGATAGGGCAAGTAAAAGTTGAAAAGAATAATTAATTTGAACTTTTAATTTATTAGAATTAGTTCATATAAATAAGGGTTATTGGTCTAAAATTTAATATAGTAAATTAATGTAAATTTTAAATCTTAAATTAAACTAATCGAACACGTATCTATCGCATATAATGACCGTAAAATTTAGGTTAGAAATTGTAAAATAAGTGAAATATAACTTCCAATGTTGGTTGATTCGCACATTTACTTGGATAATTTTGGTTTGGATAAGTTATCGTTAACTTTACATCATTGGAATCAACTGTAGACAACTTGTTTCAGCGTGTTTATTTAAAGTTTCCTAGAATAATGGTATGAATACAAACATTCTTCTTCCTTGAATCTTGAGGCATCTCTTGCATTGATGTGGCTAATCTTGGCCTCAGCCTCTTTAGCAACATTAAAGGAGTCAGACGTTCCATCATTTACAGAAATAATACATCTAGTACACAATCAGTATAATACATCTAGTATACAATCAGTATTTTTACATCAGAAAAAAATCTAGTATACGAATTTTGATGCATGATCTTAGTTAACGTTATTGTATCTAAACAAAACAAGTAAGAAAAAACTAGAATATAAAATCATCGAAAAGAGAAAGGATTACTAGGTCTGATACCAAGAAAACTTAAGCCTCCGCCCAAGTTATTCAATGTAATTTAATTCCAATGCATGAGGATCCTTATATAGGCATATTGAGTATCCTACAAAAAACCCAAAATTAGGTAAACTCAAACTAGAAAAAGTTTTTGGGTTTTCTAGAATACTTTCGAAAAATCACTAAATCATAACCTAAATTTTCAAAATCTATAGATTTTGGAACCTTGATATATGTTGGAACCTTTAGCAAACTAAGTATGGAAATTTTAGTCTTTCAAATTTCCTTTCCTTTGAAGATTTTTTGTATGCGTGTTTAAGCCTTTTTAATATACTTCATGGAATTTACCTAATACTAATCATTGGATAATTGTGAAAAGCTACACAGAAAGAGAACAATTAGTAAGTATTCTGTTAGTGAAAGGGTAAGTGTAATGTAGCAGCATGCACATTAATGGTAGTGTTAGGGAAAAAATATATCTTTTATGTATAATTAGCTTAAGGAGGATCTTTAGTCATTCGTTGTAGGGGAGCTTGATTTTTTAAAATTCCAAGGTTCACATTCTCGACTTCTACAAGAAGTAAATTATACTTGTTAATAAAAGAAGAAATCTTATTATTAAAAAGAAGATACCGGAATTTGATTTCTCATTAATATAATAAATAGCATAATAAGTGAAGCTCGGGAGTGATTGCTAATGACCACAATAAGTGAGATTATGTTTATTTTTAATTATATGAGATGACGTCCAGAGTCCGATTTCTAATGATCACAATAAATAAGATAAAATCTAGTTAATTTCAAGAAATGTCTATATTAATATGATTTTTTTATAATTATTATCAAACAAATTTATTAACATCATAATGAGATAATACTTATGTTTTATGTAGTGTTTGAATTATCTTTTGGAAAGATCAATGCATAATTAAAGTTTTATTCACTTATTATTCAAAGAAGAGATCATAGTTCCATTCACCACAATGAATAACTTAACATTCATTTTTTTTATTATAAGAGGACATTCATTTCTTAATGACTTCAATAAATAAGATGCTATTTATTTATTTTCAAGTAATGTCTAAAAACCAATACTTATGACTCCCTAATATAAATATAATTTATTTAACTATTATCAAACAACAAATAATGAACGGCAAAATAATATAAGCTTAATGAGCCTTTTGTATGATTAGCTTAAGAAGGATCTTTGGTCGTGTATCGTTAGTAAAGCTCAACCATTCGAAGTATCTAAGAAAATTTTAAGATTTGATTCCCGAGGAATTAAAATTATATTTACTAAGTAATAAATATTAAAAGAAAAAACCTTACTACAATGAATAACATAATGTTTGCTTTTTATCATAAAATGATATTAAGATTTCAATTCCTAATGAATACGATGAATAACATAATATTTATTTATTATCAAGAAAGATCTAGAAATAAATATTAGGCACACTTGCTAAAATAAATCTAATTGATTAATTATTATAAAAAATATAGAATCGTAAAGTAATAAAAATAATATTATTTAAGAATTAATTTTTGGAAACAACAAAGCATTACCCCAATTATATTTACTTATTATTAAAAGAAGAGACATTCGATGTTTAACGACTACAATTAATTTCATAATATAACTAATTTTTATTATGGGAGGACATTAGGGGGTTCAATTCCAATGACTACTATAATTAAGATAATATATATTTATTAACATAAAAGACATGTTTTGCAATGTGCATTGTGTTTGAATTATTTCTTAGAAACATCAAGTCATAATTTTAAATATATTTATATAAATTAATAATTAAAATACTTAATAAAAAGTTAAATAATTTTAAGATAAAAACCTAATAAACATCCGTGTATTGGAAGGGATATCGGCTAGTATATGAAAATTACTTGATGGGATATCAGTAATTAACTAACATGAAGAGTTGACTCGACCAATTTGATTGTAATGTTTAAAAAATTGGAAAAACTATTACTAATTTTAAGATGAGAACCTTTTTGGGGCATCCCAAAAGGAAAAGAAGACATTGTTTGGGATGGAGTATTATAGTATTCCTTGAAAAGCTGATAGGTTACAGTTTGTTGATTTGATTAATGCCTAAAATAAATTACAGTTTTCATGATTAGAAAAACATGTTACAAACCGATTACACTGAGACTATATCTGTATAAATGTGGCAGTATCCACTTCTAGTTAAGAAGTTGAATTGTTGCTTTGAACTTGTTGTGTTACACAGATTGATAGCTACATTCACACTGAAAAGGAGAAGCATTACAAAAAGATCATCTGGGAAGAACTGAACAGAGAATATGTTGAGGTGATTTCTTGTAATACCCTCTTGCTTTAACATATACTAAATGCAAATGTCATCAAAACCTGACCGTAGTTTTTGCCTGATAATCGATGCAAGAATGACCAATTATAACAAAGAGCCAGTGTCACTAGTCACTAGCATATTTAAGAAAGGTTTTGTGAGAGTCACTCTAATTTCAAGTGTCCCTGATTGCATAAGCATCTGGCCATATGTTTAGTCCTTGGCGATTTTCTTTGCATCTTTTTAGGGAGGTTTTGCTCCATTGTTTCACCAATTAGTGGTGAATTTAGTGGCATTTTTATATATGATACACATGAATTGTAAAAGTGTGAGGATTGTGAATTAGTGGTAAAAAGGAGAGTGACTTAGTGGTAAAAAGGAGAGTGACTAGTTTTGTTAAATAGATAAATTACTAGTGGACTATAATTTTATGTAAGACCCTTGTGCATGAGAACACTAGTTGGTATAAAATGTTGATCAATTTTCCTTGATCGGCTAATGTTGGATCTTGGCAATGTTGTTTGGCGCCACCAATACAAATGGTAAAAGTAAAACGTGTTGGTCTCTGTAACATGCCAACCTTGATAAGATAGGAGACATGTACATCCATCTTTTTTTAGTAATTACTATATGTAGTTAATTTATAATGTTGCTTACTATTTGTCTAATTATGTAATGAGAATAATATTGTACATATAGCTCGTATATATTAATTTGCATTTAGTACTATTATTTTTATTTTGAATTATCATACATTCTTTAATTATATGATAGATTTTATTATATAAAAAAATGTGTATATGATAACAAATATATAAATGAACACTTACAGTAAGAGATATGAAAAAAAGAAATAAATACAAAATGTACAAATTACTATCTGAAATTAATTTAGCCGATTGTTTCTGTGCACATGACATAAAGTTGTTTATGTTCTTGATATACATTTTCAATCTTTGTTGCTATTGAAAAACCAATGCCTAAATATTTGTAAATTTTTCGTAATTTTTCTTTTGTACGAAAAAAATAATTGGGTGTGATCATATATTTCTTTTCGGCAAAATGAAAAATAAAAAGACTGTTGAAATGATTATTAGAAACTAGGGGGGGGGGGTTGTCTACTAATATGTAATATATTATTTTTTTGACTTATTTCAGGCCATTGCATATATTTGTTAGTTTCTTTATTGTAATATTTCGTGATTATGACAATTTTAAATTTGTGAATTCTTATTCTATATCAGGAATTTTGCAAATTTAATGATAACTTTTCACCTTTGAACACTTTTTTTTGTACCCGGGTAGAATTAATTTCTGCAAGTCTACTACTATAATTTCTCATTATATAATGGTACATACTACATATAGGCAGGTGGCCAGGTGTGTGTATTTATTACGGATTACCTCAAAAATTAATCTGTTGTATCTAAAATTGGATTTTTTTTCTCTTACTAAATAAATTTAGAATTTAAATTAAAGTTTATATATGTCAAGTTTCATCAGGAAAATAAAAAATTGGACCTCACTGCATTGCTGTGTGTGTGTAATTTTATGTCTTTCAAGTTTTGCCACTGCATTTTTATGTGTGTGTGTGTAATTTGTAATGAAGTTATGCTTGGTAACATAGTATACATAAATGTCTTGAAATCGTACGCGTGTAAATGTTGTAGTTGATCTAGCTTGCAAGTCATCTTTCCAACAAAGAGGTCTGAAGTTCGAGTTTTTGTGGGAGCATTGAAATTTGAAAAATACAATCCAGACAATTCAGTTTGGTTTAGCAAAATCAGCTTGTAATTTTCAGTCCTTTTTACCTTTAAATCTCCATTTGCAGAGGGAACAACAAAAACGAGCAAAAGAGGCTAGAAATTCAGTTCCTCCTCGAACTGCTTCAGAAGCTACACGACAGATGCAAGAGAAAAAGGTTTGTTTTTATTTCATACTCGGAAGCTAGTACCTTCGAGTGTTTCTCTAGTCTCATTTAAAGTTATAGTTTTCTAAATGAGTACTGTTTGCATAAAAACACATGAATTGTGGAGATGTCCAACTGATAAAAATAAAGAATTAACTTATTTCTGAAAATTAAGATAAAGGACGCAAAAGTCATTAAATATATTAAAACTTTGGACAGTTTTACAAACACCCCTTAAAACTTGATGTTTTACATATTATAGTCAACTTCAGAAATTTGAATCCTACAGTTTATTCTTTATGTATACTTTTATAAATGCTTTTAGGATTAAGTGAATATTGCACCTTACCAATTCATCTGTCTTATTATACGTGGAAAACACTTTTAAAATACTCATATACTGTATACCATTATACCTTACATTTTTAATTTCACGTGATTTAGGGATGCATGTTCTTACTGGTGTCTTTTATGTTGTTACATACCAAAGGGATTAGGATGTGAAATCATTTTCTTCGAATATTTATTGCCATCTACTGATTATTTTTTTTTGGTTTATTTCTGTCTACAGACACTTGAATCAAAAATAAATTATGTCGTATTGGATGAACTTTTCAATGAATCTGTATGTTGATCATCCTTGCATCTTTTTAAACTCAAGTATTTTATTTTTAAGCTTAAAGGATCCTTATTATGAGTTCTAAAGAGAATCAAGATATACGACATGGGAATTAGGGTCAAAGAGTGAGAAGAATTAACATTTGATAGCATAGCCCTGTAATGTCTTCAGTCTCATTATTTACAGCTTGTACCTACAACTCAGTGCTGACTTGCTGGAAAAGGAACATTACACTTAGACACTTAGTTGATATATCCTACAACGTCATACAATTAACTCATGATCTACTAGATGATAGAAATTTCTGTATATCTCATTCAAACTGTGTCATGTATAACTGTTTCAATAAATTTTATCATGAGGAAAAAGGTAACGGATCATTTGTCGGACTGATACTACTGGATGTATAGAAAATAGTGAAGATTAAAAAGTCCCGAAACGAAGTGATGGTTTTGTTTACATCAAGAGATCCCATTAAAGTTTTTCAATTGTTTATATGAATAAATACTTATAAAATATGTGCATTGCAGTTTAAAATGGAGACCCTACTTGAAATAATTAACATAGACTCGTAGGTTTCCTGATATTTAGTATTACTTTCAAGTCCACCTCTCACCGCACTGTATCTTTACTGCAGAGGATGTGAAGTTTAGTTGCCTGCACACTCAAAATGACCAATTTTTATAGAATCCTTCTCCCGTGATTTGTAATTTAAATACTTTCATACTTTCATGTGCTAATGATATGAAGCCAACAAAATCCATCTGATAGGAGTTTAACATAGTGTTCATGCAGCAGTGCAAAATGTAATTTGCAGAATCAATTGCTATTTGTTTATTGTTTTGCTAAACCTGCATAAATTCTCTTTCCATACTCTCAGGATAAATGTGCAATACATATTCTATTTTCATTTCCAATTTCTTCTGAAAATGATATTTAAAATTGGTCAAGATTTTGTTAGTATGTCTCACTCAATTGTGGATCCTTTGCTGGGTGTGAATTCACTTCTCCGATCAGATTTCTCCCGAGAAGGCCAAGAAAAGCCGTCTTGATGAAGGGGGCACAAAGGCAAAACGGAAGATCGATGGGAGGACTCTAAACTGGGTTCGGAAACTGAATATGAAGATGTAACAGATAATTTTGCAGAACGATATGCTAGGAGCCTGTGTACCGGAAATAAAGAGAGGATATGATTACAATGATGATTGTGGATCTGAAGATACTTAGGTCCCGTTTGGTATTGTTGTTACAGACAACTATAGCAGAAAAGATGTCAGAATGGTGTTTGGTAAATTCTAAAAGTTGTCATCTGGAAAAGCGTTTTTAGTCTAAAAGAAGTTGTTAGCAAAAACATGTCCTCCCATGTTTTTGGAAAAAACTGCTTTCAGGAAGTAGCTATCAGTTTCATCATCAAACTTTCTCAAAAACATTATTTTTATATATTATATCTCAAAATATTCATAAATCAAAAAAAATTACCAAACAGTCATCTGATTCTGATTTTCCTGACAAAACTTTTTCCACAACAGTTTTCAACAGCACTCCCAAACGGAGCCTAAGCAATTTAGGTAACCATTATTTCCTTATCTAAAAATATCATACATATTCATCTTCCAAAGTGCTGAGGTGATGGATGGCTAGTGGCTGTGTTTGGCTGTTGTACAGTGGGTCTTAATTAATTTATGTAAATGAGTTGTAAATTATTAATATGCAAAAATAATCTCAATATAAAGATAATACTAGTTGTTATGTTATTGATGGGTAGGGGTGTAAAGGAGTCAATTTGAGCCAAACTTTAGAGTGTTCATGTTTGGCTTGTTAGAAAATTATCGAAATCGAACTAGGCTATAATTGAGCCAGAAGTCTTGTTTGAGTTTGGCTTACTGAGGGGGAAATTGTGCATGAATTTATTTGCGAACAACTCATCAACATTGCTTATGAACAACTAGCAAATACTTTAAAAGAGTTTGTTTGTTCATATATACGTACATAAAAAAGTATATAGGAATTGAATAATATATAACTTTAGTTTGTTTGTATTTATGACTTTGTTCACGAACTATATTCGAGTCCATGTTCATGAACTTTTTTGTCGAACTTGTTCACTAACTTTTGAGCAAAATTTATTTTGTTCAAGTTCAGCTCATTTGAGAATCGAGCCTTAAAATTTTGTTTATACTTGACTTGCTTACAAATTAAACTGATCTGAATCTAAACCGAACTTTTTTTAAATCAAATAACGAATTGTTTGGTGAGCCTATTGACTCATTTATAGCTCTATTCAAAAGTTAATTTCTATCTCTACTAGTACTCATTTATTAACCTGAGGATCTGGTGGGGATTGTGTGGTTGGGTTGCAGATAATGATGAGAAGATAATATTGTGGATGAGTGGCTTGAGGATTTAAGTTTGTTCTGGTCACCTGGTCACTTTTATATCCAGGCATGTTCGTAGAAATAACACCATTTTCATGTGAACTGTATTTGGGGAGAATTTAATTAATTTTAGCGTTTGTGAAACTTAATGCTACAAATCACCCTCACTAATGTGTTGGCCGAAAATCCCCCCCCCCCCCTTCCGTTAAAAAAAAATTCAGTCATTTTAGTAGTTGAAATAATTTTTATTTTTTCCCCTCGATTCAAACAGAAATTGAGTGGCTCATTAGGCAGTTCATCAGTTATCTAATTTGCTAGTTGCTAGCTGTAAATTCTCGAATGAGCTTTTACCATCCACCGTACATGTTTCTAACGAGGTAACTTAATTTCCTTAGCTTGTGGATGGGGTTATGTTAAATCATTAGCCAGTGTTGTAATTAAGCATGTAAGCTTTTAGTTAGATGAAAACATGAGTGCTGACTTGTATAACAATTTGCAAAGATAATATAAACATTTTTCTTTAAATCAAATGAACGCAGTTGACAAATGTTGGAGCATAATAATACCAGACCAAAAGCTGGCCTCCCTCCACTATAATTTATGAGATCTTTAGCAACCCCACAAATATCTAAGTAGTGCGTTGCATTTGCACATTACACTAATTTATATAACCACTCTAGAGGTACCTGGTCGACGTTGTACCATATACTTGTGTTTCATCTTTGGTCTACTCTCACCCTCTATATATTACACACATTCTCTTTTGATAATCGAAATGGTGGTAGTGGCGAAGATACAAGTATAATTTACCCTACATACACACATGCATGTAGTACAGAAACCTCTTCTTAACTTTTTATTCTGAGTTGAGTTCCGATATCATTTAATCTATCAACTAGTAAAAATCTTAGTCACAAATTACAATACATACAGACATACATCATGAGTACTGATTAATGGAAATAGGAATCTCAATTTTTATGTGTTGGTGTTTGCGATGAAAACCTCACTCTCGTGGATTCATCATTAAATATCGCTTAAATTTCATATTATTTTCATTCTCATGCCCTTTTTTTGAGATTTTCAGTTATCATCCAATATCATTGACACATGAAGAGATAAAGATGAAGGGTAATAAAGTGGAAGGATAGAAAAATGGGTGGGTTGGAAGGGATGGTCATTATCAACATAAATGGTGGCTTGGAATATTCTTTATTCATGAATAATGAGTCATTATCATTTGTATTGGGTGAACGGGAGACACCACTGCGGCTGGGTGGGCTTTCACTTTCCATTTGTTGTGTGTATGTGTCTTCAGTTTCGGACATATAATAGAAAGATTGCATTTGTATTGCCTTGTGAACTAACATATATTCTCTTCGCTCCACTTTAGAATTTATTACAATTATGATTAGTGAGTAGTTATTTAATTAAAGTAAAAAGTTAATTTCAGTTCAAACCATTGTTTAGCAATTGGCCTACATGCACGCCAGAGAGTTGATTCTTTGGATTTTAACGCTTAAAAAGATTAATCGATGCGTAATGTATATTAATTGTTACGATCCATACTACAATTACCATGCAGCTGTGAATTACCCCGGACTGGTACTAGATTATCGATATGTACGTTATATTATGGATCACTTAAGTTCGACGTTATAAATTTGAGTTGACGAACGTCTATTAAGTTAGAGTTTAGTATCAATTAAGTTAAACGACAAGGTGATAAACGCACACAGTACATGTAATAAACTAACATATGCACGTGTATAATGCACACATAATCAATTAATTTTAATTTCTTGTTGAGCTATTCATACATATATATCAGATACGTTCGTTTACAGAACTTAACTGTCATATATACCATCAACCATCAACAACAACATGATGCTTGCAGGTTTTGTTGAGTGTGAGTGAAAGGAGCTGATTAGTATAATTAATTTAAGGAAAACAAAGTAAAAGAAACAAGTTCATGATGATAATGTTGGGCAAGTGCGCGGCGCAATAATTTGAGGATTGACTTTTTGTGACATGTTACGAGAAGTTGACAATTCATATTTGGGTAGTCGATATTAATAAACAATACTCTATACATTCTCTATATAAAGGAATCTTAGCTTGTTCACACATGTGCTGTGCGCCTGTGCTCATATACATATATACTTACCTCCTCTAATAATATATCGATCTGTTGTCAATAATCTATTGATCGATCTCTTCTCAGATCTGCACTTATAATTAGTTGGTTTTCGTAGGTTGATATATACAAGTTCACCATCCTATATATATATTGGGGGATATGAAGATGAACAAGTCATCTTTGCTCCATCTGCTCCTGCTGCTTCTTGCCTTCTCTCTTCTTCTCTCCACCAGTACTGCTGCAGTTCCCACTTCCAGTGAGTACACACATATAGATAGATAGACTAGCTATGTCATATGTGTACGTACGTATCGGTTTAATTCGTGTTCAACTCAACCATGTTTTGTATATAAATTTCGTTTTAATATTCACTCTTATGTTGTACATCAACTACTATATTTTTTTAAAAAAAATCATGCATTTTTATGACACTGATGTAGTATCACTTTATGAATTATGAATGGACTATATTATCTATATATTTATATGTTCAAATTAACTTAAATGTACAAAGGGTCGGCAATTTTGAAGTACGTAGCTTGATTATTATTTATAAGCCCAAAGGGATTCTGCAACACAAACATGCAATTAACCAAAAAATAAAAAATTGATTATATACATGTCTGTCATCAACAGGAAGCCTCAAGTACTCGATGAAGGATGAATCTGAACTTCAAGGCTTACATGCTGAGGTTCCTCCTTCCCCCTCACTCTTCTCTCTTAACATGAGTATTAACTATCAAGTCCTAAAAAAAAGCATACTTAAATATTCACATTTTCACTAATGCTCCCTATGTGTTAATATGCTTATAATTTAATACAACATGTGAGCTTATACTCTCCTTTCGCTCCTATTATTTCGGTGATTCTTTTGGCTTCATTCGTTTATGTAAAAAATGTAATTACTACTTAACTTGATCATTTTTTTAAATTTATTTACAAATATATATACCGGATAATTAAACTAATTCTTGTTCACATATTATAACATGCATGCGGGGAACCTTTGGTAGCTTAATTACACTACTATATATGCTGGTCGCCGGCGAACCATAAAAAATTAAAACGAGTTTAACATTGAACTTGTTTGTTAACATAATTTTTATTTGACAATTTTCCCAATTCATACAGGATTTGAAATAGGAAATTCGATTAGTTAATTATAGCTTTTAATCAACTATATAAAGATGATCCATATATAATAATTATTTCTACTGATCGATTTATTTAATCTATTATTGATAGATTTTGATGATTCGAAAAAGAAAAAAAATATGTACGTGTTACCAATCTCTAGCCAGCCTGTGTATGTTTCTAATTTTACAAATTATTGTTTTGATATAAAAAATGTAGGAAAATAGTGTACGTTCAGGGGCCTCTTATTCCAGATCAAACCAACTCGACTAACTATATATAATATGAGTATATATAAATAATGTGAGCGGTATAGAATTAATTACAAAAAAATATTTTTAAATGATATGGTAATTGAATAAATTGATTGGTTAAATTTATGTGAATACAGAAATTTATTATATTTAATAAAATTACAACTGATTACAACTAATCAAAAAATGTCATCATTTGTGTATCCAACTTTTAACCTCTAACATATAAAAAACATATAAACTCCACGAATCTGAGGTTACGGTGCAGATAATCCTGGTTACTAAATATATGGCTCCTTGCCCTGCTTGTGCAGGTAATGGCAGAAGACAGGGAGGTATTAGTGGTTGAAGAATTTGCAGTGGAAGGAAGAATGGATTTGGAAAATACAGATTACCCAGGAACAGGTGCAAACAATCGCCATGACCCAAGGTCTCCTGGGAGAATCTAATCAAAATCATGCATGCAGCTTATCATCAGCCCAACCGCACCATCAAGCCTTGTTAATTAATTCATGTATATGTTATGGATCTAATAATTAATCTATGTTCGTCTTTTTAATTTACCGTACTACGTACCTGCATCTTGTAGGTCGTTTTCTTTTAACAAATCTATTGTATCTGTTTACCTATGTTCTTGAGGTATATATCTAATAAATGGTTTAAACAAAAATAGTTACTGTAATGACAAAAAGATTGACCACTATATTTTAGTTTTCACTGCACTGAAATTTTGAGTCACTCCACGTTATATTGCCTTGACCAATTTAATATACACGATATTAATCAATTTTATGATCAAAAGAATATATAAGTTTCATGTTAATTAGCATCCGGGAAGGGAATCAATTAACATCCTTGTAAAGATCAATGCCGGTTAACCGCATATATTCATGGATTATAAAAAATACATTGAGTTGATATAAACGAATACAGATTCGGAAATCATATATATATATATATATAATTAATAAATGTTTACATATTTATTTATTCTGTTAAAATGTAACAATTAATTAAGGTCAAGCTCAGACCCCATCATGTATTGTTGTTGCAGTCGGAGCTGATACTGGTGTTTGAATTCGGGTGGAACCTGGATGATGTTGATGGTGAACATGGTGATATATACTAGACTGATCAGTCTTGGGGGGAGGAGCAAGTACTTGACGGGGCGGGTCGGCCTCCTCATGTGGTGGATCATGATCATGATCATGATCATGATCATGAGGGTCTGTGGAAGGGTCCAGATCAGGATCACGGCTAGGGTCATGTTTGGGATTGGCCTGTACCGGTGCATAATCTTTCATGTTGGCAGCGTTCAGTCTACGTGCCACCACCATCCTCTTTTCTTCTTCTACCTCCAGCATTTTCCTGCCACCTATATATTATATGCATACAAAAAAAAAGAACAATAAATAATATTAAATGTGATAATTTATTAAATACATATATGTGCTTTAACTTGTTTTTGTTACTTGCAGCATTGGAGAGATGGACGTGAGAATTAAGCAGCAACACTGTGAAAACTAATGCTGCTGCGAATGTTGTTTCTTCTCGCATGTTTAGGCCGGCCTCTATATATATTATGTTCACACAATAGCTAGAGTAATTTGAGTGTATGAATGTGTATGAGCAGAATTGACTTGTGATAGGCTCCTTATATATATACACTAACTATGCCGCATATTAATTTCCATAAGCATTTATTTTAACTGCCACTGGCTACCAGCATGCCAACCATATGTTATTCAATCACATTGGATTGCTTATTAATGTCCATACATATGTTGGTATAATTCTTTTTAGAAATGTAGCATACATGTAGCTAGCACGTGTTTTTTTTTTTGACCAAGTAGCACATGTAATTTAGTTATTGTAAAATGCGAATTGTGATCTCAATATGATAATTTTATTTTAATTTTAATTTTTATTAGTTAAATAAATTAATATTTGATTGAAAATTATATCTAATCCATTTAAAATATATTTCTCAATTTTTTTAATTATAAAAATATAAATTTTAATCTTTAATTAAAATTTGATTATTAACCAATCAAAAGTCAAATAATACTATTATTTGAAAGTAAAGACAGTAATATGAATATCTAACCAATTACCAACTAACTGTGACATATTTTTTCAATCAGTAAACTGCTACAGTAATGAATTAATTGAGCATTTTCAAATCAGTGATTTATATTTCTCTTCGACTACAAATTTTGAGCGTCTCGATATTAATTTATAGTATCCTCGCATGATGTTTCAATTCAATCTACGAAAGTAGGAGTCAACACACAACACTAGCAGGTACGCAGCTGCAATTAATGTAACTAAAATCCTCAAAGAAGAATGTACAGAGTGTTGTTGGTCCATGTTTTTAAGTATCAATAGTCAAATATCTGGTTGGTGGGTCGGCAGTTGTTGGACGCAGATCATATTTTTATATATTCTTCATCGATGCTTTTATCTGCAGTTGTGTGTCCAATATGGCTATAAAATTTTCAAATACAGAATTCGTTCCTATTTCTTATTGCAGAAAAAACGATCTTATATAGTATAATTTATGCAAATAAAAATTAAATAATTTACAATGTGAAACAGCCTATTAATGCAACTTTTAGTAAACTACTGCTCTAAATTACAAGGGAATTTTTCGAAATGTTTGATCCGGCTCTAAATTATATATATTTATTTTTATATTTAATAGTCTGTGTACCGTAAAAAAAAAAGTAAATCAGAATATATTATTGAAAACAATCTAGCTTCCGAATCAAGAAATTGAATTGAGTAGATACAATCGCCCAGTACCAAATTACATAGATCTATCTATTAATTATACTCAAGACATAGCAACATATATATTCATTCGTTGCAATTTTTCTTGTAATTGCAGATGAATTGTTAGCGTTTAAGGTTTGATAGAATCAATATCAATTGATGCCGATGGAGGTGGAGGACAACGTATAGGGTCAGGATCATGGCGGCAATTCGGTCCAGGCCCTGGATAATCTTTCATCTCCGTCGCTGCCAACGCACTCTTCTCATCTTCGGCGCCGCCACTCTCCACCTTGAACAACAATCTGTCACCTACACACCCGCGGCCACATATAACGTAAATGTATGAATTGTATTTTATTAAATTTATTATGTAATATATATCGATCTTATATATACTCATACTTACTTGCCGCAGCTGAGAAGAGAAACATCAGTAGTACTGTCAAAACTATCGTTGCAGATGCTCTCCGTTCCATGCTTGGATCTAAATTTCAGACTATTTGTATGTTTATCAATTGATATTACTCGTGTCAAGTTAAGCTTATCAGCTTATGTATATATATACAGACATGCATCATGCATATATATGGTAAAATGACTTTTTTTGTATATTTTAACAAAGATATTGATACTTATCTGGATCTTCTTTCTAAAATGATTTTATTTTATTTACATGATCTTCTTTATTTACATGATCTTTTTACAAGGATATAATATATTCTGTGTTATTATATATAACTGGAGTATCTACGTAATAATAAATTAGTAACCTGCTTATTCGGAGTCTATTTTATTCTTTTAATTTATGAGTTTTGAAAAGTAACTGTTTATCTATATGATAATTTAGATACGAATATTCTCATATATTAGGTACAAAAAGAGGATTGTTATCTTACCAGAGCACCCTACACAAAATTATTTGAAGTTAAATGACTATATCAATCTAAAATAACGTTATATAGGCCCGTTTGCCTTTCGGCTTATAAGCAGCTTATAAGCTGAAAAAGTTAGTATATATGTACTTTTTCTGAAAATAAGTAACTTATTTTCAAATTTGGAAATAAGATTTGGTCTTAAATTTCTAAAATAAATATTAATTTTCAAAAAAAATATAAAAATACTTTTTTAAAAAATAACTTATTATTTATAAGTTAAGCCAAACACCCCCATAATCGAGGATGATGGGATATAAGGCGTATCCGTCGTCATATATCCTGATTTCGATTTTTGATTTTGATTTTGATTTTCTCATATTTTGAAATTTATTAAAAACTAAATACTATTTATTATTTTATTAGATATATTAAAAAAAACATCATAAAATTATTTATATAAAATGTGCTCGAATACTTCATCATGTAAATAGTGGTGGAATAAGAAATTAAAAAGATATGGATTTAAAATTATTATTAATTATTATTTTATTCATTATTCAAGATAGTCGGGACTGATATGAAATTTTTTATTAATGTTATACAAAAAATAAAAAAAATATTAATTTTTAACTCAAATGAAATTTGAACCTGGAATATTAGTATCCACTAATTTGAATAATGATTAGAATAATTAAAAGCAGGTAGCCTATATATAAGGCTCGTAAGTCTTAAGTCTTAAACTTTACTTTATTTTGGGCACAGAGTTCAAGAAAAATGAGTAAAGTAGTGAAAAGTGTAAGAAAATGAGTAAAGTAGTGAGACTCATTAATATTTAAGGTATAAAGTGAGTATGTTGCAGGAAAGTAGTAAGTGTAGTTTATTTTTATATTATAAAATTTTATTATTTTTAAAAACGTAAAAAATTGAGAATTACATCCAAAACAGAAAACTGTAAAAAAATGGATTCGACGGAGTAATACCAGGAGCTAGTTTCTTTGTTGTAAAATCATTCATTTACTTTATTTTGGTACTTTTTTATGTTTTCTTTTAAAAGTCGGGAGTTGCTTGGTATGAAACTGACAATCATTATATTTTCCGATTTCCATCCATGTACCATGCGAACTGACCCCACCGAGTAACAATTTTATGACTTTGCTCGATTTTATTGCGGTCCAAATTATTGTATTAGGAGGGAAAAATGTAGTTAGGAAAAGAGTTAATCATGCAAAAAATCAACCAACTTCGATATTATTAGTAAAAAAATTATTCAAGATTATTTTTGGTGCAACTTCCATAATTTGTGAAAAAAGTAAAATTTTTAACTATGATTAAGTTAAAGTTTTATATTTGTCATTTAACTTTCATATTATTAACAAAAAAAGATTTTAAAAATTATTTTTCACGAATTAATACAAATAAATTTTATCAATTATTAAAAATAAAAATTTAACCATGATTATATTAAAATACAATATCTATAAATATATATACACCCTCTTTACCAATTTATTTTTCCTGTTTAACTTTTTTCAATCAAATTGACCAAATTTTGAATAAAAATCACATTTGTTAAAATTATAAAAATTAAAAAGTACATTAATCTATTTTAAAATGTAATTTTTAGTTTTTTAACATTATAAAAGAATAATCTACAAATCATAGTCAAAATTTGGTCAATTTTAATGTGGGACGGAGAGAGTATTATACACATGTTATATATGTATTTTGTATTATATATTTTAAAAATATAATATTTAATTTATATAAATACATATATCTATCAATTACGTGTAATATTCACTTAAAATTTAATAAATATAATTTTGTGAGTTAAAATTATAAGATGAAATTTAATATTTTATGAGAATAATAAATTTATTTTTTGTACTTTTTTATAACATGTTTTCTTTATAAATTGTGATATATAAATTTAAATTAATTAAATTTAATAAAATTACGTTTTTTTAAATCTTAGATTAATATTACACGTAATTGTTTAAATTTTATACGTTTTTAAAAAACTCGACACATGCATATTTATTTATGTTGAGTTATATATTTTTTAAATATATAATATAAAATATATATTTCATGTTTAAAGATAGATATGATATTTTAACTTAATTATAGTTAAAATTTTAATTTGAAAGTTAAATGACAAATATGATATTTTAACTTAATCATGATTAAAAATTTTATTTTTTTCACAATTTATGCAAGTTGGTTATGTTAATCCACCAAAAATAATCTTAGATGATTTTTTTGCTAACAATATCAAAATTGGTTGGTTTTTTGTGTAATTAACTCTTAGGAAAAATAATGTTAAAATTTTTAGATAATTATTTGATAATATTTTTAATATAGGTATGTTTTAAAATATAATATAAAAAGTAATATTTTAAAAGTGTTTTGATAATAAAATCAACACTACAAGAAAAACGGCTAAATTCTACTAGAGTAATGCGGTCGTATTTAGCTAAATTAGACTAGATTCGGTCGAATTTAACTAAATTCGACCGAAATTGTCTAGTCGCTTTTAGTAAAATCGGTCGAATTTAGCTAAATTCGACCGGGTAGATTCGACTGGTTAAATTCGACCGATTAAATCCGACCAAAATTTTGAAATTTTAAATTTTGAATTTTTTAAAATTCGACCGGTTAAATTCGACCGATTAAATTCGAATTGATAAAAATGACCAAATTCGGTCGAATTTATAAATGTGACCGATTCCAGTCGAATATATAAATGTGACCGACTCCGGTCGAATTTGGCGCCATATTTAAAAACCCAGCAGCAGCTTTCTGCTACTTTTATTTGCAGTAATATATGCCCCATATATATTATTTTGCTACATTGATTAATATATTCATTAGGTTTATGTTATTATCAACATTAATATCATATAATTTATGTAATATAATCAATTGAAGAACATAAATAATTTCATATTTATCAATAATATTTTTGTTACAAATACTTAGAGTCATAAAAATTCAACTCAAATATTTTAGTCGGATTTCATAATACTACTTGTTAGACAGTATGAGTGTTGCAGAAGGGGGGGGGGTTGAATGCAACTTGATAATTTATCACTTTTTGCTAACAACAAAACAAAAGAGATAATACCAAGTACTAATGCAAACAGCAGAAAACAGATTAAAACACAAGGTGATATACTTCAAAAATTAATTTTATTAATTTTTGTTGCTACAACTGTCTGGAAGATATTTCCAGCTTCAAATAGAAACAATAACAAGAATGCTAAGGTTTTCTATGCTTGAGAAAAGTTAAGCTCAGTTGCATAAGAGAAAGTGTTTGTGAGGTATGTGTTTTTATATTGAAAAACCCACCTCACTTACAAGTTTACTTTCCCTTGTTTCCTGGACAATACTTGAAATAGAAACAACATTTTTTCTTCTCAAGTCTGTCTTCATTCCATATGTAGATAAAGTTACTCTGAGAGGATTTGGCATTCTTGACTCCACGAGCATGCTTCACCTTTATGCTTACTTTATCTCAAGTTGCAGTAGTAGTCTTGACAGACTAGGTTGAGTTGTCAAGATCAATCCATGAAAGACCTTTACCTAGTCTGCTTCTTGAAACAGACTGTCAGCTTCACCAAAAGGTTACTGTCAACCTTTTGCTTCTCTTTGGTGACAATAACTTCGTCTCCGCATATGTTGCTGTTGATTCTGATCTTCTTCTGAAACATACTGTCATCTAAAGTTGCTGTCAAGGATCCCGCAAAACATGCTGTCGACTATCCTGATAAACATGCTGTCGAACAAAGTTGCTGTCAATTCTTCCGCCAAACATACTGTCAACTCTTTCCGCCAAAGCTATTGTCAGAAAACTTGTTGTCTTTGATTCTTCAATCTCCGCCAAGTTTACTGTCAAGGAATAGTTGCTGTCGTCTGTTCCAAAGGATGCTGTCACTTGAACATGCTGTCGTAGGCTTCAGTTTGTAGAAAGTTACTGTCAATAATTTGATCCATGTTGTGCATGAACACTGTGTGAACTTCTACTTCATAGATCATTTTATTACATTTGTACATGACAGTAACTATCTAAACATGCTGTCACCTACTTGACTTAGGAACATACTGTTACAAGTGACAATTAAACATACTGTCAATGTATATATGACAGTATGTTTTACTTAGTTAATTTCTAATTAATCTAAGTAATTATCAGTTGATTACATTGATAGTACCACAATCCCTAACACTACTATCACTTTCTCATCTACTTGGAGGCAAACATTTGTCAAATTTTTCTCGATTGCCGAAATTTTTTGGGTCGCCAGAATTTCTTCATTCGCCGGAATTTCTTCATTCGCCGGAATTGCTTTTCATGTCGGATTTGCTTTCGTTATCCGATTTGGCTTTATAACCGGAATGACTATTCCCCGAGTTGATTTTCTTGGTGTTATTCTTTTGTGTACCATTATTTTGTAATAAAGAGATTATATATATATATATATATATATATAATTCGTGTATGTTTATATAAATATATGATATACAAATACTTGTATTTTGGGGGAAAGAGAGAAGAGAGGATGAGTAAGAAGAAGAAGAAGAAGAAGTAGAAGAGTAGTGATTTAAAATGTGTGTATATGTATATATATAAGTGGGATTTGGTGTCATAATTTTCGGACCGTTGGATTTGTGTTTAGTTGGTCAAATCTGGACCATTGGATACCTTTCACGCGGATCACTGACCTGTCACTAAATTCGACCGTGTTCGGTCGTATTTAGCTAAATTCGACTAGATTCGGTCACATTTATAAATGTGACTGTTGTTGGTCACATTTATAAATGTGACTGTTTTCGGTCGCTATTATAAATTCGACCGGATTCGGTCACATTTATGTTTCTACAATTTGATAAAATGGGCGGGAATTTTCCCTCCGTTTCTATCTAGAATTAAATTCGACCGTTGTAGGTCGTTTTTATAAATTCGACCGAATTTAGTCACATTTATATTTCAAGAATTTGATAAAATGGGCGGGAATTTTTCCTCTCTTTTTTTGGCATTACATAAATTCGACCAATAAAAATTAGCGGTCGAATTTAATTAAATTCAACCGGCTAAATTCGACCGATCTTGAAAGTGACCGGATCTGGTAGAATTTAATTCTGGGAATTGTTTGACTGAAATTGGTCTCAAATTCGACCAAAATCGGTCGAATTTAAGTCGGTCGAAAATATTCGGTCACATTTAGCCTGTTTTTCTTGTAGTGCAACTTCATAAAAATTGAAAAACAATTTTTTCCAAAAGTACGGGAGTGTGGTTTCTCTAAAACAAACAACTTTTAAATTAAAACAATTTTCCTGTTAAATTGTTTTCAAATTATATTTACTAATTTTTTATTTATTTTTCAATTAAAAAGTTCGATCGTTATTGTTTACAATAATACGGAGCCTTTCTCTCAGAGAAGCTGAAGGGCTTATATTAAAGATAGAAAACATAAAAAATAAGCATGGATCTCAAATGTAAGATACATGACCTTTAATTGAGATCAGATGGGAATGGCTTAAAAGAATTTTAATTCATATAATAATTTATACTGTTGAAATATTTTAAAATTTATGTTAAAATGTCAAGCGACGACTCATATTTCAAAAAAAAAATACAGATAATCTATTCTAAAAATATTTCTTAAATTCTACATAGTAGATTTTAATTGTTCTTAAAAATATTTAATGTAATTAAATAAGATAGACACACTTAATCATATTGTCTCGTAAGTAATACCATACTATATTATTTAAGAAATTGTCTTAGTTCCCAAATCAAAAACTCTAATATTGTTAGGTCTATGTTTCGATTCCAACGTGGTAGCCAGTTTCAAGCTTAATAGCACGTCATTTGTTAGAAACTAGTTGGATAGCCAAAACAGGAGGCACACTTGACCTCTTTTTCTTCTTTACTTTAACCAACTATTGTCATTATCATTCTTGACTCTTTGATATTCAATATTCGTACGTAACAAACTGGAGTTGCGCGCATTACAGCTTTCTTTTATGCTAACAATATATTGGAGTGTACTCACTACCACAAAAATGGCCAGAAGCCACCCAAAAAAACCATTCATTTTTAATATAATCAACTGTTCGGTGGTTTTATATATAAAATCGGCCTAACATGCATTTGTACCGGAGTCGCCTTGATCAGTTACTAGCTGAAGCTTAATAGAGTATTATCAATCTGTTACTAACTAATATATATTAAATTATTACTGTAGCTTTTTAGACTAATATGTGTCTCAATAAAGTATCTACCTCAACACCGTGCGGTGTTTGTAACATCTTACATTAATTGAAATATGTGTATTTGAAGGTTTTATAAAGACATGCAATTCAATAATTAATGTATATATACTAAAATTGCTTACGTTTTTATAATGACTGGTAACCATATCCGGTCAGAAATATTTAAGCACTGTCTAAATTCTGTAAATTTATTTATGTGCACAACAAGGACACGACCAATAAAATGGAATGTTTCTAATATTTCACATCAGTGATATGGTTAGTCGTTTAGACGATTCTCATGCTAAGTCCCAACCCACTTACATGTAGGGCTACTTTTTCGCTACATAAGCACCAAGTGACTTTTCAAAAAAAGTGGCAACTTCACTCCAGTGCAAAAACCCATTTTCACTTACAAATGTGTCACATTTAACTTTATTTTATTTTTTCTTTCAAAATACTTCTTATAAAATTATAATATATAATTATAAATAACGTTTAAAATTAGTTTAATTTAATAATATTAAAATTATAATAATCAAACTAAAAGATTATTTTTTAAAAAAAATATCGGCAAAATAAAAGACATGTCACATAATAAAAATGCATCATACTATTAATAAAAGAAATTACATGAGAAAATATTACGGTTAAAAACATCACACGAGAAAATATTAAAATTAAAATATTACAATATAAAAAAAGGTTATATGAGAATAAAAAGATTATAAATAAGATATGATAATTTAATTTTTTTTGAGAATATAAAGATTATGAATAAGGTATGAGAATTAATATTTATAGGAAAAAAATGTTACCATTTTTAAAGTTTACGTTTGAAATGTATACATTATATTAACGTTGAAAGCGCAATCAGTAACAATAAATTGAAAACGCAAAAGTAAAGCATGCGGTATTACTTGTGATTGTTATTAAAATAATCCAAAGTAATCAAATGGGACAGTCCCGACGTGGAGGGACCGCCCATTTCTCCCATTTCACGTGGCCCGAGGAGGAAACTGACCCCGCGTTGCGGGTACTCTTAAGACTTTTATAAGGAACCGTGAATAATTAATGTGTATTAAATTTCTAGTTTTTCTAGACTAATTTTTAGTACTCCCTCCGTTCTATTTTACATGTAATTTTTGAAAAAATTACGCACCATTTGTATTCATATTAATTCCATTTTCTAGACTAATTAAGAATTTCTAACATAAAAGTTATTTTTCATTTGTATTCATATTAATTCCATTAGTTGAGATAATTTCAATGTATAATTTGAATGATAATTTCATTTCATTAATTATTAGTAATAAGCACCAATATATATAAAATTACATTGGAAGTAGGATAGTGAACCTGTATCATGAGATAATTTATTTTAATAAAAAGTGACTACTAATTTGGCACGGATGGAGTAATTAAGTTATTGGATCCGATATACAATCATTTTTAAATTTAGATATTATAACTAATTTTGTATTTTTTTGTATGATTCAACTTAAAATGCATTCTAAACGGGTCGATCTTGAAATTCATGAGCATGTAGGCTTAAATTTGGAGATTAATCCCTATTATATATATATATATATATATATATATATATATATATATATATATATATATATATATATATATATATATATATATATAAAATTTGTATATTAATCATTCAAAATTTTGTGATGTTTAAACGTTAGGTACTGTGCGTCCGCTTATAACGGGTCCTTGATTCTAAATTATAAGAATGTTACAAAACTATATATGTGTCTTATATATGTTAATTAAATTAACTTGGTTAGTAGATTATTATATCGAAGGCCAGTTGTAGACTTGTAGCACTCGGTTGGTGACAACAATGTATGGCCGATATGCATCAAATCGAGTTGTGCCATGATGTCAAAAGTTATCAACAAATTATTTATTTGATCCCAATGGGTGAGTTTTTATATTTTATTTATATATCTTAACATGTATTTAAAATAATTAGTAATACAATATTTTACATTATATATAGTATATGTTAATAATTCCATATAAATTATATTTTCTATATAATAGAAATATTTAGTGCTCATTTGAACATGATACAAGAACTCTCTTCTTTCTTTTTTTGGATAAATAAATAAAAAATCTCGAAGTTCCAGTAATTAGTTGAGGAAAAAAAGAATATGATAACGCGTATGCTTCTATGTACATAAACGAGCTTGTATAAAATGGACAAAAGAAATGCAAGTATTTACGGAAAAGACGCGTAGCTTGTGGTAGAAACTTTGATAAAATAAGAAACAAGCTAAATTATAATTCAAAAACATGCTTCTGGCTAGGGCTGTTCACGAAAAGAGTTGTTCGCGAACAAGTTTGATCTCGGCTTGTTAAGGGCTCGTTCGGCTCGGCTGGTTTAGAACTCGAACTCGAGCTTGAGTTCGAATACAAAAATATGTTCGTTAAGAAAACGAGCTCGAGTCGAGCTTGTTTTATGTTCGGCTCGAGCTCGTTCGGTTCGTTAAAATTTAAAAAAATAGAATATATTATGAAATTTTTTATAATATTTCTAGTGTTTTAAGTTTAAAATTACAATTCAAATATTTAATGTGTAAATCATTTGAGACAATAGACTAAAATTTAATATTGAATTGAGTCAAAAATCGATAATTAGTTGGATTAAGTGGGCTTGAACTTTTTTTCATATAAAACTTAACTATTCGCGAGCAGTTCGTTGAGGGCTCGAGCTCGGCTCGGCTCATTTTTGTTCGATAAGAGCTCGAGTGCGGCTCAATTTGTTATGAATTCGAGTTCGAATACATTTTTTGTACGATAAAAAAGCTCGGCTCGATTCGTCAGAAAAAAAAGTTAAGTCCGGCTCGTTCAGAAAAAAATTCGGCTCCACTCTATTGGTAAGGCTCTGGCTCTCTATATACATGTATCTTGTATGTTGACTATTTGAACTTTGCCAGCTCTTCACCTGCCATCTTTTTTAAGCTATATATGGGCCTGTTTGGCAAACTGTAACTTATGGAAATAAAGACTTATTTCCGGAAAAAAGTAGGGATGTATGTACTTTTCAGAAATAAGCCCTTATTTCCAGAAATAATTAAGTTCATATTTGGTTTTAAAATTCTAAAACAAATATTTATCTTTAAAAAAAATATGAAAATATGTAAAATAAAATAAAAAATAAGCTACTTATTTTAAGTTTAAGGAACCTCAAACACCCCCTATATCTCCTTCCAGTCCGTCTTCTCTTATTCAACAACCCGGCCAGCTACTACACTCACTAGCTACCTAATAAGCTCCTCTCACGTTATACTAGTACTAGTCTATACGCCTTAAATTATATCTATATTCCTCATTTCCACGGACTTGATTGATATATATGCATATGATCATAAAAGAACAAATGACGAATATGTCAGTTATCATCTTTCTTCTCCTTACAATCCCCCTTGGTATTGTTATGGCTGATCTCCGAGTAGGTTTTTACAATTCTACCTGCCCAAATGCCGAATCCATCGTTCGACAAGTCGTCCTAAATCGCTTTAGGACCGATCCTTCCATAACAGCTGCTTTGCTTCGAATGCATTTTCATGATTGCTTTGTTAGGGTAAGTATGTTTTTATTAATAGATATGTATTTAAACTAACGTTCACGTTCAACTATCTTGTGCGTGTGTCTGTGTTATAAACCTGTGGTGTGTGTGTAATCCCCGTGTTTAAAGTCTACAAGAATTAGATATATCATATTTATTGATCACTAGCCGGCTGACGCATGCATGGTGGACTTTTTAGTTTTGCATGCATGCATGCAGATATGCATGCATTGATAGCACTAATTTTCCACGGATGTGATGCATTTTGCAGGGATGTGATGCATCTATACTTATTGATTCCACTAAATCCAAATCATCCGAGAAAGATGCCACTCCAAATCTGACAGTTAGAGGTTATGAACTCATTGATGAGGCCAAGAAGAATGTAGAAGCAGCATGTCCTTCAACTGTATCTTGTGCTGATATCATAACAATTGCAACCCGAGACTCGGTGGCTCTTGCTGGAGGCCCAAACTACAGTATACCCACTGGTAGGCGCGATGGGCTCGTCTCAAATGCAGCCCAAGTGAACGTGCCTGGCCCATCCTTTTCCGTTTCTCAGGCAATGCAATCTTTCTCTGCCAAAGGCCTAAACCTTAATGATATGGTTACCCTTCTGGGTGCACACACAGTTGGAGTTGCACACTGTAATTTTTTCCAGGCTAGGTTGTCTAATTTTCAAGGGACTGGTAAACCTGACCCGACTATGAATCCGACTCTGGTTGCTACAATATCGAAGATATGCGGGTCGGGTTCCAATCCGACAGTATTCTTGGACCAGAACACGTCATTCGTGTTCGATAATCAGTTTTACAATCAGCTTTTGTTGAACAGAGGAATATTGCAGATCGATCAGCAACTTTCTTTGGATAAATCGAGCGCTCCGATGGTTTCAAATTTCGCTAACAATGGGCCAGCATTTCAGCAGAGTTTTGCCAATGCTATGATGAAGTTGGGGAGCATTCAAGTTCTTGTTGGGAATGATGGAGAAATTAGGAAGAATTGCAGAGCTTTTAATCAACTAAATCAAAAGAATGCTCGGGCCTTTGGGATATTTTGAAGTGCGTGCAATGGTGGAAAATTGTAGCTAGGATTTCTGAAGGCAATATACTTTACTTGTAGTTCTTCTTAATTGAGATGTATACCAGTGATAACATAAAATAAATACTGCTTGCAGCAAATTACTGTTTAACAAACTCTTACATATAATATATATGTCCTGTTAGTTGAAGCAGTGTTCTAGTGAACTGATGTAGCTTTTTTGTTCTGTAAAAAGGGTACTTGAAGAATGTCCTTTCCTCGATCATTCATGGTCTCACTGAATATATAATGTCGAATTCTTTAAACTCGTGTCCTTCAGATCCTTGAATTAAAACACCATAAATATTAGAGCTTTTACTTTAAAAAAAACTAAAAAGAGCTAGAGGCTCGATCTCCCCTGGACCCCTTTTTCATGAATCAGGTGTTTGAAATCTCGGTTATAATCACTCGTACTTAAATAAAACTATGTAAACTACCAAGGTTTTGTGAAATAATTTTTATACAATTCATGTGGTAAATTTAGTCTGCCATGTATGGATTCATACTTTATGATGTAGAATATGATACGAGTGACATGAAGACATTGATAATCAACCACTGCCACATATATGTAACTTATTGACATTGCCGAAGGCCCGAAACTGGTCATCTAACTAAAACTGTGATGATCCTCAAATTTCAATTGATCACATGCTATATAAATTCTACAATTTAGGGGAGAAAGCTGTCATACAACAGAGTGTTTAATGGTCAGTAAAAGAGCGAGATTCTCTAAATCAGGAACTGGCAGGGTAAAGTTGATTTCTGAAGGATGTCGTGTCTGCATCTTAAATCAAAAAATAAATCCAAATTATATCAATTAGGTCCTGATCCCGTGCTTGTCCTAGGTGAACAAAAAAGCTGTTTCAGGTTATATGAACCGGAATTCAGCAGGAATCAATTGGTCAGGACAAGAAAACTAACTCTTCGTAATATTAGTGGTTAAATATATACTGCTGAAAAATATGCATGTTATGGAACACAGAGCTAAACTACTCAAGCTTAATCTTTAGCTCGTGGTAAAAACGGAAATCGACCTATCTAGAACCTGAAATTAGCACAACTTATGGGGTGTAGAACCTGAAGAATGTATTTCAGTTTTGGATTTCGAAGAAAGTTTTAGACAGGGGTGTAGGTCTGTTTAGGGTTATTAGATGGTTGCTATTCAAAAAGGTTGTATACAATTACTATGGAAACAACCCAATTAGCATGGACATTCATGAAAAAATTCAGAAACATGTTACTCCATAGGTGCATTGTTAAGATGTTTAAGAATATCTAATATTTGAAAGGTGAAATGAGTTTCACCTTCACAAGTGACAGACGAAAAGGCTTCGTGAATTCAATAGTAATATATGTTCCATATACATTAGCAAGACATCACAGTGCATGCGACTGCTTGAGAATTTTGTAAAACATGTGCGTGGCCTTTAAGAAACAATTTTATATAGGAAATAAAGGATTCCATGTAATGCTTGAATTCATCAGAGATCTTATACTGCGAGAACTTCGAATAGAAGATATATATATGGAGAGATGTTTATAATGAAAGGTTATGTTCAAAACTGAAAAACAGTTCACCAAGCTTTAATTAGAAGGAGAAGAAAGATATCTGTAATTTTGTTAACATTGTATTTACGAACGAACATGTAGGTCGATCATTTCAAATAATGTATTTTATATTGTTAAATTTATACTTTTATCTAAATGTTTTGGATTTTAAAAATGAAATTTAAATCCAAGTTTCGAAATCGATTTTAAAAAAGTTCGCCATGGCCCTTGTTAATTAAGATATGTGTACAAAAAGTTGAGCCCACTGAATGAAAGTTTAGAACACTGTTAATACATGAGGTGCGCTTGATGAGAAAGAGCCTTTTATAACAATGGGATCATGACCTACTAACCTATATCTTTCCATTACATATATAATAATGTTACATATATAACAAAGTGCCGGGAAATATGAAGAGCGAGCCAATAATAATTCATTCCTGGATCAGATATATGATATATAACTTATAAGATTCGTCAAGTTGGGAACCGGCCAACCAATTAACTTTAGATCGAGTCGTGCTTTAGGGCTACACACATGCATGCTTTCTTTCAATTCAATCTAGCTAGCTATTTCTCTTTTTAACGACTTTTATACCACATGATCTATATAGTACTGTTACTTCGTTTTTTACTATTTTGACGTTATATGGATACAACAAAGAGAATTGATCGAACTGACAGTTTTAATTCATATGCATTCACGATTTAATTCATATGCATTCACATGTGTGAGTGTATGTGGTTTTCCATTTTTGAATTACATTCGAGAGTGACGACATTATTTATAGGTATTTCATAAAATGGCATCTTATCGTTGCAATTTCATTTTAAATTGAGTATATTATTTGTCAGATAATGAATGGAATGGCCAAGGGGGATGGAATCCCTTCCTGTTGTGCCCATCCTTTTTTATTGCATTCCCTGTCTGTCCATGTTTGTGTTCACTTTCCCAGTATACCCACATTTTTTATTATCTCTCCTAATTTATTCAGTCTCTCTCCCCCACATAAACTGTTTTAACTTTCCTTTCTTATTTTATCACTTTTTACATTATCCTCAATAACAATTTATATTACATTTTTAATTAAAAAATATACTTAATTTATTTAAATTATATATTAAATATCTCATAAAACATAATTAAATTTTAAAATTAAAAAAATAAAAAATAATGAATTACTAATATAAATATTAAAATACTTTACGAATCATTTCTTCTAATATATAATAAATAAGTTTTGAAATTGAATTATTATAATTATTAAATTAATTTGCAGTGACTTGTAAGTCTAACTTTTCAGTGACTAGTTAACTCAATTTTTCTGTGGCAATTCAGATTTTTCAGTGACTTGTCAAGTCTAGCTTTTCAGTGAATTGTCACATTCAACTTTTGAGTGAATTGTCATTCAAATTATTATTGCATAGCATTCAATTGTTCTATAAATTGTTTCCACCGGAGTTGTGAAATCAAACAAACTCACCATGTTAGTTTTATAATTTTTTCTTGTGATTTTCATGTATTTTATGATTTTATCAATACTAATTGTTTTTTTTGTAACAGATGGATAATTCATTTCTTTTGAATGAAATCGCAAGATCAAATGCAGTGTATAATTTAAGTGGTATGGATGATGATGATGACGATGATTATCATTATGAGTCGGAATCGGATGAATCTGATGGCAATGAAATAGACAACGAGGAGCAAGATGACTCAGATCGTAGCACCAACAATGATGGTGAACATATTTCAACCGCCCCATGGTTTGTCACTGAAGAGATTAATGTCTAATCCACTTGATGATAAATTATTTGAAGGTCAGTGTTTTGTAGATAAACAAACTGCAACTAGTGCTATAAAAGAAAATCACATAAAAAGTTCACGAAATTATCATGTTATAAAAAGTGATACAACACGATATGAGGCAATATGTGTTGTTAAAGATTGTCCATGGAGAATTCGGGTTATGAAATCAAAGCGGTCTGGTTTATTTGTAATCACAAAATTACCTGCTGAACATAATTGTTGCCTGAGGACCATTCAACGAGACCACAAGAAACTCACATCTAGGATGATTGCAAATGTAATAAAATCACAAGTAAGTGTAATAAGTATTTTGTTTTACTAGTATTTATAGTTGTGTTTACTTTTTATTATATTATTTATTTATTTATTTATTTATCAGGTTACAGAGAGTCCATATCTGAAAGTAAACAACATTCAGAATCAAATTACAGCCATGTACAACTATCATGTTAGTTATAAGAAGGCATGGATCGGAAAACAAAAGGCAATATCAGATGTTTATGGTGATTGGATGACTTCTTATACTAAACTACCTACATTTCTTAGTGCTTTGATGCATTTTAATCCAGGTACAATTTCTTTCATTGATGCTCAACCTGGTGTTGAAAAATTCAACACATCTGTGTGCAAACGTGTTTGGTGGGCATTCAAACCAATGATTGATGGATGGCAACATGCACAACCTGTTATCAGCATTGACGGCACATTTTTAAAAGGAAAATACAACGAAAAATTATTAGTTGCAATGGGATCTGATTCAAATAATCAACAGTATCCCATTGCATATGCCTTAGTTGATGAAGAAACGACTGTCAATTGGTCTTGGTTTTTGTACAACCTTCGCATATATGTATGTCAGAATAGAAAGGGTGTATGTATTATTTCTGACAGGCATGCTGGAATTATCGAAGCCATGAAAATGGAAGGAAGTGGTTTCACTGGTGAGTGGGGTGTACATCGATTTTGTTTGCTGCATGTGCGTAGTAATTTTTGTTCAACTTTTCCAGGTGCACATTTAAAGATGTTATGTTGGGTGGCGGGAAATTCTTCTCAACTACAAAAATTTGAGGCAGCAATGATGCAAATTAAGGAGCTTAATTCTGAAGCAGAAAGATGATTGAGAAAGATTCCATTAGATATGTGGACTATGTCTCATGACGGAGGTTATCGTTATGGCCAAGCAACAACAAATATGATTGAGAGTTTCAACGGCCTTCTACGTTCTGCTCGATTCTTACCCGTCACAGCAATGGTGGAGTACATATATTATCGATCTGTAAAGTTAGTCTCACAAAGACGAACTCAGACTTTGTATGACCTTCAACATGGTCACACTTATTGCAAAAAATCAAGGAAATTATTTGAAACTATCGAGCAGAAAGCATCAGCACACAAAGTTATTCCCTACAATGAACAAAGAGGAGTCTTCGAAATCATTACTGCACAATATAAAACGAATAATGGATCTTGGAAATGCGGTAACACATATATTGTGGATGTTTGTAAAGGTTTCTGCTCTTGTGGAAAATGGAACCGATATCATTTTCCATGTTCATATGTTGTGGCAGGTTGTTTGACATGCAACCTAGATTGGAAACACTACATTGAATCATATCATAATCTATCAATGCTTTGTGAAATGTGGAAGTACGAGTTTAATCCGATTCCTAATCAAGCATATTGGACTTTTCCACTAGCAAATCACTGGGAGATATATGGTGTTCTCATTGCCGACGAAGGCATGAGGAAGAAAAAAAATAAGCGTGGACAGAGAGGACAAAGCTCACGTATTAGAACTGAAATGGATAACCCTCGCAAAGTGATTGTTTGTGGACGATGCGGACAAGAAGGGCATACAAGACGTAGTTCAAAATGTCCTCAATATAATCATAACTAGTAATAAGTTGTATTTTATTCATTTTCTGATGTAGTTTATTTTCAATGTAATGTAATGTATTTTATTTTATTATCTATTTTATTTTTATCTTAATATATAGTATTCTAAGTTGAATTTTTTTAATGAGTTTTTTAATTATTTAATCTACAAAAAAAATTAGAGTTATCAAATACTCCCTCCGTCCCGGCCAATTGTTTACATTTGGTCCGGGCACGGAGACCAAGGATAGTGGGTGTAATAGTGATTTTATTGTTAAAATAAATGAAGTAGTGGGTGTAATAGTGTAAAGTGTTGAAAAAGTGGAGTGAAGTAGTGGATGTAATAATGTATTTTATTGTTAAAAGTTACTATTTTTAGTAATGTAAAGAATTGGGTGGGACGTCCCAAAAAGGAAAGTGTAAAGAATTGGTTGGGACGGAGGGAGTAATATATTTATATAATTCTGCCTATTCATGTCAATCGGCTAGTCAATAAAAGGATAAGAGGGAAAAAAGAAGATTAAAGCAGCTTATGTGGAGGAGAGAGATTGAATAAATTAGAAGAATAATAGAAAAGGTTGGTATATTGGGAAAGTGAACACAAACATGGGCCGACAGGGAATGTAAAAGAAAAAGATGGGCACAACAGGAAGGGATTCAAGGGGGATGCATCTATATACATAGATGCAGCAAAATTAGTAGTCTTATAAATGTGGGCAAAAGTTAGGCAAGACGCCGCATGGAAAGTAGAATTCGGATAGTTGTATTGTGTTAATCTGCATATAATCATTTTGTAAGCTATCTAGGAACATAACAAAACAACTTTCATAATGCACACAAACTATTTCTAAGTTAATTTTACCCAACCTTTAACCCTAGTTCTGCTTTATGATAATTTAACAGGAAGCTTAATTAATTGAGTGATGAGTATGTGTACGTGTATATATATATATACGAAGTACTAAGTAAATAATTATAAACACATTAATGTAGTCATTGATAAGAATAATCTGGTTATATATAGGTGCAAGTTAATTAAGGGGGTGTATTGCAGAGATTTGTTTGTGCATGGGCATGAACAACTAACTGTTTTTAAGCTAATTATCAGCATCTCTTTTTCTCTTGCATGCAAATACATTGGTACTAGCTATCTTTCTAGGTATGGAATATCGCAATTATCAAAGCCACCAAGACCATGAAAGCAGTGGTGAAGCATCATCCGTAAGACCGAGATGGAGTCCTAAACAAGAGCAAATTGTCATACTCGAATCCATCTACAACAGTGGAGTGGTCAATCCTCCCAAAGATGAAACCACGAGGATAAGAAAACTCCTTGAAGATTACGGTCCGGTTGTCGATGCCAATGTATTCTACTGGTTTCAGAACCGTAGATCTCGCTCTCGTCGACGCAGCCGCCAGATTCAGGCCAAGATAAACAGAGAACAAGTTGCTCATGACCCTCCAGGCTCAACAAATATTCAACATCAAAATTCATCTTCTTTTATTATGCCTTGTGGTGAACAAGAATATTTCTGTTCATCTGAATCGTTTTCATGCTTGGGAGGTGGTCATTTTTCATCATCATCATCATCATCATCAGATCCCGCTGTCTATAATGATAACCCCATTTTATATCCTAGTCAAGTTTGTTGTTATAACGCAGGAAATGATAGTATTTCAGGGGTTTCTCCTTTTAATAACACGTGCTCTGCCGAAACGTCGACTATACATTATCAATCGGGTACGTACATACTGCGCGCATGTCCAATTATTTTTTTATTGATATGTTAGACATCATTAGTGTCTGGTAGCTGCAGGTCCACGCAACAAAATATTGCCTCAAGTGATCCAGAACCAAAAGTTTTGCGAATTAAACCATAATATAAAAACTACTGTGTAGAATTCTTGATTCTTAGGTTCTCTGTTTATACCATAATATAAAAACTAATTTTCAGGTGGATTAATCACGGTCTTTATAAATGGGGTGGCAACAGAGGTGCCGACGGGGCCATTAGACATGAAAGGAATGTTTGGGGAACAAGATTTAATGTTATTCCATTCTTCAGGAATTCAAGTGAGCGACACTAGTTTTTCTTCCTCGCTGCAGCATGGTGAAAGCTATTTCCTCCTGGTATATCCACTTTTAATATACTATCGATTAACCTTTATTTAATCCCAGATTAATAACAGTATTACCAATATTCTAATGTAAATATTCTAATTACAGGTTCCAGGAGCAAACTAATAAAGTGGAACGAGGAAGTTGTTTATCTTTCTATATATGTAAGATAAAAGTTTATGAATTGTGATGTTAATAAGTAGACTAGTTTTAGCTAGTTCTACTATTTTCGTGCTTTCTCAAATTGTATCCTTTATTTCATAATTTAATTTATATTATATTTCATAATTTAATTTATAACACTGCAACCTGCATCATCAAACTGTGGTAATTCCATTCATATATTATGCTGATTGGAATCCTGGTATATGTGGCCGTTCGAGATTTTTTTAATTTAAAATAAGTTACTTATTTCATATTTTTTTAACATATTTTCATGTTTTTTAAGATAAATATTTATTTTAAAATTTTAAAACCAAATATTATTTTCAAAATAAAAAATAAATTACTTATTTTCAAGAAAAGTATATATATACTTACCTTTTTTCGGAAATAAGGACTTATTTTCGGAAAATAATTATCCCCAAACGGGGTCTATGTAAGAAAACTAGCAATGTTGTGAATAATGGTCCAAATTATTGAGGTGGGTATAAATGTATAATGACTTGGTAATTTTACTTGTGCTTTCAATTTTCAAGGCAGATTTCAAATTTAGGTGTTGCTAACATATAACCCATTTCTTTACCCGGATTTAAAATAGTTTTTAATTTTAAGTTAAAAAATGTGTTTATACAATAATTTAAAATTTAATTTAAATTTTATAAAACAATTTATAGTCACAATGCGATCAAAGATTTTTTTTTGAATAACTTATTTTATTTATTAATACATCATTCAATATGTAACTCATAAACTTTATGTTTATTTTCATAATTTTAGTGTCTCATAAATTTTACATAACAATAAAATTATTCAAATTAATATTAATCTAAATACTTTTTATTTTTCATTTTAAATAATTTTAAAATATAAATAATATTTTTAAATTTACTCAAATGGGCTCATAGTGACATGCACGTATATTTCACGTCCTTAATTTTTTATTTTATTTTTACTATTAGACATTTACTATCGGTTTGACACTTGCACCACTCTTATTAGAAGAAAGTATATGAATGGAAAGTAGATTTATATTTCACTCCTGTTTATTTTTTCTGATACAAAATTTTATTTTAGAGTATACCATCCAATTTTTTTAAAACAAACTCTTTTATTAACTTCGAGAATTCTAATCTGTGTCTAAATATATAAACGGTTTTCATATAAACTGATTTTCTAATATGTGTACATGGGTACACATTAAAAGTTTTGTGAAGTTTTGATCGGCTTTCTAATCATTAATAATAAGGGAGCCCCTTATATGCACAAAATCATCGTCAATAAAAATGAATCAACTCATAAAAAAAATATTAAAAATTTAATGTAGTGATTAGAGCAGAAAGACCCATGTACGAATGAAAATGTTATCATTTCTCTTTAAAATGATATCTTAAAAATATTCCTAACTCCACAGGATAGCTCAATTGGTAAGAGCAAGTGAAAACTATTATGCAAACCAAGTTCCTCGTAAAAAAAAAATATCCCTTCATCCGTGATAGATTATTATTATTCAGACCTAATTGAGAGAGAGCATGAGAGACGCAAAGAGGGTAGTTCCTCGTAAAAAAAATATTCCTTCATCCGTGATAGATTATTATTATTCAGACCTAATTGAGAGAGAGTACGAGAGACACAAAGCAGAGAAAGAAGAAGATCTCAGTCATTGGAGACATTCACTTAATTTGTTTTGTTCAACTTTTTTGTTTAAAATTCTCTCCTTGAATTTTTTCATCATAAATATGTGTTATCTATTTTGAGATTTTCATTATGAATCAACTTTTATAGAGTTCAGATTTTTATGGAAACATACCATGGGATTATTGGTGTTTTGTTAAAGAGTATTATATGCAATTTTACAAGTAATATTCATGTTAATACTTGCAAGTGATATTCATGTTAATACTTGTTATTGTATGATCAACTCTAGTAGATTATAGAGTTAATTATAATACTAAAAAGAGGATTATAGTTAATTGACACAAAAATTGCAGGGTGCATGATTAAACCTTTTAAATTTTACATCTTAGTTAAATTCATCCGGATACAATAGTAGTACTTTCAAGTCGTTAATTCTGTGCTCATGCATAACTAATTGCCCATAAAGAATATTACTAAAAAATAGTATGTATCTGTGCTACTGCGTACATATAACTTTGGTCAAATAAAGTGTACAGAATATATGTCAAATAAGTTTGGCAATCAGAAAAAAGTCATGAAAACAGTCATGATGATAATTGCTTAGTCAGAGTATACCTGCAACAGTGCATCTTCCAGATTTTCATTTTACTAACAATATATTAAACTCTCGATACAGTACTGGTACATTTTGAAAACCGAATATATACCCCATTATCATAAGGCTAGTGTGCCCATAACTTCAAAACATGACCCAACCTATACATACAACATGATTCGATATATATAGCTATATTTTGGACTTGCATGAAACCGCCTCTGCCTAGTCCTCAGTCACAACTCCTTTTCCCATAACTACTCTTTTCTCCTGTTGTTTTACCCTCTTTTACTGCTCATTTCATTTTTCATTGCAACTGTTGATGCATCATCATTCATGTCTGATTTCCTGCAAAATTACAGAACCAATGCATATTTATATATAATAATACACGCTTAATTAACTAGCTCCAACTCCAAGGAAATCAATGAAGTGGATTCTCTTGTGGTTCTGATATTGATCTATTTCTCCATGGTACATCATATAGTTGTAGAGATTGACACTACTGTTGTTGGCTACCGAGTCGGTAGCAAATACAGACACCACCTCTGAGTTTGAATCTTCCGAGTGAGCACCTTTACCAGCCGTTGCCATTCCATTGCTAACCTCATCTCCAGACGACGGACATGCACCTTCAATACAAATATATGTTAATAACCGATGCATTTCCTTACTAAAGACTAAAAAAACAAACAAATGAAAAGATAGGTACCCATGAGTGAAGCAAACAAAGGTTGATGCTGCCGGACAGGACTAAATCTAGAGAGAGAAGTTGGGTGCAACTTGAGTGAAAGATCAGTGCAAGTTGAAGCGGAACCAGAATACTGATCCTCCTTCTTATAGTAATGAAAACCAACATTATGTATGTTAGTGTTGGAAGACGACACATCTGTAGAATATTCACTACATGTGTTATTATTGTTCACAATCTGGTCCTGATTATGAGAGGGAGCAATAGAGGTAAATGTGGGGATCATATTGTTTTGAGTTTGATGAGATAAAACGGGCTTTCTCCTCCTGTAAATACTATTTTTCTCTCTATCAACTCTTGCCATAATAACATGCCAATGGTTTTTAACTGCATTGTCCGTCCTTCCGGGAAACAGCCTAGCAATGAGGGCCCATTTGTTGCCATACATTCTGTGCGCACCCAACAGTCTTTCCTCCTCTTCTTTAGTGAAGGCCCTCCTATTTATTTTTGGATCAAGTTGATTAAACCACCTTAATCTGCAACTTTTCCCTACCAAACACACAAATTAATCATCACTACTGCTGTATGTCACACTAATTTTTTCACTTTATTACATGGGCAAGTAAAAAGTAATTATCAATTCTTGAGGATCGATGTCGGCTTTTGGTCAAAGGGGTCCCGGAGATAGAATAATTAATATTCACAAATTGAGGAAAATATGATGGATACATTTTAATGAAATATAGGTACCTGATCTTCCTTGAAGCTTTTCAGCAATTAGGTTCCAGTTTTGAGGACCATAGTGGGCAACAAGATCCCTGAGCCTATCATCTTCATGAGGTCTCCAGTGGCCTCTGGAGCACAGCTTTGTATGGCCCCCGTTTCTCCCATGATCATGAACCTCATCCTCATCAGCATTATACTGCTGCTTCAACAAAATCTCTTCACTTTCTGCTTCATTCAGTACCGGGTAAACAACTCCATTTGACATCTGAAACCGACCCGTACCCGCATCTCTCAACCCCACACACTCCATAGAAAGAGTAGGATGAGGGTCAAGAGGAGCTGGATCAAAGTTCAAATCTTGACACAGAATAAGACCACCCCTAACACCTGCAGCCCCAGTGTTGAGCCTGTGCATACTCATCTTCACTGAGAAAATAATGAAAAAATATATCGCTCAGGGGGAGGGGAGAGAGAGAGAGATTAAGAAAATGAAGAGCAGTGTCTGGAGTAGGAAAGAGGTGTGTACTGGTATTTAAGAGAGAGAGGGAGAGGGAAGAATAACTTTTAACAATAGATTAAGGGAGTATTTTGCGGTAGACAGACAAAAAGCTACAAAACAAAAGAAAGAGTTTGAACCCACACGATTCTCTTGCTCCTTCACACACACGGGCACAATCTCTCTCTCTCTCTCTCTCTCTCCACACACATTAACAATAACAATAGCATAACAAAAAATCTGAGGTCAGGGGTCCTTATTTTGAGACTGATCTCTTTCTTTTATCTCTCTACCTCTGAAACTCCGTGCATACATACATTATTAGTTATAGACATATACGATGTACATCCATGCGTGTGCATGCAATAATCGAGAAGCACTCGTGTGGGTTGTGACCGTGGGGGGTTTCGGGTACTCAACTGACGCTACTGTGTATGTATCTGCGTATGCATCGTATTCTGTAACTGCTCACTCTCTGCCTCGGGCTTTGTGAAAAATCCAGACTTTCTTTTGTTTCTTCTTTTAACTTTATTTTGCTTTTTCCTCAACTGAATTGGAAATTTGGAGTTTAATTATTACACGCATACCAGCTGTCCTTTGTCATTCATGTCCGTTATCTTCTATAACAGCATGATCATTGATAACAGAGTTGGGGGATATCGTTCTGTTATCTGTGTAATTAATTTTATATTATCTGTTGGTTTAGTAGTACTAATCCAACTAACGGCTCCCTTTTAAGTATATTACTCTATCTTATAAACAAATTACTACTTAATAGATTATATATAATTTTTTTAAGGCTTACTCGCTTATGATTCGACTGAAAAAAATCAACAAAAAACATACATTTTTATAAATCTAATAATTAGAAACAGAAGACACTGAACTTTTATAAAGGTTACTAATTAAGGATAGATGTACTTGTAATTTTTGTTTACAAAAATTCGAGATGTACATACGAATATGCGATACATGACGTCGCAAAAGTATAATTAATAAAGAATATACAAAGTCGAGGTACAAAAGCTTGTGAATAGTGATTGAAACAAGCTAGGAGGATGCCTGGCTAATATGAAAAGACAAGGCATGCATGTATATATCCATCAATATGAATCCCCTTGTAATATGTATGCAACGGGACTAGACTAGACACAGTGATTTTGTCCGAAACGTGTGTTATTGTTTACACCGGTCTCAACTCTCAAGTGCATTCTGATCCGAGCTGCGAACTTTATGATGTTAATTACGATCTTTATTATATTAGTTGGAAAATTACTAAATTGATATTATTTATTTATTTATTTATAATTTAATTGATAAATTTATTTTTTTCACAATAGTCCAACATCTTTTTTTAACAAAGTTATTAGCTGATATATACAAACTATTCCAGACTCATATTCGACCCATGTATTTCGATTTAAGAAGTCGATTGGTGAGATTTAGTTTGAAATTGTTGTCATGTAAAAATATGTGCAGTAAAATTTAATGAGTGTTTGTTAATATTTTTAATAATCATGTATTAATTATTATAAGAATAATTTTTCCAGAAACTTACCTGAGAGTTTTAAAGATGAATAATTAAAAAAATGTAAATTAATTTCATTTTTCATACCTCTTACCCGTCTTCCGTTATTAGTTTTCTAAAACTCATATATTGTGTATAATTAAGGTATGAATTTTAAATTTTAAAATATTTAAACTAAACATTTGGTATAGTTTCAAATCATATCAAAATCATGTGAATCAAATGAGCCCTCATAGATAATAAATTATTTAAAAAAATGTTTAACATATTATTTTTATGCAATTTATATTTTTGTTTAATATGATTTAAGTTATGTTTTTGTTTTATTTTACTATAAAGGTCTGAAAGTTATAATAGAAATAACTTTATTATTTAATTGCATTTTAATATAAAAAAAAGTTAATATATTATTTATGAAATATAACCATAATAAATAAATTTATTATTTATGATACCTATAAGAATAAGAAGCATGTTAGTGTATTTTTCCTTAAAAAAATATTATCAGTTTGCTTATATAAATTATTTAGTCCACATTACTTAACTTTAGTTTGAAAAATTAAATTTTACTACATTTATCATGTTTAAACAAAATTTCTTGTGTTTGTGTGAGAAATGATAAGTTCGTTCGTTAAAGTTGAAAAATAAAAGAATTTGTTGGCTTTTCCGATTAATAACTCATTTTTAAATCGGTTTCAAAAAACGTTAGAGGCCCAAAGTAAACGAATGAAAATCGTTAAGATCGTAAAAGATAAAAAAAAATATGTTGAAAACAATTTTGCAGAATAAAAGTTTGGTTCTTCAAAATAAAATTTAATAAACTAATGCGGAGAAATGTACCGTAACTTTCATCGTTTAGCGGATATTTGCTAAAATTAAGTTTGTTAATATGAAAACAAAATTTGCAAAAATTTAATATGATACCAGTATTTTTTTTTTTTGACTAATTTGGCTTATAGTCAGTATCTGTTTTAAAGAAATTCTCGGGGTAAGCCAGGATCGAGAACCTGAGATGACAAATGATAAGCCCTCAACCACTTGGGTTATCCAACCGTGCTCTGATACCAGTATTTAATTGAATACTAACCTTGTTACCTTGGCCCCCCTTACTTTTGGTGGTATATAAGTTTGCACGAATGGTAGGATACTGTGAATTGGCAAGCGATAAAAAGCGTTAGGCGGGGAATAACAGTTTCAGTTTCACTTTAACGCCCTCCGTTTCTGTTTTTTTCTTTCTTGTTAGTCCAAAGTATCTTGTTAAAGTCCAAAGTAGTGTATGTTTCTTTCTCTTTTTGACCCACTCTTTTTCTCTTCTCCTGTACATGCACCAACGAATACGAATACATACATGCATGCTCTTCCTATTTCCCAATTATGACGACGCTTTCCGTTACACAAACGTGCAGCTTCATCTCTACCGTACACGTGTACGATTTTCATCGTTCCTATAATTTGATGCTCCTCGACGTCCTCGTACTATTTATGTAAGTACCCATGCTCCGCACAAACAGTTTTTAAAATTCAGGTTATTTATTTTATTTTATTTAAATATATTGTTTTTAAGATTCATGATGTATAGTTTAATAATTTTAAAATATATATTTAACAGTTACATTACTTTTCAAAGAATTTATGTTATTAGGAAAATTTTATCATTTAGCATGTGCATGAATTTTCTGAGTCAAAGTATTTATCCCAAATTCATAATAGAAGAATTATATTTAATTTTTTTAATTAAATATTTTGAAATATCTAATTTTTAAGTTAGAGTATCAATCAATCAAAGAATGGGAATAAATATTAATTAAATGTGTATAAAAGTATAATAATTACTGTACATTGAATAAAATCATTCTTCAAAAATATGATTTAAATATGTGTAAAAAATATAATAATGATGCAAATTAAATAAAATCATTTATAGGATCAAGTCCAATATTAAATGCAAAATGGCCTATAGCCACTATTATAATATATCATCAAAAAGTAATTTTTAATGCTAAAATAAAATTTGCACTCCAGTTTCGGTTTCAAATTATAACCAAATAATTTCAAATTTAATACTAACATTTTATCATACTCTTTTAACATTCTTTTAAATTGGATCAATTTGCATTTTATTTTTAATTATTTAATGATGTGATAAAGATGGCTATAGTATCTTCAATTTTAAATATATAACCAATTATCTATTTATGTATCTTTTTATTGGGTTAAATCCAATATGGTAGTGCGGGTTTTCGTGATCCAAGACAAATATGGGTAATATAATAATTGTATTTGAATAATTATTATAAATGATAATAATTATAATTGGGCAACTATTATAGATGGTATATCTTGGTCACAAAAGTAAGTAATTAAATACCAAGTATGATTAAACTTTGGTAGATAATTAGAAACCAAGTATGATTAGACTTGTGTAACAACTGTGGTAAGTTTTGGTGACTAAGTTTGTGATGAATATATGTACATAGTCATATTATGTTTGATGGGTAATGCCTAAATATGGAGGTTTATGCATCGTTTGGTACATTGTTATTCCACGTACATAGGTTTGGAAATACCGTGAGGTGTGAGGTAATACTTAAGTATTGTTAGACTTAAGTATTTGTGGGATTAGTTGTATTATTAATAACTGTTTTGATTAATAATACAAGTCGGAACGCGGGTTTTTCGCGTCATATAATTTTGTTGTTTGTGCTTTGCATTGGGTTTGTTATCTCGGGTTTTGTTCCCTAACAAGTGATATCAAAAGCCAAGGTTCGTGATGAATATGGGTGGAAGAAAATTCGAGTTTGAATTGTTGCGAATAGTGATGGATTTCTTATATAAATATTTAAATAAAAATTATAATAATTAAAAATTAATAAAATTATATACATAAAAAATATTTTACATTGTGTAGTTGTTTTCTGTAAAATATGGATTTTTAAACATATTTTTAACTTTATATTTGTATAGAAATTTATGTATTAATATATTTTTAGTTATTTATATTATAATTTTTAATTTTTTTAGTATTTTGTAGGCTTTTATTTATGAATTTCTAATTTTAGTGGGTATCTTGTATTATTTTTAATAAATTCTTGTTAAAAATTACATTATAATTTTATTTTAATAGGAGTTCAGTGGGTACCCGGGCACCCATAACTCAAGCTATGGGTCCGTCCCTAGTTGCGAAGCACTATGAAAGAGTTGCGTGTGGTATGGAGTATACGGTTGGCGCTTGCACCGAAAAACATGTGTGGGTTCAAGATAGAAGAAGATGGAAGAGTTTGTCTGAATCGTTTCAATGACTTGATCAACCAAGTGAAGAATTTGGATGAGACTATTATTGTTCTTCTAGATGCTGAAAGATTGATGAAGTAAGGATCGGGTGACTCATCATATGGAAGGGCACTCGTGGTTGATGCACGTGATTTCGGATTGGGATGCAGTGCTATAAGATGCTCTATTAGGTTGAAAAACGATGAATTGGAGATCACTACACGGAATTCAGCGACATTTAAAGATTGGAAGAACAAGCTCAGAGGTTCTTGTTCGAGGGGAGGCATTGGCGAATGGATGTCGATGCATTGATGGACTGTTAATTCAGTTGTGGAACCGTATTGGGTTTAAGGGGATGATTGTTGAGTTAAACCCAATATGATAGTACAAGTTTTTGTGATCCAAGATAAATATGGGTAGTATAATAATTATTATGGATGATAATAATTATAATTGGGCAATTATTATAAATGATATGTCTTGGTCACAAATGTAAGTAATTAGATACCAAATATGATTAGACTTGGGTAAATAATTAGAAATCAAGTATGATTAGACTTGTCTAACAAGTGTGACAAGTCTTAATGACTAAGTTTGTGATGTCTATATATACATAGTCATATTATATTTGATGGATAATACTTAAACATGGAGATTTAGATATCGTTTGGTACGTGATTGTTTCACGTACATAAGATTGAAAACACCGTGAATTGTGAGATAATGATTAGGTAATGTTAAACTTAAGTATTCATCGATTAGTTGTATTATTAATAATTATTTTGATTAATAATATAAGTTGAAACTCGGATTTTTCACGTCATATAATTTTGTTGAATGTGCTTTACATTGGATTTGTTATCTCAGATTTTACTTCCTAACAATCTTTTCATTCAATTATAACTATGTATTACAGTAGTATTTTTTAATTTTAGTTCTATAATTATAATGAGTTAAATACACTTGATTTATTAATTTCATGCTAGAATTATTTCTTGTGACAATAATTTGGACACTAAACACTATCCTACATGGAAGAAGCCTAATTGTTCTGTCGTTACAAAGAAAATAAATATATTTTTTATTCAACAGAAGAAAAAGGTAGCCTAATAAGTTAGGCGATGTGCGCATGGCTAGCTACGTAGTAAGTTAAGTTTTCAAACTAAAGGTGAGCATGGAAGCGGTCTTTTTTTGATAAGAAAGAGAGCATAAACAACAAGAATGGTGCATTACTGTTTTTACCAACCCAACTTTATTCAATTTCACTCATCTCATCCTTTCACATTCACACCATTGCAAAGTTAATGAAAATATTATTTGCAACTACTCTTGCCTAGTTTTTTCCATAACAGCTAGCTATAGCTATAGTACAGTACAAAATTAAAATCTGGGGTACCAAATGGGAAAAGTTACGTTAAAGTTGGTAAATTGAACTTTGTTGTCATCTCTCTAATTTCTTATCCTACTGATAACTCTATGATTTTCATGTTTTGTATGAATCTCTGAGTGAGGGTTGTTATTAACGCCTCCTGTTAGTTTGTTACTAAAGAATAAAGAACATGGTATATGTTTACTAAAAAAAGAGGAGCAACGTAATATATGAAATTTTCAATTATCATTGATGAAGCCTTGAAGGTATTGAATTAAAATTTAAAATTTGGCGATAATATTCAAATACTAATTGATATTTTGAATTTTATAAGAGGGTAAATCTTGATAAATTATCAGAATCTCTTTAAGGCATGGAATTTTAAAAACTTAACAGAATTTCTCACTAAATTAATCAGACTTTAAATCAATTTTTTTGTTAAAATCTACATCAAATTTGCAAAATTCTTTATAACTTAAAATTTAAATACATATTCTTTAAAACACGTAAATTATTATTAATCCACACTCAATTGACGAATACACACCTAAATTAATTATCACATACATCCTAAACCAGCGGGATGTATCTATAAACAAACGAATGTAGAAATGTTTATGTAAATTTTGCTTCACGCATTTCACATTTACCACTCAATCGTTTTTAGCATCAGTTTCAATTATGGATTCCAAATTGAAATAAAATTGTACTCGTCATCCCCTTAAAATCGCTTCAGTCTGGTGGTTAGGTATTCATTAAATTATATCCTATATATAATTGGAGTAAAACGCTTAATGTGTTTGCCTTAATGTGATCGTAGGTTGTAGTGGTCGTCACCCCCTAAAAAAATAGGAAACCTTTTTATGTATATATACACACATATAAAATAGAATATTACAAATTAAAATATAATAATATATTTAGACATAAGAAAGTATTATACAAATATTTCCTTTTATATAATATATATAATAAAATCCTATATATAGGTCATCAAGTCGTCGTCACTCCTAAAAAATAGGAAACATTTTTAAGTATATATACACACATATAAAAAAGAATATTACAAATTAAAATAAATAAAAATATAATAATATATTTAGACATAAGAAAGTATTATACAAATATTCCCTTTTATATAATATATATAATAAAAATATTTTATTGTATTAGTATATTTCTATAAATAAGTAGTATATATTAAAATAATTATATTATAGTTAATCTATATGGTTAATAATAAAATATTATTTTCATACTTAATATTATATAAACCTAAAATATTAAAATATAAAATAAAAATATAAAATATGAAATAAATTATTATAAAATTATAATAAATATATATTTTAAATATTTAAAAAGTGATTCGTGCAATGCACGGGTTTTAAGATGGTTAAATATAATAGTGGCTAGTCTGGCCAGTTAGCAAGCCAATATCTTGTAGAATATATAATTACTCCTTACGTTCATATTTAAATGTCCATTTTACTTTTTGTGCAGTTAAATTAACTCATCTTTGACTAAAATTTAATAATAATATATAATTGAAAAAAATTAAAATTTTATATTGTTAAAAAGTATATAATTTACTTTAAAATGTATTTTTTAGCTTTCTAAAATTATAAACGAATAATTTTTAAATTTTAATAAAAAATTAGTTAATTTGACTCAAAAAAATCAAAATAAACGTGTAATTAGGGACGGAGAGAGAACCGCCAAAGAGCCAGTTACATCAAAGCTGGTATACACTTTGTTCTCACCTCCCAAATTGAGCTGATCATCTAATAGATTTTGGTATTTGTACGTAGTCTGCTACTTGTTGCTTAACGGTTCAAGAAGATCTATTTTATACTTGTTTCTTAAAATTTAGTTATGTATTTTATACATTTAAACCTTTTTTTAGGAACTATACGTGAAAAGCTTAGTTATATGTATATGTTGAGTTTCTTGTGGCTTCTATTTTAATTTAATTATTAGTTCTCAGTGATCTAGTAGACCGTATTTATATATAATTCAAAATAAGTTGTAAAAAAATCTGAAGATATCTCTACTTTTAAATTTCTTTAACTACATTTTTGGTTTTTGAATTTTTAAGAAAATAAAGTTAATTATTTTACCCAATTAACTTTTGTAGAAACTGCTAGCTTTTAGGCGATCGTGTGCGAACATGCAATATTGCTCCACTGCCGTATCACTTTCAAGTAGGATATCCATTATTGAATATTAAACATCAAATTCGAAAATGGTTAGGGAGATTTCTATGGCAAAATGATGTTTTTTGGGTTAAAACAAAAGCACCGATACCAAGTCCACAGCTACAACCGACCAAAAAACAACCGCCAACACCCACCTATGAGCTAACTGCTAACCAACTCGTCCAAAACGATTATTACTGCTAGTAATATATACATATTTCACTACTTTGAGAAGAGCAAAAGGAATCAAATTATGTTACTTATTAATCAGTAACCGATCGAAGCTAGCATATTCTAATCAGCTTTTTTCTTAACGAACCTCCATTTTTGGTAGGATATATTGTCCTTACATAATCTCAGTTTTAAGGGTTTATCCGAATTAACTACACAATTAACTAACAAATACATGGTTAGGGTAGTAATTAAAAAACAAGTAGATGGTTAAGATAATAATCAGAAAAACCAATCGGTATAATCCCATTGCAGGAGCAATAGTTTAACCATATATGATTAGAGATTTTTTTATAGAAAAAAATCATATTTTAACAGGAAAAATATGATAAAGTACTAAAAACGTGTGAAAAAATAAATGTAAAAATATTATTTTTTATTCCCATCAGTTATGATTTTTTTTGTGTGCAAAAGATTGGAGTTTAAATGAAAAATGAATAGCCAGTACGTAGTATACAAGAAAAATGCAATTTGAATAGGTCTCCGTAGAATTTTTAATACGTAGAAAACCCGGAATATTAATATATATAGTCCATAATTAATTTAATCAGGGAATCTTAGAAAACATTAGGATTTTGAGGTGATGTATCTTATAACAAGAAATTGTACATTTCCCATGTGCCAAAGAAGGGGCACTAAACACAAGAAGTTCGTTGTTTTCCAAATTTAAGTTGGTTTTTGTATTGAGATGCGTAGATAATTAGGGTTAGGGTTGGTAATACATTTTGTCCTGTACTCTTAAAATACCTTTAATTACATGCTTTAAACTCCATTATGTCTGCGTAATTGTTCCTTCTTAGATGTATTAATACTGTTTAACATGCAGGGGTCGTATATTTCTATGAAAAGACAAGTTTGTCGCAATGGTGTTTGTTATTTGTAAAATATTGACGGAATCCTTGATTTTGACTACCAAGGAGTAGCATAATTTTTTAGATTTGATTTCTAACAAACATTTCTCGGGTCGAACAGTATTGGAATTGACTAATTTAAACTGCCTGTTGATCAGGACGTGGTCCGCTAGGTTCTTAAACATATACAGTATAAAAAAACACTAGGTACAGTATTTTAGTTTTATCTATGGAGTTTTTTTCTTGATTTTGTTAAAGAAATGGAGGTAATTACACTGGTTTCTATTTAATTTAATTATATATACTACAAAACTTGAGTAAGAGAAAAACCAAAATTTTAATTAAAAAAATTATTTTCTACTAATTTAAGACATAAATAGCTAGATATTTTCACCTCAAAAAATACTTCTTATAATCGCTTCTTATTTGATATTTTAACATTGAAAGTACCAATTTCTCTCTATTCTCTCCGGAGCCGTTTCTCTTTTTTTTTCTCAAATATAGCCGGAGGGATTTCCACCTGTTTTCTCCGGTGGAAAGCCCCAATCTCTTAGTTTTCTATTTACTTTCATTTTTCAATAAAAATTCTTAAATAAAAAACCATTGGAACATCCAGATTTTCTTTCTTCTCCGATCAAACGGGTGGTTATTCTGTTTCGAGGGATCCGGCTTTTCTTGTTTTTGTGGTTTCGTTTTCTGGATCTAAGGCTTGTTTTTATTTTATAATTTTAGTTTTAATTTTCAATTTCAATTTGATTTTAGTCTCTCCTTGTGAGAGTTTTGGTGTTTCTCTCCTTTGTTTGTGAGAGTATGTCGTTTGATTTAGTGATAAAAGTTTTTAGGGGATTGCAATTATGGTCGATAGCTCAAACTGGATTAACTTCAATGAGATATGGTGAATCGGGTACATGTAAATATATCATCTTTAACAAATGACGTGATTTTATCTCCAAAAAAATGGATTAATAAGCTATTATTTCTGTGTTATATTTGTTCGACGGGAATATTTGTGTAGATGTCGTATGACTTTTTATTACTTTTTATTATTGAATTAATACTTATATAAAAAAAACATTCAAAGTACCACCCACCTGACTTAACCATCACTTCTTAAATTTAGACGGGGGTAATTAACTAAATTTACTTGACTTGTTCTTAAATTACCTATGTAAATTTCCCAGAGCCCGTCCCTTGTGAAACCTAATCAAGGTTTTTTATTTCTTTCTATTGGTTTCTCACTTCTTAATTCGACAGTGTTTTTTACCTTGAAAACTGTTGTATATATAAGGCCCAGATTCCTGTGACCAGATTCCACAATACGTAAGAGGGCCCAAAATTGTGAGATTATAGTATGTGAATTAAGTTTCTAATAAGAGGGTCTCAATTCTAATATTCCAAACCAGCATTGTTTGTACCAGCCCAATTACACAGTTTTTTCTTGAAATTTCATTTGCAACCATTTTTTTAAAACTGTATTTGAAGTTTGATATCGTAAGTGCAGCGATCAATGAAGCGTAAGTACAGGAAATGCACTTTTATTTTAGTTTAATAATAAAAATTTATATGACATTTAAAAAATAATCGAGTTAAACAAATATAAAACATATCATATTGATCTAGTATTGTATTTACAATTAAACGATTTGTTAAAATTGATATATATATATATATAGTCACAACCAGTTTAAGTTATCGACCATAAATACAATTTCATAAAAAAAATTATTCACATTAAAATCTTGAAAATCCCGTAAATCTAAAATCGCAGGAATCATATTAAAACATACCAAACTCCGGTAAGAACCCAAATAAATTGGTACCGCCTGTTCTTGATTTAATTAACATAACATAAATCTTACTAATTTTTTTTAAAATAAATTACAACCAAACAAGACGAGAAGAAATGATAAGCCTGAGGTTTTAGTCTAGTCTAGTACTAATCCAAGGAACCTAAACTCTTTCCCTCGCCGGAACAAAACAAAATCCCGATGGTCGGAGCCACCAGGTTCGTCCTGGTTCTCGCCACCCCACTCTCTCTCCTCCTCCACCGCCGTTCTTTCTCTTTCTCTCTCTCTAAACATCTCTCTCACAACCCCCTCTCCCCCTCCACTCTCTGTCCTCTTCACATCCGCCCTAACCTCACTCTCTCTCTGCAACACCTCCCCATCAACACCACCACCACTTGTTCTTCTTCTTCTTCACAACCCCTTCATACCCAATCAACACTCACTGATAATGATCATTACAATAACTACTCTAACGATTATCAACAACACCCTTGGCCTGAATGGTCTCATTTTATTCACACCTTATCTTCTTGTGTAGCTGTTCAGCCACAGGGGATTGTTTCCGATGATTTCTTCGTGTCGAATGATTACTTGCCTCAGGAGTTTGTTCATCTTGCTGCTTCTTGCTTGGCTTTTGCTCGAAACCGCCCTCATGTTTTGGGGTTCGATACTCCCCTCAATGTCTTTCAGTAGCCTACAAGCTCACTGATTTTTTTAACTAATTCATTTCATTTTCGTGTTTTGATAATCGTTTTTCTATATTATCAGTGAAAAGTTTTGATTTTTGTAATGAATTTATGTGCAGGTTGCTATCCAGGAAGGATATAGAGGTGGTGGTGCAAAATGGGACTCCTTTTCTTTTTCAGAGTGCTATTGATACTTCTAGGAGAATGAGGGCATTTCTAAGCACTTCCGGAACTACTGTAAGAAATATCATTTTTTTGGTTTTTTTCTTCTATACAATATGCTGTTATGGATCAAAATTGACTATAGGAATGTCTTCTCTTATATTCGTGATTGTGCTTTCTCGTTTTAGTTTGGCAACACAAGTTTTAAATATCAAACTACTTTTATCAATCAATTTTAGAAAGTCACACTTGAATCACCCAATTCACGACATATCACTATCAATGTCAAAACTAATTTCTGTTAGAATAGAAATTAAGTTGGACATGTTTCAAAATTTATAGCTTCGAGGCTGATTTGTGAACTAATATGGGTAATGCAGCATACACCAGTAGTATAGAACACTTGATAAAGCAACATTACTATACATAATGGCTATTTCAAAGTGGGGACATTTTAGGAAACCCTGTGTCCCTAAGTTTCTCAATCCTAAACAAATTGTCAATTGAGTAATGTTAAATCGATCAAGATGTGGAATGAGGGAGTTGGTGATGAAATGTGAAGAACAAAAGGGGGGATATATCGGAGTTTATCAGTTTATTGACTAAAAATGTTGACAATAGTTAGCAGACAAAGGCCTCCTGAAGTATAAGCGCAAAGCAATATGTGCAATCCAAAGAGCACTATATATGTAGTATGTCATTCTTCTTCTTCATCTTCATGTGGAGATTTGTCAAAATCTTTAGCATAGTTGGTATTATGCATGTTGCTCTAACTAGTGACTACATACAGAGTGTCAAACAGGTCACATATCTGATTGTCAGGCTAGAAAATTCTTAAATATGGCAACACAGGTACCTGTCCAATTTATTTTTTGACATGGGTACAGGGACACATCATAACCATCAATGGATAATTATATATGAATATACGATACAGAGTTGTAGTTTTTAACATAATGTATAGATTCGTCAATCATAAAGGACTAAGGATTTTTATTCTTAAGCCTGTTATGTTGGATTTCCATTATCTATACTGAGATGGTATTCTCTTCTCCTCTTCTTTTTTCTCCCATCCATCCATCCATCCATCCATCTTCTCATCTTTTTCTTTTTACATCCAAATCTTATCTCATATGTGGTCTTTTGACTATTCAAAGTGTCCAAAATTTAGTCAAAGGATTCAACATAGTCATTCTGAGTACAAGGGTCCGACAGGTATGACAGCAAGAGTTTGAGTAACATAGGGTATTGACATTATTTATATATTTAATAGATGTATAAAAATCTAAACAGAGTATGAAACATAGCATATCATATTTACTTATTTAGTCCTAACATAGCATATCATATTTACTTATTTAGTCCTAATACTAACACCATCTAATAGTTAAATAAAGCATACTTCTGCCCAAATAGGGGATACATTTATCATAACATTGGACTTGCATAACATGAAACATAACTTTTTGATTCCAAATTGCTAATAAAACATAACTTTTAGAAAATGGAAGAGAAGAAGAGAGAACTTATAAAGACAAATCAAATGTTCAAACCTTGACTGTGGGTTAACCACATATAATTCTCCAGGAGTTTGTTGAATACGTTGCAGGTCAAAAATTTCCCAATTGCTAATTATGTGCTTAAAGCCCAGTAGAATCAAGTAATCAACATGCTAGGTATTGTTTCTTGTAATATTATCACCTAGAATTGACAACCAGGATTGAATATATAAGTCAAAGTTGGTCCTCTTCTAAAAAGTGTTTGTATAATGTTTTGCCGCCAACTATGATGTTTACAATGATTGTCATCTTGGGATTTCAGAGTTTGAAGTTTTTTATTTTTCTTACCCTTCTTCCACAAAATATCCACGATATCCCATTTCTGAAATGAATTGTTTGAGGATAATTTGGAGACGGTAGACGTAGGAATTCTGGTACGAAGATGGAAAAGAAGCCATATGGGAGAGGAAGTAAGAAGCTATTGTCTGCAACTGAAGGAATTGTAAGAGGAAAAATTGATCTGTTGCTTGAAATTGGAGCCTTTCTTTTCTTTTTGTTTAGAGATATTGTCAACCTAAGGTGCCACCTTGTAACCTTTTTCAGCAATAATGACTAGTTTTTGTCTCCTGTCCAGCCGACAGTTTGATCAATCTGGGATTTTGAAGTAGGGATACATCCACTGACCTGAGAGATTTGAGCGAGATCATTTTGAATAAAGTGACCCACTGGACAGAGTGTGAGAAGTAAAGCACTTTGATATTTAAGCCATTTTAAAAATATATATCTTTGCTGTTGGAATATGAAGGATACGTAATATTTTAGTTTTAAGGTTATTGAGTTATGGTCTATTAATAAAATAGCCTACATCATTTGGTTCCGCGGTTGAATTAGGAAATGCTATTGCCGTTCCATGCGATGTGTGAGTTTTAATGGCCACTTGCCTTCTTTGTTCATGAACTTATTAATTAGTCTGATAACCTGTGCCCACCATAGACATGGATATCCAAAATTTAACATTAAGGGAAGCCTTGTTGAGGATGAAAGATGTGTATTCATATTTATGGCATACAGTGCTTATTATTGTTAAGGAACGAAAGGGAAGCTTAAGGCGGCTAGCCGGCTATAGTCTCCGGATTTGCTTCTCCTGCTAAGTTAGTCATAGTGTTACTACATGAGTTATCTGCTCAGTATTTAATTATTTCCTGATTAAATTATATGATCAGTCAAAACTCACAAAATTTCATCAGTGACTTCTTTCTAAATGTTTTTGTTGGCTTTTAATTCTTTCTAGTCTGCAGTTACCAAGTTAATAATATATTATTAGTATCACTAATAATATCAAACATTATATATATTTAAAAATGCTATATTATGAAAAGCTGTATTTTCCAGTAGCCACCTTGCAAAAACCATTGTTCAAGTGTCATGGCTCCCATTAAATCTGAACTACCTTGAACTGTTTTTCTTTCTTGTGGGAGTAGGTTTAACTCCTTGTCCTTGTGACATTCTTATATTGTATTTTCAATTAAGGTGTTGGAAGCTGATAAAGCGCAAACAGTTGATTTGATGAAGTACATATTAAGTTATGCAAGCAATCCATCTGTTTCGTTAGAAAAAACCAACTACAGTATAGAGCTCGTTGAATCATCTGTTAGAAACCTGTTGAGTGAATTGGCGAAGGTTATTAAAATGAAGGCTGGTGACTGGTTATGCCCGAGGTATGCTATTTTATTCGTTTGCATTAATTTAGAAGCTTTCAAATTTTAAAAGATCCATTGCGATTTGGTTGGCATATAAGGCTTTGAAACCTAAATGGCTTATGCTTATGCAGCAGCAGCACCATATTTTTGTAATACTTGGGATTGTAAATGCCTAGTTTTTGTCCAAAATTCACTTGTAAATGGTATGCTATCAGATGCTCATGTGTCATCAGGAGTTCTACTGTGCCTGAAGATGAAGTATACGTTGGGTTTTGATACTGACCTAGATTTATTCAATATTAACAGGTGTAGCTTCATGAACTTTGCAAGAAATGTTAAATGTCTTGAATGTGAGGAGGTTAGACCAAGGAGACAGCTGACAGGTAGAGAGTGGGAATGTCCTCGGTAAGTTTTGTGTAGTCCTTGTGCTATAGTCCGTGAATTGAAATGAATGATAAAGTAAAAAACCATAATCATGCTACTGCCAAACCACACTTTATGTAGGTGTTATTTTTCCAATTTTGGAAGGAATACAGTGTGCCTGAAATGTGACTGCAATCGTCCAGGTGAAGCGTCACCATCTACTGTTAGCTCTAGTTTAGGTATGGGATACAATAATGGAGACTTTACAAATAAGCTTCACATTGATAGCAAATTGGCGGCCAATGAAGAGAAGGCACAGCGATGGTTTAATAAAGTTTCGCAGTCAGATAATTCCTCGGATCTGAGCACTGCAGCAGCTGATGAAGACTTTCCTGAAATCATGCCAATCCGAAAAGGAGAAAACAGGTTTGTTGTAAGCACTAGAAAGACACCATTAGAGAGGAGACTGGCCAATTCTCAAAATCGAAGAAACTTGGCTAATGAAGTCCCATCCGAGGGTAATGATTTTCAAAGTGCGGATTCAAACAAAAACCTTGACACATCATTCGGTCGCAGGTTGGACCAAATTATTACCCGCACACCAACCTTTCCTGAAGTTGATGATAGGAATATTTCTGGACTAAATTCAGAAATGGTTAGATCCAACACGCCTAGACCAGGTTCTCTACAAGATGGACCTTCTAAAGGCAGCAATTCTGGATATGTTCCATTTGTGCCATTACCTGCTGATATGTTTGCCAAGAAAACGGAAAGTTCAAGTAGTGAGAAAGTTGCTGCAGAGAGTTTTGAACCCGTCTCTTCAGAAGCCTATAATAGTCAAGCGGGTACTGTTCCTATGAGGGATGCATCTCGAAAACCAGAAGAGATTTTTCAGCCGTCCGAGAATCCAGAGACTCCAACTGAAAACCAGAATGAGGAGAAAGAACAGGCAGACAAATCAGATGGATGGTTCAGAAGGGTAGCTGAGCTGCATGATGCTCCCCACATTGCAAATGCTATTTCAGACAAAGACTTCCCAGATATAATGCCAATGCGCAAAGGAGAAAATAAATTTGTTGTCAGTAAAAAGAAAGACCGTTCATTGACTTCTCCTGCGTATAAAAAGCAGATGGCCATGGAACAGGCAAACAATAATACTTTTGTCCCATTTGTTCCATTTCCGCCAGATTATTTTGCTAAAAAGAACGAGCCACGGCCAGAAGGTATGACTGTAGATGGTACGAAGGAGGCTTTAGGGATGAGTCCAGTGAAATCAAAAAATGCAAGTAAGGAAGATCAACAAACCGGCAGTGCTAGAGTTTCTGGAGCACTGGTTAGTCGTTACCAATCCCAAAGTTCCCCTTCTATAAAAAATGAAAGGTGGAGTACTGTTGCATATTCAGGAAAAGATGAAACATCTAACAGGGGACCACCAAGTGCTGGTGATACTACCAGAACCATGTTTAGCTCTCAGAGTAGTTTTGTTGGGGATGCAAGTAGTAGATATGCTGAGAAAGACGATGCATCTTGTACCGAGGGACCAAGCACCGGTAGTTCTAGTCAATATTTCTCCAGTACTCAATCTTCCAGAAATTTAGTGGGATCTACGACCCCTTCACCAGAGGCCCAAAAATATAGTGGGTGGACCGGGAAGAGCTTGGAGGGATCAGCTGTGAAGGAGACTGATCCTTTAGACATGTCAGAGGAGGCCAAGGCAGAAAGATGGTTCCGACGTGTTGCTCAGATAAAGGACTCCTCTGAGCTTAGCCAGATCCCTGATGAGGACTTCCCTTCAATAATGCCAATGCGAAAAGGTGTGAACAGGTTTGTTGTGAGCAAGAGGAAAACTCCATTGGAGAGAAGGTTGACTTCTCCCCAGTACCGAAGGAATCTTCCAGTTGTGAGCTCGGATCCTGTGAAGAAAGATGACAATAGTGACTAAAAAAAAACAGGAACTCAATTGTTTCCTTTTAAACTACACCCCCTAAATTATTTTTAATTTTTAAGCTACTGCTACGATCGTAAAATTTTGTTCCTCATTTACATTTTAGGAATCAGCACATGTGTTGTTATTCAGGGATAAGCCGACCTGTGGCATATCACGGGTTCGAATTCTTCCTGTTCTCTTCGTATAATTATAGATTTAACAGAGGAATATAAAGACTTGTGTTGGAAAACAAACCATTTAAGCTTGCAAAGACCAAACCAAGTTTATAGTACATGCATTTTTAATAAGCTATATTTATATCATCTTAAATATTATTTTATGTATTAGATTCATTATTATTTCTACTTTCTAGTATGTAAATTATATACTGGGTTAAATGATGTTTTGGCCACTCAGTTGATTACTAATTTTCAATTGGGTCATTTAATTAAAAAAGTTTTCAGTTAACTCATTACAATATTTAAAATTTTCAATCAAATCACTAGCCGTTACTAACGTTAAATATTGAATGGAAAGCTGATTAAGATCACTGTCATGGCTGATTTTTAACCAATGTGGTATGTCCAGGTCAGAAAACCATTTTACCCGCCTAACCATCTAAAAATCCACAACCCACAACCCATTTTTTTCCATTTAAATGATATCTCTCTTCTTCATTCTTCTCTAATTAGGATTTCTTCTTTTCTTTCCTTCTTCCTTCTTCCATGTCAACTTCAAGGAGCTCAATTGCTTCAAACCCATCAGTAAAAAACAGTAAGAATTGCTACTCTAGTTTCAAATATGGATTTGATAACATAAAATGCAAGCATGATATTGTAGCACCTTCAAGAATCTCGGAGATAATGTACTTTAGACCCCGGTAAAAGATTTTTTTGTTGCAGCAACTATAAAGATCCTAAAAAAAAATGCAATTTTTTTTATGGGCTGACCCCTACACTGATAGAGTTTGAGAGGTTATACAAGATTTTTTTTGTTGCATTATTGTTTTAGCTTGGTTTGTTTATTTGTTCTTCAAGTAACAAATGTAATGTAACGGAGCTTGAGGGTTAAATGGTGCTTGAAATATTGTTCTTTCACCGTTCGGTCTCATCTCTTTCGACAAACTAATCTCTTCCAGTTTCTTTATCTTCAACCACCATCTTGCTCTACTATGTATTAGGTGTATTAGGTTTAGAAATTTAAATGTTATGGAGTGTATTTAGAATTGGGGATATTTAGAATTGGGGATAAAATGTATTTAGATCGGTGAGGTGGGTTACTATTGAATTGGGTTAAAAGATGGGCGTATTGAAATATCTTACGTGACAGCTTATTTGATAATAAATAGATGGATTTTGTGTAAGATCAATAACATTTAATGGTCGTGAAATTTTTAATTTGTTTAATAAGTCAGATGAAAGCTTTTAATTAATATATAATCTAATTGAAAACGTTTTCAATTAAATGATCAAATTAAAAATTAGTAGTCAGTTGAGTAATCAAAACACAATTTAACTTATTATATATTCGGTGAATCATGTATGTTCATATATTATTATATGGTCTAAAATTTTTAACCGAGTAACACAATATGTATGTATATTAACCAAAAAAATCTTTGATATCATCGGCAACTAAATAAAAGTTTTGAAGGTTAAAGAACTGAAAATAATATATAAAAAATTATGATACTTTTCAAGTCCGCCAAAAGATTAACGTAGAAGGCTAATGTTATTATTAACGTCTGTTGTGTGTGCAAAACGTGTCATACACAAGACGTACGTTTAAACTAGTCCGATACTTTTGTCACATGTTTTAACGTCTCACCTCTCTTTCATTTCAATCATTGATTCTCCCAGATTCTTTCTTATTGGCCTTGAAACACTACACGCGTGGCCAAAGAAGTTTAAACAAAGTAAAGACCTTAGCAGTCCTCTGATAGTCATATAGGTTGAGCCAAAAAAGAACAGTATGATTCGTTATGCTTGCTGACCCAATAAAACAAAATCATAGCTTATGAATTTAATACTAAAGAACTACTACATAACATATATTAACAATAAACGGCTATAGGTATTGAATTGGGATACTTCATATTTTAAACATTACTAAATGCACATGCCTGTTTGCATTTGTTTGGCTTTCTAGACTGATAATAGTATATGACATTTATTATCCAAAAGAAAAAAAAGGTTGTTGACTGTACTGAAATAATTATCACAGGGTGTATGTAGAATATGATGTATGTTATACAACAATAGCAGTTAACATTTACATTAATTATGTTTGTAGGTTCTTTAGATATCTGTTTTATGGTTCCAGTGTTCCCTCGATTTATTGTCTGTTGCAATTCTATACGAAATATTATCCATTAGCTAAGCATCTACATAATACCATAGTGAAGTTGTAGTTGGGGAACCATTTAGATCTGTCATCCGATATTTATTTGTTTTGAATAATAGGTGGAACACATGGCATATATACATGTGTGTGTGTGTGTCTTTGGTAATTTATAAAAGTGAGTAGTGTTTATAGCCTCCTAAAGAAAGTGCTGGTCAATACATAATAGAGAAAAACATGAGATAGTATTGCATTGTCTTTGAAATAGTGGACACGGAAGTCACAGTGCCTGCCTTTTTATATAATGCTCTTTGTACTACTTTTATTTCCTGTTTCTTTTGTATTGCTCTTTTTACTGCTTGTGGTTACCGTACCTACTTTTAAATCTACTGATATTGTTTTTTACTATTTGGGTCCTATTTTTTTTCGAGCCGGGGGTCTCTGTGAAACAGCCTCTCTACTCTTTTAGAGTCGAGGTAAGGTCTGCGTACATCTTACCCTCCCTGGACCCTGTTCTATGAGTGGGATATACTGGGTACTTTTGGTTTGGTTTGGAAGTCATGATGTCAGTTGTTCTCTGTTTGACAGCCAGCCTTGAGCATGTCCATGCAAAGCCTGCAGAGGATGTACTGTTCTTGCATGGATTCCTCTCATCTTCAGCATTTTGGGCAAGAACAGTCTCCAGAATTTTCTGAATCTGCAAAGGATAACTACAGACTATTTACAGTGGACCTGTTGGGATTTGGAAGAAGCCCCAAGCCAAGGGCTTGCCTATACACCTTGAGGGACCACTTAGAGATGATTGAGGAATCGATTATTTATCCATTCCAGTTGAAGTCATTCCATTTAGTTGCACACACCATGGGCTGTGTACTTGCATTAGCATTAGCTGCCAAGTACCCAGATGCTGTGAAATCTGTCACTCTAGTAGCACCTGTAATTATACTTTTGTTATTTCTCATAATATATTACTCGTAGCAATTTGAAATTCCAAGTATGTTAATTTTAAAATACAAATGGTAAATTTTTCGTTTGCTAGAGTATAATGGATCATATATTGGCTGCTATTAGCTGTGCTATTAGTTATGTTTTTTTGTAAATTTTGCAGCCATACTTCCCATCTTCGAATACTGATGCTGGTACAATAGCACTTGAAAGACTTGCAGGGAAGAGTTTATGGCCACCTATGTTATTTGGTTCAGCTGTTATGACCTGGTATGAGCACTTGGGCAGATGTGTCTGTTTCTTTATCTATCTGCCGGAACCACAGGATATGGGAAAAGATTCTGAAGCTATTTACTCACAAAAGGTAACAAGTACTAACAACTATAATTCATGCTTGCTATAGTATGTAGCAATGATAGGCCACGATTTACTTGTTTTGTTTTCTTTCAGGGATCTGCTTCTTACTCTTACGTATGTTACACAGCATACACATCATTCAGCTTGGCATACAATGCATAATGTAATATGTGGAGGAGCGAAATCTATGGATGAATATTTGGAAACTATAAAGAAATCAGGAGTAAGAATTAGTGTTATTCAAGTTTCGCAGGACGAGGTAGTCCCCTTGGAGTGCAGCAATAATATCAAGACTAAAGTCCCAGATGCCGATGTCAGAGTAATTGCAAATGCAAATCATGGTGATGTAATACTAGGTAGACCTCAGGATTTTGCTAGGGATTTGGAACTTATATGGGCATCAACAGCTGATACAAGATTGCAAGGCTGATGATTTGAAGTATCAAAATTTGTTCACATGTGCAACAAAAATACCTGAAAGCTACGTCTGTGTCTAGTAATGCAGATCAGAATATGAATACTTTCTTGGTACTAGTAACTTGAGGGCAATTGTATTAAATTCCTTGGTACCCATCAGGGTCAGATCCAGAATTATTTTTAAGGGAGGCATTGAATAATTTTTCGGGAGACGCATTTTAATTTTTCAAGAGCATTCGATGCATTTTCCTTGTTATAATTAGAAAGGAATTCTGTAATTTTCTTGCGGGAGCACTCGTACGTATATATGTTGGTAAACAGACAACATGTTGAAATGACCTTTCTGAATTGCGTTCCGAAGTTGACATTCACACATATTCTGTATTAATCGACTATCACTAAGAAAAGAGGGAATATATAGACATGCCACATGATCAACGTCTGTTAGAACACACAAGGAAAATATTACAGTAATAAAAAATTTGGTATGATTAGACAAACAAGGTTTTGATTTCTTGCGCTCATAGTGATCACAATAGATATATATGTGCAAAATCTTAATTAATTTCTGATCTGTATTTAAAGAAATAAAAGTAACGGTACATATAAGTAAACTCTCTAGAAACCTTAAAAGTAAAGAAAACAGGTTGATTAGCTAGCTAGCTAATAGTAAAGTGAAGATGAAGCTCAATCTCAGTCTCTCTCTTGTGGAAGTTGCGATGACAAGAACAAGCATGACAAGATAATGCAGCAGCAGATCCCTCTTCTCCGGCAGGCATGAATTCGCAACAACCATCCACAGCATACCTGCCTAGGCTTGCTGCATGGTTCTTTCTACACTCCTTGTACCTCACCAGTTGCAATCCCCTTTTTTTCTTCTCTTTAATTATCAAATGCCCTGCAAACACCTGCTTCTTATTGGCTTCATGATTATCATTTTCATCCTCTTTTGGCTTCATCGATCATACAAGTAAATGTATGATACTTTCAAGTAGCTCGATGGATATTGAAATTTGATGAATATCAACTTATCAAGTGATGAGTCATATATATGTTATACAGATATGTTTTATGTATGTAAAATTAATTAGGGGACAAATGTGAGAGTAGGAGCTGGAAAATTGATGGATGATGATATGGCTTTATTTCTCGCCTCCTTTCTGACTGAAAAAGTAGGTTATTTTTATTGGTTCTGATTGGTTGGGTTAGTCGGTGTTGCTTTTAAATCATTCTTTTTTTTTGTTATATATATATATATATATATAAAACAAAATATGCATGCAAATTATATATTCAAACTTCAACCTGTAATATATATCCGAAAAAATGTTGCAAGGGTAGTCCTATATGTGTGTGTATATATTTGTACTATCTATGTGTATTCCTTGCTGCAGGTCTGGGATTAAAAAAAAATAATAAGGGTGCTGCGTGTTTAGAATACATTGAAAATTCATTTGTTTTTTCGATCAAGATCGTTCGTTTATTTGGATATCAATGCATCACGCACATATATGCATGGACTGTGGTCTTTCTTTGATAAAATTTTACAAGTCTCCACGGTTTTTTGTTTGCAACTGAATTTAATGGGACGATGGCTTCTAGTCTAAGGGGGTGTTTATATGTGATATTATTAATAAGTTTCCTTTCAGCTCTAATGATATGATCGAGAACGTTATGAAACTCGCATCACTATTACTATACGTCATGATCTATATGGTTAACGGATTGGATGGTAAGATTAACTTGTGGACATTAGATGACTGAGGAATGCCTTTTGTGATGGTCATGGTTAAGCCATTATGGGCTAAAAAGATCAGTGTCTGTGAGTGTGCAATTCACATTTGTCCAGCATTGAATTCTTACTAGTAATTGGTTATCATCTATAACTTCGTAGCCTATTCCTAATATTGCAAGTCCGATGGATAACCTCTTGACCAGAGGTGCTTCAGTTACAGTGCTAATATACTCGTTTGTGTTCTTTCTATCTTTAAATTATTGATGTTATAGGTAGGGTCTTTTAAAACTTAGGAATTAGTAACTACTACAGTATATTGTAAGCTTTGACTAATTTCTATGATAGTTGAAAGATTCAATGAACAGACAAACCAACTCCTGCAAATCTGTAAGCCAATAGGTGTTGTCCTTTATTACTTTCTTGATTGTACCACTTCAAAACTAAACCTACCTATATGAATCAAATGTTTGCCTTAAACAATTGTACATTTGTCTCCCTGTTTGGAGGCCATAGTGTCAGCTGGGCATACCCCCTGTTTCTTGTACATATTACTCCCTTTCTATTGCTTGTTTACAAAGGATACAAGTATATGCAATTCCTAACTTTTTTTCCAATACAAAAAACAGCTTCATTCTCACAAACCGGTCCTGAATACTTTCCGAGCACTTTACTGAAAATTTCTTGGCAATGAAATTGACAACTTTTTCTCAGCAGGCGGATGGAAACGAGAATATCGTTTAGATTTGTGTAATTGCATTCTCATAGCAGGAACTTTTCGAGCCACAGCTTGCCATATCATTTGAACAGCATCATCCTCCTTTGATGGATATTGATACTCAAACAAATGCTCAATCTCCTGAAGCCTCGTCCACATTCTAGTCCACTCGTCTCTACCAATATTCCTGATTAGATTTATGAGAAATTTTTCTTTGGTAGCATCTGAATTACGAACAAATATGCAGAACTCAGAGTAGTCAATAACATCTTCATAAGGAAGTTCAATTTCATCGCTGATGATAACAGGAACACAGTGGCTAGCAATGGCATCAAATAAACGGTTTGATGAAGGGGTGTCTCCCGCTATATTGAGGCAAAATTTGGATGAATGCATTCCGTTTGTAGCTTTACTGATCCCATCTCTTTGTACACTCCCAAATGAGAAGTGCACATCCTTTTCCTCCTTTAAAAGGTAAAATATTTCTTGCCGAATAAATCCACCCTGTAAATGAGATAGTTAGATTTACAATCATGAAAAACTAAAGTTATAATTACAAAGATAGAAGGAACTCGAAAGCAAAATATTAACGGCGTAACATGTTAACATGACCGACCAACAATGTTGATTGAAGGAACCTTGAAACAATGAAAACTTCACATTTACAATTTTATTCTTCATCAGATTTTCTATTCTAATTAACTATTCTCGTTGATGGAAGGTATATTTTAACAACTGACGGTTACTTATCTGTACTAAAGTTTCTCCTTCATTGTTTACTTATCTCACACCTGAGCTAAATAATATGCCATTATTTACCTTAATGCATATCTGGTCTAAACATTCCTTTCAGAGCTAGACTCTTTCAAAAACTGAAAGGACTGACATGTAGTACATTATCTTTCACTTGCACATCTTTTAAAAAAAAAGTCTGCCCTTCTTTAAAAAAACATGTCCAAAGGAAGTCGAGCTTACAGTAAATTAAACATCTCCGTTCTTCCCAAGTATAATTTAAATCAATCAATAACAAGAATAATGAGAAGAAAGAATCACTTACATCTTTTCTATATATGGCTCCTTGGAAATACAGTAGAGTTGGACGGCTATCAAAGTCGGATGTGTCATTGACATAGCTTTTGATGACATGTTTGTATGGTGCAATAATATCTTTTTTAACATTAGCTATATTCGGCGGATATCTTCCAAAATCTGAGAGGATGAACATGCCAGGCCACAGTTTCATCCTTGCATCTAGTAGGCTGTTTGGATGGTGTGCAAGAATTATATGATCTCTGCCACCAGACTTCTTCCACTCCTCTTGAGCTGTTACATATTTAACCAACTTATCTTGAAGCAATTTGTTATAGTTATCCTTTTGGTGTGGCTTTAGCCTAGAATATCGGTTATAGCTAATGCACGAAAAGAATGGAACAAATATAACATCAGCTTCACTTGAGTTTCGAACTCTTATTGCACTACGACCATCCAAACTAGAGGCAAATTCTGAAGACAGGAGATCAAGTGTGAGATAATACTCTATACTATGTTGCAAGTTCAAACCACCAGGGTAACGAGGAACGTTGGTTCGGTCCGTTCTGATATCCGGCCAAACACTTTTACCATCACCCTTCCACCCTAAGAGCGCAAAATGAAACTCGGGAGGCAAATCATACATGAATACTTTAAGTTTAACTTTATCGGTACCACATTTCACTAAGACTGTCTTTCGAGGTACATTATTGTCACTCAAATTCCTGGCACTATTATCAAACACGGCAAGAATTTTGGAATTGGGTAACAAAGTATTGTCGATGAAGTTAGGTCGACCGGTGGAACGCAATACAAAGAGCCAAGAAATTATGAACAAGATTGATGCAACAGTAAACAAGCAAAACATGGATTTCTGAGAAAGAAGCCCAACGTGGGGGGCATATTTATCTCCCATTGCAAGACAAACTCAAAGAATATTCAAAATACTTGCTATGAAATACTAACCAACATCACCATTCCAATATCAAATATTTTAACAAAGGAATCCATTAAAGTACCAGGTACATGAAAACAAAAAGCATACTAATCTGAACCAAGATATCAACATGAAGATCACATGATTTCAACAAATTAACCAATCATTTTTCAAGAAGATTTGAAAAACAAGAGAGACCCTTTTGTCTATGAACAAGAACACTCCAAATTAATAAAATCTCCCAACAAAGAAGCATAAAAATCCAACCTTTTTTGTCAAGAAACTAATCAACCAAGCTCAAGAATTGCAAAAAAAATGCAAACCCAAATCAAGAAAGTGAATATAATGTAATGTGGTATCAGCTAGTCATGAAAATGAAGAGGAGGGAAGAGAAGAAGGATAGTTGTTGACCAGAATATAGTTTGATTCGTACCGTTGAAGAGTAGAAAAACACAGAAGAAGTTTGTTGATCAATCACTCTCTCTTTCACACACACACACGCAAAAAAAAAAAAAAGAGGTTTGTAATAGATATTCAAGTAAGCATAGAAGTAGGAGTCTCTGTGAAGAAGCGGGCTTGTGGCTCTGTTATGAAACATATGCCATGTTTTGTTTCCTTTTTCCTCGTTTTCATGCCATAAATAATGTATATAATGTACTGAAATTTTTAAAAAAATTGTACCGACCAAGAAACTGTAGTTAATACGCTTTAATGTGATTAATAATGTTATCATTTAATTTTATAATTTAATGTGAATATAAAAGAGAATATGAACAAAGTTATTGATACATGATAACTAGTGAGATATTGATAATTAAATGTGCATTAAAATTGCAAAGTGACAAATAAAAAAGAATTTCAACACAAACCTTAAGGAACGGAGGGAGTAACTTTATGATGCCATTTGGTGCATTTATATATAAATATTAGTTTAAGTATATAATAATAATAATAATAAATTTGAGTCAAAAGTTATATTTAATTTTTTAGTAATAAATATTGATAATTACTAACTATACTATTTTGGTTTTTAAATCAAGAACAAAATGAAAATATTGGAGTTGCTCACCTAAACTCGTTATATTATGAATGAATAGAGTAATTTTGAAAGTAGTAAGAGTAGTATTAATTCGTAACGTTCGCTGTACAAATAAATACTCCCGGGTTTGCTGAAAAATTTAGACAGTATATAATTCGTTTTTAATGCAATTGAATATTATATTAATTAAATGGTTGCCATTTCGTTGAATACCCACGTGATGTGATTTGTTGACTTTGTATATATGTGTGTGGTGTGTGTGAGGGAGATCAATACTCCATATATAATATAAAATGAGAAAGGTTTTTACTCTTGCATTTAAAAACGAGGTTTAATTTTGTTGGTAGGTGGAAAATATTAGAAATTGGGAGGTCGTAACCAGGACAGGCTTTCACTATAAGTCTACGGGGGATGGTGCATATCTTGGATCATGTGAGAGTATAACCCGTAAAAATAGATTAAAAACACAGTGAACATTTAAAAACATAGTAGTAGGTGTTTTTAATTTGTTATAGTGATTTGTGCAGATCTATGTATCATTAGATCTCACAAGACAAGCATCAAAAATCATATTACTAGTTCATCAAGCCTACCCTGCACTGCAATTCATACCATACTCAAAACAAATAAATTAAATGTTTAAGATTTTAAAAACAAGCCATTTGAATTAAGTATCGCGCATTTTCTTGCATGTTGTCTAGTTCAGGACAGTCAGAATAAGAGATGGTTGACGCCCTAAGATACTAATATACTATGATAGTATTACTGTCCCTAACAGGTGAAGAGATTAGAGAAAAAGTACGCTGCAATTTTAAGCAATAACACAGTAAGAAATTTAACTGGAGAAACTAAAAACTCAAATCTTCATTTGGACAAGAATGCCTTGAGAAAGTTAAAAAGTAAAGTTGGACCCCTATTAATTATCCAAATAAAAATAGTTGGATCTCTATTTAAGAATGCTTTGACAAGTAATCATAGGTTCAAGAGACTGTCCTTACAATCATCTGGTCCAAGTTCAGGCATTGCACTTAAATTTAAGGCTCCAGTAACTTCACCGCCAAAGACGAAATAAAATTTGCAGTTGAATTAGTAACAGAATTAGCAAAACTCAACATCAAGATATCCAATCAAACATTTTTATTAGGCAATATCCTCTTTATTGAAGTTTTGAGAGCCGTTACGTAAACAGTTGCTCCTATGAGGTACAGTTTCAACAAAAGCAGATTAAGCAAAGCCGATTTTAGTTGAATCCATCTCAACTCAATCAAAGAATTGGGAGAGCAAAATTTCCCAGCACAGGGTCAGAACTGAAACTGCATCTCTGGTGCATATCCCAGAGCTTCAAGGTTAGCAGCCATTGCTTTGTTCATCGGTGGTGGTCCACACCTAAGAATCTGCAGGTTCAGATATTAAAAGATTAGCAACTGTAGGCCATTCGGCCCTCTAGTTTCTTTCTATTGTAAGCAAACTTTGTTTGGGTATTCTGGCATTCAAAAGTATAAAAAGGGAATATAAGCATATATTAACGAATGTATATTACGAGTATACAATCATTTGGAACCCTAAACATGTATTCAAGACCATGTAAGCCATGGCTGACATAGAGAGCATCCATCCATCAGCCCCTATGTGGATGGTCTACAGGATACATAACTACTCATGTTAAATGTAAATACAAAAATGCCAAAACTAAGTTGGTACAGATTACAGACCATTCTCATACCATACAATCAAGTGTCACAAATCATAACCAATCTACTTTTGTATGCTTAAAAAAGAATGGTTAAAATCATAATATAAATCATTAACTGTTCTCTCTATCTTATACCCTCACAAACAATACTTGCTCCATCTGTAATGTTCTATAATAAATCTAGATGAACATAGTTCAGAATCTACCTGAATATCAGATGCCGGTGCTGGGCAATGCTCTTGGATCATTTCCTTGGTTACAAACCCCACACCACCATCCCATACTTCTGGTGGCTGCAGTATAATACAAAGCTATTAGTTTATTACATACAAGGCACAAGTTAATTAAGGCTTGCATGTTGGCTGTGCATTGACCAAGCTGGGTAAACGAATCTTTTATATTTGAATTAACAATAATTAGCTTTGGAAATGATCTTCAGGCTTAGTAGCTTGGAATATTATTTATTAACACGTGGTAAATACTAATAATAACTAAAAATCTAAAATCTAGCAGTGTGACTTATAGTATCACAAGCATTACACTAGATAAATTAATTTTACAATACTTATTTTATTATATTTACCAAAAAAACACAAGGTAAAAAGGACACAAGTAAAATTGGTTTAGATGTTGTACAAGAAAGCAACTTACCTGGTTCAGCACATAGTATATTTTGAAGCGATCAGGGTAGTTTGTAGCAAGCCCGTCAAGTTCTTCCTAGAAAAATCCAACATGCTAAATACATTAGTTTGAACTAGCTAGAAGCTCAGTAAATGGCTGAGTTTTTTTGACATGAACGTCAAACAGAGTCTCATTTCCAATAGATTAGTCAAGCATGGTTATGCAAAGATTTTCCTAGCAGCACAAAAGTTTCACTTAACCTTCATTCACCATATAATCTCATTCCCACTATGGGGTTTTCATATATATACCATGCCCAACTCACATATAATGGCTTCAACTTGAACCTTTATAGACCTGGCTTCTCTAATATAATACATGTAGAAAGGATGCAATAGATTCAGTTGGAGCATATCTAGGAGATTTAGCATATAATACCTTTAAAAGAATGTCATCAACTGTAACATTCGCATAAATAAGATGCACCTTTGTGGTATCATGAGGGTTCTCTAAGATAGCTCTAGCAACCTGAGAGTCAAACAGAAATTTGCCTTAACGCCATAAACTGAAAGATCAAATCACATGGCAGAATCAGATATCTTTCCCAGAACAAATATAGAGAAGTAAATGCCTGAAACATTGGGGTGATGCCAGAACCACCAGCAAGCATCCCAAAGGCTCTCACTTGCCCCGGTTGATACTTAAAACGGCCCTGTTAAACGTAAGTGTTAACTGTCAACAAAGAACCCCTTTTGCAGGCTTGCAGCCGTATCATAAATTTATTAAGCAACATGCCAACAACAATACTGTTCAGCTTATATTGTGTGGTTTGCAGATTAAACAAATTCAATATAGTTGATATCAAACCCATTAATGGAACATCCTTTTATTATAAATTTTAAGTACTTAGTATACAACAAGTCAGATACAAAGATTATATTATTAAATAAAAATGCAGAAGTTTTTTAAAACAAGTGACCTGCATGGAAGTATTTCCTCATCATAATCTGGCGTAGCCAAGTAAAAACCTATTTTACACGTGAAATGCAACTCTATTTTGGTTTGGTGGTACAAAGAAATTCCAAGCTCAATCTTCGTTGAATCTGACATACTTGCAGAAGTTTGATGCACATTTGCATATTACCAACTTGGGAGTGGTAATATTAGGAGATATTACAGGTACGTTATTGTATCAGTAAGATACAAAGAGACAATGTCCAAGACATTATCACAAATTGTTTTATCCCTGCTATAAATATGTATAACTAACAAGTGAGATTACATGGAGTAGATCAGTAAAATGAAACCTAGAAAGCATATTATGGACTGTCTTGGATCCCACAAGAATATCATATCAACATATATTTCAACTTATCTTGAAACATTCCATAAAACATTAAAGAATTTTGAAGGACGTCATATAGAGAGATTTTTACCTTGGGTCCCTTTACTTCCATATAATCACCAACACGCATTTCACGGAAATGATGGGACATCCTTCCTTGTGGATACATCTATACACATGCAATTAACCGACAATCAATTTGAATTCAACTTTGAACATTAGCATGTGAGATATAAAATGCAAAATTAAGTCCTCCCGCAAGGAATTTCAGAAAAAATACCTTTATCACTAACTCAAAATATCCAACATCGGAGTCCAGTGTAGTTGGAGTGTATGGCTTTATAACATCTTCACCTTGGCTGTCTTTACCCCTATAAAAAAATATTTACATTGACAAATTTCACAAGAACATATACAATGATACTGTTAAGATCAGAAGTTACTTACAATATTTAGTAAATAAGTATCAAAGTCAACAACTAACTTGCAACTAATGTGTTGTCCAATTGGAAGGCCAAGAACTGATGTAGAAGTCGGAAGTGCAAATTTAAATTTGGCGACATTATGACTGAGTTGTTTGCGCTCTACAAGCTTAAATTTCTTAAAGCTATCCGCGCTCAAGGATCCTTCAGAACATACAAAAAGTTCAATCAAAACACGGCCACTGAAAACGTAACAGATGAGCTATAAGCCTATAATCAAAATCTAATCTTTTTAATCAACATAAAAACAAGAATTGAATTAATGCAGTTGATCCACTTAGAAAAATTATTAAGAAATGCAAAAGATGAGATATAAGGGGAAGACAATAATCAAGATATAATCTTGTGATCGAGTGGAGTCTACAAGTAATGAAAGATTAAATCTTTAAACGAGTGTACAATGATCAAGATTAAACCTTTAGATTTGTTGGAAGAAAAAAGAAAAGCAGCAGTGGCAGCAACAACAAGAGCAGCAACAGCAACACCCACAAACTGGATCTCAGATAACCCCATATAACCACCGCCCATTGACATTGTTTTAAACCCAAATGCCCCCTCAAACCAACAAAATATGTTTGGTGGGTTGGGGGTTTTATAATAAAGATATTTTTTATGATAGCGCCTGATAATTTGTTTTTTAGTTTTCAAGCGGTTGTATTCGATTTTAGAATTCAATTTTAAATTAACATTCTGTTAATTAAATCATTAATTTATTATGAATATCAGCTAATAGACAAAATTAATATATATTTTTTTAAGATTATAATTTAAAGAAAGTCATACATGCATTCATCCAAAACCATTACCAAGCTCATGAATCTGGTCGCCAAGAACTAAACCAAATGCTAGACTGCTTCAGTATAGATTCAAACATTCTTTAAATTGGCCTAAGCCATGACCAGGGGAATGTGTCGGCCAAACTCGCGAGTACCGATTTTTATCCATAGCAGAGCACTACAAATAAGGGCTGATGGATCAGTTGTCTAAGCTTCGGTTAAAATTGCCTCAACAACCAAATTATCAGTAATTTGACTTCAGAAGAGACTGGAGCAACAGATAAATCTCCCTTTTTAATAAATAAGTATCGCATTAAAGTTATAAGTTGTTTGAGAAGTTTACTAGTTGAGTTAAACAGACCCTAGCGTATTTATAGTGAGGACAATATTTAATATGAGTAGACTATTGGTACAAAATTGAATTTGTTAGACTTAATCATGAATTCGATGTTTTTAAATACTACTACTGTTAACGATCAATTCTTGATGAGTGCAGCACTTGGCAAGAAAAAAAATTTAGATGAGTGCAGAGTTAATTAGAGGAGAATTGTCAAGCTTTCTAACTCGGTGAGTTTTAGATTAGCAACCTGCTTACGCAAGTGACCTTCACTAGGGGGCGGGGGGATATGGAGTAGCAGAAAAGAAATTCCTGTTTATTTCTAATTTCGGGGTCATTGACTTCTGTTGATGACCATTTCTTTTAATAAAGGTTTCCAGAAAGATCAGCATTTTCCTCCTTTTTAGATCACCTTTATGTGTTTGTAAAAATAAGCATTCACATGTTCGTGTCACAATTCTGTAGAGAGCTGGTCAAGAAAGGTCCATGGACTCCCGAAGAAGACATCATTTTAGTTACCTATATCCAAGAACATGGTCCTGGAAATTGGAGATCCATGCCTACAAACACTGGTAAGCAATCATGAACTCGGACCAATTTTATAAAAGAAATCTTTGTGTTATTAATCTGTACTTTTTTGATTTGGAACTCTCTTAATCTACTGAAATATATCGAATTTGACATAATTTATCCTTTAAAAAATGGTTTACAATTCTCATGTGTACAACTGTACATGACCCTCTATATGAATAATTCGTGGATCTGTTACCAAGACAATGAGCTAATGAATAATCATTTCTGATCTTTGTTTTGAAACAAAGTAAAAGTTGCAGACTACGCTGGACTAATTACCTGCGACCAGGAATCAAGAGAGGCAATTTTACCCCACATGAAGAAGGAATGATCATCCATCTGCAATCTTTACTAGGTAACAAGTATGTTCATGTCCATATTTTTCTCTCCACTCTTTTCAGTTTCTTTAGCAAACACAGCTTCATTATATACTATATACATGCATGGCCAGTTCAATTATGATTAGATTCAAAGTAATGAATGTTTGCAATTTTAATATGGTCAGATGGGCAGCCATAGCTTCATACCTTCCACAAAGAACAGATAACGATATAAAGAATTATTGGAACACACACTTAAAGAAGAAGATCAAGCAGACAGCTTTTTCAGATGATCACGTTCCTGACATACTAGCAATACCAGATCATTCAACTCATCATCGGAAAAGAAAAATATCTGATATAGCCACAAGTAATCTTGCCTCAACAGAACTCACTTTCCATAATAACTGTTCCAGTTCAAATATCTATGCCTCGAGCACAGAAAATATCTCGAGGCTCCTTCCTGGTTGGATGAGATCTTCCATGAAAACAACAGTTGACACTAATATCGTTGATGCTTTTTCCACTGGAGGCCCCCATGGAAACATTAATATTGGAGACTCTTTAACAACAGTTCATCTACATGATTATCACCCTAAGGCTGAGCGACCACAAGGTGAAGAATTAATGTCTAATGAAGTGTTTGAATCCCTGTTGTCATTTGATAAATTGAACACCACCATTGACAATTGGGATCACAAGAACCCTTCTTCTCACAAAGGTATAGATGATGATGCCAACATAAAAAATGATTATGAAGATGTCAAGCACATGAGAAAATTGAGGCCAGCCAATGATCATAAGAATGAACACCCGCCTGCATTGTCGTTTCTTGAGAATTGGCTCTTGGACGAAGCCTCTACTGGTCAAGTGGGAGAGATGATGGAACTTGCTTTCATATTCACTATCCTGCTGTTCATACTCTTGTCTTTCTTTCTGCATAGTAATCTTTGTTTGCTTGGTTCTAAAAGTTAGAATCTGTTGGCAAATTGTAACTTCTCAATAATTAAATAAATTCGTGATGAAGTCTTCTCAAGACTGTTACAGCTATTGATCTAATGTTCTTATTTTTATTCAGAGCATAACATCCCTTATAGTAGTTTGTTTTGAGGCCTTGGCCCTATATGGTGTTAGTGAATTTGTATGAACTGAGTATGGAGTACGTAGTAATAAGATACAGTATATGCTTTAATCATATAAATGAGCAGCTCCTGATGCATTATGCAACCAACGAGGTTGGTTTTTACTGTAGGCTACTGGGTGAGTTATAGCAGAGGGACCAAAGACGAGTAGTACTCTTCCAGGCTTATACAAAAAAAGTAACAACTAAGATCATGAGTTTAATTTCTCACTCCCTTAGCTCGGACCCCTTCCCTATAAAACTATGATTCAACTTTCAATCATTAGCTTATATGCTTCAGCTGATATTCTCTTTTGGTGGATAACATGTTAAGAATTTGAAGAATTAGTGAAGGTAGAGTTTTTGAATATTTGCGATTGACTAATAAATTTGAGCTAATCTCTATCGATCTTGCACGAAATTGTTTATACTCCTAATAAAGTTTCCCACAGGACCGAATGAAGCAATAAAACCTAAATATACTAAATAATTAATAAGACTGATGTTGTTTGGGGTTGCCCTCTTAAAGTGGCCAGCAATGGGAGGTAGCCTGACCAGTAATACATATTGAACACTACTTGATAATTGATATATACTACTTTGAAAGTGAAATGCATGCATTGATCTATCCCCATTTTCACATTCATACAAATCTAAAATCTATTCATCCACTGACTTTTTTTGGTCAATTTAATTCAATTTTAATTAAGAATTAAAAAATATTCTTTTATAATTTCATAAAATTGAAAATATATTTTAAAATAAATTAAATATATTTTTCGATAATATAATTTTTATATTTTTTTCAATTATATATTGTACGTAATTTTCAGTCAAATTTTAGTCAATTTAACCACTAAAAACAATATATATCCCGCACTCTAAAATGTGGTTAGGTAAGCATTGAAATTTGTCTTAATAGGAGTATAAGTAATCCCCCCATTAATATTATCTAAAAATAAAATGCATTTATAAGCTTATAAATTTTACTTATAAAAAAAATTCTTGTCATAAGCATCATATTAAACGAGTATGTTATCGCCTGTGACGTATAAAAGCTGTTGTTATATTAGCACCAGGAGACGCGTTGGTGTTGCTGCAATCGACGTAACATCTGGAGATACACATACACGACTTATTTAATACTATTCACAACAGCGTATTCAACGGGTAGCCTCCCACGAATATTTTTTTTTGAAGTAGCTTGCACGAAATTATTTAATACATATTTTTGTAATTTGTTTGTTAATGTAGTGAGGGCCATGTCATTTATTATTTTCATAATTAAATAAAAAAATTATTCCACTATATCAGTTATATCAGTCATATTGAAAAAATATTTTTTCAGCATTTTCGAGTCTCAGCGTTACTGAATTACAAATTACAAAAGTGTCAGTTGTCAAGTTAGCTAGAGGTTGGTAACATATATAGCGATATCTTTCAAATTGAAGCACCTATATCACTGTTTTCTTGATGCTTAAATTGTGAGATTTGGCTAACCAAATCAAAATAAATCCATGTTTGATTTTTGGTTCACCGAATCAAATGCGCCCTCCTCTCTCCTAATTACTGGACCGATTCCTAATTATTGGACCAACTTAAATAATATGTCATTGCTGCAAAGATGCTTCAGTACAAATCAAAAGAATTTCACAACAATAGAACCAATTTTCTGGTGTCAATATTGCTTCTTTATCATCTTGTAAATGAACCCATAAGCATTATAATCAATTAAATTTTCCAGGATTGCATTTTTATATGGATAACTTCTATCCAACACCAGGAACTCAAAGAAATGCAGTACTTACTACTCTCTTAAAAACTAATAGAAATGCAGTACTTGCCTACGACTTGCTACTCTCTTGGAAACAAAAATGACAATCAAGAATAAAGAGAGTACAATTATAGTTCTTACATCTCAAGCATGATTAGAACTTCGATTTGGCTCCTCTCCGGCTTTCAAGTAAAAGCGATTGAGACGTTCCGACGCTTTTAGCACCTGCAGAAATTGAAATTTAAACCAACCTTGTCAATTTCTGAGCAACATAAGCCTAAGGCAAAACTATATTAACCTTGCCATTCAAAGAGCAAAACGTAAGCAGTGAAATAGCTCCTTTTCACTTTTATGTATTTAAACACTTACTTGTACATCCCAATTTGTTCTCCAGGCTAATACGCAGAGTGTGATAGACTGACATACAATTCCACATATCATTCCAATCCATATGCCCTGTACAATCAAGAGAATATAATCAAGACAGGAGACATATGCAATATAAGAGACAATTTGATTTTAATTTGCTGTTTTTAAAGTGGAACGCAGGAATGCTGCCGAGTCAAACGGAAACCAACCATGTACTTTAAATAGATTGTCTCAGTACAATATTCGAGAGTCAATGCAATAGTAGGAAATAAGATAATTATATCTACTCCATTAATCCTGGATGACAACTTGAGCTAAAGCCACGGTAAATGATTTTTCCTGACATTAATTCATTAAGTAGTCTCCACCAAACAGTTGTAACTAAGACTATCTATTTTCATTTTTGTAGCTTGCTTTCCTATGGAACATCTAAATTAAAGAAACATAATACCTTAACTTGAAGACCAACAACATATCCGAGGAAAATTCCAACCGGAATGCCAATCAAATAATAGCAAACTAAATTGACAATTGCAACAGTACCCTGCAAACCGGCCCCAACTGCCACCCCTGCAAAGGTTTAAATACAATGACAGATAAATAATTCAACTCTATATTTTTATGTAATGTACTTAAAGTGTCAAGACATTGTCAATATAAATTTCAGAAGATACGACTTACCTGAGAGAACTGGATATATACTATTCAAAAACACTGAGAAAGTGAGGAGCACTGAGAGATCTGATACAGTGTCCGCCACTTCCTTGTCATTTGTAAAGAAATATGCGAGTTCTCTATGGTACACGAAGCATAAACTAGAGAAGAATACTCCAATCAACAATGAGGTGGCCATCAAGACTTTGATTGAGAATCGCACTGCATTAGCATTCCCCTTGCCAAGTTCATTTGCAACCCTTACACTGCACAAAGAATAGCCAGAGGTACAAGTTAATAAATAATGGCTACAAGATTACAAAATTATCAGGAGCACGCCTGTAATAAAGAGTGACATACCATGCAGCTCCTAGAAAGCCAAGGCATATCATGAATTCCCATCCATTAATGTTAAGGCTGCAAAACTATGACAATGAGCAGCAGATTCTTTGGTGTAGAAAACATAAAGAGATTAATAATTTGAAGAGAATTCTCACCAGATGGAGAAGGCAGATATAGCAACCTCTGCATTATCCATATACCCCGCAATCAAAACTAGAACAGCATTGTACCATAACTCTAAGCTATAAGGATAAAAAGAAAGAAAAAATTTAGAGAATAAAAACCATTATCAGTAAAGGCCTGAGAATTTGTAAATGTTACAATTCGAATAACAAGCACAACGCACACCACATAATTTCAATCATCAAATATATATTTGTGTGTGTGTGTGCATGCACGCATATACTCTTCCTTGTAAACATATTTATCACCAGAATATTGGATTAAGAATAAAGGAAAAGCATGAGCGAATATAAGTATATAACTTAACTCAATAAAAAAACAGAGAGAGAAATAGAACACTTACCAAACCATCAAGCCAGATGACAATGAGAGCTTGACGACAGGGAGAACATCCAAGAAGGCAGCTTTGGAGAATCCTTTCCATGAATGAGGACACCAACCACCAAAGATGTAAATAAACTCCCCAATTACCAGAAACCAAGATGATATAGATAGTGCACTCATCGCACCAGGAAGCCCGAAACTGAAATAAGTAACAAAGAGCCATGACAAAGGTACATGGAGAAGGAATTGGAATACCGAGATCCAGGCAATAAGCTTGTTCTTTAACTGTGCTTGAAGGTACATCTGAATAGTCAAGCTGAAAACAAAATTGTACACGAAGGGAATGAACCAGAGTGATACATATCCTCCCCTTTTTGCTACAGACTCGTCCTGGCCAAGTAGCATGAATATTTGCTTTCCAAATATGAATATTGGGAGCAAGATAGTCAAAGTAATCAAGTCAACAATCCATGACCGTTGCAAGTAGATACCCATCATATGGTATTGTCCTGCTCCAAATGCTTGCCCGCAAAGGGTTTCAGTTGCACTTGACATTCCCAACTGCAAACAGGAAAAATATATATGATATAATATTTAACAGCTTGCAAAGACATTTAAATATTCTCCACTTCCAAGTGCATAGATAACTAATAGAGCTTCATTGATATGAACTCACCAGTATTCCATTTACAAATCGGACTGTGATGGTTTGCACAAGGGCATAGCCAGCAAGATCCAATGCACTTATATGGCCAACAAATGATTGTGTGACCACTATAGTTCCAAATGAACTCACTCTTGATATAATTCCAGGTAATGCAACCCTCCATATATTCTTGGATTCTTTCCAAATTTTTGATTTCAAATCAATTTCTTCTTCTTCTTGAACTTTTGGCACAAGAAGCCTATCTTGCAATCCATTATCCATACTTCTGCAGAGTGTGCCAGAATGATAATCAGAGGGTCACAAAAACATAATCCTCCGGCCAAAAAATATTGATATGAAAAAAGTGCTGCATCGATTGCTTCTATGTTTTGCTAATTAGTTAATACTACAAGTTAGCAACTTCAAGTTGTGTTACATTCTTGAAACGATAAGAGACAGCTACTAAGGCTCTTGTAAAAGCAGATAATTTGCATCAATCTGATATAAGTTCTCGGTAAAACTGAGCAAAGATTTTAGAGACTCATGTGATGTACCAAAGAGAAACTACTGCTATAACAAGAAAAATCCTTTTCTGGAGAAAAACAACATACCACATCACTTACTAAAACCACTAAAAGTAATGAACTAATGTCAAATTCAGCTGCATTTCCTAAAAGTCAATGACACCATGATTGATTAAAAAGTGCAATTCATTATTGGTTCACAACATGCATATCTTCATGGATCCGGATCTAAGATGCACATGCATAGTTTTTTTTTCTTTTCTTTAAATTAACAGAAATATTACCTGCTTTAAAATATTCGGTTCAAATGACCTCAAGTATTAAAGAAACTCAAAACAGGAATAAGGAAAGGCACAATGACAGATATTACCAAAAGGATTTGGTAAAGGTTTATAAAATGATAAAGCTTTATTTTCTTTTACACAAAAAGGTTGCCTGCTCCTATAGTTTTATTCAATAAATAGTAAAAATTAAAGATAAAAAACAACAAACAAGATTCATTTTTCCACAGTGAATGAAGTCATTACCAGCTATTGTATTGAAAGGAAAATGGAGGCATAGACCATAGAACATGATTTGACTCTCAAGAAGTATAAATGAAATAAGAAAACTAGTACTAATCAACTACAAATCATCAAGTATGTTAATGATTAAAGTGGGAACCATGGGTTTGAATTGCCTGTATCAACTTATATACAATTATGTGTGTAGATAAATAGACACAGTGTATAAAAATTGTGAGTCTTGATCATTGACTTAAAAGCTAGCAGTAGCAGCATAAAATATTCATACCCACAACAAAATTCAAACAGGGGTACAAGTTCTTGCATCAAGTTATATAAACAACATGAAGAAATATTAAAAAAAGACAGAGTCAAACATATGCAGACATGCACAAGGGAAAAGGGTCACTTACAATCAAGAAGATAAGAAAGTGGAGTTAGAGTTTGGTTGGAGCAGCTTCAACACAAGACAGGGAAATTGCGATGATAAATATACGGTGGTGTTGTTCTAAGCAAAAATAAATTTAGACAAGAGTCAATAATGGCAGCAGGATCTTTCACTGTAATAACAGCATGGTCATGATAACGTCCACGTTAGTAATCTATGGATACATGTATGTATTTTATATTGATGTTTAAAATTCTTTATGTGAAGGTTGGTTGTTGTAAAGGAGTAGTTTAAATATGAAGAAGAGAAGACACGAGAGAAATGCAAGAGCTACCGATGAGAATGAGATTTTAATTGGCTAGCCCCTGACCTAGCCGGGTAGGTGGATTCTATGGTTGTTATGTTTGACAAGTAGCTGGAACTCACTTTCTTTTCTTAGGAACCAACTCATCTTTCTTTCTTTCTTCGGAATTTTCAAACCACTTTTATCAGGTCGAAATTTTTTAAAAATAGGAATCGTTTTTCAAGCTGCTCATATAAAAAAAAGTAAAGGTTTATTTTTAAGTACAAGTAATTTATTATTTAAAATCAAAATAAGCGAACAAGTAAGAAGTTATCTTCTTTCAAAACAAAAAAAAAAGTAAGAAGTTATCTGAATAAGTTATTTTTTTAAAAAATTGTTTAGAATGTACTTAATATATTTTACATGTGAAACATGTGTAAAAGAACATGGCTCCTTTGGTTCGTAACTTCGAGTATCAGATTTCAAATTCATATGTTTGGTTGAATTTTTTTAATTTTACATCTTAAAGAGGAGTTGGGTATGAGTTGGGGTATAGGAAATCAAATCAAAAAAATTTTATTTTTATTTTTATTTATAAAATTACATGTTAATTTTTTTAAACAAAACATTTAAAATGATGTTATTTAATATTTAATAAATAATAGTGATTTATTTTTTATATTAACTGCATATATTCTTTTATTTATTAAAAAATATATTAAATTAACAAATTCATTTCAGCGTTTAACCAAACACGTGATATCATCCTCATACCACCTTAACCTGATTCCTGATTTCAAACACATATCACTCCATTAACCAAACGATCCTTATGTATGTCTGGTCCGGAGGTGTGTCACGTGTGTGTGTGTATGAGGAGTAATGCTACATGTTCAAAATTAATCCCTTTTTTTTCATATATGGCTTATTTTAATTCATGAGCGTATTTGTATGCACGCGGAGTCTCATATTATTATAAAAAAATTATCAATTACACATGTAACAACTCAACATTTATGATAATTTTTGAGGTATTTAACATTTTTCATAAATTAAAGTTTTTTTTATTAAATAAAAAGGTATGTGATTAATGTGAGTAGATGATTTCGAAGGAAATAAGTACTTATTTTTTGTAAAACTCAGGATCAACCGCATGCCTAATGTAAGCAAAAAATTAATTTTGTACTCAATTAACTTGCTAATAAATATTCTAACTTCCCCAAACTTTCAATTACAGTGAAATATCGTAAATTTAGTGTGAAAAAAAGTATCTTGTACTCCCTAGTGTATGAGTTTGGGCATGTATGATATTATTTAATATTAATTGTTTATATTTCTAATAAATTTGAGAAAACTAGCCCTATCTTCACGTTAAAAGTGGCAAGTGCATGGATCGTGTGATATTGCCTAGTTGTTTACCCGAGTCAATGACTCCCTATAAATAATGGATGACTAGGTTTGACTGGTTGGTGTGTGTTTTTTATTTGTAACTTCACTATTGGGGAAGTATCTCAAATTTTCTTCCACTGACACAGGATCCCCTTATTTATAGCTGAACTCGATTACCATGGATTGCTTATTTGCTTTCACCTGAACAACCAAAATGCCACAATTCATCTCTCTTGCATTTGGGTTCTGCATTATATTTGAATCAGCAAGTTCCGTGGGGCAGCATTTTCTGGCATTATATTTTAATCTTAAGGTGAGTTCAAAAAAGAAACGATTTAGTTTCAAAATTTATCAATATTCTTCTGCACCCCAGTTAGCTGATATGCTGACAAAAGAATTTTAAAATCAGCGCAATAATAAAACCAATTTTCTGGTTGCTTCGATCTCATCTTGTAAATGAACCCTTGAGCAGTACCACTGAATTGAATCTTCCAGGATCGCGTTTGTTATGGACTTGTGAAAATACGAAACCAGAAACTAATAGAAATGCAGAACTTACTACTAAATAACAAAAATTCAAATTTTAAAGGACAGAGAAACTATGCTCAACAAGTTCTTTTATCTCAAGCATCGTTAGAACTATGATGTGTCTCCTCTCCGTATTACTCTAATGGAACTTTAAAGGACAAAGAGACTGTGTGCAACGGTTCTTTTATCTCAAGCATCATTAGAACTATGATTTGTCTCCTCTCCGGATCTCAAGTAGAAGCGCTTGAGACGTTCCGACGCTTTTAGCACCTGCAGAAATTGAAATTTATGCCTTGTCGATTTAAATGAAAAAAGAGCCTACAACAAATCTAAAGCAACCTTGACAATATAAAAGCGAAATTTAAACAATGAAATAGCCCCTTTTAACTTTCAAGTTCTTAAATACTCACTTGTACATCCCAATTTGTTCTCCATGCTAATATGCACAGCGTTGGTGGTGAGCAAAACCGAAACGGAACCGAAAAACTGAACCGAATGGTATAATTTCGGTTCTGTTCTCTTTTTTCTAAAATTTCGGTCAGGACCGAATAGACCGGATTATATATTATTTATTTTTATTATATATATAATATATATTTATATAATATATGTTCGATAAATACAATTTTGTATTAATTGTTATATTATTGATTTATTATTTAGCCTAAATATGAATCTATTTATATTCATATTTCCTTAAAAATTCACCTTATTTAATTTTCAATATTTTTTAAAAAAAACATATGGACCGAACCGAACAGACCAAAATATTTCGTTTTGGTCCGATCCATAATAAAATTTCGGTTCGATTCTAAAAATATTGGCTATTCAGTTCTCGATCTATTCGGTTAGGTCCGATTCTTGACCAAACCGACTTAATGATCAACCCTACACAGTGTCATAAATGAGTAGAGCTCTTATACACCATTTTTGGTGTACACCATTTTTTGTGTGCCACATTATGTTTCACCTTTTTAATTGGTTATATAAGTTAGGTAAAATTTCACAATCTATTAAAATAATAGATTGTGGAATTTTACTTAACTTATATAACCAATTAAAAAAGTGAAACACAGTGTGGCACACCAAAAATGGTGTACAGGATTTGAACACGTCATATATTGACATGCAATCCCACGTATCATTCCAATCCATATGCCCCCGTATGCCCTGTACAATCAAGCTCATAATTAAAATATATTCAGCAATAAGAGGCATTTTGATTTTATTTTGCCTTTATATAGTTGACGCCGTATCTGCTGCTTGCAAGGTGGAATGTAAACAAACCATGTATTTTCAAGAGTATATGTAGTAGTAGGAAATAGAGATAACTATATCTACTCCATTAATCCTGGCCGATAACTTGTCAAAAACCACAGAAATTGGTTTCTGCTTGACATTGATTCATTAATCAGTCTCCACGAAACAGTTTTATTTTTGTAGCTTACTTTTTATACGGAACATATAAATTAAAGAAACATTATACCTTTACTTGAAGACCAACAACAACGTATCCGAGGAAAATTCCAACTGGAAGGCCAATTAAATAATAGCAAACTAAATTGACAATTGCAACAGTACCTTGCAAACCAGCCCCAACCGCCACCCCTGCCAAAGTTTATATACAATGATCAGATATATATATATATATATCTGTTGTTATGTGAGCAGAAATTCATTTCTACACCTTCCTATTATGTATTTAAACATAAAGGGTCAAGGCATTGGCAATGTAAATTACAGAAAATATGGGACTTGCCTGAGAGAACTGGGTATATACTACTTAAAAACACCGAGGAGTACAGAGAGATCTGATACAGTGTCCGCGACTTCCCTGTCATTTGTAAATAATTGTGCGAGCTCTTTATGGAAAGAGAAACATATACTAGAGAAGAATACTCCTATTAGCGACGAAGTGGCGATTAAGACTTTGATAGAAAATCTCACTGCATTAGCATTTCCCTTGCCGAGTTCATTTGCAACCCTTACACTATACAAAGAACATCCAGAGGGAGAAGTTCATAATTAATGCTACAAAATTATCAGGAGTATGCCTGTAATAAAGAGTGACATACCATGCAGCTCCTAAAAAGCCAAGGCATATCATTAATTCCCATGAATTGATGTTGAGGCTGCAAAACTAAGATAATGAGTAGTGGAATCTTAGATGTCCCAAGCATAAATAGAATAATAGACTGAAGAGAACTCTCACCAAATGGAGAAGGCAGCTATAGCAACCTCTGCATTATCCATATCCCCGTAATCAAGACTAGGACAGCATTGTACCATAACTCTAAGTTATAAAGATAAAAAGAGAGAAATAATTAGTGTATACAAACCACTATAGAGTAACTGCAGGAGGATTTGTACTCAAATAATATATTTTATTCAAAATGATCAATATGTAAAATCAAAACAAGTGATTGCTGAGATTTGTGCAGGAACATCCACTTTAAATTTTAAAGAGAAGATTCGAAAACAAATTTATTCTAATTCAGAGGGACACAAGCATAAGGAACACCACATTAATTCTATACAGGTGTAGCATCTTCTTTTACATTACATAGTGGATTCAGAATATTGGAACACATCTTTATTCATATCTTCCTGAGCAAACGGATTTGGCTTTTTTATTACTTATTCTGACTGTAATATGATCATACCTCAAATACATTTGTGTGTGTACATTCTGCCTTGTGAACAAATTTATCATTAGAATATCAGATTAAGCATAAAATTAAAGCATGGGCGAATTTAACTAAACTCAATATATAAAGTGAGAAAAAAAACACATACCAAACCATCAAGCCAGATGACAGTGAGATCTTGACTACAGGAAGAATGTCCAAGAAGGCAGCTTTGGAGAATCCTTTCCATGAATGAAGACACCAACCACCAAAGATGTAAATAAACTCCCCAATTACCAGAAACCAAGATGATATAGACAGTGCACTCATCGCACCAGGAAGCCCGAAACTGAAATAAGTAACAAAGAGCCACGACAAAGGTATATGGAGTATGAATTGGAAAAGTGAGATCCAGGCAATAAGCTTGTTCTTTATCTGTGCTTGAAGGTACATCTGAATAGTTAAGCTAAAAACAAAATTGTACAAAAAGGGAATGAACCAGAGTGATACATATCCTCCACTTTTTTCTATAGACTCTTCTTGCCCAAGTAGAATGAACAATTGCCTTCCAAATATGAATACCGGGAGCAAGATAGTCAAAGTAATCAAATCAACAATCCATGACCTTTGCAAGTAGATACCCATCATATGGTATTGTCCTGCTCCAAATGCTTGCCCACAAAGGGTTTCAGTTGCACTTGACATTCCCAACTGCAAAAACGAACAATAAATAGGATGGAATTTTTATAGGTTACGAAGACGAATAGAAGTTCCCGACTTCCCAGTGCAAAGGTAATTGGGACAGTTTGAGTGATATGAACTCACCAGTATTCCATTTACAAATCGGACTAAGATGGTTTGCACAAGGGCATAGCCAGCAAGATCCCAATGGACTTATATGGCCAATAAATGATTGAGTGATCACTATAGTTCCGAATGAACCCACTCTGGATATAATTCCAGGTAATGCAACCCTCCATATATTCTTGGATTCTTGCCAAACCTTTGATTTTAATTCAGTTACTTTATCTTCTTGAACTTGCGGTACAAGAAGCCTCTCGTGCAGTCCCGTATCCATGCATGCTTCTGCATATTGTGCATGAATGATCATGAGAGCCTCTAAAAGACCATCTTTTTTACATTGTATTTCAATAGCTTTCTATTTCATAATTATTATTTAAAATGTATTGAAACAAAACATTAAAAGTAAACTTAAAAATGAGTACATGTAAAAGACCTGTAAAAGAGATGAAGATAAGATATACTACAAGATATGATGATATGCGGGGAAAAGGCAAAACTCTAGTGGGGTCCTGTGAATTAGCTAAAAAACACTCTAGTGTACTTTACAGCTAAACGACCCATGTATGTTAATGTCTTAATGTTAACGCGGGACTGACAGAGTCTATAAAATTATGCATATATCATCGATCCGAATATATAAATTATGCATATACAACATGTATAATATTTTTGAGGGTCGCGTATATAATTAAACAACATAAGGAAATAAAAATCTTAACACGTACATCACAGAGAGTCAGAACACATCGAGAGAAATAGAGGTCGACTTACAAATCAGGAAGAAAAGAGCACAACAGAGAAATATTGGTATGTAGAAATTAGAATGAATGGACAATGGTTTATATATGGCCTTGTAAGCAAATATAAAAAAAAACGACCAAGACAACTAAAAGAACAAGTCATTAACGGCAACACGATCTACCATAGCGTAATTACATGTCAAAAACTGAAAAATGATAGAGTAATCAAATGTTTAAATTAATTAATTTGTTCCAAATTATTTATCCATCTCTTCGTTTAATACATCTTTTAAATAAATTTTCAATACAATCCTTTAGTTTTATTAACTTTTATTCATATACATATTAAATATTACAAGCTTATAACACGTGCCATAGGATAACTTAGTAAATTGATTTTTTATTTTTATTTTTATTAATATTTAATATAAATTTTATAATATTAAGAATTTATGCTAATATTATATGTTCTCTTATTCTATATAAATTTATTCTATTTAATATATATATATATATATATATATATGTTATAATTTGGACGTGTGTTATACAGTAATAAATATATAATTAGATCTAAAAAGTTAAATGTTAATTAATATAAATATGTATATAGTTAGAGTACATAATATAATATGTAAAATTATATTTAATATTTATTTTTTAGGTCTGTGTCCAATACCAACCTATCAAAGTTTTTAATTATAATAATTTTTTTAATAGGTGTGAAAAGTATATAACAAAAGTACATAATTAGAAGGAATTAAAATAATCCAAGAGATTCATAAATAAATGAACAACATTATAGTAGTATATATCACTGATAATTTTTTTTAATTATGGCCTTTATATGTAGTTTCAAATTTATCAATGTTCTTCGTATCATTTCTGGACAGGTGATACTTCCTCCGTTTTTGTAGTTTTAACTTGTTGCACACGCACACATTTTGACTGTATAGTAAAAATTATTATTTTTAAATTAAAGATTATTTTAATTACTAAATATACCAAAAAAAACTAATAATTCATAAATTAATAATTTTTTCTAATCCTAATTTAAAGAAATATAAAAAATTATCAATATTAATAAGTTAAATAAATAATAAAATTTAAATAAAATTCTATATAAATATATGTTTCCTTTATTACTGTAATTTATAATTCTTCGATATTAGAAATATATTTAAAACATGTTTTATTGTCATTTATTTCCCATATTTTAAACCATGTGATGTATTGTATTTTGTATGTGGGACTGCATAAAAGAATAATTGGTTATTGTGTATGTAAATACAAAGACATGCTATAAAAAGTATGAACACTATACTATTTATTTTTTTGAATGATGAATCATCAGAAGAAGCGGTTCAAATCTAGATTTTAAAATCGTTATTATATTATATCATGTTACTAGGTTGAATTGTGTAACAAATATAATAGTCAATAAAAAAATATTAGAGTTCGTGTTCTCGTTTTCATTCTCTTCCGTATTATAATTTGTATATATTTCCTCGTGTTGATATAAATAATGTAAATTAGTAATAATGAAGTTTTATTCTATTATAGGAACCAAATAAATAAAATAAAGTATCAGGAAATAAAGTTTCCATAAACTATTTGAGTCATCAGTAAATATAGAATTGTAAGAATAGACATGTTTTTTATTTTTTTTTTATTATATAACATCGGGTTATGAGTAAAATATCAGGTTTGGATAATATAATTAATTAATTTTTTGCAAAAGCTAAAAATAATAAATAAATAAATAATATTTGCAAAATAGAATTTAAATAAATATTATTCAAATAGTATAATGATAAAAGATAAGTAAATAAATTTATAATTCAAAAATGAAAGAAACTAAAATTTATTATATATAAAAACACTAAATTATAAGTCATTTATGCTAAAACTTGTAAATGAGGAAATCAGTCGAACGCGTAATAATAACAAATGAGTAATGTTATAAAAAAATATTTTCTAATTTGAAATGGGTCTTGAGTAAAATAAATAGACTTAGAATAAATAAATTTATAAATAATTAATAAAAAGAGTTGGATATGTGTAGATTTGGAACTATGTAAATGCTATTCACCTATTATATATATAAAAGATTAAAAAAATAGCCTTTTCCTCAAAAAACAAGGTTCGGTTTTAAGATCTAAGGATCGGGTTTAATTTATACATATTAATATTATTAAAATTTATTATATTTATTATATATTTATTAATTTTTACTAAAAGAAGGTTTTCTCCAGATTTTTCAAAATGCCCGAATTTATCTGGGCTTGAACCGAAATTTGTATGGATCCGAGCCGAAATCCGAAAAATTCGAATTTCAAACCGGACATAATTTTGATTAAAAATAATAAACCCATTTAAGGTTCTCTGTCAGGCCGAACAGGGCTGAATTTTTTTGAGGTCGAATTTTTCAGAATTTTTTCCCGATCAAATCTCCAATTTTGGATTTTCAAACATCTCTATGAGAAACTAATAAAAAAAGCATACTTTGATAGTTGCTACTATCTTTGACACAAAAAAAATGGCCATTAGCAACAAAAAGAGTACAATAATACGCGTTAGTCGTTGCATATTCTTCTATTTCAAGCATTATTAGAACTTTGACCAGCCTCTTCTTCGGATTTCAAGTAAAAGCGATTTAGACGTTCTGACGCTTTCAACACCTGCAAAATTTGAAATTTACACCAACCTTTTAAATTTATAATGCAAAAGAAGCCTACTGCGATACTACTGCAACCTCGTCATTCTACGACCAAAATTTAAACAATGAAATAGCTTATTTAGTTTTCAAGTTTTTAATGCTTACTTGTACATCCCAATTTGTTCTCCATGTTAATACGCAAAGTGTGATGGTTTGGCATACAACCCCACATATCATTCCAATCCAGACGCCCTGTATAATCAAGCGTATATAATCAGGATATATGCAATATAAGACTGCCTCAGGGCAATATTGAGGAGTCGAGTCAATGCAATAGTAGGTGAATGGTTTATGCTCGATATTGATTTATTTTGGTAGTCTCCACGAAACAATTTTGTTTTTCAAGCTTACTTGCATATGATATAAAGAAACATTATACCTTTACTTTAAGGCCAACAACATATCCCAGGAAAATTCCAACCGGAATGCCGATCAAATAATAGCAAACTAAATTGACAATTGCAACAGTACCCTGCAAGCCGGCCCCAACTGCCACCCCTGCAAAGGTTTAAATACAATAACGATAGGTAAATAATTATATCCTATATTTCTATATAATGTACTTAAAGTGCCAAGAAATTGGCAATGCAAGTTTTAGAAGATATGTTGCTTGCCTGAGAGAACTGGGTATACGCTATTTAAAAACACAGAGACACCGAGGAGTACGGAAAGATCTGATACAGTGTCCGCAACTTTCTTGTCATTTGTAAAGGCTTGTGCGAGTTCTTTATGAAACAAGAAACAGATACTAGAGAAGATTATTCCTATCAGCAATGAAGTAGCAATTAATACTTTGATAGAGAATCGCACTGCATTAGCATTTCCCTTGCCGAGTTCATTTGCAACCCTTACACTGCACAACAAACACCCAGAGGTAGAAGTTAATAAATACATAACAGCTACAGGCCTACAAAATTATAAGTAGTATGCCTGCAACAACGAGTGACATACCATGCAGCTCCTAGAAAGCCAAGACATATCATTAGTTCCCATCCATTAATGTTGAGGCTGCAAAATTAGGACAATCAGTAGCAGATTCGTTCATGTAGCAAATATAAAGAGATAAATAATTTGAAGAGAACTCTCACCAAATGGAGAAAGCTGATATAGCAACCTCTGCATTATCCATATACCCCGCAATCAAGACTAGAATAGCATAGTACCACAACTCTAAACTATTAGGATAAAAAGAGAGAAATATAATTAGTGTATAAAAACCATAATTTTACGAGTGAAGGCAGGAGAATTTTACTACAAAAATCTTTTAAACTGAATTGTGAGCACAATGCACACCAAATTGATCCTTAACAAGGGCAGCATCTTCTTTACTCTACATAGTGGATCAGGAATCATCAAAATATTAGTGTGTGCGTGCATGTGTGCCAATGCATATACTTTGTCTTGTAGAAAAATTTATCACTAGAAAATTGGATCAAGCACAAAACTAAAGCATGAGCGAATATAACTAAACTCAACAAATAAAGTGAGATATAGAACACTTTTTTTTTGCTAAATGAGAAATAGAACACTTACCAAACCATCAATCCAGATGACAATGAGAGCTTGACTAGAGGGAAAATATCTAAGAAGGCAGCTCTGGTAAATCCTTTCCATGAATGAGGACACCAACCACCAAAGATGTAAATAAACTCCCCAATTACCAGAAACCAAGATGATATAGACAGTGCACTCATCGCACCAGGAAGCCCGAAACTGAAATAAGTAACAAAGAGCCACGACAAAGGTATATGGAGTATGAATTGGAAAAATGAGATCCAGGCAATAAGCTTGTTCTTTATCTGTGCTTGAAGGTACATCTGAATAGTTAAGCTAAAAACAAAATTGTACAAAAAGGGAATGAACCAGAGTGATACATATCCTCCACTTTTTGCTATAGACTCTTCTTGCCCAAGTAGAATGAATAATTGCCTTCCAAATATGAATACCGGGAGCAAGATAGTCAAAGTAATCAAATCAACAATCCATGACCTTTGCAAGTAGATACCCATCATATGGTATTGTCCTGCTCCAAATGCTTGCCCACAAAGGGTTTCAGTTGCACTTGACATTCCCAACTGCGAGAAGGAACAATAAATAGTATGCAATCTTTATCATAATCGGCATTTAAAAATTCTCGACTTCCATGTGCAAAGGTAGTTGAACAGTTTTATTGATATGAACTTACCAGTATTCCATTCACAAATCGGACTGTGATGGTTTGCACAAGGGCATAGCCTGCAAGATCCAATGGACTTATATGGCCAATAAATGATTGTGTGACCACTAAAGTTCCAAATGAACCCACCCTTGATATAACTCCTGGTAATGCAACCCTCCATATATTCTTCGATTCTTGCCAAACCTTTGATTTTATTTCAGTTTCTTTTTCTTCTTGAACTTTTGGCACAAGAAGCCTCGCGTGCTGTCCATTATCCATACCTCTGCAGAATTTGGCAGAATGATATATCATGAGAGGGGCACAAAACATGCTTCCCCAAACACAATTTTAATGTGAAAAAAGTGGTGCAGTACGTTTTGCTATTGAAATATAGAAGTTAATAAGTTCCAGTTTTGTTGGAGCAGCTTCAGCTCGGGATGAGGAATGAATGAATGGGATTATAAGCAAAATTACGCAACTAAAAGAACGAGAGCCATTAATGCAAAAGAGATCTAATGCATTGACATGTGGGTGTAGGTTGTTGCAAAGTTTGCAGAAGAAAGAGTTCTTGTAACAGCAAGTCCAATACTATAGGATAAATATCTAGTGTTAATTTGTTATTGGTAGTTCTATAACTTGTTTTATATTTAATTAATTTTTTTAACTTTTACTCTTTTTGATACATCTTTGATTCTATAAATGTAATAAATATTTGATGATATGAAAATATGACTGTTTTCTCTCCACTTCTAATATTACTGATTATGTGACAACGAGTGATGGATCCATTTTTGGTTTATGGAACCGCATTTTTGAATGCATCCAAATATATACTAGTACCCTTTGGAATTAAGTTTTTTAACATATGATGTTATAATATAGCAACATAATCAATTATAGTATTATATTGGGTTTGCTCTAAGAAAGAAACGATTAGGTGGTACGGTAAGTTGAATTATTTTGTTAAGAAACAAATCTTTTCATATCTTTTTGTATCCATGTCAGACCACTTGTGGTCAAAATTTAGAAATTTGGATTGAGGCTGTTCATTTTTTATTTTCACTGTTTTTAATGTAAGATAAATTAATGAACAAGTACTTGTTATTTCATCTTTGATCGCACACACAGTAGAATATTCTTCATTTTTTTAGTCAGATGACTTGAGCTCGGGTATAAAAGATACTCCAAACAAGGATAGAAAAAGTTACAACGACAGATATTACAATTTACAAAAGGATTTGATAAAGCTTATATAAGTTATCAAAATGATTTACAAAAATTTGAAGCGGAGTGTTATCAGTTACAGTAAGTTATGTTTATGAGTTGGAAGTTATTCCCATTTGATTGTTTATATAACAAGTGAAATTAAAAAGAGTTATTTTTATAAGTAAAAGTATAGAATATTGTCTTCCATTACTTATTTTTTACTCTGAAAATCTAACTTTATAAGATGAATATTACTTATTTTAAGGTGGTTTTTGACATTATATTATCAATTTTTATACATTATAAATTATATGTTAACATACAATAAAAAATATGATCAAATATTATTAAGAAAGAAGAAAAACATGATTGAAGAATATGAATACAGCATTAATCAGGAGGTAAAAAATGAAAAAACAAAAAGCAGTAATTAAAAACTGTGAAACAATCTGTCAAAAACACAATAATAAATCACGAGTGATTGTGTGTGCAAGCAACAAAATACTGTATGACTATAAACAAACTGTTAAAGAGAAGGTATAAGAAACGGAGAATGTCTCGAGTCCAGTGCGAAACTGTCTCCTTAAAGTTATTTCGTCTCTCACCGTCTGTTTGAGTCGATAGCCTCCCAGGATAAAACGAGAACACGATGATGCCACGAAGAACAGTACCTTCAGCGAGCTTGAACAGAGCAAAAAAACTATCACCAGGAAGAGGACGACTGTGTTTAGGTTTTAGGACAGAAGATTGACTTATGATCTTGACCTAAGACCGAATAAGATGAATATATAGACTGGGAAAACTTGGGCGCTACACAATTTCCTAAATTACCACGCATTTTTCTTAACTAATCACACTTTAATTAATAAAGGAAATCGGTTGTCAAAATCAATTCGTAATCAATTTCGAATTAATAATAATACTTATTATTAAAACAAAATAACGAATTATTATATTGAGCACAGTGGAAATTTGACAGTAACTTTGATCTGAGTTTACTGTCGAATATTGACAGTAACTTTCTCGACAGCAAGTTTGAGTTTAACAGTTACTTTGATTTCAATAAAACTGGTCCGGATTTATTCGCCCCAAATTTTACTGCATTCGTGTCCGCAAGTCGCCCACGCGTGCGAAGCCACGAATTTGCCCTCGAAATCCCATGATTTGCACTCACTGCGCGCACGTGGGTGGTGGAGCAATACCATACTAACACATCTTAAACACTACATAAGTGTTCTACTATATAAAATCATGGAAAACTCTTTTCCAATTTAATGTGGGATTCAAGTTCTTATTTCTAGATTTACACTTTCAAGATACCAACTTTGGATAATCATATCTCATCCATTCCTTGATCATTTTGAATACTTAAATATGCGTTGGAAAGCTCTCTCGAAGAATAACATACTTCAATCATAACTTGTTGCGCGCACGCACCAAAGAAGCATTCAAACTTATGCTCAAAATGACTTGACAATGTGGGGCTTCTACCCACATTTTCCAACAAAATCAGGTGTGGGTTTGTGATTTCGTCTATATATCATCGCTCTGAATATATAAATTATGCATATATATATATATAAAATTTTGAGTATAAACAATATAAAAAAATAGAAATCTTAACAAGTACATAACATCACAGAGAGTCGGGACATATCGATGTATGTGTGTGTGGACAAGTGTAGATAAATATGCAGAGAGGAGTAGAGATTGACTTACGAATCAGGAAGAAAAGAAACTCTACTCAGAGATCGAGTTTGGTTGGAGCAGCTTCAGCCTTCAGGTTAACGGCAACATGATCTACCACATGCTTGTGATAGCGTAGTGAGTCTATATATAGTACTATATGTTATATGCGGGTAACTTACATATGAATATTTAAAGATCGAATCTGACTTTCTGGTGCGTGTTTTACAGTCTTGCTGATCGAGTTTAAATGCAATAACTTTGTAGTTGGCTACTTGGCTAGGTTAGGTGGACTGAATAACTGATCTAATGGTTCTTGAAAGATTAATGTATTAATGGATTGACCGGTTGGTGTGTATTTTTTTTAACTAAGCTATATGTACTGTACTCGGGGATAAAATTAATCATTATTAATGTTTTGAGCTCAATCAAGGTTTCAGATGAATTTTGCACCAATCAAGGGATCGTTTGACTTATGTAATAAGTAACTTAAAAAATGTATATGAATTCTAACTTATAAGGAGATAAGGCCCTTGTGATACAATTTTGAGTTAAAATAACCCAAATAGCATAATTTAAATAAATAACCCTAGATGACACAGAGAATTCAGGTACCGTTTCCACCTTTACTTAAAATGTGCTGCCACAACTACAAATTGCGTTTTTTTTTATTTTTTCTCCTAACAAAATAATAATAAAAACGTAATTTAAACTTACGTTTTTAGTAACAACCTAAAGTTGTGTTTTAAAGTGTTATTTCGAGCCTTTTTTTAATTATGTCATTTAGGGCGATTTTATTTTAAATTGTGTCAGAAAGGGCAAACACCCACTTATAGGAGCATCTTCACTATGGGGGTTGTTAAGGAGGTTGTGAAGTTTATGGGCATTGCATTCTTGGTTGTGTAGTTATTTGAGTTTAAAGGTTGCCAAGAGTTTGCCTACCAAGATTGTGATAACTTATTGTCAACTTCTTAAACTATTAAAAAGTCATATAAAACATATAAAAGTGTATATTAATCACTTATTTTATATTAAACTAAATATAAAATTAATATAAAATGACTACATGGACAATATTTAAAGTTGCTTAATTGTTGAAATAAAATTTTAATAAATATTGTCAAGAGTGACATGAATGTGAGAGAAAATTAAAAAATAATATATTTAATAATTTGTTATAATTTGATAACTTTCTTAGCAATATTTATTAGAAGATATCCTAATTAACTTATAAGTTCAAGAAAACGCAACTTATTGGCCTGTTTGGCTGGGCTTAAAAATAAGTCCTTTTGGACTTATTTTCGGGTAAAAATTTCATATTTTGATAAATGTTTTTTATACAAGTATTTAATGTATATTTGAGATTCTATAAGTTGCAAAAAAAAGTTAACTTATTTCAGAAAAAAGTTAGGAATCCTAACTTTGTTTTAAAATAAGTTGACTTATTCTGAAAAAAAATATCTAAGAAGGCAGCTTTGGAAAATCCTTTCCATGAATATCTAAGAAGGCAGCTTTGGAAAATCCTTTCCATGAATGAGGACACCAACCACCAAAGATGTAAATAAACTCCCCAATTACCAGAAACCAGGATGATATAGACAGTGCACTCATTGCACCAGAAACCCCGAGACTGAAGTAAGTAACAAAGAGCCACGACAAAGGTACATGGAGTATGAATTGGAAAAGTGAGATCCAGGCAATAAGCTTGTTCGTTATCTGTGCTTGAAGGTACATCTGAATAGTCAAGCTGAAAACAAAATTGTACACGAAGGGAATGAACCAGAGTGATACATATCCTCCGCTTTTTGTTATAGACTCTTCTTGGCCAAGTAGAATGAATAATTGCCTTCCAAATATGAATATCGAGAGCAAGATGGTCAAAGTAATCGAATCAACAATCCATGAACGTTGCAAGTAGATACCCATCATATGGTATTGTCCTGCTCCAAATGCTTGCCCACAAAGGGTTTCACTTGTACTTGACATTCCCAACTGCGAGAAAGAACAATCAATAGTATATAACCTTTAACATAATACAAAGACTTGAGGATATATATTTGACTTCCATGTGCAAAGGTAGTTGAACAGTTTTATTGATATGATTGAACTTACCAGTATTCCATTTACAAATCGGACTGTGATGGTTTGCACAAGGGCATAGCCAGCAAGATCCGATGGACTTATATGGCCAATGAATGATTGTGTGACCACTAAAGTTCCAAATGAACCCACCCTTGATATTACTCCTGGCAATGCAACCCTCCATATATTCTTGGATTCTTGCCAAACCTTTGATTCTATTGCAATTTCTTTTTCTTCTTGAGCTTTTGGCACAAGAAGCCTCTCGTGCAGTCCATTATTCATACCTCTGCAGAGTCTGGCAGAATGATATATCATGAGAGAGGCACAAAACATGCTTTCCCAAACACAATTTAAATGTGAAAAAAATGGTGCAGTATGTTTTGCTATTGAAATATAGAAGTTAACAAGTTCAAGTTTTGTTGGAGTAGCTTCAGCTCGGACTGAGGAATTAATGAATGGGATTATAAGCAAAATTACGCAACTAAAAGAACGAGAGTGATCATAAGTTCTGTGTAGGTTGTTGCAAATTTTGCAGAAGAAAGAAAGATTAGGTGGACTCCAGTGACTTCACGGTGTTCGACTTTTTTTTTTAAGAAACAAATCTACTACAGTAATATTTTTAATTGTATCCCTGTCATAATTAATTTTCCGACCACTACTTTGAGGTCAAAATTTAGAAATTTTGATTAAAGGCTATCCACCTAATATAAGGCATGTTCACTTTCTATTTTAATTGATTTTTATTTAAGATAAATTAATAAGTACTTGTTATTTCATAATTATTTTTTTGAGAAAATGATAATTTATTTTTTAAACATTCATTCTTATAGAATGTGTTGCAGACCTACAATAAATTAATAACCTCAAAACTATTATATTTTATTAACATATTAAAATTATTAATTTATCGAGTTCAAATGTATACTCTCTCTTATGAAAAAAATATTTAATTAAAAGCTAATAATCTATCAAAATTCTACTAGTGTGTAAAGAATAGTAGTATGATATTTAAAATAAATTTTAGTTAGAACATAACAAATTATATTGCAAATTATTTGTAGTATCAACATTTAATTTACTTATGGGGAAACAAGCATTATTCCATATCCCGTAATCTAGATCAAAGATGCACACAAATATTTCATTAGTCTATATATCATCATCGCTCTGAATATAAACGATGTAAATACATATATAAATTTTTGAGGCTCTAGTATAAACAATATGAAGAAATAAAAATCTTAACACGTACTCACATAACATGACAGAGAGTCAGGACAGGACATATCGATGTACGTCTGTGGATGAATATGCAGAGACAAGGAAAGGTTGACTTACAAATCAGGAAGAAAAGAAGCCGGACTCAGAGAGTTTGGTTGAAGCAGCTTCAGTTTAACGGCAACATGAGATAGACTAGTCTTCTATATATAATGGGAGGAATGGGAATATATATTTTATATGCACGTAACGTACGTAAATATTTGAAGAATCTGCTTTTCTACGGGTTTCAAATCCCATTTTAATGTCATTTATTCTACTTTTTTTAATTGACTATATAAATTGATTAGAATTTTACTATTATACTTTTTTAACTGGCTATGCAAATTAACTAGAATTACACTATTTCATTTTTAACTAAATATTAATAAATAGTTATTATTTTATTTATTTTAATATTATTTAATATTTTGCTATATTTATAATTAAAATATAATGAGAATAAGGAACCTAAGATATCTCTTAAGTAATTTTCTAAAATTTTAGTAAAAAAATAATAGTATATTAGTAAAATTTAAAATGAATCCTGATTTTACAAAAATACTCCTCCCATATTTACATATAAAATTCTATATATCTTAGATAACTTATCTAAAATATATCTTACGTTCCCTTATCTCAAATATAATACATTAATATATATTAATAATTTATTCAAAAAGAGTTGCTTGGATTTGCAATTATTGACAATGTCGAATGTGTTAATTGATAATTCAGATCTATTGTGTTTCATGACTTTCATCTTTATGGGAGGAAGTCGTTAGATCATCACTAAAAAAACGGTACTCTCTCCGTCCCCATTTATTTGACGCTTATGAAAAAAATACATATATTAAAAAAGTATTTAATTATATAATTTATTTTTATATATACCCCGAAAAATGTCTTAAATAATGAAATAAATTTAAATATGAGTTGTAAAGTCAAACATGACAAATAAGAGTAAGGGGTAATTTTAAAAAAATAGGTAAAAAAATATATTGAAAAAAGATATGAACAACTATTTTGGGACAAATTTTTTCCACAAGGATCAAGTAAAAGGCGACGGAGTGAATATATTCTAGTGATATAAGAGTATCTTCGAGAGTCTCCTAATAAAATTTTTAAATATAATATAAAATATTAGTATCCTAGTAAATTATCACATTTTTAGGAGTGTTAACTCTAACAATATTCTTTATATTTACTATCTATTTATATTTTATTCATATTTAAATTTCACTAGGATAAAGAAAGAGAAAAATAGGAGAAATAATAAGAAGTAATGAATATTTTATTAATAAATACTTCATAAGTTGAGTCATAAGCAAGTTCTGAAAATTGCTTTTAACCTTTTAAGGAGTCTCCAAGAAGCTCTAAATTGGCCCTTTACTTTTAATTTGTGAACTTATATAAAGAGGCTCCTAGCTATACTGTAAGACATGATGAAGAAACTTTTAATTTGATCCATTCTATTATGTATTCGTTAACTTTTATTTATGTTTGTAGATGCTTCAAGAAAAATTATCAAAATTAAAATAACTGAAATAATATATTTTTAACTTTTCAAAATTCAACTTAATAAAAATTACTTACAAGTTAATTTTAACATTTAGGCTGTTTGGCAAACGGGCCTAGGATCTTAGTCATTAGCTAGCCCAGTAAGCATAACAATATAGGGCCTGTTTGGCAAAACAGAACTTATGGAAATAAGGGCTTATTTCCGGAAAAAAGTAGGGATGTATGTACTTTTTAGAAATAAATCCTTATTTCCAGAAAAAAGTAAGTTCATATTTGGTTTTAAAATTCTAAAACAAATATTTATCTTTAAAAAAAATATAAAAATATATAAAAATAAATAAAAAATAAGATACTTATTTTAAGTTTATGGAACCCCAAACACCCACATAATATCCCACACCCACAAAAAATATTTCAAAGTGGGCATGAGTTCTTGCATCAGAACACAATACTATATATATACAACATAAAGTAAGAAGCAAAAGGTGACAGGTGAATTAAATAATTTAGGTGCAATCTGCAGGTGAATTAAATAATTTAGGTGCAATCTGCATGAAACTTTTTTCTGTGAACTTGTATACTGAATAACAGTTACCGTACTTATAATTATGGGGGTGTTTGGGGAACTTTTTTCCAGAATAAGTCAACTTATTTTAAAACAAAGTTAGAGATTCCTAACTTTTTTCTGAAAAAAGTTAACTTTTTTTTGCAATTTATAGAATCTCAAATATATATTAAATACTTGTATAAAAAACATTTATCAAAATATGAAATTTTTACCCGAAAATAAGTCCAAAAAGACTTATTTTAAGGCAGGCCAAACAGTCCATATATATGTTTCACAATCCGTCAAGCTTACCATTAATATTGATATTGGGAGAGAGGATAGAATGTTCAATAAACACTCAAATGTCGCATAATTTTACATTCAAAATTACAGCATATAAATTGCGTAAAATACAATGAATTATTCTAAGCAAACCACCAACTCTTAACCCCCCACAAAAGATCGTGGCAAACCAAATAAATATATCCCTTAATCCCAGAAACTAGGATACATAAAAGTAAGATCTGTACAGAATTTAGTCTTACCCATAAGAACAACAGAGGAAGTTTCCAGGTAAGCGGGTTGTTTTCCAACTCTTCCACAACTATAACAGCAAAAAAGTAAACTTTCAAACTTCAAGAAATCACATAAAACTCGTCCTTGAAGGGATCAATCAGAAGTATGGGCACTCGAAAAGCAAGCCAACCAAAAATCAACCACCCAAACCAAATTATATACTAACTAATACAAAACCCCTACAACTCAATCTCCCTGGGGGGAAATCAAAAACGGAATACCAAACACAAAGTCATCTTCTTTTTCTCCTTATATATCATTCTCCGTCAGAATCACTTGAACTGGAACTTGAACTGGAGCTGGAACCAGAGCTTGATTTACCAGACTTGGTCATTTTATGTTGAACAGATTCCATCGAATCTTTTGTCGTTTCAACTTCTTTGGGTAGCCTTTCTGCAGTCTCTGAGCTAGCTTCTACCACACCAGATACTTCACTGCTTGATTTAATAGCCTTACTGGAATGCACTTCATTTACCGTTAGGTCCGCTGATTCTATTTCAGAATTTGCAATTGGCAGCTTCTCTATATTAGCTGTAGATACATGCACTATCGCGTCAATAATGTCATCATTAGATCGTGCTTCGTTAACGTGCGCACTGGATAAGATTTCTACTGGATCATGGGATTCAGCAGAGTCTAGATCATCACCATTTAAGCCATGAGGAATAAGTCTGTCAACTGATTCTCCATGCTGTTGTGCAACAGTTGACTGACCGTCTTGAACTAGTTTAGGTTCGATAACTGTTATATCGGCACTCTCAGGAGGAACCAAACCTTCATGCAGCATCTCATGGTGAGAACATTCGCCTACAGTTTCATCTGGAGACGGTTTAGCATTGACCAAATCAAGAGCATAGTGTTTCTCACTATCAGTTCCATCGACCTGATCCATGTCTGATTCAATGTCATCAAGAGAACTCAGTTCAAGCATTGGCATCACAACTTCAGTATCTGCATGCAATGGATTTTGCTGTAGTTCAAGAGCTGACTTTTCATCAATTATCTTAGAAGTAAGCAATGTTAAGTTGGAATTGATCTCAGGCAGAACTGAACCTTCATGCACCATCTCATGTTGAATATACCCATCCAAAGTTTCACATGGAGAGAATTTTGTTTGGACCAAATCCACAGCATTTTGTTTCTCACTTCCTTTTGGATCAACCTGAGACGAGGCTAATCGAATACCATCAAGAGAATGTGCTTCAAGAATTGGCATCCCAATTTCAGTCTTAACATGCAATGGATCTTGGAGAAGTATCTCAGATTCCCCAAGCCCAACATACATTTTCTCTGGCATAGGTTCAGCTTCTTTATAGCCGAAGTCATTATCATGGATTGCTTGCACCTCAACAACCGGAATGCCAGAATTTATTTCTCCTGCATTTGGGTTTTGCATTATATTTGAATCGGCAAGTTCAGCGGCAGTTTCTTCAGGCAGTTGTTTATCATTAGTTTTATCAGAATCCAATAGATCCACAGCATACTGTTTCTCACTTCCATTTGCATCAAGCTGACCCAAGGCTGATCGTATGTCATCAAGCGAACGTGCTTCAAGAACTGGCATCCCAACATTCTTGACATGCAAAGAATCTTGGTGAGGTATCTCAGATTCCCCAAACCCCACATACATTTCCTCTAGCACAGGCTCAGATTCTTTATAGCTGAATTCATTATCATGGATTGCTTGCACCTCACCAACCAGAATGCCAGAATCTGTCTCTCTTGCATTTGGGTTCTGCATTATATTTGAATCGGCAAGTTCTATGGCAGTTTCTTCTGGAAATGGTCTATCATTAGTTCTTTCAGAATCCGATATATTCACAGCTTCCACCTGAACAATTTCTCTAGCAAATGAATCAAGACGCTCACCAAAATTTGTTTCGGATATCTGAAATGCCAAAGCCTCTTCCATATCCTCTTCAGAATTACTTGGCTCCTTCTCGACCCCGGATGCTCTGAAGTTCTGCTCATCACCTAGAGTGACTCCACTATAGTCATCATTGTTTTTGAGATTCTCAAAAGAGTTGCTAACATTGTGCATCATGTTGAAGCTCTCTCCATCAAATTTAATCAAATCTGATCCAAAATCTTGAATGCTAAAGTCACCAACTGTATCCAATTCATGTAGCAATCCTTCATCTATTTCATCAATATCATCTAGATCCTCAACGCTATCCTCCATATTACCAGTAGTAGTATCTGCTTCAATTGGAAATGTGTCATGCTCTAAGACATGAATTCTCTCATTAAATCCAACTCTATCAAGGATGTCATCATCTAAATCTGCTCTAGATGCTTCGATTTCTTTAGCCTCAGGTAGCATGGATGTAGATTCAAAAGTTTTTGGAGGGTTGATATCCTGATGAATGTTATCCAGTTCTTGGTAGTCCAAGTCAATCAATTTGGTCGGCACCTGGTTAAAATCATATTGGTCTTAGTTTATGTTACTACAACGCTTAACAAAATCTTTTTTCTTAAAAATAATAAAGAGTTGTATAGTAACCATATAAAATTAGTACGATTAACATATGTACTGTGGATGCGCTTGATAAACCATTGTTATAAATCAAATAACAACAAACGATAACTTTGCAATAAAGATACAAGAACAATAATAATAAAGATACAAAAACAATAATGTACGTATATGTGCTGAAGATGCTAGAATTATAAATAGATCAAATAGAAATAGTACTACTAGTGCTTTGGTTACATGTCGCGACTCAGAAGAAGCTAAAGAAAACCCAACTTTTAGTTTGCATATTACACTCGATCATTTGACACTTGTAAAAAAAACTATTCATGTAACATAAAAAGGTGAAGCTTGTTTAACAAAATTTGGGATAAAGCACGGAATATATAAATAGGAGAGGAGAGTTTAAACATGCATCAACTGTTTGCTATCTTCTCATTAAGTGTGACCTAGTATCAAGTAGCAATAAATTGCTGATCAAACAAGCCGCTCTTTACAAAGAATGCACCTCACTCTTATATACTACTATCCATGCTCGATTTAATCACTATAAAAACTACATAATGATCAATACCATGCCTATGTCTGAAAACAAGTCGACATAAGTTACTATATATCAACAGAACACTCGATAGCTAACCAGGATATGAGCATATCACATTACCACATATTGGAAAATCTGGCCAAAAGCATAATGTATAAGATTGATGGAATTCAGCAAGTGCGATGCATATATTGCAGAAGAATTATTGTTGACATTAGAATGCTTTTGTTACAGTAACAAGTAACCCACGGAAAAAAATGAGGCAAACTATCAGCATGTAATTAATAAACCAAAAAATAACAACTTACCTGAAGTCCTTCAGGATTCCTTGGGGATGGTTCATTTACAGATTGATCTGGCAAAGGCAAACCGTTTTCAGACTGTATCATGTGTTTTTCTGAAGGAGTTTGATGATGTGTAACAACCAACTCTTCATCTACTTTGTCAACAGGATTATTGATAGTTTCTTGATTATTGACTTCATAATCTTTCTGGGTAAATGAAATCATTCTTGGAACCAAACTTGGTGGTGAACTGGTTTTACCCTTTTCCATGTGCAAATCAGAATCTACGGAGGAAAAAGAGATGTTTTTATCAAGTGATCTGGGGGTTGCATCATAAACCGACTCCTTGTGTTGAGTATCATCCACTAATTTTCTGGTGATTTCAGTATCTGATATTTCCATTGATGGTTGATGTAAAATGGTAAAATCTTCATTGGAGTTGCCTCTCAATGGTTCTGATATTAACAATAGTTCGTCTTCATTCTCTGCATATATCTCTCCATTCACTTCGGAAATTGGTGACGAACTCTGAGATTTTAATTCTAAAGCGTCTGTATTCAGATGAACTTCATTTGTGTTGGGTTCCATAAAAGTAGCTGCAGTAGTTGTCGCAAAAAAGCTTGACATGTCTTGACAATCTTCCACATCTAACAATTGGACTTCATATTCATCTTTTACATCATCTCTCTTTAGTGAGTCCTCATCTTCAGACGAATCACTTCCATGTCCAACATGTTCAGAAGGATGCTCGGGGATGGAACTAAGTTCTGGTTCTGCTATAGAAATTAACTCTGTTTCATTCACTAATTTTTCCTCACTGAGCCTTTTATGTTCCAAATCTTCCTCAATGTGTTCCAAATCTTCTTCAATGGGATTCTCATCTACCAAATCTTCATCGGAAGTGATTGACTCCGTTCCAGGCACAGAACTTGCCTTAGACTCACTAAGGTCACTTGATTGTCTATGAAAAGAAGTATAGCTCGTTCCTTCTGAAGTCATCCGCTCTGGAATAAAATAAGGTTTGAATTTGCTTTCATGTCTCGAAGTTCCAAATAATGAAGGACCAACATTAAAAGTTTCATTCCTACGAAAGACGGGCTCCTTTGATTGAAGTGTCATCACATCTTGTTGAAAATCATCACCCATCAGATCAGGTTTCTCTTCGCTAGAGTCGTAAGGAAGATCAAAAGGGTTTCTCCTCTGTGACATAATTGATGGAGCAGAACCAGGAATAGGGGGCAATCCCATGTCATCATCATAAGGAAGATCAAAGGGGTTGCGCCTTGCTGTTGAAATGTGTGCAATACTGAAAGGAAGATCAGCACTATCAAAGTCTATTAAATTTCTCTCTGTCATCATCTTCATGCTTTTCCGCAATCTTCGTCTTGCAATGAGACTCTCCAAACGCTTGTTCCTTTCCAGCTCAGAAGTCCCCAAATCCATAAGATTCTTTTGGTCAACCTCTGTCCATCTGATGGCGGATTTATCCTCATCGATATTATCTGCATGCCCCTCTTGTTCTTCCTCATCATCTACAACTTCTAAATCATCTTCATGGTTCTCAATATCACCATCTAACTCATTGTTCTCGTCAGATGATGATTCTGAAGAACATTCTGATGTGCCATCGGATCCCTCAATGGACGCACGAGCAAGTTGAGGAACATCTGTATCTAAAAGAGGGTGGAGCTCATCAAGCAATGGTATTATATCTGCCATTGAAGCATCCGGAGAGGAACTCTCATCCCCATCTGACTCAGAACCTGATTCATCATCACCATCCTCATCATCCTCGTCATTTTCCTCATCCTCATGTTTCCTGGGCGAACCTAGTGGAGATGACCGATCCACTGTCTCGGCACCAACATAAGCCTCGAATAACTTAGCATTTTCATATTCATCAACAGCACGTTGAACCGGAGTGTATACGTTCTCCAGAACTTCACCATCATCTTCCCTCATTTCATTTTTATGTACAAATACCACATCGCACGAGTGACTCTCTCCACGAGTTTCCCACTTCTCAAACTGAAACTCACTAGAATTCTCCACTATTAACGGTGCACTTTCAGCTAAACCATCACGTTTACCAACATCGCCAAAATCATTCGCAGTTGAGCTTACTTCTTCAACCGAATTATCCATATCATTTCTACTCTCAGTATATCTTTCAATCCTATAGCTCCCATCTCTCTCTACAACAGTATGATCCAACCCACCCCCAGTTCGAAGAGACACAATCTCATGATTAATCTCTTCTTTTTCAATTTCAGGTATATTAGGCTGCCCAAAACTTAACAAAGTTCCAAGCAAAACAGCAGTGGAAACAAGAACAGGGGAAGCAGAAACCAAAAAAGAAAACATAAATGGAAAAGATCTGTGCATAAAAAACAAAAAAAGCACCATACCCACAATGATTGGATGCTTACAAACTGATCTATAACATGTTCTAACAGTAAAGATCACATCTTTTTTAACTTGTACAGCATCCATACCTCTCACACCAAATTATAAGCTTCTTGTGCTTAATCTATACAGTAAATTAGCAAGAAAAACAAACCCCACTTGCTTAATCAAACTATATTTCAAGAAAACTAAAAAGGACACCAATCTAGATCAAATCAAGTAAAACCCAGCCCAAGATAAATGAACTATGAAGTAAAAGAAATGTAAATATAGAGAAAAAAGTGTATATTACCAGGTTGAAGCATAAAAAGAATAGATTAGTGAATGAAATATTTTAGAGGGAACCCACTCTATTCATATAATTTTTGTAACAACGACCAGAGAGACAGACAGCTATGAAATGTAAACATACGTTTATTTTCAGGCATTGAATTGGTTAGTGATAGCAACATGGTGGGGGCGTGGGGCGGTACCGAAAGATATAATGTATGTATATATGTGTGTATAGTACAGTCTATAAAGGAAGATAAAGTTCATTTTCTTGCCTTTTTCTTTATCGAAAGAGAATGGCACCTAGCGTTTGCATATTTAATTTCAACTTATTATGTTATAAAACTAACGACTGTTTGAAATAACAACTAACAAAACCACGTAAACGGGAGTTGTGTTTTTTTTCCTGCGTGCACATTGTGTTATACATACACTGATATTTGAGATTTGAGATAGTGGAACGATGATAAAAATTATGTGCGGTTAAACCTGAGAAATTGTAACACAATTATTTTAAGATCAAAATTATTGAACTAACTCGAACTTCTTATTATATTTTATTGTATATTGTGTATTTAGTGTTTTTGAAGGACTTTGGGTATATAGTTTTGTATGTTAAACTTCATATTAATCGACCGTATTAACAAATGAGAGTCGACCCTCATTTACTCTCTTCTATCTCTTCTTTTCCCTTTTTATCCTTCTTCATCTCTTTCTCATCTTTCTTACTCTAGCCGCTGCTCTCTTCCCTTTAGCTTCTCTTTGTTTTTCTCTACCGATTACTTTATCATGCTATCACATCTTTTCACTCCATCATCTCCTGACTCTTCAGATTCAGAGATTGACTTGTCTTTTTCAAAGTGTTCTGCTCTGGATCGGTGGGGGTCGTCCTCAGTTACTGAGTTTAACTTAGATTCAAAACATGGTCTGGCTACTGGGACATGATCTTCCCATGTTTTAGTATGCGACGAGCGGGTGATCATAGACCTAGGGTTTCGCTCTCGCTCTGGTGTTGGTTCATCTATTGAGATTATGAGATTGTTCAAGTTGTCTTCTCCCTTTAAACGAATTGTGGATGGCAATGGATTCATCTTCTTTAACAATGAGGTAAACGTTTTGAACCACTCTCAACATGTTTCTCACTTAGACACTTATACTAGAGTCCTTGCTGCACGAGATGTTGCTATTGACGATACTCAAACCTTGCTTTTGAATGAGTTAGTTTTGATTGGGTTTATTATTGGGGCTTCCCCACCTTCTGAAATTGTGACTATGTTTGCCATGAATTGGTGGACTAATAATGGTCTTAGAAAAGTTGTTTTTTCCAGCTCCCATTGTAAGTCTAGAATCTTGATGATGGACAATCTTGTTTTCCATGGTTGTGTGCATATCCTGAGACTTTGGTTGGAAACCTTAAACTTTAACCCTGTTTTAAGCTTGACTCAATTTGTTTGGTTAACCATGTCTAATGTGCCTAGTCGGTATTTCAACATGGATGGTCTTACTTTTCTCGTTAGTCCACTTGGGAAAACGATTGCTCTGTTCCCCAATGATCCTGCTAAAGAACCTCAAGTTGCTAGGTTGTTGGTTGAGCTTGGCTCAGGGTCAAGACCAACGAGAATTTGGGTTCCTCTGCATAACGACATTGGTGAGCTTCTTGCTGAAATTCATGTTGCTTTAACTACTGAGTCTTTTCAAAGTTACAATGAGTACATGATTTTGCCCGTCAAGATGGCGCACATTTCACTGGACAACGCACAGTGCCCTGCTTAGTGGTTGGTCAAGAGAATACTGTTAATATAATTGGATATTGGGACAAGAAAGTTGATGCAAGAAACCAAGCATAGAATCAAGAGATGGGAACATGGAACCAGGGATCTAGTGATGGCTCTGATCAGGATATTAGATCGAAGACCAGTGTTGCCAGACCACATGATCAAGGAGCTTAGCTCTATGTCCATTCAAGTGTTGGTTGGTTAAGTTTATTTTTAAGTTGTTTAACGTTGATTTGTAAGCATTCGGACCCTTAACTTGAATTTAAGAACTTTGAGATGAGCTTTATAGCTCGTTTCGTGACCTTCTCTGTGGATACATAGAGTTTAGGCATTCTTTTGCCTAATATTTGTAAAATATATAAAATTTAGCTAAAAATGGACTTTGGGTGACTTTAGAGCAGAGACCGGTCTACTGCATGTTCAAAGTTTTATCTAAATTATAAATTGAATTGAATAAAAAGATCATCCTTTAGTTTTATTTGACATTCATTGTTTGATTGTATTTAAAAATTATACGTGCTAAGCACCACAATATAATACGGAGTATGAATTTGACTTGTTTGTGAAATTAAAAGTTCAGTTAAAGGTTATACAGTTTTATGTTTATATAAGAAAAATATAATATAAGAAATATTGGTTGAGTTAAATGTTGATATATAATAAAATATCCTAAATTTATAGTATTACTTTTAGAAAACACACACGTGGATTGCTAGATTGCTGTTATTACCTCTCTGGTCTCTCTAGTAGTTGAAATGTAAAATACTTATTTCAAAAGCAGCATTCTAGATGACAAAGACGAGCTTATTCTAAGCCTACTTTTAGATAAAGTTTAACAAATTACCCTGGTCACATGATCTTTCAATTATATGATTTGGATGCTAAATTGCTAATCACGTCTATAATACTGTACCAACATTTGATTTGTTAGCATGGAGTGCTCTTCTATATCATAAAAACAATCATTCTCAACTCACCAAACTTTAAGAATTTACATCTACTTCCGTTTTACTTTCTGCACAAACTTTACCATATCCATATTCAGTAACAAATGGTCAATATATAATTCAAAAACCTGCAAACCTTTTGCATGTTTTTTTATAAGATTAAACTGCTTACATTAACACCTTAACGTACCTTGTTCTCCGATATCACACTAGCATTTAAAATCAGATTGGATTATCTATTTTGAAACATCTAACAGTATCTGAGTAACGATGACTATGGTAGATGACGCTGTTTAGGTATCCCCTTGTCGGCAGCATCTATTTCAAGATTTGCAACATTCTTAGTGTGTAATATCCATAATTTATTTATTTAGATATTAGTAATAATAATTAGAATTTGTAAAGATTATTTTCTTTAACCATAATATTTATTATGTTGAATTTGATTAGAAATAGAATTTGTAATAAAATAGATTAATAAAAAAAAAAAGGATTAAAATTAGATAGAGATTAGGAATTAAAATTGGATTAGAATAACGGGCTTTCGAATATTGGTATTTGAATCGTAGGTTTTGTTGTAGGGTTTTAAAACTCTATATATAGATTAAGATCTCCTCATTTTTTCATATTATTTTCTAGTCACCAAGACTAAACAGATGTAAATCTATCTCAATACACAAATCCTTATTCTTTTTCTTCATCTTTGTTTGTAAAATTCGTAGGATTATTCATAAACAAATCAGTTGTCTTGTAAAATTCGTAATAAATTCATCGTAAGTCGGAATTCATTGATTCTGGACTTTTTAGAGAGATCTTTTCGTTATCTACGATTGTCGTGTTTTAAGTTTTTCCAGAAAACATCGTTTAAAGGATCAAAAAGGTAAAATACAGATCTGGGCAGAATTGGAGTTACGAAGAAGTTCGACGTTTGAGACATTTGAGATGTGATATTTTCGATTGGGTGTTAAGGATTATTTTATTCAGTATATATACAAGACCCATGTATACACAACCGTGAGTTTTTTTAAACCTTAAAGTGGAGTCCGCGTAAGAAAGAAATACAGAGACGCTATTTGGTACCTTAGACGCATTAAATTGTCTTGATCAAGAAGAACAGATCGTGAACCAGAAATTTTGTGGGTCTATGCAGTTTTCGTTAGTGTCTGAGATTGCTATTTCGAGGTACGGATTTCGTCCCCTTTCTCTTCAGCGCTACTCTTTTTAGGATTAGTTATATTTAATTCGTTCTGTTCATAAATCTGTTCCTTCCATTATTATTCGTTTTAACTGTTTTGATTCTCCGAAAGTTATTTTAAAGTCTGTTTCGAAATATTTAAATATTTGTCTCTGCGATTTTCGAAAATTATGTATGTTACATATCTGCGTAGAATATTTGAAATATCTGTTCAGGTGATTTTAAAATTGTGAAAATTATTTTATTTGAACCCTTAGAGTGATATAGGGTATACCGTGTTAACCAACTGTAGGGGTACTACAGCCATGTCATTGCGGCACCAGTGGCATGACACTTCCGTGACAGTGTGATTAGTCACGGCGTATCATTCTGATAGCTCAGGTGGTGAGCTTTGCGCATTTTGATATTTGTTTGAGGATACGTGAGTGCACCCAGATTTGATTTGATTTGTGATTTGATATTTAACGGTGACGTTGTATATGCCGTACACGTTGTCCGGTTTGTTGCACGCATTAGGTACCCTATAATGTGTGTATCTGTTATCTGTTTTGTATCTGTATGAAATATCCTAACCCTCTTTGCTTTAGCCTTGTCTTTAAAAATTAAAGATTATTTATTATTATCAAATTATTTATCTTGCTTCTTGTTTTATAAACTGTATTTCAATCCGTACTGGGCATTTGGCTCATGCCGTATTCTTTCTTCTGACAGGTACTTAGGGGCATCTCGGGCTGTGTGATGGAGAGTTACCCTTATTCCACTTATTAGGGCGTTTGAGCTTTCCGTAATATTTAGACATCATTTATTATTAGAGTTTTTGAATTATTTTGGAGGTTTTAATATTAGTTTGGAGATTAGTTGGACCTATTTGATTATTAAATTGGTGGATTTTAGTATTTCATATGCAGGTTTTTGATTTGATAAGTAACCCCTCGTCTCATTTTGAGAAGGGGGTGTTACATGGTGCTTTGAGATTCGATTCCAGTTTTTTCATCAATGCTGTCCAGGTGTGACAACATTCCATCATGTAAGTGAGACTCATGAAGCTCATCATCAGAGGACTCAGATTCACCATCAGTCAAAGAATGTTCATGCAGTAATCCAGGTATGTCAGATGGATGGGGACATCCAAACTTAAAGTCACACATCTTCTTATCTTTCATCCTTCATTCTTTGTGCATAGATTTTATAGTCATAATGAATAATGATAGAAACAAAGCAGAAAGTAGTAATCTGAGAAATTATTGGCCATGCAAAACAGAGCCTTCTAAATGATACGGGCTTCATGTAAATTAATCTGCTGTAGTTTTTCATTGTTTACCAGTACATCAGTTACATGTGTTTTCTTTACATGGAACAACATTATGCAAATCAACCCACATTGCGGGACAAGTTCAACGTAAGCCTGCGATAATAAGTTGTTGTCTATTGTACTCCGGTTCCTTCTGCAGTTTAGTTTTCATGCACTTTGTTCTCATCTTCGTTGAGCTCAATTCTTGATTTCTCTGAAACAATCTGCCCGACCTTCACGTACTTCTCCATAAATTTATATTCCCAGTCTTGCAAAACTTCAAGCTCATCAGGACTTAGACCATGTATGTTACCTGTTAGATCTTTAGACTCGAATGACATGAGAGCCAAAGCTCGGCTTGCGTCTCTACCAGCAAACAGTGCATATGGCCCACCAGGACCGTAGAACATCCTGTAATTAGGTCGAAATGTAAGATACAATAGAATGTGGATCTATGATACATATCTACGAGAGACCTAATTCAACAAGTGCAACCATCAGTCACATTCAACAACATACAAGACCATTTTAGAAAGTGATAGTAAAAAAACCAATTCCCGTTCACTCAGATTAATGTCAAACATCAACAAGTTCTGTGTTAGTTTTGATAAATCCAGATGTTTAAAAATATTATATAATAATATCCAATTGTTTTAGTTTGATACACTAGAGCTATAGAACCAATACGAACGAATATCCCCTACAATCCACTCCATTTGTTGAAATTCTGTGCTATTTCCGCCTAAATCTGTTCCAAAGCATCAGCATCTTTTAGTAAAATATTCTTGAACACTTTCGGAATTACCACTTCCCAAAGAGCAAGAAATCTAGCCACTACATTTGCCACAGGGGTACTAGTGGTGAATGAAAATAAAAGTGATCTTTTAGGTAATGTTTTAGGTTTCCTATTCCCTACACAAGTCCCGGACCCCCCACATATTGCTTTTTCACTTGATATTTGAGATCATTAGATAGTTTATATATAGGTATTTGATATTGAGCTTTTCCTTGGAATAATTGGGACTCAACCACCCAAGTTATTGTTATGTGTTTGTTTTAGTTAATTTAATCACATTGTCATCATTTATTGTTTATTTTCGTTTGTTGTCCTACATCAGGTAGGATTGTTAACAACATAACAAGGAGTTTTCTGTATAGAACAACTCAAGAAGTCTACTAACTGAAGTAAGTTTGGGGCCTAAAAAAGAGCTAAAGCCATGGGCGTTTTTACTAGCTAACCTCATGGTAGAATTGTTATGCCAGAATTCTCTGTAAAATAAGATGCTTTATTGTTTCTGTTTCTGCTTTTGTAAATGGTGTATCCACCTGCTTCTTTTGTATTTGCAGCACATTGGATGCACTCTGTTTATAATTTATAATTCTTTTGTATTCGCAACCTTTTGCATTTCACTCGACCCAGTCAAGCATAAGCTAGTTAATGAGGTTTTCTCTAACTGGTAAATTGTTTCAAGATAACTCTAAAACATAGTTATACAACAATTACATCCAACTAACCAAAACTAGCTAGTAACAAATCAACAAGAATCTTCAAATACAAAATCAAGCTAGAAAAAAAAAACTTGCACACATAAATAGAGCATTAGAGCATGAGCATACCTGGAGCGAGAAACATCATAGACTTGACCTTTAATAGCCATCAACAAGGGCTTGTTTGGATCAGAGCCATCATAAGCCTTCAATTCATCCACAGTAACATCGCCTAGCTGAACAGGCTCACGGAGAACATAATCGTTGGTGCGTTTGACAGCCATGTAATCATCGGCGGCAACGAACATGCCGCAGACGACTTTGTAAACAACGTACATGAGTGCAAGAATTGTGAAAAAAGCCGGCGGAGATAAGCCGGTGTAGTAGGTAATTGTATCCATCGCCGTTGCGTAAAACCCCATTTCTTGTCGCAGTGTGAATGGAGAGAGAGAGAGAGAGAGAGAGAGAGAGAGAGGGTATTGAAGAGCTAGGAGAGAGATATGAAGGCTTGGTTAGGTGGGCTTTTTTTTGTGTGTATTTTTGTTTACATCGTTCGCCTGACGAGATTATTACACAACTAATTTCATTGCGCACAGGCCGACAGGCCCAACGAATATTCAAATTTAAATAGATACAGTAATATTTAAAAATATTTTATATAATTTTAATTACTTTAGTATGAATAAATAAATTAGAGATAGATTTTGATTAGTTAAATATTTTGAAATTTGAACTGAATAATAATTTTAATTTGATTATTAATTGAAATAATTTAAATTTTATATTTGAAAATAGAATTTATCTATTCAAAATTTGAATAACTAAAATATTCATGGTTTGATATTCGAATAGTCATCCCTAATTTATTAGTAAAATATATGTTGTAATATATTGACATGTAAGACTAAAATATTACTAATTTTCTCACTTAAAATTTTAACATTCTCACATGATCGTGATATTATATGTGATTATTTGAATTAAATTTTAATTTTAATTTTATAAAATTAAATTTTAATTTTATAAAATTAAATTAAATTTTAAATTTATATCATACATAAATTTATAATATATTGACTCAATTAAGGTTTCGTTTAAAATTATTTTTGAAAATTATTGTGCTGTGGAAAAAAACCGATAAAAGAAGTGTAGTCAGAAAAATTAGATGATTGTTTAGTAATTTTTTATGCGTGCATGTTTTGAAATATCATATATGAAGATAATGTTTTTATAAAATTTGACGATTAAACTTATAGTTATTTATTATAAAAATTGATTAGAAATATCTAAAAACATAAGGGAATATATTTTCTTTAAAAGTAATTTTTACAACGAAGACATTTTTTACATATATTAGTTTTTGAATTTTATCTAGTCACTATTTGATTACTTTTGCTTTGGCTGTTGCAATCCTAAACACGGCCTAACAACAAGTTCAAACATTTTCTGCTCCAACAATTTGTTAAAATGTTGGGATATATATCTCATTCCTTATTTTTAAAGATGTTCTAATCATTTCTTATTTAATTTTTATTAATAAAAAATTATTTTATCCCTGTTTCACACTGCTTTTCCTTCTTTCTTTCCTTTTTGTCAAATATATATATATATATATATATATATATATATATATATATATATTGAAAAAATATATTATTATTTTAATAACAAAGAACGAGGATAATGAATATATATATAAGTAATTCTATAAATTATTAGGATATGATGTTTTATAATATTTGTAAGGAATCTACTAAAAAGCGGTTGGACTTGCTCTAAGACATATTTATAATTTAAACTCATAAATTTAACATTAATTGACTAATTAATCATTCAATATTTTAATTTTAATAATATAAATATTTTTAAATTAAATTTTAAACTTGTGTAAAACAAATAAAAAATACCCCTTAAATGTATTCATATATAAATATGAGTTGGTAAAATAAGGGGTTTTATATCATTGTGACCACTCGTTACACTTGAAAATCTCATTTAAACCACTCTTTAAAATGAAGACTCGTTTAAAACACTTGACTGGAGATATATATCACACCGTTAATCTCTCCGTTAAATTTGGATGGAAAAGTGACATGGCATCCACGTCACGTCCATGTCAAGCCTAATTACAGTCATTCTAAACATTACAATCACTCTAAACACATTTGAACATGCAACAGTGTATTGTGAAATTTGTGAGAAATTATAAGTGTTATTTACTTTGAGAAAAAAACAGAAGATGTGTGGCACAACAGAGCAGGGTCATGCCATCAGGCTTTCAGCTTCTTCAGAAAATGTTTCTTTAGCCACGTTAACTCGTTAATTATTTTACATACATTAATATTGTCTCATTTTTGAAGCAATAAAAATATAAAATCATATGGAGGCAGGTTCAACACAAATTCTGCATATGCTTCAGGCAAACTCATAGCACGCAATGCATCTTCTACATATATTAGCCGCAATGGTACATCTTGGTTTTCTGATACTCCATTTACTTTACTCATTTTTTCTGCACTTGAAGATTTTTTAGATGCATTCACAGGTCACACCAGTACACTCACTCGAGCATTCACAGTCATCTACCATGAATTCCACCACGTCGAGAACATGACTGTGATAAAGTTCTCTGAGTTGATTCCTATATAATTCTCTAGTAATGCAAACCTGCTCTCGTCGGTCAATATAAGCTTGCAACAATTCGCCAACAATGCAAGATTTGCAATTTGATGAATTATGTATAATAACAGTAAAAATAAAACAGAACTTAAAATACCAAAAGATAGTTGGTGTCATTCATGAGAGAATAAAAGTCTGATAATCTGAGTACATTGTAGAGGCATAACAAAAGATAATTAACATAATCTCATTCCAACATAAAACTCATAAAATATTAAATATAATAATCATCATCTAAATTCACTGGTGTTTCATGAGTGGTATTAGTCATTGTATCAACTAATCTAGCCCTCAGATCAATGCTAGCTAACCTTCCACTCCTTTTTGGGACCTGCCTTGTTGCACTTGTTGAAGTTGAAGGAGGATGAGGTTGACTTGCAGATAGTCTTGGTCTTGTTGCAGAGGACCTTGTTGCAGGTGGTGTGGTTGAAGAAGAACCGAATTCATGGGAGCTTGATCATATAAAAGCCTCAATCCATTTGCGATATTATGACCATCATTCTTAAAGTGAACTAAACACTCAGTGCTATAACCATATTTTTGGGCAAATTCATCTAAATCTCTAAACGACAACAAATCAGTATCAATTTTTTTTATAATATCAATATATCCTCCAATATATCTAGGATTTCTTGCATCAGATGTAAAATTCCCATGGTGGTGAAGCTCTATATTCATCAACATATTGCTACATGCATTAAACATATAAGTAAACACACACACATATATAGATACTAAACGAAAAAGAAGAAGAAAAAAGTCATTATTTACAAGATTGATCAAGATGATTACCTTATTCGACTATGCTAGATAGCGGTGCTTGTTCTTCAACGTAGATCAAGGTCGATTCATTTCCACCCAGTAAGTCGATTGTAATGTTTAGAGTGACTGTAATTAGTATTTTTTTTACTCTTCCCAATTATATCGAGGTTTATTTAGGGTTTTATATGCTAGGTGCCACGTAGGCTTGACATGGATGTGACGTGGATGTCATGTCACTTTTCCATCCAAATTTAACGGAGAGATTAACGGTGTGATATATATCTCCAGTTAAGTGTTTTAAATGAGTCCTCATTTTAAAGAGTGGTTTAAATGAGATTTTCAAGTGTAACGAGTGGCCACAGTGATATAAAACCCGTAAAATAAGTAGGCAAGCGCGCGGTGGAAGCAACGCCACGAGGCCGGAGCTTACGGCGACCCTCCTCCCTCTGTATATCAAACAGACAAAACCAATCCAACACAAAAACAGAACAAAAGAATGGATTATTACAGAGTACCGGGTGTTACGAAGAGCGCCACAAAATCAGAAATCAAAGACGCATTCAGAAAACTCGCCATCAAATTCCACCCAGACAAACACACCGCCACTCTCAAATTCAAACAACTCTCCGAAGCTTATGATGTTCTCAGTGACGATCGTAAACGCGCCGACTATAATTTGCGTGAATCCACGGATACGGGTATTCAAGTAGCAACTACACCGGTTGGGGTTATAATACCGGGTATTCCAATAATAATAATGGGTTTGGTTTTAAGTTGCAGACATTTGCTCATTATCTTACTACCCGTGACTTCCTTCTCCATGCTACTTTTATCGGGTATGTTACATCTTTTAATACTCATTTTTATTTTTATATACACACTGATTTAATTACCCTGTTTTTTTTTTCTTATAGGTGTAGTTTTTTTTATCAGGGTTATTGAGTTGGCAATATGTTTGGACTAAGATCAGTATCATTATGTCGACAGAACAAATTTGCGTTTGTAGCTAAATTAACCGCTGATTTTGAACGATCTGGTACCGTTTGCGGGCTTGGGCTTGGGTTTTACGGTTTAGCTTAATAATAATAATAATAATAAATAGGCTAGATAATTTAAATTTTTTGTATAATACATCAGAGCTCGTTAGAGTGTCCACAATGCTTCGGAAGACCTATAAAATTTGACTTGTTTTGCAAGAATCCCTGCCCTAATGAAATCCTACTGGTCAAGTATTCTGTTTAGACTTGCTATTATTATTTTTTAGTATCTGCTTCTGCATTCGTGTGCATACAGAGCAAAGACCCATGGATTATTACAAGCTGTTGGGTGTTGACAATAACGCCACTAAATCTGAAATTAAAGACGCTTTTAGAAAACTAGCTGTGAAATACCACCCGATAAGCATGTTGCTTCTTCTAAATACCTAGCAGACAGAGCCGCAATCCTATTCAAGCAAATTTCTGTAGCCTACGACCTGCTCAGCAACGATAGCAAACGTGCCGGATATGATTTCCGCCACTCTGGATCTTCTTCTTCCTATTCTTCTCCTTCTCCTTCTTCTTCTTCTTTTAACGAGTGTAATATAACTGGGTGTAAGAAACAAATCAAGAATATCTTCGGGTGTGAGAAACAAAGCAAGAACATGAATTCCGGGTGTGACAAACAAAGCAAGAACATGAATTTTGGATAGGAAGGTATAAATACCAATTATTCTTCTTATTATACTTGCGATGAATGTGGGTTTATGTATCAAAAGGCCTATAATACTGGTATCAAAGGGATTCTAATGCCGTTGGTGGGTTTCAAATTGCTATCAATACTGCTGGCGGGTCTGCTTCAAAATACAACAGTTTTGGACGTTACTTTACTAACTTTACTTTTTTAGGTGCTGCCTTTGTTGGGTATGTTCTATTTTATACTCATTATATATATAACCTCTGAATCACACACAAACACGCTAATTTTAATTATTCAAAACCTGGAAAGCGGCTTAGGATTGTATATAGATATTTACCTAGTTATAAGGAACTAAGATGATGTTTGTGAAGTGTTTGAATAGAGTGTTGGTGATAATAGCTTTTTTCTCTAGGTTGAAACCATGTTTTGACTGATGTTGCCATCAACTAAGTTTTTGATACTACCTACTTACGGTAGTAAGTAGCAGAAATTGTGGTTTTTAGTTGTCTGCGATCACCGATCTCAAGGAAGAATATCATTTGTAGTGACGTGCTAACAGAGTGTTTCTGCCTTATATTACAATAACATATCCACTTTGGCTTTGCCATTTAGATGACTTACTGTTGGTTTGGCTGGGTTTCATTAAGTTGCCTTATACTAGATGACTTCTTAGTGAGGAGCTGGTAAGTGCATGAAATTCTTGAAGATGTTTTGATCGACTTAGATCAGTGGAGGTCAAGCCTCCCTCTTAATTAGACAAAGCTTTAGAGCTCTTTAGTTTAGACGATATAGAGAAGATTGTGTATTCGCTCCGTTGACCAGAGTATAATAATTTAAATTTCGGATTGTATAATGTGTATAAGATATTATCACAAAACAAGTTATATTTTATATTAAGATATAATAATAATAGGAGAGAGATGTTTATATTAAACAATTGCAAATATTATTAATAATATATACAAACAAACATTACTAATAATAAAATCATGTATACAATTTTTTCCATCAGTTACTTTCACCTTCTCCACCACCAAATTTTACTATAGAGATTTGCATCTCTCTCATATTTCTGATCATTATTTCTAGAATGTCTACATTATGCTGGGCATTTTAAATACATGATTATTAGTTTATTATTGAATTGCTTTGAAGTAATTGTTGTGTAGTTTTCTTAAATTTCTTAAATAATAATTTACCCTATACGTATATATATTTGCAGTATAATACTTAGTGGTACACTCATCATTGCTAAAGGCAGGCTTCTGTGGAATCTACAAAATTCCGGGGTAATGTGCTATACAAATTTCTGTGTATATGAATATTACAGCTTGAGATCTAAAGCATCTTGTTATAGTTCTGTTTTGGTTGTTGCAGATCAATTTTAATTTGTCATTATGCAATTAGAGATTAAGCATTACTAATAACACGCTTATTTCTTTCAGAAATCGTTTGAAGCTGCCATGGAAAATATACAGAAAGCTAAAGCAGATAAGGATAAGGAATAAATGTGGCTGTTATCTGTTATCTTCCTCTACGGTTACCGTAGAATATACATTAATGTTTGCGGCCTTTGATTCCCTATCCGCGCAAGTCCCATATTTATTCATAGAGGTTTGATTATAGATTTTTCTCATAGAGGTTGTATAGATAGTTATAAAACCATGTTTATTTATACAAACTCAATATACATGTGTTTGAGCTCCAGAGGGCAGCAGATGAGTTCAAATGTATATAATAGCCTGTTAAGCATATGAATGGAAATTAGTTTTCTTACTGTTTGCAAATGATTTCATTACAGAATTGGCTGTGCATGTGGAAGCACTGCAATTCAAAGAAGCATTCGAATGAGACTGATCTGTACATATCCAATCTTATCACTTTGGTAGCAGGACAGCAGATGACCCATCTTTTGCAATGAACACTCAAATAGCTGAAAACTGGAATTCTTATTTTATTTTCTTTTAATTTTAAGTAAAGAAGTTTTATTCTATCTAATTGTTATATAAAAAATGTTTATGAGAACAGAAAAGTGAAATTTCTTTTCATAAAAAGGGTGTGTGAGGTGCCCTTGTGCACATGTGAATCCACTAAGAAGACAGGAAAATACATGGCGAGTCCAATCTTTAAAAACCTAACCTGTTTAATCATATCATGTTTCATTCCTTTTTTGGCACGGCAAAAAGCATTTATTTTATTAATACTAATTAGTATAAAGTCTTTTTTTTGTGCATGTGCAGTGCTGTCCAATAATAATAAAGTAATCCAAGATAATGCCACTGAGTGATGGTCTTAATATTTTGTTGCTATTGCTTCCTACTATTCTTGTTTTAGTATCGCCTTTACAAACACTATCGACAACATTTCGGGTTTTCAGAAATTAATAAGGTTTTTAAGGGAAAGATTCATCAAAGATTTGACAAGATACATGTGATGATATCTCATGGTATGGTACGAGTATCAAATTATATGCAATGCGATGCTCAATTTTCGAAATTAATTAATTTTATATTATTAAATCAGTCAAAATTTAAGTGAGTGTTTGGCTTCCTTTCTTTTGAAAATAAATAATTTATTTTCAGAAAAAATACGTGTATATGTAATTTTTTAAAAAATAAGTAACTTATTTTTTATTTTAAAAATAAGATTTGATTTTTAATTTTTTAAATAAATATTAACATTTTAAAAAAGCGTGAAAATATATACTCCCTCTGTCCCAACCAATTGTTATCACTTTTTTTCCACTTTCTGGCACGCATTTTAAGGTGGATTTTAAGAATAGTTCCATAACTTATTTTTAAAAAATTCTTTTTTTGTATAAAAATAGGATTGTTCTATATTTTTACAAAAAAGGAAAATTTCAAAAATAAATTATGGAACTATCCTTAAAATCCACCTTAAAATGCGTGCCAGACACCCCATTTTGAAATGATAACAAATGAAAGGGACGGAGGGAGTATTTTCTAAAAAGAAGTAATTTATCACTTATTTTAAGAAATCTCAAATGGAGCCAAATCTACCCCGTGCTGATTAACAATGAGTTATTTATCACCAATAATAACAATGAGTTATTTTAAGCATGTAGTGCTGTTAGAAAACTGCTGTGAAAAAAAGTGCTGGTGAAAAAAGTGTTGTCAGGAAAATTATATGATTGTTTGATAATTTTTTTTTGATTTATACATATTTTAAAATATAATATATAAAAATAATGTTTTTGAGAAGGTTTGATGATGAAACTAATAGTTATTTCCCGGAAAAGCTGAAAGCAGTTTTTTTAAAAAAATATGAAGGGACATGCTTTTGCTAACAGCAACTATTAGACTAAAAACGTTTTTCCACACAACAATTTTTAAAATTTATCAAACACCGTTCTGACGTCTTTTCAGCAAAAATTTGTTGTAACTGTTTGTAACAGCAAATACCAAACGGGGCCTAAATTATTGTTACGGCTGTAGTATTGTGATTGCCTGCCTATTTAATTCACGTAATTTTATAATTATTATTATGAAAGTATACTATAACATACAGTAGTAAATTATACATTTTCCCATAAAATAATAAAAGGATTATAATTAGAAAAAAAGAAAAGAAAATATTACAAGTATTATATAAACCTTTAAACTTGCATCCAAGCCCTTACACTCTTGACATATACTCACAGAACCAACGCAGCGAAGAGGGTGAAGTGGTGATAGAAAGAAAGCGGTGCGAGTCACTGAGTCAGACCAGTCGATTCATACATACATATATATATATAATACTATATCAACTCATCAGGTATATATAACTTCTGCCGCATATTCTTGTCTCTTAAATATATATATATATATATATGCATGTATATATTGTTCCATTTTAGGTGCAAGACGATTCTATCAGTCCTAAAGCTATTTGAATATCATATTTATAGTGGAACGTGTCCGTGTATATATATATATATATATCAATTTGTTTCTGTAAATTATTTTTCATTATGTAGAGCATTTATATATAGCTTAAGAAAACACATATAAGTCACTCGTTGTGTGTATAATACAAATCACCAGTCACAATGTTACCCTAGTATGTCCTATATTTTGAACCTTCATCTTTGAACTATTGAAATGATTTTTCAGATTTTTTTTTTAGTTAGGCGAAAAAGGGAAATGAATTTCGTAGACTTGTTTTGGTTTTGTGATGCTCTCCACGGAATTTTTAACCGAGTTTTGGAAACAAGGTCTACTTCATTTTGTTGTCTTCTTTCAACTTCATGTGTCGGAAGTTAGACCTGATTTCCCCCCTTTTTCTTTGTGATAGAATAATTATCTGTATTGTGATATATTTCTTTCCATTTTTATTGCACATATGTTCTGATCCCGAATATTTTATATTAACATCCATCTCGGCATACATGTGCAATTCTGTAGAAACAATGGAAGATTTTAACAATACTGTGCCGATGTGCCCTGTAGACCAGCATTGTTCTCAATGGGCGGAAAAAAACATGAGCTATTGCCTGTGCAGCACTGAAGATGTAATCTCGTTGACATTAGGAGTGATTAGTGTTCTTAGCTGGGGGGTTGCTGAGATACCTCAGCTCATCACAAATTACAAGGAGAAATCAGTCGAGGGTCTTTCTCTCATGTTCATAATGACTTGGATACTTGGGTAATACCATTACCATTTCTATTATTTCTTTTATAAGCACATGTCACTGAACTGGATCAGGACGCCTCATTTGTGCTCTCCATTTGAGTGTATATACAATTCCATATATAGCCCTATCATCATAACAAGAATTAAATACATTCCTACTAATATGCTTGCCAAATGGAAATAAATGGTGGACTCTCATGTGTACTCAAATGGAATTTGAGTGTATGATTAGATTACCACCCTTCCTTTTGTGAGGGGATGGCCGTGCCCTCAATATTGTGTGGTTTGTGTGCGCCCGAGAGTGGGTACATTTGACGAGTAATGTGTGGTATGTGCATAGTCGTGGCAGTCATTCTCTATTTCAAGTTTAAACCACTACAAAAACTTGAAGACTCTTTTTAATACCTGTGGCATTGCCCATTTACATAAGAAGGTGGTTTTTTAATCTATTTATTAATTCTTATATATTTTCAAATAGTTACCTTATCACATATTCCTGTCAAAGGTTGAAATATTCAATGAATTATAATACTCTTGGCGGCAAACATGATCTCATTTTGCATTTCCTTTGTAGGTTTTAGGATAATGGCAGCCATTCATACGTTTTATAAGTCTCACTTCACCTGCTAGGCATAGTTTTCATAGATATGCTTTTTGTCTAGTCAGCAGAGGGGACTTTTTATCAGCACAAAATAGTTAATAGGAATTTAGAAGCTTCATTCTTCCTTCATTTTCTTCTGCCATCCTCAGCTATAGATGCTGCTTCAGTCTTAGGGTATATTAAATATGAGCTTTGGATAATACCCTATGTAATGGCATCAAGGTCTGAATGACTTTGAAGTTATATGTTTGGGTGTCAAGAGCAGATAAATTTGTCCCATACTCCCATGTAATAGAGAATTTGAAATATTATACTCAAATGAGAGTATTTGTTACTATCACATTTTTATGGGCTTAAGGTTCTATCTTGTCTATTTTTTCACTTTAGTAAAATTGGTTCACGGTAGTAATCAAAGGAGATTGATGTTCCTGAGTTATGGAAGTGAGATTCTATCCTTTCTATTTGTTTACCGTGTATAAAATTGGTCGAGGATTAACGTTTTTCATTATAAAGGTATGGCGAATTAAATTCTGCAAAGATGAAAGTACTCCTTTACACATGCCAAGAAAAGAACAGATATCTGAATGTATATAAGGATCAGAAATTTTAAATTTCTATAACTTAGACTTTTGTTCTCTTTTTCTTCCGAAAGATACATGTATAATCTTACAACCCCTCTCTGTATATGTAGTTTCGTTATGAAAAACACACCTCAAACATTTTTCTTTATCATTTTTACATCTCTTTTAATTTGTTTTTAAGCTTCTAAAGTTTATACTTTGCCAAACCTCTTTTGCAGAGATTTATTTAATCTGATTGGCTGCAAGCTAGAACCAGCAACGGTGAGTTCCTTTTTTTTCTGTGCCAAGAGAAAATTCTTTAATACTGTATCAAGATGTTTGACATGTACACGTTTTGATGGTTCATCCAAATGGAATTCAGAAGAGATTGGCACCAAATATATATATATATATATATATTTTAACACTTCATTTATGTAAGATACCAAAAGCAGTGTTTCTTGATTTTTTAAGTGCACTTTTGATGTAGGACAACTTAAATAAAGATTAATAAACAAATTAAAAATGAGAGTAACGATATTCTTGGATGGATTAACTGCAGAAAACCACTACACTAGGATTTCCAAACCGTGCAAGGGCTAAAACAATGGATCGCAATCCAAAGAGCACACTCAATTCAATATTTTCCACTAATATCTCAATAATCAAGTCTTGTAAAACTAAAGTACAACGTGAAGTATAAATAATGAGAATAAAGCCCTAATGGAGAAAGTCCCATAAACAACTGGGCTAATATCAACTTTCTTTGAGGGATGTAAAGAATTTGTAAAATGTCAAGAAAAGTACATATATTTCTGCACAAGTGCACACACACATATTAATATCTAGAGATATAATATCAAAAATAACATTAAGGAATCCTGTGTATATACTAAGTTCGTAATTTGTTTATCAACATCTAACTAAATAATTGTCTGGGGTGGGGAGGTACAAGGAATAATTTCAAAAAATTTATAATGCATTCTCCATATCCTTTGTATGCTTGTGTAATATAAACACATATTTGAAAAAATTTCAAGCACATCCACATAACTATAAACCAAAGTTCTTTTAGTTTGGTATAGTATGCGGGGTTTGTTTCTTGTTATGAAAATTTTATGCACCTTTATTGATCCTTTTTCTTTTTTCTGCAGCTTCCAACACAATACTACATGGCAGTGGTAAGAACAGTTTCTACTCTTAGAGTAGGTGTAGTAATATCATGATAATAGATCTCTTCTTGTATGTCCTTTTCCCAAGAAAATTATTTCCATCTGACTAAATTGATATTGTGGCAATTTGCAGCTATATACAGTGACAACCTTGTCTCTTGCTACACAGACCATATACTATGGTCACATTTATCCCCGGCTGAAAGCCAATAAACGACACTTCAAGGTTAGAAATCTTTTCCTAGCAAATATTCTAATTCAACATCTTCTTGGCTGCTTGGTTCTTCCATCCTATATGTGCGATTGCAGTTAAATGCCGGACTTATTATCTCTATGCCTGTAACTGTGACGTTTTATTTTGACGAACAAGAGTTTCCTTTTTTAATTTATCTTTAATATTAACACGCTTTTCTGTATCATTTTTCTTTTGCCCTTGTTTTGGTTTTCGGGCAGAGTATGAGTATCATGCGGTAGATTATACTGATGTCAAATATTTTAGAACAATTTCCTTTTGTCCTCATAACTTAAAAGGTTGCTGCTCGTTTTGGACTCATTTAGACTGCTTTTGGTGTTCTTGTGCCAACTATATATGTTGAAATTCTGTTTTATACTCTTAACTGCTAATGATTAAATTCAATCAATATTCTTTTTAAATTTTCAATTTTGTCCAGATTGATGACGCAGAGAAGTGTAGACTACATAGCGATGATATTGACAAAAGGCAAGTTGAAAATGCTCGTGGGTTTGAAAATAGAAGCCAGTTGCTAGCATGTGGAGTTGCTCCAAGTATACCAATCCCTCTTCTAGCTAATGATCATAATTCTGTTGGAGGAGAGTTTTACTACACGTAATGGATCCTCTTTTTATGTTTTCATTCATGTACAATTCTGGTCAGTATTAATAAGTCTGAAAGTTTGATTAGAAAAAGAAAAGTAGCAATCTGATATAGGTGATGCATTAAAACCATAATAAGAAACTGGTTCAAGTGTTATAAATGGTTCAAGTGTTATAGATTTTACATTTGTGATTGTACATATCTTTGTTATTGTAATATGTTTTGTTCAATAATGTTTGTGTCTGATATTGTACACTAACACCTGTGAGTCCTAACTTGATACTTACGAGTACTAGATTGATATTTATGAGCTCTTAATTGAGTTATATGAGCATGTATATCTTTCCTGTCATAAGCACTACACGCGTTTTCACTTGTTATTTATTGAAGGTTGTTGGCTGTATCTACAAAAACATAAGCATGCAAATTCTTTTCTTTCAGTTCATTTCAGTGTTGATATATTCTTACTGACAGGACAGTTTATCACTGTTACTGTTTTAATTTCTATTTTAACTTAAAGCATCTGCCAGTCGTCAAATATATGAGCTAGAATAGGGTTTTCTTAATTGTGGATCCACAAAGGAGCATTGTTAACTTGTTAGCATTTCAATATGACAATAGAAATTATGGTATCCTGTGCTTCTCTGCGATGATTCCACTATTTGGCATGGAATTGATTAAATCAGATTTTACATGAAAGCTTTTTAAATATTATTAGTCTTTCAGACCTAATGTTGATTCCCCGACAGTGATTATATGTAAAGCATATAAAGCAGATATTATAATGGTGCCCACTCCATTGAGTGCTCAGTATGAAGATGCATTTGTATTTGTAATGATTGTTCTGACATATATGGTTCACATGTACATGTTCTGTGCAATGTGCTTCTCGTGGTTCTGGCACGTCTTCATGCATAATTTTAGGTTTTCATAAATTTCAGGTCAGCAAGATCCCTATCACGAAGTCATACTCCAACATTTGGATTTTATATGTCGAAAAGAACTACTTGCGGCTATGAATGTATCCCTAATGAAGAGTCCTTATTTGGGGAACATGATTCAACTCAGTCTGCACCTCCTTCAAAGATTAAAACCTTGATGTGTCTTGTGAGTGTTATATAGCCTTTTTATTAGCTTTGCCGTCATTTCTATTCATTATAAACATTGGTTATACACGCATACATAATCTTTCAAATTTTTGTGGTTTTCAGGTTTCTGCTCTGACATTCTTCCTAAGCATTTCTAATTTACAATATGTAAATAGCAATAGGAATATTATGCAAAATCAAGGATTTGTTGTGCAAATGGGTAGAAAGCTTTTACAGGTAAGAGGAGCTGTGTATTGAATTTATCTGATGCTAACATACTTTTTTTTTTGAGGAGTGATGCTAACATACTTGGTATATCTATTTATAATCAGTGGCGGGACCACTTATTTCTATTAGCTTGAAAGCAGCATATTGTTCTATATATCCACCATCCACACTAGCATCTGCATCAATCTTTTTGTTCTTCCCTCTTTGATGCCTGCCAAGTTTCAGTTTATCTTATTGGATCCCGTTTTCATTCACTTTCTACTGCACTTTGTATATAAAATGGATTTTAGTTAAATTAATATGGAAGACACAAGGTTAGAAGTTTTTTTTTAATGCAATTCTTAGGATAATGAAGGAAAGTTGAGTATACGTGACTATGAGGTATATGTGAAAGAGTTTACTTTTACTTAGAGTCGCTATGAGTAATGAGATTCTGATTAAAGTCTAGTAGGTGCAAATTTGAAACTGTAATTTACTAGATTAATAATATATATTATATCTATACTATACTATATTATTAAAACTGAAATATTAATGATTTGGTAGTAGGTTGGTTGGTTTATGGGCTGGTCTACGAGCATAGCAGGCTTAATTTTAAAAAAAAAAACCCATTCTAATTAAGACACATATAATCATTTAAGAATCTATTTCAATTAAAACACATATAACTATTATAATTTAAACATACATGCCTACTTATTTTGAACAACCTATTTGTATAGGCCTAATTATTTTAAAAACCTATGCTAATTGAAAAACATATAATTATTTTAAAATCTATTCTGATTAAAACACATATAACTATTCTAATTTAATGACTAACTTAACAAATATACATGTGCTTTGCTCCAATTATATTCTTGTAATTATAATAAGCAGAATAAATTTTGTAATAAAAAAATTTAAAAATAATATTTCAAAAATCTTGAATATGATCATAAATATTTATTAAATATGAAAATATAAAGTAAATTGATAATTATTTATGCAAATAAAATAATATTCAGGAAAGATAACAAATGAGTGAGAAATGATGATGGGAGAGAATTAATATATGATATAATAGAGAGCATAAAATAAGTTTATGAAATGTGAAATAAGGAATTTAATGAGAACATGACACATCAACATTTTGTGGTGGTGGTTACTATGACTTAATTGCAGCTCAAATTGCAGGTAGATGAAAACTTATTGTTAGAGTATGGAAGCAATGGAGCTGCTAATATTGAGAGCTATCTTGGCTGGGGAATGGCAATTATCTACATGGGTGGACGCCTTCCTCAAATATTTTTGAATGTGAGACCTTACAATTTGTTAAAAGTATTATACTTCAAAAGCACAAATATATGTTTCTTTATTCCACTGTAATTATATCTATTTACAGCAAGTAAATGATATATCAATATTTTTCAAGACAAGCTATTTTTTGTTTAACTTGTATTTTTATTTTTAGGGTGGATTGCTTGTCCTCCTTAAATATTGTTAGGGTCTTTCTAGTATATGCTCATGTGCACACTCTAACAACTACTTTTTCATGAGTTGACTGATTTTAATTGGTGGAGATTTTTGTGCATATAGGGTGCCATTATTATTAATGAGAATGGAGCCAATGAAAATCTGCCAACTCATGAAAAAGTAGTTAGTGTATGCCCATGGGCACACACTAGATAAACCCATATTGTTACAACACAGAATATTCTGTCTATATAAAATAATTCATAAGCAAGAATAAATTTGAAGTTGCAGTTGTGTTTTTATGTTTCAAGCTTGAAATTGGACTAGTTCTTCCTATCTTTCTTTAGAGTAGTTTTAATGAATATATATAGATTACAACAGCTATATAGCATCTAACGTGGTTATGTTTAACTTGCAGTTCAGAAGAGGCCATGTTGAGGTAAATCCCGTCTTTAATGTTGGTTGAACTTGATTCAAGTTTCAGAAGCATCTCAGGACAATGATGATAACTGTTATAAATTGAATGTATATTTATGATATCTTCTTTTTTTGTGTCACATAAATTTGATATTACTCTACTCATATCAAAGAGTTGCTATAATCTACAGCGCACAGTCTTGTAGTTGCTTACCGTTTCTTTGCTGATGTGCAGGGGCTTAACCCGCTTATGTTCATATTTGCTCTTGTTGGAAATGTCACATATGTAGGAAGGTTAAGATTCTCCCAACAATATTAATTGATTTATTATTTTTTCATATTTTCTTTGTAGAGGTCCATAACAGAAATTCAAATAACTTACACACATGTGTCTCCACCGAGGCTAGAATCCTCGACCTCTTCCTCTTGTTACCAAGAGAAGAGGGGTATTCACTGTGCTACAATGATTGGGGCGTTCATTGATTTATTTAGACCCTCAAATCTTTATCGAGTCATGGTGAGAAAGAAAGATGCCTACAAATCTACAATGGTGTTGTTTTAGAGTTCAGGGTGGGCCACTGCATACTCCTCGCGTATGTGTGGCTCCTCTCCTGCCTGGAACAATACTCTTATCAAGGTTAAACAGCTTAAGCAGCACAATTACTTTGTTAATATGTGGTTTTCACGTGTGGGTATTTGCAGTATACTTGTGAGCAGCTTGGATTGGGCAAAACTAAAACCAAACCTGCCGTGGCTGGTGGATGCTGGAGGCTGCGTGGTTCTTGATTCTCTTGTATCCTTAATGTATTTAGCGTTATGCATGGGTTGCATTTCCATGAATCATGAGTGGATTGAGTCGTAAGTAACATGTGGGTACTCTTAAATGCCTCGCATTTGCAGATCACCTTACTGTCAAACTAGTTTTTTGTGATACAAGCAAAACTAGTGTGTGTTTTTGTAGCGTGTTCTTTAATATTTTGTCCAGATTCTGATTCAATTCATATATTTTTGGGATCGTTCATCACATGTTCACGAGATTAAAAATGAAAGCTCCAACGTCACTTAGACGAAGATGGACCACCTAGCAGCAAAAGGTCTCTCTCTCTCATACACACACACACACACAAAAACACTTTTTTGTGCATGCATACACTGTTTGGTTCTGGTTTTATGTATCTGGCATATGAACCCATAATAAAGCATCTTATAATCTTATCTGAGCTGCCTAGTTGCTAGTTCTCACCATCCAATTAGCTATCAGGAACTTTTTCTCGATAACATGAACAATACGAGATGAATGAATTATGTTCGGGTATCTCTCAGATAGAGTTGATACAGCTAGCTATATGTCTGTTCATGTTTTACTTTATACCTGGCTCTAATTGGATTAGTAAAAAATGTTCCTATGAAATTTTAATTTTTGGCAACTTTGGTTGTGGACTTTATGGTAAAATGAAGTATTTATATATCAATAGTTATAAAAACGAAATGTCAATCGAACCTTAAAATCAATTGAGAAAAATTTCACTCATGTTTGCTGTGTAGTTTTAAAATAGGACTTGTTTTGAACTTTTGGTCCTTTCAGAATATTTGTTTATGAAGTGCTACATTTTGCATAGAGAGTGTTTATAATGGGGTGCATAATGGGGTGCACAACTTCAATATTTTGCATAGAAAACGTTTATATTATAATGGGCGCAGAGCTGATATTTCCTTTGTCACTGTAATCACTTTTATTTGTTTAGTCACCATAATAAGGAGGATCCAGCCAATTAATATGAAACCCCGTCCAAATAGAAACCCTTAGGTTGTGTTCATTTGGATATGGAGAAAGAAAGAATGTATAAGAAAATAGTGAACAAAAATGAGGGAGTAAAAAAATTCTGTGCTAAGGATTGTAGATAGAGGAGGAGAATGAAACATTCCTTCCAAAATTGGTGAGTTAGACTTCAAGTTATAGTTATGAGGAAAGGAATGAAGGAATAAAAATTATAAACATTTCTCTCTAATCACCCAAAATAAGAGTATAAATCTCATTCCACTCTCTCCCCATCTCATTCCATCCAACTGAACATAACCTTAGTTTAAGGTTCCTATCCCTTAATAATGTTAAAAATTAAGTGTCATGCAACAACATTTTTTTTATTGGAAGTGGTATACTAAGTTATATTTTGCACTCAATAAATATTGTAGGTCATGCGTACTTCAATTCTTTTGTGGCTGGTCTAGGCAGTCATCTTAGCTGTGCCCTGCCGTGTGACAACCTCTTGCGCATTGAGGATTTGACCTGGACGTGGTGAACAAGGGGCTTGCTTAAGGTGAACGGTGACGACATTTGTTTCATCTTGTTTCGTCCACTGAATATCAGAATTAGTACTATATTTAGTATCCCCCCTCCCTTTTTAAAAATGGAGTATCATCATCTCCACAATTGTGTGTAGAAAATGTCTTTTCTGTGTTACATTCACTTGAAATCATCTCGAATTCGGCGGCTGATGCATTTTAAACTACTTATCTGACTATCTGAGCCACACAATTGAGTATAAAGTTTAAAACCATGAAGAAAACGCGGATTGACAAGTTTTATAGTGGAGGAAATTTTTTATCCACAACTGTAAAAGTACTTTATTGTAAAATTTAAAAGTTTAAAACAATGAAGAAAACCTAATTAGGTGGAAACCTGTATGTTAAGTTATTGGGATTACAGGGCCTACTCTGTCTATGCTTCATTTCTCAAGGCTTCGCCTTGCAATTTGGATACTTATGTAAATTAAGGGCCTTGATATAAACACAAGCAAATTAAAAAAAAAGTTAGAGATTACTGTGGGGTCTTAAATCATCTTCGGCTCTGTTTATTAACCAAAGTGTATAGTAAACAAAATTTATGAGAAGGCCTAAAGACTAAAAGCCTTGTCAATACACTTCATTTTTAGTATCAGCAAACTTGACATCATCACCGAATTCTTGACTTTTTCGTGACCTGCATGATATGCACCATTAAAATTGGCCAGTTCTCGTTATCTGGATATCAGTGCCTCTTGTGCAAAACATGAGTTATGATCAATCCCACTCCATCAAATGTGTTTACAGGGGACAAGTGCTGTCACCCTTTGATGATGTAAAAATCTTTGGTAAAAATCAATACCTTCACAAGGTACCTTCATTGAGAGTTGTCCACAAATCAATACTTGAGCATCACGTATAAGCTAAAAGTCTGAGAATTGCCATCACAATTTAAGTCTAATATATGAGAATTGAATTTCCATCATAAAAACTGTAATTTTTTGTGCCTGGATATATACCACTGTTACAACTCCGAACTGCACTGCTGCTTTCCGATGAACCATTCTTCAGCATCCAATCAGGAGGATGGACTTTCAATTTTCCAGGCAAGTCACTTGCAATCTGAAACTTTCACTAGGAGCGTTATCCCTATTGCACAATTCTATTATTCAGAAAAAATCTTCAATATCACTAGCACCATAGTCATAATTATGACCATGACAGTTCTCTAGAATTGAGATCACAAAGTCAGTATCGCGCCCACCTCTTTCACTATCATTGTAAACTACCTGATTTCCGGTCCTGTCCTTAATTTCCTCCTTTTCAATTTTCAACTCTTTGGTATTCCTACATCCCATCAATATAAGCTCCAACATTTTCCTCCGAACATCATATATTTGGTTAGTCTCAACCAAACATCCTCTACTATACGCTTCTCTGAGAAAAAACAATTGAGTACTTCCTTTGGTGGAAATATAAAATATTCCAGGGTGCTTCAAAATAAGCTCCCGGATATTGACTTCAATCCCTAAATCTTTCCGAAAGTGTACAATCCGTTCCACCTCAATCATCTTCTCTGCCGTCAAACTCAACAACTCATGAAGGAATGCAACAACACGTTTCTCAAATCGTTCAATACCTCCACAAGTACGAACCCGAACAACCTCATTAACATCATAAGGCTTAACATAATTCATTCTTTGTCATTTCTTTAACTTCTCTTTAAACCCCGCCCCGATCTTAAAACCAGTCGGAAAATCAATAGGAAAAGCATACTTAGTCTCGAACTCACTCAACCACTTGTCTCTAGATTCTTTCTCCCTCCACTCCTCAATCTTGGCAACACGCAAACTCTCATCACCTCTATCAACCAATTCCACTATCTCCAAATTAACTAACCTAAAATCCTTACAATATTTCCCAAGTATCGAATCACGAAAATCTTCAGGTAACCCCAACTCCCTCCTAACCAACCTCAAAGCATGTACATGAATCGTCCCATTAACCGACATGAACAAAATCTTCTTAACTCTTTTCACATTTTCCAATTCCAAATCCTTAACAACATTTTCTTCCTCATTCAACAACCCTTTCATTTTTTCTGTAATTCGACAACAAACATTACGCTTAAGTGGGTGAGTAAAAACATCAAACACATGGGGATATTCACGGAGAAAAGCGCCAATACCAATGTTAAGTCCAATAATGGTGTTCCAATGAGACATTAGCTGAAGAGAGACAAATGGGCCTCGTTTTTTTTATCGGACATGAGGTTGTGGAGGTGAAGAATGAGGTTGAGTTTCTTGAAATGGGCTGAGAGTTGGTCGAGTTTGAGGTCCCGGGTACGGGTTTCTAAACGGGTTCTTGCGGTGGTAGTGGGTTTTTTCTTCCATCGGAACTGGGTGGAGAAATTGAAGGGACCGAATGAGATTGAAGAATGAGGGTTCGGTTTGTGTTTGATCAATGTTTGTAAAACCCTCGTCATTTTGTTAAGTTTTTGAGGTTTTACACTAATTTCTTGGAACAACTTTTTTTTAAAGTTGGGCGTGTATACTTTTTTTATTCCAATAATAAGAGAATTGAAATTTTAAATTTTATTAGAATATTAGAATATTTTCAAATTTAATAAATGTACTTTCCCCTCGTAAAAATTTAAGGTGATTAAATGGTACTTAAAATTTAATTTAAAAATTAAAAATCAATTTTACATTTTATCTTCATTTCCATAATGTTCGATTTTAATTCAGTTCACGCATTGAATGGATAAAATGTTAATTAAATTTTTTTTATAAAATTAAAATTAAATATATTTTTATAAAGGAAAATGAGATATGAACATGAATGAGTATAAATTTCTTTTTCAAACATTTCTATTGATCCTAATTTTAATATCAAAGATAATTATATTTATTTATAAATATCAAAAACCTTATACATATGATTCTCATCAATCCTCGCCTCATGCTCTAAATATTATTTATTTTTGAATAATTTAACTTATAATCTTATAAATGATGACATGTTCTGAACAATTTTCTGGTGAATCAGAATCAAGCCCGGGACAAACAAATGATAAGCTCTCTCTGAACCACCAATGATAATACTGTTTTAAGTCATAATAAATTTTTATATAAATTTATTTGTGGGTGTTGTTAAATGCACTCGACAATTACTTTATAAACTCAGACAAATTACTGCAAATTACTTATAAATCCTTTTATGCATTAATTTTTTTTGTGTCTCGTTTATAGTAATTTTGACTCTAATAAATCTTTTTATGCATTAACTTTTTTGTGCCTCGTTTATGGTAACTTTCACTATTAATTAGAGTTACATTAAATACTAGCAATATATTTATTATAATAATATAAATAAAAATATGAATATAATATTTTAAATATAAATACTAATATATCCATATAAGTAATCTACACAAAATTAATAATAATAATAATATATTCATATCATTATTCATATCATTAATTTTTTTTTTAATAATAATTTTAATATTTTAATTTTAATTTTAAATTATATAAATTTCTTATTTTATATGAAATGAATTATACTATGAACAATCACATTCTAATTACTTACAAAAAATCATACAAATATACTCCATATTATCATATGAATATATTATTTTATTTTAGTTTTAGGGTTTAAAATTAGTTTAAAATTTAGTTTTTCAATTTAAGATTATATTACTGTTTTAATAAAAAGAAATATAAAAAATAATAAAAAAGAAAGATTCCGCTAGACTACACAATTTTGTCGGAAAAAATATATTATTTACGTAAAAAAATAAATTTTATATTATATATAATAATTAAGAAATAATTTATATATAAATCAACTTTGAAAGTTATGATAATTAATTTATATTAAAAATGTGCCTGATAAATCTAAGACTCTGTGTTTTTGTGTTGAATTACATAGTTTTTATACTAAACTTCACTGAATTAAGTTAAAAACACGTAATTCTAAGAACAAAGATTAAAAACTTTATATATAGATGTTGAGAGTTTTATAATTAGATTAAATTTAAAAAAACTGGGCAAATCACCTCCTTAATAAGATTCATAAATATAATTTAATTAATAAAAAAAATTATCTATATATTCATAAATTTGTGTTTTACTCTATTTTATATATGATTTATAAAAACAGTTAAAAATATAATTAAAATAAATTTAATAAATAATTTAATAAATTTATTATATTATATTAGTTTTTCTTATAAATTTAATTGAGCAATAATTTAATTAATATTAATAAAAATAATAAATAAATAAAATTTATAAATATATTAATTTAATATCATTATATAAATATTTTATAATTAGAATTATATAAAATTTCATGGTGTAATTCTTTATTTAGTTTATATCCCTTGCCAGTTGATTGATTTAAATAAAATAAATATATCTTACTCAATATTTATATAAAATTATATGAAGATACCATACAAAATTAATAAAGGATTATATTTAAATAAGACAAAAATATTTTATTTAATATTTATATAAGATTAAAGGAAGATAGGGAAGAATAATTACTTTATAAATTATTTTATTTGGGGATAAAATTTAGAACAACAAAGGCGGGAATCGATTTTAGTGTCTAAAACCCTAGAAATACATAAATTTTCCCCCATTGAAGCGAGAGAGAGAGAGAGCAACAGCAAAGCAATTGAAGAAGAAAAATGGCATCGTTCCCTCATCCAGAATTAGTGACCATCTGTGAAATCAACAGAGATCTCAGTACGTTACGTTTCTATCTTTCTTATTACCTTCCCATTTTTTACTGGCTTGCTTACTCATCTCTCTCTCTCTCAGTTACTGCAGAGAGTTTTTCTGATGATCATGCTAAAGAAGCTTATGGCAAAGCCCTTGTATGCTTATCAATTTCTTATCTCTTATTTCTCTTTCTTTATATCTGTATTCTTTTATTTTATTTAATTTGCGTTTTCAATTCAAGGGGATTACTTTTACTCCCATTCCGTTTCAATCTGATTATCTACAAAATGCCGATGATGACACTGGACTTCAAAACAAAACTCTTTTGCAATCCATCCTCAGTGCCTCCTTGGAAACCCTTTTTCGCCCAAACACTGTATGTTCTTATATGCTTATTGTTATTGTCTACCTATTGTTGTTGTTAATAAATTAAATTAAATAATGCCTGTAGTGTAAAATTGATGGTTAGCTTCGGCCATGACTTTGTGCTATCTCCGTTAAAACCTTATTGTGTAGGTGAAACTGTTACCAGAAGTTGATTTTCATGGAATTAGTTGGCACCAGCACAAACATATTGTAGCATTTACCTCTGGGCCAAATCAGGTCACTGTATGTGATTACGATGATTCAGGTCAGTCTTTTGTTTCTATACGGTGTTCATAGAGTGTCAAGCATTTTAATTTTCCTGCCTAAAACTTTCTTTGCCGAAGCATTCCTCAGTCATCACTTTCTCAGTACCTGTTAAGAATGGTAATTAATAGGGGTCAGTTCCCTCTTTTTTGTAGAAGGGAAAGAGACATGCATCTTGATCAGTGAGTCCCAAAGAAGTGTTAAAGCTCTGGAGTGGAGGCCGAATGGTGGAAGGACACTTTCTGTAGCATGCAAGTAATACTACTTCCATATTTTTTATCTTCATAATTATTATTCCTGTCCATAAATTTGAGATGTTTTCGCGTCATATATCAATTGCATTAAATGACAATGCTGCTGGTATGCATAGAGGTGGAATTTGCATCTGGTCTGCTTCTTATCCTGGAAATGCAGCGCCTGTGAGATCTGGAGTTACTGCGGGAACCATTTCTGGAATTCGGTGGACACTAGTGGATTTTCTTCGAGGACATGCCGATGAACAAGTTACTGCACTGTCATGGAGTCCAGATGGAAGATATCCAAAATAATGTCAATATGTGCACTTTCTTTAATCAAAAAAGTTCTGATTTAAAACTATTTATAGTATTGCGTGTCAGCGTCCTTGACTCCTCGTTATAGTAATGCGTGTCAGCGTCCTTCACTCCTCGTTATATTAGTCTATACTATTTTCTAATCTTTGGTGTCCTGTAAGCTTTCCATTGTATTGCATGGCTGAATTTGAAATTCCTTGACTGATTCCAACATATTTGGCATCTGCATCATATAAGAGTTCGTCATTCACAATCTGGGATGTTGCAAAAGGTATTTGCCATCATTTCTAGCTGCACTAGTAAAGCTTGTCGGTATAAATTAGCATTTTGTTTTCTCTTGGATGATAAATGTTCAATGATGAGAATTTGAAAGTATGCCATTCTATACAAATTCCTTGATATGATTAATTAGTTGAGTAATGATGACATGACAGTGCAATCAAGATGTCTCCCTTCATACTATTGTTTGGTGAGTGAGCCTAAATTCACGAAATGTTTACTGCATTTATTTTTATGACGGGATTTATTGGACTATGAATACTCATTTCATATATCGATTATTCATAGTAATTTATTTACAATTAAATTTAACTTAACCGTAAATATTCCATCATATAATTTCTTAGTATGTTAAATTTGGATTATATTTTAAAGATCGAAAAGGATATCAATTAGGACCCAACTCATGCAAGCCTTATTTAAAGAGTAGATTTGGCTAGGTGCATGAATCCTTTCGTGCCATTTTGCCTAATCTGGAAAGTTGGATCATATCTCGCCATACCTTATGAAACCTCTTGTTAAGCAGTTCCTGTATCTAGAATTCTAGATCATAGTGTGTTCTGATCTCCATTTACTTCTTCAAGTCCAAATAGATGCAACAAAACCAATATTTTACACTGCTGGTCTACTATATGTGCTATAATATGTTTACAATATTTATGATTTTCAACCTATTATCTTCGTCTTTTCTCAGTTATTGCTGCCTCACATGCCTTGTAATGTTTAGATTTTACTTTATCATACACTTGGCTACCACATTATATGTTTAGAGTTCTTGTATAAAACTGTGGCTTCATTATATACTCCTTCAACATGTCAATACAGTCTTTATAAAGATAATTTACTTACAGCCATATGTACACGTATGGTGTTTTCTTTACTCAGCTTATAATAAGTTTAATATTCATAACAGGGCTAGGTACCCCAATTCGACGGGGCTTAGGGGGAGTATCAATACTTAAGTGGTCCCCCACTGGAGATTATTTCTTTGCCGCAAAACTGTAATGTCATTTAGCAGCTTTCTGTCAGTAATCTACTTCCTGTTAATCCAAATTTCAATAATGTAAAGTATACAGTGATGTATTTTGATTATTTACCTTTCTTTTACAGTGATGGGACATTTTATCTTTGGGAGACGAGCACATGGACTTCAGAACTATGGTCCTCAACTAGTGGTCTTGTCACGGTTAGTAAAAATTTCACCGATTTTGTTAAGGGTGGTGATAGATGACCAGGTTCACTTGTTAGTTGGAGAATCATTATTTGAGTAATGTAAGTGATACATCCTTGTCAGGACTAAAACCCAAGTTTATGTATTTATGAGCTCTTGCTAAGCTATTTTTAATAAACTTTAAAGTTTTACTAGCTTAACTGAATAAAGTTTACTAGTTTAACTGAGTTAATTTTTGTGAATTTTAAAATCTTCTGATCTTACATGACCGCCACGTATTTCGGGGCCTATTACTGAATTTCGATGAATTTAGGTAGCAAAGTGGAGGTTTTTTTGGATACTTCTTGTGTCGCCCACCCACAGCCCATTGGGGATTATTATTCTGATTTCCCCCAACTATTATTTTGTGATGTAGTAGTCGCACACAAAATCTATTGAAGTGCTGTATGTATTTCCATGGCTTGTAATCTTTAACTTGACATGGTATGTCCTTAGGTCCAGATGTAGTAGGTCTTGATGTCTTATTTATGAATCATGTAGATTTTATTTACTGTGATTGTTCTATTGATTATTTCTTAGATTCGATTTTTTTTTGGCGTGCGTACTGCACCTGGTTCCAACAGCTTTAGTTTGATTTCAGTTATAAAATAACGCTAATACCATAATTATTAAGAAGTCTAAACTGTCACCAGAAATCCGCGTATTGTAATATGATAATTTTAAAAACTATTCAATTTATACACCACAGAGTTTGTATGTTGAAGATTTCTGGTTATTGTTTGTCGAAGTGAGCATGATGCTTTGATCTTTTCCATATTTAATAGAAGTAGAAAACTTGAGATGTCTATAATGTAATTGGGAAAGAATCAGCAACATTACTTTAAAGTTATAAAGAGAGGGAGAGATTTTATTCTGAAATTTAGTTCCACATTGATCAATGACATTGCAAGAGAACTAATTACGAGGATGTGCTACATGTTTCCATGTCACTGCTAGTTCTGTTTTACAAAGAATTGATATCTGTTTGTTTGTCAGTTTGAGTCATCTTTTAGACACAATTCACATTTTTTTCGCTCAAATGTGTTAACTAGTTTTTATTCATTACCAGGGTGCATCATGGGATCCTGATGGACATATGATACTTATCGCTTTCTCTGGATCTTCGACATTAGGTTCTATCCACTTTGCATCAAAACCACCATCACTGGGTATGTATTATCTTTCATCATTTTATCATGTCTTTACTTCTTGCATTGTTCAAAAGTCAGACTTGATTTAAGTCTTAATCATAGGATCTACAATTTATTAAATATTCTAAAAATAAATTTTCAGCATCTAATTAGAGCAAGTGTTGATTGTTTTTGTATAAGGAAATCTGGGTGCATAGGTTATTGTCTAAGTATGCCTATATTTCTATGCTTGTTTTGGCATTACTAAAGAAGGAATGTGCAAATTTGGTAGATACTAAATGCTTTATAATGAGATTATTGGAATTAAAATATATTGGTAAAGGATGCATTACCTTGAAGAAGTTTAAAAAAAAAATTAGTTTATGTTTGCTGTATATAAAGTCAAATGTGTGCCCTTATTCGAAGTTTGTTCTGATAAACAGATTTTTTAAAGATATGGATGTGCATTTGGATGTCGGATAACCATTTTTTTACTTTACAATTGAGTTTAGTAGGCTGCAACATAAGTATCCTGCTGTTTTTTCTTATGTACTAGTGGTAAGATATCCAGAATTTAGTGTTTAGTTCCAAAGTGTAAATGTGTAATTGGTATTACAACAATTCTATTGTCCCATTAGGACTTGAGGATTACAGAATTAGTAAAGTTAAAATTTACTAGTGACTTGCAACATAGGAATATCCAGGGTTGCACACTTGTAGTTCGATGACAAATGGTGTTTGTTCTGATTGGGAACAAGATTGACCTAGAATTTTTTGTTCCATTCTTACTTTCCTAAATGATCTATGTGCTAATTCCTTTGGGAAAAAGCAGCTGTTCGATACGGCTAGCATTACTTTTGAACTATCTTCTGGTTTGTGATGTTCCCTTACCTAAGGAAGCTACATATTCTCGAAGGACAGAATTCTAGCTACACTTGGAGTTGCGGGTCATCTTAACCCCACTGTATTTGTAATTATATAGTCTTGATGTTCCTTTCTTCCTTTAAATTTGTTTGGCATGAGATTGTGTCTTTAGGAATTGATGTATTTTAGTAGTTTACTAATTGAAGTGTTTTCTTGGTCTGATTATATATCGCAGATGCACATTTATTGCCGATTGAATTGCAAGAGATCCAGTCCTTGACCCTTAGGTAATAGCAATATGTGGTTTCGATTGAGAAACATTTCTATGTCCGATATTCTTTTAGTCAGGTTTTTTATGCACGAAACTGCTAGTAAACTTATACCTTGGTAATATCAAGGTTGTGATTACAATATTACATATATGTAGAACTTATATGTCTTAGAATATGGCTTTATTAATTCCAGTATATTAAGGCATTCCATTAATTAAAGATTTTGTTTAGTCGTGCTTGTGAAATATATATGTATGTATGTATATTGTTGCTTGGGTAGCAGGGACTAGGGAGTAGTTTCTTACATGGTTGCACCTTTCAAACTATGGTTAATCTAAATTTTGGCAAGGTCGAGAATACGTATGTATTAAAAATAGTCATGATGTTTTGTGGTACTGTATGCAGTCGAGGCATTGAGAAAATAGCATGGGACGCTTCAGGAGAGCGGTTGGCTCTATCATATAAAGTTGGGGAGAAGCTGTACGAGGGTCTTATTGCCATATATGATGTGAGGAGGACTCCCCTAATATCGGCATCACTAGTGTGAGTTGATATTTTGTCAGTGTATTTTATGTGTGTTTGAACAAGTGTTATGTTGTAGTTAATATTATCTATGTTTATGGGTTTGATGGGAAGTTTTTGCATTTTCTCTGTTATTTTTATGATCCCTAGTGGGTTCATCAGAGGTCCGGGTGACAATGTGAAGCCAATGGCACTTTCTTTCCATGACAAATTCAAACAGGGAGCGCTGTTGTCTGTGGTAAGCCATTTCACAGTTTATTTTATAATACTTACCGACTAAGATAGCAATTTCATCAAGGATTCATAGAAGGTAAAGATTTTATTTTGGTCATTGTTGAAGAGATGGTATTATTTGATGCTTCTTCTGTTTGCTAATACATAATGATCTTTTTTTGTTTTAATTTGCAAGAACCACTATCTAATTAATAAAATTATATTCTTGTACAGTGTTGGAGCAGTGGTTTCTGCTGCACCTACCCCCTTATATTTCATTAGCAGTTTCCTCCCTCAATTCAGGTATCGTGGCGCAGGTTCTCATATGTAGCACTAATTTCTGGTTGATAAAGTTTTAGTTGTAACACTATATATTGATGACTTGATTGTATCACAAGATATGTTTCTGTTATCGAGCTATCTAGTACAAAATAAGAAAATGTAGGCTTCAAGCTCCAGAACCTAATACAAAACTTTAACTTTAACATTATAGTGTGAATGTATGACACCGTGGTTAGCATATTGTTTAGATATCTGTGCATATGTTCCTATCTATTTAAATCCATTGTTACAGGTCAAATTGTTACTGATGTCCCCCCATCCCCATTACCTCTTGTATGAATAAATATATTTCAGTGATCAAAGTTGGAGATTCTAGTGACCAGAACGGTGTAGCTGCCAGTTATTATAGAAGATGCGCAGCATGATTCACCAATTAAAAGCCACAAGGAGAATTGTTTCTAGCAAAGCTGGAATTGTAGCTAAAACATCTCTTGTATTTAAATTCTTAAAAGTTTCATGCCAAAGAAATGGATTTTAACTTTTCATGTCAGTAGAAACTTGTAAAATGTAGCTTAATTACTGTAGTGAAAAATCGAATAATTGTTTGCATGCCTTGTGAATTGTAGTGACTAAGGTGTCTACATTGTTATGTTTTTCTTTTCTATAATTCACGCTTTTCTTTTCATTGAAATGTAAATATCCGTGTTTACAATTACTTGTAAATTCAGCAAATTTCAGCATTGGAAATTACGTTTCTACCAAAATAAGACGATGCAGCTTCTAAACCTAGCATTGTCAGTTTTAACGTTAATTAGTCTAGTAAAATCGCAAGAGTGATGAAGTAGACAAAATCTTAATACCAAATAACAAAATTAAATAAAGCTTGTGATATTCTTGTCAAAAAAAGGATGTGTTTTCATTTCTACTTTAATATACATATATGAACATAATGCATTGATATATACAAAATAATTAAATACTTCTAACTCATATGTGATGTATTAGCAAAAAAATCTCATAAATTAATATATTTTATTTATTGTTTAACTGTTTTCTAACTTAGAAGATCATTAATTCATAGAAGTTACATTGCAAGGATAGCATCATAATGCATAATTTGCATATACTGTATAACCTGATAACCAGCCTGTTTTTTCTTGCCCATTAGCAGGAAGTTTCAGATTACAAATTGTCTATCTAATGCACTAGTAAATAAATCGTTTGTGAATTTCTAGCCTACCCTCGATAAAATTTATTTGTATTTAATGAATAATATATTAGAAATTTCTTTATATAGTTTAATTGTTGTGGCTACTAGGCATGTTATCCAAAAGAAATGGCTATTTACCTAGAGTTTGCTACTTCACAACTACTCGGATATCTTGCATCATCCTCTTCACCAACACTTGCTTTCTCTTCTTCAAATTCATCATGTAAGTATCTCTCTCTCATTTGGTTTATAGAGTAAAATTTTCTGTAAATTTGACAATGATTTATATGGGTTTGTAGTGGAACGTAACCATATTTATTATTGAGTTGGATTTTCTATATGCGGTAACCATATTTATTATTGAGTTAGATTTTCTATATGCGGTACCAATAGCTAATGCGAATTCTTTGATCACTATTACCCTCTAGATTGAACTATGGGTTCACTAGTTCCAAGTCGAAACTTTTAAATGGGGTTCGAACTTGTACAACATTTGTCATTAAAGAAAGGGCCTCTTTGGTAGTCAAGGCATCTGATGATATCGATGGGACAGGTTCAGGTGCTGCTAAGAATTCCCCTGAGAGTAAGGAAAAAACTGTTCCTGCCTTTAGAGTCTAAACTGTTAGGAATAATTAAAAACTAAAGACAACAATGAAGCAGTTATATAAACAATTTAACAAGAACAGACAGATTAAACCAATTAACAAAACAAAGCACGAAGGTAGAAATAAGATATATCATTCAGTAACCGCAAAGACAAGAGAAAAGATAGAAACTTAGCTCTAACTATGCATACACTGATAGAACCAACAAACTGTTGAGTCGTCAAGCCTTGCAAGAAGTCTTGACTGTTCTTGAAGAGATTATTGTCCCACTACGCTGTATTGAGATGCAACAATATCATTTCCAGGATAAAACAACATAGAGTACTTCGTCCACAGATACGTAGCACTCAACAGCGACCTGCACCTCAGTTCGTCCAAAAAACTTATGTGTATAATCTGTAAGAGTGTGGGAGATACAGACTGCTAGGGTTTTCTCAACTTGTCACTTCCATATATCTTATCTCCAACGTTTTTTCTGTATATATAATACAATAAAACGTAACAATAGATAAAACATTAAATAAAATAATTATTCTGACTTTAATAGAATATATTTCAGAATCAGCAAAATTTGTAACACCCATCAGAGTTTAGCTAAATTGGCCCATCAGAGTTTAGCTAAATTGGCCCATCAGAGTTTATAAACTCTGACTCAGCCTTCCATCAGAGTTTATTGTTTAAATTATGACCCAGCCGTCCATCAGAGTTTATTTTCCATAAGAGTTTATTGTTTAAACTCTGATGAGCTGGTCCATTAGAGTTTAATAAAAACTCTGACCCAGCCCAGACTATAGGTCCATCAGAGTTTAAACAATGAGCTAGTCCATCAGAGTTTACTCTAACCCAACTCAGTCTATACTCTGATCAGAGTTTGTTAAACTCTGACCCAGCTCTGTAAACTCTAAACTCTGCACTGACTCAATATTCATATTAAAATAATATTTAAAGTCATAATTAAATTAATTAATCATGTAATAAAACTCTTCGCCCAGGTCGCCTCGCGTACGCGAGACGCCGAGACATTCGACCCGACCCGAGGCGCGAGGGCACACAATTACACCCTGCATACTCACATGCCTTGGTAGTTGACACTACTCTTGCACATATATGCAACCCACACCCATATTACATTCTCTACGTGGGACAATCACATTTAACCCATTTCAAGCTAGCAACTTCTATTCAATTTATCTATGGATTACACTAAGAAAATGTCTTAGATCCAAACATGAAAGTTTAAGTCCTCATAGCAAGGAACAACTTCCATTAGTTAGTTTCCGGAAATTACATCAAGAACATATATAAAATATGTCTTAAACTTTCCATTTTCTAACATAAACTTCAGTTGAAACTTGAGGCAAAGACGAGGATGAGGTTGGCAAAGAAAATCAGGCTTCAATGAAAGAGACTTGTCATGAAGCGACAATTAAAGAAGAAAGGCAGGTGGCCACCTTCAAAAATGAAGAATAACAAGAATGTATGAACTTTTTTCGCCTCAAGCTCTCTTACTTATAAGATGAAACAAACATACCCCTAGTTTTTACCTATGCCACTTGCTTGTAATATAGTGAACCCAGGATACCACTTGCAATTTACTAGAGCTTGAGATCAGTACTACTTTGATAGATCAAATGCAAGTTTGATTTTCATATTTCATTAAATTGGCCAAAAATCCATGGCACTTCATACTAAGAAAAGGTTTTTGAGCTAGCTGCAGGCTATACCACTCCTGCCCAAAGCGTGGGTACCCTTATTGAGAAGAGTTGTGAGATCTTTTTTAGAAGCTCCTTTTTCAATTGCTGCCATCACGTATGATTGTTGCAACAATCGGAGAATGACAGGACAGAGGTGAATTATAATATGCATGTCATACCAATGCAGTAGCCAATAACTATAGGAAACAACACCCCTAAGGTCAGAAAATAACTGATAACCTGCATCTGGGACCAAAATTGTTCATTAAGATGCTAGCTGCTGGTTTTAAACATGTAAGACACAGTACTCAGAATATTTAATATGTAAAAATTGAAATATAAAAAGTAAACATGCTATCTGCAGTTTAAGATTGTAATTGATTCAAAGTACTTGTTTAGACGAGCTTTTAACTTCCTCCACTAACATGCAGATTAATGTACTTGTGTTAGATATTCGAGTTTCTTCTACACATCAGACTACCTATTTCTAAACTAAACTTTGAATTATAATCAGAAGCATTAAACTCTTTCAGAATGCTAATAAATCAATAAGCGGAAAAAACACTCATAAATCTTGCATTAGTTCTTGGCCGCCCACAACAAACCAAATGCCCATCTGATAGATGAATATACAGTATTTGCGGATTGTAGCCTTCTGCTACAATAAAAAGGGTTAAAGAGATAATCTGATGCAGATTCTCAATATATTTTTAGATATTTGTCATGAACTGTGGATTTCTGTCTAAATTTATCGATGCATTTCAGAGAATTGATTACAAAATCCAATTGCATTGCCGATATCAAAAGATGAGTGCATGCATATAGGAAGACATAATATGTAATTTCAATGAACAACTACTGCTATTTTGTTTCATTTCAACTGTCCTTCCTTTTATCATGTGTGTGACATGAATCTTAAGGCACAGCAGAAACAGCTACTCAAGTTTTTTCTTGCACAGTTATGTAGTTAAGATACCAACATCCATATTGTGGCAAAATTTGTAAACCTGTCCCATGCACCCCACAATCAATGTCCACTTGACGTCTCTAAAGTCTTTCCCACAGTATCGATATTTAGATGTAGATACATAAAGAAGGTGATTTCTACAGACCACACACATAATACCTTACAGGTTTACTAACATTTATTGGTATCGGAAATTACGGTATAAAATAATTGGGCAGGAGAACTATCGATAACATGAGAGGGCTTATGATTATCTGATTTGTTGAGGACAGTAAAGAAACTGCTTACTGTATATAAATTCACTGACATGGATGTCATTTATAAGCAAAGTTTGTGCTGTTGTGCACCCTCTGCCTGTATATATAATTATGGATTACCAATTTATCACCAAGTTACAATGACAATTACATGTTAAAGCTTGGAGATAACCATAAACATAAAAAAAGTAAAGGAGCCTTTCCAGTTCAATCACTTTCTTTTTCCCTTGTTGTATATTAGTTATTATGGTTTATGGATATGTTAACACATCTATGGAAGTTAAGGAATGCTGAGAAAGTGTAACCACCATTCCTGTGCCATCAGCTTCAACATCAGCTGTAAGTGGTGCCTTAACCGGGGCCACCTGGTATACGTAAAATGTACAACATAATTTAGTAAAAAGAATAATTTTGATTTATATGTTTCGTTAACAAATTCTCTTTGTTAAAATCATGAGAATTAGACTGCCTGCTTTGCTTCAGTTGTTATATAGTGCCATGTAGGTGTATATACTCAACTCACACTAAAAGCAAATTGACCATCATGCACCGTATACTAAATTTGTAAGGGTACTTGTACGCACTTAGGATTGTAGAATAAACAGTAGTCATACCTTTGCTGGCTTGTCGAAGGAATTCTCATCCAGGACACTATTAGAAGTAAGAATAGTGACTGTTGATGATTTTGTGTTGATCTTGACCCCATTAATGGTAATCTTCAGTTCCACTGTGCCACTACCGAAGTTCACAAGCTAAAGAGAAAATAGAAAGTAAATATCGAGGAACAAAAATCAGACACAGAATCAAATATGTTCATTGTTGATGGAAGAGGCAGATGGCAGTAACAAGAAGCTTAAATTTTTTGATAAAACCATTTCTTTTTAGTTGCCACAGTCTTTGACGTAAAAGAAGCCTGCTACATTCAGCTCAATAGATTCTCAAATTAAATCAAATTCTCCGTCAGTACTTCAATTTGCATGAATCTGTCTGCATCTCGTACAAGGTTAATATATAAGATTAAGAATATAGTTAGCGATGAAGTTAAATTACCTTTAATCTCAAGTAATACTCAGCATCATCTGTATTTTTCCATATAATAGCAGATGCAATAACTGAAGTCGTCGAGCTTGCTTGGAGTGTGGAATTAAGAAGGCTTGCACCATTCGACTGAATGAAAAACTGTTGCATCCAGTAACTAGGAGTTCCATACACTTGTGCAGAGTTGAAGACTATTGCATCGGGGTTCCAGCTGTAAGAAAAACAATTCTATGTTGGAATACTCTCTTACAGAAAATAGTCTACTTAAATTACATAGGAGAATGCTTCAAAAGATAGGAAAGTGAACATACCGTCTGTCATTTGTGTTTACAAATAAAGGTGCATAGCTTGCCATTTCAACAATATCACTGAAGCGGAACACAGAATACAAAGCCTGAGGAACTAAATTTATAAAGGGTAAAACTATGGAACGAGTATAAAGATAGATGTAATTCCAATTTATATTCAAGGTCAAGTTTGTTGTTGATGCTTTGTATAAGGACTCATTTAAGATGTGTTCAGAATCTTTTTATGCGCAATGTTCATGATTTTCACATTATAAGTTTTACAAATTGTTTCTTTTATATATACATGGTTGTGGTCCTTGGTGATTCAAAGCTACAGTCAGATATGAAACTATTATGAGGTCTAAACACATGTTGCATCAATCGTAACTCGTATGTTGAAGATTATATGAATTCTGTTGCTACTCCTTCCGACTTTGAAATCCGGATTTTACTGAACAAAGTTCAAGACACTCAAATTTCTCTTTTTGCACTCCTTGGTAGATAAATAAATAAATTTTAGAGCACCAAATCACCTCCAGAACTTTAATGCGACAAGTATGCATAATTACAAACCAGAACATATTGTTAAAATAGACCTGTTCCTTTCAAGCCCCAAAAGAAATCCAGCTTCTGCCAGTGCTGCCAAAAGACTTCCTGTTCCAGCATCTTCTTTCTTAGTCACGGCATATTCACTTACAAAAGCCTGTTTCAAAGCGTTAGTAGTGTCATGGATAGCACCCTGATCTAAATACAGAAATCAACCGAAGGAGGTGTATCAAACATACCTTCGGGCCATCTCGCGCTGAATAATCAAAAGCATGATACTTTGAAAACATGGTGTTTGCATCGCTATAAATCTAGTTGGTCCAGGGCAGCAAAACATATTGTTATCATGTTACAGAATTCAATTATACTGGTATACTTTTATAGTTAGTACTTGTAACTTATAGCTTATATAAAAATGCTTTCAAGTAAAGAATCTTACATGGTAATCATACAAGTCAGCAGGGTGATCCAATTTCTGAGAAGAACCATCGCAGTTGGATATTATTTGTATGTCTGGGTAATAATGTTTTATAACACTGTAGAACTTAAGGTAGTTCCCTGAATCAGAAAAGTGAGTTAAAAACATATTATTTGCAGAAAAGCTGTTCCGAGCTTAACGAGTCTTCAAAGTAAAAATTCTGGCGTTTATGAGTTGAGCATCGGACTCATGATGAAATTAGCTATTTTTGGAACATAAAGAAAAACACTTGTGCAAGTATCTAGTTAAGTACAATGGCATAAAAAAGTCAGAAAATGCATACCACGGTAACCTTTCATCGGGCATTCCTCATTCCCAATAGCAACATATCTCAAGTCAAAAGGTTCTGGATGTCCCAGTGCTGCTCGAACCGAACCCCATGTCGATGCAGCGTCGCCTTTGGCGAACTCAAGACCATCAAGTATTTCCTGCAAGTTAAAAATTATGAAAGAGTTAGTATGTACTTGCATTGTCTAATACTTCTGGATGTGTAACTACAAGAAATATAGGGATAGTGAAGTCATGTCATAATAGTGGATTCGGACAGACCATTAATTACAGCAGAAGCCAAGAAACATACATGAATAAATGGTAAGATAATGGACGTATTAACTTCTCCACGGAGACTGATCCCTGAGGATATAAACATTTAGAGAAGAGCAAAGAGAAATATCCATTTGAACTGTTACAGTTTTAAGACAGATTAAACTGAACTACAGATCATGTATGAGCAGAATACCGTTGTTAAATACCCATATCGGCAATGCACCTAAGTCTTCTGCAAGCTGCAAAAAACAATATTGTATAAGCACTGGCTTTAAGAATATGAAAGTTTATCAGATAACCAACTTGAACTAATAGACATTTTCTGCAGGGAAGCATATGATGTAACCTGGAAAAACTCGAAGTGCCCTATTCCATCATCTGTCCAGTAATCCCAAACATCATTGTAGTGTCCTGGCCTCTCTTCCCAAGGACTAATAGTATCTTTCCAGCGTACTGCATTAGTCAATCTACTACCTTCAACAAAACAACCACCTATCCAAATACATAAGAGAAATGTTCAGATTCTTTAGTTGCAATGCTAAGAAGTTAGCAGCTAGCTCAAAACCTTAAAATGTTGCATGCTATGAGCATAAACATATGCTGTAATTACCTGGAAATCTGACAAATGCTGGTTTAATATCTGCTAGCATTTTGAAAAGATCATTCCGGAAACCATGTCCCTGTGCCAATATTCAGATAACTGCTAAGTAAAAGGGTTCATGCTGAGCATTTACCAAACTCTTATTAATATCAATATCCAAACTCCCAAAACTAGCTGAACTGGTAATTAACAATTCAATATAAAACCATTTAAGCTTTTATTGTTATAAAAAAGGGCCCAATAAGTTCACATATAATGATATAAATCAGTCATGGTTGTAGTGTCCTGTATAGGATATAAGAAAATCCGATGATTTATGTGCACTAACAATTACCCACCTTGTACGTGTCCATTGGCATTAATGAAACTTGATCAAACCATATAACTCCTTCTTGCGTTGTTGTCAACTGCAGTCTCGAATTAGGATTGGTTGCTTTCGCTGCTAATAAAAACTCCATCCTAGTCCAATTTGAAACACTAGAAGCTCTGCAAGAAGAATAATAAATCAGGCATGGGCTAAAATTCATCCAGATCGATCCACAAAAAGCTCCGTCTTATCTTACATAATGTTAGCAGTAGCCAGTGTTTGTGATCCAGTTGAGTCTGTCAGGGATGCAGATACATTTACTGGATTATATGAGCGAAGATATAGAACCAATTTATAGCTCTTCCCTTGTTCAATATTCTGCAAGACAGAAGGGTCCAAAATGACAAGATTTGGTGAACTAGCAGAAGTAAGCCCCTGGAGTCTTACACGGGAAATCATGAAGAATCTAAGATGGTTAATTTCCAAAATGCATGAAACTGGTATATTATCATAGACTTGACTTTAGGTAGTTTTAGGCAGTCATTTTATAATCTAAAATTAGAAATACATCTCGAAGGTTAGAAAATTGTACATGTTTAGCCATGTAGGCATTCACTTAATTCTTTAAATTTATAAGAAAAAGGAAAGGAAAGGAAAATATCTGGATATTTTTGGTAAAAGCCAAAGCTAATAAGCCGAGGCACAGACAATGAGAGTGATTAAGCACGTTAGCACAAGTTTGTTATATATATTTACCATTCCCCAAAATCCAGGGTTGTAAACCCCAACCCCTCCAGCTGGACAGATCATTGGACGTTTGCTATCACAGAAAACCTCCATACGAAGCGCAATTTTATTACGCTCAAAGCATGATGAACGGTCCGTTGATAAAACTAGCAATGTTTCATCTCCAAGTATAAACCAAGGTGCAATATCTGAGGGAGTGGTCTGCCCCCCAGCTTCAAAACCTGGGATTCAGATCAAGTGAATATCTCTTAACAACCAGTAACCACAAGAATCTGTGAAACAAAACATATATACCTCCAAACCAATAACAAGTATAATGTCATTTTTATCAATTCAAAAAATAAAACACATTATCTCTACAGCCAACTAATCCTCAGTTAAGATGCTTTAATCATATATAGGCACTTGGACCAAAAATGTGTCCATTAATATTCAGAAGAAATTTGCAGGATAATATATTTGTAATTAAACATTCTAATACATTTGCAAGTTTGATCAAGATATTAAGTATGGACTAATTGACAAATGGTAATAAAAACATGTAACGGATGAAACTTCTGATTGCAGTGCCTTCTTATGCTCTGGCATATTCGAGAGAATTTAGAAATTACCTCTGTTGTCTACAAGCTCTGCCCACAAGCCACCTGCCCCGGCATGGTTAATTTCCTGCAAGTTAGGCATATCAAAATTCATCTTCCAATATCAGATATGTGTTGGGCAATCTATGCATATATGTCTTTTTATATGATACTCAGCAAATTCACATTTAAAAAAACAGTATCTAATTTGTCTGGTGTGGACTTTATCAAATCTATGCATACATATATGCATCAATATATTTGTGCATTTAGTAAGAGCAGTTTTATTGCTAGTTAGAATCTTGAACATAAAAAAATACAAGAATTTTTTTTAAAAATATATTCATAGTTTTTTAACATATTTAATAAAATCTGAAATGATTTTTCTCAAAGGCCTTGTATCTAGGAACACAGTCTCTTTACTTCTAAGAATACTATTTGAAAGAGTGTGACTGTATGAGTAAGGCGTATGGGTACAGCTCGCTCTACCCATACTCTACTTGCTGAGTGAAATATGCTTTGGTTTTAGTTTAGACCATCAGAAAATCATGGAAATTGAAGGAAAATTCACCATAACACACAATTCCAAAAACTCACCTCAAAGAAAATGCCAAACAATGTTTCTGGTATAATTCTCGCAGACTCTTCAGAAGCATTAACGATTAACTGCGCAGTAATATCAGTTCCAGAACAAGGATAAAAAGCACACAACCCGACTAAAATGCAAACCAGAACACTGCAATGACCTTGGCTGGAACCCATTTTTTCCTCACAGCATTACAGTGCTTGAAGAATCAAGATTATATACCTTGTCAAACAATGTACACATAAATAATTAACAAGGCAGGCATACAAACATAAGCAAAAGTCAACATCAACTCAAGTTATCTCTTGGCTGCTTGCATCATCTAAGTGGAAAACAAGTTAGAGGAGCTAATATATTCCAAGTGGCCACAGCTGTTGCTAACATATGAACTGATAAAGATACACAGCATTAAATGAATGAGAGGAAGATATTATCTACAAATTAATGGATGTAATTCAGTCATTTATCATACTGCAGAAGATGACATTGCACATTTGTACATGTGACATAATAAACCAGTTAGTTACATATTTTTAGATTAGTAATCACAAGTAAAATCATTTAAGCTGACATGATTTGATCAGTAAACTTACCTGGAACAATGAAGACAACGAGAGAGAGAGAGAGAGAGAGAGAGAGAGATTATAAAGAGATAAATACATGTAAAGTAAGAGAAGGTAGGGAAAAGTATATAGGAATAGAGTCATAGACTAAAAGAAGGAAACAAGTAGGTGTGGTTGAATGTAGACAGTGAATATATAGTGAAAAGGAAATCATGGTTTGGAATTGAAGACTGGATACAATGGAAAAAGTGTTTTTTTTCTTTGTTTCTCTTATCTTCCAGTTTCTTTGTACACTAGTTTCTACTCTACTTACGTAATCAGAGTGTCATGGATTTTATATTATGTACAAATACTACTACTAACTACTAGCAGTATTAGTTTGATATGTTTAATGTTTTATTCAATGCTAGTAATTGCAACTATACTAAGCTCCTCCATCTGCATGTATGGCTGTTGAGGACATTCAACTTGAGTATAGTTGATACTTGATACTAACATCAACTATTTAACTTAGTGTTATTTTACTAATTTTTTATGTTTTGTTTTTTTAAAGACTAAAAAAAATCGCAAAAGCTGGCTTTTAAACCTTATAATAGTACAGGGTTGATAAAGACAAAATGACGGTAACAAACTAAATAATTAATCTGATTGAAATGAGAGTTAAAGCAGCTAAATGTAACTTATTCTTTCTCACGGGGGCGTTCAATTAATATGTGGTGAAGGAGCAATCATTTGTGTCTTCATTCAGCAGAATAGTAGAATGTGTGAATGATTAGGTATGGTAACTATCTTTACAGGATTACCAAGATTATACTCATTATGAATTTAATAACGTGACAACGAACAATTCTAGTAATAATAGAAATAATCGAAAATCACAAACAGCTGGCTCTCAAATCTTATAAAGCTTAACACTAATGTGTTAATTACTTAATTGAATTAGGCAAAATGAAGGTAGCAAACTAAATAATTCTTCATAAATTAGAACAAATCCAAATTTTAAATGCACCTACTTTACTCTCTCGCAACACCCTATTTCTGTAAATTAATGAAACTATTACTTGCCTTAATTACGTAGAATAATAATAGAATACTTGAATGATGTGTGTATATAGATACTCCTATATCCGCCGACATTACCACTGTAAAGGGAGTAATTGTTTCAACAAAGGCTCAGCTGCATAATTCAACTCGAAGTTGATATCCTAACAACTTGAGGTTTTAGGATAGCTGGTAACTTAACGTGGTATCAAAAAGTTCCGGGCGGCAGGGTTCTCATAATTTATTATGGATAGTAAAGTTTACTGGGAATATAAATAAACCTAATTATTTAAATAAATAAATAAATCCAAATATGTACTTATGTATGTGTTTTTGTTACTGCAGAGCAGAGCCAGAGCCAGAGCGTCAAGGGGGCCAAATCCAACATTGCTATACAGTATAATAGAATAAATTATGTATGCAAGGAAAAACAGCAGCAACATTATATTCTTTCTAGGCTAAGTTTGTGTATGCGACTGACTCACCCAGTCACGGGCAAGTTTTTCTATACACATGCAGTTTCAATGTCGTTTTCCCAAATCACTCTAGTTGTTGCCAGGAGGGTAGATTTTGTTTATATCTACTCCCATCTATTATTTTATTTAAGTGATTTTATATGCTGCGTTAATAATTGTCTTAATCTATACGTATTTTTATGACTTATACGTTGTAACCACATGCAAACAACTTCATCGAGTCCAAAATGCTAGAAAAGAGATGAGCAGGGGCTTCAAATTTAACTACTGTGGTACTTTTTTTTAAGGGAACAAGACCTATTTTAAGCGGTCTAGATCGATTATATTCACAAGAATAAAAAAACAAAGAATCTTTCATCTAAATTTTAAATTTAATATTCTTTCCGTTTTAATTTTAGCATTTAGTAAAAATATATATAGTTATCTCATTATTAAATTTAAATTTTATATTAAATAAAATATAAATTTTAAATAATTTTAACTATAGTTTAAATTAAGGTGTTTAGGGTAATTATGTTATTCTTTTATAATTTTCATATAAAATATTTTTTTTTAAACGCAACCTATTTATGTAAAATATGATAAAGAAATAAAAATAGTGAAAAGATATCAGAGACTCCGTTATAATTAAGCTGAAATTAATAATACCTAAAGTGTAGTTATACGCGATTAAAGGACTAAAAGTTGCTAGAGCTAAGGGTTGGAGTAATTTTCTACTCGAAACGGATTGTGTTAATACAGTCTCGTATTTGAATAATTTTAATGTAAATTGTACTGATTTTGATAGCTTGTTATGTTGTATATGGTTTTTGGTCCCCAGTAGTGATTTTAAGTGGTTTAAATTTAGAAATAGATCAACAAATTGTGTAGCTAATAGTCTCCTCAGTTATGCTTTGCAGTGCTAATTGGGGTTGGGTTCTTCCCTTTGTGCAGATTTGTCAATCCCTTTGTAAAATCTGTTGACGGTCAGTATAAACTGTGAAGTCGGGTTATCAAATGTGGCATGATCGTGGGTGTAACATTCCGTATTTTTTTATAAATATATTAAGCTATTTAATTTAATATTAAAAATAATATTAGTGAATTATTACTAATATTATTATTTGAATATGAATATATATATATATATATATATATTTTATAATTAGGATATTATTTAGAGATTATTGGTTAAGAGAAGAAAATAAAAGAAATAGAATAGAAAGAAAAAGAGAAGGAGAGGGAGAAGATTGAGAAAGAGAAGAAGAAAAATCTTAAGAAGATGAGTTACGGTGTTTAAATTAGGGTTCTTGTGATTGAAAGCAATCCATAATCTTTGACTATTAAGGTACGGGATACATTCTACACTCTCTCTTTGTTCTCGTATTGTTAATGTACGGATACATTCTACACTCTCTCTTTGTTCTCGTATTGTTAGTGTACAGATATCTTCGTTACACTCTCTTTGTATTCGTAACACTCTTTTTGTTCTTGTTTTTGACAAACAATTGAATTTTATTAACTTGCATCAACCAAAATTACAGACTTAACTCCAATAGGAACAGAACTCCCATCGAAAATCCGATGTGGAAGAGACATGTAAAAACACAAATCACAGTCATGACAAACCCCTGAGCTGACACTACAACCTGAATGGAAACAACTAAACGAACTAAACAGATAGTCGCTTGTGTTTTCAGACTGTTTAACATCATGAATTTCGAAATTCTTTGAATTAAAAAAGATTAAAATGGCTTCCCGATCAATCAAACATGCACCAATCCTAGAATCAGTAATATCACAAATGACCTTCACATACGCACCGCCTGTAGCCCAATGTTCAGAAACACCCCAGCTATCTACATGCCAAAAACCAGCTATAGACATGCCGAAGGTGAAAGATCGCATAAGATGAACAAATTTTAGTTGTGAAAAGTAAGCTCTTGCAATATCAGACACCAGCCCAAATCCAATGCACGAATCACAGATCTCCCACGAAACCACATAAATCATTTTCAATGTAACCAGGAACAAAACGCATACCAACATCAAAAAAACATACCTTAACATCCCAATAAAAGGGTAAACAGTCAGACACACGCCAAAAGGCGAGACTAAAACCAAAAATTCAATGACCTCGGAATGACACCAAATTTTGGTATGATGTTAAAGAGGAGGATTTGAATCTAAAGGTATTTTTTATTTGCGGAGACGGACTCAAAACCAAGATAGATCTGAGAAAAAATTCTAGATGTTTGGCTTTGGTTCAATTTTTATTGAAAAAGACTAGAACGGGTTTAGATGATTGAGAGGGGGACTGAATGATGGTTTGATGGGGGAAACGAAGTTGTAGATGGAGAAAAGGGGCGGCGGCTATGGTGACCTAGGGGAGTCGACTCTCATTAGGGTTTTTTTTCTTTGTTCTTGTTTTGTTATTCAATTCGTATGTATATTGTGTATAGTTTGTATTCATTCAGATTCTTGTAAAATTCGTATCTTATTCGTTCTTTATCTGATTGTTCTGATTTTATACTACCTAGAAAGGTATTTCGATTATCTACATCTTTCGTTCTTTGTGTTTTCTGAAATTCGGTCCGTAAGTATGTTAAAATCCGCCGTTTGTATAATTTGGTTGGTTATTGGAGAATTGTTCTGATATAACTTCAGAAATTCATAGTAAATTGAATATTTGTTCAATATTCATGTGTAATATCATTCTGAAAAGGTCTTTCCGAGATCTTCGTTCTTTGTTTACATTCCGCTGTCAAGTTCTGTGATCTTGGTGTCGTAAATCTCAAAATACTACTGTGATCATAGCCTGATTCTGTTATGGCAGTCCACATTTTAATTGTTTCTGCATTCGTTACTTATCCGTTTTTGACGAACTTTATCATTCTGGAAAGATCTTTGAATCGTCTACAAGTTTCGAGCTCTGCACTCTTTCATTTGAGGTCATCTTGATAGAGTAAATTAATAGTTTTTCAGACTGGTCAATTCTGATTTTATTTGTAATAGTCTATATTGTATGATATTTGGCGTGAATATCTTGAGTAAAATATTTTCAGGTCTTTTGTGATATATGTATGGTTTGGGAGATATTGTAAGAATCCGTCATGAGTGGATAATCTCATGCTTTGGCACTACCTATACGGTGTATTTAAATTGTATGTGCGTGTCGCCGGAGTTATGGGACACGTAGAGTCATGACTATTGTGTATGTTTGTTTGGCCATTTGGGTAGCATTGTGTTTTGTACCGTGCAAGTCCCTGTAAGATTTTGGGTAGCATTTGATTTGTTCTATGCAAGCCCCTGTAAGTTTTGATGACTACATATTCTGGAGAACCGAAATGTAGGACATCTTGTAAGTGTAAGATTGTCTCTCATATCAGTAAGTAAATTTGTATTTCAGTATTTGATCATTATAATATATGACTAGTAAGTGTACGAGTAAGAGTAAGAATATTTGTGATTAAAAAGTATGTACGTTGTGATTGTAAGATAAGTATCTATCGTATCTTTTTATTTGTTTATATCGTGAGTTAAGTATGACCAGTATATTTTGTCTCTTTCAGTTTGTTTCATCATTCTTTATTCAGATATTTTATTTATTCATATTGACATCGTTCTAACCCTTGTACTCTTTGCATTGTTTTATATCCGTATATGACCCTTTCGCTCACTGCCGGTTTATGTTTCTTTGATTTCCCCCGGCAGGTTAGGTGGGTTAATTAATGGGAAAAGTGCGAGTTGCTGACTTTGAGGAGTTGTAAAGTTTATATTTAGATTTGAATTTGTATAGTTAAACTGTAACTTTTATTTTTGGATTGTAAGTTGTTGGATATTGAGAACTTGTATCGTTTATTGGATTTTTGGATAATTTCATGTAAGTGAACAATTTCGGGATATTAAAGTGGGAGTTGCTAGTGTGCCTCAAAGGGGGGGGGGGGGGGTGGAATAAAATCTGGAAACTTCTCATTCCACATAAGATGAAGGTGTTTCTCTAGCGATTTTGCAGAAACAACATTCCTGTCAGGAATTGTTTAAAATCAAAAGGTGTGAATCTCCCTATAATGTGCCCGATGTGCAATCATGATATTGAACATTTGCTCCACGTATTCTTTGATTGTTCTTTTGCAGTTCAGTGTTGGCAGTATGTAGGCTTGACTTACGATATGCATGCTGTTACTTTTGCTCTAGAGTGGCTTCTTGAGAAACTAAATAATGCAGGGCACGATGAGGTGACTACAATTGTTAAAGTCTTATAAGGAGTTTGGTTTTGGCGAAACAAGAATGTAGGGAAAGGAAACTAGGAAAGGCTGTGTCTCCATCGATGGAAGTGGATTGGAGTACGAAGATGATTTCTGATTGGAAAGAAGCAAAGAGGAATATGATGAATCGACGTGGGACTGATGCATCTAATTCTGGGCAAGGTACTCAGAGATGGCAAAAACCAGAGACAGGCAGGTTGAAATTGAACGTAGATGCCTCTGTGTTCAAAGGAGACGAAACGTTCAAAGTTGGCATGGTGCTTCGAGACAGTGAGGGTAAGTTTGTTAAACTATTGGTGTTCGCGAGACCTTTTCGTGGATCAATGCGAAGGCATTAGGCAATGTTGACATTGAAACTGATTATCTTCTTACGGTAAATGTTCCAAGAGGAATGTGATTTATCAACTAGAGGTGGGACATGTGCTTGATAGTTGTCGTGTGAACCTTAGTTCTAATCCGGGGGTGTCCATCTCTTTTGTTCGAAAGCACGAAATCACGCAAACAAGGTTGCTCATGAATTAGTTAGATTTCCTTGTTTGATAGGTTGCCAAAATGTGTTTACGTCTTCTCCTAATCTTTTGTTGGAGATGATGTTTCTTTTTAATGGAATTGGCACTTTATTTTCGAAAAAAGAAGAAAAAAAAGTGTACAGTAATATATACTGTATTCTCTTTATTATTGCCTGTATACTATTAGACTAGAGAAACTAACTTTTATTTCTATGTAGGTCCTTTTCGTTATTACCATTTACCAATGATGCTACTTATATTTTATCATGTTAGCTTCCGTTAAAACAAGTTTAAAATTATTTAATGTGCATTTTTTATATATTTTTTTGATCAATATTTAAAAATATTTATTATTATTGTTAAACATAATTTATACTACCTCCGTCTTGAGACAATTTGTCAATTTGATTTTTATATGTATTTGATGCATAAAAATAATTTCACAAATTATTTTTAATAAAAAATAAATATTTATTTAAAAGAAAATTTTAAAATAATTTATGAAAGCATTTTTCATATATTATATACAAAAAAAATTGACAAGTATTTTAAAGAAATATTAATTATTATTTTAAAAAAAAGGCCCGTTTCATGCTATGTTGCCGGGAGTGTTTGGTAAAATTCTTAGAGAAAATAGGGTAAAAAAAGTTATTTTTTAGTTTTTACTAAATAAGAATAAGGTTTATTATCAAACCTCAGAAAATATTACCTTTTTATATTATATATTTAAATTAAAAAATATCATCAAACAATTCACGGGTTTTAAATAACAATCTTAAAATTCTCCTAAATTTGTTTAGAGTAGTGTTAGGGATTCAAAAATTATCCAAAAATTTTCTCAAATGATTAGCGGGACACATGACGAGTTTTGATTCATGGATGCATACACATGGGTCTCATAGTAAAGTTATCATTTATGTGACAACTCGAAAAATTTTGATAAATTTTTTGAGGTATCTAGCATTCTCATTTGTTTAACCTGCACTTGCTAAGCCATTAACTGCAGGCAGAAGCCCGAGGTAAACGCCCTTCATTGAAGTTTTAGGGGGAGAAGCAATAAAAGACAAGTAATATAATATGGAATTAATTTTTTAAGAAAAAAGGTTGATGAAAAGTAATTCAAGCTTTATATAATTTCTCTTCAGAAGCGGGATGTAAAAAAAAATATGTGAAGTGTAAAGAGAAAAAGTTCAGATTATAAACATAATTTTACTATTTAAATCGTCACTTTTTAATATAAGAATAATCATATTTTTTTAAATACAAGTAGGTAAGTAAAAAAAAAAGGAAATCATTTGTTTACTTAATACAGTATTTTTGTGGACTATACTTAAAACATTCGGAAGCTGGGCTTAAGCCAATGATGATTTTATAAAAACATATGCACGTTGTTTTATCAAACACTCGCTCGCAATGATGAGCCCATTGATAAAAAGATAAACAAGAAATCATTTTTCAAATACTCTTTCGATTTGACGTTGCTAGTTTCTTTTAAAAATATAGGTAATATTAAAAAAATTAGTTGTATAAATTTTCATGCTTATCATATTAATTATAATAATTTTATATATAAATGAAATAAATTTTATAAATGATTAAAAAAATAAATTTAAAACTTTTTATATTAAAAGTAGAAATGGAAAACTAATATAGGATTAAAAAATCTCTAAAAAAATTAGTATTAGTAGTAAGAAAGATTTCTAAGTATAATAAAAATATATTAATAGTTGATTTAATTAAGTATAAAAAGTAGTTTAATTTTTCTTAATTTGTTACAATTAACTTCTTAAGGACGTACAGATATTAATTAATTAGAGTGATCTTAAAATTGAAAATGTTTATAATTTTTCTAGGAGATTTTGTTAATCGAACATTAATTAGACACAAAATTCTTATAAAAAACATCAACTTTTCTCATATTAATATATTCATAATAGTCTTTTAATTGAAGTAACTTTGAACCAATTTAAATAATATAATAAAAATTTTAAATTTATTAAATTATCAATATATTTATAAAACTAAAGATGAACTGTTTATTCAATGATATGCATGTGTATTCATAAAAAAACAAAATATCAAATATTATATAATTGAATATAATATAAAATATTAAACTGTTAATAACAAATATCATATTAATAAATGTGTGAATTATTAAATTAAGTTCTCTTTTAGCTGAAGGATTTCAACGATAGTTTGTTATAAGACTCTTTATTTATATATATTTTATTTATAAAAATTCAAATTCAAAATATGAAAAAAGTTTTGGAAGGAATGAAGTTAAAATAAAAATTTTAAATATAAAAAGATTAGAGAAAATAAATATTTAATTAATAAATTAAATTTAAAAAAGTTTAAACGGAGGAGAGAGAAAAGGAAGTAAAAATTTGAAACTTCAATGGTGTGACCGTGACACCATCGCCATTACACGTGTGAGTATAATTTTGTGAAAGTTGGACAGACATGCATCCTTTCATATTTAACTGTAGAATATATTGGGAAAAATGAAGTGGAGCATCACACAAGTCAAGGTAATCAAAGCTTATAAACAAGGGGGACTAAGAAGAAACACATACACTATACACTTTTGTTCGAACAAATCTCTTCACCGCGCTTTCTTTATATATAGATCACTTGCAGGTATATTTCCACAATTTCTAGGTTTAAGGTTTCACCTTGTGCTTTACTTGAGCTGCATGTTGGTTTGTATGTTTGCTTTGCATTGTCGTGAAGAACTGTTTTTTGATTGATTCATCTGTTTGGATCACTTATATTAATGATAATATTTGATTATGTTCATGGTGGTGACAACAAAGTTGTAAGAGGTTTTGTAGAATTTGATTTTCTGTAATCAGTCAAAAATGTGATTTATAAATTCAGGGGGCCAAAAGCCGGCCTGATAATAAATTCAGGTCCATAAATTTCTGATCATGTTTCTTCAATATCTATAGCCAGATAAACTGTTGAAATTTTTTGAGTTGGCTTTCCTATTGTTTGTTGATTCTACTCTACTGTATTTGAAATATAATATCTGGTTCCATTGTATGTTTGGCCTTGACATTTCGGCAAAGAAGTTCAGTGTCTGGCTCCATTATGATAATTAATTACTGTTTCTGTTGATGACTAAACAAGTTTTAAGAGGGCATGTAGAAGGCTTTTCATTAATTTGTATAATAATGTAATAGTGTAGGTGTTTGACAAATGGGAAGAGATTCAGGTTCATCATCTGGCTTTATTCACAAGAACCAAGTGTTAAATGTTAAGCCATTGCGAACAATTTTTCCTATATTCCCAAAGCAATCTGGTATTCCATCATCAATGGGTTCTCTCTCACCTGGGGTTGAACCATTTTACCCTTTTCTTGTTCCAAATGAGTCTCAAGGAACACCACCCAATCAAGCAGGGCCTACTAATTTCGACAAGACTATACCATCACCAGTGCCACTGAATTCTTACAAAACTCCATCCCGGTATACAGATGGAGGTTCAGGAACATCAAGAAGGGACACCAGGAGTCATAAAGGTGGAGCTGCACATAATGATGGTTATAGCAAATACCATAGTCAGAATGACCAGTTTGCAGAAGGTACTAGTAAGAAGCGAAGAGGAAGACACAACTGCAGTTGATCTCTCAGCTTCGGTGGATATAGACGACATTGTTGCTAAATCTCTGAAAGAGTTTAGATTTATTGGGCTGGATCCAACACAACAAACTGATGGGAAAAAGGAGTTAATTGATCACATTCTCATGGTTTATAATTTGTTGCGGAGAAGGATTGTTCAACTTGAAGAATCTAGGGGGATAATCCTGGGTTTACAAGACGTCAAGACATGACGGCAGGAACAATGCTGATGAGTAAAGGGATTCGGACAAATAAAAGGAAGATAATTGGAGCCGTACCTGGGATTGAAGTTGGTGATATTTTCTTTTTCAGGATGGAAATGTGTCTTGCAGGTTTGCATGCTCCAATTATGGCTGGGATAGATTACATGGGTGCGAACAAAAGTGCTGACAGAAATGCTGTTGAAGAGCCTCTGGCTGTAAGCATTGTTTCATCTGGAGGATATGAAGATAAAGATGAAGACGGGGATGTCTTGATTTACAGTGGCCAAGGTGGAGTTGATAGGAGAGATGGAAAAGTGTTTGATCAAAAGCTCGAAAGGGGTAATCTTGCTCTGGAAACGAGCTTGCATAGGGCTAACGAGGTAAGAGTTATAAAGGGGTCTGAAGGATGTCTCTAATGCAGGTGGAAAGGTATATGTGTATGATGGCCTGTACAAGATCCAAGAGTCATGGAGGGAGAAAGGGAAGGGTGGATGGACTGTTCTTAATTACACGCTTGTTAGAATACCCAAGCAGCCTAAAGCTTTTACTTTATGGAAATCAATTCAACTCTGGAAGGATGGTGTTACTTCAAGAACTGGTATGATCTTGCCCGACCTTACTTCAGGTGAAGAAATTCTACCAATTTGTCTTGTAAATGACATTGATAATGAAAGGGGTCCTGCTTTCTTCACATATACATCTTTCCTCAAATATGAAAAACCATTTAATCTACCCAGACCTTCCTCGAGCTGCACCTGTAGAGGGGGATGCCAACCTGGTGACACTAACTGTCCTTGTATTCAAATAAATGAAGGTTTTATTCCGTATGTTTCTCCTGGGGTTCTTGTGAGTCACAAAACCGTGATACACGGGTGTGGTTTCTTCTTGCTTATGCCCTCTTACCTGCAGAAACCGTGTGTCTCAAGCCGGTTTAAAAGTCCGTCTGAAGGTGTTTAAAACAAATAGTAGAGGTTGGGGACTTGGGTCTTGGGATCCAATCCGCTCCGGACAGTTTATATGTGTGTATGGTGGAGAGGTTGTTGATAAATTCAAAACAATGGAACTCGGCAGTGAGGAAGACAGTCGTTATATATTTGACTCCACTTGCGCATATCCTTCTCTAGAATGTGTCCCTGATGGAAATGCTGAAGTCCCTTTCTCCCTAGTTATAAATGCATATAGTTGCGGTAATGTTTCTCGTTTTATGAACCACAGCTGTTTGCCAAATGTTTTTTGGCAGCCAGTTTTAAGAGAGAAAAACAATGAAGCGTATCTTGATATTGCCTTTTATGCATTTGGACACATTTCTCCGCTGCAAGAGTTGACATTCGATTATGGTGTGGTCCAGGAAAACACACAGATGAAGAAGAATTGCCTTTGTGGTTCTTCTAAATGCAGAGGTTTTTTCTATTGAATTGGATGGAGCTGTTACTAATGATGCCTGCAATAACAGGTCATTCTACACCACCTTTTTTGTTTTTCTCATTTGATATGGTCTCAGTTGTGCAATCTAATCAGTGTTACTTTAGGCTTCATACTTGCCGGAACCCCTCAAGTAAAACAATGCTTAGGCCCAGCAGATTTCAGAAATGTGATTGAGGCGACCCTCCTACTCCTAATAATGTGTCCCACCTCTAAGATAAAGCTCCCAAACACCAAGAAGAAATAATTTAGTCTTTCTAACCACAAACCTTGAAAATTGAAATGATGTGCTAAATCTGCTGCCAAAATAACTGACAATCCACCATAACCCCATAGTCTGTTGTCATTGAGTCCCAAATCTTTTGTCTTCTTTGACTTTTAATGGTCAAAATGACCAAACTTGTAATGCAGATTATGTAAATTATATGATTGAAATAATTGTTTCTAAAAGAAAATATCACTAGAAACTTTATTTAATCTATTTTAAGATGTATTTTCCAGTTTTACAAAATTATAAGAGAATATCTTTTTAAATTAAGTCAAAATTTGATTAATTGACCAAAAAATAAAACTAATTTGGGACAGGTAGGGAATTATTCTTGATGCTTCAGGATGATCCGTGATGATCGTGTCATCATTTTGGTACAAATTTTAATATAGCATTGTAATTCTAACCAAGCTTTGTTCTCTCTCTCTCTCCAGTCACTTTAGCCCAGTGGTGAGAAACATTTCTGGATGCAACTCCTCCCGTCTGTTCCTGCACATGTACCTAGGAGGATCATGATGTTTTCGACTGTAGCAGAAATGTGAACTTTCTTTTTTTAATCTACGTAGCTTCCTTATATGTGTTAAAATTTTAGATTGTATCATGGAATCTTGCCGAGACAGGTTTCTGTTTTTGTCTGCGAACTTTATATGCACCGTGTGGCAGTCCAAGCTCCAGAACAAATTATGCACTAGTAGGTGATAGTAGTTTTTCCCCTTGCTATATATTCACCTGCTTGTTGTAAAATCTTTTGCTAATAGTAATTTTATTTTATGTCTGTCTATGACTTACGACTTAGCCTATGAGAGATTTACTATTACTGAGTACCAACTTTCAAGGCATTGTTTCCCTGAAAAGGTGCAGCAGTTACTACTACTTCCTCCAAGAATCAATGTCATTTTCATGATTACACTGTCCTGGGAATTTTATGCAAGTGTTTAGCTGTAGATCACTTATTTTTCTAGTAGTAAGAATATTTCAAATTATTGCATTTTTTGGATGCTCAAACTTCTGAAAGAACTCCAATGCTCGAGTTGAGGTCTGAAAGAATGAAATTTTGGTAGAACTATTTATGTCGATCGTATCGATTTGAACTAGTTGACAATCTTTACCAATATAACAATATCTCAACCCTTCAGAGTTCATACACTTGCTCATTTGTCACATAGAATACTTGCATTTTATTATTTTCATCACCCTCTCTCGCATATTCATTTTCATCTTCAGATTGTTCACATTTTTCCGCTTCTTGATTTGTTCCTTCTGACCAAATGAAATGGAGCACTAAAAGCATGTACTAAAAAAAGAAAATAATAATATTGCATGTCAAGATGAGAGATGGATTAAAGAAAGGTTGCTGCAGGTATCTAGCAAAAAAAGAAAAAAAGTGTAGCTGCGGCCTGCAGGGAAAACTGTAAAAAAAAAAAAAAGGAGAGGGAGCCTATTCCTCTGCATGTAATTATAAATATTAGTCAGTTGCAACTAGAGCTGGCCAAACGGGCGATTCAAACCGCTCCGGCTCGCCCCGAATCGTGAAATAAACCCGTTGCAGCCGTTTTCGTCCGGGCCGTGCATGAACCGGCACTAACCGCCTGAAAAATCGGGCCGTTCACGAGTTAGTATTTGGTGAACCGTAATCGGCACGGACCGGCTCGTCGAACCGGAAAAAACCGTGACAAGCTTGGCCCGGCACGGCTCGCCTCGTGGCCCGGCACGGCTCGCCTCGTGGCCCGGCACGGTTCGTTCACGCGCGACACGCTCGGCACTTCTGCACATGCGTAGCAGACTTAGCAAGTAGCAACGGTCGTCTCTCGTCTGGCACAGGCAACTGGCAGTGGCAGTCTGGCAGAAGCAGTTGCAGTTCAAGGCTTCTTTCTAGCAACGGTCGTCTGGCAAACTAGCAACGGTCCAACGGCAACGGTCGTCTCCTGGCAAGTCTGCAACGGTCATCTCTTCTCCAACTATAAATTGAAGTATTGAACGAGTTGAGATTCATTCTACTCTCTATTCTCTGCTCTCCCTCCCACAGCTCTCCCTCCCACAGTCTACTCTCTCTTCTCTGCTCTCCCCTTGTTACTCACTAGTTGTTATAAAAATCCGGCGAGCTTCGTATAAAATTCCGGCGAGCTTCGTATAAATTCCGGCGAGCTTCGTATAAATTACAGCTAGCTTCGTATAATTACAAAATGGATCCAAATAATTCAGAAGGTTCGAGTCAAGGAAATTCACAAGGTTCAATGTCACCACCTCCATCCGTCCATCCCGGTAAGTCTTCGAATTTTTTCATTTTTTAAATACTCGAATTATTTAAATATTTGTTTGTTATGTTTTTTAAATTATTTAAAATATTCGAATTATTTGAGAAAATCATTTTTTTTGTTTTTCTAAATATTCGTAAGTTATGTTTTTTTAATTATTTGAAATATTCGAATTATTTGAGAAAATCATTTTATTATGTATAAAACAAGATTTTGTATAAATTAAATAGTTGATAAAATATTTTTATTTTATTTGTTTTAAATTTTTTATTATGTACAAACGGTTTGTTCCGTTTTTCAGAGAGGAGTCCTCTCAAATAATTTGTAAAATATTTTATATTAATAAAATTTATAGAGGTACCGTCCTCTTTTTTTTCAAAAATATTCGTAGAAAATATGAAATAAATGAGTTAACATATTCTTTTTTAAAAAATAAAAAATAAAAAAATAAAGAATTCAATGTATTAATAACTGCAGGCGCGTGCAACTATGCAGAATTCAATATAAAAATCAATCATTTGCTCAATGATTAGCTTACAAGTCACTTCACTAGTTCTGTGCTTTGGTCAATGAGACAATGACTCATTCACACAAAATCATCAACTCGGCACGGCACTAACTCGCCCCGCAGCAAATAATATAATTAAGTAACACAAAAAAATATAATACAGAAAATTACTGAATATTATTCCGTATTAGTATTCTGCGAGTTTGTAATCTATATTTTTTATCAGGGGCAAGCGGTTTGTTCCGTTTTTTTAGAGAGGAGTACTCTCAAATTATTTGTAAAATATTTTTTTAATTAATAAAATTTGTAGAGGCACCGCCCTCTTTTATTTCAAAAATATTCGTATGAAATAAGTATTTTTTTTAATGAAATAAAAAAAATCCAAAAATATTCGTATGAAATAAATATTTATTCGTATGAAATAAATATTTAAAAAATGAAATTTAAATTTAAAAAATAATAATAATAAACCCGCCTAACCGCGAGCCGTACACGAGTCAGCCTATCCGCGAACCGGCACGACTCGGCACGGCCCGGGATTCGAGACGGGCCGTTTACGAGTCATTTCCTGGCCAAACCGGCACGCCGACGAACCGGCCCGGTTCGCCCGACACGCTCGTTTGGTCAGGTCTAGTTGCAACTCCTCATACCACCTCCAACCCATTACTATATTTTAGTATGAAAATTACACCAAAATTGTATAAAAGTTACACTATCTTTAAAATTTAATTCAACTCATTTACACTAAATTTCACACCAAAAAGAATCTTTCTTATACTATAAAAGTTATTTTATTACTAAAATACACAAACAATAAAGTTGTTAGGATACAAAAGTAATTGATTTTTTTAATTAAAGTAATGTAAGGGTAATGTTGGTATTTATAAAAACTTTAAAAGTTACACCAAATTTGGTGTAATTTTTGGTGTCACGCCATTTTTGTGCAACTTTTAAAGTTTGGTTGGAGAGAATTTTTGCACCAAATTAATATAAAAGTACATTTTTGAAATTTAACTGGAGATGATGTGACACCAAAAATTACACGAGATTTTTTGAGCATTCACCATTCCCTTCCGCAGTATCCTTTAAAGTGTCTTTACCTCTTTCCCCGGGTAACAAAAAGATTGTTCTTTTTGGCTATGTGTGGATGGTGTTTTATAATTAATGTGTTATTAATTAATGTTTTACCAATAGCACCAGTGGTCTAGTGGTAGAATAGTACCCTGCCACGGTACAGACCCGGGTTCGATTCCCGGCTGGTGCATACAGAGCAATGAGGAAGATGCCATGTGCATTTCGAAGGGGTTCGAATGCGGACAGAATTTGTTCAGTTGAAATGGCCAAAACCTGAGCTCCGTCTTTTATTTTTGGACGAAATGTTGATATTGTATGTATAATTCACTGGCTCCTCAAGAACCTTTTGCGGCACCTTTTAATTAAATGCATTGCAAGTTTGTAACAAGTTTTATATTTGACAGAAAAAAATATTGACAACCAATTGGCAGTGCATTTTCAGATACAACATACACTTGGGAAGGGGAAACTATTAAAAACTACTTTAACTTATCCTAAAAATTAGAACATATTTCTGAACAAATACCTTTCAGTCAGATTTCTTAGCGTTTGCTTTTGCATTTTCACGTAACAGTGGCTGGACAACTAGCCTAAATACCCGTACAGCAAGTATAGTTGCTCCTATAGGAGCAATCCAGTAAACAAGGAGATGCTCTTTTGATAAATGTTCGCCGCTAGCATAAGCCCATCCGATAACCTAATGAATGCAAATGATTACCAAATCAAGTTAATATTTAGAAATTAACTTATGTCTGTGACAAATCATAACTTGATTTTTTCCCCCTCAGATAGTATTAATTTTTCACATTTAAGCTTTAATAGAAGGTATAGGAACATTAAGTCAAGCACTTACGGATGCTGGATTCATATATCCACCAGTAAGATCTGCGGCCAGTATATTAAGAGCAATCTTCGAGACGCTGGAGATCCAAGTTTTTCTAAAGAAGCTTCCAGGAATTTTAGCAGCAAGGCCAAGCGAAATCAGGACAATTATGAATGCAAAAAATCCTTCTGTTAGTGCTCCTCGATGGATGTCAATGTTCAGAGGGGATATGTGTCCTAATTCAGGAAATGTCTTGATGATGCAACCAACTCCAGTAATTGATCCACCGATCTAAGAATGATAAAAATACTTTATAAAAAACAATCTCAGAATTGAAAATCTGAAAATTGAGTTAACCGATCACAGTAAAGAGCTACACTGCCAAGTCTTTTGCCTAAAAGAAATCTACTGAAAATGCAATTACTAATATACAATCTTCATTTTCGCAGTTAAAACGAAGCAATCCGTGGTACTCTTTATTTCTCGTATTTGATAGGATTTCCATCTTATTGAAGTCTTTCTTGGTGCATTTTTAAAAGTTTACAGTGTATGCATCAATAAAGCATTTATCAAAATTTTGCAATGTTATCGTATATTTTCCTGATTGAGGTAAGCATGGTATACAGGGAAGTATTAGCAACAATTCCATCACTGTTGTAAACATTGTAAAACAATTTTCAAGCATATCCACTCACGACATAGAGAAGATGCCATGAGATGAGAAAGCAAATGAATGCACGTCTTATATAAAACTAAAAGCAGTTACTTTCTGCAGGTGTACTATTACTGGTTAGATGTGGAGATTTTCTGCTGCAATAATATGAAATGATAACCTCTTTAAAATAACGAACTTTATGGATTTGCAGATGTGGAATATAACCATAATAACAATCTCTGTGATCCAGTAACAAAAGTTCATAAGTAACCCGTAACTTTATACAAAAATAGGGGACCAGATTGAATCCATTTAACCAAGACGAAATTTCAAATAGGTGCAGAAAATATTGTTGTACTCTTGGCGGATGGCTCATTTGAGGTATAGTCCATGTTATTTGTGAAAAGGCATGCCGTGGTGAAAGAGATGGATCCATGGTGTTTATAAGTTATCATTGCCCTCAAACTCTTAACGAACTGGTGGATTTATGGCAGAAACAAACACAACTCGGGCAAAGAGGGTTACAGCCCCTCCTAAACATTCGAAATTTGGCAGCAATTAAATTAAAATTTAAGGCCATTAAGATTTTACGTAGCTCAAATGACAAGAAAATTTTATAATCCAAGTTTCACACTTGTTTGGTGCTTGCCAAAAACTACATTCATTACTTGAGCTTCTAAGATTTACTAGTAACAAATTTACATCTAAAGTAACCCATATATATAATCTGTCATATTTCAGATGGTAACAAAAACTTAATGCACAAATATGATCAAGGTTTGATACTCGTGAAATATAAAAACTTAAAAAAAAAAAAAAAAAAAAAACTAGAGACAATCATTTCAGGCATTGATTGATATAGTTAGTGAATGTGGCTAACCTGGGCAGGGATCCTTGCACCAACTGTATATAGAAAAGTAGAGGAATCACCGGACATTGCAGGTGCAAGAACCATAAGGGGGTTGCAGGCCCCACCTTTGGTGAGCAAACTCAACCATGCAAAGAAAAACATGTTAATAGCAGAGAAAGCACACCTAAAGATATCATCTTTGGTTTCAAAACCTAACCCTAATGGCTTGTATACATAAATCTTTAAGAGAAAGCTCGACCATGCCCACATGAAGGACATAATAAAATCTGATACAATCAATTTGACTCCTCCCATTATTTTGAATGTAGATTTGTAGTGATCTTATGATTCGGTTGATGATGATATATCACTGTTACGTTACAGACAAATCACCATGCATCAGTTTGTACATGGAGTGGGTAATGTTTGTTATGATGCTCTTTGGATTCAATTTGGTGTGTGTGTTTGAACTACATTCAAATAATAATAATAATAAATCAATTTAAAATTATAGCACGGTTTCATAACCAAAATATGAAAATAAATAGCTACTCTTTAACATAAAATAACTCAAAATCCTTTAACACTGATTTTCACTAAATTACAATTGGTTACAAAATGTATATAAAAAAGTTGGATATTTTTGTAAAAAAAAGATACTTCACATGGGATAGGCCTGTATCTTGTTCCAAAAGAAATACTCCGCACGACTTATCAAATGGCTAGTATCGGAACAGGGTACGATTTATCGGTGACAACATTCTCGCCGGACGGGCGTGTATTTCAGATCGAGTACGCCTCCAAAGCTGTCGACAACAGCGGCACCGTTGTTGCCATCAAGTGCAAAGATGGCATTGTTATGGTAATTCCTCCTCTTTTCTAGGGTTTCTCATTTTATTATCTATTCTTTTAATTTTAATTTTAATTCTAATTTATTTAGGGGGTTGAGAAGCTGATTGCATCTAAGATGATGTTGCCTGGATCTAATCGCAGAATCCACTCTGTTCATCGCCATTCCGGCATGGTACCTGCCCTTGTTCCTCACAACACAACACTCCTCAACTCATCAAATTCAAATTCAATTTCAATTTTAAAACTTAACCATTACTGATATGTTTTCTTTTATAGGCTGTTGCAGGATTAGCCGCAGATGGAAGGCAGATTGTTGCGCGGGCCAAATCCGAGGCTAACAACTATGACAAGTAAACATGCATTGTTTATCTCATGATTAGATAAATATTTTTTAAATTTGAGTTACTTGACATCTGTGAGCAATGAGCGTAGACTCTAGTAAGAAAGCACAGGTACTCAAAAAGAAACCAGGATCTTGTGGAATAGCCACAAAGTTGCCAGGTCCAAACCGGTAATGGGTGATAATGTATACCTTGTGGATGTCTTTTTTTTGGTATAAAAACTAAAAACACATTCCTTTCTAAATGTTTCTTGAGGATTGGCTTTGAGAATGCTAGTTTAGTACCATGTACTTTAAAATTCACCACTTACAAAATAAATAAATATATAACACCCTGGTCTATATACTAGTATAGTGCAGTTTATTTGTTAGCAAATTAAAAAAAAATAGGAAAAGAGTACATGACTTCCGCTTTACAACTAAATTAGAGTCGGCCAAAAACTTATTAAATGCAGACTGTTATCATTTCATTGCTGATATTGATTTATTGGTCGTGCAGTCTATATGGTGACCAAATTCCAGTAAAAGAACTTGCTGAACGTGTTGCTAGTTATGTGCATTTGTGTACACTGTATTGGTGGCTCAGGTTTGTTCAGATATGTAGGGACATGCTTATCATATTCCACTTTTTAGTCTCTCTATCATGCTCTTTTGTACACACTAAATTATGATACTGCAGGCCATTTGGTTGTGGAGTAATACTCGGAGGTTATGACAGAGATGGGCCACAATTATATATGATAGAACCTTCAGGCGTATCCTATGTGAGTTTTTTCATATATTTATATATCTGTACCATTAAATAAATTTTTATTTGCCTTTTAGTACTTATTATATATAGTTAATTAGTTATAATAGATTATACTACCTCCGTTTCGAAATATAGGACGTTTTAGAAATTTTAGTTTTTTCTTTAAATATGTAGTTGAAGGTTATGTTAAAGGGTAATGTAGGACTTTACTTCAGTAATAATTGTTGATAAGCTGAAATAATGTGTTTTTAAAAAATCTCTGAAGAAACCGTACACGACCTTTATATATCAAATCAGAGGAAGTACTTTTTATGCTTTTCGGTACTTATGTGTTTTACTTTGGCTTTCAATAATGCCGGAGCATAAAATTTACATAACAATGTTGTAAGTTTCATCTTTGTTTTGTTGTAAATCACTTTTTTCAGAGATATTATGGTGCTGCTATAGGGAAGGGCAGGCAGGCTGCCAAGACGTAAGTCGGCTTCTTTATTTATTTTTACAGCGTACATGCTGGTCATGTCATATTATATCTTCACTCAGAAGAAAGAAGATTGTGTATATGCAAGAGAAGTAACTTTAATGATTAGAGTGTCCCTGTAATTTCTTTGAAAAGAAATATCTCAAATAATATCCCGAGCTCTACTATGTAATGAGCATTTCTCACTTAATTTAAATTGATTGTATGCACTGGCTCTCCCGCAGCTCACTTTTTTAAATTTTCACAATGATGTTCGGCTGGCGCAATCGCTGTAGTTTGTGCCAGCCTATCATTTTAAAACTAGTGAATTTTCTGGCACACTATTTACCTTTAAGCTACTAATGCTGCGGGTTGGGTAAACTGCTAGATACAGTCTCTGCTTAGTACTGATGTCCTAACTCCTAAGCTACTTAACTGCTTCGGACTGTTGTAGCATTCCAGCCTAAATTTGCCTAATATCTTGTTGAAGTTTTTAAGTAAATCTTGATAGTTCAAGTATCATGACTGAGAATGTTCAATATTATGTTTCCTTGTGTAATTAATCTTGTTACCTTTACTTGTGATGATAAATTTAAACTGATATGCACTTATGGAGCCAAATTATGTGTACAGAGAGATTGAGAAATTGAAGCTATCTGAGATGGCTTGCCGGCAAGGGGTTATAGAAGTAGCCAAGATGTAAGTGCTACTTTAAGGTGTTGATGGCAATTATAATCCTTCCTGATGATCAATTGTCATGAGATCACTGTTTTTCTAATACCATTGCAATGTGATGACAGTCTTTTAAATCTTGCTTTTTATTGCATATTCGCAGCCATTGCAATGCTGATGAGTGATAATCAGATATAAATTACTATATCTGTCTGTCTCAGAGTTATATTTCACTCTTCAGTAGAAAAAATAGCAACGTGGTCAACATCTTTCAGATATGTAGAGTATAATTTAATAGACATTTCTCAAGACTATACATTGTAAATCTTGTACGTACAAGAAGAAAGTTATTAATCCTGTGAACTTAAATAGTGAACCGCTCTCAAATTGTCTTCAAAATGCTATATAAAGATTACAAATTTGTTATAAACTTGCAACATTACAAATTGTTACAAGTCCCTTTAGTATTTTTTTGAATCTGTGATTTAAATACTAATACAGTTTTGTCGATTTTTCTTTCTGCTAAGCAGAATTTATGGTGTACATGATGAGGCCAAGGACAAGGCCTTTGAATTGGAAATGAGTTGGGTCTGTGATGAGTCAAAGCGCCAACATCAGAAGGTAATATGGTTTCATTTTTTGTGATTCTTCATCCTTGCCCTGGATTTTTTCCTTGTACTCCCTCCGTCCCATAATACATGTCACTTTTGTAAAAAAAAATTGTCCCAAAATACTTGCCACTCTCTATATACAAGCAACTCATTTACATTTAATGCAATTATTAGGGGTAGACAAGAAAACAAATTATCTACCTAAACTTTTCTTAAGATGCGTAATTTTTCAAAAGTGACATGTAAAATGGGACGGAGGAATATTATTAGTGTTATGCATCTAATATCTGGTAGTAATGTCTGTATATTCATTTTTGTCTAATAGGTAGATACATAGCTAAATACATACAAAATAAAAGAACAGGAGATAGAACCATGTTTGCTTTTAGAATTTATTAACCGGTCTCAAAGTGGTCTATTGTAAAACATAAGTGGGGTTTTTATGGCAGTGCAGTCACAAGCTTGTTTATTCTCAATTACTTCATATTGTTTTGGAAATTGAAAACAATTTTGCTATTAGGTTCCGGCCAAAGTGGAACATTTTTGCAACAATACATTTTAATGAAGAAATGATATCTTAGAGCATGGAATTACACACACTTAAATTCTTCTACATGAAAAGAGACAGAGAAGTCACGTTTGAAATTAATGACTAGATTGTCGAGACCATAAAAACAATGATACAGGTCTCTGATTTGGATGCATAATAATGAATAAAGAGGCATGTTTAGGTTCGGATAGCTACTTTATATATGAACTTGCTCAACGTTTTGAAAGCTGTATATAGAGGCATGTTTAGATTCACACAACCACTCACCACTCTATATATGAACTTGCTCAAAAAATTTTAAGGCTAGAGGCGGTTGCTTCCTCAAGTGTTTCCGTCAACTCCTGTGTCTTTCCGGGTTTCTTTTACTGTATTGGATAAGTGATTTTAACAGACAGTTAATTAGATGATTGAATATTTCAATTTTTTTTTAATTATTTTGATGGCATTGAATATATGAATCTTAAACAATTTTAGTAAATCTCAACAATAAATCCAGTAAGCTTGATACTCTGTATGGTGAATCTACAACATATATTTTAGTAAAATAACACAATATTTGTATTGAAATACCCCAAGACCTTAAATGTGATGGTTTGCTAGTGATTGACATATTGTTTTAAAATGTGCTGTTAGAAAGGTGGTTGATTATATTTACTTGTTCATTCTAATAGATAGTTGCTAAACTATGTATGTTTGTAAATTGTGTGCAATCTAGGTTCCTGATGAGGTTTTAGAAGAAGCCAAGTCTGCAGCAAAAGCTGCACTTGAGGAGATGGATGCTGATTAGTTAGCAGGGAACATTTACAGTTTTTTATATGTAATTCTGTCTGGACATCTCTTCAGCTTTTCAAACTGTATTGTGACTCTAGAGAAGGGTAGAAATGTTGAGCAGAATATTGTTTAAAGCTTAAATTGATTGGCTAGTCAAATCCCAGTTTAAGCTAACCCCGAAAAGAATGTCCAAAGCTAAATTATTCACCCGGCCTAGAGCTAGCCCGTCCATGTTCAGGATGTACCAAGACTGCATCTCGGATATGTTAACCAATTATTTGCTGTCTTCAATGTTGTGTACTTATTTACGATATAACCGGTGCTTATGTGATTTCCTTGTATCCATTGTAAACGTCATATGCTCTGTTCTAAACTTTAAACTGAAAAATTAGCATCGTTAGTGCAATAAACGGAAAATCAATATTCTATGTACACTTTCCCTGTCACCCGAGTTAACTTAGGTTCAATTATTCTATATAAACGGAAAATCGTCATATGCTTATGTTCAATTATATTGCTCAGACGCATGCACAACTGTGACATGTATCAAGAAAGTGAAACTAGGCGGATTACAAAAGCTTATAGTTGAAGGAAGCAATAAAACAAAAGGTAAAATTATTATCATACTGTTACACCAAGTGAATCCTTAGTCTTTATTTATAGTCTAGAAGCATAACATGTTAGAGCTCTAGCTTATTCGGCAACTTCATTTACTTGTTCTTCCTCCGCCTGCAAGTCACGTTCATCTTTCGGAGCTTTCTCCGCTTTCTCTTCCAATATTGTTTTATTCTCATTTAGCACACCATTTCCAACATGCAAAACTGCTTCACCTATGTCTGCAATCCAATTGCTTAATTTCCTTGCAGCTTCCTCATCTGTTTTTCCGGACAATATTTATGTACATTAGATCAGTTGGGAATATAGAATTGTGCACCTAGTCTTGGAACAGTATGTCCTTGGGGATGATTTATAACGAGGGGATCTTCAAAGGCGGATGCAAGTTCTTGGGAAGGCAATTTGAGCCAGTCCTTGTCTCCAATGAAGTGAACAGATTTGACTTTAATAGGCTCTTTGTAGGCAACTTGACAAATGGAAGGATCTTTAAATTTTGTCCCTGATATTGACACAAATAATTTCATGGGTGGATGATCCTTCAATATTTTCCCCTGCATTGATTCACATTTTGTTACACGCATCTTCCCATTTTAGTTGATATATTATTTAAGCACGAGATTACCTGTGCTTGATAGCCCAGGAGGAGGGCAGCCAGACATGCTCCCTGATATTATAAATGATCGAGAAAAAAGGCCAGACTGTAAGTTTATATAATTGCTAACAGATAATTGAGTATATACATAAATCTAACAGACATGCCTGAGAGAAACCGAGCAAACCGTGGAAAGGGCCATTGGTGACTATGTAGTCACACAAGTTAGAGATGCATTCTTCTAAATTTGTATACACCGTGAAGTCCTGTTATACGATATGGTTAACTAAAATTGTTCATGGCATCATAAAAATTATTATATATATTATACAGAGATGAGAAAGATTGAATGAAGGTGGCAATAATTACTTTTTCATGTTGGAACCATTCAAAGTAAGGGGGTGGGAAGAAGCCTTCTATGTCCGACTTGCCTTGTGCTGGAAAAAATCCGTCAGGAAATTCTTGCATTTTTCAGTAATTCGATCAGTAACCGTAAGGTAACACTCTCTTGTTCTCTTCAATTCTGAATACTACAACTCAACTTAACTCTCTTATTTAAGATAGTTATTAGTAGTGTACAAAACATACCAAGTGAAAGTTAGAAAAAAGACAAGTGGTAGGAAGATCCCATTTGGAGAGTTGTTTGCGAAGGAAGCTACCACTGGTTCTGAATCCATGTAGCATAATATCTTCTCCTTGTTGTCTTCCATTCTTTTCATCACCTCTATCGATCTGATCTATGTCGCTTCTTATATGTATTAATTTATGTATGCATTCAATACGAATACAATAATGGGCTTGTTAAATTTTTAGTTTTGAAAGAGTTATCACCTCGAGGGGGTTTGGTAGTTTGCTTGACTGGTAGATGTTCCGCGTGTTTCCTTCTAAATTTACAAGCATTTTCCTTTCTTTCGGCTTTTTCATTGTGCTAAAAATTTAACTCAGGATCGCCTTAGATTATCTAACAAAAACTTACTAATCAATTCAAAGCCACACAAATTAATTTGTATGCCAATAAAATTGAGCTTCTATTTTATTAAATTGAGTTCGAACATAACTTACATGATATTCAACTGCAATCTTCAACTAATAAATGAGTTAGAATTGAATTTTACACTTATTTTTAATTTAGTTAATATTGAATTTTGCTCATCATAAATTTTAAATTCAATTTAATTAAAATAACAGTTTTATATAATAAGTCGAATTACACTTGGAAAAAGTAAATAAATTGAACCTGAATTTTACACTTATTATATATTGAGTTTTACTCTATACAAAATCTTAAAATTCAACTCGATCAAAATAAAATAAATATTAGAAATAATTTATTTTTTACATAAAAAATCTCTCACGAAAAATACATCCACAATTTAAATGAGTTTCTTTATATAATTCGTCTTGTTGAATTATAAATTTGCCCCTGCATACACTCTCACTCTCTCTCTCTCCTCTCTGGGTGTTTTGTTATTGTTCTGAATTGGTTGTTGAAGACAAGTGCAGACCCAACCCAACTCCAAGATTCACCTGTCCTTGCCTCTCAATCATCTCTCTCAGATAATTTCTAATTTGGGTCTTCACTTTTTCCATACTTCTCTATTCGTTTCTTGAAAATTCAATCCCCGTTATACGTATATATACATTACGAAAATGAGAATGCTCATTTGATCTTGCCCTCTTTGGGTGTTCATTGCTGATCTTTCTGCAAAAGATTGTTTTTTTTTTCAAGTCCCTTTTTCTTGTTACATGGAATTGGCTTATTATATGTATGTGCAAGATTGCAAGATGAGTCTTTTTTGTATCTTGATTGGACGTTCTCTTCTTTAAAATTTATTATAATTATGATGAGTAAAGCTAGTGCCCTGTTTGTCAAGATCATGTTGCTTAGTGGGCTGAGGCAGTTTAATTTCATCTTTGGGTTAGTGTTTATAAAGATGAATTTGATTAGTAGTCTCTCACTGACTGCCGTTAAAAAGATTCATTTTTTCGTGGTCACGTGATGAATGTCTTTAGCCCACAATCTTGGTAATTACTACTACTTGTACATTTTAAACGTGAATTGGTTAGGGTTCGTGTTAGGATCTAGCGTGCGGAAGCGATATAATTCAACCAAAGATTTAAAGAGAAATTAAATAAAGGCTGTAAAATAACACCAGAATTTTTAGGTGGAAAACCCCATTTTGAATAGAGGTAAAAAACCACCGGCGAGCGAGCCAAAATATCCACTATAATAAAATGGGAGTACAAGAATATTTCCTTTTTAAGGCTGACAGAGAATAGCCCAAATTAATAACTCTCTACGGGTTAAATAATTATACCCGTAAATATAGAGAGAGAGGATGGATGAGAGGAAATATAGGAGAGGTTGTGGTGTGTTGTGTTGTATCTGGTTTTTTTCTTAAATGATCACCAGGCATGGGTATTTATAGTACCCAATTGTAGTGTGAACAACAAATGTGGAAATGAAGCCATACATTGTTATTTTCTTTCTGCCATCCTTGACCAAGTTCAAGCAATTAATTTGTAGCCCGCCATAGACATTTGACTTGTGCAATGGTGAGCCACCGTCCAACAAATCTCCACCTTGACTCACCATTCAGCAAAAACGCTCTTCTCGCCATGAACACCTTGATCAGGTGTGGATGATACCAGCTAAGTTAAGACAATGATCAAACTTAGCTGATGGAAGTGGCTTGGTTAACATGTCTGCAGGATTATCGGCTGTATGAACCTTCTCGACAGTAAGATTTCCTGCAGCAACAGTATCTCGAATAAAATGGTGCCTTATATCAATATGCTTGGTCTTGGAATGATATTTGCCGTTCTTGGTCAAATGGACAACACTCTGACTATCACTGAATACAACCAGAATATCTTGTTGCATACCAAGTTCACTTACCAAGCCTCGGAGCCATATAGCCTCTTTCATACCTTCAGTGGCAGCAATGTATTCTGCTTCAGTGGTTGATAACGCCGCAATGGCTTGTAATGAAGAATACCAACTGATTGCAGAACCACACAAGGTAAAGATATAAGCAGAAAGAGATCTTCTCCGGTCTAAATCACCACCATAGTCAGCATCAACATATCCAACTATGCCTCCGGGATCAGCTCTGTGTCTATCAAATACCAAACCAATATCAGATGAACCTTTCAAATAACGAAGAATCCATTTCACTGCTTCCCAATGTTGTTTTCCTAGATTGTGCATGAATCTGCTAACCATACTAACAGCATAGGCCAAATCAGGCCGTGTACACACCATGGCATACATTAAACTTCCAACGGCATTAGAATAAGGAACGTGTGACATGCGCCTTTTAGCTTCTTCGGATTGTGGACACTGTTCTGATGATAATTTGAAATGAGCAGCAAGTGGAGTATTAACAGGTTTACAATCTTTCATGTTGAACCTGTCGATCATCTTCAAAACATAATTCTTCTGTGACAACAGAAGCTTACCTTCCTGACGATCTCTACTAATCTCCATTCCAAGAATCTTCTTAGCGGGACCTAAGTCCTTCATATCAAATTCACTACTCAACTGGGCTTTTAGCTTGTTAACGAGAGATTTATCTCGAGCAGCAATTAACATGTCATCGACATAAAGCAACAAGTACACGAAAGACCCATCTGATGTCTTTTGAAAGTAAACACAATTATCATAACTACTTCTAGAGTAGCCATGTCCAATCATAAAGGAATCGAACCTTTTATACCATTGTCTAGGAGACTGCTTCAGACCATAAAGAGACTTCTTCAAACGGCATACATAGTCTTCTTTTCCAGGAACTATAAACCCCTCAGGTTGATGAATATAAATTTCTTCTTCGAGATTTTCATGAAGAAATGCAGTTTTCACATCTAACTGCTCCAACTCCAAATCATGCAACGCAACCAAAGCAAGTAATATACGAATAGAAGTATGACGGACAACAGGAGAGAATACCTCATTGAAGTCAATGCCTTCATGTTGATCAAATCCTCTAACAACAAACCTTGCTTTGTGTCTTGAATTTTCAACGCCAGAGATGCCTTCTTTTCTCTTAAAGATCCACTTACAACTGATAGCTCTCTTACCTTCAGGTAACTTCACCAGATCCCAAGTATCATTTTTATGAAGACTCTCAATCTCTTCTTGCATAGCTGTAACCCATTTTGCTGAGTCGGTACTAGAGATAGCCTCAGAGTAACTTCTGGGCTCATTAGAATCATCAATCTCTTGCGCAACAGCTAAAGCAAAAGCAATGTTGGCACTTTGGTCAACGTATCTTTGAGTCGTCCTTTTTGGTCTCTGTTCAGGAAGATTTTGAGCCATAGACCATCGTTGTGGTAAACCTCGCCTTTGTGGTTGACGTTGTGGACTTCTGTGGTCAGCACCAATAGTTGGATCGTTGGAATTTTGTGGAGTAGAGGAAGTTGGGACATTTTCCTCTTCATCTGAAGTTTTGACTTCGAACTCCGCCTTCTCTATGGTACTGTCTATATCATTTGTACCTTTAGGGGAAGCAACAACATTTTTTCCAGAAGATAACATAATATTTTCATTAAATGTAACATTTCGGCTATGAAAAATCTTTTTAGACTCAGGGTCATACAATCGATAACCTTTGACCCCTAAACCATAACCCAAGAAAATGCATTTTTTCGCACGAGGTTCCAATTTTCCTTTGTTCACATGGGAATAAACAGGACAACCAAATATTCTAAGGTTAGAATAATCAACAGGTTTACCTGACCAAACTTCTTCTGGAATATCGCCGTCAAGTGAACTGTTTGGCGAGCGATTTATCAAATAACATGCCGTGGATGCCGCTTCTGCCCAAAACTCTTTCCCCAAGCCAGAATGAGAGAGTAAACAACGAACTTTCTCCAATATAGTTCTGTTCATACGTTCTGCAACCCCATTTTGTTGTGGGGTCCCTGGAATGGTGTGGTGTCTGGCAATACCTTCCCTTTTGCAGAAAACATTAAATTCAGTAGAACAGAATTCAAGACCATTATCAGTTCTCAATCTTTTCACCTTCCTACCAGTCTGGTTTTCAATCAAGGTTTTCCAATCCTTGAAAGTTGAAAATGCATCATTTTTGTGTTTTAGAAAATAAACCCAGAGCTTTCTTGAGAAATCATCAATAAGGGTCAGCATATAATGACATCCTCCTTTAGAAGGAACTCGTGAAGGACCCCAAAGATCCGAATGGATATAATCCAATGTACCTTTAGTTCTATGAACGCCTTTTGAAAAACTAACCTTTTTCTGCTTACCAAAAATACAGTTTTCGCAGAAATCAACCTTACCGGTACAATGGCTTCCGAGTTTTCCTTCCTTGTTGAGGACCTGCATTCCCTTTTCACTCATGTGGCCCAAACGCATATGCCACAAATTTGTATCATCAGTGGATGAGATAACATCTGCAGAACCTGAAATAGTTGAACCATGCAGCGTATACAAACTACCAGATCTATTTGCCTTTAATAATACAAGAGCACCTTTGGACACTTTTAGAACTCCACCTTCAGCTGAATACTTACACCCTAGTGACTCAAGGGTGCCTAAGGAGATAAGATTCCTTTTTAAGTCAGGGACGTGTCTGACACCGGTCAAAGTTCTAGTAATACCATCATGAGTTTTAATTTGGACTGTACCTAAACCGACAACTTTGCATTGAGCATCGTTACCCATCAAAACAAGACCACCATCAATTGGCTCATAGGTAGTAAACCAATTTCTATTAGGTGACATGTGAAATGTACAGCCAGAATCAAGTATCCACTCATTTCTAGACCTTTGTTCTACGTCAGCCGCTATTAATAACTCCCCATCAGAACCGGACTCAACGATACTAGCTTCAGCATGGTGATCAGGTTGTTTAGCTTTACCCTTATCTTCTTTATCTTGCTTATTTTTTAATTTAAAACATTCAGAGATTTCGTGTCCTTTCTTCTTGCAATAACGACAAAACTTAGAGTTTCTACCTCTAGATTTTGATCTGGCCCTATTCTTACTGTTACTACCAATTTCAGCATTTCTCCCTCTAATAACCAAGCCTTCACCCGAATTTTCAGAATGAATTTCGGTATCAAATTTTTCTTTTGACAATAAATGTGACTTGACATCTTCAAAAGACAAGCTAACACGATTTCCATATAGCATAATTTCTTTGAAGTGTTTATATGAGGGTGGTAGTGAGACAATAAGTAAAACGGCTTTATCTTCATCATCAATAGTGACATCTAGGTTTTCTAAATCAACAGTAATTGAATTAAACTCATTTAAGTGAGTTTGAATCGGAGTACCTTCTGACATACGGAGTGTGAAGAGACGCTCCTTAAGTCGCAATTTGTTTGCAAGGCTCTTGGTCATGTAGAGAGACTCTAATTTAGTCCACATGCTTTCGGCGGACTTTTCTTTAATGACCTCACGCAATACTTCTCGTGATAAACAAAGCTGGATCACGGATAACGCCTTCTCATCAATTTCAACCCACTGCTAATCTGTCATAGTGGTCGGCTTCTTTGATTTACCATCCAGAGCTTTCTTTAAACCATTTTGGATTAAAACGGCTTGCATTTGGACGCGCCATATAGCGAAACTAATTTTACCGTCAAATTTCTCAATATCGAATTTTGTCGACATAATAAAAATCTTAGTTGAAAAATATAATGGCTCTGATACCAATTTGTTAGGATCTAGCGTGCGGAAGCGATATAATTCAACCAAAGATTTAAAGAGAAATTAAATAAAGGCTGTAAAATAACACCAGAATTTTTAGGTGGAAAACCCCATTTTGAATAGAGGTAAAAAAACCACCGGCGAGCGAGCCAAAATATCCACTATAATAAAATGGGAGTACAAGAATATTTCCTTTTTAAGGCTGACAGAGAATAGCCCAAATTAATAACTCTCTACGGGTTAAATAATTATACCCGTAAATATAGAGAGAGAGGATGGATGAGAGGAAATATAGGAGAGGTTGTGGTGTGTTGTGTTGTATCTGGTTTTTTTCTTAAATGATCACCAGGCATGGGTATTTATAGTACCCAATTGTAGTGTGAACAACAAATGTGGAAATGAAGCCATACATTGTTATTTTCTTTCTGCCATCCTTGACCAAGTTCAAGCAATTAATTTGTAGCCCGCCATAGACATTTGACTTGTGCAATGGTGAGCCACCGTCCAACAGTTCGTATGGTGTTCCAGATGTTGATGATGCTTTAATTGTACTATTCTTGGAAGGTTTTGAGCAATTAGCCCTCTACTTTTCCTTGATTATTTTCCAATTTCTTGTTCATATTGTTTATTTGTCTGTTGTAAAAGGTGCGTTAAAGAAAACTTTAATAATTCAGTTACATGTAAAAAATAAGTAATACGCCTAATATGGAGGCCGTTTTTAATAATTTTTTCCAACTCTTTGTTGTAAATTAATCATCTTTTTACTTTTGCTTACAGTTCTCTTGTTAATGGTTGTAGGCAACAAATGAAAATCTTCCTCCAAATGTAATAAAGCAACTTGTTAAGGAATTGAAGAATCTTGATGAAACTCCTCCCGAGGGCATTATAGTAGGGGTGAATGATGAAGATTTCTCAACAATATATGCTGATATAAAAGGCCCAGGTAATAAACTTTTAAATTCTGCTTCTGCATATTTTTAGAGAAATTGAGCTCTGAATGCTAAAATATTTACTCTGCAGCTGGGACTCCATATGAAAAGGGTATTTTCCGCATGAAGTTGATCTTATCCCGCGATTTTCCACATTCTCCTCCCAAAGGTCTGTGGCTATATGTCAGCTATGATGCTAGTACCTATTTCTTGTAGTTAAAGATTTATTTTATTGAAAATTTCAATATGATTGATACCTTCAAACTTCTGTTTGAACCTTAAAAAAAAACTAATTATGTCTCTATATTTGTATCTGTCAGGCTAGCACCTATATATATTCTAGACAATGTGACCTATAGTGAACTTGTTATGTGCTTGACACTTTTGTATACACTTGTACACTTGATACTTTGCAGTTTTAAAATTGAAACTTCAACAGATTGTAACTGTGTTACCATTAACTTCATTTGTTGTTTATAGTGCGTTCTTAAAAGCTCGTTTTCATGCTAAGTGTAAACTAGTCCTTGTTCCCTTCTGACATTATATCCCTCATTTGTCTATTTAGACCGCAACTTTTATATTTGCTTTTTATTCTGTAATTACTATTACTCCTATATAATTGTACTGATTAAATTCTGTCTTCAAAGTTAATAGTGTATGCTATCTCTTTCGAGTTTCTACTCCATCTCTCGCTCTCTCTTCCTCTCTCTATATATTTCTTAGTGCATAAAAAGGCAGTGCATGCCTCTATTCTATAACCTGTCCACTTATCATTTCACAATTTCATGATATATTGATAAAATTATTTTAGGCTGTACTAGGAAAGGCATATCTGGTCAAGTTATTAACTTGGTTGTGGTGTTAATATTTGTAAAACAAAATAGAAACAGATTCAATGGCCTTTATTTTGTATTTTTTTGTGTGTGTGTTCCTGCTTGCATAGATCAGGTTGTGAGGGTTTTCAATTTATCCAGTCAACGATGACCAAAGTACTAAACGATTTGAGTATTTCTGTTTTAATTTCAGGGCATTTTCTGACCAAGATCTTCCATCCAAACATTGCAATCGATGGTGAGATCTGTGTCAATGCATTGAAGAGGGATTGGAACCCTAGTCTTGGCTTACGACATGTCCTTATTGTAAGTTAAATAACAGATTCAATAAATTTGTTTATCTATGGTTCATCCGCCCTCATTGACAGTGTAATCTATGTTCTAATCTGGATTATGTATTATTTGTTGTGCTGATAATAGGTAGTCAGATGCTTATTAATTGAGCCCTTTCCTGAATCAGCTCTAAATGCACAGGCTGGAAAGATGCTGCTTGACAATTATGAAGAGTATGCTAGACATGCCAGGTGAGAAAATGCTGGTGTTTTCTGTGTTATTGCTTCATGTTTTAGGCATAATTAAGGTAATAGACCTTATCATTTGACTTTCTGACAACTATTGGATAATTTCTGAAACCTGACCGAATTTAATGTATAATTCATTTATTTTTGGTTACTGGTCTACATTTACTAGATCATGCAGTGGTAGAAAAAAATACTTTAATTGGGTAATGGTATGCATTTAGGGATGTAAGTCGAGCCGAACCGGGTTTTCAGTAAACGAGTTCGAGTTCGAGTATTGTTAAACGAGTCGAGCCGAACGAATAACTTAAAATAGCTCAAACCTTTAACCAAACTCGACTTTTTTAATAGACGAGTCGAGACGTGTTTAATAGACGAGTCGAGACGATTAGTCCAAACGAGTTTACTTGCGAGCTAGTCGAAACGAGTTTAAACGAGCTGAGACGAGTTTACTCGTGAGCTCAACAATTAAAAAAACTAAAAGTGTAAAATATATATATATATATATATATACACACATATATATTATAAATAAAAAAATTATTATTAATTTATTTGTAATTATAAATGAGTTCGAGCTCGAGCCGAGCGGAGTTATCAAGTTTGAGCTTGGCACATACTCGGCTCGGTTCGGCTCATTTAAACAAACGAGTTTGAATCTTTGTTCGAGCTCGGGTCATATACAAGCCGATCCTAGTTAAACGAGTTTGAGCTCGAGCTGCTCGCGACTTGAATTACAACCCTATCTGCATTTATTGTAAAACACCAGGATTAGTAAAATAAGATGAAAGAAGTTATGTGATTCTTATAATATGGAGTTGATATAAGGTTGTGTCAAAATTTGTTACATCTGCCGCCAGAAAGATTCAGCCAACTTTCTGCAAATCATTCCTCAGTCCTCACACAGTCACGCTTAGGTTGTGTTCACTTGGATAGAATGGAATGAGGGGAGAATAAAATGAAATTTATCCTCTTATTTGGGTGAGATTGGGGAAAATGTTTATAATTTTCATTCGTTCTTTCATTCCATTCCAAACTATTTGAACTAGAATTCTAACCCACGTGTTTTGAAAGGAATTCTCATTCCATTTTTTCACCATTTTCCCTACAATCCTTGTCATAACAAATTTAAACTCCCTCGTGTTTATTCACAATTTCACTCATACATTCTTCTTTCTACATAAAATTTGTTTATAATTTTTCATTCCATTCCTTTCTCATTCCATTCTCACCAAGTGAACACAACCTTAGTTCATGTAATGTAGACATTTTGGTTTATGACTGATTAATTGGTCATTGAAACGAATTATTTTTGAGTTGTTTTTGCTACCTAGTTAGTTGGCATATAAGGTTTTGCTAATGAATTGCTACGACCTGGAAATGATGCAGGATTTTCACAGCAACACATGCTGTAAATTTGAGGCGTACAAAATTTAGAATAGGAGCTATTTCAGAGTCAAATAATGTTGATCAGAAGAATTCTGCCACAGGTGCCACACTCCAATTTTCGCAAACATCTGCCCCTTCCTCAATTTCTGCAACAGAAGGAGCAACTGGTCAAAATAGATTAGTTGTGGCCCCAAACTCAATGGGTGAGACGGGAGTTGTTACATCCGCAACTGTGGCCACAGCGCCAGTGACTAAAAAGAAGGAAGCCTGTGGATCATTAAAAGTTCAGGTGGACAAAAGGAAGATGGATGCGAGAAAGAAAAGCTTGAAAAGATTATAAAGGGAATTATTATATTGTCATTTCCTGGATTAGTATGATTGAACTTTTTGGTGTTTTGTTTGATAATTAGATGACAAAAAAAAATAGTCTGAACTTGGGTATCAATGTATTGAGAACTCTCAAGTTAAGTCTTAACATAGCGAACGGGCAGCATTTAATTACCTTTTTTTCTGACTGTTTCTTGCAATATATTCTAACTGTCAATTTCTTTTTGTAGCCGTCCTGTTATTTACCTTTGTTTCCTCTAAAAAGTTACTCTCTTTTTTAAATAAACGTACTTGCATTAAAACTTCTCAGCAGCAATGGTACAATCAATTAAATCCGGAGCGGTATATAACCAGTTAACCACTACCGGAAACCTAACATAGAAAGTGCGGCCTTTACTAATAAATGGGCTACACTATTCGTAGATTTATACACAAAAATAACTAGCAAATCATCAAAGTACTTAAGCAACTCAATACAATCGTATCAAAATAAGATTTCCCCCGATTTCCTGTTAAAGCATCTACCAGCTGTTTGGAATCAAACTCAAAAATGCAGTTGGTTCTCCTCCGATCTTCTATCCAGGTTAATGCCTCTTTCAAGCCTAAGGCCTCTGCCATTCTCGGCTGCATGCATGGCTGCGTGACACTACTCCTAGCTCAAAGAAAATTACCGCAATCATCCCTGATTACACATCCCATACCCGTTGCGTCTGTCCGGAACTCGCAAGGTGCATCTATATTTATCTTAATCCAACCTGCAGGTGGTTTAAGCCAAGTTTGAGCACCAACTATCTTCTGCATGTTTTGGCTCCTCTCTTCTTCTCTAGCTCTTTTCCAATCAGCCAACAAATTCAACGCTGAAACTTTGACTCCAAAAACTGATGTATTAATACGATCTCATACCCATTTGTTCCATCTATTCCATAAACTCCAGCAGAACAACCCTATTAAAGCACATTGTTCCTTGCTACATTTCCTAAAGATCTTCTGAAACACTTCAAGAACAATAGCACTCAAGTTTGTTGAAACCACCTCCCGTAATCCAGCCGCCCTCCACACATCTTGTTTTTTTGTTACCAGGGCAGCTGCTGTAGGTAAGCATGACCTACTTGCCCGCCATAAGAAGTTTAAAACCTTACCTGGCAATTTTAGAGACCACAATCTCTTCCAAAACATTGCATCTGGACATTCATTCTCTCCTTTGCAGATTCCGATAGCAACTTTTGACAGTAAACTCGTCCTTTTCGTCCATCGACCAGAACCATGAGTTCTCTCGACTTCGAACAGGGATAGAGATTTGTTTAATTAAATTCCTATCTCTTTCGTTACAGATATCACGAAGGATTTCATCATCCCAACTACGGCCATTTTCTTCCATCGTTTGTGAAAATTCCTCAGGAATCGGAGTTGTGAGGAATCCATCTGTCAGGCACGGCAGCAATGGCACCTTCCAAATTTTAGTACTCTTGCCATCACCAATCCGTCGTCTTTTAACAACCTCCTGAGCTTCCATTATGCTTCTCCACACAAAACTTGGGTTTGCTCCTAGCTTGGCATCAAGAAAATCAGAATGTGGAAAGTATGGGTTAGCATTATTGACAAGCCTCCATCCCTGTTTCGCTAACATTGCCACATTAAAATTCCTCAAGCTTTTAAAACCCAACCCCCACCTTCCTTGCACACATTTTGTCCCACGATAGCCATCTTATTCCCCTACCTGTAATTTTATTACACCGCCAAAAAGAAATTAAATATATATAGCTCTTCTTCCTAATTCTCTAGCTTTCTTTTTCTTATTTTCCAAAATAGTCATTCAGGAATAAACTATAGAAAAAAAATTATTAAACTTCCTTCACTTTTCTTTCAAAAAGAAGTTTCTGGAACTTGCCAAGCGAAAGAAATCTTTAGCCCTTTAGATCACTATTTTATATTACGACATTTAAACATAATCCGATGATCCCTTATCAAAATATCAGATAAAAAGAACCATAATCAGATGATCTCTTACCAATATATCAGATAAAAAGTATGCTTCTATTGAAAGCCTGAAGTATTATCCGAAACGACATCCAGCTCTGGAGATTCCGTAAATATTCCATTCTTAAAAATCTCTTATCAAGAAATCAGCTTTAGAATGACCATTTCGAGAAAGCAGAGGCATTAGAGACAAACTCAACACTAGTACACGACTCAAGCAGAACTCTACCAAATCTCAATGTGAGCCTGAAATAAACCCACCATATATCACATATATCCTACAAAATAGAACGCAATGAAATGCTTTCAATTTGATACTGCAACCACAGTCCAAGTCCTAAAGTCCGAAACACAACAATCAAAACTATGCTAGCAGTTCCTTCTTGTAACATCCTTGGTGATCAAAGAAGAGCTATACAATCTCACCAAGTAAAGCAGGCAAATTTAAGAATATTTATGTTAAACACTACTCCTAAAGCACGAAAACAATGGAATAATAAATTGACAATGGAGTAATAATTTGAAAGCTGCTACTGTCAAGTTCAAATCACATCATGAAAAGGAAACAGAATATCCACAGCCACAATAGCAACAGACTACTAAATCCTTACAAGTTTGACCTTTAAAACCATTGAATAAAATGGTGACAAAAGTACCAGGAATCCATTACACTAATTAAAAAACTTGGCTCTTCCAGAATTTTTTGTAAGCAAATGTTTTGTGGATCTGGTAGAGCAGGCTTATCACTTGGCCATCATCACCTTAACAAATTCTTCATAGTTGATCTGTCCATCACCATCAACGTCAGCTTCTCGGATCATCTCATCAACTTCTTCATCAGTAAGCTTCTCCCCGAGGTTGGTCATAACATGACGCAACTCAGCAGCAGAGATGAACCCATTTTGATCCTTGTCAAACACTCGGAATGCCTCCTTGAGTTCCTCCTCAGAATCAGTGTCCTTCATCTTTCTGGCCATAAGGTTTAGGAACTCAGGAAAGTCAATGGTTCCGTTGCCATCAGCATCCACTTCATTTATCATATCCTGAAGTTCAGCCTCAGTAGGGTTCTGTCCTAGCGACCTCATAACAGTCCCAAGCTCCTTGGTAGTGATGCAGCCTACAAATATTTTAGGTGAAGTTTTTAGAAAAATATATAATTAACTCAAAAAGATACTGAACAGGGTAAAAAAACAGCCAGGTCATGTCAAATAAATGAACTTGAAAGCAAACCATTAAAAGACTGATAATAATGTCTTCCTTAATTCGCAAACAGCCAATAAACTAAAAAAATGGCAAAATGACAAGTTTAGTTGAGATGCCTATCCCATAATAGATTGTTTGACACACAAAGTAAACAACAGTTTTCAATCAATACACTCATGCTATAACAGGATTTTAAACTATCAACATAAATCTTTTGAGCGGGAGCTGATAATTCATAGTTGCCTAACTAATAAAAGCACAATTAATATATGCAAACAAGAGTTCTATGACAAGTCTAAATTGTCAATAAAATCGATAGATCTGTTTACACTTCCAATAATAGTTCATTGATTGTTTTCTTTAACATGGAATCGGATCCTCTCCAAGCCTTACAATAGACCTGAAGATTCAGATCCGTTAAACATAAATTAGCGCCACCAAATTACCACAATAATCAGCATGTCCAGATCAAGTTAAAAACAAATGCACTTGCATTCCATTGCATGTCATTGACAAACAGAACAGAAGACCTCTCGATCAAAATTCAACAGAAAATTTCAAAAAACAACAAAAACATTCAAGCCTTGTTAAACTAAGGTGCTCACGAATTTTGTAGAATATAAGTACTTAATATGAGACCTCAAAGTATACAAATCGCAAAACAAGCCTTCTTCCAGCAAACATCACACATACAAATAGCAGTTCACAACAAACAACTATTGCTAAAAAAAACCCAATTACCTAAAACATATAGCATCGAAACACAATCTAAAACATTTAAGCTCGTAAAAATTAATCATCGTCGTGCAGATCACAAAATTATCAAACTAGAATCACTGAAACTAGACATAAAGCAAACTAAGCCTGCATCTAGCATAAAACAAATAATAAATCGACAAAAAATTACTTACATACACAAACAAATATAAATACATCAAAAATAAGCTTACATCTAGCACAAAAAATCACAAAACTCATAAAAATTCATAAAATGAGATATGCATACACGTATACATACAAAAACATCAAAATAAGCAAGCATCCAGTGGAGAAACATAGAAAACAAGTGAAATAAAAGGAAAAACAGCAGATCTGAGTAATAAAAAGGCAGGAAACGATAGAAATCTAACCATCGCCGTCCTTATCGAACAGGCTGAAAGCTTCCTTGAACTCGGAGATCTGATCGTCGGTGAGTTGATCGGCCATCGGAGATTAAAAGATTGACTCGGTCTTAACGAGAGAGAGAGAGAGAGTTTGTTATATTATGTGTAGGATAATAATGATGGGAGAGGGTGTATATACGTATAAGGGTATATGTATGTATATACTGAGACAGACAGGAAGAGAGGTGAGACGGGGGTAGCGTTATATATCAGCGAAATGTGGGGTAGCATTTCTCGGGAGGGGGGAGAATAGTAAAACAAGGGGTGGGTCCTACTCAGTAATTTTGTACGGACACGCTCGCTTGCTAATTTTTCTTCGGCTCACTGTTCTTCTATTCTTCCGTCTTTACCGCTTTGCCCTTCTTTTTTTTTTTTCTTTTTTTTTTTGAAACTATTTTCTTTATTATTATTATTTCATTCATATTTCCTCCGATTAAAATGTTTTTAACATAAATAAATAAATGTGTTTATTTCAGATTATAATTCAGACTTACAACTTGCTCAACTTTTCGAGACTCTTTTTCATCTTAATTACAGGGTGAATAATGTGATTTTTCATTAAAACTAAAAATCCGCACATGTGATTTGATTAACTTTTTAAGCCACGTCTTCAAAAACCACGTAAATCACCTTGCATAAATGTCATATAATGTAATGTGATCTATCCGATGTGTGGGGTCTAACAACGTCAATGTAAGAAATTATAATAAATACTAGATTATTAGTAGTTTAATGAAATTAGACAATTAATAGAATCAGCATTACAATTACAATGCATTAAACTTTAATCGTAAATATATCAATGAAAACTTTTAAATATATCATTAACATTTCGAGAGAAAAATGCATGAAAATCAAAATTAAAGATATCAACATAGCACATGGAGTTGTATAAAACAACACCCAAAGTCCCAGTCATTTGGAAGATCATTAGAAACCCAACATATTTTTTATATATGAACTATTAAATTACTAAATTAGTTTATAAATATAATAATAAATGCATAAATATTAATATATAAAATTATACTCCTCCGTCCCATATTTCTTGGTCAGTTTGACTTTTGCACATAGATTAAGGAAGTCTATAATGACTTATTACCTTAATTAATCAGTATTCTCTTTTTTCTAACTTACCACTCATTCCAATAAATGAATATTTTGAAACTTTTATTTGACTCTGGGAACAAACATACTACAATGTGGTGTTATATCCCTGTGTTAATTGTCTAAGTATTCTTATTATTTTTTGATGTAATTTAAGGAGTATTAAAAATATGAATGTTAATGGATATATCGTGTTGTTAAAATTTTGATATTGTTTGTGATGTGATTTTCTAAAGCATAGAATTATGTTTTTATCATTTTTGAACAAATTACAATCATAAAAAGATAATTGAATAAATAGATATATTTTTTATAAATTAAAATAAATTGACAAATTATAACTAAAATTACTCTTTTTTTAACAAAACAAAACTAAAAGATCACCAAATTAAAAAAAAATAGCAAAACACTAAATTTTCTAACATTTTATCATTAATAACTAAAAATTATAACTAAAATTACTCCTTTTTTATGAATGAAAACAAAATACTAAATTTTTTAACATTTTATAATTAATACAATTAATTATACGAGCTCCGCTGAAACCTACTACAATAGCTAATTTTTCAACCCTAGTGCCAACTTGTTGGTTTTAAAAAATTAAGTTTGATTACAAAATTTTAATTTTAAATGTATTTAAAATAAATATTTCTTATTTTAGATTAAGTTACCCTATATGTTATTCTCCCAATAAATTAATCTTATTTTTAATTTACATATCTATATAGAGAATAAAAATAAGTAAATTTTGATAGTTATTTATTTTTTGGAACCAAAAATCAAAAAAACGTACATCATACTAAAACAATTTGTTAAAAATGTTTTTTTAATAATTTAAATTTGATATGCATATTGTAAAAAGTTTAAAGAATAAGTTAACACTTTTTACTGTATAACAATTAATTATTGATAGTATTGAAAACATCACCATGTATTTATAATAGTATTGGGTAGCTCACGTATTAATTATTGATAAGTATAAGATAAAAAATTAGGTTATCAAGCTCAGTAGTCAAAGATAATAATGATGTTAAAAAAGGAAATCAGTCAACATTTTGAAACAGTTATAAATGATAATTCAATCAAGAAATAAGGGACGAGGGGAGTATAGAGCCCTTTACACGGTCACGGTTGGTTTCGAAATTTGCTCAGCTAACACTGACAATGTTTCATTATTATAATCGTAATGTTTCATTGCTGATGTGATTTATTCCTTTTAATATTTAAAGTACAATCACCAATGATATTTCATTACGGCTACTAACAATGTTTCATTAATAATATTTCATTACGACTACTAACACTGTTTCATTGCTAAAACCTAAGTGCACCCTCACCAATTTCGTTAACACGTCCAACTAATTTTTAAATTAAATTAACAATAAGACAATGTGGTTGTAGCAATTAAATATTACTGACAAATCGAAATGTAAATAAAAACAAATAGATGACAAATAAAAATTAGTTTTTTTAATAAATTTAATAATTATATTATATTTAAAATTATTATTTTAACATTTTTATGATTAAAAATAGTTGTATTTTTTCATATTAATAATTATTTTAGAAAATAATTTGTTTAGTATAATAATATATATTTATAAAATAATTAAATATAATAGTAGTCTTAGAAATAAAAAATAATTACTCTAGCAATGTAACATTGTTGCTTGTGCAATGAAACACTGCGGGAGTCGAGAGTTTATATAATAAAATAAGAGATTAATGTTTTGAGATTTTCTTACATAACTTTCTTGATACTAAAAAAAATATCATATAAATAAGCGATGGTATTGTTGTAATTATAAAAAATTATATAAATATAAAAATACACATATTAAAAAAAACTTGCACATCGGGTAATTTCCTTGAAATTTTATTTTCGTAAAGTAAACACATGACTCTAGCTTAACAACTCAAACTCACAACTAAATGCATACGGGCCAAACAACCCACCACAAGTCGGCATATAAAAATTAGCAATTTTTGGTATACATTAGTCGTTGACTTGTCATTATAAAAATTTGAAACATACACATTTTATTAGATGCGGAATGTTAAAAAAAACCATCTTATTAGGTCGACGTCCTCGTCGAACCCACAAATAATCTTACGAAAAATGGATAATGTCTTAGCACTTCCGGTCGGTAATGACTCTGATACCATTTATAACAACTCAAACCCACAACTGAATATATACGGGGCTAACAACCCATCACAGGTCGGTCCATAAAAAATTAACAATTTTTTGTATACATTAGTCGTTGACTTGTCCTTATAAAAGTCTGAAACATACTCATTCTATTCGACGTGGGATGTTCGGTGTAATATTGCGGCTTGTGCATGAAATATAGTTAGGGTTAATTAGGAAATTTTTGATACCAACAGTGGGACCAAAATATATAAATTATATATTATAATATTATCCTCCATCTGTCCCACTTTTCTTTGCCTAAAAAATGTTGTTCACATTCACTAAATATGATAAATTAAGAGTTAGTTTTGTTAAATTTTATGAAAAATAATACATAATTTTAGTTTGTTTAATGTAATTAAATAAAAGGTGGAATTTTATTTGTGAACGAATAAAATGGGACGGAGAGAGTATATGTCATGGCGCGGTTTAAACTACACTAGTTAAATATAATATCACAACACGCACCATATAGCGCGATTTGGTAAAAATTATAAACCGCAAAAATCAAAAAACATGTTTTATGGTGCAGTCCGATAAGTTTACATATGCTGTTGCATCAATCTCAGATCATTTTTTTTATTTGAGTATATTTTAAAATATATTATATATTAAAAAATTATATTTTCGAGAGAATTTGATAATTAACATGTTATTACTTTCTACAAAAGTCAAAAAATATTTTTTTTTCAAAACTGCAGGGCTTGCTTTTTCTAAAAAACAAATTTTAAACAAAAACATTTTTGCAAAAAATTATCTTTAAATTTTATTAAACACATTATTAATTTATTTTTAATAAAAAATTATTATTATATATAACAACAATACCGACGGAACTTTAAATTATCAACCATTCAACCCCTTTGGAATATATCAGGCTATCAGCACATCAGGCGTTTTAAAATTCACTTGAACACCGTCCACCAAAAGTACAAATTTCTATGTTTACTGTTGATGTTATCGAGTACAATATTTAGAATGATCTGTTTTATGTTATCGAGTACAATATTTATACTTTTATACGGCAACGCGGTATTCACACGGATTCGGTATATAGGTATGGCCCACCTTGAAAATCAGAAAGCATTCTAATATTAGATACGCGCGAATCTTCACGCTTCGAGTTCATGGATGCAATCTCTTTCCGAAGATCAGTAAATTTTCGGGCCCGCAATTTATTGGGCTCTGGGCTGTATTAGCCCAATATGACAGGGTTACCCGACTTCGGTATGCGATACTGTGATAGCCTGACAGGATAGCTGGACATGGGAAATGTCAAAACTATCTAAACTATATTATAATAATCAAAAGATTTTTTTTTTGAAATACTTAAAACCGTACAATTTTAGGTGAACCATAAAAACGATCATAATTATCCAATTTTAATAAAATATATTATACATACAACTGTATCCCTGATAGACTCCTTTTATAGAACTGGATGATATTATATTATATTTAAATTATATTCTATATTTTCTATTTTAAAAATCCTACTTATCTTATAATTTTTATTTAATATAGTTTACTCACATTCAACTCAATTTAATCATAATTCAAACTTTTTTATTTATTTAAAATTATGACTTATCATTAAAGTTTATAAATATTAATATATAAACATCATTCTATAGAAAAATATAAAAAGAAATTAATAATAAAATAAATTGTCATATTAAATGAAATATTTACATTATATAAAATAATTAATATATAATTTATTAATAGCATATGTGCTTTGCACGGTTATTAAAGCCGAAAGATTAAAAATTTAGTAGTCAGTGGTCCTTGGTCGGTATTTGGGCCGGAAAGTTATTATCGAGTCTAATTTTTAAACGCTAATCTTCTAATTAAAATACATCTCACATTAATCTCCTAAATAAAACATATTTATAAACAAAATACACAAATATTATCCTATTAAAATACAAATAAAGTATATGAAAATTTATATAAAATATATACTTATAAAATTAAATTATTATTATAAAATTAAAAATATATTCTAAATACATAAAGAAAATATTAAAACAATTTGATCTCGTGCATCGCACGGGATATAAGCTAATATTATTAAAATCGAAAGATTAAAAGTTTGGTGTCATTGGTCGGTATTTGGGCCGAATCGGATAGTTATTATTGAGTCTAATTTTTAAACACTAATCTCCTAACTAAAATACATCTCACATTAATCTACTAAATAAAATACATTTCTAAAAGAACACAAACATTATTATATTAAAATAGAAAAAATTAAATTATTATTATAAAATTAAAAATATATTCAAAATACATAAAGAAAATATTAAAACAATTCTATCTGTACATCGCACGGGATATAAGTTAGTATTATTAAAATCAAAAGATTAAAAGTTTGGTGGTCCTTGATCGGTATTTGGACTGGATCGTATAGTTATTATTGATCTTAATTTTTTAAGCACTAATCTCCTAACTAAAATACATCTCACATTAATCTCCTAAATAAAACACATATTTTAAAAAAATACAAACATTATTATATTAAAATATAAATAAAGTAAATAAAAAATTATATAAAATACATACGTATAACATTAAATAAAATTTTAATTATTATTATAAAAATAAAAATATATTCAAATTATATATAGAAAATATTAAAACAATTTAATCTATACAATGCACGAAATATAAGTTAGTATTCACTTATAAACTAAGATATTCTTTTTTAGTTTTAGTAAAGGAAAAATGTTAGAAATGGCATTATAACATAAAATAATTTAAAATATTAGTTAAAATATTATCTTTTTATTTTTAAAAAGACAAAAATAGGAAATTACATCACTTGCAACATATTTTGATATATAATTTGATATTTTAGCAGTATAATGAAAATTTTAAGCAATAAATTGAAAAACTTATATTCACTAATAAACTCTCAAACCCAATTCATTTATTTTATATTAACCTATACTTATTATTACTAACCAGTTGCATTTGGTCTGTATATATAATTAAAACACATCACTTAAGATTTTAATCCTACAAAATTCGTGTCTTCAAATTTCCAATTTAATTTAAAAAAAATCAACAATATTAAAGAAAATCTGTGCATTGCACAGGTTGTAAGTTTGTATTTATTAATTCTAAAAAAGTAAAAATATTTACATACCCTGACTGGTGTACGTTTTTGTATGTGGTTTTTTGCGGGGCACGGGGCCAGACACGCATTACTTCGTCTGGAGGCTTAATACGTGTTCTGCATTTGCGGTGAACTTGCCAAACTAGAGACCTCTTCCAAGAATGTTCTTCTTGCTTATTCTTTTGTCATTCCATTGCCTACTTTGATTCGAATAAGGACTCTCTTTTCCTATTGGGCATTTGCTTTGACAAAATTACATGGACTTGATCTTCAATTTTACCTATAAATAGAGGTACATTGTTGGGGTCGGAAAACCTATAGTACACAGTCGTCGGAGAGAAAACATATTTTTTTCTGACAAACAAAGTTCAAGTTATTATAAAACCTAGCAATCTCAGCCACCAATTTCATACAAAGCCGTGTATTCAGTCTCGTTTATTCTTTTTCCGGCAAAGAACCTCAATCTTTGTTGATCATCAGATTTCTTCATCAACCTACATTTTAAGGTTTAATATTCTGGCTTGTTTGTTTGAAAATACATACATTTTTTGACTTATAACTGCCTTATAAGAATCTCCGGTCTCAAAACATTTTAAGTTTGAAGATATCCTAATTCAAACTTTGTTGTTGCTGCTATTTTTCTACCTCAAAGTTTAGCCAAAAGCTTGATAGAGTACTATTTTAATTTCCGACTACATCTAACTTGTAAAAGCAAAATATTAATCACCCCATTACCCCAAGCATGCACACGCACTTTGATCTGCAGCTAAAATTTGTTTCATACGCATATACGAATTAATACAAATATTAGAAACAAAGTTTTCTCTTGCATGCTTGAAAGGGCAGTGAATACAAGTTGTTAGATTTATAGGAATGTCCCAAGTCTTTGACAAACTCTTCAATTAAGTCTCTGCATATATAATCCTGTATTGCCAAGCCTATTCTTCCCACCTCCCTCTTCTCCCCCCAAGCAATGTGCTTGCAAACCTCTTGTACGCTCTCAATCATCGTTTTGCTGCTCCGTTGTGGGGGAGATATGATTGCTTCGCGCTTCGCCCTCACCGATTCAATCATGACCTTTTGAATGAACAAAGACTCGTAAGTAGCATCATTCTTCTTCCTTGGCACTCCCTTCTGCAGTTGTGACGACGTTGGCATTTTATCTGCATTTGGAATTTTGTTATTTCCTTTTATGAAATTCAATTATACGCAGCTTGTAAAGAAAGTTCTGTGCCCTGTAATGTTGTTTCTACTGCAGATGTCATAAATTATGACAGTTTTTTCTTAGAACATCATCATATCGTTAATCAAAAACACATTTAGTCGCATAATCTGGCTTTGAAATATTAGTGCAATACAGTTCCTTAACATAATCAAATTAAACATATTCACGATATTCTCATCAGTAGAATATAAGATACAAGAAAGTGGGATGTATGCAGCCATTAGTCATTACGCCCTCCCTCATACTAATGGGGCTGTTTCAAATACCCGACAACTATGATAACAGTAGTGATAATAAAGACTAATTGAAAGAATATTTAAGGTTGTGTAGGACCAGGCACTTGATAGAGCAGTGGTTGAGTATGAACATCCTGCGCATGTTGGTGAGGTTGCTCTCTTGTTTGCACCAGCCACATGCAAAAAGGGCCCAAATTAAAGAAAGTGCTCTGTTGTATATATGCCACTAAAATCTGTAATGATGCTGTGTGCTACTACTACTACTAATTACTTTTCTACTTTTTTTTTTTCTTTTTATCTATTACAGTACTAGTTAATTTTGGTGGGTAATTCTTCTTCTTCTTTTTCTTTCTGGTGCTTTTCTCAGACATCTTTTGACTGAATCATTCAACATATTGCGTAAAACAGTCAGGTATTTGTTATGACACGCAACAGCCAGGAACAACAACAGTACCACGGAGCTTATAACTCTACATTATTATTATTAATTGTAAAACGTAATGGAGGTTGGCAAGTGAGAATAACAAATCAGAAATTCAACAAGTCGCACATCTATAAATGTATACGGAGTAGATTATATCAAAGATGAGAGATTCGAGCTCTATCTGTCATCTTATGAATTGAGTTCACTGTTAATTGGTATTGACCATAACACGACTATATAATATTGATGGTCGGCGATTAATAATAAGGTATATCATAGCTTAGCTACTAGCTAGCTAGGATTATCAAAATCTAACAAGGGTTGGACAAAACTATTAGATTGTTATATGTTTATCTCTGTGTGTGATATATTATTTTAGCTTTATGGCTTTAATTATTAGGAGGCAACTTTGTCTTTCTTTTGAGCTCATCAGGTTCAGACGTCCATGTCCGATCGAGATTGATCATTATATATATGCTGTCTCGATTACGGGTTACATAACACTTTGAATTTTAATGGATTCAGAATTTAGCTGCTGTAACTAGCTAGTGTTCAGGGCCACGCTCGATATAGTATTAATTAACAATATCCACAAGATGAGTCAAATGTAAGGAAGAGCAGGTATGTAGGAGCATAATGCCAGTAAGAATGTTGACACAGTCACACAGCATGTGTATTTACAAATAAGTTGTGCATTTACGGTAAGAATTATAAAACGATAAAACAAAAAAAAAAAAAAGACACGGGATAAGAAAGTGACTAACCAATTTTACTACACGTAGTAGTAGTAGTAGTTCCCCTGGCATGGATGCTGCTAATCAAAGGAGCACGAGACAACTCATCAAGTACCGACGACACGGGACTCGTATGGTTGCTATAATATTTATTGTTCTCATGATCTCTTCTGCCTCCACATTTTTCATCAACCACCGTTTTCAACTGTGAGGGGTGACAGTTAGAGTATCTTATGGATTCAATGATCATCTTAAGCTCTTTTAAATCTTCGTCGCACTTGTCCAAATCAAACTTAAGCTTCCTCCTCTCTTCCCAATTATTGTCATCAACAGCCGAACCGGTATTAATTTCAGCATGAATTGTTGGGCTTTCGTGGACGTGGTTGTTGCGACGATCATGTTTTGTGGGAGGAGGATGTTGTGCAACATTTTCTTGCTTTTTACCTGAAATGAATTAAGAGAAGCATTAGATTTATATTATGTACGTGACATATATTAGCAGCTAGTATGTATATATTAAAAGAGAAATCACCGGAGGTGAGGAGTTTGCGACGGTGACGATGTCTGGAGAGGAGATGGAAAATGCCGGACATGCAACCGACAGATTTAGCATGGCGAGGGTGGTCGTTAGGCACCGACAATATTACACGGCGAGAAGAGGAGAGTGCGGTGTCTTGTCTCTTCAACATCGACCTAACGGAATGTGGTTGGATATAATGTTTGACGGGGTGGTACTAGAGAAGCTGAGCTAGATAGAGAGTTGAAATGTAGTTAAAAAGAAGAAGAAATTATTAAGCAAATGAACGGAAGAGAGAAAAGATGTAGCGTAGAAAAGAATTAAAGAGGGGTTGGAGTAAATAAAGTGATACACAACGGTAATCACATGACCAGGAAAAGCAATTCAATACTCAGTACACCCATGCTTACCTCTGGAAAAATATTGGGAATTTACTTTGGTAAATACTTGAGAGCGAGTCCAGTTAATTTGCCAAATTTATATGGATTATGGTGCTGGGCAGCTTCCAAAGGCAACTTCATATTGTAACATAAATAAATGTCTTGACTAATGAATTGAATTGAATTAGCCAATGAATTCCAAAGCCCATAAGCCTGCCGGCCCATACACGCAATTGGCACAACTGACAACCCACAACTACAAAAACAAACACACGCTGTTTGTTTATTACAAATACAAATTTACAATCAAAGAAATGAAGAGACCAGAAGTCTAGTGTTATCAAACTTACTTTCCAACTCCACTTTACTCCGCTCCAACTAAACTTGTCTCCCCCAAATCGATCCATCCCAGCCTCTGCTACTAACCATTTTATATTTTCAAAATAACTTTAAAAGAACGCATAGAAATGGTGTTGGTTAATTTGCGTAGAGGCGGTGTCGTTTTGATGGTAGCCCTAACGGTGATTTTGACGGTGGTGAATGGAAACTCAGAAGGGGATGCACTTTCCGCGTTCCGTCATAGCTTAACGGATCCAGATAACGTGCTCGATAGCTGGGACCCAACTCTCGTTAATCCTTGCACCTGGTTTCATATCACTTGTAACCAAGACAATCATGTCACTCGCCTGTATGTTTTTCACTACTCTCTTCCCCTTTTCTTTTCATTTATATATAATTTTTGTATGGTTATGTGATGTTTTGTATGCTTGATTTTGGTTTTTTTTGTTTGTTAATTGAGACTAGAGGCTTTTTTTATTTGTTTATGTGAGGGTTTTTTATTTAATTATGTTTTACTTGACTGACATTAGTCTTAATGAAAAATCTACTTTGAAAATTGGAAATGAAAAGTATTCTTTGAAAATACAGCTGGGTGAGGATTTTTTTCTTGTCGTGTTTGCCTACATCCTATGTGAAAGGGGAGTGGGGATCACTTACGTTACTGGTTACTACATTGTGTGCGCTGCCTCACCGATGCATTGCTTTTTATGTGATTTGGTCATTCAGCCCCTATATTGCCCGATTTGTATATTTGGTCCAATGGTAGGCATAGATTACAATTTAAAGGATATCTATGTTTTCGTAAATGGAGAGGGACTTTTATTAGCTGCCTGCTTTTAATTGAGTTCTAGCGGTCTATTGGGTCTGCATTATTTGAGAAAATTGAATTTGTGTCGCTATATGTAATATAATTTATATGCTTCCTAGGAATAACTTCTCACTCATGGTGGCACTAGTAGAAGACGATCATAACTTTTAACGTTTAATAATGTGAAACTTTTTAATAGAAATCATGATGGTGTTGGTCCTGCTCGAAACATATCTTTTAAAATTCAAATAATTTCTCATTTCCGACTGTTGAAGCTATTTTTTAAGTCAACTTATTATAGTTAAGTTCATTGCACAAGTCCAAATAGTGAGCTTCTTCTTTACCCTTCTTTTTCGTGACCAGGATACATAACTCTATAGTTCCTACTAATTTACAGGGCATTTTATAATAATATATGTCATCGAATTGATGATCTTGTAGCATGATGATTCTATAATATGCATTAAATTTTGAACACAGAAGAAATGTTCTTATATTATTGAGTATAACATTAACCTGTATACAGATTAGAAGGACTATAATTTACACAACCTAATCTACGAAAGAATTAGAATCGATCTGTGTAATTACATCATGACAGCTTGTATTAACCAAGTAAATCAGAAATTACATCCCTGAGAATCTGCTATTTTACTACCAAATCAGAAAAAAATATCCTAGAGGATAAGATTTGATGAATCTGGACAACATTGTCAACAAAAATGACATGCACATAGGGACGCACACAAAACCGGTTAGCTGGACCAGACCGGGATTGTTGTTTCAAAACCAGACCGGGTTGAATAAATCCAGTTCGGTCTCCAGTACTTGAATCTTCAAAAATATTTTTTCAGTACGGCATGGTCGACAACCAAAAAAGACTGGTTGGACCCAACCACTGTTCTACTTATCAGTCCTTACGCCTGGTTCTATATTTTACATTTTTACCTTCTTTTTATTTAACTTATGTTTAATGTTCATGCTTATATTTAATTTTAATTTTCTTTTTATAATATTTCGAACATTACATGTATATAAATTAATACTTTTCATGTTTGATACTAGTATATATCAGTTTTTTAACACTCATTATATTACCTATGTAGGTACACATTGTCGCTGTTAATATTTGAACTTATACTAACAGAGAATAATATTTATAATAATTTATATATTATTATAGATTTTTTTATCAAGTGAATCAAAATTTCTCCGATACTTTTTCTGAATATTATACTTTCAAGAATCATTTTATTTCTTTTATATATAAATTTATACCTGAATATAAACACTGCCTTTGCGTTCAATCCAATTCTCTTTCTTATGTTTTTTTAAATAACTTGAATTAATAGAAGAGAATTGGTATCTATGCATAATTTGATTTGGTGTCGTTTAACATCTCTAGCTATGCTTCAGATTTTCATAATTTTTCTATCTTTTATTACTCATTTTGCAATGTGTATAATTTCTGATAGATGCTGAATGCGTTTTATTATTTATGATCATTTTATTTCATTCAACAATTATAAATTTACAGCTTATGAAGTAAATGATTCCTATTATTACGAATCGTGTAATGCTATTCCATTATTTGCACATTGCAACTACATTGGAGACATTAATTGTTATGAGAACGAATGACTGTATTCTTTTATATCAAGAATTTGCTATATTTACCCCCACCATTCCCATAATGTTTGATTTTCATGTTTCAATTACCAAAGTAGCAAAACCAGTGCTATATTATCATAAAAAGCAATTAACCAGCCTTTTGTGGGTAGAAAATTTTGGAAAGCTACCAATTAGCTTTGCAAAGTTAGGACATATGGTTTTTTTCTTGTTTTTTTGAGTAAAGCGTATAAGCTTTTAAAGTAGTATCCATTCTTAGATAATCCTCCTTGAATGAGGGAGAATCAAACCTAGGACTTGGGATCTAGTTGTTTTTTGTTCACTCAAAAATCTATGCCCCTGCTTAGATTATTTTTATTCTCTCAAGGTTTCATATCTTTTTATGATTTGATTTGTCTGACAAAGGAAAAGTTAATATTTTTTCCAAGTCTTAAATGTTTTGCAAGTAAAATTATTTCCAGTTTAGTCCAGTCATGTGATTTTTTTGTCATAGTTCAAGTCGTTTACTAACTATCTTGTTGTAATTTATTATTGCAGAGACCTTGGCAACACAAATTTATCGGGTCATTTGGTACCTGAACTTGGAATGCTTGAACATCTGCAGTATCTGTGAGTACTCTGGATGATATAGCTGTGCTATGTGGCTGATGACAAATAGATTAGTTAATTATATAATGACCTATTTAAAGACATTCTTTTTTCAATAGTAGAAATATATACAGAAATCTCAACCAACCAAGATTTTATTAACAAATATTTTTCTGATGTAGCGAGCTTTACAAAAATAACATTCAAGGGACTATACCTAAAGAGCTTGGCAACTTGAAGAGTCTGATAAGCTTGGACTTGTACCACAACAATCTCACAGGAATCATTCCTCCTACTATGGGGAAGTTGCAGTCTCTTGTTTTCTTGTAAGTTGGCTTTATCACACGTGTGTATAAATTGTATATATATGTTTATGAATGTGTTATTTTGATACTCGTGTAAAGAAGAATGATGATTTATAAATTGCAATTCGTAAGTCAGTAAGTCTATATGTGTATTTCTCACACATGCATCCGGAATGCATCATCTTTCTGGCAGGCGTCTTAATGACAATCATTTGGTTGGAAAAATTCCCAAGGAACTCGTTAAAGTTTCCACCCTGAAAGTTGTGTAAGTGATCAAAAAATATTTCAAGTTGTCCGTGTACTACATAAACAGCCATGTTATAATAATTATTTGCATTTGTTACAGTGATGTCTCGAGCAATGATTTATGTGGTACAATTCCTACCATGGGTCCATTTGAGCACATTCCGTTGAGCAAGTAAGACATAGTTATGTCATTTGCCTATTTTAGGATTTTTTCTTTTTTCCTAGTTTTCTTGCTAATTAAATTATTAAATATGTGGAAACAACAAGAGTACCTCAATATATAGGAGAATTAAAGTGTGACACCTCTGTAAGGCTGTTAATAAATTCTACACCACCTCTACCATCTGTTTTTGTACCCTACACCGTACTCCTTTTGCATTAGGAATGCCCTAGAGAGCGTGGTATTTATTCATATCGAAGTTGTGTGATTACTTCTACCTCTTATCTTTCCAAGTTATATACTCTCCGCATATGGTGCATCACTAATTATCTTTATCTATGGATTGTGCAGCTTTGAGAATAATCCACGACTGGAAGGACCAGAGTTGCAGGGACTGGCGAGTTACGATACAAACTGCATATGAATATAAAATCAGATGCAGATTGTGAATCCTCTTGTGTTAATTTAATACTTGGTGGCTCTATGAAAAAATATATATGCATATTAGGTTAGTTGTCAATGTACTACAAGATGGTTGGATATGTAAAGGTTTGTTGTAAACGTCTGTCAATGATCAGTAATGACAAACCTGGATTATGTCGTGTGTTATTGTAATGGTGGGAGTGACATGAATTAGTATTATGGATATATATGGGAAAAAAGTTTCTGAAGTCACTATCACTATAGATATATTCTCTATGCCTATAGACTATAGTTGTGTTTTCTGATCTTTTTTTCTTTTGACCCAGCCCTGCCAATATACAATTTTTTAGTTTAATTTTAAGTTTTGAAGTATTATTTATTTAATTAATGACATATTTTTGTATACTATGCAGACTGGTGTTTCTTCCTTTTTTTTCTTATTTTTTTTAAATATAGTTTATAAGCTATTGATAGTATTCATTCTTTAAAAAATTTCGGGATGAGCTGGAACCCGTTGTAGGCTGTAGCTATCCCATCACGCTCTCATATCCGCAGTCAAAAGTACTTTATAAAAATGAAAATGTTATGAAAATGATCATATACTATTATATATCTTAATCAACAAGGTCCTGGATAAGCAGATGGTACGGTAGTTCGGACTTTGGAGTTTGGAGGAGGAGGAGTTCACCGCAAAATGTCCCAGGTAGTTTGGTAACGCGGAATCGTTGGTTCTCTACCAAATAAGTTTGGTAGTTTATGTCATTTTCTTTCTAGTACTAGTTTTCATAAATTGTTTTTTTGGACTGATTTTTAGTATGAGTCGGCCTCGGCCACCAGGCCCACCTACTGAGTTTGAGTTCAATGGTATTGGTTGACCAGCCACGGCCACCGGTCGTAATGAATGCATTAATATATGCAAATGTATGTTTTTGGGAGCCATACCATACCTAAATTATTCATTTAAATCTGGTTCCCGTAAATAGAAGCTCTGCCTGCTTTTGCTAGCGGCACGATTCTCTTTCACATTATTGATGTGCTGCTCCATAATCGTACAACAAAGTTTCATGTTTTGTTTCTTAAATCTTACTTGCATCAATATGAATGAATGGAACAGGTAAAAAAAATATATTTAGATTATGTTTGAGAACATTGAAATCATTTAAAATGATACATTTTAAATGAAACGAATTGAGTTATTATTTTAAATTCTCAAATTTATATTAATATTTAAATATATTAAATTTGAAATAAAATTCAAACCCATTTTTTTTAATTATTTAAACATGTTATTTGATTAAATCGAGAATTTTAAATGAAATTCATATTCCGAGATGAATGAATTAGATGTTTATACATGCAAATGAATGCCTTTTTTTCCCAAAGGAATTTAAATGAACGAGTCCATTGCGAAAAGGTAAACAAATGTTAGTCATTTGCCCTCTTTTACATCTGTTCTTTTTTTTTTTTTTAAAATTGTATATTAAAAAATTAATTAGTTAATATCATTTAAATGTATTCTTAATTGCTATATATATTAAAAAATGAAAATATGATTAAAATTTAAAATATTCAAACCTTAGAAAGAATAAATGTATGGATAATTTTAAATATTGCACTTAAATTTGTAAAAAGAAAATAGATATATATTAGAAAATAAATTTTAATTAAAAAGTATGTAAAAATGAAGGGGGCAGGGAACTTGCATCATCTTTTTATAAAACTAGCTTAAATCATGTGCACGGGATATATTTTAAATATTTAATATATTTATTATAACTAATATATTAATTTATTTAATATATTATATTTTTTTCAATATTTTCATATATTAAATTTTTATATAATTAAAAATAAAACTATTATTTTGTTATTAACCACATTATTAATTACTTGTATGATTGTGCTAATATACATTGCATATCTATAATAAAATATATTTTAGTTATATATTTTTTGTTTTATTTTATTATATAAAATAATATTTGTATAATATTTTTTTTATCATGTTTTAGTATATTATATATATTTAATCATAATAATTATTTACTTATAATTTACTTTAGAATATACACATATTTATAAAAATATTATGAAATTAACACTAAATATTTTTATTATTTTCATTTGTATTGAATAAAAATATTTAATTAAATATAATTTAAATTATAAAATTTATAATGATTGAGATTCCTATCTCCTGTGTATTTTAATTTCACATCGGATATCTATATATATATGTTTTAATCTTACCTCTTACTATTTTTATGAGTTTGTATATATATGTGTTTTAGTGTTACGTAATTACTTTTTTAATTATCTTTTTTATATGACGATCAAAATAAATGTTTTAGTCTAATTATATATAGGTATAAAATTAGGCAGCTCTAAATTTGTAAAACGAGACATCTACTGGTATGGTTTTTTCGCCTAATCATGCTTTACACTGTTTTCTAATATAAAAAAAGTAAAAAAATTAATTTCTTAAACCTATTCTTGAATAAAAAAATACCTTGCCCATATTTGAGAAAATCGGGAGGAAAATAAAAACCAAGTTACATTCCTTTTTTCTCGTCTGTCCGGAACACAGCATGTGAGCAATAGAAATTTAGAATCACCAAGAGGATATGGCATTGAGCAGGTCTAGGTAATTTAATTTTATATTTTACTTGTACCAATTAAATGACATTTATTTAGAAACTTGGATCATGGCTGTAAAGTGGTCCTAGCTGAAAACGAATTCAATTAAACTGGTCCATATTGAATTTATTTTACGATAAATATATCTGTGATTTGTATTCATATCAAAATTTGATTTTATAATTCAAATGAATGCTGATCAATATTATTGCCACAATATTTGTTATTATAAATTTCGTACTAAGAAAATCAAGGAATCATTTATCAATGGATGAATGAAATTATTTTAATTAAACAATTCTTACGAATATCATTCAAACTTATTTTTTTTAACTTATTAGTATCATAGTTAACCCTTTTGGTTATTTCGTATTATTTTGAACAATATATAATTAAACCAAAAGGAGTTATTTTGGTTATTGTGGTCATCGGGTTGTTGTGATAGAATAAAAGAGTAGTTACATCAAACTGAAACACATGAAATTAAAACTCTCCATCACATAACTTCCGCATGTTATAAAATCATTATAAATTTTATAATTTAAATTATGATTTGTTTAATTTTATTTATTCAATATAAATTAAAATAATAAAAATATTAATGATAATATTATAATATTTTTATAAATATGTACATATTGTAAAGTAAATTATAAGTAAATAATTATTATTATTAAAAATATATAACATATTTAAGTATGATAAAAAATATATTATATAAACATTACTTTTATATAATATTTAATAAAATAAAAAATATATAAATAAAAGTATTTTATTATATTAGTATTTTAATATTTTTATAGATATGCAATATATATTAGAACATTCATACAAGTAATTATTAAATGTAGTTAACAATAAAATAATATTTTTATATTTAATATTATAAAAAGTGAATATATTAAAAGAATTATATTATATTAAATTAATATATTAATTATAATAAATATATTTTAAATATTTAAATTGAACTTGATCGAATATATGTATTGATATACAAACTTAAATTGAATAGTGGGAAACGTCCGAAAGACATTATTCAAATTTGAATCGAAACTAAATAACTGACTTTACATTAGAGTTGAATACAACTAGAGTGCTATAGATTGATTCGACTTAATTTCACCCTAGTTATATGTGAAATTTCTGGGTAATTAAATTTATATTTTATTTTTATACAAAAAAATTTCTCAGTATCGGGCATTCAGGATCGATAGCATGGATAATATCAATCTTGTTGTCGAGCGATCTCTCTCCACTTGCTGCGTATGATTTCCATCCATAGAATCAACGCAGGTTGACATTTTTTTTCACCGTCAGTGATCTAAAGTCTCCACTTTCATCTCATCTTCTGTAAAATGTACACGAGTAATTATTTATTTGCCTTGTCACCTTCTACTCTTGACTTTTCACAGCCATTCTTTCATCATTTACCAGTATTTTTCTATTTTCGTTTATGAGTGTATATTTTACAAAGGGGTTCATTCAAGTAATTTAACCAAAATCAACAATTTAACACGCCAAAGCAATTTTGTCATGTAAAATATAAGTAAATTTAGACATGATTTATCAAAGAAATTTCCGATTATTCTTACTCGTGAATGGATTTGAGAGATATCATCGTGACTAATTACTCATCATTTGATCATATAGATTTTAACGAAATTTGAACCAATCAGCGGAGTATCAGATATTCTTGAATTTACATGCAATGATCTACTCGCAAGTATTCGTTTCGTCGCACGTGCGAACCCGCACACGACTCAGATGCGAATATATTACAGTAGTATGCACTATTCTTTTCTCTCTTCAACAACCCTTCAATGTGGTAGTCACCTACGACATTTATCCATCTACCCGAATATATATAGTTACCATCAGTTCAGCGTGATTTACATGAAAAATATATGTAATTTTTATTTTAAGTATATTTGTATTTTTTGGAGTTCGATTGGGACCCAACCCATACAGACAGTTTTTAAGGAAAATGTTAAATTAGTAGAGCACTGGTTAAGAAAAATCGGTCTCAAATATTGTTAAGAGAAAATATATTTTACTAATACAAATATCAAAACGTATTTGCATGTATTTAAGAGGACGTACACACGTTTTATAAATTAATCATATTCAAATTAGTCGAGTTATATCTGCGTTATTTTCAAAGTTTAATATTAGAAAAGTTATTTAAATAACTAATTAAAATTTAAGTTATACGAAACATTATGACTGTAAGCGTGTGATGCCCGCAAAAGAATAGAATAAATAAAAGTTAAAAAGGACGCACTAGATTTTGGTGAAAAAAGAGGTAGGTACTTAACACGAAACGGCGACCGGTTGGTCAATATAAATAGTTCAATTAAATATTTAAATTTAATGGCGCGATTCTAATCAATACAATCCACCCATTTTTTTAAGTCTGTTTTTTATATTTCTGAATCTGATATTGACCATGTATAGACTAACAAGTAACAACTACACACATAAATGGTCTTTTATATCATACGTATTTTAAAATGCGAAGAGAACCGAGAATATAAATTTCTACTCGAAAATAAACTTACTTATTGAATATTGATTGTGAACACGGGATAAGCGGATGAGTTTGGTATGTGAATTGAAAAAGGGAAAGTGACTCGGTAGTAAATGCAGTTTACCAAGTTCCTACGTAGTACGTAAACACTAGTTACTGCAGTATATAATACTAATAATATATTAAACGTGGACAGGAGGACAAGAGAAATCTAGTATTGTGAGAAGAGAGTTAGAATGGGAGACAAGACAGAAGCATTGTTAAAAACGACAGCATATGCTAGTAGTAGCAGCAGCAGCGAAGATGAAGAAAATGAATACAACTGTTACTACTATGAGGATTGCCCAGGTTGCAACGTCAATAAACAAAAGGCTTCAAACACTCACATCCCTCTTAACCATCTTTTCTTTCTCTGGGTTGTTACTCTATGTGCAGGTCTCGATCTCCTCCTCTCCATAATCTCCACACACACACACATGCATATAAATTTGGATGCTAATATGCTTTCTTTTCTTTTTTTTCTTTTTTTTGCAGCATTACCTATTTCATCCCTCTTTCCTTTCCTATATTTTATGGTATGTGAATATAAATCTGTTTCTCCTTCTGTAATTACTGATTATAGAATTAATGCTACATAAACATACAACTTGATTACTTAATTACTTCCATGATATTGTGTGAAGCATGGTCAAATGTTTTCATCACCCACCAGTCAACGTATGCAATTGGATGTTCAATTTTATTTTCTTGAGCTTTGCTATTTGTAGAATTGCTTATACTATTTGCTACAACTTGACAATGGTATACTCTTTTTTTACCTTGTAGTTCATGGTTTTTAGTTTGGTCACCACTTCCTTCTGTACCTATTATTATTATTATTATCATCTTCAGTCAACTTAAATTGTCTTGTTTCCCTTGTTAGTTATTCAGACCTATTTTTCTCCAAGTTCTGTACTTGATCAATGATTCTCAATTCATATTTGTTTTGTAATTTAATAGATATAATTACTCACGCGTATGTTCGCTATAAGCTATTCTGAACTTATAAGCAAGCAGTAAAAAAAAAAAAGTGATTTTCAGATGGGGGCTTCGAAATTTGGAAATATGGAACTTGGAAGTACCAACATAAAATACAATTTCTTATGGTTGATGTAATATCATACATCCCAAAAACCACCCTTTTGGATTTCTGAATTCCTTGCCAAGTCCTTGGCAATATATCACGCAAATGGAAATGGAAATAAATTATGATTTCCCTGACTATGCATATGAAGAACTTAAGCTATCAAAGTGATCAAGTAGCTCATTTTTTATTCTGGCTCCCACTACTTTCAAGGAAGGTTCTTTGTGACGACACTTTTGCAGTAAATTGACAAGAATATGGAACTCCTTACTGAAGTGACAGTAGTAAACACTAAACATTAAATAGATTTTTAGACCAGAAAGATTTGATCATCTATAATGGTGTACATTTCTTCTGTTAACTTAGGTAGATTGAAACCCATATATCTTTATTCACATCTCCTTCTTCCACGAAGCAGCTGCCACAACTCTGATAGAAGTAGAGAGCATAAATCGTATTAGAATTATTTCTACTAGCCTCCGTTCTTGAATACATCAAATATTTTTAGATGTTCTTTGACAAATTTTCTATTATAGCCCATATCAAATTATACGTTCTGCAGATAAGGGACTTGCATATTGCAGAAAGGGAGGAGGACATAGGTTATTATGCTGGATTTATAGGCAAGTTTCCTATCTTTTGAATATCTTTCTAAATTAAACATTAATATTATTTTCTAATTGCTTCAACATCTCTGCCCCTTTTAGGTTCCTCATTTATGTTTGGAAGAGCTCTGACATCAGTTCTTTGGGGAATGTTGGCCGATCGATATGGTCGAAAACCTGTTATAATATTTGGCGCAGTTTCAGTGTTAGTTTTATGACCCACGTGTGTTAGTCAGATATTTATTGATACACTCAGTTAAATTGTGAATAGTATCTGACTTCATACTTTTCTATAATTGTAGGGTTATCTTTAACACTCTCTTTGGCCTTAGTACAAGCTTCTGGATGGCACTTTCTACGAGGTTTCTCCTAGGAAGTTTGTGCGGAATACTTGGCCCAATGAGGGTATGTCACTTGCATATAATACTAGGCATCCTGATATGCTGAATGCAATTGCTACCGAGCATTCTTATTTGCTTAAAATTTGAATTAGTAGATTACTAGATTGGATTCATATTATGCAAACTAAAAGACCGATACAGTTATATTCCAATATCTGCATGCTGTTTGTAACTAAAATTTGACAATATTGCTCAAATTTGTTATTGTGTTGATTCATACTTGTCGTTTCAACTTTCAACTACTCTCAGGGGTGTGTATTCAACTCTGCATCAGCTCTATCGGAATGTGCTCAACTCTACATAGAATTAAAATCAGCTACAATCTTCTAAAAGCCATATAATATTATTAATCTATCACAATCTGTTAAAATCTGAATTAAATACCCCCTCCCTGCTGTCTTGGTATAATAAAATTTGAATATGAATTAGTAGAACTATAATCATTGTCACATTGTTTTTTAAAGTTCACTTTTGGCATCGATAAGTGTCTACACTGAAGACATAATCAAACTTAGTTCTTTTGTTACTAAATTGCAGCTTAATACATATGTTTGTGATAAGGAGGATAAGTCATAAAAAAAGATGTGAATTCCTCTTACTATTCTAAATGTTTTTGAAGTGCACTTTTTAGAGTCGAAATGAAGTAAATTTCTTTTTTGTTTTTTATTTCTTGGTGTTTTTTTGGAATTATAATAAGTTCAATATGTATATACGTGTAAAGAAAAAAACAATTTACGCAACAACTCTATAAATGGTTCTTAATTCCCCACTCTGTATAATGAATTTAGCAATCTTTTGTCACTGAAATTAAATGATATGTGAATATGTTTTACCTTTGATGCATGCAGGCATATGCTTCGGAAGTTTGTCGTAAGGAACATCAAGCTTTGGGAATGTCAGTTGTATGTTGCTTATTCTTTTTTCCGGGTTTTAATCTGTAAATTGTAGCTCTTTTCCTGAATCCTAATGACGTGTGATCATTTTAGATAAGCACATCGTGGGGCGTAGGGCTGGTCATAGGACCAGCTATCGGAGGTTATTTTGCACAGGTAGAGATACTTTTTAGTAAGTTCGTTTTTCTTTTCACCTGTTATAAATAGTTTATACTCAAACAAAGAAATGCTGATGGTTGTTCCACAGATAAGTTGTATGATTTATTATTTTGTCTGAATATAAGCGAATGATTTTACATTTTGATTACTCACATAGCTTGTTTTGATATGTATGTTTTTGTAGCCAGCTGAAAAGTATCCCAATATATTTTCTGAAAGATCTCTCTTTGGGAGGTACAGTTTTCCCCCCATTACTATTGATCTATAATGTTTCCCCAATCCTTAGTGAAACTGAAGCTTTTAACATGTCAATACTTTATTTATAGGTTTCCGTACTTTCTACCTTGCCTTATGATATCACTCTTTGCGTTGTTTGTATCCATCATCTCATGTTGGCTACCGGTATGTTCCTGATCTGACAGTCTCCAGTTCTTCACCTAAATGTTTTGTTACAGTGCTATACTTCCACAATTTATTTTACTCTTCTTTCCATTATATTCCATCATCCCACTGGTAACTGGTTTAGTTTGTAACTGGTGAAATAAAGAGTCCTGGAAACACAGATGTAGAGTATATTATATACTTATGAAATTCAAATAGAGCTCAATAGGCAGCTGATACCATTAAATTCTATTAGCTAATATTGATCATGCCAATTTTTGAAGCTTTGTTCTGTTTGAAGATGGTAAATCAAATTGAAAGTGTAGGATTATACAATTTTGTAGAGCAGCATGTTTTCCAAATCTAGTTTCACTGCCTTTTACTGGTCACTACATGGAGAGTACAGAGAATCATCTACTATTTAAGTATATTATGTACGGAGAACATTGTCCTATCGGCTAATCCTGGGTTGTTACAGGAAACACTGCACATTCATCATGAAAATAAAAAAGAACAAGGTGGTGCAACTGGTGCGTTGGAGGGTGTAATATGCGAGTCTGTTGTAGATGGAGTGATTCACTCCAAAGAGACGCTTCCAAGTGCTAAACAAAGCCTTCTGAGAAACTGGCCCCTGATGTCTGCTATAATTGTGTATTGTGTTTTCCAGCTCCATGATATGGCCTATAGTGAGGTTATTGCCATTTTTTATATGCTTCAGATTAATTTGAAAGTTAATTGCATTTTATTAAATGTATTTCTCCTATTCATTGAAGTCCACAGTATGCTATGTAGAATAAATATAATTTTTGTAGACGACTTGAACCCCTGTTTAATTGATAGTCCAAACTGAGTTGACAGTGCCTTTATTTTGAAACTGATGCTAAAATTCCAAGGTGGAAGTAAAAGGCGAGGATTTACACGGTTTCAAATTATTTTTTCGGTTTGGTGAACCCTTCAACTCCAGACCCCACACGTGTGCGCACATATATTTTTTACTGCTTCAGGATAGTATTGATAGTCTAAGTGGCCTCATCTTTGGACATAGGCCAATATTGGAACTGCTTTGATCTTTGTGTTATTTCTTGTTTATTTTATGCGGTGTATGTAGTTGTAACAATTACATTCCACAATTCGGATATATTTGTGTTAAAGCTATGCCATGTTTTTTCAGATTTTCTCATTGTGGGCTAACAGCCCAAGGGTGAATGGAGGATTGAGCTATACATCTGCAGATGTCGGTGAAGTTCTTGCATTTTCAGGTATATAATTGGGGCTTTATAGTACTGCAAGGTCTTAATTTTTTACATTGCATTCGCATCTTGATACTTGAGACCACCACACCTTTTTCATTTAATACTGGGGGAAATTAAAGAACCTAAGCTGGACAGCATGGTACTAAGATCCCATGTTAGAGAAAATAATTGCGTTATAAGATACCCATCTTACAATAACCATCTCTTTGACTCCAATTATTCCAAACGTGCTTTCTTGCATCTTTAGGAAACCAGTGACCTTACTGAATTAATATAATCTATCATGGAAATTATTTCTGTTGATTATTCTCTTTCTTCTTTTTTTTTTTCAAGTAGAATCCATAATGGCTAGTAGGATTATAAATATTGGGATGATGAAACTATTTCTGTCTGTTGATTTCTCCCTTTCATTTTTCTCTTTGCCAAGTAGATTCCTCATTTTTAGGTTATGTATGTAAATAATTTTGGACTCTGATTACTGATCTTCTTGTTTGATGTGTCAGGACTTGGTTTATTACTCTTTCAGCTATTTCTTTACCCTGTAGTAGAAAGAAGTATTGGGCCCATAATGGTATCTCGTATTGGAGCTGTATGTTTCTAAGAACTTGATATCCTGTCTACACTTTGACGTGACTTTATCCATTTGTTCTTGTTTTAATTATTTTCATTTTCTATATGAAGGCTGTGACCATACCACTGCTATCAAGTTACCCGTTTATAGCTATGTTGTCTGGGATCTCCCTTCTCATGGTGCTTAATTGTGCATCTGTGGTTAAGAATGTCTTGTCTGTAAGTGAATAACAATCTAACACTTTTCACACTTTCCACAATCATGAAGTATATTATTTGATGGATTGATGTAAGTTAATACTTAATTTCTTGTCGCTGGATACTTGTGCTATTCTGCTAATGCATCAGTGCTACTGTTAAGTACGTTGTTTTCCCGTTTATTTTTTACAAACTCCCTGTCTTAGTATGTTTTACGCCATGTCTTGAATTTCCTGTTTAGATAAAAAAAGATAATCTAGGAAGTATGTTCTGTACTGGAATGTCACACCTAATTTAATTGTAGGGCAGTCTCCAGGACTGAATAATCCTCTTCTCTTTAGAATCTTGTAGTCTCCTTCTACATGTAAAAATTAAAATTCTGAAACTAGCAATTGTATCAGCCTTAACTAATAAATTTCTGATCCTATTTCCTAATGATAACCAGGTAGCAATATCTACAGGATTGTTCCTTCTACAAAACAGGGCTGTGGTAGGTATTACAGATTAAGTAAAATAGCATATCCTATTTTACCCCCTATCTTTAGGTATTTGATAGTTAGAAAAAGTTGCTGACATTTCTCATCTCAAATTCAGTCCAGTGAACAACGAGGAGCTGCAAATGGGATTTCCATGTCAGCCATGTCCTTTTTCAAAGCACTTGGTCCAGCTGGTGGAGGGGCAATGTGAGTTTTCTTTTGAGATACGTTGACTTATCATGCAAAATTGCGGGATGCTCTCTGTGTTGGCAGTTATTAAAAAGTGATATCTTACTGGTGAAGCTTTAACATAAAGAAAAATTAGATTCCGTGATAATATAGAAAAATTCCTAACCACCAAACACCAAGTCTTATACTACTGATATATTTACAAGGCTCGTTACCTAGTAAACTTGTGATATCAGTGCCACAATTGCACCGTTCTTTTATGGCGATAATAATATAGTATCAATCGTTATTATGACTGTAAGGTAAGCAACTTGAACCATTTTAATTTTAGTTTGCCTCTGAGTTAGTCAAGCATTATGTCAACATAATTACCGCATATATAAATGATAGTGCCAAGCTGACCTATGATTTTTTGCAGCTTCTCTTGGGCACAAAAGCGGCAAAATGCTAGTTTCCTTCCAGGTACACTGTTGGTAGAACTACAAACAACCATAATGCTCAGCCAGTAAATTTGCTCCTTTTTTTAAATTTACCTAGTCACGTTCTTATACATAAATCCGTAATGCAGGTGATCAAATGGTTTTCTTCATCCTAAATGCAGTCGAATTCATTGGGCTGCTTATGACCTTCAAGCCATTTCTTGTGCTACCTAGCACTGATTTTTCGTAGTGCACTCCCTGCCTAGTCATACTATTCAACATGATGAAGCTGCCTTGTTCATAAATCATAACTAGAGTTTTTGTATTCCATGAGAATCACTAGGCACCTGAGAACTGTGTTTAACTACGGAATGGCTGTACAATTACAGAATAGTTCATAGGGGGCAGATTAGTGTAGAAATTTGTTTTAAATGTATAATAGGTATTCAATACAGGACAAATGAACTCTCTCGGCTGGAAACAAGCAAATAAACTCTGTTTAGAATGTGATTACAGCTATCACTTTTGCTGATATGCGAAGAAAGTATACTTGTCCACACTATGTGCAGGAGGCATGTCTATTGTCTAAATGTTATATTTAAACACAAGGCACTGTGTCTGCACTTATAACATGTACAAATTTATGTAGCAAAATGACATACAAATTTATGTTTTGTAAATTAAAAAAATTAATAGGCTGCAACGCTTTAATCTATGGTAATGGAAAAATCAAGACAACTTCTATGAGGTCCAACAATACATTTCAATCTATATTTACACCAACCTTTCGATTAAATTTAGAGTATTGTCTCTTTTAATCAGTTTTTTAAAAGAATTTCTATTATCAAATTTAACGGTCAATGGACGTTTAAATAATTTAACATTTTACTGTAAAAAAATTAAATTTAGTTATTAGTACCACTATTGGCACAGTCCATGACCACATTCATAAATTATATACACTGGTGCGAAACTCCAAACAAACCCTATTCTAATTATAATAATATAGTATTGATTGCGGTTATAATAATATAGTATATATAGATATATAGTAAATATAAAATAAATTTTATTAAAATCACATATTTAAATTTGATATTTATAATTCTAAATATAAGTTGAACATTTGATTGACCGTTTGAGATTTGGGGCGAATAGAACAAAAACGCGCGGATGAGTTAACGCGGCCCATGAGTTAGTATCGACACACAGCCAATGATACAAAGCTCATTTTCCGACCACCGACGGCGATCCAAAACATCATTAAGCAATGAATCCACGGCGGAGTTCGTACAACACAGGCGGCGGAAACCAATCAATATCAATCGAAAACAGTTCACAAACACAAACATCAAACGGCGTCGCTTCACTGAAAATGTTCTTGAAAAAGCCTCACGCTCTCCCTTTTCTTCTGTTAATATTTCTTCTGCTGACGTGGGTATCTCTCAGACTCCAACGCTCAGCTAGCCTTTCTTCTTCTAATAAAACGGCGTCGTTTAATAATCAAGATTTGAAACGGGGTGAGAAGAGTAGTAGTAGTAGTAGTGTTGAAGAAGATGATAAGGCTAATTTGATTAGGTTTCCATCTTCTGAGATCCTTTCTGATATTACTAAAGACAAACGTGGTTGGCTTATGGACCCTGTTTCTGTTGCTCTCAAATCTCACATTCCAGGTAATGTATGTGTGTGTGTGTTTCTTGATTGTTGGCTAATAGGTTCATTAGCATTGAATGTTGTTTCATGTTAATATTATTTTGCATTTTAAGATATTTATAGGGAGTGAGAAACTAGGCAAGGAGTAGTATATTTTTCCAATTTTGCATGTTTGTGATAATAGAACTAGACCTGTGTATCTTTCAGACCTCTGGGCTTCAAATTTGTAATTTTAGGACTAGTTCATATAACTGGACGGACTGGTGTACGTATACAGTGTATGCGTGCTGGATTTGACAGTGTATTCTGTTGTCAAGTGTTGAGGGGTGTGACAAGAGGAAGAGAACAAGTATCTTATTTGGTTTGAAGTTATTTCTTATGAATTATATTGACGGTTTTTAAGTTACTAACTACATGTCACTTTGTTGTTTATAATTAAGTTTTGGCGTTTTGCATATCATTTTTGGAATGAATTGAAAAGAAAATTTCATCTTGTAACTAACTCATGCCATAGAAGTCGACCATCTAGATTATCGCAGATATAGAATATTCTTCATTGGCGTTAGTTAATTGGAGTGTGAATTGGCGTAATTGGCAGTTATATGTGAGAAATACCAACTAAACATTACAGCCTTTTATTAGCTACTGCCTAATTAATAGTATAATGACCGTCTAAACTCTAATGTTGTGTTTGGTTGGGATAAATGAATTAGGAAGGAATGAAATGAGATTTGAACTACATTGTAGTAAATTTTTAAAAATTTCATTCTTTCTTCTATTCCATTCAAAAATCAAATCCCCCAATTTAAAATGGAATGCTCCATTCTCTCTCATATATATTTTCTTCCCATTTCTTATCAAAGAAATTTTACACTCACCCATTTTTTTCCAAATCTTCCATCCTAGCTATATACATTTCCTTTATTTTTACTCATTTCATTCCATTCCATTCTTCCCAACCAAACACAACATAAAACCTAGAGCAATACATTGAAAGTGTATAGGCTATCGAAAACTGTAACTCCAGCACGAACCATACATCAAAATTTCAGCTGAACTGATTTGTGTGTAAATCTTATGACTGCAAAGGCTGGGTCCTCTAATTAAGTGGAATTAGCTGAACATAATGAATGATGATTTTTCAAGCTGACTAGAGGATCCGAGATCCTTAGCAAGTCCTCATTGAACTCCTTAAAAGTTAAAACAGATGCAAAATCCCAAGAGGTGTCTCTCTATGTTAAATTCAAAAGAAAAATTAAACTATAATAGTCCCTTGCATGTTGTACTCTTGAAGCATCTTTTTATCATTTTCAAGGGAGTAGTGTATTCGGTATTCTGTTTCTTTTATAATTTTATTTTGATAAAGAGTCTAAAGATGTGGTCACATCAACTCCGACTAAAACAGTCAACTTTTCAATCAGTCATTCTTTATGGCGTGCATTATTTTTCTGTCTCTTCCGCATCATTCCCTTTGTCCTCTTTATATTGAAAGTTGTACTCGGATCTGATATCTATGAAATGATGATAGATCTCATTTTTCATTTTCTCTTGAATTAATGGGATCTCGCAATATATTTCATGCATATGATATATACTTTTAATACAATAACAAGGGAATGATAATGCTTAGAATTTAGCTCTGCGGGTGCCCCTCTACTCTTGGCAATAAGAGGCCAAGGGTTCAAAGCTCAGTCGAGGCATGACTGTGTGAGTGTTGAAATTTCTACAACTAACTATTTCCGGGAAAAGAACGCCAGCAATTTGATGTTCCATTTGATACGTGTATAAAGTTTACTACAGAAAAAGATTCTGGATTTATGTTATTTTGTTGTATATAAGAAAAATTGTTCCGTGATATACACTTCTCTCAAAGATTTTTTTTTCTGTTGTCAATCTCTATGTTTTTTAATCATTTTACGTACTGAAAGAGGCATAAATCTTCTCTTAGGAATTTGCTTAAGAGTTATCTCTTTTTTTCTCTCGGCTCATTTGGTATTTTGATTAGTAATTTGTAAAATATACACACTTAAATTTTATAGCTCTTCAATGTATTATTTTTTCTTGATGAACTGGTTCATCTTGTTTCTAAATAATCTACAGATGCTCACTTCATTGTAGAATATATTAATTTGTTAACATTAGTATTATATTTTTAATTAAAAAAACACAGGCTACATTGGTTCTATGGAATAATCCAAAGAGTACTGGCATTTATTCTCTAGTATGTTCAATTTAGTCCTTAAGTTATACCATAGTCTAAATTTTGGCTACTTAGTTTATTTCATGGGGATCGACAATTCCTAGAGACAGGGTGGGGGTGGGATATAATATTCTTTCAAAGAAAAACTAGAAAGGTATAAGATCATAGGAAATAGTTCATAAGAGTATTTTAAAGATCAGGTATGAGAAAAACAAGCATCGCAGAGCCGTGTGAAACACGGGCATATATTGTATAATATATTAATTTTTTTAAATATAAAAGATATTATATAATAAATTATATTGTACTTGAAGACCAACCAATCAATATTATGTATTATTTTAGATTTTAATGTGAAATAATTATATGTTTAGTATTTTAACCTGGCCCAAAAAATCTTGCAGACAAGCATAGCCGCAATGTACAATTATGTTCTCCCAAAAAAATAATGTAATTATTGTCAAGAATATATACTTGTTTCAAAATCGATAATCTTTCTTTACACCTTTTAAGTCAATGAATAATCTATTAACGCCAATGAAGGTTATATTAATGTGAGACTGCAAGTACAACATTATGCAAAATGTGGAAGCTAGTATTTGGAAGTGTCGGTAATACTATTTTGTTTTATTTTCTCGCTAGTAGCGCTATTCCCTGTATCATATGGAGTCTAAGTACCCAAGTCCCAGTACAGAAGGAAACTGTGAGAACATAGGGCGGAAGGCAGGTAGATGTGGCGAGGTTCCCGTGCTTTCCTCCCCCTTTAATCCCATAGTTTGTCTGAGATACATTGTGGATGGTAGCTAGTGTGTATTCTTTTTGTTCCAAAGTCTTCATTACATTTCGTGTACTAATGATAAATTTGTGATCTTTTAGGGGGAGCCCAGATTTGTGCATCACTTCATGTTGGTGAGATTCGACCCGGTAGCTTGAGGGGAAATCACAGACACTACACTTGTAACGAGACGTTTCTCATATGGGGAGCTAAGACAAAGTTCAGGGTATGTGCTCTGATCTTATGAAAGCCAAAATTATCATTGTAATGAAAGTATTAAATATCAGTTAATACTTCAAAGGTCTTCTATAGACTTGTCAATGTTGTACTTAATGAAATGGTTGTCTTCTATCAATTGGGTAACAGAGCTACAAGTTCGTTTTTGGGTGGTTTTGAGTGGAGAAGAAACACAAAGGTAGTTGGAGCTCTCTCTCCAAAAGATTAGAAGTACACTTTTGACAAAGAGCACTATAAAAAGGAGGCTAAAAGGTTTTGTTATTGTGCTTAAAAATTATAACTACCGTTAAACTTGACCCCCACTTAGAAAGCGTGAAACCACCCTTTTGTTCTATTTAGTGTTTGATTAAAACAATTGCCTTGACATTTTTTAATAAGAATAATAATATGTATAATGCTTTTCTCTTGAGAAACAAATCGACAATGAATAATAGTTCAATGTAAATTATGTACATATTTTGTATTGTTGTCCAAAGTCGATGTCTGGACCATGAACAGAGTTATAGATGCAAAGATGGGTTTGAATGTCTCAGAATTCCTCTTGTTTTTATATTATTTTCCAAAGGATTCTACTTTAATTTAACCACGTAGTATTGTGAAATCTGTAGTTGGAGAACAATGCGATGGATAAAGGGTATGCGGAGGTAATTATTGATGCAGATGCGGTTGCTGTGATAGTCAGCCCAAGTGGAAGAGCCCACGCTCTGGTAAATGTTGATCCTGTACTAACTACTTTCTTCTTGGGGTGCCAAGACAATAGAATTGATTATAATAGTTCCACTTCTGATTTTAATGTATGGAAAGATCTTTAGTATAGATGAAACATCTAATATATGTAATTATGTTTACATAATCTTTTGGCATAATATATAATTAGAGTATATAACCTTTTTTTTAATGAAATGATATTCTGGATATATATCCAGAATTTAGTCTTTTAGTGCTGGTCTTAGTTTACTGAGTCTATGCGAGTACAGAAGTAATACAGGACTTCAGTTTATATTTATTTAATACAGGACTTAAGTTTATATTTATTTAATATTTTTTTTGCTTTGTTAGCAAAGCAACAGAGCAATCTGTATGTTGCTTTTTCATTACGTTCCAAATGTTCGTCTACAGTGTTTCTATTTCTATTTATGTTATAAGGAAAATATTATCTTTATTTTCTTGTTAATTAAACTAGAAGCGAAGCGATGGGTAGACTTCTGTTTTCTTCCTTACGATTTAGACGATAATGTTGTGTTTGGTTGAGATGAATGAAATTAGAAAGAATGGAATGAATTTTTGAACTAAATTGTGTGTAAAAGTCTAAAATTTCCATTCCTTCCTCCATTCCATTTCTAAACACCTAATTAAAGCTCAAACACCCCAATTTAGAGGAATGCTCCATTCTCCACGATACTTATTTTTTATCCAAATCTTATCATAGAAATTTTGCTCTTCTTCTTTTTTTTTTTGAAGTCTTTCATACTATCTCAATTAATTTCCTTTTTATTTTTGTTCATTCCATTCCATTCTTTCAAACCAAACACAACATAAGTTATTACCGAGAAAATTTCTTTCAGACCATCTCCTGCTTCCTGATTATTGCACCCTTACTCCATTATTATCTGTGAATTAAAATGTCCAGTTTCATGCTTCAAGCGTTCACTGCCTAGCTTCGCTTCTCTATGATTACTGGATAAGATATACTCTATATGCACAATGTTAAAACTGAAGTTATCATCATTGCACAGACACTCTGATAGTCAATAACACAAAACATTAAGATAATGGCATAACATATGAAATCTGAAACCACCCATGGAACAATAAAATTCCCATTGCAACAAATTCAGGGTCTATCACCACTTAAGATACAGTTAACGTTTATAATAACTTGTGCAAATGTCACTCCTTTATTTCTACTCTCATACTCCCAGAGTAGAAGGAACACAACCATTGCATTCCAGGGTCTTTAGCCAGGAGGCCAGTTCATTTGACGTCCTCCAATGAGGTGAAGGTGAATATGATAAACAGATTGACCTGTAAACATCAAAATATATCTGTTAAATTTGAGGAATATAGATGTATTCTACGATCACATACGAGGGATCAACAAAAATGCAAAAATACTGACATCCACTTGGACCGTCATTGATCACTACTCTGAAGCCGCTGTCAAGACCTTCTTGTTTAGCAACAAGCTTTGCAGTGTAAAGAAGCTTGCCGAGAATTTCACAATGTTTTTCCTCTGCCTGTAATATACGAGCATCCATAACATAGCATTAAGTGAAAATTTGTAATTGTAAACAAAAGGACTAATATCACACTCTGGCAGGTTGTAAAATGCTGGCATTGTGTTGGCCATTAATATTAGAAGTACCTAGTGTTACTAGATAATTAAAAGTTTGATCCACAAACTGCTCCAGTTTCAGAAAGTTTTGAAGCAAATTCATGACTCATTTTCCTCCAATAAATAAATAACATGGACGAAATAATTGACGGGTACCTTAGAGAGGCCAGTCAATCCATCTCTCACTTTTGGGATAATCACAATGTGTGTAGGAGCTTGTGGAGAGATGTCTCTAAAAGCTAGTACCTTCCAACAAGTAATGTAGAAAAAGTAAAATGAGTTGTAATAACTATGACATGTATAAAGGGGGTTGAAGGGACTAAAACTGTTCAGCACCTTAAACAAATATATTATTCATTGTATTTAAAGAAAGGGTAAAACAATACATACTGAAAAATTAAGTACATTAATTAACAACTACAAGAACCACATTTTTAATCTTAAAAATAGGCTTAAGCTAAACCAGCAAAGTTTCAGTCCCTTTTTTAAAATCTGAAATATTTAAAAGCAAAGGAATTACAGTAAGGCGTGACTGCATGAGTGACATAATAAGAACAGTTTAATAATAATCAAATAGCCTGACAAAAGTTTTAAGTTTGTGATGCCCTAAATTCATATTAATCATTTGTGTGTGATTAGCTTAATCATGGTGTCATACGATTCTCGTGCATCTCAGCTGGTAGTACGAGAAAGGCCTATTCTTTACGAGATCAACTACGAGTATTCAGTCTTGACAGAAGTTTTAAAGCAATGTCGCATTACCTTATCATCTTCAAAAACTACACTTGCTGGAATTTCCTTGTTAATGATTTTGTCGAATCTGCAAATTTAAATGAAAAGAGTCTGTAAAATATCTTGACAGGTACACCTAGATAACTCCCGAACTTTAGCACTTAGCATACATTTGTAACATGATGCAAAGTTACAAGTCAAAAGAAATAATTTATAAATACTACTAAATAAGTAAAGAAGGATTACATGTGCAATTTGCGATCTCAATTCACTAGTTTCAATAAAATTCATAATTGAAAACTGAAAAGTTTCATAAGTTGTTTCTTGTATATTTAATGAATTTCTCAAACAATTTACATGGCATATAATTTGTTTATCGCAAAAGACAAAAGTTCAAAGTCACACACAGAGGGGGAATATTTCTAGCGATTTCTACCCGACCCGCTAGAAAATCAGAAGCATTACGTATATGACTGGGATCATTACTTACAACCTTGTCATAAAAAATGTACACATTATGTTTAAAGACGCTGGTAACGTAAAACTGAATCGATTATTACACATTTCTGAACAAAATACAGGATTTCATTTCATTTCCCAAAATACAATTAGCAAAACTGAGAAAAGGTAAAAGAGTAAAAAAAAACAGGTCATATCATCCTGAAAAGTTCCAATAGAACAATGCCACTATGGGAAACTGTAAAAAAGACCCTTATAGCTAAAATGAAGTTTTAGCAGTCAAATAAAATAAATAATCTGGTTTAATTTTGAGATGTTATAACCTAATAAGCGGCAAAATAAAACGTGGGCGATTACACACACGCACACAGATTAAAGAACATAAATTAATGTATAAGCACAGTGAATAGAAAATAAGGAACGACTTGTCGGCAAATTAGGGTTTTAGAACAACTCGTACAATTAAAGACATGCGTGTGCGTGTGCGTGTGCGTGTGCGTGTGCGTGTGCGTGTGCGTGTGCGTGTGCGTGTGCGTGTGATCGGGGGAGGAGCAATTACATGGTGGGAGCATCGGAAGGTGCAGCGGCGAGAGCCGCGTCTTTCTCGGAAGCCATACAATACAAGTGCGCTTTAGGACCAGTGTTTGCCTGTTGGGACTTTAGGAGTCTCGGCTCACTCTTTCGTGCTCATTTATTTTATCAATTTTATTAAATACTCCCTCCGTCTTGTACATCATTTATTTTTCAAGAGTCAAATTTAATTAATTTTAACTAAAATTTAAAAATCTAAAAAATACATTTTAAAGAAAATTATATAAATTTTTCAATGATATATATTTTATAAATTTTTTAATCATACAACATGTATAATATTTGGTCAAACTTTAATTTTTTTTGACTTGAAGTGGAATGAAGGGAGTAAATTATAACCGAATTAAGTGTCTTCCTTTATGAATACTTTTTTTTTAATTTTTGTATAATTACAATAAAATATTTGCAAAATATTATTTTTTCCAAAGTAAGTTACTGTAAACATATGATTTTCTTCTTTTTTTATATATATAATAATACGATTTTGTAACCCATCGCAGCAAATATTAGAATTTACAATCAAAATTAACTTTAAATCATTTCGAACCGAAATCAACTAAATGCAGCTACGACTTTCTTAAAGAATATTAAAATGAAAAAATTGATTTCAGTTATTGTAAATCGTATTTTTACAAACATTTTTAAAAATTGAATTATTTTTATTGGTGAAATTTAGTAAGAAAGTGAACAGGGAATTTTAAATTGAAATATTTTCAGTTTCATATTATATATGTAGGAGTTGAACGGGGAAAGAATAGAATAATAGTGCAAATTTTATCACATTCCATTTCATCGCATCCCATCCCAATTTATCATTTCTAACTAAACGGTGCATGCATCTTTTAATTTGCAGATGACATTCTTCTGCCGTCCTATCAGTACTGTGGTCTGTGAGATCCGTGCTGGTATATGTACATATAATTATCCTACTTGTAGTTTTATACTATCAACAATACAAGAGGATAGTTGCCCAGTAAAAGAACAGAAAAAGAGCACCTCTATGGCCTGTTTTTGTGTTTTTTGAACCAGTTCTAAGTTAAAATGTACATGGCAACTTAAAAGTAACAATAACCTTGCCTCTGGAATTAACCACCCATACAAGGCAGAGAGACACATATTTATATTTCCCAGGAGACTCCACAACTAATGTAACCTACTGAAAACTCGAATAACATTATCAAACAGCATTATACTTATTCAGAAAGCTGCTGAGCTTGTCCTGCGAAGTTGATACTTCGGCTCTGGAAGTTCTAAGCATGGCAACAAGTTATCTGCCTCCTACAATATCAAAAACAATAAAACTTTATATATTAAGGATAGAAATATAGCATATTGATATCTATTCTTGGCAGAGAAAAGGGGCCTCACACAAAAAAAGACCATGTAGAAAGAAGCAACCTTTGCAAATTGGTTTCTCCATTTATTATTTACTATTTACAGAGCTGAAAATATGACAAATATATTTAACTGATAATCTGTAATGTAATAAAAACACAGGATTCGGTATCACAACTCTCATCACACTCCAATAGGAAATAAACCATTCACAGCATTTCATCGCACCAGAAATGCACTTTTTGGTTTGCTTTCCTATTTAATTTTTTTTATCTAGATTTGCACCATTGCCTGATAAGATTTTGTATCTAATTGAAAATTAAGGTGAAAGCTGATGGTTATTGTATATATCAACCTGCATATATAATATCATTACCTCAAATATTGTAAAGAAATACATGGTAACATAAGAAAAAACAAATATCAGTAGCAAGAACATTAAAGAAACTACACATTAGGGGGAAAACCCTCTCCCTCTGCTCTGTGGAAAAGCACCGGCTGATCTGATATATGCAGAACTGGTATTTTAAAATGAACCAAACTGGAATCGTTCCTGGTTAAAGGTTTAACATGTTGTCATGTTGGACTGGTCGATTTTTAAAATCATGATTATACAATTGTATTGTTCTTTTTTTAACAGTAAAACCTTTTTTTAAGAAAACTATATAATTGTCTAATCATGGTTTTAAAAATCCGCCAGTCCAACATGGCAACGTGTTGGACCTTAAACCTGGAACAATTCCAGTATGGTTAATCTAAAATACCACTTCTGCATAAATCATATCAACCAGTACTTTTCCAACACCTTTTCAAACTGGCAGGGGGTATATTGATTATTGACAAACCATACTTGTTTTGTAATATACTAATATTATACATGAATTTGCAGTTGAACCACCCTCGTCACCGTTCCAAAGCCAGACCCGATCTTAAACCTATGTGTAATATGTTTAGCTATTTTGAAAAGGAAAGTCTTTTTTGGCGAACAGTGATTGTATTATAAATTGTTCTATGCGAAATATCAAGACCTTCATTCACTTGGCCACAAAACATAAAAAGAATACAACAATAATAATAACTATCAACCAATTAGAATTGATTTCAGTCCATTACTTGTATTAAACTTATTCTAGCTTGAAAACAAGAATCTGCAGAATAGGATAGGATATATTTAAAAATTAAGACAAAAAAGTAAAAGATCAACGAATCCGGAAATGTCCCTACTTAAGGAAGTTGACGTTAGGTATCCCCTACAAGTCAAATGAATATAAGTCTCGATAAATGACAAAAGTGAAATATCCAAATGAGAAACGTTCATTTTTGACTTTTTCTACTACTGGCCAATGGTACATCTCTTAAGATGGATTCTGATTGGCTTGGAAGCTCGCATTGTAATTTACTTTCCTAGGTTGCTTAAACTGCGATTATATAATTCTACAGCATTTACGGCATGAATCTCAAGCACAGAATACATTACACATATACATATTCATGCCAAAGCAACTGTTATTACAATATTTTAAATTTTTAAAGCATTTTAGACATCAATATCCAACACAAAACTTATCAGACATACAAATATATGATGAAGCAACACAACTGGTGGGATGAAAAGACTTGTTAATTACACAGTAGAACATAAAGCAAAATTAAAGGATACCTTTTGTCTCTTGAGCCTTTCATTTTCCTCTTCGAGCCGTTGCACCTTGTTCTCAAGCTCGTGAGTGTAAGCCTGCCAATCAACATAGCAATTTGCTTTTCATTTTAGGGGAAAACTTAAAGAAAAGGAACCTAACATTCAAAAGTTTATAACTAACCTGCTTTCTTGCTCGTGACCTAGCGGCAGATTCTCTATTCTTAATCATCCTCTTCTGCCTCCTTTCAACAGTTTTCTCAACAAGATCGCCCGAAGCATTCCTTTTCCTCCCAGGTGTCTGAGTATCTGAAACTGTACCCATTAAAGGGGAAGGTGAAATAGTCATTTGAGTCTCATTGTAGGCATCCAAAATTGGATTTGAACTCAGAGAAAGAGATGGCTGAACTATATTGCCCGGCATGAAAACAGTCGGCATATTTTGTTGTTGAATTGGCTGATGAGTTGAAGGGATCTGGTAGTTCATCCAAGGAGTTAGCTGGGAAACACTTTCTTGTGGTAGTGCATTCGGATTAACCCCAAAAACAGGTCCCGAAGCTTTTACTCCTTCAGTAACTACCCCTGCCTTAACCAAGAAGTCCTCCAACGTCATCTCACCAAGAGTAGAGTTTCTTTCACGGTTACTCATCCAACTACTAGTCTTCTTCTGCCCTTGCTGGATGTCCTTCCAAACTTCATCAACAGTTTTCTTGCTCAGATCCCGCGATAGGGTCACACTTGATTGCCTATTCAAACCGGACCCAGAAGCAAGCAGCCCATTTTGCGTAGCTGCATAATCAACCCTCCCAAGTCCCTGATTAGCTTCTACAGTCCAAACACTCTTGAGAAACTCATCAAGATTCATACTGGTCAAAGGTTTCCCCAAATGCCCCAATTGGCTTTGAACCTCATCCAGAGTAAGGTTGTACAACGAGTTTTGGCGAGCCAAAAAATCCTTTCCCGACTCTTGCATTTCCCTACTACCACCACTACCATAACTTCCCTGAGATCCCACTGTCTGAGTTCCCATTCACCACCTCTATATGCACAATTAATCACCTGTCACAATAGCCCAGAAATCAAAATCAAATCTTTGATCAAGAACAACTCAATCTATAACATAAAAGAATCATCACAATCATATATAATCCATCAGAACCCTATATAGTGCTCTATGATGAACTCACAAATCATGCCAGAATCATAATAAAAATCAAAACTTTCAACATCTATATAAATAATTAACCAAGAATCACATCAATCACAGACAGAAAATGATCTGAACAGAATTACAGAATCAAACCTGATGAAATTCAAGAAAAATAAAAATAAAGCAGTAAACTTTACCTGAAAAGAGAAAAAGAAATTGAAGTAAATAAATCAGCTAAAATCCCACATTAATCCAACATTCTCCGGAAGAGAACAAAAACCCATACACCATGCTGAGCTCAATCTCTCCTCTCTCTTTCTCTCTCTCTCTCTCTCTCTCTCTCTAATTAGAAAAAGAGACAAGTGTATATTTTCACAGTATACAAGAAACAAACGCACATTCTATTCTCTAGAGCAAATATTTATATATATACGAGAATATAATATTACAAGTTTATGTATGTATATATTGATTATATGCAGTGCTGTGAAGAGGATGAAGAGAATTAAAAAAAGGTGGGATTGATTTTAAAAAATAATTAAAGAAATGGGGGGATCAAACAGAGGACAAATGGAAAGAAAATCTGAGCAGGAACAAAAAATCAAATGTCACATAAAGACTTTTGTAGAATTATTAAATATAGAAATATGTGTATGTATAATTGTTATAGACACACCGGGTGACCCGAACTGAATCTAAAAACTTAGCCAAGAAACGGAAACCATACAAAAAGGGAAGTCCTTTTCAATTATTTAAGGCCCTCGTTTTTATTTCCTTTCATCTGCTTTTGTCCTAGACTACTTAATAAGAGTAATCTACAACAGCTACAAAATCAAGTTTAATATTTTATTTGGATTTGCTACCAAAAGTTGACGTTATTTTAGATATTGGATTAAATGATTGTTTGATTGTTTAATTGATGTTCAACTTCCAAATTTATTATATTTTAAATTTTGTACTTGTATATTTAATTTAAACAAAACTTGCATAATTGTCAAGTTCAGTCGTAAATATCATATAGATGTAAGCATCTCATGTTCATATCTTTTATCTCTCAATTTATCTATTTTATTTTATTTTTTTAAATTTAATTAACTAAAATTTTGATCGTAAATTATATTTAGTATATAATTTTAAAAAATATGAAAATTTACGTTATTAGAAGTTATATGTAACTTTAAAATGTAAATTTTTAGTTTTTAAAAATTATAAAAAAAATTAGTTTTAAATTTTCATTTAAAATTCTGTCAATTTGACGATAAAAAATCAACTACGACGGTTAATTTGAGATATATGAATTTTTTTAATTTAACTAACATGTATAAAAACTAACTTAAATGAATTATTATATTTAAAATTTTAGATTCAAATAAGTAAATATAAAAAAACTATTAGACTTTAAACAAAATTTTCACGATCATTAAGCTTAGTTGATTTTTGACGTTTTTATCAAATACTATTGGATAGATGTCAGAGTATGTTTATTCATTTTTAAATTCATGGGTTTATTTTTAAACTGAAAAATGATATATTTATATAATAAATAATAAATTTATCTAAAATCAAAAGTTGGCGTGAGGTAATTTTTTAATATTTGTGTATTAAAATTGTGTACTTTATTCTTTGATCCTTCATTGAATTCTTCTTTTGAAAAGACTCATTTTTTACTTTTCTTGCATTCTTCTTCTGAAAAAGATTTATTCATATGATATGTCTCTTTGGCAATCAAGTTCATTACATAAGTTGTGCTACAAAACTTAAAAGTTACTTATAAAAGTTACAAATTACGCCGTTTGTAACTTATAAGTTCAAAAACATATATATTTTTCAACTTATAATCAGCTTATAAGGGGAGACAAGCGTGACAAGTCCTTATAAGATAAGTTAAACGGACCCTAAATAAACTGGTGCAATTACAACTTTCATATTGTAACTTTCTATTCATATTGATATTGTCATTTATCATTCATATTGATATTTTATGATGGAGTTACAACTTTCTATTTTATGTTGAGGTAATAAATCATTTGTAGTATCTCAAATATTAAAATTTATTTGATCTATTCTAAAAAATTTGGGATGAGTCAAAGTATCAAATTTATTTTAAATACACGATAGACAACTTATAACATTTTTGGACAATTTTCTCTGAAGTATATCGTTCATAAATCTCCCACAAATCGCTAACCCTCGTCATGAAATAATATCCATTTTTGCAAGCTCAATTTAAATACGCCTAAACATCTTTTTTGTCTTTGTGTATCATCCAACCATGAGTCTCCAAAAATGAATTAATTACTAATTTACTCTACTTGCACATAGTATTTCTATCTTTTTTGTGTACCATCGATGCATGAGTATTTTTTACTTTGTACAAAATCAAACAATAAAATTATAAATAACTTTTAACTATAAATTGCTTGTCGATAAAAGTAATTTGACCTTTATAATAAACCGGTAAATTATTCTCGGCTTCTGTTTTAGTGGGAGAAAGCAAAAAGAACGAGATGTTGCTTAACAATTTGTCTCAAGACTCTTGCTTCTGACTACCCAGCTGAACTTTGTGATCCCATAACTCAGACTTAGGCAACATTTGTGTCCCTTGTAATTTTCATGGAGTTTTCACAAACCTCTATTTCCATATCAAGAATGTAAAAATAAAACCATTTATACAATTATCTGGATATTTAAACATCATTTCTGTTTCACAAATTCTCACAAAATTTGGACATTCTTTCTTATTAAAAAATTTCATTTCTCTCTTTGAAACTACTAGTATTTTCTTTTCGTTTCTTCCCATACTCCCAAGCATGCATAGTTATGACCTGTGCGTTGTGCATTGTAATCAACGTCTTCAAAGGTAACATTTGAACCTTAAAACTTGAACCAAACCCATTATATAGTACTCCAATTGTTTAGATTTATACCAACCACAATAAGACTAATCTGTTCAAGCTGATATTTAAGTTAAATAATTTACCTGCTCTGCAATACTATAACAAAAAAACATAGTACCCTGTAAACACGTGCATACAAGGAGATTTGGGAAAAGCTTGGAACCTGTTGGCGACATGCGTAGACAGTCTATAATGGTTCAGAACTCATAAATATAATTCATTAAACTACTGTTATGTAGTAATAATCATGCTTTACGTATCGGCAGTCAGCAAACAAACAAAAGAAAGTACAAGAGCACGCTGAAGGAGTTTTTTACGAGCAAGTACATCTAATGTCTTTTCTAACAGTCACTTGTTGGATTAAGATGATAGGCTGATAGCTAATCACCGGTACTTCACCGACCAAAGTGGTCTTGAATATATAATCACGACCGCATTTAACACCTTTAGTTCTTTGGATAAACAGAAGTTTACCGGAAGCACCTTAGATCAACCAAAGGCTAGAGAGAAATGAAACAATATGTTCTTTCTTCTTTTTCTTGGCCCACGAAACTGTAAGGATGAAGAAACCCACCTGGTGGACTGCCCTTTCTTCGCTATGCCGCTACACGAGCAAGGTGGCTACTGGACCTCTCCACTTCTTAGGGTACTACGGACCCTCTACGATCCATTGCAAAGCTTTTTCGATTCTTTTATTAACAGATTTATGTAGACGCGTTTCTAGATTGAAGAAGATACGGGTTGAGAAGGGGGGTTTACTGTCCACTTAAGAAGGAATACCCCACTACTCAATCAAATCCTCTTGAGCAAAGACCCTTTCATACTCCTAGCCCCTAGGGCTTCATTATCAATTAATTTGCCTGATGTGTTAATAAGAAATAAATATCAATATCTGCTGCTAATGAAATTTCTCAGGGGATTCTTTTTAGATTATAAAAATTCAACTTCAGTCTAACAGTCTTTTAACAAGCAGAAATGAATATGAAAGAAATAAGTAGCCTGCATAATATACGGGTTGGGCATTTCCTGCATTTCCCCCACAGCTCTCTAGCTCTATTCAAGACCGAAAACAAGCTAAAAGAAAACCGCATAATAACAAAACCAAACATTAGCCAAAGGGCTCTTGCCCTTACAGTACCACTCACCATTGTTTGCCGCAAGACCAAGAGGTTAAGTATCCAAGCCTCCTTGCGAGGCAAAGTAGAGTGTGTTGGTTCAATTTTAAAAATATACAAAAATAAATAACTAAACAATAAAAGCAAACACGATAGATTAAGTAAAACATAAGTAACATCTGAAATAATATTTTTTTTGTTGCTGAAACAGAAGTTTCATAGTTCACCATGATAAATATCTAGTACACTGATTAAATAAAATTTAATTAAAAAAACAGCATTCTTCAAAAACATTCTAGCAATACCCAGCAACTCTCTTCATATTTGAAAAATATTGCTTCTTGTAATGTGAATCTACCAAAAAAGAAAAGAAAAAAAGAAAAGAGAAGGTTAGTTTAATAGGCAATTAAATACTTCAAATACCAAACTTACAAATAAAAAAAAAAACTAACAAATATATAATTAGTAAAAATAATAGACTTTTTTTAAGACCAAGTTTATAGTCACGAAGGACAACTACATGCTGATTGGCATCTTCAAGTATATCAACTTTGCACACTCGGACCCTACTTTGCCTAATCAGTGGGGAATTCAGGAGGCCAATTGCTAAAAATTGACCAAGAAATATACAGTAATTCAATACATTATACAAATGACGCTAACCCTCCCTCTGTTTGGTCTGAATGAATTAAAATATAAAGTAGTTTCTACACATTTATGCACAAAAAATCAGTTTCTTCCTCCATTCCATTCTATAAGTTCAAAATAAAGATCGTTCCATCTAATTTATTCAAACTAAAAAATGTAACAAAAAACAAATATAAATTAAATATTAAAACTAAAAAAATAAGACAACAAATATACAAATTAACCTGTGCATCGCACGGAATATTAGCTAGTTTTTTTTAAAAGCAGGAAGGATAAACAAAACCAAATATTTTGTTTGTAACTTGTTTTAGATGAGTCAAGATGACCCTTGTTTCACTTTGTTGTCCCCAAATGAAAATGGCTTAGTAAGAACTTACTGCAAACATGTAAGGTTGCAACAAAGATTGGACGTGATATGATAATAGTTCATACCGTATATGATTTAGCAAGACTCGTCTAAGCTGTAATGATTTGTTTAACATACCAAATTGGCCTAGCTCTTACCAATAAATTAAAATATGCCAACAAACGGGTGGCGCTTATCAGCACATTTTAAAGTAAAATGGTCTAAAATAGCACAATTTTAAAAAATAAACCCTTTATGGCACAATAAAACACAACTTAAAATTACATTTTTAGAAAACGCAATTTATAATTACGTTTATCCCGATTAAACGCAAGTTTTACATGCGTTTTAAAAATAAAAATAATAAATTACGCAACTTTAGGTTGCGTTATCTAAAAAATAAAAAGTTAAGCTGCATCTGCAGGTCCAACTCATGTATCTAGCAAGTACAGACGCAAGCAACAAGCACCCACATGGTAGGCCTCCATCAAAAGCTTACCATTTCAAGAAAACTCAGAAACGTAACTTCACATACATATGTGCTACCAGGGGCCGTTTTCCAGAATAGTGCTATTTAAGTTCAAATTGTGCCATTTAAGGCCTTTTCTCCCAAGAAACTGTATTTGGATAATTTTAAGATCTCGACTCTATCATTCTCTCCCGATGCTGTGTGTCAACAACAATTAGTAATTTTTCGATGTAATGTTTAATCTGATATCCATGCAAATTACACCTATTATGAGTTTCCCTCTCTTTCATACACACACAATCTTTACCACACAGAAGCAACCCTAATCATTGTTTCCCATGTACCAAATTCTAACAATTACCCAGAATATAGATCAACTATTGAAATAACAAGTTTGCTATGAATATATATCAACTATTAAAAGAACTCACCTAGCGGCCAAAGAATGATGGAAAAGCTTGTCCAGTGGACCCAAAACCAGTAGACTGAGGCCTTGCAGCAACTGATGCTGTTGACCCTGCAGAAGATTGTCCCAGCTGACCTTGATAAGCACCTAAACCCTGTAAAGAGCTTTGAGCAGCATAAGTAGCTATCACACTCGGGCTCACACTATTAATCCCATAATTCCCACTAAACCTGACAGTCTGAGGATTCACCCCAAGAGACGTTGCCAAACCACTTTGATTCAAAGCCATCATCGAATTAGCCAACCCAAATCCCGGACTTTGAACTATCATCGGATTCACATAAAACCCCGGATTAACACCCACATTATAATTCATAGTATTATTAATATCACTCTGCTGAACACCACCAAAACCAGCAGCCACATTACTCAACACCCTCCCCTGGTTCTGATTCTTATTATTCTTCAAACCATCGACAGCAAGACGACACTCTAACCGACAATTATCAAACACCTTAACCGGCTCCTCCAACGCCTTCTTACACCCATCAGCATTCTTATAAACAAAAATACTAAACCCCTTAAACTTCCCCGTAACCGTATCCAACCCTAAAGGCCCTTCCTCCAACTCCCCAAACTTGGCAAAAAAATCTTTAAGCGCATCGGGACTGACATGAGCACCCACATTGGCCACAAAAATCTTCCTCCCACTCGGATCCTGAACGGCATTGGCCCCAGGCGGTCCAGCAGACGCCAACTGGCACGAAGTCATCCGATTCCCAATCTTCTTCTGCTTGTCCTTAAGCGCCTTCTGCGCCGACTCACGAGTCTTATAAAGAATAAAAGCAAAGCCCTTGACTCTCCCAGTAACCTTATCAGTGGGAACCTTACAATCCTCAATTTCCCCAAATTGACTAAAAGTGGAAAACACCTGATCAGAAGTAGCATCCCAACCAAGACCGTGCACAAAGACTTTACGATGAGCCGGGTCAGATTCAGCAAACTGGGTAATCCGTTCAAGTAGTTTCTTATCCTGTAAGGTAGCGAATTTCAAAAACTCGATAATCTGGTCTTTACTAAACGGCTGTAGCAATTGATTCAATTTCTCCTTGTTCGAAGCTTCATCTTCTTCATCCTCAGATTCTTCTTCATCCACTTGTTCTTCTTGTGATTCAGAATCGTCGTCTTCTACAACATGTTGTTCCTTTTCTTTTTCTTTTTCTTCAATCTTGGCGATTTTTTTGAGGTTCTGTTGTTGGGGTTTTGAAGAAGATGGTGTTGAGGAGATTGATTTTCTCTTCTTCGCCATGGATGTACGGACACGCAATTGAATTGAATTGCAGGGGCTAGGGTTTGTTGATAATATATGTATCCGTTGTTATAATATAGTTGCCTCTTTCCCCCAATTGCTTTTATTAGGGTTTTGTCCTTTTGGATAGACGGCTAGTTTTATTGTATATATCAATTTAGGCTCCATTTTGTGCTACACTATATGTCTGTACTTTTTAAAAAAAAATTTGTAATTTTTGTTTGGGCTCCTTTTAATTATTAGGTGTTTATTTTTATGTTAAATATGTTTAATCTTCTATTATTATTATAAATTGTAAATTTAATAACACAATATGAAATAATTTTATTCTTCTAACCTTTTCATTATTACATATTAATAATTTTCTAATTAATATATCTATAAATACATCTATTTAATCATAATAACGTATTAATATATTTAAAAAATTAATTATTTATTAGTGAAATAAATAATATATAACTGTATTAAATAATTTTTATAACAAAATTTAAATAATGAAAATGCTTCTGTATAAAAATTTAATAGTTGAATTATAAATCAGATTTTCAAAAAAAATCCAAACACTTCAAATTATTTTAATATATACAAATTTAATATATAGAACTAATTCCTTTTGAAAGTTGTAAATAAGAATTATGATAATCATCGCATTTATTGGGTAATAAATTATTATAATTATTAATTCAATGTATAATTTAAAATTACATTATTTTTATTTTAATATTATACAAATTCATGAAAATTTAAGGTAGTATTATTTCTAAATGGAGAAGTTCATAAAATTTTTTAAGTTTCAAATAAATTAAAATTCATAGATTCGTTGGCAATTCTTTTATAAAATGATTTGCACTAAATACTGATGTTCACGAACCATGAGAAAATTTAAAGAAAATGTATTCGCTCAAAAGAAAAAAAATTAAATAATAAATTAGAATTATTTAACATTTTATCTCTATTAACTTATCGATGTTTAATTTATCATATGTAAAAGTATATTTTTTCAATACACAGGGAGAAAAAAGAACTCGTGTGATACTCCTCTCTCAGTTTAGTTGTTTTGACTTTTAACAACTTGTTTTGATCGGTAAAAATTATTATTTTTAAAATTTTCTTCTTAAATTAAAATATATAATTTATATTTTAATTCAAAAAAAATAATTAATAATTTTTATTATACAATTAAAACACATAAAAATGTGTGTTTAATAAAAACCAAGGGGTTAGTAGTGACAGTCCCAATATCAAATCACGTGCCACATATTTTGGGCATTTGGTTGAAGGTGAGACTGAAAATAGAAATGATAATTGAAGGTATAAGAACGGGGATTGGAGAATGGGGATCAAGTAGAATAATAATAATATAATTACTCAAAATAAGGCGAGGATTGAAAATGGAAATGAGAATTAACGAAAATAATGGGTTTATTCAAAAAATAAAGAGTATATAAAGTTTATATATCTACTAATATCGATATCGATTTTCAGTTTCTGTGCTGCATTAGGTACTTGATTCCCATATAATCAAAATAAAAAGGATTAATTAATTTACTAAACCCCGACTATTGCTTCATTTCTTCTAGTTTTATCAACCTAATTACCACTCTAAAAATCATGTTAAGAAACCATAACAACATGACGTCTCAGGACTCAAGGTCACAGCAAAACAAAATGCAGGCTGAAAAAAAGTCAAACATACCAACATTAACACCACCAGTGCCGCGCAACTAGAGTCACATACTACTACGAAACTAGGGAAGTCTAAACTACGAGGAAACTGGAGTCCCAACTGCCAAAGCTACAAGCCTGCAGCACATGTACTGCTACCTACCAGGTGGACAAATATACATTTAACACATCCTAAACAAGTCATAGCATTAACCCAGTAAGTCATAGTCACTTGCTACTAAAACTAGTGAACTACATTAGAGGCATCACTGGGAAAAGCTTCAACAGAAGAACATGGAGCAGCAAACATTTCTGTGCAACTTCGGAAGTTCAGGTACAGGTGGCGCTCCAACACCAGTAACACCTCCGTGGGAGGAGGATGTCTCTGACATTTCATCAAACTTCATGAACAGCGAGACTTGGCTAGCTGCCAGGTGAGCATAGCGGACAGGTGCAACTGCAGACAAAAGAAAAGGGAAAGAAAATCACATTGTCAAAAGAATTGTTAAACTGTAATAGAGATCAATTTTTGATTGCATCAGTTGTAGAGGACAACAATGAATGATCACCTATGGATATCGCATTGTTGCTTCTCTGGTACCTGCATCATCAACAAGAGAAGATGTCAGCAATCTATGGTACTGTCTTTAAGACCCATTATGTGGTACTAAAATGACCAACTTACACATACGACAATGAATGAACAAGTTCCTGGAGATCATCAGCTGAAAAACCAATCTCGTCGAATAGAACATGGTAATGAGTTGGCCTTGTTGTCCCCTTAACAAATTATTCAATAAGCAAATTAGTTTTGAAAAAGAAAAACAGAACTTCAAGGCAAAACAAAGAAACTGAAAAAATCAAATGGCAATACACAACCATATAAAAGAAAAATGTTAGGAATTTATCTGCAATAGTTTTTTCTACGCAGAATACCAATCATACAAGGTATAGCAGAATGCATCACTTTCACAAGTCCTACCAGTCTAATTAGTTTAATATCTCATTTTAATTTGCTCACTTAATAAATATCTGGACCATGCTAGACACTAGCAGCATTTTAAATATTTACTTGATGTTACACTCATCTAATGATATAACTGCAAATATAATGATATAATTTTAAATAATTGCTTTATGTTACACTCATTGTTCTAAAAATCGGTGATTAATCATTTAATCACGATTAATCACCGATTAATCCTTGTTCATTAGCTCAAGGAACTGATTAAATTTCCGATTATTCAATTAATCATTCCGATTAATGTCCGATTCATCCCTGTTCCGTGGCGAAACCGTGGCTTCACCGACTAAATCCGATTTCCGCTTTTTACAACACTCGTTACACTTATCTAATGATATAACTGCAAATATAGTGATATGGAGTGTGCGTGTGTGTGTGTGTGTTGCAAAATAGATAAAATACTAGGCACACATGATATAAAACTTATATAATAAAAGAAAAAATAAATGACTCCTGGAATATAGCAGCAAAAATTATTACAATATTAATACCTTTTCAAATTAAAACTATCTAATATTCTAGAGTAAGTAACTTTTTTCAAAGTAAAAGTATTTATTATTCTGGAGGAAGTACGTACAAAAGAAAGTGAGAAATTTATGAAAAAAGAAAAAGAGAAACATGGGAATGGAGTGAAAAGTGGGAACCTACTGAATTATATTTTAGTCTAGTCCCACGTGTGAAATTAAGCAAATTAAAAGAATACTATTAGAGGAGAGAAAACAAGCCCGACATTCTTGAGAAAGTACGCGAGCGGGATGAAATAAAATTTAGCTTCGAGCATTGTTAATAGAAGTAACAACCACATTATTCTAAGAGATGCACGATAGATTAATATATAAACACACATAAATACACTTATATATGTACTGGGGTCCCCACATCGGTTTGGGAGGGGTTTCGCTGTAGAAGGTGCTCGGTGCACTTAATATTTTTAAAGGAAGGATGGTCCTCGTAAACCTTCTTCGTGGTACATAGAGTATGCATGAAGAGAGATTATTTTGGTTTTCAGCATGTGTTCAAGCCTTGGAGGGAAGGGAGTTCAGATACGCTTAAAAAGCTAACCTTTACTGTTGCCACAGGCTTCAAACTTATATCAGCCTTGCAAATGCACCATACGTCCATACGCTAGTTATATCAGAATGGAAAAACTACAATTAATATATAGAAGTTCGGAAACTTACTATCATCCCAGCGTGTGCACACATGTAGAAATCATTGTTAGATGGGTGACAGACTTGAGTGTCAATAACAGTTCCTGAAGGAAGGTAAAAATTATACTTATGTAGATCAAAATTAAATAAAAAAGGGCAGAGGAATGAACAATTTATAATACTTACCAGGAGGAACATTGTCCGGAGATCCGTCTAGGAAGAACTTCGTGTGGTGGTTCTTTTGAGCAACAATTAAAGTGAATTGTGGTGACCAATTTTCATCTAGGAATTTGCAAGCCTGACAAGGCAAAGAACATTGAGTTACATTGGAAGACCGAGAAAAAATCCTAAGCTTAATCACCAAAAGTAAGAAATGCTGTTGGGAAGAAAAACCTCAATTATCTGATCAAGCTCCTTATTCAGAACCTGGTTGAACTGTGACTCACTGACACCATCCCTATAGAATGAAATGAACTACATTACTACATAACCCAAATGTGAAGTTTTCAACAAAAATAAATGTGGCTGCCACGCAGATACCTAATTGGAAGTTTGACAAGTTACGATAAAAGTGATGATTCATTAACATCTTATGCCTTAACCCTAACTGGCGAAGACATGATGTGTCCTTGAGCTAACAACAAAATAGTAAATTCATTGTTCATAATTAATGTTCCAATTATCTAATATTATTTCAATTGTATATTCCTTTACAACTTGAGGTGGGAGTGGGCGAAAACATTTCAGCTCTTAGTATAGATACAATAAACCTGAATATTATAATTTGACTGGGTTTTTGTTTCCCCGAACTTGTATAGAAGTCCAACAGCAACTCCCTGCAACAAAAGCCATATGGATAAGTACATTGGTGGAAAAAGTATTATGATAGAAAACTAGAACTTTTCAGCATGTCATTCCCTGAAATAATTTTTACCTGACAATACCACTATCATCATTGTCAGAACCGGGTTTAAAAAGACCATCTACCATTTCAACTTTAGGCGACTGGGAACGCACAGATGCCCTGTAGCGAGAGATAAGAGGCCAGTGCCTTGAACTGACAACCTAAAAAAATCCAGGGTAAAGCCAGAATATAAATGAGTCGACAGAAATCATTCAATATGTACCAGATTATATAAGAATTATAAGTACATTTGTACTCGAATTCTAGGAACAATAGATCTTAATAAAACAATAAAGCTAACCATACAGTTAAATTAACAGGGACCAATCCAAACTTACCGCAGCAATTGAAGGCACGTCAGCATGACCAGGAGATCCATGTGACACATCCATGCCAAATATCATGGTAGGCTTGCTTGATACTATAGGAATATTTCGTGCAACTTCACCAGCAAGTAAAGAGTTCAAGCCACCAAGCTGAAGGTCAGAATGCAAAATTGAGTCAGATTATTACAACAGACTTTCAATTGAACACATCATTCAAAAAGTTAGCACACAATGATAACCTTGGCATTAATCTTCAACAAAAGGTTGTTCAAATACTGGTCATTGACCTTCATGGGACACATACACTGATTAAAAATCCCAAACTCTGAGAGATTCTTTTTTTTCCATGGACCTGGACATAAAAATATCATATAATGGGATCACAAGTTATGAGCTTAAATAATTATGCCAAAAACAAGTATATCACCAACCATATAAATCACAGTTCTTCCTATCAGGAAGAAGACACAGAATAAAGCGTGGAGGTTCCGTGGGAAATTCTGACATCAACTGATCAAACATCTTATCAACCCGAGTAGGTGGTGGGGATCGTCTAAACTGAGCTAACTCCTCAAATACAGCTTTTGGTGGTGAGAATGACTGCAAAAGGAATTACCACAAGTAAAAAGACATTAGCTTTAGAACATAATACAAGGCTGCAAGACAGAATGGTGAAACTCACAATCCCCTTTGTTTCTCCAATTCTTGCCAAATCTAGACAGAGGTTGCGCACATCACACCGAGCAGAGAAATTGACAACAGCCCAAATTCCAATTTTAGCAGGTTCTGCATATTTCTGTTCATGAACACCACACGTTTAAGGGCCAGTATTCAAATTTGATTCATGTAGTAATATGCATTTACTGATTTACGTATACCTTATTGTTAAAATTCCATCTACCATTTCGAGTAAAAAGTTCATCATTACCACCTGCCTTCAGCTGCAGCACATGACCATTTGAAAGATTTAAAAATCAGAGAATCATCAAATGATCAAAATTGACCGTAAAAAGTAGGAAACCAGGGGAAATATAGTGTTTACATACAAGGTTAAGATTAAACATCATATAACAGTACCTTAGGAGCAACAAGAATTCGACCATCTATCTTAGTAAACTGACTCTGGATAGTAACACCACATGATCGTAACATTGGATCAGCTGCATAGTTGTTGCTTTTCATTGTCTGCACCAGTGACCACACTGAATATTACTATTTTACATTCATTATGGAAATACAAGAGATATGCAGCAAGTCAAACAATAAAATTTGACATACATCAGTCAAGATATTTATCTTTTCCTGAGGTTTCTGTCTCGACTTCTCTACCAGGGACGATCTCTGAATAACAGTTAATGCCTTTGTGTAGCGTTGCAAGGAGACCAAAGTGCAGAACTGCAAAGAGCTTCGAAGGTTAATAATAATAGAAAGTTGCTTGCAGAACTGTAGTAAAGAAGAAAATTCCACCTCAATCGGGAAATAAGTAGGTCGTTTTGGTTTCCCAACATTGATGCAGGGCAAATCTGCAGAGTACTGTAACTTTCTCCCTTGAGTGTTTACGAAATAATCATACACTGACAGTTCAATATTTTCAGCCTCGCCATTTTCATCTTTTGAAGTTCGGGACCTCATCGAGAACCTAAAAGAATAAAGATATGCACCCAACATTATGACAAATGGTGAGTAACTGATGCAATTAATATTTAGACAACAGTGAAAGCTTACGTCTGGTCTTGGCATTTCTTCTCACTCAATCCAGTAATTTTATACTCTTGGTTAGTAGTTGTAATCTTAATCCTCAGATTCTTAAGTGTTCTTTTCGCCTGTTAAGAGCAAAATTCAACTAGTCCATCAGCCAAAATGCTAATCAGAAAACAAGAATTAGAATCTAAACAGTGCAAACTTCTTACCTTCGCCCAGTCAACCTGATAGGGGTCTCTGCAATTTTGATTTGCAATGATAAAATCAACGAGTGGCCCTGGCTGTACTATAGTTGTAGTAGACCCGTCTATATATGTACAAGATACATTTCATATCAAGATAACAGAAGAAACTTACCAATAACAGAAAAAAGAATTAGTAATTACCCATGTTCAAAGATAGTCCTCCTTGGGTAGCTCGAAAACTGGAATGAAACCCTCTGCAACCAAGGACACCACCTCCCAGATCTGTGAAATTCCTTGGGCTATCATGGAAAAATGACTGGCGTACAAGTAGACAACCCCTGTACGGAAACATGCAAGAACATAAACGATGGAAAAAACAAAATAAACCCAAAAGATATGAGGTCTTTGACATACTGTTTTGCCGCAATCTGCCTCAAGATAATGTCCAAGACTCTCAGGGCCTCTTGAGAGTTCTCTGTGTCTTGACCTCTCAAAGCATTTCCAATGGCTTGAACTGGAATCTTGGCTGCAAAACTAATATCTACTTTCATTGTTTTGGACTGGGAGGAACGCCTCATCCTCTTGATGTCACCTCCATTTGGACTACCACTTCCACCGTTCTCCGCAGTCCTAAAACATGTTCACATCATCAGGGTCAAAGAAGTCTAATTATATCACATAATATACAGAGGTCATTAAAATCACTTCACCTCTTTGACGAGACAGCATCAAGCACAACTGTAAACTCCATATTGTTGCGTGGGAGAGCACCAACTGTGAATAAGCTCTTCTCCCCATCATAAGCAAAATCCCTGCCTCCCAACTCCGATCCATATGTCTCATAGACTTTGTCCAACACTTTCCTACCAATACCTTTTCCTTCGACAGGGCGACCATCCTCATAGAAGAGAGAAATCTATTACAAGAAATGTGGCATTTAGTGATGTAAAACGAGAAGAGACACTTACGGAGAAACATAAGTGCACAACAAGAACTTACACAGTAATGATAGAAGTAGCCACTAGTATTACCAAAGCCTACTTTGAAATGATTAGTAATGAAAGTCATCCTTCGTCCTCTAGACCCAGTACCGGGCCTTCGCATTAGGACACGCTTTGGTTTTGATGAGTTGTTATTTAAATCAGCCTTCTTTTCTGGTTGAACTTGCTCAGGAATTACATCTGGAGGTATTTCAGGTGGTGGTGGTGGCAGAACCTCTGAATCAGGATTCTCCATTTTCCTACAAATAATGAAGCATATAATATATAATTACTAAATATTTGGTTCCTATTTTATGGCTGAAACTTCTTGAGTATGAGCGTCATCATACTTTGATGGCAACAAAAACAAGAGTAACTACTTTACTACCATAAGAGATAAGTTGACTGCAAAGCTGGAAAAACTGAAACTTTAAAAGCCAATGAAAATTATTATTTACTAGTAGTTTTAGGTGGAGGTACAACCTTCTATAGCTAAAAAATTACCTGGTACAAGAAAAAGCCTCCCCCGAGTGTGGCTGGGATGAAGGAAGATTTAAGTTAAAACAAGGTATTCTTCCAAAAATGTATTGGGACCTCTAAAGATCCAAACTTTATGGTTTAAAGCTAGAAAAACACATGCAGGGTCTAAACTAATATGACAAAAAGGCATAGAACTTGATAAAAGAGGTTATACAGTACAAAACACAGAGAATATGGGAAGTCCAAGTAAAATCCCTATACAGCTTCAAATTTTTGAAGGTCAAGTCCATTTTGGGTCATGAAACAAAATCAAGAAAGAGAAATGTCTTTTTCCTTTGGGGGGTAGAACAGACATGCAACACGAAAGAACACTACAAATACCTATATGAAAAAAGGATCTTTCTTTTCCTCATCTTGGTAGCCTGATTTTTTATCTTGGTACACTCAAAACCAGGCTAAATGGGGCATATTTGCAAGAGAGACTGAGAAACCGAAATGAATTCAATTTTACAGATATACCCTTTGATAAACTCCCCTAGCAATGGGTTGAACTCGGAAAGAGTGTGACCATTGTGAAGGAAGGAGGGAAACTAGGCATTCTTCTAACAAGTAAAACAAAAATTGGGATTCTTTAAAGATCTAAACTTTATGGCTCCAAATCTACAAAAACACATAGAGGGTTTCATATTTGGGGCTAAAAAGCTTATAAATTGAGAACAAAAGGACAGAAAAACACAGTATGTATAAATTCAAATTCATAGCCAGCTTCAATTACTTCAGGGTAAAGAACATAGAAACAGTCAGAAACATAAATTGGGGTTTCAAGTAGGGCAAAAAACAAAATCGAGAATAAGAAAATTGAACCTTTTACCTAAAAACATACATTTTAAAGAAAATACAGACATGCAACATAAAAGAATACAAGGAGAGGGACAAAAGCTGAAGGTTTATCAGGTACATTTGAAATCAAAACCTCATCAGAAAAACAATAATAAAGTATACACACTACAAATTCAACACAAAAACACACAGACAGTAACAATTGAGGTCAAAGAAACGAGGGGTTTTGCAATTTTTACCTTGGATGAAGAACAGTGTTTGCTGGTAGAGAGAGAGAGAGAGAGAGAGGGTTTTGCAGAAGTGACAAGAAAAGTTGTGCCTGTCTGGGTCATATGGATTAAGGGGTTCAAATATCAATCCCACTTTTTACTTAAATTGCATTTAATAATAGTTATGGAAAATTGATTGATGATTACTATTACTTCTATATTATTCATTATTGTTACTTTTAGTAAATAAATTTATTATGAATCCAGTATTATATTCATTCTAATAATTCTTGGACAAGCGAGAGAATAGAATTTGAGAATGGAATACCAGAATCGAATCCACAATATTATATTATGAAGTTATCTGGCAAAAAATAATAATTTATGAAGTTATTAAATTAAATTTATATGAAAAATGATTGATGAATACCATTATTATTACTTGAATAAAGTTTATAAATTTATATAAAAATATTTATTTTAACAGTTTTTTATGAGCGATAATTGAATCCATAGAAGATATTATTTTATTAAGAATCGAATTTATATGAAAATTTGATTGATGGATATTTTATTTGAGTAAGTTTATATGTTTATATAGTAATATTTGTTTTAATAATTTTTTGATGAGCAGTAATCGAATCCATATAAAATATTATTTTATTAATTAATCGAATCCATGTGAAAAATTGATTGATGAATACTATTATATTATTAATTATTTTTTAAAATAAATTTATAAGATTATATAGTAGTATTTATTTAAATAATTATTGGATAAGCAAGAATCGAATTCAGATTCATATAGAAAATTGAACCATGGATATTGTAATATTATTAATTATTATTTTCTAAATAAGTTTATAAATGTAGATAATAGTGTTTTTTATAATAATTATCGGATGAATGAGAATCGAAATTATATTTTCTAAATAATATTTTTTATAAATGTAGAAAATTGTACTCCCATCACTTTTGTGCTACGCTGTTGTTAACTATAATAGTATTAATAAATTATATATTAATTATTTTATATAATTTAAATATTTCATTTAGTATGATAATTTATTTATTTTTATATTTTTCTATATAATGATGTTTATATATTAATATTTACAAAATTTAATAATAAGTCATAATTTTAAATAAATAAAAGAATTTTATTGGTAATAAAATTGAGTTAAATGTTAGTAAACTATATTAAAAAATATATAGGATAAGTAGAATTCTTAAATTTGAAAATATAAATTATAATTTAAATATAATATATGATAGAGTTGTATGTATGATATATTGATTTTTTTTCTAAAATTAGATTTTATTAAAATTGGATGATTAAAATCGTTTATATGGTTCAACTAAAATTGAATGGTTATGATTTTTTTTATAGTTCATCTAGGTAAAGTGGAAAAAAAGTTCACTTATTTGACTATAATAATACAAGTTTATAACCCGAGAATCACGGTATTAATGACTAATATTTAGGTAAATTTATTTTTTTATATTATATTTTATTGATATTTGTTATAAAATTTTATAACGTTGCGAATTTATATTAATATAATATATAATATTATTAATTGGGAGTTGTATAAAATGAGGACAAGTTAGAGTTGTATGATATATATTCTTTTTAAAATTAGATTTTATTAAAATTGAATGCTTAAAATTATTTTCATGGTTCATCTAAAATTAGACGGTTAATAGGGGTTAGAGTTGTATGTTATTATACAATGATATTTGTATATTAATATTTATAAACTTTAATGATATATTAAATAAAAATTATAGGATAAGTAAGATTCTTAAAATATAAAATATAGAATTGTTAGGAATTATGAGTTTTGATGATAACAAATTACTTAGAATTTCAATAGGGACTCAAAATTATTTTTTTGTAACTGATCAATGGATATGACTTATAAATATCCATTGATTAGGAAACCAGCTATCAGTTGAAACTTGTTTCTCAACTGATAAACTGGATTGTAGCATTGATTTATGTTTCACTATCAATTGATTGTATTACCTCGATGGATGCAATGATGTAGTCAACTGATGTTATTGACTTCAATTTCTAGCTTCTCAACAGATGTGAAGAATGGCTGATCAATTGTAAATATTCTAAGTCAGAATTCTCACAAGTGAAGTGATCAACTGATGTTGAAGTCGATGGATGAAGACACTACTCAACGGATGAAAGCTATCAATGGATAATTACAGTCAACGGATAAAGAATCATCAATGGATAAGGAGTCGATGGATAGCTCAATTATCCATCGACACATCAACTGATCAACAGATATCCTATCCATCGATGGATAAGCAAAGGTGAATCAACTGATAAGCTTAACATCATTTATCAGTTGATTAAAGTTTCCCTATTTAGCTAAAAGCCAGATTTCACGGGAACAGTGCAGAAACTGAATCATTGGAAGACAGTCCTGTCAGGACTGTGAAGACTTTCTAGGCAACACAGCATCCAAGGAATATCTTAAGACAAAAGACACTTCCAGAGCTAGTAAGTTCTACAAGGAAAGCTGTGAAAAGGAGCTAGTTTCTATTTTTATGTAAACAGTATAAATTGTAATATTATATTGTTATCAGTCGATAGAAAACTAGAGGAGTAGTTGTTGTTTATAAAAAGCAACAACACAGTAGCAAAGATGTAGTTGTTTTTGTAATAGAACTCAAGAAAAGCAAAGTAGAAAATCAGGCAGAACTTGTAATGCTTTTCTAGATTCTACATTCAACTTTGTACGCAGCTTAGTATTTTTACTAAGATCAATTGAAAGCAAAAACACACTAGTGGAAAAACAATCCACTAGTAATTTTTAATCTTGTTGTTTCTGTTATCAACACTTTAGTTATCCAGTTCTTAGTTACATCAATCTTAATTAAACACTCTCTTTGTACAAACTTATTTCCGCAAGAAGTTGACTTAATTCTTAAGTTTGTATTCAACCCCCCCTTCTCCAAACTTAGTGTACTTAAGGGCGAATAACAATTGGTATCAGAGCAAGCTTTCGACAAACAGAAAGTCAAGATCTAAAAGTACATCAAGAATGGGTCAAAGAGAAACAGGAGTTAAGATTCCAGTTCTAGAGAAAGATGAATATTTTCCCTGGAAAGTAAAAATGCACTTGCATCTGCTATCTATTGATCCTTCCTATGTTCATTGCATAGAGAAAGGTCCACATGTGCCTATGAAAATAGTTACAAGTGTAAATGCAGACGGTACTCAAGCACCAGACAAACTCATTCCTAAATCTGTGAGTGAGTATACAGATGAAGATGAAAAGGAAGTACACAAGGACAAAAAGGCCATGAATATTTTGTTTAATGGTCTTGACAAGGACATGTTTGACAATGTCATCAGTTGTACAACCTCCAAAGAAGTCTGGGACACTCTTCAAACCCTCTGTGAAGGTACTGAGCAAGTAAGAAAGAACAAGATGCAACTCTTGATTCAAAAGTATGAGGCCTTTCACTTCAAGGGTGGTGAAACAATAAATGATACATATAGTAGGTTTCAAAAGCTGTTGAATGAGCTTAAACTATATGGAAGAGTTTATGCTGTTGAGGACACCAACCTCAAATTCTTGAGGTCCCTACCCAAAGAATGGAAACCAATGACTGTCTCTATAAGGCAATCTCCTGACTTTAAAGATTATACCTTGGACAAGCTGTATGGCATCTTGAAAACCTATGAGTTGGAGCTACAGCAAGATGAGGAAATTGAGAAAAGTCAGAAGAGAGAAAAGTCCATTGCTTTGATGGTCAAGGAAAAGCAAGTTGCAGAAACAGATGAAGATGCTGATTTCAAAGAAGGGAAGAAAGAAGGTCATGGCAATGGTGCAAATTATGTTAGATATGATGAATCTTCTACTGGTAAAGGAAAAGAACTTTGTGATAGTGATGAGTCACTCATCAAAGATGAAATGGATGAAATAGATGAGCATTTAGCTTTTCTATCAAGAAAATTTTCCAAACTCAAGTTCAAAAGGAATCCAATGCAAAGGCCTGGATCACAGTTCAGGAGAGACACTCAACAAGGCAAAAATCTTGTTGACAGAACTCAATTCAGATGCTTTAACTGTGGATTGGCTGGTCACTTTTCAAGTGAATGCAGAAAGCCCAAAGTTGAAAAGAGGTCAAAGTCTAGTGATGGTGTTGACTATAAAAAGAAGTACTTTGACTTGCTCAAACAAAGAGAGAAGGCTTTTGTGACAGAAGAAAAGGACTGGGCTGCTGAGGAGGATTCTGAAGAAGAAGAAGAACACATCAATCTTGCACTAATGGCCAATCAAGATGACCAGGAAGCTAGTTCATCTAGCAATCAGGTAATTTCTACAAATCTATCTGAGTTGTCCAAAGATGAATGCAATATTACAATTAATGAAATGTCTAATGAATTGTATAATTTGCATGTCACTCTTAAGTCTTTGAACAAAGAGAACACTAGGCTCAAATTAACATTAGAAACTCTCACTGAAAGAAACAATTTCTTAGAGAGTGAGCTAGTGCAATTGGACAGACTCAAGATGGAAAACAAAGATGCTAGAAATGAACTAGTTGACAGTAAAAAGGAAATAGAGAAGTTAAAAGAAAAATTAGAGGATGAACTAAGAACCATTGACAAGTGGAACAGGTCAAGTAAAGCCAGTAAGAAGATGAATGACATTCATGGAACAAACTCTTTCACCATGTTGTCTGAAACTCTTGAGAAAATAGCCATTGATGAAGATCAATCTTTAGAAAAGAAGCAATCGATTGATAACTCTGAATCAACTGATAAGAATTATCCATCGATTGATAATGCTATTTCAACGGATAATTATCCATCGATTGAGAAGTCATCAACTGCTAAGAAATGTAATATTAAAACTAAGTTTAACAGACCTATTAAATTTGTCAAAGAAAGTAGCTCCTCTGAAGCTAAAATCGAAGTTGAAAAGGCTAATATAGGATTCTTATCTAAAAATCAGTTGAAAGAGAAATTGGAAAAGATAGAACCTAATATTCAGCCAAATGAAAAGAAGAAGAAAAATAGAAATGGTAAAGTAGGCATAAACAAGCACAATAACTACACACCTGACAAATATGCTCCTAGGAAAGTTTGTGCTAAGTGTGGTAGTAAAAATCATTTATCTGTGCAATGTAAACTCACCATGCCTACAACAACAAATGTACCTGCTATACCCAACATGCATACCAGTTCTGTTTTTCCTCATTCAGTTGATTCTCATGCTGTTCATGCTCAGTATGCATCAATGCCTTATATGTTTAATCCATATCTTGCATTTGCCAATATGAATATGCCTGCTATGCCATGGAATATGCTTAACAGTCTTCATGCACCAAATTTTTTCAACTCTGCAAGCATGAGCATTCCAAATATTAGCACTGAGAATTCTGAGGTAGGAAGACCAACACCTAAGGTTGAAGTGGAAGTAAAACCACCCAAACCAAAGGTACAAAAATTGGAAACCAAGCCAAAGATAACAACTAATAAGAAAGGACCCAAGGCAACTTGGGTACCAAAATCAACTTGATTTGTTTTGACTGTGTGCAGGGAAAGAGAAGAAATCTTTGGTACTTGGACAGTGGATGTTCAAGACACATGACTGGAGATAAATCCCTGCTCACAAAGTTTGAGGAGAAAGCTGGCCCTGGAGTAACTTTTGGAGATGACAGCAAAGGGCACACCATGGGATATGGCTTGATTTCAAGAGAGAATGTCATCATTGAACCTGTTGCATTAGTTGATGGCTTAAGACATAACTTGTTAAGCATAAGTCAACTATGTGACAATGGAAATAAAGTCTGTTTCACAACAGAAACATGCATAATTTCCAACAAGGTAGATGGAAGCCTGGTCATGACTGGGAATAGAAAAGGGAATGTGTACATAGCTGACTTCAACTCAACAAATGCAGAATCAATGACTTGTCTTCTCTCTAAGGCAAGTACAAATGAAAGTTGGCTGTGGCATAAGAAATTAGCTCACTTGAATTTCAAAGCCATGAATCTCTTGGTTAAGAAAAATCAAGTGAGAGGCTTACCACAAATGGAATTTGTCAAGGATGGACTTTGTGATGCTTGTCAGAAAGGAAAACAGAGGAAGGCATCATTTAAGTCGAAATTGGAATCTTCAATTGAAAAGCCACTTGAGTTATTACATATGGATTTGTTTGGTCCTGTAAATATTATGTCTATTGCAAAGAAGAGGTATGCTCTAGTCATTGTGGATGATTTTTCAAGATTCTCATGGACTTATTTTCTACATTCAAAGGATGAAGCTAGTCATCTCATCATCAAGCACATAAGAGAAAATGAGAAAAATCTTGAATTGGATGTAAAGAAGATAAGGAGTGACAATGGAACAGAATTCAAAAATTCCACAATGAAAGAGTTCTGTGAATCAAAAGGAATCATACACACATTCTCTGCACCCAGAACACCTCAACAAAATGGGGTAGTTGAAAGGAAAAATAGGACATTGATTGAAGCTGCTAGAACCATGTTGGAAGATGCCAAACTCCCAACATACTTCTGGGCTGAGGCCATAAACACAGCATGTTTTACTCAAAACATCTCCCTAGTAAATAAAGCTCAAAGGAAGACTCCTTATCAATTGATCAAGAAAGACAAAAAGCCAAAGGTGGGATTTCTTCATGTCTTTGGCTGCAAGTGTTATGTACTAAGAAATCAAGGTGAAAATCTAGGAAAATTTGAAGCCAAGGCTGATGAAGCTATATTTATTGGGTATGCACTATCAGGTGTAGCCTATAGAATCTACAATCTCAGACTACACATTGTTATGGAATCTGTACATGTAGTATTTGATGATAAAAAGATTCAAGGCTTGTTTGATGAAGGAAATCATGACACACTGCATTTTGAGAATGAATCAAATGATGTAAATGACGATGAAGAGGCAGAAATTATAAAACCTCAAGTGTTCAGAAACCCAATATCAGTTGATGTTACTGCATCAATGAATAATTTATCAGTTGACAGAAATCCATCAACTGATAATGCATCAACTGATATCTCCTCAACGGATAATCAACAATCTTCATCAAGGGTATCCACTTCAGGGGGAGGGTTTCAGAATCATTCTACAAATTCAGATCACTTTGAGTTCAATACAAATGATCATGAAGCTTCATCATCAAGGCAAAATTTGTATCCTCAAAGAAAATGGACAAGAAGCCATCCATTTGAACTAATTATTGGAAATGCAGAAGATGGTGTCAAGACAAGAAGTGCTACTCAAAATGAGTGTCTGTATAGCAGTTTTCTATCTCAAGAAGAACCCAAAAGAATTGAAGAGGCTCTCATGGATCCTGATTGGGTTTTGGCTATGCAAGAAGAACTGAATCAGTTTGAAAGAAATAAAGTATGGAAGCTGGTGCCCAGACCAAAAGACAGATCAGTAATTGGTACAAAATGGGTATTCAGAAACAAAATGGATGAAACTGGTATTGTGACTAGGAATAAAGCAAGGCTTGTAGCAAAGGGTTATTCACAAGAAGAAGGAATTGATTTTGATGAAACTTTTGCACCAGTTGCAAGGTTAGAAGCAATTAGAATCTTTCTGGCCTATGCTGCACATGCTAATTTCAAAGTCTACCAGATGGATGTGAAAAGTGCATTTTTGAATGGAGTACTAGAAGAGGAAGTCTATGTGGAACAACCTCCTGGCTTTGAAGATCTAAAATTTCCTAACTCTGTCTACTTTTTACTCAAAGCACTTTATGGCTTGAAGCAAGCACCAAGGGCCTGGTATGACACTCTATCTCAGTTTCTCATTGAGAATAATTTCACAAGAGGTACTGTTGATAAAACTCTATTCAGTAGACATGTTAATGGCTCTATCATTCTTGTACAAATTTATGTGGATGACATTATTTTTGGATCAACAAATGAGGAACTTTGCAAGAAGTTTGCCAAACTAATGCAGAGTAAATATGAAATGAGCATGATGGGAGAGCTTACCTACTTTCTTGGGTTACAAGTCAAACAGGTTAAGGATGGTATTTTTATAAATCAAACAAAGTACATTCATGATTTGTTAAAGAAATTTGAGTTAAGTGAATGTTCTTCTGCAAAAACTCCCATGGCCACTGCCACTAAACTTGAATTAAATACCAAAGAAGCTAAGGTGGATATTTCAAGTTATAGAGGCATGGTAGGCTCACTTTTATATTTAACTGCTAGTAGGCCAGATATAATGTTCTCTACATGCTTATGTGCTAGATTTCAGGCTGATCCTAGAGAATCTCATTTAGTAGCTATTAAAAGAATTTTCAAATATCTTAAGGGTACATCAAATTTAGGTATTTGGTATCCTAGAGATTCTGGTTTCAATCTAATAGGCTACTCAGATGCTGATTATGCAGGTTGCAAAATAGACAGGAAAAGTACTACAGGCACCTGTCAATTTCTGGGAAATAAACTTGTGTCATGGTTTAGCAAAAAGCAACACTCAGTATCAACTTCAACTGCAGAAGCTGAGTACATTGCTGCTGGAAGTTGCTGTGCACAAATTTTATGGATGAGGAATCAACTATTTGACTATGGGTTCAACTTGAACAAAATTCCCATCTTCTGTGACAATACAAGTGCCATTGCAATAACAGAAAATCCTGTGCAACATTCCAGAACTAAACACATTGACATTAGGTATCATTTCATTAGGGAACATGTAATGAATGGTACAGTTGAATTACATTTTGTCCCTAGTGAACAACAACTTGCAGACATATTTACCAAACCTCTAGATGAATCTACTTTTAATAGATTAGTCTGTGAGTTAGGTATGCTTAATTATACTCATGCTTAAAATGTCTGTCAAGTTTTGCAGCCATTGTTCACAATTCAATGGATATTTATCTATCGACAGATAATTACCTAAGTAATTGTTTATCGACGGATAAATCCCATCCTATTTGATCAACAGATAAATGTTATTCCTATCGATGGATATTTATCTATCGACAGTTAATTATCTTGGTAGTTAGTGATCGATCGATAAATGATTAATTCTCTATTTTTATCCGTCGATAGTAATAGAATTTCTACAGTTTTATTCATCCGTTGATCAAATTATAGCCGTTGGAGAATTACCATCAAGGGTAATAAATTACAGTCTTTTATACATCAACGGTTATCTACTAATTAAAAAGTCATTTCAAGTCTTTTTAATACTAGGAAATATAAATAGCAGCAACAATTAAAAATTCATTCTTACCTGCTATTTTTTTTCTATTCATCTCTGTCTCTCTCTCAAGCTAATTTTATCTAATTCCCACGAGCTCTCACAAATTCTTTCAAGTTCACTTTAATTTCTTGAATATCAACTGAAAGAATGGCACCACAAAAGAAGATCGTCTCTTCCACTGGGTTCACCTATGAACAGAACAACTTCACAGCATGTCTAACGGTGAATGATGCTCCTGTGGACTTTCATCCATTGATGCGATTCCTAGGAGATTGCAAAGTTTCCAAAGCTCTCAGCGAAGCACCAACAATCGTGTGTTCCTTTGTTGAAGAACTGTGGACCTCTGCAGAGATTTCATCAGATGGGAAGGTAATTTCTTATTCTTGCAAAGGTAATACCTATACAATAAATAGTACTTCATTATCTGAATGTTTAGGATTGCCTGCAAATAATTGTGATAAGCCCCCAACTGAAGAGGAAATTAGGGACATGTTAGAATCCGTTAATTATGCAAATGCTGAAACTGGATTAGGAGAAGTTGTTAGGAAGAATCTTAGAAAAGAATGGAGTTATTTCTTTGATGCCATAATTAAAGTATTTTCTGGAAAAATAAGTAATTTTGATGCAATTACAATAAGTATGCAAGAAATTGCTTATTCTGTCCTATTTGATAAATATTTTAATTTTGGCACATTACTCCTAAATGAATTGACTGCCAAATTAGGACCCAAGTCATCTAGGAAACATAATATCTACTTTGCAAGATTTTTCATGATGATTATTAATGCCTCTGTTGGAGAATATGAAATAAGTGCAGATATGGAGTCCTTGGAGCCATGGATGCAAAACAAGAGGGTCTTCAAGGATCTTGTGAGAATCAACTTACACCCTAAGTTGTGCCTCATTTATCCTCCTCTTGTGCAGGTATATCTTCAAAATCTCAATCTTTTACATTCTTCTTCAAAATATCAAATTTCTTTGCCTTCTGCAACAATGGAGGGAGATGGAAATGCCCCCATTCCTCCTACCCAAGTTGCACAACCTTCAAAACCCAAGTCTAATCAAACCACCTCAGTAGTTTCTCAAAAGACTACTGTTGTAAGAAGTAAGAAAAGAAAAATCACTGAGGGGAGAGTGAAGGTGGTTGATAAGGGTGAGGGAACTGGCCAACATCAAGAAAGCCAGAAGGATAAGGAGAGTGAGATTGAGAGGAACCAGCCAGCCTCCAGTCCAATCTCCCAACAGATTGAGGCTGTAGTAAAGGACTTGAACACATCCCTAGTTGCATCTTCTCAAAAAGATGTAACTATTGAAAAGAGGTCTCAACCAGGACCATCAGATGGGGATAAGGGTCACCAAATAATACAACCATACAAAAGAAGAAAGAAGGTTACAAATACTGCACAGGGCACACACACACTTGCAAAGCCAAATGAAAATTTGGTGGAGCCTTCCGTTTCTTCTTTTGATGTGTCTCAGAATCTTCCTGAGGCACAGCCCCATTCTTTATCTGAATTTTCTTCTCAATCTCCCTCAAAAACTATTTCTTCAGAAACAGTGTTGATTGATAACTTCATTGTTTCAAATTCACCCTCTTTGCAACTCAGGGTGGAGCCAACACTCTCACCTGCATCACCAAATAAGGTTAACACCTTGGTTGATCAGGCAAATACTGTTAGTTCTCTCCAGTCAATGGATATTATGCAATCAACTGATAACTTCCAACATCCATTGACTAGTTCACTATCATCGATGGATATCCTTACATCCATCGACGAGCTCCCATCAACGGATATTCATCCATCGATGGATACTTCTTATCCATCGATTGATCCCTTAATGTCAATTCATGAATCATCCATTGAAACACTTCAAGTGGCTAATACCCTATTAGGATTGAGTGGAGTGGGTGAGGTGTGTGAGAGGCAAGGTTTGCATACCTTGGCAAAAGGAGAGTGTGTGACTGAGGGGCCCTCAAATTCTTCTGAGGTGGCAAAAGGAGAGGGTGTGAGAAAAGAGAGTCCTACCTTAGCAGCTGATGAAAAAGGAGAGGAAAGTAAGGGAGAGGTGAGAATCCAGGATGAGATCCTGATGCAAGAAAAGAGAGAAGAGAGTGAGAGAGAAAAGAATAGAGAGAAACAAATTTCACCATCTCATGAAGCATCAACTTCTAAAACTGAGCAGATTGAAGCAGGACTCACCCAGAAGTTGGGGCTGGAGTCAGGGGGAGCTGTAGACTATGAAGTCCCTGCAGGAGGTGCAGAAGTCAACTTGGAGGTGGAGGATGAAATTGATGTAAATCTTGATGCTTCAACCTTTCAACATGAAGATCCTCATTATCAGGAACTAGCAGCAGCATCTAATCAAATAGCTGAGCAAATGCTGGGTTTAGTGCAGACAGAAGAGCAATTCAGGAGTGGGAAAGAGTTTTTGGCCAGTCAACCTGATGATATATCCCACATGAATCCTGAAGATTTTGATGACAATTCTGATGATGACCTTCTAGATCCACAAGTGGCTAGTGATGAAACTAATTTGGCTGAAACAGAAAGGGCCATTATTTCTCTTTACAGAAGGTCCATGGCTGAAGTAGATGTGGTGGATCCCCTGCACAGGAGAATTCTGAACTTTTACAGGGATAATTTGAAGATCCAGAAAATGCATGTCACAAGCTCCAAGTATGAATTGAAGAAAATAAGAGAAGACATTGACAGCTCAAGGATGCATTTTGACACCACCATTGACTCCAGACTCAGCCTCACAATGCTGACTAGAATCAAGCAAAGGTTGGACACTGAGTTTTCAGCAAAGGACAAAGTAATGGAATTGGAGAAAAGAGTAACCTCCATGGAACTTAGCATGCAGCAAATTTTGAAGAATCAAGTCACTCAAATCAATCTTCTGGGTAAACTCTTAGAGACTCCCATACTCTCTCAGTCAGTAGCACAAGTGCCAGTTGCTGATAACAAAAAGGGGGAGAAGCAAGAAGCTGATGCATTGGAGAAAGCAAGTGGTACTGAAGATGTGGTAAAGACTACAGATCCCAAGAAGGAGTTGGCTCAAGACATAGTAAGGAAATTTGATGCAATTGCTAGCAAATTCAAAGAAACAAGTACCAGCAGCTCACAACCTGGTGACAGGAAAGGAAAGGGAAAGCTAATTGAAGATGATAAAAAGAAAGCTGTCACAGGTGGAGGGGAAAGTGAAAAATTATTGAGCAAAGCCATAGCAGTTGGCATAAAAGAAAAGGAGCAACAAGAAAGAAGACAAGAAGAATTAGCCATTCAATTGCAAAGGGAATATGATGAAGAGGATAGGCTAATAAGAGAAGCCAGAAGAAAAGAAGGTGAAAGGAGGCCAAGGATGAAGCAAAGAGCAAACAAGCCCAAAGATGCACCAAAATCATCTGGAGTTAAAAGACCATTAGCTGATGAAGACAAGGAGAAGAAGCCAAAACAAGTCAAGACTGAAGGTCAAGCTTCTGGGAGTAATCAAGCCAAAGAAATAGAGGTGTTCAAACATAAATCTGAAAACTTTGTGCCAATCAAAGCTGAGGGAATGATTGCAGCAAAAGGGCAAAGGAAGAAAGATGTTGATCTTCTTCACATTGAGTATGAAGATGGATCACACTCAACCTTCACATTCAACCAAGTTTTGGATCAAGGATATGGCATCTTGAGGAAGATCTACACTATGCTCAACAGGAAGTATTATCTAACTGAAGAGCTAGGAAAGGCCATCCTTGAAAGAATGAAGAAGATAAGGGAGGCACCTGTTCAAGAAGAAAGGGATGACACAATAAAGATCTGGAATCCTGAAGGAAGAAAAGTGCTTCATGAGCCCTTCTACTTGATGATATACAAGGACAGGGAAGGCAGAGAAAAATGCATTGATATTTGTCAAGAAATAGACAAACTTCCAAATCTGGAATTAAATCATCTGGCAAGTCAATTGGACTACAGGATTGAAGATGAGAAGATATTGAAGGGAACCCTCTACAGGAAGATGAAGGAGAATGAAGATAAGATGAATGAGTCAAGGGGAAGAAGGAGAAGATAGGAGATTCAACCTCAATCATCAAAATTATCAGAATTCATCCCTGTCTGGTATCTGATTACTCTGTCTAAAACTTTACTTATCAATATTGTAATTCTTGCTAAGAATGAAAATGTTCAGAAGTTTTGTTATCATCAACAGAAAATTTATGCATATTTTAAATATTCATAAATAGGGGGAGATTGTTAGGAATTATGAGTTTTGATGATAACAAATTACTTAGAATTTCAATAGGGACTCAAAATTATTTTTTTGTAACTGATCAATGGATATGACTTATAAATATCCATTGATTAGGAAACCAGCTATCAGTTGAAACTTGTTTCTCAACTGATAAACTGGATTGTAGCATTGATTTATGTTTCACTATCAATTGATTGTATTACCTCGATGGATGCAATGATGTAGTCAACTGATGTTATTGACTTCAATTTCTAGCTTCTCAACAGATGTGAAGAATGGCTGATCAATTGTAAATATTCTAAGTCAGAATTCTCACAAGTGAAGTGATCAACTGATGTTGAAGTCGATGGATGAAGACACTACTCAACGGATGAAAGCTATCAATGGATAATTACAGTCAACGGATAAAGAATCATCAATGGATAAGGAGTCGATGGATAGCTCAATTATCCATCGACACATCAACTGATCAACAGATATCCTATCCATCGATGGATAAGCAAAGGTGAATCAACTGATAAGCTTAACATCATTTATCAGTTGATTAAAGTTTCCCTATTTAGCTAAAAGCCAGATTTCACGGGAACAGTGCAGAAACTGAATCATTGGAAGACAGTCCTGTCAGGACTGTGAAGACTTTCTAGGCAACACAGCATCCAAGGAATATCTTAAGACAAAAGACACTTCCAGAGCTAGTAAGTTCTACAAGGAAAGCTGTGAAAAGGAGCTAGTTTCTATTTTTATGTAAACAGTATAAATTGTAATATTATATTGTTATCAGTCGATAGAAAACTAGAGGAGTAGTTGTTGTTTATAAAAAGCAACAACACAGTAGCAAAGATGTAGTTGTTTTTGTAATAGAACTCAAGAAAAGCAAAGTAGAAAATCAGGCAGAACTTGTAATGCTTTTCTAGATTCTACATTCAACTTTGTACGCAGCTTAGTATTTTTACTAAGATCAATTGAAAGCAAAAACACACTAGTGGAAAAACAATCCACTAGTAATTTTTAATCTTGTTGTTTCTGTTATCAACACTTTAGTTATCCAGTTCTTAGTTACATCAATCTTAATTAAACACTCTCTTTGTACAAACTTATTTCCGCAAGAAGTTGACTTAATTCTTAAGTTTGTATTCAACCCCCCCTTCTCCAAACTTAGTGTACTTAAGGGCGAATAACAAGAATACGATTTAAAATATAATATTATCCGTGAGAAATTGTATAAAAAGAGAACTACCTCGGTTAGAGTTGTACGTATGATATATGTTTTTTTAAATTAAATTTTATGAAAATTAGATTATTATGATCGTTTATATGGTTCACACAAAATTGGACGGTCAGATCTTTTCTATGGTTCACTTTACCAAAATTTTTAATCTTTCGGCTATAATAAAATTGAATGGTTAAAATTATTTTCATGGTTAATCTAAAATTGGTCGGTCAGGATATTTTCTATGGTTTACCTTGAACCAAAACTTTTAATCTTTCGGTTATAATAATATAGTATACATAGTATAGACATATCAATATTCATAAAATTTAATGATATGTTAAATAAAAATTATAGAATAAGTAAGATTTTTTAAATAGAAAATATAAAAGATAATTTAAATATAATATAATATTATCCGCGATGAGTTGTATAAAAAGATAATTATCACGGAGAGTTGTATGTACGATATATATCGTTTGTAAAATTAGATTTTATTAAATTTATTAAAATTAAATGGTTAGGATCATTTCTATGGTTTACTAAAATTGAATAGTTCTGATCTTTTTTGTGGTTCACCTCGATATTTTTAAAAAAAGTTATCTGATTTAATTATTATAATAGTATAGATATTATTACTCAGCTTATATTACTTCCGGGTAATGCACGAGTTTTCCTTCTTTTTAAAAATAATTTATAGTCGCTTATACTCTGATCGAATTGTTTAAATATTTCAAATAGTTTTTTAAAATATTTTGTTTATACGATTTGAAATTAATTTTTAAAATAATAATTTTTATTTTTATTTAATATTATATGTATATTTATATTTTAATAAAATCATATTTTATGTGTTTTATTTATATATGTGCATTAGTTATGAGATTAATGTTTAATAAGATAATATTTGTGTGTTTTGTTTAGACATGTGTATTAGTTAGAAGATTAATTTGAGATTTGTTTTGGTTTGGAAGATAATTTTAAAAATTAGGTCCAATAATAACTACCCGACCCAAATACCAACTAACTACCCCCTACCAAACTTTTAATGTTCCGGTTTTAATAATATATATATATATATATATATATATATTATATGTATCAATTATATTTTTTTAAAATACTAATATGTTTTTTTACTTTATAAACCTTTTATAATTATCGGTTAAATATTAAAATAAGTTGAATGATAATGAAATTGATATATTTTTTTATTTAATTTTTTAAATAAGTTGAGTGGTAATAAAACTGACGTAGTTATCTTAGAATTATATGCATTTAATTATATTTTGGAAGATGTTTAGTTTTTTTTTGGAAGACGTTAAATCAACCAAACTAAACTCATGTTCGATTATAATAATATAGTATAGATTCCTTTTATTTCAAAATAAACATTTTTTAAAAAAAATTATACGTATTTTGAAGATACATAAAAATATAATTATATATATATTTTTAAAATTTTATTTTCCTGAATAAATACAATATTAAATTTTTATTTAAAAAGATTTTTATTTAAAAATAAATTATAGAATTATATTTTTTATGCATATTAAAATACGCGTAAAAAGTCAAAAATACAAGTATTTTGAAACGGAGTGAATAATAATTTTATAATCAAATTATTTATTCCTTTTAAAATTTATATTTATTCAGTCTTAATATTAAAATTTAGTATATTTTCTTCTAAATTAATATTAAGTTTGATATTGGTGTTGGTTGGTAATCGAATTTTAATTATTTTATTTAAAAATAATATTAAATTAATTCTTGTACCGGGGAATCAAATCTAACTGAATTAATTAAATAATTAATAATATTGAAAATTTTACATTTTTATCTTTAATCCCCAAATCATATTAACTCTTCTATTTTATTTATGAGTAAAATATAATTGTTATTTGCTTAAACAGTACTAGTAGCGGACTAGTTGTTAAATAAATTCATTATTTCACTTAATAATTAACATTGTTTAAAAAAATAATTAAAGATATGAGAAAATGTTCTATTTTGAAATTTGCGTAGCAAAAGTGCATTGAGTACAACATTCATTAAAATGAAATACTTCAATCCCGGGGTTTAGGAAAAGGTAATATATTGGTGACGTGGATGTAACAAAGGAAATGTAGTGTTTTTTTTGATGGGTTTGAACGAGTCAAATCACAATCACAACATCACACCGCCTCCGAATTGGATATTGGATAAGCATCAAACTTACTGCCTACCTACTCTACTAGTTATACCATGGAGTAGTAATTGTTTTTTCGAAATTTTAATACCCCTCTCAGTCCCACCTACCATTTTAAATTTTCTACTATGCCAAGTCCGTTGATCATTCATATCATCAAGCCCATTAACATTATTTTACCTTAATATAATTTGCACAAGCTCTGAGTATATTTCTAATTTCTTCTTTATAAAAAATCACTCATTATTAAATATTATTGCATATTTAATAGGTTAACCACTAATATAATTATACATATTTGTTAGAATCCTTAATTCTAAACCCGCGTTTATTTTATTTTGGTTAGTTGGATTTAGATATAATATTATAATTAATTTTGTAAACATGTTACATTGAAAACATAAAACATTAGATACTTAACAAACACTTTGGGTTATGATTAATATTTTTCAATAAATATTTATTATATATTGAAATTTTGTAGTGTTACTTTTTCCATAATAACCATTTAGGTTGGAAGCAATTACTTTGGTTAATATTAATATAAATTTATGTTAGTATGTCAAAAAATTTATAATATAAATTTATGGTAGTATGTTGAAGTTTTATAATAATATACTTATATTACTAATAAATATCAAATGCTTAAATTTTAATACTTTAACAAAATCCATATTACATACTATCATTAGGAGATAATAGAATATAATCACATCATAGAAGCGGGCCGTGAAAGAACAAAATATTAGTAACCAAACAAACAAGAGCCAGCCCAATATAGAGATAAAAATATACAGTGGGCCGAACTGGGCTTTAAAGGGGGGAGAAAACCTTTTACGGACAGAACAGGGCGTAAGATTGCGACGGCGGGAGCTTGAAGAGAGTCGCCACTGCGTATTCGCCAATTCGTAAGTTGTCAATCTAGTTTAGTACTACTTGTGTTGCTTTCTGTATGTATGTTTGTATGTGCATATATATATATGAATGAATGTATATAATTGATCGGCCTATGTATGCAAAAGCAGTTAAACAATACATGAATTATCAATATACTGTCTCACCTTGTTGCTTTACATTCGTGCTTATTTATGCTTCCCCCACTCAGTCTTATTACCGAGTTTGTATATGTTCTGTCGGGTTTTTTTTATTGTATTTCTTATTTTCGATTTTATTGTCTATTGTGTAAACCTTCGCCAGCTGAATAATACCAGGGTTACATGTTGGGGCAGGACATATTTGTAATTATGGTTCCGAAATTTTAAAGCTAATAATTACCGAAGAGTACTATTCCTACTTACAAAGACTATATATCTTATCTCTGTGATTTCGCTCGCAGAAGAATTCATAAAGGTGAAAGTTTTTTACCTGGAGAAGGGCTAGTGCTGCAATATCATCAACCTTCATTCAAAATACTTCTTATTAGTAATTAGTAGACATGTCATCCTTACGAAATGCTCTTCCCAGAAGGGCTCACAAGGAACGAGCACAGCCGTGAGTTTCTCTTAGTTTTAAGTCGTCGCTAACTTTTTTTGTTTGACCTTGTTTGAAAACATTTTTTTTTAAAATTTTTATAGGAGTACAAGGAAAAAGTTTGGGCTTCTTGAAAAACATAAGGACTATGTCGTCCGTGCCAAGGCCTTCCACAAGAAGGAAGAAACTATAAAGGTGAGTTTTACGTGCTTTCCTTTTCTTTGATGTTGGTTATATGTTTCTCCACCAATATATATATATATATATATATATTTACTTGTGTTTCCTCTGTACGTAAATTATGAAGTTAACTCATACTAATGTTATAATTACTTGTCCGTCTTCCAGAAACTCAAGGAAAAAGCTGCGTTCAGGAATCCAGATGAATTTTACTTTAAGATGATCAACACAAAACTTGTTAATGGAATCCACAAGCCAGAGTAAAATTTAACCTACATAGACTTGACTGGGTTCTCTTGTGCTTTCATCACTGGATTTAATAGTCTGATGTGTAACTTTTTTCCAGGAGCGAGGCAAACAAGTACTCTCAAGAAGAGCTTATGTTGATGAAGACCCAAGATATCGGATATATCATGCAGAAGATACAGTCTGAGAAGAAGGTTAACTTTTACGTTCAATTTTGCTGTAAATTTATCAGTTTCTCCATGTTCGTTTATTAATATTCGTATAATCTCATGCAGAAAATTGAAAAGCTAACTTCCGTGTTGCATTCTACTGACAATCAACCATCAAACAAACATGTACGCTATGCGGAGGACAGGTCTGAGAAACTTTATGCTGATAAAAGCACATATTTTCTGATATGTGGTCATCTTTTACTGAGATACAGTCATTTATTATTATTATTTAATGAAACTTTTTGTTGTCTAATCTATGAAACTAAAAATTAGGTTTCATATCTATTGGTGTGAATTATGTGGACTATCCCCACGTTTGTTATTACTGTAAATCAGTAGCAGGATAGGTAAATTTCAATGTCATTATATCATGTTACACTAGTTACTGTTCAGTTACATCCTTCTTAACTAAGTGGAGAAATCATACAGCAAGTTACAAGAGATTGTGAGAGAGGGATAAACCAGAATTAGAGAATTAACGAAGGAAAGAGAATACTAAGGACTAAGGAGGATAGGTATCTAGTCACTGATTAGCGCAAAAAACTTACAAAACTGTATATGCAAAGTCTCAGAGGGAGAATATGTCTTCACTCTTGAGTCTTGACATATATAAAAATGCTTTAATCCTTATCCAGTTATTCAACTGTTTATAAAATATACAGGCTTGAACACACTGGTCTTGTACTTGAAAATTAAAATACACTGCAAGATAGTAGCTACCATATAGCAGCATCTGCTGGAGGTTGTTATAACAAAATTGAATAAATTTGAGAAGTCCTTTAAATGACTGAATTTATATTTTAACGACTAAGGAAAAATACAGTACTTGAACTTGTAGAATCCGTTCAATTGTCACCTTAAATAAAGTGAACCAAAAAAGCAATGCATGATGTACAGCCTAGTTTGCTGGTTTTTTCTTCTCTCTTACTGTTATCTGTTTCTGGTGATTTCCAGGGATGATGCTAAGGAGATTTCTGAACAGATATTAAGGAGGGAGAATGTGCCGCCTATTATTGACATCCCATATCGAATCAAAAAGTGAGCAATATAGTTTGTGTTGAGTCCGTGTTGTGCTTTCTAGGATAGAAGATGTTAAATTTCTGCTGTCTCAGCTGCAGAAATATATTATTTGGTCTTTATACCTGATACTTTTTGTTGTTAAAGAAGGAAGCTCATCTCCCTTCTTCCTAGCTAATGTTTTGAAATGCATGAGAAAAGTTCTAATAATTCACTTCGAGGGGGACACTCAAAGGGATGTATGACACCAAAATGGTGTAATTTTGCACCATTTTGGTGTGAAATTAATTCCAGTTGGTCAGTTTAAGTTACACCATTTAGTGTAAATGAATATTAGTACACCCAATTTGGTGTAACAATATTCATTTAGTGCAACTTTTACTTTTCAAAATCCGATTTAGACACTTTTGCTCGCCTATTAAAACGAAAACATTACTTCTCTTGTGTTCCAATTAATTTATTTCTTTTATATTCTTTTAGGATTGTAATCAAAGTCATGATTATTTTAAGTTGTTAAAAATTAGTAATTAGCATACCGTCTTACTATAAATTTAGTAATAAATCATTTTTTAAGAAATTATATGATTCATTATCTTCCATTTATTCATTTATGTTAAATGTAATGTCTTGACTTTATTTTTAACGATTTTATTTGTGTTACTTGTATTTTTTTTTAATTTTCAATATCATATAACAATTATTTTATATATTTTATAATCAGATTTAATTCTACATCTTAATGTATTATTAGAGTTACTGTATAGTATAAATTACTGCTGTAAAATGGAGAACTCTACCACCCACTTTCAATTAACAAAATTTTCATAGGACGAGCATAGTATTACTATTAACCGCGTGGTATCTTAACCAAGGCATTCAACAGAGAATTAATTGTTTCTCTTTTCTTGTTTTTCAGTTCGTTTTCGCTAAGTATATTGGAATTGTAGTGGCTAAGTCCAATAAAAAAAGGAGGGATGATACAAAGACATCAGTATTTGTGTCAATTGTTGTAGTTCTAAAGTTTCTACTTCTCCACTCACTTGCTAGGCATTTTAAATTGAAGCAGCTTCTAACGTAGTTCAGATTGTTTTACTCCGGAGTATCTGTTTATCCCTGCACTTGTTTCTATTCTGTATAGTTTTTTGGACTATATTCTGATCATTTGGTTAAAAAAAAAACTTAAATTGCAGGAAAACAAGTGTTTCATACAAAGAGCTGGAGGGAAGGAAAAATAGACTGAAGGGCTTGGAGAAACTATATGCTGATATGGCCTTGCAAAAAGAGCTCCAGGTATCCACAGTGCATATACTAAATTTTGGACGACACTCTATTCTCATGAATTTTTTTCTATTTTTTTGTTAATATTTTCTTTCTAAAAGCACGACTTCATAATTTAAATGTGCTTTGATATAATATTAGAAAAAGGGCAAGAAGCGAAAACTTCGTGAAGATGAGGTTGTCAACCCAACATCCAAACCAGTATACAAGTGGCGGCAGGAAAGAAAACGTTGAAGAGGTTGTTAGGCAAGGCTCTAAGATACTTAATTTTCCTTGTCCTGTCGCTTAATTAATTTATCAACATATACAATGACACCCAGGGGCTTGAATTTGTTTGCTGATGAGTTAAAAGTTCCATACAAAGTCGAGTTTACCAGCTGTGCTGAGAAATCTTCCTTGTGGTTGGAGGCATAATTAAGGGGAACTTTCATTCTCCAGAAGCAGCTTACATATATCTTGAAACCTTTTTAGCTGATAGATGTAATCCAGATTTGTATTCATGTTTAAAACCTTAAGTGATAGAGAGTGCTATTTAAGACTGTTCTGGTTCCTTTTTATTAGCACAATTCAGTTCCCTGAAGGAAATACACTTTCAGTCAAGCTAGTGAAATTTGTAATAGTGTATTATATATAGTACAATACTCTTTTTCTATCTCGCTTTGCAATGCTTAGCGATTTGATTGATGAAACCCAACTTGCAGTGGTTCATTATATTTTACAGGATTCATGATGATATTCTGCGTCTCAAAGAATTCTTAAATATCAGATTCCCAAATCATTTTGAGGGAGTCAATTTTGAGATGTGTCATCCAATTATGCATTGGTTGAAGACAATTAATTAACATGCTAACAAAAGTAGTTCCTTGTTCATACTCTATTAGTACGAAGTATTATGTTATGGAGCAATATACAAGAACGATGTGTCCCCACATTATGCAAGTCAGCTGTTTCTCTGGTTCGCCCATAGTGAAATGTGCAAAAAGGACTAGAGAGCAGACCAACTCGTGCTGTGCCCGTGACTATATCCCTTCACTCTGATTTAGAAAAAACCTATTCATAAATATTCGTCCGTGCATATAAAGTTACACCCGTAACACAGTATTTTTATGGTATACCGTTGTAATTTGTGCCTTCACTAATAAAGATTGTGATATTGTTGGTTTTGGTCAATTTTTCATTAAAAAGTAGAGAGAAGCATTGCTCTAACATGAGCAAATCTTTAGCTTAGCAATTATGACAGCTGCTAGCCATAGTATACATGAGTTTAACTATCTACCACTGTCAATAATCATATTTCAGAAGATATTAGCGGGAAAAAAACATATTTTAGGAGAAGCCTCAGACCACGGAGGCCAAAATGGCCATCCCCTTTGCAATGTACAGTAAAAGAAGCCTATTCAATTCATGCCGATTCTATGGATTTTATGAATTAAAAACCACATGTGAATGCCTGTTGCCTAAAATTCAACTGCGTACCATCTTTACTCGGTCAATATGACGACAACATTTCTGAAGAAATACCTATGAAAATCTAGCAGCAACATACTCCGCAATTGCCATACTTGATGTAAGTCCTGGTGATTCAATTCCAAATAGGTTCAGAAGACCAGGTATCCCATGAGATTCCTCTCCCTGCAAAATGGTTCACATATAAACATTTATAAATTAAAATTATATTGCTTAAATTTAAAACATTCCTGTCACCTTCCAATCAACACCCAAACAAGATAAGTATACAAGAATTTGAATTCATTCTATGAAATAATTAGTACATAATTTGAAAGGGGAAAGTAATATTCTACACGCTCCATTAATTTTTTAAACAAGTAAAACCTCTATATCAACTACTGCCCTTCCATAAAATGTGGATATTGGCATATGGGAAGGCAAACAACAGTAGCTCATTAAAGATGGCAGAACTCTTTTAAGAAACAGTCATTGTTCACTCGGTTCCTCTTTGGTGATTGGCTTCTGTTTTTCAATGGCATGCTAAAAACAGCCATCCATTGATAAATGCAAGCAATATTTCATGGAAGACTACTCACTATTATTACACTCCACCTCTCCCTTTGCTGTAGTCGTCCAATTAGAAGAATTTAAAGGTTGGTAATTAATTAATTATAAAACAAATGAAGATGAATATAAAGAATAACTAAAGAATGACAATACCTGGTAATTAATTAATTATAAAACAAATGAAGATGAATATAAAGAATAACTAAAGAATGACAATACCGTGAGAAAAGATATATGAAACAAATGAAGAATACCCTTGATCTTATATTTGACAAACAACTAATACTTTCTGGTATCCCATTACCCAAGCTGAATTAGGAGTGTAAAAGAAAAACTATTCATACAACCGTAGGCATACTTGTGCATAAACTTAATAACTAATATGATATTTTAAACGGCCTAAAACAATGTTCAAAACCAAAATACATAGTCGCACAAACCGCCTTTCTTGAGATGCGCAAAAGTCAAAGGGGACTCATCCCGGGAAGAAAGGAGCCAGTTAGAGAATTATTATTTGTGAAGAGAAGTTTGTTTCCAAGAAGGTAGTCACATATAAAATATTCTTCAAGACAATCAGCTATTGAACTAACAAAGAATAAGAAATTAGCGACCTGTATGACAAAATCAACCGAGCCATGTCCAGGACCAGAAATTTTTGGCCGAATGCCAGCATAGCTAGGCTCCAGCAATCCATCCTTCAGGTCGGGATAGTACTTCCTTATCTCAGAGTAAAATTGGTTGGCACGATCAGCACATACGGAGTAATTAAACCTGGAAAAAGGTTGAAAAATAGAACTTTGGTAAGTATCCTTTGTACCAGAACACTTCTGAGTTGTGCTATGTTTCAACAATCTATATAATCCGTTTATATAGATTATCAGGATATATAAACATAATGTATATAATCCGTTTAAGTTGACCAAAGACGTTCCCGGAATTAGGTAATGTAGGGATGCATGATCATAAGCTGAGATCATAAAGAGCATACCTTTAGTAATACATGCAGTTTGCTGGTTAATATAGGGGTGAAATCGAGTCGAATAAGTGTGAATAACAGTATGATTAGATTCGGCTCAAATTTATAATTACTCGTTCAGATTCGGTCTGGATTCTAATTAAAATTTTAACATTTTGCTCAGATTCGACTCGAGTTCGAATATCAAAATTCGTATTTGATTCGGCTCAACTCGAATGGATACCGAACTACTCGTTTTAGCATATTCAAATTCGAATTCGTATGTAATAATTTAATAAAATTAAGCATACTGGAATAATTGTTCACTAAAAACTAAAATGTGATTATTTTATAGAATATTATTTTAATATAAATATTATATATTGCATATAATAATATATATAACTTACGAATTCGAGTCGAGTAAGCATAATAAATATGTATTTGAGTACTCTAAAATTATTTGAACTGTTCAAAATAAATATGATCGAATATCATAGTGGTAAGATCCGACTCGGTATTCGTTCGAATTATAAAATAAGATTCGAATTCGCTTGTTTTTTATGCGAATACGAATTATATTCATTTTTAACAAATCGAATCTGAGTTCAAACCCGGATTACCCGGATTCGTTTTCAGCCCTAGGTTAATATATCGAGTTGGCCTTTTAAAAAGAGCCGCAATTGAACACCAATCGATACTAATCCTCCCTGGAGAGGAATCAAATTTAATTATAGTTAAAGAATTAAGAACCTTCAAGCTCCAACAAAAGTAGATATTCATACAGATACTTGCACAGACAGAAACACACACGTGTTTATTAGTGGCACGGTGCACCTACTATCTTTCTAATCAAGCAACGCCTTAATTTCAAAAGCACATTATGATTTACGGGTAAATTGTATGTGAATTAAATTAGTTTCATTTCTGCCAAATAGTCATGCCATGTGCACACAGAACCCTAAATACTGACTTGAAATACAACTGATCTATATCAATAAACTTTATCTAGTTTAATCATCATCATCATGTATTTTATGGTACATGCTATTATACACCATTGCATCAGCATACTAATTTCAACTGGATCAGAACCAAGAATCATCTTGCACAATCACAACTTGTTAAGAAAGCAAAGATGTCAAATTAAACCATGACATCAGTTTATTAATGAAGTTGAGCAAACAATAGTGTAAAGAAACTAAACTTACTTGTTAAGGAAGCTTGATATATCGTCTATACCATCTACCCACTCGACATCAGGGCCAAATTTGATTTGTCCATTTAGATCTAAAGTAACATGAACACCAAGGCCACCATCCTCAGGTATAGGATAAATTAAATGCTTGAATGGAGGAGCTTTAATATTTGTTAAAGTGAAGTAGGAGCCACGAGCATAATATGATTCAGGAATAGCTCCAGAATTTATGCCACTGAATCGTTTTGCTAGGACTGGTGCACTCAATCCTGCAGCATTCACTACAAGCCTGGGAATGAGTATCAGCTCTGGGCGCAATGAAGATCTTCCATCCCAATTTTCGAGATCATTGGTTCCAGAAATATGAAGGTGGATATGATTTCCTTCAAGATGACCGCCAGTTACTGTAGTATTATAGGAGAAAGTTGTTCCATGACTTTCGGCTTCCCCCTAAACCCACAATGGGGTGACCATTCCTGTCAATATAATTACAACTCAAACAGAAGTAAATTAAGATAGGAATGCTCCGTAGCCTTTTGTTTGAAGATCTGCTCAAATTCTTAATGGCCTTTCCACTTTTTTCTTTTAACATAATAAAATTCATGCAAGTTTTTAAACCTTCTAAAGAATACTGAATACATATAGCAAAATACTGTTTGAGAGTGCATTTACATGTCTTGCCAATAAAGATAGCATCAAGGAGTGAGTATCAACAATTCCAGAAGCAGATGACAATAAAGCTTTCACGCATTGCAATTCAGGCTCCAGGCTTTTAGCTTCATAGCCCTCCATCATTTTCAGACCATCAACCCAATTTTGTAACCCTCGATCCATAAGAACATCCAACTTTGGAATCTCTGAAGGCCGAGTGGCAACTATGAGCTTACCTATCTTCTTATGAGGAATCTCACATTTTTTGCAATAATCATAAAGCATTTCTCTCCCTCTGACACAAAAACGTGCCTGAGAAAGAAGATAATATGAAAACTAATTCCAGTAAATGCAAAGAAATAATGACTCAAGGACTCATACAAATGACTAAATTAGTCAAAATTCAAATATTTAGTAGAATAATTCAAATATTTAGCAGGACATAGCTTCAGGCTTTTCGGACAGTTAGTTTAGTTAAACATTACTAATAACCCTCTAACACGAAAACACCCTATGGTCTACTTACCCCTCCCCTATTAATTCATTCTTAATAAAACTCGGAATCAGGTAAGATATTCCGACAATTACTATGCTACTATAAACATGTGCAACAAAACTGACAAACCTTGTACATTCAAAAATGAAATAAAAACAAATAAATCAACTACGTATGGAGAGAGAGAGAGAGACCTTGAGAGAGTTGGTGGGGTAATAGATGCCAGCATGGACAACTTGACTGTTTCTTGAACTAGTACCAGTTCCAAAAGTAGAAGCAGAGTCCAAAACTAAAACATCTCTGCCATGATTCACACTGAGCTGTCGGGCTACAGCTAAGCCCACTACTCCAGCACCTATAACCACACAATCCACCTTGTCTTTACTTATCGGAACATTATTAAATACACTCCAAAAATAACAACACGCCTTGATATTCCTTGCCCGTCCAATTACCACGTTGATGTTTGGTTTCATCATCTTTTCACTTTCACCCTCCGGTCATCGGACTACTTTATAGTCTGTATTACACTTCAAACCCTTTTTTATCACACAATTAAAATTGTTGTTTTTAAAAATTTCCTATCTCTAAATAGAATTAGACACTTCATTTAATATTTTAATTTAGTAAAAAAAACTCAAAAAAATAATATATTTAAATATGTAGTAAAAGTATTTTAAATTTAAATTTATATACAAATTCACTGTTAAGACCCATCATATTTCAAGGAAACATCATCCTCACCTAATTAGAAAGATTTCTGATACAGTAACTACTTGATGTGAGAAAAAAAATTCTCATTTATAATTACAGAAAGTTTAATATATTTATAAAAATGTCATAATTTTCTATATTAAAAAACATTATAATAATTTGACAGATTATCTTTTAAAAATTTTTAAAAAATATTTATTTGGAAAAGAAAGCTCAAAATAATTTATCAATTACCTTTTTCATGCATATTAAAACATTTGAGAAAAAAAATATCAAATTGGGGGATTGGAGAGTACATTTTAAAAGTAATCGAATATTTCATCAGAATAAAGGTTCACGAACAAGTATGTATCTGAATATTGTTTAGTTGCTTGAGTTGACACCCCTAAATTTTGTGAAAAAAAGAAAAAGAAAACAAAATCACTTGCATTGCCACAGCTAACACAAAATTATTCCTTCAACTGACAAATTGCAAAATTGGAGATTTTTGGTGGGGGATATAGTCGGGGAAAGAGGAAGCCAAGATAAGACATGGAGAATTCTCAAGCAACCAGGGGCTCAGCTGATGATGTTAATATTTCATCCAGGGACTATTAGTCACACACTTCACCCTCCTTGTGCGAGCTTTTGATTACTCACCCAAACACCTTGCATGCAGGCAGTAGTCTATCTGGTCGCATCTTGTGAACTTAATCCCGGTAACTTCTACACACTGTCTAGACTTCTCGTAACTTATATACCAAATTCAGGGAGAGGTATCAATCAGTTACTGTTGTCCTCGCCAAAGAATGATTTACAGAACTGTGTTTAAATTGATGTATAATTAGAGAAAAGGTGCATCAAATTATCCAGAGCTTCTGGGTAAAACTTTCTTGCAAACAGGTAGCAAGGTCGCTTCATTCCATTCCACATGCAAGGTCTTGTCAATACCTTCTTCTGCATATAGCGAAAGTTTCGGCATATAGCCCTAAGATTTAAATATAGTACCAACAATAAGAATCACTAATCAAATCAAAGAAAAAGTACAATTGTACCTTTTCATCACTCGTAAAATGTACACTGGTTTCAACTGACTGCATTGTACAAGTAATTGGATGAAACTTGTTAGAGCAGTGACAGTGGAAACAAAACTAGTAGTACAAGCTAAAAGAATAGAGTCGTACTGTCATGGTCTTTAGAAGCTCAAATGTAACATCTTGAGCCCGGAATGATCTTGGGTGCCACTTCATTTCAGACCAATCTACAAATGTTACTGACCAACTTGTAATTCCATTGGGATCAAACATCTGAAAATAAAACATGTTATTTATCAGCTAATCATATAGAGAAGAAACATTACAGCACATGATGCTGTTTTACTACGAACCTGAAACAGGGTTGGCAAGTAATGTTCATCTGAATAGCAATTGCGGTTTCCCTCCATTCCCGGCTGGAGAGTCAAAACTTCAATGTCAATACATTTATCAGGTGGAGAGTCAAACCTTTAGGGTATATAAATTTATTAAGGGAAAATGTTAACGAAGAACTTCACGCCATGAAATCAGAATTTGGAAAGAGAACGCAAAACAAGATTTAGTGAGCATTTACATGATAAATGGGCATATTTTTTAGTCTTAATGGATAACAGGAAAGTTTTATGCAGTAATGTTGTTTAATTTATTAGTAATTCTCCAAAAAAAAATAAAAAAATTAATGTTCACTTTAGTGTACAGTAAACATTTTTTTCTTATTTATGATTTCAGCATCTTTTTTGATGATTTAAAAAAAATGAATAATGAGAAATTCACCCAAAGGAGAAAAAAATTGTGATGTGCAAGAAAAGATTAAATCATATATTCTGTAAGATCGCATACTATGGAGGAAAGTCTTACCATCCAAAGTGCAATATTCAGAATTATTTTGCAGTTTTCTCTTTATAAATAGAATATACTTTATTCCCTAATAAGATTTTAATTATTCTATCTTGGAGCTTATTTATATTCTAGCTTAAAGCCTTTTCATGTTCTAGCTTAGAGCTTTTAATTATTATAGTTGTGGGCATTATATATTATTGTTATTTTTTAACGACTCCATACAATTTGTAAAAAGAAAGTCTCCAACCAACAGTATAAAGCTATAATTTGGAACAAAAACCCCCTAGTAACTAGCAGTTTGAAGTACTAAGTTACACTCATAAATTTAATTGGGTTGCTTAAGAAATTTACAGATTAGACACCATGTGTTTAAGCATAAACTTACCCTACAGTAGAGCCTGAATTTTGTATAATAGAGATAATCAGCTGTAACTAATATTGCATGCTGCCTCTTCAAAGTGAACCACTGCAACAAAGATGACAATAATTATTCTTTCTGGTGATATAAAAAAAAGTTAGGAATCATCATCCACAAAACAATCAGGCCTTTCAAAACAAAAGTAAAAGCAAGTATTTTAAAACATCAAAGAGCCGTCATAACACAGTAGTGAGACATTTAAATTTAGGCTAATAAGACACCTATTCCAGCTTAAGTACATATAAGCTTCAAAGATACCTGTGATGCTTTCCGAAAGTATTTCATTTCAACTTCTGGCAGCATATGCTCGGAGTACCTACCAAGACCATGCGGACCTGGATCTTCAAAACTAGAGTGAAAAGGTTTGGGTGTAAGAATGTAGAGAGAAAGAGATTTTCATATTTCACAAAATGATGATACAAGGTTGGGAATTTTATAAAGGTGTAGTAATTTACACATTAACAGGTTTGACTCTATAAGTTTGTCTACTGCAAAAATATTGGGCATATAACTAAAAGGCCAGTACTTGCAGTAGTTACGAGGTGTAGAGTTAAAGTTTCCACAAGTAGACAATACACAGCTGCATTTGTATGATCAACATTGATTAATATAAAATATGCATGCTGAAAGTTATGTACAATATTCAAGTGCAGATGTAATTGGGCAATTGGACAATGCAGTTTGATAAAATTATAGTTCTCTTACCTGTCAAGAAAGCTGACATTGGTAAATATTAGGAAGTTGTACACATAATCAAAGTTATGAATTGGTACACAACTGCAAAAAAAGTTGAAAGGATTGTATGACTCATGATGTAGAAAATGACCAAAACACCTCAATATTCATTTAAGTACAGAAATCCATATGGCCAATACCTATCAGACAGTAAGACAAATTGTTGATTATCTGGATCTTTAAGTGCATTTGCCAAAAGTCTCCTCTCTGCATCTACCATGGATATTTTCCCCCAGACAACCTATCTCATATGACCAAATTAAATGTGAGAATTTATATTTATAATAAATGTAGCTTCTATATATTAATATATTCTACTTACAGTCTATCATGTATGATATAAAAAATGGATCCTGATTCGAGTTGTTGACTAATTGATTGTGGAAAGTTACAATCACTTGATGGCTATATTACAGGATAGGAGCGCTAAATTTGGTGCTCCTCAAGTCCTTACCAAAAAATCAATTTCACAATCTTATAAATACAGTAACCCCACCATAAAGAATCATAATCACCCATGCAAATTTACTAAAATTAATTTCAATATTTTCACCAAAAATAATTGAAACTGTATGTATCTCTTCAAAAAATTCTGGGTTGGGTTATATTTATGCAGTAGTTGAAATTTGTACTAAAGACCTTTTTTGTGATGTCTGATGTTGGTTTTAAGACATTTCATCTCGGCATGACCTTGATATAAGGATATAAATAGGCATGCATGTTATAGCAAGTACAGAAACTACTCCAGATAAACAATAAATAAGATACTGAAGCTTAGAAAAGGTTTAAAAATCCTGTGGTTCAGCTTGTGGCTAAGTTCACAGGCAAGAATATTGACAACTGAAAGAACCTCACCAAAAATTATACCCAAGCCTCTCATTCCATTTGTCACCAACTAAGATCTCTGAATTCAGATTTCAGGATCTAGCTGGGTTTAAACTCCTTATGTTTAGCCTAAATGATGGATGCTGATACAGTAAAAAGAAATTCAGAATTATCTTAACGTCTATCCAACTTGTGGAGATTCTGTCACTACACTAATCAGTATTATACTCCAATATCAATTTAGAAACAAATTTTACTTAAAGTAAAAAAATACATTCAGCCCTAACATAATCCAATCAAATCATCCAATCATCTGCAATACCTAAAACAAGAAATTACATAGAGAATTCTTAAATTAACATATTTGCAAACTTGTTTGTGAATATAATAAAATTACTCGATTGATATATACAGATTTCCTTATTAATGACTGTATATGTACTCCATCAGTTGCAAAAAGCATCAGGGCAAAAAAAACAGGAAGAGGGGGGGGGGGGGGGTTGACATTGCAACCAACTGGGAATAGAAAACCATCAACCAAGTATAGACAACAGATGGAAGTGGCAATGACCTTCATAGAGAAACAAGTATCTCAATAGGAACATATACCTTCTCACTGTGAATATTCCGACCCGCAAAATAACGACTGACATGCACTGGCTGTTCCCTAGAGGCGTGTATATATATAGTAAATCTGTCTTCGTGTCCCTGTAGAAGTATTAATATAAGCAGAGTCCCATTGGAGAACAAGGTGTTCAGCTACACAAATCTTGTTTAAAAGATGAAGTTTATGTTTATATTATTTTAAGACCAAAGTTGGAGCCACACCTCTAAACATTAATATTAGTAATCTGAATTTGTAAAGTAGGTATGTGTGTGTGTGTGTATGGAAAATTCACAAAAAGCTTATGTTGTCTAGCTTTAGAGTTAACGTGTACATGTATGATTCATCAAAGCAGCTGCAGAACTAAACCCACAATCATTTCCTAGGTACAAAGGACGCAATAGCACGACTGTGTGAGTAAAAAATATTTACTACACTAACAGATTAAGTAGCATAGTCAGACTAGTCACAACCTAGGGATGTAGATAATTAAGCATACACCTGGAGCTACACTTGTCCACCTAACAAGATGGGGCTAGACGATATAAAAACTGATATCTTAGATTCTGAAAGAAGTTTTCTTAACGAAATTGTGTAACCTTAACCTAACAAGCTTTGAGCCTCAGTGCACTGACATGAACAAAAGACTTATAAAATTAAAACTAGATGTCCTACAAAAGTTCTTGCCACATATATTTCACTGTTTCTGTTTTTAAGTTCACACCCAACAGATAAATTAATAGATCAACCTGTATATTCAGTTATGACTCTTCAGAAGCTAAAACTAAAACTGTTCTGAAATTCTGATAGCTAAACATAACAGAAAGCTCTTACAAACCTCTACTCAATGAAAGTATGAAACCCTGAATAACATGAAAATGATTTGAACAAAGGTAACATATCTAAACGAATATTGACAATAAGACAGTGAATGAAAGCTCACCTCAAAGAACATATCCCACAGCCTTTCAAAAGGTAATGGTCCTGGTGTCAAAAACATAAAAGCAATTTTTGGGTTTTTTGACTGAATTGTAGGCGTGTGCAAGATTTCCCTAATTACGACATGAGCTGCTGTCTCTTCATCAGTTAATTCTTTAACAGGAATAGCTGGAATTTCCTCAACAGCACAACCGCCTGAAGACAATAAATTGCAGGATGCGGCGGGACTTCTTGGCGGATATGTATAGACTGTAAGCAGAAAAATGCTGACCATACAAACTAGAACAACAATCCATTTTGGCCCTTTAACATGTGGGCGTTGGCGTGATCCAACTGTAAGCAAGTCTTTCATATCTAGTCTCCACAGTGACTTATCTTAATCTACTATCAAGTCATCACTAAATTGGTAATAGAATCACTCTGATAATTCTGTGCCATATGGCATTGTAGTTTGAGCAAGTAGAAGAGCTTCATTATAATTAAAAATTCCAAACATAACTAGCTGGGAGATTATGTATACAATACACATGCGTCGGACCTGCAATTTATGAAAAATAAATAATTTCAATAGAAATATTGATTATCTTTCCAACAAATATGAAATATCTATTTAAGGAATTAGCAAGAAAAACGGAAATCAAGTACATACATGCAGGGCGGAAGAAGAAGACATATCCTGAACAATTAAGATTCAAATCATCAATATTCATATTGGGAAATATACACAACCAAGCACGCACATAAGTTTTCACTTCTTTGTCACTCTCATAGTATGCAGTAAGATGGTAACTGTTTTATTTAATTAATTAGTTGCTATCAAAATTAGGGATGAGTATTGGCCGGTTTGGCCGGTTTTGAACCATAAAACCAAACCAAACCGAATTTTCGGTTTTTCAATTTTATAAACCATAACCAAACCATAAACCGTTAGTACCGAAACCAAGTCGGCCAAATTATAATGGTATGGTTTGGCCGGTTTGGGTTATAAACCAATATCATATATTAATTTTAAAAAAATAGATTTATAACTTATAAATATATACTATCGAATCATACATTAATCTGGATAGATTTTTTTTCAAATTGGAGGACATGAGGTTAGATTTAAAAATAATAAATATAAAATGAGAAGAAAAAAAAGTAAAAGAAAATCTAATCTTGAAAGAGAAACTAAATTTGAGAGGTAAATATTAAACTCATATATTTTAATTAAAGTAGTTTAAGACTTTAAGTATAATACATTTATATATATATATATATAATTGGATAATACATATGACTAAAACTTGAATAAATAAATATTATGTTCTTGGCCGGTTTGGTTATTTTTCGGTTTTCAATATTTCAAACCGAAAACAAACCAAACCAAAAAATAAACCAAATTTTCGGTTTGGCCGGTTTAGATTGGCCGGTTTTACCGGTTTTTGGGTTTCCATGCTCATCCCTAATCAAAATAGGAATACTTACATTCTTGCCCTGGTCTTTACTTAATATTATATTTACCTTGATGTATCTTGTGTAAGAGCTCTAATGAGCTCAGTAGATGTCTGTTTACACTTCACGCCATTTTCAATGCACCTAGAATGTCTATTAAAATTAGGACCCAAACTGCATAGCAATGGGTCTTAACCGAAAACAGTCCTCTTTTGGAGGCAAACACACTTTAAAATTCACGTCTACAAGTGGCTTATATGGTTCGAAGTCCAAAAGATTATGTCTAAAGGCAAACACACTTTGATATGAACACTGGTTTATTTAATTTAACGTAAATGAACCAGTCTTAAAATGCAAGTGATAATAAATCAAAATCTTGCACATTGTCTTGCATTGTTTTAGAGAACTTATCCAATTTTCTGACTTGCAATGAAAAGTATCTCTACGTACTTGCACTAAAAAACTTAACAACACTCAACTAAGGCCATAATGAGCCGTTTATGCAGACTGATTATACAAATCACACAACCTCCTTTTCGCGTAATAAATATTTTTCTCCTTTGACAAACATTTGAATTTGGAATTGATACTATGTGTGTTCATCTAATTAAAGATACTAAATGTGGCTCTAGTAAATTATGCACCCTCTCTCATCAATTTACTAGTGGTTTCAGAAGAAACATGTATAAACAACTTGTGTTCTCGTATTCTTAGAATAATAAAGCATAGCTGTTTTATCTATTACCTTAAAATTGAAAATAATTCTAGTCTCTTGTACTTCTCCTAATCCATTGAGACATAGACATAATAAAAAAGATCACATTCATTAAATTTGAATCTTAACTTCTACTTAGACTCCAAAACTAACAGAATCTATTAAAAGAAGTCAATATCACAGTAAGTCAACTCAAATCAGAAATCGCAACAGAAATAGTCGTACATTAAAATTTCACAAAATTCGATCCTACACAGTCAAATCGAGATATTCGACATCCAATTTCAATACTAGTAAAGTCATCGGTATATATTTATACACACATATACGATGTGATGTGTGTAATAATATGAAGTACCTGTCTAGGAAGAATCAAATGAAATGCAGCTGAGACGAGGCGAATCTGATCATTTAAGATCCAAAACATCAACTAAATCAAAGAGAGGTAGCAATGCGTCAGATTCCTGTACGCTTCTTCTGTTTCTTGTACTTGAAACGCAACTACATGACATAGATAAATACATACATACATACATAAGAGTTACATATATAATGGTGTACGCATGATAAGTGGTAAGTTTAGTGATGAGATTAGAGATCTGTGAGTGAAAAAATGAAAAGATCAAGGAAAGGGTAGATAAGTAGATTTTAAACACATGGGAGTTTGAATACTTCCCTGATTTAGACTTTTTCTAAGTTGCAGTTGTTTTCTTTTATGTGTGTGTTTATGCCCACGAGTGGAAAGTCGCCGTGTAAAGCGGGTCGGATGTTTAAAATGTAGTCCGTGTTCGGCGCGGGAATTATTATGTCCTTGAGCTTGGATCAGTAGTGTCTCTTAGCTTGTACTATATCTTTGGACCAGACTCATTATCAGCCCAAATCAAAATCAAATTCTAGTAATCCATATCCTCCATGCTTGTTATGTTACTCCATGGCAGTGGGACGTCTAATTTTTAATAGAGCAACGTTGCGTTCCCGAAAATAATTTCAAACATTTTTTAAATAATGTGATATTATGACATGTTTTAATTTGTAAGCGCGTATATATACGCATATAGTTTGTTTTATATTAATTTTGGGAAAGTTAACAATTACCATTAAATTTTGGATACATAGCTTTTTAATACTTGGATAGTAGTAGCAGATAATGATGCAATCCGTGCAAATAATTACAGTATTTATGTAATTATTAATACTAGCTTATAACCCGTGCAACGCACGGGATGAGATTAATAAATTATATATTAATTGTTTTATATGATTTAAATATATAATAATATTTTTTTATTATATCGGTTATAATAATATAATACATAATAAAAATTATTTATAGATAAAATAATAATATTATTTTAATATTCATGGGATTTAATTAATAAGTTTTAATATTCATGATATTTAATTAATAAGTTGTAATTTCAAGTAGAAGTGAATTGAGATATGTTATTAGATTGTTGTACAAAAAATGATTCAGCGATGATAGAGTTATATGTAAAATATATATGTTTTAAAATTAAATTATAATTATATCATAATTGCATAAAAAATCATATATATATAAAACTTACGATAATAAAAAGAGTTGTATAAAAAGAGGACTTACCGGACGGACGACCAATTGACTAACCTTTTTATTTTTCTTTAAATTTAATTAGGAAATTTTTATTAATAAAAAGAGTTACAAATATATTAGAAATATTTTAATTAAAATTTAAATAAAAGAGTATATTTTAATGTAGGTAAAATATAATATAATTTTAATATTCAAAAATTTTAATTACAAAATTTTAATTTTAAATAAATTAATGTGTTTGAGCGATGAGGAAAATTGAAACATGTTAGTAGATTGTGAGTACAACTATATATTCTAATTAAAAGAGAAGTTTGTTTAAAATAATATAATATAAAAATATAGATAATATAGATATAACATAGTGAAAAAATTTAATTAATGTTAATAAAATATTATTATTATTATATTATTTATAAAATTTAATATTCATATAATATAATATAAATATAATATAATATTATTCTATCCGTGATGAGTTGTATAAAAGGAGGATTAACGTGGGTTAGAGTTGTATATAGAGTGTTGATGTCGATTTTCTAATTTGAACATACGGGTATTGATAGGAACGGGTTGTTCTAGTTTGAGCAAAAAAATTCTAATTTGAATAGAGCTTGTGTTTTGATAAATAATTTGTGTTATGTGAATAAAATAGAGAAATAAATGGAAACTAAAAAAATGCATATTGTTTATCATAAAATTTAATGATATATTAAATAAAAATTATAGGATAAAATTTAATGATATATTAAATAAAAATTATAGGCTAAGTATGATTCATAAAAAAAGTTTATAGAATATAATTTAAATACAATATAATATTATCTTATCTTATTATCGTGTATAAAACGAGGATTACTGGTGTTAGAGTTGTATGTATGATTATATTCTTTTAAAATTATATTTTATTAAAATTCAATGGTTAATATTGTTTCTATGGTTCACATAAAATTGGACGGTCAAGATCTTTTCTATGGTTCACCGGTACCAAACCAACCGACGACCAAAACTTTTAATCTTTCGGCTTTAATAATATAGGCAAAAAATTTCTAATTTGAGTAGAACTTGTGTTTTGATAAATAATTTGTGTTATGCGAATAAAATAGAGAAATAAATGGAAACTAAAAAAATGCATATTGTTTATCATAAAATTTAATGATATATTAAATAAAAATTATAGGATAAAATTTAATGATATATTAAATAAAAATTATATTATAAGTATGATTCATAAAAAAAGTTTATAGAATATAATTTAAATACAATATAATATTATCCTATCTTATTATCGTGTATAAAATGAGGATTACTGGTGTTAGAGTTGTATGTATGATTATATTCTTTTAAAATTATAATTTATTAAAATTCAATGGTTAAGATTATTTCTATGGTTCACATAAAATTGGACGGTCAAGATTTTTTCTATGATTCACCAGTACCAAACCAACCGACGACCAAAACTTTTAATCTTTCGGCTTTAATAATATAGTATAGATAGTATAGATTGGATTCTCATGAACTCTTTTTATACTTATAATTATATTAATTAATATTGAATTCTTATGAACTCTTTTTATACTTGTAATTATATTAATTTTTAATTTGTATTACCTTTAATTATAATGAAATATACATTATATTTTAATATATTATTAATAAATTAGATCATGAATATATTTAAAGTCAATAAAATAAAAGTTCAATTTAAACATGTGGTTGATTCGGACCATACATTTTATTTGTTTTTTAATTAATAATATGAAAAATCATTTTTAATATGTAATTAATTGAATGTGAAATTAAAACCTATACTGGTAGTTTAATATTTAAATGGAAAATATTTTTTAATATTATATTCAACTCTTATCATCTATTCAGCTTCTGAATAATCACTTTTAATATGTTGTTAAATTGAAAATCAAGATATAGTGGTTTAAATACTAAAATAGATGATATTTTTTAATATTAAATTTAGCGATTCTCATTTATTTAATTACTTTTATTTATTTATAATACAACTGACAATCAAAATTCTAAAATTAGCCATGACTAAATTTTAAATAAAATTTATTTTGAATTAATTATATATAAAATAAAATATATTAAACAGGGAGATTGTGATTCGGTTATACTCCATCCGTTCCAAATTAACGGTCCTCCTTGACTTTTTTATGGTCAATTTGACTTAATTTTGACTAAGAATTAAAAAACTCTTTCATAGTTTCAAAAAATTGAAAAATACATTTTAATATAAATTAAATATATTATCTATTGATATAGTTTTTATAATTTTTTCAATTAAATATTATATGTAATTTTCAGTCAAATTTTGATCAATTTGATCATAGAAAAGTCAAACATGGAGGTTAATTCGGAAGGGAGGAACCAGCATACTACATTTTAATAGGGAAACAATGAACATATTTTAATACGATAACAGCGAGTGAATATTGGTTTTGCATTCTTTAAAAAAATTCATGAATAATATATTATTAAAAATGTTAAATATATATATATACACAATAATTGTTAGTGCAAAATATAATATATTATCAAATTAGCGGAAGAAAAAAGAGTGTAGATTAATTGTTCTTCTGCCAGAAAAAAAGTTTGTCCACAAAATATGACCTGTATAAAAACAAGAGTATTGGATATGATTTTAACCTCTAAGTTATATTTTTTATTTTTTTGACGAACTCCAAGTTATATTTCCTCTCGGAATAAATCGTATTAAATTTACTTGTAAGAGTGCACAATTGCACTCGTATTATATACAAAATTCAAATATTATTATAAGATTGCGTTCAATTTATACGGATGAAATGATAAGCTTTTTTTTTTGTTAAATGAAAAATCGTTTTATTGATAAACAATATCTGATAATACATCAGAAACATAATAAAAGTTTATCATCTAACTGAAAGTTATGCTTAACCAATTCATGGGTAGAACGACTCATAAGAAAGAGATTATCCCGGAAGTTTAGATAATAAAACCTTTATATTCAACAAAACGAATCTTGTTAAAACCCCAAAAGAGTACAACCCTGTGGGAAAAAACCTTAAAAGGGAAAAAGTGTCCTAAAACGATCATAACAATCAATATACACAGTGACTCTTAACACATAAACCGAAAATTCTTGAAGGTTTGTGGGTCCCCAATGCTAAAAAACTAGTCTTATCTTGCTGCTTCCGTCATTAAATTCAAGTTCTCGTCTCCATCCACCTCCTCTTTACCCTTCTTCTCATCCGAGTAAAAAAGTCATGCTTTTATTCATCTTCCATATATACGCAATAATCCATCCAATTAAATCTGAAAAATAAAAAACAAATCAACAAATACAAATAAGTCGATGAACGTGTAACAAAATATATAGTATAAAATTATAACATAAAAATTTCAATTCATAATTAAATCTAAAAAATAAAACAAATCAACAAATACAAATAAGTCGATGAACGTGTAACAAAATATATAGTATAAAATTATAACATAAAAATTTCAATTCATAATAAAAGTCATCTAATATGACACAAAATCGTCATAAACAACATATAACCACTATAGATATGGTCAAATTAGGATTCGGAAAATTAAAAAAAATATTAATCCTAACTATTTAGTCAAAACTTTTAAAATTACGTGTGAAAAGTCAAACAACCTGTATAATGGACAAATAAAGTACTCCCTCCGTCCCACCCAATTGTTATCCTTTCGGAGAGAAGGTCCGACACGCATTTTAAGGTGCATATAAAGTATAGTTCCATAATTTATTTTCAATTTATTTTTTATGAATAAAAATTTAATGTTTAAATTTTTATTCAGAAAAAAAAATTAAAAATAAATTATGGAACTATACTTTATATGTACCTTAAAATGCGTGCCGAACTTTTTTTCCGAAAGGATAACAATTGAATGGCACGGAGGTAGTATCAATTTGTCACTCTTAAGGTTTGACTCGACCAAACATTCGTTATATTTATGCAAAAACATTTTGATATTGTTCATCAAAACAACTCCAACACGACCTTGCTAGCTATCAAGTGTCTACTAAAGTACTGCTTTTGTTTTCTAGGTTGCGGGCGCGAAAAACTACAAATTTATATACGACCCCATAAGGCGAAGGTCATATTCAACAACTTTTTTGACCTGTTCATCAGATGACGAATATATAGATACACACACACTGGAGATTGTTTTTTAGCTGGGTTAAATAATTATTTGATAACTCAATTAGAACTCAATTTGCAAGTGGATTATTAAACCGAAAAAACTTGCATTTGAATAACTAAATGCAAATAAGATTGCAATCAAGACATTGAACTCGAAAGAAACTTTCACGATCTTTAGGTCGAGTTGGCTTTTAACGATTTCTATTAAATAATATCACATTGAATACCTCTCAACTGCCACATTGACTCTCAGTTAACACATCAACTCCACCTTACTCACTCAAAATAAAAAATATAACTCAGTCCGGAACCAAAATCCTACCCAAGAATCTCATTGTTCTTGTGATTTCATCAAAAACACAAAATATTTTTACAAAAAATGCCTCCATTTAATCTTTTTCAATGCTAGTTTTCAAGGGCATGGTTTCTTAAATCTCTTATTATCTATCTTCATTTTTACTACCCTCGAGAATCTCCTCTTTGACACACACACGCATACACGTATTATGTATGCATTATTTGATGTCTATATAAATGTGTATTGTTTGAATATGAAATGTTTGATACACTTAATAATGGTATATAAGTTAGGATTGGTGTTAATAATGTGATAGTTCGATTTCAAAACTTGATTGGGATGATGACCCTTCATTGTCTATAACGATGGGATGACTTAACCCACAATGGTACAGAAGTTAGGATTGCTGTTAATAATGTGACAGTTCGAGTTCAAAACTTGATTGAGATAATGACTCTCTGTTGTCTACAACAATGGGATAATTTAATCCACATATTAAACTGGATGTTTAACATATGCATCTAGATATTATTACACATAATGTGTAGCCATTATTAGATGGAATCTTGTATAAATTCAATCCAGGTATCTAAGGTTTCGAATGTGAATGTTTAAAGTATATAATAATTGGTAATAAGTTGTTGATGAAACTCGACGGGAAATAAGAAGTCGAATAGTAAAGATAGGGTTGGATGAGAGTAGTTGTCTCATCAAATTTTCGTCAAAATCTGTTACATTTTAACGCCACTCGCCTGATTAAATTTTTTTAATGGTTTACATATTTGATTGCAATATTTTTTAGTTTAATTACCCACTTCCAAGTTGGGTTCCAGTTCAATGACCAAATAGCCATTTAACACATTTTTAGGTAATGAATACTCTCTCTTTTTTTATAAATGACGTGTTATAACAAGCTTTCGTGCTGGAATTAAAAATAAAATGGATTCAAGTAGAGTTTCAGTCATAATCATTTTTTACATTTTACTACAGGTCCGATACTATAGGAGGGTAAGAAAGAAATATATATTTCTAAGTCTTGGACCACACATCGTTAATACATACTCACTTCGTCCCATTTTAATTGATTTATTTGATTTTTACACATATTAAAAAAATATAAATTATCATTATCTTAACTATAATATCCTTATAATTGCATTAATGTGGTAGTACAAAAGAAGAGTTTATGCATTGAATGGTACAAATAATGTATTACCGATACATAATTAATATGAGGTATGGGTAGAATTTACATTTATATTAAAGGAAATAAAACAATTTTTTTGGGACAATCTAAAATAGAAGTCAATCAAATAAAATGGTACAAAAAGAGTATGGCTCCGTTTGTCTTGACTTATAAGCAGCTTATAAGCTGAAAAAATTGGTATATATGTACTTTTCTGAAAATAAGTAACTTATTTTCAAATTTGAAAATAAGATTTGGTCTTAAATTTCTAAAATAAATATTAATTTTCAAAAAAAAAAATGAAAATATTTTTTTTTTTAAAAAAACTTATTACTTATAAGTTAAGCCAAACACCCACTATAATACATATTCTACAACATCATCTCATTTCTTAGACTCTTGTTTAACAGTTGGCATGTTATTCGCCCTAGCGGGAAAGGCCCTCACCTTCGCTAACATTCTGTCAATAGGGGATTTTCCCACCATCTTTGTACTATCAAAGTGGATGATTGACTCATTCCGGACTAAGTTTTTTTTATCTTATTCTTATAAATATTAAATTATTAATCAAGTAACCCACTTAAAATGTCAAGGGGTCTTTCGATTTTCCCGACCTATCTTTAGTAAAAGGAATGTGCTACTCAGGTACCTGTAGGCTTAAAGAATATAGCTAATTAAATTTTATAAAATAGTTTCATTAGTTTCGGAGTTAATGACTAGTTGTGTTCCAGGGAGAGAGCTTACTCGGCTCAAGGAAGTGAGACTACCTTTGAAGTTTGAAAATCGGCTAGAACTTATAGTCGACTAATCTAATATCTAAAGGGAATGATGATTTTGGGTTGTACCAAGTCTGAAACCCAGTATATTTAGTAATCAAATGAAATAAAGCACTTCGATAAGACCCCATACCCAGAGATAACATCATATAACCCAATTGAGGCGCCTGTACGATTTATAAAGGATATAATTTTACCTTAATCAACCGACTTTACATTTCTCGCTCTGTTTATAGTGAAAATAAGGGGTCCGATATAACCAATACGAAAGCTCTTACGAGGTATGAGAGAGAGCATCGAGTTCTTATGACAGAGTAACACACTTGGTACTCAAAATTCGCTTTCTTACTTTTAATTTTGAATACCCTTTAAACTTATTACACATATTTTAAAAATCAATTTAAATTCTGGACCAGCCACAAACTGGCTCATATTCACATATTTATTTCTTTTAATTTCAACTAATAACGGTCATTTGCTTACTTGTACTTGCACAAAGTATTAACTAATGCTGTGATCAGAACTAATCACCGAAAATTCCAATTCCCGTTAAATCGATACCACAGATGCACGAGAAATTAAAAAGAATTGAAGAACACGTACCACGAAGATGCTTAATCTTTTTTTGACTAACAAATATGTAATAGCCCAAACACACCTTCCCCCAACCAAATATGTACAAACATTCACCAACACTAAATTATAAGTACATAAAACTACTGCTACTATATATATATATATGCTGACATAATTATCACACTTTTTTACGATTCAAAGTGTCGGAAAGCCAGAGATAGACTCAAAGCTGAATCCTCCGCCATCCATTTCCACCACCGGAGCATAACCACTCAAAGGCGGCGGCGCGTATGCGTGACCCACCACAGAAGCCGACGTGTCGAGCGTGGGCCAACTCCCCGGAAGCCTATCAAACAAACGGTGCGGTTGCGGTTTGAGCAACGGGGCAACCGGCACCTGGCCGTTCCTGACCGAGAACCCGGTGACTTGCTGAACCATTCGCCTGAAATTGGCGGGATCAGCTGTTATAAACGTGGTGTTGTTCGGCGTGGACGCACGTGACCTGCGCTTCGTTATCTTCCCTTTAGCTATGCTGCTATTCCTGCGGCTGGCAGCCCCAGTATCCGGATCGGATCCGGATACACTGGGACTCTTGGGCTGATGGGTATGGTGGGGCCTGGTGAGTGTTCTGGTGTTCTGACTAGTCAAGGTGTGAGTGATCCAGGAGTTGATATCCCATTCTGAGTTGTTTGAGAAATCCATCTTGGCTGTGCAAGTAATGAATGAGACAGAGTGTATGCGAGTTAGGTGATGAGATATATATATATATATATATATATATATGTATGTATGTCAAACGAGTTAATGATGAGTTAATGATGTAGCTTGCTAGATATAGGATAGATATATATGAGATGGATAGAGAAGACTAGAAGACTAGAAGAGACGTTAACAAGGGATGAGGTTGAGGGAATATATAGTCTATACTCTAAGAGAGGCGGTGGGTGTTGATTGTTGATGGTGACACGCGTGTCAGCTTTATAGAATGTGGAGACCACACAACACAGTGTTGTGTAGCCGTGTAGCTTGCTTCCTTTCTTTTGCTCTCACTGGCCCTACCTACTATTATCGCCTCTTTCTTTTTCTTTTCTCCTTTTCTTGGTATTGCTCAAAAGATTAGATGCCTTTTATTATTTAAAAGAAAATTGTTAAATTTCCAGATCAGATTTTTTATTCACAACATGCATAATTATATTTTCTCTCTTGTAAGAAATTCATAATTTGAATACAAACTGCTCTGCAAATAAAAAAATTGTTCTGGAAATAACATTTTCTTATTTAAAATCCAAAGAAACCAAATTTCCAAAACAAGTTCGAAATAATTTACAAGTCACATGTGTACATTTATTTATTTATGTAAGAGTTGACATATCTTTACATATTTATTCAAAATTTAATTTTATTGTATCCTTTAATTATTTTAAATAAAATTTTAAGATTTTTATTTTTAGTTTAAAATGTTTAAAAATAATACATATAACCTACTTCCTCCATCTCAAAATAATTTTACTCTTTGTATTTTTGTTAGTCAAATTGATCGATTTTTGACCAAATATTACACATAATATATAATTAAAAAAAATAAAAAATATATTTAATAAACTTTAAAATGTATCTTTTACTTTTTGAAAATTGTAAAAAGAATAATTTTTAATTTACAGTCAAAATTGGATCAATTTGACGACATAGAAATCGACACATATTTATGAGATGGAAGGAGTATATGTTTAAAATAGCTAATTTAAAACGGAGGAGATGTATAGAAAGTTCACTATATAGATATAATTATTTGGATAACTATGTACTCATTTGAGATTTTCAAGATGTTATAGAGCGTTTGTAATTTGTTTAATTTATTGTTGTTTATTTTTTTACTATTAAATCCATTCAGTTTTAAGTAAAAAAAATCAACTATGCTTAACTGGCTAACTGCTGTATACTGAACAAACAAAAAGATTTGGATAATAATCGGATTTTTTTTGTGAGAGGTAAATGGTAATAATCTGACTATCAGAGCAAGTTTAGTATACTAACTATTCATACTTCTAAGTTCGATTTTAAAGAATGAGAATAAAAACTGTATCTCAACAATTTTAAAATAATTTTTAAAAATTAAATTTAAGAGATTTTACTTCCCTGCTTATAAATAAGTAGAATCCCCTTAACTTATAATTTTTTTTATAATAACTTACTAAAAATAAATTTCTCTCTTTCTCTGTAATATATTTTTATTCATTTATTTAGAAAATTTAATAATCAATAATTTTTTTTATAGTTAAACCTCTTAACTAAACCATTAGTTTATTTATTTTAATATTAAATTTTTTTAAAAAAAAATTCAAAACTAAATTATGGAACTACTTTGTCGAAGACTCGATCGAAGTTGAAACGGGAGTATAAATGTACAGTATAATAGTAGATGGGTGCGATAGACGGTAGTACACTGTACAGTAATAGATGACTACATTGCTTGCGTCTTTTGTCCGTTAAATTTCTCATCCTTTTCTTTTTGGCGAGAGTGACCAGTTACACTTGCAACTTAACACATATGGTTAGTTTCTTATCTACCCCGAACCCGATACGAATTTAATCTGAAAAAATATAAATTTAGTTCAGTAAATATTTAATTTAAAATAATCGGGTACAATAAGACATGAACCTCAAATCCGAAAATTATCCGAAAATTAATGAATCATTTATTTATAACCCTATTTTTGAAATATTTTATCTTTAAAATAATTAAATTTAAATATAATAAAATAACTTTCACGTGCAATGATAGAAACTCGTTAGTTGGTTTATAATTATTTAATAGTAATAACAATTTTTTATACATGTCCTGCCATTTTTTACACATGACAAAGTGTGTACAATATATATTATATATTTAAACTGTAACTTTCACGTGTAATGGAAGAATGAAATGAATTATTTTATTTTAAAATTTGTGCAAAAAAAACCGGTTCATATAAATCGGGATAAATGGAGCATACAATAGAAGAGTATATTTTCAATCACTCTAATAAAATAGTAGATGAGGTGAAACATGAAATGACCCGAAATCCGATACGAACTCGATAGATACGGATTAAACTTATGAAAAAATCAACCGAAACAATCAACTACAATATGAGTTGACACGAATCCGGCTCAAAATCCGAAATTGCCCTACCTATATCTGACACCAATTCTTTCATAATCATTTTTTAAAAATAATTACTGAATTATTATGAATGTCAAGCGGAACGAAACTTTATTTTTTTTAAACTATGATGAGGATTCTACATTAAAACATCATTCATGGGATCATTTTATCTAACGTCTGACAAGGAAGAGCGATACATTAAAATAAGCAACATATACTCGCATAAATTGATCAAAATAATTCTGGATATGATATTAAGATAATTTTATAAAGACTTACTTTTAATATATTCTAACATTAATCCTGAGATTGTCTAAATATTAATTATGTGAATAAAATAAAATACTAATATTTAAAATAACAACAATTTACAAAAATTAGAAGGTGCTCTAATTTAGCTAATTGTATATTATGAATAAACTATATTTTGCTTTAAATGGCGAGGAAATGAGTTGATAGTTACATCCAATGTTCTTCCTCTGCAAGTAAGACCCCAGTTAGGCTCAAGTTTCCACCAGACTAGAATTCAAATTATATGGACCCGATTCATGCGTCAATTCAAATTACTAGTAATATGTCCGTATTTCGTAACACGGTGTTTAGTAATATTCAAAAATTAACGTTAATTTATATCATAATTATATAAGAAATATATATTGAAATGTTAATTATAGTGCACAATATATATATTTTTTACAAAATTTATTAGAATATTTTATAATGTAGAGTTCACATTATTTGTAATGATGCTCAAGACCGCTCTATCAATATAAATATTATATATTTAAATGATAGTAGAATATATCTTACAATCATAATATATTATGATTATATTGGAATATACGTATATAGGTGACAATATATGGAATAAAAAAAAATCAAAAAAATATTAATGTCATTCTATCAAAATACTTATTACGGGAAAATGTATTATATAGTTAAATTGGCTTTAATGGAATATTTAAATTTAATATAAATTATATATAATGAATAATTTAGAATTGGCCTTCAAATTTTTACTTAGTCTTGAAATATTAAAGGAAAATATATGATTTATAAAGTTTTTTAAATATTATATTAAATAATTGGCATGATTATAAAAAAAACCAAAGTTAAACTTAGAATATAAATACAGTTAAAAAATGTCTGTATGCAAAGCTGATGCCAATTTCTCTTGTATAATATTTATATACTATGCATCTAACAATCATTTGTATACATTAACTGAATACTGTTATTAATTATTTCGAATTCATTTTTTAAATATTTTTTAAATATGTTAAATTAACTAAATTTAGGACATTTTTAATTGGACTTTGTTTTCATGTTGGTATTTTTCTTCGCATGCTATGCTTAAATGATGGTAAATTAGTTATTTGGACTAATTATACAAAATATAATGATTATATTATATTTTTAATTTTTTATGATATAAAAAAATTCCAATATTCTTCATTCAAATCATAAAGTAACATTTCTGTAAATGTATAGGATAAACATATGATATTTTTAATCATTGCATAATAATTAGGTTCAATAAAAATAAACCATGATCCAATTTTTGCAAGAAGAATTTGTAAAAATGTAAAATAAAAATCTGGACTCTATTAACAATAATTGAATTCTTGATTTGTGACAAATACAAACCTAAACAAATTGAATTATCAATTATAATAAATGCATGCACAAATTGAGTTATCAGAAATGCATACTCTCCAGTAGCAGACCTTCATTATACATACAACACACACGCAGTACTAATTAGAATGGCAAGGTAACCTTTTGCGACTCGATAGAAGCTGAGGGAGAGGGTAGCTCCAAGTTTGGAGCAGGAATCAAAAATTCACTTTGCAAAGAAAGAATAAAACGATATTCTAAGACATTAAATAGGTAGGTCCAACTATTCATCTTCATTGCAAACACGGCAGCCTTGGTCATTTTTAGAAGGAAGAATCAGATAACATTATTTCGAACCCACTTGCAAGTTTATCAAAGGAAGAAAATAGAATTTGAAATCATCTAAAACATTCAATAGTTGCAATATGAAGCAGTAAAGGCATAACTATATCAAATGCGTATAAATAATTCTGGATATGATATTAAGATAATTTTATAAAGACTTACTTTTAATATATTCTAACATTAATCCTGAGATTGTCTAAATATTAATTATGTGAATAAAATAAAATAATAATATTTAAAATAACAACAATTTACAAAAATTAGAAGGTGCTCTAATTTAGCTAATTGTATATTATGAATAACCTATAATTTGCTTTAAATGGCGAGGAAATGAGTTGATGGTTACATCGAATGTTCTTCCGCTGCAAGTAAGACTCCAGTTTGGCTGATCTGATTATATAATGGGTCATCTGAGTAATCTTAAAATAATTTAATTTTTATTTGTAAATATTTTATTATTCATAAGTAAAATATAAATTTTACTCACAAGTTATTATCAGTTTAGATAAATTTATTAGTAATTTTATAATTTATTATGTATAAAAATTAACAATATAATATAAAAAAACTAAAAGTTACTTTTCTTTAAAAAATATATAATGTTTATTGAATAATTATTTAATATTTGTTACTGATTATTATATTAAAAAAATAGAATACGTACAACTACATTTCAATATATTTAAACCTTCAAACAATATTAAATATAGTTTTGAAACATTATACTTAAATTTATATTAAAAAAGAGATTAGTCATATATGAAATGACAAATTTTATTTTTTGGAAAAGGTCATGTAAAACGGATCAAGGATATATCAAGTAGAATTTATATGATCATATTAATTGAGAAGTATCCGTGTAGTTGAAGAAAAGAATGAAAAGAGAATAAGGACGAAAAGACCGTTTAAAAAAGCTAAATAGAAAACCATGCCAACAAATAATGCTTGTTCACAAGCTTAGCAGCCTTAGCTTAATGGATATTGGATAGATTAATATGTTTAAACATATCCTCTGAATTACGATAAAGACATGGCTAGATTGTGGCCGTTGCTTCAGTTTCAGATTCTGATTCCGGTGGAGAATAGTCTGTAACGCCATAACCATGCATTATTTGCCCCAGGGCATTCACTACCTGTTCACATCATGCAAAACCATAAGTTTAATCATTTACCTAACAACAATTACACGCTAGAAAAAAATTACACTATTTTAATACGTACCGAATAATTATTTACACCATTTTTTATAAACTTGTTTGCGGTTTTACTATCTCATTTAAAATACTACTAATAAATACTCCATCTAAAGTAGTACAGGAGTACATATATACCTGGTCAATCGAGTACCTTGTATAGGGACTTGCGCTGAGACATTTTTCTGTAATCCGAACCATCCAAAAGAGTTGTAGAATATCATGAGAGTCTCCCATTGCACGATCCACTAAATCAGGGTAGTTTTTCCCCCTTAAAAGTGGCCTTGCCTATTTTGCAACATTAAAAGATCGAGAAGGAAAAACACAGAGATGAGATTTTGCATAGGGCTCAAGGGAGACTTCAAAGATTTAGAATAGCATCGTAGTGTAAATTACCCATGCCAATAAGCTTCTCCCATTGGTATCATTTAAAGTAGGAAAACCAGTAATTAGCTGTAAAAGAACTACGCCAAAAGAATAAACATCCGTCTTGCTTGAATGTATCGCAGTCTCTTCATACTCCGGTGCCAAGTAATCAAAAGTCTTTAGCACCCTGGTTTCTGAAGAACGATCCATGTCCCGATATTGGTCTCTTGTGACTCCATAGTTTGTCAGCTGCATTTATAATGTTAGTGAGATCATATCTGGAAGAGTTTTCATTATTGGGTTTTATATAAGAGGGAAAAAAAATAAATTAAAAATTGATCGTACCAAAGGCTCATAGTCATGTGTGAGTAGGATGTTATCTGCTCTCATACTCCCATAAAAACTCTTACTGTGGAGATATTGTAATCCTCTAGCAGATCCTAGTGCTATATTTATCCTTCTTTTCCATGTTAGTCCTATACATTTATCTGCATCACATACAGGTATTAAAAATACTGTGTTACCAGTTTCTTCACCAAACTAAACATAGTTAAATGTACAATATTACAAATATAGTTTATCTTACCTGATAGATGTCTGCTAAGTGAGCCATTGCAGACATACTCACAGACCAGAAACCTTTCTTCAACCCCTTTTGAATATGATCCTATCACACCAACTACATTTTTATGTCTAGCCTTCCCAAGTAACTGAACTCGATTCTTGAATTGCATATCACTGGTGGTTTGCACAATGCGGTGACTAATAACAATCTTTGTTCCATCATTTAAAAGTCCTTTATAGATCAACTTGTGATTGTTTGACAGTAGATTCTGCTCGGAAAATCCAGCTGTAGCAAATTGTAGTTCCTCCAAAGTGAATTCCCTTACATTTTCTTCCGTATGCCTTATGTTCAAGCATACCGAACAGAGAGAATTCTGATGTAATAGTGGTTGCTGTTCCCCTGTTTACAGTGATAACTTTTGGTCATGTTTTTTTCAAATCAATACAAATGTGCGAGTCTTAGGTTGTTGCTACCTACATGTAAATTGGCTTGGTTGGAATAGGGAGGGATGCAATTCTTCAGGTTCTGGTGCTTTCGGCAGTCTGATACATTTAACACCTCCATGCTTCCTCATTCTCATTATACCACATGTAAGATTTTCCATAACATATTTAATCTCTTTCCTTAGCTTCCTATTTTTTACAAGCAACAAAAATACGGATTGCAGTTGAAATTAAATATTAACATTACATAATTTCAACTGTCATAATTAAGGAAGTGGCTTACTCAAGATCCAGTTATCTAAAATAAATAATCTAGTGTATAACAAATTAACAATCACAGGTCCTTTTCCAGTTTTCTGTTGATAAAATCGGTTATTTATAGGTATTAATACAATTCATTTCTATGTAACTTGTTATATCTTACTGCACTATACCTGAACAATTTGTTAAAAAAACTGGTATGCATATTAAGACTAATATATAGCTGTGAGCCTCTGATTATGAATTACCTGTCAAGAATTACACATGTCGCATCAATACTGATGGCCGCTTGTACAGTGACCTCTTTCAGTGAGTGGCCTGGTTCTACCGCTCTGTCTATTTCAATCTAAATTACATGAAAAATCTAATGTTAGCCTATTCAAGTTAAAATTAAGAAACAAGGTAAGATAGCAAATTATCAATAACCTGTTGGTTTTTCATGCGGTTAAGTATGTCTTTCATCTCATTATTGGTTTCGAACTCAGCTAGCTTCTTCCGTATCTCTCTATCAATACTTTCTTGTCTTTTCAAAATTGTTGCGCTGGAGTGTAATCTACTTTTGGATACAGCTGACCAATGCAAGCATTATAAGATTAGAAAAGTAGAATATGTCCTTCCTTAAATCGAAAAGAACTGGACGGACTTAATATAATATACCTAGTAATCCACAGCTTATCAAGGGTGATGTATTATAAGTCCTCCTAAACGGCTGAACGATCCGCAGAATTTTGATCTTGTCGCCAGGTTTAAGAGATAAGCCATGCACTACCCATCTGATTGGATCCACGGAAAGCTCTCTCGATGCATCTTGAATAATCAGCACCCGTTGAGCTCTTGACGACATTTCTCTATCGATTAACACAGAAACCTTTTTTTCGAAACAAAGAATTAGATAAAGCAACGTGTATATAAAAATCAAAATAAAAATCAAAAGGCGGTGATATATAGCTGTTACACAAAATATACTTATAATATGTTAGATGCGTGAGTACGGTGCCATATATACAACTGCACTTATGGTAAGCCACTGGCAAAATGGATTAGTACAAACTTCTTGTTTATTACTAAGCTTATCAAGTTTGTGTACTATGCCCTGTCGGATGTGGACAAATTGTGAATGAAGACAAGTACATTACACAGTTCCACCAATGTTTGATTATATCAAAGTTTAATGTCTTGGTTTGTAACCATCTATCTATGTTCGAATAGCGTAAGGGAGATCTGTCTACCTATGTTTAGTTTATTCTTGACACATGATCATTGACTCGTTTGTGTATAGATAAATTCAAATCCTTTTTTTCTTGAGACTTGAGGGAATTACCTAGTTTTGGGCTATTGTGATAGTGGACAACCGTTGGTTTTGTTTTAACAATGTTTACAAATATAAATATAGCCTAATTTTGTCCAACTTTCTTCCTAGCTGAAATCGCAAAGTATCTCATGATGCTGCTTACTGCACCTAACTGATTTATTTTGGCGGCTTGTTTTTTTTAGAACTATGCTTGTATTCTTTCCAAAGTCACCTTAGAGATAGAGTAATTCCTATAGACAATCTTGTATTTCTATTCCTTGGAATCTTCACATTCGACGTGTTAAAAAAACTGTCTGTTGGAAAGAGGAAAGCTATTTTTGGTTCAGAATCACAAAATAATACAGAAGGAGACGGTATGAGACATGTAAGCAATTAGGTCCAGTTAGGAACCATGGAACCACTAACTGTATTCTGTAATCTGTATATGTAAATATCTAGTGAATGAGCTAGGGCGGGGCTTCTAACAAAAAAAATCAGCTAGGCTTAGTTGTAGTAGTACAATATACTTCTCTAGAATCTCAACTACTCCATACTTGCAAACAATTTTACAAACCTGACCTTTACTTGTTATTTTACGTTGTTAGATTGTTGTTTACTTTTAAGTACTGTAATTGATAGTAGTGCAGTTTATTCTTTGTTCGTTGTTGAACATAACAGAGTTCGACACAAGGTGTTATCTGTACAAGTGGTTATCTTCCTAAAAAAAATATATACCTTCTTCTTATCGGTTAAAATGCAACAAGAACAGATAAAGGGAAGAGCAATAATAAGATTCCATGATATCTTTGAAGCAGTTCGAAAATATGTTTAATAGATTATACATTTTTAATAATCCACGGTCCTGCTAGAGGTGGCCAAACGGGCGAGTCGGCTCGCCCCGACTTGCCCTGACTCGCCAGTTTAGTTCGTCTGGGACGGCTAAAACCGGTCCGGGCCACGAACCGGTACGGCACGGCTTAAGAACCGTGCCGTATACGAGTTAGGCTGCAAAGAACCGTGCCTGGCACGCCCCGGCACGGCAAAACCCGCTACAACCCGTCTGATTCGCACGGCACGGCACGGAAGGAAGACGTCAAAGTTTCAATTTTTAATTTATATTTTAAGTACAGGTTTTAAATATATAGCCTCCATGACACTTTAAACAATCAATTATGATTTTTAAAAAAATTACAATATAATTAAAGACTTTGATACTTAGTTTTTATAACATGTGTGAATATAATTTAAAATATTAAGGATTAACAAATGTTTATTTAATTAAATAAACAATTAAGTAATAAGTTAAAAGATGTTTTATAATTTAAAAAATAGCTTGAAGCCAAAAATTAGTTCAAGTTAATATTATATATATTTTTTGAATAATTTATTTTATTATTAAAATTGTATTTATAATTTTTAAAGTGTATTTACAAAAAAAAATTATAATTTTTTAAACAAAACCGGACAGGAGCGAACCGGCACGGGACGAACCGCATCGGCACGGCACGGCACAGACCAAACCGGCTTTAACGTGTATTTACAAAAAAAACAATATTCTGAACAAAACCGGACCGGACCGGCACGGACCGGCACGGCACGGACCGGTATTCAACGGTCATCTGCTGCAACTTGCTTCAACGGTCGACTGTCAACGGCGAGCTTCAACGGTCGACTGGCAACGACTACACTCCACTCCTATATAAACCCATTAAACTCTCTCCCACTCCACTCCAACTCTCTCTCACTGTCTCTACTCTACTCTCTCAGACTTTCACTGTCTCACTCTCTCTCAGTCTCAGTCTCCATTTTCGGCGAGCTTCAGTCTCCATTTCCGGCGAGCTTCAAATATTTCCGGCGAGCTTAAAAAATAATTAGAAAATGGATCAAGGAAATTCACAAGGTTCTGGCCAAGCAAATTCAATGCCACCACCTACTCCCGTCGAACCCGATAAGCTTTCTAATGTTTTTAATTTTTTAATATTATTTGTAATATTTTAATTATTTAAAAAAATCATTTTTTTTGATTTTTTTAAATATTCGTTTAGTTATGTTTTTAAAATTATTTGAAATATTCGAATTTGAAGTTTTTATAATATGTGTGAATATAATTTAAAATATTAAGGATTAACAAATGTTTATTTAATTAAATAAACAATTAAGTAATAAGTTAAAAGATATTTTATAATTTAAAAAATAGCTTGAAGCCAAAAATTAGTTCAAGTTAATATTATATATATTTTTTGAACAATTTATTTTATTATTAAAATTGTATTGATAAAAAATAATATTATTATTCATATATAATTTTAAATTTTATTTTTATATTTTTTAGTAACTCATAAATTACACATAATAATAAAATCATCCAAACAAGTATTAGTTTAAAATTAAAATTTTCAATTTTTATTTCAAATAATTATAAGTTATTATATTATTTATAATTACAATATTTAAACAAAGAAAATAAGGGATCGAACCGGAACGGCACGGCATGGACCGAACCGGCACGGCACGGAGGCACGACACTACTACACCAGATGAGTCCATTGAGTATCATAATTATATTGTAATTATGATATAATTACAATATATCATAATTGATATATTATGAAAAAATATATTTGATATATTTTTAATAATTTTTTAAACTTTATTTATTTAAACTAATATTTTATATTCTTTTTTGAATAATTAAACTTATAACCTTACAAATTAATATATGTTCTAAGAAATTTTCGGGGTGAGCCGAGTCGAACCTAGGATCGGGTACGATAAAAGATAACTCCTTTACTATTTTAATTATATTAATTAATTTATACAATAAAATTAATTTATATTAATTAAAATTATATATTAGATTATAATATTCATAATATAATATAATTTTGTTTCTTATGTACAAGTGGTTTGTTCCGTTTTTTTTAGAGAGGAGTCCTCTCAAATTATTTGTAAAATATTTTTTAATTAATAAAATTTATAGAGGTACCGCCCTCTTTTATTTCACAAATATTCGTATAATTTTTTAATACTTTAAAATTTTTAAATGGAATTAAAATTTTAAAATTAAATAAATAAATAAACCCGTCTAACCCGCCGAGCCGCACACGAGTCAGCTTTTCTGAGAACCGGCTCGACTCGGCACGGCCCGGACGGATTCACGTGCCGTACACGAGTCAGGAGGTGGCCAAACCGGCACGTGGCCGAACCGGCACGGCTCGTCACGGCCCGCTCGTTTGGCCACCACTAGGTCCTGCATGCTGCATGTGAGTTGTAGGAGCAAATTGAAATAATTACAAGGATGTGATATACAGTATAATCTGTAAAAAGAAACCTCGCTGAATTTTGGTCCGTGTTGCTTGCTATACCGCACCACATAGCATCCCTTCAGAAGAATAGAAAATATCAAGTGGTAATGACTTTTGAAGACTAGCAATGATGTTTTTGAAATTAAGCAGAACTAAATATACCATCAGAAAACATATTTACAGTCGTTATCTGGTTTGGTTTAGTATAGTTTATTGTAAAAAGTAGTAGGTCTAACTTGGAACAGATTTCTTATTTTAAAAAGTTTAAAGGTTATTAATGTCGGAATTGTAATTTCACCAAGAATATCATTGTGGAAAGAGAAATTACTGTTCTCTGCACAACTTAGAAGTATCTAATATTAAAATTTAGAAGAATAACATTCGCAAGGATTCCCTCACTTAAAATGTTGGTTTCGTTTTCTGTTCATGTTAGCAGAGTTCCATAAAAATGAACTTCACTTGTGAATATATCTCTTCGTTAAGTAGTTGATTGCATAAAATAACAGTGCATGACAAGTTTAAATTGTTTGACACGAAAAAAAGAAAAGAACTGAAACACTTGAAGACTACAAACCAAAATGCAACAAAAATACTACTGAAGTTTCTCAAAAAAAACAGACGAAGGTATATAACTTTTAAACTTTACCTCTAGGTTAGCACCTAAGCCGTTAGTAAATTATTTCCTGCTGCTCCACAACCATTATTTTCAGTCTCATTAGAGTGATGCGGGTTCGAGATGTTGACGCGTTAAGTGAAAGCTGCCATTTAGTAGTAACACAAGCAGCTGGACAGCCTGGGGAAAAAACTCACCAGATAAATGCATCACCATATTGAAAAAGAAAGTTAATCAATATCAAAGCACAATAAAGCAGTCGATAATAAAATGCCGGACAGGAACAGAGAACAGCTTTAAAAATGACACTTCGATCACTCCAATGCTGTTCATCACTTGTGATCATGGGTCTAAGGGTAGGCAGATGGCCCATGTTCCCCCGTGGTTCTGGTGCTTGTCAAAGAGCTTTTGATGCGGCGGTGCTATCCTCGTGGCCTTTTCTAGGTGATAAGAGGGGGTTGAAGTATTGTTCGAAGGAAAATTGGGACGTGGAGTGTGGTTACCTAGGAAAAACACCTACACCAGAATCTGGATAAATTTATAACACACTATAAATTAATATTTTTCGTATGATCTTTTAGTCCCAATATAATAGAGATGGTGTCTATTTAAATTCGATAAATTAATAAAAATTGATATGATGGTTGCGAGATTATTAATTTATAGAGTTTTATCTCAGTGTCCTTTAAGGCTTAAATTGAAAACATTGTGGAAATGAAATATAATTAGCAAAAAGAAAAAAAAAACATAGTTAAGTGTAACAGATTACAGGAACAATAAAGCGAACTAAAGAAAAAGAACAGAGACAAGAATAAAAAAAATAAGGTAAAATGTAAAAGAAAAGCTTTAGCAGGTAACTTTATTTTTTTATTGTTGGAGGAATTTATTCTTTGCTTATTGCATTAATGTTGGAATAGTTTAAAGTTTAAACTTATAGAGAAAAGAGGCAAAGAATACGAGAACAAAGCAAAAGGAAAAGAACAAAGCAAATTCCCAGCAAGAAAGAAAGAAAGATGTTAATAAAAATGAAGGAGTTTTAAAGAATTTTTTCTCTTTTTTAATTATATTTATGTAATTAATTTTTAATCTAATATTTCTTAATTCTAAATAATTAGTAAATTATTGTTAAATCAGGGAATCACCCATGAATCTATGTAGGGTGTATGTCTATGAAGCCTGGGAGGTCTTTTCTTTCTAAATTGCAATGCCTTTTGAGTTAAAACACAGTTGGGACTTGACAGAAACCATAAGCCCACATTAGTCTAATAAGTTTATTAACCATTAAAGAAATTACTGCTACTCTGTTACTAACCAAACAATAGAAGAATCACAACTTAAATATGTACGGTGAATGCTGAGCAAACAGAAATGATATTCTATTAAATGACTTACTATTAGTCCATACTCTGTCTTTGCGCACAAACACAATACAATCCACTAATACAAATACACATATGACATAACACACCCTGGAAACAACAAACACAGCAAGGGAAGAATAATAGTTACAACTTACAAATTGAATTATGTAAAGGTTACAAACAATTCAGCAACACCAGTAAATCATTAATAAAACAAAAGGAAGACAAGAAACATGGAAACAGATTACACACACCAGTACTTGTTCTTCACCTCCCATATATCTACATTATTTAGCTGCTATGAACTGCTGCCTGTCGATTACTTGCTTGAACTGCTGCCTGTAGATTACCTGCTTGAACTGCTGCTCGCTGCCTGCTGATTACGTGCAGCAGTACGGTTCTTGCGAAGTTCTTCGTGTTTAATTTGGCCCAACAATTTAACTGCTAATGGCAGACCATCGCACCTCTTCTCAATTTCTGACTTCAGTTTAACTAAATCATCAGTAAACCGAATCCCATCTTTCTCGACAGTGTCTTTAAAGATATTCCAGCAAGTATCCTGGTCCGTGAGAGGCTCAATGCAACGCAAATTCTCTTCCTCTCCAACCATATTTTTCACAACTTGTTCAACTCTGCTAGTCACTAATACTGTACCGCCACACTCCTTTGGCAATCCAGAAGAAAATTTCTCATGAATCTTATTAATATCATTCTCTGCATCAGAATCAGGCATCTCGAACCATTTGTCTGCGTTATGAGTATCATCAAGAACAATGAAGTACCTCTTGCCAGTTAACTGCAAGCGGAGAGCGAAGAGTAGTCCTCTAATACGTAGCTTTTCATCTACCTTTTTGATGATATTGTCATCAATTCCAAGACACCTTAACATTCTCTTGACAACCTCCTTTTTGTTATCCTCATCTTCACCTTTCTGTTGGGACAAACAGACCCAAATTCTTGGAAAGAAGTATTCCATCACTTTAGGCCGCTTGAAAATTGATTGGCAAAGAGTCGTCTTGCCAACTCCAGCCATTCCATGAATCCCAAATGCCTTGAATGCATCAGTATCTTGGCGACGTAGTACAAGAAGCCTCTCCAATGACAATATCCTGTCTTCAAAACCATGAACGTTTTTCGGTTTCACTGGAGTACTCCAACGAAACTCCATTACTTGAGGAGTTGTCTCGATTTGGCTAGCATTGTCAGTTGAACCAGTTTGTGGGATGTGGGAATCGCTGGATTCCTCTGTCTTGTTGATGGATTCTGGCTTAAGATCCTGCTTAATTTTCTTTAAGGTTTTGGAAAGATCTTTGATTGAAGAAACGGAATCGGAGCATGAAAAGGGCTTTTTGGTTATCATTTGCCATTCGGTCAGTACATTGTTGAGGTAGTAGAGTTGTTCCCTCAGCAAAGCTTCCTCGCGTTTAGTAGCATCAGGATTTGAGTCAGTATTAGTACTGGTATCAGTAGTAGCAGCAGAAGTCGGTGTTTTTGACTTGTGATCTGTAGCACCACCGTCTGTAAGGGGAGGAATTTCGGATTCATCTGAATCGTTTGATTGTTTCTGAGCACCGCGAGCAGAAGCAGGGGGAGTGATCGACTTATCACCTGTGACGGCATTTGTGGCAGGAGAAATTTCCGAATCTTTCTGAGCACTGTGAGCGAGAGGAGCACCTTTTTCTTTGTCATCACTAGCATCCAAAGGAGCGGGAGTCTTTGTTATCACCAGCAGGAGCACCTGACTCTTTCTCACTATCTCCAGTTGAAGAAGCGGTTGACTCTTTCTCATCATCCAGGGGAGCGCTCCCTGTGTCTTTCTTACCACCGGTATCTGGTGGAGCGTCTAACTCTTTCTTATCAGCAGTAGCATCCAGCCCTGTGTCTTTGTCTTTGTCATCACCAACAGCAGTGCGTGTATCTTTGTTATCAGGGACTTTGGAGTCTTTGTTAGCACTTGCAGCGCTAGTAGAAGCAGGAATGGTGGAGTCTAGTTTAATTTTGTTTCTTTTCTTTTCGATCAAAACCTTCAACTCAGACAAGTCCTTGTGAAGATTAGGGAGCAAAAATCTGGCAGCGATATTAAAATGAGTAGAATCTTTAGATTCTTCAATGGCATCGTCCAGCTTCTTCAGAATGTACTTTTCTATCTCCTCTCCCATCCTTCCTTGCTTGTAATATATCTCATCTAACTCAACACAGCTTCTCTCCCCCACTATATACACACACACACACACACACACATTAAACACCAGTGAAACTCAAGATTCACTTGTATCCGATGGGCCCGGGTGCCTGCTTACATTTCTTGGCTTTACACAAACAAATATATACCTTCCTTCGTCCTTTGCTTTCCATAAAGAGGCCCACTTTAATCACCATCACTCCATTACTTTATATTTTCCCTTTCCTATTTGATAAATACTTTCATTTTTATTTTCCAAACCATAAATACTTACATTTTAACTTTTCCTAATTAACCTCCCACATTTGTGCAGGTCACAAGTAGTACATTCATATTTCTTTATAAAATTGTATTGTAATAAATATTAAGTAATGTAGTACATTGTATTTTATATATTATTTATTGTGTTTTATAAAGGAATATAAAGCTGTAAATTCAATAATGTAATTTTTACAATATTGAAAGGGTTTTTATTTCTTAGTTTTATTCCATGTGCGAAAATTGAATAACTAATATTTGTGTCTTTCTTTAGTTTTACTCAATGGAATGTCTGATAATTCACAATGTTTCGGATCTTTAACTGTCTAGTTAGACAATGAGATGATTCGCTATAACTTTGAACTCACACTCCGCATGAATGCAAACAGGGGATGATTTCATTTGAAATTAAATCCATATTTGCAAACACAGTCATAAGGAATTTGTATTGCTTCTACCACGTAGTTTAAAACTTTAAATAGGCCGGAAGAGTCCTGCATGCTTCTTAGGTTTATTCGATGTGGGATACTTGATATTTATTGTGTCTTGAAGAATATCAAGTAAGGTGACCATCCACATTGCTAAAAATTGCTCAGAGATCGGACAATTTTACATATACTGTAGTAACAATTCCCAATTTCCTACTACAGGGTTCCCAAAGTGCTGCACTTCACATTCCGGATTTAACTTTCAATTATTGGTCTTTTTAGTATGTGCTCATGTGCACACGCTAACAACTACTTTTTGATGATTTGTCAATTTTTTATTAATGATGATTTTTGTGTATACATGGGACATTATTATTAGTTAAAAAGAAATCAATGAAAATTTATCAACTCATCAAAATATAGTTGTTAGTGTGTGTTCATGAACATACACCAAAAAAACCGTTTAATTATTAATTTGATCACTATTTAGTTTTCCTTTAATTTAAATTAATCACGTACATTAACAAACAACAACGCACGACCAAAAGAATCAAAACATTTAAATATATTTTTCAAGGGATGTTAATAAATGAATATATATAACATGCACCATACATCCATCCATATTATAGTTAAAAGCAAAAAATTACGATACAAGAAGACAAGGGTGACGCCTAATTAAACACCAAAAGCAACCAATGTTTAAGAGTTAAATGGGTCACTTTCAACATCTTAATCTTACAATTATTTCATTCTTGATGTAGTGATACAGAAATGTCCTTAACAAAGTACGCAAGTGGAATTCTACAAATAATAAGGGTACCAGAAGTATGTGCTGGTCTGGGTCATATTTAACTGGACTGTCAGTGTTCATGACATACTCGTTTATATAATCATCATATATGCACCAAAATGACATTAACACATAAAAATACGCACCCAATTAGTCAACAAAGTCGTGTGTCCAAATTCTCTTCATGCGCATACAGTGAGAGAACGAGAGTGTAAGACTACGGTTTCTGTGAATTAACAATGTTGAGACGGTAAATTTTATTAGTGTATCGAGGTTATTAATTAATTGAAATAAAAGATATGTTGTTATTATTATATTGAAATCAAAAATTCATATTTAAAAATGTTAATTTATTATGAATTATTAATTTATCGATTATTAATTAATCGAGATTTTATCCAGTTCAATTACCGTTTTTGCCATAATAGTTGTACGAGAATCTTATATATGTATCCACAATTCCACATGGCCACCTGGGGTATCCACTCCGGTGAACTTAATCTTGTGATTGTGTATATATTTATGCGAATATATTGCATTATTATTATTGAATAATAATATATCTATATATATATTTTTCACTTGGATGACAATAATCGCGAAACAATAAATATGAAAAATGGGTTGAGGCATTTGGATGGTCGAAGTGTAGATATGAAAACGACGTGGGCTTATGATTACAATAAAAACAGCCCATAATACTTGATAATTAATCATAACAACCACGTGGAGTCCAGACAGCATCCACACTAGTTATCCTATGCACCCCGGCTCATTTTACTACTAACCCACACTCTCACTCTCTCTCTCTCTCTCTCTCTCTCTCATTCTCCAATCCCAATCTCAACTCTTGACCTATACTCTCATCTCTCTCCCTTCCTTTCTATGTGTATCTAACTATATATATATATGTGTGTGTGTGTGCACCTGACAGCCTAGCTTCTATTTGATCAAGGTAACATACATATTTGTATGTATATATTTAAGATTAGTCCATATTTAATAGTATTCTTCACATTTTACATTTCATTCTTTTCTTGTTATGTATTTGTGTGATTGTGTTGTATGCATTATGTATTTCTTGCTCTGTATTCAAATTTGAAGATTTCATTGATTTTCTATATGCTTTTGACTTGTACTGTGATCAACTTAATCTTCATCTTTATGAAAATTGAATATTTATCTCAGCTTATGGATTGCTCATTTTTATTATGCTTCTATATTATCTATCAGCTTTGATGTCTGTTTTTGTGTTTCTTAAATTTAAGCACCCTTTATTCCAATGTAGTTGACCCATCTTTTTAAATCAATTTTGGATTATTTCCACACTCAAAACTTATGCAAATTATTTGATTTTCTATGATTTTGAGAGTTGAAGTCATGAGTACTTTGTTGAACTTAAAACTTATGTGATTCGTACATGCCTGTCTGGTTGGAAGGATCGAATGAGGTTGAAATGGAATGGAATATTGCGAAAAATAATCGGAGTTAGAGAAGGATTGTAAGAGGGAATTACCAGTTTTATGCATTAATACTACCCCCCTCCTCTGCGTCTGGGATTCGTTTTATGTATAGAGTATTTGCAGCCTGTATGGCAGACTGGCAATAGCTACGGTATACCTAGTCAGGCAATTGTGACTAAAATATGTTAATTTCTGTACTTTAAAAGCTGACTTTTAGGGTTTCAGAACCTAATACTCCCGCATGTCACATAATTGTTTTACCATTCTGTTGGTTGATGTAATTGCCTGGGCGATGCTTTGGAATGTGATTATACATAGAACTGTTCGTATATTCTTTTCACATATGTGATGCATTGATACTATCCTCCATCCTTTCAAATTAATTCAAAATGTAGATATGCTGTTTCATCCTTGATGACACACTTTGATATGACATAAGTAATTTGTAAACAATTCTTTTGTAGATCAGCTTTGTGATCTCTAGTTGTTAATCCAGTGAATGGTTATCAATCATGTCTAGGTATCATCTATAAGATTTAGGGGTGATAAAGAATTTGAGAGCAATGTCTACTGGTGGAACCACCCATTGGTGTTACTATTGTAGACAACCAGTTACTCTTGGAGAACAAAATGGACTATGTATCAACTGTTGTGGAGGGTTTGTTCAACAGCTAGAGGATTTACCAAGCGTGAATGTTGATGATCACAACCAGCGCCCTGGATTCATGGAAGCTGTCTCAAATTTTTTAAGGCAGCAAGTGGCACAAAGACAAAGGATCAATACTTCTGAGGCTAGAGGGAGATCAGATTCAGGACCTGAAAGTGGAAACTTTTGGGGTCCCTGGCCTATATACAGTGGTGATATGCCAGTTAGGATGCCTAACAATGGTGGCCTTCTTGATCTTTTCAATGAGCTTCTTGGATTCAGGCGAGAAACTGGTGGTGATTATTTTGTAGGACCTGGAGTAGAAGAATTTTTTGAACAATTCCATGTTGAAGATAGACGTGGTCCTCTCCCTGCTTCCAAATCAGCAATTGATGCATTGCCTACAGTTAAGATTTCGAAGAAAGATGTACGCTCTGATTCTCATTGTGCTGTTTGTAAAGAAAAGTTTCAGATAGGGTCTCAAGCTAAGAAGTTGCCTTGTAAGCATATATATCACTCAGATTGCATTGTTCCTTGGCTAGCCCAGCGCAGCTCATGCCCAGTTTGCCGCCAGGATGTGGCACCACAAAAATCAGGCAGTGGCAATAAAAATTCTAACAGAAGAGAGGCAAATGGCACAAACAGGCGAAGGCAGGGTTCATGGTCTTTCTTGTGGCCTTTCCGCTTTTCTCGTTCCAGTTCTTACCATACTGGAACAGCTGGAAGCAGCTCCTCAACAAACTATGGTAACCACCACAGAGAACACTTTGAATGGCCAGTTGAGTAGAAAGGTTGGTCATTATAATTATGGCTTTCCCGCTTTTTTCATTTCCGCCAATGTACTTTCCCCTTTAGTCGAACAAAATAAATTTACTTGGCCGTTGATAACGGGGCCTGCCAAAATTGGTATATGTTTATAAAGCTCAATGAAGTTGCGTTTGCAGGATCCTATTATCCTGTATTTCAATAATATATGAGAGCAGCCTTCCATTTTGTTAGGTTTGACAAAAATTCATAGCTTTTAAACTCTTCGTTCATCTTATCCATAACAGGGATCTACAGTGTCTATCTATTTATCTACACATATATCATGTGTGAGTTCATTTTCTGTGGTCGCTAGGTTGATCAAGTAAACTTATTGTGCATAACCTGTTCCATGGCCTATATAAATATTAATATATGTGCATTATTTACCAGCAACCAAATATATCATATATCCTGCTCCACATCCTATGATTAAGATCTCCACCTATTTTAGTCAATTAAAATATTTAATTTTAGTACCAAAACTGATTTAACTGCAACGAACACCAAGAAACATCCAACATACAATGGAGAAAATGCAAAATTACCATATCTCAAAAGCCCTGACAATTTCATTGCTTACCATCTTTATCATGAGCCAGGACACAAACCATGATTATTATTGAGATAATCACAGAGAACAGTATTGGAGTGAAGCTAGTACTAAAAATCGAAGGATACAGAACTTAAATCCCCTAAAAACATGCATCTAGTTTGTAAGCTCCAAAATCGGAGTATCGCACAGACAATATCCCCACTGGCAGCTTTGAGAGCTTTCGAAGCGTTTGGTCTCTTATAATAAACAAGATTTAAATATTGATATATATATATATATGTATAAATATAATTTTGGTTCGTATTATAATAAATAAAATTTTAATATTATGTGTGTGTATTCATATATAAGTATTAAAAATATGCAAGTATTTTTTGTTATTAAATATTTTATATATGCTAAAACTATATAATATTTTTAATTTAACAGAATTTTGATAAAATTTAATATAGATAAATGAATAATAATATTATAATATCCATGACATTTAATTAATAAGTTGTCATTTTAAATGAATTAAAGAATTTGAGTGTTGATGAAATTGAGAAGTGTTATTAGATTGTAATAAGAACAACTATGTTAAATAAAAATTATATTTTAATAGGATTTTTAGAATAAAAAATTTAGACTATAATTTAAATATAATATAATATTAATAAAATATTGGTTAATCAAAATAATTGGATTAAGATAAAATATAAAATATTTTTTTGTATTAAATTTAACGATTTTTATCTATCTACTTTAGATATAACGGTTAACATTTTTTATATGATTAAAAGATATTAACCACACTGACTACAAAAGATCTCAAGTTCAATTATAATAATATATATAATAGATTTAAAATAATAATATAGGTATTAAAATTTAACATATTTATATATTAATATTATTACAATCCTAAACTTATATAAATATTTTTAAAATTAGTAATATAAATACCAAATTGTAATATATTTTATGAAAACCTTCAATTTATATCAATATTTTTAAAACTATAAATATTAAAATTTTAATATGCTGTTGAGATTTGAATATTAAAATTATGTCAAAATTTTAAAATAATTAATATTAAATTCAAATATATTACATGAATATCGAACAATTAAATATCATAACTTTAAATAGGATCTCTACACATATTTAGTTCATCTCAGATTCTCAGCTAACAAAAACTTAGCCAGGCAACCGGCTCCCTCGTATCAACATGGCCGGCGGGGTTTTCGCGAAATTTTTCGGTAAAAAACCCCAAATTCTTTAATTTACTTTCTTTGTTTTGGTTTATAATCTTTCTTTTTAGGGGAAGGATTTTTATTCATTTGTTTTTTTTTTGGTTTACTTTTTTATATCTAAATCATCGGAGTTTCGATTTTTTTTCAAATTCGATTCAAGCGGAGCTTATTGGATTCGAGAATGGACCGATTATCTCTCGTTGTGGTTTCATTTCTCAGATCTAAGTTTTTATTTGGAATTTCAGTTTGCAATTTCAATTTATTTGTTCTCTTTGGTGAGGGGTTTGTTCTCTCATTTATTGTAAGTGTCTGATTTAGTGATGAAAGTTTGTATTGAATTGTATTTATAATTGATATCTCAAACGGATTGTGACGAAACGGGTATATGTAAATATATCATCTCCATCTTCAACATATCACTTGATTGTCTCCGCATGAACACGGGCAATTTGATCTATTTTATGCGACTCGATCATTTTTGTTGGTGCGTGTGAATTTTAATTATTGAATTAAATCCATTTTCTAAAAAAAAAGGATCTCTATTACACTTATATATAACATATAAATTCTCTCTCTTAATCTTCCATTTCTAAGAAAAAATTTCGGATAGATCTGATGCACAGAATTTGCTAATACAAAACAAAAGGAGGGCCATAATTTTGATCAATTACTATTACTTTCCACGGTATATACTATATAAATGAAAACAACTTTTAAAAAAAAAAATTAAAACAGCATGCGTATTACAAAGAGACGGCAACCAAAGGATTGCAAACTTCAAAAAGGCGTCTAGCCTCAAGTAGACAAGTATCCATCAAGTTACAACTGTTACCGATGTTACAAAATGAACCAAATTGCTGTGACCTGTCACAAATCCCACACTCACCCCGTCTGCTGACCTGGAAGCAATCATTCAGTCCATACTCCCCTTAGAAACTTAACCATTACCCCCACGGCTTCCCCCAACCACCAGGAAAAGCCTCCTTTCCTGGTGAATTCTGAACCCTGGCACCAGGGAAACTGTCAAACACATCATCACTTCGTTTTCCAAAATCTGCATCCTGCCTCTCGTTGCTGGAACCAATTCTTCTGCTGTTATTATTGTGTGAGCCCCGTCCTTGAACCCGACCCCGATCACCAGATGGCCTTGGTAACCCACTGGGATGTCTATCATGACGGCCACTGTGTATGTAATCTCCTCTACCTACATAAACCAAGTTTAATTAAAAATTTAGAATGCCTAGAACTGCTTAAGTCAAGTACACACACCCAACACTTTCAATGTGTAAATAGGTTTCCCAAGAGAGACTACGGGCAGGACTAGAAAAAGTAAATTTAAAGATCAGTCCATTGTTATTGTAAAGTGAGTAAATTACACTGTGATGGCCTGTAAAATTATTCTTTAGCAGTTTGGTGGCTGCCTTATAAAACCAAGTAGGAATCCATGCAGACAGAAAAAGATTGCAGTCAGTTTGATCCAAGTATCCAACTGCTGCTACTGTTAAAAGCTATGGTTGCGACCTCAGCTCCATTAGATTATATGATCCTATCGGCTGCTTATCTCATTTTTCATTTTTATTGGCATTACTCTAGTAAGAGTTCAAAGAAATGGGCTGCAATTTTTAAGCTTTTCATTACCACAGCTATTGAGCCGTTGGCGAAGCCGGCAAAGGGGTATCCCCCCCCCCCACTCACCTCTCTGGGCATTGAGTGTTGTTAAATGGATGTTTTGATGACAAAACAGAGTTGGAAATCTTGCCAGAGTATTTCATTAAATTCAGCAACCAAGGAAATAAGTTACTACAAGATACTCCCATAAGTTGTAATATGTTCTGTACAATGACTTCCCCCAAATGAGACGTAATTTTTGTTTTATTAAATTAAGCGCTTGAAGAAATGAAGGACTTGCCTGTTCTAGCACCCATACTAGAAGTTCTGTCTCGATCCCTGGACTGGCCTCTCCAGTCACCATCATTGCTGTTGGAACCACTCCAGTCACCGGAAGAGCCCCCAGGTGTTGAACTTTGCATTGGAACCATTGCCGCAACTGACCGGATCGATGGAGCCATGTCATGTGGATCATCAATATGTCTCTGGAAGTATGCTACGAGGCGATCAATGTCCTCAAACATTCTTTTTCGGAACTTAAATCCCTTTGGGTACATGCCAATATACTCGTGATGTGGATTTGTACTCCTTATATATGTCAATATAAAGGTTCCTGGATGTTCATGGGATATGCCAAAGCAATAGACTATTCTTGCTGGATAATCAGCTTTCTCAGACCTTAAAAACTCATCAATTTCTGCTTTACTGCCTTTCTTGAACTTGCGGTAGCTTAGCATAGTTTTTAAATGAGCTATTAATGGATCAACATACCGATCCATCACCTGCAATAAAAAAAATATACCACATATGATACAGCAGAACTCTAATTGTTGATTCGCATATGTAAAGATGCCTACAATAAGATAACCAACTAACACCCCTCCCCCCTAAAGAATTGGAGTAAAAACAAAAAGGGACTCTGTTCCATTGCCATATTTGGATTCCGTACATCCTCTTTTCTTGGGTAAAGGTGTAGTTGGTCTAATCTAATAAAACAATAAGGATTATATTCATCAACTGAACTATAAACCATTTGACAAACATAAACATCAGGTTAAAAAGTAACAAAGGAACACGATTTCAATGTATGATTTACATCTCCATCAAGATGATGCAATCAGAAAATAACCAGAATTACAAAATCCTATTTTGATAGTATAGAAGAGAAGGTACCAAACTTAAAAGTTAAGATCCTCTCTTCCCACTTGGTCTAATCTAATAAGACTACAGGGATTACAAGTTCATCAATGCAACTATGAACTATTCAACACAGGTAAACATCACATAAGAAATGAACACAAAAATTTACATCCAACATCTCTATCAAGATGATACAAACAGAATATAAAATCATAAGTGGTTTTTAAGTTTGATTTAAATTTGTTTATCTATTGGAGAGGAAGGGGAGAGGAATAATGAAGGGCGAGAGGGTTTAACTATCAATTGTAAAATTGTACTGCCGTCATCATCTGTGACGTGTAAAGCGAATATAAGTATAAATATGATAAATAAAATAAAAAAGTCAGCAGTTCATCTTCCAATCGAGGATAATAAAAAGAGAATCTTAACCAAGTCAAAAAAGAAGGAAACTTCAAAATCAGATCCTCAAAAAGACACCGACCTCGTCTAAATCTTCAAATGTGTCTTCTCCAATTTTCAAAGTTTTGCCAATACGAAGCATGCTAGTTATGTCCTTGTTATCCTTGCCTCCTTCAACAATGTCCTTGTGAGCATACACCCCGTCATAAATTTTGATTGTCAAAGTCAGATATGAAGGACTGCGAGAACTAGGACGGACAATACTTTCACCAGGATCCTTGTCCGATAGGAACTATGCAACACAGCAATATTAATAATCAGATAAAGCATATAATTAAAGCACTAAGCTGGCATAGAATATGATGTTTACTTGTAGAGTTTTAGAGAAGTGTAGGCCTTTATAAAAAAGGCTGTAACAGTGTTTATTATAAACATATATACTCATTTCAAAATTAAGGGTAGACATATGTTCATCTTTATATCATGCCAAATTCATAGTTACACGATAAAGCTCAACACATCAAGAAGCATGAAAATTATTATTAGAAAAAAATATAACCTCCATTGCTTCGTCAGCCGTAATATTCTGGAAGCGGGGATGAACTATCATCCGTGGCTTAAAATGCTTTTTGGCAAGCTCCTTCTGCTTACGAGCAATATTATCTTGGATACCCACTGACTGGCTACGATCCTCATGATAGTATGGATCCAATTTTCGATGATTCTGATATCTATCACTCCTCATCTCACTCTCTTTACAACTTAGAAAAACCTGGTACCGATTCTTAAGAATTGACCTAATTCTGCAAGTTACAATGTCACCTTCATTCAGCTTCTCGGTCAAATCAGTTACCTCCCTCCAATCATCTGTGTAGTCTTCCTTACTAAGAATACCTGTTAATCCAGAGTCCAGAACACAAACTGCCCTCTGGGGCTGCACCCTGCGGATTGTTGCCTGCACAATTCTTCCTTCTGCTATGGTGTCCTCGGTCTCCCCAGATATCATGTAAAACTCCTCGTCTTGAGTTGGCTCTGCATATTGTTTCCGCCAATCCTGGAAACCTTGAATCAACTCCAACCTGATATTATTGAGGGTTTCTAATTTATTCTCATACTGCTTAGATTTGGCATACTCATGCACCTCAAGTGACTTTAACAGGTTTGGTTTCTCCCTTACGTGTTCTATTGCCATCTCTAGTACATCTTCGTCATCATTTACATCATCATTTACATCTTCTAGGTACACATCTTTAGCCAGTTCTTGTGCAAGACCATATGACTCCGGATGTATTCGTGTATCATCCAGCAAATCAATATACTGACCACTGCTAGCAGCCATCCCACTCCGCCTAACTCGTAAGAAACCAGCTGCATTGACAAAAACCTTTTTCCCAAGGCCATATGCTGTCAACAAGTCTTTCCTTGTAAAGATAGACCCAGCTCTTACTAAGGACTTCATCAGAAACGCTGCTTTTCTAGGTCCAAGCCCAGAAACAAACTGCAAAGAAGAAAACAACCATTCGTGGCTTGCTGCCAAATTTATGTCAAGCCCCACTTGATTAGTCACATCTACCATGACCTGTTCAACCATCGCATATTTATCATCAGGAGTAAGAAAGCCCTCAAAAGGACTAAGCTTCCAAGATAATATTTCTTTCCCTGGTCCACATAATGTAGCAACCATTGCTATCGGATTTTGAAGATAACGCCCAAGAGCCACAGCACGCTTTACAATACCTAAAAGAGAAATTTTCATCATGCATTCCTAAAGGGTCACTTACATTTTGAACCTAAAAGTATCCAAGTTTGTATGCATAAACCCTTCGAAGTACCTTCGTGCCCTAAAATTCGGCATTTATACACCCTTTTTTTTTAATTTTCTTTCAAAATTACCCTTCGCCGTCAAAACACATGACAGTTCAACTCCAGCGTGGGTGTTCAGTCTGGCTGTAGCCCAGCTTTACTACAACACATTTCGTACTTAATTTCTAGGATGTTGTGAAGAGGGGCAGGAGTCTTCTAGGGATTTTTCAATTTAAAAGACATAGGCGACAAATGGGTCAGACACAGACTAGGTTTATATAATTGGGTTTTAATTTAGTCACAGGAATTTTAAAATAAACATATGAGAAAAAGGACCGTGGTGTACCAAAGACAAACTCGTTGCTTTTAGGGTTACTTTATATATGCTTTGAAGGTTTATGTGTACAAGCTCTATGCTTTTAGGGTTACTATAACACATGTTACATGTATATTTATAACCCATGCCTATATTATAAAATCACTTACCTTGCTGTGAAGGAAGCTGGTCTGCCGAAATACGAGAATTCTCATAAAGATGTGGAAGGGTTTCGTCCCCATAAATAATGTTTAAACCATCCATATCATGACGAACATCTCTAGGATTATCTTCTACCATCTTAAAAATGATCTGTGATGATAGCAACAAACAATTAACTAGGATTACAAATGAATCAATTGACAGGAGCTTATGTTTGAAGGTCAGTCTGTGTGAACACTTGTTCATTTATGGGTGCCCACAAGACATCACTAAAGTCAACATCAAACAGAGTGTAAAACAATTTCTACATATGCTATCTTCAGATTGATTCTATCTGAAGGTGATAATGACCAAAACCATCTAAAGAGAGAATACCTCATAAATATCTTCCTTTAACCGTGCACAAGACAAATTTACAGCTCCCAAAACAACCACCTGTGGCTGATGGTCTGTCATGAACTTATAAACCCTTTGCTGATCAGTCTTTTTGCGTTGTTGGTCATCAACACTTTGGCCACGGTTACTGAGCGACCCAGCATACAACACATCCAAGACTTCTCCAGATGAATCCAACATCACAAAAGTGGTTGCAGGCTTTCCAGGGCCCCAACAACAAGCCATAACTCTTGGCGCAGCTTCTTCCTCTGAGCTCGTATCACTTTCCTTCCGCTGATATGGTGCCACTGAGACTTTGTCCCACAACCTTTTTCCATAATCCAGAAGTAACCAACTTTTTGCTCTACTGGTCAACAAAGATCTTGCTTCCTTTTCCATTGAAGGGAAAAGAAAGCCAAAAAATGCATCCTGCAGTATCAACTTCCTCTGCTCATTCCATAACTGAGCGGATTTACTGACTCCATCACTAAGATAGTAGTCATGAGCATCGCCTATTAATTTATTGAGAACAAATTCTGGCAACTTAATTGTTACTTGAATAAGTTTCTCCTCCTCTGCTTTCTGAATAAGAAGCCACTGTGCATCCTCAAAGCTAGTTAAGGGTTTTTCGCGTAACCATTTTATGCCAGCATATTGATGGAAAGTATCGATAGCCACATTCCCATCTGCCGTAGGACAAGTTGATACTTTAGCATTATCCATAAAGATGCTACGTACATGTTTCCTAACACATGGTTCACAGCTAATCTCAACTGCTGCCTGGAACGGACAAAGATTTGTTAAATTAATTTATGCTAATAAAAACAAATGATATGTCATGATACTCTTACTTCACACGTATATATAGGGTTGCACTCCATAAAAACACCCTTATATCAAGAACACGTAAGAACACCATCAAACGCTCCATTGTTTTATGAGAAATGGACTACTAAGATTAGAATCATAAAATTGAACCGCAATAAAGCCTAACATATTGAATCTAACGTGAAATCTTATTTAAATTTTAAAAATCAAATTTAAATAGAATCTTATATACATTTTGTAAAAATGAAATTTACATGTAATCATTTTATGATTTTTTGTTAATCTCATGTTAGAATCTATTTTTATTGATAAAAAAGCATCATAGATGTTAAAATTAGAATCTAAATAAATTTTTATATAAGATTCTATAGTGTTATTTCTTGTTTTTTATATAAGGGTGTTCTTTATGGAGCAATGGTCTATATATATGTGTGTGTGTGTGTCTGTATTTATATAAGGTTCAATTCAATGGAGTGATCTTAAATGGAGGACTAATTGGAGACCTATATGTCCGCATTATGTTCTGCAATAATTTTGTAATATATTATAAACAAAATATGATGCAGGACATATAGCTCTCTCATTAGTACTCCACGTAAATTTTGCCTATATATATATAATATACTCACCATGTGCCTAGCACCTCTAAGTACATTTTGTGGTGTTTCAAACATCGCACATGTAAAATTCGAAGCCATCTCCTCTGGAGTTTCCTTAGCATCCTCCAGTTCATCCATTCTCTGGCAAAAAAAATCAAAAATGTCATTAGTAATCAAGTTCATCAGGTGAAAGTATATGAACAGACCTACCATTTTCTCAAGAGATATCTGCAGTCCAAATTGCTCAGAGCTATAGCCAAACTTGCTAGCAACCTCCCATAACCCCGCCTTACTGCAACTAGTATAAAGCGATTTTCGTTTCGGCCTCTTATATTTCCCTTCATCTACGCCAACTTCCCCCGGAGGAAAGTGCAGGTTGAACTTCGAGTCAACATCATCAACCTCTCGATCTGACTCGGCTGCCTTCAGTGATTTGCTAATCGATTCAAACAGCTGTTTGTTCAAATTTAGCCTAGTTTCATCATATATGCTGCGGGACTCCTCTTCATATCGCTTGTTATAGTATAACTGTAGAGCATTCTTTCGTTTTTGGATAAGTAACCACTTCCTGTCCAAGTCTACTATAGCCCAAAGTAACTGCAATAAGACCAACATGCAATCAATCATTTAGTTAAATGTAGAATTCAGCCACTATAGATCACGGCAATGAATCTTCGATCAATCTATGTTACCTTGTGCCACCTTATAACTGGCTTCTGGTCTGACTTGTTCACAGTATTTTCAGTGTCATGCTGATCTAAATCCTTAAATAGACTTAGGCACTCTTCTTTCCGATACATAGCAATATAAGGGACCTGTATCATGAAAATGTGAAATATCAAAAAAGTCATCTAGTAATAAATATGCATAATCCCCAATAAGCATTACTTACATCCAATTTCTGCACATGCATGAATTCCAAAAATCTCATTATGTCTTCTTTAATTATTGAAAGTTCATGACCACCTTCTTCAGTAGTCCATATATTTCTCCCAAATAAATAAATCATGTTTGTGGCAAGCTGATGACAAATCCATAAACTTTCATCATCTATACTTGATTCATCTATAGGTGGAGGCCCAGTGCTTTTTTCAGATATCTGCAAATTAGAAAACAAGAAACTGTAATCAAATAACACGACATGCATACAAAAAAAATCAAGTATGGGTATAAGTTGAATAAACATACTTACCTGCATTCTTTCTGGGATATCTGCTTCCCGAACCTCATCATCCTGCTCTGTCATATACTTTTCAGAAAGAATAATCGGTTCAAATTGACTGTCGATTCTTCGTTCCTTCCATTCACCAGTTTCATCATTAGATCTGCTATTCAACTTAGCTAGTCCCACCTTCCGGAGCTTTAAAAGCTCCTCAACATCGCCAAAGATGTCATGAGCTTCCTGCAGGGCTGATGATGAAACTCCTGGTGCCTGTCTAGATTTTTTCATTTTTACCTTCCTCCTCCTGCATGATGATGGATCAGTATACAAGTCAAAAAAATTATCAAAAACAAGACAAAGTCCGGTCCGTCAAACTATACCTTATTGGAATTCCATCTTCATCGACTTCCTCTTCATCAACTATGAAGTCAGCCATCTCATCCTCGGGTTCAAAATCTTCCTCTTCGTCTGGTTGCTCCTCTTCTGCGATGTCTTCAAGCTGTGGTCCTACAATATGGTTGATATTTTTCATTGAAGTGGTAAAATACATTACGGTCATTTATCATCAAAATCCATATCAAATAATGTTACTTACCCTCCTCATCACCAAATAAAGTACGCTTGAGCTTCTCCTCAGCGGTTCGTCCTACCTTCCCACTACTATGAAAATCATCATCATCAGAAAATCCAGAATGCTCGTCCTCCACATCCTTCCTAGCTTTTTTCAGACGTTTAAATTTTTTGCTTTCCTGTAAATAAAACCTTGGCATATTAATTAACAGAAGGTGTAACATTGCAAGCACTTCAGTGCAAACTAAAAATAATAACACAACGCCCTTAAACTTACAGTTGGGCGATGAACTGTGATGTTGTTATCCTGTAGGAGCTCATAGTCATCTTCATCAAGTTGATAATTTTTCTCCGATTCCCTAATTAGATTGCAGAAATTAAACATGAATATATATTAATTAGAACCATACAAAGCATGTTGAAAGCGGGCAAAAGAACACTCACCGTTTCTTCCTTTTCTTCTTCTTCTGCCTTTCTTCGTCGCTTTCCACCAGACCATCGTCCTCGCCGTCCTGCTGTTCTTCTTCATCAACATCGTCTACAATAAACCCATCTTTCTCGTACTCATCTTCTCCTTCTTCTGCTCAAGATCATTGGTAAGGCGCAAACCATAAGCTAAATATAACTCAATACTGAACAAAAATTCGAATCAATCTCGGAATATTCTTTATGTCTGTATAGCAATACGCTTAAGTAGTCGTTTTCTGGTTTACCTCAATCACATAAGTAATTACCAAACAAGTAAATATTATAACATATTATTAGAAAATAAAGACTGGCATTACAGACATTCATATCATGAATTGCAAACTGAGTCCACGGAAAAATTTAAGCTAGGGAAAAAATTAATGTCTATTTTTTGTTTGTTGCTATTTCGGCTAATAAGATCCAAATTTCAAGCTATACGGCGGGTATGATCTCCATTCAATTACCCAAATCCGGAAGAAACACATTCATATAACATACCAAAGCAGCTTCAAAAAGAAATCACTAACAGCAACAACATAAGTAGACACTGACATAAAACATCGAAATATATATAATATAATGAAGATAAAAGATTATATCGAAAAGCTAAGAAAACCTAGAAATTCACCTTCGAGACTATGAAAACATGACAATTACAATGAAAAGGGGAAGGCAATTATTAAAATCATAAAATAACAAAGCGAATATAAATAATACCATCTTCCTCGTCTTCATCATCATCGTCGCGATCTTCTCTCTGATCAACTTCCTCTTCTCTCTCCTCCTCCTCCTCTTCTTCTTCTTCTTCCAATTCCACCTCCTCTGTATAAAAATTTCACAATCGTTATCGCAACAATTACATATAATTGTCACACATGTTGTGTGTGTGTGTGTGTGTGTGTGTTGAATTTTCACCTTCGTCGTCTGAAACTACGGCCATTCCTCTTGAGAAGGAATTGAAACCCTAGAAATTGTAATTCTACAAAACCCTAGAAAGCTCACAGCGAGTTTCAGAATATTTGGATTAATCTCGATTGAGAAGAGTAGGGCTCGTTTATTTTATTTGTGGCTTAATTGGGAAAAAATAACCGAAGGCCTGGTTTTCTTGTTACCCTCGCTCGCAAGACCCTAGGAGCGTGCCAATCACTAGTGTATTGTTTTTGTTAAATTTGAGAATCATTTCTTAAATTTGAACTACTAGTGTATTATTTTTGGATGATTTCAAATTTGAAGAGCAATTAAAACAAATATTTTTGTTTGTTAGATAGATAGAAATTTTCAAATGATAATAATTAATTTGAGTGTTTGAGAATTGAACTAATTTACTTAAATAATATTAAATATTTATTTTAATATAATATATGTTATGATGTAAATTATAGATATATTTATAATATTTTTTAGGTTTATGAATGAAATATATAAATAAGCAAAAACGTTAAAAAAACACTTAAAATCTATAATATTATTAGTTTCAAAAGTCAGATTTTACCATATTAAATAATATACAATAATATGTTAATAATAGTTACTAAAAAAATATATTCGTAAGAGCTAAATAAAAATATAAAGAAACTCTCATCAATATCATGGTAAAATTGATTTTTGTTAATGATACCTCAAAAAATTTTGTGTTTTCATAATATTCGTCTAAAAAAACGTATAATAAATTATAATTTATAAATTTGAGATTATCATAAATACAAGTAAAAAAATATAATAATGTCGAAAATATACCATGAATAACAATTTATATATTTGAGGGTACCATAAACACTAAAAAATAATAATTATACACTTTGACAAAAATCAATTTCACGGTACCGAATTTATCCACTAATTCATTGTTTTAAATTTCTGAAAATAAACTCATTTTAATATGTATAATATTTACTTTGTTGATGAAGATATTTGATAATAAAAAAAAATTGAGATTCTTTGCCGGAAAAATATCTAGCGAGACTGAAATATCACCGGAGTGTTGTGATTTGTATGAAATTGGGGGATGAGATTGCTAGATTTCAGAATAATTAGAGTTTTGTTCTCGAACAACATTGAACTCTAATAATTCCGACCCCTAAAAATGTGCATACGTACATCTATTAATAAAAAAAATAAAGGATCATGTCCACATAATTCTTGGCAAAAATAGAGGCTCGTTAAAAGAAAGGAGCCCTAATTTGAATCAAATTAGGTAACGACAAGAGAAATCTACTTGGAAGAGGTCTCTACACCAGAGTTTGTTTGGATAGGTCAAAATCCGGTATAAGATTTAAAAACTTCATGGATCTGACGTTGATCCGGAAACCGTGGGCTGTAGCCGGTCCACTACAACTATTTGCAAGGTACCTTGAGGCCATCACTAGATTCACTGCAAATGTAGGACACATCCTAAGCTCCCAGACGAGGGTAACCCGCCTGAATACATGAAAAAGATCTTCTAAAATAATGTTAGTAGCACACCATAACCCCTACTACGGCAACCCGAGAAATACGGAGTTATGGTCTTCAATTAGCATTGACGGGTATGGACATTAATATGCACAGGGTGGAGAGACATTTAAAGAATTAAGATAGATGCTTGCAACCACCTCGGCCGGATCTCCCTTGAAAATGGGCACGCCCTCTATTAAAGTCATCCAGGCGCGTCTAATGTGCCTCATCGAAGATGGAATACAACACAAAATTTAAGGGGGTTATATTTGTATTAAGACTTTTAATAAATTTTATTAAGTTAATGACCTTCGGGGATCTCATGGACTTCTTTAACAACTTCTATAGAGTTATTGAAATTCTAGTAACTTATAGATACTTCTATGGTTCTATTAGAATGACTTCCACAGAATCTTAGAGACAAGTCATATTTTTATTAATTTTGAGTATATTAAATTGGTTAAAGACAACGACTAAAATGAATATTTAATACAGTCACACAAGTCTATTACGTAATAAGTAGACGTTAAATATAGATTTTTTTTATACAAAAGGATGATTTCTTTATTATAATTTTTTGAAAGACAAATGGACGAAATGGGGTCATCGGTTCATAGAGTGGTATCGGGTTGAAATCAGGTATCGGGTTGGGTTCATAGAGTGGTATCGGGTTGAAATCAGGGGTCGGGTTAAGGTAGTATGTGTATGAAGTATCATTCTTATATTATGTGTTTGGTTAAATGGTGGAATGAATTTGTTAATTTAATATAAATAAAAAATATATGTAAATAATATGAAAAACAAATGACAATTATTTATTAGATATCAAACATCATTATAAATTTTTTATTTTAAAAATTGACATGCAATTTTATAAACAAATATAATAATAATAATTTTTTGATTTGATTCTTCATATCCCATCTCATACTCACCTCCCCTAAGGTATCAAGGTATCAGAAACACATACCTTTGAGGCATGAGTTTTAAAATCAAAAAAATTCAACCAAACACTAAGTTTGGGATTGACAAAACTCATACTCGATACTTAGAATTCACGAACCAAGGTCTTTAAATCTCTTGATATACCACCCCCTTAATGTAAGAAAAACAGTAGTACAATTTGAGCTTGTGAAATAATGTGAGCACAGCTCCAGGTCTGTAGCTGCAATTTTTAGAACACAAAAAAATTGCACTCCTAAATAATCGCATACTACTTATGCAAGTCTACAATTTGGCATAAATAATCACGAACTAGTTATGCAAGTCTCCCAGGTTCCCAAATTTGGGCCCAATGATTTTCCCAATCTTCCCTCTGCAAACTCAGTAAAAACTGCACGTGCTGAAGCATCCCAGTTTCTAACCATCTCTTCCAGCGAAATTGGGTGTGAAAGTGTTCGGATTGACTGATTAAGTTTCCAAACTAGCTTCTCTGACATGTCTCTGAAGACTTCACTGCATTACAAACACAAGCTGTCTCAGGACAACTGAAAGGCCAAGCCAGATGAAAATGCTTACTGTTTCAGTTTAACTATCAGGCTAAAATCTGAAAGGTTATCATCTGCATTCATCCTTAAGGCACATTTTTGTTTAAATGTAATGGTTTTCTGATTGAAATGATTTCAAATCCTTATATGTTTCACCTATAAAGCAGATAGCAGTATTACATCTTGCACAAAAGAAGAGAAAAGAGTTGCACTAATATTAGGTGTGGCTGAGCTACTGCATTCGTGTATATTCAAAATGTTTTGGGCAGTTCATTATCAAAAGGCAAAAAATTTAGAAAACTTTATGAATTTTATAATTTCTAACCTCCACCGGCCAGGCAATGTGTCTAATAACATAGGTGAAGAATGAGGATAATCAGCAGGAACAAGCCATCGCACGATGAAGTCTGGCAACTGAGATACATGCACAACAATTGAATAGATGGTAAAAAAAAGTTATAAATTTCCAGAACCAGCAAACTTATAAATCTTACCATTTGTGAGGGCGCGTATTGCATTCTTAAGCATTCTGCAAGAGTGCCCAGAGCATTGTATGAACACTTGATAATTGTTCCATCACTAACTCCAGCTCTAGCAACATCTTCAGGCAACTGTAAGTCCACATCTAACGAGGTTTCAATTAGCTGCAGGTTTATTGCTCTGATCTCCCCAAATATATCTATATTTTGCTGCATAAAAAGGAGATGAACACCTCTTCTATAAATAAATAAATAATCAAAACCCAGCATAGCACAAGGAAAATGGCAATGTCACTAAACAATACAACTAATAATTAATAAGAAGGAAGTAACAAAAGCACTAATCTTTCGAAACCTGTTGACAAAGATGAGAGAAACTATGCATGCTCAACTGAAATGGTAGCAAATATACCATGAATACCATATACTATTTCTTCGCCAAACTTTTAGAAATAGAGATAGATCAGAATATGATAGGACTTAAAACATAAAAGAGCTGGATATAGTGGACATCAGTGTTTAGTTTGTATAATCATGGCCGAGAGTGACCACTATTCGAATAGTATCACACTGATACCTGTTGATCAAATAGCTATTCTGATGCATTTAGGTTCATTCTGTTCTTCTAATTTCGACCATGAAGGTTATACCATGATTTGTGGACCTCTTGACCAAAAAATTTATCATTATATGCTTGTACAAGTAAATATGCGTACTTAGCAAAACAAATAATTATGTATGCATCTCCAACATGAATGTCAGATCCATATTTGTGAGTTGTGACAATGTTAAGACAAGCTCCAAGGCTCACACTCAAGTAATAGCTGATATGACACTTGCTTTGGCATCCATGAGGCAATTCACCAATTGTTTGCCCCTTGATGTCTAGATCTTTAGGCAATGCCTAAAAAACAGTAAGATATTGCCATACCTCCTGCCGTATAATGCCTCAATGCAGGTCCTTCCTCCATTCAGAAAAGGACACATAAAGCAAGCAATTTGATAAAGTTTACTAAAATTTTGTAGAGACATCAGACCCATTATAAACACATACATCCGTGTACGCATATGCATCTATATATATATATTACCTCAATCTTTTGCTTCTTAATCCCATAAGTAGCAGTTGAAATCACATCAGCTTCCTCGTTGCACCCCCTTCTAGTAAATGAACCTCTGCTAAAACTTGATATAGAATTAAAGGGCGTTGCACTTATTTGGCGATTCACTTTATCATGTGAAGAGCTTCCACTTGAATTGGCATTTATTTCTAGTATCGAATATCCTGATACAGTGGAAGTTGTGGGTGTAGCAATGTTATCGACCAAATTAATGACTGCATTGAAGTCTTGTAATGAGGCACATAATGCCTCGGAAGACATTGATTTTACCTGAAATGAAATGCATATCAGAAGTGACAATATAATAATTAATGCATAAATTGTTATTGTGCAGATTGCGATAACAATAAATATAGTATGGTATGTATTCGCTAATTCTAGACTTATCTCACGGAAAGCTGCAATTCATATGTAATTTAAAAGAAAGCATAGGTGCGTGAAATAGTCTCCAAAATGATACTACTTGAAAGAATTAAATGTGGCATCCGAGTCATATATACTCCTCTGTTTTAATTAATTGTTCGTTTGACTTTAGTACATGTTGTTAAGGTGTATAAAAGATATATCCGTTGCGTGATTTTTATTTTAGAATGAAATTTCAAAATATGCATGACTATATTTTCTATAAACCATAAAGTACGTGCAGATAGGTTTAATGACGCTTGTTTAAAATTAGAGGAAGTATATGTGTGTGCACAGATGTTCATGTGTGTGCCTGGTGCATGTGCAATTATTTTTGCAAAGTATATTCCACAAACCACTTTAATCAAGCGCGTAATAGGTTGCGGTTGTAGGCTAATTTCTGGAGTACCGAACTCTATCGACAAAGGAGATGCTGATGTCTCTGTGAAGCTTCCAGCAGGGGTATAGTTCCTGTTTGCTGTTTGAGACTGTTTGACTGGTATAAGGGGTCTTTGAAGGTGTACTGTATTTTCAGTGCAAAAAGATTGTTTCTCGTGATCAGTAGCTGGTAAGGAAGATGTCAATGACTGAGGGGAATATCCTGCAGGTTGGATGCTTAACTTGGGCTGCTGAAGACTGAATTCCTTTTGCACCGCCATCTGTTGCATTTTCTTCTCAATCCGTGACTTCTGTTCTGGTTGACTCATTTTATGCATTATCTGGTTTTTCGCTTTTTGTTTGACATCATGAGAAGAATTAACAGAACTTGTAAGAAGGCTGCTCATGGTGGGGACTAACGAATTGACAATGGTACTTGGCAGTGGGTTCTGTTGCAAATTCATATTCTGTTTGTGTAGAGATTCCCCTAAACCATGGTGCAATAGACTCTGACTTCCTTGCTCTAAACCAAACTGACATTCTACATTGGATGAAGCCACCATGTTTGTCTGTATTGCATGATTAGTAGGAGACTGCTGCTTTAAGCTTTTAGGACTGCTCTGGAATGAACACGAAGCATACCCCACTAAAGAGTCATCGCAGAGTGAACTTACCAAATTTTCTTGTGATAGTGAAACGCCCTGCTGTATTGATGATTGTGGTGAACATGCATGTTGATATGTCAAGCCTTGATCCACCTGCTTAGATATTATCTCCATGTTCCTATTTCTCTGCAACTGCGATGCAGAATGATTGACAGGAGGATGATGTTGTTCATGATGGCTGATAGCACCAAGTTTCTTGACCCTGATTGTATCAAGATGCCACTTGACCGCATTCAATCGCTCCATAAATTTATCCTTGGAGTAACGAGCTAAGTCCTCTTTCCGGAAGGACAGAACCTTTATAATCATTCTTGCAACATTTATTTTTTTATGGTATCTTGTTAAAGATGTTGCGCCAAGGGGCTGCAGACAAAATAATATGAACGAAGAATAAGATAATGGTGAAATGATTTCAGAATCAGACAAGCTGCTGTCAGTTTATTATATAAGGGTGTATTCTAATGAAAGGAGTTGTATAAGAGTTTATTTTATTTTATTTTAAATATCTAAAAGAGTTTGTATAAGGATATATTATAATTAAAATTTAATATAAAATTGTGTTTGGAATTGAGTAGAAGACAAATATTATGACCAGACGACCGACCAAACATTTGCATGTTCGATTTTAATAATATAGTATAGATAAGTTTTTGCTAACTGTTGTCAGATAATTGATGTGCTACAATTAAACGAGAATATTAATGGCTACGGACAAGGTCAGAGTAACTGATGTAGCTTAAAATTTAATTACCTCAGGGCATGGATCTTTGAGCATCTTATATATTGTTTCTACTTCTGATGAGTAGCTCTCCCGCAGCATCTGAATCTAAAAAACAAGTAAACAGTATTTCTGAGAGATTTGCAATAAAGACAAAAACTAAATACTATTATCATATAATCTATTAGGATGATAACTACAATAATAGAATCGACGGTTTAAATACAAAAATATATAGACAACTTTCATTAAGAGAAGTTCTTAGAAATATTATCATTTTGTTGGGGAACATAGTACTAGAACTTTTCCAACAGTTATTAACGTGAACAAAGGTGTCATATTAACCACCAATAAAAACCCAACATTCTCACCCCATAGCCCAGATCTGAGTTTCTGTCACGTGTCAACCCACAATAAAAACCCAACATCCTCACCCGTCACCCCATAGCCCACACCGCTAGCAACTTAAAAAAAAAAAACTGACCCAGCAAAATACCACAAGTCACGATGCAGGTTCATGTCGAATATGGGATCATATATTGATTTCGAATCCAAAATAAGCCTAACACAACTTCTATTATTTACAAGGACTACAATCCACTATGACCCCACCCCACAATTTATTTAGATTTTTTGAGAGTGATCCGTTGTGATACTTAGGCTTATAATTACTAGTAAGTATTCAAGAGTGTACACCCGTTGGTTACATAAAGGTAAAGTTCGATAACATAAATAAATGAACGAAAATTTTCCAAAATGGATACAAAGAATTGGCGAATAACACATCATTTATTGCAAAGAAATATAATAGAATAACACATTGTATGAATGATGTTGAGTACTCTAATTTACTACTATTTGAAAGGTTGTTTCGTGGCACATTATCACAAAGTTGTTTCTTTATACATCCATACAAATTCTTAAATCAAGTACGTCTCCCCCTTGATTCAAAGATTCAGACAGACATTATGTGATGTTTATACTCAGAATTACCTGCATGTAGGTATTACTTAACCAATCATCCACGTAAGGTTGTTGACTGGGGAGTGTAGAGTCCAATGGTGCTACAAAGAAAGAATCAGATACTGATGAGTCTGGTTAATAAATAACTTGAACATATACAAACTATCAGAAAAGTGTATTGAATACGGCAATAAGCACTTATTAATGAGTCTACATACAAAATATTTTGAACTAATACAAACTACAAAAGCCAGAAAAAACAAATAATAATTGCATAAACACTGAGGATTCTAAGTAACATATAAAGTTCATCCATGTAGTGCAAAACTATATTGAGTATGTTCAGATTCCTCTTGTTTCTCGAAGCATCTTCAAATTTAATGGCATGTTGTCCTTCATTTGACTAATAAGAGTGACATGTTTGAATAATACCAAGTATTAGCAAGTATGAATCCCCAATTGCAAAACTTATATTAACACAAGTGACACATTTTCAGAACATCAGAAATACTCGTATGGGAAACATTCTTAATAACATTAGTAGGCCTCATTAATATTTTAAGGATTGTGGCAAGATATCCAGTGTCTTAAGTCATCGAGGAAAACCTTCCTTTACAGCATCAGCCTGCAGAGATGATGTAACATCAGGTGAGCGAGCAACGTGCAACGGATGATGATGTAGTTTAATAATTCTCTTCTGTTCTTGTGGACTGTAACAACTACTCGGTAATACCCCTTGGTGTGGAGCTGAATTATTATGTTTATTTAGAGCCAATGATTCCTTCTCAGGGCCATTCAGTTGTATACGATACTCATCTAGCATATTTTTATGCAGTGGCTTTTGCAATTGCTGATGCATACTTGATTCATTTAGCTGGTGCACCATTGGTATTTCCTGCTGAAATGTTGCAGACATTGACAACAGAGAGTATCAAGGCCGATCAGCTGGATGTAGGTGGTGTAACATATGAAGTATCTAATTAAATAAAATTAAGATTTGAGCATGTAACCTGCAAGACTTTTTGTTTTAGGTTCTGCAAGAACTCATTCAGTTGGCATGGATGGGAAACCTGTCGTAGAGGCAAACTTATTGAACGAACACTCCTGCGTGTTCACGTAACTTTCGGATAAAATATCCTGTCCAACTGCAAAGCACAAAAGTATTGTGAATATAGGAAACTAGGGTGTATGCAGGAGGAAAAAGCAACTGCTTCTGCCTAAGTAGAATGAGGTCATGAGCCAGACCTTGGATGATGATCCTGACCAAGTAGTTTCACATAAGACAATTGTGAATGATAAATGCTCTAGTATAAGTGTACGACACCTTTGTTGTGCTTTAACTTTGCACATCACAAATTTTATTTATAATAAGAGAAACTTTTGAATAGCCAAATCCAAAATAACAAGGGTAAACTTCAAGCCGTCCCTGGTTAATCAAATGTAATAAATTCTTACAAATACATTTAAATTTTGAGTTTAATAAATATGCAATACAATATTCAAAACAAGATAATTGAATCAGTTCACAATTTGTATTTCACGGCATGCATATTGTGTAGATCAAAGGAATCTTCAAGAATCATCATAACTTTATTCTGATAAAGAGCTCTATGAAAATGACCACCATTAGAACTTATTATTTATAATTCATAGAATTGATAAACGTCAAATGTGTGTTTAAGATCTTTTAACTACCACGTAATCACAAACTTATATAAAATCCCAATGGAAATATGTTTAGTTCATAAAAGTTCAAGCAGATGCTAGTAAAACCTTGGACCTCCAAGTCTAATGATATCAGAAATGGAAATAAAATGTAAGAAAACAACGAAGGAAGATTGTTGATGCATGTAAAGTTAAAACTGACGTACCCTTAAGTGTTTTCCTTGCAAGCTCTCAGATCAAACAAAGACCTAATAAATAAGTTATAGCAGTTCAGATTTAACCTAATTCGGATGAAAAGGAAGCACTATTGTGAGAATTCTTCTTCACTGGTGCCACATTCTATTATCCCCAAAAGCATTTTCAATTAATATACACAAAGATATAGTAAAAACATACCAGAGACAATAATATACGACTATGACAAATAAGGAATGTACTTCATAATATTACTATCAATAAATAGATAGCAGATCCCTTCAAGCATTAATATTCATCTTACTCTTTCATACAGTTAGAGGTATGTATTTAATACTAATTTTGCTCAGAGAATAAACCCGACATTGATTATTACATGTACTAATTTAGTGGATTTTACTTTTCACTTCGCAACGATGCAAGTGGTTGCCATTAAAAACTAGTGCTTTTGCGCAGCTGATTCATAGCATACCGAGATATGACAAATTACTTCCAATTTTCGTGATATTAAAAGTTTACTATCTTCTAATTTTCTTGAAAAATTAATAAGAAATATAACGTTCATGGCTTATCTCCACGTTTGAAGTTTTTCATTAGTTAAATAGAGCTAACCCTATAGAACCTCGATCTTTGATATTTCAACTCATGTTAGGTCTGAGATTAAACACTTTCCAGAGCTATAAGAAGAGAATGCTAAAGGTTCATCTCTTGCATTAGGTGTGGACAGTCCTGAAAAAAAGACTATGTGCACCCTTCATAAATAAAACTAATACAAATCCCTTTGCTAATTAAAATTTTCTGACACTAAGGTTTATTTGGAAGGTGGAGCCTTAGAGGCAATATAATTCTCCAAGCATTTGATTACCTAAATACTTTTAAAGCCTTCACGGGTATATACAACATAATTATCGACTAAATAAATTATCTAGTGCTCAAGCAGAAATTTACATTTTACACTATATAGTGGATAGAAGGTACTATGGAGGCCTTAAATTTCAAGTATCACATTGAGCACTGAGCAGTAAGGAACTAGAATTTGAACACACATGAACATAAGTAAAATGAAAAATAATGGTATATGACAGTTCAAAATCAGAGATATTCCAAAACAACTGTGACTACTGAATGAACTTATATTTATATTTAATTAAAAAACGTAAACCAAACCTTCGGAACTCGAAATCAGTCTAGAAAGCCAGAACAATCAGTCTAATCACAACCAAAAAATGGACATGGAACAAATTTGATGTAAACACACACAAACACATATAGTTATAATTAAAAACACAAACACATGTCAGACATAAAGCGGTATCCATTAAGTGAGGGTTACAAAAAATTAGATTATGAATAAGACATGAAACATTAGTAACAATGTAAGTATGTAACATGCACATGCAGAAGTGCACACATATATATAAAAGAATACACGTGTGGAATTACCTAGTTTTAGGAGTAGAGTTAAAATTGGGTGTGAATTCGGACAAGTGAACATAGAAATGCTAAAAGTTACGTAACATTGAAAATTTAAAAAAATTGAAAAAGGTAAAAATAGTGAAAATTACAGACCTGAACTAGTTATTTTCCATAATAGATAGAGGTAGGGCTGCCACTGCTTGTCTGTGTGTATGTATGTAGACGAGGATTTATATATATATATATATATATGTGTGTGTGTGTGTGTGTGTGTGTGTGTGTGTGTCTATATAGAGAGAGATACAGAGTAGAGGAGGTGATGGGAAAAGAAACGCCCGGAGGAGGGTTAAAGTGGGGTTTATTTTTAATTTTCAAATTTGATTTAAGCATCGGATAATTTTTTAGAAAAGTTGATTTTTAATAGAGTATTATCTATCGGTTGAAGATTCTTTCATTACAATGATTTATTAGTTGTGATAAATGCTGAATATCGAAAAGTATAATTTTGGAGTACTTTTTTTGAGTGTCTAGATTCATTACATTAATTTTCCTAACTAAGAGTACCTACAAGAGGTACTAATTTATATAGTAATACTGAAAAATGATAATACTAATAATTTTTGAGTTGAAATTGATAAGAAAATAATTAGAATACACATTTATGAATAGAATATTAAATTTATATAAAATATTCTACTCTTTGTAAATATGTGTTAAATAAATTAAGATCTTTACTCCCAAATATGTACAAAATAAAAATTATTACCAAATATATATCCGAACCATTATAAATTATTATTGATAATTTTTAAAACGGGCAACGCTACCATGATTTTCAAGAAAAAGAGTTATCATAATATATCTGTGGCTTATTTACAAATTAAACCCTGTGTTATTAACAATATACAATTCAAACCCTCTTTTAATATAATTAGTAAATTTAACCCTATGTTTTTTAACTATTTACAATTGAAACCTTTTTTTAAAATAATACTAAAATTTTAAAACAATTAGTAAATTTAACTCTACATTTTTGAACTATATACAATTTAAACCTTTTTTAAAAATATTTAGTAAATTCGAAAATTAAAAAAATGAACTGCAATTCCACGAATTTTTACATGAAATGAAGCCCATAAACAGATAGAACAACACATGCCATTCAATTTAGTTACTCCCTATTAAGAAAACTAACTTCGGAATCATCTTCAAAAGTTGCTTTGATTCTCAGAACGTCTCAAAAACACCAAGAACGTTTGAGAATCAAAGCAACTTTTGAAGGTGATTCTGAACTTAATTTTCTTAATATGAGTAACCAAATTGAATGACATGTGTTGTTCTATCTGTTTATGGGCTTCATTTCATGTAAAAATTCGTGGAATTGCAGTTCGTTTTTTTAATTTTCGAATTTACTAAATATTTTTAAAAAAGGTTTAAATTGTATATAGTTCAAAAATGTAGGGTTAAATTTACTAATTATTTTAAAAAGGTTTCAATTGTATATAGTTCAAAAACACAGGGTTAAATTTACTAAATATATTAAAAGAGGGTTTGAATTGTATATTGATGAAAACACAGGGTTAAATTTACATTTAAGCCTATATCTGTTTGTTTCTTGCATTATTACTCCTACCAGATTTGTAAGAATATAGTTTGCTGTTAGTTAATTAATAACAGCAATATACAGTGAGTACTGGCCATTTGCCAGTATATAAAATAAAATTGTGTTCTAAAAATATATTCAATTTGTAAAATTAGTCTTGTGACTAACATTTTTCTTACTTTTCCTATGTGATTAATAAGATTTAAGAGATAATTGATCAATCATATTGAGTTGATAGAGGGGATTTTTAATTTTGGGAGATGTTTCTATTATAAAATAGACTTGATATAACTATAAAATCACAGAGAACATTTTCAAATCTTCCTAATAGGGAGTTGCTAACGTTATGCTCATTACAGTCTCACGTTATACCTGAGCAGGAGCTGCATATAGTCACAATCATTTATGTCTATTTGATCCACCGGTCTTTGATTGGAGTAGTAGTGGCAGTAGCTACATGGAAATATGGAATTTGCATGTCTTTCTGATCCTAATTCTGAAATGAAGCATGCCGGAACTCTCACATTATCACGTCAAGAGCTTCCAGTTTTAAGCCAAACAATATAATATATTTGATGTTGATGAATATAAAACCTTGGTTTACGATACAATAGTATGCGATATACAGAATGAATATAGTACGTATATGAGCGGACTTGATCTCAGTATCTCACAGCTTGACATCATCTTTAAAAAGATGCCTTTATCTTTGGTGTAGAAAATAGTAACTAGTAAATTCTCTCTGCAGTTGAGACTGGTTGTAGAAATATGACAATAACTGTAATGTTATCTTTGCTGCCACGTTCAGCTGCTTCTGTTGCTAATCTCTTAGAGCACATTCCAGGCTCTTTCACTGTATCCTTTATCAATCCCACTACCTCTGCATTGCTCATAACATCCCAGAGCCCATCACTAGCCATTACCTGAAATTTAAGCATTTTTCAGACAAGCATGATTACCTTTAATCAAGCATTCTGAAGAAAGAAAAAGAAAAACAAGCCCAAGTAACTGAGCATGAAAAAAACATTTCTACTTCAAGTGATCATTCATCTTAATGGTTATAGTAATGAGTGAGCAATAAAAAGCAAGTGACTATAAAGCAAGTCCATTCAAGAATTGGCTATAGTAATGAATGCATCAATTTTAACTAAAGTTTGTTCATGCACTATCAAAGAACAATTAAAATAATAGTCCTTACAAGGTATTCATCCTCCGCAGATAGTAATGTTTCGGTTATCTCAGGTTCTGCAGTTACTGCAGGCTTGAGATCATCATCACCAATTGACCGTGTAACCTGGTAAAAGAGAAATTTTAACAATATAGCATTTAATACTGAATAAGATAATCCCATTACGCACTTTTTGGGCGGTTCACAGTGAAAAATACCTTCACTTACCAAGTTAAGTTTTACGTATACAACAAAGTGTTCATTTTAAAAATTCTTGCTAGTTGTGGCTAGTTTAATCAGTGAGATGGTATATAAAGTGCTGGATTAATATGGAAAAGACATATAGGATGTGATGAGAAGCAAAAATATTTTCTTGATAAATAATTAATATCTTATTAACATCTTGTGGTTATTAGAATGTAGTGCAGAGCAAAAAAAAATATATGTATCATATCGATTTATCCGCATCCTAGACAAAAAAGTCTATCACTCAGCAAGATTATTCCACAACATTTGTTAGCCCTCGCAAACAGACTACTAACTATGAATATCATCTAAGATACACTGAAATTTTACAAAGAAGAAAACCTGGAGAGCAGCTGGACCAACTCTCCATGTATCGACCTGCCATTTGACTTCTCCACCTGAACTGATCACGCGCTCTCTCTCTTCAAGAATACTAGCAACATGATCCTGGCACATTAAACCCTTAATTATTTAGGGAATAACAGCAGAGAAAATCAAGCAACACATTACTCTGGTTGCACTACATTAATCTCAATCACACAAATCCCTACTTAGTACTTACCCTACTCAAAGCATACGAATGGCCAGCTCTACATAATATTGTCCTGCAATCACCAGCATTAGCAACATACAGCTTGTCTCTAACTATAAGGGCAACAACTGCAGTACAGCCAGGATGCCAGTCTTTCTGTCTGAGTTCCTTAGATTTACGCCTAAAGTCCAACTCATTTCTAAATGCTACATCTGCCTCAATAAATGCTTTCACTAGTGCATCGGAAGGACTGCATTCAAGATGTTTCATTGCTATAGATTTAAAATACTTGTAGCAAATACCAGATATTGACATATTTTTGAATACTTGAAAAGAGGACTTCACCAAAGGGAACCTGTTCGTGGAGCCCAAACTTTGCAGCAGTCCTGGTAGTGCTCTAGCTGAAAACTCAGCAGCAGCAGCACCTATAATTTTGCAACTCTAATTATGGGAATTCGTATATATATATGGCATACACCATACGGTAATTATCTAGCAATAGAAACAGCCAAAAGATGAAAATACTAGGTGCATTTTCCTAATAAGAGAATCTTTATGTCAACAGTTTCTACTACAATCTCGCTGCAGGCAGAGAACAAAGGGGCTGCACCAATAATATTTGCATTTTGCAAAGAAGCAGTCTCTTTTGGGAACCAATAGTTCCTTGTAAGATAATATTTTATTTTGATGCAAACAAATTTTAAACAAAAAAATAAATAATAGAAACAGTGGATGTTACTTTCTCGCTAAAATCTACTAGAAAGTAAATGAGAGAAGAGAATGAAAAGTCAAAATTTTTTTGCCATACTCAATTCTTATTGTACTGCAATGGCAGTAGAAAGTGTTTATTTGAAATAGGAAGAATTTCCTAAAAATTAAACCACTAAATAACTATTCAGGAAGACAAGAACACCTTTACACCAAACAATAATCATTCTTTAACAATTAACCATCGCCAATTCCCCTAATAATTTAAGTTGTCTAGGAGGATAAAGAAAAAGTATGAGTTACCTCGATGACCATCAAAGATTCCAAATGTATAAATGTCCTTATTATTGCACAAATAGGGCATAAGGAAGTGTGTATCCTCCATAGTTTCCCTTCTTCCAGTAGTAGCAAAGGATCCCCAGGATAAAATTGGATGGTATAACATAGTATCATTTGGAGAATCTAGCCAAATTCCTTCACAAGAATCTGGGGCAGCAGAAGCACTTCTTGAAAATCGTTCACCCTGAGAAAACCAGTTGATGCTTTCTTGGTATGATCGAAGAATTGTATTTTCCGGGGCTGGAGAAATTAAGGTAGTTTCAGGAGGAATATTTTTATCCTCTCTAACTCTACTGATACTCTTCCCTAAAATAGAATCAAGTATGATAATTATATCATCAAAAGAAGGTCTGTTCTCAGGATTTGTGTCCCAGCATCTTTCTATCAATGACAGTATTCTTTGTGGTGCACCCGACTCCTTTCCTGCAAGAACAGGTCGCAATCCTTCAGATGCCACAGCTGCTGTAAGTTGCTGCTCTGTATAATTCATTTCCAACACAGTGTGGGCCTGCCATCATAAAATCATTATTTGAAACAAGGCACCGGGATCACAGAAAGGCAGTGATCGTGAACGAAAGCCTGAAGAAGTACTATTAATCATACATAGCATTTTGTTATCTTATTCACCATAATTATTTGTAGATACTCAGGAGTAATAAACTTGAGACCAAAAGTTCAAGTTTCAACTGCATAAATAGCAATTACTAAGATACAGACATTATATCTTATAACAAAAAATAGGGGGAAAGGGGGGAGGAATTTGAGACTAACCTGTGTTTCTGCTCGAAGATCAGTGTATGGGACAACACCAGTAAAAAGCTCACTGCAACAAAGTGTAAAATTTCATGTTCATATGGAAGTGAAATTCAAAGGGAAAATGGTTTACTTTAATCTTCTCCAAAATCATAGAAATTTGTAAATTTGTGGGATCCTGTATTCAGGTTGTATTTATCGAGTTACTTAAATTGAATAAAAAATTGTTAAAAGATGAATAAAAACATATATTTGATTCAAGGACATATGGACAAGCATTTGAAAAAAATACTTTTGACTGAAGGTGTTAATATCAGGATTGCAGAAACGCAGGGTGCAGCGTGTGTGTGTAAATTATAGAGAGAGTAATATTGTCAACAATGAATGATGTACCTATGGATTATTATTTACTTTGGCAAAACTGATATGTTTTGTGGCCTGGACAAAGTTTATTTAAGATATACACCAGACTGAGATACAATTGGACAACTGTCTTCTGTTAAGTAAAAGTACTTTCCAACTTTCCCGTAGTTTAACTGGCAGGCAAACAAAAAAACCTTACTAAAAACTCTTACTTGATTGATATTCCAAAACTGTAGACATCTGATTTTTCAGAATGCAACTCCTTCTTCAATATTTCAGGTGCCATGTAAATGAGTGTGCCTACCATGTTTTTTTTATGGAAACCACCAGTTGGTTTGCCAGAAGATCTCCAATTGACACTAGAAACTTGTTTAATATCTCTGACGTACTCCGCCAATCCAAAGTCTGCCAGATGTGAATTAAGGTGTCCGTCAAGCTGCATAGAAGATGTGCAGTTATCAACAAACAATCCATCAAGTACTCAACTCTTGTACACATCCAAACCAAGGAAAACGAGTAGTTGCTATATTTTTAAACAAGAATAAACTTGCACATATGTAGATATGACATTAAAGAACAGGTAGTTACTAGAATATTTGCCGGTTTCACGTCTCTATGTACAATACCATGATCATGTAGATACTTCAGAGCATGTGCTGTAAAAAATGGAAATCATAAGCTTTGTGAATAAACATACTGGGTAAAAGTCTGTATAGTTGGTGAATCCAAAATTGGTACAAAGGAAAAACTGCATCTAGAATCCAATTACACTGAACTGAAGAACACAAAAAAAACAGTATAACTAATTTATTATCAACACAACAATATTTATATTATTAAATGAAAACAAAAGGCAATAATAGGTAGCTCATGAACTGATTTGCCATTCCTGAATGCTTCTATTTTTCAGCAAGCTCCTCTAGGCTCTGACTAAATAGAGCGGGGATTCAATGAGGGATGTAATTGTCCAGTGCAACTCAACATAACATGTTTCCTTTCCTTTATACCAAAATTGGTCACTACATAGAAGCAATACCAAAGGAGTATAAAGCTGAATCCCACCCCAACAGATATGAAGTAATTTGTGAAAGATAGTCAAATTCTCACTAGATACTGAACACAGATTTGCTACAGCATTAAACAAGTAACCTTTAAGTGCATGAAACAGAAGAAAATGAAGATATAAAATAGGAGCAGACTAACTACATATTTAGCAAGTGGGGCAATTTCCATAAACATATAGCTAAGGAAAGCTTATATTGACCATAATATATCACCAAAAATGGTGTGGAGCCTTTTCAAAAAGCTGAAATTTCAGATGCATTATGGGATTAGAAATTGTCCCTTGTGTTCCTTATGATACCTTAGTTATCCTTCAAAACTTTATTAGTTCAAGTCATACAGCGAAACATGTATTCTAAATTCATGTAGAAAGAAAGTAGATAATCAGAGTTATTCAGGTTACCTATCTGCAATGTGATCAATAATGCCTGATCAATACCGGGACACCATTCATCCACATGTATCTTGTCTGCAAGACTTCCAGATTCGTAGAACTGGAAGAAAAACATGTAATTGGGAGGCTTTCCATTGGCAGCAACTAGCCTAGCTATCCCCGGATGATCCAACTTGCTTCATTTACCACATTATATACAAAATCAAATCAATAACCCAAAATCATTACCACAACAAATATATACATAAAACTCTCCCAAATACATCCCACCCCTCTCTAACCCCCAATTTAAGAATTACCTCGTTTTTAGATAATTCGTAAAAAAATTATTCTCACACACTTCTCTGGAACTTTAAGGGTGAGCATGAAAGACAAGTTTGAAACTTTATGTTCTTTCTGTCACCCACTGCACTTCCATCCATTTAAGTTGTACTTGTAGATACATAACACAATGTTTACATAAAAAACAAAGATGGGGAAGAAGTTTAAAGAAAGACTGACCACAGAAGCTGTAATTCTTTATGAAACTTATCAATGTCTTGAGAAGTAGACAAGATGGGCTTTTTAACAGCAACCCTTTGACCATGTAAAGTAGCTTCATAAACAATACTCTCAGCCCCTGTTACACAAACATTACCCAACAACATGGCAATAAGATATAGTATAAATTTTGTATGTATGATCGTATATATTGAATTGTGTGTGTAGATATGAGGGAGTACGTTACCTCGAGCAATAGGAGCAGAGAGGGAGTAAGAAGAAGATGGAAGATGAAGGGGGATTGTTTGGCTGCGGCAACATCCTCGGAAACATTTGTTCTCTTCCTCCCAACCCATCTTAACTCTCCCACTTTTTTGTCTCTGTCTGTGTGTGTTGTTGGTTGTTCTTAGTTATGTTGTCAATTCTATACCTATTCTTGCAACTAAACGACATCCAGACAAGCAATATACTTGCAACTAAACCAATCGTCATCTTTTTTGACAAAAAATAAAATTAAAAATCGTCATCTTTAAGAAAAAAGGTGAAGAATGAATATATAATTCGATTCTTTTGAAAATAATAAAAAAACACTAACCCCGCAATATTATCTATAACTTAAGAAAAATGTAAACTTTAAAATTTAAGTTATTATCTATTTAGAAAAAATTATTTATTATAATCTTATAAATTATGAGTTATTAAATATAAAAATTATATATATAGCACTTTGATGATGATATTAAATTTTATTGAAAAATAAAAATTTTACTTAAAAAATATCTCCTGCTAATTTTTAATTTAAAAACTATACATTTTAAATAGCTATTTGTAAGAGAAATAATCCTGCATACTTTATCTTCCTCTTTTTTCCTTTTAGTGTTCCTTTTATTGATTTGGTTTTTGTAAAATTATAGTAATATTTTCGAATACAGTACTTAGAAGTTAGAATGTTGGTTGATTACATATGGAGTTATTATGCTGGACAACTTTTTGAAACTTTCTAATAAATAAAGTTATTAGATATAATTCATATAAATTTATTTATTTTATACTTGGGGACATTAGTTTTCGTTCTTAATCAATTTTATTTAAACGAAGTAAATTTTTAGTCAAATTAAATTCAAGAAAGGTAGCCGAACAGGAACCATAAATCTAATAGCTGGACTTGGGCAGTTGGCCATGAACAATTGGATACTCACATCCAACCATCTCAGAAGTGTCATGCAATTGCTGAGGGCCTGAGGCTATCAGGCACCAGCAGCTTGTCATGCAAATGCAAAAGGTTTTGAATTGATTCTTTGCCTATATTCTTGATTTTTGAAAATCAATAGGAGTTCAAAATAAACTTTTCACTAATTTCTAACTAAAAAGAGTTCAAACAAAAAAAATCTCAACTAATTTTTGAAGATCAACCTGGAGTCTAGACTAGCATCTCTAGTTCCAGCTTCTTTGCTGAGTTGTTTAAAATTGACAACCATTATACTTTAAGATGTCAAAGAAAAGAATATTGCTACATATCCAGACCAGATACTGTAAAATTTATTGTCATCAACATCGACTGCATTCTTTCAAGAATTTAAAAGCACCAAGAAACATAATTTATAGATATGAATTGCCTAATCATGGAACACAAAACTTGGTAACTATATGTCCAGAGGCACACGCTTGTACAACTCTGCTGCCAGTCTGGGAGTAGCAATAGCTTGCACTGGTGTTTTCATATAAGTCACCATTCCAGGGTTCTCGCTCATGTCAACTTCCTCTGGCTTAACACCTTCAGGTGGAGTCCAAGTAAAATGGTGCAAAAGATGTCCCAACATAGATGTCACCAAGTTTATAGCAAGCTGAGCGCCAGGACATATTCTCCTTCCAGCACCAAACGGAAGTAGTCGATAATCGTGGCCTTTCATGTCAACATCTTCTTCCAGGAATCTTTCGGGCCAAAATTCGAGAGGGTCTTTCCACAATGCAGGGTCGCGGGCAATGGCCCATACATTAACGTGCACGATGGATCCTTTAGGTATGTCGTAGCCTCCGAGTTTGGTATTGGCACTGGCTTTGTGAGGGAGCATCATAGGGGTAGGAGGGTGCAATCTTAGTGCTTCCTTGGCTACACATTGCAGGTAAGGGAGCTTGGAGAAGTCAGCTTCAGTCATGATCCTGTCCAACCCGATTACCCGGTCCAGCTCCTCTTGGGCCTTCTTTTGTACCCTTGGGTTCTTGACTAGCTCGGCCATAGCCCATTCTGCTGAAATTGAAGTTGTGTCCATTCCTGCAGTGATCATGTCCTGTGTAGCACAAGTTGGTATTAGTTCTAGTGCATTGGCTGCTCGTTTCCCAAGCCCATCAACTTAAGCAATTGGTATAAAATGCTAGTCAATGGGCTGCTTTCTTTTCATAAATTCTATCAATTGACAACAGTTTATGCCAATTAACCCAAATATTTAATGTGTTTAAAAAAAAAGGTAAGGTAGAGACTTGTATAGTATGAAGTAGTTAGTAATTACCCACAGAAGTGTGATGACAGTGTCATCACTAAGATCATACTGTTTTTGAAGAGTAAGCAATGCATCAACAAAATGATCTTTAGCACCACCAGTTTTGTTACGTGCAAGAGTATGTTCTGCCATGATCTGCTTCGTGAGGCGTGCCCGACGAGCTTCGTGCTGGGTGAGTACATCGTTTTCTCCTGCAAACATCCAGCGCAGCCATGGCACATACTCTCCCATGAACACTTTGGCACCAATCTTAATACCATTAGAAACAATTCCCTTGAATTCTTGTCCTTGTTGATCAATTCCACCTTCAGGGTTGACAAATCTTTTTCCAAATGACAGTCTTGTTATGTTGTTGAATGCTACTGATCCTAAATAAGGCCTTAGCACCAAACTCTTCTTCTGCTTATCTGCTAATAATGAAGGGTCTTGTTAAATATCTAGATTGTTCCTCTAATTTGGCTTTAACAAGTCTCATCATATTTATAATGCAAACGGGAGTTCCCAATATTTACCAATCCAGAAGGCACTGAATATTAAACTAGATAAATTTATTTACATATTACTCCCTCTGTCCCAACCAATTCTTTACACTTTCCTTTTTGGGATGTCCCACTCAATTCTTTACATTACTAAAAATAGTAACTTTTAACAATAAAATACATTATTACATCCACTACTTCACTCCACTTTTTCAACACTTTACACTATTACACCCACTACTTCATTTATTTTAACAATAAAATCACTATTACACCCACTACTTCATTTATTTTAACAATATTACCCCACTATCCTTGGTCTCCGTGCCCGGACCAAATGTAAACATTTGGCCGGGACGGAGGGAGTACTATTTACTGCTACACAAAAAATTTCTTGTTTTCTAAACTATACTACTGGCTAGTCCCAGACCTCGGTATACTGTGAAGTGTAAATATTCAAACACCCTTAACAAGACACAATATTCATAAATCATAATCACAACACTAGAGAAAGAGTAAAATTATACTAGAAAAAGGATTTCATCTACTTTGCACTTTAAAGTGATACGATTTCATCCACTTTGCACTTTTAAGTGATACAAAAACACACTACAAGCCAAGTGAATTTATCTACTTTGTTCGAGTGGACATGTACAAACCACCTAAACCAGACTGAAAAGTCAATATATAAACGTATTATATGTAGTAAAATAATACTAAATATAGAAAAACAGTACTCTTTCTGTTATAACACGTATTTTTATTTAAAATCGAAAAATCATTTATTAAATTATAGATAAAATATGTTTATGGCGGCGTAAAAAGTTAAAAAGAAAACTGAGGAGGAACAATGAAAGAAAAAGAGGAATTACCAGAAGCAGTGCAGTCCTGGAAAATGGAGTCAACCATAGCAGTAACTTCATCTTCTCTAATGGGCCTCAAAGCTTCAAGTCTCTTCGGAGTAAAAAGCTCCAGATTACAAACTTTCCTAACCTTGACATAATGAGGCCCATAATCAGCCCATATCAAATCACTCCCGCCTCTGCTAAATATATCAGTAGCTTTGTTCCTGTGCCTGTCTGCCAACTGCTGATCATTTTCTTTCAACACTTCTTTAGCCAACTCAGCTGTCGTGACCACTACGTTAAGCCTCGAGTCTAGACGTAGAGAAAAGATTGGACCGTACACTTTTGCAAGATCAGCAAAGCAACGGAACTTGAGTGGCTTCATGTCGTAGAGGTTCCCGACTATGGGATATGGCCGGGGACCTGGAGGGAGATTGAATCTCAGCCGTTGATATAAGCTGTAGACAAGTATGAGAATGAGGATTGATGATGCAGCGATGAGGAGTAGGAGAGCCATGGGAAAGAAATGGTTGGTGGGTTGGGTTGGAGCGGGGATGAATATAAACAAGGGGTAGGTAGATATTTGACTGTGTTTAAAAAGTTTGTAGAAGAGTAGCTAAAGACTAAAGAGAGAAGAGAATACAAGATTGTTTTGTGATCAACTATAAAATACTAGGTTGTGTGGTCGTTGCATATGTACTGCTCCCTCCGTCCCATTGAGTAGTATACACTGGGGACGGGACGTGACACGCATTTTAAAGTGTATTTTAAACATAGATTCATAATTTATTTTTAAAATTTTTTTTTTTTGTATAAAAATAAGATTGTTAAATTTTTATAAAAAAAAAAAAAATTTCAAAATAAGTTGTGGAACTATACTTTATAATTATCTTAAAATGCGTATCGGACAGTGAAAAAAAACGTATACAATTGAATGGGACAGAGGGAGTACTAGTCTACTGCTACCCCAGCCACGTACATGTGTATTTAGTTCACAGTTTTTTATAAATTGTAATAATCAGTTCATTCGTTAAATTCTATTCTATACTCATCGGTCTCCTATAATTAATTCTTTCATACATTTTAATATGTTTAGAAAAATATATTTTATATTTTAATATTCAAGTTTTTATATATAAAAAATTCAAAACATTATATATAAGTATCACGGTTTATAATTAGTATACGAGCAAAAATTATGTAATGAATGGAGCATATTTTATGTTATCATCAACTTAATTTTAGAACCGTGGAAATGAATATATTAAATACTGATTTTTATTTCAAAATTACAATTATTGCATATTCAATTTCAAATTAAATATAGTAATAATTGAGTATGCTTTAAATTAAAAATATATAATATATTTTTTTATTACGGATACGCAAAATTATTATAATACAAATTCACAAATTCGCCAAAAACGACAATCTCGTAACATGTCTTGAAATAAAGAACTGTTCCCTGTTAATAATTTATAAATCTGAAAATTTGCAAATGATTTAGAATTCACACGAAATTGATAAAGATTGAAATGAAATTTGTCATTACTCCATCAAAATCTTTATAATTTGTACCAATTTTTAGAAATTTTGAAAAATATTGTGAAATAAATTCATTTATTTTAAAAGTATTTCAAAGTAAATGAGATTTTCAATATATTCGGATTAAAAAAAGAAATTATAATCTAAGATGAATACTCCTAATTTTTTAAAGAATTTTTAAAATTTTGATTTGTCTCCGAAAATTTTAAAATATTAATTAAATACATTTAGACTTTAGTGCATTTTTTATATCTATACTGATTATCTTTAAAATCTAATGAACTTTTCAAAATTTTGATCAAATACGTTCATACTTCTAAAATTTAAATATAATTTTTTCTTATATTCTAATGTCCAGTTTGGATAAAAGAGGACGCGATAAAAAAATCCATAATACAATTTATAGTGTAAATGGAGACAAAAAGAAAACTGTGAAAAAATTGAAGATATGTTAAATGAATGAATAAAACGAAAAATTGAGCATTTGTTATTAAGTTGAGTATTAAATTATTAAGAATGGATTTAAATAAAAATAAAAAATATTTATTCATAAATTGATATAAATCTAATTGATTCTTTTCGATTTCTGTAACGCCAACCAAAACTAATACGGAGTACAGTACAAGGGATATGCTTTTTCAAATTTGAAGGTGCACATTAAAAAATGAGCTTAAAAAATTTATGTATAGGTTTTTTTAATGATAAACTATGTATAGCTTTTAAAGTGTACTATATTGGAGTTTTGTCTTTCCTTATTTGTCGGTACTTATTTTTAAAAATATGTATATATTTTTTTATAAAAAAATAAATAAATATTTATTTTTAAAAAATAAGATATATTAAACTAACCATATATCTTTTGTGAAAGCAAGAACCGGTACTTATTTTTGTGAAAAGTATGCTTACAGTATTAGATTTTTCGACATAATTATACCAGCAATAAATGTAGGAAAATCTAATGGAGTCCGTTGAGAAATTTGGTAGTTAGTCAGATAGACAGATGGATACGTACGTATGAATGGCACCAACCAGCCAGCAGCACTCCTTGTGTTCCAAAAGCACACACGTTTTATACGAAGCGTTCACATAACACACCAAACCTTTTAACCTGTAAAAAAAGCAAGGATCGTTATGACGGAACCAAATTAATTGATTGTTGGGTATAACGTAAAATTAAAATGCGCCAAAATTCAGCTGGATGGACTATTTATCCACTCGGCCAAATTATTTACAAGAGCTTTTATATTTAAATTTTTATATTTGTTACCAAAAGACCACATTTTGGGTTTACGGTTTAGAAAAAATACTTCTCAAAATATGTTATATGGACATAATAATTTGGTCACATTCTGCATCTGCCCGGCATTCCGGCAAGTTGACTGGTAGGCCAGCTAACATTACTTTAGGCTACACTTGGCTTTCTTGATAACCAACTTATGAGATTGAAAAATGTATTCTTTTTAAATATTAATTAATTTACAAAATCTCAAATAATTTTAAGATTTAAAAAAATTATAAATTTTCATGATAAATATTTTTTACCCGAATGTTACACTATATATATTTTTTAACTTATAAATTAATATTATTGAATTTCTGAAAAAAGTACAAATTGTCGTGAACAATAATATATTAACCGCAGTTTCAATTAAATATATATTTTAACGAAAATGATTTACCTATTACCTCCCCCCGTTTGTAACTTAAATTTATATATAGTTTAAAAAATACTAAACTAGTATAGATTGATATTTAAACAAAATATATATATGTTAATTATTAAATAAAACAAATAGATCCTGTTATGGAGGTGAATTTAGATTTCTATTCAAAACTGCTATATTATTAGAAAAAAATGTCGGGAAAAAAGTGGTTACAAAGATTATCTTTAGTAATATTTTTTATTTATATCTATTTTGAAATATAATATAAAAAATAATATTTTTAGCAAGATTTTATAGTAAAACTTGTAATTACTCACCGCAAAATTTAAAAAATAATTTTTTTAAAAACACGTGGACCTACTCCTCTAAAAATATTTTGTACACTAAAAGTCTAAAACACTTACTTTTCAATAAAAAAACTGTTATTAATATCTGAAAAAACAATCCCAAACCGCGCCTTACAGTGGAATTCAATACAATTATGGTTCGAAAATTCCTTTTACCGGATAAGGAAAAATAGTAAAAAAGAGTGTAGTGTAATAAATGGAGCACAATGACAGTTACAGAACCGAATGCCATGGTGCTAAAATACTGAAGCTAAGTCATTTTAGCTACCATGGTGCTGAATATCGAAGCCTCATACTGGACGTATTTCTTCTTCTTATCTTGAAGCTCCTTGTACACAAGCTTCATATCTCTGCTAATTCAATTAAAATGTTCCGAGGTTAGAAGGGGGAAACACTTGTTAGCATGTTCTAGTTTCAGAACAATTAGGTGATGCCTGCAAGTAGAAGGATTCGGTACGTACCTGTTGTCTGGATCAATTACTAGGGCTCGTTTGATGTCATCGTTAGCCTTTTCTAGTTCAGACATCTTTAGATATGCTTGGGATCTTCTAAATAATGCTTTGACATTGAATTCATCAAGATCAAGAACCTGTGACATTAAGCCGTGAAATATTTTGCATGTTAGTCTTTAGTGTTTCTTGGGGGAAATGAAAAGTTGTGACAATCGTCCTTTGGTTAGGAGAATAACGTCGTATAATTCTTAAGACTGTAATTCATCTGTCCTAAGTGGCTACATAAGACTTGAATTCTCAAATAAACTATAATGGGATATGTTGAAACCTTTGTACATAGTCTTGAAGCTTCAAGATATTCCCCCAGTTTAAGCTTACAAGCTGCATTGTTCAGATGGCATGATAACTGCAGCGTATTTGCCTGGAACTTCTCATCAGCACTGAAAGAATGGTCGTACTCAACATATTTTGAAGCCTGCACAAACATCAAGCAAAAAGGTAAGAAAGAAATAGAGGGGTATCAGTTAGTCCTATTCATTGGTATAATTCTAGTAGGCCACAGAGTTGAGCAATGTTCTTGTAGATCACATGCCTTCTCATACTTTCTGGATGCACGCCAAAACTTCCCGGCTTTAAACAGTACATTTCCTTCTTCTTTCTTGATTTCACAAGCTTTTAACTTTTCATCATTTTCCATTTTCCAGAATGGTGTCTCCTAGAGAAACCAAAACGAATTCATTTAAGAAAGTATAATTAGTCTTACATTTAACTATGATTGTATACTAGAAAATTATTTTTTAACAAAAAAACTGCAAGATTTTTATTTGCTTTTATTCTATCAAAGTGATTCAAAGTCTCCAATTTTTAGAAACAGTATGACATCTCTTAGTTCTTTTGTCAACCAATAAATTTTTTCCTATGAGGTTCACAAAAAAAATAATCACACCTTACTGAAGTCAATTAGCTCAACTTCATAAATAAAGGTTGATTCTGCAGAAACAAATCCCACATCTTGATAGTCATGTAAGAAGTCGGAGCTAATTGTTACAATTGCTTGTTCGCCTTTCCTCATGGTCATTACTGCCCTGTCCAAACCCTCATTTATTTGCTCTGTAAAGGAAAAAGACAAGAAAAGTGTGAAGACCATGATGATCATAGTAATATACCAAAAGTTTATTTCTTCTTGACCAAAGGCATCCAATGCCATGGTTTCTATATGTAACTCATTGTCCTTGCTCTAATTTTGCTAAGTTTTATACATTTGCAAGGGTTACAGAATTTCTGTTAATCCGCTCTTGTAACAAGAGAAGCTTAACGTAGAAATATATATTACCCCCACCCCCATTTATATACTATGATTTCGGAGAGTTAACAAGTACCTTCAAAGCATGTATATTCAAATGGCTCTTCATCAGAACCATTTCTTTCAATAATAGTCCCGTCTTCTAGTTTACCGATGTAGATCACTTCAAAAGCAGAGTTCGTTTTAGGTTTCATGTACAAAATATATGACATCACCACATATTTGAAAATTCATTGAAATGATTTCAGAAAGCTAATTATAAGGAAGTCACCTTTTGCTTGGGATCCTTCATTCGGACGGTCAAATCCTTTCCCGTCTCTCACTATTTTCTTAAGGACCTTCTTATCTCCCAAGATATCACTGACACTTTTCCATGAAATTAGCTCAAGATCGATGATCAAATTTGAATTAGGTGGAATTCCACTATCAGTTTGACTATTAAAATTTTCAGTTTCTCTGCAGCCATCTGAAGCGAATGAGTTAAGATTGATATTGGTTGGTCTAGAAAAAGCAAAGCTTATGTAAGGGAGATAAATGCGTCAACTTACAAGAGAACTTAACTGATAGCTCTGCTATCTCACCCTTTCTCATTGTCTTGACTGCTTTGCTCATGGCAGGACATAGATAGCCTATTCACATTAAATTCTAATACAGGTTAGACATTCCTTGTACCGTGTTAAAACAGTTTGCATGTCTCTCGGTACATTAAATGATTATTGAATTAGTGCTACTTACCGTTAGACACACAAAACTCAATTCCCTCTTCCGACTTGGAGACTATTGTTCCATTTTCGAGCCTTGCATTGTACTTGACTAGAAAAACAAATTCGAACACAGTTATTTGAGTATCTTTCCGTTTATAAGATAACGAACATGCCACATGGGGAGCTATACGTCTTTGTAGCTATGTTAGAGTAGTTTCCAAGGAAAATTTTAAAATTTTGGCATTATAACATACTAACAATCTGGTTCAATCACGTATATAAAAATCTATTACAAAATCATTAGTACTAGTATTAGTAATACCATCTATTTTGAACATTTTTATCTTTCGCGAGATAATTCATGATAATAATGATATGATGAATCTAGAACAAAATTAATTTCAGCTCAAAATTAATTTCAAGAGTTGTACCTACAACTTGATCAAACTCCTTCGGGGTTGCCCATCCCTCACCCTCCTCTACTATCTTCTTCAATATTCCTCCATCCTCTGTAATATCCCTGATCGTATTCCACGATAACAATTCAATTTCAAAAACTAATGTTGAGTTTGGAGGAATTAAAGGTGGACAACCAATCTCTCCATAAGCTAATTCTGGAGGAACAGTTAAAATTGCTGTTTCACCCTTCTTCATGGTAGCAATTCCCTCATCCCAACCTTTAATAACTTCACCTGCAATACAAATTGATGGTATGTGTCACATACTCACAGATACATAAATAATCCTCCTAGGTCCATCCATGTCATTTGAAAATTTCATTGTGTAGTTAACAAAATATTTGGCGAGTAATAAAGCCAAGCTTTGAAATGCTCAAGCTCGTGAAAGTATTCCTGAACTACTCAAGCTTACAACCTGAGTGTTGACTTTCTCAAACTCACCTCACTCACTCATGCGCGTCTTGTTTACATGCCTAGATAAAATGTATTACACCATTCTGCATTTCGCACAAATAAAAAGCTTAAACCAGTAAATGGAATTAGTACCATACATTGGCCTAATTTGAAGGTGAATGGCTTTCCATTATTCCGGCTTGAATCAAATTGTGCACCATCTTCCAAACACACACTGTAATGAACTGTTAAAGAAAATAATTCCACTTGTTGTCATGCATACATAGATATAACAAATGCATAATTGTGTTCTGTAACATATAAAGAACGAGAAACGAGTAGTAACAATGTAAAAAGAACCTTGAATTTGATCTCCAAAAGATGGAGTTTTCCATGAATTTCCCTTGTGGAGAATCCTTTTTTGCAGCCCATGATTTCCGATATTAACGTGTGTCGATACTTGAGATTCAAGTTGTGGTAATGATTTGTTTTCAGAAAGTAATCCCAGTGGCATGGCCATTGGCAATGGTGAGGTTGGTGATAAGGTGTTTGATTTCAACAAGATAAGCAGTTACTTTCCCTCCTCTTGTTTGTTTGTCTGTTACTACTAAATAGTAAATTAGTTATCACTTATCGGTATGACACTGATTATAGCATTTTTCTCATCACCTCGGAGGTAAAACCCGTAGTCCCCAACATTTTTTATTTTTCTGTAAAACACACAACTACAAAGTCTACAATATCCGTATATAATTCAATTCATAATACGAATGATAAAATTTCAAAACAATTCAATTAATGTGAATGAAACATGACATAATTTAATAAATTTTGGATTAATATAAAATTAATCTGTTTACAAATACGTATATGAAATTCAAAATTTTCACCACTACATGATGTCAAGTTTTTTAAGGATCAGATCCTGATATTGAGTCATTTAAAAAATTAAAAATTACAACCAAATCAAATTAAAATGGATATTTTTATTGTCAGGTAAATTAAAATGGAATTTAATTGGTGCATCATTGAGTAATTTCAGATCTGATATGAAATTCCCTTTTTGTAAATAAAGAGTCGGGAAGTAGGAAACCTGGGCCAAAAGTGGAAGGCTCGATAGAGCTCCAGGAGGCCTCATGGGTATATTAACTGGTCGCTCTCCATGTTGGGCTAGACCGTATTTGTTTTCATTGTATCTTTGTGGTTTTGTTAGTCTTAGTGGGTAAGCTTCTTGTAATTGTTGTTTGAGGTTGGGTTTTTTTGTAGTAAATTATTATGTATGAAAACTACAACTTCATACAAGGAAAGTAAAATTACCTAAAATACTAGATTTTGTTTTTTGAAATTAATTATCTTTGATAATATTCATATTTTCATAAAAATACGACCAGCAAGCAAATGCAATCAAAAATATTTTTAAAGAAAAGAGTTTCATTTGCCTCTAGTTGATTTTTGTTGCATAATTTTATGTTTTAGTTGATGTAAAATTGTACATTTGCAAAAAACTTTTTTTACATAATATTTTAAGATATAAGTATTTTTACATATATTTTAAAAGTTGTGTATTAATGAAAAGACTCTATAAAAAACGATAATTATGGATCCACTTCATTTGCCAGAGAAGAAAGATATATAAAAGCAAAATCCATAAAAAAAACATTATGGGACAGAATAAGTATAGATTTGACAAACAAGATTATACATATGGAGTAGGTACATGAAGTTGGGCTTCATGGGCTTCCGGGCCCCCGGGGGGGGGGGGGCGGTGTAGGACCTCGTGGAAAGTGCATGAATCATTTGGTGTATCATGGTGGAAACAAATAAGCAATACATTTTAGTTGTAATCCACTATTGTACTCGGGGCTCCAACTAGCTTAAACAACATTCTCACTTTGTGCTGATTGATTCATATCTTTTGATCTATGATTTGTTTTTGTCTTAGGAAAGGTAAATATATCTACCGTGCTGGATTGAATTTTACCATAAACCTAGCTCTACAATTTCAAAGTGTAAGATAATGCTAACCAAGCGTTTATTTTAATTAGTATATTTTTCAAACTATGATAAGCCAAAGTGCCTAACCAAGCATTATCTTAATAATAATATGGTTCAGGCTGCAATATAAATATTTTACTTTGTCATTCCTGAAGAATACATTCGAGTACTAACTAGTGGTAGCAATTCATCCCACAACAGATCTAGATTACTGTGAATTGATTGATAGATGAATCCAATCCATGAAATTAATTGTTTTTACCATTCTAATGGCTATTGCAAATCCGACACATACTGCTACAGTATCTTTATGAGTTTGACACCCATATATATATGCTCCCAATAATACCAGTGCATGTCACTCGATCTTTCGGCCATTAACCATTAATCTGCCATCTGACGTAACGTGTGTATGTTATATATATCTTCAGCTTATAATAATAGGTGATTATGCCAGCATACCTAAATACAATGAATATTACAGTATAGTTTTATGAAATGAAAATTTTCAAAACTTTTATTCTAAGCACCCTAAAAATGAACGAAATATTATTTCTGTACTCATATTGAAAAAGGTTATTACTCTTTAATAAATGTGTTGATAATATATTATGTAAATTGTGAAATATGTTGTAAAAATAGTTCATCATGTGACATTTATGTATCAATTTTAGTAACTCACAAGTTCTTAATTGTTTCGGATAAGATATTAGATATGCTATGCTATGTTATGTACACTAGAACATATCATACTAGTATTGATTAATTGTGTTTTAGAAAGACTATTTACTCCCATTAATAAAGTCAGTTTGGCAACTTTTTGATGTTGGTTGGTGACTATACTCGAAACATATATATCTTTCAGGTGACGTTATATGGTACTCCAACATTAAAAAGTTGTATCTTTTAGGAGTATAATGGATAAAGTGATGATTAATATTAAAACGAAGATTTGTTCCAACTCGCTACAGCAAAACAGCATTATCCAAATTAGAGCTACATTTCCTTATCTTACAAGTACCTTTCCTTAATTTCCTTAGGCCAATGCTTAAAGGAAAATATGTATTATTCATATACATATTACATATACTTATTGGTTTTTTCTTCTAAACATATGTTATATAGCAAAGGATGAAGAAAGTTATAGAGCATATATCAAATATAAGAAACTAGCTCTTATAAACCAACCTCCAAATGGAGGAAAGGAAATAACATAAGAGTAAACTCCTAAAACATGCAACTAACAAACAACGGCCTCAGGCCAAAAATATCCAAAAATAACTAAGTTCAGACAGGTAACAACAAAACATGGCAAGGTCTAAGCATTGATAGGAAACATTCTTCGCCTTTTAATTGCATTCCAGTGGCCAAACCGTTCATTTTTGCTCGAAGGCAGTCCAATCACTACCACATGAATGGTTAAACCATCAGCATCTTCATCTGCAGCAATCGTCTGTTGTGGAACAGCTTCATCTTCAGCCACCTGTTGGGCAATGCCCTTGCCTTAGGTGTTGTCATTTCCATGCTTAATCACGTCATGTCTTCCTTCAACAGAAGAGACCTCATTATTTTCCTCACCCTCAAAAGTTGATTCAGAATTTATATTCAAGACCACCACCTGTTTGCCTTTACCTTTTCCTGTAAGCTCACCCTGTGATGTGGACCTCCTTTTATACACCATATTAACCTCAATTCCTTTGTTTTTGTGTTCAGGAGATTGAGCTAAAAGAAGTTCATTAGAAGCTTGAAGCTCGTTTAGGGGAGGGATAGCAGGGCAAGGAGCAGGACCTCTACTTATGGAGGGTTTCCTGAAAGGAAGAATATCCAGAAAAACAGGACAAGACGCACTAGAGTGTTCATTTAAAAAAGCACATAGGGCACATGCTATCAGGAGTGAAAGACTTGACAATGACTTGATTTTGGTAATGGCTAGATAGTAGAACAAGCACAATAGTGGGCTTTGCACTTAAAGCATCAACTTCTACCAGAACAAAGGCCTCAGGGGCAGGGTCCAAACTTTGTATTTTCAACCAGGTTTGTTCAGAAAATGCATTGGGCTCTCCAATAGCCGTACAAATGGCATAAATGTCATCCACAGACCAATAAAAAAAGGGTATTGGATAGGGAGATCCAAACATCATGTTTAACAGCGGGCAAGAGACTATGGGAATGTTCAAACCAAGGGTTCAAATACTACAACCGGGAGTCACCTGTTTCTAGATAACTAAACCTAAGAACTTTTTTATAGGACTCATATGTGTCAAACATCAAAACATAATTACCATTATAGTGTTTATGAACCTTGATGAGATCTAAGGCAACATAACTCTTGAGGAGGGTATCATGGATAACTTGAAAACTTAAATCATTAGCAGTTTCAAAGTAACTTAAATAATAACTTCTCCAAACTTTTTGAGACAAATCAAAAAACTCGAGTCCAAGGAAATGGAAACAAGAGACAAAGGCTAGAAACAAGAGAAAGCAAAGGTAGAAGGGAGAAGAAAGAGGGGTGGCGGCAGAGGAAGAAGGGGAAGAAAGGGGATTAGGGTTAGAAAAGGGGGAGAGAGAATATTCTAGCTGCTCATTACTTATTGATTTATTTGTTTGAAGCCTCTTATTTATTTTTGTGTACATGTGTTCAAATTTTCAATTATGTAGTACCAATTGATCACATAAACTAATTTGCTGATATTGCGCATCGAGGCCAAACGCTCATCGGCGTACGATTCGAACTAATTAGTTTAAATATCAACTTGAGCTTTCAAAAATAATTATTTGCTGTTCTTGTACGGTTTACTAAAAACCAACTCGATCAACAGTATCTTATGTATATGTATGATTATATGCGACCAATTTCCTCTACTTTTAACAGAAGTTGTGTGCCGCCACTAGGATTCAATTGTTTTCGAATAATAAATGTTGGGCCGAGAACGACAGATGTTTCAACTGATTTAATTGCCAGAATAATATTTCAGTGGCAGCTGGCTTTAATTTTTACTCGTATTTTTTTATTATAAGTTGCTGGACCATTATATGCAGTAGTTGAATTAATTTTTTGAATCTGATACTTGCAGCCTACTTCTTACGTACGTATCGAAACACATGAACATATCAATGGATTATTATTCTCAAATTTTAATTACAGTATAATTAATATTGGGACCGCTAAATTCTTGTTATATCAGTGGATACTGGTATATACTATACATTTTTATGCGAAGATTCACACATGATACATGTGGCTCTGCATTATATATTACTAAATTCATTTGTAAAAGTTTCTAGATGTATTTATATTGATGCGCATTCCCTATTGGAGCCTAAATGCATGAATGCTCCTGTGTTACCTATTGCTAGGATAAAGATGTAACCCCAGTTTTTATATTCAGGTATATATATTATATATATACCAGCAGCGCGTTCTGTCAATACTGTAATTGACATTGCGTTCTATTTAGGTGAGATACCAAAATTATACAACTCGATCAAATTTGGTTCTTTAAGCACTAATGTCGAATAGGAGCTAAGCAAAGATTGGAATCATGTGGCATGTCTTATTGTTATATATAATATTCTCAATCGTAATTGAGAATATTAGAGTGTATACATGAAGGGTTAGTATATATATCTGGATATATCCCTACTATTTGGCCACTTCAAAGAGTGTTGTCAATATATATATATATATATGATGTGGAATAAAATTACTTAGGAATCTGAACAATATAAGATGCATATATGGTTATGGGGGATGAGGAGGATTTGTCGTAAGCTAGCGCAGACATGTCCCCATACTGCCCATACATTGTTTACTAGATTCCAGCCACCGTTAGATACACACACTCACACTATATATATGGGATCCTATTCTGTTTGCGACGTTTTGATTCCAAATTAAAAATTCATATATGTATATATGTTAGAGAAAAAGGGTGCTAAGGATATAAGTTATTTTAAAACAATAACTGAGTGATAATTTTATAATAATAATACACACCTCCTAAATTTATAAAAATAATCCTGATATTATATTATATTTTATGATAATCTTAGTTAATTACTTAAGGTCATGTCATCAAGCTCATGTATGTATGGTTCTTAATCTCCTTTACCTTATCTCTATTTAAATATAACCCTACTTATTATATTCTCAATTACATTAAGCTAGCATATATTCCAATATGTATATATGGATACTATGAAAATGGCCGAAATAAATACTTAATTACTCTATAATTAACTAAAAGAGAGATGATTTTCATACATATGCACATGCATATATAAACAGTAACTTATATATAGCACTGTAGAAACATATATAGGCTGAGTATCTAACTTTGGTAGAGTTCTCAGTGAAAGTATTAGGAATATCAATACTTGTCGCGCGCTACTTGTATCACAGAAATATACCGTACATAATTAACCATGACTTCAGCAGAAATTGTAGCAACTTTGAATTCTTTTTTTTTTTTTTTGACGTAACAACTTTGAATTCTTAGTTTTCACTAGCTAGTTAGCTCATTTTGAACTGTTACACATTACACACTGCGTGATGAATATTATAAACCAATATCTTGATTGATCGACACCAAACATGCATTGACGATAAATTTATTTACACTATCTCTTTTTCATCACAAACCAAATAACATGCATTTAAAAAAAATAAGAATTTTCAGTAGCAAACGATATATATCTTAACTTTAAATTTATAGATTGATATACTGCATCAATTTTAATTAACTGTTTGCATGTGGGCAAATTAAGCGACACGTTTTAAAATGATAATTACATTGTGTTCGTAGCGGATCGAATGACAAGTTTAAAGCGTATCATGCTAGCTTGTTTAATTTAATTATACATTTATAATAAGTTTAATATGTCCAATGAACCTATATCTTTGTTCATTTCATTTTCACCCCTACCATTTTCATTTTGTTCATGGTGGTGCAATATATAAATATATGTATCTAGCTACTAGTAAGTGGAATCTGAATCAGGATAGTCCATCTACTGGGAAACGAAACTCACACCACATGCTTAATTTATACGTAAGTTGAGAGATTCTAATTGTACTAAACAAGAAAGGAACACTTGATAATTTGTTTATTTATATCTAATAATTATATATATATATATATATATATATATTATAATACATTAGATTTTAGAGCTGTGGATTCGGACTAATAATATCTTGAGTAATTTAATGATGATAATCGGGAAAAACATTAGAAACAGGAAGGTAGTGCATTTCTTTCTCGTAGCTAATTTTCGTTACAAATATATACTAGTATATCAAAGACAACCACGACATCCAATATCTAGCCAAAGTAAACTTTGAAGTAAAATATCACAGGAGAAGTGTTAAAAACAGTGACATTGAAAGTACAAAAAAGCCCCTCTATATATCATCTCTCTCTTTTCTTCTTTCTGTCATTCTTCAAGTTCTTCTCATGTGATGACAAGGAGATCATGGCTTTGGAGCTTCCACAGCTAACATTGGTAGTGTTGGGATTGGTGCACTAATCGCAAACGCTGCGGGTGACATGACGGTTTTACCCTCATTCTTCTGCATTACTTGTACGGTGTTTGCTTCAATATCTTTAATCATCATCATGGCATTGGTATTATTGGTATCCTTGACCGGTTCAAGAAATTCCTCTGCTTCTTTCTCTTTGTATTCTTTGTATTTTCCCCATAGAACGGAGTAAAGTCCAATCACAATCAGTACGGCACCGAGGACTCTGTAGTAACAGTAGACAATTAGTTAGAATTATCTAATATGCAGAATTACATTAAAGAAAATAAATGTGTGAATAATAGTATTACCCTCCAAGGAAAATCTTTTCGGCAAGGATAAAAGAACCCATGATAGCAACAATGATCATCATCAAAGGGCTGAAAGCTGTTACAAAGACTGGCCCTCTTTTCTCCATTACTAAACCTTGGACATAGTATGCAATGCTAGATGATACAATACCCTGCATGTCATAATTACATTAAAATTTTAGTTCAATTTTAAATTTTAAGAATAATAAACAGCCCGAGGAGAGGAAGAGAACAGAATGGGAAAATACATACAGCATAGGCAGCAGCAAGAAGGTTCATGTCAAAGCCAATTTGCCAAACATTAGGTTTGTGCTCCATGGCAAAAGTTACAGCAATGGATTGCAGAGTACCCATGAAGCACACAAGTGCTGTGAGTGACAGGGGAGCTGTGTATCGTCTCATTGTCACGTTCTGTGGAATAATATCACAAAACAAACATTTTAATGTTCATGAACAATACATGCATATTAGCATACAGAGAATGATATGTAAAGATGGAAGAACATAGTACCTGAAGGATGAAGAAAGAAGCCCACGCAAAAGTAGCAATGATAAGAAGAATAGAGCCCTTAACCCAGTCCTTGTCGGTGTCCACAGGGGTACCAGGGGTAGAGGATTTAAGGGGATGAATGTGGCTGCTCCATATCATTTCTACGACTTTCCCTTTGTACAATGTCATTAGCATAGCTCCTGCTACCGTCAACGCTGTTCCCAATACCTTTGCCTGGCATCTTACTTTCTTCATGTCTAGTATCTCCATCCTATATAATTATATACAACTCCAATTTGTTACTACATCGACATCTGAAATCTAGTTATATTATGGCTGATTTGTGTCCATATATACGATCAAGTGCATGCATGTGTAGATAAATATATACCTGCAGAGAACTGCCATGACAAATGTCATTGCTGGGAGCATGTTGCTCATGGCACATGAAAAAGTAGGGGATGTGAATTTCAATCCAGCGTAGTAGAAATTTTGATCAATCACCGGCCTGTACATCAATTTTGAGAATATAGTTTAGCATTTGCGTAGCTCCAAACTTTTGCCACATGAAAAGTACGTAATGAAACACTAGCAAGTATAGTACTAACCCAAGAAGTCCCAACACAAATATTTGCATGAAGATCGAAAATGACATCTTTGGCCTTATTTTCCTGCAAATCATACCAAATGAACCACTTATGTATCCCTGTTTCATGATCTTCGTAAACAAGATATATAGGTAATATTACATAAATTTACCTCTCAAGGATAAGAGCAAAGGGAGCAATAACAGCAGTGGCAAAAGCATGTCGATATACGACGAGTACATAGTGACTCATTCCTCTATTCAGAGAAACCTTAGTTATGATATTCATACCAGCATATCCAAATTGCAGAGAAATCATGGCTATATAAGGCTTTGCTGTCTCCATCAAGTTCCTAAAACTGCTTTTGCTTTTAATTCCCTCCATACCTGTTGTTCTTTTGTTGTCGTCTATTTGTATAATTTTTGTTGGATCAAGCGGATAGTAGAGAGAATTGAATTGAGAGAGTAGAAGAGTACTAGAGCAGAGGAAAACACTTGTGTTTGTCCTAAGAAATTTGAATCAACGTACTCTCCTATTTATAGCCACCTTGTGGGAGATCAAATATATTATCCACAATACAAATAACTAAAATATTCCATTAAAAAAATTTATTTCATGAGTTTGATGCGTGCCCGGGTCGCACTCTAACAAGTAAATATTGTGGCACTTACAAAATGCATTTAAGTATTCAATATTCCAATTTATATCTACTAAGCTTTCTATAATACTGTTAATTACAGATAAAGAGACAATTAATTGTTGTTCTAATTGCTGAATAATTTGATATGAACTAATTAGTTTTCTGTCATGATATGGACAATGTAATACTTTTACCACTCTTGATTCACAAAATAATTTGGGTGTATAATGTATACATAAAAACAATGAATAATGTATTTTGTAATAAAAAAAAAAATCTAGTAGTTTACGTCTTGTTTTTTAACACACGAACACTTCGTATCAAGATCATTTTTCTAAAGAATTGGTTTTCAGAGTTGATGATTTAACATAATATCACGGATCTTCTGATACAATTGATGCATAATTTAAGTGACTTCTCAAATGAATTTATAAGTGAAAAAACATATCAACAAGCAAGTATGAGTGTATGACAGTCCTTCCTAAGGAGAGAGAGTCGGAAAAATAACAAAAACACACTCTCCGTAATATTCTATTCAAATTTTGAATATTTTAGTAACATGTTTTGTCGAGCGATATTTTTCGTATATAAATTATATCGAAATACAATATACAATAATAACTTGAATCCATTTAAAATAATAATTATCAAACGTATGATCAATATTCTTTTATCAAATGTATTAGTGTGTATATGTGGGTCTAAGTATGTGGGTGAAATGGGTTCCTCGTGGCCTCAATTGGGAGATTAATAATAGTATAATATAATGTCAGCTGGTACCCCATTAGTGCTTTAATCTCATTTTATTCCTTGCTGCAACTAGGAACTGATCGTCCATTACTTAGCCAAAAGTGAGAGGTTTTGAATTAGTGCTTGCTGATGCTTAAATGGATTGTTCTGTGGTAGGCTCCATTATAATTGCTTAAATATAGTGTGGATACCTCAACGTCATCTCCCTGCTGCATCGTCTGATCGATTATTGTATCCAACTCTCTGATTTACATGATACGATCATATCTAAGATCTGCATGTCCATTATTTGCAACCTTTCCAAAACACTGATATTTTAACGATGCAGCTTGCATTTTTTGTTAGCTTCGTGATCTTTAATACTATCTAATTTTTCATCTTTTATCATTATTGGGCTAGCATATAACATCTGAAAATATAATATAAGATTCAATTGGAGTGTTTCTCTAACAGTTTAAGGTCTTAAATAAGTAAGTTATTCATGGTATCAGAGTCAAGTAGGTTGTTGTTACTCAACAGAACATATACCAACAAGTAATACACATGATTTTTATACAAAAATTATAAAATAAAAATAAATCCTGCATTCAATTATTTATACGAAAATTTTTTGACCTCTCGTATATACTGTATAATTATTTGGACTAAAACTATATATAAATATATCTGCTTTTTTGGACCTGATCTAGAAGTGATCAATGCATTTGCTACTTATCTTATGCTATAGAAATTTGAAAGATACTCCGAAGCTATGTATTATAAAGATTCAATATAAATGCACACTGTCAGCACACATTTTGTATACAGATAAGGGCGGAAAAAGGACTATTATTCGACGATGAATTTTGAAGGATTCTCGATTCCGCGTCTCTTTAATTTAGCGTTTCTTGCTATATACTACCTCTGTCCGGCCAAATGTTTACATTTGGTTTGGGCACGGAGACCAAGGATAGTGGGTGTAATATTGTTAAAATAAATTAAGTAATGGGTGTAACAGTGATTTTATTGTTAAAATAAGTGAAGTAGTGGGTGTAATAGTGTAAAGTGTTGAAAAAGTGGAGTGAAATAGTGAATGTAATAATATATTTTATTGTTAAAAATTATTATTTTTAGTAGGAACGTCCCAAAAAGAAAAGTGTAAAGAAATGGGAGGGAGAGAGGAAGTATATACATATGTTAATTTTAGTCTGACGTTGCTCGCACTTTGAAAAGAGGTGCCCTCGCGCATTCGTTACATATGGAGAACAGATCAAGTAGGATAAATTCTTCCTTTGTTCTCAGAATAAATTCTTCTCGTTTGCCTAATTAATTTAATGTCAAAAATCAAATGAGATTCTGTGTGTTTTTATGTTATGTGTGTATAACATGTTCTAGATATAAACTTTGTAGAACAGCCCTGATTATAGAAATATTAATATATCACGAGCTATATACGCATACAACGTACATTTTTATAATCGTGCATATTCCTATTTGAAATGTACGTTTATACGCGCGTGACAGACTGTTTCAGCTTCTAGGTTTAGAATCTATAGACTATGGCCCTGTTTGGCCAAGCTTATAAGCTGAAAAAATTGGTATATATGTATTTTTTCTGAAAATAAGTAACTTATTTTCAAATTTGGAAATAAGATTTGGTCTTAAATTTCTAAAATAAATATTAATTTTCAAAAAAAAATATGAAAATACTTTTAAAAAAAATAACTTATTACTTATAAACTAAGCCAAACACCCCCTGTATATATTAGTGCCTATATGTGTATGAATCTCATTAGATTCCAGATTCCTTAACCATAGTTTGGAACCAAAAGACAGGAACTGAGCTGAGAATCTATCTGGTGGGTGTACGTTGGCATCAAATCTTTAATTTAGCAACTTGCATGAACGATGGGGAATTTAAAGAATTTCAACACAAATTTAAATTTTGGAATCAGGTTCCTTATTTTGGAAAACAAAAGAATAGTGTGTGTTGGGTTTCCCTCCTCATTGGAGAGCCCATAATAGCACTGATGCCAAGTGATTGGACGGATTTATTGCAGCGGCAAGACTAGGGGGTGTCCATACCCGCCCAAATCGTCCCTACTTCTAGCCGACTCAATCATATAAATTTTAAATCGAATTTAATTGAGTTAAAAATTATTAAAATTGAATTAAATGGGTTTGGTCAAGACAATTTTAACCCAACCTGACATACAAATAGTCCTCTTCTTAATTTATATATTATATAATATATTTGTATTTGTATATTTATATATATATAATGCATTAGTGTTTAGGTTTCTATTTCTATTTTATTCCTCATTTGCTAAGATTGTTAATTTATATATCATTTTCTAAGATTGTATTCCGTATATATTTAGTTGTTAAGATAGTTACTTATTATCTTCTTAATTATCACTTTCTAATATTATTTATTTTTTAGTTTATACGATTAATTTTAGTTTATTTAAGGTTGTAAAATTTTGATTATGAAATGCAAACTATTGAACTATCGGAATTTTATTATTACGGTTCAACTTTTATATTTAAATATCTTTATTTTATATTTAACCCAATCATTCCGAACCAACTCAACCCGGCCCTTAGTATAGTTAGTAAGGTTGGGTTATAAGATAATTATTTTATAATGGATTAGAATTTTATAAACCCGAATTAAATAGATCGGGTTAATATTTACTTGTAACTCGCCCAAACTGACTCGCGGACATCCTTGGCAAGACCTTAAGAATTAAGTTAAGATACGTGGTTTTTAATTTGAGAGAGATTGTTGGGTGATGTAATTCAATATCCCAATTCTCACATTATGATAACAAAATACATTTTTTAATATAAACAGCTGAATTATTTTATTAGTGCGAGTATTTTCGAAATGCGCTCAAAAATAAATTATGTGAATTTAATTCATAGTAAATAATAAGATATTATTTTGGAGTTAAAGGCACACTCACGTCGCAACCTAACAATGCGCGTGTAATAAACATCTCTCTCATCCATTTGATATTTTGACAATTTTCACGTCTTCGTGTATTTAGAGCTAAAGTTTATTTTTAGAAGTAGATAAAAGCTTAATTATTCAAAGTCGCAAACAAGAAAAAGACGAGGTATTTAGGAACTGCACTTTAAAGTACTTGTGCATCTTATCAATGAACGACGTAACTGAGATAGATATAAAGGGTTACTTTGAAGCGTGCAAGCAAGCCATTTGTATTTTGTACTTATTTTGGCTTTTAACATATGACAAACTTCAATTAGTTAACACAACTTTTTTATTAGAGCGTGCGTGTACATATAATGTATTTTTTATGTTACGTACTACTAGGGTATCCTCACGCTCACTCCGTATTTCTTGATAGTTAAAAAGTAGAAAATTAAGGGAAAGTGGAGGACCAACCAATACATACAAGTAGCCAGTTTCATCCAAATGGGGATCTAATCAGCCCCAATCATCGCGACAGTCCATATAAATTTGTACAGTATATTTATGGTGGTATAATGTATATTGTCCGTCACATGCATATGCATATATATATATATATATATATATATATATATATCTGTCAGTAGTCTACGTAATTCATCCGACAAACAGTGCTAGTGGCTAGTGCTGCCCCCAACTGAATATGCATAATTTACTAATTCAATCCTCGCAATCTTATTTTGCATACGTGGTCACATATCACTAGCTCCGTTTTCTTTTATTCGACTGTAAATATATATATATAGGAAACTCTAGGGAATGTGTGCGACTGATCCCAAATGATGGAATGAATGATAGGGGACATCCAAATGGACAGTAACGCTGTAGAACAGTATATTAGTGCTCCAGATTCAACCTACCTAATATATATATATATATATATATGTTGCTAGCTGTAAGCCTCTTTTAATTAATTTGCCTCTATTATATTTGTCGCTTTCTCTGGCTCCCCTCTTCTCTGGATATTCTCAGACAAATTTAACTGGCTAGCTTAATTATTCATCACATGACATATGCAATTCGATTTCCAAACAATCAAATGATTGCGTAACGAAATAATATAAACATTAAATTGTAGCACTAAACCATACATTTCAATCAAAAAACTGGAAGCATGTATCTGAAGTTTTATCCAATTAATTAAAAATCATTTACCGCATATGACTTATATATGTTCACTAAATTTCACTTCTTGCTTGTGGGTATATACGTACATTCATATTGCATATATCGTTAAAGCATCCAACTTGATTATGCGTGCGTGTTTCTAGCTAGTTCTCTGATTCATATGATGACGCAATGTCTCAATTCTGAGTAATCAACAAATTAACACTTAATTTTAATGTATCGTGAAAAGGCAATTCTTTAGTTTAAAACCTTAATGACGTTGTTTCAAGTAGCCAAATTAAAGATCTTTATTTTAACGAATAGCAGAAGGAATTATTGAAAACACGGATAAGTTAGGGGCATTATTGCCCCGTTTGCCTAAGCTTGAACATATATAACTTATTTTCTGAAAAAATTGGTATATAAGTACTTTTTCTGAAAATAAATAACTTATTTTCAAATTTGGAAATAAGATTTGGTCTTAAATTTCTAAAATAAATATTAATTTTCAAAAAAAAAATGAAAATATTTTTTTTAAAAAAATAACTTATTACTTATAAGTTAAGTCAAACACCCCCTATATTAAAATAGAAATAAGTTGTTAGGGTTCAATTTTTAGTATAAACACAAAATATGAATGTATGGAGAATTATGTTGAATGAAATAAGCTAAGAGTTCCGCTTTATTATTTCTTCTCTTTCCGGCTCCATTGCATGTGTTCAAAGGCATGCAATATAGTATGAAGTTTACAATCTATCACGACAAGGAGTTCCGTTCCGGTCAAAGATTTGTACATGCAATATGAATCTTTTACGTCAATCATGCATGTACGTACGTTTATTGTATATATCATATGTCCCATACCTGCAGTGAATGAGGCTGTTCAAATATTCCCTCTCTCGTCTCTTTGATATTTTTTGCCTGCAATATTTTCCGGTCATCCTAACTTTGCATTGGATAATATTTATTTGTAGCATTTTGGAAAATAAATTGTAACAAAATCAGCTTACTACGTACAACTCCTATCCACTCCAACCAGTTTTGGCCAAGACACCATACTCAAATCTTAAAAATAAATGCTCTGAAGAGCTGGTGCAGACCTTTTGAAGCCACCTAGCTTGAACATATATAACCGATCTTTATTTGATGATGACATGCGTTGCAAATGGATGCATGTGCATTATATCGTCAAATGAAATAATAATCAGTTATCAATAATATTATATATTTCCTCAAATGAAATCAACTTATGAACCCTGTTACAGTGTTACTAATTAAAATATATTCTATATTAGTGTTTGATAATAATTTTAACATCTTTTTTGTAACACATATACGATGTAGGGGGGTTAATATATGAGTTATCCTAACAGTAGCTTGGAGTAGAAAAATGCATGACGCAAGACGCATTAATTAAATAGTGCCACGAAGTAGTGGTATCCATCTTTTTAAACCTACTTTTACCATCCACTTAGCACTTGCGGTTCTATTCCACCAAAGCAGCCATCACTCGTAGAATCGGTTTCCTACATTGACGTATCAAAACAGATCATGTTTTTAACTATGTATGCAATCAATTAAAGTTTGAATATAAAATTCTTATAATATATATTTAGTGATTAGAATATAATATGACGCAATTGGTTAAAAATTGGAAAAGGGAGTTGAAAAGGAAATATAAAAAGACTAATTATAGTGTACAAATATATTTTGTCAAATAACTTTTGTACATACTTTTTACTCACACCTACTCTGTGTCTAATACCAAACACATATAAAGTTTCTGCTGCTTAGTTTCGACATCCTTCTTTGGCAAAAGATAAACAACGTAATTAGGAAAAAAAGTTAAACAACGTGTAAATGAATGTAAATAATTGAGATGGAAAAATACTTTTTAAACCACATGTTTGTGACAAGTGAAAACTAAAAGCTGGAACCAACAATTTTCCGCGTCTCTCACTTTATCAATAATGACAATCCAAGTAATGCACTAGCTCTAGCTCCATGTTATAATAATCATGTAAATTAAGTCACTAATCTTATGATCTACACTAAAGTGACAACTAGATAATCACTAGAATAGATTACTTAAACCGCCCTACTCTAACTTCTCTGTTTTTTACTTTTAGACTGGTTTTTAGATTTACAAGTCTTTCAAGTAAGTATTGATGCGGTCATGCTTGCCAACCCCATTTTAATTGAACTTTATCGTCTTAATTCTGATTGGAGCACTGACAGATTTACCACTCAAGTTTCGAATTACAGTTAACATCGATAAATTAATAATCACAACACCATAAAAATTTATTAAATAATAATTCATTAATTTTTTAATAATATATAATATATGATTATAAATATACATTCATGAATGTATTTATAAAAAATTTCAGGAATTTAATTAAACTACATTGATGAATTTAAATATTAAGTCTTATTATACAAATATTTTCTAAAATAAATAAATATCATTTTTATGTAAGTTATTATTATTAAGAGATTGAGAATCTTGAGGTCGAGCTCGCATAATTTTTCTTATATTATACTCAAATCTCGTATTAAAACACGAGGGTGATATTGTACTTTCAAAATATTATGTATAATTACAAATTTGTCATTAAAATTTATACTAAAACACTATATTATCTTAGGAAATTTCCTGAGGTTAACCTCAGATTCATTTTTCTCTGTTATTAATTTATATATAATATGGGACCTATATGATATAACAAAAATATAATAAATTATTAATTAATACTAAAAAATTTGTTACGGGATTACTAAAATTTTATTAAAAGTTACTATTAAGTTATGAAAATTTAATTGAGCTATCCATTATAAATATGAGAATGTGTCCGAAGCCCATCCTGAGCTCATTAAGCAATTTATTCGGGCCCAAACGACTGGGCTGCCCCCAGGGCAAAACTAAATTTGAAAAACCTTGAGAAGGAGCTGTGATAGCATTTTTGATGCTTTGACTGATATGGTGACACTCTTAACAGAACTAATGCCAAAGCCCAAAGTAAACTCGAGTTAAATTACAAACTACAATTGAATTACTCAGAAACTGACTAGAATAATAAATCACAAAACTCACTTGGTGAACAAATAAACATCAAATACTATACATTTATCGTCCACAGAATATAAAAGTATATTTTTTCATACCATTCATATAATCGATCGTATTATCCTATTTTTGTGACATAAATTTAAATCAAACTAATATTAATTACTTTGTATAACTCAAGTATTAAGGATTTATTCTCTATTGTTTTGGGTTTTGGCTCACCCTGAAATTTTGTTAAAACATATACTTATATTATAAGGTTATAAGTCAAATTATTCAAAAAAATTATTATTAATTACTTAATACTAATTAACATGTATTCATAATAATTACCGAAAGCTAAAGCATTTTGTAATTCTTAATAGTAAATTCAATGATATGTTTATCAGTTTAGCACTTCTAGGTATAGTTTTGTTCATTCCAAACTTATATATGATGTTTAGTTGAATTTTTTTAATTTTAACACTCATATCTCAAACCTAAACCTGGCAATTTAGTACACGACACGAATAATACGATTCGAACGACACGAAAATTTAATGTTTATGTTTCAATTTTGAGTACACAAACACGAAAATACACAACCTAGATTTAGTGTCGTGTTTGGATTTAGCTTTTGGATACACGACACAATACGAAAGTACACGAAATAAATATATTTACATTTAAATATTAATTTTATTATAGATATATGTATATTTATTTATTTATTTGTAGATAAATTTATAATTTTGTATATAAATATGATGTAAATATATATATTAATTTTTATTTAATATTATATGAAAACACGACACAAAAGTACATAAATACAAAATACACAAACATCAAATGAATTGTGTTTGGGTTTAATATTTCACTACACAGAAACAATAAAGCACATGACACGAAAGTATACGATATGAACAAATTGCCATGTTTTAAACCCATAAGGTATAAGTTTCTGATACCTTAGAGGGTGGGTATGAGATGGGGTATGAGGAATCAAATCAAATTTTTACTACATTTATCTTTATTTATAAAATTACATATTGATTTTTAAAATAAAAAATTTATAATGATATTGTTTAGTATATAATAAATAATACTGATTTATTTTTCGTATTAGTTGCACATATTTTTTTATTAATTAAAAAATATATTAAATTAATAAATTAATTCTACCATTCAACCAAACACGTTATATCACGAATGATACTCCATTTCCATATCACCTTAACTCGATTCCTCCCCGTATCACTTCATAAAAAGTTTTCTTTTTCAGGCTAACGAGTCATCTATCTATAATCCATTATATATATAATATTCCAATGTTCCTTGAGCCAATTTAATCATTGTGCATTTACAATGTTACCCCTTAAATCATTATAAATTAACATTTTTATCTTACATCAATCTTTTGCATTTTGTATTTTACAATGTTACCCCCCTTGTCATTGTGAATTTGCATTTCTACCCTGCAGTAATTCTTTACGATTAATATTTGTAATTATGTATAACATTCTAATTCATTGTTTTATTATGATGTTCTAATTTATTTTAATAAAATATTGACAAAAAACCCCAAGATAAAGAAAATAAATTGGGTTGATTTAGAAAATTATTATTCCATTTTTTAAAATAATTTATATTAAATTTGAATATCAAATATAAGCATAATTAGTTATTATTCAAATTATAATAGATTAGATAGTGAGGTCTAATCATTAAAGAATGAGATAAGATAATACAATTGAATTAACTGTCTGAATTAGCAAATTACTTAAATATCCTTAATAAAGTAGATTTTTTTTTTGACGAACAAATAGCAATTTTCATTAAATAGAACAGAACACAGTCGGGACAAACCCCCAACTGCCGATACAATCAGGTTGGAAAACAAATAACATACTAAAAACAATTAGCTGATTTGTTTCCTGATCGTTTAACACATAGAATTTAAAAATTCTTGAAACTAAGAACAAAATCGAAGACATCTCAAACGATCCAAATTGCACCAACATCCTTGAAAGCAGCAACATCACAATTGACCTTATCACATAAAAACTATTGTTAGACCAGTGTTCAGAAACCCCAATTGCATAAACTGAGGTGGGAGGAGCGGCACCCCAGCTATCTACATGCCGGATACCAGCTATAGACATGCCGAAAGTGAAAACCCTCAAAGGATGAACCATCTTTGGTTGTAAAAGGTGAGCTCTTGCAATAATCACCACCGCCTCGGCTTCGATATGGGCTTTCCAGATCCCCAAAAACATCAACAAAATCATTCTCAAAATATTCACTACCGAATAAACACAAACACAACTAAACAAAAATATAACAGAACACTCCAAAAGGAGAGACAAACAAACACTCCAAAAGGAGAGACACACAATGTTAGGAATTTAGAGACCCAGAAGTTACAGAGGGGGGGTGAATGTATACTTCAAAAATTTCTTACTTTTAGAAATGAACTTTGTTAGAAGCTTGAAGAACTGATGGAATTACGAAAGTGTTTATCAAGACATGTAACAGGAAATAATATAAACACAGATGTAACTTTCAATCTAATTTGTATTAGAATGATCTTTGCTACAATCTGAAATTCAGTTTGAATTTCAGCTTCTTGTTCTGGGATTCTTACTATTGTAAAAATACTCAAGACACTATCAAATGTGGCTGTGCATAAAGTATATAGACAACATGTCCTGTGCACATGCTCACATGAGATAGTTTAGCTAAAACTAGAAATAGACAGAAACTGCTTTACATTTGACTAATGACTATTTCTAGCTAACACTGCAGTGACAGTCTGCTCCATTCTGCCTTATCTCATCTATCACTTTTCTTGACTTATCTTCCCAGCTACATTGTAGACTTGTCTCTATCTGTGCAGGTTTGACTTATCCTGCATAAACAGAGCTGCAACACCATCTGTCTTGTTCTGCAATTCTTCCTTGAAACTAGCTTCTTTTGCAGTCGAGTACTCTTCTTGAAATTGGTTCGATAAGTCAAGAAGATTGACTTCTCGAACAGCTGTGACTTTTCGATTAGTCCTGAGTACTTGATTTCTCGAATGACTAGACTTCTCGATCGCATACTTAGCTTGATGACTTCTCGATCAGATTAGACTTCTCGAATACATGCTTGATATTGACTTCTCGAATACATGCTTGATATTGACTTCTCGAATGACTCAGCCTTATTACTTCTCGAATGCTCCATTTGCTAGCTTCTCGAATTGTTTATTTTCACTTCTCGAATGACTCATAATTAACACTTCTCGACTGGATTCAATACTTGACTTGTCGAATGACTGACTTCTCGATCGAGTACTGAGCAGATAAAAGTTTTGAGACTTCTTGAAATGTTTCCACAGTTCTGACTTCTCGAATAGCTGACTTCTCGATCAAGTAATTTGCCTTGGTAGAATTCTCAGATAACTTCTCTTTTTATTTTCTTCACAGTCTTCTTTGTCTGGTTGCATGATTCAACTTGAATCTTCTAACTGACTTTATTTCTGACTTAATTTACAATTAGAAGGTAAACAGAGAAAATTTCTAGTTACAAATTATACATGAATTACTAAGTCACTAGTCTATTACAGAAGCACAAACTGAGTTACAGCAAGACAGATAGTTAAATAGGCTAGGCTTGATTTAAGTCCAACAATCTCCCCCAATTTGGAAAATGGTGAATTTTACAAATTAATACAAGATATCAAGCCTACCTATATTGTTGTTGTTGATGAGCTGTCTGATCATATTTTTCTTTTCTTTCCTTTTCTTCCCTGGCCTTGTTTTCTTCAATTGCCTGCAGTATCATTTGTCTGGCCATGATTTCCTCAATCAGAATTGCATCTTTCAGTAAGTCTGCAGCAATCTGTAGAGTGAGCATTGGATAGTCCTGAACAAGCTTGAGTCTAATTTTGACAGTGACTCCACTTCTCAGTTTGAATTCAACTCTGTCAGGATCTTTGAACACTCTACTTTTACCCTGTCTTCTCAATTCTTCAGACAACTGCTCTATTCTCTCCTCCTCCTTCTTTTTCTTCTCAAACATCTCCTCCATGTATCTTACCTTGTCAATCTTTTTCTGATACTTCCTTTCCAAGTACTGAGCCATTTCCATCATTCTCAGCTTGTTAATCATGCATTTCTTGTCAAACAGGCTAATCACTCTCCTAATGTCATGAGTGGTAGCATCACTGTTATCATGATGAAATCCTCTTTCTTCTCCATCAACATTAGTAACAAACATCCTCTTGTCTCTGACTTCTACCTTGACAATTCTGTTAGCCTTCCACAGTTTGATCCTCACCTTGTCAGTTTCAGCAATTTCTTGAATAGGTCTAATAGGTAGACCTTTATCAGGAACAATGAGTTGTTTTCTCCACTTAGGACATCTTACTAGCAAAGAGCTAGTAGAGTTCTTGAATTTGGTTGATGTGGCAGTGTTGACTTTGAGATGTTGGCTTGGCTTTAGTTTCTTTGACTGTTCCTTTTTAATTTCCCTCCTTATCACTCCATGTGCAGTAACTTTCATGAACATCCTTCTTGGAGATTTAGTTTTGATGGCAGTTGCAGTTTCAGAAACTGTTGACATCACACTAGTACCCTGAGATTTGGTAGGTGAACTAGAATGAGTGTCAGCAGCTTGCTGCTTAGAGGAATTTCTTCTTTGATACTGTTTATTGTCCTCAGAGTTGTCTCTTTTCTTCTTGTCTTCATCCTTCCTCTTCTTGTCTTCTTTCTTTCCTTCCTTATCACTCCTTGATTCAGACTTTTTATCCTTCTTGTCCTGATCCTCATTGTCATCATCTTTCTTTTTGTTCTTAAACTCTTCTTTTGCAAATTCAGAGATTTGTCCAGATATAAACTTTTTCATTTTCACTACAATTTCATTGTCCTCTATCTGCTTCACCTTCTTCTTTTCAATCAACTCAATTAGGTTAATAATTTGACTTCTGTTGCCTGAATTGAGATGTTGAGGGATCCTGAAATGAGCAAGTTTCTCTTCTCTAGCCATATACATCACACCATCTGGACTACAGTAAGATTCAGGTAGAACAAGAGGTAGGAGAGGCCCCAATATTTTCTTCTTCAGTTCTTCATCTTCCTGGGTTACCAATTCCACTCCCTTGTATAAACATTCCAGTTCAGTATATGAAAGCCTTTGAAATAGAGTAACTGAGACTTTAAAGTAGCCAGACTCCATTTGAATGAGTGGCTCTTTGAATATTTGTCCATTCTGTTCAAACTTAACTCCCCTCACTGCAACAATAGCATTTTCAAGCATCTTCTTATACTTCCAATGATTTCCCTAGACTTGCTTTTTGATATGATGCAACAATTCAAGAAATTGCTTGTCAGAGTTGGGCTTTAAAATTTCACTCCTGAGCTTTCTCATAACTGCCTTTTGCCTTTCAGCCTCTATTTCTTCTCTCATTTCCTTCTCCCCCTTAGGGTTGATATCTTGTCTTTGGAGAAAGGAAGAATGACTTGGCTTAATTTGAGTCCAGCTCTGAGTTGGCAAAGGTGCTAGAGGAGCCTGACTAGGAGTGCCTAGGTTGGAGATGAGTGATTGTAGAGATGTGAGGTGGGCTGAAATGCTGACAAGTGAAGTCCCTAGATTTGCAGAAGATGAGACAAATTCATTTTTCAGACTATGAACATCTGAGGCAACTTGAGAAACTGTGGATGTGAGAGAATCCACTCTAGCATTTAAAGTATCAATGGTGGAGGCCTTTGCAGCTTCATCTTTGGCCTTAGACTGATAGAACAGATCCACTTGAAATGGAGACAAGGTGTGAATTGGCACATCCACAGGCAGCCTATCTGCATGCATGTTCTTGTACAAAACTTCAACCATACTGTTGATCCTTCTTTGATTATCTAGGATGGTTGTTTGTCCTTGAACCATTTCCCTAAACACCTTTTCCATGGAGTCTATCTTGGTGTGAAGAATGGAGGACTTTCCTGAATCTGCCCTTGAGGTGTGAGCAAAAAGACCTCCAGGCTTCAATTTATCTTCCATTGTTCTCAAGGTGCCCTCTACTTTAGCCCTGTGATCCTCTATCTCGGATTGCACACCTTTGGCAAGATAATGATTTGACTGCAGTTGGACTTTAGCAGCTTCATGAATTGCATCATACATGGCACTTGGAGTGAAGATCTTCTCACAAGAGCCAAGGGAAGTGAGATACTTCTGTCTAGTCCATTCCAAAACATCTTTCATGCTAACTGCAGATTTACCATCCAGCCAGGCATCCACATTTTCTCCTTCATCATCATCCAAATTTGCATTTTTCTCTTTCAACTCCTCCTGATCCTTTGCATATTCAAGCATGATTACAGCATAGTCTTTGTTTGGCAAATGAGAAGTTACAAGCTGCTGAGCAATGTGATAGAATCCCTCCAACTGATCTCCATATAGCTCCTTTAGTTTCTCATCAGAAAGTGACCCACCAAGAGATGATGGTCCTGAATTCCTGTCATGTTGCACAGGTTCCAGCCATTGTGACAGAGAGTGAGAGCTAGGGCCACTTGTGACAGTAGTCCCCTCAGCATCTATTTCTTCATCCAATTTCTCAGATGATTCATTAGACACTGGATGGATAGGTGAATTCTCCTGAGAAGACAGTCTTTGAATGACTGGGGAGTGTCTAGGGGATGCCATTTGCATGGTGTGGAGATCCCCCAGATTACCCAATGTCTGTGAAGACACTTGGCTGTGACATGCCTGAGTCCCCACAGAGTCTGAAGTAAAAACTTCTGGAACCTCTGTGGTTTTGATGGTGTCATCAGGATATGCCTCAGCATGCATTCCCTCACCATCTAAATGAGTGTCCTGAGTGGTGAACAAGGTGTCATGCACCAAGTCACTTGAGTTTGGCTCACCAGGGAAATAGAAATCCTGATGATCAACAACCTCATGTGTTTGACTAGACACATTTGGTTGAGAAGAGATTTGAGAGGTGGAAGAAAAGGTGTGAGTAGAATTGAGTATTGGCAACTCCCCTTGAGAAAATGGGGAAGTTTCAAGAGAAGATCCTACTGGTGCACAGTGTGTCTCTTTTTCAACTAAAACTTCTTCATTGACAGGAGTGAATTCCTGCAATGGTGCAGACTCTGTACAGGATGGAGTGGGTTGGCTCCCAATTTCAATAGATGCACTTTGATGAGAAAGTGCACCTAGAAGTAGGTTTAATCCCTTGTTAACGTCTACATCCTGTTGAGAGGATGTAGAGTGGTCTGTTGTGGCCTTTTTATTTTTCTTTCTCCTGGTCAAAGGCTCCACAGGTGACTCATCTGTTTCATTTTCTACAACTGTTTCTAACATTCTTTTCTTAACAGCTTTCTCCTTCTTCTTCTTTGCAACTACACCCTGTTGAGAGGATGTAGAGGTTGGTTTGCTAACATCTAAGGATTTCAAAGAAGGGCTAGCAGTTGGGTTGGAGGTCCTTGGGTTAGGTGCATTTAGTTCTTCTGCAACCTTAGGACTCTCTACTGCATCAAGATGACCATATTTAGGCTGCACTAGTGGATATCCCTCAAATACACTCCTCATGTGAGGTGTGATTATGAGAGGGACATTCACAGTGGTTCTCCTATCCAATATAGCAAAAATGATTTTTGACATGGATTTGGAGTAGCCAATTCTCTGTTTGTTCATCCCAGGCAATTCAATTAAACTAGCATTTTTATCATTGAGAATTAATTGAATAAAGCGAGGAAAGAAAATTTCATTACCTCTCTTGGGAATTCTGGTTATGAGTTCCCCAAGAACTAGCTTTCCAACATTGAGCTTTTGGTTGTATGCCAATGAGTAGGCCAGCTTCAAGGCAATTAGGCTTATTTGGTCAAACCCTGTTTTTCTGCAGGTGAAGACTCTTAGGATGGTATCAAACAGGAATGACCATTCCTTCCTCATGTATTTCTTGTTTAATTTACCCAGCTTGAACTTCTCATCAACTCCTCTTTTTAAAGTATCAGCATACCTAATGAAGTCCAGGAAATCTAGAAGATCATCTTCAGTAGGTTCATCATTAAACTCTGCAGGTTGAATCTTTAAGCTCCTATTAACATCTGCTTCATCAAAGCTAATGTCCACTCCTTGAATCTTGCAGGTTACCACGATCTTTGAGTTTCCATCCGCAAGAGCTATGCTTTCCCAGTTCGCAGTTGCCCAAAACTGCTCAAGAATATCCAGGTATAGAGTGGGGTTTGCCAATAGAGCTTCTTGTAGGTAGGAATCTATGAGAAACCTAGTGAAACATTTGTACTGGGGTTTGGCATCTGCGTCTCTGGATATTGCTAAGAAGTTGGTTTCTGGAATGACAAAAACTTCGGTTGAAACTGAGCTTGAGGACGCCATTGAATCAGTGTATAGAAATAGAGAAAGGAAGAAGCGAAGGTTTTAGAGAGAAAGAGTGAAAGTAAGAGTTAAAGATGAACAGTTGTAATGCAGGGATTCCTTTGAGTTTGTAGTTAAGCGTAGAAATGAAATGTTAGATCTACTTTGCTATTTAACTGATACAGATAACTCGACTAGAATAGTAATCGATTTTAGTGATCGAGAACTCTAAAGCTGTTTTAGTAGAGAACTGTCAGAATTCAGTCGAGAATTAAGACAATCGAGAACTCCAAAAAAAACTTGTTCGAGAACTCACAAGATTGAATGATTCGAGAACTCACAACATCAACAATTCGAGAACTCACAGAATGAACGATTCGAGAACTCACAGAATGAACGATTCGAGAACTCACAGAATGAACGATTCGAGAACTCACAGAATTGAACTGTTTAGTCGAGAAGTCAGTAAGGATGGCAAACTTGACTACAAACTCCAGTTTTTAAAAGATTATTCCATTCTCACTTAGAAAACAGAATAATAATTTACAGACTTCATTTCTTAGATAAATAAACTCCATTTATTCATCTTAAAAAGAGAAATGTGTCTGATAGATATTCCTTAATTTTTAATTATCACACTTGTTATTTAATAAAGCACAAGTAAAAAAAAATCATTTGTTAATAATATGTACAATAATATGACTGACATATTTATAAACATATACCAGTTTTGTTTCACTTAGATAAATCATTTGAATTCATGTCTGTGAAACAATTGTTGTAACAGTTGAAAAGATATATTTATTTGGCCACTTAACTTAAAGAGTTTAGCATTCCAATTTCACTAACCAACCTGTTGAAGGTGGCTTCATCAAGTGGTTTAGTAAATATATCAGCCAACTGTTTTTGTGTAGGAACATAGAATACTTTAATTACTCCATTTTCTGCATGTTCCCTTATGAAATGGTACCTTACATCAATATGCTTTGTCTTGGAATGATTGACTGGATTGGCTACAATTGAGATGGCACTAGTGTTGTCACACATAATAGGAATTCCCTCTAACACTAGTCCATAGTCCCTTAGCTGATTCCTGATCCAAAGCACTTGAGCACAGCAGCTTCCAGCAGCAATATATTCAGCCTCAGCTGTAGAGGTAGAGACTGATTGTTGTTTTTTGCTAAACCAAGATACCAACCTCTGTCCAAGAAATTGACAGTTTCCTGAGGTGCTTTTTCTATCCACTCTGCACCTAGCAAAATCAGCATCTGAGTATCCAACAAGGTTAAATCCTGTTTCTTTAGGATACCATAGTCCCATGAGAGTTGTTCCTTTGAGGTATCTCAGAATTCTTTTGACAGCAATGAGATGAGATTCCTTGGGATTTGCCTGAAATCTTGCACATAGACAGGTTGAAAACATAATGTCAGGTCTGCTAGCTGTGAGATAGAGAAGAGAACCAATCATTCCTCTGTAGGTCTTCATGTCCACACTCTTCCCTTTCTTGTCTTCATCAAGTTTTGTAGCTGTAGACATTGGGGTCTTGGCAGTTGAGCAATCTTGCATATCAAACCTCTTGAGTAAGTCATTGACATACTTAGTTTGACTTATGAAAATGCCATCTGGCCTTTGACTTATTTGAAGGCCTAGAAAGTAATTTAGCTCTCCCATCATGCTCATTTCATATTCACTTTGCATCAGCTTAGAGAACCTTTGACATAGCTTTTCATTTGAAGATCCAAATATGATGTCATCCACATAGATTTGAACTAGTATGATATCATCCCCATGCTTTTTGTAGAAAAGAGTTTTGTCAATTGTTCATCTAGTGAATTGATTTTCCAGAAGAAATTTTGACAAGGTGTCATACCATGCTCTAGGGGCTTGTTTGAGTCCATACAATGCTTTAATGAGTCTGTAAACAAAGTCTGGAAAATTTGGATCTTCAAAGCCAGGAGGTTGTTGCACATAAACTTCCTCTTCTAATTCACCATTGAGAAATGCACTTTTCACATCCATTTGATATACCTTAAAGTTTGAGTGTGCTGCAAAAGCTAGAAAAATTCTAATTGCTTCCAATCTTGCAACAGGAGCAAAAGTCTCATCATAGTCAATGCCTTCTTCCTGGGAATAGCCTTTTGCAACCAGCCTTGCTTTGTTTCTTATTACTATTCCATGTTCATCCATTTTGTTCCTATAGACTCATTTAGTGCCAAGTACTGACCTGTCCTTTGGAGGTGGCACTAATTCCCAAACATTATTTCTCACAAATTGATTCAATTCCTCTTGCATGGCAATTATCCAGTCTGGATCCAACATGGCTTCTTCAATCCTTTTTGGTTCATTTTGGGACAGAAAGCAAGCAAATAGGCATTCATTCATAGTTGCTCTTCTTGTCCTTACACCTTCATCAGGGTTTCCAATGATTTGATCAGCTGAGTGGGCTCTGCTCCATTTAATTTGATGAGCTCCATCTCTATCATTTGAACTTGCTTCTTCCTGATTGAAGTGATTGCCAATTGTTGCAGATCCTTGAGAACCTCCCCCTGAGTGAATGCTAGGGTTGTGTGGAGAATTCTCAAGTTGAATATGACTGAAGTCTTCATTTTCTCTTTCCACATTTGTTCCATGTGAGATGTCTACATGTGACTCTTCATGAATATTGATAACATTTTCAGTTGCAGATGTTCCAGTTTCTATTTCATTTTCAAACCTCAAGGTGTCACAGTTTTCACCTTCCAGATTCATAGTAGGGAACTTGAAATCATCAAATGTCACATTTGAGCTTTCCATAATCTTCTGTTGATCAATCACATATACTCTATAGACAGTTTTGTCCAAAGAGTATCCCATAAAAATTCCTTCATAAGCCTTGGCTTCAAACTTCCCAAGGTTGTTGACATCATCTTTGAGAACAAAGCACTTGGTTCCAAACACATGCATGTATTTTACAGATGGTCTTCTATTTGTCATGATGTGATAAGGAGTCTTTCCAACTGGTTTTGTGATGAGTGTTCTGTTTTGAGTGTAGCATGCAGTTCTAACAGCTTCAGCCCAAAAGCTAGTTGGTAAACTGGCTTCTGCTAACATGGTTCTTGCAGCTTCAATGAGAGTCCTGTTCTTTCTCTCAACTACTCCATTTTGTTGTGGAGTTCTTGGGGCTGAAAATTGGTGAGTGATTCCTTTTTCCTTGTAGAATTCATTGAGTATAGCATTTTTGAATTCTGTGCCATTATCACTCCTTATGGCAACTACTGGTGTAGGGCCTTTATCCAATCTTTTCAAATTTTCAATGATGATCTCAGGAGCTTCATCTTTTGAGTGCAAGAATTCCACCCAAGTGTATTTTGAAAAGTCATCCACCATGACTAGAGCAAATCTTTTCTTAGACATGGACATGACATTTACTGGTCCAAACAGATCCATATGAATTAACTGTAGGGGTTTTGTGATTGAAGTGAATTCCTTACTCTTGTGACTAGATCTCTTCATTTTCCCTTTTTGACATGCCTCACATAATCCTTCTATGCAGAATTCAAGTGTGGGCAGGTCTTTCACTAATTCTCTTTTGACTAAAGAATTAATGTTCTTGAGATTTAGGTGAGATAATCTCTTATGCCAAAGCATACTTTCCTTTTCTGAGGCCTTTGTGTAGAAACAGCAAATCTTCTCCTTGTTTGCAGAGTCCAAATTTACTACAAACAGGCTTCCTTTTCTTACTCCTTGCAGAGCAATTTCCTTTGTCTTCCTGTGTGATATGAGACACAGTTCCTTATCAAACTCCACCTTCAAATCTTTGTTGCAGAATTGAGTGATGCTGAGAAGATTATGCTTCAAACCACTGACAAGGGCTACATCTTCAATGACAACATTCTCATGAATCAATTTGCCATATCCCATGGTGAAACCAGTGCTGTTGTCTCCAAAGGTTACCATTGGGCCAGCCTCATCCTTGAACTGTGACAGCAGGGCCTTGTCACCAGTCATATGCCTTGAACAGCCACTGTCCAAAATCCACATGACCTTCTTCTTACTTGTGCCCTGCAATCAAATACAAATCAAGTTTTCTTTGGTACCCAAACAAGGTTGGGTCCTTTATGCTTAGTCACATGAATGTCATTCCTGTTCTTAACAGTCTCAGTCACTTGCACATGCACATTTTCATTTTTCTTGTGTTGATTTTTTGCTTGATTAGTGCTTCCAGAACTAGATGCATGCTTAGGTGACATGGAGTATTTTCTATATTTCACTGGACTAGCAGATTTAGACCTAGGACTGTTGATATACAAATTCTGACTTATGCATCCATCAACAAACTGTTTCCTGAGCCTAAAGCAGGTATTCATGACATTCATGTTACATGGCATACAGTCAAATTTGTCACAAAATTTATGATTATCATGCATTAAAGGCTTGACATAACCACAGGCAAACTTATCATTTCCCACAACAGGTTTCTTGCACAAGTGAGTAAGATGATTTGTTGAACCACAGTTTTTACAAATCTTTCTTGGTGCATTAAGAACAGGTGCATAGTTGTTGTGTTTGTTAATGCCTATTTTTCCATTTCTATTAGCCTTTTTCTTTTTAGCATGCATAGCATCAATTTTCTGAGCATCCTGTTTAGTTTTAGTTTGAACAGGAGTGGACTTGGTTCTGATTGTGGGTTCTTCTTTCTCAACAGAGGCCAAATTTCTTTCAATTGTTTCCTTATCCTCATCATCTAACTGTTGTTTGATAACCATACTGGCTTCATCTAGTTCAACAGTAGCTTTCTTAAAAATTGGTTCTTTGACATTTTTCAAAATATGAGGATTACCTTGGATTTCAATCTTTTTGCCTTTTGTTAAAACATATTTTTTCTTTTTAAGATTCTCATAATCAAAACCAACTCCAATCCTAGTACTTTCCTTGTTCTTCTCATGAAACTCTTTAACAATGGTTGCTGAGTTTTGATAAGATTTAATTTTCAACTCATTTTCAGAAATTTGTTCTTTAAGAAACTTCTCAATTTGTTCAGAACAAACAATTTTGTTCTTGAGATACTCATTTTCCTGTTTCAAGTTTTCCATGTTTATAACAGACAATTCTAGAGTCTCATTTCTTGCAACTAGTTCCTCATTAGCTTTTACTAACCTAGCAATCTCCTCATAAGCAGCAGTCATACTGGTGTGAATATTAAACATTTCAATACTTAAATCTTCCACAGTTTTCTTGTATTAAGAATTTGACATATCAAGAGAGATTAAAGAAGGTACCTGAGAGCTTGAGGATGAAGTTCCATCATGTGAGTTTGCCATGAGTGCCAGATTCCCATATTCTTCCTCCTCATCTTCATCTGTATCATCCCAGCATTTTCCTTCAGCAATATAGGCTTTTTCTGTCTGCTTTTTGAGAAGAGCTTCATACTTGGCTTCCAACTCCAAGTAGTCTTTATCTTTCTTGATTGACTTAGGTTTTTTGCATTCTGTTGCAAAGTGTCCAAGATCATTACAGTTATAGCATCTTATCTTGGATCTATCAACTGTTCCACTCTTGTATCCTCCATTATTGGAGCTTCTCTGTGGATTCCTTCTTTTGCTTGAAGACTTGAAGGTTGGTTTTGGTTTGAAACTTTTGTTTCTTTTGAATCTCAAATTTCCAAACTTCTTTGCCATGAAGGCCATTGTTTTGTTGTTCATGCCTTCAAGTTCTTCAATGGTGTAGAAGTCATCTTCTTCTGACTCACTCTTGATGGAGTCCTTGTCTTCATGTTCCTGATCTTCAATCACCTCAGATTTCAACTTCCTGCTTGTACCAGTCTTTTCAATTGTTGATGGTTCCTTAGCAACCAGGGCATTTGAGACATTTGCCATTTTTCCTCTATTTGCTAAAATGGCCTTCTTTTGATAAAATTCCAGCTCATATGTTTTCAGTATTCCATAGAGTGTCTCAAGTGGAAGTTTTGTCAAATCTCTTCCTTCTCTTATTGCAGAGATTTTATGCTCCAAGTGCTCTGGAAGAGTTAACAAAAACTTCATGTTTTTCTCATTTGTTTCATAATATTTCCCATGAAGTTGAAGATCATTGATCAGTTTATTGAACCTTTCAAATACTTCAGTTATGCCCTCATTAGATTTTGACATGAATGCTTCATATTGGGAAACAAGGAGCTGCCTTTGGTTCTCTCTTACTTCCTCAGTTCCCTCACACAGAATTTCTATTGTCTCCCATATGTGTTTGGCAGATGTATATTAATAATCAGTTATCAATAATATTATATATTTCCTCAAATGAAATCAACTTATGAACCCCTGTTACAGTGTTACTAATTAAAATATATTCTATATTAGTGTTTGATAATAATTTTAACATCTTTTTTCTAACACATATACGACGTAGGGGGGTTAATATATGAGTTATCCTAACAGTAGCTTGGAGTAGAAAAATGCATGACGCAAGACGCATTAATTAAATAGTGCCACGAAGTAGTGGTATCCATCTTTTTAAACCTACTTTTACCATCCACTTAGCACTTGCGGTTCTATTCCACCAAAGCAGCCATCACTCGTAGAATCGGTTTCCTACATTGACGTATCAAAACAGATCATGTTTTTAACTATGTATGCAATCAATTAAAGTTTGAATATAAAATTCTTATAATATATATTTAGTGATTAGAATATAATATGACGCAATTGGTTAAAAATTGGAAAAGGGAGTTGAAAAGGAAATATAAAAAGACTAATTATAGTGTACAAATATATTTTGTCAAATAACTTTTGTACATACTTTTTACTCACACCTACTCTGTGTCTAATACCAAACACATATAAAGTTTCTGCTGCTTAGTTTCGACATCCTTCTTTGGCAAAAGATAAACAACGTAATTAGGAAAAAAAGTTAAACAACGTGTAAATGAATGTAAATAATTGAGATGGAAAAATACTTTTTAAACCACATGTTTGTGACAAGTGAAAACTAAAAGCTGGAACCAACAATTTTCCGCGTCTCTCACTTTATCAATAATGACAATCCAAGTAATGCACTAGCTCTAGCTCCATGTTATAATAATCATGTAAATTAAGTCACTAATCTTATGATCTACACTAAAGTGACAACTAGATAATCACTAGAATAGATTACTTAAACCGCCCTACTCTAACTTCTCTGTTTTTTACTTTTAGACTGGTTTTTAGATTTACAAGTCTTTCAAGTAAGTATTGATGCGGTCATGCTTGCCAACCCCATTTTAATTGAACTTTATCGTCTTAATTCTGATTGGAGCACTGACAGATTTACCACTCAAGTTTCGAATTACAGTTAACATCGATAAATTAATAATCACAACACCATAAAAATTTATTAAATAATAATTCATTAATTTTTTAATAATATATAATATATGATTATAAATATACATTCATGAATGTATTTATAAAAAATTTCAGGAATTTAATTAAACTACATTGATGAATTTAAATATTAAGTCTTATTATACAAATATTTTCTAAAATAAATAAATATCATTTTTATGTAAGTTATTATTATTAAGAGATTGAGAATCTTGAGGTCGAGCTCGCATAATTTTTCTTATATTATACTCAAATCTCGTATTAAAACACGAGGGTGATATTGTACTTTCAAAATATTATGTATAATTACAAATTTGTCATTAAAATTTATACTAAAACACTATATTATCTTAGGAAATTTCCTGAGGTTAACCTCAGATTCATTTTTCTCTGTTATTAATTTATATATAATATGGGACCTATATGATATAACAAAAATATAATAAATTATTAATTAATACTAAAAAATTTGTTACGGGATTACTAAAATTTTATTAAAAGTTACTATTAAGTTATGAAAATTTAATTGAGCTATCCATTATAAATATGAGAATGTGTCCGAAGCCCATCCTGAGCTCATTAAGCAATTTATTCGGGCCCAAACGACTGGGCTGCCCCCAGGGCAAAACTAAATTTGAAAAACCTTGAGAAGGAGCTGTGATAGCATTTTTGATGCTTTGACTGATATGGTGACACTCTTAACAGAACTAATGCCAAAGCCCAAAGTAAACTCGAGTTAAATTACAAACTACAATTGAATTACTCAGAAACTGACTAGAATAATAAATCACAAAACTCACTTGGTGAACAAATAAACATCAAATACTATACATTTATCGTCCACAGAATATAAAAGTATATTTTTTCATACCATTCATATAATCGATCGTATTATCCTATTTTTGTGACATAAATTTAAATCAAACTAATATTAATTACTTTGTATAACTCAAGTATTAAGGATTTATTCTCTATTGTTTTGGGTTTTGGCTCACCCTGAAATTTTGTTAAAACATATACTTATATTATAAGGTTATAAGTCAAATTATTCAAAAAAATTATTATTAATTACTTAATACTAATTAACATGTATTCATAATAATTACCGAAAGCTAAAGCATTTTGTAATTCTTAATAGTAAATTCAATGATATGTTTATCAGTTTAGCACTTCTAGGTATAGTTTTGTTCATTCCAAACTTATATATGATGTTTAGTTGAATTTTTTTAATTTTAACACTCATATCTCAAACCTAAACCTGGCAATTTAGTACACGACACGAATAATACGATTCGAACGACACGAAAATTTAATATTTATGTTTCAATTTTGAGTACACAAACACGAAAATACACAACCTAGATTTAGTGTCGTGTTTGGATTTAGCTTTTGGATACACGACACAATACGAAAGTACACGAAATAAATATATTTACATTTAAATATTAATTTTATTATAGATATATGTATATTTATTTATTTATTTGTAGATAAATTTATAATTTTGTATATAAATATGATGTAAATATATATATTAATTTTTATTTAATATTATATGAAAACACGACACAAAAGTACATAAATACAAAATACACAAACATCAAATGAATTGTGTTTGGGTTTAATATTTCACTACACAGAAACAATAAAGCACATGACACGAAAGTATACGATATGAACAAATTGCCATGTTTTAAACCCATAAGGTATAAGTTTCTGATACCTTAGAGGGTGGGTATGAGATGGGGTATGAGGAATCAAATCAAATTTTTACTACATTTATCTTTATTTATAAAATTACATATTGATTTTTAAAATAAAAAATTTATAATGATATTGTTTAGTATATAATAAATAATACTGATTTATTTTTCGTATTAGTTGCACATATTTTTTTATTAATTAAAAAATATATTAAATTAATAAATTAATTCTACCATTCAACCAAACACGTTATATCACGAATGATACTCCATTTCCATATCACCTTAACTCGATTCCTCCCCGTATCACTTCATAAAAAGTTTTCTTTTTCAGGCTAACGAGTCATCTATCTATAATCCATTATATATATAATATTCCAATGTTCCTTGAGCCAATTTAATCATTGTGCATTTACAATGTTACCCCTTAAATCATTATAAATTAACATTTTTATCTTACATCAATCTTTTGCATTTTGTATTTTACAATGTTACCCCCCTTGTCATTGTGAATTTGCATTTCTACCCTGCAGTAATTCTTTACGATTAATATTTGTAATTATGTATAACATTCTAATTCATTGTTTTATTATGATGTTCTAATTTATTTTAATAAAATATTGACAAAAAACCCCAAGATAAAGAAAATAAATTGGGTTGATTTAGAAAATTATTATTCCATTTTTTAAAATAATTTATATTAAATTTGAATATCAAATATAAGCATAATTAGTTATTATTCAAATTATAATAGATTAGATAGTGAGGTCTAATCATTAAAGAATGAGATAAGATAATACAATTGAATTAACTGTCTGAATTAGCAAATTACTTAAATATCCTTAATAAAGTAGATTTTTTTTTTGACGAACAAATAGCAATTTTCATTAAATAGAACAGAACACAGTCGGGACAAACCCCCAACTGCCGATACAATCAGGTTGGAAAACAAATAACATACTAAAAACAATTAGCTGATTTGTTTCCTGATCGTTTAACACATAGAATTTAAAAATTCTTGAAACTAAGAACAAAATCGAAGACATCTCAAACGATCCAAATTGCACCAACATCCTTGAAAGCAGCAACATCACAATTGACCTTATCACATAAAAACTATTGTTAGACCAGTGTTCAGAAACCCCAATTGCATAAACTGAGGTGGGAGGAGCGGCACCCCAGCTATCTACATGCCGGATACCAGCTATAGACATGCCGAAAGTGAAAACCCTCAAAGGATGAACCATCTTTGGTTGTAAAAGGTGAGCTCTTGCAATAATCACCACCGCCTCGGCTTCGATATGGGCTTTCCAGATCCCCAAAAACATCAACAAAATCATTCTCAAAATATTCACTACCGAATAAACACAAACACAACTAAACAAAAACATAACAGAACACTCCAAAAGGAGAGACAAACAAACACTCCAAAAGGAGAGACACACAATGTTAGGAATTTAGAGACCCAGAAGTTACAGAGGGGGGGTGAATGTATACTTCAAAAATTTCTTGCTTTTAGAAATGAACTTTGTTAGAAGCTTGAAGAACTGATGGAATTACGAAAGTGTTTATCAAGACATGTAACAGGAAATAATATAAACACAGATGTAACTTTCAATCTAATTTGTATTAGAATGATCTTTGCTACAATCTGAAATTCAGTTTGAATTTCAGCTTCTTGTTCTGGGATTCTTACTATTGTAAAAATACTCAAGACACTATCAAATGTGGCTGTGCATAAAGTATATAGACAACATGTCCTGTGCACATGCTCACATGAGATAGTTTAGCTAAAACTAGAAATAGACAGAAACTGCTTTACATTTGACTAATGACTATTTCTAGCTAACACTGCAGTGACAGTCTGCTCCATTCTGCCTTATCTCATCTATCACTTTTCTTGACTTATCTTCCCAGCTACATTGTAGACTTGTCTCTATCTGTGCAGGTTTGACTTATCCTGCATAAACAGAGCTGCAACACCATCTGTCTTGTTCTGCAATTCTTCCTTGAAACTAGCTTCTTTTGCAGTCGAGTACTCTTCTTGAAATTGGTTCGATAAGTCAAGAAGATTGACTTCTCGAACAGCTGTGACTTTTCGATTAGTCCTGAGTACTTGATTTCTCGAATGACTAGACTTCTCGATCGCATACTTAGCTTGATGACTTCTCGATCAGATTAGACTTCTCGAATACATGCTTGATATTGACTTCTCGAATACATGCTTGATATTGACTTCTCGAATGACTCAGCCTTATTACTTCTCGAATGCTCCATTTGCTAGCTTCTCGAATTGTTTATTTTCACTTCTCGAATGACTCATAATTAACACTTCTCGACTGGATTCAATACTTGACTTGTCGAATGACTGACTTCTCGATCGAGTACTGAGCAGATAAAAGTTTTGAGACTTCTTGAAATGTTTCCACAGTTCTGACTTCTCGAATAGCTGACTTCTCGATCAAGTAATTTGCCTTGGTAGAATTCTCAGATAACTTCTCTTTTTATTTTCTTCACAGTCTTCTTTGTCTGGTTGCATGATTCAACTTGAATCTTCTAACTGACTTTATTTCTGACTTAATTTACAATTAGAAGGTAAACAGAGAAAATTTCTAGTTACAAATTACACATGAATTACTAAGTCACTAGTCTATTACAGAAGCACAAACTGAGTTACAGCAAGACAGATAGTTAAATAGGCTAGGCTTGATTTAAGTCCAACACACAAACACCCAAAAAATTGGGTTTTATTTAAGGAAAATCAATGAAGGGGAAATTGTAGGAGAATGAAAGAGGCGGCTAGAACCCTAGATCTGAAAACGGGGGTCGACTCTCATAGATGCCCTTTGTTTTTTAAATCTTTTAATAAAGTAGATTAATTTATTGAATTGGTGATATAATTGGAAAAATGATAGGATTAGTATGAATTATAATATTAATAGATAGATTAATAGATTTGTAATAATTTTGTGAATACATATTTTCTGCACTTTTATTTTGAAAGAAAACAAGCGCATTTAAATCGATAATAAAATTTTGATATTGAGAAATAAAAAATCCAAGATAAAGAAAATAGAAAATTTTGTGAAAAGATATCATTTGTACTTTTATTTTGAAAGAAAACAAATACATTTAAATTAATAATAAAATTTTGATATTGACAAAAAAAACCAAGATAAAGAAAATAAAATGAATTGATTTAGAAAATTATTATTCCTTTTCTTAAAATATTTTATATTAAATTTGAATATCAAATATAAGCATAACTAGTTAATATTCAAATTATAATAGATTAGGTAGTGGAGTCCAATAATTTAAGAATGAGATATGGTAATACGATTGAATTAATTGTCTGAATTATCAAATTACTTGAATATCCTTAATAAAATAGGGGAAGTTATTTAATTTGGAATATAATTGAAAAAATGAAATGTAGGATTAGTAGGAAATTATAATATTAATAGATTAATAGATTGTAATAATTTTGTGAATAAAAATTTTATGTACTTTTATTTTGAATGAAAACAAATGCATTCAAATTAATAATAAAATTTTGATATTGACAAATAAAAAATCCAAGATAAAGAAAATATAAAATTTTGTGAAAAGATATATTTTGCACTTTTATTTTAAAAGAAAAAATGCATTTAAATTAATAATAAAATTTTGATATTGACAAAAAAAACCCAAGATAAAGAAAATAAAATGGATTGATTTAGAAAATTATTATTCCATTTCTTAAAATAGTTTATATTAAATTTCAATATCAAATATAAGCATAATTAGTTAATATTAAAATTATAATAGATTAGAGAGTTGGGTCCAATTATTAAAAAAATGAGATATGGTAATACAATTGAATTAATTGCATGAATTAGCAAATTACTTGAATACCCTTAATAAAGTAAAGGAAGTTATTGAATTGAGGATATAATTGGAAAAATGAAATTTTGGATTAGTAGGATTTATAATATTAATAGATATATAATTTCATTATATATTTTGTATTTTTTCTGAAATAGAGAAAATTTAATTTTTATATAAAAAATAGAGGAGCTTTTAATAAAATAAATATATATGATTTCGTTCTATCCGATCGGACAACATGACTTTAGGGACATTGAAATAGTTTTAAATTTGATATTTAAATCTTTAAAATAATAATATGAGTTCACGTTTAAAATAATTTATTAATATTTTATGTTAATAAATGAGTATAAAATTATGTACTTTACCAACATATTAAGCTAGGTAGTACAAAAACACATAAATTAGATTAAAACATACAAAAAATACGAGATATTAAAAACAAGCACTAAAAGTCTAAAACTGAACTAAAGATTGTTATTTTTATGTGTTCCCGGCCAAGCTAGGGAGAACCACCCAAATCCATATCAATCCTTTTCCAATATTCATCTTCGTCTCCATTATTAATTTGTTGGGTTCCAATCGTCTCTTTACGGACAACGAATTGACACGACGATATGTGAATCATTATAATATTGTACGTGAACAAAAAGCAAGTAATCTTTGTCCAGTACAGTACTCCCTCCGTCACAAAATACGTTTTCTGTTTTGATTTTTTGTACTGTTCATTGTAAGCGATTGACTACTAATTTACACATAATTTATAAGACAAAATATAGTCATCTACGCATAAGAATAAAAAATACTTACGGTGAAAAGAATTATTAATAATAAATTTCTATTTTAGCGCACAATTCTTTTTTTCGTGTTGGTTTTAGAATACAAATTTATTGAAAGTTAGACACTAGTATTTTTTTTATAAGTATGTGATTGAAAATTTACTGCACATTGATATCTTCCCGATTCTTTATTTTCTAAAAAGTTGCCTAATCAAAAAATTATTGCATATCGTATCTTCCCAATTCTTATGATATTTTGAGGATTTTGTTTACATATCACATATAAGTTCCGGGCAGGGATAGCAATTTAACAAGTGAATATTAGTTTTAAACACATCGATTATGCATAACAAATACTACTATCTTGCAATATAATTAATTGAAATAATTCAATATTTTAATTCAAAAAAATTTAAAAGATATTTTAATCATATGGTTAAAAAAGTTTAAATTGCGTGTCAAAAAATTAAGCATTATTTATTTTAAAAGAAACGTTAGAGTGTTTAAAATTTCCCAATACAATTCTCAATTAAATAATATAAATAAAAATATGTTGTATATATTAAATAATAAGTCTGGATTCTTACGGTGTTATTGATCTTTTGATCGAGTCATCTCTTAATTCCTAAGAAAGTTTCTAGAATCACTTGATTTTAAATCATTCAAGATTTTACGTTTCGGTACTTTTTCACAATATATCCTGAGATATTGCAATGATTCATACTTAGTTTAAAAATATTCTCAAAATCAATTATTTAATATCTGTACGTTATAAAAAAACAAAATATAACGTTTACTGGTATTTTTGTTGAACTTTTTTTTTTTTAATATTTAAGATACTCATTAGTATTATTAGGATCTGTTGTTCAATATACTATTGATATAAAAGAGAATTAATAATTCAAATTTTAAATATAAATAAGAAAATGTAAATATTTTACTCGTATAAATTATTTTGTGAGTGTAGTCAAAATTCGAAGCTCTCTCTCTTTTAATCATGGAACTCATATCAACCCTCTCTTCCTTGATCATCTTCATCCCCTTGATTTTCTTCTACTACTTTCATTTACCAAACACCAAACACGGCTTTAAATCATACCCACTACTCGGATCCTTACCCGACTTCATCAAAAACCGCCACCGTTTTCTCGACTGGAGCACCAATATTCTCGCGGGTTGCCCCACCAACACCGCCGTCTTCCGGCGACCCGGGAAGATCCACGGCGTCATTACAGCCAACCCATCAAACGTACAACACATGCTCAAAACTAACTTTGTTAATTACCCAAAAGGCCCTCGCTTCATTACACTCCTCCAAGATTTTCTTGGCCAAGGTATATTTAACTCGGATGGGCATATGTGGAAAGTCCAACGCAAGACAGCTAGTTACGAGTTTAACACCAACTCACTTCGAAACTTTGTTATGCACATATCAACCGTTGAGTTACAAACCGGTTTGATTCCTATTCTTCGTGAATCGGCAGAAAAAAACCGGGTTGTTGATTTACAAGACCTTTTGGAACGGTTCGCTTTTGATAATATTTGTAAGCTTGCGTTTAATGTTGATCCTGGTTGTTTAAAAGGTGTTGGTAATTGTGCTGAAAGCGAGTTCATGCAAGCTTTTGAATCGGCCGCTACGTTAAGTGCCGGCCGGTTCATGTATATTTTTATGTTTTTGTACAGGGTTAAAAAGTTTTTCAACGTGGGATCTGAAATGAAGCTAAGGGATTCAATCAGGATCGTTCATGAGTTTGCGGATGATATTATACGGTCGAGATTGCAAGAACGAGTTGAGAGAAAAGACGAGGATTTGTTGTCCCGGTTTATTCAAGACCCGAGTAACTCGGCCGAGATGCTACGAGATATTGTTATAAGTTTTATTTTAGCTGGCCGTGACACGACTTCGTCGTCGTTAACTTGGTTCTTTTGGCTATTATCATCTAGGCCAAATGTGGTTGATAAAATTCTCCAAGAGCTTAGAAAAATTCGAAAAATTGATTCGGATTCGGATTCGGATACGTATAGTTTCGATGAGTTACGTGAGATGCAGTATCTCCATGCAGCAATATCGGAAGCGTTACGATTGTATCCACCTGTACCGGTTGATACAAAGTTGTGCGAAAATGATGACGTTTGGCCAGATGGTACGGTAATCAAAAAGGGATGGTTTGCAACATACAATGCATATGCAATGGGGAGAATGGAGAGTATTTGGGGTAAAGATTGTTGCGAGTATAGGCCGGAGAGGTGGCTGGATGAGAGTGGAGCGTGCAAGCAAGAAAGTGCATTTAAGTTTCCGGTATTTCATGCAGGTCCGAGGATATGTTTAGGGAAAGATATGGCTTATATTCAGATGAAGTCTATTGCAGCATCGGTGATTAATAGGTTTGAGTTTAAGGTTGTGAATGTTAAGGATGACAGTGTTCCTGAGCATGTGTTATCCTTGACTTTAAGGATGAAAGAGGGGTTATATGTTGGTGTGAAACAAAGGTTCATGGAGAATTGATCTGTTTAATTGTTCAGGCGTTTGTTCAAATATAAAATAATGTGGCCTATATGTTACAGAGTACAAACCTGATGTTTTTTTTAACAAACTTGGTATTTTCTATTAGTGAGACTGGTGATTAATTTGTAGTACTGCAAGTGCCAAGTGGTGGTTTATTATATATATATGTTTTAGACTAAAGTGATTTGTAGTTTGAAAGTGATCCTCTCTTAGTTTCTCTCTATTTGTATAGGAGTACGTAATTTCATCTTGAATACTGTCATGCTCATCCTTAATGCTGTAACAGAGCTAAATGTTTCTGTGAAACAAACTAGGCCTGAGCAAGACCTGGCAAGTGGCAATGATAACTTTTTCAATTGAAAACATAAACCCAGTCCAAAAACATTTTTGTTCAATTATTTGTTTCTGATGTATAAATAGCACTGTCTTCGCTTTTAATTTTCCCTCGTATAATGCAAGCATGAAACAATTTTTACCAGTGGTTGATGGACAGGGATGTCAAATGTCGGGTTCAGAGTGAAATCCAAATTCAAATATTTCCGGGTTATTTAAATTCAAATTCAATTGGTTATCCAAATTTAAATTAGATCAGTTTTTTTAGTATCCAAAATTTTATTAAAAAATGTAATCAAGTTCAATATAATTGATACAAACGGATAATAATAATCACAGTTATAAAATTATAAATGATTAAAATTCAAAAAATAGTTAAATATAATATATTATATGAATTATGATATTAATTTATTATTAATATATAATTAACAACTAGTTAATGGTTTAGATATTAATAAAAATGAAAAGTTTATATGATATAATACTAGTAAAACCTATTATACGTTGATAAAATCATAAATTGGAGAACTAGTTCACTAAATAAGTATTGACTAATGACTAAAAATAAAATAATAAAATGAACATATACAAATTATTTATCTTATATCTATACATATATTATATAATAAATTATATTTATAATATTATATAAATAAATATTGGATTTTTATCACGTCTCGGGTTTGGATCGGATTTGGGATTTAGGATCGGGTATCGGTTTGGTACACATGAAATCAGGTCCGTAAAATCCAATCGGATCCGAATGAATAGGTATCCATAGTCACCAAAACAATGTTTAATAATTAATATAATTATTAAATTATAATAATAATAATAAATAATGAGTGTATATTTTTAAATAGATAAATAAATATAATGCTCTATCTTAATATTCCATAATTTATATATACAATATAAAAAAGAACACATTAATGAAAGGCAATTGAACATATGCCTAAAAAACCTGATCCAAAATGGATAAAGTGCGGCAAACTCAGCCAACCAGCTAAGCTAACCTCCAACAAAAAATCTCTGTTTTTCTTTTTCTCTTTTCTCCAATCTGCCATGGCTGCTTCTGGTGTTACACATTTGGCCACCGTTTTCTCATCATCTAATTCAAACTCCCCATCCCCTTCTTTCCGTAAATTGTCAATAACTTCAGCACAAAACAAGAAGATTATTACTAATAACAACAATAAGAAACACCAAAGCGTTATTGATGATCATATAACCACTAGAAGGGAGTTTTTGAAAAGTAGTTCGGCAATGCTGGCTCCGATGATCGTAACTAGTAGTATTTCTCCGGATGCTGAAGCTCGAGAGGTGGAAGTGGGCTCCTTCCTCCCCCCTGCTCCTTCTGACCCCTCTTTTGTTCTCTTCAAAGCCACTACTAAAGACACCCCTGCTCTCCGCGCAGGTACCAACACCATTCCCTTACAATATATCATATATTATCCGAATTTCAGATTTAATATGTGTGTGTGTCAGGTTTGTAGCTAGTAATTTGGCTTGAAATAATGATCTGTCACTTCAGTGGCGGAGTTACACTGGGCTATGTGGCTCTGATACCATTTGTTACACGGTTGTGCGGTAACACTCGCACACCGCCCTATACGGCACTCTCAATGTGCCTTTATGCCTCGAGACAACAATGATTGGTTTCGCCCAGTCTTGCGCTCTATCAGGGAAGTGGCTCCCTCTACACACCGACTGCCTATGACAGTCCCGCAGGCACTCACCCTTAAGAGTAAAACTATGCCTCCCTTCGATCAATATTAAGCACCAACCAGCCAATGTCCTCTTTCACAAAAGTGACCCTCTTACAAACCCTTCCCCATTAAAATAATGCATGCCCTCGTGCACATCTAGAACAACATCGTGATTACACCAGAGTGAGCAACAAACTCCCCCACTTCCCCATGTGAGGTTCTCTGCCTACTTATTTCCTCAAGCGCTTACAGAAACTCGTGGCATACATCAACCGATGTGGAGGTTTGTGTTGACCGCTCTTAATGTAACCTTGGATCAACAACCCTTTGCTTCTTTCGGTCTGGCTCTGATACCATTTGTTGAGTATAGAACAACGAAAACAAACTCAAAGCGAATAAACAAAAACAAGAAATTAAACGACAATCACACGAGACAAAGATTTACGTGGTTTGGAATTTCCTACTCCACAAGCGTCACTAATTTTGTATTGATATTGTGCTGGAGTTTTACAATTACATGAGAATATTTATAGTTTTACAATTACATGAGAATATTTATAGGGGAAGAAATTGAGTCTAACTCAAATCATAGTCATAATCTGAAGAGTAGACTAAATCAAATCGTAGTCTAAATCTGAAAATTAGACTAACTCAAATCCTGGTCCAAATCTGAAAAAGTAGACTCAACAAAACCCAACAGTGGGATCTAAATCCCCCACCAAGTTAAAAAAAATTTAGTAGTATTATCTAATATTAATTTTTTAGCCCCCATTAAAATTTAAAAATAACCCTTAGTTTTTTTTATTCTATATTAATTCAATATCTTTTTTTAGAAATAATTTAGTTTCACATTAAAAATGTAAAAAATATATAATATAACTAAATATTATAATTGAAATAAAAGAAATTATTTAATTCCCAAGTAAATCTTCAGAATTCTAATAAATCTAGTCCCGTTATATTTTTAACCACAATACTGCAAATAATGACATTACTTTCTAGTTTCTTTTTTTCATTACTTTCTAATTTCTTCTATTCATTTTACTGCATTTGACACTTGTTGAGTCGTATTCCAAAGATTTTTCTTCATCAGATTCAGTGTATATTAGTAATCAGTTAGAAACTTATATTCGCGATATTCGTTCAAAGGATGAATTTTGTCGTTTAAACGGGATTGTTGATCTTGCATAAAAGTTGGTAAAGACTAGAAAGAGTGAAACCTATCCTTTTGTTTATAAGCTCCTTAAACTAGTACTAGTTCTCCCCGTTGCAACAGCGAGTGTGGAAATGATATTTTCTGAGTATAATAGTTTTTATGTTAAATTTTTAATTTTTAATTTTTATTTTAAATTAGGCCCCACATTTATATTTTTCTGGCTATGCCACTGTGTCACTTTGATTAAGTGTTCGTGTAATTTATAGCAATTTGAAGAGGTAGAATATGCATTGGAAGAAACCATGCACATTCATGATTGTTTCTAACACAGCTCCATGATATTAAAAAGTAGTGCAACAACTAACAACTGTGTAAAGCATCAATCTAACACCGCCTATATCTTCTTATGATCAGATACTATTAATTTACCGGCCCTCCTAAAACCTCAATGAAGAGGGATTAGCAGGATCGTATAGTAGTATATGTTAACACTCCCCTCGCTTGAAAGCCCCTATTTTGGTGATACGTGATAGAGCCTAACGAATTTTAGGCCTACATTACCGAGTCAAGCTACACGGTACTAAAATATTAGACTAATGGATTTATGGTCCAGATTGCTCAATGTCTCATCATGGCATTCCCTCCAAATTCAGTCAACTGATAGTTGCATCCAGAATGGTACGGTGCATCCTCAGATATAGGTAACAGGTTGAACATGATTTCTACGTAGTCAAGATGCAACCAATTTAAACATCATAAATTGGTGTTTATCCCATAGCAAGGAGAGGAAGAGAAACATTTGATATGCATGTAGAGAATGTTTAGTGCATGTCTTGGGCTGTAGTGCTTTATCAGGAAATCCTTTGACAAGAAAACTGACAGCACCATTTGATGACTATAGAAGATTTAGATTAGTTGTAACAAAATGTGCCATTGTGTAATGTCCTTATTATTGTTTACATCACTCTCTATGGTAATGAAATTTTAATTTAGTTGCTCTCAGGAAATGTTGAGCCATACCAGTTCATCATTCCACCAACATGGAAACAAGATCGTATAGCAAACATACTGTCCGGAAATTACTGTCAACCCAAGTGTGCAGAGCCTTGGATAGAGGTTAAATTTGAGAACGAAAAGCAAGGAAAGATTCAGGTAGTCGCTTCTCCTTTAATACGCCTTACCAACAAACCAAATGCAACAATCGAAGATATTGGGAGCCCAGAGAAGCTCATTGCATCACTTGGTGCTTTTGTCACTGGTAACACATACGACTCTGATGAACTCATTGAAACATCAATCGAGAAGCTTGGTGATCAAACGGTAAATTCACACTTTTATTAAACAAGTGTTTCTGTATTACTATATTAATCTCCTGCTCTGTTAAGCACTGATGCCACCTTTGCAAGGTCTGTGTTTTTCACTTCGGCTGACAAGTGAAAATGTGTTAGACTTATAAAGTTCTTCTTCTAACTACATCATGTTCTGTACAAAAGGGCTGGAGAGGATTAAATACGTAATAATTGTGTTAGAGAATTCTTGCATTTCCCCAACTTTTATGCTACAAGTCATCTAGTTGATGTTGTGCACTGTAGACCGTACATTGTGACTTGTGACTATAAATAATTTGAATCTTTATCGTGTCTTGATGATTTTGACAAGGATTAAGTGGAATGTAATCATAATACAGACAAATTCTGTACTGCATACTTGACTCGACAAACTAAAAAAGATGATTTCGAGCTTATTCAAAAACCGTTTGGTGTTTATAATGATAGAGTATTAGTAATTCTAGAAAATAAGAGCTTAATTTGTATCGCACTATATGATTCAAGTTCAATTCCTTACATATGACATGTCATGTGCTTTTGCGAGCATCTGTTCAAATTTGGAAGATATGGGTGTACATTTGCACTTGAAGTCCGGGATATATATAATATGTTGTATTCTTTTTCATTTCTTTGTGGATCTTGATATATATTTTTTCATTTCTTTGTGGATCTGAAAATGGTGGCGTTTAACTCATTTTTGGTGTATGCAGTACTACAAATACATTCTTGAGACTCCATTTGCATTGACTGGTTCTCATAATCTTGCAAAGGCGACAGCAAAGGGAAATACTGTCGTCTTGTTTGTGGTAAGTGCAACAGATAAGCAATGGCCATCATCTCAGAAAACATTAAAAACCATTCTCGACTCATTTCGAGTGTAGTCATGTAAGATAGGGATCAACAACGTTTTCAAATTGTTTGCTATACACATTAACTATTTTTTCCTCCAAGAACGGAGTTATGCTCAAAACCAGATGTATTCTGTACAAGTTATGCACAAAGTGAGAATTTGGTTGCACAGTCTCTTGCTATACACAAGTGTAGTAGTTTTGCTTATACCATAACATGCCGATTTTATTATATCAAGCATTTCAGCATTTCATCCAACAGTTGACAGTTGCTATATTTACCAATGTGATGATCCATAGTTGAATGAAACCATCCGGCAACCAGCTACTCTAGTCTTAGTAGGCCATAATATTTATTACAAATGTGTCATGCTCGTGACAAAAGACTTGCTTCCCACAAACTGATGCAACTAGAGTACTACTATAGAACTAAACATAAACATAAAACAATCGACTGAAAATTTGTACAAACATTCAGAGCAGAAGAAAAGTAAAATACTGCATGTGTACTTCAAAATATAAAATGACAACAGTTACAGAAAAGATCCTTTAAGGTCACTAGACCATTTTACTAGACAAATTTCTATCTACAATAATTAGATCTGGGGACAGTTATTAGATTTTTCAAGCAGTCCCTAATAAATTAGATTCCTTGAATGGAAGCATGCATGAATAAGTCACATACTTGACACTGTCTAACAATACAACAACGAATATCCTCGATAGAGGCTTTGTTCCCAATATACCATCATTATTAAACTCACCAGCCTCCCTTGGATCAACAAGAACAGAAACAACCATTGGTGAATAAGAACTATTTCTGTTGGAATTATCCTTCTTTGAATTACTACGGGCACTTTCTTCACTGATGTTATTCGCAGAGCCTGCAAGCGGAATAGGAAGACCTCGAAGGATCCTTCTATTCTGTCCCTTGTTTAGGTGTGTGTTGTTTCGGTTTTCTTCCACAGAAACATTCCTAACTGAATTAGCTGGACTTATAGCTCCTGGAGTTGGTGATACATCAAACTGGAATACTTCAGTGCACATGCCAGCTCGCAGCACAGGCCCTAAACAAATGTTTTTGATTAGTAATAATGGATAGATAAGTTGGTCATAGATTTCGAAATTTAATTGAAGAGAGAAAATAAAAGGAAGAAGAGATAAACTTGGGGTTCGTAAATTGGAAACAAACTAACATTAGTAAACCATGAAACATAGCATTTTTATATAATTTACCTGTTAAAGAATATTATGTACAGTTCATGTACAATATCTTACAGTAAAAGGGTAAACTTGGTGTCACTTATTTGGTTAAAATCTGTTTATTATTGTGTAAAAAGACGAGTTTCATATAGACATTTATCCTTTTATGTCCTCGCTGCATAATTTGCTTGTAAATATAATTATATTTTAACACCGCACTCAAAAAGAAATTCAACCCTTCCTATAGTTACTAATACAAGAAAAGGAAAAAAAATATCAGATAGGATAAGCGGGGGCGGGGTGGCAAGATCAGACCGGCCCAAAAACCCGACATGTATCAGTATCAGTATATCTTTACTTTTCTATAGTAAATTTCTTCAATTGATTACTTCTTCTAAACATAAACACACAGGTCCTAGCGGAAACAAACAAAACAGCCAAATCTGATTACTATTTTATTCTTGAAATTAGTTGAGACTTTTCAATTTCCATTTAGATATTATGTAAGACCTGCCTGACATTCAAAGTCGTTTTTATTGAGGATTCAGTGATAGTAGCAAAGCTCCTCCCTCCTTTTCTCATTTCAGCTATATTGTATTTTAAATGCATCAGGTCATTATACTAAATCCCCCAAGTATTAAGATTTTAACATGCTAATTCATCCTCATATTCTGTAAAGATTTTGAAATTGGTTAGGTTTTCCACCCAGATTGATATAGAACCATTAAAACTTTAGTGACAAACTGTTGAAAATATTCGATGACTTGATTTTTTTTAGGCTACCCCATTATTTAGGATTTCGACTTCAGAACTAGTAAAAATAATTTCCTTAGTAAGGGGCATATAATCATTGGAAAAATCTTGCCAGATCAAACTGATTTCTCTAATATGTTGGTCTTTTCAAGTTTTTTACAGAATCGTGTTATAATGTATTTAGACAAAAGGGCAAATAACCTTTATTTCTTCTTTAGTTATTTTGATAATATAATATTCTAAAATAATTTTATTATTAAATTAGCATGCCATGCGCTTACTGGACCTACCCATGTCACTTTTTATGATGTGCCATTAAGATATAAACTAAAGTGGGAACAATTGAAAACTATTTTTTTTAAAGCAAAAACAAATCTTCCATTTTCTCTATCATATCCCCTCTTCAAGTCATTTTTCCATGTAATTATTTTATAATTAACTCTAAACAGAGACTTCTTATGATAATGATATCTTGCTTTTTATCTCAATACAATACCACAATCTTCATTTTCCATTAATTTAGAAGAATCTACACAATTTGATCCACCTTACGAAAAAAGTCTCCCCCTGAAAAATTCAACATGTGGTAGGGAAGATGTTGACAGTTTTTATAGTATCTTAACTAATATTGAAATTTTCAATTTCCCATTTAGCAAAAAAAAGAAAAAACAATTTCCCACAATTTTTAGTTCAAATTGTACATAATCTGAATACGGGGGAAATTGTAAGAGATTGGTGTTGATTGATTTTCACATGACCATAGTCTATAAATGATATTTTGACTCGTTGAAGTTTAAAGGCAACTTATCCGCATTACTTGCTAGTTTGATAAGTGCGAGTATGCGTCAATAATTTGTTTTAACAGAATACATGGTAATTGTAGTATCCTCGTACCACCAATTTTTTGGCGGAAAAAAGTTTCTTCTAAACCATCAATATATTGAAAGGGAAGGAGTAGGAAGAAATAAGAATCAAACCCCTTTAGGCATACTCCAAGTTTAGGCAGTTTACATGTATCTTATGCCTAAACAAAAGATTGGAGGAACACAGTTGCAGAAATAAGACAAATAAGCAGGTAAATAGAAATTAATCAATTCAATGGCATATAAAATTGTTAATCAAAGATAATAATAGGGCCACACATGCACATATAAAGAGATGGACAAGGAAAAAACAGCGCAATTTACTAACTTTTAAAGTAAGCAACAATTACCTCCAAGACCTTCAAGAAACCATTGCTGCAATTCACCATCCCGTGGTGCTGAATTCAGATCATCCTTGCCAGAAGCAAGAACCTTGTGCCCAACCATACTTCGGTATAGATGAGGCAAATTTTCAATATTCTGCCCCGCTCCCGGATAAGATATTACAGGAGCCAAATTGGAGGGTACTGCCAAACTATTCTTACCATTTTTTGTCTGTCCCTCTTCATTAGATATCTTAGCATTCTCACTAGCAAGAACGGAATGAATTATCAAATTGCCATCAATCTTCACAAGCTTATCATTTCTCGGAACATACAATGACGCAACAAGGCGATCACTAACATTTCCTGAAGGTGCCAAATCCTCAGAATTAGGCTGCTTGATATTTGATCTTGTTGCCCCAACATGACCTTGGTGACAATCAAAATTACTATCATAATTCTTCCAGTTCCCATTGTCAAGAGTTTCTCCAGAAAATCTTGTTCCACTGTCATGGTCGGTTCCATTGACTATCAAAACCTTACTTACATGATGTTCATGGCCAAATCTCTTCTCGTTATGATCTGCCTGACCCAACCACATTCCCGCAAAACTTCCATACTTAACATTTACCATAGGAACTAATCCGCCGAAAAGCAAGATAAAAAACAGCAGACCAAGAAAACTAACACTAGCAACCTTCTTAGTTTTACTTCTACCTTCTGTCTTCTTAGTCTTATCATGTTGTACTTTAGGTTTTAATCTAGGTATGGGAACCAACGGTACTTGTGATCCTTGTGGTTTTACATAATAAGGTGGATATGGCATCCATGGATAACCCATAGGAGCCATTGCCGGACTAGGATACATCCCCGGCATTGGCTGTGGCCCCATAGACCCACAAGTCATTTGATGTCTTAAAGTAGTATTTTCAGCTACAAAATATGAAATTTTAGCATTCAAATCTTGAATAGTAGAATGCATCGCTCTTACCTTATCCTCCAATTCCTCAACATACTGCTTCTTCTTTTGTCTAGATAGGTGAGCGCTTTCTCGGTTTCTAATCAACCTAGCTTCCTTCTTATCTTGTTCATCATCCCTCACATTCGATTGATTCGTAACCACATTCGATTTAATAGTCCTCCTTTTAATCACAGAATTACCATCTTCATCCTCTTTCTTCCTCTTGAACTGATTGTTCTTTCCACAATCTTCCAACTCAATTCTCTGATCAATCGAGTTATCGAAAGAACGAACACAATCATCAGACCCCTGAGACGAAACAGGACCCCCGGAAACACCAAAATCATGGCACGAATCACGAGAACCGGACGACGAATGATTCAAATGTTTAGCATCGTCGGAGCTCTTTTCGCCGGAAATATCAACGACGACATCAGATGATGACAAGTCAAGATGATTTGAATCGTCGGAGAGGTGGAAAGACTGGGGAGGAATTGAATTGGAAGATGGAGTAATGGAATTGAGGATGTGGTCAAGATCGAGGTCGTCGATGTTAAAGTTCAAAACGTCGTCGTAGAAGTTATCGGAGAAGGCTAAATCGTCGGAGAAAAAGGGGTCGTCGGGGATAGGTAAGGTATCCAAATTAGGAATCGGGTCGTCAAGTGCAGGATCCGCCATTAGGACAGCAGCATCAGCTTGTGTCAACATAATAATAGGCCGTTTTCCTAATTCAACAGATATATCGGTCCCGTTCGAGAAAATGACCTAAATACCCCCTTTTCAATATCAACGCGCTTGAAGTACTTATTTCACAATTGGGGCCATTTTTATCATGTTATACACATACAGGGAGGAGTATCCGACTCAATCAGTTACTACATATATTACAATAATTACTCAAATTTAAATACGCATTTGACATGGGTGTAATAACCGGATACACACCTGATATGCAGGTGTATCCACTAAATATACACTTTGTAAGTATGTATCCACCAAATACCTATCTGGTATAAATGTATGTGTTGAAGACATGTGTGATGTACATGGATGTAACAACTGAATACACATATGGTATGGACATATCTATCAAATACACACCTAGTGTAGGTGTATCGATAAAATACACTTCTGTTATGGGTGCATTTACCGAATACACTTCTATTTTGAGTTGCACGCTCCGCCTTTAGGTATTTAGGTCTATTATTGTTCATTGGTGAATATTTTGGACCTTCACCCGTCCCTTTTTGGTTAAATTTATTTTCTGAAAATAAATACTTATCTTTAGAAAAAGGTATATATTTATCTAATTTTTTCTGAAAATAAATATTTATTTTTGAAAATTAAATCAAATATTAAATTTATTTTTGAAAAATAAATACTTATCTATAAAAAGATTAGACTTTTACTTACTTTTTTATAAAAATAAATAATTATTTCCATAATTGAAGAAGAAATAAACGGGATCATTCTATAAAATTTCAATATTTTGATTTATGTTTTTCGAAATATGAAAATATACAAAAATTGTTATATTTTAGAGTAATTTTTAAAGGGTTTCGAGGCACAAACGCGGCGGAATAAACACGAAAAATAAATCAAAATAGTGAAACCCTCCGCAGGATCCATGCGAAAACAAAAGATTTAATTCGGAGATAAAGAATAAATACATTTAGAAACTTTAACAGTTCATTAATGGAAGATTAATGGAGGTCCAAAACTTGTTTAATCACCACGTATCTCGCTCTCGCGGTCTACGCTCTACGGTATCCACACGAATACTTTTCATGAAGGATTGATGTGTACTAGCACCCGAAAACTGTTTCTCTCTCTCTATCTTCCTCTTTTCTCAAAACGGTTGGGGTTTTAGTAAAAATATGTCTCTATTATTAAATCAGCCCATAAAGAGATTATATAGAGAAAGGAATAAGTTTTCTAATTATAATCCAATTATAATTCATATTAATCCAAAATTCTAAATTATTTAATTAAGTCTCACTTAATTAATTAATTATTAATTTTGGAATTAGTTTAAATAATTCATTTATTCTATTTATATAATTAATTAAGTCATACTTAATTAATATCATAAATAAAATAAATTACTCATTTAATTTAAATTCACAATTTAAATTATTTCTCCTTTAAGCGTTCTTTGTGTGTGACCCTGTAGGTTACTATTACGTTGGCAACAATTTTAATATCTAATTAAAATTGTAAACAATGAGCGGCATCTAGTAATACATCATTGCTACCCAAGTAATAATAATAAATCGGTGATTCGATTAAGCCTTTCGTGAATAATGTTCCATGTAATATAATCCATTTTAATCTTGATATTATAGATTAAACTCGAGGCATGTCTCATGTCATCCTCTTCATAATTTAATCTTTATTTTCTTGATCGATGAGTAGATTATTAAAATCAAATCAACATTTGAGCACGGCCGTGCATTTCATAGTCTCACTCAAACAAGATGCCAATAATATCACTCCTAAAATTAGGAGGATTAAATCTCATCTAGATCATTCATATTTCTTATACGATTCATAATATACCCAATGTCCACTTTTATCATCACCCGGTCAAATGTAACTTTTAATGTAATCAAAGTATATTAATTATCGTATAGAAATATAATGATTTCAGGTCTAAGGATCATTACATCATTATCACAGTGAGAATTACTTATGACACTTATTTAACATGTAGAATCTCACGGCGGGTCATTCCAGTACCATGCATTGAGACATGCACTTATGTTCTTGATTTTAGTATCATCATACCTATGACCAATGAGATGTGGTCATCTGTCAAGAAACATACCAGTCTTTGTGCATTATTATTGTTCTTAAATAATAATACTCGACTAGGGAATTTTAGGAATAAGATACTATTCATATAATCTCATTTCTAAGTCACATACTTAAAGATATATAATATGTATCAAAATTCTAATGACATTTATTATGCTTTCAATTTATTACGAAGTAAATAAAACATAATAAATAAATAATAATCAATAAAACATAATCCTTAATAATAAATATTTTTCTTAAAATATAAAAAGTATTGTCTCTAGAGCACAATTACTATCAATTTTCACTTTATATGCAGTTTTTCAATTTATCACTCTTGTATCACAACTTTAAACCTAAACACTTTACATTATACACTTTTGTGAGTTATTCGGTTTGTATCCATGCATGTTTTTTTTTTGTAAATTTTGTGAGCAATTTTAACTTTAAATAAGATATTTTAAATGAAAAATAAATATAACATTTTTGATTTAATATATATTTTCTATATTATATTATTATACCTGAATTTTAAAATATTTTTTTATTAACTCAGTATTTTATTAATATTATATAATATCCAAATTATAGCATAATTTTTATATAAAAATTCAATTTTCAATCTCAAATAAGCTTATGTTATTATTATTATTATTATATGTTAATTATTTTATGATGATCTCAGTGTTGTTATTATTATTTTATGTTGATTATTCCATAACACCGTGTCATACTCGTCTTCCCCTCTTTCATTTATCAATATCATTTCATTTTATTTAAAATATAATATAATATAAATTTACTAAATGTGAGAAATGAGTTTAGTAGTGGATGAAATTGACCATTTTTAAATAAACATATTTTCAAGTTACATAACATAAAATGAATTTTAAAAATATGATAAATGAGCTAAAACATTATGAATGCTTTAAAAATATATCCGGTACAAGTTACTACATGTAAAAGTGTGAAATGACTTGGTTCTCAAACATTAGCACCGGAGTGAATGACTTTGCACAGAAATAAAATAGCCTCTTCAGAAGCACGTTTATAACGTATATTGTATGAAAAAGGCCCATTAAAAAATGAGAAGTGGGTTTCCCCATTATGGATCGTAAATCTGAATAGGTCACATGTTTTTTTTAAAAAAATCTAATTCGATTTAATTTGGAAAAAAAAATCAATTTAGGCTAGGCTCCAAAAAAATCGGGTCCGGCCTCAATTAGGTCGGGTCGATTCAGATTTTATCCGATTTTTTTTAAAAATTCGAATAAAACTCATTTTTTTTAAATTTTAAATAAAATATCTATACTTTTATCTAATATTTCATTCAATATTTTAAAATTTTTGATAAAATTCAAATATATTAGATAAAAATAATTATTTTTGTTTATATAATTAAAAAAATTAATATTTAAATATTAAAAAATATATAGCCAGATTCGTGGACTTATATTTTTTGAGAAAACCTGACCCGATCCAATTTTAAATATTTCAAATTCTTTTTAACCGATCCGATTTTTATGCATCTATGTATGATAGTATTGAATTAAGAAAAATAAAGGAAATTTATATCATATATTCTAAATTAATGTAGTCATTTATCAATATGTCCATTTTTATATATATTTTACAAATATGCCTTATTACCTCATTTACACACGTAAATATAAATATTAAGACTAATATACACTTAGATTTATTTAACGTACTTTATATGATTTGTAACTAATAATTAATGAGTTGATATATAATTATTTTATTTTCACAAGTCTTAAAAGATGAGCGTTGTAATACATATTTTTTTTATTTGGTTATTTGAATAATGATATGATTAAATTTTTAAATCTTATTATATGTATATATAAAATATGGGTTGGTTAAATCTTAACACTATTTATTTTTTTATTTTCATTTTTATTTATAATTTTTTGTGAAACCAAAATTATAAGGAGAAATTTTATTTTAAACTTTATATGTTTAATGTATATTAGAACTATGCAATAAAATAAGTTGGTCTCAAATTTAAATTTAAAGGATTGAATTTATAAATATTATTTAACCATGATTATATTACATTTATTTTAAAATTTTAATTATTTTAAATTACAAGGATAAAAATGTCTTTTTAAAAATATTAAAATGAACAAAATTGTGCATGAGACATATTTGAAAATATAACTAAAAATATGATATATTTGTAAATAACTTTTAAATTTGGGACATATAAGAAAAATACTCAAAAAATAAATTAGTAGTAGTAAAATTAGGAGTTCATTTCATCACTTGTCTATATTTTAAATCGTGGTCTTAAACTGATTTTTAAATTTAAAATAAAGATATATACGAATGTAATAAATAATTAAATTATATAAAACTAAAAAACAACTTAAAATCAGAGGTGATAGTAGATTTTTTTTAATAATATTTTTTTTATTTTTTAATAAAAAATAATATCATCATCATTAATATGTATAATTTATAACACTCATAACTTACGCACAATAATAAAATTATGAAATAAACACTAATTTAAAACTTGAAGTATTATTTTTTGGTAAACTTTAGAGTTGGTCCATCCAACCATGACACGCCACATCAAGAATCCATCGTCTACTTGGCATGGATTGATGCTAAATATTCCACCCAACTGTAACCAATTAATATTCGCCTTTTTCTTTTACGTGTTCACATTATTATTAGAAAAATAAATATATAAAAAAAGTGGAAGCCCTAAATTGTGTTGTTTGGAAGAGGAGGATAAGAAGGAGAAGAAGAATCGCATCATCGAGCCTGCCTTTTTCCCCTCGGGAGGAGAGATATCTAACCACTAGTAGTACTACTTTTCTAGAGAGAGAAAGAGGTGAGGGGACTTTCTCTCTCTACAAATGGACTCTACCAAGAGCTTTTCTCACCCACCACCGGCCACCGATGCAGCCGGTGCCGTCGATCCTTTCTTAGTCGAGGCTCTTCAAAACCCTCGTCATCGTCTCACCAGTATGTATTTTTACTGTTTGTGTATTTTATCATCTGATTGTTTTTTTCTTTGTAATTACTTATTATTCGATGGATTTGAGTTATGTGTTATTTAATGAGGAATTATTGTGTTTATTAGATCTGGTAGAGTTTGTGTGACAATTAGGGGTTTTTTAGAATCCTTGGTCAGTGATTATAGAGAATTTGTAGAGATGTTGCGAATCGTTTGTTTGGTAGATTTGTTCATGCTTGAATTGTTTCGTAGAGTTGTCTTGTTGACTTTTTATGATATTTAGCATTGTAATTTCCCGGAAGACTGCTAACCATATGAGACTATTTACGCTAGTGTAACTGATTTGGTTGGAGTTTCTGCTCATGTCACATTACCCTTGTTAAACTCACTACAAAACTAGATATGAAATTTACGCATAGCCTCATAGGAGTATAAAGGCTGTTCCCCCATCTCAAAGACGAGAAACAGTAAATATCCTGCTCCAAAATACAAGCGTGTGGTAGTACATGATGCTAAAATGAAATGCATGCCATTTTTTTGGGTGCTCAGAGGAAGACGTCATATCTGAGACTTCCCCGCGGACTGACAAGTATTATTATTTTATTTTTTCATCGTCTAAAAGTTTTCATAGCAAGTGGTCTATTTCTTGAACTATCTAAAAAAATGGATATATTTTACTTGCTAATAAGCAAGACTCTAGGCATGGATCACTACGTTAAATGTTGCTAGGGTTTTATTAAATGTATAATCTTGACATCACATTATAACATGGCAAGGATCCTTATTATGCTTATCATGTCAAAACTCCTACTAGTTTTGGTGTTGATGTATGATTAACATTACTGGCTCCTATTAAATTATGTACGTACGATTTTATTCTAGAAATTTGATTGTGCATAAAAAGTTTCCTTCTCTGTTCTTTTTATTAGTTGAGTAAGGATTAGCGTAGTTGTATGAAATGCTTTTTAGTCTTAGCCTTTTGTGGTCGTTACTTTGTGTACTGTCCCAATTATTATTGCTGACTTGTATGTTGCTTTTAGCTGACTGAATGTGTCAAATAACTGGATCAGTAATATACTGGGCAGTAAGAAAACTATGTGGCTCATCTTTTAAGTCAATTGAAATGTTTAATAGTTTATTGCCCTATGTATTTCTGATATATATGCCAAAAGCTCTGCATACATATTTTTTTAATAAAATATTATGTGGTAAAAAGGCTGTCTCTGCAATGATTTCTCATTCACTATAGTAGGTTAGATTTGTTTCAGTTAGGCTATTTAAGCTTTTTTTTAATGCTCTGTAGTCTGGCAGACTATCTGACTAATTGCTGATTTTTTGTTATTACTTTTTTTTTTGAATAAGTAGGCTTATAACATTACAAATGAATATCTGTTGTAATAAATCTCGGGGCGAGCGAGAGTCGAACCCAGAACAAGAGGATAAGCCCTTACCACTTAGGCTATCCAATCGCGCTCTGTTATTACTTTTTTACTTGTGCTGATAGTATCTTTTTGGTTGGTTGGCAGTTCTTCGGATGGAGCTTGATATTCAGAATTTTCTGAAAAATTCTGATCAACAACAGTTTGAGTTCCAACATTTTCCGACTTCTTACCTTCGTCTTGCAGCACACCGTGTTGCTCAACACTATGGTCTGGTAACAGTTGTTCAAGATAATTCCTTAGACGGCCAAGGAACAAAAATTGTGGTGAAAAAGCTGGCAGATAGTATTTACCCTGCTGTTTGTTTGTCAGATATACAAGTAAAACAGTCTGATAGTGACAAGCTTGAGCAGAAAAAAATTGTCATAAGACCGAGGCCCAAAGCCTCCTCCACTGGATCTAGTGAGTTGGGGAAACGAAGTTCTATACGAACTGTGGAAGAGAGGAAGGAAGATTATGACAGAGCAAGAGCTCGTATTTTCAGTGGTCCTAATAGTCCTGAGTCGGAAGGCACAGGGCCTCAGGCTCCTCTAGACGGGAAGAACGAATATTTTTCCGTGGACGAAAATGAAGCTATAGGTTATGGTGTCAATGACTTCGGTGGCAGGGATGGAGGTGCTCATTCACGAGTGGCCATCTTCAGAGACAGGGAGAAGGATCGCTCCGATCCTGATTATGACCGGAGCTACACTAGGTATGTGATATTTAATATGGAAATGGTACGTGTTATATATATGTGCTTTCGGGCATACTTTCCTTTTGAAAGCAAGCCCTGTATACTAAATTTTATTATAGATATTATAATGTATATCTCTCTGAACTCTATAAGAATTTAAGTTCAAGGGTCCAATTACTGGAAACAGTCCATTGTTGAGTTGAGGTAGAGTAGTTCTAACCATTCCATTCCCCATTCGGCTAATTCTGGTAGTTGTGCATTGAGCATAAATGATGTTTCTCATCTTCCGTGCGTATGTCCCATCACCGTGGTACTCGTTACAATTATATATGCATCACTGGTAAATGCTCCTATAATCTTGTTCATATTTCTATATAAATGTTTATATCTCTCTTCTTTCCTACCAAGTAGCAAAGTATCTCAATGTAATAATATACTTTAGGGATAAAAGTCTAACTATCTGCTTAATGTATTGATTAACAAATGATAACAAGCTGCATTGGCATAATCATGTTCTAATATAATTTCATGTGAAGCATATTAACTAATAGTTATATAGTATGTGTTATAATATAAAGTGCATTGGACGTGCAACTATTTTTGGTTTGCAAAGCTAGAATATTCATGTTTGAGCTACTCATCTGATTGTAGCTTGGTTTTATCAGGTTAAGCTGCTGAGTTGATTTGTAATTCTTATAGTTGTATTGATAAATCAAAACCACTAAAACACTTAATTATATGATGGATGCAGGTATGTCAGGAATGTTCCTAACACTCAAAACCTGAACTTGGCACCTTTCAATATGCAGACATTTCAGCCTTCATACCTGCATTATGACTCTGTTGTGCCTCACTTGGGACAGTTGCCAAGTGCTCATGCTTCCGTTGGTTACAGGAGTCCTGTAATGAACCCCTACTGCACTATTGCACCGAATCAAACATCAAGAGATGCTGTCTACATGCATTGGCCGTCTCATGCTATGATGTATCCACAGCCATATGATCAGTTTAGACATGCTGTTTTTCAGGTTTGTTTCCGTCTTTTCCTATATTTGCTGATGGCTTAATATGGTTTGAGTAACTGTTTGATGCTAAAAATGATGTTAGGTTCTCCGTTCATTGCTTAAAGTGCCTAGGGCAGGAGTTAGAAATATATATAATAGTTATAACTTTGGAACGAAAACAAGCACTAGTACAGGCAAGTTGAGGGAAAAAACATTATTGTGCTCCCAATTTTTAACAAGGCATTGAAGTAAATTGGAAAAATTCAATAAGAATGAATTGATTTGTGGAACTAAAGGCCTTTATTAATTATTATAAAAGGCTTTTACTCACTTTATTTCCCTTTCTGAGGAATTCTGGAGTACAGATGAGTTTTGTTTCGTAAATTTTCCTCCCTATTTACAACTCAGGTGGATGGCCTTAACCAGTGACATGCATGTTAATTTGCCGTTCTATCTTGTCCATGACATTCATTTATAGGAGTGGTATTGGTGTAAAAAGGTAAGATCCTAGACGAGCTTAGTGCCTTCATTAAAATAGTGGATGGAAAGGGAGGGATAGTGGAGGGAGGGGGGAGGATTGGCATCTATATATATGTATGTAGCGGGTAATATAGTCGATTATAGAACTTCAAATACTCACACTCATGCCTCACTAAGGCTTGAACGGTGGGCCTCTTCTTACCCAAGAAAAGAGGGAAATACCACAACCACCACTGCGTGCCAATTTTATTTTCAAGAATCCAAATAGATTTTGTATGTTCGATATGGGTTGGATTAATTTGGTTTATAAGCTTCTTGATTCGGTCATTCTGATTTTATTAAATTTTTGCAGGCTCCATTGTGTCAGCAGCCACTGAGTTTTGAATACTCTCAACACCACTGAAATTCTATATGGTAGCATCAAAAGGGGGACTAAACTCATTCTTGTCTTCATTCCTATTTAGGATCCTCTTTTAGGCTCATTATCAACTGGAGAAGCTTCTTTAGATTATGTTATTGAACTTTTTTAGTGTCTTAATTTTCGATATCTGGATCCTGCTGTAAGAACTTATGAGGGATGGAGAGAAAATATATTAGATACAATTACTCCAAAATACTTGTATTATTTGTAGAATTACTAAATATAGCTCTTTATTTGGCTATTGTTTGTGGCAAAAATAATCTGCTTGGCAGCTTGGGTGTTCGACGCGTCGGAAAATATGAACCAAATACTTTGTAATATGTTTTAAGTGATCTAAATCTAAAGAAAATTAATGAATAACCAGATTCAAATTCAACAGTATGCGAGGAAGTTTTAATCTTCTCTCAGTGGATAGTTTGGATATTTTTTCCTTTGAATATCCTTAATTATTATAATGAAAAATAAAAATATAGAATTATTATATATATTGTATTTATGTTTATATTACAAAATTTATTTTTAAAATTAACCTATGCCGAAGGATGGTTTATGAGTTTATCTCTCTAGTCTCTACTCCAAATTATTTGTTATTTTGATTTTTTTAAAGATGTATAAACAAATAATTTTATAAATTAATTTTAAATTATTTCTCTATATAAATATTTAAAATTTTATTTAAAAATAATTTATGAAATTGTCTTTTTATGTATTTGAAATAAAAAATCATCTAACAAGTAATCGACCAGCACATAAATTAAACTAAACACTAATCAGTATATTTTCAGGCCCCGGATATTCAATCTGTGTACCAACCACTCAAACATGCAAGTAGCAGTGGTAACGGGTAAGGTCTATCATATATTAATTTAAAATCAAGTACTTAAAATATCAATATTTATTTTTCATTACACTTTGTTATATTCCGTTAATTTTGATTAACTCTGTTAATAGTTTAATGAGTAAAATGCAATTTATGTATTTACACTTTAATCAAAAATATCACGTGCAATACTCTAGTTCAAAATCTGGAATAAAGTGCTAGTACATAAAATGCACGTTAAATAAAATGTTAGTACACAAAATGCATTTTACTCTATAAATAACTAATGAAGTTGATCTAAATTAACGGAATTTAACAAAGTATAATGAAATATAAATATTAAAATTTCAATTACTCGATTTTAAATTACAACATTGCATGTGGTATATTGAGTAAAATACGAGCACACAAAATGCAGTTTACTCCCATTTTTATTATAGTACTAATACCAAAGCTATGCCATCAATCTTGACCACCACTTAAAATATAAATCTCATTTGTAACTTGAGCAAAGCCATGTGGTTTGCACTTAAAACATTATTTTATACTAAACCAATATCCAAGATTACCCCTTTATCCAATCAAAGTCAATACTAAAAATAATGTTTGTTTCATGATTACAATCCAACTCTAGCCAAGTACACATCGAGCACCCAAAATATTATTCTCATCTCCACAAAAGGAGACAATAATATCTCCTTTTTTAAGAATAAATTTTATTTTCTTAGCGTACTAATCCAACTCTCTTATCAAATAATTTGATTGATTTCACCATTGCCGACTACTGACTACTGTGTATAGCTTTACAAGAACTTTAGGAAACTGCCCTTGGCATTTTCTTTCGTCTTTTCAAAGTATACTTATTCTCTCTCTAATCTCATTTAGATTAATATTTTCCAGACTTTCAACTTTAATATTTTCCGCGTCGGTCTCAATTTTTTATCTTATTTAATTTTTATAAATTCATTAAATTTGTATTAAAAAATTATATAGTAAAAGAAAATTATAGATATTATATTATTAAAAAATATATCTAATATACTTTAAAAAAAATTACAATTATAAATATATATATAGTAGTTAAAATTTAGGCAATTTAATTATAAAAAATTAAACAAGTGAAATAGGTAGAACGAAGAAAGTATTATATATAAAGTATCAACCATAAATTTGTCAGCATTTTTCAAATATCATTATTTCCTGCAAAAAAATTCGTGGGCAATAGCAAAAAAGTATAGCCAAAATTTAATATTTAGTGAAGGGAAACTCAGTATATTAAATTATATTGTTAGGAATATTTTTCATTATTAGAATGAATACTATTATATACGAAGATTACTGGAAAAAATGACCGAAATATGATAAAAGTTGTACTATTTGCTAAGAAAATTTATTAAAATATCTGATATCTAATATATCTTTTAAAATAAAAAAATAATTATTATAATTATATCAACTAAATAGAAAATAGAAATATATTCTCTAACCTGTTGACCCATTTGATTCTTGATAAATACAGTAATAAACTGAAAAAATATACAGTATGTATCTCATTTTGTAACTAGTAAATTATTATAAGCCCAAAACGGGACCAAAAACATGGATAAATTAGGAGTACACAAACAAACAAAGCAAGCGTCGGCATGCATAGTTAGTTACTATTATATAACTGATTTTGGTCGCTTAGTTTAACTTTAAAATTTTATATATCGCCGGTTGATACAGGATACAGCGAGTATTATTTTATTGCTTTTGATTTTATTATACACCCGTCGTGAATTTGTTAGATATTAGGATTCGGAGGTATGTGTAGTTTAAAATTTTTATTTTATTAAAATTAGGTTAATTATTTTAGTTCTATTTTCGACATTAAATTAGTTTTTCTTAAATTTAGCAAGTATTTATATGGTTGGGATTATTTTGAATTGTATTTGATTGACATCATTAATGGTTTCAGTTACTTTTTTTTTAAATTAGAAGTTTTGTTAATATCTTTAATTGTAGTATTTATTTCTCAATTTGACAGGATAGAGATATAGTCTATTTTGTACTCCCTCCGTCCCACACAATTGTTAACGTTTCGGAGAGAAGATCCGACACTCATTTTAAGGTGCATATAAAGTATAGTTTCATAACTTATTTTTTTTAAAAAAAAATTAAATAAAAATTTAAACATTAAATTTTTATTCAGAAAAAAACATTAAAAATAAGTTATGGAATTATACTTTATATGCACCTTAAAATGCGTGCCGGACCTTCTCTCCGAAACGTTAACAATTGGGTGGGACGGAGGTAGTACCATTTATGGGTGGTCAGGAATGATAGGCATATTTTGTACTTTTAAGAGCATCCCTAAGAGTACAAAATCTTTAGCTAAATTAGTTTACGTGGCGTATGTGTCACTGTTTAGACAATATGTAAAAAACATAGCACTCCAACCATGCAAACTCTTAGCAATAAATATAGATAATCATGCTTGGTTGGCTATTTTTGTCGAATCAGCAAAATTTTTAGGTATAATTTTAGGTTATAATAATTATACATAACACCATGGGAGTACACACTACACCCATTAGCTGAAATTTTAAATTTCAAGACAACCATTTAACCAACCATTTTACCTATCACATTTGGAGATGCTCTAACGCAATCAAGTACCATTTTGATAACTTATCTATTTCTTTTAGAATTTTTAAAATTCACTATTTCGTTAAATATTTAGATTAATTCTGACCCATCTAGTAGTGTGTTAAACCTGTCCAACCAAAGGGGTATCTTTGGTTGAATTTTAATTCTTTCTTCAACTTAATTTATATTAGTTTATATTCTGTGCGATGCACGGATCGAACTGTTTTAATATTTTTTTTATATAATTTAAATATTTTTTTTATAATAATAGTTTAATTTTTATTTAATGTCATATGTATATATTTTATATAATTTTTCATATACTTTATTGTATTTTAATAAAATAATGTTTGTGTGTTTAATTTGTTTTTGAAATGTGTTTTATTTAGAAGATTAATGTAAGATGTATTTTAGTTAAGAGATTAATGTTTAAAAATTAGGCACAATAATAACTATCCGGCCCAAATACCGACCAAAGACCACTATACTTTTAATTTTTCAATTTTAATAATATAGCATAGATTAGTTTTGTTTTCAAAAAGTCTTATAATTTATTTATTTTTTTATTGTATTTTTAATACAAAATTTTGTACTTTTTATATAAATATTTTAAAATATACATGTTATTTCCATCACATAAATTTATCTTATCTTTTATAGTAAATGATTAATCATATTATTGAAACTTATGCATTTGTTTATTTTCTCTTATTGTATGCATGAAGAGGAGTATTCTATTTTTCAGACAATAAAGTTTTATCGTCCAAGTATCCGGAAATATCTCACACAATTATGCATGTTTTTCGATTAGATAATGAGTTTTTTTTTGAATGAATGAAATCATTTGAAGATTATTGTATATATTTTAAACGTAATTCCCAAAAAAAACATCAGCAACAGTTACTTGGCAGTAAGCTGAAACAATATAAGTATATATTACTACCAACAAGCAAACAAAGATCCACCTCGAACACCCCTCCCAATTCACATACTCCTATCTCCCTTCATCCATCTCCAACTCATCTCCTTCCTGTTCATCTCTCTCTCTCTTCATACATATTTGATATGAACTGTATCAAAAGAAAAGATAGAACTCTCTCTGTCTGTATATTTACATATGTTTCTACTTTCTAGAGGGAGTAGAACTGTATCAAAAGATAGAGAGAAAAACTATCAGACCCAACATCTCAATCTTTCTTGTTCAAGTCAATCTTCAAGTCTTTTTTATTCTTCCCCTTTTCATATATGTGATTTGCTACACAAATCTTGACCCACGAAAACATAAAGTTTCAATCTTTAGAGCAACTTGACACTATATAAGAACCTAGTGAAATTGAGATAGGTGTTTGATATTATCAAATATCAAATACAAACAAGAGTAGAGTCAAAATGAGAGAAGATGAATCAAATTGGTTTACAAAATGGGAAGAACAACTCCCATCACCTGATGAACTTATGCCCTTATCTCAAACCCTAATTACCCCACATCTTGCTATTGCCTTTCATATAAATTCAACTACTAGTACTAGTACTATTCCACCACTAGCACCACTACAAGTCCAAGATTCACCACCACCATTGCCTCCCTTTCAATCCCCTAATTCCGGAGAATTCGATTCCTCAGCTGGGGATGAGGCAGCCAGGACACTTAAAAGGCCTAGGCTAGTTTGGACACCCCAGCTCCACAAAAGATTTGTGGATGCAGTGGCCCATTTAGGAATCAAGAATGCAGTGCCCAAGACTATAATGCAGCTTATGAGTGTCGATGGATTAACACGAGAGAATGTAGCTAGTCATTTGCAAAAGTATAGACTTTATTTGAAGAGGATGCAACAGGGGAATCTTTCTGGTCATGCCTCTAGTGGAGATGCTGCAACTGATCATTTGTTTGCAAGCTCACCGGTGCCAGCTCATTTTCTGCATCCGGGGCGTTTCAATTCGGAGCATTTCGTGCCTTTTGGGGCTGTGCCTGTACTACAACAGCAGCAATACCACCAGCAGATGGCGGTGCAGTATAGGCACGTTGCCCCTCATTTCGGGTCTCCTCCAAATGAGCATCCTTTCCTTGCAAGACAGACACCTCACAGGATGGCGACGCCTGTCCATAATTCAGTGGCGTACGATGATTTGGAATCTGCCAATGCACGGAAAGTACTTACTCTGTTTCCAACAGGGAATGATTGAGTTCAATTTGGTAAATTGTTGTATTTTTCTTAATTCTGGTTTACTGTGCAAGGCCTTGTGAAATGTGTCTGCAACTTGTTAGAATTGGAACTAACAGTTGTTACTTGTTACCTTAGTTGTTAATATAATTGATTTATAATAATGTTGTAGTGGAAGCTGGATAATGATGTTAAATCAATCAGTTATATGAATTTTTCAGAGATTGCTTTTGGAGGCATGCCAATTGTTTAAATTTCTTGCTTTGCAGTTTTTTCCTAGATGTATATTGAGGTCTGATTTTTAGCTCTGAGATATCACCTACTGGCTGTCAGTATCTAACACTAAGCTTATTTAAGTGCCCGCTGATCTGCTACGCAGGTATTATAGCTGTGTTGTTTTTATAAGGAATTGCCTTGTATTAACGCCACATGAATTAATTTACGGTTAATGCATTTCCTGAGATGTGCATGAATGCTGTCTAATATGCTATCCCAAATGATTCATCAAGTGTGATAAATAAAATTTGCCTGGATTTGAGATCTTGTGGTGCTCTATATAGGCAAAATAGTCCCTGGCCTTGGTGTCCAGCTGAGAGCTCCTCTATAACCATGTGTTCGACCATAACCTCCAGTTCAAGTGGCACACACACACATTTGCTTGTTTTTCTTTATCGTCCAACTTAATTTTTCTACAATCAATATGTCTCATGAGCTTACTTGCTCCATGTTGCTTCTTCTTCTTCTTTTTCCTTTGTATAAGCTGGCTTACAGTTTTACTTTATCATTTACTTAAAGTTTAAAACCTATGCCGATATGAATACTTGTCCAAGTGTGTTTGTGAACAGTAGGAATAGTTTCCTTCTGGATGTTTTTTTGGTTATGACATATTGCATACTGACATACAATGGAACAAATGTACAAGCACTGTCTCCGTTTTAAAGCAGCACTGAGAAGTGCATATAGACAAGATGACAAGTACAAAACTGTCTCCGTTGTTGATCCTTTTCGATTCTCTGTTTTGAACATGTCTTCTCCTAAAACTGTACATATTTAGAAGGTTGAAAAGAAAAATTAAAAATATATTAATAATTACAATATCAGTAATAATAAACTTAATATTTTGAAAATCTTTCTATTAAAAGAAATTAATATCTTCTCATTTCTGCTGATTTCAATTTTATACAAGCATAACAAACTTTAATATAAATGAAATTTTAAATATAAAAAGTATAGTCAAACTATAATTAAAACCTGATACGTACGAAAACACTGGATTTTGACCCAAGTCCGATATGTAAAGTTTTTTCAAACTTTTTACAGATAAGATCGGATTTTTAGGTCGGATTTTTTTTGTGTATTTACATAAACTACTCCATCTGTCTCATAATACATGTCATTTTAGTAAAAAAAAAAATGTTCCAAAATACTTGTCACACTCTTTTTCCAAAACAATGTTTTAAAGATTTTTTCACAACTTACCCTTGTATTACTATTTACAATATTTGATTAATTTAAATATACAAGCAAGTCATTTATATTTAATACAATTATTAGGGGTAGATAAGGAAACAAATTATCTATATTTTTTTTTTTAAATGCACATTTTTTTAAAAAATGACATGCCAAAGAGAGTACATGATTAGATTGAAGAACCAGTAAATTAAAGAGCCAAGTAGATGTGTAGGGCTAAATTATTGTGTGTAATGTGACAAGCAGGACTGGTGAACTCCACGTGAGTGAGTTGTCATTATATTAATTAATTAAGATAATTACTACTCCACTGTCCTTTGAGTTGAACTTTATTACAGTAGTACTTACGAAACAACCAATGAAATAAACATTGTTTTAGTAAACATATGAAAGCCAACGTTATAAAATTGGATTTTAATTGGAAACGTTATAAAATCTATAAATTGGATTTTAATTTTTGAAGAATGATGCATAAAACTTGCTAGTTCCTTCCCTTACTCCAGTAAAGCTGATCTAGATTACAGTTGTGAATCAATGAGACATGACGAATCACACTTACACATGTTCTTCCTTTGGAGTCAACGTTTATATAATTATCGTACTAAAATATGGTTAAATATCAAAGTGATCACTGAAGTGTAAGCATGATATCATTTTTGTCATATCTCAACGGGATATCATTTTCATCATTTAAGTTGGTATAAATATCATATTAGTAACCCTTACATTAAAAAAATAGGTATAAATAATTTTCAAAATTTGAATAAATCATTAAAAATCATACCATGCATAAATTTAAATTCGTGGATTATATTTTGCAAATAAAATGAATTTTACTATGTTTAGTTATTTTTAAAATAATAAATCAAAAGAAAAAAATTATAAAATTAATAAATAATAGTAAAATAATTTCATAAATTTTGAAAATATTACAAAAAATACTAGAATTTATAAGTTTTCGTTTGGTTATCCTAGCATGTAAAATAAATATGTAGAACTCGAAAAAATGATATTATCAATTCTCGAATACATAGTTAGAGTTACCAATATGATATTTATGAAAACTTAAATGACTCAAATGATATGCCGTTGAGATCAGTAATGAAAATGATATTAGATCTCGACTTCAGAGACCACTTTGATATTTAAGCCTACTAAAAATACTATGTATACAACAAGATAGTGTAGTGGAGGGCGGCTACATTCAGTTCATTAGATATGCTAATATTATACTTAGATGCGTACATATACAAGTAAGTATCTTACAGATAAGACACCAGACAAGATCTACCTGTCCACCGTAATTGAAATTAGAAATATACTAAGAAAAACAACTACTGGTAGATGATTAAAAACCAAGAGATCCAAAAGAAATTTTTAATTTAATTAAGGAATTTCTTTCATATGCACATAATCCTAACTCTGGGTTTCACTTCGTTATGGAGTTGCAGTAGACGAATCTTAAACTGTCAGATCTTACAGATGTAAGAGATTACTGTAATTTTCACACCATACACATCAAGTTTATTGGAATTGGATAACCAAATTTTAACTAACATGTGTTCATACATGTTTGTGCCCGTTATTCCGTAAAAAAATGTGTCAAAATGAAATCCAAACCGAAAATCAAATGGCTTCAAATTATCAAATCCGAGCACAACCTGTTTGGCACTGGGTCATGACCTGGTCTGTTCTCAAATAAATTAACAGGTTGTTCACAATCCAACACAAACCAAAAAACAATATCGACAGGAAGTGTCCAAGCTCAATTCTGAAGTATCTTCAACAAAGTAGAAACATCCCAATTTCCACGACAAAACTGATTTATGAATTCAGTAACTATGACGATTACATTCTAAAACTATTCTAATATAACTTTGGTCATTTGGTGTATAAGTTGCCACTATACAAACTCGTATTATAGTTAATTAAATAAACAAATTTTATCTCCCAAAAAATTTATGAATAGGCAAATAAAATTTTGACATTTGCATAAGCCCTCGTGAATTGTTCCTCACCCTATGTTAAGACCCGCTTTACTCTGCGCTTTCAGAGCCACGACCCTCAAACCGGATTTGAATGTCCTGCTCGCAGCTTCATTGAGATCAAACCCAAATCACAACTGAAGTGGCGGAGTTCTTTTCACCAGTATTGGGGTCAGATTGAGTATACAAAGCATCCCAGTGATAAAAAGGAAAGTAACTCATGGAGAAGACGACTTTGCATGTAACAGGGTTGGCAGGAACTGAAAAAGCCACTGCATCATAGATTTGATAGGTGTCCTGCTCCATTAAAGAGACAAAGAGTCAGTAGGAACACTCTTAAATGTGGATATGATCTCGGCCTCCAAGAATAATCAGCAAGGAAGTTTGGTGATTGGATGAGATGATCATTAAAGCAATGAAAATTTGATATAAACATTTTTTTTATATATATATGGAAGAAATAATGCTTCTTTCAAAGGGAAAAGGATAGTGGAGAATGGAGACTCTGCATGTAGTAACTGTTAAGACTCTTCGAGTATTGTTTTCAGGAAAGAGACACCACATTGGACTAAAAAAGAGTCAAGATGGCAAAACCGGCAAAACCGGTAAGTAGTTCTAATATTAAAAATCCAGAGAGACCTTGATGAAGAAAAATTCGAGTCGGATCATGATGAAAATGAAAATTTTGTATCTGAAGAGCTAGTTAGGGATATTTTTTTATCGATATACAAGGCCATCAGTACCAAAAACCATGAAGAGTCCCAAGCAAAACTTATTCTAAAAAAAATCTTTTGATGGGGTGAGAGTAAACATGACTAATATGAAAGTCTGATCCACATTTTTATTTGGGCCCCAAGAGTTGAAAAATTCGATATAAGATGTAGATCAAGAAGATACATACCAAAAAGAAAACCAAAGTGATGTGCTTGAGGATGATTGACAACACAATTCATCCTCTGTGGCAGTTTCATCCTCTGTGGCAGTTGAGAGTACCATTCTCTGAAACTTTGTAAGTAAGCTTTGATCAAACTGCACTAAAGATGGTTGTGCTTGACTAATTGCATGTTCTAGATGTTTCATTGTTATACATGAGGCATCAAATGTTTCCTGAAATTAAAAAATAAATGACAAATAATTACTGATAAGAATTACTAAAACCATTTATTTATGGAAAGACAAAATTCTGGGTGCATAAAAGTGAACTAACTTCTAAAGCGGCAAGTGCTGCTTCACGGCAGATTTGGAAAATGTCAGCCCCAGAACAACCTTCAGTGTGAAGAGCCAGCTCCTTAGGGCAGACATCAGTACTGCATGGCATTTTGCACAAGTGGACTTTAAATATATCCTCACGATCCGCTAAATTTGGCGGTCCAACATATAGCAATCGATCAAACCTTCCTGTCAAATATTGACAAATCAGTAAAGAGGCTTCTCAAAAATGTACAAGTTCAAAAAATAGATAGAATAATGAAAGGTAGATCCAGGTTTGTGCGCATGCTTGGGTTTACCTGGTCTTAAAAGGGCAGGGTCGATATTATCAGGACGATTCGTAGCTGCAATCACAGTTACATCAACTCTCTTCTGCAAACCTAAATTTGTAAACAAGGTAAACAACCATAAGAAAACAAAAACACCTTTGCCGTTAGGAGGAAGATAATATCTGATCAACTCTTAGATAAACAGCACAAAAATAAATTGGCATATTTATTAGGAAAAAAATCAAGGGAAACATTGAGTAACGACACCATAAATAGATCTTAAATGAAGACCTTGCTGAAAACTCTGACAACATTTGAGAATCACAATGATTAGCCATATAAATACATAAATTATAACTACCATCCAATTCAACATGGCTATACAAGTATATAATTCACAATTACCATCCATTTCAACAAGAAGTTGACTGATAACACGATCACCAACTGAGACACCGTCACTTTCCTTTCCACGAATGCTGGCAAGGCTATCTATTTCATCAAAAAATATAATAGATGGAGCATTTGCAGTTGCCTTGGCAAATAGTGATCTTACAGCCTTTTCAGATTCACCGACCCACATGCTAAAAAGTTCCGGTCCCTTTACTGCAAGAAAATTCAACCCTGCTTCAGAAGCTACTGCACGAGCCAAAAGAGTTTTACTACAGCCTGGAGGACCAAACATCAACACGCCTTTAGGGGGAAGAATTCCTAAACTCTTGAAAGAATCCTGGTACTTTTGAGGCCATTCTACAGCTTCCTTTAGTTGCATCTTAACCTCCTTTTGACCACCAACGTCTTCCCAACTAACGTTTGGAATTTCAAGTATTACCTAAAAATATATGGAACTCATCAAGGAGTGAAAAAAATGGCAGGAAAGGAGTGGATGAAAAAACAGAATCAGTCCTTTCTACAGCTTCCTATAAATGAGGACATGGAAGTGAACATCAAAATACCTCTCGCATAGCACTTGGCCCTATTTTTTTCCTTGCCCTTTCAAAGTCATCAAAAGACACCCTCAAGGTGTCTTTCTTTACTGCACAAGTCCCATTTACATTCAGAATTTCATCATCGAGATTCTCTAGTCTGGCAGGTGATTCTAGGGTAGTTGAGCAGGTATAATCCAAATGATCCAGTGAATTCGGATCGTTTATATCATCTGGACAATCAAACCCTTCAGCTGTATCAAGGGATAATAGAGGTGATATGTTGCAATGTGACTCATCGTAAGATATCTGCAAGTCTGTATAACGCCTAAGACAAATCAATTTTGCTTCATTGCAGAGAACAGCCAGATCAGCGCCCACGAAGCCATGTGTAGCTTTAGCTAAATATTGAACTTCTATATCCGAAAGTGAGTGTTCTTTTTCCTTGAGAAGTACATGCAGTATATCATAACGTTCGTCAGGAGATGGAACACCTGCCAACAATATTATTTAAAAAAAATGACCATATTATCATATAGTTCATGCAATGCACAACAGCAATGCTCGGGTCAATAGAAACTATTCATTCACAACATACAACCAGTTCATCAAAATTTAACTTTTAAAAGCATACGTAGAGACAAAAGCTTACTGAAAAGATTTTGCTATTTATATCATAAGAAGTAATAGCGACAAATCTAGATATTTTTTTAGTGGTGGGGACCATATACAATTAGGGCGTGACTCTTATGGACGAAATCCCCAGTTAAAACATAATTAAAAAAATTATACTATCCTTGTGTCCCTCTTGACCTGTATAATTTAAAACATAATATACAATTAGGGCGTGACTCTTATGGACGAAATCCCCAGTTAAAACATAATTAAAAAAATTATACTATCCTTGTGTCCCTCTTGACCTGTATAATTTAAAACACATAAAATAGAATACATGTCATTTTAATACATTATGAATGTAATTATAAAAATTTAAATTTAAATTTTATATTAATATTTTATAATTCACAATTTTTTTATAAGCATACATTATGCAAAATTCATATAAGGGCAGTGTATGTCTATCAAATTTTAGGTCTATTCTAAAACGAATGTAGTTTTCTAAAAACTAAAATGGACTAGAATGTAAGTGGATTGGGCTGATCTTTTATGATTTTGATCAATAAGTGTGGGGGGGGGGCCCTCACTGAAACCTCAAAAAAAAATCCTCTAGCTCACAAGTGTGTAAGTGCATCCGCCCCTGAGAAGCAATATCTGACACCTGCAAAGCTAAAATCAGTTTTAAGATTTTGCAATTTAGCTAAATTTTCCGCTCGTTCACATAATGGTTTCAGCAAATATTTAGAATATAAAGATTTAAATGAGCAAGCTATAGATAGAAAGAGAGAAGGAATTGTACCAATATCAATTTCTATGTCAAATCTTCCAGGGCGTCTAAGTGCAGGCTCAATGCTGTCGGGTCTGTTGGTTGCAGCAATGACAAGTAGACCCTCAACACTGATAATCCCATCCATTAAATTCAATAAAGTTGCAACCATCCTTTGAGAAAGTTCCTCACTGTCATCCTTGCGTGCAGGAGCAATTGCATCCAATTCATCAATAAAGACCTATAGACAGAAACTTCAGTCTTTAATGGCAACAAAGAATCACAATTATGCAAGAAAATTAATGACGTAAAACTTCCACCTTTTGTTACTTTACTACTTCTGAAACATGATTATAATTATACTTTATAATAATTAGACTATATACAATTTCAAAATTCTATATTGCCTTGTGGTTCCGTAACAACAAGGCAATAAAATGTTACATAATCTGGAAACTGCATTGCTTTTTCCACCGTGCACTTCTTACTTTTTACAACATAGCACCAAGTGGTTTGGAGATTATTCTATATAAACCAGATGAGAAGCTAACATTAATTCTTGTATTTGGGCTTTAACAAAAGAACATGGTCTTAATTTTTTCATCCTTGTATCTCAAAAAAGATCTGGTCTGTCTAGCAGCAATTAGACACTGACACAGCACCTCAAGCACCGCCAGCTGTTTCATTTTTTCCCTGGTGTAAACATACAATGTCACTTTGAAAAAACAAAGAAAGAACATAGGGAAGTAAAGAGATCTAACCACAGCAGGTGCAGCGCGGCTGGCTGAATCAAAAACCTCATGCAGTGCTTGTTCACTTTCGCCGTAGTATTGGCTTACAATTTCAGGTCCTTTCACATGAAAGAGGTTGACTCCAGTATCATGGATACACAATTTTGCCAAAGAAGTCTTTCCTGTTCCAGGCGGCCCGTGAAGCAGCACTCCTTTTATCGGGCGCAAGCCCAGACTAAAAAAATAGATATAACATAAGTGCATTTCTCAATTAAGGAAAGGAGGTAAATAAATTAAAATCTCCTTCTATATATTTCATAGATAAAAAATGGGATTCCTGTCACCTGCTGGTAACTGCCTGATGTTAAAATAATTAGTTGTATAAAAAAAACAGGGGTATAATTTCAAATGCAGAGTTAAATCTGTATATACAATTACACCGGTCTGTTTTGTGATACAAAAACTTCTAATCTCAGGTAATTACCTGAGGGTGACCCAAAGCCCAGTAAGCTCTATATTTTATTTTTAAAATACAAACTATATTTTACAAGAGAAGTAATTAGCTAGAGTTGAAGCTATAATAGGTGATCCAAGACAATGTGAAATGTTATCGGCTGGACTCCGACACATTTACATAAGAAAACTTCTCGCCCAAATATTTGAATTCCTTTTTGTGACAACTACCAAGTACCAACATAAATTTTACTGACTAATACAAACTCGAAGCGCTATTCAACCTAAGATTGTGATAATGTGGTGTTTCAAGGAACACACATTAGGCGACAATAATGATAAAACATACCTTGAGAACTTGTTATTCAGTGACGATGAAATTATTATATCCTTTAGTTCTGCATATTGTTTCGAGATGCCACCCAATTTTGGCATTTCAGCAGCTGCACGAGATCTGACTTCTTTGTAATCGAGTTCCTGACTTAGTAAATCTCTATTTTTAGCCGAGTTCACAACACTTCCTAATGGTGGAAATAAATACACTTTCGTATTGTGGTCCACCAGAAAAGCATCATCCACATGGTCCACCAGATCCAAATCTTCAAAACATATATCACAATGGCTGCCATCAATAACATTCAAAATATGATGATTTGCAGACAATTTATTAGCACCCAGAACTTGGAAAATGCATAGCTTTGAAAGTATAGGTATGATAACCAAATTTCCACAGAGTAAACTGCGAGATGACAGCCATGAAGTAGCACAGGTCTGCAAAAGATTCTTCGCGCTTTCATTTTCTAGAACTTCTTGGATCTCAAATGAAGGCATAGTAGTTCTGTAATTTTTGAATTTACTTGATACTGATTCATCACCTCTTGGTGTACTAACATGACTATTACTAGGCGAGCTAAATTTTGACTGAGAGAATGGGGTTTTGGGAGATGAAACCTTTTCATTTCCAGCTAGAATGTTAGTTGTTTCAGCAGGAAAAGCATCTTTGTGAAATTTATTAGATTTTACTGCAGATTCACTGTCTGAAAAAACAAGCTCAAGATATAATTCTTTGCAGGTGGACACTGAGAGATAACCAGTGCTTTGTAACTTTCCATTCGCATTTGCAAACCTAGCTGTAGGCTGCAGACAAACCGGATGAACAAACAAGATACTGTCTGAAGGAGGGGAACCCATTGTTCGTGAAATGCTCCAAGATAATCGCACTCCATTCTTCAAAATCTACAAAGCAATTTATATTAAAATCAGGAAAAAAAACTTTATGGTATTTTAAGCTGTGATGGACATGTCACTCCTTTTGGCACCACAATCGGATACATATAAAAAAATCGTGTAAATAATCATCACCTATAGTCAGCCAGTTATTTTCGGAAGGCTTGTTACATGCCACCTAACCAGCTAACTGTACTGCAGAACTAACACCAGTTTTGCTTGTAGATATTTCTTGCCTTCTTCAGTTTCACGCACAGGAAATATATACAACAGAAAAGAAATACAAGGTAAGATAAATTTCTTGAACAAACCTTCCTAGAAGGGAACACCGCTGCCAGAGCAAAGTAGTTTCCCACTTCACTGACTATTTGATGCTCCGAGACGAACCTAAATTGTTTTTCACATACATCAGCCAATGATCTGAGAGGAGAGTTAGTAACAAGCTTATTTGTTGAAGAAGCAAGGGAAACCTGGCAATGACTAGTGCATTAGCTATATATTGAGGTAATACGAGGTAAAATATCACAGATGATATGCCCATGGTGCCTTGCATTTCCAACAGTTTAAAATATTATTCTACATTTGCATGATATTGGAGGAAAATTTAGTGAGAAAAGATGTATTAAAGCAATATCTTTAAGATGGTAAAAAAATTAAAAGAGAGCAATAACCAAATAGAATTCCCCATTGCTTACAGGTTAAAGTAGTGGTATCTTCCGCAATATTGGGTTGCCCAATTCTATCTGTGGCTATATTAGATTGACATGTGCTCTTCAGTAGTTCTTCGTGTTTTTCTTAATAATCGAGGAATTTGCATGAATCATTAATATGATCTTGCCCAAGTATCCCAACATGCAATGTACATGTAATATAATCTCGTAAAGTGAAGCATTAATTTACAAGGTTTCTTCACATTCCTAATGATGGTTCCTAGAAAAGGAAGCATCACTTGTTTGTACTTTATGAATTCAAGGATTTGCACATTTGCTTTCAAAACCCCCTGTGGATGTATCAATCCTCTAGTACATAAGATAGACATCAAGGGTTTGTCTCTTAAAATGTCAAACATTTAAAGAACAGTACTATTTGGTATATACTTTATTTGCAATATACCTTTCAAAGTTAAAAAAACATATCATTTTCAATGAAGATGTAAAGTACTTCAAACTAATTATTTGACTATACGTGAATCTATTCATGTAATCACCCATGACTCAGCCAGACTACTGTCATAGAAAATAAAATGCATAACCTATATTCTAACCTAAGTCTGTGAACAAGAAATTCTAATGTGCAATGTTCTTAATAACTTCCTGGGAAATCCATGTTACTTGGTTTTTCCAAGTCGGTTTGCGAAATACTTAAATTCAAATTTCAATATGAATTCCTTAGATTTCACAACTACATAAGTAAATCTGCCATTCCTTCTAATTATTTTCACAATAAAGTCTGATCATCTGACAAAAAAAATCGCTAATGTGAACAGTGTCATCAACTAATAACCACGTAAATCACACACACTAATAATGCCTACATTCCACATGAATAATATTAAAATGAGACTATAGACAATAGAATATAGATACACTTACGGAGACTGTGGAACCAGGCAATAACGAATAAGCGAGCATCGAAGCTTCCGAAAGCCAAATCTTACAAGTCCCTCTAATAGACTCTGTATCAACATCTGGTGTAATTTGAGCAACAAAAGCATTTTTACCAATAAAAGATGGGAACTTTCTGGTAGCTTCTTCAAGAATTGACTGTATATCAATTTCACTAGTTTGTTGTTGTGGAGCTGAATTAGGGTTCCATGGAGATGTAACACTGCTACTTTGGTCTGATGAATTTGAAAATTTCGAGGCTGATTTTGAACCCTTTTTCTTGGAAGGCATTGTAATTACGATAATTGTATTTGATAGGTTTAATTTCGGTTTTTTAGGGCTTGATTCATGGTTTGAGGTGAGGGGAATTAATATTTTAAACCCTAGGTTTAGGGTTTATCATGCCCCTTTCTTTAAAAAATGTTGTATATCTATTTGTAAACTGTTCGGATCGGGTCGCTAAAATCATTTAATTAGGAGACGGACAGTTTTAAATTTTAATCATTTTTAAATTTAAAATTTAAAATAATAAAAAATGTTTAATTTCAAAATTGCGGTTTGATAGTCTTTAAAAGTATATTAGCGTAAAAATGCGTTCGGCCCACCACCTTTTTGTACGTAAAATTAAATTTATTTTTAGTTATATTATTTATTTTAATTAATTTTTTATTATTTGTTTTTCAAATTTTAGTTTTAAATGTATCCATATATTTTTATCAAAATACTTATTCGTCGATATAAACTTTATACTGAGATTATTGTAATATCCATAATTTTTAAAAAAAATAATAGTATTAACAATTAGAATTTGCAATATTAGTTTTAATAATAATATTTATTTATATTAAATTTGATTTAGAATAGAATTGAGTATTAAATTAGTAATTAGATTAGAAAAAGGATAATTAATATATTCAGTATATATATACGGGTCAGTCATAAAATATATTATAGTAAAACCCTAGTTTTGAGAAGCTGCGGAGGGAGACGGGAAAAAAAAATACTAAATAGAGGCGCGACGCAAAGAAGGAACAGAGTAATAAGACGAAACAAGGTATATTCTCTGCAAATTAGGTGTTAACACTGAATGTATCATCAAGTTAATAGACTTGGCATGTGCATGGAATATTTAAGTTAATCAATATATATAATCATTAGTACTAATACGACTACACATGCTAGTGGTAGTTTATAAAATGAATAATATATAGGATATCATGGTCATGTTCAGGTGATGAAATCAGGGACTACTGTATATGGTTATGGTACAAGTTTTATAAATTGAATTGGTAGCATTGGTCAGTTTGTTTCGAGAAACAGGACAAGAATACATATGGTGATAGGGTAATAATAATATTAATAGAAATAAGTTTTGATTAACAATTATATAAGATTAAAGAGTGGTCCCATGATTTGATCTACACAGGTCGAGTACACAAATTTGTGACCGAAGAAGTTAAGATATAAAGGGTTGACCTGAACAACAACTTAAAAGCATTATAGCCGAAGATCGGGAATTGAGTGTTTAGTGGGTCATTTGCGGATATTGTTAGTATTTGAAATTACTATTTTTAAGGTACGGATTTCGTCCCTTTTCTCTTCAGCGTTACTCTTTTTAGGATTAATTATATTTAATTCATTTCGTTCGTAAATCTGTTCCTTCCGTTATTATTCGTTTTAACTGTTTCGATTCTCCGAAAGTTATTTTAAAGTCTGTTTCGAAATATTTAAATATTTGTCTCTACGATTTTCAAAAATTATATATGTTACATATCTGCGTAGAATATTTGAAATATCTGTTCAGGTGGTTTTAAAATTGTGAAAATTATTTTATTTGAACCCTTAGAGTGATATAGGGTATACCGAGTTAACCAGCTGTAGGGGTACTACAGCCATGTAATTGCGGCACCAGTGGCATGACACTTCCGTGGCAGTGTGATTAGTCATGGCGTATCCTTCTGATAGCTCAGGTGGTGAGCTTTGCGCATTTTGATATTTGTTTGAGGATACGTGGGTGCACCCAGAGTCTGATTTGATTTTTGATTTGTTATTTGACGGTGACGTTGTATATGCCGTACACGTTGTCCGGTTTGTTGCACGCATTAGGTACCCTATGATGTGTGTATCTGTTATCTGTTCTGTATCGGTATGAAATATCCTAACCCCTTTTTGCTTCAGCCTTGTTTTAAAAATTAATGTTTATTTATAACTGTCAAAATATATATCTTCTTTCTGTTTTATAAAACTATATTCCAATCCGTACTGGGCATTTGGCTCATGCCGTATTCTTTCTTCTGGCAGGTACTTAGGGGGATCTCGGGCTGTGTGATGGAGAGCTACCCTTATTACAGTTGATTTAGAAAGTTTGGACTTCTAGCTATTATTTAGACATTATTTATTATTAGAGATTTTGGATTTATTCGTATTTATCATTTTAAATTATTTTAGAGGTTTTAATATTATTTTAGAGATCTGTTGAACTTATTTAATTATTATAAGGTGGATTTTAGTACTCTGTATACAGGTTTGAGGTTTGTTAAGTAACCCCTCGTCTCGTTTTGGGAAGGGGGTGTTACAGAGATGGCATCAGAGCGAGGTTCTTTCTTGTAGAAAACCTATTTAGATTTGACCTGTGAGTTTGGGTTGCCATTAGGATGAGTATTCTATTTTGAGACTTTATGTAGTTGCATTCATTTCAACATTATGTCACAATTTTTTTTTATAAAATACTTCAGCTTGTCTCTTTCTGCGAACTCCATTCTTATCTGTATTTGATATTGTGAATCATTTTAGACGTGGAGCTTTCCAATTATTTGAATATGTTTTGACTCATTTTGTTGCTTCTTTCTCATCTCTTCAGAATCTTTCCTTTTAGTCTTCGTAAATGGATCCTTTTATGTGCCTTCGTGATAATTATCAAGAGTGTTTAGAATCTGTAGAATATACTTATCTAGGCAAACTTATTATTGATAGTGATGCATGACCTTGATTAAATATTTAAGGATTTATTCATCAAACATTTTGGAGTAATTGATTGAAAAGGAAAGTGAACGATCTATGAGGATGCAAGTATGTTAGTAACTGTAGATCAAGATTTTTAAATGAAAGATGTATTTAAAATTATTTTGGCTTTATGAGTAAGATAACTTTTGGCTAAGGATTGTATGGCTTTTAGACTTCAACTAGGGATATGAGCTACATATTAAGAATTATTGATTATCAATGAGTTAAATGCAAAGAGATACTATGTTCGCTACCATGGTAGGATGTGAAATCAGATATATAAAATTTGAAATGTGGTGCGGGAATATGAATGCGACTAGATAAAAAGATTTCAAGATGGTAATGGATTGAAAATGATTTATTAATGTGTTCATCATGCAATATTTCTCAAGTGTGCATAAAGAAGTTTACCTTTGGATGTTATATTTCATTAGGTAGAATGATGATGAGAATATTTTAAAGTATACAATGAGGTTTGTTAAGTTGGATTGCTCGAAGGGTTCGTGAGACATCTTTAAAGTAATGAGAGATTTAAATATGAATTGAGATCTAACCTAAGTGATTCCATATAACTAGAGATGTTGAAGTATAAAAAGAAAGTAGTGGATGGATTTTATAATTGTAGGTTTGAGAATACTCGAGAGATATGAAAGATGTGTTATTTCACAAAAGCCTGTATATGTTATTCTTGAATTTGTCACCAGGGCTGAAGTTATTTAAAATGATTGTATACGATGATACTAGTAGAGTTATAAGAATTAAAAGAATAACTACAAGACTTGTTGGATAAGGCATTTATCAGACCGAGTGTATCTCCATGGAGTGCTCCACTATTTTTTGTGAAGAAGAAAGACGGGTCTATGAGATTGTGTATTGACTATAGGGAATTGAATAAGATGACTGCTAGAAACAAGTATCATTTGTTAAGCATTGATGGCTTGTTCGATTATTTGCAAGGGAAAAAAATATTTCTTTCGACGATAGATTTGAGATTGGTTATCATCAGTTACAAGTAAGAAATGAAGATATTCTGAAAACAACATTTCGTACTTGATATGGTCATTATGAGTTTCTTGTGATGTTTTTAAGTTGACGAATGCTCCAACAATATTTATGGATTTGATGAATCGGGTGTTTTATGATTACTTGTATAAGTTCGTTGTGATTTTCATTGATGATATCTTGATATACTCTATGAGTAAAGAAGAACATGATGAACATTTGCACATTGTACTTAAAATCTTGAGGAAAAAGAAATTGTTTGAAAAATTTTCGAAGTATGAATTCTGGTTGGAGCAGGTTGCATTTTTGGGCATATTGTGTCTGGTAAGGGGATTGAGTTGGATCATGCAAAAGTCGAGGCTATCACAAATTGACTGCGACCTTGTACTGTGACAGAGGTGAAGAGTTTATTGGGTTTGGCAGGCTACTATAGGCGCTTTGTAGAGGGTTTCTCATTCATAGATTTGCCATTGACTCAGCTGATGCGAAAGGGTGTTAAGTTCGAGTGGAATGATGATCGTGAGCAGAGTTTTCAAGAGTTGAAGAAGAGGTTGGTGTCGGCTCCTATACTTGTTTTACCATCAGGGAGTGGAGGATATCAAGTTTATAGTGATGTTTCTAAGAGAGGATTGAGATGTGTTCTTATGCAGCATGGGAAGGTGATTTCGTACGCTTCTAGGCAGCTTAAACCCTATGAGGTAAATTATCCTACCCATGACTTGGAGTTAGCAGCAGTGGTCTTTGCCTTAAAAATTTGGAGGCATTATTTGTATGGAGAGACTTGTGACATCTTCACCGATCATAAGAGTCTCAAATACATTTTTACACAAAAGAGTTAAACATGAGGCAGAGGAGGTGGCTTGAACTTATTAAAGATTATGATGCTAAAATTCAGTACCATCCAGGAAAGACAAATTTAGTGGCAAAAGCTCTTAGTAGGAAGAACTTAGGAAGTGTTGCATCTCTTATTACTCAGCAGCACCTTATTTCAGATATGGAACGGTTGGGTGTAGAGCTGTATGTTGGAGGATCAACTGCAAACATGACAAGTTTGAAGGTGGAATCAAATCTAGTCTCAAGGCTTAAGGAAGCTTTAGAAAATGATACAGGGATAAAAGCTGTTAGATCGAATGTGGCAGATAATAAGCAAATGGAGTTTCATGTTGATGATCATGGTGTGGTATGGTTGGGTAATAGGTTGTGTGTGCATGCGTACGAAGTGATTCGTGAAACAGTTTTGACTGAGGCTCATAGTTCTTCATTCCTCATTCATTCAGGTTCTACTAAGATGTATAGATATTTAAAGAAGCATTTTTGATGGAGTGGGATGAAGCGAAACATGGCATAGTTTGTGGGGAAATGTCTTACATGTCAACAGTTGAAGATTGAACATCAGAGATCTAGTGGACTGTTATAGCAGTTGGATATCCCAGTTTGGAAGTGAGAAAACATTACCATGGATTTTGTCACTGTTTTACCGAGGACCTTCAAGAAGAATGATGTTATTTGGGTGGTGGTTGATAGACTTACAAAATCAGCTCATTTCTTACCTATTAGAGAGACTACTCTTATTCATGATTTGACAGAGATATTTCAGCGAGATATTGTTAGACTTCATGGTGTGCCTCTATCGATAGTTTTATACAGGGATACGAGGTTTACTTCACATTTTTTTTGAAGGGATTTCAGCAGGCTTGGGGTATATGCTTAAGTATAGTACAACTTTTCATCCACAAACTGATGGATAGTCAGAGATGACGATTCAGACGTTAGAAAATATGTTAAGGACTAGTGCTTTGAAGTGTTCTGGTGATTGGGATAAATATTTGTATCTTGTGGAGTTTGCGTACAATAATATTTGGCAAGCGAGCATTGGCATGCCGCCATTTGAGGTGTTGTATGGTAGAAAATGTAGAGCTCCGACTTGTTGGAATGAGGTTGGAGAGAGAGTCATTGAAGGGTCAGAATTAGTTCGGGTAACTAACGAGAAGATAGAGCAGACTAAGGAAAACTTAAAAGAAGCTCAATCATGTCAAAAGAACTATACATATCACAAGAGGAAATTTGGTGGATTTGAGCCTGATGATCATGTGTTTTTGAAGGTGTCTCCTTGGAATGGTGTTAAACGTTTTGGTATGAAAGGAAAGCTTACTCCAAGATATGTTGGCACTTTTGATGTTATAGAGAGAGTAGATGAAGTTGCTTATAGAGTAGCATTGCCATCACAGTTATCTCATGTGCATAATGTGTCCCACGTGTCTGTTCTGAGGGGCTACAAGTATCATCCGTTGCACGTAGTTCAATATCCGTTACATAAAATTAGGGAAGATCTTTCTTGTGAGGAAGAAGCTGAAACTATTTTAGCTCGAGAGGAACGAATTATGAGGAAGAAAACTATTCCATTTGTTAAAGTTTTGTGGAAGAACCATTCTGAGAGAGAGGCTACTTGGGAGTTAGAAGAATCTATTCGTGAGAAATATCCGCACTTATTTGATTAAGGTACGAGTTTTAGTTTCGTTAGATTCCGGGGACGGAATCATTTTTAAGGGGGTATATATGTAATATCCATAATTTTTAAAAAAAATAATAGTATTAACAATTAGAATTTGCAATATTAGTTTTAATAATAATATTTATTTATATTAAATTTGATTTAGAATAGAATTGAGTATTAAATTAGTAATTAGATTAGAAAAAGGATAATTAATATATTCAGTATATATATACGGGTCAGTCATAAAATATATTATAGTAAAACCCTAGTTTTGAGAAGCTGCGGAGGGAGACGGGAAAAAAAATACTAAATAGAGGCGCGACGCAAAGAAGGAACAGAGTAATAAGACGAAACAAGGTATATTCTCTGCAAATTAGGTGTTAACACTGAATGTATCATCAAGTTAATAGACTTGGCATGTGCAGGGAATATTTAAGTTAATCAATATATATAATCATTAGTACTAATACGACTACACATGCTAGTGGTAGTTTATAAAATGAATAATATATAGGATATCATGGTCATGTTCAGGTGATGAAATCAGGGACTACTGTATATGGTTATGGTACAAGTTTTATAAATTGAATTGGTAGCATTGGTCAGTTTGTTTCGAGAAACAGGACAAGAATACATATGGTGATAGGGTAATAATAATATTAATAGAAATAAGTTTTGATTAACAATTATATAAGATTAAAGAGTGGTCCCATGATTTGATCTACACAGGTCGAGTACACAAATTTGTGACCGAAGAAGTTAAGATATAAAGGGTTGACCTGAACAACAACTTAAAAGCATTATAGCCGAAGATCGGGAATTGAGTGTTTAGTGGGTCATTTGCGGATATTGTTAGTATTTGAAATTACTATTTTTAAGGTACGGATTTCGTCCCTTTTCTCTTCAGCGTTACTCTTTTTAGGATTAATTATATTTAATTCATTTCGTTCGTAAATCTGTTCCTTCCGTTATTATTCGTTTTAACTGTTTCGATTCTCCGAAAGTTATTTTAAAGTCTGTTTCGAAATATTTAAATATTTGTCTCTACGATTTTCAAAAATTATATATGTTACATATCTGCGTAGAATATTTGAAATATCTGTTCAGGTGGTTTTAAAATTGTGAAAATTATTTTATTTGAACCCTTAGAGTGATATAGGGTATACCGAGTTAACCAGCTGTAGGGGTACTACAGCCATGTCATTGCGGCACCAGTGGCATGACACTTCCGTGGCAGTGTGATTAGTCATGGCGTATCCTTCTGATAGCTCAGGTGGTGAGCTTTGCGCATTTTGATATTTGTTTGAGGATACGTGGGTGCACCCAGAGTCTGATTTGATTTTTGATTTGTTATTTGACGGTGACGTTGTATATGCCGTACACGTTGTCCGGTTTGTTGCACGCATTAGGTACCCTATGATGTGTGTATCTGTTATCTGTTCTGTATCGGTATGAAATATCCTAACCCCTTTTTGCTTCAGCCTTGTTTTAAAAATTAATGTTTATTTATAACTGTCAAAATATATATCTTCTTTCTGTTTTATAAAACTGTATTCCAATCCGTACTGGGCATTTGGCTCATGCCGTATTCTTTCTTCTGGCAGGTACTTAGGGGGATCTCGGGCTGTGTGATGGAGAGCTACCCTTATTACAGTTGATTTAGAAAGTTTGGACTTCTAGCTATTATTTAGACATTATTTATTATTAGAGATTTTGGATTTATTCGTATTTATCATTTTAAATTATTTTAGAGGTTTTAATATTATTTTAGAGATCTGTTGAACTTATTTAATTATTATAAGGTGGATTTTAGTACTCTGTATACAGGTTTGAGGTTTGTTAAGTAACCCCTCGTCTCGTTTTGGGAAGGGGGTGTTACAATTATAAATATTAAATTGATACTTAATTGAAAATTAATTTAATTTTTGAAAGAAGTTCATGAGAAAATCCTAAAAGCATGTGTACAAATGTAAAAAAATAATTTTGATTCGTTAAACAAATCAACGGTTTTTTTAGTGATCGTTAATAAAATCAAAATTTATCAACCCATTAACTATTTCATCAAAAATTGTTGGAGTTGGTGATGAATTGATAGGCATCAATTAAATTGATGAACTAATAAACGATTGCAAAATTTATAAAAAAAATTAACTATTTTAATTTGTAACTGCTGCATAAAAAAATTAATTTTTTTTTTGCATAAATAACAGACTCGATCAAATTAATTTACTTTAATAAGGAATTAACAAATGGATAGAATTTAATGGGCGGAGAGAACTATTTTTCTCCATAATATATTTCTCTACTCTTTTATCTTAGATTTAAATATAGTCACATGTTAAATTCTGGTTAAAAATAAAAAAACAGCGAAAATATTTTTTTCCCAAAAAAAGGTAAAACAAAAATAATGTGCAAGTAACCAACGGTAATTTTGAGAAGTATAGTTTACGCTAGAAAATGATTGTGGAGGAGCCAATGAAGAAGCCTAATCAAAGCCATTGAAATTTGCCGCACACGATCCGACGGCCACAAATCCACAATACAAAAAAAGAAGACCGTTGAAAAGAAGCTCTCCCCTGCTTAAATAAAGGGCCTATGCCTTGTGCTCCAGCCTTTGAATCATCACTATTCACTTTCTTTCATTGTAAGAGACCCAAAAAAAAACAAAAAATTGAGTAGATAGATACATACATACACACATATAGGAGGGTTTTCTTAGGTATTGTTGAAGGATCAAATCTGGTTATTTAATGACTTCAAGACCCGTTCTTCAACAAAATAGAGGTGTGTTAATCTTCGTATATTTTTCTTCCATCCTTAAAAAAAATTGATCCCGCTTGTGCTGTTGAGATACGTAATGAATTTGTTTTGTTTATGCTTTGCTTGCCCATGATTTCAATTCTTTTGCATGAATAGTGTGATATTATGATCCATGGTTCTTTTATTCGATTCTTGATTTTTCGGACTTATTAATTTTGTCTTGGGTTCTCCTTGTCCTGGTACACACACATACCAAATTTTTATACAGATAAAGGGGATTGTTTGTGTTTGTCTGAATTGTTCTTATTATGATCCTACTCTCTTTTACATGATTCTTGATTCTTTAAACCCTTGTTGATCTTGTTTTCGGTTCGCTCTTCACACACACACACACACTAACACTACAAATGGTGCCACAGAAAAGCGACTAGTTTGTGTTTCATTGATGTCCCTTAAACATGGGTTTTGTGTGCTATGTATGATCAATGTACAAAATTTCTATTAGATCTTGGTTACAAATATTTCGGTCCTGTGTTGTATTGATAGTATCATTCTATTCAAAGATTATATCTTTAATGGATTCTTTTGGACTTATGTGTGTGTGTGTGCGCATCTGTTGCTGATTTGTAATTTATTACAGCAGAGGCAGCCGGAGGAGGGGGAGCAGTAAAGCAGAAGAACATGGCAGCCGATGAAGGGAGGAATCGACGTGCACTTGGCGATATTGGAAATTTTGTTGCTGTCCATGGTGTCGAGGGAAAGCAGCAACAAATCCAAGTCTCCCGCCCAGTCACAAGGTACAAGACACACATAAACATACCTACACATTTTATTATTTATGACCTTCTTGAGTGATGTATATATTGATTTTTCTGGTTTTGTTGTTGTTTTAGGAGTTTTTGTGCCCAATTACTTGCTAATGCACAAACAGCAGCAGTTGAGAACAACAAGGTATTTTTTATTAAGTACAGCCCCTTCTTGTGAATTCATCCATGGGAATCTTGTGTTCACTATCTTGTATAATTTTCAGAAACAAGGGGCTGTTGTTGGGGATGGGGCTGTGGCAGCAGCACACAAGGCCGTTCATCAAAAGAAAGTCACTGTGAAGCCAAAGACTGAAGATATAATCGTAATTAGTCCAGACACTGGAGAGGTGGCGAAAGTTAATAAACACTTGAACAAGGAGGCCATTGAAGGGTCTTCAAAGAAGAAAGGCCAGACTTTTACATCAACTCTCACTGCAAGGAGCAAGGTGCATACATACAATTAACTAATCTCTCTCTTTCTTTATTCATCAGGAGTTCTTTTTTCTTGCTAGTGGTTTCTAATTGATACCCAATATCTATAGGCTGCTGTTTTTGGAATAACTAGAAAGCTCAAGGAGCAAATTGTTGATATAGATGCTGCAGATGTCAACAATGACTTGGCAGCAGTAGTATATGTCGAGGATATGTACAAGTTCTATAAGCTTGTCGAGGTACATAATTATCTTGACACACATATATAAGAGATTTCTGTTAAGTTCATATAACATATCGCAAACATCTGACTCAAACTCTTGTCTGGGGTAGAATGAGAGCCGGGTTTTCGACTACATAGATTTCCAGCCCGAGATCAATGAGAAAATGAGAGCCATCCTAGTAGACTGGTTGATTGAAGTACACAACAGATTTGATCTGATGCCAGAGACCCTTTATCTCACGATCAACATAGTGGATCGCTACCTGGCGACCAACACAGTGGCAAGAAAGGAACTGCAATTGTTGGGCATTAGTTCAATGCTTACAGCCTCCAAATACGAGGAAATTTGGGCACCTGAAGTGAATGATTTCACCAAGATCTCAGACAATGCTTACACTAATCAACAAGTGCTTGACATGGAGAAGAAAATCCTTGGTGGGCTTGAATGGAATTTGACTGTGCCTACTCCTTATGTGTTCCTCGTTCGCTTCATCAAGGCCTCTATTCCAAATGAACCTGCTGTGAGTATTTCGAACAAAACTTCTACTACATTTAATCTTGGGTAAATTGAATGAGTATCAAAATTTGTATGGACAGGTGGAGAATATGGCCTATTTCTTGGCTGAATTAGGCATGATGAATTATGCAACGGTTATGTACTGTCCATCAATGATTGCAGCTTCTGCTATTTACGCAGCACGTTGCACTTTACACAAGGTTCCTTTGTGGAATGAGACACTCAAATTGCATACTGGATTTTCAGAGCAACAAGTAATGTATGTAGACTTGTTATTTCGTTTCTTTTTCTTTTTTGTTAGCTTGAATTATTTATTTGTACTAAACGGATACATTTTTGTTTGTAACAGGGAATGTGCTAGAGCGCTTGTTAGGTTCCACTCATGTGCAGCAGAGAATAAGCTGAGAGTAATATACAGGAAATACTCTCATGCCGAGCAAGGAGCTGTTGCTATGCTTCCACCGGCCAAGGCTCTCTTGAGTGTTGCTGCCGCGCCACAATCATGATCAGGAAAGTAAAACAAAAAGAAAATCATTCTACTTGTGTAATTTTCGGGTGTAGTAGTACACTATTAGGATATGATGAAAATCATTATTTTCATTTGGATTCAGTTGTGAGCATATCAATATATCAGTGCGTTCATTATCCTATCTGTTTTTTATTTTTATAACAAAATGTTTGATACCCTATGAATTATGATGAAGACAAGGAAGAAATGAAATTGTATATACTTGACTCTAGGTCACCTCAAAAACATACAAGAACATATTTGTGTTCCATGATTAGAAATTTACATGAGAAGCCAAAAAAAAATTAAAAAAAAAAAAGATCGAAACAAGTCTGTCTCAGGGGGCTACTGCGACACACCTAATAAAGAGGTGGGAGGGGGCAATAGAAGATGGGGATGGAGAATTGGTGAAGAAGAAGGAACAAAAGGAAGATTACTGAGGATGAGCAAACGGAGGCGCCGTGGAAAGCCATGTTGATTCACCATATGTTCCACCACTCTAGACACCACTTCTGTGTACTCCTCCAGCAACTCTGCTACTATAGCTACCAGTATCATCTCTCTTTATCTCAAATATATTGTATTGTATGTGTAGACAGGTTTGTGTGTGTTTCTCAACTCTAGGCTGTAGTAGTATTTATATACTGTTAGTCTGGTAGGAAAGTAGTAATAAATTAGAAAGAGATATACAATACAGTGGATGGAGGAACCTTGGTACTGGTAGTTATAGGGTAAAACCGCAACTAGCTAGTTAGCCCACTGCTTTTGATTTGGTAAAGCAAATCTTACCTCCTCACTGGTTTTGTTTTGTTAGCTGACCATTTCTTACACCCAACCCCTTGTTTTCTTGCATATTTTACCACCTGACTTATGGGCGGGCCCCGCTCAATAGAATCTGATTCCTCCTTAAATATATCACACTGCTGCATGTCCCACCAGCTTCAAACTTATCCGTTTACAACCCTGCTTCATTGTAGCATTTGTATACTTCAAGTCAACAAGACTACAACTAGACAAAAAATTCCCAAATACTGTATACTACAGGATATAATACATTAGCCCCGGTCCACTTTGTTAAGCAGGTTCAAGTGGGGGTGGGGAACAAAGGGGGTTATTATTCAATTTTTTAGCTCAAATACATTACTATTAGTTACGACTCGTGTAAGTTTTCGTTTAAGATTTAAGATGAATTAGATACGTTTTTTTCCCGACTAAACAAATCTAAGGTGCTTAGCCGATCACACCCGGTAATAATCACATTAAAGTTAGTGAGTGGTCAGCAACCATTTTTAACCACCTGTACAGTTATTCTAGCTTTGCATATACGTAACTCATTTTCCTGCTGTATACAAAATTTTCATTACTTGATTACGTCATTTTTAATTGCAAATCTAAAGCCAACTTTTTTCTCTGCCTAGAAATATTTATTACTGCCGGGAGCAATGGAAGAGCGCATTTCTTAATTTTTAAGGTCCCATTCGGGAATCACCTAAACAAAAATTGGACTTGAATGAATTGCTCTAGCGAAGAATTCAAATTCAATAATTATCAAGTCCGTCCTTTTATATTATATCTTTTGTTGAGTAAAACACTAAAAAAGAATAAAATATAATATAAAGACAAATATAACACGAGTAGGCTAAGCGCAACTTCGTGGGTTTGAATAACTTTTTATTTTAGTAAATTGCAGTTTACATCCCAAAATTTTGCTCGAATCTCATTTCGGTTATAAAATTTTAAATTATAACAGTTTGCACCTCAAATTTTCAAGAACGCTATTTTTTGCAACCCATTTACATTGTCCCGTTTGAGTAAATTGTAGTTTACATCCCATAATTTTGCTCTAATCTCACTTTGGTTATAAAAGTTTAAATTATAAAAATATGCATCCCAAAAATTTAAATTATAACAGGGTTGTTTTTAGTATGTTCGACTCGAACTCGGCTCGTTAAAACTCGGAAAAATGAAATATTTTCTGAATTTTTATAATATTTCTATCATTTAAAGTTTAAAATTTAAATCTAGATATTTAATATGTGAATTATTTGGGATAATAGATTAGAATTTGATATTGAGTTGAGTCAAAAACCGATAATTAGTTAGATTAAGTGGGTTTAAGCCTTTTTTCATGTAAAATTTTACTATTCGTGAGTTATTCGTTAAGAGTTCGAGTCCGGCTTGACTCATTTTTGTTCGATAAAAGCTCGAGTGCGGCTCGATTCATTAATGAGCTCAAGCTCGAATACTCGGCTCAATTCGTCATAAAAAAATTAAGCTCTACTCGTTTAGGGCAAAACTTGGCTCGGCTCGACACGACAAAACTTTAACATTCACATTTGATTTTAACGAGACAATATAAATGGGTTGCAAAAAGTAAAGTTTCTGAAAATTTGGGGTGCAAAATGTTATAATTTAAAGTTTTATAACCAAAATGAAATTCGAGTAAAATTTTAAGATATAAACTGCAATTTATTCTTTTTTATTTTTACTTTAATACTACTTCTGTCTCATATTTCTTATCTCATTTTGACTTTTCAAAATCAAATTAATCAATTTTGACCAATAAATTAAACATATTATATAATAATATTTTTAAAAAAAATTATTATAATAAAATTTAACTATTCTATTTTATGAATCAATTTTTAAAGTCATAAAATTATAAATAAATATTTTTAAATTGTTAGTCAAAATTAAAAAAATGATTTTGAAAAGCCAAAATGAAACAAGAATGATTAGACGGAGAGAGTATTAAATATATAAAACGGATCAATTTCACGGTTTTCAAATTAAGAGTTGGAAATGCTCTAAGATATCCCATCATGTTTGGTCTAGTTTTTTGAAAATGGATTAAAGCACGTATTTGTTTTTCCAAAAGATATTGAATATATAAATTTGAAAAAAAAATGAACACCCTCGCTATCGATAAATAACTTGATAGTCTATATACAACGGCTGGGGCACAACCGGACAAGTTAGTGAGCATAGCTATCCCATACACGGTCAGGGGAGAGGGGACACATGTGTAGACCCTAAATATATAAAATTTATAATTAAATATAAATTTATTTAAAATCAATTAAATCAGTTAAAAATTCAAAAAGATAAAATCCAATTAGATAAATGTGGGTTATGAATTATTTATTATCTGATCTGCTAAAAACTCATTTCGAATAAATATAATTACATGTATATATTATTCTTATATAATATAAAAAATCTGAGCATTTTAGTGACTAGTTATTTTCTTTTGTCAAAATCATCGGTCAAATTTCACAATATTTAAATTCCCAATTGTTTTAGTTACAGCCGTAAAGATTTCAATGTACAGTTAATTTTTATATGTTATAACATTATCATCATTTTACTATAATAAAATGAGAAATAATGCACCTATTAATATCATTATAATTGATCAGCAATTATATAATATGATGTTATAACCTTTAAGTATTAAATTGTCATTCTTATATTGTAATATTAATTAATAAAATTAGTAAATATTTAATTGGATTGAATATCTTATCTGATTATTCATGATCCAAAATGAATATGAATTGGTTTTTAAAATATTTGACGCTTAATCCGATTCAGAAAAATAAATAAATTTAAATATGAATTTAGAGTGATATGTCCCAACCTCAATTTATTGACATGCCTAAATGCACTATTAACAAATAATTAAATTTAATTCAAACTCAAGTAATATTCTATTTGAGAACATGTATTTCATTCTAAATAATGGATTTGAAATGACATTAATTGAATTGCTATTCCAAAATTTCATATTTATATTAGTATTCGAATGCTTTTGATTTTAAATAAAATACAAATTCAAAATTTTTTAATTACCCAAACATGTTATTTGAATAAATTCAGAATTTCAAATAAAATCTCTAATTACCAAACGGGCTATAAAGGTATTTATGTATTTCATCCCAATTCATAATATTTATCTGTTCACTCGAAAATTTTAATTTGATTTTTAAAATAATTGGGACATCTAAAATTCTCTATATCATATTATTTTGATTTTAGAAATGATAACTTGAATAGTTGATGATAGATAATATATTATTTATCATTTTAAAGTTCATGATAGATTAACGTGATGATAATATCGCACTAGTTTATTGACAAGTTGGAATTTCACGAAGTTCGAGACAAAGGAATAAAAAAGAGTTTCTCTATGCCTCCTCGTTTTGAGACATTATGTTATGGCTTTGGGGGGTTCTGATTTATTAACATGTCACACGTGTAATTGATAATTTTTTTTAATAATAATATGAGATTTCGCATATATATATATGTTTATGAATAAAATAAATTATATATTATATCACGATATTTGGGAAAAAAAATTGAGATTATTTTTTGTACCTGGTATTACTCTCCTTCCAATATCTTTTTATACGAAATGCGTGCTAATTTTTTTATGACACACATAAACAAATGGTAAGGAACTTTCACAAACAAAGAAGTGCAAGTTATAATCTTTATATGATTGTGAAATTTTATTATGAAGTATTTGGTCATTTTTATAAAAGTTAATTACTTTTTATAAATCAATTTGATTCTTCATTGCACTATCTAGAAAAGAATTACTTTATTTTACTCTAGTGATGAGTGAATAATATAACACATATATAAAATCTATAAACATTTCAAAAAAATTGTTAATGGATAACACGGTAACGTAAACCGAAATGAGATGGGAAATATAATTATAACTATCAAGAAAAATCTAGACATTTCCACTATTTTGTCAATAACTAGAGTTCAATATTTATGAAATTTTTTTATTCTAACTTTAAAATTTTATTATCTAACTGTTAGTAAATATATTATATATGTTTTTCAAATTTCAATTAGATAATACACCATAAATTTTATTGAAAAAAAGAAATCTTTCGATTTATTTATAAAATTATTTATCCACTAACCAAGATGTGAAACTAACGGCCGCGATTATAGGAGTCATTTCGAAAATTCATATTTTTGAAATGAAAAATGTAAAAGTCACAAAATTATTTTTCAAGAAAATTCTCAAAATACACTTGTTTAATTTTAATTGATTATTAAAATAATAAATAAAATGAACTTTCATGTATTCGCATTAACACTCGTATTAAAAAATTTCAGTCACATCATTTTGGAAATATTTTGTGAGCTCTAGTATTCCTCTTTTGAAATTTAAAATCGAAAAGATTAATCTAATCGAAAAGATTAATCTAACATACAATCAGCACCGTACATCTCCAGCATCGAACGGTATCAATCAATCAACAATTAACAGGAAAATATCAGCCGTTAAATCTCCCACTTGATTCATTTCCCTTCCATATATAAAATGCCTTAAGTGTAACACCTCTTCCCAAAACAAGACGAGAGGTTACTTTTCAAACCACAAACCTGTATACAGACTACTAAAATCCACTTTATATTAATTAAATAGGTCCAATAAATTTCCAAAACAATATTAAATTTCTGAAATAATTCAAACCTACAAGTGCGAAATAAAAAAAATTTCAAATCATAAATAGTATCTAAATAATAGTTAGAAGTTCAAACTTCTTAAATCAACTGTAATAAGGGTAGCTCTCCATTACACAGCCCGAGATCCCCCTGAGTACCTGCTAGAAGAAAGAATACGGCATGAGCCAAATGTCCAGTACGAATTGAAATACAGTTTATAAAACAAGAAGCAAAATATATAATTTGATAATAATAAATAAACTTTAATTTTTAAAGACAAGGCTGAAGCAAAGAGGGGTTAGGATATTTCATACCGATATCAAAACAGATAACAAATACACACATTAAAGGGTACCTAATACGTGCAACAAACCGGATAACGTGTACGGCATATACAACGTCACTGTCAAATATCAAATCACAAATCAAATCAGATTGGGTGCACTCACGTATCCTCAAGCAAATATTAAATGCGCAAAGCTCGCCACCTGAGCTATCAGAAGGATACGCCTTGACTAATCGCACTGCCACGGAAGTGTCATGCCACTGGTGCCGCAATGACATGGCTGTAGTACCCATACAGCTGGTTAAATCGGTATACCCTATATCACTCTAAGGCTTCAAATAAAATAATTTTCACAATTTTAAAATCACATGAACAGATATTTCAAATATTCTACGTAGACATGTAACATACATAATTTTCGAAAATCGTAGAGACAAATATTTAAATATTTCAAAACAGACTTTAAAATAACTTTCGGAGAATCAAAACAGTTAAAACGAATAATAACGGAAGGAACAAATTTACGAACGAAACGAATTAAATATAACTAATCTTAAAAAGAGTAGCGCTGAAGAGAAAGGGGAAGAAACCCGTTCCTCGAAATAGCAATCTCAGACACTAACGAAAACTCGAACTAGGAATTTCAGACACTAACGAAAACTGCATAGACCCATAAAATTTCTGGTTCATGATCTGTTCTTCTTGATCAAGACAATTCAATGCGTCCAAAGTATCAAATAGCGCATCTGTATTTCTTTCTTACGCGGACTCCACTTTAAGGTTTAATAAAACTCACGGTTGTGTATACATGGGTCTTGTATATATACTAAATAAAATAATCCTTAACACCCAATCGAAAATATCACATCTCAAACGTCAAACTTCTTCATAACTTCAATTCTGTCCAGATCTGTATTTTACCTTTTTGACCTTCTAAATGATATTTTCTGGAAAAACTTAAAACACAACAATCGTATAGAACGAAAAGATCTTTCTAAACAGTTCAGAATCAATGAATTCTGATTTACGATGAATTTATTACGAATTTTACAAAACAGCTGATTTGTGTATGAATAATCCTACGAATTTTACAAATAAAGATGAAGAAAAAGAATAATGATTTGTGTATCGATGGAGATTTACATCTGTTTAATTTTGGTGGCTAGAAAAGAATATGAAAAAATAGGGAGATCTTAATCTATATATAGAGTTTTAAAAACCTACAACAAAACCTACTACGATTCGAATACTAATATTCGAAAATCCGTTATTCTAATCTAATTTTAATTTCTAATTTTTATATAATTTTAATCCTTTTTTATTATTATTAATCTATCTTATTACAAATTATATTTCTAATCAAATTCAATATAATAAATATTATAATAAAAAAAATAATCTTTATAAATTCTAATCTAATTCTAATTATTATTATTAATATTTAAATAAATAAATTACGGATATTATCCTTGGGTTGACACTCTCACTCCCACTCTCTACTCATTTCATCAATCTGATCATTTCTCTCTCAACTCTCAGTCAACTCCAACAGGTATCTCTCCCTCTCTCCCCCCTCCCTCTCTCTGTCGTATTAGTATTTTAAATTTATGATGATTAATAATGATTTAAGTGTATCATTTCGCTAATTGACTTTGAATTATACTGCGTTTTGACAATTCTGTGATACATTTATAATTTTTAGTTATCGCTAACAGACCTGTATGATATTATATCTTGTTTCGGTCTTAGGCTGTATGCAGAGTTGTTATGATAATTGTGCGATAGGCTTTGAATGTTGGTGATCTGTGTTTATGTTGTAATTACATGTTGCATTGCTAGATCTGTAGGTTAAATTAACTGATCTGAGTTTACGATGTGCCTAGATCTGTTAATCTCTTAGATTCTGCGTATGTAAATAAAAATATAATGTTTCATTGCTAAGTTCGATCTGTTTTGAATTTAGTGTATGTTTAATGTCGCGTTTAGGTATTTGATTTGGTTTTTTTTACACAAGTTTATTTGTCTCAAGTGAAGCTAGATCTGTATTTACTAATGGTTATGTACATTTGTGATTTGAATATTCATTTGAGGTAAACTAAACACGCAAAACCTACATTGTATTAGGATTACTTCTTAAATCCAGATGCATACCTGAATATAGATCACACACTCTTGTCTTCACACTCGATTGATTAGAAGTAATGTTATCTGTATAAATCGATACATTTCCCCTTTTTCAGGGAAGATGAGGGAAATCCTACATGTTCAGGGTGGTCAGTGCGGTAACCAGATTGGATCGAAGTTCTGGGAGGTTGTGTGTGATGAACATGGAATCGATCCAACTGGAAAGTATGTTGGCAAGTCAGATTTGCAGCTGGAACGCGTGAATGTGTACTACAATGAAGCTTCTTGCGGAAGGTTTGTTCCACGTGCTGTTCTCATGGATCTGGAGCCTGGCACCATGGACAGTGTTAGAACTGGTCCCTATGGGCAGATCTTCCGCCCTGACAATTTTGTGTTCGGCCAATCTGGTGCTGGTAATAATTGGGCCAAAGGACATTACACCGAGGGTGCAGAACTTATTGATTCAGTTCTAGACGTTGTGAGAAAGGAAGCTGAGAATTGTGACTGCCTGCAAGGTAATTGCATGGTCTAACAATTTCTAACTGAGTTTTTCTTATTTTCTCTAGGTAGAGTATCCTATGGCAATTATTTCCTATTGTTTGATGGAAGTGTCGTGTAAATATTAGCATATCTTCTTTAATGAATTTTTGGCTACTATGATATTTTGGAAAACATTTTTTGTTTTACGATGTGGTTTCAGCGAATAGTTATGGTTGTTATCTTCCAATGCTGACATTGTTGTCCTACTTTTGTTTGTTTAATATTCTCAAGACAATATTTGTTGAGCGTTGCTCTCTATTGCATTTTTTTTATCTATTTCATATTAGTGGAAATTGTTTTCATTTTTTTGGCCTTTTGATGTGGTTGATGTTTTTCATTGCTTGTGTTATAATATATTGTATTTGCTCCTTTCTGTTTTTTGTAGGATTTCAAGTCTGCCATTCTCTTGGCGGGGGAACTGGTTCTGGGATGGGTACCTTGTTGATTTCTAAAATCAGAGAAGAATACCCTGACAGGATGATGCTCACATTTTCTGTGTTTCCATCACCCAAGGTCTCGGATACAGTGGTAGAACCTTACAATGCCACCCTTTCTGTTCATCAGTTGGTAGAGAATGCAGATGAATGCATGGTTCTGGATAACGAAGCCCTGTATGATATCTGTTTCAGGACTCTTAAGCTAACAACTCCTAGCTGTAAGTACAATACCTCATAGTAGTTGCTTTCCCTGAAAATAAGTTTTCTAATTATTAGTTCTATGTTACTTTTTTTATTGCATGGTAACTTTTTTTGTCAAAGCAAGATTTTCTCGTCACAGAAGTACAGAACTACATAAGTATGAAAACTTTAGTTGGGTTTTAGATGTGGTCCATGTTATATTTTTTTTGTATTTGCTTGTTTATGGCAATTTTACTCAGACCTCCCTCGCTGTATCAGTTGGTGACCTTAACCACTTGATATCTGCAACAATGAGTGGAGTTACCTGCTGCCTTCGGTTCCCCGGTCAACTGAATTCCGACCTCCGCAAGCTGGCTGTAAACTTGATTCCATTCCCTCGTCTACATTTCTTCATGGTGGGGTTTGCTCCTCTGACTTCACGTGGTTCTCAGCAGTACCGTACCCTTACTGTTCCTGAGCTGACCCAACAAATGTGGGATTCAAAGAATATGATGTGTGCTGCTGACCCACGACACGGCCGTTACCTCACTGCTTCTGCTATGTTTAGGGGTAAAATGAGTACCAAAGAAGTGGATGAGCAGATGATTAATGTTCAAAATAAGAACTCCTCTTACTTTGTGGAATGGATTCCCAACAATGTGAAATCAAGTGTCTGTGACATTCCACCCAGGGGCCTTTCAATGGCGTCGACTTTCATTGGCAACTCTACCTCTATCCAGGAAATGTTCAGAAGAGTGAGTGAGCAATTTACTGCTATGTTTAGGAGGAAGGCTTTTTTGCACTGGTACACTGGTGAAGGTATGGATGAAATGGAGTTTACCGAAGCTGAAAGTAATATGAACGACTTGGTCTCAGAATACCAGCAATATCAAGATGCAACTGCTGACGAGGAGGATGAGTACGAGTATGAGGAAGAAGAAGAAGGTGCAGAGCAAATGGCATAATCCTATGATTTAACTTGGTCAATCATGGTCTTGAATTGGTTAAGAGTCCGTCTCCGGGAGGGACGAACCTGAGTTAGACTAAAAATTTGAGTACTTTGTTGTATTGTTCTGCTCTCCATGTTATCAGGGTAATAATGATGGTAGATATCTGAAGGGGACAGAGTTTAGTGATGTTTTGATATCCAATTCTAGTTCGGTTATGTGGACCTATGAATTCCAGTGTGCTATGATTTTATGACTGCAAAAATATGTTTGGTTGTAAATCCGTGCTTGTTGGCCATGAGTTTTTTTTCTTCTTCTTTTGAAAGCTAATTGTTGGCTATGAGTTTCTTGCTTTGGAAGTGCTATTGTTTTACGGCTGTCTGGTATTACATGATTACATTGAAAATGTGTTACTCTATATATTTAGAAAATTGAAACAGGTACTTCCTCTGTTCTTGTAAATTAGAGCTTTGACTGGCACTTTTCAGTTCTATTAAATTCGTAAATAATACTCCTACTCCATATTATGTAGGAGAGATTGAATAAATAATAATATTAATTCATTAGATAAATAGATATAAATTTAATTATACTCTATATGTAATTAGTTTATGGTTTGTTTGACAACATGAATTTTATTTGAAATTTTGGATTTGATCAATAACATGTTTGGGTAATTATAAGAATTTAGATTTGGATTTCATTTGAATTCTAAGGAATTCAAATATTAGTACAAATATAAGAATTTAAAATGACAATTCAAATTATGTTATTTGAAATCCATCATTTGAAATGAAATTTCATGTTTTCAAACACAATCTTAAGGTCAGGTCGTGATGACTATCCTTCAAAAAAAAACTGTCTTTGGTTTTAGTACTTTTATCGTTATTTATAAAATTATATGTTAATTTTTAAAATAAATTTTTTATAATAATGTTGTTTAATAATTAATAAATAATAGTGATTTATTTTTTGTATTAATTGTACATATTTTTTTATTTATTAAAAAATATATTAAATTAATAAATTTATTCCACCATTCAACCAAACACGTGATATCAAAAATGATATTTTATCCTCATACCACCTTAACCCAATTCTGATTCCAACCTCATACCACCTCATAAACTAATCGATCCCTTATATTTCATCTTTGTGTTGTGTATCCGTTCATTATTATTATTTCTTTTTCATGATAAACATTTTTTAATTTTAACTTGTGTGAAGCAAAACAATACTTATACTTAAGGTGACGTTTAACAAACGAGAATGATCAAATTTAACAAAACCGATACAACAAAATTGGCGAAACAAAACAATATTTATACTTGAGGTAACATTTAACAAACGAGATAGGTCAAATTTAACAACGATAAGGCAACAAAATTTGTGAAAATATCACACATATTACCATATTAGAAGTGCAAGATTTTTTATTTTTTTTTGCCATTAACATATTCAGACTTAAAAAGGGGCTGAATTTGGTAACTGATTGGAAAAGAGAGTTTGGGGAACGAAGTACTCACCTACGTAACTTAAGTAAGGTTACAAAGGATTTTTAATATAAACACTACATTTGTAAAATTTATAAATATATTTACACATTTATATCATTAATACTCTATTTAATATGCACAACGAACGCTAAATACGTGTTGCAACACAAAAAGTTGAAGACAGGGATTCCTTCTTCTGAGCAATTAATGTGCGTACCAAAAAACTACAAAAGTTAGTTCATGCAGATTTATCTACATAGAAAAACTAATACCACATGTAGATGACTCGAGAAACTCACAAGGATATCAGAGTCCTGATATCATCTATCTTAATTTCGCGCTGATCCCTTGGGCCACCCTTCCTATCAAAAGCTTCTGACGCCATTCTCTTCTTCTTCTCTTGTAGCTCCAATATCCTCTCTTCTATGCTATTTCGAGCAATAATTCTTACTATTCTCACCTCTTTTGTTTGCCCTATCCGATGTACCCTGTCCATTGCTTGTTTCTCAACTGCTGGATTCCACCATGGCTCTAGCAGGTACACCCTCGAAGCAACAGTTAGATTAACACCAGTACCTGATGCCTTCAGACTCGCAAGCAAAACTGTAGGACCATCAGGAGCTGGATCATCAAATTTTTTTATTACTTGAGCTCTCTTTTTTGCGTTCATAGACCCATCCAAGCGCAGTATCTTAAAGCCAGCTTTCTTTAGAGGCTCTTCAAGTAAAAGCAGCATCTTTCTGAACTGTGAGAATATTACAGACTTTGTGGCTGGATCCTGATCCCGTGATGCTGATAGAAGTCTCAGAAGAGCAGATATCTTAGTTGATTTACTGGAAGATGCAACTTCAGTAATATTGCAAACTTCTGGTGGGGGAAAGAAGAGATCAGACTCTGACAGCTCATGTCGGCATAGAGGGCAGCAGGGTTTGGCATGTTTTAGGGTCTTGAGAATGCAGGACTTGCAATAAATGTGAGCACAACGTGTGATCACAATATTTGTTGGTGTTGATATGCAAATTGGACAGTCAAAATCTTCACCGTCCTCTAGCATTGCAACCATCTTCTTAAGCAGTTCTGGATTATTAGCCAAATCTGTTTCCATACAATTATACTTGTAAGTATTCTGTTTCTATTCAATTATACTTGTATTGTTCATCATAACCACAAAGTACAGCTAAACAAATAGTGCCAAAGGAAAGTAGTAATTATATTCACAAAATTATAATAAGCAAACAAATATATCTAAATATCACAATCAATAAGTTATATGGAATAAGAACACCAACACAGCTCACATACTACTGTAAAATTTAATTCATACTCTCAAAAGGTGCCAAGTTAGCTGTTATCATCATATATCCAGATAAATGCACAGTTTCAAAGTTTTGAGGAGAATGAGTATTCTGCTTCAAATATCTTCATAGTTCAAATTGTGTAACTTTTTGATACTCCAATACTATTTATTGATTTTAAGCATGTGAACTGTATAATCAATCCTTAATTAATGATACTTATATTAATTTTACATCTGTACATTTTATCTTCAAATTGTCAGTTTTACTTCAATATAAATATAGTAACTTATGAAATAAAATAATCTGTTATTTTAAAGTTTTTCCTTTCTATATTCACATACTATTTTTATGTAATGAACGATGCTATATTATATATAAAAAAATATTTGTTTTATTATAACAAAAATGTGAAAAATAAACTTTAAATGTACTAGTTTTATCTATCAGAGTTATTTATAAGATGATATGACGTATTTCTGTTCATATTTTGGTCTTCCTCTTTTAAACTTTTTATAAATACAAATTAGATTTTTTAGAAACAATTCTCTTAAACCAAATTATGTGTGTTTTTTTAATCAACTAATTAAGCTAAAATTCTGACAAACCCTATGCATTAAACATACCGAAACACGTTAAAGTGTTTGTCAACTTTCATTATAGTAGAGCAAAAAAGAGACTACAGAAAAAATAGACACAAGATTAGATGCCACATTGGCTACAATATATATATATATATATATATATATATCTTCAAACCAACTCCAAGGGCATGCTTGCAAGGAACGAGGAACTAAACTATTAGAGCTTTACAAACAATTTAGTTAAAATATGTGAAAATATGATTAGATAACAGACAGGACACTAAAATACCTTCAATATTGCCAGTCGAAAGAGTTGCAAGGAGATCTGTAGGACACAGGGCTACATCAGTGCAAATCTGGCGGAGTCGTAAAATAATACTAAGCACAGTTGTATAATTGCTTGTGACTCTATTGGCTGTGATGTAATCCTGAACAACACTCTTAGCCTCTCCTTCCATTCGTTCATAAAGCTCTCTTTCCTCGGCAGAAAGCTCAATATAACAGATCTCCATAATTTTTGGTGGCAATCCAGTCAAGTCTTTGTCTTTCGTCCTTCTCAAGGAGATGGTTCCCACTATAGCCTGATTGTTGTCACCACATAACATGAAAATTCTTTCAATTCACCATAGAATAACTCAACAAAACAACAAATGAGCACCAAAGCATAGTGATTACTTACGGGAAAATGAAAATTAAAGGTAAATAAATGAACATTAACAATCCATCTAAAATGTTCAGTTGCAAAAAACCCACACAAGATAATAATTAAATGCCCGTGGTTGCTCTATGGCTTAAACAATATCAACCAGACGATCCCTTTTATAGTGCCGCTTCCACTAAAACAAAATTAAGCATACAAATCTCCATCATCCTCATAATGTATACAAAGAGAGGTTGCTAATCCATTTGGAAACAATTACGTAAGTATCAATGACAACCCAACAATGTGAGCTCTTATTAAACTAAATGATTATATATAACCCCCCACAAAGATATTATCCAGCTAAAATTGTAGACAAGAAAAAACATGACGAGGCAGAAGATTGCCTGCGAATAAGTAGTCCCCGACTGCCCAAGTATGCAAGAAAGGAAGTGGAACACGACCCAGAAAACTTGCAAGCAGGACATGCACGTGTCTTGTGTGATATTGTGCCACACAAATTTGTACGGCATAAGTGAGATAAGTAGATAAACATACACATAAAACTGGGCGAGAGTCACGAAGATGACATAATGTAAATTCAATGTAGTATGGTAAAACCTAACATCAACTGCATTTTGCATGCATAATATAAGTCACCTTCTTTTATATATTGTAATATCACAACTCAAAATTGAATCAACATGCACCAACCTATAATCAACAAACGTCAGCAAGCTGCCAATGCATCACATATTAAACATATTCAGAATAAATTCAAATCACTAAGAAACTATGTTTGAAGTATAAAAAATATATATTTATTATTCACACTTCTCATGTTACTTTATGTCATATAACTTCTCATGTTCTTGTTCTCTAATAAACTTAATAATTTACAACTAATTGGACATATATAATCAGCAGGCATTCATTGACAGGTAAAAGGGAACATACTAGTGAGCTAACACTCAACTATCAGACAGTATATGTTGTACTTTAACAATCAATCAAGACCTGCCAAATTCATGGTGGTTGAAAAAAAAAGTATTGCCAAATTGCACCATGTACATAAATAATAATAACATGTGTAGCAGATGTAGACCAGAAGCAAAATATATGCACCTGTAGACGTGAGAGCCCAATCTTGTCGTCATTGTCCATTGGCCGTTGCACCAAGGTATTCCAGTAGCTTTTATTTGCAAATGGCTGATATTTCAAAAATGCCATGAGTGAAAATAAGTCCATAGTACCATTTTGTATAGGTGTTCCTGTGACCACCCACCTCCGCTTAGCATTTAATTTATTAACAGCACGACTTTGTTGGGAATTGACATTTTTGATAACATGAGCCTCATCCAATATCACCCTCCACCAGTTTACTTTAAACGCTGGTGATTCTGAGGAGTCTTCAGACCCCAGTGTGCTGTATGTGGTCAGTACCAAGTCATACTTTGTAAGCTCCATTGGATCATCAGTTCTATCTCCATAATACAAATACACTTTCAATTTTCCAGGTTCGGTATGCTCCCCCAATTGGGTTATCCATGTGGCAAACACAGAAGGTGGGCACACAACCAACGTTGTCCTCGAAACTACATTATCAACTGAAAGTCCTTCACTGTTAAGGTTGCTCTTAAGTTTTTGCTTTTTCTTTGAACTATCCACCATTTTATTCCCTTTCCTCTTCTTCAGATTCTTACCACCAAAAACATTCAATTCCTCACCCCCTTTATCCACCACACTGCCTCCCGACTTACAAGCACTACCACTACAACCACCAGTATCAACAGGACTAAATTTATCCAATGCAATCAAAGAAAGAAGGGTCAAAGTCTTACCCATCCCCATATCATCCGCAAATATCCCACCACGCATTGCCTCGGGCCTTTGATTCGTCTCAAACTTAGTAATCTCATTCACAAACACCCCCTCAGTCTTCTCCACCCAAAAAGGCGGCAACTCACTGTCACTCTCTCTCTTAACCAACCAACCCAACCCCTCCTTCTGATGCAAAAAAAGCTCGGACTTAACCACCTCCGTGGGCGCCTCCATTACTTCCAAAGGCCCCACCTCCTCCACAACCTTGAAAACCTCATCCAATCTCTTCCCATCATCCACCAGACCTTCCCTCACAACCGAAGCCTCCGATAACCCAGTACACACCTCATCACTCCTAATCAACTGCAACCCACCTTCCACAATCTCATTATACACACTATCCATCATCAAACCACTTGCAAAAACATGAATTTGACAAGTAATTTTATAAAAATTTCCCATTTTTTTATTATTAGGCACAATCCCTTGAATTTTTATCGAATCATCATCTAACAAGGGTGCTAAAACAGCAGCAACAGCACGTTCAATATTGCCCACTTGTTCATCCCTTATATTAAAAACTTTAATTGCATTAAAATCATACCGGTTTAATGGGTCACGAATTAGACCCACCATTTCTCGACCCTTGATCGTGCCGGAATAGTGTTGTACGCCGACGATGTTTGCTATGATAAACCCTAACAAGTAGGTTTCATCAGAGTCGCTGCCGGTGATTGCAGCGTTGTCTTCTTCATCGGCCATTTTGTTGAGCGTGTGTGTGTGTGTGTGAGATTTGGGTGGGGAGGGTTTAAAGTTTACGTTATTGATATTTGAATAAAGAGGGTGAAGATGTAAAGGCGGGTTTATCGAAACTAAAGACCGCGTTTGGTTTGTTTTTAAGAATTTACTGTATTATTATTATTATTATTTTAAAAAGGCGGAATTAAAATTAAAATTAAAATTAAAATGTGGTTTGATTTGTATTGAATTCTTCTACATCCATATTTATACTACAGTATTTTTATATTCATATTCAAGTTAAGATTTTGGTTTTCTGAATTCAATTATTTTTTTAAAAAAATGTTTTAATATCACACAATAATAAAATAAAAATCTAAAAATAAGAAATAATTTGTATCATGGTAAAATTCTCCAAAATATAATATTTTAGGGTTTAATAACAAATTTTAAATATGAAATCAGGTATAATAAAAAAGATGACAGTTAAAAGCAAAGCAGTATAACTGTAACCATAATATGCTCATTCACCCACCCAAAAATATGAATTACTAAAAAGTTTGATTTGCATCTATAATCATGTATTTGGTCATCCCAGTTATGGAAAAACTTAAAGCAGGATCAACAAATCATAACAGGAGCATAACGTCCTATATATTCATGAGTAATTTTCAGCAACCGCGGAGTAGGACCTTCCTCACAAACAAACCTAACATATTCATCTTTTTAGACAAAAGTTAAGTTATAGTATAAATTTAATTCCAAGGAGGAACTGCAATATATAGTAGATTCAGTGTAGGAAATACACCATGTCAAATATTTGGGTACATTTAGACATTTTAGCAAACAGGTTGTAGCATACCACTCCATGCTTAATACTCCCAAAATCCTCGAATGTAGGGGCAGGAGGAATCATTTGTTTGGGCGGGTTCATGTGTTTGAAATATAGATTTTATCCAAGCACTGAACTACCACCATTCAACATGAACCAATCTACCGGCCAAACAAATGTTATCTAAGCAGAACTATACTTTTAATAATAATCTGAATGACATGATAAGAAACTGACTTTGTACTAACAAGTTCCTAAATCTCTCTCAAATCCTCAGACTGTTTCCCAAACAATGTGTCAATGTCTCTAGAACATCTAAGTATCCGCCCTCCAAATTTTAAAATGTAATTTTAGAATTACGCATACCAAAAACAAATATAGAAACAGCCAGTTCGAACATGTCACTCATTGTTAGGCTAGAAGGGTGGGAGGGTTAAAGCAATGATATGTACATATAAACGTGTACAGACTACAGGTATTGTAGCAGAAACAGCAAAGGTAATCAAATAGATAAGTTACATTAAAAAAATGAATATCAATTTATTAAAACAATATAATTGAATAAAGTTGGTAAGACTGAAATCTAGTATAGATGGTTAACATGAATATATATATATATATATATATATATATATATATATATAAGAAAACTATGAAAGCTACAAGTAGTGCACAAGTTCATTTTTTCCCCTAACCAAACCGATCTATAGTGGTTCAAACCATTGAGGCTTACCATCACACTTTGAAGTTCCATTCCAGCTTTTTAGAAGAGGGAAAATCATGTTTAGCAAAGAGACCAGTGAGATGGCTTAATGTATTCGCTAGATCACAACTTGCACGAGTACTGCAGTCTACAAACAGATCGTGTTCGACTGTTCAGCAACTAGATGCACAAGAAAAATGCACATATATGAGCTCAAACAATTAGCTGCATGGAAATGTTTGCTAGAAAGAGATAAAGAACTACAAGTGCATTTACTGAGGAAGGTTGCTTGGTCATTTCTAAAGCAAAAAAAAAAAAATCAAAATATCTAGTAGTCTAATCAACTGACGGAGTTGTTCCACTGGAGGATAAAGGCTCTTTCTGCAATTCCTTTACAACAGCAGCCAGTGCCTCAGGGTTCAAACCCAGATCACAGAGGGCAATGAGAACAGATAGTGTGTGACGATCTAGACCTGTGTCGAGAATGGTTGACATGCCGAATGCCAGGTCAAGAGACTCCCTAGCAGTACGAGAAGCTTCTGGATCCATATGATGTAAGAGAGACGATCCCTCTCTCTTGAAGAAGTATAGTTTGGCTGCTTTGGCAGCTGAGCCTGCAAGACAAAAGCCTGACAACTTAAAACAACTAAATTTAATTATAACAGTTACTAGAACGGCAAAAACCTTGTGGTATTTTCCCTGTATGTTACTAATATGTCGGTTTTGATATCAATAATAATATAATCAATGGTATATGTGTGGGGAGTAATTTAAGAGGACTATATAAGGGATAAAATCAACTTAAAAGATTGATTAGCATATAAAGGAGTGAGGTACTTGTTAAAAACTTAGAAATAAATAGAAGAATACTAGCATAAGCGAAATTTCATAGGTTGTAGTAGAAGAAAGCGGGCAAGATCTTTAAGAATATGCCAAAGCCAAAAAAGATACGGAATGCATGAAAGAGAATTTGAGGATTTGGGGAACAGATAAAAAAAGAAGAACAATAGCAAAGGAAAAAAGAAAAGAAGTAATTGGTCATTCAAACTGAGAAGAAAAGCACTTCTTTAGAAATTGCGAATCAAGGTAAATAATCTTTAAATTCTAGATTATTTTGAAGATTAAAATGCAAGTTTATAACTTTAATATAGTTTGGAGTTGTGTTCTTAGTAACATTCTAAACTTTATTATACTATATATATAACAATGAACTCTTTATAATTAGTTCGTTTTAAGAAATATCATGTCTTTGCTAAATTATTTTGTATTAGAATCATGCCTATTTTTTGTAGAAAATTTGAATCAAGCAACTTTCTTATAAATATTGTATTGTAAGGTGATTAGGGTATAGATACTTGATCATTGTAACTTTCAAAAGATGAAATCACAGATTCTCACATATAGTACAGTGACTAACCTTAGCTCTCAGATACCTTTCAAAGGGGAATTTTGTGCACTCTTTTCAACTTCCTAGTATGCGGAGATTGTTAACATTTTAAATGTGTTGAAACTAAGTATTATACCATCCAGTCAGAGCCACTAAGAATTCATAGGAGCCACCACTAAAATCCACTAACTTTTGATTCTTGGTCTTGTGCACTAGGCTAGGCAATACAGACGATAATAAAAAAAACTGGATTTGAAAGCACTGATTTATCACATTGGCACTACCGTGCTTACTGACAACTGATATCACCGAATACTGATTATCATTTATAACAGCTTTTCTTTGTATTCATAGGAGCCACTACTAAAATCCACTAAACTTTTATTGTTGGTCCGGTGCACTAAGCAACATAGACCTTGCTTAATGATCGTGGATTTACAAGCACTAATTTATCACATTGACACTACCTTATTTACTGACAACTGATATCACCCGGTAACAGCTTTTCTTTGTATTCTAAACTGAATTTAGATTTACAATTGTTCATTTACTGACTTATCTTGATATTAGACAATTTTGAGGGCATTATTTTCAATAGATATATTGTTGGAGCTATCTAAACTTGACTCTAGGTTCCAACAATCATGATTTGTATAATTGTATTCCGATAATTAATCTTCGATTCTTCTCTAACTTAATGTATACAATTTGGAAATCCCTGTAATGAAGTGACTAAAAAACTGCCACGTAAGGAAATGAGAAATCTAGATATCTTTATCAAATCTCGGGCACTAAAACACAAAGATTCAGATATATTATATCAAAAATGAACAGGCCACTAATTTCCATGTTATATCAAAATTTCGAGTCCTGGATGATTGAAAAATATATGATACAAAAATGTAAACAATAATTTGAATTTTGAAGTCAAAAATCAAATAAAAATAAAGTTAGGTTTTCAAGCTACAATTTGAATTGAAAAACAAAAGCTACAGAGGTGCACAAGACATGCCATAACGAGCTACACAATATTGGATATCATCTCATATTTTCCCTATAATATATGTAACAGTTATGCATACAGTTAACACACACAGAGAGAGAAAGAGAGAGAGGGAAGGGGAGAGAGAGACCTGAAGTGTTGGGGCGGGGCTCCAATATCTCACCGGAATATATCTTTTGGGAGAACAGAGAGAGAGAGAGAGATGAAGTGGGTGGGTCGGATCGGATTGGGCAAAGAAATGGGTAAAAGTAATATGGATATGACGTCTATATGTATGATGAGGCAGGCCTTTAACTCTTTAAAAATCTCAGGTTGTGGTCCTTGCTCCCGGATACACTGCGATTAAGTTTAAAATTATGATTTATGATTTAAAATGCTTTAAATTGATAAATTGAGAGTTTAAAATATATGTTTGGATAATTTTATATTATTGGTGATTTATGAGTAATTTATGATATATGAGTAACTTTTATTAAAATAATAAAAAAAATTAGTCACCGAAAAAATACATAATACTTACTTCTGACTTTAAATCAGTTTCTGGCTTATTTCTGATTTTAACTCAATTTTTGACTTATTACACAAATAAACATTTTTTAACTTAAAATCAAAATAAGTTATATGCTGTGTTTGCCAAACAAGCTGATAAATATTTTTATTTGAGTTGGGCTTTATGGCCCTCGACTGCTGTAATATGCTTTCGTTAATTTATGTGATTATATGGGTTGCCTTCCAATTATGTAAAATATTATGGTGATACAATTTAAGGGATATTCTCTGGTATCATTGTACAATTGGTTTTTACGAATGATACCATCACATTTTATTCTCCATCTGCGGTAACTGTGTATTGAGTTTTCTACATATGGTATCCTTTTGTTAAGTATAAAATAATAAAAAATGATAGAATCGATTTTAAATTGAAAAACAAATTGTATTATTTCGAATCATGTAAAACAGAGTTAAAATAGTGAGATATATTCAAATTTCATAACTAAACTTTGATCATTAATATTTCACACATTTTATCTCCGTTTTACATGATTTAAAGGTTTATTTTATGTATTTTTTCAAAAAAATTCAAATATATGATTTTTTTTACAGTCTGAAATCAATAGAAGCAAAAAATGCGATTATACTATCGACAAAAATATTTTATGTATTTTACTTTTTATTCAATAGAAAGATATTATATATAGAATATCGAATATACATGATTACCACAAATAGAAGCAAAAAATGCGATTATACAATCGACAAAAATCAATTGTACAAAGTCACATATGTATTATAGAGAATATTCCCACAATTTAATTTCATTTTTGATGATGGCAGTTTTTATTTTTAGTACTTTATGTTATGTTATTAAAGAATATATCTTTGAAAAGTTATATCGAGAATATCTTAATTACACAATATACATTAATATCAGAAATGTTTGATATTATTGCTTTTTAGTAATATATGTAAACTAATTAACTATTAGGGAATTATTATTTTATTCTTAGGTAGCAAAAAGGATCGAGCTTTTACTTTTCTTGGGTGAATATAAAGTGCTCCTACATAAATGATTAATTAATTTATTCAAGTTTAGGAGCAAGAGATCCTATACATACATATAAATATGGATTTAATCTTGGTTTATTTATATTTTTATATTATAAAATTCTTGTTCTTTAATTAAAAAAAGGTAAGCTAAAGCCAAATTGACAACCTCTAGGTCTTTTTTTCCTACATTATGAGCTTATTTTAAAAGGGTCCTGATACACACAGTAAGTATACGCTGGATAAATTTTTTCCCGCATGCATCTTCAAATATTGGACGAGTCTCGGTAATTTACCGATGCTCGTATACGAATCTCGGTAAATTAGCGTGGCTCGTTCGCACTCATTATACATACGCTACCGATTAGAACAAAATAGACACGCAGCTGCAATGGAGGCAACATAGGAAGCCAAACAAGAAACTATACACATGCTATTACCAAACAAGAAACTGAAGTAAAAAAAAAAAACAGAACCCAAATTAACAGATTTTGAATTACTTTCTGACTCACTCATCCAGAAACTCAGATTGTCAGGCGTGAAAAAGTGGGATGAGATGGGTTGGAAAATGGCATGAAAAGAGGGGAAGAGAGATGAGAAATATAGTGCGAAAAAATTTGATTTTGATAAACTAAAAATTGGTGCGAAAAAGGAGGTGAAGTGGAGGATTAAAAGAAGAAAAGGAGGATAAAGGGTATGAAGATTGTGAAGGAAGAAGGTGGAGTTGCTGAGATTCGACGAGCCTCGATAATTATCCGGGTCCGCTATACAAGCCTCTCTTAATCATCGAGGTTCATGTTAAAAACTCTTTTAATCCTAACCATCTAAAAATTGATCTAACGATTCAGAAGCCATATGACCCAAAATTGATTCACAGCATACGTATGATGTGGACCAGCTCCCATTTTAAAATGACCAAAATTTAATTCGAATTATACAGTTTTTTCAACTTTGACAAATAAATTTCAAGACACAAATTTTCTTTTGAGTGGGCTGGTTGTGTTTTGGTTTCTTTGAAGTTTCAATCTACATCTTAACAATCACTTTCATATTAAAAGGTTCCAAGATAATGTATGACCACTATCCCAACAATTACTTTCGTGCGGAAAAAGTGAAAAAAATAAATAGTTTGAAACATTCAACAACATTATACTTTCTTTTTCTTTGAAGTTGAGTGTGTTTAGACTTTAGAGGTTGAATTTATGATCGAATTAAATAATTATGAATTTAATATGTGTATTCAGTTTTTGGGGTTATATTTAAACTTAAAATACAATGCAGCTTAAAATTATCAATATCATTTTACTTTTACTTTTATTTTATTTTACAAATCTTATGATTTGGTAAAAATAAATCTATCAAATACAATTTTCAAATGTAAATATAGCGGTAATAAATTTGATTACCGTCACCAAAAAACTAGTACGCATATTTATTTTTTAAATATGGTATTGTTATTATTCTTTGTTCTTATTTCAAAATTATAAATTTTTCTAAATACAAAGTTATTCTTTATAGTTTTTATAATTACCAAATGTCCAGAAAAATATTTTCCCAAACTATTTTTTTTAAAATAGAAAAAACATTTTTCTTGGTATAGGACGCAAAGTTTTATTATGTAAATTAATTGATTCGTCTAAAAGTGGGGACAAAATTCGAAAAAGTTAAATTATATCGAGAAAGTTTTATATCTAAAAATTAGTTTTATATTTTAGAAAAATAATATTTCCTTAAAATAATATTTCCTTAAAATTATTATTATTATATTCCAGAAGATGAAATCAAACAACTCATTTATTTGTTAAAATTATTATTATTTTTTAATTATGTAGCCACTCCTAAACTCTAGATAAATGGATATACAAAGTACAAACCACCCTGACATGTTTATATAAACACAGGGGGAATTGGTCCTGACATCCGTGATTTTTTTATACGGATAGGAAAAATCCTAGCGAGCTCACAGAAACGCGAATAGATAACGTGATTCCTAATTCATAAGGAATTATGACCCAAACATAACAGAGACATTTGTTTTCAAAAACCACCAAAGTGGTGCTTCTATTTTTTTATACAGGTAAAACAATGAAGAAAACGAAAAGAACATGCGACTGTTTTTTAACACGCTCTCAAAAATATTAACAGTGGGATTTTGGAAAGTACGAGTATAAAATAAATTTTAGTTAAATAATCAGAATGAATAGCATATTCGTAACTTGACAAGAATCTCCGACAAAATAGGAAGAAAATGTAATGATATTTATAAATTTTATTACTTCTTTTACTCCATATTCTATGTTTCATTTTCATTTTCCTTACAATATTAATTAAATAATTTTTTTACTTCATCTTCCTTTCTTCAAAAAATTTATTTCTAATTTCATTTATTTTCTACTTTTATATTTAGCATTTAGATTTAAATATATACATTATATAACTTTTTGATAAATAAAGACAACTAAATTTAAATTATCAAAAAATGAGATGATTAAATTTAATAAATTATACTTGTTCTTAATTAATTGTCTATTTAATTTTTTATACGTATTTTAAAGTATATATAAAATATAATTTAATAAAAAATTCTATTTTTTCTAATTAAAATTTAAAATAAAAAATAGTAAAATTATATTTTTTATATACGTCAAAAATACAAAGAATAATTAGTTCAAAAATACAAAGAATAATTAGTTCGTAATCTTATAAAGACAATAAAACTGAACATAATAATCCTAAGATTAGAACTGAGAGCAATTCCAACAACATTTTAATAGGTTCTTTAAAAATAACATTATTAAATAGAATTCTAGTGATTTGAGACATTATATTCACTACAAAAAAAGTAGTTTTATGCGACGAGTTTAAACGGCGGTCTAGGCAGACCCGTCATATACATTATTTTATACGACGAAAATATATTTTACCGTCGTATATATTAAACATATATACGACGGTCACTTGTATTCGTCGTATATATTATTTTATATGACGAAAATATATTTTACCGTCGTATAAAAAGTATACCCGCCAATATTTTCCCCAATTTATTTTTCTAATACGACAATGTTTTAATTTACTGTCGTATATATTAAAATACAGACCATCGTATATAGTTTTGTTCCTTACTGCTAAAATATTTCCCCAAAAATTTTATTTTCCCGGACTCTTAACTTTTATTTCCCTCTTAAGACTGTATTCCACTTACATTTTATTTCGCACTCATCTCGTCATTTAGGGCTAGCGGCTGCATCTCATCATCTCTCTCGTCATCTATTAACAAGTTATGCTTGAATCTTTATCATCTCGTCATTTAGGGTAAATTGAATTTAGGGCTGGCCCTAAATTGAATCTTGTGTTATGCTTGTTGTCTCTCTGAATCTTGTGTTTGCTCTGAATCTTGTTGTTTTATGTTTGCTCTGAATCTTGTGTTTGATTTATCAAACATAATCGTATGTATGTATATATACCATTGTGTCTCTGTGTGTCTCTCTGTATGTATTAATTCAAGTAATTTGTATAAACTAACAAATTTAGTAGTGTAGGTACCCTCGGTAACTACTGATATAAGTTGTGAGTCCGCGGTTACCCCTCAACATTCTCTCAGAGATGCAAACAACGGCCTACTGGGTAATTTTGTACACCAATTGCATGACTTTTTAGTTTTCCTCTCGGGCTTTTATCCCCATAGATATAGATGGTCTATTCAATGATACTAATAACTTAATTTTTCTTAATTTATGTTTTGAGCAGACTCCTATCAATTGCGGAGGAGACGTTGGCAGAGTTCCTTTCAAAGGCTACAGGAACTGCTATCGATTGGGTCCAGATGCCTGGGATGAAGGTTCTGATTATAATATAAAACCTGTGTAGTTATTTAATTTTTCCTCTGGTTCTCTAACATTTATGCAATCATCTTTATTTTTTATCGGCCCAGTCCGGATTCAATTGGCATCTTTGCTATATCACATAGTTGCAGTGGAGTGGCAGCTAGAGCCTGTGGTTTAGTAAGTTTAGAGCCTACAAAGGTATGCAGAAAGGTTTATTTGCTAATCAGATTTGCGTGTTTTAAATAACGGGCTTTGATTGTTTGTATTAATTGTCTGTGGTTCTCACAATGGGATTATTACCTACACAACTTCATGTTTTGTTTATATATGATGTCAGAATGAACTTAATTTAATTGAAATTTTCATGATGGTATACATTTTTGTCCATATTTATAAGCATAACACATACCTCATTTAAAATAAGAAATATCTACTTTTCCAGTCCCTTATTAGGTAGCCAATTTATTAAGTTCAGTAGGTGCTTATGTACAAGTAGCATGGAAGCTCAGCTAGTCATGTTTAGAGGGCAGCTGCTTCACTTCTGCTTATTGCTTCAGTTTTAATTATAAGTTTCAATGTAGTTGTTTGTTTTCATGTTGGGTTCTTATAATATGTGTAGGGTGCATATTTCATAATTTTAAGAGAGCTAATGTATATACTCTTTTCTGTACTTTCTTTAGGTTTGTGAGAGATCACTTTCTTGGTCTGGTGCTGGCCCACATGCAACAGCTTCTGCTCAATTTGTAAGAGGTGAAATGCTTCCAAGTGGTTATGTGGTTCGGCCATGTGATGCTGGAGGATCAATCATTCATATAGTTGATCACCTAAATCTCCAGGTTACGTTTCCAAAAGACTTGCTTGTTCATGTTTTGTTTTGGAAATAATTTTCTTACTTACTTGCCGTGTCCTTTACAGGCTTGGACTGTTCCTGAGGTTGTCCGCTTTATGAATAAGTCGTGGCGCAGAAAATGACAATTGCGGTGAGTGATATTCCTAATGTATACATTATTCTCAGCTTCATTAGTCATTGCAAGCTTCTAATTTGGTTGTCTTACTAAAATTGGTTATGAAGTATACTTTCAGAAGGAAGTGTATGCAAAGTTGTTATCTCTCTTTTAATACTGGGAACTATTAATTTAATGGCTTTTATCATTAATGCTCGATCTGTGTTGCCAAAAGATCTGCTACTTTTAATTTTTTTGGGAAAAACGGCGCATTGCACTGTGCCTAATGCATGTGCCTAATGCACATGAACGGCTCATTCATAGCAAGGCCCCCTCTTACACTTGTAATGTAATAACGGCATGTATACCTTTGTTCCGTGCAGTGTGCAGGATGAAATAATTGTCATGTGCTCATGAACCTTTATGCTTGTTTATAATAGTTGTGGCATCTTAAGTAGTACTCTCTGAGAGTAAAAGCAAATTAAAACAGAAGAATAAATGTATAATATACGGTAAGGTGGTTATTAAAAGCCAGGAGATGAAAACTAAATAAAACCAAAAGAACAAAGGAACCTTGAGGAGGGCCATTAGTAAGTTAGTGAGAACAAAATGCAGCATACTAAATGAATAATGAAGCTTGTAAAGTAAGAATCTTTGATGAGACAAATTTATCTTTCCTTTGTAGGCATTGCGCTATATCAGACAAATAGCCCAGGAGGCCAGCGGTGAGGTAATATATAGTATGGGGAGGCAACCAGCCGTTTTTCGGACTTTTAGCCAACGGTTAAGCAGGTAGCTATCTTTATAAGAGAAAGTTTTTATATTATTAAGTATTATTTTATTGCTACAAATCAAAGTAGTCTATTTAGATTTCTTGCATTTAATATTTATCTTTATTCCCCTTCCCCAACCATCTAGAGAATTCAATGATGCTATCAATGGGTTCAATGATGATGGCTGGTCAGTGATGAACTGTTAAGGTTCTGAAGATGTGATTGTTGCAGTGAACTCAACAAAAAATCTAGTCAGTCTTCTGATCTGTTTAGTTCACTCTCCTTGGTCCGAGGCGTTCTCTGTGCAAAAGCATCAATGCTACTCCAGGTGAGTCACAGTGATACAACTGCAGAACAATGTTTACTTTCATTCTTACTACACATACGGAAGTACATACGATTGTTACTGATATATTTTTTGGTGCAGTGCCTGTGCAGCGAGTGGGCCAAGGTTCTACGGTTCCAAATAAACAAGTGTCTGATTTGCAGACAACCAGTCAGAAGGCTACTCAAGAGGCTACTAGAGATAAAAGTTAATGATGGAAGTTGGAACTGAGGTGATCTGACACTGTGCATTCAGAGCTTCTATATATATTTTGGACGATCCGAGGCTTGAATTAGTCATTTTTTTATATTTCAGTTAAGTATGCCAGTGAACAAAGCTTGAATTGGTCATCTTAAATATAATCTGAGGCTTCTAAAGTACTAAATGTATTGGTCATCTTTTTAGTTTAAGTGAATTATGATATTACTCCTTTAAATGTAGTTCTCTACTCGTAAACTTAATTAAGATATTAGTTTTTATATTTTGGTTGGGCTTGATCAATATAATATAAGTTATGGTTATTAGTAGAAGTTCAATACCAATATTTTAAGTTATGGTTATTAGTACAAGTTTAATATCAATAATTAGATTTAAAAAAAATCTATATAACCGTGGACAGTGCATGTTCTATATTCTATTTATATGCAACGGAAAAGGGCTATAGTAAATAATCTGTTGCATACCTTATATACGACAGATTAATCTAAATTGTGGCATAAAGTATATACGACGACCATTTCCTTCATATATACTATATACTACGGGATTTTATCCGACGCAATATTTTCCGTCGCAAGGCCGTCATATATAACATATATGACGAGTTTTTCTCTATATACGACCCTATTTAACCGCCGTATAAACCCTCAAATTTAGTAGTGATTGTAAGATAACTCCAACAACAATCCTTATCTCTATTTCCTATTATTATTATTATTATAATTAATGAGGGAAAAGAATGGACAAGAAGGAGGGAGAGAAAAAAGAGAGGGACAAGAAATGAGAAAAAAGATAGGGAAGTGAATATTTAATTAATAAAAATAAGACTAAAATGGTTGTATCGTTCTTTAAAATAAAGAATAAAAAGTGATTCTAACTTTTCAGGGAAGCACTATTTTTCTTAAATTGTAGTTAAGGAACCTATTTAAGCAAGCTGTTGGAATTGCTCTAAGGGGTCGTTTGGTTCACGAGGCGTCAACAACAATCCTTATCCCTATTATTATTATTATAATAAATGAGGGAAAAGAATGGGCAATGAGGGAGAGAAAAAAGAAAGGGATAAGAAGTTGGGAAAAACAAAGGGAAGTAAATATTTAATTAATAAAAATAAGACTAGGAATGGTTGTATCGCTCTTAAAAATAAGGAATAAAAAGTGATTTCTAACTTGTTAAGGGAGCACTAGCACACTGTTGGAACACTATTTTTCTTAAATTTTCTTAAATTGTAGCGAAGGAACCTATTTAAGCAAGCTCTTGGAGTTTGTTCTAACAGTCGTATGGTTCATGAGGCGTTATGAGTTTAGTATCAAAAATCAGGGGTTGTATGCTGATGAAATTTCATTATTGATATCTTCTGTTTGATTTAATCCTGGAATGAAAATATTTAATATAAATTATTATTGAATTAATAGTTACATAAATTTAATTTATTATATAATTATTTTTTATTATTAATAATGATTGATTGTATATATTATTATTTTTTAAATATTAATAATTTTAATTATCAATAACAAAATAATAATAATTAAATTGATACGCATATTATTCCCTCGTACCCGCCTCTCCTTTGAATATCAAAAACACATACTTGTGGGTTTGATGTTAAAATTTTAAAAAATTAAAATAAACACTAGGTTTTATCCCTTCTAAAACCCATATCTCATTTCAGAATCCCGAACCAAACGATCCTTGAAAGTGAGAAGAAAGTTAAAGAACTTGAATTAATATTCTACAATATGTAGCAAAATCTTCCTCCACGAATTCTCCAAGTCGTTCATACTTTACCAGCACAAAATCGTAAACACAAGGGGCCGGAAATTGTAAACAATCATGATAAAGAAATGATAAACAACTGCACAATATAACTTGTAAAATTCGAATTTGAAAGTAACTTTCATACTTTTACATAAAAAATCAATTTTGATGTTTAATGTGAATTACTACTTGCCAATGATGACCAACACATAACATATGCTATACATCTAAATCATTCACATCTACGATCCCAAGAATCGAAATATATTAATAATCAAGACCCATGCTACAACATGTCACGGGTGTACCAAAGCTAAAAACTAAGAAAAGTTGTTACCCGGACTAACAAATCTGAAACAGACCATAAATTAATAACTATAAAACAAAACTCATTTGACCCCTCGAATTATCATTTCATTTCTCAGTAAAATAAGCCCGATTCTACTCCTTAATTATCAATACAGTAAAAAATAAAAAAGTCACAAGCTTCATAAAATTTGGCTGACAGTACATTTTATTTAAACTCATCACTACTGCACTAGCACACCAGTTTTGTCACTGCTACAAAAACCCCACTATACTTTTTTTGTCTCCCACAACAGTGGTGTCTCAAGCATGTGTTATCACTGCAGCAATACTACTCTCTACATTGCACATACTTGCTATAGTTGATTCTCAGCCAGAAGGGGATAGAATTGTGGCCTTGCCTGGTCAGCCAGAAGTTAGTTTTCAGCAGTTTTCAGGGTATATTACTGTTGATGAAAAACAAGAAAGAGCTTTGTTTTATTATTTTGTTGAAGCTGAAACTAATGCAGATTCAAGGCCCCTTGTTCTTTGGTTGAATGGAGGTAAAAGCAAAACCCATTTCTTCTTTTACTGTTCTAGTATGTTTAAGGAAGATAATTCGATTTCCGGGGCTTCAAGATTGATACTTTTTCGATTTTGCAGGGCCTGGTTGTTCATCTGTTGGAGCTGGAGCTTTTGTTGAGCATGGTCCTTTTAGACCCAAAGGCAATGTTTTGCTTAAAAATGAGTATAGCTGGAACAAAGGTAAAGCTGTGTGCCAGTACTGTGCGTGTGCCTAGTCGTATAAAGTACATATCAAGTAGCTAACTTGAAAACTAATTGTGTTCTTAACAAAAGCAAACATGTTGTACCTGGAGTCACCTGCAGGAGTTGGCTTTTCTTTTTCTTCAAATAAATCCTTCTATAACTATGTGAATGACGACATTACAGGTTCAGTTTCCATACTTCATAACATGACCTTGATTTCAGTTCCTAGTAACAGATAATTAACATATCTAACTTTAATTTTTCTTTCTGTTTTTGGTTTACTTTCATTTCATCATGCTAAAAAGTTTATTCATTCTATCCAGTCAATAGCTTTAAGATAATTCCAGCTTTATACAAGTATGAATCTTACCCGTAATTTCACTGTTCTTGCTTCCATTTTGTCAGCGCAAGACAGTCTTGTTTTTCTGCAGCATTGGTTTGATAAATTTCCTAAATACAAGGAAAGAGATTTCTTAATCAGCGGAGAGAGTTATGGGGGTACGTTAGAGCTCAGAGTTCTACTTATCATACTATATGTGATCATAGTCAATTATATAATACAAATTTTGTTTTTGATAGGACACTCTGTTCCTCAACTTGCACAGCTAATTGTCAAATAAAAAGCAAAGATCAGTCTCAAAGGAATTGCGGGTAGTACAATTTAATGGCATGTAATGCAGCAAAATTTATTTAAAAAATACTGGTTTACTGAACTGGAATACTTATGTATGAGCAGATAGGGAATCCTCTTTTGGAATTCAATACGGATTTCAATTCAAGAGGTGAATACTTCTGGTCACATGGTTTAATATCAGATGCTTCTTATGATCTGTTCAATACAGTCTGTAACTATTCACAAATACGAAGACAACTCCAGAAAGGAGCTCTTACTCCTGATTGTTCTAGAGTAATAAGTCAAGCTTCCAATGAGATTGGTAGACTGATCGATACATACGATGTTACTCTTGACGTCTGTTTGTCCTCAGTCCTTTTACAATCCGAAATATTAGATAAAACAGTGAGCACAAACATTACTCTTTCTCTCATGTTCCGGTTTTGTTCTCAACATTTGACTGCTTGTTCCATTCTTTTTAAACCTTTGCTTCAAATTTCAATTAGCAGCATGATTCTGAGAAAGTAGATGTTTGCGTAGAGGACGAAACAGTTGTTTACTTGAACCGGAAAGATGTACAGAAGGCTCTCCATGCTAGACTTGGTGGTGTCACGAAATGGATTATATGCAGCAGGTAGTATTTGCCAAAACAATTAACCTATTCTGTAATTTCTTTTATTTTGAATTATATAATTCAGAAAATAAAATAAAATTTACTCTATGAATTCTTTCTTGATGATGATAGTGTCTTGCATTATGATATGGACAACCTAGAGGTACCAACAATTAATATATTGGGTTCACTCGTGAAGTCAGGCATTCGTGTTTTGGTATACAGGCAAGTTCCTGGGAATTGACTATCTCTTAATTTATTATTCGAGTTACAATATCACTTTTACTCATCATTTAGATACTACAATGTATAGTACAATATTCTATGTTTTCCTATGATGATATTTCTTGAATATTAACATATAAACCATTTACAGCGGGGACCAAGATTCAGTTCTCCCGCTTACTGGAACTCGGGTACTGGTTGATAGACTGGCAAAAGAATTGAACCTTACAACAACTGTGCCCTACAGTTCTTGGATAGAAGGCCGGCAGGTTAGTTTCTGAAATATAATTATGCTACCGTTTGTGAGGTCAATCCATGTCTTGGAATTGGATTGACCGCAAAATTTTCTATAATTCTATGTAGTGCCACTCAAATGTTCTAAAACCTTATTCGGATTTCTATTCAGGTTGGAGGCTGGACACAAGTGTATGGTGATCACCTATCCTATGCCACCATTAGAGGAGCTGCTCATGAAGCACCATACACGCAACCAGAGAGATCATTTGTTCTTTTTAAAGCGTTCGTGGAGGGGAAACCATTGCCAAAGCCAGCTGGCAAATCAACGACAGGAACAAACAAGCTTCTAAATATCAAATTGTATACATAGACAAATTGCTCCATGGAAGCTTGTATTCTAATTTTATAAGCAGGTATTGGTCACCATCTATTTGCAGAAAAAAACAACACATTCAATAGCCATACCATTGTCATTGCTTACTCCCGAACATGTAATACCTACTGAATCACAGAATCAGTGTTACGCGTTTAGCATTAGTTGAGATCAAATGTGAGTGATCTTGAGCTTCATTCAGAATGGTGAAAGCCGATGCAAATTCCAAGTATTTGCAAGACAATATTATTTTAAGAGAAACATAGTAGGTTCAATTAAGAGTACCACTAAGCATTCACTAAAACAAAAGGCAAGTTTTCTTTTACCATTGCTGGTGTGTGCGCATATTTTTAGTTTTTAGTGCATATCATGTATGTAACTTGAAAGCAGTTTAATAGGAAGCAAACACGTAGTCGGAGAGTTGGAGTCACCTTGTAGAAGTTGGCTTCTCTATTTTTTGCTACTAAATCTGTAAATCCTTCAATGCCTATGCAGATCATGTCAATTTGACCATAACAATAAATAAAAAATGCTAGCATAGTGAGCACACAATACAATTATCTTTTTCTGCATGCTCTGAGAGATTCATTTCAGCATTTGACAAATTGTCTTGCTCGTTTTATACATCGAACTTTCTGAACAAAATGATCATGAGAGATTAGATGTTTGCTCCTGATTCTGTGAACTTGTATTATTTTTAAAGATCAAGAATTAAGTCATTCAACAACTTCTACCTCGATGACTGTCGCAATGACTAAGAATAAAAATTGAAAATCTGGGCACTGTTTTCCTGAGCCTTTTATAAAAATTGTTCATTTTTTTTTTTTGCAGGGAGTTCAAAATACGTTCATTATGTTAATATTTCTTTATCAGTTGTCGCCACAATCTTGTGGCAAATGACCTCAAACGAGTAAAACAAAATTTCTACGAACCATATGAATCACAAGTCCTGAAATATGGTTGCTGTGAAGACACATCATTTTTAAAATCCCAAACTTATTCACTTAAATAAATTTCACGTAAAATTCAAAATAAATTACAACTCCTCAATATCCCACAACTTACAGTTTACAAATAAAAAGTTATAAATAAATTCTCCAAATTCAAATTTAAATATAAATTTTACAACTCCTCAAAGACAGCAACTCGCACTCTTTCCAAAATTTATCCCACCTACTAATAAATACCTGCCGGGGCAAATCAAGAAACATAGACCAGAAGTGAGCGAAACACTCATATACGGATATAAAATAATGTATAAGGTTAACAAAGATTAGATGATGATAATATATAATTCAGACTGAATATCAAAATGATCAGAGATGATAAAGAAAATTGAATGGGACAGAGTACCAAAAATACTTAACTCAAAATACAAATGTACATACTTACAATCAAAGAAAACTTACTCACCCATACTCTTACCACTTACTGATAATTATATCAAAAGTGAACTTACTTACGGATATGGGAGATAGTCTTACTCTTACAGGATATCCTACATTTCGATTCTCCAGAATATGTAGTCATCAAAACTTACAGGGGCTTGCATAGAATAAATCAAATGCTATCCAAAATCTTACAGGGTTTTGCAAGGCACTAAGCACAATGCTACCCAAATGTCCAAATATAAACAATTAGTCACGACTCTACGTGTCCCATAACTCCGGCGACAAGTCCATACTATTTAAATACACCGTATAGGTGGTGTCAAAGCATGAGATTAATCCACTCATGACGGATTCTTACAATATCTCCCAAATCAAAATATAATCACAAATAACTTATGTCAGTCTTACATTTAGCTTACTCGAAAAGAGTCTAATAATAATAATATATATATCACAAATCAATCAAAAATAACTTAGTCAAATATTATCAACTCAAATATCATATAAATTATATTATACAAAACAAAATCAGACCCGACCAGTTTTAGATAAAGTCAAATTACTCTATAAAGATGATCTCGAATGTAAAAGCATAAAACACGAAACTTGTAGACAATTCTGAGACCTTTCTAGAATGAAAAAACTCGTCATAACGGAGAAGTAACGAATGCAGAAAACAAACAAATATGAGCTGTTAGAACAGAATTAACACCTGATTATAGTAGTATTTTGATATTTACGACAAGGAGATCACATAATTTCACAGCGAAATGTAAACAAAGAACGAAGAGACCGAATAGATCTTTCCATAATGATATTACTCACAAAAATCGAATACAATTTCAATTTACTATGAATATTTGAAGTTGCAGTATATAAACCTGAATTAACACATCAGATTGCACAAAAGACAGATTTCAACATAGTTACGAGCCGAATTTCAGAAAACGTAAAGAACGAAAGTTGTAGATAATCAAAGTATCTTTCCGGGCACAATAAAATCGTAACAATCCGACAAATAATGAATCATATATGAATTTAACAAGAAATTAAATTATCAAGAGATCAAACAAACGAATTGGATAGAGTCATGACAAGATAGAGAGTATAACGAAAATATTCGTACATTAACGATACGATAACAAAGAGAGTGTGTATAATGTATCCGTACCTTGAAAATTAAAGAATATGAACCACAATAAATCTATATGTCACAATCACAATAACCCTATTTTATCGGTCTTTCCTTTGACCCTTTATTATTCTCTTTCTCTTTTTCTTTCTTCCATATGGCTGCTCCTACAAAACTTACGTATCTCTTATTTTTGAAAACCCTAACTCATTTCTCTTTTCTTTTTATCTATTCTTTTTTTCTTTTTCTCTTATTCCTATAATAATATATTTTAATAATAAAATAAGTATAACTAATAAATCAATAATAACTCAATAATATTATTCCTAATATTAAATAATATACCTAAATATATTAATAAAAATACGGGATGTTACATCATTACTCAGGGGTCGTTTGGTTCGTGATATGTAGATATATGAGTTTTGTTCATTTCAAACCCATACATGATATTTGGTTTAAAATTTTAAACTCATATCTCAAACCCATAAGATATGGGTTTTTGATACCTTAGGGGGAGATGTGTATTAGCCATGGGTATCAAGAATCAAATTAAAAATTATTATTTTTATTTATAAAATTACATGTTAATTCTTGGAATAAAATTTTTATAATGATATTGTTTAATGTTTGAGAAATAATAATGATTTATTTTTCATATTAACTATATATATATTTTTATTCATTAAAAAATATATTAAATTAATAAATTCATTTCACCATTCAACCAAACTCATGATATCAGGAATATGATACTTCGTACTCATATTATCTTAACCCGATTCCTGATTCTAATCCGATACCACCCCGTGAACCAAATGACTCTCGTACCCTCTGTTACCCGTACCCTCCGTTCCTCAAAGCTCAATTATTTAAGAAAATATTATGTAATTAGATAAAAAAAATTCTTCCGCCTTTAACCCTTTTTATGTCATTTTATGAAATAATAAAAAAAAGTTAAACACTGTGAAAGGACATTAACATTATTTAACAATATCCAGGAATATTGTAAGAAATTAAATAGTTAAAATAGACCCTCGAAAACAAGAAAATATTATGTAATTTTATTTGTTGCTTTTAAAAAAATAACGGATATTAAGAAAATATTATGTAATTACTAATTAGATAAAAAAAATTATACACATCCCACAATGAAAAGTGCGAATACAAATTTTATAGTGTCTAACTTTAAAACTAAGAAATTTGAAAAATTATAAAAATTTATTTAGAAAGAGAGAAGAGAGTGATATATAGTACATATTTTATTTCAAAAAATGACATAAAAAGGGATGAAGACGGAAGAGAATCCTATTTTAAAGAGTTAAGGGTTCCTTTCCTCCAACAACATTTGTAGATATAATAATAATATCATACTCTTGCTACAAAGTACAAACTATACAATTATTATTAAGAACTTTGTAGGCTTCGTTTGTGAAGATTATTTAACACTGGAAGCATTCCAAAACACAGACATTTGCATACGAATAATATGAATCTGGCACACAATACAGAGCAACTTATTAGTTTAAAAAAGATGGATCTGCCACAGATTATGTTTTATTCATGAAAATGGTTTAATATCCCTCTAGTTTAAATCTAATTTCAGAGTTTTTTAAGGGGTTACTTCAGAAGCATCCTTCAATTGCCATAAATTATAATGTACTTAATCCAAATTGCTCATTTTTTGACAACTATATGCTCCTTGACAAGGTAGTAGTTTTACATTGGAACTCTAAAGCATAAATCATTCGTGCAGTGTCCCCAGTATATCATCATCTCGGAACAGATGGTACCTGAGACACAGGAGCTTTAAGTTAGCATGAGAAAAATACAATGCATCTGCATACTGTAATGTGTAGGTTTTCCAGAATGTGTCAGACTTCCAGAGAATAAATGTGTATGTGTAACTCGGTCAGCAAAACATAATGCCCATTGACACACCATATTTGACCATAAGCTCCTTAACAAGCCTACCATTGTAGCTAACATCCAACCATACTATTATAGGCAGGTACCATCAAACTATCACAGGCATGTCCAATTATACTATTGTAGGCATGTATAATCACACTATTTTACCACGTACAATCATTGACAAGTATATAGGTAACTTCTTTAAAGGAAACAGTCTGTTTTAATATTTAAATGTAGCATAAACATATTCTGGTAAATCAAGCAACCTAAGTCTCATACATTATTAAATGCAGAACTAATGGGCAACTACATGTCATCTCCAGTAGGATTTTAGGTTCGCTAGCAATTCAGAGTTATTCCTCTCTAACTTGATTTTGTACAATTCAAGTACAGATATTATAAACACAACAATCATATAGAAAGGTCCATCTGGCGTTTAACTATTGAGATGCTACATTTACGAGGTCTACCTTTATTTGTAGATGTTGGTTTAAGTTTGTCTTCCAATATTGGCATATTAGCACAAATATTTTGTGATCAAGTAGCTTTTATTCATGAAAGAAAAAATGAAAACAATAAATTGTCTTCTACAGTTCTACTTGGGTTCTAAATTAGCCAAACTGTTCTTGAGCACCTTGATGCCCAATTCGATAAACAGTCGTTTGGGCCCAACCGAACTTTAAACAAATTGAACTCAAGCGAGCTCGTTTTTCGTGCTGGAACTAACTCTAATAAAAAGTTCTGCTAGCTAAAAATTTCGAGAGCTTGAATATCAAACATAAATCGAGTGAAGTCGGGCCAACCTAGAAAAGATACTCGTGGATACCAATTGGTATACTTATAATTGGGCTCATACATTGAATTGAACTCTATCCAAACTCGAACAATGAGTATTTGTGCTTGACTTAGTTCATTACAGCCTACTTTTACCAAATGGATACACTTCCTCTTCCTATCTGTTTTACTTCCCAAGAAATATGTAGCTTAGAGGACATCATGTCCTCACAATCTGATTGCGATGAAAAGAAATACAAAGAAAACTGCAATTAAAACAAAAAAATATACTTACTCTTTGTCATCAAGTTTTACTTCAGTTCCTCCATATTCAGGTAGTAGAACAGTGTCTCCCTCCTTCACACTAACAGGGATCAGTTTTCCCTCTCTGTCATGGTGCCCAGGACCCACAGCAACAACTTTTCCAGAGTTCAGCTGCATCATCCACACAAAAGGAATATAATATACAAAAACAAATTTCAATATATATCTTAACATAGGTCCACGTCATAATACAATGAAAGGTAAGACACTACACTTTGAAACAATTTGGTAGCTGATAACGGTGGAACAAATGCCTTGAGTACACGAACAACAAGATACTATAGGGAGGCTGAGGCTTAATTGATAAAATGGCATAAAACAAGATACGTATTTTGCACTAGAAAATAGAGTTTATTGTCCATTAATACACATAAACCATAAAACAGAAATTTAATTAGACTCAACCATGTAAGTTTGTAAATTATATCAATTGACACCCCTTGATCTAGCAAAAATCACTGGATAGCAAATACCTGCGATAACCTGAAGAGGATAACAGAGAAATACACAGCAGAAGACAAATGTGCTGCAATCAAATCACAAATTAATGTAATTCAGGAAGACAAAGAAGAAGAGGAACATGAGGCTCCTCTAAAAGTGGATGCAAGAATAAAGGCAGCCACGGCAGCAGAAAGGAAGGTGGCAATGCAAGTAAAGAAAGAAAGAAAGGATGGCAGCAAAGCAGAAGAAAGAAACTAAGGAAAGCGAATAAAGAGATGAACATCCTACAAACAGAAATTACTGTTCACACCAAAGAAAATGAGCACCCCCAAAATTATTTTTCTGGACTGGTGAAGTTGGCAACACAAAAGTCCTTCACAAAGACAACACCCTTTCACAATTCCGAAATCTTCAACAATTTGTACAGATTAAAGGTACTATCAAATGCTTCTGACAAGAAAATAGGGACCAAGGCCAAAATAATTTTGGCGGACAAGTGGGCATATTTCTCTGTAATCATCTGTGTCATTGTTGCAGGCAATTATTTTCAGGCCATTTTGGCCAGAGCATTTTAGCGTGAACAGGGATCTATTGGTACAATTGACAAACTTGGATAACATTTTGTTCCTTAATATTTCTTTATTACTATGGTCTAAGAATTAATGAGGCATAACACAAGACAAATGAATATACTAAAACCCTAGTCACAAAATAATCAACAGTCAACACAAAACCACACAGCCACGCTTGAAATCAAATGGAGTTCAAGAATTAATGATAGGAACAGATAAGAAATAGCCAGAAACATAAATCAATCTTTAGAATACAAAAAATGAAAAAGAAAAGAGATTTTATTTATTAGTAATAAGAAATGAAAATGAAATAAAAACCTTAGAAGTTGTCTCAGGGAGTAGTATTCCAGCAGTGGTCTTTGATGGTGGTATTATCTTCTCGATTAACACCCGGTTTAGGCAAGGAATCAGACGCTTCGCCATTTATGTATCTCTTTGTGTGTGTTTTTTGCCACAACAACACAGAGAACAAGAAACAAGGCTCAAAAGGTAGTGATAGGGTTTATAACCAGCCGGGGGTTTAATATGGTTAATTTACCAAACTGCCCCTATTTTATTGTCATTTTTACCATATTCAGTCGAGCCACAAGTATGGTCTTCTTTTCTCTCTTTTTAGAAATTACTCCCAAATAAAATGAAATCGAACACGTATATTTTGGGATTGTTATTCATGTGTGCTCTCAGAGGGAGGGAAAAACACTTATTCTTCCATCACCACTCTTTCTAATTAACTCAGTACCGGGCATAATCCTGTGAAAAGTGATTTGCCATCAAGCCCAACATGCAACCAGATTTCATAGTTCCTTACCATTGTTCACTCAATCCATATTCATATGTTTGTGTGGATATGGACATGTGAGTGGCAGTTTCTGATCATCTCCGTACTGCAATTTCCACGATGAATCAGCCTGCATGATCATTTACAAAGCAGTTGGGATATGGTTAGTTTTAAGAGTTTATTACGTAACCGTCATCAATGATTCAAGGGTTCTCCAAACATTTTATAATATTTCAATTATTTCTTAACTGCATAAATTGTTTTATTAGTTTTCGAATTATTATATTCATATATATAATTTTGTATGTGAGTAGTGTTTTATATATATATATATATCACGCACTATATTTTGTCATGCACTAAGCGAGAGTTTTCACGGAAACAACATCCCTACTCTTTCGAATAGTGACATGGTCTGTGTACATCTCACTATCAGCAGACACTGCTCTCTGAGTAGGTTTGGTTTGGTTATCGTGTTAAATACTAGCTGCACTGATAAATTTTTTAATTTTTTAACATTTTCAATATGATTCGAATTTATTTTTATTTGTACGATAACAATTTAAACTTTATTTAATATTATATGTATATATTTTTATATAATTTATTTGTATTTATATTTTAATGAGATAATGTTTGTGTGTTTTGTATAGAGATGTATTTTAGTTAGGAGATTAATGTGTGTGTTTGATCTAAACTACTATGTTATTATATTATAAATTAAATAAATTATACATATTTAATTTAATTTTTTTTAGAAAGCACTTGTAATTTTTTTGGTTGGCGTTGAACCAACATGTTCGCTTATAATAATATAACATAGATAGCTTATAATATGTGCAAAACACGAATGTTAATAAATTATATATTAATTATTTTTATATAATTTAAATATTTCATTTAATATGATAATTTATTTTATTATTAAATTTAATGATATATTAAATAAAAATTATAGGATAAGTAGGATTATTAAAATATAAAATATTATATTATATTATCCGTGAGGAGTTGTATAAAAAGAAGAATATCGGGGATAGAGTTGTATGTATGATATATATATCTTTTTTAAAATTAGATTTTATTAAAATTGGATGGTTATGATCGTTTCTATGGTTCACTTAAGTGTTTTAAAAAAAAATCAGTAGCTTGGTTATAATAATATAGTATAGTATAGTATAGATAAGTATTATTATAAATAAATAGACTCAGTTTCTAAAAATTTATTGTACGAAATATATATTAGCTACAAGAGTATTAAATTTATTTTTTCGGATTGAGAGGGCAAACATTAGGGATAAAAAATATAAAAGAATATTTTAGTTTTTCAATTGTTGTACAAGTTTTTATATTTTTTGATAATCTTCTCACTTTTTCGATTATAAACCTACTCTTCTGATTAAAAAAAAAGAAGTTTTCATACTGACTTTACGTAGTAGAACAATTTGTTAGGCCCAAACGCCAATACTGGCAAGCTGTAACATAGCGTAAATCACTTGATATTAGAAAGAATCTTCCTAGGCCCAAAGTCCAGATTTCACAGAGTCCAGTAGTAGAGTCACAATTCATAAACATGCATCTAAAATATTTCCACTTGCACGCTGCTGAATTAGAGTATTAGATTAGACTAGTGTTCCTTTGTTAAAATACGGTCACTTTCTTATTACAAGCCGATTAAACCAGTTTAAGAAAAAAAATGATGAAAGCAAAGAAGAAAATGACAGAGGGTCAGTGACACGGGTTTTGTTCAACATGATTACTGAGCAATAATCTATATCTATCTGTATGTTATAAATTATTTGATAATCCATTTCTTAAATTTGGTATCCAAGTTTAGGTTTTGATAAAATTTATAACTTTGATTTGACCTATTGCATAATTCAGGCTCTTTATCCGGTTCCGTATTCTTATTTAACTCATAGTTTACTAATATCATTAATGTGATATATAATATTCATAATAATCTTCATTTATTAAAATTTGAAATACTATGATAAGTTCATTAATGTAAATTATATCGTATAACATATATAAGTTCCATATATATATATTTGAATAAAATTCATAATATTAATTTGGTATCCAATGGCGGTATCAAATATTGATATAATATAATAAATATTTTTACGCAAGAATTGATATACACATAATTAAATAACAAATTTTAAATATAATTGATATTTGAACGTATAGAAATAATATAATATGAGTAAATTATTAAAAAAAACATATATAAAATATTATAAGTAATTTGAAAATAATTAATTTTGAATAAAATTTTTAAGATGTACATAATTTAAAATATGAATTATTATACATAAAATATTATTATATGAGTAAATCATAAATAAAAATTAACACATATAAATATTATAAATAATAATAAAGAAAAAAATTAAAATATCTAAGATAATTAAAAGAGTTTAACATTATTATATTAAAATTTAAATTTTAAATAATTCAATATAATTATTATATATTATTATTATATTAATATAATAATAATATTTATTAATATATAAATTATAAATTATAATATTTATTAATAATCTAGAACTGGTATAAGAGTCTATAATCGAAAATTTTAAGTAGATACTCCATATTTTATGGTTGCTAATCAATACCCCGTGATTTTAAGTCGTTGACCATATAAATATATCACCCATTTTAAATTAATAATTGAGTTTGATTTTCGTATGTAATTTAAAGAGCCTTAAAAATTAGGGAACTTTTTTTTGAAATATTGAGGTGAATCATAGAAAAATCATAACCGTCCAATTTTAGGTGAACCACAAAAATGATTTTAACCATTCAATTTTAATAAAATCTAATTTTAATATATCATTAAATTTTATGAATATTAATATACTTTTTTTTCATCTTACTTAGATAAACTTTACATTCAACTCAATTTTATCAACATTCAAACTCTTTTATTTATTTAAAATTATGATTTATCATTAAATTTTATGAATATTAATATATAAACAACATTTTATAGAAAAATGTAAAAAGAAATTAATACTAAAACAAATCATCATATTAAATGAAATATTTAAATTATATAAAATGATTAATATAAAATTTATTAATAACGTTCGTGCTTTGCATGAGTCATAAGCTAGTTATATTATTATAATCAAGACATCTTACCTAGGTGAACCATGATACTAACCGTCCAAATTTAGGTGAACCGATCTAACAATTCAATTTTAATAAAATCTAATTTCAGAAAAGATATAGCACACATATTATCCCGATTGTCCTCTTTTTATACAACTGTTACAGATAATATTATATTATATTTAAATTATATTCTATATTTTCTATTTTAAAAATTCTATTTATCCTATAATTTTTATTTAATATAGTTTATTCACATTCAACTCAATTTCATCACCATTCAATTTCTTTTATTAATTTAAAATTATGACTTATCATTAAACTTTATAAATATTAATATATAAATAGCATTGTATAGAAAAATATAATAAAATAAATTATCTTATTAAATAAAATATTTAAATTAGATAAAATAATTAATATATAATTTATTTATAATATTTGTGATTTGCCCGGATTATAAGTAGTATAATTAAAAGAAATGATCAACCAAGGGCGGAGGATCCATTTTCCCTTCAATATTGCATAATATTTTATTATATATATACAATTTTCTTTAATTTCATCATTTTATTTATTTTAAAAAATTAAACACATATTTTATAATTTTGAACAATTATTTTTTTTAAACAGATATAGGGTGAGTTTTCTTAAACATAAATGAATCAGTTTTTAAAAATACAGTTTCATTATATTTATTTGTGATTTTATATATGATAGGGGTTAAAAATATTGTTAAATTAACTATTATGTATTAAAATAATAATATTATTAATTATTATATTAAACTAATTTTTATGTTAAACTACTTTTTATTTTAAATTTATTTGTATTTAAAAATTTTGAGAATAAATATTGTCCTTCTTCCCTGATTTTTTAGTTCTACTGAGATCAACTAAAAAAAATATAAAAAATATTACCAACTTAAAATGAAATATTATACAAAATACAAAATTATATATAATTTATTTAATCGTACTTTACGCGAATTGTAAACTGATATAACTAATTCACCGAAAACCTTTTACACTGGTTTAACTTGGTAAGTTGTTATTCTAAAACGAGTTTAATGAGAAAAACAGAACCTATATCCAATGACACCTAATCAGCTATGTGTAGTAATATATTTGTCTTTTTATCTAAGCTAGAATTGAAATTTGGGAGATAAATTGTTACAAAGGAGAGACTGTGGTCGGTAAAAAGAAAAACCCTGAAACTCTCCTAACTATACGCTCCTAATATTTTTGGAAGGATTTCTATCGAAGTCCCAATCCTTTTTCTTTTTTGTTTTTCTTGATTAAATTCTTATTTTCTTTGAATAAAATCTCATTTTTTTGAGTTTTGTTTAGTCACTCTTTGTGAGAGTTTGATTTGTTTTGATGTTTTTGATGTACGAAATTATAGATGTGTAGGATTTTCATGATTTTGACTCGAAGGTTTTTATGAATCGTATTTACAGTTCATTGCTCAAAGCGGGTTACCAAAGTACATACATTCAAAATATTTTTAAAAAATCGTTTCATTATCCTTTTAAAAAAAGAGAATTGAAATTTGGAGGAGAGCGAGAGTATAGAAAATAAAAAGCAGTATTAAAAAGAAACATGCATGGTTATGATCAGTCAGTTGAATAAGAGCAATGAAACCGGCAAAAGCGAATTGTCACCCAAAGAATTTACATCCACTTTTTCTTGCAGAATGTCAAGGATTAGTAATCGGACCCAGCCTCATTATGGCTAAAAAACTCATCAATTCTCATGACCTTAGACTTTCATGTGCTGTAATTTTCTTCTTCTCTTGATATACTAACTAGATTTATTATTATTATAATCATATATGAACAAAAGACACAATCATTTTACAAAAGAAAATGACCACTACATTCTTTTTTATATCAAATCCTACCTTTTATGACCCACTTCTTTCACTTTGTATTGCCAGCCGCACAATGATTTTGGGGAGGAAGAGTACTATATACGTATGAAACATTTACTTGCCAAAAATTGAATGAACGTGTCAAATAATAGTTTAGGAATTGAAGACTGCAATACAAACATATAATTATTAGAAAATCGCTCCCATAAAATATACTATACTTATAGTAGCTTGCATATCTTATAATGTACGGTTTTTTCTTACAAACATATAATTTTTATTTTATTTAATATATATATATAATTTTATTTTGTTTGAACTTTTGACACATATTAAATTTTTTTTATTAAATTGTTATTATATTTAATTTTTTTATGAATTAAAATATTAATTAAATATTTTTATCTAGGATAAAAATTTAACTATGCAGGTAAATTTTTTTAAATACGTATTAAAAATTTAAATAACATATGTTTTGAAACTGATATCGGACCAGATTTATCTGTTTGATTTAGCAGAATAACAGACCAATGATATACAATATTTGAAATTTTGATATAATAGTGTTTGAGGGGATAGGTTATGGGAACAAGCCAGTAGTTGTCTCTATTAACAATGAACAAAGAAACACTAGAAAACCCAAAAATGATTGATCTCACATGACCCCAAGATTGTGAAGTTTTATCATTTATGAAGTCAAATTTAGGTTATGTATATATAGTACTACTAACTTAGAGAATTTAGATCCTACAGTATATATCTGTAATATATACTACTGTATTTGTCTTGTTTAGAGACTTTCCATCATAGAAATATAATTATTTTTTAAAATAAAAAAAATAGTACTCGTACATGTGTGAAGTTTCCAAGAATACCCCCATGCACCAGATTTAAAATAGAAGAGGGTGCAGGCAGCAAAACTTATGCATGTGATTCTTCTCTCTCACCGTCTTCATCCTCCATACATACATCTGCATTGACTAAACCTTGTCTTCAAATTCCAAGGCCATTTTTCATTAGAGTAATCAACTTGCACATAACAATAACCAAAGGAAGCAGAAAGTTCTCTTTTACATACAAACTTTATATATCCTCTTACACTTTCTCTTCTCACTAGCCACAAGTCCACCTTAAACACTACTCCTCCATACACAACACTTATAGAGATAGAGACAGAGACAGAGATAGATACATACATAAAATCAAGAATCCATATATATATATATAGCTAGCTAGCTCTGTCCTTTCATGAGCTGGCCAGTTTAAATGTTTGGCAGCAAAAAACAGATGGGGCTGAAGAAAGATCAAAAGTTGGCAGCTTGTTTTTCACTTGTACTTTTAACCATGCTTGTACACTTACAAATCACCAATATTTCTCCATGTTGTGTTGATGCTAGTAATGACAATATTCACAAGTCCAGTAGTTTCAAAGCAGCACCAACTTCATCATCAGCTACTACTACAAATAATAAGATCAAGGGAGGTCTATTGGGAAAGGTAGATGGAGAAGATGAAATTTTTGGTAGTGATAAAAGGAAAGTCAACACTGGCCCCAATCCTCTACACAATAGATAAGTATCTAGATATTTCATTTTTCTTCTTATTTTCTATCATTTCGAATCCATCAATTACTACAGTATTTTGTTACATCTTTTCTGCCCTTCTCTCCTTGATGTTTTTCTTTAATGTACACACACACACAATGTATGTTATATGTGGTTGAATGTCCACAAACGTTTCAGGTAGTATATACAATACATCTCTGTATATGGTAAAATTAGGTTTTTATCGGACTCTTTCTTTTTTTCATCGTTGTAAATGATTGCAGAAATTTAAATATTCAAGCAGTCATGCTTACACCGAGGCTAAGACCCCTCGGACTCTTTCGAGTACATATATTATTTTTGAATTTGCTTGATCATGAGATGAAAATAATTCAGAGGTTCGTGTACTCGAGCAATAATGATATTTGGAGTAACATATTTTTATTACAGTAATTTTTGATGATGACTTTAATGAATTGAATGTAAATCTTATTTATGAAGGTTGTTGGTGTAATGAATATCATGTCTGCTTTTCTTCTTGTTGGTTGTTTGATGCTCTGATCCTTTGCAGCTGTAGGTAGTACTAATATTTAGTACTGCTATTATATATAAATAGGATATCTAAGGGAAGGATACGATTGCAGTGCAGCTCTTTCATTTGATTTTACTATCTATCTCATTTGATTTTTTGGACGCTGGCATTAAATTAAATTTATTTATCACACATTACATGCAGGAGCGTTACCAGCTCGAATAAAAAAAATTGAAAGTAGAAGTTATGATTTTCAATTGTTCATTTAATCTATAATTTGTTTACCTATAAAAAGGTATTGGTCTGGTTTCAAAAAAAAAAAAAAAAAAAGGCATTGGTCAACTGCGCGCTACAATGGCCTGGTCCGCGTTTGTCTTCCATTATAAATTATTTATTTATATTGTAAATTGAAAAGTATATATATTTTTTAATTTATAAATTAAATTGAAGGTAAGCCAAAGGACTTTTAGATGGTTGTTACTTGTTAAGGTATACTCGTACCAAGGGAACAACATCAACCACACCAAAGTTATGAACCCTATCAGAAAATTTAAGAAAAACAAGGACTGGATTCCAAATATCCATGGATATAGGAAACAAGCCCTAAAGTAACACTATAGGTAGGAAAAAATATCCCAAAATTATACAATCTCGAGAACGGGTTCCTTTCAGCATAAAAAAACACAATTGCGATATGATCATATATTTATATGGACTCATTTGGCTTTTTTTAATAAAAAAATCGTACTTTTTACTTAAAAATAATTTTATCACTTGCATATAAAAAATAAATTTTGACTTCTAAGTTATTATTTTAAATAAATTTATTATCAATATATAACTAATAATATATAAAAATTAACAAAATTATGATATAGTGCTAGAAGTTATTTTCAAAAATAGTATTAATATTATGAAGTCAAACTTATAAAATCAAAATAAGTAATTCAATAATTCCGTATTTTGTATTTTTCAGAATTCAAATTATATTATCTATTACATAAACAAACACTTATATAATAAATTTATAAGTATTTTTTCTGCTAAATAATTTATAAGTAATTTTATCACTTATAAAAGAAATCTGACTTATAAATAAACGATTATTTAAGGAGTACTTTTAAAGAATTCAATATACTTTTAATAATAAAAAATTAAAGAAAAAATGAATACAAAGAATATTATTGATCATGGACACATTAAATCATCAAAAATTAATATTTTATATTATGTTTTGATTAAAAAGATTAAGGACATCTTGAAGAGGCTCCTATAGCACTTCATACAGAAACAAATATTATTATTTCGTTAAAAATCTCCCCTCCTCTCTAATTCCAAAAATCTTCTTCTATTGTATACGAGAAAAATATTCTTATATTTTAATATTTCTCATCTGTATTTTTAAAATTTTAACTTTAAAATTTTCATATCTGTTTTTATATCTTTTAGATCTTTTTCATATTATTCAGATCTGTTTTCAAATCTTTCAAATATATTTTTTTGAACAATTTTAGTTTTATATGCGACCCTCTACGAGGCAGTACCAATTTTTATGGCGTTTTGACCATATATGATGGTTTTTATATGTCTTTGAATGGCGATGTTGTGTCATATTGAATGACTTTCTTCGTATATTAATATATATATATATATATATATATATTATAATTTTATAATAGACATATTTTAGTGACTTATTATTTTATTTTATAATTTCAGGTGTTTTTTGTAGCGTTTTGTGAATTTGGATCGGAATGACATATTTGTAGATTAGAGTAGGACGAGTGTTCTCTTCTCAGACATTAACACCTTACTGTCTAAATTTTCGGGAACATTTTCATGTTTTTGGTTAGAGAATGAAAGAAACTTATTCGATATTTTATGTTGATACAATTTATGTACAAGTAAGTACAGTCAAAAACAATTTATTATTTCGTTTTCTTTAGAAATTATCCTTCATTCATATCGCAGTGATATACGCAAACATGCAAACTATCTTTTTGTTATTTCGTTTTACTTGTCATCAGTTCCATCGCAACGTCTCTCCTCCACTTAATTCCCATCTCTCCTCGACTCCTCATGCACTTTTCTCCGTGAAAACTAGATAATAGTATTGTTCAAAAGTTTCATATTTTCAAAGAATAATATATTGTCAAGAAAAAGAAAGAAAATATGAGTACTGAACAGAGAAGTGTATGCGTGACTGTGTCGCGACAACATTTTCAATAATATATAGGGGGAATCACTCCAGGCTAGGATAGATGCCTGGTGAGATGGAAACAAAGGCACTTGTGATTCATGATTTTTACATGCACACTATATAACGAGGTGCGCTACTGCGCTCTACTATAGTTTTATCTGGGTTTTTTTACTCTACAATTGTCAACAACTGTTTTCATAAAGTAATTATCTTTTATTTTTCATACAGCTGATTTTTTTTTCAAAGTCTTGTTTTTAATTTTTCCTTTTTGGAAGATGATAAAACCTATGTATATGAAAAAAATAGTAGTTTGATATAAAAAATAATATGTGTAATCATGGATATTTTTATGTTCTCTCTTAGAAAAAACAGAAGTCATAAATAAAAAGGGGTACCCTTTCAAAATATTTTTAACAAAATTTTATCATTTAATTTTTTTACAAAAATACGGCAAATACCAGTAATAATAAATTTTATATGAGTGTGATTTCAAAAATAATCTAGTAACCCCTTTAATTTTTTTCATGGATCCGGCCTGATGAGACACTGAGACCCATCACCAGACACCAATACACTATCCAGGAGACAGAAGTACATGAACAGAAAAGATGATGAACTTATCATCCACGTATATATAGTGCGGTTTCTTTATGAAGCCCTGAAATTATCAGCCCAAATTAAAAATGGTACTCCTTTACTTTTTCTTTTTTTAATTATCTGATATAAGAAATTAAATTACATAGAAACAACAAAATAAACTAGCAAGAAGGATCAAATGATACAAGGTATCAACATGCATGTATAAAGTGTATGTTTTTAAAAAAAACAAAAGTATTTAAAATTATCTTATATACCTTGGTTATGTTGTTCATGCCTGCTTTGGAAGAACCATAAACAACAGTTCCATGTTGCTGCACCCTATATATCTAGTGCAAAACCAGTACTGGAAATGTTTATAATTAAGCCTTCTCCTTGATCTGCTTCACGAATGTGTCTGTCAATGTACTTGGACAACAGCCACCAGCGTTAAGTTTGGGATTATTACAAAGAAACAACTGCATTCTTTCCGCAAATATCAATTCGACATTATAGTACAACAGTTTCTATATAGTATGGTATGCATAGCGTGCACTTGTTCAGGAACTGAATCAGAGAGAAAATGGAGGCATTCTAAAAAAAAATTATTAGTACTAAATGTTGTAAATTTGATAAGAATTTTAACAACTGCATGATTTTGTGGACATTAATCTGGCAGGTGCGCATCGACATTTTGCTATATATTTTTTCATCACTTGCAATGCTAGCAACATTCTTACATTGTGCTCCCTCACTTTGAAGTCTGGTTCTGCCAATGTGCGTCCTAATATACGTAGACTGATAGACATATGTACTCATAAATTACCTCTAATTTACTCTACAAAGAAACATTGGTTTCTTTGAATTGGCTTAAATTAAATAAAAAAATTCACAGACAACATTAACAAATCAAACTACATATAAGCAGAAACCTTTGTCATGTTATTCATCCCTGCTTTTGAAGAACCATATGTGATGCATCCATGCTGTTGCACCCTGTCTAGACCAAAACCAGTGGAAATATTAATAACTGACCCTCCTTTCCCTGCTTCACGCATGTGTGCGCCAATGTATTTGGACAACATCCATGCTCCATCTAAGTTTGTTTTGAAGACATCTTCCCATTCATCTTCAGAAATATCAAGTAAAGAATCCGTGCTACCTATTAAACACAATATCAGAGGGACCACATGGTGAGATTAGTTTAAAGAGAACGATTTACTAAAATATCAAGTTTCTTAATGTTATGTTATGTTTATCTCACTATGGTTGTGGAAGGAGCAGAGGATTGTTTGAGTGGGTGTCATTGGCCTATGAGCTAGTTTACGGGGTTGAAATAGGCCAGATTGCAATCAGAGCCCAATTTAAATGATCTGTATGTGGGATTCGAAATGGCCTTGGGCCGAGTCTGATCACATGGTATAAGGACCTATCCTTCAGAGAATCAACATGTAAACTTCTGTCCAACACCCAACACTAACAACCTTGACCCCATACTTGTAGTTAATTCATAATGAGTTATCCCGTGTTGTTTTCGCTCAGAAAAATGGATCACATGCTAGTAGAGTAGACCTTCCTGTAGCCTTTTACCTGTGTGCGTGACAGTCTAGGGGTGAACATGAATTGACTACCCCAAACAAACCGACCCAACCCAACTCGACCCTTTTTGGGTCGATTAAACCGATAGTTTTGTAACCCGACATCTAGTTGGGTTAGAAAAAATCAAAACCTGATATTGTGACGTTAGTGTCACATTGCTTTTTTTTTTTGTCATTTCTATTGAAAAATCAGAGAGTCAAGGGTATATCCTAATAAAGAAAATTGAGAGTTCAAAGGATTAAACTTTTGCACAACTTTGTTTCGAAATAAATATTGTCATTGCTAAATTCAGTTTCTGGATAATAACAGAAGGTAAAAGGACAGATACACCAAAATCTGTGAAATATTAAACAAAAATACAGTTCAATTGATCCTGCCTATTGTGTCTAAAAATTTGGCCGGGGTACATACACAAAAAAAACAAATTTTCAGTTTACAAACTCGTTTAAAATGTTAATCTCAAAATTTGAAAAAACAAATATTATCATCCGCAGGTCCAACAAAGAGGGTATAGTAACATAAAATGTACCTCTAATTCCTGCATTGTTGATCAAAACATCAATACGTCCAAAGAAGGGCCATGCTTTATGTGCAACCACTTCGATAATTTTTCGACCAGCAGTGACATCCAGCTCAATGGCAACTGCTCGAGTAATAGTGGAGGATTCATTGATTTCATCGCATAAAGCTGAGCTGAGTCGATCGGCACGTCGAGCAGCTGCAACAATAATGCAACCGGCCTTAGCTAAGTCAGTGCAGAACTGGCGGCCTCGACCAGCAGATGCACCTGTGACCAGCACCACCTTACCTTCTAAATGGCTCAATAATTCTAGTTGCCTCCGTACTTTGTTCTACATCAACAAAGTCTGCCTCGATACTTTGTTTTCCATCAATATTTCACCCGCTTTTTATTTTATTTTATTTGAACACTTACACCAGAAATGCTATATGCACGGAAAGCGCAAACAAAATGACGTGAAACTGTCACCTATTGACATTGAATTAGTTTTATTTTTATTTATTATTTAATTTTGATTCAATATTCTAATACTATTTATATTGTATATTTTAATATTATAATAAAAATTTAATTTAAAAATAATTATATATTTTAAAATGACTAATTAATATAAATATAATATTCTTAAGAAGTAAATTATAACTAATGTTATATTTTTTAACATATGTTACATTTTTGCATATTGGATTATTTAAAATTTTCATTTATTATAATCATAAGTGACATTAAAACCTAATCTAATTAATTCTTTTTAAAAAATTTAAATTAATTTTTTTACTCACATGTTAATAAAAATAATTTACTATAAAAATAATTATAATTGATCTAATTAATTAAAACTAACTATTAACAAGAGAGAAATCGAGTAATTAATTATAAACTTATTATTTAACATTTTCATAATAAAACTTAAAACTAGAAGTGCATTATAACACAATAAAAATTAATTAATATAAAACATTCTTACTCCAAATTTATAAATTATTATAAAAAAAATCATGTCATACTTGTTTGTCTTCAAAATTCTAAATACAAAATTATATACTTGTTTAAAACTTTAAACACCTCCTTCATTAATCTTTTTCTTTCTGATTTTGAAAATGTGAAAATAAAGACTTAAATCACTAACATAACTTCATGTTTTTATCGGGAGCAACTCTCTATTATATACAAAAGTTAATTAGCATATATATTATAATAAAATAAGTATTTATAATAAATATAATTAAAAATATGTACTAAACACTATACCTCAAAATTCAAAGGAAAATTATTATAAGAGGAAAATTATTACTAGTAAGGATATATAAGGTAAATCATTTTTATTAATATGTGAGTAAAAGAAATTAACTCCAAATTTTTAAAAAAATTAATTAGATTATGTTTTAGTTTCACTTATGATTATAATAAATAATTTTTTTAAATAATCCAATATGTAAAAATGTAACATATGTTAAAAATGTAATATTAATTATAATTTACTTCTTAAGAATATTATATTCATTTTAATTAATTATTTTAAAATATATAATTGGTTTTTAATTAATTTTTTATTATAATATTAAAATATGTAATATAAATAGTATTAAAATATTGAATCAAAATTAAATAATAAATATATAGTGACCGACAATCCTAATGACATTTATAAGTCGCGCTCCACATTATTCTGTACAAGTTTTTTGTAGCGCTTTCTCTGCCCCAACATTTCTCTCATTTTATATCAGTGCTGACAAACAACTCTGGCCGTGCATACCAGATTTCTATATTTTATTTTTTTGATAATACCCAGATTCTATATTAAAGTAACTAAATAACAAAATAACTTTTATTTTTATAATAATTATTACATATATATATATATATATATTGAAATTAAATCTTTATAGCTAGAGATGTTTCACAGTGTGTAGATTATCGTAATTTTGATGGAAAAAATCATTGATTTATTTTATGAGTGTCTATTTAATTTTAAATAAAAATTTATTTATTATTTTTAAAACTATAAAAAAAATTCAGAAAATAAAAAAAATATTTAATATTATTTTTAAGAATCATTTTCAAAAAATAAATAATAATAAATCATTAAAAAAAATAAAAATATTAAATATATATAAAATAAACAAAACGAATAAATTTTGTTTGAGATTATGTTCTTAGTTTCTTTCTCTTAGTCATCTTCTCAGCCTTGGATGATCGTAAGACGAGGATGTGAATGTCAGTTACCCAAAATTGGTAAAATTTGATCCAATTTGAATTCTGATATATAATTTAATATGAACAAATATGAATTTAAATAAGGAATTTTGAGTTTTGCGTCTTCCAAAAGTAAGAAAAAGAGAGCAACAGGATAAAAGTAGTGTCTGCCCCACCAAGGCACCAACTTCATCCGAACCCCGCTCGCCTATTTAGACCAGACGGTCACTACTTTTTTGACTTTCTAGATTAAAATAGGCACCAGGAGGGTAAAATAATCAATGTTTAATAAGCTCCCGTACATTTTTTTTAATAAATTGATTTATAATTTTTTTAACAAATTAATTTATAACCTTATAAATGAATATTCATTTTAAAATATCTCGGATCGGAATGAGTTAGAGTCGAAACATATACGGGGACAAAGTTTTTACTATCCAAACACACTCTAAGTTCCCGTACATTCTTTTAAATAAAAATAGTCACTACAAATTCAAGTGTCCAAATTCAAGTGTTCAAATTACTTTTTAAAGTCAAATTGATTAGATTTTGACCATAAATTACATATATATTATATAATTATAAAAAAAATAAAAATATATTATTAGAAAATATATGTAATCTACTTTAAAATGTAATTTTTAATTTTTAAAAATTGTAAAAGAATAATCTCTTATTTTTGATCAAAATTTAGTCAAATTAATCATAAAAAAATTAAACATATCACTTAAACTGGTACGGACAATGTATTTTTTTTCCCTGCGTACCCTTTATTTAGACCAGCCGGTCACTACTTAAAATGAGCAAAACAACACACACACATTTCTTCTACACGTTAAAATAAGCCCTCTTTCTAGGATCCAACGTTTTTTTATTTGCATAAACAAGATTCTTCCATCAAATAATTCGGCTCTTCTACTCGGTTTGCTCCGTCACAAGACTCAGAACCCCATAAAATAAAATAATCTTAGTTCACATACATGCATAAATATAACAATAATAATATGTATCATGTAGTATGTATACACTAACCAGAAATTGTCTAAAATATATCAAGTAAAAAGTAGTAAACTCCATTTTCTGCATCAACTACTTGTCTGTTTATACGTTCAGTTGTCTCGTCCAGAGTAAGTGAACACTGCGACTCCGAATACAAGTGGTAGAGTAGAATTACTCTTGTCCTGTTTCAGACGAGCAAAGTGAACACTGAGAGTCTGAGACTCGAATAAGCTCTGAACATTGCTTTGATATGCCTAGCTTAGGATTGATCGATTAATTTCAAAACTAGCAATTGCCAATTGCAAGTTGCAGACGACATTTAATCTTAATAAATATGGTACTTAATCAATCACATAGCATAAAGCAAGATCTTAATACATTTTTTTGGATTGCTAAAGCAAGTTCTTCGATAAGATACATATAAATTCGCCCATTCTTTATATGCGCATCAAACAAATATATTTTAATTATTTTGGAAAACAAGGACAATAAATTCAAAGCCGTGAAAATATGGGAACACCAGGAAGAGTTGTGCCTGAATCGACAATGAAGATGTTGCCAGTAATATACTTAGAAGAGTCATGCATCAAGTATCTGATCACTTCTGTTAATGCCGGATCAACCGTGGCCGTGTACTGCAGGGGCAGAATTTTCTTCACCACGTTTTTTAGCCACTCTTGTTCAAAAAGTTCTTTGGTGATCTCAGACTGGAAAATTGATGGTGCTATGGCATTGACCCTAATGTTGTATGCACCAAAATCCAAGGCCATTACAGTAGTCATGGCGTGCATTCCTGCTTTGGATGAACTATATGCAAGACTTCCATTGCTCTGCACTCTGGTGAGCCCAAATATGCTTGAAATGTTGATGATTGATCCTTTAATGCCAGCATCACGCATTCGGATTCCAATATATTTTGAACATAACCAGGCCCCATCCAAGTTTGTCTTGAACACATTATCCCACTCCTCTTTTGTTAATTCAATTGTGGAACTCGTGCTCCCTAATCAATACCAAAATCGATATGTTATGAGCCATCTTTCGCAATAGTTTACAATCATTCTAATAGTTAATAGATCAAACTTTATAAAAGCAACTTAATCAAAAGCATAGTACACAGCTAAACCTCATACACACGCCAATCATACTCGCAGAAACTTTCTTAAAAAAACCATGTAAGCCACTTAATCATTGGGTAAATCGCTATTTCAGATTCATCGTTCATAATTTCCGTTCATCCCTCTATTCTAATCACATATATAAACTTGAACCAGAACATAATGAACATTATTTCACCAATTCAGCGGTAAAATGTTCATCATCGCCTCCAACCTCCCTCCTATTAGCATCACTCACAAATCCTATTATCAAAAATTTGTTCACTCAGACTATTTTACCCTTGGGTTCTTTTTCCTAGAATTTCCTCCAATGTAATTTGCAATTTATGATATCATCCTTTCCTAATATACGGAGCGTAAGAATAACGTAGCATACTAGTATACCTCAAATTTTAGATGAGCTTCAGAGCCTTCAGTACACACATCCGGAATTAGTTCTTATTTCTTACAGTTATCATATTTTAATATTACAAAAACATATGATGGATAATAGACACAAATACTAGTATAATTGTAGCTAGTTAAATGTTGAGATTAATAATAATAAAAAAAGTACCTCTAACACCAGCGTTATTAATTAAACAATCAATATGACCAAAAATATCCCAAGCTTTTGCAACAGCAGCTTCAATAGTAGGCGGATCGGCAGTGACATCGAGCGCGATAGCCACGGCACGAGGACAAGTAGAGTTTTGATTAATCTGATCACACAGGGACTTGAGACGGTCCACGCGCCGAGCAGCAGCAATAACTTTGCAATTAGCTTTGGCTAGGTTGATACAAAATTCCCAGCCCAGTCCAGATGATGCGCCCGTTACAAGAACCACCTTGCCGTCTAGATCTAACCACGGCTCCAGCTGGTTCGATACTGGAGCTTTGCTTGAACTTGACATTGGTCTATTAGTTTGGTTTCGTTGTTCTGGTTACTTTTGCACGGACTGGTGTTGCGTACAGATGCGAGGAAAGAGAGTGAAATGTTGAAATATATACACGTTTCACAGTTTGCTTTTAGTGATAGACCAACCTCCGAGAATAATGCAACAATGTGAGGTCTATACTTTGTTTTACGGTTTTAAAACGAGTAAATTGCAATGTGGTGACTGAACTTTATACTTACTTTCAAAAAAGTAACCAGACTTTCAATTTTGCAAAATAGTTGCAAAATTTGCCTTTTTCCTTTCAAAAAGGTGGCTGGAGGCGATTTTCAGCTTTTTGACAGGGGTAAAATGAGAAAACAATGCTAGAGACCCTAAAAATTACCTTAAAAAATTCTCAAATTAATATGTGTCACCGTATAATTGATTATATTCGTAATAATAATAATAATTCGCCTTCGGCCACCATTTTGTAAAATTGAAAGTCTTGCTAGATTTGTCTTTTTTCTTTCAAAAATGTGGCTTGAGGCGATTTTCAGCTTTTTGACAGAGGTAAAATAGAAAAAATGCCCGAGACCTCAAAAATTTTCCAAAAAAATCTCCAAATTAATGTGTCACCATATGATTGATTATATTCGTAATAATCCATTTTTTTGGATTATTATTATTATTACGAATATAATCAATCATATGGTGACACATATTAATTTGGAGATTTTTTTGGAAAATTTTTGAGATCTCGAGCATTTTTTTCTATTTTATCAATCATATGGTGACACATATTAATTTGGAGATTTTTTGGGAAAATTTTTGAGGTCTCGAGCATTTTTTTTCCCTATTTTACCCCTGTTAAAAAGCATTTTTTTCTATTTTACCCCTGTCAAAAAGCTGAAAATCACCTCCAACCATCTTTTTGAAAGAAAAACGACAAATCTAGCTAGACTTTCAATTTTACAAAATGGTGGGCGAAAGCGAATTATTATTATTATTACGAATATAATCAATTATATGGTGACACATATTAATTTGGGATTTTTTTTGGATAATTTTTAGGGTCTCTAGTATTGTTTTCCCATTTTACCCCTGCCAAAAAACTGAAAATCGCCTCCAGCCACCTTTTTGAAAGGAAAAAGGCAAATCTGACTACTATTTTGTAAAATTGAAAGTCTGGCAACTTTTTTGAAAATAATTTAATAATTTAATAATTTAATAATTTAAATTATGCATTAATCTAAAAATTATTTAATTTGGTATTGCAGTTTATAGTTTGTTGAAAGATGGATAAAAACTGTTTAGTAAAATTAAAAGAAAATTCTTTTAATCTAAAAATTGTTCTGAAAAAATAGATCCTTTATTCTTTTGAAAAAAAATATTTTTTAATTTTTATTAAAAATAACTACAAATTTCACTATTTAGCATTTCAATTTCTTAAAAATATTATTTTTATATTATAACTAAAAACATAAATATATCGAAAACATCAATAAATATTTATTTTATTTTTTTCCTAACCGCACAACAATTTTAAACCAGAATTCATTTAAAAAACAGTATTCCATTCGTGTCTGTTGTTTGTATTGAATAAACTATTAGTAATAAGTTGGTCAAAAAAAACTATTAATAAGAGTCCACGAGTCGCAATTACAACCAACGTGGGCGGCTGGCGGGCGCCCACTCAACTTGACTACTTCCCAACACACCTTATTCTCTCTCTCTTTAGCCTCACTCATGCCCCATTCTTTAAATACAGGCCCATTCTGAATCCATCTTTCTTTACCAGCCCAAAGACCCAACACGTAAACCGGTCAGGCCCATTCCATTTGAAATTGGGGAATATCTTGTTGTGCAAGACAAGTGATATATGTAGGCCTGATCTAGGACTCTCCTGCTCCATCTCTCTCAACTCTAATCCAAACCCTACTTGTCATATTACGTCTCAAAACTCAGGTAATGTTCTATCCCCTTAACTTCTTTCTATCACACACACACACACACATATTTCTTAATTTAGTAGGTTTTCATGGATCTCTGATCTTATTAACTGTTGTTCGTTTCTTTTGTGATTGTCTTTTGAACGCTATTTGATGGATAGAAAATCAAGTTTTGTATAATATTCTTGTAAACTGTTTGATAAAAGTCCCCTGAGAATTTATTCCGAATAGTTATTTCTTTAAGTTGAGAAAAATGTAGATAGTAACATTAATCAGTTGCTTTAACTGGAAAACACGGCAATTACTATAGATATCTTTTTGGGTTATTTATTTTTATTTCGAATTATCTATGTTTAATCAAGTCGACTCATCTACGAGCCTAATTGAAACTGGTAATTAAATTTAGAATCAATTCATTACAGTTTCCAAAACAAACTCTTAATTGCAAATATAGGTCATCCTAGAAAATGACAAAGAAAGTATGTGGCAAGATCCATATTTAAGGACCTTAGAATTCGACACTAAACTTTACTTATTGCTTCTTATGTTGTCTTGATTCACTGTTATCAAACAATGTTTGAAAATTTTCAATAGGATCAGTATTTGTACTTTCTATACTTACTATATATCTTAATAAGTTTTCCATTTAGTTAGATATTGGTTAATGTTTATTTTGACTATTTTATATATTGTGAGGTATTATGAGCCAGATGGTTTGCTTTACAGCATTATTTTGTTGATAATGGAGAACAATATTGCTGTTATGATGCGTTTCAGAGCAAAGTGAAAGTAAAGTGTTGTTAACTTGTGAACTAATAAGTACAGTTATCTTGTATTGACGATATATGTTATTATACTACTTATTATATACTGATTTTGAATAAACAGTGTTAATATGATCCTTATTTTAGGGTAGAGTGCCCAGAAATTCAAGGCAGGTAGAATCAATACATTTATCGTGTTGAATCAATGTCAACACAATTTTGTTTTCAGCGAATTAAACTTTTAAATTCCATGATCAGCTTATACAAATGATTCTAATAGGAATCTGCATGAAATTTTAGCAGGCATGGAAAGGCTTCATAGGATGTTCGCAGGTGCTGGGGGTGCATTAAGTCACCCGCCAGCAGATGCACCAACTTTAGATTCATCAGAGCAAGTGTACATTTCTTCCCTAGCCTTACTCAAGATGCTTAAACACGGTAATATATATATTAGTTCATGAAAGATACCACCAAACTATTTTAGTGTTTGATGTATCTATGAAAGCATATTAATTGGTTTATTTGTTTGTTAATCAATTTGTGATAATAAATTTTGAGGAAAATCGGATAATATGTAGGGAGAGCAGGAGTTCCAATGGAAGTCATGGGATTGATGCTGGGTGAATTTATTGATGAGTATACGGTTCGTGTGGTTGATGTGTTTGCAATGCCACAGAGTGGTACTGGAGTTAGTGTGGAAGCTGTTGATCATGTTTTTCAGACTAACATGTTGGATATGTTGAAGCAAACGGGGAGGTGACAGTTCTTTTCCATAATATACCTACTTTGGTTGGTTAAATATTTTAGCCTTTTCTTTTTTCATCTGTGTGACTGTTTGTGCAAATGCCTGTATTTGAGTTTCTTTGGGAGAAAACATTGAACCAGATATGACATAATGAACTTACAAGTAACTTCCATAATTAGATCCAAAAACTAATTATAGTCACTGTATTAATGAAGGCAAAAAATAAAGACATCAAACTATGATGTGCAAACATATTCTACTTTAGACATACATGATCTTCTCCCAATGGGAATGTTAATGGGTTAGTATATGCATATTGACTAGAGAATAAGTATAATGCTGCATGTGTACATGGAGTCAAAGATGCCTATGTTTCTTTACACTCAGGTATAACTAAGCCTGTAACACAGGGTTCCTTCCAAATCATTTTGCACGATATCCCATCATATATTTGGCGCTGCAATGAATAATGCGGCTATTGAAATTTTTTGTTTCAGGCGACTTGTTTAATAGTGATAGTCGATGTTATGTGTGCTGATTATTTTCATCTTAAAGTCTTACAGTTAGTTTTATCTATATATTTTTTCATGAGAAGTAATGATTTTTTGGACAATTGTTAAAGGAGATTGTAGAAGTATAGGAAAATTTCATATCTTATTGTCGTTTTCCCTTCAAAATACTTTTATTGGATACCGTGTAGGTGTGCAGTAAACTAAGATATTGGGGTTGAGTTCATGTAGTTTCGCTTCTATGTTTTGCTCTAGACATATGGTATATAACTTATTTGGTTTGCCGTCTGTTTTTATTTTTTGATCTCTAGACCTGAGATGGTGGTTGGATGGTACCACTCACATCCTGGATTTGGTTGCTGGCTCTCTGGTGTGGACATCAATACTCAGCAGGTTATACCTACTATCAGTAACTTGTGTAGAGTATTGATTATTAATTGTATATTAGCACCTTACTGATAAAAGTTTAGTGTCTATACTTAGCATAAAAAAGGTTGTGTTTTTCCTCTGTTTTTACTTAATCTCCTGTTACTTCTCTTCTGAAAATTATTTATACTTATTAGTTGTCACGAAATTCGTTTGTATGCAGCTTCTTTAGTTTTGTGTAGTAGCTGACACTGGCGCTTGAATTGTTTGTTAACCTCTTCCTTTGTCATATCTTCGAGTACTGTGCATTTGTAATGAATCTGTTCTGTTGCATTGACCCTTTGGTTGAGGATAGCATATGTGATATGGATTGTGCTTGATGGGTATATGTTCCATATTTAGTTATTTCTGCATGTAAGACTGCTCAATCTTGTGCAGGCCGTCACTCCTAACAAGTGACAAGGATGTTTGGACTATGCAACAAAAAATAAAATTAGAGCGAAATAAAATTAAGAGTGCCAGACTAGTATATACGTGGTAATTAGATATCTGTTATTATGATAGCCAGTGGTACTGGTAGAGAATGACTATTTTATAATGCTCTGAGGCCTGAGCATTAGCAGTTCAGTTCTGTGGTACTCGCTCTATGTTTTTCTAATTTACAAGTGACTAGTATAGTCGTATATAAATTTTAAAAAAATCCCTGAAAGTATGGGAATCTAATATTGTTTTTAGTTGACAAATGAATATGCTCACATAAGATATGTGGCAGAGCTTCGAAGCCTTAAATCAAAGAGCTGTGGCTGTGGTGGTTGATCCTATCCAAAGTGTGAAAGGAAAGGTTGTGATTGATGCCTTTCGATTGATTAACCCCCAAACTATGATGCTTGGCCAAGAGCCACGACAGACGACATCCAATCTTGGACATCTTAACAAACCTTCTATCCAAGTGAGTGCGGTTTTTTTTAGGCCCCGTCCTTCCTGGAACTTGTTGTGTTAAAATTCTTTATTTATCCTGTATATGTGAATGTTTGGCAGGCATTGATCCATGGATTGAACAGGCATTATTACTCGATAGCAATTAATTACAGGAAAAATGAACTAGAGGAGAAGATGCTATTAAACCTTCACAAGAAGAAATGGACTGATGGATTGACACTGCAGCGGTTTGATACTCATTCCAAAACTAATGAACAGACAGTTCAGGTTAGTGAAAGCTTGATAAATTTAATTAATCCCAAAAATTTCTGTTTTGGTTGTCATGTTTTCATTTAAAAATCGATGTCACAATGGATTGACACTATGGTTTGCTTTTATATATTTGAGCGGTTGACCTATCTGCAAGATCCTCACGAATACCTAGATTTAGCTAAATAACTTATAGACTGTTTGTTTGGACTTCGGAGGTAAATTTGTTGTCCGTTGTTTGTTATATATAATAAAGTAGCTCACTGCTCGACGATTGTATCAGGGTTAGCAAGTGACTTGTGTAACAGGATTATATGATATACCTGCTTCAGCCAAGTATATAGGTAACTGACCACGATCTGTACAAGAACAACATAATATAATTAGTTAAATCCCACTATAAGCCTAATATTACTAATTTACTATTTTTATACTCTAACCCCAAGTTTATTCACAGCTTTGTGGCTTACTGATTTACATCATAAAGAACCTTATTCTGTGCACACATCTTTGCAATTTGCATCAAGTTATAGTCACCGTCAGTAAGAAAATCTCTTAGAAACTAGTCTGCATCTGTGAGGAACAAATTTGATCTGCAATATAATCACTAGTCATATTTACTAGTACAAATTTTCAGATTATTACAACTAAAAGTAGCTCCAAAATATTAGACGGATCTTATTGCCCTTGTTGTAACTATGTTAATGGATTAGATAATCCTAGGATTAACAGTCATTGAACTTCCTGGAGGTATAATTACAGGGGTTCCTGGCCAACCAACATAACCATAAAGCATCGAGTGATATTTGTAGTGCCTATCTTTTGTTCAACTCACCATTGAACTTGGTTTAATTGATTGATTGTTAAAGGTGTTTACCTTCAGTTTTTCCAGAAACTATACTAATGCAGAAGGTTACTAGGCTTATACGGTGTTTGGTGGAAATGCAGGAGATGCTAAATCTAGCAATTAAATATAACAAAGCTGTTCAAGAAGAGGATGAGTTGTCTCCGGAGAAGCTTGCAATTGCTAATGTAGGGAGGCAAGATGCAAAGAAGCATCTGGAGGAGCACGTCTCCAACTTAATGTCTTCGAACATAATCCAGACCTTGGGTACCATGCTTGACACTGTTGTGTTTTAGAGTTCAGTTTTCTGTGTAACTTGTGATGTTGAGAGGCTAGAAGACTGGATTCTCCATTCTGTGGTTTTATTATGTCACCTTCAATGTATTGCTGATTCGACTTCTCTCCTTTCAGAAAAATATATTAATCTTTCAGGTTTTGTATTGTAAGAATTTGTACAATGATTTGTAAATTAGGTTTGTATGAATTTGACTGTGTTACTACTACTCACAAGTTACAACCAAACATGTACCGGTGAATTACATTCAAAAAAAGTTCTCAAATAGATTTCTTGACTAGTCAAGCAGATAGACGCGGGGCGGCGGGGCATTAAGTAATCTTAAAGAACTTCTCTCCTGGAATAGTAGAAGTAAAAATTGTTGTTAATGTATCCAACCTTTTTCTTCACATTGAAGTTGAGCATTACAAGTTTACAACTAGCGGATAGACACCTTTTCTTCCATAGAATTTCAAGATCACGAGTTACTTCCCCCATCCACACATAACATATATTAATATGACTCGATATAGTTCCATTTTCCAGTACAATTTAGATATACGGTAAAGGGATGAAAAGAATTACTATCAGAGTATTAAATTACTATATAATTTATATATCCACCCTGTCCTTGTATAAAATTTTGAATTTCGGTGATTTGAGATATGCGTGTCCACACTGGCCAAGTGGCCATGGCATTATCAGCCGTTGACTTTGAATGTTTGACTAGGTGCAACCACATATTTTCATAATTAAAATGAATATAGATTAATTCTTTTTTGTTTTGTCGATTTAAGTAACTTGAATGGGAGGGGTCGATGGGATAAGTAATCAAGTAGCCTGTCGCTGCAACTTTTACAATAAAACTTATTTGCTCCTACTTAATTTAATTAATAATAACAACAATACTGATTCTTTTATGTCTTGTCGAATATATATCTCTATTGGTTCAAATAACTTAATATTATATTTGATGATATGTAGTTCACTTTAAAATGACATATCGAGAATTGAGTTATTATTTTGAAATTTTAATATTTTAAATTTAAATAAGTAAAAAATTAACATATATTACAGATATTATCCGATTAAGACCAAATAAACCTAGCCATGCAAATAGGTATTGCAACTTTTTTTATATTGAGACTTGCTTCCTAGGCTTACGGTTAAATGATAATCCTTAACCATTCATAAGAATATAAGATGTTCCCTTGAAAGCTTGAACTATATACATATAATTATAGTTAAAATTATACAACAAACATAAAAATAATAGAAGATTAACAATAAACAAATGGGAAAAGCCTAAATAATTATGAGAATATGGACAGAGAATCTGCAATCCCTATGATGGTTCAGCAAGACATCATCTTTTTGGATGGACTAGTCAGAGAATAAAGCCAAACAAGTTCAATAATACACACAAAATTAAAAATAAAGATTTAAATAATTATGTATTCTGCAGTAAACAACTAAACATAAACAGCGTTTATTTAAGTGGTGCACGACCCTACGAGTCTATGACCATGACAATATCAATCATTAATCTCTCTTTTATCATGCCCTATCTTTTTTATTAAATTTTTGCAGTCAGAAAGCTCAGAACAATAGCAAAGTGGATTCTGTCTCTATTCAGTATTCACCTAACGCGCCAACTAATTAAGGTGCTTAATCAATAACTGCCCTATTTAAGTGTGACACTGCAAAGAGCAAAGAACACTTGATATTTAAGAAAAATATGTACATATATATTTCAGAAATTATAATTGAAGAAAAATACTGATTAAACTACAATGTTAAACTTTATTGAATAGCTTCCAATTATATATTTGTTCATATACTTTGTACGTACCAGGAGATCTCCGCAAAGTTTAGAAGAGAGATATTTATAGAATTTGATCGGTAGTGTAGATTAAATATGAATTTCGAGGTTTCATCTAATTGTTAATAATTAAATAGAGTATAAAATTTAAAGAAAAATAATGTGTATAAAGTGGGGTGATTTACTGAAAATAATTAAAAAAGTTAAGTTACAATTCTAAAAAATATTAAAAATTGGATGGAAAATTTCCCAAAAAAAAGGTGGGATCGATGATCGCGTATGAAACGATGTTTACAATTAATGTATCGTTGTCATTGGATTCTGTTAATGGACAAAGAAAGTTGTTACTACAATACTACTTACCCACTCCTGACTGTAATGCTCAAAATCATTTTTTTCTTTACGAAGAAACTTGTTAGCAATATAAGACAATGAAGCCATATACATTTAGATTTATACCTAGTCAGCAGTCATTTTATATTTTTTTTTTTTTGCGGATTTAAAATTCTAAAACCTCTCCAAAAGTGCGGTGAAGACAGCGTAGTCCCTTCATTTATGTTCAAAAATTTAGTATTAATTTTATTCAGAAAAAATGTGAATAAATAATGATATTAATCGCTTATCTTATCGATCCTTATACATATGATAAAGTAAATCACATCTCAAAAAAAATATGTGTTAGGATGCGTCAATTGGTTATCTAAATTCTTTTAATTTGAAATTTAAGACCTATCATATTCATTACGAATAAGGAGTTGATTTTTTAATAATAAATATTCGGAATTTTAGTATGACTTAACTATACCACATATATAAATATATTAGTATTCGTTGTAATCAAATTATGATTGTAATTTATTTTTTATTTTTTTTAATATTTGTGTTAATTAACTTGATATTATTATATATGGTATTCAGGACTAATTATATTATATCCTAAACAAGTATAAAACAGATCTTATCTAAAGTAATATCAATCAGGTTTGATACTCATTCGTTTAAATATAATATTTATAATTATAAAAATATTAATATAAGTTTAAGTCTTTATCTATAACATATTTAAATGTAATATTATATAATTTTAAAAACCAATAAAATGTTAAAATTCGAATCTAGTTAACAACATATTAAAATTTAATATTTATATTTAAAATTCAAATATCATAAATAACACATTAAAAATTAATATTCACATTATTAATTTTGAAATTATTAATAACTATAAAAAAATTCATTTACGCCACCGTAAAAAAAACATACATAAAAATTGATGCATAAATATTTATAATGGTACTAACTAATCAATAAATACATGTTAAAATCCATACTATAAGCCAATATATAATAAAATAATAAATATTCAAAATAACTCATATATTACACAATGATATAAGCCAATAAAAAGAGTAAAGATACAAGATAAAGACATTTACAAAAATATATTCCCTTTATCATATATATTCTTAGTAGAAAAGTTTTGTCCGATAAGGTGGAGTGGAAAAGAAGGGCATCAAAGAATAAGAATTTTCAATTGTCCTGCACAAAGCTCCACCGTCAAATATCAAAGTGTCAAAGGGGCTAGAAATCACATGGTGCTTTTTTGTTTATCAATTTGCATTTTGCAATGTCTTCTTCTTCACTCGTGCAAATGTAGTTTGTAAGTACTATAATTAAGCCAAACAAGTTAAATAGTAAAGTATAAAAACAAAACATATAATCATGTATACTAATGCTAATATTTTAAACAATTCTTAGAGTTTAAAAAGTGTTTTATTCAATAAATTACCTTTATGGAGTACTAGGCTCCGACTGACTCAACAATAGGACGAAATTTTTTCCTATCTTCCGTATATAGGAGTAGTTTCGGTTAGTGAAGATTTATCCGTAATAATTTTATAGCCTCATTTGATTCTTAACATTGTTTACACCCAAGACTTATATGTAATAATTTTATAGTCTCATTTGATTCCTAACGTTGTTCACACTTTGAACAATGTTAAGAATTAAACGGAGCCGGAGGAAGTAATATATTATAAGGAAAACATACTACTCAACATATATGTTTTCAATTAATAATTCATTTAAAAGTATTTCATATAATTTTTACCTATTTACATATATTAATTATTTACAAATATTGATGAAATTTAACTCGATTATAAATGCAAGATAAACTACAAATGCACAAATTAAATTTATGGCTAGACTATAATTCTAAATTCTATAAATTAAAAATTATAATTATTTTAATTCATGTTTTCTCTTGTCCCTACTAAAATCCAATCATGTATATTTTTAAATTAATAATTAATATTATAAATTATAATTAAATTGATCACACACATTTTCATTAACAACATTGTAAATATAATTAAGATTCATGAATACCATAATAAATCCTGTTTTACTGGTTTAAGTTTAATCTAATTCATAAAAATCAGGAATAAGTTGTTGAACTGTAAATCCGTGTTAATTCGACAACAAAATACTTGTAAATTACTATTATGTGCATCTCACAAACTGATATAAACCTTAATAATCTACTCATTCATATATCAAATTCGATATCTGTGAATTTATCGTTCATTCGTTCATCTGAAAGCTCACCTAATTACATGACTCTCCGTTACTCTTATTTGAAACTCACTTTTCTCGAATGAAAGTTCGTTTGATTACATAACTCCCCAATACTTATACCGGAAGCTCACTTTTCTCATAGAGTTAAGAAACCTATTTGGAGAGTTTGTTTTGAAATGGTTATAAATTGTTAGAACTTAATTATGATACTGTTAACATGTTACTATAATTAAACTTGAGAACTTTTTTTAAAAAAATAAAAAAAATCCTGACCATTTAATTTTAGGTAAACTATAGAAACGATCCTAACCATCCAATTTTAATAAAATCTAATTTTAAAAAACACACATATATATATATAATACATACAACTCTATCCTGATAGTTCTCCTTTTTTATTTTAATAAAATATTTCACATTTATCTCATACGTAAAATATATCTCTATATAAAATACACAAATATTTTTTCTATTAAAACATAAATATAAAAAAATTATAAAAAAATATATACATATAATATGAAATAAAGTTTAAATTATTATTATATCAATAAAAATAAATTCAAATCATATAAAAATATAAAAATAAAAATATTTAAAAACTAAAAAAAATTATTTATGCATCGCAAGTGACATTAGTTAGCATCATTTATAGCTGAAAAGTGAAAATCTTAATTTTCTCTCTTAATTTATTTATGAAAAATGAAAAACTTTAATTTTCTTTCTTAATTTAAATTAAAAATATTTTTAATATACATATAGAGTCAATGAATATAAAAAATAAATTTCAATTAGTGATTGATAAAATTGAGTTGATATTATAAATACTCATTTATAAATACAAAAAAATTATATACATGTAAAATTAAATAAAGTTTAAATTATTATTATATAAATTAAAAATAAATTCAAATCATATAAAAAATATTAAAAAACTAAAAATATTCATCTGTGCGTTGCACATGATATAAGAGTTTGTTGTTTAATAGAAAGTTAAATTTATTCGTTTGATCCTTAGGACGGAGAATGATAATAATCTATATTATATTATTATAACCAAACTAGAGAATTTGTTTTTGAAATACATAGATGAACCATAAAAAGATCATGACGGTCCGGGCACCATATAAACGATTCTAACCATTCAATTTTAATAAAATCTAAAATATTAATCTCATAACTAAAATACATCTCACATTAATCTCTAAACTAAAATATATCACATTAACCTACTAACTAAAATACATCTATATATAAAAATTACAAATATTATCTTATTAAAATAGGAATAGGAATAAATTATATAAAAATATATACATATAATATTAAATAAAGTTTAAATTATTATTATACAAATAAAAATAAATTTAAATCATAAAACAAATTTAAAATAAAAATATTAAAAAACTAAAAAAATTCTAGTATATAATTATAGAAAAATATGAGAGAGTTATCTTTATTATTAGGGAGAGTTCCGTTGTGGTTATTATATTAGTTTCCTTAATTATTGATTAGGTATTGACTATATAAACAATTGTAATATTGTAAAAAAATTAGGGGCTTATACTTTCAAAATTGAATGAGAAGAAAAGAATTTGAGATTATTTTATCAGATACTTTGAAATTTAGACGGCTAGTAAGTATTAATTTTTAAATAATATAACATTATCTAATTTGAGACAAATCCACACAAATTTATTTTTACACACATCTTAAAATAACTCAATGAAATTAATTAGTTATTATTATAATTTAATAACTACGCATTCCACCCCTCCGGCCAACAAATAACGTGGGACAAGTCCCCACGGAAACTACTCCCATAATCGGACTTCTTTTTTGTGTGCGATTCTTTCTTTCTAGCAAATTTATGATTACAAAAGATGCCTATTATAACTTTCCTTCCCAGGGCATCTTGTTCCTTTCTTGAGCTCTTTATTTTGAAAACGTTGATCGGAAGTAAATAATAAAGAAATCTTTTTGTAACGGGATGTTTAGGTAATTTTAATTTAACTCTATAACTAGATAGAAAATTAATCAATTTAAAGCAAAATTTTGAGAAAGTGACTTTAGTTATAAAAATATAAAAACGATGGACTATATTTAATTTATATACTGTATAGGTCTACACAATGACTGTAAACTGGGTACAATAAATGAAATAATGAATAAGGTAGGGAGGTCCCAAGTGAGCTACTATTGCTAAGGATCCGCCAGACCTGGCCTATCCATATATATATATATCAACCCCACTCGTGACCCAAGCACATACTGAATTGTTTTGACAGGGATCATCAATTTTGTGGTAGATAAAACTAATTTTGCAGCCTTCGCACACTGCACTCGTATAGTTATATTTGTTATGTACATCTACATGTATGTATATATATAAAAAAATCATTGCAGTCACTTTTGGGAGCTGTCTCTTAGCATTGACAAAGATGGATGCATCGCCATTTATATTATATTGTTGATTATGGGTGCTTTGGCACTATTTCAACTTGTTAACGAAGCAAGCAGCCAAGCATGCATGTGCTTCTTCCCTAAATTACGAAAATCATCACCTCCCTCACCCTGATATAAATATTCTACCCAAAAACTTATCTTTAGCCGCACCGCACATATTAAGCAAGAATGAAATTCATTTCTTTCCAAGTCAATTACGTTTGTTGATATTGTGTATTTTCGAACCGGGAGAGCGAGTTTTAAATTTGTGACATACCATAACCGTTTTAACTGTTCGAATATCACAAAGTATATAGTCTAGCGTTCCTATTAATATTTTGGGATTTAATTTTCTCGTACAGAGTAGTAACACATAGGAATATAGCTTTCAACTTGATTAGAGTGTTTTTTTTAACCTGACCAATTACGATTGAATTTTTATTTAGGAGTCTAGCTTTCAACTTGATTTTTTATATGATCATGTAACAATAAATTAAAATACTACTCTTGTCAAAAAATATTATGATACTACTAACTTTAAATTTCGATCAGATCACCTAATCAGTTACAATTATATAGATAATTCCCTTATCGACCCCCCTCTTTTAAAAAAGTTACAGAACTCTTTGGCTTCATTGGGACACATTTCGTGGATGAAAATTAAATATATACTACTATTATTAAATTAACTATGGTCAAGTACAGAATATAACTTGCCCAACCAAATAATACGATAAGATTGTGTTTGAAAATTTTGATTTCATTTTAAAGGATTGATTTGAAATGACATGATTTGAGTTGATATTTCAAATTTTCATATTTGTACTAATATTTGAATTTTTTTGAATTAAAATGAAATTCAAACCCAAATTTCTATAATTACCCATACATGTGATTTGATGAAATGCCAAACATGTCATAAACTTATTGTCATCTGTTGGTGGGTGATGCATTCTAAATAAACAAACTAGCTAATACAAGCTCACTTGACAAATAATTATACTCTAAAAAATAAAGAAATATGATATGTAGGTCACCAACCTTCACATTGGTTACCATACATAGTTACGTACTGCCTAAATATATGACCAAAGTGAGCAAGGCTCTTTTCCCTCCCCTCTGAGCTTTAACTATACAAGCAGATGTATACGGGTATGTCATTGTTGCGGGGAGCTCGTTTAAGATAAAGAAAGAAATTTAAAAAACTTTGGTAACATCGATGGAGATATGACACCTTTCTTTAGATTAAGTGCAATCGTATACGTATAAGATTTTGTTTTAACTCGGCAAGACATGTCCTTTATTGCGGTTTCAAACAAATTTTTTGTTTTGTTTTCGATAAGATAATATTTTTTATTTTTCTTAAACATGAAACGACAGAAAACAAACCTATGAGATTAATTATAAAAGAATTGAAATATTAACTTTAACTCCATAAGGGGGATTTGATGCCCTTTATATAAGTTGTTGGATACGGGATCATAACACTTATTTTTCAATTAAGTTTTGAATCATTTTCTAGTCAAATCATTTCTACGTTTCGAATCAAATTTAGATTCGGTTTAAATTTCATATAAAATCCAAATATATATATTTTTTAACTGATAAATTATTTGAAAAATAAAACAAACGTAACCTTAACCTTTCAAGTTAATTAAGAATGGAGAATCTTACAGAGTTACTGATGCAGTTTCTTTTATCTTAATTTTATGAGAGTATTTTTTCCGAAATCTCAGTCACAGCACTCGAGTAACAACAGATAATAAGACAAGTATAACAGGATAGATCAGTACTCTACATTAAATATAGATTATCCTTCTTTTCAAATTAATAGTTCATTTTAATTTTATATACATTTTAATGTATACTAAAAAAATAAGTATATAAAAACAAGTTCAATTTTTTTAAATAAAAATTTAATATTCAAATACTTTTTTGAAAAAATTTATAAAAATATTTTTTCAAAATATTTTAAAATACGTGTAATATTTAAATCGAGCTGTTAAAACTTGCCTGAAATGACGAATATGGGCATATGGCTTTTAGTTAACCTCTAAATACCCCGACAGTTCTGCAACAAACCATAATTTGTCACTATAAAACATTTTAATTATACAGAATCCCAACATAATTTGCAGTTCTACATTCTCCAATTTAAAAGATCCTTGATTTGTGTGGAAATTTAAATTAGTACATTCACCTTAATACAAAATTTCAGTTCTGGTTAGAACAACGAGGATTAATAAAAATAATAAAATTATGTTACAGTTAAATCTTGATAAATGAATACGTTATGGATTGAAAAATTATATTTATTAATTGAGGTTATTCATTTATCGAGATTAAAAATACACCATCTCTATTATTGAGACGAGAAAAAATTATTCATTTAACGAGATTATTTATTTATCGAATATTCATTTATCGAGTAAATACTGTATTTATAAAACGCACAATTAAAAAATTTACTCGTACGAAAAAACTCCACACCGGTGTTTGGGGAACAAAAAGAATATCACATCCTAACACATCATTACTTACCCTGCCTTTTCTCAGTGTTACTCTTAAAATAACAATGATAAATTACCCTACTATCATAATTCAAGTATGCTTTCGTAAAAAAATTACTTATCCAAATTATAAATAAATTACAAATATTTATTAAACAATAACTAAGATATCTTTTTCATATAAATATATTTACTCATGCAAAAATTTGCACACGCATGTAGTATCTATAAAATTTTAATTATTATGGTGCAAATAATTCGTCATAATGATACAAATTATTGGATTGTTCATAAAAAAATAAAATAAATAAAAAATAAATTTGATTTATATACATTCAAGTCAAGAAAGTGAAGGAGACAAGTGAACATCACCATCCTTTTACACAAGAAAATAAACAGAAATAAATTAACATAAAAAAGGGTTGATAGGCTACAAAAGTTGGTCAAAGAAAGAAAATAGTAAGAAACTGAAATGTAATGTGTTGTAAAACAGTATAAATAATTTAGCAACAAAAGTGAAAACAACCCCCAATAAGGACAGGCTGGAACAGTACAAACCCAACCCCACTCACATTATTTACAATTAATATAAACAGGGTCATGGTACCAATAGCAATCACTATTTTCAACTAATTTAACCAAATAAATAACAAAAATAAATTAATTAATAAACCACTTGGAAAATATAAAAAATAAAGGGGAGCAAGGAAAAAGAAGCATGTCTTGTTTCCTTTAATTTCTTGTGTGTGCTTTTCCTTTTCTTGCTGCCCCTGCTTAGCATTAAGCATCTTTTCTTCATTCACTTTTGTTATCTTTCCCTTCAACTCCATTCTTGTCTTATATTTCTTTCTTTTTTCTGGGTTTCACTTGCTCTCTGTCTGCTGTTACAACTTACAACCCCTCTCCTATATATACACATATCCATACATTTTTCAGGTAATTTCTTGCCTAAATTCAGTAATTTTTTCATGGGGTTTGTGTGTTTTTCATTGTTTCTCTTCTGATCAGCAGAAAGTTAGTAACTTTCTCTTGTTTCCATTCTTGGGCTGCTCTTTTTGGGGTTTTAGTTTATTATTAGGGGAGTTTCTTTCTGGGTTTTCTTGATTTTACTGAAAATATTATTCCCTTTTAATCTTGCAATTTAAATATTGATTGGTATAGCCCTAGCCCCCCACCCTTTTTGTTTCTAAATCTTCTTGCTTTTAGAACTTTGTGTTTCTCAATTGAGTTTGTGTTAAATTTTAATCTATCTCTAAATAAATCTTTTGTTTTAAAGTTTTGAACTTTTTCTTTCTACTTGTTGTTCTGTGATTAGTGCTTATTGTGTTACAGTTGGGTTTGTGATTCTATGGGGCTTTGTCATGGAAAACCCATTGAAACCTCTCAAAACCAAGCAGAAAACCCAGTTATTCCCAGTGAAAATGAGTTAGTGCTCAATTCTCAAACTGGGAAAGCATCCAAGTTTCCATTTTACAGCCCAAGTCCTCTCCCTGGTACCGCATACAAGGGCTCTCCTGCCAATTCAAGTGTTAATTCGACTCCTCTTCGGACACCTCTTCGTTTGTTTAAGCGTCCATTTCCTCCACCCTCTCCAGCAAAGCACATTCGTGCATTGCTTGCGAGAAGGCATGGTTCGGTTAAGCCTAATGAGGCCTCAATTCCTGAAGGAAATGAGCTTGAGATTGGTCTAGATAAGAATTTTGGTTATTCTAAGCAAATTTTACAACATTATGAGCTTGGTGAAGAGGTAGGTCGAGGGCATTTTGGTTATACTTGTTCTGCCAAGGCGAAGAAAGGGAGTTTGAAGGGGCAAGATGTGGCTGTTAAAGTCATTCCAAAATCGAAGGTCGGATGTGGTTATACTTATTTTTGTTATGCTATTCTATTGATTTTACTATTATTATATTCCGATTTGTTTCAAGGTGTTCTTATTAGTTAATGTAATTATAATCTTAATTGCTGCTATCTTAGCAGTTTCTGATCTGAATGTTAATTGCTGCCATTCTAACAGTTTCAGTATTGATTATTGGTGCTTTGCAAGCCATGCCATTGTTATTTATAAAAAAACAGTTTCTATATATCTATTTTTATTTGTATTCTTTTCGCGTGTCCGGTGTGAAATTGCAAAAAAATTGGAATGGTAGAGGTTTCGTTCAATATAACTGATAGTTCTCTTTCTGCAGCATTGGGTTAGATGTGTTTTACTTCACTCTGACTAGAGAGTTGGACGTAATGCCAGATGCAAATATATTGTTATGATGTCAATTTGAAAACTCGTACCAGTTAATTTATCATTGTATTGACAAGGGATTGTATTCATGGGGCAGTATGTTTATTCCAGGAATCAGGACAGTTCCTAGCTATCAGCAGATTGGGGTTGGGTTTTTTACTTTATTATGTAAAAAAAAAACTACTTCTTATAGTAGTCATTAATTACTACTTATGCCAATGTTTCTGATCTGCATATAGAAATAACCATACTTATAAAGAAGTTCTGGTGTAATTTAAATTCTCAAGCGGGATTTCCTTCCAAAGTGGGAGCTGTTTTTATTGACTGTACTTAATTATAGCATATTGTATTGGATATTGTTCCCTCATCTTCAAACAATATGGAAGTAGTATAGTTCTCTGCTGTCTTCTAATATTGAGAAGATAATATATTTTGCAGATGACTACAGCGATTGCCATCGAGGATGTAAGAAGAGAAGTTAAAATATTACGAGCTCTGACTGGACATAAGAATCTTGTGCAATTTTATGATGCCTACGAGGATGAAGACAATGTTTATGTAGTGATGGAGTAAGTCTGAATAGTGTAGTCTACTTGTTTGGTAGGCACAAGATTGCTGTTGCTGATATTATTTTAGTACTGTATATAATATATATTTGCATGCACAAAAACAAGGCCTGCAAAGTAAAGGTGATTTTGCAAGTACCTGATTTATTTTCCCTTTTTGTGACAACTCATGGATCTCATAGTTCATAGGTAAGTAGCATGCTTTCCTAAGTGTGTCCTGCAAAATACGTTGCGTAAAGCTAATTTAATATTTCTCTTACATTTGCATTATACACTTCTTAAAAAATTAATATTTAATTATAACCTTGGCGCAACAGTGGTTCAGTTTGGAATTTAGAATTGTTGTACACTTTCTCTATTATTGCTTCATAATATGAAACATCAAAAATTGTGTTCATAATCAAAGTATAGATGGGAGTTGTATACTTGAATGCATCTTTATCCAAGGAACAAGGCTTACTATATACAATTCATTATCTTCCCCAGGCTTTGCAAAGGAGGGGAATTATTGGATAGGATTCTTTCAAGGTAATTATTCAGTTAACATTTGTATTTCCAGGTTATTCCTTGCCCTGTTATGCTGCTATCCTGATAGTTGGATATCTTTGTACTCGTGTTATTAAGGGGCGGGAAATACTCAGAAGAAGATGCAAAAGCTGTTATGGTGCAAATTTTAAGTGTTGTTGCTTACTGTCATCTCCAAGGAGTAGTCCACAGGGACTTGAAGCCTGAGGTAGTTGAATATTATCTTGCAATTTTGCTATCTGCTTCGACTTCCATGTTTCCTTTCTCACTCTTGTTCTACTCGATCACGATAAAGTATAGACCAATTATCTGCTTTTGTATGATCTTGCAACACATACTAGCTTTGTGAAACATCCACTACCCGGTTGCACTTACAAATATGCTTGAAGGTTTTTATATTCAAGCTTTGTTGGCCCAACATGATGTAACAGCCAGCATGTTACTATCACATTTATATCCTTTTATTTAAGAATAAATAAAATGGGATGAGCTAGTTATATCAATGTAGATTGATGGCATCAATCTTTTTTGTGCTGCAGACACAAAATATACAAAAAATAGCATCATTAGGCTAGTTGGCTTTAGTAGTAGCCTAATTGTTCTATTTAGGATCCATGTTCTAAGGCCTAGTTAAACTTAAAGCTCTTGCAGAGTTGCAGGGGCCTACTCTTTTGTCTTGGTCTGTTTTTTCTATACCGGTCTGCAGCTGGATACATTAAACCTAATATCAGTATCCTTTGTCATGGTTGGAAAACCATTAATTAACCCTTGTAGACTAAAGTGTGTTGATCAGCTTTTAATGCAAGATATAAATAGATTTGGTAGTTTTGATAATACCCATACTTATGTGGGTAAGTACACATTTACTGTCTTTTTTCTATGGATATAGATAGACTAGGAAAATAATAATGATTATTAATAATAGATTTGTTGATGTTCAGGGTTTATTTAATGTTATTACATGTCTTCATCTATAGCTTATTAAAAAAGAAATATGGAAATTTTTTGTTCTCTTAACCATGATAAAATCAATTATTACTTTCTCTTCTCTGTGAACTAGTCTTTGCATACTTTTTTTGGATTTCTTTTTTGCTACTTTTTACCTCTGCATTCCTCGCATCTTGTGGGGTTGACATGTATTCTGTTCTCCAGAACTTTCTCTATGTTTCTAAAGATGAGCAGTGTCAGTTGAAAGCCATTGACTTTGGACTCTCAGACTATGTAAAGCCAGGTTAAATCTATTACTAAAGACTTGTGCATTTCTCTACTTTTAGCATAATCGTATATCAAGTTTGACAGCTAAAGCTTTGTACAGATGAAAGGCTGAATGACATTGTGGGGAGTGCATACTATGTTGCTCCAGAAGTTCTGCATAGATCATACGGAACTGAGGCTGACATGTGGAGTATTGGTGTAATTGCTTATATTCTTTTATGTGGAAGCCGCCCTTTTTGGGCTCGGACAGAGTCTGGGATCTTTAGAGCTGTACTTAAAGCTGATCCAAGCTTTGATGAAACCCCATGGCCTTCTTTGTCTTCTGATGCAGTGGACTTCGTGAAGAGATTGTTAAACAAGGACTACCGCAAGAGATTAACTGCTGCGCAGGCCCTTAGTAAGTCACTTACAACAGGCACTTTTGGGATGCCATACTTGCAATTCATAGTAAATAAGATAAACTGATTGATTAATCAATCTAATATGTGCAAATGTGCAATATTTCTACCAGGTCATCCTTGGCTAGCCAATTGCCATGATATCAAGATACCGTTGGATATGATAATTTACAGGGTTGTAAAAGCTTATATCTGTTCATCTTCTCTGAGAAAAGCCGCATTGGGGGTATGTCATTTTGTCTCTTATAACTTCTGCATGTTTAAAAGTTTAGTAAATGCTTTCACAGGAAAACAATTCTTTTTTTGGCAGCTTACAGTAACTTGGAGAAAATTGTGAATAATGTCGATAATAATTCGCACATAGTGCAATATGATTTAATTGTATCATCATTCTTGTAACCTGTAGGTCAATTTTTCCTTTGGATTAAATTCTCACCCCCATTTAAAGAAAAAAGCACCTTGTTGAATTATATAACAGACTGTAAAAAAGGTAAATGATTAATTCTATGACCCTAGCTAGGCTAAAATCACTAAACTAATTTGGTATTGTTAGTTGGGTAACAGCGAACCACATTTATGGGGCGGAAATAAGTTTCTATATACTCATCTGAGCTCATGCATTTTCACCCAGGATGCTATTTTCTGATTACCTTAAGATATTATGCCACTGTTTCAGGCACTTGCCAAGACAATGACAATACCTCAGCTAGCATATCTGCGCGAACAATTTGCATTACTTGGGCCCAGCAAAAGTGGATTCATATCCTTACAGAACTTTAAATCGGTTGGTTCCTTTTGTCCTTTCTGATATATCAGTAAGATTATGATTTTTAGGGTCATTCTAAAGTATGGTTATTCTCAGGCTGTAATGAAAAACTGCACGGAGGCCATAAAGGATTCACGGGTTCTAGATTTTGCTAACATGGTAACATTCTAGATCCTTGTTTTCATCTTCAGATCACATAGTCGAGCCTTGATAATCGATTTGTTGCCAATTAAAAATGAGTTTTGGCTGAATGTCTAGTCATGTTTATTGCAGGTGGGTTCTCTTCAGTATAGAAAATTAGATTTCGAAGAATTTTGTGCTGCAGCTATAAGTGTACATCAGTTGGAAGGAATGGATAGCTGGGAGCAACACGCTCGCAGTGCCTATGAACTGTTTGAAAAGGATGGAAACAGGCCTATTATGATAGAGGAACTTGCCTCAGTATGTTCTCTCTTTTTCTCTCTAATTGTGTGTGCACAATGTGAAACATTTTTGCATAAAGTACACGCTACATTCCTAAACATTTTATTTGGAAACAATTTACATACGTGTACCTTCTTCTGGCAATTTAGTGTGTATATGAGAACATATATGCATTGCGACCATTTGGTGCTATATCATCCACTGTCCATATGTTTGCTGGTTCTTTATGTAGAGAGGATCTATACACCTAATTTGACCACAATTTTCTTGTGTTTACAAATTCCACAGTTCTCCATTCCAGACTGGTTTACCATTTTTACATGTTACTATCTTCATATTGTTTTAGATCCATGCATTTTTTTGCAAGTCACTTGTAATGGATTGAAGTATTTTACTTTACTTTTTTCTCACCATAGAGATGTCTGTTAATAAAATGTTATATACTGGTTTGGCTACAAGTATGAACTGGTATTTTCCATAGTCACAATTCACAGCTTGTAACATTGTTTCAAAAATGGGGAGCATGAGAGCATCCCTTTCTACATATTTTATGTTTCAAAAATTTAAAATAAGGTTAACTTTCTGATCTTTACATTGCTTTCTGTACCCCAGGAGCTTGGACTTAGCCCATCGGTTCCAGTTCATGTAGTTCTCCAGGATTGGATAAGACACTCGGATGGAAAGCTCAGTTTCCTGGGTTTTGTCAGGCTTGTGCATGGGGTGTCTTCTCGTGCATTTCAGAAAGCTTGATATATCAGCCACATATACTCACTATTGGACTTCCTATATGTTGGTGAACTGGGTTACATATAATATTATAGGAGACAAATTTCTTGAAGTCGAGAACATACCTCAAGAACAAAACCTATACCCAAGTATAATCCTTATTAACAGACAGCAGGAGCAATCTAATATGTTGCTATGTTATCTATCGTTAGAATGTTCCCCACAACTTTTTTTTTTTCTCTCGTTTTTGTTTCTGTTCTAGTCGAGCACTGGTAGAAAGTTGTACAGCTGAGGTAGATCACAAAATGTTTTAGATTAGAAAAGACAGCTTAATGTTGCTGGAGTGAATGTTGTGTTGGGGTATCACTATTGTACCCTCATGTGCACATTCTTAATAAATTCTTGTTGTGAGCTATGCCATTTTTAATTAATTTTTTCAGGCTCGAGCTGTAATCGATGCTGAGTTTAGCGTTGTTCATAATTGGCTCGTTGAAAATTACCCCATATTTTCAAATTCTTTCGAGGCTCGAGGTGTAATCAAGGAAAGGTTTAGGGGGTCAATGAGGTCGGTTCGAGCTCCGTTTTACTTTGTGAAAATATGTTGTCCACTGTTTGCAAGCTATTAGTCAGAAAAAATACATTACTCGCAGGCACTTCACCAGCTCATTTCATGCTACACTAACTTTTACTTGCTTCCCAGTTTCATTTACTGTTTTTTACGAGCTCGGGGTAATTAATAAACAAAAAATAAATAACTGTCAGTAAGAAAAATTCTTAAATTAAAATATTATTTGATTTAGATGAGATTTGAGAAATGCAATGTACGGTATGTATGGCATTTATGGCAATGTTAACATTGAGAGATATGTTTAATCAAAACGTTAAAAGTTTCTTTTTCGCAAAAAAAAAACGTTAGAAGTTTTTATAATAATATTAAAGAGTGTTATAAGCTAAATAACAAGAAGTTGGGACTTAATATTTTTTTATTAACTTGTATTAAAATTAAATTAGCTTATATATCCCATATAAAATATAGGTTACTTTTTCATACTTTGTATGTTTTTTTAATTTCAATAATACTTTTAATTCAATTTAATATTACGTGTGATTAAATTATTATAATTCTAATAAAACGATTTAATCTTAATATTTTAATATTTTCATTTTAACTTTTTGTATTTTATAATATTATTTTTAGCGTGCCATCCAACAAAGATCAAACCATCTAATATGCTAATTCAATTTCTATTTTTAATCAGTAGAAGATAAATATCACGGCCTAAGCTATCCCATGAATTTAAATATAGCAAGATTAAAATTGTTTTTTTTTTTTAATTATAAATATATTCGTAAATTAATATACGTATACTGTACATGACAATTTTGGCGTTGCACAAAGTGCAAGTTGAGTTGTAATGGCGATCCACAGAGCTCAAAAGAATAAACCCCAGAAACCCAGATCTCCAGTTTTGATACTTACAGCCTCCATTCTTGTTATATCTATCTTGTATCTTCTTTCTTCTTTCAATTTAACATATGGGTCTTCTTCTTCTTCTTCTTACACTCCAAAAAGATTTAAAGAATTTGTCAACATTAGTACTAAAAACACTACTAGTGTGTATGACAAGTACTTGTATTGGGGTAATAGAATTGATTGTCCTGGTAAGCATTGTGGGTCTTGTGAAGGTTTGGGACATCAAGAATCTAGTCTTAGGTGTGCCCTTGAAGAAGCCTTGTTCCTTAACAGGTAATGTATATTTTTATATATAACTACTTGTTTATTTACATTTTATCTGTGTTGATTGGTAAGTATGAGTTTAATATGTTTAAAGATCTTTACTTCATCACAATGTGTCATAGTTGCAGCTCAATGTGTGATTTAATTTGGTTAATTTTTCGGCATATTGTGCAAGCTTGGGTTTTGATGGGTTTATTTTCGATAATGTAATTCAAGTGGAGTTTTTCCTTTGGGTAGTTAGCGTATTTTATGCCAAAGTGAGGGTTGCTCTTTGAGTTATTATTTTCATTTGGGAGATGATTTGCGCCTTTACCCTTTTGAGAACATATTGCAGGCACTAGGCTAGGCTAGGCTAGGACTTTTGCTTTCAGCGCATTTATGGCTTCGTAAAAGGTACCAGAGTGGGGATCTATTGGTGATAGGAAATTGCTAAGGCCCGAGAGTTTGTGCCTTTGGGGATTATATCAATTCACTAATTGGGGGTTGTACAATGATGAAAAGTTCCAGTTTGAGCTAAATTTAAGTTTTCTTACCAATTTGTAGAGGGCCTTGAGGCTGTATTTATTCCCTTATGTTCAGCGATTTCCTTTGTGAATGATTTTAAACCGTGAAATGAATTTGGACCAGAATCTGTCCATACATACAGGAATCTACACAGAGTCATCTTCTTTTGTATAAACTAGTTTGAAGTATGCGCTTTATTCAAGTATCATTGGTTACATGCTAGGATGCTCGGACTCTTTTGGAAGGATCCGACACGGACACATATCGGTGTGTCTGATCCTTCAAATGCTAAATTCGCAGACCCGGGGACACGTTTAAAAAGGATCCGACACTGGGATATGGACACTGACATTTATTATTTCTAATATAATATGATACTTTTTATAAATAAATATCTACAATTTTATATAAAATAATAATATATAAACTTCAGATAAAAAGGTAAAATAATATTTATTATATGTCAAATGTTAAAGAGTTAAATTATAAACAATTGCACAAATCAAGGCACAGAGTTAGAAGACTTTTTGTCTTCTCTTTCTTCTTATATTTTCTTCTTCTCTTCCTTTTAGAGATGAGTTATCAAAATTATAGATGAGATAGAAGTGTCCATTTTCTAGATGGGGTTCGGATCCGGATCCAAGTGTCCATGTCCGTGTCGTGTCCTTTCGACACGGGTACGGCTGGGTTTTCTGGAGAGTCCGAGCATCACAGGTTACATGTTCTGGTGTTTGTTATGGCCCGTCACAGCTGATTTTTTCTTTATCTTTTGTTAAAATTATAAGTTGCTCTTATATCTTTTTTGCCATCTTTCATTTAAATTTTAAGTTGCTCTTATATATTTTTTGCTTGGTGTTTGATTCATAAGATTAATACGATTAGTCCTAGTTTAGGGACATATAGTAGGCTAATTTAAGAACGTATCACTGACTTGGTCTCTGTTGCGCAGAACTTTTGTGATGCCTTCTAGGATGTGCATCAATCCAATACACAATAAAAAGGGGATCCTTCATCAAGCCAACAACGGAAGTTTAGATGATGGGTGAGTTTGGTTTGATTCTTGGTACTAGCCCTGTATTTATAAGTAGTTCCTGCTTCTTTGTATATTCAAGTAGAGGTTGAGTTTCAGTCTCTCCATGCCATGATTATATTAGTGGTTATCTATGCATGTCGTGCTCACTGGTACATGTCTCTAATAACGAGAAACTGAAACAACCTGGACAAATATTGTTGGCCTTTACCTCTTGTTTACCTATATTATTATTGCAAAGGATAATTTGTTCCTTCATTGATGATTGTTCTTAATTACCACTAGATGGATGGCTTACAAAGTTAATAACCGGAACAGTAGTTGTAATATACGTATTGTATGTTTTATGATTAGGTGGGCAGCTAGTTCCTGTGCAATGGATTCTTTATATGATCTAAAACTTATATCCAAGACTGTACCAGTAATTCTGGATAATTCAGAAATATGGTTGCAAGTCCTGTCAACAAGCCTGAAGATGGGTTCCAAAGGGGTTGCTCATGTCGCAGGACTAACTCGGGTTGATCTTAAAGAGAGAAGTCAATACTCAAATATTTTTCTCATAAATAGGACGGCAAGCCCACTTTCCTGGTAAGTCTACTCTCTCTCTCTCCCCTTTTTATTTCTAAGCTCCTCGTTTTATTATAAAATGTGTATCGTGTCCCAGAATTTCATTGTAGTTTAGATGGGACCCCATGGCTTAAAAAGGTTTTGAGACAAGATTTAAGCTTTTTCACATTTTTCTAGTACTTAAAATAGTTAATCAACTCGCACACCCATGCAAGTGTTATGAACCTCTGGCCTAAAAAATGAGATGAGTGGATGGTTTGGTACTGAGGCATCCTTCACTTCTAGCTTTCATATTTTAAAATGTAACGATAATAATTTTCATTATTACATATTTAAGTAAGAAATAATAAAATCTAAATTTTCCTAGAGACCCGCATACTCAGCCTAGGCCCTCCAAATTTCATACAATGCCTAGGTCCATGGTCCACCTTGAGCTTCTGAGCGCAATGTAACTTGTAAATATATGGTGTCTAAATTATATTTCTGTAGTTATATCGTATTGGTTAGTAAGTAACAACTGATCTCTATCTCTTTAATGGATACAGACATGGGCAGACATGAGTCGCGTGCGCATGCAAACAAACCTTACTGTTACATTATTTAGGGTAATAACCATAATTTTCATCCAGGTTTATGGAGTGCAAGGATCGGAACAATCGCAGTGCTATCATGTTGCCATATTCATTTCTGCCTTCCATGGCTTCTAAAAAGCTTCAGGGTGCTGCAGATAAGGTTAGTTTGTGGCGTACATTTTTGGGTCTTATCTCCAGATGTGGTATTTTAAGTCAACAGAGTAATTTGCCTAAGTGAACTCTCCTAGTTACTAGATTATAAAATTGGAGAATTGCTTTCCTGGAGAAATAAACTATGCAATTTAACGAAGCATCTCTTTTCCTGTGTCTGGATGTTTTAGCATATATACATTTTAATTGTAGCATTGCAGAGCACGATTGGATAGCCCAAGTGGTGAAGGGTTTATCCTCTGTTGTTCCAGGTCCTGGGTTCGACTCTGGTTCACCTCGATTCATTTGTAAGGCTATAAGCCTAATTATTCAAAAAAAAAATTGTAGCATTGCACCAAGTACTTTATTCAGTTCTGTCTTTCTCAGCAGCATAGAAATGAAAACAGCACTAGAATATATTTTAATTGTAGCATCGGTTAGCCATTTTCATTTTGCTGTTATGTGGGCATCTCAATTAATATGACATTCTTATATTTCAGCATGTCGCTGTCTTTTAAATTTGCAGAAATGTAGGAAAATGCTTTTCCTTCTGTGCTGTTATCATCTCTTTTCATGAACTTTTGTCAACCCTGCAGATTAAATTAGACCTTGGTGATTATGATGCTATTCATGTTCGCCGAGGTGATAAAATAAAAACAAGGAAAGATAGACATGGGGTTGACAGGAGCTTACATCCACATCTGGACAGGGACACACATGCTGAATTTATTCTTTGCAGAATTTCAAAATGGGTTCCAGCCGGGCGAACACTTTTCATTGCTTCAAACGAGAGGACACCTGGTTTCTTTTCACCTCTCTCAGCAAGGTAAATTTTTTGACTGCATTTCTCACTTGTGTCTTGACTTGGCTAAAAGCAGGTGCTGAACTGATGTGTTTTTCTATCTGAAACCAAATAAATTCTACAATAGAAATGCTGTCGTAAAATTCTATAAAGACATGATATAGGTCCTATAGGTAGAAAGCAGGTGTTGAACTGATGTATCTTTCTATTTGAAACCAACATAAATCCTTTAATAGAAACACTGTTATAATATTCTATAAAAAGACATGATACAGGTCATATAGGAAGTGCCAAAGTGGTGGTGTAACTGAGTGCTAGATGAATTGAAAGTTTATGAATTAGTTTGATTGAAGTTAATGGGATGTGAAGTAATGATTTAGTTCCTGAAGGTTAATAAATGCTTAAGGTACTGTATATCCATTTAGTTCATGAGTGACGAATGATATTGTCCATTTAATTCATGAGTGACTAATGAGTCTCTTGTACGCTAATACTTTCTAGCTTTGCTATTTAAGTTTCTAGATAAGCAAACACAAGACAGTACCCAATAGGCTAAATACTGCTCACTTTAGATGCATAAAATTTCATTTATGTTGGGAGATTTCACATCATAGGAATTGATTACATACTAAAAGCTTGAATTGAATTAAAGTTGGAAAATTCTGTAATTATAATGGCATGTGCAGTCATGGACTGCATCAATCAAGACATCTAATCTTTTGCGGAAGAGTAATGTTGCAGGTTCAAGCTAGCATACTCATCCAATTACAGCAATATCATAGATCCATTGATTGAAAATAACTACCAACTATTTATGCTAGAAAGACTCATCCTGATGGGTGCAAGAAATTTTATTAGAACATTCAAAGAAGAAGAAAATGATCTCAGCCTAACTGACGACCCGAAGAAGAATACAAAGGTTTGGCAGATACCTGTTTATACCAAGGATGGAGAGGAGTGTTGACATGATTTTTCCTATAAATATTCATCGTTCTCCATGATTCTTCCCATGAATCACAATGCTATACAATGCGGTTGGTCAGTTATCTTCAGTAGAGTAAAACAACCACATCTGCCTTGAAGATCGGAATCATCAATCATCTGCCATTTTGCATTTATTATCCAAGCAGCGAGAGAGTACCATCAAAGTGGCACTTCATATGTACTAAAGTGGCACTTCATATGCTGTATGTTGTGGCATTGTTATATGCAATACATGTACAGAAGAAAAAGTAGGTGATCGTTTTTTTGATTATTTTGCCATAATATTTTTGCAGTCTGTAATAGGTATAACTTGCCAGATTACTCGTTCTGAGAGCAATCTTTTTGCTGTTAAACGTGTTGGAATTTAGATAAACTCCTTATTTGGGAAATAGTGGTCGTGCGATTTGTTTATTATTTCAACAATAGTCAGTTTTATACAAGTTCAGACTGTCATTTTGGAAAAAAATTAACAAAAAAATAGAAAAAGAAAGATCGATAAAAAATAAAAATAATGTCAAATAAAAATAAAATTTTATGTAAGATACTATAATCTATATATATATATATATTTTTATTTATGGCAGCCCAAAATGATTAAAGTTAGACTAAATAATTCATATTATTTGAATGTTTGATATTTCATTTCATAATCCAGTGAATTTGACTACATAATATTTGGTGTTGTAGGATACTATCTCCAAGCCTCCAACTATGTACATCTTTTTTGCAGCTCTTCATCTCATTGCCTTTGGAGAATAATTCAGTGGAGATACATGTTGATTATTTCCAGCATTGTCTTTTGATACAACAATTATATTGTTGCAGAACCCACTGTTATAATGTACACTTACTTGTACAACTTTCTGCCAAAGGAATGGAAGATTTGGGGAAAGCCTTATTCTTAGCTTGGACTGGAATGGTATTGTCGATTTTCATTCATATGTTTCATTGATGATGATTTAAGAAAATAAAAAAAGAAACTTCCATATGCAGTATGCCAATATGCTAATTAAGAGACCATCTCGTATTTTTTTCATTTTATTTTGTAGGTTTTGTGTTTGGACAGCTCTTTTTATTGTTTATATGCAATATTCATTTAGATTTATGAGGGTTGTCAGGAGAAACTTTTGGGATATTAATTGCTCTTCTATTTATTCAAGAAGCTATCAAGGTATGGCCTTTGAGTTGTACTCTGATTTCTTATAGACAGTGTTTAGCATCAGGTTTGTTTGATTTGATACTAGGAGTAGTGAGTTCAACATACCTAAAGGTCAGAACACAACAAATTCAGAAAGTATCACTTCCGGTGGCTTTACGTGAATGGGTTACTAGCAAAATCATATTTTCGTTTGGATTTTTTTATACCGCCTTAAAGAGCAGAAAGGCACGATCATGGTGGTATGGCGGTACATGTGTGCAAGAAATTTTACATAAAACTAGTTACAGTTTTTCAACTCCATATTTTTTTGTGGCTAAATGAACTTGTACTTTTACTTTCCTCGACATGTTGAACAGGGTTGCTCGGAAATTTTATTGTAGACGTGTTCCTTTGATGGTCTTAGTTTGGACAACATTCGCGACACTCTTCTAGAGAGAGGGTAGAAGTAAGGTCTGCGTACATCTTACATCTCCTCTCCGGCTCCCTTTAGAGCGGAATTTTAGTGGATATGTTTTGTTTGGTTTAATCCGGACAACACTCTCATTTAGTGGAACCAAATAATTTTCCATACTTTTATTAGTCATATGCACCACGCAAGTTTGTGCAGTAAATAGTCTCTAAATTTTTTTAATTTTAAATTGTAGGACATGATTAAGGTTCCTCTAGTATTATGTCTTAGCTGTCACGGGCTATATTTTTTTCGATCACAGTGTTGCTTCACAACTAGCTAAAACAAGAGGAGTTCAATCTCAAAAAACCCTTTGCCTATTACATCTTGTTGTTGGGTGTCATGATATTTTTAAAACTAATACTTGAATTTGTTTCTATTCATAATCATCCATAATAACAATCTCTAATTTTGGAAACAGACTTTGCTTTGTGGATTGATCGGACTACCTCCTTCAAATGGTTTCCTGCCACAATCTCCAATGCAAACTAAGAGCCTCGCCGTATTCGAAAGACGGGTAGTGAGAAAACTACAAACCAAAGCTATTTACGGATGGATAATGATAGTTGGATGCAAAATTAATCATATATATTAATCATATAGACAGCTCCGCAGTTGCCAAGTGACCTTGAACACACAACTATTTTCCTCAACATGGACGTGTGACTCTATACCATCTTATGTGCATAACAAATGATTTTATGATTAGTAACATCCTGGTCCCTACTTTCTATACTTGAATTTAAACATCTATATAGATCTAATTTTCTCTCTTTCAAGAATTCAGCTCAAGAACAATTTCTAAAGTTTGAATATGTGAATCTGATATCCTCAGGCTAGTTATAAACAACAACATATTACTTAAAATAAGTTTAGAAAAATAAATAAATTGATCCGTTTCTGTAAAATATACTGTAGTAATTTTAACTTGACTTGTCCATTAAATTCCGTGTAGGAAATAGGAACTTATTTGCAAAAATCATAAAAGACCCATCATCCCCTTCCTCAATTTGTGTTTATTTAATTCCATCTCCGTAATTATTAATTCATTTGGACTACTATCTTTATACTGGTTGATAAAGATGCTTTTGTCACAGGGGATACACAATGTTAAGCAAACAATTCTTCCTTGTGTATGCAACTGTTTGACTAAGACCGTATATGTAACTGAAAATATGTGCAAGGTTGAGACCTGCAACTCTACATATCTTTACACATAAATTGCAGTTACAAAGTCAAACAATCCAGCAGCTCCTATTTTCAACAGTAGTCAGTGTACATATGCCTAAAAATTAGAATATCGAGTCCAAATGAAAACTGAGGCCCCAAGAAAAGAAAAATCATGACTACACGGATTTTTGCAGCATCAGATCAATCGATCTTTGTTACCTTTAAAGATGATAAAGTCTCCAATTCTCACTGTATGGAGGCTCCATTCTTCCATTCTATAGCTAACTTCCTCTTCTGGAGAGTAAGAAAATAATTCCATTAGATCAGTGAGACTGTGACTCGAGAAGGATGTTTGTCGCAGTGTTGATGTCATTTCTGGCATGGACAAGTGCTTGTCTGGCAGAGCTCCTATCAAAACCCATTGAAACAAGTGTTGCAATTGAATCCTCCGACGGCTCTGGCATGGATGATACTTGTGTAGGATGGTTTACCTGATATGAACAAAGCTTATTTCAGTTGTTTCAAGTCGATGATAATGTAGTTGAAGTATAGCGAGGAATTTTTTTTTTCTATTGAAGCGCAAACCACAAAAATTCTAGATATTGCCCGAGAATTCTCTTTTGGTCGTATACATGACTACATGAGTTACATAGATTAATAGATTAAATAGGCAAGGGGAATATTAACTTGGTTCGACACAGTACTTCAGTTCAATAGTTACCCCACTCGTATCCCAACAACAATGTTTGATTTCCAAGAAGACACTTGTAAAAAACAAACTTGTTGAAGATCTAACCAATAGGTCTTGACAGACTCGCTCCTTTCAATGAGTTGATGGAGGTTACTCTAAAAACCCCAAAATCTAACCCCCTCCCTTCCACCTTAATATAGATTTTTACTGAGTAACTTTTAGTATTTATATTTTTTGAAGTGAGTGTTTGTGCTTCATGTCTAATCCCTTGAGCTGCTAAGCAAGGAAAACAGATACTTATCATGATAAACCACGGCACCCAGTCTGATCTGTGCACCTATTCTTGGGCAGATTAAATTTATAATCATGATAAGATAACTAATCCAAAAAAAAAATAACTTATCCAATTTATAATCATGATAAGGTAATATACTGATCTTGGAGGGTAAAGATTAAAATGCTGCTTATTGATTATATAGCTGGTGTAATAAACTCATAATTGCAATCCTGAAACAGTGTGAGAAAAACACCCTGAAATGACAAATAATCAGAACAGGGGAAGTAAAAGACAAGGAACAAAATCAAGGAAGAAAATGAAAACAAAAACTATTACGGAAGCCAATAAACAAGCACAATAATGTTTGCACAGACATGCATGTAAATTACTAGTTCATGCATTTCAACTAGTAATTTACATGCATTTCTATTAATTTATTGCTTGGACTTTTTCTTTCTTTTTATTATAAACTCAAAATATAGTTCTGTTGAGCCATTAAATAAACTGAAGTAAATAGAATTCAAATGTATACTTGCCTCCACTTGGCGACCTGCTGCATATGAAGGTACATTTCCCGGAACATTTCTAGTTGGTACTGCAGATGATGTACTCCCAACTGAAGGTAAAGAAAGCCTTGAAAAGAACGAGGCAATGAACTCTGGAAACTGCAAATTCGAGGAAGGGACGCACATCATTGCTGGTTTCAAAAATAAAATAAGTTTTTACTGAAGGTATCCACATTTGTTGGCAACAATTATCCAATATCAGAGAGTCCAATTATTAAAAATTGACGTTTAATTATGCTTTGGCAAGTTCTATTAAAGGAAAAATAGAACCTAAGATTCCAGTATCCATTCGAATATCATTAGTTATTACGCAGTACCCATGGACTATGGAGACTCGTACATGGGTATAGAGTAGACACTCTAAAGTTCATTTTGGGCCTTAAACATGCAAAAATTTTAAAATGTTGCCGAGTTCGTCACTTGGACACTTTCAGCCGAGCCCAAGTAACATAGCCTCGATCACATAATGTTTTATTCTCTATGCATCTGAATTCTGAACAATAAATAAGATTCATACCATTAATACTATTATATAATTTAAGTTCACTGCATTAATCTTCGAAAAACTAAGAGCTGTAACAATATTTAAGAATGTTATAGAAGTAACCCCAGAGTATTAAAATATGTAACAACTTAAATTCCTGCGGATCATGATATCACCTTCAATCTTCGGATGTAAAAAAAATTTAACCGATACAAGGAACCAGCAAGTATGCCACATATCCCCGGTATAATAGATCTCTTCCAGGATGATAAGAGAAGCTGCAAGAGAAAACCTCAAGTTAATATGGAGGAGAAAAAAGTGTAAGAGCGAGCAATTGGGTGCAAGGAGATGAAGCAAAAAGATAACTTGAAGAGAACATATGTGTATTTAAGTTATAAAATATAAGTGAAGGAAACAAGTCACTATCATGTTCAAGTTTAATCACCTGAAGACCTGCTAAATATATGAAAGTTTTGTCGGAGAAGCGGAGGCCAGACACACGAAACCGGGTCGAAATTGGAATGTCGAAGAAAAAAGGTACAAATGCAGAAAATATAAGCCAGTACGGGCCAGATGTGAGTGAATTTAAGGATGGATCTGCAAAGTAAAATAAGCAGATATGTGTTAGCAAATAAAATAAAAGGAATGTGATACTGACAATTAAAGACTAGACACATTCATCTGTTCATCCTTCTTATGCATTCACAGATTAGAATAAACAGACCAGTTAAAGATTGACCTCATAAACGAGAGGAAAAAAAACAGAGCATATCTTTGGTCAATTCTTATTCCTGTTCCTATCAAAAGTAAAAGCATGCAACATTATTGGATCTTCTGGGCATAAATGGGTATGCTTTGAAAACCATAATCTCTTTCTCGAGTAAGTTGTTTCCACAATTTATTATAAACTCATGAGCTTGTACTTTCATGACTACGACAATTTAAAACATATTTTCTAAGATTAAGGTCAGTGTCAAAGCTCTTCACTTGTCCAGTATCCTCTCACACCAAAAGATTTGGAACAAAACAGTTCCCCAACCAATATTTGCAAAGCAACTCAATATTCTGATAACGTTACATTAGATCTTATTGTCAATTCAAGTTGGTTTTTGCTAAAATAAATTTCAATTTTATGAACAAACCATGTATGATTTCGTCAAAAGGTGTCCTATGTGTAGCTGCTTAATAGAAGTATTTTTTTCCATAAAATTTTGAACTTGCACTCTATAATCATTCTTTTAACCACCGTGAATATTAAATAAATACTTAAATCTCTGTATTCACCTTAAATTAATTAGCTTTTATACAATATATCTAATTCTCAAATTCATAACCATAAAGTTCTTGTATGCCTCGCCTCTAAGCTTCATTAAAATTTCCACTTTTTAGTGCATGTTAATATGTTAAAGTTCTTATAAATGGACAAGTAAAAGGGTTGCGTGGATCTTTCTGTTTATAACAGTCCTTGATACATCTATACTGGCTCGTTCCATAATTGTCTCTAACTGATTAAAGCCGTCTAACTAATGTTCACTCTACCTTCATAGATATTTTAACTTTGAATCAACAAACTTCTATTTTTTATATTCCACCACTTAATTCTTAAAAGCTATCTCTAAATTTCTAAAATCCCAAATTTTTTACTCCAATTCCAAAATATAACAAAATTCGATGGAATAGTTTATGTTATTCAGCTATAAAAGAGGGGGAAAGGAATTATTAAACATTCGCTCATACAAACTTTATACTCTTACTCCATAAAAAATACAAGGCAAGTAGTGTAAGAGGATTGATGATATCAAGAAAAAGTAACAAAGGTCATTAACATATAAACGGTGTAGAATACCTTTCAGAAGCGCTACTGCCAGGAACTCAAGCAGTAAAGACACGCTCAAAGAGAACAAGATAAACACCTGTAATGCATAGAGACAATATATATTAAAAATCTGAAACAAATCCATCCCGATGTTTAAAAGTTTCCAAATGATACCAATAATGCAGAAGAGAAATGTCATTTGTTCATGCACCACAAACAGATAATTTTATTTGGCTTTAGGAGTGGTATTACTAATAATCACTATTACTACTTATTCATAGAGCAAAAAGTACACAAATTAACAACTCGACTGATCATAAAAACTCCATCAGAAAGCCTGATGCTCTAAACTAAGTAGTCAACTATGTTATTCATGCAAAGATACAAGTATGAGCAAACCCATAATTAAAATAAAATGACATTGGACTCTGAAAAAGGAATGAGCTTCAACTTTGCATATAATGAGGAAAATAGATTGTACAGGTATTAGACATCTCAGACTATTAGTTTTAGTTTTAAATGTTGAACATATAACATTTTGATACACTAATGAAGTTTATTCAGTTAGCTAAAAGGTAAATCCAGGAGTTGTATCTGCATATGTGAAATTGAGCATCAAACCCTACAATTTACAATATTTCGATTCCTCTAAAATTAAAATATAAAAAACTATTGAATAAATAAAAAACCGACAACCCTTTTATTTAGATACATCATTGTGATATCTCCATTCTACCCAATACATTACCTGCTTATATTTTTGTTTGGAGAAATGAAATATTGAAATGTTATAAATTAATGATTAGCTGAAGGCTTTGAGCCTAGTGGAATGTTTTCCGCTCACATGTATTTATTTATTAGGGCTTTTTGAAACACGTGAAATTAGAATATCGTCACCTGTTTCCAAATAGTCAGAAGGATGATTATTCATCATACACTCGAACATAGTAAATAGAATAATAGATAGATACTTACAGAGTACTTGTTGGAACTTATCTGCCTCTCAAACACCCGAAAGTAGTACAATAGATATGCTCCAAACATCAACTCCGGCGTGGATGAGAAGGCAAAAAACGATACAACTAGCTTCCAAAGTTTAAGCTTCTTGAAAATATCCTGTCATTGTTGAAAAACTGCCATCATAACTGATATGCCATGTAATGCCAAGGACTAAGCGATATTGATATTCACTAGAAAAAGCAATATTTATTATTAAGAAACATTCTGGCACTCTTTTTATTTTGCAAAATTCTAAATTCCTTTGCCTTCTACACATTGAAGGAAAACTTCTCTCTCTAAACTTGAGTTTTTATGGAATCATAAAAATACTCTCAGCATACTGATCTGATTGGAGAACTCCATTCAAGATTAGAAAGAACGAAATGAATGTATCTATATGGATTTCACTATTTACTGTTATGGTTTAAAACATGAGACATAATAATAAGGAATAAGGATTGAATTCCACAATACTTTCCCTTCACTTTTCTGGAAAGCAATTGTCGATGACAACTATAATGGGGAGGAGGGGGGTCTAGAACCCAAGCAAAGATAAGTGCAAGAGATCCACCCACAAAAGCTCATATTGCATAATTCTACATAAATAAAAAGTTGATATATAATTTTTTACTTCTCCATATTTATATATATAAATTAACCTTCTACTTCCTTGCATTACATCACGTGACTTAATTATAAATACAGTAACTTATATGTCCAATAGAATGACTTCCTCCGATACACATTGTACGAATACTAAAAAAACCTCAAAACCAGTTTTAAAATAAATAAAAGATAATTATATTTATGTCAAATGGCCTAAAACCACCTTTGAAATTTTTAGAGGTTATAAGCTGAAATTGAGTCTGCTTAGAATTCTGGAGACATTTCCTATGATTGCGTATCAGTATTAGGTTGGATGAAAACTGCAGATCTGTAGTATTTCTGAAATCTCATCTTTGGCCTTTGGGTATGTGGACTGAGAGAATTTCTGACTTTAAAATAGTGATTTGTTGGCTATTATTCCTCTTTCCATACTATAGTTTAGGCCTGCTTCATTCAGAGCACTTCTTATATGCCCCTTGTGTTTTTTTTCCTAATTAACAATGCACTCCCTCTGTGTTTTTTAAACTATAAGAATAATGTTGTGTGGGTGTGGGTATGTGAGAGTGAGGGATACCTTTAATTTAAGGGCTAAAGTTATACTCTCCTCAAGTACATGCTGTATTATAAAACCGGAGTCATGAATCAATAATATTCTTCAGTTGCTGATCGTTTGGGCTGGACGTAGTAAATGAGAATTCTTACATTTGTTGCAACTTTGAAGCTGCTAAATTACATTTCTTCAAAAATAAAATTGGTCTGATTCTTTGTTGAAACAAAAATATTGAAACATTGGAACACCATAAGTGGTGTTTCTCTTGAGCTATTTCCATCCCACTTTATTTGCAACAATTTCCTTTTTCTAATTTCATTAAACATCTTCCATTAAGGAAGTTGTTATCTTCTCGTTTGGCCAAATTACCTTTAGGCCCTAAACACTTTTTCTGTACCTCGCCACTCTTTATCACCTAAATGCAAAGTCGTATACTAACAAGTCATTTCAGAATCATTAAATTTAAATTTTTTAACTCACACTACAATCCAAACCACTCATTTAAAGTGAAATTTATCATATTATAGCCAGCATTTCTACTCGATGTGTGCAAGACTATCGCTATGAATAAAGTGGGTAAACAGTACATGGGAAGCACGTGTAAATGACAGAGAGGATTTCTTTGCTCATTTTGTTTTGAAATGTAAGTGATAAAGGATGTAAAGTCAGTGGATACAAACGACTAACGAGCATAATAACGAAGACAGGGAGAATAAATCACAGGGCACTGCCTTATGTACTAAAAAACCTAGAAATTACACATAATCGTAATCATGACATCCAACTTATTACTCGTAACAGACTAGAAAATTTAACAGAGTAAACAAGGCCTAAAGATACAAAAAACCATAATCGAATGTAATTATAATTACAAGTAAAAGTAAATGAGATTAGTTAGGAAGAGAGTGCCTGATATGAGATGCCGAGGTTGTTAGAACGACCTTGGATCCCGAATACAATTGTGAAGATCACACAGCTTATTACAAATGCTCTTGTGATCGGAGCATTATCTGCAAGTAAACGTATACATACAAATCAGATATATACATATCAGTTTAACAAATTGGCAGATAGAGATAGATAGATAGATACATACTGAAACCAGATGGGCCGCCGTTCATCTTCAAAGTGAACCAACGACCTTCTCACTTCTCTCTCTATATATATTATATATTTTTTATATGCGTATATGATATATCGGCTATTGTTGAACTCTGTTCGTCTCCAAGTCTCTCTCTCAATTTTATACCTTCTTTTTTGTCAAGTTAAAAACAACCTATTCAACAATATTTGCAGATTGATTATCTGACTAATTAATATAAAAAAGAAATATATAAATTGACCATCACTTTGAGCCGATCATACCCATTTTAGCCTAGGATTGGATTTAACTAAATTCATATCTAGATTCATTTATTTATAATGGATGTCAAATTTTTTATATGACAATCCATATCCAATTCATTAAGTTTTCAGATTATTGGATTAGAATATCCGACATTTTTAATTTTTTAAAAAAAATATTGTAATTATTATAATATAAAATCATCCTTAAATACTCATTAAAAACAATATACATTCATTACTAAAATACTTTCAATATAAAAAAATTGATGAATATCACTTCCTAGTTTTAGTATGAAATTAAAAAGGAAAAACCACATATCAAATATAAATGAATATCACGTATTAAGTTCTTGTGTAAAATTAATAGGGAAAAAATTAGTATCAAATGTAAACGAATATGACTAAATAATATTAACATGAAATTAAAATCCAAAAAAACTTTATTTGTATTTCAAAATTCATAATGTATATATACACGTCTGTATCATATCGGATTTTTATCGATTCGGAATATATAAAATCCATATTTACTTTTCTTATTGATCGAATTCTTATCTGGTCGAATTTTTTTTGATTAAGATCCATATCCCCCTATTAAGTATAGTTATGTACTCTATTTATAGAATTATTATGTAATATACATTTATATGAAATTATTTTCACCGACTGATATAGTAGTAGTGATAAAAATTCATTTTCAATAGTAAATTAATATGAAATTATTTTCGTGATTATGTTAACAACAGTGTAAATATGATATAAACTTTTCTAAAAAGAATAAAGGGAAAGAAGAGAAAATGAAAAATATACAAAGATAAACATTATTATATGTAAGATTAAATTTTTTTACTAACTTTATAAAAGTATAACTATAATAAATGTTGAAGATACATTACATTTCAACAAAATTCTTCGTATTATAGCTAGCCTTTTCGTATTGAAAAATATACCGGGGGTGTTTGGCTTAGCTTATAAGTAATAAGTTATTTTTTTAAAAAGTATTTTCATATTTTTTTTTTGAAAATTAATATTTATTTTAAAAATTTAAGACTAAATCTTATTTCCAAATTTGAAAATAAGTTACTTATTTTCAGAAAAAGTACATATATATCAACTTTTTCAGCTTATAAGCTGCTTATAAGCCGAGCCAAACGGGGCCACTATATGTTGAAAGATATGTACGGTAGTATTTAAATTTTGGTTTTTCTATGACATAGAATAAAAGATGAGTTGTAAATTTTAATTGGTTTCTATTTATTAATAATAATGAACACGAAAAACTCCACAAATAAAAAAAGTCACCTTATAAAAGTGTCATTAAATTAAGTGAGCCCCTTTAAATTTTAAGAAAATAATAATTTAGTAACTTTATTGTATTCATTTATTTGCCTGGTTAAAATTTTGAGTTTTGAGTATCCATATCATCTATACCCAGTTTACCCACAGCAGGCATAAATCGAATAATGTATTGCAGTATTAGGATTTAGGCTATTAAGCAATTCAGTTTCGAACACATATCAATTGAATTCTATATTACTCTATATTTAGTAGTATTATGTTTTACAGTAGTTTTTAGGCGTTACTTATTTTTATCTATACGGGCTTCATTAAGATTTTGATGGCTTACTGAGGTCCAGGTGACCAGGTGTACACATGATGGGCTGGTGTCCACTCTCAAATTGTACTGTACAGATTATATCTTTTATATTCTGCGGTATAAACCTGGAGGACATACTTGGGCCCTGCTTTTTTTGGCAGCACACACTACAAAGAGAAGCATTTTTCCTGAAAGAAGAAACTAACATTGCCTATAATGCGTAGAAATCATCAACTGTGTACTAAATTAGAACCAATTTAACAAGTATACTATGTGTAATTACGTATACTATGTGCCTCATAATAAGTCATAACTCGATATATTTTTCTCAAACAAGTGGACTTATGTCTGCTGCTTCATACATTCCAGGGGCTGTGCATTCTCCAGGAGAAAAACTGACGCCAACTTATCATTTTGTCCTACAGTCTACTGCTTACTTTCTTAAGCGGTTTATGCTTTCAACTCTAACCTTTGTACATTTGAAAATTGGGGGAAATGATTTACATAAAAGTCATGAACTTCGTACTTGCTACAAGCTTTGTGCATGCTATTCCACGACTTCTTTTGGCCAGATCCGCTTCCACATTGATATCTCATCTTTATTATAGATCTTTCTAATACCTCCGTAAAAACCATATGTTTCATCACCTATTTCTCTGTGTTGCTTCCTATCTATAATTGTCTCTCTCCATCGGGAGCCTGGTGTATACTGCTTGAACTCTAGTACCACTGTGTCTGCCATTCGACATATTACGTGTGTTCAAATATGTCAGTTGTAGGATTAACAAAGTCAAAGACCTTATAAAACAAAGAGCAACAAATATTCAGGGCTAGCCCTGTGGCAAAAGCTTGTCAAAATGAGTTTTCAAGTAAAATAACAGTGTGCCTAGTCTTTGGCATACATGTGCCTTGAGCACAAAACCAGATTTCAAGGAAACGAGCAAATGGAATTCAGCCAAAATACAAGACTGAAAATCAAGAATGTTGTAATATAACTTTTAGATAATGTCTCAAATTGTTTTCCTATTTAGACTGCTTTCAGAACACAAGGATAACTCAAGTAGTTGGATATAGTCATATAGATGAAGTGTATCTGCTTACCAGAACAATGGCACTGGCAATGAAGTTCACATCCATCGCATGATCTCAAGTGGCCAACAACTCCATACCACCAGCCTGCAATGCATTTACAGACATGTTTATTATTCTATTCTTTCCGAGAAAACTGGTTCAGTAATCCTTTAAAATGCACTATACTGTAGTAGTTTCTAATTTTTACCATAAGGGAAATCTTTGTTTCTTCTCCACTGGATCTCAACGTGATCCCCCGGTTGTAACTTGTCTAAACAATCTGAGAGATGAAGATCATGTGCAGGAGTTTTAACAGTTGATGCTCTTATCCTATCCCAATCTATATCATGTTCCATTGTTGCTCTACCTTGAGCTGAGAACCTGCAACACAAAATTTATTTTAAAGATCAACATATAGCCCCTAAAACAAATATCAATCTTCTGAATTGTTTTGTTTTAATATGATGAATACTATCAAAACAGTCTCTTTTTTTCCAACAAAAATAAATAATCATAACTATCAACAATGAACAAATTTTTTTATGTGAATTTATCTTCTGAGCTTTATATAACACAACTAAAATGGCTTTAACAAAATACAAATTTGCATACCTTGCCCTGAAGTTGTCCGACTGATAATCATAGCTAAGCTCTGCATCATAACATGACAGCATAAACCCAACATTCCCATTCTGCACTCAAAAAAATAAAACAACTCCACTGTTTATTCATCATCCTAACATAAAAAATAATAAGAAAAAAAACTAGAACTCCATAACAAAGATCTATATGAAAATTACCTCTCGGTTAATAACTTGACCTGGAAACCAGTACTTGCCGCTCTCAAGAGATAGATACAATGACATTATAGACTCCAATGGTAAAGCAGTTCTCAACTTCCCCCTCCTATCCATCTTATACTTATAAAACGAAAAAAACCGAAAAATTCCATTTTGATCTGAGCAATCTAAGAGAGCTTGTTTCATTTTCAATGCAACATTACATTTCCATTCTCTATATGCAATATCACCTATAACTCTACTCCATTTGTGTTTCAAGTGCCTCTCCCAAAAATAATCATCCACACACACATTCCTTAAAGAAGTGCATACACATGACATACAACTCAACTCTGCTGGTGAGAGCTTTTCAAGAATGCAGTCCAATGCCAAATCAGGTAAATCTAGTAGAGATGTTTCTCTCTTAATCTCTGCATTTTTTACTCTAGAACTAAAGGTAGGAACTTTGAAGAATGGAACATGAATTCTTCTTCTTTTGAACCAAGAAATGAAAAATAAAGATAGTGCTTCTAAGATCCATGGTAATAAAACTGTTCTTAACTCATTCTTCATTTCCATGAATGAGTTGAGAAACGAGATATGTGAGAACATGATTTAAGAAAAGCAAAATATAAGCAAGAAAAACATTAAATTTGAATCCAAAATCTGATTAAGGTGGCAATGGTGATTAAAGCAATATATAGAGTGGAGGAAAATAATGACTTTGTGATGAAGACAAAGAAAGAATTATGGACTGATTGAGAGAAGGTTGAAAGTTAGTAGTAGTATAAAATTGCAGTGGAATTAGGCGGAGTTGACGAGCATTAATAAGAGGGACTTGAAATATATAGACATTGCATGTGACAAAGCTTTCACTTTTGAAAAATACAACATCAATCCTTGGTGAAAACAAAGCATTTATCTTGGAATCTAGAGACTATTAAAGAGATTATATAATGGAATTAAGGTAAACAAATTTGCCCTGAGAATAATTTAAAAATCATAACCAATTAGGTGAATGTAGATAACTTAAACAAAAGAAGAAATGAATGGGCCTGAGCGAGTGAGCGGTGATGAGCCCCCACCTAAAATAAGTTCTTTTATTTAATGGATGGGCAAAAATCACATTTATATGATAGAGTAAAAAAAGGAACATTACTGCTTACCATTAAATTCAGATAACCAAGAAACATAAAGAGTAAAAAAAACAAAATATTAAGAGAATGATCAAAGGTTGAAGATGGTTGAGGTAGAACTTTGAAATTTAAATTTGTCAGATTGTTTCTAGCTAAGAATATCTTGTGCATTTGTGTTTATTGTTGCGGATACCTCATGTCTGTAAATAATAATAACAAGTCGGTAAATTTAGTGCAAACATGAATGCGTGAGTAAAAGGAAAATAAAATAATCGGTTAATATAGGTACAGTACATACTCATTCAAGAAGAAACATTAAATCTAGGTGGGAATTTGATCAAGTAAAAAGAAGATAGGTAGACAGTGGCCACATATTTGCCCAACTGCCAACAAACTTTAGTAACATATATTACAATGAAAATTTAAGTCATGAAAAGTCCCACCGCCTCAACTAGGTTTGTGTGTGTGTGTGTGTGTGTTACAGACCATCCCAATGTGCCCTGGTCTTTCACTCTTAGGAGTCTACGTATATGCTACATGACCCAATTGTTTTTAGAGTCTTTCCTGTGAAGTTTTTTACATAAAAATATGAAAGTGATAGACTTTCTTTTCGATAGTCCTTGTGTGATCAATTAAAAAAGCTCATCACCCAGTTTATATTGAGAGAAACAAAAATCGAATTCAATCCTTATTTAACAATTTTTGGACAGATTTCTTCCGTTTCATCGATTTTATCCGTTTATTAAAAAGATAAACTTAAATTGTGCATACAAAAGTAAGATAAATTCCATAAAACTAATCTTCTCGAAAGAAAATATCCTCCGCAAATGACTTGGACTGATTCAAATGCAATACTTTAGAGTAGGCAACCAAAGCGAAACATTCCCCTACACAAAACGATAGAATTAAGCATATATTAAAAATTAAATCGGGGAAAGGAAAGAAAGCAAAGTTTTGTTTGAAGGAATTGGTTAACATCCCATGTACACGAAAGTTTCTTGTACCAGTATGTATTGTAATTAGCTTAACTACCATGTCTCTATACTAGTATTGTAGTTAAATTCTAAACATTGATCCAGTGGCAATTGAAAACGACCAGCAACTAATTATTCTCCTTTTTATTACATGGCATATTATATTAGGTGCTCTCTTCTTGTTAACATGTCTAGTCTTCATCATCCTTGAAGTTCTAAGTAGAAAATTATAACAGGAAGAGTGGTGCAACAAATACCAACTCCGCAATCAATCCGCGGTTGTGAAGCACAAACCTACATACGTAATAATAAATGGTTAAAGAGCGAAAACACTCTGTGTTTTTTTTATGTAAGAGTAAATAAACTCTTATATTTTAATATGATTTAAATAAACCATTTATCTATAAAATGTAGGTTAAGTTAGCCTTTATGATTAAATTTGATTAATTATGATTAAATATACTTTTGAAATTTTAAAAAAAATGATATTTTATTATAAAATTTATTTTAAAGTATTATACAATCAAAATAAATTATGTTATATCATCAATACGATGGCAAAAATAATTCTATAATTTAAGTGAAGCATCAAATAAATTGTTATGGGTTTATATGCTCAAATAAAATTTTAATTATTAGTATTATAATTATTACAGAAATTCTATATTAATATATGTTTTATGTAATTGAATTTTTTTGGTAAAAATTTAGCCAAACATATTTTGATACCAAATTTTATTTGATAAAGTATTATTATAATTAATTTTATGCGATTGCAATTTGATTCCAATTTGCAATTGATTTCCCTGATTAATTTTATTCCAAATTTATTAATAAATAAAATGTTAACACATATTTGAATTTTGAAATAATTATATAATAAAATAAAATTAATTTAATTATAATTTTAAATCAAATAAATAGTTAATATTATTTTTGCCAAATTCAAATCAATATTTGACCCTAGTTATTGAATTATTTTTACCCTCAAACTCATTTTATAATATAACCTATTTGGTCTTATAATATTTTAAAATAAAATATATAAATATATATCATTTTTTTTCAAATTTTAAACATATATTTAACCATAATTAATCAAATATAAACATAAGGGTTATTTTGAACCCATATTTAAAAAATGAAAGACTTATTTGAATTATATTAAAAGACAGACACTTGTTTGCTCCTTCATCTAAAATACAGAAATGCTAACCCAATAAGTAATTTTATATTGAAAAAATTATTGAAAAATAATATATATTTTGTGCAGTTGCATGTTATATCATGTTATATCCGCCAAGAATCAAGAAGTATGTATACAATGAGAAATCAGAAATCTAAAATTCAGCATTTTATCACCCTTTTTCTAGGATGTTGGTCATATATGTCATATTAATGAGAATAAATGTCCAAAATAACACACACATCGAATAAATGACCCCAAATGTCACTTTAAAATTCTAATTTTATTCAAAACGCTATAGAATGCAAAACGTAAGATGAAATAAAGTTTTAAGGCAAAACGTTACTTTAAATTAGGTTTTATAGAAAAAAAAATTATAAAATTATAAAATGAAAAACAATATTTAACTTTTAATTTAAGATTAATATTTCTAAAACAATCAATTCAATACTTAACTTTTAATTTAAACTTAATATTTTTAAAACCCAATTAGGGAATTGATGAATCCTAAAATATTAAAAACACTACATTAAATATTGGTTAAAGAAGGAAGACATAAAAAAATATGGTGATGATAAAAATAAAAAAGAAAAACATAATACTAAGTGACGTTTTGTATTCAAAAATCAAAAGAATAAAAACGTTATACTATGTTAGGTTTTGAAGTGATATTTAAGGTCATTTTTATAAGTTATTTCATTTTGGACATTTTGTCCCCAGTCCCATATGGTGTCATTATTCCTTTTTTTTTTACTCTAATAGCCCGTTTCTCAATAACTTCCCTTTTGTTTCTTCTTCACTCTTCCTTCCCATCTTTTAAATCTGATAGATCTTTTGATTGTAATGTCTTTTTTATTAAAGCTCTTTTTAATTCAGGATTCCTAACGTGTTTGACTATTATATAATATATAATTACATGTAAAGGCTTTTTAAATTGATTTAATATTTTATATATATAAAAACATTGAATCGATTATTTACTTTTTTTATTAATGGTATTCGATATTCACATTTGATAATTGGTCATATATTAATATTTATTATACTTATTCTATACATGTGTACATTCCATGACGTGTTGTTAATTACTTGAAAATAAATTTATTACAGATAAATGTCATTGAGTCCAAACTGATACATGTGGTGTAATTGGATTTGATACACTGTATGAGAAGTCAATTCTTTTTAGGCTAAAAGTTATATGAAATATTAATTAGAGAAATTCTGTATTATATTTTGCTCAAGTATCTAATACATGACATATAAGTCTTTAATTTGTACTCTATTTAAAAGTAATTCAACCCTCTTTTTAAACCAAAACTAGGAGTTTTTATTTGGTGATTATTAAATTATCAGTGATAACATATATATATAAATAAATTGTTAGATTGAGTTGAATGCTGAACAGATTTATTTTATAACAATCCATGTTTGTGTTATAAATTCATGTGCAAGCACATATGTTATCTTGGCCGCGAGCATGATTAGTGAGTCATTAATATATTTAATAGATTAAATTGTACATATATTTTCATGACTATTACGTGTGACTAACCCATGTATACATCTAGTTTGATAGAACTAGAATTACATTATAATATATTTATGCTTGAGTGACTAGTTGAAAAATAAGAAATAGATGAGATTTGATCCATAAGTAAATATTGTATGACAATTGAAAAAGTATAGACGAGATCCGATCCATAGACATTGGATTAATGGATTGCAATTGAAAAGGATATGTATCATTGATTCATTGGATTCACTGGATTCACATAGGCAAGTAAATGCAGCATTATTTTGTTGGTGAAATTTAATACTCATCCGGTCCTAACATGCATCTCTAAATCTAAATAAAAAAAAATTATTCAATATTTTTTAATAATCTTTTTTTTAATGAAAGGATTTCAAAAATACTTTTATTCTAATTTTTTTTTGAATTAAAGGATTTTAAAAATATTTTTATTCGGAAAAAGGATTATTAAAATATATTAAGTAAAACTCTTTTCATTAAAACTTAGACTTGCGTACAGCACACTATAAAATGGATTAGAGAGAGTAAACGGTTTTTTTAGTGTGACTATCGATCACTTTTTAATGAGTTGTCGAAGTTTGATTGGCTCCCTTCCCATTAATAATAATGCCTCCATATATACATAAAAATTATCACCAATCAAAATTTGATAAATGATTAAAAAATAGTTGTTAGTATCTGTCGACACACACTACAAAAACCATTTAATAGAATAGGTTCCTGTCATCACCCAACCATAGTAGACCCTCACATGCCTTCCTGTCACTTGTGAAATATGTAATATGTTCCATCTCTCATTTCCTGGAATTAATTTGGCATCGAGAGGATCAAAAAAAAAATTGGAATGTTGAAATGTATAAATACTTTACCCACCCAAAACGTAAATATCTGTGGTATGAACGGGACATATTCGTATTATTTACACAATTGTACATTCATGGTAACCAAGTCTAATCAGGAATGAGAAATATCTTCCACTGTTCCAGGCAAATTGCATAGCCATCTCTTTGAGAATTTGACGCAGTTCTGGAGTATATCGCATCTCTAAAACCAAGTGGAACGAATTGATGATGCTTCTTCTCTACTTTGATTATGATTGATGCATGCTATCGTGGTCAACAGGTTCGTGTTCCGAGTCTGAGCCGCCCTTCTCCCGTTACAATTGGCCCATATGTACCGAGGCACCATTCAGGATTCAAAGTGCGTTTACAGGCAGGAACATGGACATCACATTAAATCGACAAACGAAAAGTGAAAATTATCATTTTCTTCTTGTAATTTATGCAGAATGTAATGTATTAATATATGTAAACTAAGGATACAAAAATATTCACATCGTGAAGTAAGAGATGTGTGAATAAAGGATACAAAGATATTAACATCGTGAAAAACAGTTAAAAAAACAGATTTTCTCGACTATAAATATAATCTTTTGTTGCTAGCTGATTATGACAGCTTACTAATAAGGTATGTGCATAATTATATTCGCGAGACATTAAAAATACGCATTTTAAAAATAAACATCTGAAAACTCATCAACTAAAAAGTATATTACTATCATATCAAGATCATATATCACGTGGATACACAATAATTGCAATACTAATAATCATGAAGAATAGTCTAATAAACATAACAACTAATGCCTCGGGAGTCGGGAAGAAAAACATCCCAATCCCATGCTCTATTAGATGGGAAGTGGGATGACTTCCCAAGCTAGATCAATAGTTAGCTAAGCAGACGTAATCAAGCACAGGGGTGTGTCACCTTCTTCGAAGGTAAAGATCGGGTAGACAGCAATACCAAGTCTCTGGATACACAATCCACCATATCCCCTTTAGCATCATAATAATAACCAGGAACATATCCCAACTCGAGGAGGATCTGTATAAGATTTTCTCACTACTGCTTTCCCCCAGAAAAAACGGTCCATGATCTGTCCGATTGATAAACATAGTTATCGATCTCATCCTCAGGTTGAAAAATGAGAGTGTTGTTCTGTCTGGTAGCTCCAATGGGGCTTGGAATGAGTGGTTCTTATCCATCCACACTGCTGAAAATCTACTGACGACCTCCTCAAGAGTTAACCTGTTTATTTGCTTTGAAACCAAAACAAATAAAATATTAGGACAAAAAAGGAAACAAACCGTTAAATAAGTTACAAGATTAGGTTCTTAATATTATTAAGTTATGCCGAAATTAGGTTCTTCCTATTGTCATCTCTATGTTGCCTCACTATTGTTGCTTTAACCATTTATTTATGAGCTCAAATTAAGCAATTCTTTTCCTCAAGTATTAAGTATTATAGACAATTAGGACTATAATCTATCAAAATTTAGGAATGTAATAAGTGATAAACAATCCAAAAACTGTATTCAAAGTTGGACTTATTTTCTGTTTCATTATATCTTTAGTTAGCCTTGATAAATCAGCTTTATTTCAAAATTTCCAAGTGAGTTACTTACCATAACCTACAACACCTCAAACTAAGATGAGGACATATATTTTTCTTTTATGAGATGTTCAAAACAAAACCAAAGACGTATGCATACAAAGGATACAGGGGCAAATCTATAACTTGAGTAATTTAGTTATATTACATTTTCTTTACAACTAAGAAATAGGTCTCTCTTTCATTATATATACAAACATACACACATATTTGTTATATATATAATATAGAAAAGGGTTAATGATTACTTGAAACTTCAAAATTTGTTATATACTTTTAAGAATTAATTGTATTCAATTATTTACTGTATTTTAAATAATAATTAATGACATACTACTTTTGTTGTTTTTTTATAAAGGAAAAAAAATGTCAATGAACCGATTACATCCAAGTTGAACTCAACAACTCTTTTATCAAATTCTACTTATAGTCAACAACAGCCAAAGGAGTACAGCTAATGAAGCACCCGGTAAAGGTAAGTTTGGCAATATTTTTCTAAATAATATATTATTATTGTAATTAAAAATTCACATATATTTTTTAGTTTTAAATAAAAAAAGAAGAAAAATTACGAAGTTGGTAATAAGATTTATAAAAAGAATTATAAAACCGGTTGAAGAGGATTTATGTTTCCTAGTTCATCACATAAACTGTATCAGAACTCAGTCCATCCCAACATCAGGTAAAAGTAAGTAGTTTTTTTAAATTAGGGAATGAGGCGAACATAAACCCCCTACAAAAAATAACAATGTAGGCACCAAACCTTAGGTTAGCTTTGGCAAGAACCCCTCCCAAGTGCAATGGGAGGTCACTGTCCTAGGACATAGGCTTCTAGATCACCCATTGACATCATCCAGGTAATTATTTAAGTGGTACGCCTGAAGTCCATATATAGGCACCAAAAAGTTACTAAATGCATTACATTGATTATGATATTCAAAGTTGGTGTTTGACCTTATCCACAGAAATCATGCAGTTGATAACTTACGAAAGAGCTCAAAATTTGCTTATAATAAGCTTGCACAATAGGCCTTACAAATCAAGTACAAAAGATATTCAATGATAAAATGGGTTTATACATGTAACAGTTATATCTAGACAACAGAAGAAAGTTATAGGAATTGTACATGCTATTAATAAGAATATAATTATGCACATACCTTATCAGTAAGCAATCATATTCAACTAGCGACAAGACTAATTCAGATAACTTAACTATAAAGTAGGCACAGTCAAGTCTTATGAATGGAGCAACAAATTCCCGGTTACCAGCATCTGAAGACACAGTAAAGATTATCAGTGATTAATGTCAAGGAAACATCAGATGTATCATTAAAAAAAATAGATAAACAGGCATTTTAATTTACTAGGAACAACCAATATAATCTCTCCGATGAAGGTTTAGTAGTCCTACAAGAAAATCCATCAACCATGCTGTACATTGATTTCTGAGCTAGACTCTGGAATAGACTTGTATTCTGCCTCCCAAGAAGGTGTGAAATCGACAAATTTTGAATACAACAGAAACAATTTTTAAGTATATCGTGTCTTAAAACATTCCCAATACACGTATAGTAAGATTCACGGATAATACTAAACAGTGAGCAAGGAGAAAAATATTTAACTTATAAAAAAGAAAACACTATTTATATAAACAATAGATGTACATCCCTAGCCCTAGAGGCAGCTACTGTGGCAAAACACTAGAAATAAATTCAAGGACAAGCAAACTCAAGCATAATAGTTTTAAGAAACATACTAGCTCCAGAACGAGTAATCAACTGCTCTGATGATTGCTACATATATGACAAAAGACTAGTTCGACGCTATATTGTCATTGTTTAATGGCAAAATAAAACCAAATCACAAGAACATGAGCAAAATGATTCAGAACTTCAGAGATATGGCACATCAGTTATATCCATTAAATCTTCATTATTATATTGGACTACAGATATAAGTACCTGTATATATATATATATATATACACTTCTTCAGAAAACATTATTTTGATTCTACACTGTTAAACTGAAACTCGGGAGCTGTTTAGAATGTTATTTGGAATAAAGGGTATAGAAAATGGAGATAAATGGGAATAAGAATGGTATCCAAGTTACTCATCCAAGCGCTAGCACATAGGATTAAGGTTCCAATTTCTATTAACCACGTTCATCGAGCATGAAACAAACGTCCCCTCAGAATTGGTGAAATAAAGGTAACAATCATAAAACTTGATATGAATGATTTTTATCCAAAACCTTATTTTAGATTTCAAATTTAAAAAGTTTGATCTTTTTTCTTTCTTCCGTTTTTATTTTATCTTAGTAATTTATTCTTAGAAAGATAAAGATATATTACATATTTTTTTTATGAGTATGTATCTCTCTCTACCTACATATAAACTTCTTTAAAATGTTGTATCTTGGTTATTAGAAAGGACAGACATACACAGGACTTGGTAACGACATACAGTGTAGCCATCACCACACCCAATTTTCATCTAAACCCTTATATCAGATCAAAAAAGATTGATCTTTTATCTTTCTTTCTCTGCATTATCTTAGTAATTATATGAATTTAGAAAGATATATCATATATATATATATATATATATATATATATATATATATATATATTCATATGTATTTACGGTTATGAATCAGGCCTCTCTCTCACAAAACAAATATAAACACCCGTAACTATAACATACACATACAATGATTTTAATCTTAAACTTTATTTTAGATTACAAAAATTGGTCTGTTTTTGTCCTCTCTCTTCATATTATCCAAGTAATTATCTAGATAAGAAATATATAGATGTATTACATACTTCTCTACAATATATATTTCTGTTCAGGGACAATTTCACCCATCAAGAATACCACCCAAACCTAATAAAGTCAAAAGCTTTAAATAGTAACGCGTCAGCATTTTATAGTAGTGTTTAACATTAATTGTGGGGCAAGTGCTCAGTTGTATACATAAAACACTGAACATATAAACATAGTACATACACAATGGAGAAATTAGTTGGGGGGAAATACCACATAGGCACATAATACTGATTTCAAACCAAAAGCCCAAAATCAAGAAGCAGAGGAAGAACAACACAGAAAACTCCCCAAATTGAGAAAAGAATAAATGCTTAAGATGAAATAATCCACACACATTTCACTACAATGATTTCGATCTGAAACCTTATGTCATAATAAGAAGGTTTGATCTTTTATCTCTCTTACTTCAAATTACCATAGTAATTATATGGATAGAAAGATTTAGATATATTGCAAATTTGTTTACAATTACCCCCGCCCTCCCTCCCTCTGTATATATAATTCTTTAAAATCTGCTATTTTAACTAATACTCAGAACTAGGGAAATAGAAGTAACAATGATAAGGCTTTAAATGGAATGATCTTGACCTGAAACCCAAGTTCAGCTTCAAATGTTGAGACTTCATGTCATTTTCACTTCATATTATCTTGGTAACTATATGGTACCATCTCTCTATGATATAGGTATGGAACTAGAAGAAAACCTAAGATTATAAGAATCTATTCACCCATAATACAGAACAGAAACAATTTCAAGTAAAATAAGTCTAAACCAAGAAACAATTTTAAGTCCAGGAAGAGATCAAGAAACAGAGAAAGAACATGACAGTCAAAAAAGAAAGTTTATCTCAAACTGGGACAAGGAGAAACACAAACTTAAGGAAATTGACACTGAGACACTTAAGGAAGGCTTTTTCTTCTCCTATTGTGGAGCTACTCAAAAGCAAGCAAAACCAAAGACAAACAGTACAATAGAAAAATATACTGTAAATTTTAATCATAAATCGGAATCCAGCAAAAAATAAAGAACTAAGAGAAAGACAAAGAAAGAAACGAATTTCAAATCCAAAAAAGGAATCAAGAAACAGATGAAGAACAACATAACCAAAATAAAGACTTGCAAAAAGCAAACTCAGAGCAAATACTTACGAGATGTCCAACTCCATTTTTTGTATATCTGTGAGGGCTCGTTGAGATTAAAATATATCTTCTTGCTTCCAACTCCATTTTTTTGTATCTGTGATGGCTCGTTGAGATCAAAATATATCTTCTTTTCTACTTTCAACTCCATTTTTTGTATATACGGTGGTTTACTGAGATCAAAATATATCTTCTTCTTTATTTTCATCTCCATTTTTTGTATATGCGGTGGCTCGTTGAAATCAAAATATATCTCATTTTTTATTTTTATCTCCATTTTTTATATCACAAAATGTATATTTTAATATGAATATGTTAGGTTTATATAGACGGGTATGATTACATTTTGCTACGAGTCAAACATAAATTTCAAGTCATTTATTCATTCATTGAAAATATAATAATTTAAATACAAAGTAGATTATATAAACAGAGGTAAAATAGTAATGAACAAAGCAAAATCAATTTTTCTTCACATGTGTAGAAGTCAAATCAGCCCGATAAATCGGGAATACACTGTGAAATTGCTTTGTGCAGGTCAGTAAGATTACATTGTTAGCCCTCCTAGGTTTTTGTCTACCGAGTAAATAGGAGTAAATCACACTTAATTTTCTTTAATTTTCTGTACATCAATTAATGTAATGTACTCAATTATTGTTGCTTGCTATTCACTTTTTAATTTTTGAATAATATATAATATTATAAAATTATTCATTTTATTATTGAATAATTATTATTTTAATATTTTGTATGTATTTTAAAAAAGGTTTGATGCACAATTAAAATCATTATTTTTATATTTTTTAAATTAAAAAATGAATTAAATGTTTCATAAAAAATAAATATTAATTATGCGAGTAAAATCCTTCAAAATATATGAAAAAGTACAGGTCAATTATTTAAAAATTAATCACATTTTTATTTCACATATTTTACATCGTATTTTGTGCATAAAGAGTTTAAATTCAAATACTATATTAAATATATTTTACTTATTTTACCATACTAAATTTTGTCATTTCATGGGTGTAATATAAAATTAAATATTACAATTTCATTGAAAAATTATTTTACTAATATGATACTCTCTCTGTCTAACCAATTCTTTACACTTTTCTTTTTTGAATGTCTCACCCAATTCTTTACATTTCAAAATTTTCTAAAAATAGTAAATTTTTATATTATAAAATTTACTATCACCCATTACTTTCCTCCACTTTTTTAAATCTATCAATTAAATATCAATTGAACCCACCACTTTACTCATTTTTTCTTTCCTTTCATCCACTTTTCCTTCTCTTTGATAGTACTTTATATAATTTTCTTAACCTCCGTGCTCAATCCAAATATAAACAATTGAGTGGGACGAAATATAACTGCTACACCAAAACTATGCGCAAAGAAGCAACCAGATTGCCCTAGTGGATAAATCAGGGTACTATTTTGTATAGCCGTAACGTGTGAATCAACAAAAAAAACATTTAATAGAGTTTGACCCATTTAATACATGTAAGGGTTTAAATGTAATATACTAGTGTCCTAGTATGTAGTATATAATAAAAATGAAGTGTATTTGGCAACTCCCAGATTTTCTTATATTAACTTTTTACTTGATATTTTATTGTATAAATATTTTGAACAACTAAAAATGCCCCCTTTCACTGGGCCTGGGCAGTGGGCTTGGCAGGAGTTGCAAAAGATGCGGAAACATTAATAACCGAAGAGGCAAAGAAATATTAGGGGTTTTAGCTGGGGTTTTAAAGACTCCCCTTCATTTTACACGCACTACTGCTCCACTCCCTCTCTAAAACCCTATTTCAAGCTTCTTCTTCTTTTTGTTTTTATCAACTCCACCAAAAGCAAACATGTGGGCTCTTCGTCGAGCTTCCAATCCACTCAGGTATCTACTATCACTTGTCACTCTTTTCTAATTTTATTATTTACTACGCAATTAGTTTTGTGTTTGTCTGTTCATGTTAGATCTATATTTTTACACTTCTACCATTTCATTATTCTACTTTTATCATGTTTAACTATGCGCTGTGTAATTAGTTAGTGTTTCATTATTGTGGCTAACTATACTACCTGTAATTATGAATGACCTCAATTTGTTTTTTAATTGCCTTTGTTATTTATTTTCTGTTAGGGTAAATGCAAGTTCGATGGATTTGAATATGCCGTGTGTTCGAGTTATAGCTAAAATGTTATATTTGTTATTATCTGTTACTATGTGATTAGGAACCGAGAAATAAGCCTACGAAGCTTTCGAGCTGGCTGTGCTAGAGTGGAATCGGAAATCTGTTACTTGAACAATGGTACTGGGCTAGCTGAGCATGCACCGGTAGTCTCTGATCTTTTCGTATCCTTCAAGAGATATCATCACAAGCAATGTGAGTCATTCGGATTCTGTAATGGCAGGCATCATTTTTCATCACATGCTGGCATGAAGAGCGGTGAAGATGATGATGATTTGGAGGATGGTTTCTCTGAACTTGAAACGGCAGCTAGTGCTGATGAAATCCAAGCAACCAAGACACAAAGTGATAACGATTTGATATCTGAATCTGAGATTTCTGATGGGGAAAGTGATGACCAAGTATCAGGAATTAAAGATGATCTGGAACTATCAGATAATGTGGCCGAAGGAAGTAATGAAAAGTTTGAACCAAAAAGGGGTTATATTCGATTGCTCAAGGCTATTATGAATGCTCCAGGCTTGTCCATTAAGAGTGTGTTGGATAAGTGGGTTGAAGATGGAAACGAGTTGAACCAGTCAGAAATAATGATATTGAATTCAAATCTTCGAAAACGTAAGATGTATGGAAGAGCATTGCAGGTTTGTTTACCTCTTCACATGTTCATATGATTTATAATAATTGGTCTTCAATATGCTTCATCGATGTTCACATTTCATAAGGTTGCATTATTAAATGATCAACTTTTTCTTTAAGTTGTGTAAAAATTATGACTGATATATGAAGATACGAATTTTAAATATGGCCTTCATATGGTGTCAATTTCACAATCATTCATGTACTAATATCAGTGCAACAATGTATGTACCTGGCATACAGCTTTTAGCAACTTCCTATATATGCTCTCTTCAGCTGACTGTAGATTTGGCATCACTTCCTTAAGATATTTGATGTTAATTCATCTGCTTTGACTGATCATCTCTTTTAAGGTTACGATTGTCAGGTAGCCCCTTTGTGGTTCATTTTTTGATTTCTAGTTTTAATGGCATCTCTTCTCAGGAGTGATTCTGCTGTATTGATCCGGTGGTAGAAGTGTCTGTTTTAGAGTTTTCATTTTTCTTTTCACCTGACTAACACGATTTTATAATATCTAAGTACTAAAATAACTGTTCAATTATAGTTCAAATAATTTTCTTGGATTTTGTTTTTGATAAATAATACCAGAGTCAACATATAGAGGTTTATGTTTTGTGGTGGTTGTGATCATAGATGCTCCCATTTTCATAGTAAATAATAATTAGTTGGTCTTCTTGAACATTATACTCATACATTTTGGTACTTTAAAGACAAAAGTAAAATATATTTATTTGTTCTCCTTCTCCAGTTATGAAATTCAGTATTATAGTACTATGTAACATAATATTGAATACCAAACATACTCAGTGAATTCCAAATTTGGATCTGTGGAGGGTAAGATGTATGCAAACCTTACATATACTCTAAAAGGGAATATTCATGTCATACATAAAATGCTAATAATTGTAAGATTAACCAGTTTCCCAGTCATCCACTGCGATGAAAACACAATTGTTGTGGCATTTTTGACTCGACGTGAATCTATAACGAATCATGTAGTCACCCTCGGTTCACTATCTTACCACATTGGTAATTGCACCACATTCTATGTACCATTCACCAAGATATTTCATCTGTACGTTGAGGCTGGCTTCAATTATAAGATGGATGTTATATTATACGTTATTATGTTGTTACCAGAAGATTGGTAGTCTTTTTGGAATTTTCCCGGGTTGTTTGGTCGTATTGATAACCAGATGAATATCAGAAACCATTAGATGTAATATTGAATATTGGTACTTGCAATTTTCTACAGGTTTTATTTGCACCGACCTGTTAATTTATTCCATGTCGGGCAGATAGAAGCAATTATAAGATCAAACAATCAGAGCTTCACATAATGATATCTGATTAACTATTTTACAATTTGCTTGGCTTTTTACACTGAATATTCAGAATCACTCGTACCTCCAAATCCCTTGTATTCATGTGCAATTTTAATTTAATTGGAGGTTATATGAAGATTGAGCTATTTGAGTGCTTCTTGCTTGTCGGACTGTCTAGAATATCACTCATTGAAGGAATAGTCCTTTTTCATGATGTTCTTCTTTCAAGTTTACTATTTTTCAATGAAATTGATCATTTGCTGTATGGTTTTGCAGCTGTTAGAATGGTCAGCAGATCATTATGAATGTTCTGAAAGAGATTATGCTTCTCGACTTGATTTGATTGCCAAGGTACAGGGTCTTGGAAAAGCAGAAAAATTCATTGAAAATATTCCGAAGGCTTACCAAGGAGAGGTTGTGTACCGAACATATTTGACTAATTGCGCTGGCACCCAAAATATAAGCAAGGCAAACGAAGTATTCAACAAAATGAAGAGTTTGGGGTTTCTGATCACAGCCTTTGCTTACAATCAGCTGATCATGTTATATAAGAAGGTTGATAGAAAGAAAATTGCTGATTTGTTGATTCAAATGGAGAAAGATAATGTCAAACCCACTATCTTCACTTATAATTTATTGATAGACACAAAAGGCCAGTCTAAAGATATAACAGGAATGGATCAAATTGTTGAGACCATGAAGGAAGAGGGCATAGAGCCCGTCAATGAGACGCTTTATATAATGGCAAGGCATTACATCTCTGCTAAGTTCAAAGATAAAGCTGAAGCTGTTATGAAAGAGATGGAAGGAGGTGATGTACGTGCGAACCGTTCTGCTTGCATGTATTTGCTGGCATTGTATGGATTGCTTGGAAAGGCAGATGAAGTGTCTAGAATTTGGGAAATTTGCCAATCCGATGCCAATATTTATGAGTGTCTGGCTGCTATTGAAGCTTGGGGGAAATTAAACAAAATTAAAGAAGCAGAGGAAGTATTTGAGAATTCTAGTAGTAGGTGGAAAAGGCCATCTGCGAAGGTCTATTCTGCTCTATTGAAAGTATATGCAGACCATAAGATGTTGGCCGAGGGAAAGGATCTGGTGAAAAGAATGGCAGATGGTGGTTGCCGTATTGATCCACAGACTTGGGATTCACTTGTTAGACTTCATGTGGAAGCTGGTGAGATAGAAAAAGCTGACACAATTTTGCATAAAGTTACTCAGCAAACACGGATGAAGCCCATGTTTAATTCGTTTATTACAATCATGGAAAAGTATTCCAAAAAGGGTGATGTCCATAATGCAGAAAAGATATTCTACAGAATGCAACAAGCTGGTTATGCAGCCAGGATACGACAATTCCAATTACTTGTGAAAGCCTATGTAAATGGCAAGACTCCGGCCTATGGAATGAACCAGAGAATGAAGGCTGATAACATTTTTCCAAACCATCAATTGGTTGAAATGTTGAAGCAGGTAGATCCATTCAAGAAAACTGCGGCATCCGATTTGTTGGATTGATGACCATCAGCTTACGAGTGGAATGTTGCATCTTTACCTACTCTGCTTGGATACTTCCTGTAATGTTACTTGTTAATCATAATCTATCAGTTTAAACAACTTAGGTCTGGTTAAGTGCTATTTTCCTGCAATTATTGTTAGTAAGCCTGATGCTTTAAATATTATGAACTGTACTCTGCAAGTCTTGACTTCCCCTTTCCATTGTGTTCGGCCAACGAATTATAACGTTATCGATCTGAGGTTCGTTTTGTGGTGACTGCAACTTCAGTTTTTCCGAGTAAATAAAAAAAAATAGTTTTAGATAAATCTATAATATTCTATTATATCCTGAGTGTGTATTCAAGGAGTCCTTGTTAATTAGGAAAAAAGTAGCTTCGTATTTATATCCACCATGGTCATTTTTTTTTGTTAAATATTAAACTGGTCATTGAAGTATTGACACTACATCCTTTTTATTATCAATTTTAATAAGGTATCATTTAAATCATTAAGTTAGAATATATATAAAATTGGTAAGTTTTAAATATAAAAATAAGTATAAATTTGTTTTGAAATTATTAAAATTATATTATGAAAATATCATTATATATATAATTTTGCATTTTTAGGTTGTATTTTGCAGAAATATTGAGTTTTACTATTTCAAATATATTAAAAAATTAAATATAAAATTAATAAATAAATAAATTACTTGAAATACTAGATTTGCAAAAAAAAAACTAGTTGTGATAGAATACAAAATAAATGTATAAAACTCCAAAAAAAAAAATATTATTGCTTTTCAAACATCTATTTAGAATTAGCAATTAATATAATATTTATGTTTATTTAGGTGATTTTAAGAATACCCTATTAAAAAAGTAAAATGATATTCGATTTTTATTTCAAATTTGATATTTAACCCATTTTTTTCATACATTCCCTCCCAGTCCAACTCCAAGGGTACAGATGCAACGGGTGATTTTAGAAACCATGAAGGGAGATGGCGTAGAAGCCTGCAACGATACTCAGAAAGTGTCTTGGCTTAAATCTGAAATTGTCATGAAAGAGATGAAATGTGTTAGAGTGAGGAATTTGTTAACAATAAAATTTGAGGTGCATTGTCATAATTAAGATCTAGATAAATAAAAAATGTATTTTTTTATTTAAAAAACCGTTTTAGAGGCCGATATTGTTAGAATTTTTTAATTAATAGGGCTCTCAACTTTTAATCTCTAACCATTTATCTATGTACTCCTATTTATAAAAATCAAGTCCACGTAATTTTACAACGAGATATGATTGGAAAAATCTTTAATGAACGTAAAATTATTCCTTGAAATTCTGCAATACGTAATACTCCCTCTGTTTTTTTATATTTGACGTTTGACTTTTCTGCACATATTTTAATGTGTTTTGACCGAGTAGTTAAAATAATTATTTTTCTAAAAAAAACTTCTGAATAAAAATTTATAACTTATACTAAAATTCACAAAAAGAATTTTTTTTAAATAATTATTTTAATTATACGGTCAAAGTACTTTAAACTACGTGCAGAAAAGTCAAACGACAAATATAAAAAAACAGAGGGAGTATATTGAAATTGAATTCTTGGAATTCACTATACTTTTTAATTATGTTCGTGCTGCTCCTCTTAAAAACGTAAGAGTAGAGACCTCATTCTAATTTAACCCTACATAATAAAAAAAACAAAAATGAAGTGAACTTGGAGTGGTTCCATGGCCAGATGCATCAATCATTACTCATTACAGAAACCAAGAAGAAGCTAATGCTTGCAAGTATTGCATACCCCATCTCGTTGAGCCAACTATTTTGGATTTTTGCAAGCAAGAACTTGGAGTTTATATTTTTGCAGTTCTAGATCTACTAATTTGTAGAGCTCCTGCATTAATGTTCAACTTAATGTAGCTACAAATTGAAATTTATCTCGTCTGAAATATTGTGTATAAATTATATAGATGTAGAGTCAGTTTAATTTATCTAATAATTAATTTATAAATTCAAAAATATGCGTACTTTTTGACTTATAATTAACATATACAAATACAATAAAATAAATGGTATAATTTCATGTAATGGACTTAAATTAATCCAGTTATTTGGTGAAAAGTAAAAATGATGCAAATATCACGTCTAGATACATGCTTCTCTTCAGCAATTCTGTTCCGATACACAACTGTCCACACAGTCATAAACATTATACACACACCATATTGCAGTTGAAATAATAATAATAATATTATTATTATTATATTTATTATATAAGCGCGGTTAAATTATTTATTTTCATATTAGAATGCAACCAAAATGTATAATTTTCCTATCAAAATTCGTTAGGACTTGATTTACAATTTGTCAATATGCATATATATGTAAACTTTATAGTTTGCATGACTGTGTCCATATAAAAATTGCATCCACATTATCTTTTGTGAAGATGTCACGTTCATTTTTTTGTCTTGTAGTAGTGTTCAAAACTTGCAACACTGAACATTCCAATTAAAGACATGATATAAATTGAGCATGAACCATTTCTCTACAAAACTCAAATATGACAACTCTCAGAATCAGGAAGAGACACCACAACCATCTCAACAACCCATTCACTTCTAACTCAAAATCACAAATTCCTTTTATTCAAGGACCCCTTTTTTTCAACCAAACAATCCCTTACCATCAGACCTTTTATATAGGTGACAAGTTTCTGTTGACATGGGCTTCAAAAGATGGTGGGTCAATCTCAATTTCTGCTCAATCTCAACCCAAAAGATCCATTTGGGCTACTATTCCAGGACAAGCTTTTGTATCAGCCGCATTAGCTGAGACACAAGTGGATGAAAGCAGGGGATCGTTTGTTATTAAAGACAGAAATATTCGACTGGTATGTCAATGTCATTGTCAAACTGTTGAAGATATAAGAATAATCAATGAATTTGATGATTGTTTCTATGCTAAAGATGAAGATTTTTCATCTGGGGTTGATCAGAATATGGAGTTCAAGAACATTGATATCCTGCTTTGTTAATAATAGGTAGGATTTTTAGTTTCAAGAAAAAGAAAAAGATGATTCCTTCAAGTAGAATTCAAGAAAACTTGCATCTTTTAGATAAAGAACCCTCTAATTCTGCAAGATATTGGCTTTTGTTTGATCAGAAAAATAGTAATCAACTGGGGTTTCAGTTGAGACTTGGAAAACCTGATTTTCGGTATCAACAAAGAGTTTCCCCGAGAATTTACAGGGGTTTTACCCGAAGGCTGAGTCCGATTTGGAGACGCAGCAGGAGAAGAGGTTTTCTTGCTGTTACATCAGCAGAGGAAGATCTTGTTGTTAAGATTGTAGAGCCTTCTAATCAGTTTAATAGAGCGTGTCTTATATACTCAAGTGAAAGAAATGAAAGATTTTATGGTTTTGGAGAGCAATTCTCTCATATGGACTTTAAAGGAAAAAGGGTGCCTATTATAGTTCAGGAACAAGGAATTGGGAGAGGTGATCAACCAATCACATTTGCAGCCAATTTGATTAGTTACAGGTGAATAGTATAACATTAGACTTTGGACTACCTGTTTGTATGTGTTGTTATCTGATATTAAAACTTTTAACTTTTATTGCAGGTCCGGTGGTGATTGGAGTACAACTTATGCTCCCTCTCCATTATATATGACATCCAAGATGAGGGCACTTTATCTTGAAGGTTATGATTATTCAGTTTTTGATCTGACAAGGGATGATAGAGTTCAGATACTGGTAACATTTCTTGTTGCATGTTAAATTTATTGAGGCAGTGTGAATTCCAAAAGCTTTTAGCTGAAGTTAGTGGTGTACTTATGGTCAATGTAATATATAATGAGGCCAGAGTAGTTTAAATGGCACTGCTTCAATTTTATAAAGATTTATGAAGAAATGAATTTTGCATACACTAGGAAGTTTTCATCCATAAAAAAAGAATACAATCAAACAACAATCTATATGGTGCTTTATAATATTTTAATTTGCAGCCTAACGCGTATCTGTGGAATTATATTTATGGCATCTGGGCAGATATATGGAGGTTTTGCTGAAGGTAGAATATTGAATGGGAACTCGCCTCGTGAGCTCATTGAATGTCTTACTGGATCTATAGGAAGACTACCCAAGCTTCCTGATTGGATCATATCAGGTCCTGTGGTGGGAATGCAAGGGGGCACAACTACTGTACGTGATGTTTGGGAAGAACTGAAAAGATATGAAGTACCTGTATCAGCCTTTTGGTTGCAGGTAAATGACTTTTCTACCAAAAAACACATTAACGTTTGAAAGTTACGATATTTTTCATTATAAAGGTTACAGACATCCTCAAACTTGACAGGTTCTACGATATGAATTTATATTTGATGTACATAATTTGATTTTAATATTTTTAATTTTTGAAGAAATCAAAATTCAAAGTTATATTGAGAATCCTGGGTGTTTGTTCTCACTTTCTCACCTTACTTTCCTTCTCCATTTCTGTTGTGCAGGACTGGGTGGGGCAGAGAAAGACTGTGATTGGTTCTCAACTTTGGTGGAATTGGGAAGTAGATGCTGAAAGGTACAGAGGATGGCAGGAACTAATTAAAGATCTAGCTTCGGAGCATATTAAAGTGATGACATACTGTAATCCTTATTTAGCTCCGGTACATATTTACAATAATTGGATCATATCTCTATCTTTAACCAGGATTTGATGCCGTTGATGGTGAAGACGTGAGATATTTAAACTGAGTGACATATATGAAGCTCTTACTTGTACTAACAGATGGATGGAAGGGCAAATGTAAAGAGGAATTTTTTTGAGGAAGCAAAGAAGTTATGCATACTAGTGAGAGACAGCAATGGCGAACCATATATGGTTCCAAACACAGCATTTGATGTGGGAATGTTGGATTTGACACACCCACACACAACAAGTTGGTTCAAGCAGGTTTTACAAGAAATGATAAATGATGGAGTCAGTGGTTGGATGGCTGATTTTGTAAGGCTTACCAGTTGATGCCTGCCTTTATTCAGGTTTGACATGCATCCTTCAATGAGTTTTCAGTTCAAGACAATTCTACCTGATCAGACTAAGATATATTTACAGCTCTGCACAGTACTGTTAAGAGTGTCAAAGTAGAACCACTAAAAGCATTGCATCTATCTTCCCTAGGGCTAGGTTGTAGAAAAAATAGAGCCAACTTTTTATATTTATTCCAATTTGCTACGGCAAGTAAAGAAGCCTAACATCTCTGTCCAAAAAAAGAGACTTTTGAAACATCGACAAAAATAAGTATACAGGTGAGTTTTCATTTCTATATTTTTTAACATTAAAAGATATAGAATTATATATTAGGATGTATATCCACAGTTGAGTGATGACTTTAAAAAGCACAAGTGCACTCTGTGAATTTTTTACTGAGACATGTAACTAGATTTGTGTTCAATGTATATACGACAAGCATCTGGCAATAGAAAATTCAATAATCCTCAATAAGTTCAATCTTTAACTTTTCCTTCAGGTGAAGATCCTATCTCTGCCCATAATAGATACCCAGAACTATGGGCCAAGCTAAACCACAAATTTGTTGAAGAATGGAAAAGTAAACATGCAGGTGAGGAGCATAAAGGCTCAGAAGAGGCCTTAGTTTTCTTTATGAGAGCTGGTTTTAGGAATAGTCCTAGATGGGCTATGTTGTTTTGGGAAGGGGACCAAATGGTAAGTTGGCAGACAAATGATGGGATAAAAAGTTCAGTAGTTGGGTTGCTAAGCAGTGGAATTTCCGGCTATGCTTATAATCATAGTGATATTGGAGGCTACTGTGCAGTCAAGTTGCCGTTCTGCTTGAATTATACAAGGAGCGAGGAGTTGCTGTTGCGGTGGATGGAGTTGAATGCTTTCACATCTGTATTCCGAACCCATGAAGTAAGTCAAAATCCTACCATCTAAGATACATAACGAACATCAGCTCCATCAAGTCTTTGATAGACTAAGGCCACTCTTTGTTACACAGTAATGTGTCCTGATTCAATATATCATGCATGTACATCATATGGAGTATACACGAGTATTTACTTCCTGACTTAAATCACTCCTCACAAAAAAGGAGCAAGAACATATTGAAAATTGTGGTAGAAATCAAAGCAATGAGAAATTATACTATTAAACCTCGATAAATGAATACCTGGGGGGCGAAGAATTTTATTCATTTATCGAGGTTAAAAATACACTGTTCCTATTATGCCAGGACTGAAAAAGATTATGCATTTGACGAGATTATTCGCTTATCAAATATTCATTTATCGAGGTTCTACTGTAGGTAGTAGGGAAAGTATTGAGTGCTTATATTTTATACTGCACTATCTATCCAGGTCTTAGTCAAAGCATGTGGTCAATTTATAATGTAACAATAATCTGTGGGTTTTGTTTTGTTGCCAGGGGAACAAACCATCTTGCAACAGCCAGTTTTACTCGAACCACAAAACTTTATCACATTTTGCACGTTCAGCAAAGATGTATAAAGCTTGGAAGTTTTACAGGATTCAACTGGTCAAGGTGATTTCAAGACTTACAACGATTTTTAGTCTACTTTCGAATTGCAAAGTCTGCATTGCCCATTGAAAATTTAATCTGTATACTACCTCTTCAAATTTTCCTTCCTCATGTCTCAGGAAGCATCTCAGAAAGGACTCCCTGTTTGTCGCCACCTATTTCTACACTACCCAGATGACGAATATGTGCATAACTTGACTTATGAACAATTTCTTGTTGGTACTGAGATTCTAGTTGTGCCTGTTCTTGACAGACGCGAGAAGAAGGTTAAGGCCTATTTTCCTATAGGAGAAAAGTGTCCATGGAAACATATATGGACAGGAAATCTATACACAGAACAAGGTTCAAAAGCATGGATTGAAGCCCATATTGGCTTTCCTGCCATCTTTGTTAAAGATGGCTCAGTCGTTGGAGACACTTCTAAATAACTTAAAAGAATACAATATGCTGTAAAATTATTACTCAGAATTGTACAGAATGTAGCTGTTCAAGTTCAACTGTGTTTTTATAAGCATGCCTTTTCAACCTACCGTTCTATATATTTAAAAACCGTTAAACTTAATTAAAAAAACATTAAACACTACCAAGTGAAAGCTTACCTTTTTTTTTGAAAATTTATGAAACGACGGCCTGGGGATTTCTCCATAAGAATTAAGTGAGAGGGGGTGTTTTCTTGGTTTCTTTGTGGTTGTCTTCAAGATTATTGTCGCACGAAGTTATGTAGATAACCCCAATTTGAATTTGATTCGAATACATTTGAGGATATTCGCTCTCGTTGGACGTCCGAATAATGTAATCGAGATCCTTACTTTTGCTTCAATAAATACATTACACTTTTATCGAACCAATATTACAAAGTTTCTACTATCCATAAATTACATAATATTTACAAGTTGAGTATTCATTATTCACAACAGAAAATTAAATAAATACATTAACCCACACATAAGAAATTAATCAAGCTGAATAATATGTAAAATTTGACAAATAAATTTGTGAAAAAGAGAGATTATATATTATATAACTATTCATCTATTGGAGTTGGATTGAATTTTTTACTAATACAGGCCACCAATGCAGCTTTGACCAAAATAAACCACCCCAACGATACCTGAAGCATCCATCAAAATCGACCTGTAACACCAACTAAACCACCCTAACGATATGTGAATCATCCATCATATAACAATTTTGCAAATAATAAACCCCATCTGTCACTACATGGCATGAACTGCCCAACTTGGTAGTAGCAAAACAAGTTGAACCAAACGCCTTCGGTTTTACCATTGGAGAGCAGCTATAGGGGTACATTCATGGTCAGCTATCCTGTACAAAGAACATCTACATATGAATGTATACACTTGTCTCCAGCTGCACCCTGCATTCATATATCTAGTTGCTTGAAGTTCATCACACTTGCAGCGTCCTTTATAAGTTGCTTTCGGACATCCACCTGAAAAGGGCACATTTAAGGTTTGTTGCCGTCATATAAGAGTAGGTCTTAGACAATGTAGTTTTAAACAGCAACCATCCACAATCTGCTTACCCGAGAACCCATGAGTGAAGAGAAGACGACATTGGCTTCAGCTGCATCATCAACCACTAGTTGTTTTAGCAGTCTTGTCTCTGGATTCAGAGTTGTTTCCCATAGCTGTAAAGGCATCATCTCACCCAAACCTGTAAATTATCAAATATGAATTATTAACACACATATTTCATTATTATAGAAAAGTTGATAAAAGGAACAAAATTATGGTAAGAACACTTGCAGATAAAAAATCAAAAACAAAAAAGAAAAGAAAAGGGATGAGAGATGACTATATGCATATAAATTAAATGGATACAAAGCATATTTAAAAAGATATTCACAGATTGGGGAGACCCTCAAGTCCCAGACTAGTACAGTGGCTTGTGATTTCCCCACAGTGATTTAAAAGCTACTCTGGGGGTAGTTGGGGTTTGTCACACGTCCATAAATTTTTTGGAGATCTGTTGATCTTAGTATTAACCGCCTACAAAAGCTTCTTTTTCTTTTGGCTAAACCTACAAAAGTTTCTTGAATTTTAACTGTCCAAGACTAGGTACAACTTGAGTAATTTTTCTTCATAAACGGCAGAAAATTGTTTGCATTTGAAAGAATGAGTCTCTTAAAGGTATGATCCTCAAACAATCAAGGGGCATTTATCAGGCATTATACACATTAAGCATTCATTTCTCATTTTGTAAATTTTAGAATGTCCTGGCATACTTTCTTCATCAAGCTTCTTTCAGTAAACTAGAAATTATTGGTGCATACATATTAGATTGGGTACTGATGTTATTTCTCACCAAATTAATCGACATGTAATTGTTCAGAAATGATATATATTGATATTCCCAATCTTACCTTTAAACCTCTGAATGTTGTATGATGCATTTGAAGGAAATTCACTCTGAAGTTTTACAAGCTCAGCTTCACTGTAGCAATAAAATGCTTGCTTCCCCCTCTCAACCTGATATATTCAGCAAAGAAAAAATTGAAGAACTTAAATTTAAGGAACCAGGGTTTCAGAATATAAACACTATGAATATATGATTACGATGCAGAATTCACAGACAAGATAGAGAACACAGTGTGTGTGTGTGTGTGAGAGAGAGAGAGAGTATCTTTTCTGTAATTCATATGCAATAATATACAATTATTATTCAGTCTATAGGCAGTACTTGTAGAGCCACAAGTTGTTAGTTTAGACCTTGACGGACTGAGTTTATGAGGTTATTGAATTGACCAAGACATACAAAAACAGAACAAATACCACGCAATTCTTGTCTTTATATACATACCTTATAAAGGGGTGGAACACCAACATAAATGTAGCCGCCATCAAATAAAGCTCTCTGCAAATGTAGCTACATGTATGAGTTGTACTTTCATATTTTACTAAATTTTAAAAAAAATATCTAACATCATAGGAAATGACAATTACACATGCCAGATTCCTTTACGTACCTGGTATCTGTAGAAGAAGGTTAGCAACAATGTCCGTATGTGAGCTCCATCAACATCAGCATCTGTCAAAATTATGATCTTATGATAACGTAGGGCCTCCTTATTAAAATCCTCCCCCTGAAATATAAATCAATAAACAAATGTGCCAGATAATCCAAATAACAAACTAAAGTATGATGGAATAACCTTTACTCCAAGTCCCAGACCAAGGATTAGATTTTGAATCTCCTCATTCTTGTACATTGCCGCTTCATCTCTTCTTTCAACGTTTAAAATCTTACCTCTTAAAGGAAGAACAGCCTGCATGAGAAGGCACAAGATTGTTCTTATACACAACTAAATCGTTAACTTTGAACTGTTTTATGATATCTTGAAATTGAAGTGGAAACAACATTAGGTTCTACATGAATCAATCACCAGTCTACACAACCACCAAATGCAGGGCGAGCTTCTAGAACATTAACCTACTGACACAAAGATACAGATAGATCACCCATTTATGCTAAACACGCCATAACCAACGAAGTAAATTACAAGGTCTTCAAATGGAAGCTTTTAAGTACACCAAAAGGAACATTCGTTAGTAGGAGCTGTAGGTACTAATATGAGATTTTTTTAATTATTATTCAATTAATCATAACTTTTGCTTCATATCTACTATGCACATAAAACATTGTAAAACTTGCTTCAGCCAATAAACTACCTTCACCAAATAAACTCTACATAACTTTATGTTACACTTTTAACTTAAATCTCACAACACACATACAATATGTGTACCCGAGCTGTTCTGATCAAATGCATGAAATTCTAGTCTAATATCTTTGGATGCATTAGAAATACTACAGATAAGTATAAACAATGCACTTAATATTATGTTAGAACTTAAGTTGCCAATTAAATCTCAAAGTGAAATTTGACCTGAAAGCGCCTATCACGGCCTTGCTTTGTACTTCCACCAGCTGAATCTCCTTCAACTATGAAAATTTCTGCAAAAATTTCACAGTACATTATGCTTAATAATGCAGGACAGGGTTATAAAATAAAGAATAATGGTATTAAAAAAAGTAAAAAGATAGGCTAGGGTGATCAACCGCAGAAATGATAGAAGTGTTGAGATTGCAACCCATAACAAGAGAAGAATCTCAATTATAATCCTCGATCAAAGTTTGAAAATAATAATAAAACTCATCTCCTTATATAGTACAACTTTAAAATACAGCCCTAGGAAGGAAAATGGCCAAAAGTTCATCAGGATCAAGTATACATACTAAGCTTATAAAAAAATATCTAACGTTCTAAATGTTGCTGCATGAGCATGAAAGTTGTTGACACAGTACATTAGCCTTTTGTTCAAGTCCACTTCGGAAGCATTTGATAGCAATTTAGATATGGTAAAATTATTAAAAACAACCTTACATGAGTTGTAAATTGTAATATTAGTAAAGCTTCACAGTAGAGCTTAAGAACCATACAGTCTAAAATCTTGTCTACACACGTAGATTCTATATATAAATATTATGTTATACAAAAAAAACAGATGAACAAACATTAACAAGTTTCGAAAAAGCAAATTAAGCATACCAGAGTCTTCAGGGTTCGTGGAAGAACAATCAGCAAGCTTTCCAGGAAGAGATGAAGATCTTAAAACGCTCTTTTGCCTCACTAATTCCCTTGCTCTCTTAGCAGCTAGAGCTGCCTAAAATGGCTCCCGCCAAAAAAAAACTCATAATATACTGCCTTGCAGATTAATTTGATTGACAAAGTTCATAAGTAGCCATGTGTAGGGATGGTAAGGTTGTGATCATAATAGTGTTTACCTTAAGAGCATTAAGAGACTTCGAAAGGATTGAATTCAGTACATCTGGATGCAACTCCAAGTATTCAGTAAGATATTCTTGAATAAATTGGTCGACCAACTTTCGCACTTCAGGATTTCCCAACCTTGTCTTTGGAAATACAAAACTTACAAGTGAATAATTTTCAGTATGAATGATAAGTGATAATGCCAGTTCAATGCCAATAAAGTTGAGTGCACCTAATCTCAATTAAATATATACATATTACATGCCATTTCCATGTTGGAAAGAGGTTATGCTTACATCATCTCCAAGAATATAAATAGAGTGCTTACCTTTGTTTGTCCTTCAAATTCTGGATTTGGGACTTTGACTGATATTACACATGTTAACCCTTCCCTTACATGCTCACCACTTAAACTAATATCTTTTTCCTGTTAAGATACATCAGTTTATAACCACAATCAAATTCTATAATCTTATACAGTTTTAAACGACAGATAACTGAAGTTTATAACAAATTGACCATATGAAGAAAATTTAATGTACCTTAATTATCTTTGACTTTTTTCCCAGATTGTTTAAAGTTCTTGTTAATGAAGCTTTCACGCCATCAATGTGCGTACCACCATCAATCGTTCTTATGCTGTTAGCATATCCCAGCAATGTGTCAGAGTATGCATCTGAACACCTGCATTAATAATAAAACGAGAAAAGTTTTGAGTTTACTGCATGAAGAATCCAACTATCTGCCAAAATCATTAATTATTACTCCCTCCGTCCCACCCAATTGTTATCCTTTCGGAGAGAAGGTCCGGCACGCATTTTAAGGTGCATATAAAGTATAGTTCCATAACTTATTTTTAAATTATTTTTTTCCTGAATAAAAATTTAAACATTAAATTTTTATTCAGAAAAAAAAATTAAAAATAAGTTATGGAACTATACTTTATATGCACCTTAAAATGCGTGCCGGACCTTCTCTCCGAAAGGATAACAATTGGGTGGGACGGAGGTAGTATTTATTTTTTGGGAGGGGTGGGGGGTTATTGAAGTGAAGACAAAAAAAGTTCTATTTCAGTCATGTGGGTACGATATAAATATAAACTCTGAAGTGAAGTCAAGAACATGTCCATTTCAGGAATATCGGTACAATATAAACCCTTTGTCTCTTTCACCAAAAATAATAATAACAACAGCGAAACATTACCACTGCAGAGCTACATCAATTGACATTCCATCTACTGCTTTTCTGAATCCCAGGATGTCATGAAGTGGATTCTGGATCACAAGAATAACATTCACTTTTTAGTAAAGAATCAACCAATTGGCACACCAAACATCGCATAGTAATCGAAATATCATCTAAACAAAAGATAGGCTGTATACTAGATGATTGTTTGATGCAGCAAAATTAAGATCAGGTTGACACAAACGATTGCTCAAGTATAAGCGGGCTATGTGCTACAATTTAGAAAAGCAACAGTCACATTTAAGATCATCAATATTAGATAAATCTTCATTCTTGAGGACTAAGTGTTATTACTTATTAACGATACAGATACTACTGTAGTTTTTTATTTTTGATAATACAGGGGCACGACCAGAAGAATCTTGTGCTGGACTTTTAATATAAATGGGTTGGGTGGTTTGATGTCTCCTTAAATAGGATATGAGCTTTTACATGGAGATCTGCCTTCGTAAAACACACTTCAAAAGCCTCTAGGATTAAAATTTTAAGTGTAGCTACCTCAATGTGTTTTGTACTCGTCTTGTTCAATTGACACAATTACCCATCAAAAAGATATAATGCAATCCTATTTATGCACAATCTTAAAGCTGAGTTACTATTTAAAATTGGAAATTTATCAAGGCAGTTATAAGAATTAGTTCTTCAAAATTGCTTTTGTAATTATCTAAACATCACTGCTAAAACTCTACAAAATTAATAAACGTCCAGTTACATACTGTACTCTTGTTTTTGCTAACTGTACAGCCATGGCAGCATGTAGTGCATACTATCTTAGAAGAGATACCAGTATACCACCATATCAATTCGTGTTAATTGAAGGTAGACCATTAGAAACAATACTTGTGAGCTTTCATGTTTCCAGGGTAAATTTCTTTCATTGTTATAGTTGGCCATCGACTTTTCTTTCTCCGTTTAAGAAGTTTCAGTGATAGCCGTTGATTATTAGCAGACCAAAAAGGAAATTCTAACTTCAAAGGAGGGCAATTCTAGATCACCCATGTGGGCCACACCATGACAACCAGAACCAAGTGAATAAAACCAGTCTATTAATCAAACTAAAATCTTTGAACCCATTCCAAAAAAGTGGACATCAGGGCAGGGAAGCATACAAGTGTTATTAACCTAATATTTTCCAGAGTCTCCTATGATAAAAAAGAAATCAGAACACAAAAATCCAATAAAGGCATCCCTAACGGAGACAGAGAAAGTTGGACATACCTTATCAGAATTTAGCCATCTAACATATTCAACTAACCCTCCTGCATAGCAGTATTCATGATATTGGTTCTTCTCAACGTTTACATCCTCCTTCCGAAGAGTGATCGTCAACTAAAAGAAAAAAATAAAGGAAATTGCAAATATAACGGCTATGGTCAAAAGTAAAACTATTCTTACGCATAAACTAGGCATGTAAACGACATGGCTTTTATCTATGTTACTTGGACTCGGGTACGGAGTGTCTGTACAAAACAATTATCCGATTATCGGAGTTGATAATTTAATTCATTCATGCTGAATTAAAACATTAGTGGATGAATTGTGATGAGAAGTGAACTACAACTGGCTGTATCTGGATCAGGAGGGGGAAAAGAAAGTGACACATAAAATATTACCATAGAAGTGAGCCTAACTTACATATAGGACCTTCATGTTTCAGTTGGAATACACATTTAAGTTTAAACATTATATTTCATTAATATGTCGAACCTTGAAAACGAGAATAGTTACAAAGTTATCATTTAAGTTAAATTTTTAAATCCAGGAAAACTCATGTGACTGTCCCGGCTCCCGGGGTTTCAGATTCCCCAATTTGGAAACATAATGGAGCAATGTGTACAATAAATCATGGTAAATTTTGAGGTACATTTCGACTAAAACATGGAGGTATGAAATGTGATTTAGCTTTTATTCAAATATGACAACCATCAAGCAATGCTATGCTTGTTCAAATATATATCCTTGGAGAATTGTAGTAAGCAATGGCTATTATTCAATCCATCAATAAATTAATTATGTATGTCATATGGGCCTGTAGGAACTTCAAGCTAATTTATAGTATAATATTACAATATTATTTCAAAAATTATGACAGATTAAAAAGGAAAAACATATGGTAGATTTTGGACGGAGATGGTATAGATTATATTAAAACAAGCAAAACTACAAAATAGTGATAATGATGTTACCTCGGGGTTTAGAAAAGCCAGTTCCCTTATTCTTCCCGCAATAGTATTGTAGTCAAATTGGATTTCAGTAAATACTGCAAAGAATACAACCATAAAAGTCAATGATAGTTCACCTGATGCAGATATAAACTCACAAATTATGATATGATCATTAAAAAAAATAAGATTACAATAACATGTATAGTATCCAAAAGTTAACCTTCTTTGTCCGGCCAAAAATGTATGGTAGTCCCTTTCAGATCTTTTTCATTGGCTGAAAGCTCATGGGGTATTAGATTTGTAATAGGCTTCCCACGAGAATAGGTCTGTTTATATTGCCTTCCATCACGTGTTACAGTAACTTCTAGTGCCTGTAAACGAATACAATGCAGAATTAGATCATTACAAAAGATAGGTCCCACATTAGTGGTCAGAACTGAATGAGAAACAAAATACATTCCCTGGAAAGTTACCAGGTACAGAAATACTAATACTATCAGCAGTAGTAAGCAAATTGCATTGTATAATCTATGACGGATCATAATAAAAACAAGAAAACTTCTTTACACTACTCGCTAGGGCACTATGGCTTTATTGCACTAAAAATATCGGTTCCCGTCATCTACCCAAAAAAAAAAAAAAATCACTTTACGTCACTAGTAGGTTGATGCTTTGTGCAGCTTCAGAGATTATACCCTTGAAAAAAATTCAGGATTTTCAAAAATATGAGCTTATTTTCCAAGCAAAAAAACTCATAATTTTCAATATATTTTGTGACTTTATCCAAGTGTTTACCCTCCCAGACTCTACTTCAAAGTGGGATAAACTGGGTACGTTCTTACAAATGTCATCCAACCTAGCACAAAGTATTTACGTTCATTAACTTAAAATGTCAATAACATCAGCAAGGAATCACAAGATTATATTGCCAGCTGCTAAATATATGCTTACAACAAAAAAAAATGACTCACTTTGAGATAGAGTAGCGTGTCAAGGTGAAAAAACCTTAACCGCCAACTATTCAAGGGGGGGAAAGATGCTTATAAGCCTCTTTAACACATAATGTTAAGTGCTGACCAATAGTAACAAAAAAATATAAATGAGGTCATGCTAATAAACTAAAACAGCATAACTTGAATCTTGGTGTCATGTAGATAAAGATGTGATGAACTCCAAGACAATCATAGCAGTGCAACAGGAACTAGAAACTCCTGAAAGGATGTCACATTCCTTGTAAACTAAAACACGGCTGGAATGTATATTTTGGCTTAACTGTAAATGGTAACGTCAGTAAATCTTAAAGACCCACCTCAGACAATGCATTGACAACAGATAAGCCGACACCATGTAAACCACCTGAAACACTGTACCCACTACTTGAACCACCAAATTTTCCACCAGCATGCAAGACCTGCACCAATGAAATTTGAAAGTTATCGATCAGTAAATAACTTATTATTGCTTTTAAGGCAGAACCGATGATATTCATAAATTGGCGGGGATAGAACGACGATTTCAATTTCCAAATATGCCTGTGCACATGGTAACACTCTCTTCATGTGCTACTAGTGCTTTTGACGGGTGATCACTTGTATCTTTTACTAACCGAGCAAAGCAAGCACAAACAGTAAAACAACAATCAAATTATAGGTAAGAGTGGACAACATACCGTTAAAACTGTCTCTAAAGAAGATTTTTTTGTGACTGGATGAACATCGATCGGAATCTGAAAGGAAGCGAAGTAGGGTAGTTAGTAACATGATGAAAAGGAAAAATGTGAGATTATAGTATATATATGCATTCTAACTTTAACCAACAGATAATAATTAATCTGCAGAATATATTTTAACTTTTAACAAGTTACATAATAAATAGCACTGCTGAGCCCAAGGACTGGCTCTATGGCATGTGGTGTGGTGCACCTATAAAGGGATGGTCACATGTAAATTCACCAACTTTAAAGGGTACGTGCACAAGCTTATGCTTGAATTTTTGTGATATATGGCTAGTGTGAAGCTGAAGGAGCATATTGCTACCAGATTAGCACAGTGTCCTAGGTTGTTCAGGCATCCATGATTCATAATAGAAAAGGACAGAGTACTGACAAGATATAAAGTATAGGTATACATTCTGCATGAGCTGATAAATTTGTTTTGACAAAAAATTGTAAAAAACCCAGCATTTTCAGATCTTTGAACTGCAAAGAAAGTTAAAAATTGTCTTGTGAAAAGCATAGAGTGCTGCAGCCTATGAGATCATATTGTACCATCTAATACTTTGATGATTAAGTTCTACTTAGTAACCAATAACCACAGCTTCTGCATAACCTATAGGGGCATGTGCCTTCACGATATGTCAAATATACAACAATCCTGATAATGAACCATGTACTAGAAGCATATAGAGGCATTCACGTCGAATACATACAATGGTGTCATGAATAGCAAGTGGTGATTGTGGAGTTATAGTAGAAAACTTTAATTCAAGTCGCACCAACAAAAATATATAACTTTGGTTAACAAGTTGTGAATTGTAATTTCATGCAGCAAATTGTTGAAGCAAAAAAACAAAATTTCATTTGTTAAAAATTGGTGCTGCAAAGACATACCCCGCGTCCATTATCTGTGATGCTCACGGAGTTATCTGCACATAGGATGACTTCTACCTTTGAAGCGAATCCAGCTTGTGCTTCATCAACAGCATTATCCAAAATTTCATAAACCTAAAAAGAATCACAATCAATTAGTCTTGAAGCTTATTTGTACGGATTACGGAAACGACTGAATCCTATATGTTATGATTAAAGGTCAGATATTAACTAGCTACACTGCATATATGTAGACTTGGGTCCAGTTGAGGACTAATCGATATCGGGGAACCAATATGTTATGTAAAACTTGTTACTAAAATTTTCATCAGTCTGAAAGGACATGTTCATGTTCTTCGCACAAACCACCATTTTCACATAACAAGAACTGTGTTTTCCAGATCCCCAATTAAAGTTCCTCATTGAGCCCGACTCATAATAATATACAAAAAAGTAGTTATGTTTATTTTAAAAAACATTACACCTTGGTTAACTTTCGACGTGCATATGATGAAAATATTTTCTTAATGGGCATATGCTCAGTGCAAGTCCTTTCGACCTAATAATTTAGATGCCGTTGTATTTTTAATTTCAAATACACGTTATCATATGCATTTTGTAAGCAAACTAAATCAGCAAAATGACAAAAGTGTTCATCACAGTTTGGGTTACCACATCATGCATTGCCTAGGCTCTAAGTTTTCACATGGTTTAAAAACAAAGAACATACTGTTTGGTGTCTTAGTCTATAGGGATTTTGACTAGTTACACAATATATCTTAATGATAGCCTTGATTCGGAATCTAACAGGAACGATATAGCAATTATCTTGCATGTTTTCTCACTGCTTCAAAGTAATGACAGTGGAACCCAGGATTTGCGTTAAAAATGGAAGTATCAATACTACTACACTTAATTATAAAGAGCTTTGACTAGTTACACGGTTACAAAATTAATGTTCTATTTGGCCGGGAAGAATGAAATTGAATGAAATGGAATGGATTAAATTAAAAGAAAACAATGGAGATTGGAGGGAATATTTTTTTTTTAAATGTGGATTCAATTTTCTATGATGAGAATTGTGAAGAAAATGGTTATGTGGGGGTAATGGAGCATTCCTTCTCAAACGGGGGGATTTGAACTCTTGTTTAGGTTTTTAGGAATAAAATGGAGGAAGCAATGAAATTTTTGAACATCTACCCAGATCATAGTTCAAATTTCATTCCATTCGCCCATTTTCATTCATCCCAACCAAACACAAGTCCTTAATAACATATAGATTGTAGTTACAAGTGTTGTTTTTCTTATTCATTGTTGATTCTCAACTAGAACAAAACACACTAATGAACTAGTTTAATGCATCTAATTTGTATTTTTTCTACTGCTTCTAAGAGAGACTTAACATTTATGATATCACTAATCACTATAGAGTGATTGTGAGTACAAGTAAGAGCAAAGAAGAAGATTTATCAGTAAAATAATTGCTCTAAGATGTAAGGCGTTTGTTATAATTGCAGGTTATTTTTGGAGGGGGCAAGGTATTATATAGAAACAAACTAGCGAACAAGAAACAACAAGAGTTTGTTATTTTAAATATTGTCATGTATAGAAATAAAGTAGTTAAAGTACACAAGCATACCAATAGTTAGTAATTACTTAAAAGAGAAATAGTGCTCCACTGTTAACCTAATCCATAAGTAGATCACCATGGCCCCTGTGGATTGTGAGTAATCATGCTATCTTATAGAAGTCTACCTCTATCTAAATAAGAAAAATGCCTAATAAACAGGCTTGCTAAGGCCATTTCAAATTTTCCGCACTCCACCAATTACTGTGGGGAACAACATACAATCCTTTCTCAATCTTGCATCAAAGAAGAATTGACACATAGCAAGAACAAAATGCCCACGGAATACTGCCTCGTAAAACACAGGTAGTTAAGATTATCTTGCTCACATTTACGCTTTAACTAATATAAAGGAAAATAAGACTCAACTTCTCCCATTACAATATGCTTCTTTTTAAAAAGGAAATTTAACAGCACAAGACAATGTAGATAAAAAAACAAAACACGAACTATGAAAAATCAATCCATGAAGCAGACGATAGATAATGATAATTTTGTTTTAGAATAGTTTAACAGATAAAAAAACTGATACCAGATGGTGCAAACCACGAGGCCCAGTGCTCCCAATGTACATTCCAGGCCTTTTTCTGACCGGGTCTAGACCTTCTAATACCTAATGAGAAAAAAAATTATTAGATCAAATCTTTCAAAACATCTATGGGAGAGATGAAAAAATTATATCAATATATGCACCTACACATTCACCATATTCAAAAGTAAGGGTCAATACAAGGTATTCCACTAATTATAACTTTTGACTTGTTTAATAAGTAAACTGACAATATATCTAAAATATTTATGTTACGCATCTTATAAATGTCTCAAGGTGAAATGACACTATTACACTGTTTTTTCATAGTGAACTTTATCTGATATATAGTTAGCTATGCATAAAACCCTGTGCAGATTTTGGATTTGGGACCCCTAGCAATACTCCATACTAAAAATGGAGGAAGATAAAATTTATGATTCAGAAATATTTGTTTCCCGTAATGAAATAAAGAAAAACCATAATTTAGAAAACAAATATTTCCCACTTTCTTACATTGTAATCAACAATTTTTGTAAAAATTAAAACAATTACAATTTACAATCATCACAAGGACTAACCTCTTGACAAATTATCAAACAAACTTGACTGCGACTTGCTAAGCTCAATGTTATCTTTGCTAGAACAATTTCCATTAATTTTAATCTTTTAACATTATTTGATCAAAGAACAAACTACAGCGTATGTTGTTAATCTGATTAACTTGTTGTCCCTCTATGTGTAGTCAAATCTGTTTTAACTTTTAACAGGTTGTTATTATTGTCACAAGTGACAAGTTTGTTGCCGTCTCTACTCTAGAGTCTAGCCCCCAAATCATATTCACTTGAAGCTAAATTATTTAACCTGCTATCGTATTAATAAATGAATTATCTGAGGGATACCTTGATGTGCTATCGTATTAATAAATGAATTATCTGAGGGATACCTTGATGTAATATCTTAACACTGTATTTTAATACAAGTGCAGTCTGCATACCCAAAATTGACATGACAATCCCTATAAAACATTGGACACTGTATTCACCTGAATCTGGTCGGAACCATAAGCTTTTGAGTTGGCACTCTCTTTAACAGCCTCCATTGCAAGTCTGGAGGACATGAAAGTCCTCCTCCGAGTCTCTGCATTTCGGACAAAAATACTTGCAGGCACTAGTATTGGCGGTAAAGTCGTCCTGAAATAAATGAAGACATTTTTACAGGGAGAGAGAGAGAGAGAGAACGAGAGAGATTAAAATTTAAATTTAAAAAAAAAGTAAAATTAAAGGAGATTAAAGTAGGCGTAGTAGATAGAAGTACCTGGAAGTGAGGAGAAGAGGGGAAGTAGAAAAGGAAGTGAAGAAACGAGCGGAAGAGACGGCCATTAAACGACGAGATCTAAGAATACAACAATACACACAGCTAGGCTTCACTAGTAACGCCATTTATTCAACTCAATTCTATTCATATGGAGTAGCACTACTACTAGTTCAATTTTTGAGTTCCGCCAAGTTGTATTTCAGTTTTCAAAACAACAAGATAAGACCCAAATATATATATATATATATTATAACATAACATACATACATACGATACGTATATTATATGCACCTAAAACCCCTCTCTCCGGGTCCGGGTTATTAAACCCTAACTATGGGGGAATATGGGCTTTTATTACATGGACATGGGGCAAGCTTAACAAAGGCCTTGACCTTTCAACACGTGTCACCTGTTCAACTACATATTAGATTTAGGGCTAGCCAGTGGGCAAGTTTTTAACTCTTATATACAGGGTTATATGTTTATTTGGGCTTAAAGCATGATTAGATTTACATAGTATTTTATTATTTTACTTTTTAAAATATCTCATCTAACTTTCTTTTTCTTCATCCCATACTACTGTATTTTCTAATAAATAGACTTATAATTTTACGAATAAATTTATTATAATAAATTTTAATAGATAAACGAAAATCAAATGCAAAATCTGAAATAACAAAAATTAAACCCTTAACTATCCAATACTCCGTTTCCTCGTCCCATTCCATAAACATGAAGTTTTTGTTTAAGCAAAAACTCACACCGTTTACATGTTTACTAGTAGTAATACGGGCCCAATATTTAATTATTTTCAAATCATCAACTTTTTTTTATCAATTCAAATTATCAACTTATTCAACAAGATTCGGTCAAATTGTTTGATATGTACATAGGGATAATGTTCGATCTAAATATAATTAGAGAATAGAAAGGTTCATTTTTCTCATATAATTATTACATATAATAATTATTATTAATAAACTAAAACAGCCAAACTTAAAGTCATGCACTCATGCCGCAAAATTAACGATAAACATATACTGTTATGCAAATAATTAAATTGGTCTTGTATCAAAACTCACGATGGAAATTGTGGTACGAATATTCAAATTACAAAATTTATCTAAAAGTTATGTTATAGTACATGCCAACAAAACTTTAGCGCTTTAGTTACGTCTTCTAGCTTTAACAATATTTTAATCACTTAATTACGTCTTCTAGCTTTAACAATATTCTAATCATACAAAAATGTTGAGAATAAATGATTTTGCGTAAAAAATAATACTCCGTATTAGTACTTTGAGCCGCTCATGACTATCTAGTTTGAGGCGGTATTGACGTATTGTAAATATTGTCGGGAGTGCGCAAAATTTTAAAATTGGTTTTCGTATATACTTATATATACATTAAAATTGACTTTTCTTTCTGAGCAAAAATAACACTTCTTTTTTGAATCAAATAACACAATGACATATATTTTTTCAATCTACCAGGCATTTGCTTATTCAACTCATAACTCAGCAAGCCTTATCTTAAAACTATTTTTTATATAATATATAATATCATAATGCTGTCTACCGACCCAGAAATAACATTTCCTTCCCCATCTCCGCCTTCCCCATCTTCTTCTCATCCCCATCTTCCTTTCTCTTCATCTTCCAAAAACTGTTTTTATTTATATTATATTATTTTAAAAAATTTAGTCATTTCAATCTCAAGATTTTCTTCAGATTTTTTTGATATATATCATATTCTTCATATCTGTTTTCAAATCTTTCAAATCTGACGTTTTTTAAATAATTTTATTATCATATACTATGTTTTTCTGACATATATGAGGCGGTGCTATTGTTGCTGGCGTTTTGACCATATATAATGGTTATTATATGTCTCGAATGACGATTTTGTGTCATATTGAATGACTTTTATTGATAAATTGAGAGTTTTATGTGTCTAATCAAAGATCTTTTTGATTAGATATAATATTATTATTATGGTTTTATATTTTAAATCTTTTTGATACTTATTATTTTATTCCTTTTGTAATTTCAGGATGTTTTTTCTGGATTAGATAGCAGAGGTATTTGTTGATTGGAGTATGGCGTCGATTGGAGTATTACTTGTCATTTGTTAACATTAACTCAAATTTCAAAATTTAATATGTATTTTATTTTTTTGGGTATTTTCTTTTCAGACATTAAGATTTTATTGTCTAGTTTTTCGGAAACATTTTTGCATGACCTTCATTTAGATAATAAACTTTTTGAATGAAATAAATTCCTTTCTCCGAAATTTGTATTGTATTTCAATACTATTTGAGAAAGTTACTTTTGTCAAAAAAAGAAGAAAAAGATATACATTAAAATTATTAAACTATATTTTTTAAATAAAACAAATCATCAAAAGATATTGCAAATAAAAAATAAAGTCTAACAAAATCACTTAAAAGGAAATGATCTTCTTACATTGTTTATGACAAAATCATTTATAACATTTTCGACGTCAATTTCATTTAAAAGTATACTTTCAATTGTTATCGGAGTCATGTACAGCCGTTCATCCCACGAGGGCTGCCCCTGTGCAGATATTGGCCGTGTTTGGGCAAACTTATTTTCCAAAATAAGTCCTTATTTCCGGGAAAAAGTCGGCATGTATGTACTTTTTCTGAAAATAAGTAACTTATTTTTTATTTTGAAAATAATATTTGGTTTTAAAATTTTAAAATAAATATTTATATTTAAAAAAATATATGAAAATATGTAAAAAATATATAAAATAAGTAACTTATTTTAAATTTAAGAAACCTCAAACGCCACATTATATCCCCAGAGGATTATTGTCTCACTGCAACAGCATCGTTCTATTTGGACGAAATTAAACCAGAGACTAGAACTTTATACGAGAATAAATTAACCCTTGTGGTTAATTACTCAATTCATTTTAAAATAAATGTTATCACGTATTTAAAGTAATTATTTTTACAATTTATATATTTTTCAATTTATTTTAAATAAAAGTTTAGCATTTAAATATTTATTTTAAAATATTTAAAAAAATAATTTGTTTAAGTAATTTTTTTACATTAGTGAAAGAAATTAAAATAGCAGTTACTAAAATAATATATAATTTTGTGAGGAATAAGATAAACAACACCCAATTATAGGTTCTTAAAAAAAAAAAAAAAAAACCCAATTATAGGTGGTGTTTGGTTTCATTTCAACTTATAAGTTATAACACACACATAAGATAATCGAAACGTTTGTGTTGAAAAAAATGCTCCAAAAGAGGAAGTTGATCATGCAACCCACTGTTTTCAAGAAATGCTTAGAAAGTCAGATTTTATACGTTGTAGCACCTCTTATCGAACCGGGTCACATGGATGCGCTGCAGCCTGCAGTTAATCGGTGAATGCATGATCTCATTTCATGCAGCAACATAGTCGTAGCAGTACGTTGAATCTAAGTTTAAAGATTACACACAATCTCATGCCGATTTTATACGTATAACATATTGCTTTTTGCTGGGCGCCTTTGCTGTTATACTATGTAAACTACTTAATTTATATTATTATATTAGTGATCTATATATGCTACTGCTACATGTAAATGTAGTTATCCACATAAAACTGATACTCCCTATGTCCCAAGTGTTAAGAGTCTCGGTAGATTCTTAGGACTTGGGATAGATGATTTGACACGTATTTTAATTTTCTTATAAAATGTAGTTATATAAATTATTTTAAATTATTTTTCTTCTGAATAGAAGTTTAAATTTTTATTAAAAAAAGAAAATTTTAAAAATAAGTTATGAAATTATACTTTACATACACTTTAAAATGTGCGTCAAATATTAAAGAAAAACTGTTAAGAAATGAACGGGACGGAAGGAGTATATAATTTAGTTTAAAAAGCAGTCGAGTTGGCCAATTTAGGAGGTGTTTGGCTTAGCTTATAAGTAATAAGTTACTTTTTTAAAAAAAAATATTTTCATATTTTTTTTAAAAATTAATATTTATTTTAGAAATTTAAGACCAAATCTTATTTCTAAATTTGAAAATAAGTTACTTATTTTCAGAAAAAATACATATATACCAACTTTTTTACCTTATAAGCAGCTTACAAGCTGCGCAAAACGGGACATTATGCTCATGATCATATACCATATATGATCATAGCCTCGTACGTCCGGAGCACTTATCTTGACATGCGAAAACAACCTGTCTACTCGCTCGGTAACACGTACTGTGCATCCTCCTCGCAACCTGCAGCTCTTCTAATACGTTGTCTTAATCTTAAATTTAAATTTCCAAACAATTTTATTTAAATTATTTTGTTAGGAGGAAAGCAAAGTACCCCAGAGGGTAGCAGTTCACCGCACATGAATGTTGTCCAGTACTCTAATGTGTTAATTAAGTATAGTAAGTACTAAGTAGTAATTAAAGAAGCTAGGGAAATATAAAAACTTGTGCTTTGTACTGTTATGACGAATTCATGATGTTGAAGATGGTTGTCGTCTATGATCCGTGACAATTCAATTACAGTACATTATTGCGTATATCTGGTTTCTTAGCTACCGGTCTACCAGCGCAGCAACCCATACAGTGCACTATGTATACAGTATACATAGATTTCCAAACAAATGTTATTATATAGTATTTTTAATAAATAGATTATACAAGAAAAACAAACAAAATATATTGCGGGCTTGTATAGTTGTATGTGTATATAATTCAAATATTTTTACATTAACACACACACATATATATATTGCCACTTGCAGCAAGGCGCAAACAAATTAAAGCTCATTAAGCAAACAAGCGATTTAATCCGAGTTGGGGTATTAATTAAGACAAAAGATGATAAGATGAGGAAAAAAGATCAATTGATCGTGCAGATTATAATTTAACCCAGAATTACAAGATTGCCACTACCAAGCAACGAAGGTTACCTAAACCAAACAAAATATAATCGGCATATATATGCCATCGAAAGAAGAGGATAAGATGCACACAGACCATAATTCTATTTTTTGGAATAGAGAAGCGGCATCGATGTTAACCGTGCAATAACAGACAACTTAGGTTAATTAATTACCTTAAAAATTAATTAAATCGAAGCTAGTATTGATCGTACCAATAGTCTAGCGGCAAATAGTTGTCAAGCATCGGATCAGGAATATTATAAATATCGTCGTCGTTGACAGCTCGGTGACCTATATCCAATAAATTAGAATTATGATCGGATGTGGTGGTTCTACAATTAAGTGACGACGATGATGCAATCTCTTCAGCTTCATGATCAGCTACAGCATTAACAGTTTCCGGAACATTTATCTCTATTGATGCGTCGACTACAGATTGTTGATGATGATGTTGAGACCCACCGACACTGTTGTCCGAGGAGTATGCCTGTTTTCCAGTGAGTTGTTGAACCAGGGATCTGAACTCAGAGGCACTGGTGCTGAAATTAACAGGATTTGCAATGTACACGACTTTTACTGGTGCACTTGTGGCCTCCTGTTGTTGTTTTTTCTTGGATTTTTGGGGGTTTTGACGGTGTTTGGGTTTGGTTGTTTTCTTATCATAAATGGCGAGTGGCTTATCCATTTGTTTGTTGTGTTATAAGCTAGGATGGAAATGAGAGCATCTAGGTTTAGGGTTTGAATTGTAGCGAAACAGACATGTATAAACTAAGAAGATAGAGATGAGAGTGAAGAGATCATAACATATTGTATGATGATAATAAAAAGAGAAAAAGATAATGAGTAGGAGATGGAAATTTAAGTATTGGAGGAGTTAAATGTCCTGTCTCGTCTTGTCCTTTTGTTATTTTTATTATTGACAAACACCCGTCTTGTCCTTTACAGCTGATAATTTTGGAAGAGAAACTGGCTGGCCAGCTGCCTAGCTCTCTATTTATTAGACTACTCGACCTGTTTGTCTCACTCCTCTCCAAGGAGCGTCCTGCATTTCATCACAAAACTTATACACTAGTCAACATATATATATATATACACACACACACGGTGCTTTCTATAAATGAGATAAAATTAATAATTAAGTCAACTCATCTCCTATTATTAAAAAAAAAAATAAACGGTCGGGTTTTTTTTTAAAAAAAACTCATTTTTGCTCTTACTTTTCCACGTGGTATTTATTTAAAAAAATTATACCTTCTACACTTACGCTCTATTATAGAGCGGATGTATAAAACTTCAAAAAAAAACTAAGTCAGATAGTTGGAAAACTGATTGCAGTTACACTCTATTATAGAGCGGATGTATGCTTTATAATAGAGTACATATATGTCTGGCAAAAAAATAAACATCATTCCAATTCTTTCATCATACTTTTCGAATACAACACCTAGAGTTTTGCTACTAGAATAAACTCATTTATGCGATAATCATCAATACAAATACAAAACACACACATACATAATAGTAACAATAACATCAAGAGAGAAATGATGAAAAATTGACCTTGTGTTCAAGCTGAGCAGTAGTAGTAGTGAATTGGTGAGCAGTGGCAGCAGTGAATTGGCAAAGTTGAAATGAGTTTTAGAGAGCTCACAAAAATCTCCAAAAAATGGTAGGATAAAAGAACAAGTGTATTTCTGGGAGACAATGATGTGTATTCTGGGGAGACATATAATAGAGCATAACTTTAAAGGGTAAAGTGGGAATTAAAAAAATATGCACATACGCTCTGTTATAGAGCGTATGCGTATGTACGCTCTATAATAGAGCGTATGTGCATATATTTTTTTAATCTCAGTTGTTGATTTATTTTTTTAACGGTAGGATATGAGTTGATTGGATATCAAAAAATATCCAATTATGACGGATGAACATTTTCCTATATGTGTGTGCGCGCGCGTGCGCGCTTTGTTAGGGTCGTAAATGAGCATATATGTTCCCGAATAGTTTCATGTACAATTTAGAAACATTAGGGCCGTAAATGAACTAATATATTCCCGAATAGTTTGGTGTACAATTTAAGAAAAATTTCATTTAATTTATCAATGAGTTTAATATGAACAAATTTTAATATTCAATTTGTAAATGAATCGAATTTGAGTATAATATAATCCGATTCAAAAGTTTATGAACATATTATAATGTTTGTAAACATCAACGTGATTTGTAAATGCAATTTAATATGTCTTTTTAATTTTTATTATAAATGATTGATTATAAAGAAGAAAAAAGTAGTTCGTAAGCTTGATGCTGAATTTAAATTTATATATTTTACTTTACATTTATTTTATATATTTATATATTATTTTTTATGCCTATGAAAGAAAAAACAAACTCATTTAAAATATTTATAAAATTATTCATAAAAATAAGTTTGTAAATTAAAGTGTTCATGAACTCGTAATCATGAGTTATTCGTGAAAGAATAATGTTGTTAAATTTATATAAAATATTTTACTATATAATAATTTAAGTTCGAATTTGAATTTTTTGTAAGAAGACGAGCATAAACGGTATAAAATTAGGCTCTTCACACCATAAATTGATAATCGTGACTATTCTTATATCTTAATTTCTTGTTTCCTTCCTGTTTATGAATATTGATGATGACTCGTGATAAAGTTTTTGACTTCTAGAACTGTGAAAGGCAGCCCTATTTGATATGAAATTCCCAGTAGATTCTCCCAACTTTTTTTTTAATGGTTATTCGTTAATTTAGTTTAATTACATTAGTATCATGATAAAAAAATATATTTATAGCATAGTAAATAAACTAATTACCAAAATTTCATCTAATTCGTAAATAACGTTAATTTCGTTGCGTCAAAATTCAGCGGTTTTCATGTTGTTTGATATGATTCTATTATATTATATAATACTTTCTCTGTTTCAAATTAATTACTGTATTTGATTTTTATATTATTGTATTTGATTTTTATAAGGTTAAATTCATTACAATTTTACTACAAATTACACATATTATATGATCCAAAAATATTTAAAAATTATATTATTTGAAGATATATATAATTTACTTCAAAATGTAAAATTTAAATTATTAAAAAATAATTTTAAATTTCCAATCAAAATTTAGCCAATTTGATGATAAAAAATTTAAATATGATAGTTAATTTAAAACGGAGGGAGTATGATATTTTTAAATAATTGCATATTAATAGCACTATATAAGTGTATTATTAATTTAATAGTGTTATATAATTTATTGCAGTATAGAATTGCATACATATATGATTATATATAGCAGTATAATTTATACATATGCCATTGAAAACAAGTTACCATGATACGTACGCGTTAGATACACGCGTGAAAAAGAACCAAGCTTTAGCCAGTTTGTGGTTTACCATGTGACAAGTAGCAAAAAGGGTACTATCACATCCTGCTTACGCCACCTGATGAGATCATGCTATCGTCATTGATGTTACCTGAACCTTTACCTCGTCGGCTTTTAGTAGAAAAGAAATCACTGCCGGCAGTGTATGCAGTGCAATATTAAAATGACTATTTCTAGTAAATTAATACAGTAATAAATTAGTTAATTGAAATGGGATGGTTAAATTTAATTTTTAAATATTTATTTAATAAATGAGTATCCTTATTTGTAATTATCTAAAAATTTGTTTGAAATATCTATTTGTCAAAGGGTCAATATTCATTTGGTGAACACATATTTCAATTTTGTTTAAAAAGATAGCTAAAAACAGTAACTATATTTTTTATTGTTATTATAAAATTTCCAAATTTTACAAAAGTTGTTGTATGTTTTATTATTTAACCTCTCCAAAAATATCATTTATTATATCTCGAAATATATATGCACAGATCAAAAATATTTTCTGACAATATTTTATTTTTGACATAATAAATTTAAATAATAGTTTTAAACTGATCCATCAAAATATATAAAAGACAGCGTAAATCAACCATTGAAACGTTTGAACATGACAAGACTAAATGAAAGGTCGATTTTATCCCCAAAATATAGGGATTTAAGGCGGCTAGAAGACTAATATTATTATAGGACTTTCTTGTCCACCAAAGAAGATAAGGGTTTGTTTTCGTACTATGACCCCGTTTGGCTCAGCTTATAAACTGAAAAAGTTGGTATATATGTATTTTTTTGAAAATAAGTAACTTATTTTTAAATTAGAAAATAAGATTTTGTCTTAAATTTCTAAAATAAATATTAATTTTCAAAAAAAAATATGAAAATACTTTTTTTAAAAAAATAACTTATTACTTATAAGTTAAGCCAAATACCCCATAGGCACCGCAGTAATCTACCCCCAATCTCCAATTGCAGATGTATACAGTTGCAAGTATATAAAAATAGTCCTGGACCGGACTAGTCGTGTACATAAACAATTAAACATTATTATAATACTATAATCAATAATAATGAAATATGATACTACTATTAAATACAGCACAAGTCTACATGCATGCTATATATATATATATATGTTTATTATATTGTTCTATATACCTGCTTCCATGGAATTTTATGTTAATACTTGAAGGTCCTGATCCCAGCAGGTCTATGCTGCTGATAAGTTTTTTCCAGTATACACTTCCTGGACCGTTGGATGGTAGCGCGGACGGTTAGGATTTAAAAAAAAAGTTGGCACGTGTACGGACCTCTCTAAATTACTGTAGCTCGTCGGTACCTCGAGTCCTCGACACAACCTCGCGAGAACATACACAGTTCTCATCGTATTTCCATCGATATCAGATCCAGTACAGATGCACACTCCCTTGTCTCCTTTCTATTGAATGTACTTGACTACTTATAATCAAGTACTTGCTTAACATGGTATAGTTTCTTATAGTTATCACCCCTGCTTTTCTGTTATCAATTTTTTTTGCAGCAGCTTTGTCTTTCATCTGAAAACAGACCGACACCACCGGTTCAAATCAATATACCTAATTCGTTTGCATTGCTATATTTACCAAGTGCACTTTTTGTAGAGTTTGTTGTACACAATTGGATTATCTGTAATTGCTTTTGAATCTTACCTGATCTAGTTATCTTTCCAACAGATCGAGTGGTTGTATTTTGGGTCAAACCTAATCCTTGAAGATCTCTATTCCGTATTTGTGTGTATGTTTGCTGTAGAAGTACGGACGAGCCGCGGTAATTATAGAGGCCAAATATACGAGCCTCGATAAATTATTGAGACTTGGGCTTTTTTTTTTTTTTTTTTTAATCCTAGCCGTTCATGCTACCATCCAACAATTCAGGAAGTACGGTAAAAAATTTATCCAGCGTACAGTTGCGAATAGGAACCATACTTGAAAACTAAGCCATCATTTTGTTCAGTTTCTAGTTATGCGGATTACATTTATATCCTGCAAGCCAATTAAGTACAGATGTATCTAAATTTAGTTAATTTTCCGGGTATATATAATATATTGAAGCATTTGATCAATATATATATGAATATTGTAGGGTCACATTTGAATATTTAATGCATGAATTGTAGGGTTGTGGTGTCTGCTTTCTTTGGTCCGTATTATTTAGCACGAGGAAATTTGAGAATGTTTAACAAAATATGCGACTTATATATATATATATATATATATATAGGGTCCTGCTCAAATAGAAAATAGCTTAAATGAGAAATAGAAAATCTTATCATTATACCTGCCGCACCCACACACAAATTATATACACCCTCACACACACAATCCCATCTATTCTCCTCCGTTTTTAATTTGATTTTTCCCGTCAATTGGCAAAGTGTTTTTCAAATCTAACTTCACCATATTTTTTTTCATCTCCCAACGATCAGTTTTCATACCATATGTGCTATATTTCGGCAAACATAATTTATAATTAAAATAAATTCGTCACTTATCAGATTCAAACTTCAATCACTAAATAATATTACAGAAACCACTAATTTGTATTATAGAAATCACTAATTTGTATTACAGAAATCACTAAATTATATATCCTGGGTTCACAAAAAATAATGGAAATCGTCGAAAAAATAAAAGTCACCGGAATATATCACATATGGTATGCAAACTGATTGTTCGGAGATGGAGAAAAATGTGGTGAAGTTAGATTTGAAAAAAACTTCACTAATTAACGGGAAAAATCAAATTAAAAACGGAGGGATTATGTGGGATTGGGTGTACGATGGTGTATTTGATTTGTGTGTGGATGTTCCCTCTTGCCATTAGATTAGATTGAATATGTGGTGTAGATCTTATTTTCTATTTTCTATTCTAAGTTATTTTCTATTTGAGCAGGACCCTATATATATATATATTTGGTATTTTGAATGAACAAGGAACATCTTACGACTTGCGAGCATATAAAGAAATCATGAGGGGACATTTCCTCTCGCTAAAGTGGCAATCGCTAAAGTGGCAACCTGGATAGAAATACGGAACTCTTGCAAAGTTGCAATCGTTTCAAGTATGACGTTAATATATAATTTATCTAAATTTGTATATTTAAATGTGGAATTTATACGCGGCCTGAAATACTTTCGTGTACATTAAAAATAAATATTATATTTTAATATATATATATATATATATTTAATATTTATATTTACATGTGTAAATATACATACAACTCTATAAAATATATATATATATATATATATATATAAATCATATACATTTTTACAAATAAATTTATAATTATTAAATTGTAATATATTTATTTTATATATTCAAAATGAGAATTTACATTAAATGTATTTTATAATTTTATACTCCCTCTGGTCCTTATTATAGGTCGTTTGACTTTTTACACACACTTCAAAGTCTTTTGACCACATAGTTAAACTTGTTATTTTTGAAATTTTCTTTTTCTAAATAAAAATATATATTTAATATTTTAATTCAGAAAAATAAAAATTAAAAAACAACATATTTAGCTATGTAGTCAAAGCACCTTGAATTGTGTGCAAAAAGTCCAACGACCTATAATAAGGACCAGAGGGAGTATAAAATTTCTAAAATTTTATCCATAATTTTTGTATCATTTATCGAATTGCTAAAAGACACGATCGCACATATTAACAGATGTCTTAGTGAAATTGAGCTTACAGTTTCGAATTTCGATGCTGTCCAACATTTCATAATTATTCAATCGAATGAAGAATGCATTATTAAGCTTTAACAAAATTAGAATATTCTTGGGAACATATAAATAATTTGAATGCAACGCTGTACTCTTGAAACTTAGATATTTGTTAGATTTTCACGTTATTAGTTTCATAATGGGTTTGGATTAAAAATTGGCATAAATTTTGTTTGCTTATTATTTACTATTACAAGTTTTTTCATACAGTTTTCTTTAGTGTTATTTTTTTATTTTAAAATTAAACCAAAGGATCTTGTTTGTAGTAATATTATGAGAATTTTTACCCCTATAGTTATAATACAAGGCTTTACAATTAATATTAAACAAAAGGTCTCGTGATTTTGTAATATTATGAGATTTAAAAAAATATATTTATAAAAAAAAGTTAATCAGAATTTAGAAATAGCCAGAGTTAATCGATTATAAGATACAATAATATAATAAAATAATATTTTCAGTATTATATAATAATATGTAATTCATTTATTGCGTAATTTATATCTAAACATGGTAATCAATTTAATTTATTTAGTTATAATTTACAATCTTATGATCTTATATAAAATATTAGAGTATATATTACCTAACATGCTCTCTTAGGAGAAAACAGTGTTTTCACAAAGAAAAAGAAAAATATAAACTGCAATTAGCAAAAAGAAAGAAGACAAATACTACAGTAAGAGTGCTGTGTACACCGATGATATTATGTATAATTATCATAATGTAAAATTATACCAGTTCAATAAAAATAGTCAACCAAACATAATTGTCTATATCTATTGCTAAGAAATTGCATGGTTGAAGTGTTATATTTTTTTACACATTCTACCAAGATTAACATGGCTACGTTTGTATCCTATTAATTAAGAAACAACAGGCCAACAGGGTTTTCATCGTAGAGTTGTACATCTCCTTGCATATGCAATATTCAAGTTCAAATCCGCTGCATTACGGGATACAATTGAAAGAATCGCAACTACTTATATTAGCTAAGAACACAAATGAAGTTCGTTTGTATTTTTACCAGTCAGAGAAAAAGAACATATGGAATTATCTGTCTTCCTACCTCTATATCCATGAACAGTACCTCATTAAAAGTTAGCTTATATCTAACACAATTCAACTAGTTGTCTAGTTTTATCCTTAAACTAAACCCCCACAAGTTGGGTGATAAGATATAAAGAACAGAAAACTGATAAACCGTTTTGATAGCAGAAAGCAACCTTCAAGCTTTATCAAAAGTAGTGGGAGATTGAACATTGTTTCTATCTTTTATCGTGCTTGTCATGCCATCAGCAAGCCACCCTGAAAAACCTTCCTTTAGGGCCTTTTTCATCCAAGAATGCCGACAACATTCATCAGCTTCAGAAACTCTTAGCCAACTTCTCCGGCGAAGATTTTGCTCCGGCCAACAATCAAGCTCCTCCTTAACAAACAACGCATACATGGTGGCTTTACACAGGCCCGCGGGACTAGATTCGTCTTGGAGTGTTTTGCTTGTGAAGTAGTAGTCCCCAAATAAATGCTGAAAAACAATACAACACAAAGGAAAAAAACCTTAAAAAGATTCATATGAACTACACAACACACATTTTTGACAACATCGTTAAAATCTGCCACACTTAATTAGCAACAAAATCTGCCAAGCTTAACATAACGGATGCTCCTCTCCCGTTGGTAATAAGAAGTTGAGGGTTATAGCCTTAGTGGTGGCATGTGTTTATGACTATTTAAATTTCGTAATTTACCAAAACCACACCAAAAAAAAACATTGTTAGAAAGCACCACTGAACCTTATCAAAGGGTTATGAGAATTTATACTAAACGACTCTTTAGAACAACATTTCATAGATGTGGAAAGAAACAGACTACAAAAACCTTGAGCTAGAAGCCGAGAACCCCCAGCAGTGGCCAGTGAGTGAATAAGCAGTATTCAAACTTTCCTATATAATTAAGGGTATCTATTAAGCAGCAGAGAAGCTAAATGCATTTCAAGTTGGATCCACGCCTACATTCTCACCCCTTTCAGTTGTCTCTAGATTAGTTTTACACTGCAAGTGGCATGTTAAATAGGTATAATAGAATTTGAATAAGCAAAAAGCATATATTTTATACTAATCTAATGAAATGACTTTCAGCTGATGGGTACCCTATTTTTCACTCTTTACTGACGAAGACTTGGATCTCAGAGGAGATGTGTGTGAGAATAGTTAGTGTGATAATCTTATCCCTCCCCCCCCAAAAAAAAAAGAAGAAGAAAGAAATAGAACTAGAAGTACAATAAATATTGTTTGCATTTATATTCAAAATGATGAAAAACAAGGTAGGCACAAGGCCTTTATTATATACAGCTCGCCGACAAGAAAAGATACAAGTTTAAGCTTGGGGATAAAATATTTAGAAAGAAAATAGCTCTCATCATAAAGGTTAGTTTGGATAATATTTCTCATCATATTATTTTGGGCAGAATCCAATTTTCTAAATGCTAACTCTGAAGTTTTACATGTAAAACCATAAAAAAGTGCAAAGATAGCTATTCCCAATTCTAATTAGTAGACTCTCTTAACATAATGAAATATTGTTACTTTCTATGCCCACCAATCTCAAACAATTATGTTAAAAATGAGACAACTTTATCACAAGAAAATATGTTCGCAATTACTTGAAATGATAATTACTGATTGGGATTAGTGTTTATGCTAAAAAATAGTTTAGAAATGCAGTATGCAAAAATGCTCTTCTTCATATAGAATCAATTATATACCAAGACCTTATAACTGATTACGTTCAACACTGATCAAAGATTGACAATATACACATACCATTAGATCTCCTCGAACTCCAGCCTCTTCTAAAGCTTCGCGTGCTGCTACCTCCTCGACCATTTCAACATTTTCCCAAATCCCACCCACCCTATAAATAAATTGAAAAAATATATAATGTCACGAATGGAGGTGATTTTTGATTTCACAACAAATCTGAAAACCAAATTTGTATATACACATTTAGGAAAATCACCTTCTTTTATAACTGGCACATACTAATGGTCTACGAATGGAAGAATATAGACAAAGAGGGGAAAGGAGAGTAGAATGGAAATGTGGCATTTAATGTTCCATGGGAAGAAAGAAGGGAGAGGAGGAGCGACACATATCTGTGACCACTGAGTTTAACAATGACAGGCAACCAATCTTGAGTAATATATACACATATATATTTTGAATTGCTAACGAATTTCATGATAGACAAAGAATTGTGAAAGCAAAAAAACCTCGGCTACATAGTAAGAACCATTTCCACTCACAAAAGTCATACGTAACGTAACCAAGAAATAGTTGGGCCTACTAAACTGGTATGTGCCTGTAGAAACCATTTAACACAAGGAAGAGAAAATACTGAGATCTAAAATCAACTGTAATTCTAAAATGTATTTGTGCGATACAAATAACTGGGGTCCTTCTCTACAAGTTGTACATTGTACAGAGTACAGACATAGCTGTACCTTTTTAAATTCCATATAATTACATGTCGTATGATTCTATTACTAGATTACTGGGGCTCATCCCACATCGGCTATATGTGCAAGTATCAGACTATCAGATATTACTCTCTTTTCTGAGAAAAGAAAAAAGGATGGCATTTTATTGAGTCGGCGACTAGTCGTTAAAAAAATAAGTCGAACAACGACTTAAGTTTCCTAGCGTTCATGAATTTTACCCGACCCGGTACCCACCCGATCTGAGTAGTTAAAAATTAGGGTTTTTAAAGTAAAACTTATTTGTATTTAATTATTTACATACAACGGCTCTCTCTCACATACCCCAGTTTCTCTTCTTCATCTCCGATCTGCTCCTCCGGCGACGGCAACAAAGTGTTTACCGGTAAGATCTTCATCTCTTCTTCGATCTTTTCTTCTCTTCATCTCTTCTTCTTCATCTCTTTTCACTTCATCTCTTTTTCATTTTTTTTACCTCTGTATATATAAACACGATCTGTATGTATATATATGTATGTATATATAGGGGTTGTAAATAATGTTATCTTTGTTATTTTGGATTTGGACTTTGGGTTTATATATACAGTCACAGACAAATTATATATATATATACTTTTTCAGTTTTTATTAACTCGATTTATTAATTATAGAAAAAAAGTATTTTTAATCATTTTTCACTTATTTGATATTTTTTATTTAATTTTATTACTTATTTGTAAGTAAAAATTTATAATTTATAAAAATTATTCAAAATATATCGTATTACTCTAATTAAAAATCTATAATTTATAAATTTATAATTGATAAAAATTGTTTAATTTATCAGTATAAAAATCTATAATTTATAAAAATTATTTAATTTACCAATATTTTGATAGAAATATTTTTATCACAATATTTTGATAGAAATTCATCTACTCTGTTTACAATTTTTATAAAACATTTGTTCAGATCATCAGCTGTTCATGTTCATCTGTCTGTGCTGCATTTACAATTTTTTTATTTTATAAACCATTCATGCTGCATTCTTGCCTTCATCTACAATCAACCTTCATTCCCAATTCTTTTATGCCTTTCTGCCTTTTTGCTTGCTGCATTCTTTAACCTCTGTTGTACTCACTTTTTGCAGTGCTTCTGGGCACTTCAGTGTTCACTTCCATTCTGCACAGTCTGCTTTCATTCTACATTTAACAGTTAACACACTCTAATCAGTTTATATATTTTATGCAGGAACTTAATCAATAAAGAGAGAAGATGAAAATAACAGGAGAGAGTTCGCTAAAGATCCGAAAAGAAAAGCAAAATCTAACGATCCAGGTTGGAAGTTTGCGTATTATCCAACTCCGGATGTTAACAAAGATATTGTTTAGTGTATTCTTTGCAAGAATATGAATCATGGAGGAATTAATCGGTTTAAGTAGCACTTGATTGGTGGATACAGGGATATTGTTAAATATCCAAAAATAACAAAGGAGATTGCGAAGGAAATAAATGATTATGTTCAAAGTAAGAAGAAAAAGAAGAACATTAATGTCCCTATTCAAGTGGAAATGCTAGAAAGCGATGATGAGGTAGAAGTTGAACACATACAATCTACCGCAGCCTCTAATACCTTTCAAAACTCTAAATCAACTGCTGGACAGAAAGGCAAGACTGTTGTCGTACCATTTAGTTTCAAAAAACCAGTGGCTAGTAGCAAGTCCATTAGTTCAATGCTTATAAGGACACCTGAACAAGTAATTGAAGAGAGGCATAGGGACGTTCTAAGCCAAACTACTTTGGAAAACAAGCTAAAAACAAAAGAAGAGAAAGAAAGAGTTCACATACATATTGCTAATTTCTTTTATGAGAATGAAATTCCTTTTAATGCGGCAAACTCTAGGAGCTACGAGATAATGGTGGAATCCATAGGTCAATATGGACCGAGTTTGAAGCCTCCAACATTCCATGATTCAAGGCTTCCACTACTTAAAAAAGTAAAGGACGATACTGAAAAATTGAGGAATAAGTATGAAAAGTCTTGGAAAAAATATGGTTGCACCCTTATGACCGATGGATGGATGGATAGACGAGGAAGGCATCTTATCAACTTTCTTGCTAATAGTCCTAAGGGTACATTTTTCTTGAGTTCTTATGATGCTTCAGGTGATCTCCAAGATGCATAAATGTTGGCGGACTTGATTGAAACCGCGGTTCTTGATGTTGGTTTGAATAATGTTGTGCAAGTGGTGACGGATAATGGGGAAAACTTCAAGCTAGCTGGTAAAGTCTTGGAAATCAGGCATCCTTATTTGTTTTGGACTCCATGTGCTGCTCATTGCCTTGATCTAATGCTAGAGGACGTTGGAAAGATTCCAAGCATTAAAAAAGCAATCAATTAATCAAGAAGATGCACTACATTCATCTATAGGCATGGGCGTGTCCTTCATGCTATGAGGGAGAAGACTTATGGGATGGATTTAGTGAGGACTGGGGTTACAAAGTTTGCCACGGCTTTTCTTACATTACAGAGCTTGTACAAGCATAGGGGAGCCTTGCGCTCATTATTTGATGTCGATGCATGGAGCTTGTCAAAGCTATCAAAAACAAAAAATGGGAAGAAAGTCTATGAGACTGTATTCTCAACAGTATTTTGGGAGAGTTTAGATGACTGTTTAAAGGCATCTCAAACACTTCTTAGGTTTTGCGAATTGCAGATGGCGATGAAAGGCCTGCTATGGCAGAAGTTTTTGCGGCTATTGAGCATTCAAAAGATCAAATTTAAAAGGCATTTGTTGGTCAAAAACTACCAATTCAAAACAAAGTGTTGAAAATAATTGAAGAACTTTGGAGTAAACAAATGGGAAAACCATTGTATGGGGAGCCTTGTTTCTTAATCCCGGGAAATACTTTGACATCGCTGAAAATGATCATGCTTATGCGTCCCGGATTAGAGAAGACTTTAATGATGTCCTTGAGAAGATGGTCATTGATCGGACTACAAGGAACCTTATAAGTAACTTCGCCGATGACTACAAAAATACAAGAGGTGGTTTTGAAAGGCAGATGGCAATTGAGCAACGAAAGGAGAAAAGTCCCCATAAGTTTATTTAAAACTTAGTAAATTTAGTTCCTGAAAAAAATAAAAAAAAATGACAAACTTATTTGTGTTTGTATTTTTCTTATTTTTATATTAGTTGATTGGTGGGATGCTTATGGAGGTCGTACAATTGAGCTTCAATTATTTGCAAAACGTATTGTTGGTTTATGTTGTTCATCTTCTGGTTGTGAACGCAATTGGAGTACATTTGAATTCGTATGTGCCTACTTTTTATTATTATTTATAGTCGATTTGCAACTATTTTACTTAAAGCCTAATTACATATTATATATTTTATTAATATAGATACATACAAAGAAGAGGAACAAGTTGGAACATCAACGCTTGAATGATTTGGTGTATGTTCAATACAATCGAAAGATAGATTTAAGATTCAAAAAAATACGTGAACTTGGGAAGAAATATAATTCACTAGTATTTGAAGAGTTGGAGTGGACTAATGAGTGGATTGGTGTTGTTGAAGAGAGGTTTTGGAGTGTGGTGGATATAGCTTCGGGAGCATCGGATGGACTTGAGGGACGCAATCTTCCAAGAAAAGCTAGAGGTGGTTCCAATAGTGAGGTGCTTACCTATACTCGACGTACCACTAGTGATCCTCTTGATGATGAAGATGAAGACAATACTCCTAATGACGATGAGGATGTGGAAGATGATTATGGTGTACCTCCCGATCCAACCAAGAAGAATACTCAAGGAGGAGATGAAGATTCCAATGATTTTTATATGGAAGACTATGATTGATTAGTTTATTTACTTAGGGATGCTTGACTTTTAGTGTTTGAACTTATTGTCTATTACTTTTTAGTTGAACTATGTGTTTACCTATATTATAAATTTAAATTATTAAAAAATATGTATATCCTGACTTGTCGACTTATTTCGACTAGTCGGGCGACTTGTCGACTAGTCGATTCCAAGGTCCCCAGGCGCCGAGACTCGACTTGTCGACTTAATAACCATGATAAAGACATTTCAGTGTGAGCAGTCAATCTTCCCGATTAGCTTTCCACATATCTTTATGTCAACTTTCCAGACTTCGGAAATCTTTATGTCAACTTTCCAGATATCTTCATGTCAACTTTCTATAGATCTTAAAAAAATAATTGATGCAGGACAAAGATGGAAAAGAAGGAAAATGAAATAAAAACAACAAAAAGATAGATACATGTGAATTAATTGCAGAAAATCCACAAAACCTAAGGTGATCCAACCGTAGAAGAACCACTACCCCTAGAAGAGTTTGTTAGGATAGCAATCCATAACGGGAGGGAGGGGATAGGCTTGGAGATGAACATCTTCAGTTTTTCTATTTTCTATAAGAGCACTTGGCTCTGCCCATTCACAAGGACTCGATCAAACTCCTCCAATAGTAAATCTCTAAACTTAGCCACCTAGTAAAATCTTAATAAAAAGTAAACAAATCTTTTTCTTAATCTCTACCATATTCTCTAATATTCCTAATAAATCATATATATAATATATTTAAACTTTATAATGAATTACATATAAATCTATTCCTAAATAATAACATAAAAACATACAAACTAATATTTTAATTCCTCGTTCCACATCAATAATGTTTACTATTTTTGTGTGCAGGTCCTGCAGGATGATAGTTGGTTTAAATGAGTAGAACATGTTTATCGATATCATGTAGCACAAGGTGAAATAAAGGATTTGGAGGAGAAAGAATGATGCTTAAAGGCTATAATAGCAACAAACCCCCACTGTGTTTATTCAGCTACAATTTATGATATCAAAGGAACTCAATGAAGAACTTCAGAAACCTGACCATATTTTACAACAATACCTAGCTTGATTAAAAGAGATAAAAATATCCATAATCCTGTATAGTATAATTTATAGATATCCTAGTATGACTTAGATCTAGTATAAAAAAAGAAATCCTAATATGACTTGTCAGAAGGGAAAAAAAATCATAACATGCTGCTCAACATCGACTTCAAATCTGAAGTCATCCCTAGCTATATCACCTTTATGATTCAAACGATTAAAAAAGATGCAGGAATTAATATAGACTTTGAAAGATAAGTGCACAGATTATTCCATCCCAGAAGAGTGGATATTGTAATCAGTTACAATATTTTAGTAAGATTAGGTTAAATGAAGTTTTTTAGACATTCAAAAATGGAAAGGCGCACATGGTAGTCAGAGTGTTGTTAGACTACATCGATGTGGAGATATACAGATGGATATGATGCACACAGAAAAAATATTTCATTATAAAATTAATATCTTGAAATTGTACCTTCGGAAACAGAAGTCCAGGTCCACTATTTGAGCTAATCATTAATACCTCGACAATCTTTTCTGACAATGTGCCACTGCTTTCTTCAGAATAACGATACTTAAAGGGTATGCATCTGGGTATATGACAATTTTACTAAAGATTAAGCACAACTGATACAAAGTTTCTCAATTATTAGTCAAGCAGTTATATTAGGACACTCTTATTTTTAATGACGAGCTCCAAAATTTGAATAGATCGAGATCCACAAACCAATCTAATCTTGCTATTCTAAATTTGTATAATACCTGTTAAGTCATAGTATTATGTTTAATCACTTATACAGGGAATACTTGTAATGGTGCAAACAATTTTTTCTAATATTTTATTATCACAATTTTTATTTTTATTTTATATAAACTGAATATAAGTTGGGGGGTTTAAGATAATTCTTGGTTTCCTTCGAGTCCTCTAGTTATATCGTTTATGGGGAATTCAATTAGCTTTCTTTATGCTCTTTTTATATTAAAAAAACTCATTAACTTGCTCCGGGTCATAAACTTGGCCCTTGAGCCAAAACTTTCGAACAAAATAAGATCGTGCTCTACAAAAAACTCACAGGCTGCAGTACTGCAACATAAATTCCATTACTTCATGTAGTTATGTATACACATCATTTCTTTGGCCTCATAATTAATTTGAGTCCCAAAGAAGCTTTTTATGAATTTAAGTCTTTGCTATATATGTGAAGGGGAAATCTTTAATGACACTATAATATACAATCTAAAAGGATGTGAAGATACTACAAACATATAATCACGACATACATATTAAGCCCTCTTTCTAACACCGTAATATATAAAAAGTGTTGCTGAGGTGACATAATATGATATTAGAGCTCTTTTAACCGAGGGCCACTAATACAGACATCCTCCTCCTCAAATATATATATACACACATATATGCGTAAGGCTTCTTGGACTTGAAACCCTCATTGTACTAATTAATAATAATCTGTATTTATGTATTTGAGATCCAGCCGACTCCATCCCATTTTCTGTGTTTTTACAAGTACGTACTACTACTCGTATAAGGAAATCGTATTCCTATAAATGTATAATTCAATGTCATTTATCTGTGCGCCACTAGCCCACTACCATCGTTTTTGGTTTCCTTGATTTTTCTCAGTGAGAGAGAGGGAGATTTTTCATTTGTGTGTGTGAGAGAGTGTGGAGGAATTAAGTGGGTTTTAACTTATCATTAGCTGTTTATGGTCACTTCTCAATTTATTGACCCAATTACGTTGTCACACGAGCAAAAGCAGGTCCTGGGTAGAAGTTGGCCGATTCACTTCAGCAGTGGTGCCCCGTTTTTTATTTTTTTAACATTACTTTCCCAAAACTTATGTCCCCGCTAAAATTCCTTATATTAAGTATCAAATTTTAAAAGAATAAAATAATTCATTAAAAACGGTGTAGTTGCAAGTGCGCAGTGGTCACGCTTAAGGGCACTGAACAGTTTTTGAAACCAACTCCAATACTAATGTCTACTTTTTCTCTGTTCAAGTCCACATTTGTCTTCCCAACGTGGGAAGTGGGCTTCAAAATTGAACGCGCTGGAGGTGCTCTAAGAGTGCCAAACAACACTGTCAGATTTCTTTCTTTACTTTGTTACATTTGATACCCATTACTCTTTTTATGCATTAATTTTTTGGTGGCTCGTTTATGATAAATTTGATTATTAATTAGAGTATGCATCTGTTGCATTAAATACTAGCAATATATTTATTATAATAATATAATAACAATATGAATATAATATTTTATAAATAAATAATAATATATTTATATAAATAATTTACACAAGATTAATAATAATAATAAGATATTTGTGTTAATAATATATTAATATAATTATTCATATTAATAAATTAATTTTTATTAATAATAATTTTAATATTTTTATTTTTATTTTCAATTATATAAATTTCTTATTTTGTACGAAAAGAATTATATTATGAATAATCACATTCCAATTGCTTAAAAAATCCATATGAATATACTCCATATTACACATTATTACTAAATACGTATCATTTTCCATTTCTCAATTCTAGCATAAGAGCATCTCATTCATGTACAGAAACTTCGTAGAACTTGAACCAAAATCTATAAATCTACGGAACAACAGGACAATTTTTCATCATAACATGTAAATAATAATTGTAACGTTAATAAAATATGATATATGAGTTTATAATTTAAATATGAGATAATAATATGTACATAGTGAAATAAAGTGACTATACTTCCTTAAAAATAAAACACCAATGAGTTTTGTCGGGCTATTGATACCTTCTCGAACAAATAATGATAAATAAGTCAAATTGCCCATTTGTATCGGGTCTATGGAAACTAATTTTTTATATTATACTCCTTTTGTCTTATCCATTTCTTTACCGTTTCCTTTTTTAGACGTCCCTATCAATTTTTTACGTTTCCAAAAATTATAAAGTTTTATAATATAAAAATCAACTACACCCGCTACTTTCCTCCGCCATACTCACTTTATACCTTAAATATTAATGGGTCTCACCACTTTACTCATTTTTCTTACACTTCTCCATTACTTTATTTACTTTTCTTAACCTCCGTACCCAACCCATTTATAAAGAAATGAGAGAGACTGAGGGAGTATATGATAATTAACTTATATTAAAAATGTATTTCGTAAATTCAATATTATGCTTTTATAGATTACACAATTTTATTAGAAATTTTTTTATCCTTACACAAAAAATAACTAAAAATTATTAAGAGATTATATTAAGTAACAATAAAAATAAAATGATCAAAAATATAATAAAACCATAACCAAAAGAATGTGTATGTATATCACTGTATGTCAAAAAAAATTTATGCAAAAAAAATTATAACTACAACTAAAATAGAGAATATAAAATTTAATTAAGAAATAATTTACATATAAATCAACTTTTAAAGTTATGATAATTAATTTATATTAAAAATGTACTTGATATATTCAAGACTCTATTTTTATGCTGAACTACACAGTTTTGTTGAAAAGAACTTTGTTCCTCCCCTAGGATGCCTACGTATCTTTACTAAATTAAGTTAAAAAATTCATAATTCTAAGAATGAGGATTGTGCACTTTATAAAGGTAGAGAGTTTTATAATTAGATTAAGTTTAGGAATTTTGGGCAAATCACTTCCTTGATAAGATTCATAAATATAATTTAGTTAGTAAAAAAAGTTTATCTATATATTCATAAATTTGTGTTTTTACTCTATTTTCTATATGAATTATAAAAATATTTAAAAATGTAATTAAAATAAATTTAATAATTAATTTCATAAATTTAATTTTAATATATTATTTTTTCATATAAATTTAATTGTGCAATAATTTAATTGATATTAATAAAAATAATAGGTAGATGAAATTTATAAATATATTAATTTAATATTATTATATAAATATTTTATAATTAGAATTATATAAAATTTTATGAGCTAATTATTTGTTCAGATATATTGTTAAGTGATTGATTTAAATAAAGTAAACATATCTTATTCAATATTTATAAGATTATAAGAATAAAGTGCACAAAATCGAAAGGATATTCTGAGTGTACAAAGCAAATTCGCGCGCACTCACAGATTATGTTTCTTTTAGGAGTATCTGGGAATCAGGTCGGTCATTCAACACAGCACTTTTAGTTGCATGTACGTAGTTACTCCTGCAATTGATCAAAATAATTTATTTTCAGGATTAATATGCTAAAAAATATACTATATTTTTTTTATTAATTTTTGAAACACACACGTTGGCCATGTGTATGTGCTAGTTATTATATTTAAAATATTTATTTTTAAAGGAATGATTCAAAATAATTTATTACTTCCTTCGTCGCATTTTATGAGTCACTTCTGAAAAAATTACGTATAAAGTTAGTACATTATCTATATCTAATAATTGTATTAAATTAAATTAAATCATGTATAAATTTAAATTAGTCATTGGGAATAATAATACAAAAGTAATTATTAGAAAAATAAGACAAATATTTTGGAACTAATTAGCAAAAAAAAATTGGAATAATTTCCCCCCCAAAAAAGACATGTATGATAGAAATTTAAGATTCTCATCTTGTAAATGCATACAAAATATGTGTCCCCCCTTTAAAAAAAGAAGAAAAAAGACAACTCATCACTATGATCAATATTTTGATCAAAATTGATATATTTAGGATCTTCACTCTCCAACTTATGTTATCAGTTATAAAGATGTTATGCATCAGTAATAGTGTAAAATGACACCCCAAATCTTACCACCAGTATGCCACCACTAATCACAGCATATCATGCATATCATTAACAGAGTTAACTCGTAATATTTTTAAAATGAAGCTTGATTTTATCTGGTTTGATTTCTGATATATTGAACAGAGGGCGTGTAACATTTGCCTCTCAAATGTAGTACATTACAGTCACCTGATAAAAAAGGTGCATACTTCTTAAAAGAATGAAGCAGATATAAAAACGATACTGAGGATTCAAGACATTATATATTGCCCCCAATTCATCAAAACAGGCAAGCAGTGCCCGTGCCCAGCTCTCTAATACTTCTTCACAATCTCCAACAATGAAGAGCAAGTTCCGATGACTGCAGTTGCAACACCGACCACAACAATTGCAGTACTCAAGACTTTCTACAAGAGTACAGAAAACAAAAATATGCATAAAGATGAAACCTGCTTTATGAGTTACTCTGGCAAAATTGTCAATCAAACAAATAACGTATATATAATACACTCATTTTACCTGCGTAGTAGTTGCTTTCTTCCCCAAGATTCTTAAGAAACACAATGCTGGCATTATGATGGCCTAGATCATATTTTTGATAAACTTATTAGAAGACAATGCAGCTATTCACAACTGTAGAGCGGATGACAGAAAAAATAATACGTGCCAAGCTGTGTTTGTGGAGGAAGGTGTATGCTTACCACAAGAACACTTAAAAGAGAACCAATCAAAGCCATCACAAGACCTGCAAGGCCAATAACAAAAGATAGTATGCATTATAGATACAACATTTGCAATTTAGTAATTTACTTACATTAGTTTTAAATAGTCCAATAATATACGTGTGTGTAAAATTTGTATACCAAGAATATTTATAGTTAATTGATAGAGGTAATTCATCAGATTAGTTCCAACTTCACCTTTGATAGCACTTATTGCGTTAGTGCTATCAACGATGAAGTTGGAATTAATCTGATGCATGACCTCTATCAATTAACTATGAAGGGGGCATCTGGTTCATGTTATTTCAGCCCGGTTAACAGGAAATAAAAAACTTATTCCCCTGTGTTAGTGTTTGGTCGAGGTGATTAATGAGCCGGAACGCAATTCTGTTAACCCAACAACTCATTGTTTCCTTATCATTCCCAATCCCTTCATCTTCATCAACAATCTAAACACTCCTAAAATTTTCAAATGCCATCATCGCCAAAAAAAATTTGTATGAAATCAGGATCAACAAAGACCAGATATATTGGTAGTTGATACAAATTCAGAAAGTTATTTTAGTTCTAATAAAAGATTTAAGGTACGTTCTACCTTTTAATATGATAAGTAGTGTTTGCAACACGGATTTTTTTTAGTAAGTAACAGGGACTTCTAATCTATGTTACTCCCTCCGTCCCATAATACATGTCAATTTTGTAAAAAAAAATTGTCCCAAAATATTTGTCACTCTCTCTTTCCAAAGCAATTTTTTAAAGATTTTTCCACAAATTACCATTGTATTACTATTTTCAATGTTTAACTAATTTAAATATACAAGTACTTCATCTAATTTAAATATACAAGTACTTCATCTACATTTAATGCAATTATTAGGGGTAGACAAGTAAACAAATTATCTACCAAACTTTTTCTTAAGATGCGTAATTTTTTCAAAAGTGACATGTAAAATGGGACGGAAGGAGTATTAGATATTTGACATTTACGCAAACAATTGATGAGAATTTAATGGTTCGACTGTGAAGATTTATATGATTGAAATATATTTGAGGTAAAAATGAAGAAGACAGGAAGTCCAAGACATACCAAAGAATGGAAGAAGAAATGCAACACATACGGAGGAGGCAACAAGTGCTGTCCTAAGAAGAATGAAACACCATATACTACCGGCAACACTAACAGGCAGCAGTTCTTCTATACTCCGGGCCAGTGGGTTCATTAGGAGTGCATACTTGAACAGTATTAAGGAAGATAATCGGATAGATGAGCAGGCAATTAAAAATATATCAAGTTATGCTAAATCGTGAATTGACACGAAAAAGGATATTTCGTTAGTGGATTAATAACCTGCACATAAATACACTATATAATAAATAGGAGCACAGCGGAACACATGATATGTAGCGACTGGCAAGACAACTGTAATTACACTTTTAGATCACGAGAGAGTTAGGAAGATATTTGAGCTTACCGTTGTCCATAGTGCAACTTTTGAAGCAAATAAATGGTCTGGCATATTTAAAGTTATTTGAGACAATGTGTCCTGACCAAACATAAGAAATCCCATGACTGCAACACTCCCATACAGAAGAGCGCACAACAGAAAACTGTAAAAACAAGGTGCATAGCCACTGGGTGAAAACAAATTAATGCATAAAACTGAGAAAACAAAAGTGCATAGCCATTAAGTTAAAACAAATTAATGCATATGGTGCTACAAAATTAAGGAACCTATACCTTATCATTAGTGCCTTGGTAAATTTTGTTTTATCAGACATTGATTGGTAAATATTGGGAAACACAGCATGTCCGGAATAGCAAAAACCATATACACCAATTGCAAAAGGCATCCCGCTAAAGTTTACCACTTGACTAGTTTCATGAAATCCAATACCATTTACTGTACCAAGAAAAACCACACAAACAACGATCACAACTGTTGCAAGGACTCCTCCAGCTGCAGAGATTTACGGAAAACATGCTTATCAGATCAATTACAGTTAAAACTTGAGTACTTTATATCACAATCCACACATTTGACCTAAGATTAGAACTGAACCTGAAAGGTATGAGATTATTCTTAGATCCCTCAACCAAACAGTTGGCAAAACAGCAACGGCAGTGAGTATTCCAAAGAAATGCATAGAGTCCAGGTTGAAAAGACCCCAATTTAAGGATGCTCCAGGGAACAACCTGGTGAGATTATCCCCTTCCAGAGTAATGAATTCCACACAATAAGACTGCAAGTATCAGAATTAATGGAGGGAAATTGGTGAGAATAAAGTATGGAGAACGTAATTTCAAAAACTAGAACATGTTAATACTTACATATAGTTCTGTGTACAAAACGATCTGCATAAAACCCCCAAAAAAAACATGAGAAACTATATATAGAAACTGATCAAACTACAAGAACATTGCAGATAAGAAACAAGCTACAAAATTGATTACTAGGTTTTCGGCTGCACATTTATATGAATTTTATATTCGATGCAAATTGAAAGGGAAAACATCCTACAATTGATTTGTGAAGACATTTAAAGTTTTCAATAACATGACAAACAGATATAGTGATTAAAAAATGAAACGGAGAAGATATGTCTAGGAAATGACCAATTGACTGGGCTTTCAAAGAAGACATCCAATTTAATGTAACTCACTGATATGAAAAGGCGTCCATATTTCCCAAAAGCAGCTTCTCCAATGTCAGGGTAGGTTAAAATTCCTTTTTTGCTTTCAAAGCAATGTCTCATGAGAGAAGCTGTATAGCAGCACATAACAGCGAAAAGAACTAACACTCCCAAACTTGCCCATCCACCTTCTTTAACTGTACAAGGGGTTGAAAGTATCCCAACTCCAGCCAGCACATTTACTCCTGCCAAACTACAGCATCAAGTACTTGAATTTATATCAGATAATTGTAAATCTAAACTATTCGCATAAATTTTCTATTTAAAACATTTGAAACTTTTTAAGGTAATGGAAAGAATAACTGGTCTTCCTTATTTCCTAATCTTCATCCCATTTGCTCTACAGCAAAAGTTACTCTGAATACATTGAACTTACTAAACTGAGTTGCGTCAATAAAAGCAACCTAAGTATCAGATTCTAAACCACAATATATCAACAACGATAGAAGGGAAATATTCACTTGTATCTATACCATTGAAAATAGTTTGTGTAAGGCTGCATCCATGACCAATAGGAAGTTCCCCAGCAAAATCCTCATGCAACGAAGCCTTCTCAGACCACCACGAAGATCTTGAGACCTTGTCCACCTCTTCTTTCTTGTAATTCTTCTCATATTCACCCAAAAAAGAGGTCTTCGTAACATCATCTAAACTGGTTCTAGCACTGACATCATAAGATGAATGCCTGAAGGTAGATGAACGTCGAATGAGGCCAAAATTCGGCGATGCAGCAATCGTGTAGGAATCTGTTGCTTCCCTGTTAAGAAGAAAACAGTATAACCATACTAGATTTCTGTAGGAAGTACACATTAGAGGCATACTGAAATCAAGTAATCAAGAATGAAATAACAAGATTAGTTCGAGGTACGTGAAAAACCACGCTATCCTTAAAACAGATAAGCCCCTTCCGTACGGTGCTTGAAGGTGAGTTGACCTCCGTCTCTCAGGATACAACGAACAAAGGTGGTCTTAGCACAGAAAACCCGCCTTCTACGAACCGAACAAATACGGTTTCTATCTCACAGAAACTGAACCTAGAGCTCTAAGAGTAGTATGCAAGAAGCTATGAAACTTGTGAGAATTTTTTGTCTCAAACAATGATGCCCATGCCTCCTTATATAGGAGTGCAAAATATGTAACTCTCCTTGTAATCAATTTTGTAACTCATACACAATAATGAGCAATACACTAATACACCATTATACCATTACTGTGAGGAGTTACAAATCAATTCAATAAGTTACAAAATAATAAAAAATAAAGTCATGCAATTTCAAATTTATTCAAATTTCTAACAATTTCATCTTGCACCATATCTATATGTTGAGTGATAACGATTTCAGGCATTTAAGTCAGTAAAAAAATTTGACTGCAATTCCAAGTTGCTTTTTACTACATGATCAATGTAATCACAAAAACAAGAACTTAAATATTACATATTACATGGGTGCCATATAAGTAAAGTCCCATACAATCAGCAACCATAGAAGATCAATTCTTAATGTGAAGGGAAAAAAGCTTGTTATGTTACCAGCTCCCCCAAAAGAAATGGACTTAATTGAATCATATATCTTCAACCTTCTCAACCACTTGAAAGCCCTTTATTTTAGATTGAATACTGGATCACTAGGAGCCTAGTTTTCGGCTAATATTCAAACTTGCTGTCAAATAACAAGTATCATCGAGCTCGGGGTTTTACCTTAACTCTGATACCATATTAAGTTATAACTATATTAATAGCTGGGGAGAACTTTGATTGGATGATATATCTTTAGCACTTAGCACAACTATGCAGCTTATACACATTAGATTTCAAATTTCAGATTCCGGATTGCATAACTGATTATAATTTACTTTGGTAAATCTTTATAACCAAACAAACAATAAAATGTATCAGCTAAATTACAGCAATTCACTACTTTAAGAAAAATAAAAGATAAGGGAGTTGAGGTGGGAAATTCATTTAAAAAAAAGAAAAAGAAAAAAAAACCTGTAACTGCGAGGCCACTGCTGAGAAGAAAAAGTAGAAGTTGCTGATCTTGTTGAGGCATGCCCACCTTCATTTTCATGATCATCATCACTGCCAGTACTAGTACAACTACCATCAACACTAGTATTGCATTCTATGTCATTCATTTCATCTTCTTCATTCTCCAGAAAATACTCTGCCTCCTCTCTGTCTTTTTCTGCCATGTTCTTCTTCTAACACACTTTAGTTTGAGTTTTTTAGTACAGTAACAGCAGCTGGCTGCATGTATATTTTTGGAAATATTGAAAGACGGTGCAGAGATGAGTATTAAATTATTTGCTTATTTCAAGAATTCGGCAAAAGTTGATAGAGGTTAGGAAATGACTCAATGACACTATTATTATGATTACTCTAGCTGTTGATGGCTACTATTGACAAGCTTCCACTAGTAGTATATTTTGTTTGTTTGATACGATTTTATTTACAATTATAAATTCAAATCATATCAACTAAATAATATCATAAAATATTATTATAGATAGTAAAAATATCTAATACAATTTTACATCCATTTATAAAATTACTCTCTCCTTCACTTCTAATTTTTCAATTCTTTATATTTTATTTTTAAAATTTTCATCTAATTATTTATTTTTTCAGTTAAACAATTTTTTAAAAGTGATAAAATGTTAATAATTGAAAAAACTAAATACGTCATCTAGTTCCCTCTATTTTTCTAATATATTAATGTATATTTTATTTGTTATTCACATAATTTTACCTCATGTTTGTTTACATTTTTTTTTGTTTCTCAACTTAATTCAAATATAAAAAATTGGAAGTATGGTGTTTGACAACAAATAAAAATAAGAAAGTGAAATCTGTAAAAAAAAATTATAACAAAAGAACTTTAGAATAGACAAAGGAAAATAGAGTTGCAAATCATCAGATTCGTGCCCTGTTTGGCTGGGCTTAAAAATAAGTCCTTTTGGATTTATTTTCGGGTAAAAATTTCATATTTTGATAAATGTTTTTTATACAAGTATTTAATGTATATTTGAGATTCTATAAGTTGCAAAAAAAAGTTAACTTATTTCAGAAAAAAAGTTAAGAATCCTAATTTTGTCTTAAAATAAATTGACTTATTCTGAAAAAAAAAATTCCCCAAACACCCCCTCGATCTTAAATAATTAATATAGAATAGATCTGATGTTAGTCCAAAAGAAACTAACATTCTCTGTCCACACGTATCTAGTATATGAGGAATATATATAGAACGATAATGTTTTAAACTCAAATTTTTGTGATAAATAATTCAGGGATAACAGACAAGTCGTTATGGCCACGTATGTGATTCTAATTTATTCATCTACTCCCACTCTGTAACTAATTTACACCACTCGACACTCAACAAAACTGCACTAGTCTAGATGTTCCATCTTCATGTTTTAAACTCACGTGACTATTCTTTCTTTTATAAAGAGAAAAAAGGAAGGAAAAAAATCATGTGATTTCCAGGTCCACCTCCAGCTTCGACATTGTTCTGGAAAATACCCAAAATTTTGAGAGAAAATATTTTCTTTAACATAATTTTGGTTAGGAATCTCTAAATACTAAATATTTAATATTAAGAAATAAATGGAAAGATTGAGTTTCAAAACAAATTTATGGGGCAAATTTTAAGAAAATCATGTCTTTTTGTTTTTTCTATTGGGCCAGACTTTTTTGTTTTTTGAAACGTATTGGGCCAGTTTTTTTGTTAATATGAAAGGTCAGTTTAGTACGCGACTAGAGCCCAACAACTACTGAGTGAAAAAATGTACTATTACCCTTCTTCCCTCATTCATTACCCTGACCTATCTTTAGTTCTTTACGGATATTGATATATTGTAACAATTAAAAACTAAATACATTTTTTTCTGTTTCTAAAAATAATTGATAATCTGATATGCGTCAAATCTTTAGAAGGATAGTATGCCAATAGAGTATGTTTTTGCATTTTTTGCATGACTGTTGGGGCCGTACGTAAAAGAAAATTCTTCAACATGCATTGCAGATAAAATAAAGGGGTTTTTTAGTGCGTGCACATCGGCCATACTAACTACTTTTTTATTAGTTGTCAAATTTTCATTTGCTCCATTCTCATTAATAATAATGATCACTATGTATGCTCAAAAATTCTCATTAATGAAAATTTGTCAACTCATAAAAATATAAGTAGTTGTTAGTGGGTACACACTACAATGAACCTATAACAAATGCCGTAATACAAACTTGACATTTGTGTACTAAAGATATAAAAGCCTCACTTAGAGACTTTGACAGTGTTATGAAGCAGCAGTATATCAAAGTATGCAAGCAATGCCCCAATGCTCCTAACACTTATTCTTTTTCTTCGCAATCTCTGACAATGAAGAACGAGTTCCAAGGACTGCACTAGCAATACCCACCGTGACAATTATAGTACTCAAGACTTTCTGGAAGAGTTGGAAAAGTTTAATGTAGATAGATTAAACCTGGGTAAAAAATTCTTGTTGCAGGAAAAATTTATGCTAAACTAGTACTCCTATAATATGAAAATATATTGAATAGCTTTACCTGCATTGTTGTTGCTTTCTTCCCCGAGATTCTAAGGAAGCACAAACATGGCATTATCATTGCCTAGAGCACACATTTAAATAGCAGGTCATTTGATCATAAAAGCCAAATAAGAGGGTGATATTGGCAGAATGTGTATGCTTACCACAAGAACACTTAGAAGGCCATTACAAGACCTGCAATGTCGAGGTAGATTGGTTATTCGATACAACATTCCTAATTAAGTTTACTTGTCAATTAGTCATTGTCTTATCACTCATGGAATGCCATGTGTTCTTCTATTGTAAACAGTGGCAGAAGCAGGACATTATGTCAATTTGTGCCTATATAGTGCAGGATAATTTTTTGTCTGTCGGGAAAGAGAACCTAATGCATTTTCACATATTGGATTTCTAATTGTTTTGTAAATAAGTTAACCTTATAAAGGCAGTGTTAACTATTAACGATGCATAATATATCTGATCGTGAATGCAACTACAGAAAGTTTCTGTTTGTTATTAAGGTAAGTGATAAATAAATACATCTATTTTTAAGCATACCAAAGAATGGGAGCATAAATGCAACACAGACAGAAGAGGCGACAAGTGCTGTCCTGAGAAGAATCGAACACCATATAGGATCGGCAACTCCAACAGGCAGCAGCTCTTCTATACTCCGGGCCAGTGGGTTTATTAACAGAGCAAACTTGAGCAATGTTAAGGAATATATTCCGATATATAATAAAGCTGATAATATAATGCAAACTTCTGATCATGGATTCCCTTGACTAAATCGTGATGATTTAGAAAAAGGAAAAAAGAAGAAGGATATTTCGTCAATGGATTAATTACCTGCACAAATGTACACTACAATTATAATTGAAGCACAAGAGAAACATATGTTGTAAAACCACAGCAAATTTTGCCTGCACAATCAAAGGAAAATAAGTAGGAATGGAGCTTACTGTTGTCCATAGTGCAACTTTTGAAGCAACTAAATGGCCTGGTAGATTTAAAGTTATCTGAGACAATGTGTCTTGACCAAACATGAGAAACCCCATGATTGCAACACCACCATACGCAGCAACACACAATATAAAACTGCAGCAATAAAGTGTGTAGCATTTCAAGAAAAATTGTTCCAATTCATTAGCTGGTAAGAATAAAGGCGCTCTATACCTTATAATTATTGCTTCGCTAAATTTTGTTTTATCAGCCATTGATCGGTAAATATTAGGAAACACAGAATGTCCGGTATAGCAAAATCCACATATACCAATTGCAAGAGGAACCCCGCTCAAGTTCACCATTTGACTAGTTTGATGAAATCCAATACCATTCACTGTACCAAGGAAGAGCACACAAATAATAATAAAATTGTTGCCAGGACTCCTCCAGCTGCAGAAATTATTGGACAGATGCTTTAGGTTAACGGCTTTTAAGAAAAGATAGCAGAATGGACACAATTAATATAGATTAAAATAGCACCTGAAAGGTATGAGATTATTCTAAGGTCTCTCAACCAAACAGTTGGTAGAACAACAACGGCAGCAAGAATTCCAAGGAAATGCATTGAGTCCAGGTTAAGACCAGCCCAATTTAAGGATGCTCCAGGAAATAACCTTGAAAGATTATCCCCTTCTAAAATAATGATTTCTACACAGCAGGACTGCAAGCATGAGATTATTAGGAGATTCAATTACAAATAATGATCCTAAAACTAGAAGAAGTATGTACTTACATATAGTTCTATGTATAAAACGATCTGCATAAAAAAACCAAAGCACAAAATCATGAGAAATTATACACAAGAAACTGACCAAACAAATAAAACAGCAGATCAGAAACAAGCTAGATAAATGGTAACTATGGATTCACCATATACTTAATCATATCTTTAAATGCATTCCGTTTCTAATACAAATTGAAAGCACAAACATCCTATTGTTTAATTTATCATAGATACAAAATATAGAGGAAGAAGATATGGTATCGCTAATGATTAATTGACTACATATGCGGACAAACATTTTTCATTGGCTAGCCTTTAGATAGTGCTCCAAAGTTCATACTTGATATATAGTAACTTACAGATATGAAAAGCCGTCCATATTTTCCAAATGCAGCTTCTCCTATGTCAGGATAGGTTAAAATTCCTTTTTTGCTTTCAAAGCAATGTCTCATGAGAGAAGCTGTATAGCAGCATATAATTGCAAAAAGAACTAGCACTCCCAGGCTTGCCCAGCCGGCCTGTTTCACTGTATAAGGTATAGAAAGAAGCCCAACCCCAGCCAACACAGTCACTCCTGTCAGAGTACATAATAAACAACTGATTAAATATCAAACAAATTAAGCTGAAGATATAATTTATGCAACATTGAAGTGTTTAAGGGCATGTAACGAACATGCCTACAGTAATTGCAGGTAAAGCCTGTGATGTATCAGTACCATTAAAAATAGTTGGTGTAAAGCTACTTCCTTGACTGATAGGATGTTCTTCGATGAAACCCTCATGCAATGAAGCTTTTTCTAACCAAGAAGATCTTGATATCCCATCCAAGTCTTCTTTCTTGTAAATATTCTCATTTTCACCCAGCAACGGGGTCTTAAAATCATCATTAAAGCTGGTTCTAGCACTGATATCGAAAGTTGATTGTCCAAAGAAAGATGAACGTTTGATGAGCCCGAAATTTGGTGATACAGCAATTGTGTATGAATCTGTTGCCTCCCTGTTAAAAATGAATTATGAAACTATATATGCGGTCAATGCACTTTAAAACAGGTGTTCAAAGTCAAAACTTGACAAGTAATTGGGGACGGAGGCACTTAATACAATAACTTGTTTCGTTGCATTATTCAACTTGATGCATGATCGAGGTCCTCGAGGATCCTTTGATAGCCATGTTGGACATTTGATTGTTTTTAATGCAATATATATTGATTGTAGAATAATAGTACCTGAAACTGCGAGGCCATTGCTGAGTGAACGTGGAAGAAGACGTTGAGGATGATACTGATTTTCTCGCAACTTCGTTAATGTCATCGTCATCATCGACGAGATCATCATTATTATTAATATTATTACTACTACCATTAATGTTACATTTTATATCATGATTTACTTCATCGTTTTCCAGGAAATACTCTGACGACCCTCCTTTATCGTTCTCCGCCATAATTTAGCTTTTCTTTTTTCCTTGTACAGCGGACCACAGAGTGTGTCAAAATTTTACGTTAAAAAAACAAACCCACTCTTAGTTTTGAACGACTTCTTACAGAATTATAATGTATGCGTTTCGCGAAAATATTTAATAAATAAATAATTATAATATATTATATAAACTTATTAAAAAATATTTGATTTTTGTGAAAATAAATGGTCATATATCATATATGACAAAGTAAAAAAAATTTATATGAAATTAATTTTTTAATTTAAAAAAATTGTAAAATTTCATTATTCTAATACTATCTTAAAAGTTATTATATTTATTATCATCATATATGTTTCCTTAAAATTTAAATAATAATTTGTTTTTAAAAATATATAAAAATATATAATATGAATATTACTCCCTCCATTTTTTATAAGCCCCTTTGACTTTTGACACATACTTTTAAGTGTTTTGACCCCATAGTAAAAATTATGATTTTTAAAATTTTTAAAAAGTGTGTGTCAAAAATCAAATCGACTTATAAAAAAACGGAGAGAGTAAAATTTAAAAATTACCATTCATCTGACATCCGTTAAAGACGATTCCTCCTAATAAGTTGTTGTCTCATTATTTCCCTAAATTTTAAATTGACAATTCATAAAATAAATTTTAGCGTTTATTAATCTTTTTTATATATTATAAATTTTATCTATACATTTTTAAGGATTATTATAACAACCCAAGCCCATAACTGAATGCATACCAGGCCCAACAACCCACCACAGGTCAGCCCATAAAAAGCTAGCAATTTTAGGTATACATTAATTATTGACTTGTCCTTATAAAGGGCTCAAATACACTTTATTTATTCGATGTGGGATGTTACAAACATCCCACCTTATTGGATCGACGTCCTCGTCGAGCCCATGGACAAACTTACGAAACCCGGACAGTGCCTTAGCACTTCCGGCCGGGCAATGCTCTGATACCATCTCTGTAACACCCCCTTCCCAAAACGAGATAAGGGGTTACTTAACAAACCTCAAAACCTATATACAGAGTACTAAAATCCACCAAACTTAATAATTAGACAAGTACAACAGGTCTCCAAACTAATATCAAAACCTCCAAAGTAATTCAAAATAATAAATGTGAATGAATCCAAAATCTCTAATAATAAAAATGACTAAAATATCCGAGAAGTTCAAATGTCCTAATAAATGAAGTAAGGGTGGCTCTCCATCACACAGCCCAACATCCCCCTAAGTACTTGCCAGAAGAAAGAATACGGCATGAGCCAAATGCCCAGTACAGATTTGAATACAGTTTTATAGAACAGAAAGAAGATATATAGTTTGACAGTTATAAATAAACATTAATTTTTAAAATAAGGCTGAAGCAACGAGGGGTTAGGATATTTCATACCGATACAGAACAGATAACAAATACACACATCATAGGGTACCTAATGCGTGCAACAAACCGGACAACGTGTACGGCATATACAACGTCACCGTCAAATATCAAATCACAAATCAAATCAAATCTGGGTACACCCACGTATCCTCAAACAAATATCAAAATGCGCAAAGCTCGCCACCTGAGCTATCAGAAGGATACGCCGTGACTAATCACATTGTCACGGAAGTGTCATGCCACTAGTGCCGCAATGACATGGCTGTAGTACCCCTACAGCTGGTTAAATCGGTATACCCTAATATCAATCTAAGGGTTCAAATAAAATAATTTTCACAATTTTAAAATCACCTGAACAGATATTTCAAATATTCTACGCATATATGTATCAGTCATAATTTTTGAAAATCGCAGAAATAAAATTTAAATATTTCAAAAACAGACTTCAAAATAATTTCTGCACGATTAAAACGAATAATAACTGAAGGAATAGATTTACGAACGGAACGAATTAAATATAACTAATCCTAAAAAGAGTAGCGCTGAAGAAAAAGGAGACGAAATCCGTACCTCAAAATAGCAATCTCAGACACTAACGAAAACTCGAACTAGCAATTTCAAACACTAACGAAAACTGCATAAACCCACAAAATTTCTGGTTCACGATCTGTTCTTCTTGATCAAGACAATTCAATGCATCCAAGGTACCAAATAGTGCCTCTGTATTTCTATCTTACGCGGACTCCACTTTAAGGTTTAATAAAACTCACGGTTGTGTATACATGGGTCTTGTATATATACTGAATAAAATAATCCTTAACACCCAATCAAAAATATCACATCTCAAACGTCGAACTTCTTCATAACTCCAATTCTGCCCAGATCTGTATTTTACATTTTTGACCCTCTAAACGATATTTTTTGGAAAAACTTAAAACACAACAATCGTAGAGAACGAAAAGATCTTTCTAAAAAATCCAGAATCAATGAATTCCGACTTACGATGAATTTATTACGAATTTTACAAGACAGCTGATTTGTGTATAAATAATCCTACGAATTTTACAAACAAAGATGAAGAAAAAGAATAAAGATTTGTGTATCGAGAGAGATTTACATCTATTTAGTCTTTGTGGCTAGAAAAAAATATGAAAGAATGAGGAGATCTTAATCTATATATAGAGTTTTAAAACCCTACAACAAAACCTACTACGATTCAAATACCAATATTCGAAAGCGTATTATTCTAATCCAATTTTAATTCATAATCTCTATCTGATTTTAATCCTTTTTTATTATTATTAATCTATTTTATTACAAATTCTATTTCTAATCAAATTCAATATAATAAATATTATGGTTAAAGAAAATAATCTTTACAAATTCTAATCTAATTCTAATTAGTATTACTAATATCTAAATAAATAAATTACGGATATTACAATTATTTTAATTTATCATTGTTTTATTTTATCATGATTAAATTATAATTTTAGTTGTCCGTACCGCTGACTCAACTTCTTATGGTAAAAATTAATGCAATAGAATTATATTAAATCAAAATAGCAATACTAATTTTATAAACATTATCAAGTAATTATTTTAAAATATAAATATGTAATATAATTCATATTTTATTAATTTTTTATAATCCTGAAATGTCTTTTTTTCTATCCGCCGCTAACAACATAAGTGCCGCTAATACAAGTCAATCAGTTCACGTCTAAATAAGCATTAATAAAATTATGTGAAAATTTGATCATTTAATATAAAATTTAATATATGTAAACTTATAATATTTTATTTTAACAAAATAACTTAGAAATATTCGTGTCATTAATTCGTAATTCAATTATATTAATATTTAAAATAGTTCTTGCATGTGGAGATAGCGGTATTTCTTGTCACAAATTCAAGAAAATAGTTTCAGAAAGTTCTCCAATAAATCAAGCAAAACGCTTTTGTCTAATGTCAAATCTGTAAGAGACATTTCTGTAATTTTTATATTTATACGAATATATACGTAACCAACATAATCAATTTTCAGAACACGGCCAACTAAAATTTATAAAGTTAGTATAGAACCATATAAGTCTGTGATCGCATTATTTTAAATTCATATCCAAATTCATTTATTTTTTTGGATTGGATCGAATCATATTAAGTGTCGGATATTTTAAATGTCAATCTATATCCGTTTCATTCCGATCACGAGTAATCGGATCGAATATCCAATCTAATTAATTTTTTTACTAAATTTTTATAATTAAATTATTTGCCCATGCTACACACACATTATATTATAATTTATATATTAATAAATATTGTTACTATAATATAACATAATAAATATAAAATGTTTATATTGAACTATTTTATATTTAAATCTTTCACATAATAAGTTTACTTTTTTTAATTATTTCCTAAATTTATTTTAAATGTCTTAATTTCTACTTTATTATTATTTATAATATTTTATATGTATTAATTTTTATTTAATATTTACTCATACAATAATATTTTATGTATTTCAATTCATATTTAAATTTTGTTTTTAATTCTTTGTATATTAAATTTTATTCAATTTTTTTTTACAAACTACTTATAATATTTTGTATATATGTTATTGTTTAATAATTTGCTCATACTATAATGTTTTTATATTATTTAATTATGTGGTATATCAATTTTTATATAAAAATTATTATATTATATCAATATTTGAAACGGGTTGCTGGATATCAAATTAAGATTATGGATTTTATCCAAACCTATATATGTTATGATATATAATTTATATTAATGAAGTTACTTTAATATTTTAAAATTTAATACGAAATTTATCATAAATATTACATATTACATTAATGATAATTATTAAAATGAGTAAAATTAGATTATGAATCTTTTATGAACTTAAATATATGGATACAAAACCTGAAAATGAATTATTTAATGAATTAAATTAAAGTTGTAGATTTTATGTGAACATAAATATATTTATGAATACCAAACATAAGAAATGGATTATCCAATAATTTATAATATATTCATAGATATATAAATATATAGATATATAGTTAATATTAATGTATATCGAATTCGGACATGAAATTTGATTGATAAATTTTATCATAAAAGGTAACTATTCGCACCAAAACTAAAATACTTAGATTTTATATATTTATATAAATATTTTTATTTTTATTTAAATATAATATACGTATATATATATATATAATTATATTTATTCGGATTGCGGATCTAATCATTTTTAATCTATATCCATATTTATGAGATCAAACTTTTATCGGATTAGATTGATTTTATATAAATTTATATTTATTTATAAAATTTTGAATCGGATCGGATCGGATCCGAGATATATCCGGTCACACAAACTTGATTTCGAAAGGTAAACAAAGTCGAAAGTCTGTGATTGATTGAGTGACAGATGGCAAACAAAGTAGGTGGTCGGCCCTTCCACAAAATCTCGCTTGCCACTGTTTCCTCAAAAGATTTACATCACGATCCCCAATTCACTTCTTATTTGTTTCCAAGTCCTCAAGTCCAAACATGCAAATCCGAAGGATAGCGATTTATGACATAACTACTGCTCCTTCCAGCTCTAAATAATAATCATTTTTTGTACGTAATTTAATGTATAAAAAAATATTACTTGCATTTATAATTTTTTCAATTTTATTTTTTTAAATAAAAATATAATACTTAAATTATTATTCAGAAAAAAATTCGTAAAAATAATACCCATAATTAACTCTTTTTTTACACCTTAAGACACGTGTAAAAATTCAAAACGATTATTATTTTAGGATAAAAGAAATATTTTACAAAATAATAACTAAAGTGCTATAAAGTCAAATAAGTTACAGAACTCGATGACTTTTACCTATATAGTAAAATGGAAAAGCGTGTGTATCGAACGTAAATCCTAAACAGTAATTGTCTACCACACTAATATCAAATGTGGCATAAATACAACAGTAGAACCTCGATAAATGAATATATTTGGAATCAAAAATATATATTCATTTAACGAGATTATTTATTTATTGATAAATGAATATAATATTTATTTATCGATAAATGAATATTAATTCATTTATATAATAAATTTTCGACTTTTTTCTTTATTATATATTTTTATACTCCCTCCATCTCAAAATAATTGTCCTGCTTTGACTTTTTTTAGTCAAATTAACCAATTTTTGACCGAATATTACACAGAATATATAACTATGAAAAAATTAAAAATTATATCATTAGAAAATATATCTAATAAACTTTAAAATGTATTTTTCAGTTTTTGAAAAATGTAAAAGAATAATTTTTAATCTACAGTCAAAATTGGGTCAATTTGATCACACAAATATCAAAGAAGACACTTATTGTGAGATATAGGGAGTATATATTATGTTCAAATGTACCTAGAACTCACCGTGATTTTAACTTTTATGTAAATTTTAATTACATTCATTTTTTAAATTCTAGATTAGTTGTACTATACATACGTGCATGAAATAGATAAAGTGCACAATACCTTATATTACATAAAATTAAGAAATTAAGGATAAGATACATTCTGGTGGAGGTAAGAAACAATCAATTTTAGAGGCATTTTTTGAAAATATATGACTTATTAATATGTTTCAAAATTATTATTAGATTAAATGTATTCATATATTATATAAATAAAATATATTAGTTAAAATATAGTGATTATTCATTTATATTTACATAGTGCCTATAATGACTACATTTTTATTTATTCGTTTATGCATTTAGCGAGTTTATTCATTAAACTCATTTGCCCAAAATGGGACCGAAGAAATTTATTCATTTATCGAGGTTATTCGTTTATCGAACATTCATTTATCGAGGTTCTACTGTATAAATACTATATAAAATGGAAAAACGTTTTTAACTTAAAAACTGCTGTCAGAGAAAACACGTCCTCCATACTTTTGAAAAAAGCGGGTTTTCAGCTTTTGTAAGAAGTAATTATAAGTTTCGTCATCAAACATCTACAAAAACATTATTTTTATATATTATATTTCAAAATATGTACAAAATAAAAAAATTATCAAAAAATCATCTAAATTTTCTAACAACACTTTTCCTCGTAATACAACAGTTTTCAACCAAAATCCTAAACAAACCTTAAGAATAAAGTCCTTTTACTACATAAACTAAATCCAATCATGAATTGGTTAATTGTTTCGACCAAGATATCAATATTTAAATACAATATATGTATCTATATTTGATAATACTTTGATACTGTATAGTATTTAATTTAAGCACATATTTTTTTTTCAATTTAAATTAATCCAGGGTGCATAAATTAGTTGGACATTTCATATAAAGAATACATATACTCCCTACATCTCAAAATAATTGTCGTATTTTTTTACCTTTATTAGTTAAATTGACTAATTTTTAACAGAATATTACACATAATATATAATTAATAAAAAATTTAAAAATATATGTAATAAACTTTAAAATATATTTTAAAGTTTTTGAAAAATATAAAAAAATACTTTTTAATTTATAATTAAAATTGGATCAATTTGACGGCACAAAAATCAAAGAAGACAAGAAGGAGTGTAAAAATGGAGATTTTGCATAAATGTATGTATATACCTCGGTAACGAGCAATCAAATTTTAATATACTACCCCGATTTATATTTTCTACTTTCGACCCCGATTTACTGGTATTTATTTCAGTGTTTCGGCTTCTTAATCCCAAGACAAAGTGACTGGACAAAGCTCTGATTGAGCTAAATATAGGTTTAGTAAAGTAAAAAAAGAAGAAATAGGTCTAGTTACTTGTTATATGTACAGAGTTACTTTATATATATATACAGGTTGAAAAAGTTCCCCTCCCGTATAAGCCAAACCAATCCATACTCTAATTTGGACCTACAATCAGATACATGTTTAAATATATCTGTTTATAAAGAGAGCATGCAGTTATGGCTTCTTCTTCTTCTCCAACACTCCACAACATTTACAAAACTAAAGTGCTAAATGGTCATGATCATGTTCAAGAAGTTGAAGAAAAAGCTAAAGCAGCCGAAAATGATTTGCTTGAGCTCCGTTTAGGAAGAGGGTTTGGCTTATGCTCTAAAAAAGTATACATGGGTTCTTCTTCCTCCCCCTCATCTTCTTCTTCCTGCTCATTTTTCCCTTTAAAAGAACCTAAACAGAACCAAACAGGGTTAGATTTAGGGTTAGGGCTAGGTCGTAGAAATATTTATTCCACACAGTCGTCTTTTATGTCACCTGATCTAGATCGTCCGAGTTATCGACGAGCTGATCCTGATCATGCATTTTCATGTACAATACCTGAAGTACCACCAACAATGCCATTTCGCTCGAGACCTCAACCTGGATTGTGGTTTACTCTTTGTTCCTCAGCTGATGGGTAGGTTAAAATTATTATTCCCTCCGTCCTATGTTACATGTTAGTTGTTAAAAAATTATGTAAGAAAAAGTTGGGTAGATATTTTGTTTCCTTGCCAACCTCTAATAATTGCATTAAATGTAGATGTATTGTTTTTATATTTAAATTAGTCAAATATTGGAAATAGTAATATAAAGATAATTTGTGGAAAAATCTAATTTGAAAAAATAGAGTGACGAGTATTTTGATTTTGGGAGAGATAAAGTATATTAATTTGACCAAAAAATAAATGATTTACAAATCAAAGTCCTACACTTAACTAAACTAAACTAATTTGCATAATCGATATATTATACATCTAAAAAGAAAATGCAGTACAAATTTTACTTGCTCGTGATTGTTTGTATAGAGTTAATGTATAAATGATATGTAGTAAGACCGTAAGATTATTTCAGGCCTCAGCTGCTGTTGATTTGTTTACTAAATATTTTCAATGTAAGTTTGTTACAAGGATATTTGGCAAATTTTAATTATATGCTTATGTAGTTATGTGTCTGTTAATTAGTACTTGGTAAAATTAAATTAACTGCATGTATTTATTTATTGATCTATAATAAATTAATTAAAATAATTTCAATGAATGCAGGAAAAGAGAGATGTCGCTGCCTCAGATACCAAAAATGTATATCAGAGTCAAGTGAGTGGTGCACGTTAGAAATTAACACACGATCACGTCAATTGTCAAATGCCATGTTGCATACAGCATATATAATTAATATTCATTTCCTTTGTTACTGAATTTTCTACTTGTTAATGATGGCGCTTCAGTGAAATGAGTGGAAAAATAAGAGCTGACGCTGCCTTTGTTCTTTACCTTTTATCTTTTCTTTTTGGACCGGACCGTTGTTTACCTTTTCTTATACTCTTTTGTCTGTAATTTTCATTAGAGACGACAATGTGACAGTTCTTATGGTCAAGACCTATCTAGTTACCAAGCTTGGTCTCTCCAACGAATCTGAGGTAATACATAGCTTTGTCTACTTTCCACTCTCAATATTCATTGTTGTTTTGAATCTCTCTCTCTCTCTCGTTATCATTTTGGTATAGAATGATTACTATGCATCTGTCAGTTGCATGCAAGTGTTATATTGAAATGACAAGGTTCGATTACGTCCATATTTGAAAGTTAATAATTTTCATGAAATGATGTGTAATTTTGTTCATTATAAAGATGCAAGTGTTATATGTGTACACATGACAGGACAAGCACTCGTACATATTGTTATCGTACATATTGTTAGGGCTGACAAAAAAATCTCATATTCGTTTGAAATATCTGTCCGGAAAAAACCGGATATTATCCGTATCCGGAAGAAATCGGATATTATCCGTATCCGAATCCAAAGATTCCGGATACGGATATAGGCACATCCGTATTCGAAAATATCCGTATCCGAAATTAATTATATATAATATATATAAATATTTTTTTAATATATATAATATATATAATTATATATTTTTAAACTCATTTATAGTTATAAGCCCATTTATATATTTTTATACATATACTTATAGTTATAAGCCCATTTAATTTGATTCAATTATATTTTTTAATTAGCTCAAGTTTAATGTCTATTTTAATTTAATAAATTAATATATACATTATACATGGTTATACTTTAAAATCCATATTCAATATATATCAATTTATATTTCTATAGTATTTTATGTATTTTAAATCGTATCACATAAATAATATATATATACAATTTAAAATTTATTTTATTAATTTTGTAGTGTGAGTATATATATTCATTAAATAATATATTTATACAAATTTTATATAATTGTAAAAATATTATAGACATATATAAAAATATCATTTGAGTTTAATATTATTAAGATAACAAAATTAGATTGAAAAAAATAAATAAAAATTAATTTTTTTAAAAATAAAATAGGCTTAAATCCCTTTAACTCTTAATTCAATTAAAAAAATTAAATTAAATTTTTAATATATTTTTTGCAATTTTTTTGAATTTTTAATATAAAATTAAAAAATTTATTAAAAATCGGATCCGAATATTATCCGTATCCGGATAGTATCCGTCGGATCTGGATTCAGATATTAAGCTTTAAAAAATTTCGGATTCGGATACGAATTTTCGGATTCGAATTCGGATACGGATATAGACAGATGCGTATCCGAATTATCCATTTGCACATATTATGCACTTTATACACACATGATCTATATATGAGGTTTTAAGGTTACATTTAGTGTCTTTTAATTTTATTCCAAGAATCATGCACTTATAATATGTCCTATATTATGTTTTGCACCTATTAAGGCTATAAATTTTCAATTTGTATTTCTTTTAAGAGTAGCCTATGAATTTTTGTCCGAGATAAGAGAGACAGGGAGAGAGTGATCTAGTGCTCGATCTGTCTCTGCATGTTAATTCTCGCAGTTAGTAGAGATTGAAAGATAATTAGGTCGTAGTTAGTCAGCTAAATTAAATAAGGGTCCAGGTAGCTTCACCATTCTGCGCTCACATATATATACTTAAAACCCTAATCCTAAATTTAATAAAAATAACCAAGTCACAAGTATTCACTTAATTATTCTGTATCCTACGGAGAACCTTGACTATATAGGGTGCCAAGTTAGTCTTAGTTGTCAACCTATTAAAGTTCCAATAGTGGTAAGAGAGTATCAAGAAAAATTGCCAATTTTTGGCACCCCTTATACATCCTCAAAATAGATAATAAATAAATAAATATTATCTCATGTGTATATATGTATTACCTTTTCTATTATAATAGTTGAAGGAGTAATTAATGTATGGACCATTTGAGTACTTTGTATAATATGCTAAATATTGAAATAAAATGTTGTCAAATTTAGGGGGTGTTTGGCTTAGTTTATAAGTAATAAGTTACTTTTTTTTTCAAAGTATTTTCATATTTTTTTTTAAAAATTAATATTTATTTTAGAAATTTAAGACCAAATCTTATTTCCAAATTTGAAAATAAGTTACTTATTTTCAGAAAAAGTACATATATACCAACTTTTTCAGCTTATAAGCTACTTATAAGCTGAGGCAAACGGGACGATGTGAATGAGAGAGCTTATATATAGCATGCGCAACATACTTTAATTCCCCTGCATATTTATACTATTGACATGCAAAATGAAGAGCTTATATATAGCCAAAGATGTTATGTATAAGTGTGTGTGTATATTGATGGGATTGGGGGGTTTAATTATGAATGCAGATAGAAATATTATGCAAAGGACAAAGGTTAATGAGTTCACAGATGTTAAAGTACGTAAGGGACACCATTTGGCTACCGAGATTTATGGAATCAGCAATTAAATCAGGGGAAAGTACGGCCATTTCAATTTCAAATAGTGTACCGGTGAATCATTTGATGTGTTTAGATTATGAAAGAAAATGTTAGCTAGCTTTTCCACTAGCTAGTAAACGTTCATATGGGAGAGATGCATGTTAATTAATGTGAAGCTTTGCCAGTCTTTATCTACTCAATAACAATAGCATACATGCTTCTTCTTCTTTTTGACATGAGCATATATACATGCTTAATAAGATTCAAAAGTGAGGTATATATTATTGCAAACCACCAAGTTGGTTTCATGGGGACATATATATCCAATCCATGTTGGTCAGTTATGGTGTATATAAGTCTATATACGTACTTGTGATCGGTTTTAGACCATAAACCCAATCAAATTCTCATAATCAATCAGATTTTAACCCTCCATGTCTTCTAGCAGGGCCGATCGAGGCTCAGGCCCGGGCGGGAAAAAAAGTAGGCTCCTAAATATAATATTTAAATTATTAAAATAAAATTTTAATAAAAAAGTAACTAGTAATCGATAAAGAAGAAATTTTTTCAAGCATATAAAATCGTTAAAAATGATATTCACGTGCATTTAAATTAAAATATATTTGTTAATGTATAATATTATAATATTTAGAAAAAGTCTAAACTTTTAGTGCATTCGAACATCTAAATTTAAAAATGAGATTATTAACATATTAATATTATCAAAATATCTAATATAGAAAACATTAATTATAAATTATATAATAATATCTCTAATATTTCTAAAATTGAGCCCTTAAATTTTGTGACCAGGACCGCCATGTCTTCTAATCGGTCACGGCTCCCTTTTTTATTGATTATGGTCATAATCGATTAATTTGTTCGATTAAAACCCGTTTCTTAGTGCTGTAAATATATGTTTGAAAAGTACTGAAAAAATGATAAAAATATAAAGTATTTACTTTTGAATTAAGTAGCGAAAAAACCGACTGTGATTTATGTATTTGAGCGAATAAACCCTTGTGATCTAAAAAGGTTAAACTAAACCCCTAAAATTTAAGTTGTTGGTTCAATATAGTCCTCCTACTTAGTTTTTGTTTATGGTTAGAAATATTATTAAATATCTAATTACATTAATATATATATACACACACATCCATACACATATATTATTTATTATTAATTTTTTGTTAGTGACATTATTATTTACAAATTAATATATTTTTTATATAATCGAATTTTATTAAGTGATTTTATAAAATATTCGATAAGTTTTTAAATTACATGTATACAACATGTAATTTTTTTTAATTATATTTATATTTTTAGTTAATTGATGAACATTTACATTTTTTTTATAACTAAATAAATACGAGTCACATTTTAATAATAATACACGTACTTTCTTGTATTTCGTAGTTTTTTTTATAATTTATTATTTTTATTTAAATATTATATTTACATTATTTGAATTAATTTTTATTTTTATTTTTATATCAATAATTTTTATTTATATATAATCTTTTGTTGAAATACTTTTATATAATTTTTCACATATTTTATTTTTGTTTGTATTTAAAAAAGTTAAGATTTATGTATTTTATTTAAAGATAAGTTTTAATTAGAATATTAATATTTTTTTTGATATTTTTTTTCCTGTAACAATATTGTTACAATATACATGAATATTAATGTCACAATATTAAATTTGAAATATTTTAATATATTTTTAGAATATTTATGTCACAATATATATGAATATTAGTAATTTTATAATATTTTTAGTGATTTATGATATATTAACATAAATATTTTTAAAAGTTTTGAAACTATTATTAATTATGGTTAAAAAAACTAACTATAAGGGTTTTGTTGAACATGCAATTTAAATTACAGGGGTTTATTCGAGCCTTTTTAAATTAAGGGACTTATTCACTAGTATTTTTCGCTCCCTAACCCTTTACTTTTTAACCATATTTTTATCCAAAATAACAAATTTCGGACTTGGAAGATCAATTTCACCGATTTTAACATATAATAATAAATGTTTATTCTTTGTTTTTCAATTGAATCTTGTTTCCACTACAACGAAAATAGTATTTGAAAGGTTCAATCAGCGGGAAGATTTCGCCCATTGCAGGCGCCAAATTATATTAGTAAAATATTTCTTTTCTGATAATATTTAATTTTTGTCAGATATAAGGCTAATTAAGCGACGGAACTGCTCGTACCAGAAGTTAGACGGTAGTAATAGTTACGGCAAAAAATCAGTGTTAAAAAATTTAATATATTGTTATAATGTTTTTGTTTGTCAGTTCATTATTTTTCATCGATGATCGACGACGCATATATTGGGTAACCATGAACGTGTGTATATATATATGATACGTATTTAGATAACACGTGTTAAAAATTATATATTTTATGATTAATTGATTATTATATATGTTTATTCACAAAATATCTGATTTTAAATGCGTAACTATAACATGTATTTATAAAATGCGAATTATTCTCGTAAGTTTCACCCTAGTCACATCGAATCAAATCTTTGGAACAAACAAACATATATAGAATAATTAGACTCAGTTAATCATGATTGAAAAAACTAATGATAATTATAGTAAAAGCAGAGTAAATAAACTGATCTTAATTGAAAAATAACGGGACTCTAAACTAGTTCAATTGTGGAGTAGTACGACTGATTATTTAATATAATATTCTCGATCTCCGTTCTAATTATCTTGTTATATGATAAATGGATATAATTATTACATTTTGAGTCTAAAATGTCCAAAAAATCACATTAAAAAAAATGGTCATTTACCTCATTTTTCTCTATACCAAAACAAATGACAAAACTGACACATATCAATGTATCATAGTCTCATTAAATATGATACATGTTATTTTATCGTTTATAGTTGGTGCTCATGTGTCATCCTTAAATTAATTCTCTTTCTTTTTCCTTCCATTAAATCTATCCCATCATTTTTTTTATCTTGCCACTAATTCTCTCTTCTATTCATTACAAACTATAACTTCTATTAATTAATATTTGATTAATTGATATATTATTAAATAATAACTTTCTAAGATCCCAACTTGATTTAATATAAAAATTTATTAATTTCAATAAATTATAAAATAATATAATTTAAAAATTCTTATATAAATATATAATCACTCTAACATTATAAAATAATAAGTTTTCAAATTATAAATGATAATATTTTTAAATAGGATTTTTTTCCTACTAATAATTTTTTCTTTGAAAACTTTTAAACACTATATATATTCCAATTTTTAAAAGAAAACTTTTAAACAACATACATATTTCTTTAAGTATAATAATTTTATGATAATTATGTTTTTTTTTTAATTTTCTATTTATTTTTTGAAACCATATAATTTTCAACTTACTCATACAGTTACTTCTAAGACTATTTTATAAAATTTAACCACTTTCTATTTTTTTTATCACTATTTAATATTATTTAGTGTTTATAACTCTAATATCAAAATACTCTAAATCATAATTATATATAATATATAAATTATTAATATATATTAAAAATTAATTTTTTTAATAAAATAAATATAATATAATAAGTCTTAATTTTTTTATTTAAAAATATTTTTCAAAGTCACATGAAAAATGTGTTGCTACTTTTCTTTTACTAAAAAATATATATTTTCCATGTGATTTTGAAAAATATTTTTTAAACTAAAAAAATTAAGACTTATTATATTATATTTATTTTATTAAAAAAATAAAATTTTAATATATATTAATAATTTATATATTATATATAATTATGATTTAGAGTATTTTGATATTAGATGTTTCCCAGAATAATCAATCTATTACAGAAGTGGGGTTGAATGTAATAGTGCCTGTAAATCGATTATGAACACAAGTATGTTGAATGGAATACTGTTTTGTATTAATAATGAACTTGAATACAAAACTCTCTCAAGATATAAAGTTCTTAAGAGCTGCTAGGTTACAAGATATTGCTTTTATATAAATTCTTAATTCGACATAATTCGACATTGAATTATAACCTATCTCTGTGTTTATATAGACACAGCTACAAATACAATTACAAAACAGATTATGATAAGAATAGATTTAATAAGGTAATTAGACTTGCACTTGAATTCCTTCTTACTATCCAAATCAGACTCTGATTTGTCTGTTTCCTTTTCTGATAAACTCTGTCGGTTGATAATCTCTGATAGAGCATTCTCTGTTAGAGTAAACTCTGATCGAGTATTCTCTGATAGAGTAAACTCTGACCGACAGCTTCCTTAATTTTCCCTTTCTTTCCCATAGCATATCTGCAATAAATTTGTTTTGATCTTCGAAGACTTTCCTTTAAACTAGCTGTTTGAATCAACCGAATACTCATCTCCTTTAAGCTTCGAGAAGTCAGGTTGTGAGCTAATCAATCGAGTACTTGTGAGACTTCTCGATTGGTAAATATCCGTTGATGACTTCTCGATCAATAAATATCCGTTGATGACTATATATCCGTTGATGAGTTCTCGATCAGGAAATATATGTTGTCGAGTTCTCGATTGATAAATATCAGTTGATGACTTGAGTTCTCGATTGATAAATATCAGTTGATGACTTGAGTTCTCGATTGATAAATATCAGTTGATGACTTGAGTTCTCGATCGATGACTTCTCGATTGGCTTTATCAGTCGATGGCTTATTATCAGTTGATGACTTATCGATCGATATTTATCAGTCGATTGCTTCTTGCAGATAGATATCCGTTGATTGATTCTTGCAGATAGACTGTGCTAAATCCTGTTCTAGTATTTTGTACATCATCAAATTATTATATTCCTAACAATCTCCCCCTATTTATGCTTTATAAACAATGAAGCATAAATCAAGATTTGATGATGTCAAAACAAAAAAATGAAATAATTAATCTAGAACAGTATATAAAATAATCATTTCTTATTTGTTTCTCCTGGAGGAATCACCTTTCTTGAATCACTTTTCTTCTCCCCCTTTTTGACATCATCACCACCTGTGACAACCAAAAGAATCTGTGCTAAGACTGTGGAGAAAGTGAACTGTGCTGCAACTACTGAATCAACCTTTGTGGTTAAGTCAGAGACTGTTGTTTGGAGAGAAGCTTGAGTGGTAGTAATAGCAGCAATAGCATCCTTGAAAACTACTTCTGTGAAGAAGTGAAGGGAGTGAATTCTGTCAAATAACAGAAATGAATTTTCATCCATCCCCTGCTCCAACTCATTGGACCAACTCTGTGGAAAATCTTGATCCCAATAAGTAAAGCTAGGTTCAGGATACCCTAATCTCTCATCCTCACAGTGGGGTTGGGCACCCACTCTCTCATTCTCACTCAGGCTCTCTACAGCCGTATCTACCTCTCCTTTTGCCTGGACCAGTGCCAGCCTCTCAATTATTATTATTATTTTTTTTTTACTCAATTTGGAAGGTGCACTCAAAAATCCTACAGAAGAGGGGTTGAGAGAAGAATTATGTGCTACAATACCTGAACCTCCTTGATGGAGGGGAACCCCTTCAAATGTCTGAAGGCTAGGGGTTTCCACCAAGGGGTGAGCAGCAACAGAGTCTGAACCCTTACAATCATCTTCTTTCTTTTCAGAGTCTGTTGGCTCCAGTATTCCAGTCTCAGGGTATACTCTAGACTTTGACTGCTTCAGTATGACTTCATTAGAAACCAGAGTCTGAGTGTCACCATCTTTGACTGTTGGTGCATGAGACTCCCCCTCAAGGTGGATAGACTCTGATAGAATAGATTTGGAAATTTCTTCATGAGCATCAATCAGAGTTTGTCCTCCCATATCATTGGGGTTCTCATCAGCTTTTTGGTGAGTTGTCAAGGAGGGCCTAACAGCATACTCCTCTGCCCCACTATCACCCAACCTCTGACTAGGTGGTTCTTGTGTGGGTGAGGCAGACTGAGCATCTTTATCACTAGTCACCACTGGTGCACTAGTCCCATCCTCCAACTACCTTGCACTACCTGCTACCTCCTGTGGTTCTTCCATAGTCAATGCATCCAAGTGTTTATTTAGAAAAGTCCTTGCATGGATGACATTAATGGCCTGGGAAAGAGTCATGTTAAAGGAGTCCTGCAGTTCCCTTGCAATCTTCTAATAATATGAGCCCTTGAGTTGATCCAATCTACCTTCATAAGTTGTATAGATGTATTCGTTGGCCACCTTTCCTACAATGTGGACTAGAAAGTCAACCACATGTCTTGACAGAGGTTGAACATGAGAAATCCATTAAATGGCTGTCCTGTAGGTAATTTCATTATCCCAAATTGCTTCATAGTCAAAAACTGGTTGCTCAATCTCAGTTTCCAACTCGGCAACATACTCTGATTCCCTCCTTATGTGGACCTTAAGCCTTTTAGGCTTCTTTGAAATTTGCTGTTCAGAGTCTGGCACACCTAGTGCTTTGAGAACTTCATTTGTCTTGCCTTCTATGAGCCCAGCTGCTTGTACTTGTAATGAAGAGTTGAATAGGTAGCTGTATAGATTTTTGACCACATCCTGTGCAGACATTTGTAGCTCCTGTTCCATTCTCTTCCTTAGGGCTTCATAGGTTGTAAGAAAATCCAAGACTTGAGATTTAGTCTGATATTGCCCTGGATCTTCAACTGATTCCACCAAAGGATATAGGAATAGCAGTACCTCATCACTTGGAATAATGATCTCATCAATTAGACTTGAGGCTGCATCCAATGGCATTCCTTCCCGAAATGTGTCATGATCAGAGTCTAAAGGCAGTCTAGACTCTGACTCAACATTAGACTCTGGTTCAGGTGTTTTCTTGATTTCAGAGTCTGGCTCTGCAGGAGCTTTGGGAGCATCTGTTTCCTGCAAAACAGGGTTAGTAATAATAACAGGCTTGTGTGTGTGTGCAGAATAAGCCTTCCTTAACCTTCTGTACTTCTTAGCAAAAGATTTCTCAGGAGACTCAATATGAGAATCCTGAGGTGCTTCCCTAGGTTTTTCAGAGTCTGTAGCCTTTTGAGAGTCTACAGACTTGGCTTGAAAGTTAGATTCAGGTGCATCATTACTTTCCTTTAACAAAGAAAGTCCTTCAATAACCTGTCTCTCTAGAGGGTTGAGCTTCTCATCACTTTGCTCATCTATAAGCCTAGTTTGTACCAATCTCCTTCTTTTTGCAACTGGTGCCTTTTGAGAGACACCAGAGGTTGGTTTTCTAGATAGTGATTTCTTAGATTGTTTAGTGGAAGGTTATTTGGCTACTTGGGTAGGTGCATGAGGATTCTCCAAAACTTGTTCCTGCACCATTTCACCAAAAAAAAATGAAGCATTGTAGATAGAAGGTTTGTAGGTGGAGAGTTTTACCTGAATTACCTGTTGATATGTCATGGCAGGTAGACTCTTCTTCTTGTCATCAATTCTCTTAATGTCAGAGAATATCCTTCTTTGCTGTTTGTATTCCCCATACTCTGACATATACTCTGAGTGTCTGAAACTTGCTAAGTTGAGCCACTTGTCACCATCCATAATTCAGAAACCAGTCTGTTAAATGTTGCTTCAGGCAAAGGCTTGGTGAATATATCTGCTAATTGTTGATCTGTAGGAACAAAATGTAATTCAATTGTGTCTTCCTCCACATGTTCCCTTATGAAGTGATATCTGATACTAATGTGCTTTGTTAGAGAATGTTGAACTGGATTTCCTGTCATTGCAATAACACTTTGGTTATCACAATAAATAGGAATATTTGAAAATTTCAAACCATAGTCTAGCAATTGATTTCTCATCCATAAGATCTGTGCACAGCAGCTTCCAGCAGCAATATATTCAGCCTCTGCTGTTGATGTTGAAATCGATTTCTGTTTCTTGCTTTGCCATGACACAAGTCTTCCACCTAAAAATTGACAACTGCCACTTGTGCTTTTCCTGTCAATCTTGCATCCTGCAAAGTCAGCATCTGAATAGCCTATTAATTTGAAATCAGATTCTCTAGGATACCATAAGTCAAGATTAGCAGTGCTCTTGAGATATCTGAAAATCCTTTTCACAGCAATCAAATGAGGTGCTCTTGGATTTGCTTGAAATCTAGCACATAGACATGTGGCAAACATGATGTCTGGTCTACTTGCAGTCAAATAAAGTAGAGAACCAATCATTCCTCTGTATGCAGTAATATTAACAGGTTCTCCAGTGTCTTGATCAAGTTTTGTTGCAGTAGCCATGGGAGTTGTAGCAGATGCAGAATCTTGCATTTGAAATTTAGTGAGTAGATTCTTTGTATATTTGGACTGATTAATGAAAATGCCTTCCTCAGTCTGTTTCACTTGTAAACCTAGAAAATAACTCAATTCTCCCATCATGCTCATTTGATACCTGGACTGCATTAACTTTGAAAATCTTTCACAGAGTTTCTCATTAGTGGAACCAAATATAATATCATCAACATATATTTGAACCAATAATAAATCCTTACCTTGAGTTCTGTAAAACAAGGTTTTATCAATTGTTCCTCTAGTGAAACCATTTTCAAGTAAGAATAGAGCCAGAGTTTCATACCAGGCCCTTGGTGCTTGCTTTAGTCCATATAGAGCTTTATCCAGTCTGTAGACATGACTTGGATATTTTGTATTGACAAAGCCAGGTGGTTGTTCAACATAGACTTCTTCTTCAAGTTCACCATTTAAAAATGCACTTTTAACATCCATCTGGTAGACCTTGAATTTCTTATGAGCAGCATAAGCAAGAAAAATTCTGATTGCCTCAAGTCTAGCTACAGGTGCATAGGTTTCATCATAATCAATCCCCTCCTGTTGAGAATAACCTTTGGCTACCAGTCTTGCCTTGTTTCTTGTAATTATTCCATCAGAGTCTGTCTTGTTCCTGAATACCCATTTTGTGCCAACAATAGATCTGTTCTTTGGCCTTGGGACTAGGGTCCAAACTTCATTCCTTTCAAACTCATTCAATTCTTCCTGCATTGCAGTAATCCAATCTGCATCTTTCAAAGCATCTTCAACCTTCTTTGGTTCTGTTTGTGAAAGAAAACTATGAAATAGACATTCATTTTGAGTAGCTTTTCTTGTTTTTATTCCACTTTCCAAATCACCTATAATTAAATCAGGTGTGTGATCTTTGGTCCATTTCCTTGGATGTGGAAAGTTCCTTGAACTAGATGCTCCCCCATGATCTGTGCCTTCATAGAATGATCCTTCTGTAAATGATGATCCTCCCCCTGAAGATGTGTTTCCATCAGTATTTGATGTCTCAGAGTTTATGTACTCAGAGTTTGAATTATCAGAGATTGAGGTATCAGTGTTTGTGGTCTCAGAGTTTAGGGTTTCAGAGTTTGTGTTATTCAGAGTTTGGTCAGACTCTGATATTTCAATAGTTGAATCTCCAATGTCAGTATTTGATTGATGTTGCTCCCCCTCAACATGTGCAGTTTCTTCAATTTCTATTTCAATCATTTCTGAATCAGAGTTTAAAGAATCAGAGTTTGCTTCTCCAGGATTTGGTTGATCAGTGTTTATCTCGTTAGAGTTTATTTTCTGCAGTTCATTCTCAAATCTCAGAGTTTTCTGTGCATCTTTATCATGTAACCCATCTATCTTCCCTTCATCAAAGGAGACATTAATTGATTCCATGACTGTCCTTGTCCTTAAGTTGAATACTTTGAATGCCCTTGAAGAGGTTTTAGAAGTTGTTGCATATCCAATAAAAATTCCTTCATCTGCTTTAAGTTCAAACTTCTTCAATTGTTCAGGATGTGTTTTGAGAATAAAACACTTGCATCCAAAGATGTGAAAGTACTTGACATTTGGCTTTCTTCATTTCAAAGATTCATATGGAGTCATTCCATGTTTGTTTATTAAAGAACAATTCTGAGTGATGCATGCAGTGTTCACAGCTTCTGCCCAAAAATAAGTAGGTAGTTTTGCTCCTTCTAGCATTGTTCTGGCAGCTTCTATTAAAGTTCTGTTCTTTCTTTCAACTACACCATTTTGTTGAGGTGTGCCAGGTGCTGAGAATTGTTGAGTAATACCTTTTGTTGAGCAGAATTCCTCCATTGTTGAGTTCTTAAACTCTGTTCCATTGTCACTCCTTAAATTCTTTACTTTGTGAGTTGATCCATTTTCAATCATTGCAATATGATCAATGATTGTTTCTGCAGTTTCATCCTTCTTGTGTAAAAAGTACACCCAAGTAAATCTAGTGAAATCATCAACTATTACCAGAGTGTATTTCTTCTTTCCAATGGACATGATGTTAACTGGACTAAATAAGTCAAGATGCAATAGATGAAAAGGTTGATCAATAGAGTTTTCAGTTTTGCTCTTGAAAGATGTCTTCCTTTGTTTGGCCTTTTGACATGAATCACAGAGTCCATCAGGATGAAATTGAACTTTTGGAAGACCTCTAACTAGGTCCTTCTTCACTAACTCATTAATGTTTCCAAAGTTCAAGTGACACAACTTTTTGTGCCAATTCCAGCTTTCCATTGGTGATGCCTTTCCAAGTAGACAGGTTAAGGGACCATTAGAATTAACATCCAAGCTAGCTTCAAATAGGTTATTATGTCTGTGGCCAATAAGAACTACTTTTCCATTCTTCTTGTTTTTCACTTCACAATGAGTTCCATGAAATTCCACAGAGAAACCTCTGTCTGTCATTTGACTCACACTGAGCAGATTATGTTTGAGTCCTTCAACCAGAACTACTTTTTCAATGATGACATTTCCAATCACAATGTTGCCATATCCCAGTGTTCGTCCTATGTTGCCATCTCCATAAGATACTGCTGGGCCAGCCTTCTCCTCAAACTCTGAAAGCAGGGATTTATTTCCAGTCATATGTGCAGAACATCCACTATCAATCACTAGAATGTTCTTCCTGTTTCCCTGCAATCAGTAAATGCAATTTAATTAGTAGTTATGGGGACCCAAACTAGTTTGAGTCCTTTCTTTGAAAACTTGTTAACTTTTGCAGCAGAAGTTCTTTTGTCAGAGTTTGTGTTAACAGAGTTTACATGATCAGAGTTTGCATTCACAGATTTTGTACTGTCAGAGTTTACACTCCTTTTATCAGACTTTATCACATATATTTGCTTGACAGTATGTTTTGGAGAATTACTTATTCGAGACTGTGGTTTGTAAGAATTGTAATACAAATTATGATAATCTTTGCATGTATAAATGGTATGCCATAAACTACCACAATGAAAACAGGGATTGTTTCTTGTTTGTTTTCTAGCCTCAAACCTAGGTCTTTCAGGTTCTTTCTTTTTCTTGTGTTTGCAATCAATAGCAAGGTGATTAGAATTACCACAAGTAAAACAGGTTTTCCTAGGAGCATCAGGGATATTCATGTAATTATTCTCCTTAGTAATTCCTAATTTACCATTCCTATTTCTTTTCACCTTTTTAGATTTCTTAGTGACTGCCTTCAACTTTTCTTTAAGTTGCTTCTGAGAAAGTAACCCTACATTCACCTTTTTAGAGTCTAGCACACTATTGTTTTTAGAGCATTCAGGGAGAGTTTTCTTATTATCACTAGCTCTAACAAACTTCACAGGTTCACTCAATGTTCCTTTTGTGTGTGAATTAGTGTGAATTTCTTTATCAGATTCATAACCTAAGGCAGATGTCCAATTCTTTTCAGAAAGCATTTGTTTGACCTTCTTACCAGAGTTTGTCCAAACTCTGAAGGTCTCTTTTTCCTTAGCTATCTCAGATTTCAAATATGTGACTTGTATTTTCAACTGAGTTTGCATGTGTATAGCATTCTCACAGTCTTTCTTAAAGCTAAGCATGTGTACAAGTTCAGTTTCAAGAAAGTCATTCCTAGCATTCAGAGTTTGTATTTCAGATTTTAATCTTTCATTCTCAAGAGACTGTGACTTAAAGCTAACATGCAAATTTCTAAGAAAAGACTTTAATTCATGAATATCTTCAGTATCAAAATTGAAAAAAGAGTTTGGTACCTTGTCAGAGTTTAAGATGGGAGAATCAGAGTTTGCCATGAGAGCATAATTAGTTTCTTCTTCAGAGTCTGAGGAGTCCATCCAATCTTTCTTTGATGTGATGAGAGCTTTTCCAGATTCCTTGCTTCTGCACTCAGTAGCAAAATGTCCCATCTTGTTGCACTTGTAACACTTGACTTTTGATTTATCAAGAGTTTTTGATTTTTCATCTCTATCTTCTCTTCTTCTGAATCTGTCTTTCTTGTCTGACTCACTATGCTTCTTCTGATAGTTTCCATGCTTCCTAAATTTTCTGTATTTCTTGAAGCTTTTGACAAACATAGCAAACATCTTCATCATGTCAGAGTCTGAAGAATTATCAGAGTTTACATCAGAGTTTGCCTCAAACTCTGATTCACTGCTATCTTGGAGTACTACTTCTTTCCTTTTCCTTGTTGAAGCCTTAAGCACCTTTTCCTTTGGTTCTTCAATTTTTGCTTCAACATTCAAAGCAATAGGTCTTGCCTTGTTACTCTTTCTGTTTCTTCTTTATTAGTCCATTCTTTCTTGTCCTTCAGGGTTTAATACTCAGGGATTTGTCTTCCTTCCACAATTGTAGAAGGCACCAGTTTGGTTGGTAGGTACTGACCTGTATGGATTCTATCTAAGTAATCAGGATCAGTTGCTTCTAAGAACATCATCATCTTCACCCTCCATGTAGGGTATTCAGCCTTCTTCAATATTGGAATTCTGATGCTCTCATACTTGCTTCCAGACATGATTATTTGATCTTTTGAGTTGAAATTTACTGCCTGCTCTGATACCAATTATTTCCCAGAATAATCAATCTATTACAGAAGGGGGGTTGAATGTAATAGTGCCTGTAAATCGATTATGAACACAAGTATGTTGAATGGAATACTGTTTTGTATTAATAATGAACTTGAATACAAAACTCTCTCAAGATATAAAGTTCTTAAGAGCTGCTAGGTTACAAGATATTGCTTTTATATAAATTCTTAATTCGACATAATTCGACATTGAATTATAACCTATCTCTGTGTTTATATAGACACAGCTACAAATACAATTACAAAACAGATTATGATAAGAATAGATTTAATAAGATAATTAGACTTGCACTTGAATTCCTTCTTACTATCCAAATCAGACTCTGATTTGTCTGTTTCCTTTTCTGATAAACTCTGTCGGTTGATAATCTCTGATAGAGCATTCTCTGTTAGAGTAAACTCTGATCGAGTATTCTCTGATAGAGTAAACTCTGACCGACAGCTTCCTTAATTTTCCCTTTCTTTCCCATAGCATATCTGCAATAAATTTGTTTTGATCTTCGAAGACTTTCCTTTAAACTAACTGTTTGAATCAATCGAATACTCATCTCCTTTAAGCTTCGAGAAGTCAGGCTGTGAGCTAATCAATCGAGTACTTGTGAGACTTCTCGATTGGTAAATATCCGTTGATGACTTCTCGATCAATAAATATCCGTTGATGACTATATATCCGTTGATGAGTTCTCGATCAGGAAATATATGTTGTCGAGTTCTCGATTGATAAATATCAGTTGATGACTTGAGTTCTCGATTGATAAATATCAGTTGATGACTTGAGTTCTCGATTGATAAATATCAGTTGATGACTTGAGTTCTCGATCGATGACTTCTCGATTGGCTTTATCAGTCGATGGCTTATTATCAATTGATGACTTATCGATCGATATTTATCAGTCGATTGCTTCTTGCAGATAGATATCCGTTGATTGATTCTTGTAGATAGACTGTGCTAAATCATGTTCTAGTATTTTGTACATCATCAAATTATTATATTCCTAACATTAGAGTCATAAACACTAAATAATATTAAATTGTGATTAAAAAATAGAAAGCGGCTAAATTTTATAAATATGATTTAGAGTATATTTGGTATTACAATTATAAATATGAAATAATATTAAATAGTGATAGAAAAATAGTAAGGGGTTAAAAAGGACAAAATGACATGTGTCACATTTAATGAGACTGTGACATATGTCAGTTTTGTCCTTTATTTTAGTATTAAATCAAATCGTCTTAAAATCATTAAATTTTTATTTGTCTTTGTTGTTTCTGATACATTATTTACACTATATAATATAGTGTAAGTAAAAGTATCTTCACAAAAATTAGATAAAATGATTAATTAAAATAATGATTATGTAAAATAATAATATATTTAATAATCTTAACCTATTTTTATTTTATTTTATTGAATTAGTTAAAATTTTATTTAAAACATATCTTAACTATAAAACTTAATTTATGTAATCAAGTATTTTGAATATGTTAAATATATTTAAAAAATAATTTATAATTAAATAATATTTTTAAAAATATTATATAATATTATTTTTAAACAACTGTGCATCTGCACGGTACTGCACTAGTCATAAACAAACTTGTAAGTTGTATTTTTAATAAAAAAACTATGAAGGAGCTATGGCTCAGTGGTGGGCCTGGTGGCAGGGTTGTATTGCATTCTGATAAACAAATAAAGCATTTAGTGTTGCGAGTAAAAGACAAAAGTAATAAAGCATGAGAGAGTGCTATGACATGTGGCGGTAGTTCACGTGGGTTGAATGCGGGTAGTTACTGATAACGCAAAATATAACGCTCCGTTAAATTATGAAAATAAGTTATTATTTTCGAAAAAAAGTAGGGTAAAATGTATTTTTTTATAAGTAAAATTTTATTTTTTTAAAATAAATTTTGTTCTTAGTTTGTTTTCAAAAAATAAGTGCTTATTCCAGAAAAAAGTAGGTAAATGTGTATTTTTTTCAGAAATAAGTTCAGTCAAATGGGCCCAATATGCGTTTATGTTAATAACGTCGGTTGCAGTTACGTTTTTGAATTTTTTTCTTTTTTCTAAGAAAAATAAGTAAAAACGTAATATAATATTATATTACATTTTTAAAAACATAACTTTATATTACGTTTTTACATGATAGAAATGATCATTTTTTTGAATTATGATATTTTGGGTAATTTTACTTTAAAATGTGACAAGAAGGGTCAATATCCTATTATATTGGGTCCATTCGGTATTGGGGAGTGCTATATCCGTTCTCGAACTTACATTATATTTCTTTATATATTAAAAATAATTTAAAATTTATCATGCATAATATATTTTTAAATTTTTATATCATATTTTAAATATTAGATTTAAATAATAATAATTTATAATATAAATAAAGGATAAAAAACTATTATAATACAGTAAAATGATATTATAATTTAAAAAATTTAGATTAATAAAATGAATTAGAAATTTAAAAGTATAATAATGTATACAAATTGTATATATCTTTATTATTTTATTTAACATATATTATTTTTATGAACGAGGATCGGGCTAGGTCCCGTCATCCCTTTCCCGAAATTTTATGATAACTACCTTGTTCCCCTGCCCGTATTCGAAAAAATTCACAAATTCATGTTTTGTTGACTTTTTTAATAATTAAATCGATCAAATTTAAATTTTAATTAAAAATTATTTATTTCGAGTGATATAATTTTTAATTTGTAACGGGAGAGTATATATTATTTTATGCATAATAATCATTTTTCCTTTGCTTTCATTAATTTTATGTAGGCCAACTCGTATAGGCTAACAGGATTATAATTTTATCATTACGTCTACAACTCCAGAATCGAAAGTAGTTTTAGATTTTTAAGCACCAACAACGTTAACCATTTATTAATTCAGAGTCCAGACAAGGGGGCTGTTTGGGTAACAGCTACTTATGGAAATAAGGGCTTATTTCCGGAAAAAAGTAGGGATGTATGTACTTTTCAGAAATAAGCCCTTATTTCCAGAAAAAAGTAAGTTCATATTTGGTTTTAAAATTCTAAAACAAATATTTATCTTTAAAAAATATATGAAAATATGTAAAAAAAAATAATAAATAAGCTACTTATTTTAAGTTTATGGAACCCCAAACACCCACAAGATACAATCAGCTTGTAGATGTTTCCTCAACATTCTTTTCTCAGTCAACATTATTCACTCATCAACTTTCAGTTTCTCTTCCTCTTTCTCAGCTTTGAGTTTTTCCTCTTCCTCCGGTTTCGCTATTGGTGCTACTTTTACATTCTCCAGAGCACTTATCAAACGATTTAAGCAACGCCCACCATCCTCTTCGGCAGATTTAGGCATCAAATTCTCCGCAACATCAGCAGGAGTCATATCAGTTTTCCCCAACAACTCTTCAATTCTTCCAAATAGTTCATGAGATTCGATATCTAAATAATTCTTTGCAAGCACCTTGAAAACTTTAAACGAGCAATAAGACATCTTGATATGTTTGTCCATTCGGCCTCGTCGAATCAGAGCAGGATCAAGTTTTTCAAGATAATTGGTTGTAAAGACGATGATTCTTTCACTGCCACAAGCAGACCAAAGCCCATCAATGAAATTCAATAGCCCGGATAAAGTGACTTTGCTACTACCCTTCCCTTCATTTTCAATTGCCCTTTCAAATTCATCCTTAAAATTTTCCTCATTCTTCTCTTTCTTCTTCCTTTGCCCCGTGAGATCAAGAGAACAGTCAATGTCTTCAATCACAAGGATCGATTTTCCAGAAGTATTAATAAGCAATTTCCTCAACTCTGTGTTATTCCCAACAGAAGTTAACTCAAGATCATACACATCATACTGTAATAAATTGGCCATAGCAGCAACCATAGTGGATTTTCCGGTTCCAGGAGGGCCATAAAGAAGATATCCTCTTTTCCAAGCCTTGCCTACTTTTGCATAATAATCTTTAGCCTTACTAAAAGTGATCAAATCATTCATGATGTCCTCCTTCATCTCTGGCTCCAATGCCAGTGTCTCAAATGTAGCTGGATGCTCAAAAACCACATGACTCCACATAGTTCCAGACCAGTTCTCTTGCTTACTATTCGTGTACAGCTTTCGTTGGCGGTTTTTCACAGCAATAGCTTTCCCTTCAGCTAACACATGATTCAAGTAAGACTTTGTGATTAAATCGCGGTACTTCTTGTGGAACCTCAGAGTATAAAACCTCTTCTCATCCTCTCGAGGATAAAAAGAAATAGACTGTCCCCTGTATGTCGTCATGCTAGAAGCCCACCATACTTTAATCCCTTGATAATCATCAATTATCTCTTCATAATCATCCATGCTAAGAACAAGTGCTTCAGCATCTCTGACTGAATCAGCCTTCAGTCTCTTGGCTGTAACTGAAGAATTGACAGCTAAGTAACGCTGAATCGCAACATAGGCTGTGCCACGATCAAAGCTGTCTCTAGAATACTCATCGAATCTGATTTGGATATATGGGTTAAAAAATGAGACTAATTTGTGAACAAATCTTTGGAATAAAGGCCCAAAATCGCAGGGAAAATGTTGGTTAAACATTGCCCAAATGAACATTAGGCTTGCAAGCAAAGAGCCTATACTAGTCCACATTTCCCCGTTCATCACATTTTTAGCTCTAAATGTATTGAACTTATGGTTTGTTGATTTCAGAAAAAAAAACTCATGGTATCTAAAGAGTTTGCTGCAGGATTATTGTATACACATAAACAAAAAAGAATTATTACTTAACACCACACATCAGAGAACTTTTGGCGTTAAAGGTAACAAGTAAAAACCATGGGCTGATATCCCAGAGCTGTTAATGTTATACCGTAAATAAAACGAGGGGCGGAACTAATGGAGCGTATTAATTTTACGAGATTTCAAAAGTTTTGGAGTATTCAATTGATATTTTAAAAAACTTATGAAAAAATCTGAAGGTATTAGATGAGGATTTTGAAAAGTTTTCAATTCTGATACTATATTAAATTTTATATTTTATTCATTAATTTTTTAAAATAACTAATAATAATAACGAGAAATATCTTGAAATCTATTTGGATACTCTTCACCCTTCTTAGAAGGAGGGTAGGAGTTCAAATATCTATAAATAAATAAAAAAAGACTACCGTGTACTTAAGTATTTAAATTTATTGTAAATAACCTTAAAAAGCGAGGAACATATTAATTTTTGCTATATTTTTATTACAAATTTAACTTGTGAAAGAGTTGTAGGATTTCCTATTGTAAAATTAACAAAAAGAAAAAATTGATACAAGAAAACAAAGGAAAATCATTTATTATTAATAATAGTAATAAAGAAAAAAGAGTAAAGAAACTGATCATATCTGACTGTAAACTTTGAGTTCATCTCAGAGTGAAGTACAACCATTGACAGCAGAAGATGGAGAACTCTAATTTGAAGATCAGTGGTTGGTGGAAACCGGTGAGATAAATTAGAAGCAATATTCCTGCAGTTGGTTATAAATTAAATAAAAAATGCCAAAATTAAGCAATAAGCAGCAAGTTTTACCAGCAAGACCTATAGGACCTTCAAAAGTTAGCCCTTAAAAGTTTACTCAATTGAGATAATGATATTACCACAGCTACATTGTAAAGAATAAAATAAAAAAGATAAGCAATCAGACATACTGGCAGAACTTACACAGGGTAAACCAAAATCAATGTTTCTGTGAAATCTCCATTTAGAACTTAAAGCAGGCATCTCAGATAAAGTTAATCAAGTAACACAAGCTGCAGTAAACCATACTGAAAGATCGTCCAAACATGTATTTATTTATATAATTCTACTGAGCATGTTTATATTGGGTAGGTGCATAGTTCCACACCTGAATGATAATAAAGGCCGCTCATTAATTGCAGCCCACCGATTCTATCCTGCAAAATCTGCTTGCTGAAAAGCAACCTGGGGGAGATTTTGACAAAATTTACTTTCATATTTTATTAAGGTGAACAAAAAATGCAAAATTAAAATTTCTGCAAGATAAGTAAAACTAAAACCAGAAATCTGCAGTACTCCCATAATATTGGCATATATCGCCAACTAGAGAGACCTGTGTAGTGGCGGAAGCAATTTTCTTTTAGAGTCTCTTGTTGCAAAAGAGTCTCCAACTGCAAATATGCGTGAATGGCCCTTAACAAGGAGAGTTTCCTCAGTTTCTACTTGTCCCCTACCATTAAGTGGATGTTCACAAGGCTCCAGTTAAGGGAGTAGTGATCTAGACCCAACAGTCCACAGAACTATATCTGCCTCCAATAGTTGACTTTGTTGGTCCTTTTCAGTAGGCTGCAATTCAAGAATTAGCTTATTAGGGTCATAAGCTCCTGAAGTGCTTCCAATACTTCCATATCTGTCTGCTTCCCTGAACATTATTCTCTCTTATACAGCTCACAAAGTAACCTTGTAGAAGTTGAACTTCCCTGGATGAGAAAACCTGGTAAATATAACAATTTGAGATATATAAATGCTGCATGCGGTTTACTATTGTAGCTATTGTTATACTTCAGTTACCTTTACTATTCTAAAGGGCATTGGAAGCAAATAGAAACTTAAATATAGGATACTTGGGAAGTCCTTTACTACTTAAATACAACTCATATGACCTAATAATACAAGGACCTGATAATATAATGCAAATGTAATATATTTACAAGATAATATGTCGCATCAAGACTTCAATATAGTCAAAATTAGATTATCTTTACACTATGATGATTAGACCAACACCCAGTAGTGCCCAAGATGGTCATATGACAACTAGCAACATGTCTAGGCAATTAATTGACCACTTTGTCAAAATTGTGGTCCTTGTGCCACTTCTCTTAGAGCTATATATCGGGGTTTAATAGTGATACCCTCTTTTTCAAATTCTGAACTTCTAGATTTTTAATTTCTAATCAGAATACTGTCTAAATTCAACAGAAACATATAAATCACTTTCATGTCCAACCATTCCGCAAAAATTAATACTGACCTTTCACATGTGTTGGAAAAGTGATCAATATACTCTACGCATTAAACAATTTAAACTAGCCAAAATACATGCAACAAAAAATTTGCAGGGAAAAGAGTCAATTTTTCATACATCGTTCATGAAAAAATCGATTAATTTTTTTTACAAATGCAAAAAATGATTTATATTCCAGATAGGTGATTCATTTTCAAAAATAGGGAGGGGGTTGAAAATCGAACTCTGGACTCCTTTTATCACTAGGAGCACCTTTGCCACTGCTCAGGCACTCCTTGATTAGCAAAACCAAATATACAAAATGGATACTCCTCGAAACATAATCGTGAAATTCATTAATAAGGATTCCTTACTTTCCGGGCAGCTTGCCTGTTGCCAGGTGGAGCATCTGGTTTGATTTCATTTCCAACATTAATGGCTTTTAAAATTCCCCTATTTTGCAATCGTTCAGATATAGTTGCTGCCAATTCTACCCCGGAGTAACCACATCCAACAACAGCAACACAAACAACAGGAGTGTTTGTCCCAAAAGTTTTTCGCTTCAATATTTTCAACTTCTCATTAACCTTCTGTATCACAAGAATAGTAACATACGATGGTAAGCAAAAACATAAATGTATGTCAGCTCTTAATATGAAATAGCCAGAACACTGACCCAAGCATCTTCCAAGGTTGAGAATGGTATGGCAAATTCTGCGGCACCCGGGACAACATCTCTCTTGGAATCAGCTCCTAAAGCCAGTACCAACCTGGCTACCCAGATTCAAATATGTAAATTCAGGTACTGCATAATTCACATAAAACACACACCTTTACATATATTGTGTTTAATAACAATTACACTTTCCCTCTAAAGTTCTTCTATTAAATTACCTATCAGCCTATCACCCGGGACTTCAATTTTGCTCTTATACAGTCAAACCTCTGTAGATAGAGACTAGAACACGACATGGGTGTGGCCATGTGGGTCTAGGATCTGTCATCTGAGTTTAATCCCATAAATAATAAATGAATTGCTATTAGCCTATTACGATGGATAAGAGATATAACACTATCTTGCAATAATATATGCCAATGTTTGGACATAAATAACTAATACAAAACAACCAACAAACTTAAAGAATGGAGAGCATGGCGAGCTCACATTGATACTATAAGACTTGCTTGATTAAACTTAAAAATTTGATTGACAAAACATGATAACAATGTCTAATTATTTTAACTCAAGATATTAACCTTGTCATTAACCAAACAAATTTTCTAAGGGCTTCGGGTTCTTGGGAGATATCTACATTCCCCCCATTCTTAGACATTGCATTGAATGAAACAATAGAGGCAACTTATTCCTCGTAAAGCTTTCGAAAAACAAAGGACTGGAAACAAATTTAGCAGAGGAACACGGAAATAGGCTAATTCTTGTACTAGTCTGTCCTGAAATCGCCAAGTACAACAAGAAGAATATACTACAATATTTGAATAATTTCATAGAGATTAGACAATTGAGTGAAAATAATGCAAGTATAAATGTTCTGCACCCAGAAAGAAAAAATAGTTGAAGATGTTCATACAGATTCGAGAAATAATAGAGTATTAGAAAGAAAAAGAAGGTACCTTTGAAGCTAGTTGAGTTGGTTCTCTAGTTTGTTTCGGGAAACTCCATTAACAACCCTTTTCTTCAAACCCCTGCTCACCATTCATAACAAAAACTACACCACAACCCACGAAAATCAAACACAAACACAACCCGAATCACTGTATTCAATTTTTTTTTTAATGAATTAATAATATTTTCATAATTTTAAAAAGTAAACTAAAAATATTTTTTTAGGAGGTGATAAGAGCTAATAGAATTATTTAAAATGTTTTAATGAACTTTTAAAATATTATTAATTTTAGTTCTACGCTTATAAAGTTTTATTGATTTATTTAATTTTTTAAAATCTCATAAATTTTGATCAGGTTTCAACGAATATAGAAACATAAAAAATCTATTAATATTATCATTTTATAAAATTCAAAAATATTCATCAGGTGTTTTTAAATAAGGCCACATTTAGAAACATAATTTATACTTTTTATTGAACATATTAAATTTTAATGAATTATTTAAATTTTAAAAAATGTTTAAAATTCAAATTGAATGCAGCTGGGGAGAAAAGTCAAAAGAAAAAGAGGATACTGCAAATCTTAAACACAGTAGTACTCGTAATATTCATTATAATTATAATTATAATTATAATACTATTAATAACCCTAAATAGGTTTAATGGCACTTAAGCACAAACTGAAGTGGGGATCTATGTGTCGAGTCCTTCGGAGTACTTTGAAGCCATGTACCCAGCACGTACTTTCCTATATTAATGTGTGATTTCAGGTACCATAATTGTGTTGCGCGCGTGCCTAGCTTTAAGTACATCAGACAACCAAATTTTATTATCAAGGGAAAAATCATTAACAAATAACAATAAAAGGAATAAAACTGGACAAAAAAAGTAATCAACTACATAATAAATTGATGGCAGGCGGGCATAATACTAGCAGAATACTTGAAATGTGTAGTACTAATTCCATGTAATTAATTTATCTACCAATTAAATAAAGGAGTACTTTTGATTTTTAATTTTATAAATTACAGTAACCTGTATAATTATTCTGTTATAAATTATTGGAACTAACATTAGTCCCTTCATTTGTGTTTCTTAATTAATTAAATTGTTGACCGGCTCTCTTCGTTTCAAGTACAATGGAAATTACTAGTATTCTGGATAAAATGTTTATATATTTATATACTAGTAATTTTATCCGTAGACATTTAATAAATTATACACGTTCGCCTGATCTAAATGTATACTTTAAAATGATCATAAACAGAATTTAATACATCAGAAAATAGATAAAATTTCAGGCAAATCTTTTGAGGGCCACCTGAATCTCTTTCCTAGCGTAAGCTCAATGCCAGTAGCGTTGTCATTGTCATTCCTATCTCAGGCAAACTAATTTTATATTTACTCCGTCAACATGTTGATGTTATTGTTAGCAGCAACACTCAATATAAAGTGTCAAAATGCATCTTAATTATGATCAGCTCTCAGCCTTGTCAAATTAGCCGAGTATGTGTTCTTTCCTGCAAACTAACCCTACCAAAATGTCATCTCTTTCTCCACCTTTTTTTCAAACCTTTGGATGGCCCATTGAGGACCCCATGATCAACCATGAGTACAACAATTTCGATGCACACACAGACATTCCAAATCCATTTCTTTACTTACCCTCTACACTTGATGAACAGCAACAAGTTGGCCATGGAGATTCTTCGGCTTTCGAACCGACTGCAGTGAAGAAGATTAATCATAATGCAAATGAACGTGATCGTCGTAAGAAAATGAACAGCTTGTATTCTTCTATTCGTTCACTGCTTCCAGCTTCTGATCAAGAGGTATGAACTAATAATATTATTGCTTACATTACATTTACAGCACTTTCCAACTAGTAACACTACTCAAACAGGCTTTCTAATTTTACAGAAAAAGCTAAGCATTCCAAACACAGTATCGCGGGTGCTGAAATACATCCCTGAGCTACAAAGTGAAGTCGAGAGACTGATTCGAAAAAAAGAGGAGCTATCGTTAAAAATCTCTAAACAAGGAAGGCTAATTCAATCTGAAAGTCAAAGAAACAACATCATTCAAAGTTGTTCATCTACTGTCTCAGCAAGCTTTAGCTTGTTGGGAGATACAGACTTGGCGATTCAGATATCAACATTTAAGGCCAACATGAGTTTGCTATCCGAGGCTATAGAGATGTTGGAGAAGGGAGGGTTTCATTTTGTGAATGCATCTTCCAATTCTTTCAGGGAGAGAGTCTTCTATAACTTGCATTTTCAGGTATTTTACTTCTATAGCTACATTAAAGTTTCGTTTCCTGGGATACCTTAGTATATAAAGTTTTTAGGTTCGCCAAAAAAAAAAAGAGAATGCTGCTAATACTACATACACTAATATCAGTTTTAATGTTTTATAGATGCAAAGGCCAGATCAAGTAATGGAGATTGAGATATTGAGGAGAAAACTATCAACTCTATTTGAGAAGCAAGAAGACCAAATTCATTCAACTTCGATTTCCTTCAAGAATATTTAGCAAAATCTTTAGCATTAACCTCGCGTTAATCAAGGATTAATAAATAATCATGTTCATATAAAACATAGTAAAGACCAAGTCAAGAAGTACTCAACTTTGCATTACTGAGAAAGCTACCTTTGGCATATGTTGTTTCATTTTTCAAGTACAACATTATAGAAACATATAGCTGTGAGTGCATACTTGGATAAAATGCAATTACCTACACTTATCTATGGGGATGATTAGTGTTCAGATCTACCAAAATTTGAGTTTTGATACAAAAGGGTCATCGTCTGTGAAGAGAATATTTTGATAACTGAAGATACAATATTTTAAAATGTTCCCAGAGCACCAACAGAGTGCCAATGCATCGTCTGAATATTTAGAGTTCGCGTAAAAGATCTGACACTGAAGAATATGTTCCCAGGACAGCGCATACAAACCCCAATCCAATAATTACAACACTGAGAACAATCTGAAACAAGTACATGTTATTAGATCGATAAATACAGGTAACAGAAATTTCACTGAAATAAAATATTAGGGACAACTAACTGTAATTACAAGAGCCTAACAAAGTTACTCCCAGATGAGAGTAATGACGAGGAAGAGGGTCAGCTAAGAAATAGGAAAGCCTGGAGCCTGGAGGTGAATGAAACATATTAAGTTTTCTTTTTATACATCGCGTAGTAAATTTGGACACAAAATTACTTCTCATGTTATTAAATATCTTAAAGAAATTGCAACAAATAGGCACGATGAGGACTCTCTGCCTCTCTGGCAGTAAATTGCCTGATGTACAGTAACACTGTATAGCGCATGTATCAGTGAATAGTTTCACCAAGTTTGTCATGCTTGTCATACTTGTTGTATACACACATATTGATATGCACATATATTCAAAATTTTATGTCTTTTTTAAGAATTCAGAAGAATGAAAAACGACCAGCATCATTAAATATCACATTTTGAGGTACCATTTGCCTACACTGGTAGGGTCAGAACAAACAGAGTTGGCAACCATTTCAAAAGGTTTGTAGTTAGTTACCCAGACAAGTAAAGCAGTCGGTTGATTTTGCATGATGAAAAATTATACCTTTTATTACACTAAAATCAATGATCAATCTGTTAACTTTTTTACCTATCCTCAAAAAGCTACGATAAATATTATCCTCATAAAATGATATGTACTGCATAATGAAGCTATGGTTACCTGTGCTGTTGTGGCTTTCTTCCCTATAATCTTTAGGAAACAAGCAGAAGGTAGTATTACAGCCTGCATCAATGTGAAAAACACAGTTGACTATGTCAATATATATAGGCCTCAAAATCACCAGAATTTTGCTGAATAAAATGAAAGAAATAATTATGATTATTGAAATAGAAGGGTTCAAGTCAGTGTTGTGAAGGGCATCAACTCAAGAAAAACTGCAAGAGTCGATGTTAAAGCGCAACTCAAAAAGCTATAAAAAATGCACGGTTTTTTTTTGCAAAAAACAAAACTTTAAAGAGAATTTAATGCAGTATAGTTACAAAATAATTTATAACAAATACAAGTCAGTGGAGATAAATTAACCAAGTTCAACAACTCAGCTTCGTTTTATTTTTTTCTACTGGATTCCATATTTCCATCCAATTGCAACACTCCAAGTCATTTTCCTAAATTTTTAAAAACTAACTTTTCTTGTATGTAAAGAAACAAAGATGAGGAGCATGGAATAGCAAGAGGACTTGTTAGTGAAGAATCTCAATAGTAGATATGGTGGAGCAGTCTCTCGAGAAAGGCAGATGCCGCATAACTGCAGAAGAGATGAGGGAGCTGAGAGAAATTACAGTGAATGGAATTAGATTAGGCTTCTGTTAGGGTACTAGGTTATGTTTTTGTTTTTTCTTAATTAAGGGTAATCTAGTTTTTCCGCTTAAACTCACTAATTTTTTAGAGCAAATTTCACAACACTGAGTCGGGATGCTAATCAAGAAGAAACTCTACGTTTAATATGTTTGAAAAGAATGAACCATGGATGGAGACAATAATCATGGAAACTAGATGACTAAGAATAATATGACGGAAGAGTGTTCTACATCAAGTAAAGCATAAAAGCTGTCACTTCCAATAGTTTCGTGATATTCCTTATTTTCATTTAATTCTTGAATGTGGGTCCTAAATTTTGGAGAAAACCAGAGAGGCTGACTGGTAGCTCTGTGAAACAGACAACCTCACTTGTCACATAATATCAAAAGATTTTAACTTGTCTTCTATAACGGCCTGCAACTTCAGGTGCTTGTTTGACAATGCACCATCTCTTCTTTTGGTAAAATTTTCATTCGAATACAGGAAGTTTCCTGAACTAAATTTCAGAGAACATTTGGGACCATTTAAGGAAGAATTAGGAGTCCTTATAAATTAGTTATCCAACTTGAATAATGTAAGACTCTGATTTTGTATCAGCACTAGAGTAGTAGGGGGTAGGACAGCATTACCAAGGCTGTGACATGGTTCCAGATAAGATGAAACTATCGAGGTATTATATGATTATTGTTTTTTTTCTTTTCTGTCATTTGATATATGAAATTTTAGGTCTCTCCTAATTTTTTGGAAATACAATTAGTAAGAACAATGTATGTTCTTTCTTTCTTCAAGGGTCTGATGGAGAATGTTTAATACCATACTCCATATATGGTTGTATTATTTTGACTAAAGCATCACGACATGATTGCATCCTCTTAACCGCTGCATTGTATTCACACCAGGATGTTTTTGAAAACCCCAATGATGTGAATAATACCCTCTACTTTCCTGTATTCTTCAGACTGATGCAGGTAAAACCGGTTCCATAGCAGAACTATATTGTCTACTACAATTATACAACATGAGAAACATTGACAATACCAAAGCTTTAAATATGCCTAGTCCAAAAATACTCTGTTGAACTTTGCTAAGATGAGTGTATCTTCTAGGCTGGGTGGGCATAGGGAAAGCATCCTACTATGCATATTAGAGAAATACCAAGGAAAAATGTGTGATATTAGCAATTTTTATTTATTTACAATAAACAAAATATACAAATTTGATTATGATGAAGACGATACCATAAGGACGCTCATAAGTGATCCAATTAAAGCCATCACAATCCCTGCAATGCGAAAACAAAGCAATATTGCTGTCAGTTTCTATTTTATAAAAGCTTCGACCAGAACAGCATTTACAGTTACCAAATAGTCAACTCATACATATGACTTGTGAAGCTCTAGTGAGAAGAATATGATAAGGAGAAGTGGAGTTACAGGTGGATGGAAATTTCAAAAACATATTTTACATAAAATATGACTGAACTTACCAAAGAAAGGAAGAAGAAACGCAACTGCAAGTGATGATATAACAAGAGCTGTCCGTAGAAGAATAAAACACCATAACCTTTCAGACAATCCGGCAGGTAGCAATTCCTCTATACTTCTCGCCAAGGGGTTTATTATCAGAGCGAATTTAGTGACTGGTACGATTACCTACCAAATCAAATAAAAATGATATAATAACAGAGAAGTTAAAAACAATAGATTTGATTTAGCAAAAAGGAAAACAATTAATGTCACTTGGCAAAAAAACAATGTGGTACTTGGCGAAAAAACAATAATTTTTAGCAAGATATTGATTTTAAGGCAAAATAGAATTTTACAGAGAGTGCAGATAATTCCTCTTAAATAAAAAACAGGTACTTGTAATACTAAGCATGAAGACGGAAAACAAAGGTGGTCATATTAGCACATTACAAATTGAGTGTCACGGCTAATTAATAGTCAAATACTCACTGTTGTCCACAATGCAACTTTTGAAGCAGCGTAGTTTGGTGGCATATTCAAAGTTATCTGGGACAATGTCTCCTCACCAAACATTAGAAAACCCATTACAGCAGCTCCTCCATATATCAAAATGCATGACATAAAACTGCAAGATAACATAACAATTAGAATTATTGATACAAATACATGAAAGTGATATATTTATAATTCCTTGAGGAATGATAACAAGAATAAGTATGTCACATGACGGGGAACGTTCTGTACCATATTATCAGTGCCTTGGTAAATTTGGTTTTATCAGCCATTGAGTGGTAGATATTTGGGAATACAGAATGTCCTGAATAGCAATACCCATACACACCAAGTGCAAAGGGAACTCCACTCCAGTCCACAACAGGACCACTATAGTGAAATCCAACTTTATGTACTGTCCCAAGCAGAAACATACAAAGGACTACAGTAATAGTGGCAATGACTCCACCAGCTGCAAGATGAACATGCACACTTAGATAAAATGTATATGTAGTCCTCTGACTCACATAACTTGGTATATCAATAGAAATATGGAAGTACATAGATGTAATTAATCACCTGAAAGATACGAGATCAACCGAAGATCTTTCAAACAAACAGTTGGTAGAATAACAAGGACAACAAGTATTCCGAAAAAATGTGTAGAGTCCAGCTGAAGACCAGACCAATCAATGTGTGTTCCCGGGAATAGCCTGGTAAGATTGTCTGCTTCCATAATAATGAATTCCACACCAGATGTCTGTAATAATGAAAATCTCTATTAAGATTCAGTACACATAACCATCCAAACAAAATTTAACGAGTCCAGATTCAGTAGTAACTTACATAGAGCTCTGCATATAAAATAATCTGCACCCAAAAAAAATTGATCAAATCAGAGTAGGCAAATGATTTTAAGCAAAAGATTAACACATTATACATATTTGCTACTAACATTTGATGACTTTTTCAGGGGATTTTGAGGATGGTACAGATAAAACCATAAAAGTAAAATATTCCTCTATAATCATTTTTTTTCACAAAGCTCTACACGAATCAATAAACAATGACATGGTAGGTGCCTTTACAAAATTTATAGGCTGTGCTCCACCGATCAAAAACCATAAACTTGACATATTTTCTCCTGTTTTACATATATGATCTATAATATCAATTAAATATATAAAAAAATTCTACAAGTTGATTGGAAATGAAATGACAGAAAGTAAGCATTATTAATATGACTGTGAATGTGAGAGAAAAACATTCTTTCAGTCGGGGTACAATACAGATAATAAAGAAGGATATAATTGCTGCAGCGTTTAAGAAAAGAAATGAACTTACTGCTACGAAAATACGCCCATATATTCCAAATGCAGCTTCTCCCAAATCAGGAAAGGTATAAATACCTTCTCTACTCTCGAAGCAATATCTCATGAGAGATGCTGTATAACAACATACAAATCCAAGGACAAGAAGTGCTGCCAAGCTAAACCAGCCAGCTTCTTTCATCGCATAAGGCGTGGAAAGAAGACCAACTCCAGCCAATGCGTTTAAGCCTGTGACATAACAACATAAGTTAAAAAGATATGTTATAAAATTTGACGATAAAAGCCATTAATAAATAAAAAAACAAAATAATCTACGTAAAATCATGTTGTTATTCAAATTTCGCAACATGTTTTATATTTCACTGTGTATAATTCAGATATAGTTAAAAATATTGACAAGTCAACTGTTTCAAGATATTCTGCTAGATGCTTACCATTGAATACAGTCTGCATAAAGGTGCATTCCTGGCTAATGGGAAGTTCTCCAGAAAGTTTCTCATGCAATGATATCCTGCGGAAATATGACGTTTGTGATTGCAACATCCTACATTGGTCTCCCTTATTCTTTTCTAGATCCGACAACAAAGGAGCTTTCTCATTCAAGTCCAAATTACTCTGATCATCCATATCGCCACCTGAAAAACTGATATTAAATGCATCTTGCAAGGATCCAAATATTGGCGCTGCAGCGATTGTGTAAGCATCAATAGATTCCCTAGAAACAAAATGAAAAAAATGACTTAATTTAAGTTCTGGAAAAATTGTAAGATTATCAAGTGCTTCGCAAAGAAACATCGTTTATAGCATTTGTACAACTATGCAGTTCCCATTTTTGTGTACCTTTTATGTTTTAACACTCCATGAACAGTCAAGAATTCACAGGCAAGAGTCCCAGAGAGGCTAATGAAGGTGCAATACATCCCAAAATACAAAGGTCTACATTCATCTAGTATATATCTAGCCATAATCACCACAACATTAATCAAAATGGTGTACATTCATCTAGTATTACGTCAGCTCAGAAGCAAGGACACGGGTGCATAGTACGAGGACACATGAGTTCGACAAATATAATAATATGGGAATTCGGGTGCGGGCGACACGGCAGATAAGAGTATAAATTTTCATATATATTTCGTATTCTACATACCAAAACCTATTATTAAAACAAAAAAAATGTATGCAAATCGATTTAAATATATAATATATTCATCTAAAACACAAAAGTATAAGTAAACTATGTTCATTTGTTCAAAAATGAACATGAATATCAATATTTTTTTATTTGCTAATAGACACATATAGTTAATTTTGTGAAAATAGTTAGTTAACACGATTTTTGACCATAATATTTAAAAACAAAATTCAAATTTAGGATTGTGGAAATCCCTGTGTCCAATACAGGTACACGCGTATCCAATTATCCGACACGCGGAATACGGCAGTTAACTCAAGTGTCCCTGCTTCTTAGTACGTCAACAGGAGCACCTTCCCTAGCCACTCTGTATGTAACAATAAACAGAAAGTGTATATTACTAAACTTTAAGAACTTCATTTTTAAACTCAAAACAGTATTTTTTTTAAAAAAAAACTTTAAAACACTTAGGTACCAGTCATCACTACACAATATCCACAATCTAATACATATTTATGCTATTCGATCAACAATTAATCTGATTTCATCATAACTTTCCGCTTCTAAATACAGTCAGAGCTGATTAGCTTCTTTTATTTTTTCCTTCACTTTGCACCAAAACACAAAAGAAGAAGAAAACATTTTATATATAGCCTTGCTTCATATATAAACATAAACAAGCACACAGGATAAATAGTAGGAAAATAAAGAAAAAGATACTTGTAACTCTGAGGCCATTGCGAAGAAGTGAAAGAGGAAGTCTGATAAAGACGGTCACATTTATTATCATCTTCAACATCATCGAGGGTGTAATCATAAGTAGCATCATTTGCATTAGTATCTGCATCATTCTCCAGAAAAAACTCAACGTCCTTCTCTTTATTATCATTCGCCGGCGCCGGCATCGGCATCTTGCAGTTGTGTGTGTGTGTGTGTGTGTGTGTGTTTGGCTTAGTTGGGGTTCGACGCAGAGAAGAATTAGGGGAGACTATCTATGTACTAATCCCTACACTATTTTGTATTTATAGGGCTCGTAAAGGTGGCTATCAAATTATCCCTCGTTTTATATTTACGTTTCTATCCTTAAGTGATACGGAGTATATCAAAATTATTGCGTTATGTTATGAAAAAAGTGTATTGTTATAGAAGAGAGTGTGGCTGAAAAAGTATAAATAAAATTAATTAATTGTTTAATAATATTTTTTTAATATGGTTTGATAATATTTTTGATTTGTATATATTTTTGAAATGTAATATAAATAATAATATTTTTAAAAATATTAATAATAAAATATATAATTGTTTCTGTAAAAATTGAATTTTTTTTTAAATATGGGTACGTGATTTTGTTTTAAAAAATTTGGACCAAAAACATTTTTTTTAAAACTGTTTTTGAATTTTATGAAATACTTTTTTCATCAATCTTTTAACCATACTTGACGAGTCTTAAATTTTTACTTTCGAAAATCAAACGCAACTTGTATTACTCAGCAACAACATCTGCAAGTAAATAATCTTAAAAAGAGTAGATTTTTTTAAATTTCTCGAATTTATATGCAGTGCCAATTTTGGTTAGGAAGTAATTAATCTATTCTAGTACGAGTACTATGTTTTTTCGTTACTTGATGGAACATGCAAGAAATATGCACTATCAGAAAGAGATCATGTTTAATATTAAATTCTGACATTTTTCTTGAAAAAAGTATTGTAATAATATTAAAAAAGATACTCTCTATTGTAGTCAAATATGCGATCAGAAATTTATACGATGTGTGGGAAATAAGAGATTTTGAGGTGTAATTTATATTTTTTTGAAGCCTAATAATAGTACTACTTTGCTAATGAACATGAATAAATAATCTATACTATATCTATACTATAAAGATTAAAAAATTTGGTGAGAAAATGCTCTGTATGTCACAACTTGGGGAGAAGATGTCCTAAATGGCACAACCCGTAACAATGGCCCTAAATAGCACTCCAAAGTGTGGCGTGCTGAAAAAGGGGTGAAAACGCTATTTCGTGTAGCGTTTTGCATTTTTTTTATTTTTTTATTTTATTTTTTTGGGGAAAAAACACTACTTTATCTTGGGTTCTGAGTTCAAAATGCAATTTAAAGTAGCGTTTTGGGGAGAATTTTTTTTCAAAACGCTACACGATGTAGCGTTTTGAAGTGCTATTTAGGGCCATTTTTTTGGGTGTGTCATTTAGGGCATTCCCCCCCCCCCCCAAATTATGACATATAGGGTCAACACCCGATTTTGGTCGTCAGTACCATACTGGGTGAACCATAGAAAAGATTTTAACCGTTCAATTTTATATGAACCATATAAACAATCTTAACAATTGAATTTTAATAAAATATAATTTTACAAAGAATATAATCATACACACAACTCTAACCCCATTAGTCCTCATTTTATACAAAATAGGATAATAAAATAGGATAATATTATATTCTATTTAAATTATATTCTATATTTTTTTACGAATCCTACTTATCCTATAATTTTTATTTAATATATTATTAAAGTTTATCCTATAATTTTTATTTAATATATCATTAAATTTTATGATAAACAATATGCATTTTTTTAGTTTCCATCTATTTCTTTATTTTAATCGCATAACACAAATTATTTATCAAAACATAAGCTCTACTCAAATTAGAAGAATTTTGCTCAAAATAGAACAATCAGTTTTCATCAATACTCGTATGTTCAAATTAGGAGACCAACATCAACACCATATATACAACTCTAACCCCCGATAGTCCTCCTTTGATACAACGATAGAATAATATTATATTATATTTAAATTATGTTCTATGAATATTAAATTTTATGAATATTAAAATAATAATATTATTTTATCAACATTAATTAAATTTTATCCTTATGTTATATCTATATTATCTATACTTTTATATTATATTATTTTTAAAAAAAACTTCTCTTTTAATTATAATATATAGTTGTACTCACAATCTACTAACATGTTTCAATTTTCCTCATCGCTTAAACACTTTAATTTATTTAAAATTACAATTTTATAATTAAAATTTTTGAATATTAAAATTATATTATATTATACCTACATTAAAATATACTCATTTATTTAAATTTTAATTAAAATATTTCTAATATATTTGTAACTCTTTTTATTAATAAAAATTTTCTAATTAAATTTAAAGAAAAATAAAAAGTTAGGTCAGTTGGTTGTACGTCCGGTAAGTCCTCTTTTTATAAAACTCTTTTTATCATCCGTGAGTTTTCTTTTTATACGACATTTTTTATGCAATTATGATATAATTATAATTTAATTTTAAAACATATATATTTTACGTATATTGTATAATAATCTAATAACATATTTCACTTCACTTCTACTTGAAATTACAACTTATTAATTAAGTCTCATGAATATTAAAACTTATTAATTAAATCTCATTAATATTAAAATAATATTATTATTTTATCTATAAATAATTTTTATTATATATTATATTATCATAGCCGATATAATTAAAAATTTTAAATTACATATTTAAATCATATAAAATAATTAATATATAATTTATTAACCCCGCTGTGCTTGCACGGGTTATAAGCTAGTAAATAATTAAAGCTAAAACTCATCTTCTTTTCAGATCTTTTTGTTTAAAACTAAAGCTATACCTTAAGTTACAAAAACATTTGTCTAAATATAACAACCTTAAGTTCCGCTAAACCTTCAAACGCCCGGGAGGGAAGCTTATACATAAAAACAGTATACATAGTTTACACATACAAATACAATAATAGACAGCTAATGTACTAAGACTCCAAGTCTGACATCTCAAATCTGCTCTTACCTTAATTGTAGGACTTAAATATTACTAGTCCATGTCACAGAAGCCAATCCAATTGCCAAACAAAAAAATTATGGTCCAAAATTTTGACACAAAAAGGAACAAAAAATTTCTCATTTGCTTGTTTAGTTGGCTGTCCTGTCCTTTCATTTCTAAACACAAGCATTGACAGAGCTAGAGATCGTTAATTTCATCTTCAATTGCATGTTTAATATGCATGATGCAATAATGTTGTTTCTTGATCAGAGCAGTTAGAGGAGAACATGTTTGACAAAAGCGAAGAATGGAGATTTGAAGAAATTTGATTGTATTATACTATTATATATATATATATATATCCGTCATGAAGGCGTGGGAAGCAACACACAGGCTGCAGCTAAGAAACGAGCCAACAATATTTTTGGGACAGCATATGTACCTCATGCTAGTGACGATGAAAGTGAGCGTCACGAAGAAACTGTTATTGAAAACCAAAGCATTGGAAACGTGTACAATGCTGAGAGATTTTTGTCTAATGCTGATTACTACACGGGTCATTGGGCCGATAATTTTCCACATGGACATGGGAAATATTGGTGGACAGATGGGTGTATGTATGTTGGTGACTGGCATAGAGGCAAAACAAATGGGAGAGGCTTGTTCAGCTGGCCATCTGGGGCTGTTTATGAGGGTGAATTTAAAAACGGATACATGGATGGTGCAGGGACTTATTCAGGTCCTCATGGAGACATGTATAAGGGCAATTGGGTGATGAATTTGAAGCATGGCTATGGTGTGAAAGAGTACTCGAATGGCGATTCCTATGATGGAGAATGGTGCAGAGGAATGCAGGAAGGGCAGGGGAAATATAGGTGGAAAAATGGGAATTATTATGTAGGCCGATGGAAGAATGGAGCGTTTAGTGGAAAAGGGAAAATGCATTGGACTGATGGGAATATGTATGATGGGTACTGAGAAGATGGTTTGCCTAAAGGGAATGGAACATATAAATGGGGTGATGAAAGTTTTTATGTCGGGAACTGGAATAGGGATCCTAAGAGCAAAGTAGGAGTTATTATCCATGTGGTTCGACATTGGTTGATGGGAATTTTGACTGGAATCCTCAAGAGGTATATAATGTTCATTTGAAAAAGTGTAAGATATGTCCTGGTGAGAAAGTTCCTGTGTTGCCATCTCAGAAAAAGTTGGCTGTTTGGAGATCATCTAAAGGTGTTGATCCAAATGTAAACCCAGGAGAATGTCGGTAGATGGAAGAATTGAGGCCAGTGTTGATAAAGAGTTTAGTCCTATTGATAGAAACTTAATGGGGTCAAGGGGTGATGTCTCTTTGGCTCTCGAAGATTTCAGCACAAGAGGTAGTCCTATTAGGATACCAAGAGTTGTGAAGAAGCAAGGGGAAACAATTTCCAAAGGCCATAAAAATTACGAGTTAATGCTTAATCTACAGTTGGGAATCGGGTATTATTATATATGCACACTGTTTCTACCTGCTATGTCTAGCAAACCTTCTGAAACTTTTTATAACCCTTTCTTGCACCTTTTCTGCATAGGCATTCTGTAGGAAGACCGGGTCCACCACCATCACTAGATTTAAAGCCTTCGGCATTCGATCCAAAGGAGAAAGTTTGGACAAGGTTTCCTCCAGAGGGATCAAAATACACCCCACCACACCAGTCTTGTGAATTTTGATGGAAAGATTATTGTCCATTAGTTTTCAGGTGATCCTGAAGAGTTTGTCTATGGCTCTTCCAAACAAGATATGTTGGAAATTACTAGTCGTCGTTTTTCTGTTTGTAATGTGATGTATTTGATCAGGACTTTAAGGAAACTGTTCAAGATAGATGCAGCTGATTATATGTTGTCGATTTGTGGGAATGAGGCCCTTAGAGAACTCTCCTCTCCAGGAAAAAGTGGAAGCTTTTTTTTACTTGACCAACGATGATCGCTACATGATCAAAACGATGAAAAAGGCCAAAGCAAAAGTAAGCTGTTCAGCTTCTAATGCAATTATTTTTATTTTTTGATGAAGAATTTCTATGGTTTAATTTTCATTCCGCATTCAGGTCCTTATAAGGATGCTCCAGCCTATTATAATCATGTACGTGCTTACCAGAATACCCTGGTTACCAAATACTTTGGATTGCATTGCGTAAAATTAAATGGATCAACACAGAAGAAGGTAACATGAAGGGGCACGTACTTGTATAATTTTGGTTTTGATGTTTGTACAACTCTGAACAACTCAAACCCTGTAAAATTGACTTTAAAATAAAACCTGTAAAATTTAGGTAGCTTTGTCATCATGAGAAATCTCTTCTGTTCAGAATACAAAATTCACAGACGATTTGACTTAAAAGGATCATCGCTTGGACGCAGTACTGATAAGCCTGAGTCAGAGTTGGATGCTAACACAATTCTTAAAGATCTTGATCTAAATTTTTATTTCGACTACAGAAAACATGGTTTCAAGAATTCAGAAGGTTTGCTGTCAGTTTTGTTTCGGTATATATATCCTCTATAACTATTCCTCTGAATAGTAACAGTTTGATCTTTATATTTTTGCTTGTAAATGAAATTCAATGTTATACCAGACAAATTGATAGGGATTGTGACTTTCTTGAACAAGAGAGGATAATGGACTACAGCCTTTTAGTTGGTCTTCACTTCAGAGAACCAAACATTGCTGCTGATCTCATTCCCACAGGAGCTCAAACACGTACTGGTTTTTACTCATTTTTATTTTCACAATATTAAATCTTAAATTTTTCTCAAATCGTCTCAATGTATTTTTCTAATTTTCTCGAATTTTTGAATTAGAAAATATTAAAAATTATGAAAAAATCTAAATTATTTTATATTCTCCTAAATTTTCTCCAAATTATAAAAAAATCTAAGTTATTTTATATTCTCCTAAAATTTCTGCTCAAATCAAATTACCATCTTAATATTCTCTTAAATTTCCTTTCAAACTAAATTACTATCTTAATATTCTCCTAATTTTTTTCTCAAATCAAAATTACCATTTTAATATTTTCCAAAAAAAATTCCTCGAATCAAGTTATCGTCTTAATATTCTCTTAAATTTCCCTTCAAACTAAATTAGTATTTTCTCCTAAACTTTTTTTTCAAATCAAAATTTACCATTTTAATATTCTCCTATAATTTTTATTTTAATATTTAACATCTTAATATTTTCTTAAATTTCCCTTCAAATTAAATTAGTGTCTTAATATTCTCCTGAACTTTTTTTCCAAATCAAAATTACCATTTTAATATGCTCCTACACTTTTTATTTTAGTATTCTCTTAAAATTCTTATCAATTTAAATTATCATCCCATTTTTTAAAAAACTAAATTACCATACTATTATTCTCTTAAAAAATAATTTATAAATTAAGAATACTAACAAGATAATATAAATTAAATTAATTAAAAAAAATTATAGATAATATAATGTGTTTATATTTAGTAGATTCATTTTGAGAATCCTATCATTTGTAAAATTAAAAAATAACGAGAGACAATTCAATAGAGAGAAACAAGTTGACCGGCTCAGTGACCCGCGACGAAGTGCGTGTAATTTGTTTAGTATATTCTCTGAGAAGCGTGTTGTTTTGAAATTTGAGAAGAAGAGACACTTCAATTGGGAGAAATAAGTTCAACGAGAAACGACTCCATGTTCGTCACGAACCGCGTGTAATTTGTTTAATTGATTAGTTTTGAGAAGCGTGTTACTTATAAAATTTGTTTAATAGATTCATTTTGAGAAACGTTTTATTTGTAAAATTTGAGAACAACAAGAGACAGTTCAATGGAGAGAAACAAGTTCAACGAGAGACGCTCAATGACCGTCATGAAACGCGTATAATTTGTTTAGTGAATTAGTTGTAAAAGGCGTGTTATTTGAAAATTTTGAGAACAACAATAGACGATTCAATAGAAAGAAACAAGTTCGATGAATGACGCTCAGTGACCGTCGCGAAACACGTATTATTTTTATAGTGAATTCATTATAATAAATGTGTTATTTGTAAAATTTGAGAATCACGAGAGATCGTTTAACAGAGAGAAGCATGTTTAACTACGAGAAACGGTTTAACGACCGCCGTGAAACGTGGCGTAGTAAACTTATATATATATATATATATATATATATATATATATATATATATATATATATATATATCATGCACAGATAATAACTATCAATAAACTAGTTCATATTTTATTATCACCAAATCAGATTTCATATCCACTATTAATAAAGAAATAAATAAAATACAACATGACCAATATCATGTGCCTCAAACGACGACGAAAGTTGGGTGTAAAGATTCGTATCCTCTGTGGGAGAATCTTGAACAAGGTCAGCTATAGGCCATAGCAGTAAAAACACAGACGGCAAGATAGATGGTAGAGCAAAAGCGATTGCATGGAATCTTTATACTCTCTCCAACGAGACTTTAAATATGTTATGAAAAATCTCGTAAGCAATACTCCCTCTGTATATGGTCATTTAATTTTTTATGAACCATACAGAGAAAATATGAATATAAAAACACCGTAAAAAGTTTACGGAGGCCTTATGGGCTTACGACAGTTGACTAACCAAAATTAGATGAGAATTAGGTAAAAATATAATCATAAATTATTAAGAATGTTGCATTAAAATAGACACATATCTCCCATAAGTGATTACATTTAAATACTATCCAAAGATAGTTTAGCCACCCAGCAGATCTGATTGATCATTTAAAGAAATTTATTTAAATTCACTTTGCCCACCATTCAAAAAAAAAAAATCACTTTGTCCACTTAATTTCATATCTGTTTATCAAAGAGTAACGTAGAAATTTTAAATTTATGGTAGAATTTCAATTGATTAATAATCAATAAATTAATAATTTATAATAAATTAATATTTTTAATACAGATTTTTGATCCCAATATAATAGTAACCGTATATCTTTTATTTCTATTAATTAATAATCTCGATAAATTAATAAAATTTGACGGTCTCGACATTATTAATTTATAAAGGTTTTACTATGTTTTCAAAATATTTCTATAAATGATACGACATGACTAATATGACGGAATAGAAAATTTTAATCATAGAACATTTTAATTGATGTGAATGTAAAGAAGGTTCACCTCATTTATTATTTTCACAATTTAATACAAAAATTCATTTTATCATATCAATACTGTTATTTTAAAAGAATTTTTTTAAAAACAAATTGGAAATATTTAACATTACTTTTTATCAAATTCTATGTTCCGTCCATCAATGCATTTATTTTTCATTTATGGCATGTTTGGGAACATGAATTTCATTTAAAATTCTGGATTTTATCGAATGATATGTTTGAGTAATAATAAAAATTTGGATTTGTATTTCATTTGAATTCCAAGATATTCAAATATTAATATAAATATAAAAAATTAAAATAACAACTCAAAGCATATTATTTGAAATTCATTACTCTCTCCGTCCCCTTTTACTTGATCCTTATGGAAAAAATACATATTAAGAAAGTATTTAATTATATGGTTTATTTTTATGTTTACCCTTAATAAATAACTCGAATAATGAAATAAATTTGAAAATGAATTGTAGAGTCAAATATGTGAAACAGGAGTAAGTGTTAATCTTGAAAAAGTAGGTAAAAAAATATATTGAAATAATATATGAATAACTATTTATGGACAATTTTTTATTAAAAAAGATCAATTAAAAGAGGGCGAGGGAGTATTTAAAATAAAATCTAAAATTCCAAATTTTGCTGTATAAATAAAGGAATAATAATATTTAAACCAAAAGAAGCCCTTGGGAGTTGGAGGAAAGGTATGACTCCTATTTTGATGATAACTAGGAGTCAAGTACATAAAATATTTAACCCAACTTGTATATTTTTATATGAACCATATAAAACCAATTAGTATATCAAAAAACTGGTACAAACATCAAATCAATCGGGAGTTTGTAATATGGGGAGGTTAATCCAAAAAAAAATCAGTAACTTCTCCCTTAAAAATTAATAATTTTTTTTACATAAGTTTCCATTCATTTAATCATTTTAAATAAATAATAAAAATTTATTATGTAAAATATAAGACCCGAATTTTTTGATTCCATTGACAATGATGGTAACGGTTTGACAACGTGTACGCTCCAAAATATTCAACGACTCTTGGCCATTACAACAGCCGCCTAATAATAAAAAATAACTTAATACACAATGTACAAAATAATAAATAAAAAAAAGAAGAAGAAAAAGACGCAAGCATGAATGAAAAAAACTGATACTACTAGTGAGGAGTGGTGTATGGTTCTGAATCTCTATTCCTTTTTATCTTCACTAATCCTTCAATTCCCTCCCCTTCTCCACACGATTCCCCACCCTCTCTTTCTCTCTCTACAATCTCACACACACCACACGCATTTTTATGTAAACACACACACACACGAGTTGTGGGAGTTGTAGTTAAACACGACTCGCCATGTCTGTGCAGTCAATACCTCACCTACTCTACTCCTCTAATTCTTCCGTGTTTTCCACAAACAGAGACTTTGTGTTTGTTGATTTTATAGGTCTCTCTGCTAAATCTAAACGCAGAGTACGAGCCGCTTCTCGTGTTTCATCTCGTAATAATCATAATAATAAGTTTCCGACCAATGCTTTCTCGCCGATTAAAGCTGTTATTGATCTCCAATCACTCGCTAATGCCTCCACTCACGCGTCTCGTTCCGACCGCAAGGTTTTGATTCTCTCTCCATCGTCATCGTCGTCATCATTTGTATCTATATTTACGTTTTGATTTGTGAATTAGGTCCAATTTATTAGGATTCTTTTTGTTTGTTTGTTTACATTACATGTTGAGTTAGTTTCGGTTTGTTTTTTACCTTACAAAACTTTACTTTGTTCTGTTTACGTTACGTGTTGACTTTTGTCGAGTCAAACGACAAAGTTTAAATCAGTCGAGAACAATAAGTATCGATTTAATATTGTGGATGAGTTGTTTTTGATAAACAGAGGGACTAACTGGACTTATAAGTTAGGTTTGGACTTGTGTGTGTCATTGTTCAATACATGCATGTTTTGTGAATTCTCTAGACTTCTGACATGTATGTTGCAGTGGAAAAAAATTATTATAATTAGACTTATTATTTTGGAACGGAGGGAATATTAGATATTAGACATGTTTAAATTGTGGTGTATGTTTGCTTTAAAGGCTGCAAACTTGGAGGATATACTGTCAGAAAGAGGGGCATGTGGAGTTGGCTTTATTGCTAATTTGGAGAATAAAGCATCCAATAGTATAATTAAGGATGCTCTTATTGCACTTGGCTGCATGGAACATCGTGGGGGTTGCGGAGCTGATAATGACTCTGGTGATGGTTCCGGAGTCATGAGTTCCGTTCCTTGGGGACTTTTTAACAACTGGGCTGAAACACAAGGCATCGCTTCGTTCGATAAGTTGCATACAGGTGTTGGAATGGTCTTTCTACCCAAGGATGATGCTCACTGTGAAGCTGCCAAAACAGGTTGGTTGGTCATCAATATATAAGCATTCACAGATTGCTCTAACTTTGTGGAACTTGGTATTTATTACGTACTCTTTGCGTGAAATTATAATGTCGTGTGGATTTTCTTATTATCGTGATCACATGTTGCATGCTAGAAGTAAGAAAACTACTGTGTTTTAATAATAGTATAAGAGTGATATATGATGCATAAAAAAACCCAAAAACAATTAGTATATGTTTTATTTGAATTTTCTACTTTTACTTGTAACTTGATGTACAACGTCGTATTGAATGATATACCATATACGGCATTAATTTTGTTAGATTGTTTTTTCACTCTTTTGTTGCATGGCATAAATTGTAATGATATCACTCTTTTGTTTGGAGTAACACATATAAAAAAATACATGATTCTCGTGTGCAAACCTGTCATTGTATATCTGCTCTAGTGTACAAAATGTTACTGTCTTCTAAATGTTAATCTGATTGCTGGTGTAGTTATAAATAATATTTTCAAACAAGAGGGTCTTGAAGTGATTGGATGGAGGCCGGTACCTGTAGATACTGGTGTAGTTGGTTTTTATGCAAGAGAAACCATGCCAAACATACAACAAGTTTTCGTCAGGGTTATTAGTGAAGAAAATATTGATGATATTGAAAGAGAACTGTATATTTGCCGAAAATTAATTGAAAGAGTAGCAAACTCAGAAGCTTGGGGAAATGAGTTGTATTTCTGCTCGTTGTCCAACCAGACTATAGTTTACAAGGGAATGCTGCGCTCAGAAGTTCTTGGAAAGTTTTACTATGACCTCCAGAGTGATCTATATGAGACCCCTTTTGCCATTTATCATCGAAGGTACAGCACAAATACCAGTCCCAGATGGCCACTTGCTCAACCAATGAGGTTACTTGGTCATAATGGGGAGATCAACACCATACAGGTTACAATATATATAACCATGTGAGTTGTCTTCCGTATTGAATTAGTTTTTATTTGATTCTTTTTTTGACTCTGAATTCGTATAGGGAAACTTAAACTGGATGCAATCACGGGAAGCCTCATTAAAATCATCTGTTTGGCGTGGACGTGAAAATGAAATTCGCCCCTTTGGAAACCCAAAAGGATCAGATTCTGCAAATCTTGATAGCGCAGCAGAGGTACTCTTGCATTATTTTTTTGTGTGCATAATATGGCATGTATCAATTATAATTTATAAAGAAGTAAAGTGTGCAAAAAGTTGATTGTACTTGGACAATATTATACATATGTGTTTGTGTGTGTGTCTATCTATTTCTGATTAGAGCTGCTATTGTCATCATATCATTTTTTTTTTACCATATTAGGTTTTGAGCAACTATCTTTTTATATGAAATTATGTACTACTAACCCGGCTCTAGTAGCAAAGAGCACTTGCTACTTTTTCTTTCGACTAGGCATCAAATGGTGATTTTTTTTTGAATCTACTCGTTTTTTCAATGATGTTAAATCGAGTTTTTGTAGAACTTCAGCGAACTTCTTTAATATTCACTACCAAACTGCCATTATATATATATATATATATATATGACCCTGTTTGACAATTAGCGGTTAGCTGTTAGCGGATTGAATTAGCTGTTTCGTATGAAACTGTTTGGTAAATAGCTGTTTGAGTAGTTTTTTGTACTTTAACTAGGCACATGTCAATCCTCTAAATTGAAAAAGCTCCTCAAAGTAGATTTTTAAAAATTAGCTTTTTGAGTCCAAACCGCTATTTCAACCCTCTAACTACCAAACACCAATTATAGATGATTCACATGGTCAAACCTCTAATATGACTCAAACCTCTAATATTTTCCCAAACCTCTAACTCCCAAACATGACCTATATATATACCAATATTTTAGCAGGAATGTAAATAACTTAATATTTTGTCTGTGCATTGAACATTGTCAAGGATATAAAGCAATAATATAGTTTTTCACCTTGTTACTTTTACTTGTATACAACAATTATGCAAGTTTTTGGCATTTTGATATTCGAGGAAGAAAATGGTTTAGAAATGTATTTTCATACTAACACTGATATCTAGAATGTTCGATGATAACTCCTAGTTATTGGTTCAGATTTATTACAGAATGAATATCTATTATAAGCATCTCTGTTCCGTTCATCTCTTAAAATATAGGCATGATTATATAAGAGCATTGGTATACGTCAGATGCAGAATGCTTTTCAATACGTGCCTTTTTCTTTCTACCGTTTGTAAGGCTTTAAGAACATGTACAAGCAGGTTTGTCTCCCAATCTTGTGTTATGGTCTGTGGATGTGCTCCATGACTCCACCCCACCCAACCCGCCTCCAGCTCCAAGTGGTTATGCAATTATGCATGTACTTAAAAGAATAGGCAATGTTAATTCTTGTTAAAACATGAGTTTCTTTTGAAAGGAACTAATCTTTGGATAAAATACATCGTTATGAAATTGAAGTTTAGTAAACTCAATACTGGACAGAGTCGCTTTAAAGGCGTTTAAGATGTATTATCTCTACAACAAATAACTTAGCCTAGCATTGAAGGCACTTACTGAAATTTGTCACTGTGACAAGTAATGCCTTACTAGAATTTATCTTTACTCTTTAGTAAGTAATTCACTGTTATTTAAGGCAGTAATATTCATGTACTCTCTATTCTTTCCGCTAGAAGGCTATGCAATCATCAAGTAATCAGTTTATAGTTTCGGGAATATAAATTATGGCTTGCGAGGATTTCATCAAGGAACATGCCTTCGGCATAACAATTACTTGATCATCTATGCAATTTAAGCTTTCCATATTTGGGGCATGAGGCTTGGTACGAAACTGATACGTGGACTATTTTCTCTTTCTTTTATAAAGTTATGATCTGTAGGCCATTTTATGATTTTACGTGCAAACTAGAAATCTCTCTCCCTTTGTCTCATCATCAAATTATTTTAGTTTTCTTCTGGCTAATGGGGTTCATTCTTTTCTTCTTTCTTTTTTTTTTGTCAAGTTGCTGCTTAGAAGTGGCCGCACTTCTGAGGAAGCTTTGATGATCCTGGTTCCGGAGGCATACAAGAATCATCCAACATTGACAATAAAATATCCTGAGGTATTCTCGCTAAATTTTCAAGTCAGCGAAGTAGTGTCCATTGATATGACCTTGGCATAGAGTTACATTATTAACTCTAATTGGCTGTATTGATTTAATGTCAAGATAATATTACTATTGTAATGTTTGCACCTGAGTCTTACTTAGAGCATGTCCAATGCTAATGTTAAAATTCATATAGATATTGCTATATTATGAAATCAACAAGTGATTTTTGATGCAAAAATAGAACTTGTTATCCAATGCATAGTTTCAAAATGGCACTAAATTGGTCTAAATTTAGCTACTTTTTAACCACATGACCTTTAAATGCATAATTATAGTTGTCACTGTTTGTTGCTTTAATGAATCCCTCCATTTTCCTACTAACATGCTTATGTGGCAGTTAAAGCTACATCTATACTTGGTTCCATATTAGGCATCAAGTATAGCAATTTGCTATTTTACATGCATGTTTAGCGTTTCATTGGAGTATTATGTTTTCACTTTGATGCCAAATTATAGATATAGCATTACTTAGAGCATGTCCAATGCTAGTGATAAAATACGTATAGCTATTGCTATATTATAAAACCAAAAAGTGATTCGTGATGCTAAAAGAGAATTTGTATTCCAAAGCATAGTTTTAAAATGGAACCAAGTAGATCAAAAATGAACTGACTTTTCAATCATCCTAATTTTAAATGCACAATTACATTTGTCACCATTGCTTTAATTATTCAGTTTCATCCATTTCTCCACTTGCATGCCTATGTGGCAATTTTAGCAACATATATACTTCGTTCTGTATTTAGAACCAAGTATAACATTTTTCTGTTTTAGAACCAAGTATAGCATTGTGTTGGAGGGGTGTGTTTTATAATTAGCATTGCACTGGACATGCTCTTAGATATTATGTGCTGAATGTACCATGTAGGATTCCTAAAGTGGACGAACAATCTACCTTTTCTTTTTCCAGGTTGCTGATTTTTATGATTATTACAAAGGTCAAATGGAGGCTTGGGATGGACCTGCCTTGCTCTTGTTTAGGTAAAACTTTCAGGAGTAGCTTATGATGCTACCAGTATATAAAATAATTGCATATCTGAAATTCCAAAATGTTATGTTTAAAATTTGTGAATATGCAAAAAAAAAAAATTGATTGAAAATATAACCACTTTAAATGCTTACTAAGATGGAATGAGCAAACAAACCAAATCTGCGCAGACATAGCAAAGAATCACTTATCATCCTTGACCTCTGATATCATTGTACTCTAATGGCTTTTTTTATTAATGAATTTTTGGAAGGATGCATATTCTTTGAAAACAGTCATATATGCATTTCCTTTTTCTTAGCTTATAACTTGAACTCTCGAAATTATTATTTGTGCTGATTTTCTCTTAATTTTTTTCTTAATCATAGTGATGGAAAAACAGTAGGTGCCTGTCTTGATCGGAATGGACTTCGTCCTGCTAGATATTGGCGGACAATAGACAATGTTGTTTATGTTGCATCTGAGGTGTGTCTAGTGAAGTTATCAGATAAAATTTCCTTAATGTCAAAATCATTAAACCCCTGTACAATCTAAGCAATCATGAATGAATGTCACTTAACGTCTAATTTTTTTTTGGTTTTTTCCTTATTGAAATATATTAATAATGTTTATCTTGTATACTTTTTTTATATTGTTGTACTAATTGCCTTTCGAGCATAGTTAAGTCGCGACATTGGCAAGGAGGTCAGGATGCTATGGTGATGCAAACCTGCAGTCTACTGCAATAAGTTTGGTTGAGTCGGTTTTGCAGAGTGAAGTCATGTTTAATGGAGTTTGCTAAAATCTAGAATTTTTCACATTCTATAGAACTCATGTTGATCTTATTGACGATGAATAGATAATAATAACGGAATGAAGTAGTACTTTTAAGAAACATTATGTACAAAAGAATCTTACTCACTGGCAAAGGTCTAGGGCATATAATAATCTTACTCAAAAACAAAGACCAGATTGGAAACTGATATAGAATACTCAAGTCAGTGCAAGTTTACAATGTTTAGAAAGATTTCAAGGGAAATTCCTTTCCAAGACTTAAGTGTAATTAGCTTCTTTCTAATTCAAAATGCATGAGACGTGTCTTTGGATTCTGCTGTTTTCCAATTGCTTAAATATCTTGTGAACATGTTGGTGAAATTCTGAAATGCATTGGTTACTAGTAAATGCCAGGATCTTCCTTGACCAGGGGTTTGTCGACAAGCCATTCAATAACTTAAAATATATAAGAAATATAATGGTGGACCCAATTGGTTTGCAACCAATACTAAACTTGATGAAAGATCAAAATGTGACGACACAATATATTTTAGAAAAGGTCAAAAACTTGAAGCGATTAGACTTTAGGCACAACATCTGATTTCTTATTTTTCATACTCTTGCTGAGATGATTATCTTTTTGCTTGATTTTGGTGATTCAGATTTAATATGTTGTAGCAAATATGGAAGCATTCTTGCCATATATCACATGAGGTGCTATTGTAATCGTCTTGATTTGATCGTACTTTTTCCATATTAATCTAGGTTGGTGTTGTCCCCATGGATGAGTCGAAAGTTATAATGAAAGGCCGGCTAGGTCCAGGAATGATGATAACTGCTGATTTAACAAGTGGCCAGGTGTGTACATAAATATTCCCTCGTACTTTGGAGAATAAGACTTGCTTCTGTATGTATTTTTATGTCTACCATGTTTTATAACTTCTCTATTGATTGCAATATAACTTTTCTATATTTTGGTTCACAATAGTTAGCACTCATCTCTCGGGTTATTTTGTGGATATGTTGCATTCTGATTTTCGTATTTCAAAATTTAACAGGTTTATGAGAATACGGAGGTTAAGAAAAGAGTTGCATCATCAAATCCTTATGGGAAGTGGTTGAGTGAAAATATGCGAACCTTGGAGCCTAAGAAGTTTCTTTCGACAAGCACTATGGAGAGTGAAACAATACTGAGACGGCAACAGTAAGAGTTTCATTTTGTATCTCCATCCAACTTTGCTTATATTAGTTTTCCATCCAACTTTGCTTATATTAGTTTTCTGCATGTAGGTGCTAAATTCTTGTCAATTACCTGTTTAAATTTATTGTGAGGAGGGGAGGGGATTGTTTATGGAATTTTCCTCTGGATAAATTTGTTTGCTGTATGACTGTTAATATAGCAAATAATAGATGATGAGTTGACCATAAAAGTTGTGCATTATCATCTCATAAATACGCAGAAGTCTAAATTGTAAAATTTCTTGTAGCATGCATGTTTTGGGGCTAAAATGGAACTTATAATCAGGTCAATACTTTTTTTACATGTTCAAGGAGTCTGATATGTAAAATGTGTATATCTTGGGGTTCTATAGATTTTACTGTCATCTTGGGGGAAGCTTTTCGTTTTGTTTTCTTTTGAGTGTTTATGAAAAGATTGTTGTCAAACATGCGGCTTGCGTTTATAACTTAATTATACATATACATGACTACAAAAATGTCCACAAATATTACATCCATATTTCCTTATATACCGTCTAGCTTATATTGCAGATTTGATTTTTAGATGAATATCATAATTTGATCACCTCGGTATGTGCATTGAGCTTGATGAAAATAATTCTTGTTAGATTTGAATGTGTTATTCGGTACAGTACACTTGTAGTTTGTTAGATAATTATTATGCATATATGATTCCTTCTTGCAATGTACTCTCTTGTATAATTCTTGTAGAAAGAACTTCAGTTTTGTTATTATGGTTTAAAATAACATGAAGTCATATAAGATATCCCATTGTTTTTTCGCTTTGATATTCTGATTTGATGATTATTGAGTTCAATTTTTGGATTCTCACTAATGAAAGGTATTTATTTTTTTATGATTAAATTGACTGTAATTTACGGCATGGGTTCCGTTTTAACTTACTTCAGTCTCGCAATACGTGTTATCTCAAATATTATAATTTTCTTTGATGTAAACAGAGCACATGGCTACTCCAGTGAAGACGTCCAGATGGTTATTGAATCTATGGCTGCACAAGGGAAGGAGCCTACATTCTGCATGGGGGATGATGCTCCGTTGGCAATACTATCTCAGAAGTCGCATATGCTTTATGATTATTTCAAGCAAAGATTTGCTCAGGTTTAAAAAGTTTGCTTTATCTACTTATAATTTGTGGGCTTATTTACAATTTAAACCCTGTGTTATTAACAATATACAATTCAAACCCTCTTTTAATATATTTAGTAAATTTAACCCTACGTTTTTTAACTATTTACAATTGAAACCTTTTTTAAAATAATTACTAAAATTTTAAAATAATTGGTAAATTTAACCCTATATTTTTTAACTATGTACAATTGAAACCTTTTTTAAAATAAATAGTAAATTTAACCCTACGTTTTAAAACATTTAGTAGATTTAACCTTGACTTTTAAATTTTGCAATAAAATAAATTTTATATCGAAAAAGTATTTTCGAGAATATATTCACCGAAGAGTATTTTTGAAAATAAATTAAATTCGGTGATGAACATTCATGAATATATTGAGCGGGAAGTGTGATGGCAAGATAGAATAATATAAACACATATTAAAATTTTATTGAACATATATAATATATTATACATATAGATATATTAATATAGAAAAGAACATCTAAATATCCATTTTATAAGAAAAACCCTAATAATTGCAAATATCTATTATGCTTAGATAATATCTATACAAAAAAAATTGACAATAGTGCATTTAACGAATATTTATTCAAAATTTTGTCGTAAAATTTATTTTATTCCGAAATTAAAAAGTCAAGGTTAAATTTACTAAATGTTTTAAAACGTAGGGTTAAATTTACTATTTATTTTAAAAAAGGTTTCAATTGTACGTACTTCAAAAACATAGGGTTAAATTTACTAATTATTTTAAAAAAGGTTTCAATTGTAAATAGTTAAAAAACGTAGGGTTAAATTTACTAAATATATTAAAAGAGGGTGTGAATTGTATATTGTTAATAACACAGGGTTTAAATTACATTTAAGCCTAATTTGTGATGGATAAGCTGTCAAGATTGACTGCAACTCATATGTTTTAGTTCCTATGTATTAATATAACCCTACAATATGACAACTATAATTTCAGTCTGTGTTAAATACCATGTTATGATCTATATTGTTAGATGATTGCAAGGAAGATTAGGGAGGAAGGGTTCTTTGTCTAGTTGAAGTAACATTTTGATGCATCTTAATTCTAGCTGTCCAAAAATATATTAAAGCCTGTTTTTTTAGACAACTTGTTTTTCTGGACGTGCAAATCATAAATTTAAATTTTATTCCATTTCAAAAATATCAACAAAATTTATACTTTTTAAGAGATAAAATAATAACAGATGTCATTTATCTGTATTAGAATTGAGGAGTGCATTAATGACCTGTGCAAGAAAATTACACCCTTAATCCCTCAAATTACCATAGGAAAGGATATTAATAAATATAGGAAACAAATTACAACATTGACAGCATATAGATAAGTGATACTTACTAGCATGTGGAATAACTAGCATATAGATAAGTGATACTTACTAGCATGTGGAATAACTGAAACTATGATTTCACTATGTTTTTTCCACCTTTTTTTTTGACTTTTTGTACATGAGCTTTTGGCTATGGAAGTGCTTATCTTATATACAGAAGTCACTCCTTTACTGCTGAGATGAGTATTACATTTCAGATCTTATTACAAATGTAAAAGTTAGGACCTTCTTTACTTCTGCATCTTTAATGTTTGTTGGTTAACAAATATTATCAAGCACTGAAACTCCATGCTCAAAGGATACGAGGATAAATAAAGTAGTTATACTTATGCAGGAAAGTAAAGCTAAGGGTTCAAAGAGCCCGAATCTTGTAGATGGGGATTAGGTGGCTTTTGCAGATTTTTTATTATTATTAATTTCTATATCTGTCACTATGGTAATACCAATTTGCAAGGGATCTTATTTGATATGCAAGTAATAATGACTACAAAGTGTCATATTCCTCAAAACTTTAAATATAAATGATACAGAGTAACAACTAGGTATCTAAGAGATATTTTACATTGCGAAGGAATTTTAGGCCTACTCGGTTTATTGTGTTACTCCCTCTGTCCCATTTTAACTGATTTTGTCTTTTTTACACGTAATTTAAGGTGTTAAAAAAATTGCATCTAAATATAATTATTTTTTATAAAATTTATATCAAATAAAAGTTTAGACTCTAAATTTTAATTTGATATAAAAATTAAAATTTTGTGTGAAATATAACTATTATTTTTTTACACCTTAATATGTGTGTCAAAAAGTCAAACATCACTTAAAATGGGACGGAGGGAGTATAATATGGGTGGAATTCTGTTCTCACCATACAGGTGTGACTTGGGAGTAATAAATGTGCTGTTTGTATGTGCAAGTTATAGAAACTTCTTATTATATTTATGCGTTTCTGGAGAAGTTCAACGGAGACCACTATTAAATTGGATACCATATATGTTCTGCAGGCAATGTTCAGCAAACAGAACATATATGGTTTCCTCAAGGTCTCCGGTTTAATAGCGGTCTCCATAAAACTCAACCCCGTATATATATGTTATTTTAATGTTTGTCTATATTTTAACAGATTTATTTAGTATAGCTTTACTGCATTATGATTTTGTCATATTGGTTCATATTTCTCCAACAGGTGACTAATCCAGCTATAGATCCTCTTAGAGAAGGATTAGTAATGTCACTGGAAATCAATCTTGGGAAGCGTAGAAACATATTAGAGGTTGGACCTGAGAATGCCTCTCAGGTACATAAGCTTTCGCCTCCCCTAAATAAGTGCCTAATACTTTAAAATTTCCAATAATTTTCTGTATTTCTGATGTGCTTTCCATGTGCTTATGTGTATAATTTAATATAACCTCCCGTGTTTATGTGACGCAACTAAGTTTAATTGATCCTGAATCTCTTTGATATTGCACTAGGTGAGTTTATCTAGCCCTGTTCTTAATGAAGGGGAGCTTGAGTCCCTACTGACGGATCCTAGCTTGAAACCCCAAATTCTACCTACCTTCTTTGACATAAGGAAGGGCGTTGATGGTTCCTTAGAGAAGACATTATCTAAGCTTTGTGAAGCAGCAGATGACGCTGTTAGAAATGGTTCTCAATTGCTGATTCTCTCCGACAGATCTGATGAACTCGTGAGCACCTTTTGGAGTGTTATAATTTATTTTAATCTGGAAGTCAAATATAATTTATCTAATACTTTGTCACTTGTAAGGAACCAACTCGGCCTGCAATTCCAATACTTCTGGCAGTGGGTGCTGTTCATCAGCATCTAATTCAGAATGGCCTGCGGATGTCAGCTTCCATTGTTGCGGACACAGCTCAATGCTTCAGTACACATCATTTTGCTTGTTTGATAGGATATGGTGCAAGGTTAACTATTTTTCTAGTCACGTTTTCATTTTGGACTTCACTGTATAGTGGTGGAATATATTTAATTTGGTTCAACACAATTTTTTTTCTTGACTATTATCTGTTTTACAAATTGAACTCTTAATACTTCTTACAGTAATTTATCACAACATATATTATATGTACTCTAAACTTTTTCCTAATTGGGTTCTATAATTGGCCCTCTGTACACTAATAATATATATTGTATTTTATCAGTCAGAGTCTACATAGAAATAGAAATCACATGAATTTATATTATGGTATCCTGAAAGGAAGTGGTATTTTTGTTGGCCATTTACCAGAATAATTGATATATTGGTGTTCTTATCTAAACTATTTAGTAGAAATGTTGAAACTGTTGATACTAGTGATATTTTCAGTTATCCTCTCTTTTAGTGCAGTGAAATCTGAAAATAGTCCTCATTAAACATAGTTAATTTTTTAAGGTCTTAGATATCTGCTATCCGCATTTCTTTGGCTCCAGAACATTCAGGAGGTGCTTTTTGTTTGAATCCCCCATTTTGCATCTACTTGATCACTCATATATGTTTGCAGTGCTGTATGTCCATACTTGGCACTGGAGACATGCCGACAATGGCGCCTGAGCAACAAAACTGTAAATCTGATGCGGAATGGGAAGATGCCAACTGTTACAATTGAACAGGCTCAAAAGAATTATTGCAAGGTTTGTATAATGTTTCTTGAAGATAGTTGTAAAGTATTATGCATCATCCTTTTCCCCATCAAAAATTGGTTGGAACTTGGAAGTATTATCTGTTGCAGACTTGCAGCTGTTGATTATAGTATTTTATTTGTGGAAATTGACTTGCTCGACACTGATGTGGTTTTTCTTGTCCATGTCCGATTAAGTCTGGTAGCTCCCTTGGTATTGGTATATCTCTAAACAGTGATTTGATGGTAGATAGAACTGATGGGTCAGTTAAGGGAGTGTTGAGTAACTAGCTCTCCTAAAACCCTAAGGTCTTAGGAGGAGGCCTTGGGTCGTGTATTATATACAACACTCTCTCTCCCTCGTACGAATGGACAAACGAACTGACAATACCAAAGAGAAAATAAGTTTGAAGACTGGGGGTGGCAGGGTTTGAACCCTATACCTGTGCTGTACCATGTTAAGTAACCATTTTAGGAGAGCTGCTTACTTGGCGTAACCAGGGAGATAAGTGGCTTATATTTATGGTTATATGATAATGTTTTTTATTCCCTTGTACTGGGATAGGATTGATTTCATTGCAAGGTAAATACTGTATACCAGAATTTTTAGTTGTAACTTATAAGCAATTAAAAAGATAAGCACTATACAAGGTGAAAATTGCATAAACTGCATTCGGCGCCCAGAAGGCTCCTTTAAATGCTATCTTATTGGTCCTTGATATACTAAGGACTGACGTAAGGTTATCAAATAATGACAAATTAATAATCAGTTAGTATTGAATGCTGAGCTGAAAATTATCCGTTTGTTATTTTTTCAGGCAGTTAAATCTGGTCTACTAAAAATTCTGTCCAAAATGGGCATTTCATTGCTTTCAAGGTATGACCTCTTTTCTGTATTCCTTTTGGACACCAGTGTGAAAAGTCTACATTTATTTCAAATCTCTGAGATGTGGTCTTTCTTCAAATCTAGTTATTGTGGGGCACAGATATTTGAGATATATGGACTTGGAAAAGAGATAGTAGATCTTGCATTTTATGGAAGTGTATCTAGAGCTGGTGGACTGACTCTTGATGAGGTAAAAAACACATAGAAGAATGAAGGATCTTGTTTGTTCAGCTATTTTTCATATGTATTTGTTGTGAGGCAAACTTTGAGGCCTATATTTTCAGTAGAACCCAACTTTTAATAATATAGCTTTTAATTGTTGTAAGAATTCAATTCATTTTGCTAATCTAATGATTATTTCCTGGTAGCAAAGGAACATGAAAATGCTCAGTAGGTGATTTACTTTTGAAATATTACATAAATATGCACAAATGTATGGTTCTTATATAGACACTACTTATGGAGTTGGTAGGTGTCCAATGTATCTTTTATTCTTGGTTTTTCCGTTTTAAGCTAATCATGAATACATTTGATTACAGTTAGCAAGAGAGACTTTGTCGTTTTGGGTGAAGGCATTTTCTGAGGATACAACTAAACGACTTGAAAATTTTGGGTTTATACAAAATAGACCAGGAGGTATTTTCTCGTTCTCAATGTGATGTTTTATTTTTTTTAAGAACTTCTATTAAAATATGCACTATTAGCTGATGTAACATGTATGATATGATGACTTTTTGCTATACAAAGATCCTTGCATGAATCTCTACTCTATATCTATATTTCTGATGCATCTGAATGTAGAAGTAGCGTACTATGTACCCCAAAAGAATTCTGAAGCATGCATGCTGATTTGTGTGCAGTAGTCGCAATATTTCTTCATTATGTTGCGATATAAACAAAGTAAAAGAATGCTCATCCCCTATTACCACAAGCAATATGAGATGAGATAGGATATGTTTCAACTACGAATCTGCTTCCGAGCATTTCTGAATTTGCATTTTAGATTAAGTTCTTTCAACCATTCTATCAAAAAGCATTTGCATCTCCTACATAAACCTGATATAATTACTGCTGCTTAATTAACTCAATCCCTGCACTGAATTTGTGAGAATATTAAATTTCCCAAAGTAATTACCCTACATGAAAAATTATGTTGATTTACCATTCTCACTTTTCACTGATTTATTACCTTTTCTCCATCTCTTCGTACAAGTTTTATTTAAAAGATATGAATGCAGCACTACAATTTTATGTAACAGAGTACCATAAGTAGAATGATTTGCTTGGCATGAATGCAAGTGAAGTACTGTGATATTATTTTTGTGGTATGGTAGTAGTGACTTATCCAAGAATGGAATGAGATTCATTATTGAGTTTTTTTTTGCCACCTCGAATTGTATTGTGAAGTGCCCTTATTTTATATCATTGATGTGTTTGGTACCTTAGATCTGATCATTCATACTACATGGAGTGCTAATTAGTTTCATGTAATTATAAGGGGAATATCACGGAAACAACCCTGAGATGTCGAAGCTGCTTCACAAAGCAGTACGCCAGAAGGTCGAGAGTGCATATTCAGTTTACCAGCAGCATTTGGCCAATCGACCTGTTAATGTAAGTTGAAATCGTATAGTAGAGTATTTATGCTTTTTTTTATATAAACATCTAATTCAACAAAATAATTGTTCCTGTTTCATTTGGGAAACAAAATTTTCTGAATAGGCTCAAAATGGGTGCATAAAAGCACCACATGCTTAAGGAGATTTGAAAAGTAGGTGATTAAGAAAACATGCAACGCTAAAATCTGTACCTCACCCATTATCAGGAGACATTATATGAGATTTTGCTGAAAAGCTCTAATATCCCTTATTTATAAATATGTACTGCAGGTTATTCGTGATCTCCTGGAGTTTAAAAGTGATCGTTCCCCAATTTCAGTTGGAAAGGTTGAATCTGCTGCTTCTATCGTTCAACGGTTTTGTACCGGTGGAATGTCTCTTGGAGCAATTTCCAGGGAAACACACGAGGCAATTGCAATTGCAATGAATAGAATAGGTGGTAAATCTAATTCTGGTGAAGGGGGGGAGGTAATATGTTCAGCACCTATACTCAATGTTTAAACCCATCTCAAATTCAATATATATTTGAGATGTTATAACATATAGACACTGTCTTTAAACAGGATCCTATTCGCTGGAGCCCTCTCACCGATGTTGTTGATGGGTACTCACCCACCCTGCCTCATTTAAAAGGGCTACAAAATGGGGATACTGCAACAAGTGCCATCAAGCAGGTTAGAATGCCTCGACATTCTTCTGTCAGACCATTCTGTATATGTTTTTTTCTCATTTCTAGTAATTTATTACACTACAAGGGATTAGTATCATTTCCTAGTTTTTTGTAAAAAATTAAATAATTGTCAAAAGTTGATGGTTGCTGAGGCTTTTTCACCTGAAATTTTTTATTAGCAATTAAGATGGCAGTGTGCAGAACATTAGCAATTAAATTGAAGTGTTCAAAATTGAATGCTCATTCTGTCAAATTCCATTAGTGCGGGATTCGTAAAATATGTTACCTGTATTTCATGTTTGCTTTATGAAGTTTGTTGTTTTTTTAGGTTGCCTCGGGACGTTTTGGTGTCACTCCTACATTCTTAGTCAATGCTGATCAAATAGAAATTAAAATCGCACAAGGTGCAAAACCTGGTGAAGGTGGGCAATTGCCTGGAAAGAAAGTTAGTGCATATATTGCAAGACTAAGGAACTCCAAACCCGGGGTTCCTTTGATTTCTCCTCCTCCACACCATGACATTTATTCTATTGAGGATCTAGCTCAATTAATTTTTGACCTCCATCAGGTGTTTCTTAACATCTTATATTTTTTAATGAACTTGACTGTATATGTGGTTCTACTATTTTATAATATCACAAGTTAGATCTCTAATTTTCTGTTGAATGCACAGGTCAATCCCAAGGCTAAAGTCTCTGTTAAACTCGTGGCTGAAGCTGGAATTGGAACAGTGGCTTCTGGGGTTGCGAAGGGCAATGCTGATGTTATACAGGTATATATGAGTGATTGCCTCCACATGCTACTTAATACTTTAGTCCTTCCATTATTTGTAACTATACTAGAATAATGTATCTATGAGTGATTACCTCATTATGCAACTTAATATTTTAGTTCTTCCATTATTTGTAAATATACTAGAATATTTTATAAATCTAAGTTAAATAATTTTATCAGTGAATTGAACAATCAGAATCACATCGAAAATGACAGGATTTGGATCATGAGATAGTCAAATGAGTCAAAGCTTGCTAAGCAGGTGCAGATGAATTATGGTTTGATAGTTGACACACAAGCTTCCTTTAACTGACTGTTGCATAATTAACGTGTGTGTGCGCGCTTTTGTGCATGTGTAGATATAGATTAAGTTATAGCATGTGAAATTGTGTTACATGAATTAAGCTAACTCTTTTGTAAATTTTAGAAAGTAGATAAAGCATCGCTTATAGATGTATAAACACTTGTTTCATAACGTTTTTTAGTGATATGCGGTAACTGCAATATTCTTAGGTTTTTTCAATAACACATTATTACAACTAAAAGAACTCTTTTGCATTTACGGTCTGCAGATATCTGGGCATGACGGGGGAACTGGTGCCAGTCCCATAAGCTCCATTAAGCATGCTGGTGGTCCTTGGGAACTTGGACTTACTGAAACTCACCAGGTAGCTTATTTCTTACTTTTGAGAGGTTATGTTTTCTTCAAATTTGATGTTAATTGGATTTGGATCATATATTATCAGAAGTCTATCTTCTGTCGACCTCTCCAAACCTGTGCTCTGATACATGTATAAAGTTAACAGCTTTCCTATAGCGTCAAGGTGTTTGAAGGACGAATTGTTTGGATCATCTATTATCTTTAAAAAATGATAATCAGCTTGTGAATTGTGATTATTCTTTTTAAAAAATCTGCAATTATTCGATGCTTTTGGCTGAATATAATTTTTACCATTATTACATGATATATTAAAAAAATCTATATTTGTGATGCTCATTTGCAGACACTAATCGAAAACGGATTACGAGAAAGGGTCATTCTTAGAGTTGATGGTGGATTTAAAAGCGGGGTTGATGTTATGATGGCTGCTGCAATGGGTGCTGATGAATATGGATTTGGTTCTGTTGCAATGATTGCTACTGGATGCGTAATGGCTCGCATTTGCCACACAAATAATTGTCCAGTTGGTGTTGCCAGTCAGGTAAGCTTAAAACTCTAATGTGTAATTTTGTGCTGTAGGCAAGATAATGCAACTCTGTGTGGGTTCTCTTTAATATTTAAATTTACTTGATTCATTTCACATCAGAGAGAAGAATTACGAGCACGTTTTCCTGGTGTTCCTGGTGACCTTGTCAACTACTTTTTATATGTGGCCGAGGAGGTAATTTACTCATCCTGAATTATTACATTATTTCATTATGTTTCCTCAATTATTCTCCCAATTAAATGGCTCATTAAGGTCGCGGTCCTAGAGTTGAACTTTAATTGTCGAAACGCTTTAAATACAGAAGTGAATAGATATTATCTTGATGGGTTGAATAATATTTATGAATTTAAATTTATAAAATTCCATTTGGTTGAATGGAATGAAATAAGGTAAGGATAAAATGAGATTTGTACTATTATATGGATGTTATGGTAATAATTTGTATTTAGTCTTTTATTTTGTTTACACGAATTTAAACTAGAGCTTAATCCTAGATAATGAATGCTCATTCCTTCCTCCTGCCCATCTTTTTCAAATATCTTTATCATGGAAACCTTGCACCTTCTCATTTTCTTTAACTCCTCTTTCATTAGTTTTTTAATTTTATTTTTTAACGTCAATGTTCTTCACCTTTTTATATCTATGATGATAATGCTTCATTAAGAATGAACATCATCTAAGATAACAGTTAAACAGATAAAAATTCGGTAGGAACATTACCCATGCTGAAAATGCGATCCGCATAGAAATAGGCTGCCCTAGCAAATGAGTTAGCAACTTTATTAGCAGATCAATACACAGACAAGAGAACAACATTTCTTAAAAGCCAAAAGGAGACATCATAGTACTCAAACTGCGAATTGCTTGAACCAACACCTAGCAATCAGTCTCAACCACAACAGCAACCCAACGCTTCATCTTAACCCAGATTAAAGCTTCCTTTAATCCCATAGATTCACCAATTTCAGGATCCACTAACCCCATATAACATCCAATCTTTACCTCCATGACAGCCCCCTTACTATCCTGCACTACAGCCCCATCACCATAACGATCCTGTTCCTCGAATAAAGCAGCATCCTTTTATACATCCATTTCTAATATATCATTCACTTCCAACCAATTGGTGGTGCATAAGTTTCAACTCAATCTTTGATTCAACATCAATATTTAGTTATTTATTCTTTCTCTTCCAGTTTATGGGTAATTTTCTTGTTTTGCTGTGTTTTTATTAATTTATTCATTAATAACCATTGTAGGTGAGAGGCATGATGGCCCAACTGGGATATGAGAAACTGGATGATATAATCGGTCGCACTGATTTGCTGAGACCACGGGATATTTCCTTAGTGAAAACTCAGCATCTTGATCTCAGCTATATCCTTTCTGTATGTTGTTCAATTATAAGTTTAGTCATGTAAACATAGTTGTTGCAATGCCTGCTGTTTATAATTAATCTTCTTCTCTTGCATTTTTCTCTCTCAAGAATGTTGGATTACCGAAGTTGAGCAGCACTGAAATCAGGAAACAAGATGCTCATACTAATGGACCTGTGTTGGACGATATATTACTTGCAGATGCAGAGGTAATTTATCTTGTTCACAATCGATCAATTCAAAAGCCCAGAAGCCCTAAAAAACAACGGATATCCGCTTCATCGCTTCAAAAAAAAACTCAATTTAAAAACTGCGTTTAATAATGTTTTTCTTTCTTTCAAAGAAAGATGCTACTCCCAACAGAAAACTAAAAAGGCTAATGCCTATCCCACTCCCGGCTAATATCTTGGAAGAGTAACCTGTTGATTTCTTGTAGTTCTTCTGATTCAGTGTGGGATAGGATTAAGTTTTGGGTTGCTACTTATAGTTACTATTAACTGAAGAGTTTCAAGTATGAGTGATTACTGTTGCAATTTGCTTTTATTTATTCCTCTGGAATAATCACTTTTTTAATATTTATTTATCTTAATCATGCAGCTTTCAGATGCAATTGAGAATGAAAAAGTTGTCAATAAAACCGTACATATATACAATGTGGATCGTGCTGTTTGTGGGCGTATAGCAGGTGTTGTTGCTAAGAAATATGGTGATACGGGCTTCGCTGGGCAGCTGAATATAACGTAAATGTCCATTATATTTGTATATATATATATATATATGGTGGTTTCACTAACAAGTTTTACGAAATTCTTGTTTCTAATAAAATCAAAAAAAATCATATTATCAATGTTTTCAGATTTTTAGGAAGCGCTGGGCAGTCCTTCTCATGTTTCCTCATACCTGGAATGAATATTCGGCTAGTAGGAGAAGCTAATGACTATGTGGGCAAGGTTTGTTAGATCATTTCGTGTACCTAAAACATGACATGAATATCAAGAAAGAAAACAGTTTTTTTTCATGTATTTTACATAGTTGCCAAGTCTTAGAAAGATCCCATACTTCAAACTAAAATTCTAACCATACACTAATTTTTCATATATATTTCCAAAATTTAGGTACTTGATTAGCACTTAGCAGCCAATTTATTTTTCATACATTCAGGATTGGTGTTTGTTAAGCATTCCTTAATTGTAGACATTAGGGAAAGTTGCATAACTCTTGAGCATATTTTAAACTACCATGTACCTATAATATTAAAAAATTGTTCCTTAATCCCTTATCAACCACAATTTCTTTCATTTTATTGAGGATATGTGGAGCATTGTATATGGACACGCGTATCAAAATAACTCCCTTCTTCTCCATTTGATTTTTACATTATAACTTGGAAGAGTCCAATGCAACTGGTTGAAGTAAATGATTAATGAAATTTATATATATATATATATATATATATATATATATATATATATATATATATATATATATATATTATTTTTGTTATCTGCTTAACCATGATAATGAAACTTATATATATTATCAATCTTCTTTGGTCGTTATCATTTTTAGTTTACTTAGCAAAGATCAAGGTGTAATTTTTCGACTTATGCTGTTTCAAATAAGTTGAATGTTCCATATCCTGATCTAAAAATCACTTTTCAGGGTATGGCTGGTGGTGAATTAGTTGTAACTCCTGTTGAAAATACTGGTTTTTGCCCCGAGGATGCAGCTATAGTAGGAAATACATGTCTGTACGGGGCTACAGGTGGTCAAATATTTGTTAGAGGTAAAGCTGGGGAGCGTTTTGCTGTGAGAAACTCTCTTGCTCAAGCAGTGGTTGAAGGCACCGGAGATCATTGCTGTGAGTACATGACTGGTGGTTGTGTTGTTGTGCTTGGGAAGTACGTCCCCTCTCTTGCTGGTTTTTTAACAATATTATCTGTATCAAAAGATTGGGCATGAAATTTAAGTTATTTCTTCTTGCTGTTGACAGAGTTGGTAGAAATGTAGCTGCTGGTATGACTGGAGGTTTGGCATACCTTCTTGATGAGGATGATACTCTAATCCCCAAGGTTTGTTCAAAATTTTCCCTGCATTAAATGCATTGCCTAGTTGAACTTGCAATGACCAAAACCTTAATTTCTTGGTGGTTGGAAGCTCTTTAATTTTGCATAATTGTTGTTTAGTTGCTAAACTGTGGTGTGACTTAAACTGGAACAGGTAAATAAGGAGATAGTAAAGATTCAAAGAGTGGTTGCCCCTGTTGGTCAGATGCAACTGAAGTCCCTTATTGAAGCTCATGTTGTAAGTGAAAGTTACTGCTCAAGCACACTGTACAATGACAAAGTCAGACTACACTGAGCAATTTCAAATGTTTTAGCAAGCATGTTTAATCGAAATTATATTGAAATAAGCCAGGAAGGTGCCAAAGTAAACCTCCATGACTCGCAAAACACTGGTTGGATTCAAGATATTGGTTTTCCTGAAGAAATACACACACCCAGAGCAGCCAAAATTATTATTCTTTTCTTGGTAACAAGAGGTTGAGTGTTTCATGAAAACCAATATCTTGATTCCGGAACCCTAGGAATAGCGCTTATGCAACATGTCATCCATGTGATGAGTTACCACTTTATATCCTCGGGAACCTTATCCGAATAGAATACCCCAAGAGCGGGTTCACTCTCATTATTCTCGATCTCGTTCTTAGTTGTGGGACTATTTTCTCTCTCCCAGGAATAGTAATGCTTTGAAAAAGGTTTGGAGGAATCAAATTTCTTAAATCTCGGGTTAATCATCTATGGAGGCATGGGGGTGTGAGTATTATTATTTCTGCAAATTAGCCTTGCCAAAAATAAAAAAATTATTCTTCCTTTTTTACCGTTAAAGTGCTTACAATTAGGGAAATCTGAAAGTTTTTAGCGACTCCTGGCAATTTGTTTGGTAGCTCATTAAGTAAATGTTCAAGTGTTTTAAACACTCCTTCACTTCTTCAGACAACTAGTTGATGCCTGGGCTGGCTAGATTAGCTAGGACTATCACATAATTCTCTTCTATATATACATACATTAGTTATTTAATTACTATTTGGGTTTTCAATCTAGGAAAAAACTGGAAGCAGCAAAGGGTCTACTATCTTGAAAGAGTGGGAAAGATTTCTGCCACTGTTTTGGCAACTCGTTCCGCCTAGTGAGGAAGACACCCCAGAGGCTTGTGCTGAATATGAGCAAACAACCGCTGGACGTATTACCGTTCAGTCTGCCTAGGACAACTGTTGTATATACTCTTGGCCTAATCCGTGTCACAAATTTGTTCTGATGACCGAAGCCGAACAGGACTATGCATCATGTGGAAAGTCAGCTTGCCATACTGTAAATTGCAGAATTTAGGGGTTGCTGACACTTGACAGAGTCGAAGACCCTGCTCTTCAACTAAAACCAAGCAGTAAAGCACCCTTCTCGGGTACTTCAGTAAATGTATAGCAACACCAAAGAACTGTATATGTTTCACAGGTTTTTGATTTCTGTGATTTTATTTTAGTGGTTTGAATCTGCAATGATGCTCCATCATTAGCTATTGTTCATTGCTTTCTGTAATTTATCCTAATAAAAAGGTACATAATTAAATTTTACATAATAAAGCTATAATTGCTTTGCCCCAATACAAAACAGTTTATTTTCTTCGTCTAAGACAATGTATGCTTGCATTAGTTTAGTGTTCTCTGCACATTCATTCCGTGTTTTCTTGGAGTAACAACTTAATTGGATCTAAATTACAGGCAAAAATTAGCTGACTGTTGGATTGAGTGGAATCTGAATTATAGATGTCTATTCTAATTATATGTTTACTATTATATTTCGAACAAGAGTTGACAGCCAATTCCTTGCCAAATGTTAGTGCGGAATATATATAGTAGTATAGTATTAACTTGAGCTGATTATCCAGAAACATATACAGGTCTCAATTATTTCTTATAAATTAAAAAATACATGCATTTATTTAAGATAAATCGTTGCGACAGACAGAGATATCATAATTTGTTCATATTTAGAAAATAATGTGCTAGCCTTTCAGATATGTTTACTCATTCGTATTCTGTTGCATGTTCAAATATTTTTCAAATGTAAGTTGCAATATTTATTTAAAAACCGTAGATACCCAGTAGTTGAAAACTTTAGGTAGATCTGATATTGTGTGCGCGCGTGTCTTGGAGAGAATGAGAGATATGTGTGTGACTGTGTGTTTAAGATGGAGTTTAAAAATAAAATAAAGGGTTAAGGGGCCCTGTGTTTTTTATGAGCCATAAATAAGTCTTTGCATTTTAGTATGGTTCAAATAAACTTTTTATCTATAAAATGTAGGTTCAAATCAGCCCTTATGATTAAATTTGATTAAATATATTTTTGAAATTTAAAAAAAAATGATATTTTATTTTTAAATATTATAAAATCAAAATAAAGTATATTATATTATATTATCAGTATGAGGGTAAAAATAACTCTATAACTTGAGTGGAGCAAATAAGTTTTTATAATTTTATATGCTCGCATAAATTTTTAATTTTTAAGGTGTTAGTTAAAAAAAGAAAATATTATTAGATTGTATTAAACATGATCAAGATATAAGTTTAAATTATAAAAAAAGTATTAATAACACTAAATATTTATAATAAAATAATTTTAAAATATCAAGATATTGTTTTAAAAAATTATAATAAGTAAAAAAAGAAATATTTGTGTATACAATAATGTTATAATTCTATATTGATTTCTCTGATTAATTTTATTCAAAATTAATTAATAAAAAATAATGTTAACACATATTTGAATTTTGAAATAATTATATAATAAAATCGAATTAATTTTATTTTATTTTAAAATCAAATAAATACTTAAATATCATTTTCGCCAAATTTCACATCAATATTTAACCCTAGTTATTGAATTATTTTTACCCTCAAACTCATTTTATAATATAAACTTTTTGGTCTTATAATATTTTAAAATAAAATTTATAAATAAATATCTTTTTTTTCAAATTTCATATATATATTTAATCATAGTTAATCAAATCATTTTTTTTGAATCTATATTTTTAAAATGAAAGACTTATTTAAACTATATAAAAATATAAAATTTTATTTGCTCTTCCATCTAAAATATAAAATATAAGAGTGTTTTGTTCCTTAACAATAAAGGAGAAGATGGGGTGGATTAACCAGGCTGTCTAAATTCAGATGCATGCATCCGTTTTTGTTATAACAGTAAAATAGTGCCACTAGTATGACTAACAAAGCCCACAGGAAAACAATACATCTGTTTCCCTGGTATGAATTATACTTTTGTTAGCATATAGATATCAAGATATGTACGTATAATTAAACAGGCAGGAAAACATGCAAGTAGCTACCGCTTCAAACTAAATATTCCGAGTTGGAGTTGGTTCAACTATTCCCTATTCCCTATACTTGTAAATTGCAAGTTGTAATATGCGCAAAACAAATCACAAGCTTAAACGAAATATGTGCGATCGTATTCAAATAAAAATCACAACAGCTTATATACTACTGTATTAACTTAGGTGAAAATAATTTATTTATATATTAAATGATGAACTAAGTATTCTTTTTATTTTTTATATTTAAAATATTTTATTGAATCCTAGCTAGGTACGGAGTATATTTTTTATACATACCGGGTTGAATTTGTGAAGTCTTAGGATCTCCTGTATAAGTTAAGACTTGAGACTTGAGAGCATTCGGAACTGACCACTAGAACACTATAATGATATAAGTTCTATGTTATATTTGGGATCATTTTTATACCAAATTTATGTTTTCAATATGCTAAAAAAATCATTGTAGCGTGATATATAATATAAGTTATAGTTAATTTATGAATAGGGTAATTTTGATATCAAAATAATATAGTTTTTACACTATTTTATAGAATAGGTTCGAAATGGCCTAAAAGATTTAGAATACAAAGTGTTCTTATATATGTATGAGCAATAGTAATTAATTTAAGGACTGGTTCAACTTATTTTTTTTTTAAAAATACTTTTTTTCACTTGTAAACAGTAATTTTTGACTTATACATTAGTATTGGTTTGGAAAAATTACTATTAATCTATAACTTATAACATGTAAAAATTAAAATAAAATACTAGAAGTTAGCTTTAAAATGGATATTATTTATTTTCATGAAATTAGGTTGTTAAAATCAAAATAAATACATATTTTGTAGTTTTCAGAATTTAAAAAATAAATTACTTTTAAGTCATTTTTATTTATTATATAAAATAATAAATATAAATCTTTAAATAATTTTTAAATTATAAATTATTGATCAAAAAAATAGCCGGAAGAAATTCTCAAATTCTAAACAAGAAAGTTAATGGCATGTCCTGAAGAACTGTCATGATTAAAAAATTATATCGTGTATAATAAGAATGAAAAATCCTGCATACCGCAATTAGAGTAAACTTGGTCTTCTACTAATATTTATTTTTATTTTGCCTAAATCATCTACCAATTTATATTATATTATTATAATCAAAAAATTAAAAGTTTTGGTCGGTCAATCGGAACACAGCCTAAAAAATATACATGACATCAGATATAATTTTACTTAATATAATATGAGTCATAAATATATACATAATTATATTAACTAAAATTTTAATTTTTAGACTCAATTATATATTTATTATTACATAGATCCAAGTTATAATATATTTATATTAAATAGAATAAATTTATATAAAAATAAGAGGATATACAATATTAACATAAAATTTTGATATTATAAAATTTTATATCAAATATAAATAAAAGATAAATTTCCTTAAATATTAATTATCCGCTGGTTATAAGTTTGTATTTATTATATATCCACAAGATCGAAAATTCAAACTTTGCTGCTAATATATATCCGCACACACTGGATAATCTATATATGCTCCCAATTTAGAGACAGCGTATCCAAAGCCCGAGTAATATATCAGTCCTGATTTGGCTTTTTAATGATCAAAATTTTTAAAATTTGATCAAATATTATATATATTATATAATTAAAAATATTATAATATATATATATCATTAAAAAATTTATATAATTTTTTTTAAAATATATTTTTCATATTTTGAAAATTATAAATATATATATTTTAATTTTCAGTCAAAATTAATTAAATTAGACCGTTGAAAAATCAAATGAGACATTGAAGTGGGACTGAGGGAGTAAAATATATTGTTTACTCCTTGGTGTGTGGGACCCAAATGATGATATGGCACGCTTACGGCTTACCTACATGTTTAGATTTTGTAGCTCGTACACTAACCTTCTGTAAAGTCAAGATTAATTCCCTCTGGACATGTATCATGTATGGTATGTTCAATACTTTCTCTGAGTAGTAATATTTGTACGCAAGCCAAGGAAGAATTCATTCATGCCCAGTTGATGCGTCAAATATATAAATATATATATATATATATATATATATATATATATATATATATATATATATCTGACGTCAATTGTTTTTAAAAATTATTCTTATATTTATTATTTTCATTGATTCTAGTTAAATTTAATTATAATATAGTAATCAAAGGTGTATACAAGACAATTTTTTTTTTTTTAATTAACATGCAAAAAGGGAATGTGCAGGTAAAACATATTTGGATTAATGTGATTCTTTGAAAAAAGGAAGTTGAGAAGGAACAAATCCATCAAATTCATAGAAGTACTTATATTTGAATTAAACTAAGATATATTATGTGTCTGAATAGAACAAGCTGCAACAAAGCTAATTAGCTAGATAATTAATTAGATTACCCTATAATAATATTACAAAAGAAAAAAAATGAAAATAAGAATTAAACTAAGACACAAGAGACTAATCAACCGATCAAAATACATAGAGGTACAGTAGTATGTGCAAAATTCGGTGGCAAACTTGATAAAAATCTGGATCCCCATTAATCATTATAGAGGTGTACGTTGAGAACCTAAGCAAGTACAAACACACACACACAGCTAGATATATATGTATATATATGTGTGTGTGGTGATGGTCAGACGACGGATGAAGAAACGGCGGGGACGCGGGTAGTTTGAGAAGGGGACAAGGCAAGGAAGATTACAAGTGCGAGCATAAGAATGGGTACAAGTAGAAGCGACGACGGGGGAGGAGGCAGCGGCGGCAGAAGAAGCGGCAGAAACAAGAGCAAGACGGTGAAGGCAAGAGTGAATACTATTATTATGCCTTTCAAACTAAACTGGTGCAACATCAAACTACTAGTACTAGTACTTGTATTGTTCTTCGCTGATACCAATACTCCGCGTCTTCTATCATCCACACCATACACCATCATCTTCTTCGTGTATGTGTTGATTGATCTATATATATATATATATGTATATATAAGCTTTCTAGTTATAGTCTATGAGATGATAATGGTTTGGTTTTCATGACTTGTAGAATGGACAGTGCCAATGGTGCAATATTTTTTGTATTATAGTACTCGTAGTTGCAAGGGAACAAGTGGGGGCACGGTGTAAATTACGAGTAAAGACTTGTTATGCCCGTACCAGTTCCTTTTCTCGTAACGCCTTTCCTTAATTTATTTAGTGTTTGTGTGCAATTAGAAGTACACTCATTTAAGTGTCAATTTTGGATTCGTGGTGGGTTCATGTTGGGTCAGATTGTACCTGATTATTTTATGTTTATTTTTTTCTAATCCTAACTCGTAACTACTGAATTCGTGTCGATTTCGGATCATTTCGGATTTCACCACATCTACTACTCTCCCCGTCCCTAAATAGTTGTCCATTTTGAATTTTTTCTTATCAAATTGACTACTTTTTTACTAAAAATTAAAAATTATTCTTTTATAATTTTAAAAAATTAAAAAATATATTGTAAAGTAGATTATATAAACTTTTTAACATTATAAAATTTTAATTTTTTAATTATATATTATATTTAAATTACAATAAAAATGAGTAAATTTGACCCCACTAAAAAAAATGGACAACTAAAAGGAGACGGAGGGAGTATCTTTTTAGTGTGATTGAAAACATACTCATATATTATTGTAACAGCCCGCCCGCCTTTTGGGGCTATTAAATCTTACCAAATCTAAAACTAATAGTACAATTTATTAATCCAAAATTCCATTACAAAGGTAACTATTACAAAACACAAATGTAATAAATCGATCCAACTAGTCGGGTCAAGTAACAAGTAATAGAAATAACAAAACATAATTTTCAATATGATAATTATACACATAACTTTTCGATGCACCTTCTTATTTTTATTCGATACGATACGACACAATCACAATCACTGCACACAACACAGTAACTTGTTACCCATAATTCATACCACGATCACAATAACCTGGTGATAACGGTCCTAAATTTTCAGAAAATTGTCACTACAACCCGGTGACCTTTGTCCTAAATTTTCGCAAACCATGGCATAAATCAGAGTTTCAAAATTACTGTTGACACACAACACATTAAAGTAATACACGTCACTTCAATATATAGACACTTAGCCCAAATTTATATAATCAAATATACACATAATTTTGAAAACACTAGAAATATCAATCTAAAAACTTACCACAACCTTACAAACCAAGAATTAACAATATCCTAGAACATTCAATGCTTGATACCCAATCGAAAAATCACATCTCAAATTTCGAATATTTCCGTGATTCTAAATCTACCCAGATCTATATTTTACCTTTTTGACCCTCTAAACAATATTTTCAGGAACAATCTGAAGAACAAAAGTCGTAGAGAATAAAAAAATCTTTCCGAAAAGTCCATAATCAACGAATTCCGACTTACGATGAATTTAATATGAATTTTATAAGATAACTTATTTATGTATAGAATATTCTACGAATTTAAATAACAAAGATGAAGAAAAAGAATCAAGATTTGTACGAGAGAGGATTATAATTACTAGTCTTGATGGTTCGAAAAGAATATGGAAGAATGATGACATCTCAAACTATATATAGAGTTTCAAAACCTACACAAAAACCTAATATGATTCAAATTCAACCCATATTCGAAAACCCGTGATTCTAATCCAATTCTAATTTCTAATTCCTATTCAATTTTAATCCTTTTTATTACTATTAATATATATTATTATTCTAAAAAAATACGGGATATTACAATTATATACCCCATTTGTCCCGATTTATATGGACTGATTGTTTTTGAACAAATTTTAAAATAAAATAGTTCATTTCTCTTTCATTACACGTAAAAGTTACCGTTCAAATGTATGATATGTATTGTACCCATTTTGTCAGGTGTAAAAAAGGGCAGAACATGTATAAAATATTTTTATTACTATTAAATAATTATGAACCAACTAACGAGTTTCTATCATTGCACGTGAAAGTTATTTTATTGTACTTAAATTTAGTTATTTTAAACATAAAATATTTCAAAAGTAGTGTTACAGATAGAGAGTTCATTAATTTTATGATCATTTTCGGGTTTCAGGTTCTAGTTTGATTGTACCGGATTGTTTCAGGTTGAATATTTACTGACCCAAATTCATATTTTTTCGGGTTGGATTCGTGTCAGGTTTGGGGTAGGTCAAAAATTGTCACCCTTGAATTAACTTAACCTTCTCACCCAAATTTCCTTTCTTTACCAAGTCTTTATTAAATATCATGATTCCATAATTTTTATCCATGGATTATGAGTATTGTAAAAAGCGGAAATCGGAATTAGACGGTGAATGTGTAACTCCCCCAAATTCGGGGTCAGGGATCTGGGATCTGGTCATCACGTGAAAATTCTCGATATAAAATCACATGTTCAATAATATTTTAAACCGCTTGTAGTCATTCAATATATGAAATCTATAGTTACAACCCCAATTACCAAGATCTTTTAGGTTATAGTTCTAGAAACAAGAATCCAAAGCCCAAACATCAATTATTATAAACCTCAAATAATCAAATCAAATCTCGCTTGCGATCTCATCCATAAAGTTCCGCAAATATTCATAATCTTATAATACTAGTATAAATTCGACAAGAATTATACCAGCGGCTAGGACAAGTCTATACCAAACAATATATATGTAATATCCTGTTTTTTTTAGAATAATAAAATAGATTAATAACAATAAAATATGATTAAAATTGGATAGAAATTAGAATTGAATTATAATAATGGATTTTCGAATATGGTCGGATTTTAATCATAATAGGTTTTGTTGTAGAGTTTTAAAACATTACATATAGATTGAGATCTCTTCATTCTTTTGTATTATATTTGAGTCACCAAGACTAAACAGTTGCAAATTTTTCTCGATACAAATCTTGATTCTTTTTCTTCCTCTTTGTTATTAAAATTCGTAGGATTTTTCATACATAACTCAGCAACCTTGTAAAATTCGTAGTAAATTCATCGTGAGTTGGAATTCATTGATTCTGGACTTTTTGGAAAAATCTTTTCGTTTTCTACAATTTTTTTGTTTTAAGTTTTTCTAGAAAACATCATTTAGAGGGTCAAAAATGTAAAATACAGATTTGGACAGAATTAGAATTATGAAGAAATTCGACGTTTGAGACGTGATATTTTCGATTGGGTGTTAAAGATTGAATATATAGCCCCTCGGTTAATTTGTTGTTTTGCAAGCGACAAATTTAATAGTGGTTTACATATACTCGGCCCTATTTTGACAATGCATATAGTATTCATTTTATTTATTTATCTAATATAATTGAGTTTATAAATTTATATAATTGATTTTTTTATTTTATGTTCTGTTTGCTTTAGGAGAAAACAATGGAATAGAATATATGAAATTATATAGAAAAAATAAAAATTTAAGAAAATATTTTGAAAAAGAATTAGAGAACGAAAATGTGTTATGATAAAAAAAATATATGAAGAAGAATAACACTTTGCTTGTAGTTTTACAAAGATCAATAAGTAACTTATCATATACTCTAAGTTTAACATCATTCAAATTTTAAGTTCTTATAAAAAAAAAAGTTTTTTAGTCGGCCTTACCATTTTTTTTGGTTGCTCGTGTTATGATTAATTTTTTATAATTGAAAATAGATAAATTGAACTACCAATATGTATATATGATTACAATTTAAATATATAATAAATTATAATTAATACTTTAAAGTTTAAAAAACCTGTACATTTCAAACAATATTATCTAGTATATTTAACAAAGTATGAATTCATTATATAAACATTTCTGTCAGGGTCATCCACTTATTAAAAATTAGTGGATCAAGAGCATAGTGTACGTCCCTCCCATCTCATTTAGTTACTGTATTCCCTTTTGCTTAACTTCTCATCTTATATTTCTACCTAATTTCAATTATATCGTTTATTTGCACCACGGTTAATTTATAATTTATATATTAACAAATATTATTATTATAATATAATATAATAATAATATATAAATAATTAAATTTAATTATCTAAAATTTAAATTTGTATTTATTTTAGATATTTTAATTTCTTCTTTATTACTCCATATTATTTACAATATTTATATGTGCTAATTTTTATTTAGGATTTACTGATACAATAATATTTTTTATATAGTAATTCGTATTTCATTTTTATTTATATCTTAAACTTTATTTAAATTACCTTTTTTTCAAATTACTTATAATATTTTATATTTTTTAATAATTTACTCATATTATATTATTTCTTTACGTTCAAATATCAATTATATTTAAAATTTGTTATTTAATTATGTGTATATCAATTCTTACATAAAAATATTTATTATATTAATATTTGATATTGGATACCAAATTAATACTATGAATTTTATCCAAAAATATAAAAATTTGTATAAATTTAAATTGCGTTTGAAAGATTTCTTCAAATATAAAGGGATCCCATTACCTACTTTGAGATAAGGCCGTGTAATATTCAATTACATGGATAGATTCTAGGTTCAAGTTACATTTTCATGGATAGATTTTTTGTAAAATAATATTCAACTTTGAGTATGATTCGCATAGATATGATGGTGAAATAAACATGCATATATTTTATTATACTAAACTATCTCATATACTGTATATATTTAAGTTTAACTACCATCACACATATACTTCTGAACTATTTCATACTTAAATCATTCCGTGCACTAATCATGTTTTAGATTTTTCAAACAATTACCATCAATTAGTTTATAACCTTTACAAATAACTATTGAGAAAAAAAGCCATGAGATTGGCCTTAGGGAATTGTCTGATTGTTTTTTAGTGTAAAATTTTAATAGTATTTTTGTAAATAGACATTATTTTCTGCAATTATAATTATACCCTCAATGTTTTTGTGTGTAATATCTATATAACCTCAAGTAAGTTACCTCATAATGACCTTATACCTTCCTCCTCAATTTTCAAACCTAAGGAAAGGAAGTTAACAGGAAGTAAAGTATTTTTATCCCAATTTTGGGTGAAAGTTTTGTTGCAAAAATATGTCTAATTTATATTTATTTTCACTTGCTTTCTTCCTTATTAAAAACTCCGGAGCACGAACAGGAGTAAAAGTGAAACTACTTCACATACTTTTAACTTACTTTCCTCCGGCCTTTTTAAAACTCGAGAGTAAGGTGTTAGGAACATGAATCCCATAATTATTTGTTCTACAAAATTCGAGAAAAATCAGAATCAACTCAATACTTGCCACGACACGAGATAAACATTATTTTAATAGGATTTTAGTTCATTTTTTAAATACTATCCAATCATACTCGATCCAATAAAGTTTTATTTCATTTCTAAATACAGTCAAATCGTGCTCATTTGAATAGAATTTTAGTTTATTTCTTAAATATAATATAAAATATTATATCCTTCTAATTTAGAACATAGATCAAAGTTTCATTTACAATAATATCGCTTATTCTCACACCTTATTTGATATTTTATTACTAAAAATACTTTTTATTATTAAAGTACAATATATAATAGAAAAAAAAGATAGTGTTTATAATAATTTATTATAAAATATAAGTTAAGACAATCCTATAAGAAGAGAGAGATTTTTTAAAAATAAAAAATGAAGAGAGTGTTATAATAATTTAAGAAATTATTAAGACCAGGTTGAAGCATTTTTTTAAAATAAAATTTCCTAAATTTTAAAGTAGAACATCATTTAAAGGAGATGTTCAAGTTGCTCCAAATAAATTACATTAATAATGCCTGCTCCCATATTTTGATATCACCCAGACCTCTATTCGTGCACTTTATTTAGGACAAAAATGATTAGAATGAAAATATCAAGTTTAGGTTGGAACACAATTAAACACGAATTCGATGGAGTTATATATTTGAAATTCAAAATTTGATTTGGTAAAAATATGTGTTAAAATATGATATATAATCAAGGTACCTAAAACTTCAAGATATTAGGATATCGAATTATCATGTTCATATAATATGATAGGTTTATCGTTTGATATGAAATTTCAAATCAATTTTAAGATAAATTCAATTCCGGTAACTTCATTTCAATAAAATATAATACTCTCTTCATCCCATTTTGTATGAGTTTTTTTGACTTTCACGAAAATTAAGAAAAAATAGTAAAAAAGAAGTAAAGTTAGTTGAAAAGTGAATAAAATAGTGAGACTTATCAATATTTAATAATAGATTTGAGATAGTTGAAGAAAGTAATGGGTATAATATTATTTATTTAATAAAAAATGAATATAAAATGAAATAATAATGGATGTAATAGTGTTCAAAATTAGTAAGTATAATAAGTTCATTTTTTTTAAAATGTTCCAAAAAAAAAATAAGAATCGTACAAAATGGACGGAGCATATATTACGTAAAAGAATTTAATTATACATACAAGACTCACGAATCTAAGTTAGTAGTATCTAACCATCTGAGGCTCGAATTTGATTGGATAAGTTATTCTAAGAGCGCAGCTCTAAAATTTACACAGGTTAAAACTTTTCGTGGCCAAAGAATAACCACCACCAAGGTCCACCACGCACTTTGCTGTGTCAATTACTTTATGCGCGTTTTTAAACATTTATAACTTTTTACGAAAAGGATTTAATTTTACGTTTGCAAGATACTCTCTCCGTACTGTTTTACTTTATTCTTATGGGGAAACAAAATTGATTTTAAATAGTTGTTTAAATTTTATTTCAATATAATTTTTTACATATTTTTCTAAGATTATTCTTTATTCTTTTTACCCATGTTTAACTCTAAGATTCATTTTCAAATTTAAGTATAAAGGGACGGACGGAGTATGATATTGAAATACCCTCTATAATAACTCTGCGCAAGAATGATGAGGCTTTTCAAGTTTCTTCGTTTGAATCTATGTAAAAGCATGCTTAAACTTTTGGCAGGGGACAAACTCTGCTTCCAGAAGAATTCAAATGATAATTAATTATTAGTAATGCTTGCTGGTACCATTTATTTATACTCTACTTTTGCCGTAATTGTTTGTGAAAGCAGTAATCGCAAGAAATTTATTTACATCGACGCTGTTAAGCACATTTTTTGGCATAGTTTTTATTTTCGTGTCGCTTATAAATTATTACTTTCATCCCATTCAATTGTTAATATTTCGGAGAGAAGATCCGGCACGAATTTTAATGTGCATAAAAAATATAGTTCCATAACTTATTTTAATTTTTTTTCTAAATAAAAATTTAAACAGAAAAAAAAATTTAAAATAAATTATGGAACTATACTTTTTATGCACCTTAAAATGCGTGTCGGACCTTCTCTCCGAAACGTTAACAATTGGGTGGGACGGAGGGAGTATGAGAATATTAGGGGAGACAAGGACTCGAACTTTTGACCTCCTGCCAACCTTGAGTTCTGATACCATATTGAGTAACCAACTACTCTACAACGTTAAAGTGTTAGAGAGAGTCTCAAATGAATATTATACCATTCTTTAATATCCCATTTTACTCGAAATCCAATTTTTAGGTTGAAAAGCAGATCACGGACACCCTTCACCTATCTTTAGGGCATATTTTGCCTTCGTGTCCATTATAAATTGTGAGAATATTATGGGTGCCTAGAAGTTGAACATGTGACCCATGCTAACCTAATTGTTTGAGGAAAATCTCAAATGGATCTTCTCAATCGAAATCCCATTTTATGGGTTGAATAGTGGATCGTGCACCTCATTTTAGGGTGACCTCCCGTCAACCTGGCTCTAATACAATGTTAAATAACCGGCTCATCTAAAATCTTAAGGTGTCAAAGAGAGATCCAAATAGATTTTATACTATTCTTTAACATTTTCCCTCATTCGAAATCTCATTTTTTGGGTTGAAGAGTGGATCATGGATACCCATTTTTAGGCATATTTTTTACCTTCGTGTCCGTCATAAATTGTGAGAATCTTGAGGAGGCAGGGAGTCGAACTTCTGACTCTTGCAAACCTCACTCCGATACTATGTTAAGTAACCAACTCATATAAAACTTTAGAGTTTTAGAAGAACCGGTTGCTTACCCATGGGAGGAGTCAAATCGTTGTCAATTGCGCTACAAATATCCAACTATTAGTTGATCATTTTCAAGTTGGTACATGAACATGATTATGTTTTTTCTGCTCCATTAATTTTTTTTATATTTTTTTAATAATATTTTATTTATTATTTAATGTTTTTAAAATTATAACATTCTTTTTTTACAATTTTTTATAGATCTTATCTTGCACTTTTTTCTTCATATTTATATACTCTTTTTAAATTTCATGATCTATCAAAATATTAATAATTAGGTGGACAGAAAATACAATTATCATGTACAGTATAATACAATTACCAGAAGGGGTACATAGATAAAAAATACTCACTATATGTACACCTGACGCATATACCGTATCTTTTAAGCAGTAAATTAAAAGACACCCCATCAATCACAAATGGAACTGGAAATTACGTACTCGAGTATGTATCATTGAACATGGACCCTTGATACAATACTGTCATGCAGGGGCAGGGATGATATAATTACCATTATTTTCTCTCCACGGTACTCCCTTCGTCCCTGTTACATGTTATTTTTCTTCTAAAAAAAATATTCTAAAATATTTATCACTTTTTTTTCAAAACAATTTTTTAATTTTTTTTCAAAAATTACCCTTTTATTACTATTTCCAATATTTGACTAATTTAAATATAAAAATAATTCATCTATATTTAATACAATTATTAGGGATAGACAAGGAAATAAATTACCTAACTAAATTTTTTCTAAGATACGTAATTTTATCAAAAGTGATATGAATAATAGGACGGATGGAGTATGTAATAATAATAAATTATTACAGACTTCCAGTAGAATGAATTTTATATGCACTGAACCTGAAAATTTTGAAAAAATGTTAAAAACAACAAGTTTTTAAACAAAACTAACGAAAATAACAGTTTTTGGGTGGATTGGTTGATTTTACCGGATGAGATACCCATTTATCAGTTGTGTATACTTAACTTACAAATGTGTATCTCAATTTTTTTTAAAAAAAATATACATACGCATTTGTTAGTTGGATATCATATGTATATATATGATACCTAACTAATAAATGCGTATCATATACTGATACCCAATTTATACATGTGTATTATATGTATTCTCAATATCCATTTCACAAATACGTATTCAATTCGTTATTTTTAATCATATTTACGCAGAATTGTTATTTTCATCAAGTTTGTGAGAAAAATCATTATTTTCCACCTCCACGGGAAAATTTTCAACTATACCTCGCTTTAAATTAAACGAATTCTGTGCTTTTATTTTGTAAATAATATTTTTTAGTGAAATCAACTTTCCTATATTTCACGAAAGAGGTTCACTTTGTAAAATATCCTTTATTACACACTGAACATCGATATCGAGCATCTTTTTCCAACTCCCAAGAATGGCCTGCTGTACGTACTCTGTACAGTTGAAAGCTTTTTTTTAATGCTTGAGATACGTATAAAATATACTCCTATGTATCTCCGGCTTTTACTACAAAGGCAGGTTAATCGCAATCTAGTTGATAACATTCCTTTACGACCAAGTTGCTTGTAAATGCATGCACATTTTACATTCAAAGTATTTATCCATCCATCACCTGAAACTGTTGCAGTTTCTTGGAAACGATAGGGCCTACATCTAATGAAACGGTCTCAAATGTATCAAAATAATCATTCGAATGAAACCTAAATTTCATCTTTCTTTGCAAATTCATGAATTATCTGTCGCATATCAAGCATCATAATTCAAATATGTAGACTGTATTTTATATTGAACCGCAACTGTCTATGTAATACGTAGTACTCCTCCGTCCCACTTCAAGCGGTTGATTTGATTTTTCAACGGTCAAATTTAACTAATTTTGATTAAAAAATAAAAAATATATATTTATAATTTTGAAAATCTAAAAAGTAGATTTTAAAGAAAATTATATATACTTTTTAATGATATATATTTTGTAATTTCTTTCAATTATATAGTATATGTAATTATTAGTTAAATTTTAAAAAAATTAATCATTGAAAAGTCAAATCAGTCATTTGAATCGGCAGGCAGGGAGTAGTATATTAGGAAGTACTCTAACATAAATATTTCATCTCGCTAATTTCTAATCGAGTTTAGGGGCAAGCTAGCTGTCGTCCCATAGATATTTTAAACCTCAAGTCAAGAAGATTCCAAATACAAAGTGGTGTTGATTATTATACCAGCACGCAGTTTACAATTTGAGGTAATAGTAGTATTGTTGCAGGACCGGATTCACCCTACCCCATTTCAAAGTGGATCATAAATGTCTAGATTCAGATCACGTGCAGCTACCAATTATATGCAAATATTAATTCCTCACTCGCACCACTTGTTTCCAAAGAGTATGTTATGATGTGTGTGTACATAAATTGATATGTATTTTAATCATTGTTATTGTTTTTACTTGGCTCCATATTTTATTGGCAGAAGCCCAATTGAGAAAAAGTGAGATAAATTAATTATTATTGAAATAGAAAGAAAATTATTCCCTCCCTATTTACGCATTTTTACTTTTTATATGTACATTTTCATTTTTTAGAGTTAAATTAATTTTTGATTAAAAATTGAAATTATTTTTTTATAATTAAAAAAACTAAAACATATATTTTAAAGTAGATTATATATACTTTTTAATAATATGAATTTTAATTTTTTGTCAGTTATATATTATTTTTAAATTACAGTTGAGTTAATTTGACTAAATAAAAAATAAAATGGACATGAACACATAAATAGGGAGAGAGGGAGTAGAATGTTGTTATAACAAACTTTTGAATTATAGTATTAAAAAGGTTTACATAACATTTGGAATAATGAAAAAACAATACTATATTTTTTATGATAATAAATAAAATGGACATGAACACATAAATAGGGAGAGAGGGAGTAAAATGTTGTTATAACAAACTTTTGAATTACAATATTAAAAAGGTTTATATAACATTTGGAATAATGAAAAAACAATACTCCCTCCGTTTCCAAAAACATTTCTTAGTTTGACTTTTGACACTATTCATTGTAATTGATTGACTACTAATTTACGCATAATTTATAAGATAAAATATAGTCATGAGTGATCTTGTTTGATTCATATTTGTGAATACTTTAATACAGTGAAGTTTTTATATTTAATACTAATACGAAATTAAAGATATTAACGGTCAAAAATGTGCGTTGGCAAACGTGTCCAGTCAAAACAGGAAACGTTTTAAGAAACGGAGGGAGTACTATATTTTTTATGATAATATGTATGTTAGAATTTAATTCAATAAAGTATTCTTATACTAATTAATTTGAGACAAATTATGGTATACAATATTTTTTATAATATATTAATATGATGCTCTTATATTTTGTTTAAAAAGTATTCTATGAGCTTTTATTATATACCTAAATGTTCCCTCAAACTTAATATACTTAATAACTAATGTCGAAGTTTTGTTAAAAAAAACAAAATCCTTGATTAGTTGATTGAAGTAAGTTTTTACAAAGAAAAAAATTCAACAAGAGTATGGTAATTAAGAGAACATGCCATTGAATAGCTGATAGAAACAATACAACTTTTAAACAAAATTAGAAGGATACTGATATGGACCTAAATTAGCAGAAAAAAATATTTTCTAGCTATTACGTTTTTTTTTTTACCATTTAACTCTAAAAACAATAAATGAAATCTTTTTATTTTTGAGATGTTCGGGTACTCAAAATCTTTGGTCTCAAGAGAAAGATGAGATCCCTTTTTATGACCGTAGAAGATTAAAGAGGTTTGTGCGTTCGTACACAAAAATCAATAATCAAAACATGTATGTACACAAAAATCAATAATCAAAACATGGCTCTCCACTCTGTCACATCATTCATAATAACTTTATTACTCCCTCCGTCCTACTAAAATTTATTTGATTTAGACGGACATTAAGAAAAATAATAGTAAAAAGGTAGTAAAATTAATTGAAAAATGGGTAAAATAATATGACCTATCAATATTTAATAATAGATTTGAGATTGTGCATGAAATAGTGGGTATAACAGTAAATAGTGGGGTCTATCAATATTTAATAATAGATTTGAGATAGTGTAGTTGGTGTAATAGTGTTTATTTAATAAAAAAAAATATAAAATGGAAAAGTAGTGTGTGTAACAGTGAAAAGTAATGTTAAAAAATAGTAAGGGGACTTTTGGATTAAATTGGGGAAATGGAAAGATGTTTAGAAAGGAAATTAAAGAGAAAAGAAAAGAATAGACTTAAATTGTTTTACTTGTTTGATTTTGATCCGGAAACCAAATAAATAATTATTTTTGAAATTAATATAAAATATAGTTATGTAGAGGAAGGGAGGGAGTGCATGAGCGAGAAAAAGAGATAAAATGGAAGGAAATAAAAATATATCGAGAGAAGTGGAGAATGAGAGTGAAAGAGTTTTGGGTAAACCCAAAACTTAAAAAGATCGAATGAATGAATGTTTTTATAAAACAAATAACAACAAAAAGAATGAAAATGGTTGTTTCCGTTTCCATTTACTCATTAACCCCAACCTAACGACCTCTGAATATAATAAGTTCATTCTTCTTTTAGGACGTCCCAAAAAGAATAAGAGTCATAAAAAATGGGATGAAAGGAGTATATTTTAACATTTATAATAGAATTCAAATTAACAAATATAAAATCAAAAAATTTGATCTATACAAACTAAATGTAAATGTAATCAAAAATTAATATATATGATTCCAAACAAAAATAGAGAAAAAAATCTCAGGACAGCTAACGAAACTCAGCCTTAAACTCAAAACAATCAAAAATTCGAACTTAGTTTGAATTGCTCTAAAATTATTGTGAAATGAGAAAAAATACCATTATAAAAAAATCAAATTAGTATTTAGTAATATTTTTTGATTCAATATATTTTTGACATATAATATAAAAAAATAATATTTTTGAGAGGTTTAATAATAAAATATTATTACTTTTTATAAAAAAAATTAAAAAAAACGAAATCACTTTCTACAAAATCTTTAAATTTTTTAAAACAATTTTTTACCTACTTCAACAAAAAACTATTATTATTATCGGTAATAATAGTACCAAACCAAGCCTTAATCTATTTAGAAAGATGCTTCAGAATTTAACCAGCACAAACAAAACTCAATTCAAATATTATCCAACAAAGATCTTAATCAAGTATTGGAGGAGGTGGAAAAATAAAATTCAGGTATCGACGGGCTACTCCATATCAACTCATTTAAATTAAATTGACTTAAGTATAAGCTTCAAATAAAAAGAAAAGTAGGGTTTAGTTTATTATGAAGTACTAGCTTATGACCGTGTAAAACATGAATGTTATTAATAAATTATATATTAATAATTTTATATAATTTAAATAATTTATTTAATATGATAATTTGTTTTACTATTAATTTCTTTTTACATTTTTCTATACAATGATGTTTATATATTAATATTTATAAAATTTAATGATAAATTATAATTTTAAATAAATAAAAGAGTTTGGATATTGATAAAATTGAGTTGAATGTGAGTAAACTATATTAAAAAATTTTATAGAATAAGTAGGATTCTTAAATTAGAAAATATAAAATATAATTTAAATATAATATATGATAGAGTTGTATGTATGATATATTGATAATTCTTTTTTAAAATTAAATTTTATTAAAATTAGATGGTTAGCATCGTTTTTATGTTTTTATGGTTCACCTAAAATTGGACGGTTATAATTTTTTTTATAGTTCATCTAGGTAATATAAAAAAAGTATATTAATATTCATAAAATTTAATGATATATTAAAATTATATTTTATTAAAATTGAATGATTATGATCGTTTTTATGGTTCATCTATAATTGAACGGTTATGATCATTTCTATGTTTAAAAAAAAAATCTCAAGTTTGGTTATTATAATATAGTATAGATGATAATAGAAATATTTATATAATTTCATCTAAATGATAATAAATAAATTTAATTTTATAGGAAAACACTTCCTTAATCGTCTAATAAAAATATACGTATTAACAATTACCGATAGTTTTTTGTTAATTCCTCCCTTTCGTTTAATTTATCATTGCAATTTAGAGTTCAAACTTATTAATCAGAAGAAGGAAGGAAATGTGGCCCATCTCCATTTTGTTGCCAAAACTTGTTCATCAGCTTAAATGTGATGGTCGCATAAAGATTAAAAAAGGTTGGGAGTTGGGACATTAAAAAATCCAATCGCCCGCGAACCTTATTAGCCCAGCAGAAAGTGGCTTACGAAATGATCTTAAAGGCTTAAACAGACTCAGTTATATTATAAACTAATACACTTGTGCTCTGTCAGTTTCAAGTTTAAATTTGATCCGATACATAAATAAATTGAATTAAATTAGTAGTATGTTTGGAACATGGATTTAATTTTAAATTCTGGATTTCATCACATAACATGTTTGGATAATCAAATGATTTGGATTTAAATTTTATTTTAATTCCAAAATATTCAAATATTAGTACAAATTTGAGAATGTGAAATGACAACTTGTCATTTAAAATCTCGATCATTTGAAATGAGTTTAAATTTAAATCTAGATTGTAAATTGCAATGAAAAAATTAGTAATTCAACACCGTGAACTTAAAGAGTTGGATTTTCTCATATTTCTTAAATTCTTATATTTAATTTAAATATTAAAATCTAATTATTGTCTCAGAAAAAGCTATTAATGATCCAAATTTAAAAGTAAATTATTATATATTATAGTATTAGGAGTAGAATTTATTAAAATAAGATAGTATACCTTATTTTAACCACGTGTATAACCCAACTTTTCCCCTTCTATCATTGGGTTATGATTTTAACTCTCCTTCCTTCATTATGTAATACTCCTATGTAAGTATGTGACCGGGCTCTCCTATGCATTCGATCTGTGAGCAGCCCACATAAATAGAGATCGACAGTTTGTTGCCCTTGAAATTTTGCTTTAGGGTTTAATTTTTTTTCCCAAAGTGATTAAGAATCTCGATCTCTTATTCTTAACATTGGTTGTGTGCATTATGTTGAAATGTGAGTAACAAACAAAAAATTTAAGAGCATGGTAAAATTATACATGGTTGTAAAAGTTTCAAAGGCATTCAGCCCCACATCAACAAGACTAAAAATAAAACCCTAAAAAAAGGAAGACGAGAGAAGGTTAAAAATTGAGGCAGTTGAGATTACATTTCCTCCCTACATTGCCGCCATATGCGCTTCTCCGATCCTCATCCTTTCCATTAATAATTATAATAACTTGCTCTCTAACCTTCTTCCTTTCTATTAGTAATTATAATCCCCACTCTATTAAATTAAATTTATTAACAAGCAAACAAATATATACTTCTGATATTATCCCTAATACTTGCATATATACCTTATTTATTATTCATATATATCTCTACTCACACGTTCTACAGAAAGTATATTGATATAAATACTAGTATAAGTAACAATGGCACGCCTAATTGTTGTTGTTTCCCTACTCTTGGTGGCTCTCATTGGCTTCGCCAGCGCGGCTAACTCACCATCAAGTTCTCCCAGCAACAGCCCGGCACCAAAGGGTTCTTCACCCTCCCCTAAAGCAAGCCCACCTCAATCATCATCATCCGGAGGCAAATCCCCATCTCCTGCATCATCTCCAAAATCTTCATCTTCTGGTTCATCCTCGTCCTCTTCGCCCTCACCTTCCTCTGATGACGACGACGACTCCTCCGATGCTCCCGTCTCCGATGCTTCGGATTCATCCTCAGACTCTCCTGATGCATCATCCCCGCCAGCTCCCACGAGTGATTCTTCAGAATCTCCTGCTGATGGACCATCGGCTGACGCACCCGAGGCAGATGCACCTTCACCATCAGAGAGTAAGGCCTTTGCTTTGAAAGTACCTTCTCTTGTTGCTGCTGCTTTAGCCGGTTTCTTTGTCGTTTGAGTCATTTTGTTCTCGAATAATTAAGGAGGTGTAGTTGTTCTAACCTAATTAATAAGTATTTTGATTTCATGTGACCATCTTCATTAAGGTACGTACGTACTATATATATTTATACCATTATTGTAAGGAAATATATATGTATATGTGTTCTTTGTGTGACTTTTAATTTTATGTGATGTAATTAGACATGTTTTCAATATTCTTATTCTTATTTCATTCTCGAAATTGTAGGATCGATATTGGTTTTAGAATAGTTTGTTCCCCATTTTGCAAGGTGCATATATATAGTTGGATTCTCGTTCGATTTTTGATCTCAAATGCGTTCAAATTCATCATTTCGTGCTGTTCGTATGTTTATATAGTTCCTAGAGTGTGCCTGAGATTTGGAGGCCATATACAAAATCTAAAAAAGTTCTCTAATAACTAAAAATATATATAAAATAATAAAAATTAACTAACAATTATAAAAAATAAATAAATTAGTGTACACATTTAAATTAATTAACTTTAATGAAATCATTAAAACTATTAGTTTACTTCGTAAAAAAAGAGTCGATACTGATACATATATTTATTTCTATTAACATGTTTTTTATATTAGTATTTCTAGAATTATGTGACTTATTAATATGTTTTCTCTTTTAACGAAGTAAACTATTAGTTTTAATGATTTATTAATTTTAATGAAATCATTAAAACTGTAGTTTACTTCATCGAAAAGAGAGTCGGTACCGAATCATATATTTATTTCTATTAACATGTTTCTAGAATTATGTGATTTAATAACATGTTTTCTCTTTTAACGAAGTAAACTACTAATTTTAATGATTTACTGAATTATATATTTATTTCTATAAACATGTTTTGTATATTACTATTTCTAAAATTATGTGACTTATTTAAGATAACAATTAAAAATTATTTAAATATATAATATTTTCCAATCTCTTTGTATTTACAATTTTTAAAATTCAATAATTAAAATTATAGTTTCTTTTTTCATTTCAATATATATATATATATATATATATATATATATATATATATATGTATATGTATATGTATACACCTACCTAAAATAAATGTGCCCAAATATATTTCAGCCTTTGTTCCTCAGCATTCCTGAATAATCTAATTTTTCAATTATTCAACCATTTCATTCTACCGTCCAACCGCTGGCATACTCTCGTGCACGCGCTCTGATAGTTCATTAAGTTGCTCCTAGCTATTTGGTTATCTAAGGTCATTTGATTGTTTACAACATCAGCGAGTCACGCACATTTACATTTATCTACCTATAGTGTGTTACAATTTTTTTTACAATTAATTATGATTCGAAACCCAATCTGAATTGAGGCACATTTTGCTGTGAAGATCGATATATCAAGTTTGTTAGAATTGAATTGAGTGTCTAAAATTTTGGATAACGAAAGCTAATTTTGAGTTACAATATTATTACTAGTTGCCAAAGTGATCATATTTGATCGAGAATGGAGTATTTAATAGGATAAATGAGAATTAATCACTCTAACTCTTTTTTAAAAAAAAGGTTGTATTACGTGATAACATCAAACCAAATGCGCGCGCATTAATGAGTAGTTTTTTCCTCATTGCCTAATACATACATACATACATACATATATATATATATATATATATATATATATATATATATATATATATATTCATACTAATTTTTTAAGATAAAACTTATGTAACTACGTTTTCATCATGATTTTTTAAAAGTGATAAGTAAAAGAGGATGGAGTACGTATTTTCCTTTTTAACTTATATTATTATATAGATAGAGAGAATTTTAATTGCAATAATATATGTATTATGAAGTATTTCACATAATAAAATCTTTTATCTCTTTTCCTTAATTATTTCTTTTTCTTCCGCGATGAAAATGATATGCAGATTCATGAAATATATAACTAACTACATTAATTATTGAGGGCAGTAGATTAACGCAGTGGAAACAATTAAAGGAGAATTCCAAAAAGAAAAAAGAGGGCATAACTACTAGGTAAAGTGTCTGAATAACATTAATAGGTTATTTACATTAACATTGTTATAAGTGTAGACTAATTATAAAATTGCTAAAACTCAAAAAAGCACTTGCATATTCTTCTCGTAGAGCGACATGATCTTCCCCTTTATGGCCTGAAGCTCCAATTCGTACTCCCCTTGTGCCTGTTTATTTTTAAACCAAATCAATTAATTAATAAAAACGTTGAATAAAATTTAAACCAAATACTGCACTTGATGAACTTAATTAAATAATATACTCGATCCATTAGTTATGGGAACCTAATTTGTCCATGCATGATTAGAATTATCGTTGTTTGATATAAACAAGTTTACAACATTGATTATTCTAATATTTATAGCCGGTGCCGACTAATTATCTATCTACTATTTTAAAGACTGCTTAATTGGTTGGTGCAACAGCAGAATACTAATTTGGGCCACATTTGTGGAGCTACATTTGTAATATGAATATCAACTATACACTAATTAACCTATCATTAACAACGTATATACAAACATAATTAACTTAAGGTATATTCAATTCGGATTCTACAATATTTTTTTGTATTTTAAAAATTTAGGATATTCAATCAGAATTTTAAATAATACTTTAAAATATGAGGTATTCAATCAGGATTTTAATGGGTATTCTACATGGATTATTATTAATCAATTAAAATATAGTAATATTCCAAAACTTATTAATAATTTTAAATATCCATGGATTATGTTGGATTTTCCTATATATTTTTGATGTTTCAAAATCTTTTCCCAGTACGAGAGATTCGAATGAATTCAATGCAGACTCTATTAATTATGTATATAATCTATGAACTCTGCGTCGAATCTTGAATTAAATACAATCAATAAAAATGAATGGACTATAAATAATATTTTAAAATCTGGATCGAATACAACCCCTTAATTGATAATCAAGGACTAAACAAGTGTTAGAAATATATGCAAATTATATGTATAAATGAATATATATATATACCTGAAAATGCAAGCTGTGGAAGACTCCATCTCCAATAGATTGGAACGAAGAAGCATTTAATAAGAAAAGGCCATCAGCAAGCTCAAGTTTATTTAGAGCCTCGGATAGAAAACCCTTGTTGGCTTTTAGCGCAGATATCTGAACGACAACTTCTTTGACTCCAACTGGACTGATTGTTACTGCAGCAGCTGATAAATTTGTGTCTTTTCTTTCCACTACTTTTCTTATCTTTCCAACTTGATAGTCCGCACAATCTTCTCGCTCCCTGCTCATTCTTGATGATAATTCTTGTTTCTTCTGAACCAATCTCTCCACTTCTTTTTCTAGTTCTGGTATGTATTTCACCACACATGCTACTGTTGCTGGAATGCTTAGTTTCTTCTGTATAATATCGATCATAACACAAGAAAATTGTTAGCTATGTAAATTATATCGTAGCTAGATGCACCAGAGGAACTAAATTACTAGCTAGAGACGTATATATATATATACCATTCGATCTGCATCCGGAAGGAGTGAAAAAAGAGAAGAATACAAGTTGTTAATCTTCTTTCGACGATCTCGTTCGCTTGCATTGTGATTAAGCTTCTTAACTACTCCACTTGTATTAATATTGTCATGACTGCCAATTGGTTCGAAATTCGTCGACTGAGGAGAAGGAAGGACTGAAAAGGATGTTTCTATAGAGTCGATATTGCCGAAGAAACAATCGGTTTCATGGCTGCTCATAATGTTTGGGTCGTCTACGGGCCAACCAAAGCTTGGAAAGAGGGGAGGTGATAGTGTTAACATTTTAGCAAAGGGGTTTTGACAAATAATATTAGCTTTTAAGTTTTTTTTTATGCTTATAGTATATGACATGATAACTGATAAGATTGTGTGTATATATAGAAGTAGAACCTACCGTGATCAAAGACCTCATCAACGTACTATATGATATTATTAGTAGGAGTGCATATAAAACTATTAATTCATAGATTGGTGTTGCTTATTTAAACAGATATGCATTCATAAAGAGATCAAGTAATTAATCTATTGATTAAATTAATTAGGGTTCGCTCCCTATAATTTAGGTGTAGGAGCGGATAAGTCCCTCTAATTTAAAAAGGCTCAAATAAGCTCTTTAAAGTTAAATTGTTGGTTCAATATAGTCCATTTAGTTAGTTTTTTCTTAACCATAGTTAGAAATATTATTAAATATCTAATTACATTAATATAAATATATTTATATAGTATATTATTATTTATTTATTTATTAATGACATAATTATTTATAAATTAATATATTTTATATATAATTTAATTTTATAAAATAATGGATAAGTAGTTAAATTGTCATATCAATATTAAAATACACACACACGTGTATATATATATATACACACTCCGTAACATATATTTTTTGTAGTTTATATTTTCCTTTTAATTTTTACACTCGATAAACATTTATATTTTTTTAATAAGTAACTAAATATAAGTCACAATATGATTTAATATTAAAATGTGACTTATATTTAATTAGTTATTAAAAACCTATAATTTTTTGTCGAGCAAGTAAAATTTAAAATTAAAATATAAACTAATACGTAAATGTTTAAAACTTATAAATTAATAGATAAATAACAAAAAATATATGTTATATATATATGTATGTATTTTAATATTGATATGACAATTTAACTACTTATCTATTATTTTATAGAATTATTTAATAAAATTAAATTATATATAATATATTAATTTATAAATAATAATGTCATTAATAAATAAAAAAATTAATAATTAATAATATACTATATAAATATATTTATATTAATATAATTAGATATTTAATAATATTTCTAATCATGATTAAAAAAAAACTAACTAGGGGTTATATTGAATCAACAATTTAAATCAGAAGGGCTTATTTGAACCATTTTAAATCACAAAAGTTTATCTGCTCTTACACCTAAACATGGAGATTTTTTTGTTCCTTAACGCAATTAATTAATTATGATCGGGAGCAGTCGCTAGTTGCCTTGGGCGAGCACCAACATTAGGTCTTGACATCGACATGCTCTTTTAATTAGTAATTTAGTATACCAACATTACTCGATCTATATTACATTCTGATAATGCAAATTTTTTGTTCCATAATAATTTGTATGCTACATATTTTATTCCCAAAAAGTATATATGCATATATAAAATTCAAAATATTTTTAATTGAATGATGATTAAATAAAGAAATAATTGATAACATTTGTTTTTGAACCTCAAAAGAAGTTACTAAAATTTTAAGAATACAAAAGTATGGACATATTCTGTTCGCACTGAGAGGGATAGAAATTAAGTTACATATTAATTAAAGTGATAAAAAAACAGGAAAAAAAAAAAAGACAAGACGACGAACCCGTGGCATCCACGAGCTTAAGCTGTGCTTACCTGCTCAAGGCTCGAGCAACAACTCATTTGGAACAGCGATCCACACTTTATTATAATTTAGTATTTTATATCATCTTGTTCCTTATTAAATTTATTATACATTAGAGTGCTCTTAAATTAATTGTCTATACATTTATTTAACAACTATGTATAATAAGACTACCAAGTCTATAAATATGAAAGCAATATTAAACTTGGACTGTGTTGGACATGTGGAATGATGTTGTGTCGGGCAATTTCAGAAGGCATACATTGACACGTAAGCAACAGCCATCAGAGAAGGGAAAATTATTATGATACTGCAAGTCTGCAATGTACAACGAACATCTATAAAGATGTTAATCAAATTTAACAACACTAACTACAAGTCTACAACCCTTTTTATTTAAAATCTTTAGATCAGAGAAAATCATTCCTATAATTTGAATAATCACTATCAATTTTATAATATGTCATATTATTAATATAATTATTAAACAATAATAATAATATTTCCAACCATACTATTTATTTGAATATAAGTAAGGGTGTACATAAAATATTAAATAAATTGTTTCCCAGAATAATCAATCTATTACAGAAGGGGGTTGAATGTAATAGTGCCTGTAAATCGATTATGAACACAAGTATATTGAATGGAATACTGTTTTGTATTAATAATGAACTTGAATACAAAACTCTCTCAAGATATTAAGTTCTTAAGAGCTGCTAGGTTACAAGATATTGCTTTTATGAATTCGATATTTAATTATAACCTATCTCTGTGTTTATATAGACACAGCTACAAATACAATTACAAAACAGATTATGATAAGAATAGATTTAATAAGGTAATTTGACTTGCACTTGAATTCCTTCTTACTATCCAAATCAGACTCTGATTTGTCTGTTTCCTTTTCTGATAAACTCTGGAGCTAAACTCTGTCGGTTTGTCATTCTCTGATTTGAGCATTCTCTGTTAGAGTAAACTCTGATTGAGTATTCTCTGGTAGAGTAAACTCTGACCGACAGCTTCCTTAAACGCTGATAACGTCAGCATAAACTCTGTTTAGTAATCTCTGACAATCACCAGTGTTTGCATTCCTAACAATCTCCCCCAATTTATGCTTTAAGAATTAAAACATAAATTTCACTTATGATGTCAGAAATACAAGACAAATGCATCCAGAGTTTATTTACCCTTTTTAGACTTAGATTCTTCTGTAAAATAATTCTTCTTTCAGAAATTGACTTAGGAGCTTCTCTTCAGCATTTTTCAGTAAGTCAACAAGCTTCTCCTTCAATTCCTTCATGTTTTCAGAAGAATCATCTATTTGAAATATTGCAGCCCTTAGAGCATAAATTGATGACCTTTCCATCCTTTCATCTAAGACAATGCAACAGGTCTTCATTCCATCAGGATTTAAAATTAGTGTAGGAATCCCTAACACCATCTTGACCTTTGCATCTCCCTTTCTCATAGCTCTTCTTGTTCCATCTTCAAGTAAATACCCAAACTCATAATCTTCAGACTTTATCATCATCAATCTTTCACTCTTCTTCTTTTCAGCTATTTTTCTTTCAAGAATCTTTCTCCACTTTGAAGTTGCTTCATTTTCATCATTGAGCAGATATAGAACATGTTCAAGTTCTTTAGATGCCTTATCCTTCAGATTTTCTTCAGCAATCTTCAAAACTCTCCCATCTTCTAGAAAATACAGAAGCTTCTCCTTAGCTTGAGCTCCATCAAAACTATCTTTCACTATGTTAACAGATATTAATTTGTCAAGATGTTCTTGAGACAGCTCTTCTTCAGGTTTATCTTTTAATGAATAAGGATCTCTGAAGATGTTTGCTTCACCTCTGTAGATCTTAGCATGTGTATCACCAATACCACCCTTGTTGTTTCCAAGCCTGGCATTGAGTGTCAGAGTTTGAGTTGTAGTCCACAGAGGATCAGACTTTTTCTTTCTGATCAGAGATGGTTGATGATCTTCTTCTTCAACATCAAACCTAGATCCACCTGGTAGAAAAGTTGTTCCCATCATAGTAAGAGATGTTTGTGGTTTGGTTGGAGCTTTTTGTTGAATTCTTGAGGATGATCTGGTTTGAATTTCTGAGACTTGTTTTGGTTGATCAATTATCTTAGGAACTTCAACAGATTTGATTTGAGTAGGCTTGGATTCTGACTTCTTCTTTTGAGCAGGTGCCTTTTTCACATATTTTCTCTTCTTCTTTTCTTGAGCATTTTTATTTCCAGACTTTTTCAGTTCAGCTTCCACAGCAACAGGATCCATTCCTGGATTTTCTTCTTCAAACATTTTCTTTGCCAGTTCTGCATCTTTTAAGTTTTGTTCTTCAATCCTCTCAGGCTTATCTTCTTCTTCAAGCCTTTTTGCTAATTCCAAATCAGCATCTATCAGAGTTTGCTTGTCGTCAGAGTTTACATCAGACTTTGATGTCATCAGAGTTTGTGAGGTTGTCAGAGTTTGTCTTATCAGAGTTTGCTTTCCTTCCTTATGACTCCCATGATCTTCATCATCAAGTTTGTCAGAGTTTAGAATTTCATCCTCTTTGCATTTGTCTGAACCCTTCTCCCCCTTTCTGACATCATTCCCAATGTGCTCAGTAAAAATTTGAACGAAGTTTGTGAGCATGCCCTGCATAGAAGTGACAGAGACAGAAATCTCATCAACCTTGGATTCCAAAGCATTCTGCTTGTCTGAAATGTTCTTTATCTTCATGCCTAAAGAATTCTGAGAAGTAGAGAAGGTAGATTCAACAGCTGCTGTAGATTTAGTGACAAAGTCCTTAAGACCACTAACTTCACTCTTAAGTCCTTTGGTCATTATGGTAGATGCCTTCAAGAGTGTCTTGAGTTCTGGAGAGTTTATTTCTTTATCAGCTTTATTGACCAAGTCAATAACATGAGGCCATGGAATAGGTGCCTCAGGAAATTTCCAAGAGGAATCCCAGATTTCTTGTCTGTGAGAGGTAAGGTAATCTTCATTTGAAGTCTTTGGAGTAGAAGAGAAATCCCTTCTGACACCCTCTGCATTTAGATCAGCCTCAATTTGACCTTTGAGATTTTCCACCACCATGTAATCAGGATAAGCCATTTGCAATCTGTCAAGTGCATCATAAGAGTTGACAGGCCACCTTTTGGTGTTATACCGCTGTGTGAAGGGAATGGAGAGATCTGTGACTACTTCATCAGCAAAAATCACATCATCAGAATCTGAGTCCTTTCCATCAGAATTTAATAATTCAGCAGTGTTTGGCACAGCATCAGAGTTTGCAGAAATAGGTAAACTCTGAGTACCTGCACAAATAACAGAACACCCTAAATCACTCTGATTTTTTAAAGTAATCTCATTACTTCTCACATCACACATATCATAACTTTCAATAGTTAGATTTTGCTCACTAGAAGTAACTAACTTCTTTCTCAATTCTACCTCTCCTTTTGCCAGATCCTGTGTCTGCCTCTCATTAATTCTGTTTTCCACACATTTTACCTCAGACTCACCAGAAAGGTTCAACACACAATGTCCTACAGAAATAAGAGGTGGCTGAGAAAGGATATCTGTAGTCACATGAATAGGGGTATCCTTTTTAGGACTATCCATGATCATCCCAGCAGTAAATGTAGGAAACATAAATTCTGAACTTATGCAATCAGAGAATGTAAGTTCTGAAGAAAAGTCAGAGTTTATACCTTGATCCTTGGAAGTTGTAGATGGAGTCTCCATGGGCTGTGTAGAAATTGGTTGCACTAAAATAGCAGCAGAGGGTGCCTGTGGAGCTTCATCAGAGTTTGTCTGTCTAACATGTAAGTCTTGGTCTGCAATCATAAGAGTGATGATTGGTTCTTGTGTGACCTGAGTCATATCTGTAGCTGCTTCACCACTTTGAGGTGAAGGTTCTTGTGGGCTTGACTCTGCCAGAGATTGGCCTTCAGCATCAGCAACAGCAATGTCTTTTATAATTGATTGAGTGCCTGCATCCAAACTTTGATTGAATGGTTCTTGTGTGGCTGGGGCCTTGACAACTTCTTCAACCCTTTGAGCTGAAGGTTCTTGTGGATTGTACCCCTGATCAATGCTGGCTTCACTTGCTGGAATTGTGGCTTCTATTGAACTTTGATCAATAGGTTCTTGTGTACCTGGCCCTTCAAGGACTGCTACCTCACTTTGAGAAGTAGGTTCTTGTGTGTCCTGGCCAAAAGTGACAGACTTTTTCTTCTTTCTTGAAAAACGTTGAGGACTAAGAGATGCTGACGATGACTTTGATTTCTTTGCCTCCATTTCTCTTCTTACTTCTTCAGCCAGTTCCCTTGCTCTTTCATAAGATATCTCCTTTATGACTTGCTTTGGAGACTTTGTAGGAGAATCAGATACTGGTATAGGACCAGCTTCCTCTGGAGTGACATATGGCCCATCTTTCAAATAATTGTGTTGTCGCTCCTGTTCAGCCTTGAGCCCAATCATGTTCTCAATTGGAACTGGTAATCCAGGTTCCTTCCAAGGAATATTTGCCTTCCAGCAACCCCATGCTTCACCAGAGTTTATCAAGACATTAGTGGTTGGCTCAGAGTTTGTAATGTCTTCAGAGTTTAAATCTTGAGGTTTAGGCTGATCAGAGATTAGGACGTCAGAGTTTAGAGCTGCATCAGAGTTTATCCCTGCAGTGTTTGCAGCCTCAGAGTTTGCAAGTTTGACTAATCTTCTCCTCTTTTTCTTTACCTCAGCCCCAGTCTCAGAAGCCTGTTCAACTGTCGTTCTTTTAGCAAAAACGAACTCTTCATCAGAATCTGTATTTTCATCAATTAATTTCCTCTTTTTGAGAGTAGATTCTGTTACTGACTTCCCCTTCCTTTTGCTGGAACCCTGTTGAGAGGTGTGTTTTGCAACTACAGTCTGTTGAGAGACTGTAGAGGTTGGCAAAGGTGTTTGGGAGTCAGTGTTTGGAGGGTGGCTTGGGTTTGAATCAGAGGGTGCTAAACTCTGATCCATAGCCACTGAGATGAAATCCCTGCCATACATGGTAGGCATTCTCTGATTTAAGAGAAGCCTGACCCATGTGGGATAAAAGAGAGGAGAGAGATTACCTTTCTTAGTGTCCTTCCTAGCTAGGTCAGCAAAAATTCTTTTGTTCATACAAAAACTAGCTAAACTCTGATCATTCTCAAGACTTACATTAGGCAACAAATAATTAAAAATTAACTGAAGAAATCTAGCAAAGTATATGGTGTGAACATCATCATTAATTTTGCTAGCTAGCTGCCTAATTATTAAACAAGGAAAATTGAAATTGAGATTATGGGTCAGAGAATACCCAATCTGTTGTGCTAGTTGTGGGATTGCATCAAAATTTGTGCATTTGTCTGTGAAGGCCCTTGTAATGCAATCGAAGAAAAAACTCCATTCTCTTCGAAGATTGGGTCTTGTCAGGCTCCCTAACTTTGATAGGCTTCCTCCATAGCCTATAGACCTGAAAAACCCCTTGACCTGTTCATCTCCAACAAGGTCATCATACACAGCCACTTCTGGTAGATGTAGAGCTTGTCTCACCACAGCAGGAGTAATTGTGTGTTTTCCATTGCATTGAAATGTGATAATGGGTTCTTCATCATCATCAGCATTGTTGTACGTAGCAGTGGACCATATTCTGACCAGAGATTGAGCAGAAAAGTTTAATGGTTCCTGGAGTGCATAGCCAATATAACTTTGTGCTAGAAAATCCTGGACAACATGAAAATCTTCAGGTGCATCCGTCTTATTTAACAAAGAAATATAGTTTGTGGCAGCAAAAGTATAGTTTTGGAAGGTTTGTCCTTTGGATGCCATTGAAACAAGAAAGAGTTGCAGGTTAGAGCAGTTTAGGGTTTGTGCGTAAGTGAGAAGTAATAGATACAGATGATTAATTCAAAATGACAATATGAATTAAACTGTGCCCTTTCAATTGCATAAAAACTGTAGTGGGACACGTGGCAAAAGCTGATTGAAAAAACAATTATTAGTACAAGTCTCAAAATTCAGCAAGTGTTTGTGTACTGTGTAATGATATGAATCGACAGTCGTGAGAAACACGCGCTTTATTATAAATCCAACCAGAGAATAGTAATTATGATGTCACAAAAAGAAATATAATGTCATAAATGTGATCTCAGAGTTTACCACGTAATCAGAGTTTACAGATCAGAGTTTGTATAAGTCAGAGTTTAGTATGTACTGTCAGAGTTTACCACATACTTTGACAGAGTTTACCATAAATACTGAGAACTTGTGATCAAAGATTAGTTGATATAATGATCAGAGTTTACTCCATTTTCATCAGAGTTTACCCCATACTCTGACATAGACTCTGATTGTCTGAAACTTGCTAAGTTGAGCCACTTGACACCATCCCTAATTCAGAAACCAGTCTGTTAAATGTTGCTTCAGGCAGAGGTTTTGTGAAGATATCTGCTAACTGTTGATCTGTAGGAACAAAATGCAATTCAATTGTGCCTTCTTCCACATGTTCCCTTATGAAGTGATATCTGATACTGATGTGCTTTGTCAGAGAATGTTGAACTGGATTCCCTGTCATTGCAATAGCACTTTGGTTATCACAATAAATAGGAATTTTTGAGAATTTCAAACCATAGTCTAGCAATTGATTTCTCATCCATAAGATTTGTGCACAGCAGCTTCCAGCAGCAATATATTCAGCCTCTGCAGTTGATGTTGAAATTGACTTCTGTTTCTTGCTTTGCCATGATACAAGTCTTCCACCTAAAAATTGACAACTCCCACTTGTGCTTTTCCTGTCAATCTTGCATCCTGCAAAGTCAGCATCTGAATATCCTATCAATTTGAAATCAGACTCCCTAGGATACCACAAGCCAAGATTAGCAGTGCCCTTGAGATATCTGAAAATCCTTTTCACAGCAATCAAATGAGGTGCTCTTGGATTTGCTTGAAATCTAGCACATAGACATGTGGCAAACATTATGTCTGGTCTACTTGCAGTTAAATAAAGTAGAGAACCAATCATTCCTCTGTATGCTGTAATATCAACAGGTTCTCCAGTGTCTTGATCAAGTTTTGTTGCAGTAGCCATGGGAGTTGTAGCAGATGCAGAATCTTGCATTTGAAATTTAGTGAGTAGATTCTTTGTGTATTTAGACTGATTAATGAAGATCCCTTCTTCAGTCTGTTTCACTTGTAAACCCAGAAAATAACTCAATTCTCCCATCATACTCATTTGATACCTGGACTGCATTAACTTTGAAAATCTTTCACAGAGTTTCTCATTAGTGGAACCAAATATAATATCATCAACATATATTTGAACCAATAATAAATCCTTACCTTGAGTTCTATAAAACAAGGTTTTATCAATTGTTCCTCTAGTGAAACCATTTTCAAGTAAGAATAGAGCCAGAGTTTCATACCAGGCCCTTGGTGCTTGCTTTAGTCCATATAAAGCTTTATCCAGTCTGTAGACATGATTTGGATATTTTGGATTGACAAAACCAGGTGGTTGTTCAACATAGACTTCTTCTTCAAGTTCACCATTTAAAAATGCACTTTTAACATCCATTTGGTAGACCTTGAATTTCTTATTTGCAGCATAAGCAAGAAAAATTCTGATTGCCTCAAGTCTAGCTACAGGAGCATAGGTTTCATCATAATCAATCCCCTCCTGTTGTGAATAACCTTTGGCTACCAGTCTTGCCTTGTTTCTTGTAATTATTCCATCAGAGTCTGTCTTGTTCCTGAATACCCATTTTGTGCCAACAATAGATCTGTTCTTTGGCCTTGGAACTAGGGTCCAAACTTCATTCCTTTCAAACTCGTTCAATTCTTCCTGCATTGCAGTAATCCAATCTGCATCTTTCAAAGCATCTTCAATCCTTTTTGGTTCTGTTTGTGAAAGAAAACTATGAAATAGACATTCATTTTGAGTAGCTTTTCTTGTTTTTATTCCACTCTCCAGATCACCTATGATTAAATCAGGTGTGTGATCTTTGGTCCATTTTCTTGGATGTGGAAAGTTCCTTGAACTAGATGCTCCCCCATGATCTGTGCCTTCATAGAATGATCCTTCTGTAAATGATGATCCTCCCCTTGAAGATGTGTTTCCATCAGTGTTTGATGTCTCAGAGTTTATGTACTCAGAGTTTGAATTATCAGAGATTGAGGTATCAGTGTTTGTGGTCTCAGAGTTTGAAAGATCAGAGTTTGTGTTGTTCAGAGTTTGGTCAGACTCTGATATTTCAATTGTTGAATCTCCAATGTCAGTATGTGATTGTTGTTGCTCCCCCTCAACATGTGCAGTTTCTTCAATTTCTATTTCAATCATTTCTGAATCAGAGTTTAAAGAATCAGAGTTTACCTCTCCAGGATTTGGTTGATCAGTGTTTATCTCGTCAGAGTTTGGTTCAACAGAGTTTATTTTCTGCAGTTCATTCTCAAATCTCAGTGTTTCTTGTGCATCTTTATCATATAACCCAGCTATCTTCCCTTCATCAAAGGAGACATTAATTGATTCCATGACTGTCCTTGTCCTTAAATTGAATACTTTGAATGCCCTTGAAGAGGTTTTAGAAGTTGTTGCATATCCAATAAAAATTCCCTCATCTGCTTTAAGTTCAAACTTCTTCAATTGTTCAGGATGTGTCTTGAGAATAAAATACTTGCTTCCAAAGATGTGAAAGTACTTGACATTAGGCTTTCTTCCTTTCAAAGATTCATATGGAGTCATTCCATGTTTGTTAATTAAGGAACAATTCTGAGTGATGCATGCAGTGTTCACAGCTTCTGCCCAAAAATAAGTAGGTAGCTTTGCTCCTTCGAGCATTGTTCTGGCAGCTTCTATTAGAGTTCTGTTCTTTCTTTCAACAACACCATTTTGTTGAGGTGTGCCAGGTGCTGAGAATTGTTGAGTGATGCCTTTTGTTGAGCAGAATTCCTCCATTGTAGAGTTCTTAAACTCTGTTCCATTGTCACTCCTTAGATTCTTTACTTTGTGAGTTGATCCATTCTCAATCATTGCAATATGATCAATAATTGTTTCTGCAGTTTCATCCTTCTTGTGCAAAAAGTATACCCAAGTAAATCTAGTGAAATCATCAACTATTACCAGAGTGTATTTCTTCTTTCCAATGGACATTATGTTAACTGGACCAAATAAGTCAAGATGCAATAGATGAAAAGGTTGATCAATAGAGTTTTCAGTTTTGCTCTTGAAAGATGTCTTCCTTTGTTTGGCCTTTTGACATGAATCACAGAGTCCATCAGGATGAAATTGAACTTTTGGAAGACCTCTAACTAGGTCCTTCTTTACCAATTCATTAATGTTTCCAAAGTTCAAGTGACACAACTTTTTGTGCCAATTCCAGCTTTCCATTGGTGATGCCTTTCCAAGTAGACAGGTCAAGGGACCATTAGAATTAACATCCAAGCTAGCTTCAAATAGGTTGTTATGTCTGTGGCCAATAAGAACTACTTTTCCATTTTTCTTGCTTTTCACTTCACAATGAGTTCCATGAAATTCCACAGAGAAACCTTTGTCTGTCATTTGACTCACACTGAGCAGATTATGTTTGAGTCCTTCAACCAAAGCTACATTTTCAATGATGACATTTCCAATCACAATGTTGCCATATCCCAGTATTCTTCCTATGTTGCCATCTCCATAAGATACTGCTGGGCCAGCCTTCTCCTCAAACTCTGAAAGCAGGGATTTATTTCCAGTCATATGTGCAGAACATCCACTATCAATTACCAGAATGTTTTTCCTGTTTCCCTTGTCAGAGTTTAAAATGGGAGAATTAGAGTTTGCCATGAGAGCATAGTTAGTTTCTTCTTCAGAGTCTGAGGAATCCATCCAATCGTTCTTTGATGTGATGAGAGCTTTCCCAGATTCCTTGCTTCTGCACTCAGTAGCAAAGTGTCCCATCTTGTTGCACTTGTAACACTTGACCTTTGATTTATCAAGAATTTTTGATTTTGCATCTCTATTTTCCCTTTTTCTGAATCTGTCTTTCTTGTCTGTCTCACTATGCTTCTTCTGAAAGTTTCCTTGCTTCCTAAATTTTCTGTATTTCTTGAAGCTTTTGACAAACATAGCAAACATCTCCATCATGTCAGAGTCTGAAGAATTTTCAGAGTTTTCATCAGAGTTTGCCTCAAACTCTGATTCACTGCTATCTTGGAGTACTACTTCTTTCCCTTTCCTTGTTGAAACCTTAAGCACCTTTTCTTTTGGTTCTTCAATTTTTGCTTCAACATTCAAAGCAATAGGTCTTGCCTTGTTACTCTTTCTATTTCTTCTTTGCTGTAACTCCAGATCATGAGTTTTCAATTTGCCATAAACTTCATCTAAGGACATCTCATCCAAGTCAGCCCTGTCTCTTATCAAGGATGTCTGCAGATCCCATTCTTCTGGAAGAGCCCTCAGAAATTTGGTGTTTGAATCTTCATTGTCATATACTTTATCCACCAAAGCTAAGTTATTCAACAGAGTTAGAAATCTATCATAGATATCTGTGAGGGACTCATTCTGCTTAGCCTCAAAGTATTCATATTCTTGGATTAGAACAGATCTTCTATTTTTCTTTATCTCCTTGGTTCCTTGACATTGAACCTCCAGTGCATCCCAGATTTCTTTGGCAGTTTTGCAAGCTATTACCCTGTTAGACATTACAGAGTCAAGACTGTTATGTAGAATATTTCTTACCTTTGCATCTTTCAAGACTTCCTGTTTTTCTTCATTAGTCCATTCTTTCTTGTCCTTCAGGGTGTAATACTCAGGGATTTGTCTTCCTTCCACAATTGTAGAAGGCACCAGTTTGGTTGGTAGGTACTGACCTGTATGGATCCTATCTAAGTAATCAGGATCAGTTGCTTCTAAGAACATCATCATCTTCACCCTCCATGTAGGGTATTCAGCCTTCTTCAATATTGGAATTCTGATGCTCTCATACTTGTTTCCAGACATGATTATTTGATCTTTTTGAGTTGAAATTTACAACTGGCTCTGATACCAATTGTTTCCCAGAATAATCAATCTATTACAGAAGGGGGTTGAATGTAATAGTGCCTGTAAATCGATTATGAACACAAGTATATTGAATGGAATACTGTTTTGTATTAATAATGAACTTGAATACAAAACTCTCTCAAGATATTAAGTTCTTAAGAGCTGCTAGGTTACAAGATATTGCTTTTATGAATTCGATATTTAATTATAACCTATCTCTGTGTTTATATAGACACAGCTACAAATACAATTACAAAACAGATTATGATAAGAATAGATTTAATAAGGTAATTTGACTTGCACTTGAATTCCTTCTTACTATCCAAATCAGACTCTGATTTGTCTGTTTCCTTTTCTGATAAACTCTGGAGCTAAACTCTGTCGGTTTGTCATTCTCTGATTTGAGCATTCTCTGTTAGAGTAAACTCTGATTGAGTATTCTCTGGTAGAGTAAACTCTGACCGACAGCTTCCTTAAACGCTGATAACGTCAGCATAAACTCTGTTTAGTAATCTCTGACAATCACCAGTGTTTGCATTCCTAACATAAATATAATATAAATAATGAATATAAGTAATTTTATTGGAGTAAAATACCATTTTTGATACATATATTTTAGATAATTATTATTTTAATATATTTTAGATTAGTGTTATAGATGAGTTGGAAATATTCTTAGGGGTTATTTTTCAAATTTAAATGATAAATTTTGAATGAATGAAATTTTTGAATGAGCGGATAATTTGAATAAAATGATGTTATTTGATAACAAAAATTATAAATATTCTAAATGACAAAATTTTAAAATCAAAATAATTTTTAATATTACCTAATGATAATTTTTTAAATATGAAAAGTATTTTCTAAATAAAATTTTGAATTGATATCAAATATGAATATTAAATTAAATAATATTATTTGATAAAAAAGTTATTTTTTTTTAAATGGCGGTCTCTATTTTTTATATTATGTTAGATAATTAATAATGCTAGAAAAAAATGAATATTATAGTTTGAATAATTAGTTATATATAAATTATTCTATTTTTAAAATAAGTTGGAGATATAATTGTTTTATGTTAAACAAATAAAACTACATTAAATTTATTTACATTGTATTTCGAAAATATGAAAATTTAAAATTTTAATAGTCTATCTCAGTTATTTAAGTATAATATAATTATACAATTAAATTTATAATTATTTAAATAATTTAAAAATAAACGTTAATAAATAAACTTGAGGAAGTATATAATGAATCGACTAGTAGGAGTACCAGAGCATAGTGCCTGTTTTGAATGGTTAAGGTTGTGTGTGGGGTGGTTGTTGCGGATTGCAACAACAATTTATTTTTAAAAAGTAGGTTAAAAGATATTTGGTAAATTTTAAAATCAAATTTATGAAAAAGTGTTTTTGTCTAAATGTTGGTTTTAGAGAAAATAAGTTTCTTTTGAAAAAAATTATTTTTCAACTTTTACGGAAAAGAATTATATATTTCACTATCAAACTATCTTAAAAAATATTATTTTTTTATATTATATCTTAAAATATGAAAAAATTAAAAAAATTATCAGACAATCATCTAATTTGTTTGACAGTAATTTTTCTACCAACACCTTTTCTTATAGTACAATAGTTTTAAACCGTAATTCCAAACAAGTCTAAGTTGGTGTTTTTAGTAAGGATGACAAAAAAATACCATCCGACGGATACTCGATTCAAAACTCGAAATTTTGAATTTACCGAATCCGAATCCGATTTGGATTTGGATTTAATTTTTAGACCCGAAATTTTTTGGATTTGGATTTGAGGTATACCGATCTGAAATCCGATTTGATATCCGAAATCCGATCCAAATCCAATCCGAACCTGAAACCCGAAAAAAATCCAAATAATATATATATATATGTGTGTGGATTCTCAAATGAGAACCCTAATAAAAATGAAATCTGAGATCTCATCATAACCAGTTATTTTTTTTATTCAAATTTTAATTCTGACCACTTGTTTTTTGTTATAATACAATACGGACATAGATACGTGGCAAACAGAATTTCATGCACTCTCATGCTCTCTATTTCCATCTCTCTCTCACTCAACTCAATCTCTCTCTCACTTAACTCATCTCACTAATCTCAGTAAAATCACGAGCGTATAATCATCTCGGTATAATTGATATAGTGTAGTTTTTGTGTGCTTTATGTGAGATCAAAAAATTTTGTAAACAATTTCATCATTTTTCTGTGCTGTAAAGAGATCCGAAAGTTGATTCATCTATGTTATCTCAGTCGTTGAATTGATTTTTTAGAGTTGTTGTACGATGATTACTGAAGATCTATTGAAAATCAGCTCTAATCAAGGTATAGTTACTGGTTTTAGCTTGTTTTAGTTCTAATAGTCATGTATTATGTCCTGTTACAGTTAATTTGTTTGTTCAATTAAGTTATTTAATTTGTATTAGATGTTTAATTAAGTTTTTTTTTTATGTTTTTCAACAGTACATGATGCAAGAATTTGTCCAACAAAGAAACAAACTAGGGATGAGGAAGCTGCTGAGTTTGATGAATCTGATGAAGATTAAAAACGATTTTTTTTAGTATTGTTTTGTATGAATATGAATTTTTTAATGATTTGTGTATAAATTTTTAGTGTTTTGTTTATGAATGGTAAACAACATTACCCAAAATCATCGTTCATTTCGATACCCAATCACTATCCCAAAATCATGACCGTGTTTAAAATTGGGTTAGAAGAGATAAAAACATGTATTTAAAAATAAATTTCTCATGGGTCCATCTTTCTCTCTGCAAAACAATTATCATTTTTGGATTCTGAACACCTGATTTCAAACAATACCTTTTCGATTAGCATGATAACGTTGTAAGAGAAACCAAAGTATGGCCGTAGAGCTCATTACCGGATTGTTTTACAGTGGTTAGAAATTTAGGCAATATTTGTAATAAGAGATCTTCTGAAGTTTATATAGAGAAAATCAAGGTTATAAAAATCGATCGTCTCCATATTCAATTTATGTAAACTAGAAATGTATTAAAAAATATATTTTGTGTTTGCTTACTTAAGAAAATTGTAACAGGGAACGTCACTTTTTAAAAAAACTGTTAAAGAACTAAAATTGCCTACTTCTGTGTTGCACCTCAACTGTGTGTGCAACATACATAACTACATAAGTAAATTACACGTTATCAAACTCATAATACACAGAATTATTCAATTACAACTTTAAACTTCATACACGTCAAATCAGATTCCTACATCCCCAAAATTAAACTAAAAACCGAGCAAGATACTTCAACAAAAAACACTGTCTAAAAATCAAAAACCACAATATTCTCCCATAGTTAAAAAATAACAAATAGCATTGCTAACCAACAATTTACCATAAACACCAACTAAAACACAACACACGGTCACAATTAAAGGACATATACACTTGTCCAACACCAACAACTGCTACTAGCATTAGTAGCATTACTGATAACAAATTAAAAAATAGTCAAAACACCATATCAATACCTGAAAATTAGGGATAACAAATACAAAATATACAAAATTAGTCAACATTAAAAAATAGTCAGAACACCAAATCAATGCCTAAAAATTAGTGATAACAAAATAAAACTATACAAAATTAGCACAAAAACACAAAATTAATAAAAAAAAACAGAAAATAACAATAAAATCAGTAAAAAATAGAAAGTGACTATATAAAATTACAATATACTATTGAGATATTTTTCCCTGGTGTGCTACTATCCATTTAAAAAGAGGACAAAGTGATTATGCCCTATATACAAGTAAAAAATACAAAACCAGTAGTTATTGCTTACAATAAGGTGTACCTCTATGTTATACTACTTACACTATTAGAGTTATACTTACAATGTTATTGTAATACTTACAAACTCAGAATTATAATCAGGTGCTTTGAATGATCTCAACTGCTTCGAACTTCCTGTATATGAAACATGATTTTCTGCAAAAACAATGAAAATAGAAGATTATCCTAATGTAGTTACTAAGATTGATGAAATTTCTAGTATTTTGTTGATTTACGACAAAAAAATTGAAGCATATTGAACAATACAATGAAGCGAACTAAATATATGTAATAGATTGATGTATTTTACCACAATATGCAGCGGTGTTTGATTGTATTTTTCAGTGATTTGTAAAGATTGTTTAGAGAGTGATTGTAGAAGGAGAGAGGGAGATAGAGAGTGTGGGAGGTTGAATGGGTTTCGTGGGTAACGGTGAAGCGGGAGTTATTGTGTCAGATTTTTTTTTTAAATGTGTTTTTTAAATTGAAAAATAACATTAGCTTGGACATCGAATAGTCTAATTATTATTGGGCCTAATTTGAGCCCAGTTTTTAGATCATTTTAAGAAGGGTTCTCAATGGAATGAGTGTATATATATATATATATAATTTTATAAGCACATATATAATATAATATAAATTTATGTAATATTATATATATATTATACATTATTTAGTAAAAAATATTTTTTACTTAATTTTCGGGTTTTCGGATTTTCGGGTTTGAATTTTCGGTAAATCCGAATCCCATCCGAAATCCGTCGGATCGGTTTCATATTTTAAATTTCGAATTTTTTCTGGTTTGGGTCGGGTTCAGATAAAATTTTTGAATTTGAATTTGGATTTTGACAAACCCAACCCGATTGTCATCCCTACTTTTTAGAGGCCAGTCATCCCGAAAAATGAGAGTGTATTATATATTTAAGAAAAGTAATCAAACTGAATAACAAATATATAAATGGTTCAATTCATTTTCTCTTCTTTAGTTGTTATCAAATAGTTCCTTAGTCCTCTGTCTATACTTTAATAATTTTTAAGTGATGGTCTTTATTATCCTAATTTAAAATATTACAATTTAAAAAACTGATCATTTTATCATTCGAAAACATGATTTTATTTTGAAGTTTTTAAAAACGTAATTTTATTCCACTTTTTTATAGGCTTTTCATAAAATCAACTTTTTTTAAGAAAAATGGATTTAATTTAATAATGAAAAGTCATACAGTATCTAAAAAATGATCAAGTCGAACAAATATAAAATAGATCAAATCATCAGTTTTCATGCGGAGACAATCAAGCGATATATTGAAGATGATATACTTACATGTACCCGTTTCATCACAACCCATTTGAGCTATCGACCATAAATGCAATCAAATACAAACTTTCATCACTAAATCAGAACTAACACTCACAATAAAGGAGAAAACAAACACCTTCTCATCAAGGAGAGCAAACAAACTGAAATTCCAAATAAAAAACTTAGATCTGAAAAATGAAACCACAATAACAGATAATTGGTCCACTCTCAAATCCTATAAGCTTTGCTTGAATCAAAAACGAAAAAAATCTGAACTCCGATGATAATTTAGATCTAAAAAAACAAATCAAACAAACCAAATGAGTAGAAAACCTAAATCAGTATTTTTTTATTTGTTATCTTTTTTATTTTTTAAAAACACAAAAATTTATTTAAAAAAAAGAGTAAAAATCATGTACAACCAAGAAACACAAGCTAGTAGGGATAGTAAAAAAATCTGATCCGACGGATACCCGATCCGAAACCCAAAATTTTGGATTTATCGAACTCGAATTTTTGGATTTGGATTTGGATTTGAGGTATACCGTTCCGAAATTCGATCCAAATCCGATCCAAACCCGAAACCCGAAAAAAATCCCAAATAATATATAAATATACATTATTTTATAATATATATATATATATAATTTTATAAGTATATATATAATATAATATAAATTTATGTAAAATTATATATATATATATAATACATTATTTAGTAAAAAAGTTTTTTTTACTTAATTTTCGAATTTCAGGTTCGGGTTTTCGGATTTGAATTTCAGGTCTCAGGTAAATCCGAATCCGATCCGAAATTCATCGGATCGAGTTCAGATTTTAAATTTTGGGTTTTTTCGGGTTCGAGTCAGGTTCGAGTTTGAATAAAATTTTCAAATTTTTATTTATATTTTGCCAAACCCGACTCAATCCGACCCGATTGTCATCCCTATAAGTCAGAAAACACAATATGTGCATCCGCCGCACCTTCATAACTCCAAATACCGGATTCGGTGTACCGTCCGCGTTACCTAAAAATGTCTTAGATTTTAGAAATGAAACCCAATAGGCCTGACCGGTTTTAACCCGACAAGAATGTAACTATATTCGGTCACATTTCTCAACAAAAATGACCAATTTAATGGATAGTGTCACAGTGATGTTAGATATTAAATGTTCTCGATCATTTGTCCTGTTTGTTCCTATATATAATACGTTTGCGGCCTTTACGCAATGATTAAGAATTTTCTAACTTCTCTGTAATATTTATTATTAAAGTTATTATTGAAAACTGCAATATAAGTAAAAGACACCTCCTAGTCCACTCACTAGGAGTTGAGCATTTAATTCGGATATCCATATATCAAATGGATAAATTCGAAATAATTTAATTTAAACACCGACCTGATAAAATATGATTCGGTATTTGAAATGCATATTAGATAATTTTGGAATATCGGTTTTTTTCCATATTTTTAGATTATCCAAATTATTCGATAAATCCGAATTAATTTATTTAAATAATATTATATATATGTATATATTATTCTTTTACATATATTTTAATTGTAATTATGATTTATACTCTTATATTTGTCATTATATTTTTATCAAATATATCTTATTTGTATTCATGATTATGTAAAGTCATTATTTATTCAATGGAGTGATTGAATTATTTTTTATTTTATTATAATTTTGATAAATTCATGATTCTTTATTGTATTTCGTCTAATGCCTAATCAAATTTAAGAGACACAATTTTATATTCGGACTTAAAATAATTTTTTAATTTACAAAATCTAACATTTTATTGACACTACTTTATCATGCCACTTTTGTACTTTTATAAATTTTGATTTTTTGGATATTTTGGAATCCGAACCAAATTAAAAATTTCAGTTCGGTTTTTGACTGAAAATAATTCGATTTTTTGTTTAGGCATTAAATTTTATCTATTTGAAAATTTGGATATTCATATTAATTTTGGTTCGGTATTCAAATTCCTGAATACTCACCCCTACCACTCACATAGCACACCTATTATACATATATACTCGTATTATGCATTACAGTAATAATATTTCATATTTTATTCTTTTCTCATTTTCTAAAATAATAATAATTTATATTTTTAAGATACTTTTATCATTTCATTATTTTATTATACTTTACTAATTAAAAAATATAATTTTTATTTACAATTTTTTTCATAAAATTACCTAGATATGTTATTAAATATGAAAACAAATAGTAATTAATTTAATATAATGTATACAGTGATTGCAAAAACAGAATAAAATATACATTATTTGTGTATATTCAAGCTTTTAATTCTAAACTTGCTAAAAAAATATTAATTTTAATACAGTTTTTATATTTAAATACTAACAGTTATAATTTAAATTAGTGTCTAAATGACACATTTAAAAACATAGATGTTTAAATAAATGTTCAATCTAAACATTTAATTAAAAAAAATTATAAAATTAATGTTAAATTAAAGTAAACTTTTTTTAAATATTTATAATCAATAATATGTTATCAAGTAAAATATATTTTACCAATTAAATGTTTTTATAATAAAATTTGAAATACTATAATATCATATGTATAATAAAATATATTTCAATTTTAAATTAACTGATGTTAAAAAACGAATATAAAAAAGAAGATAGAAAGATAATGATATTAGAATATGAGCTTGTAATACATACATTTAACATTTAATGATTGTTTTGAAAACAACACTTTTTATCCTTATCAATAAAAACACATTTAATATTACTTCTTTGTTTTATGCGAATGGTCTATGTTATGGACCAGACCAGAGAGAGTATGTCCTAATAATCTAATATTGTGTATTTATTTTATTGGATCAATATAGTTATTATTTAAAAGAGAAAATCTTCACTTTTTTAAAAAAGAAAAGAAAGACGAGGAAATCTATCCTAAGACCATCTCTGACCCAACTATAAACTTGCATTTTTACACCATTTTAGTGTAAAATTTTTCTTCAACCGAACTCTAAAAGTTAAACCATTTTGGTATAACACCAAAAATTACGTCAAATTTGGTGTAACACCAAAATTTGGTATAACTTTTAGAGTTTTTTAAAATCCCAACATTATTCTTACATTCTTTTAACTAAAACAAATTTCTTTATTTTATATACCAACTTTATTGTTTTTGTACTTTAATTATAAAATAACTTTTATAGTACAACAAATATTTTTTTTGATGTAAGTTTTAGTGTAAATGGGTCGGAGAGAATTTTAAAGATAGTGTAATTTCTACACTATTTTGGTATAAAAATTACGCCAAAATAGTGTAATGGGTTAGAGATAGTCTAGATATGTTTATAGAAACACTCTTCATAGTTCATTCCTTGCTGGCAAAATTAAGGTCTCGAACATTCAAGTCTCTCGTGCACCTGTGTGTTGTTTGATTTATTGTTGGTTTGTCTATTGACGCACTTGGCTAATTGCCTGGTTTACTTCCTGGATTAACAAAGATGAGAATGAATATTTTAGATATTAACTACTCCCGGATTAAGTAGTCCAGGAGTAACCTTAATATAAGTATATAACCCCGTTGTAAATTATAACAAGACAGTCCAGAAGACAAGATTTTTTTTTTTTTGACAGATCCAGAAGACAAGATTATAATCATTTTATCATTGCCAAAGGTCTAACTGAAAATATCATTAAGCTTTATTCAGATCCAACAGTAGTTGCTATCATCTTTCATCTCTCTACAGAATTACAAAAGGAACAGAATATATACAACTACTTGATGCATCCTTCAAGTTGTTGAGATGGACTTCACAAATAATTAGACCTGAACTCCGATCCTTTGAGCAACCTGCATCACGAATTATGGAGTTTCCATTACTTAGTTACTTCTCATCATCAAGTTATAAATGCTTATGCATTGCATATAATCTTCACTTCCGAAAAGCTTATACATTGCAGAAAAAAGCTGAAATGCATATATATATAGTTGCGTATATAGTTGGGTGGGCCAGCGAGCATACTCTGCTGACTTATACTTAAATCTACAAGATAACAAGATGCATAAACATCAGCACAAGCTTTAAGAAACTATAATCTGGAAAGGAAGAATTTATAATTTTAGCTTAATTTAGAGATGTATAATTTTCAATCAGGTTGAGACTGAACACTGTAATATTTAAGTCATATTCAGACTACTAGGGAGATCATGTAAGGGAAACGACTGGTGATGTAATATACATGCTAGATTTACTATACACAAGCTCCTCTGCTGATTAAAATAAATAGCACAGCATACCGTAATCAGACTTGCTATAGTTTTTTTTACTTCATTCGTGATCAGACGACTCAGGGTTTTCTGCATTTTGCTAGTAAATCAGATATATTTAATTCATAGGGCAACTCCCTTGGAAAGGAGTTGCAAGAGAAAGGTGTTTCAAAGTTTCAAATTTATTCCTTGATATTGTGAAGACAGTCGTAACAAAAACGCAGATTCTTACCCTTCACCAGAACTTGGAATCACTTCTACAGATTCCTATTATCACTACTATATATGTATAACAATTTAACAAGAAACACTAAAAACTATGTAACCACCCCCATGCAAATAACATAAGATTGTAATAGTTAATGGAATGTCTGACAGCAGAAAATGTCTGCAGATCATGAGACTGAAACTGAAAAGAACTTTGAATTTACAAAATACCTCCTTAAAGGAATAGACATCGCTTCCCCAAAGCCAAGCATCACAACCTGCATCTCTCGCTCCCCATATATCATTTCTACGATCATCTCCTACATGAACAGCATCCTCTGGTTTCACATCCAACAACTCACAAGCTCTAAGGAAAATTGTGGGGTTTGGCTTCTCCGCTGCAACCTGCAACAGACAATACTATCAACAACTCTGATATCTGAAGAAATTAGCAAAGTAGATCACAAGCAAATTTTCACTTACTTCAGCTGACACTGCCACAGCATCAAACCAGTCATCACAATTCAGAGCCCGCAACAGAGGTCGTAACCTTGTATCAAAGTTTGAGACAACAGCAATTTTCACACCAGCATTTCTCAAGGCCTTAAATACTTTCTCCGCATTTGGATCACAAAGGTGCCATGCCTTTAGACAGGAAAAGATGAAACAACTAAGAATTCTATGTCATTGATATTAAATACTAATACACCAAAGCAAAACAGCATTGAATTGCACCCAAATTTCCTAAATATCTGACTAATTAAGGCTAAAAGTAAACCGACCTTGTCAGTGGTATAGTAGTTATACAGCTCTTCAAAGTACTGAGAATCAGAACAGCCAGTGGATGAACTGACTATATATTGCCAAAATGGTCTCCCGTCGTTAACATATCTGCAAACCATTTTACCAAACTTAGAGAAAGAAAATACATCGAAGACAGGGGGAACTGGAACTTTCTGGGAAAATATATTAGGTAGAAAATTGATGTCCCTTTTTTATTCATTTCACTCCCTTTTTTCACTTTTTGATGAGGCGTCAATTATAGGTATAGAACAAATTATAGCATTGTGCTATTTTAGCACACCGTTGGAGTGGAGATATAGTACACCATTAACTTGCCCTAAGCAGTAAGTGCAAAAATAATCAGACATAAATAACAATAATCCAGTTGTAATTCACACAAGAATCTCAGATAAAAAAACAAATATTTATGCATAATAAATACTCCATCTATGATCTAACTTAAAAATAAATATAGAAATCTATTTTTAATAAAAAATTAAAAAAATGGGTACAAGCTATTTACCTTAAGCGAGATCTACCCCAGGGCTGCTCATAAGCTCTCCTGTATCTATTCAATATCTCATCTTCAGAGTAGTCCACCCCGTACTTTTCACCAATCTGTCTATATATCTAACAACACGTATAAAAAAAATGATTAAAAACTAAAATGGGGGTCTTAAAAATAATCATCGGAATCAAATGTTAAAAAAAAAAAAACCTGGGCCATGGGTTGAGAAGGAATAACAAGAGTACCAACAGCATCAACAAGAAGAGCCTTATGAGTTATATTACCACCATACAGAGCTCTTCTATATTCTTCATAACCTTTCCACCCCACCAGTCTTGATGAATTCAACACCTCAGAGTTATCTAAAGAAGCTGCAGAGGATGAGAATGACCCGGACCCGGAAAACGGGTCGGGTTGATTGTTGAAAGGAATGAGTTTTCCATTAATGGAGGTGGTGGGTTTGTGGGTTATGGAGGAAAGAAGTCTAGCAGTTGTGGTTCTCATTGCCATAGCTCATCACCTTCATTTGCTGGTAATTTGATACACAAGATTATAAGTGTGTGTGTGTGTTTGTTTTTGAGGTGATTGGTTTGTTTGCTACTACTTGTTTTGGTTGTTTGTAGTGAGTTAAAAATGGAAGCGTTTGGAACTAGAGAATTCCAACCAAGAATACGAGAAAGTTATGGGGAAAGCTTTCAAATTTATAATAAAATAATCATAATTTTAATAATAACAACTACTTACTTTATTACAATTTTATCCCTTCTTATGAAAATAGTGAAATATGCAAAACAACCATTGGGGGTAGTATTGGTATTTTAAGATGATAGTATCGTCTAAGTGTAGTCTATATTCGTTTTTCTTTTCTTTTTTTAAAAAAAGAGAGAAAGTCTGCGGTCAGTATCTTTTGGAAAAATAAATAAGCACTTAAAAATAAATTACTAATAATTTAGTACAAAAATAGTGAGGACTGAGGTGGCGGTGTATGAAGGCTGTGGAATCCTCTTCAGCTCCGTCCTATTTGTTGTGTTTTGATTTTTGTCCGTTTTATATTGTTCTGGTTTTTTATGTTGTACATGTTGCCTGTCACTTACTAATTAATTGAAGTTTAATTGCAGAAAATCTTCAACCCTTCCTTGTTTACCATTCATTAATTTGAACGATTTAATACTTACTCACATATAATTAAATGAGTAAATGAAGACCCCACCACGTCCCCCCCCTCCATCTGCTAGGGAGCACAAACTTAACACCCCTAACTAACAAGGTTGGTAGCAGAAATTATAGATTATGGTTTTGTTTCGGATTTTTGTTGAAAACTGTTGTGTTGTGAAAAAAGTGTTCATGAAAAAAATTATGTTAAAAAAATTAGATGATTGTTTGATAAAATTTTTTATTCGTGTATATTTTAAAAATATACTCCCTCCGTCCCGGCCAAATGTTTACATTTGGTCCGGGCACGGAGACCTAGATAGTAGGTGTAATATTGTTAAAATAAATGAAGTAGTGGGTGTAATAGTGATTTTATTGTTAAAATAAATGAAGTAGTGAGTGTAATAGTGTAAAGTGTTGAAAAAGTGGAGTGGAGTAGTAGATGTAATAATGTATTTTATTGTTGAAAGTTACTATTTTTAGTAATGTAGAGAATTGGGTGGGACGTCCCAAAAAGGAAAGTGTAAAGAATTGGTTGGGACGGAGGGAGTAATATATAAAAATAATATTTTTGGAGATATTTAATGATTAAACTTGTAATTATTTCTCGCAAAAACTGGAAAACAGTTTTTTTTTAAAAATATACGGGGATGTTTTCTCTAACAGAGTTTTCAGGCCAAAAATATTTTTCTGAATAGTAATTTTTGAATTTTATCAAATACATGCATTTATGAGGGTTCTTAAAATAGACTACCAAAGGGAGCTAGGATTTGATCAGTGGAGGATTGAAATGGAAGTTTTGTTTTGACGAAGTGGGTAGCTACTTTGGATAATTTGATGAGCAGACGTATCATGCTCGAAATGTTACGAGGTTCACCAATTGATTTGAGGTGGGCCCTTTCTCTACAAGGACTTGGATCAGATTAGATGAGGGTCCACCAACATTATCTTCAATAAAAATCCAACAGACAAAATAGAAGCTAGTAGCCAGGTTTGGGCTGGTTATTCACGTCACTCTCTGTTAACTCTCTGTTAAAAAAAAATTCTTCCAATTTTTTTATGCGTATTCACATTCTATTTTGAACTTTTCTTTATTCATTTCTAGAACGTTGTAGAATTACGGGCCGAGGCGGAACTTAAATTTTATTTGAAATTCTGTGATCAAATAATATATTTGAATAATTGAAAAAAAAGTAATTTGAAATTTAAAATATTCAAATATTAGTATAAATTAAAAATTTTGAAATGACAATTTAAAATTAATCATTTTAAGAATTATATGTTCTTAAACACAATTTAAAAAAATTACAGCTTTTTAATTAAAATCTAATTTATACTTTATTTTTTATTGAGTCGAATATTTAAAAATTATTTAAATGTTTTTATATCTTATAAATGAGTGGTGTCGAACTTTTATCTGAATTCAGATTAAACTAAATTTTATCTGAATCTGATTAATTTTTTTTATAATAATTAATAAATAAACTCCTGAAACCGCTGGAGGCCTTAATTTTCTATCTTGGCTTTTCTAGATTGAATCGAGCCAAATTTTCTAGATTGATTAATTGCAAACACATACCAATCACTCCCTAAATCAGATAAACTGAAAAAGATCTCTTCAACTGATTAACAATTATATTTAATTCATACAATCTTGCTCAAAATGATTCAAAAAATAATATATTTATTGTTTTATAAGCAAAAACTCTAGAAATAGATAAAAAGTATCCTTATTTTTACGTTTTATCTCACAGGCATAAAATAAATGTATCTAGAAGCGGTTTGTTAGTTTTGGACAGGTACTGGAAAAAACAAGTTAGTTTGACGTTTCAAACTTACAGTACATAAGAATTGCCAAAGTCCGAGAATTAAGAATAACAAGACTTGCAGAATTATAATTAATGGAGTACTCACAAAGGAGTTGATTCAGATCGGAGAGAAAAGTTGTGCTATATATTTATTTTTTTCAGCTAAGCGTTGTGCTATATGTTAGATATACTGTACTATACGAAACATTTTTATCTTATTCTGCCAGAATTATGAAATAATTTGAATTCCTCTTTTTATCAACAAATTTTACTCTACATTAACAAGAAATATAGAACGATATGAGTGTCTGAATCTTTGTGATTATATAATTTTCTCATAATACATCGACAAGACTCCGAAATATTGTTTGAATAAGATTTTTCTTGATGAATTAGTTTCAGTTGTATCTATTTTGGTCCTTTTTGGACAAGGACTTGTCAAAATTATCTGAATAGATTGCAACCACAAGATTAAAAGATGGTAGATATGGTTCACAAATTTAAGGGAAGTATGGACCCTATGATGGTAGTAAAGATCAGGTATGGGCTTGGATGAGATTGGAATAGGGTCCATTTTTATTGATTTTGATGCTTTGAAAATTTTATACATACATGGTTCAGTAACACAGAGGGCCATCGCCAGCCAGACGTTTACTTTTTTGATTTTCTCTTGGCTCACTCAATTCTCCATATCTAAACCACTCGTTTAGCTCCTCTATTGTGTGAGCAGCTCCGATAGATTACCTATTTGACATTTGAGACTCTAAATCAAAATTTAAGAAATTACAGCAAAAAATGTACCAGTAATGCTAGGAAATTAAATAAAAATTTTAAAATATTTTTTTAAAATGTCGTGACAATAGTGACGTGTCAGAATATAAAATTTTAATTTGTGTATTAATTTGAATGTACAAGTGGTCCATCTCATTTATTTTTTGATAACCAATTAAAATTATACAAGTGATTTTTGAGAAATAATTTTGGGACTCCAACATTTTTCAAAATGTATTCCGATAAGAGCTATTACAACAACATGCTAATGAGTTTCCTAAAAATAATATTACTCTCCCCGTACCATAAATTTTGTCTCAATTTGATTTTTCAAAATCAAATTAATCAAAATTTGACTAATAATTAAAAAATAATAATTTATTATTTTTTAAATATGCAAATTGATTCAAAAAATAGGCTAAACAAAGTTTGTTATGATATTTTTAATATATATATATATATATATATATATATTATTTAATATATTTTATTTATTAATCAAAATTGATTAATTTGACTTTGAAAAGTCAAACTGAGACAAAATTTATGGGATGAATGGAATATTAAATAGAATCCGTAGTGATTTAAGACATTATATTGTAGGATAACTCCAACAACCATCCTTATCCATATTCCCTATTATAATAAATGAGGGAAAAGAATGGGCAAAAAAGAGAGAAAAAAAAGAGAGAGGGAAGTGAATATTCAATTAATAAAAATAAGATTACGAATGGTTGTACCGTTCTTAAAAATAAGGAATGAAAAGTGATTTCTAACTTTTTAGGGGAATACTAGCACACTGTTGGAACACTATTTTTCTTAAATTTTCTTAAATTGTAGCTATGAAGCCTATTTAAACAAGCTGTTGTAGTTGCTTTGATGTACTACTGATTCCTTATATCATTAGGATCCACTGGGATCCGCCCTAAATAAGTGAGCTCATCTAAGCATGTTTTAATTTATATTTTATAATAAAATACTATAAATATTATCTTTCTCTCACTATTAAATAGTGTATCTTTAATGATGAAAAATATTTTTAATAATAAAATACTCCCTCCATCCCATAATTCTTGTCTCATTCTGACTTTTCAAAGTCAATTTTTTTTTAACTTTGACTAACAATTTAAAAATATTTATTTATAATTTTACAACTTTATAAATTGATTCATAAAATATAATAGTTAAATTTTATTATAATATTTTTCTAAAAAATATATATTATTATATAACATGTTTAATTTGTTGGTCAAAATTAATTAATTTAACTTTGAAAAATCAAAATGAAACAAGAAATATGGGACAGAGGGAGTATAAGATAAGGAAGGGATACAAGTAACATTGTTTTAGTTCAAAATACCTATCTATATCCTAAATTATTAAGATCCATTATTTATATTAAATTTAAGTAAGGGACTAAGACTCTATTGGAGTTGTTTTAACCCGCATATATCAATTTTTGTACAAATAATTATCGTATTATTCATATCATTATATTAAATGTGGTCATTTACGATGAAATTTTTTATTCTAATCATCATAATAATCCATTTATGACGTAATATTTTTATTGTAAATGTTCGAACAACAAATTTGATTTTGATCAAAAAAATTAAATTGATCACAAATTTAATATTAATCATAAGTTTAAATTAATCGTAAATTAAATATTGATCATAAATTCAAGGTTAATTGTAAATTTAAATTTCTTTCATAAATTTATATGTAAAACCCACAATTGTGGAAACATAAAATCAAAAAAATCATATACAGTACTTAGTAATCCTTACCAACGAGCCTAATATAATTATTATAATTTAATCAGGAAAGTTTTAATTATTAATAAAGGGTATAGACATATATAAATAAAGTTTAATTTGTATTGGTCCTAAATACTTTATTTTTAAACAATGATTAAAAATAATTATTTTCAAAATTTTGATTTATTTATTGACGCTTATTTGTTAATTACTTTACAGATATCTTTATTTGTTTATAACGAGCTATATTGGATTTATTTTGTTTCTTATAGAAGGACATGTTATTTAAAAGTAATTATTAAAAGTGTTCAAAAATCTTTAATGAAATAAGTTCATGCATTGTCTTGGCATTTTAGATACATAAATAAATTGGGTTAAATCTCAAAGTGCTCACTGAAATGAGAGCCTGGTATCAGATTAGTCACTCTAGTTATTGGCATCTCATTTGCACCACTCTAGTTGACAGTGATGACATAGCCGTTAGTTTGACTTGTTGACTAACGGAAAGTGATGTGGAGGTGACGTAGCAAATCTTAATCTGATTTTAAAATTTAAAAAAAAAATTAAATTTTTTAAAAATTCTTATTCTGATTTTAAAAAATTAAAAAAAAATTATTTTCAAATCTTAATCTAATTTTATTTTTTTTTTAAAAAAAATTCCGATTTAAATTTTTTAAATTTTAAAAAATTCTTATTCTGATTTTAAAAATTAAAAAAAAATTATTTTCAAATCTTAATCTGATTTTAATTTTTTTTAAAAAAAATTCCGATTTTAAAATTTTAAAATATTATTATTCTGATTTTAAAATTTTTTTAAAAAAATTATTTTCAAATCTTAATCTGATTTTAAAATTTTGGAAAAAAAATTCTGATTTTAAAATTTTGAAAAAATTCATATTCTGATTTTAAAATTTTTAAAAAAAAATTATTTTCAACTCTTAATCTGATTTAATTTTTTTTTAAAAAAATTCCCATTTTAAATTTTTTTTTAAAAAAATTCCGATTTAAAATTTTAAAATTCTGACTTTAAAATTTTAAAAAAATTCCGATTTAAAATTTAAAATTCCGATTTAAAAATATTCTTATCAGACTAAGAATTTTTTTAAATTTTAAAATCAGATTTTTTTTTAAATTTTAAAATCAGATTAATACTTGAAATAATTTTAGTTTAAAATTTTTAAAATCAGACTAAGATTTTTTAAAAATTTTTAAAATTTTAGTTAAATTTTTATTTTTTAGAAATATAATATTTATTTATAATTTAGAAAAAAATTGAGATTTTAAAATTAAAAATTTACTTTTATTAAAAAAATTTAATTTTTGTATAAATAAAGAAAAAAGATTAAAATTTTAAAAGAAAAATATATATTTTATTTTAAAAAATACACATATGGATATAGCTGTTGTTCATGCGCGAGTTGATGGTCTTGTCTGACGTTTCCGTTTAATTTTCTGTTAAGTCAATTTGTTGACTAACGGTTTTGTCATCACTCTCGACTATAGTGATACAAATGAGACCCCGATAACTAGAGTCACTTATTTGATACATGCCCTTCACTTCAGTGATCACTTTGAGATTTAACCCTAAATAAATTTGCTTGTAACCATTTATAAAGTGACAGGTGCACTGAAAGCAGTCTTGAGGAGACAAAATCACGGGTCTATCTATTTTGTATCATATCCAATTACTCATATTATTTGGTTGAAAAGAAATGATAGCTATTCATTTCACTTCGTTATGTGGATGTTTGATTTACAGCATCCAAACACTCGCATATGTATTTGATTAGAGTTTTATTTTCGTAATACTTGCGTAAGGGAATATTGCAATCATGCTATATATGAACACTATTATTATATCTGAGAAATCAGTTAGGCAGCATCTGAATATGTTATATGCATGTACATTTATATTAATGAAAATTGTCTCCTTCGAATTATTATATTAAGTCGAAAGTTGATAGTTTACTCGTACATAACACAATTAGAGGGGGTTAAATCTCAAAGTGATCACTGAAGTGAAGGGCATGTATCAAATAAGTGACTCTAGTTATCGGGGTCTCATTTGTATCACTATAGTCGAGAGTGATGACAAAACCGTTAGTCAACAAATTGACTTAACAGAAAATTAAACGGAAACGTCAGACAAGACCATCAACTCGCGCGTGAACAACAGCTATATCCATATGTGTATTTTTTAAAATAAAATATATATTTTTCTTTTAAAATTTTAATCTTTTTTCTTTATTTATACAAAAATTAAATTTTTTTAATAAAAGTAAATTTTTAATTTTAAAATCTCAATTTTTTTCTAAATTATAAATAAATATTATATTTCTAAAAAATAAAAATTTAACTAAAATTTTAAAATTTTAAAATTTTTTAAAAAATCTTAGTCTGATTTTAAAAATTTTAAACTAAAATTATTTCAAGTATTAATCTGATTTTAAAATTTAAAAAAAAAATCTGATTTTAAAATTTAAAAAAATTCTTAGTCTGATAAGAATATTTTTAAATCGGTATTTTAAATTTTAAATCAGAATTTTTTTAAAATTTTAAAATCAGAATTTTAAAATTTTAAATCAGAATTTTTTTAAAAAAAATTTTAAAATGGGACTTTTTTTTTAAAAAAATTTAAATCAGATTAAGATTTGAAAATAATTTTTTTAAAAAAATTTTAAAATCAGAATATGAATTTTTTCAAAATTTTAAAATCAGAATTTTTTTTCCAAAATTTTAAAATCAGATTAAGATTTGAAAATAATTTTTTAAAAAAAATTTTAAAATCAGAATAAGAATATTTTAAAATTTTAAAATCGGAATTTTTTTTAAAAAAAATTAAAATCAGATTAAGATTTGAAAATAATTTTTTTTTTAATTTTTAAAATCAGAATAAGAATTTTTTAAAATTTAAAAAATTTAAATCGGATTTTTTTTAAAAAAAAATTAAAATTAGATTAAGATTTGAAAATGATTTTTTTTAATTTTTTAAAATTAGAATAAGAATTTTTAAAAAATTAAATTTTTTTTTTTAAATTTTAAAATCAGATTAAGATTTGCTACGTCACCTCCACATCACTTTCCGTTAGTCAACAAGTCAAACTAACGGCTATGTCAGCACTGTCAACTAGAGTGGTGCAAATGAGATGCCAATAACTAGAGTGACTAATCTGATACCAGGCTCTCATTTCAGTGAGCACTTTGAGATTTAACCCCAATTAGAGGTTTATCCTCTGTCTCCTGCTGACTCATCCGGGAATTTCTTAAACTCTGCATCATCCCGAAATTCTTTTACAACATATACTTAATAAGACTAGAAACCAAATTAATCAAAAAAACACAATTTAAGAAAATATATATCAACATATACTCAGGGCAGTCTATATAACCTAGCTAGTGCGAATCAAGACTAAACATATAATTTTAAAATAAAAGAGAAATATCCATCATAACTAATTTTATTTATTAGAATTTGATATTTAAGTCCTTTGTAGGCTAAATATATATAAACTAAAGATTTAACATGGTGCACATGCTAGTCGATCATAATACTAATCATAGCTTGCGATTATTTTTTATTTTTTATTTCGACTGCATAAGGCATGATTACAGATCCAATCCACATATATCCATCTCTTTCCTGTACCTCACTTGCGTATTTCCACAACTTACCAAGTTTGTCCTCAAATATTTGTATTATTTCACCATTCTCGCTTAACTTAACTGCCACACCAGACCCGTTGTACCTTAAAACAAATAATAACAACTTTGTTACTTTAGAAGTAACCATTCCTACAGCATTTTCGATCCAAGAATTCGAGTGAAACCATGGCAAAGGAGCCGGTATTTTTCGAGACCAAAGTGCCACCCAAAACTCTCCTTTATCGTTCATTTTAATGTTGTCTGGATATCCTGGAAGTTCCGTAAATACTTCAAGTTTTCCAGCCTTTTCTGATGGTTGAAGCCACATTCTGAGAACTCTGCAAGCACTAGTCTCAGCAAAAATGAGGAAATCTTTGTTTTTGGACAAAGCAACTCCATTTGGAAAATAAAGATTCTTTAGAATGACTGTTGTCTCCTTGGTGTGAATGTTGTATTTCAGTAATCTGCCTGTTTTATCTCCGGTAAGTACCACTGTGGTGTGATTCCTGAAGATAAATTGAGAGAATGACATATTAAATCTCTTTCTTATAAATAATAAAGCAATGGCGGAACTAGCTAGGGGCACTTGGGTAGGTTTCAGCCTCGACTAATCTTCGAAAATCAATAAATTTTCTTTCTAGTTCAGCCTTAATTTTTTAAAATTATTGAATTTTTTCCTGAACCCGTACGTGTCTTCAAAGTTCTGTTACAGTAATCATGACAAGAAATTGAGAGAGATAAATAACAATGCTTTATGCTTTGCCTATTTACTCTAACTTGTACATCCATGAATCTGCAATATTTGTTGACGTAATGGAATTCAGGTAACATGGAGTGAAAAGTAGACGCTGATGCATACCTGCGTGGGTAGACTGAACTACTATCTGTAAAATATACATCTCCAGTTGTCTCATCAATATCCACACCATTGGTGAATTTAAACGGAACACCCTCGACTTCTGATGTGAGCTTGGTGGCTAGGCCACCATTGGGGCCGACCACATGGAGCCCCATATAAGCATCTGCAATGTAAAGATCTCCAGTCTTCTTATTACAACATAAACCCAATGAACGTCCACATACGTCTTCTGTTGCTGTATGATCATGTGGGCCCTCACAACCATTTCTGTTGCAAGTACGTTACAATTTACGTTACTATAGCAGTTTGCATTAATGTATCAGGGACTGAAGCCAGCAAACACCCCCCAATTATTTGCATAATAATGTATTTAATAGATTGAAACTTAAAATAGAGACCTACCATGCTCAAATAAAAAATGTTAATTTAATCAAAAGTGTCACATATAATTTTACGATATTTATTGTGATGTTTTCTTTTATTTGTTTTCTCATATGGTTTTCACGTACACTAAAAAAAAATGATTAAACTGCATTGAAGTGAGAGACACATTTACACATATCAAGGAAGCTGCACAAATTTCAACTACTTTATATGTAATTATATATGTTCATATTTATGTGAGTTTTCTCTTCAGACTTTAAGGTTTTATTATTTCAACTTACGGAAACATCTTATATTTTTCGGTTAAATGATAAACTTTATTGAATGAAAGAAACCATTCCAATCATTCAAAATTGTATTTTGATACATTTTATTTTTGAAATTATTTACTCCTGACAAAAAAAAAGTATCACATATAATAATTTTAAAAAGATTTTTAGGACACAAAAACACTAAGTAAAAACATATACTAACTGAAAAATAAGTGTTATACTCCTAAATAAGAAAATTAAATTAGAATAATGTGTATGAACATAATAAAAAGTTAAAAAAAATACTAATTCTTTAATGATACGTGAATTAAAGATTTCAGTGTGTATTATTGTGTTTAATCCAAGAGTGAGATTACGATAATATTAATTTTTTTTATTGAAATGTGTATTGTATATATTAATATATTTATTCTAATTTTGGGCTTAATCTAATATTTATAGTAGATTTTGGGTTTAATTTAAAAATTATATTAGAAGTCTAATAGTTAAAATTTTTAATTAGAAGTTTAATCGTAATACAAGAATGGCTGAATGGTCTATTTTTTTAAATTTAAGTAAGTAATAACCGAGAAAAAAATTGACCCCACCAGATCATTGGACTGCCTTTACCACTGTTACGAGTATTTATAATTGGGCCCTAATGCACGGAGAAATCGTTGCAAGTATATGTCAAGTATTTTGATCAAGGGGTATATGTCTGAATTAGATAGAATTCTGCACATGAATAGCTTGCCAATCCGAGTAAAACTTTTAACTTCTTCACATGCGCATGCACATATTTTTCTCTTATATTAAAAAATTTGTAGTTATCTACCGTCTACAGACTACAGGTATCTAAATTAGTTTGAATTTTAACCTACAAAATAATTACCTATACATTTTACTATCTGACTATGAGACTTTAAGTTGGCTACTTGTTCCGTGAATTTATATATAATTTTTTTTTCTTTCAGTGCTACTGAGAAATCTGGGAGTGTCTTATCTCTGGCAGTTGAAGCTCTAAGTCTTAAACAGGCTCTTATATGATTGAAAAATAAGATTGCAAATATTGGTGGGGATATATTGTTCATGAGTGTACGTAACGGTTTGATGTTACATATATTAATAGTATTTATAATTTTATTTGTTAAACGATCTTATATATCTACTAAATTATTCCCATATATGTTTCTTTGATTTGAAAGTAATTTTTGTAAGGATATTTCTTAATTAAAAGTGATCGGTTTTCATTTTTTTTGAAAGCTTTTTGCAAGTACTTTTGTGCCTAAAATATTTTTTTGTCTATTATTAACTAATTTGTTTTTTTTAAGCAAAAAATTAATAAGGAATGTGTTCATGTGGACCAATCAGCAGTAAGGTGCCCAAAAATATTTTTAAATTTTTTGATGTGATATGATATATGATACGTTTTGATTCGTAAGTGCATATATATATATATGCATATATGGATAGTCTCGCATTATTATTAAAAAATTACTAATTATACACATATTTAAATAAAAATTGGTAAATTTTTTGAGATTTCTAGCGATTTTCAAAAAATATTTTATTCTGATTCTCCTAAAAAAATACTATTATATTTTAACTAATTAGTAATAAAAAATATTTTATTCTGATTCTGCGATAAACGCAAGATTTTTTTTAAAAAATACTACGTAATACATTTTGACTAATTAGTACTGTAATTAGACTCAACAGTGAACACCATAAGTTAGGGCAATTAAAAATTAAGCTGTAAAGAAAAGTTTGTGCACGTACCTCTCGCGAGTAGTAACGGAAAAGTTGGTCCACCGGCGTTGACTTCGATTCCATTTAATGATCCGGCCGTCAGAGACACCGGTGTAAGGACCTTCACCGGTGATGGGATCAAATGCAAAGCTCTCAGGGCCCGCTGCGTTAATGATTGGCATCACTTCAAACTGATGATCAGAAAGAAAGGAACTTCTAAAAACAACACTACATATTATTATTACAGTTGATACGACAAAAACGGAGAGTGCTGATGATAAATTTTCAGACTTCATGACTGATGGATAAAGATACAATGTGGAGAAGAAGATAAATATGCTAGTAACTTGGGGAGGGGGAATGAAAAATATCTTTATTCTTATACGAAAACTTTCCTCCTCCCACCCAATTTCAATATTTTGTGTCGACTAGCTATAATTATGATTATTATATGAGTTTCGGGTCCTGTATTTTATACATATATAACTAATTTAAATATTTGTTAGTCATAAAATTATTTTAAATTTGTGACATCTGTGTTTAGAACTTTCTAGCATCATTTTTATATTGATACATTTTTTATATTATTAAACATAGGCTACGATTTGTTTGTTTTACCTTGTTTTCGTCCTGCATGAGAAAAACTGTAACTATATAGAGAGGTATATAATTAGTAATATATAGATTAGTAAAACCTAAAACAAACATCCATAGATTAGTAATATATGAAATTTTAAATTATATTTGACAAAGATATATGACAAAAGATTTACATAGAATATATTAAAATATAAGATATAGATGAAATATTATATAGATATATTAGTTTCATTTATATTTTACATTTTTATATATTTAATTTAATAAAATATATAAATGAAATAATATACAAAAAATATTTTTTTAAAAAAATTATATCCCTTCATCCTGTAAATATTGATTTGACTTTTAAAAGTCAAGTTGACTATTAAAAGACAAATTGACTAAAAGTTGATCATGAATTAATAATTAATCATTAAAGATAAATTTTATAAAATTATTTTATTAGAAAATATATTTGATTCACTAGTACTAGATAAGTTAAAAAATATTAAATAACAATATTTATTTTGCATTTTTAAATTCTGATTTTAAAAAGTCAAAACATGCCAATATTTACGGAATAAAAAATATAATATTATATATTTAAAATTTAAAATTTAAAGAGAATAAGAAATATGAGACACATCTCACATAATTTAAGTAACTTTTCTAATAAAATGACATCATATTATAAAAGATTGTACATATAAAAAATATTGTATATATTAAAATACCGTCAATCAAAACACAATAATTATATTCAATACCTCAAAAAAATTACTGAAATATGTCCAAGGATCCTTATTCTCAATTTTAAATAATATCATATAATAGATTTTTATATAAAGTAATTAAAAAGACGGGAACAAATGATTCTTAGCGGCATCACACATGGAATCTAATTACAATACAGGAAACAAAATAAGTTGACTCAGGAGGTGTTTGACTTAGTTTATAAGTAATAAGTTACTTTTTTTAAAAAAGTATTTTCATATTTTTTTTAAAAAATTAATATTTATTTTAAAAATTTAAGACCAAATCTTATTTTCAAATTTGAAAATAAGTTACTTATTTTCAGAAAAAATACATATATACTAACTTTTTCAGCTTATAAGTCTAGACAAACGGGGCATCAATACAATCAATTAATATAGATAAAAGTAATAGGTACACGTTGAATGTACTAAGTTGTGTCGAGTACTGCTGCGAAAGGCATGACTACAGAACCAATCCATAAGGATCCATTTCTTTCCTCAACTTCACTTGCCAATTTCCATATCTTTCCATCTTTGTCCTCTAACACTTGCATTATCTCCCCTTTATTACTCAACTTAACTGCCATACCGGATCCATTCTCTGACTCCACTTTCTTTGTGTTAAAATTCATCCATGCTTTAGAATTTGTTATCAGAGATTTTGTTGCAGTAGAATATAATGCCACCCAAAGTTGTCCGTTATCGTTCATTTTGATGTTATCTGGATAGCTTGGCAGTTTAGCAAACAATTCAACTTCCCCTGCTTTGGGTGATGGTTGAAGCCACAACTTGAGGATTCTACTTTTAGTAGTCTCGGCAAAAAGAAGGAAATCTCTGTTTTTGCTCAGTGCTACTCCATTTGGAAATGTAAGGTTCCTAAGAATCACGGTTGTTTTCTTCGTTTTGGGACTATATTTCAGTAATCTCCCTGTGCTATCTTCCGTAATTACCAATAAAGCGTAATCTCTGAGAAGAAGAATGAGATTTTAGTTATTATCATTACTGTTACATATGGTCCCTAAGTTGAGTTTTGCTGACTCTTTAGATAAAATTTGTGACTAATGAATAATCAACAGAATATTGTTGATGGTTCGAGGGTTCATAACAATATGTTGAGAGTTTGAGGTTAATTTATTGGATGCATGTTTGAACCCTCCTAAATAATTTAACTTAATTTAAAGAAAGTATAAAATATACCTGCGTTGATAAACGGAGCTGCTATCTGTGAAGTATACATCGCCTGTCCTCTCATCCACATCCAACCCATTGACAAATGTAAACGGAACCCCTTGAGCTTGTGCTGTGAGCTTAGTAGCTAATCCACCGGCTGGGCCAACAACATGGAGGCCCAAATATGCATCAGCAATGTAAAGATCTCCCGTTCTTTTATTGAAACTCAGGCCCAATATGCGTCCACATACGTCTTCTGTAGTTTCATCATCTTGTAGTCCTCCACAACCCTCTCTGTCACAGAATCCGCATGTTATATTTAAACTCCCGACGACGAAGATTCAAAATAAGTTGAAGTGCTTGTTCGGTTAACATTAAAATACTTGGGAAGTTCTAATATTCAGGAAGTGTCATTTTATAAACTTGTTTGGTTAGCCGTTAGCACTAATTAGGGAAGTTTATAAAGTGTTATCTTTGTCTGGTTAGTTTTTCGAACAATCAGAATGATGATAATATCAAACTTTACTCCAAGCAGTTGACAGAGATCGAATGAGAATATCTTAAGTTTTATGATTCAATGATCAAGTAGAATAAGACAAGACATGATCCAACTAAACGCTCTATATATAATGGTTAACAAGATGAGATGGAATTTAAATAAATTAAACAACTAAAAAATAAAATTGTTCAAAAACTTTGAAAACATGTTTTTAATGGAATAACTATCTGTATATGATACGAGCAAAAGCTAAAAATAACACTAAATTAGTTAGATAAGTTAACCAGACCAATATATTTAGTACCAAATTAACTACCAATTCATACGTTAAGCAGCGACAAAGAAAAAAAACTTGTACATGTATTTTCCTTGTTGCATGTCATTTATGGTGCGAGTACGTTCCTAGAGAGTAGAGTACGTCAAAGATCAGATTATTAAATATTTTATCCTAAGAAGTAAGAAATGAAGTACGGTGATTAAAACTAGACGTAAATGACTTAAACGTATGTTTTGCATGTAGTTTACGTTAATATCTATATAACATGAAACACAATGAACAAAACGATCAAATGGTCAGACTATAAGGGTGGTTAGTACTGAAAAAACATGCACCTTCTTGGAGACGTGACGGCGAAGTTGGTCCACCGGCGTAGGTGTTGATTCCACTTAATAATCCGGCCATCGGAAACACCGGTATACGGACCTTCACCGGTGATGGGATGAAACGCAAAGCTCTCTGGACCAACTGCATTAACGATTGGGAACACTTGAAACTTTTGTGACAATTTTATGTACTACGGTCACTACGTTCACCTTCGAACTCCCATGTTCAGCAGGCATCACATTTCTCTGTTTGGACTTGTGTTGTTCCTGCACAGAGATGTCCAACATCAAGTTAGTCTATGTGATCTCTCCTTTCTGTCTTTTCAGGGAGAAAATAAACTCTTCCCAAGACTTTGAGAGTTTTTCAATCACCGACATAACCTGAAACTTCTCAGGAAGGTCCATTCCAGACTCCTTCAAAGCATGTACCAACATCTCAAACTCATGCACTTGCTCCGTCATGGATTTAGTATCCACCAGTTTGAAACTCCTGGGGTTATTGCATTCACCATTGATTGGACCACGTACCGTTTCCCACAGCCCATTGATTTATCGGGCATGCCTGATAAATTTGGTGGGGGTGTTGGTTTTTCTCGTTAGCAGAAAAAAATGAAACTGTGGCTAACGGTAAAGGGTCTATGGCCCGTGGTGCAGTATGCTTCACCAGTTAAATCCTCCGACTTAACTTAACTACCATACCGGATCCATCCTCTGACTCCACTTTCTTTGTGTTAAAATTCATCGATGCTTTGTAATTTGTTATCAGAGAATTTGGTGAAGCAGAATACAATGCCACCCAAAGTTCTCAGTTACCGTTCATTTTGATGTTATCTGGATAGCTTGGCAGTTTAGCAAACACTTATACATTTCCTGCTTTGGGTGAAGGTTGAAGCCATAACTTGAGGATTCTACTTCTAGTAGTCTCGGCAAAAAGAAGGAAATCTCTGTTTTTTCTCAGTGCTACTCCATTCGGATAAGTAAGATTCTTAAGAATCACAGTTGTTTGCTTGGTTCTAGGACTGTATTTCAGTAATCTCCCTGAGCTATCTTCCGTAATTATCAATAAAGTGTAATCTCTGAGAAGAAGAAGGAGATTCTAATTATTACTCGTATCATTATTCTTACATAAGGTTATTCCACAAGTTAAAGTCTCGCAGATTTAGTTTTAGCCGATGAACTGCAGATAAAATTTGTAACTAATGAAAAGCCTTAACCTAATATATACTTGGCATTTGTGATTTGAGGGTTCATAATAACATGTTGAGGGTTGGAGGCTAATTAATTGGATGCATGGGATAGGTGACATTCCAAAACGAACCCTCTTATTAATTGACTTACACTGCGGCTGTGTGCATGTATAAGTTATAAAAAATACCCGCGTTGATAGACTGAGCTGCTGTCTGTGAAGTATACATCTCCTGTCCTCTCATCTACGACCAACCCATTGAGGAATGTAAACGGAACCCCTTGAGCTTGTGATGTGAGCTTAGTAGCTAAACCACCGTTTGGGCCAACTACATGGAGGCCCAGATATGCATCAGCAATGTAAAGATCTCCAGTCCTCTTGTTGAAACCCAGGCCCAATGGACGTCCACATACGTCCTCCGTAGTTTCATGATCTTGTGTTCCTCCACAACCCTCTCTATCACAGAATCCACATTTATTTTTATTTTTATTTAATTATCAATATAAATATTTTTTCCAATCTCTTATTAAAAAATATAGATCAGAGACTAATATTTTAATTTTAGTAACTGTTTGAAATTTAGCTAGCTAATCAATTAAGATTTTCAATAATTGAGAATTGGTTGTATCTAAAAGGATGAATCCATACAATGGTTTGAATTTAATGAAATACTCTATTTAAGTACAAATTGAAAACATATATATCCTGTAATTAAATTTTGTAATATACAATAAACAGAATATGAATACTCCAAATAAGTTTTTCATAGAATTTTGCCTCCGTACCCCTACAATAACTAATCACAGGACCTATGTTAATTAATTGTACGTACAATAATAAAATGTTTCCAGTATATAATTAAAATAAATATTAGATCCCCACATGCACATGCAACCCTAGCTTTTTTGCGGGAACTTAGATTCTTGCAAGTTGCAACGCGAATCTGGTTTGTGGGGTCTGCTTCGTTTATTAACCCCTACCTAATTTCTAATAATTAGTTAAAAAAATGTTCCCTAAAAAATTATTTCAAATGCTGAATTGTTATAGGTGTAATTTTAATTTTTTTAATAATAATATGAGACATGATATATATATGTGCACACTAATTAAAATAAGTCATATATCAAACCAGCATGTTATTTGAAAAAAATTTGAGATTAATTTTGGGTATATAACATTACTCAATTAGTTATGATAACATTGAAAAATTGTGAAAATTTTGTATACCTTTTTTTTTTAATTTTGGAATGAATATTTGTATTAATTTATGTGAGAGAACTATATAAATACAAAATATTGGTATATTTATTTGTATTAATTTTAATTGTAGAAATTGTAGGTAAAATCTATCAGAGAACTAATAAATGAAAAGATTAAATTATTAATTGTAAAATAAATGTATGTGCGAAAAATTGAATCCAAGAGTTTTTGCTTTAAAGAGAATCTTAAAAAGGCCAGGCCTCTGACAACCAAGAATTACAGTTACCCTCCTTTTTAATCTGATGTGTTTTGATGATATATAACAGTGTATTGATTTGTTAGTTGTTACTATAACAACTAGTTATGTTATCAGTTTTACTGTATAAAGCTTACTATTATATGATTAACTCACTTGATATATCAAATATATTCTCAGGTAACTTGGTTGAGTATGTGTAAAGACAAAATTTCATGAAAGTGTTCGTAACAGCCTGCTAAGATCAGTCGCAGAACCGTAACAGTAAGATGACATTGTTCCGCCCAGAAGCTATTCAAAATCAATTTCGATAATGGATATTCTTTGAAGATACTTGGAGATATCAGAGATTGGTTAGGATTTAAATATGTAAGGGCTCTATTATATAATATATAGTTTATATAATTAATACAGCTTAAAAAGGGTTTTCAAATATCTTCCTTATTTACTCAGATTTGATTCTCCTTACTATATCTTTCCAAAACAGATTTCTATCAATCATTTCCATATCAAAATCTTTCCATTACAGCTCAAATTCATTTTGATCTTTTTTTAGTTGTTCGGAAATTGATATTACCTTTCAAAATTGTTTTGTCAGAAGATTTAAACTATTTCGAATTTCAAAATTCAAATCTTCTAATTACCTAGTTGTTGAAGAATATTTTGATGCAAATCAAATCTCTTATTGTTGCATAATATCTTCACAGCCGTTGTATACTTCTTATATATATTCACTTGCAATCTTTATTGTAAGTAACCAATCGATATATAACGTACAAAGTTTTGAGATCTGAATATACACGTTTCCTCTCTTCTCTCTCAAAACACTTTTGATTTTATAAACTCTGAGCTCTATAGTTATATATACGTATATTATATACAAGAGTTTATAGTTTTGGTTGTAACGCTTTTATTTTTTATAAACAAAGTTGTATTGATTAGTTACTGAAATAGTGGCAAGAGATCTAGGTGATCAGGAATATATTGCTCTATGGAACTCTTTGTATTAGAGAACATGTTGTTCAGGAACTAAGGAATTCAATGGAGTGGTTTGCTCAAGGAATTCAGGGTTCAAGAGGAACAATTTTGTTAGAGGATCTTAGAGTTCAAGAGGGTTGATTATGTTAGTATTAGTGTCCTATAGACACCACTTTTATATTTTATTGAAAACAATTAAGGATTATGTTTTATGTGATTTATTTAATTAATATTTATTATGTTTTTATTTACTGCGTTATAAATTGAAAGAATAATAAATGTCCTTGGAATATTAATACGTAATATATATCTTTAAGTATGTGACTTAAAAATGAGATTATATGAATAGTATTTTATTCCTAAAATTCCATAGTCAAGTATTATTATTATTTAAGGACAATAATGATACAATAAGACTAGTATGTTTATTGACAGATGACCACATCTCATTGGTCATTGGTATGGTGATACTAAAGTCAAGAACATAAGTGCATGTCTCAATATATGACACTGGAAAGACCCGTAATAAGATTATATATGTTAATAAGTGTCATAAGAAATCTCACTGTGATAATGATGTAATGATCCTCTGACTTGAAATCATTATATTTCTATACGAGAATTAATATACTTTGATTACACTCAAAGTTACATTTAACCGGGTAATGATAAATGTGGACATTGGGTATACTATGAATCGTATGAAAAATATGAATGATAGATATAGGATTTAACCCTCCGATTTTAGGAGTGATATTATTGGTCTTTTGATTGAGTGAGACTATGAAATGCATGGTCGTGCTCAAATATTGATTTGTTTATATAGTCTATTCATTGATCAAGAAAACCAAGATTAAACGTTGAAGAGGATGACACTATACATGCCTCGAATTTGATCTATAATATAAGGTTAAAGGGATTATATTACATTACACATTATTCATGAAAGGTTTAATTGAATCACCAATTATTATTGTTACTTGAGTAACAATGATGTATTACTAGATGCCGCTCATTGTTTATAATTTTATTATTAGATAATAAAATTATTACCAACGTAATAATAACCTAAAGGGTCATACACAAAGAACGTCTAAACGGAACTTTGTTTAAATTACGAATTTAGATATTTTATTATTATTTTCAATTTAATTATTGAATTAATTAAGTGAGACTTGATTAATTATATTAGAATTCAGATTTAATAATAATAATAACCCAAAATCAGAATGGGTTTTGGAAATCACATGGATTAGGGTTAAACCCAAAATCTCTTTCTCCCATATATATACATAATGATGTATAGTTTTAGGGTAAGGAGTCATAATTCATTTTTTAGAAAAACCCTAGCTGCTCAACACTTTGAGAGGCTAGAAAGAGAGAGAGAGAGAAAGGCAAGCTATTCGGCTAGTACCGACTCCGGTGATCGTTGGACGATCGTGCATTTGTGTGAACATCTTCAGAGAGCAGATTTTTGCAACAAAGGACTGTTGTGATTCATTGTTTCTGGACCTCCATTATATTCATACGTAAAGCTTCGTTAAGGTACAGATTTCTTCACCATAATCATTCATAGGTTATACATGGATCCTGCGATTGAGTTTCAATTTTTTTTATTTTTATGTTAATTCCACTGCGTTTACTTGCTCGAAACCTTTCAGATTATTCAAGGGGAAACATAGTGTTTCAGCAAGCCGTTTTCACCAACTGGGTTAAAGGGAGATATATTATTGTATCGTGTAATTTGTATTTTTATTGATCAATAATATATTCTCTTACCGGGTTGGTAAGAGACCAGGACGTAGACCATTAGTGGATAGAGGTCGAACCTGGCTAAAATCAATTGTGTTCATTATTATTTTTAGTATTTACATTCTGCACTACATCATAACAGCAAGCTATTATATTCTGTAATCTGTAATCAGCAAGCTGACAGTTCAGCAGCAGCAGACTGTTTTGTTTGTAACAGTCGATACAAGTTGGTAAAAGTTAAAATTGATCTTAGTTAGTTATATACACATATTCACCCCACTATAGGTGTACATTCACACTCCTTACTTAATTTACTTAAAAAAGTATAATAATTAATAATATAACTAAATCTCACATGTTATTAAAAAATTATTCAAGAATAAGAATAATATAATAAAATCTCACAAGCTATTACAAATATTTTATATTAAACTTATTATCCAAAATTACCAAATAAATATTGGGTGAAAATCATATATATTAAAATTAAAGTTTGTGCATTTCAAAGCATAGTTTTATAAAACTATTCAGCATGACAACCGTACATAGAGGGGGAAACTTCTCGCATTACCTGCCTTACAATACTTTCGTATTTGGTGGGAAAAAATGAATTAAAATTTGAATTAAATTAAAAATAAATAATAAAATTTTAAATTTTTTTCCATTACATTACTAATTGACAACCTAAATTAAAAATCAACCTTTCTAATTTAAGAAAGGATGTTCATTCTTCAAACACAACTATTTTTAATCCAAATTCTATTATAAATTTTTTATAACCAATCAAATTTGTTTTAATATTCTCTTCTATCTTTTTAAAAAAAAAAATTCTGCAACTCATTTGATTCCCCTACTAAATACTACCTCCCCCAATTTATCCGTGTTTTTTGATTTTGTATGGTTAAATTTATCAAATTTTGACTGACAATTAAAAATTATTAGTTTATAATTTTAAAAATCTGGAAAAATAAAAATAATTTTTAAACTAAATTATATATACTTTCTAATAATATAATTTTTATAATTTTTTATAACTATATAATATAAATAATTTTCAGTTAAAGTTGAGTTAAATTAACGGTAAAAAATCAAACCCGACAGAAAATTACTGTTCTAATTTAGGAAGAAGGGAAAAAAATGTGAACAAGCACCCTTTCAAGTAATTAGTTTGACCATGAGACATTTAACATTTGTTTTTCCAACAATCAAAATAATAACAACATCAAGTTTACTAAAAGCAGTTGAGACAAAGACACATGAAATAAACTCTCTATTCTGGCTAACGAGACGAGACATGATGGAATAATGAATATGCATAAAACACTTGAAGAATTAAAATTGTCCAAAATCTTTTTAAAACATATTCTATTGACATAATTAATTTAAATGATATGAACAAATTAATTTTAAAAAACACTAAAAAGTTAATCAGACAAATCTTGTTTTTTTTAAGGAATAAATAACATAGATTATATATAGCCAATCTAGTACCAATTCATACGTTAAACAACAAAAACACCAAAGAAAACACTTGTACATATATTTTTCCTTGTTTGCATGTTATTTCTGGCAGTTCCATAGTCAAAGATCTGATTATCAAATATTTTATACTAGATATAAAAGGAGTCATCAACAACATACATAAAAGTATGTTTTGCATGTAGTTTACGTTAATATATTTATGACATGATACAAATAATGAACAAAGCGATTAACTGCTCAGACTATATGTAAAAGTACTGAAAAAACATGCACCTTCTTGGAGACGTGACGGCGAAGTTGGTCCACCGGCGTAGGTGTTGATTCCACTTAATAATCCGGCCATCGGAAACACCGGTATACGGACCTTCACCGGTGATGGGATGAAACGCAAAGCTCTCCGGACCAACTGCATTAACGATTGGGAACACTTGAAACTTTTGTGTTTGCACTTGATGATTGCGGTTTGGTTCTTTGACGGAGACTATCTGATTAAATAGAAAACTACTACCTAAAATGCATGACATGTAAAGAGTGTTTAGTGCAGCTACAAGCCTACAACTACATTTAGCTTCATGGCTATATGCTTCTTTGTTTTACTATATAGAGGGAGGGGATTGCACATAGAACAAACGTTACACCAAAATATATACACCCTCCGAATGAAGGGGAGCAGAGTAGTAACTATATTTTTAGGCAAGTTGCATGCGCTGTACGTTTTCTGTATATTTTATTTATTTATTTTGATAAGCGTTTACTTTTTGTAAATACATGCAGCAGCAACAATGTTTATTGTTTCTTCCGTATAATTGTTTTTATTCATGGAGAGACAGCTTTAACATCAATTAACACACAGTACCTGGTAGGCCCCCTGTTTTTTTCTTTTCCTTTCTCCTTTTTCAATTTATATTTTTAAATAGCCCTATTTTTGCATGTTTCTGTTGACGCCAACTTCAACTTCAACGATTATTGACTTCAGCGAAGCCGTTGCATTATCTAAATATACAGTAATGCAACGCTAGCTTCTGACAGTATCAGATCATGACTTCTGTGCAATGAATAGTACGGTTAGAAAGTAAAGACTAGACACGCAAAATTTATTAATGGTTCTGGACAAATTAAAAGATTTTAGGTCCGTTTCAGTAATCTTCTGCTCCCTCCCTATCATAATAGTTGTTATATATTTGACTTTTTAATAGTTAAATTGGTTAAATTTTGACTGTAAATTAAAAATTATTCTTTTTTTAATTTTTAAAAACTGAAAAATACAATTTAAAATAGATTAAATATACTTTTTAATGATATAATTTTTAAAATTTTCTTAATTATATATTATGTGTAATATTTCGTCAAAATTTAGTCAATTTGACTAACAAAAATCAAAACAAGACACTTATTATGAGACGAAGGGAATAATAATCAATTTATAAATTAAAAAATTATTTATTTTTCAATTTACAATAGTTTATCTCTTTCACAAAACTTTTTATTATATTTTTTATGACAGAAGTTTCATTAAATGCAGTACAGGGTTAACTATACCTAAGAATATTGGAAGAAAATATAATATCAATTTCAAGCTTTAAACTTACTTTTATGGTCCTAAATTATTAATTCACTTTGAATTTTAGGTGTATTTTAAAGTATATTAAATGTATAATTACATAACTTTTTTAAAAAAATTAATTTTTTTCTAAATTAAATATAAATTTTAAATTTTTCTTCATAAAAAGAAAATTTAAAAAGTAATTAACAAATTTATGTGTTTAATATATTTTAAAAATATATATAAATTAAAATAAACACATAATTTTGAAATGTATTATAGCATTATCCATATCCAGTGTACATATATTTGTCACATTTAGAAACCCATCAAAGTTTTGAACTTGTCTTTATTTTTTTTTGGAAAATTTGACTTGTCTTCTTAACAATGAAATATTGAAGAAAAAGTATGTGTATTTTTTTGTGAGTCTATTTCTTGATCAATTTGCAAGTGGCTCTACAATATTTATATATGGCTCTACAATACAATATCACGGAGGTTGGTGCTCTATACGTATAACAGCGAGTTAATTGTCTTAAAATTTTATGTGACAAAGGCATTAAAACATTTTCAAATAAATCTATAGAGGATGAAAAAAAATTATTTCAAGAAATTTTTGGTGATTTTTTAAATTATTATTTTTTTCATTTTTTAAAAGCTCTATCCCCATTTTTAATTAGTATTATATAATATATTCATAAAAATAATTTCTTTCCTCTTCACTTTTTTGTACTTTAATAAATTTAATTTATTTGTAATAATAAAAAATTAAATAAAGAAGGAATATAAAAACATTATTGAAGACAAATCCAACTTAAATCATTAAAAATTAATATTTTATATTAAATTTAGAGGTGAGCCTAAAAAGTTCTTGCAATGCTCTAAAACAGAAGTAATTACTTAAAATAAATGAATCTTTAATTTTTTAAGGAAACTTCTCCTGATAATTTATTCAAAACTGTGAAACTAATAATAAATACACTGATAAATTATTTAAGTTATGTGAAAATTACATTACTTTTAAAATAAAAATATTCTTTTTGTATGGTGTTTAGGGTAAAAATGAAGTTTAATTTCTCACAAAAAAACGAATAAAAGTGATTTCAAAGAATTGGTTTAAAGTATTTATAAATCCGATTCTAACAAATTAAAAATATATTTCTATTATTCAAAAAAAAAATATTTCTTTTACTGAACTGAGCCGAGGCAGTAAGAGAGCATACAAGAAATTAAAAAAAATAGAGGAATTTTTGGATGTCCAAAATAAAAATGCAAGAGACTCCTTATAGAGTAAGAAAAAATATAAGTTATAAACTCATTAAATATCATAACTTATATAATAATAAACAAAATAAAGTTTTATAATTATTACTCCCTCCGTCCCATAATATTAGTCTCTTTTAGGGGGGAAATTTGTTCCATAATAATTGTCCATTTCTACTTTTAACGTAAAAAAATTCAAATTTACCCTTCTTTTTTTTTCATTTCCAATGTAAAACTTATTTTATTTAGTATAATATAGTCATAATAAAAATATGAGGAAAATTATTGAACAACTAACTTTTCTTAATATTTTTCCAAAAGAGACTATTAATATAGGAAGGAGGGAGTATAAAATTTACATAAGCAAATAATAAATTATAAAATTAAAATTAACAATATATAATTTAATTTTTTTCAAAATTTCCAATATACTATACCGAAGATGCACAAGTGATGCTTACGAGTGTTGGTCTATGTGACACAATTTTCATACAAAATGTCCTAGATGGCATAGGGGCGGAAGATGACCCGAAATAACATCCATAAACGCTCGATCGTATGGTCATTTTGGCCTAATTATTTTTTAAAAAAAATTCAAAAGCTAGACAATCTAGCGTCTAGGCACCCAAAATGCTAGATCGTCTGACGTCTGGGACCTATACGCAAGATGAAATTGAGTTTAACATGAAAAGCTGACTAGAAGTTGGGGTTTATGCTAAAACGTGGGATAATATCACGTTTTTGTCAAAAAAATAATAGCAAAAACGGTGGTTGATATTCAATTTAAAAAAAATTAAGATTAATATTTCTAAAACCTTAACTCAATTAGAGAATTAATTAACCCTAAAATATTAAAAATGGTTAAATTATAGTCGTAACTTTAATTAGGGTTTAGGGTCCTAAACCCTAAATCGTTGAACTATCTATTATAGCTTATAAATTCAAATACTTAATTTTTAATTTAAATTTAATATTTCTAAAACCCAATTAGGAAATTGATAAATACTAAAATATTAAAAATGTTTAAATTATGTGTGTTTGGTTTTGGGGTTATATTTTTATTATTATTTTATTAAGTGTAAAAGTAAAAAAAAAATAAAAAACGCAACACGATGCAGCGTGTAGAGTATTTAACGAGACGCTACTGTATCTGACGTCTCCCACTACCATTTTGGACCCTCTCCCCGAATATGCGATTTTGGACATTTCAATCATATTGAGCCGATCTTGGTCAAGCATAAAATTAATGTTGTCAATTTTAGTTTAACATTACTACTTACGTAATACGGGTCAAAGCTGCATTAATCAGTTAGGACAAGAAATTCATGGAATGGGTCGAAATAATACCGGCAACTTTCGTAAGTCGATCATTAGTTTTCATATTCCCATGCATCTCCGATTACTTAACCAGTTAAATTTTGATGAATTGAATTCCTATTTCCGGCAACTTGGTTAAGCTTTTAAGGATCGGTTCTGACCGGCAAATTTTGTGGTTTTTATTTTTTTTATAATTCAGCAAACATGTACTTTTAAAATGGGTATTTAATTATTTTTAATCGTTAAAAAAGGTAATTTTTTAAGTTAAATTTCAGTTAATAAAATAAAATATATATTAATATTATTTTGACTATGTATGACCTCTAATATGTTTTTTCTTTTTTATTATTTTTATAGCATTTCTAAATATACATTATCACTTGAATTCTAAAAAGTTAAAGATAACAACTTTTAAAATAATATTTTTATTTATAGGTGATAAAATAATTGAAGTAAATATATAAGTTTCTTTATAACAAGATACAAATTAAAAAGTTCAGTTTTTGAAGATCAATTTCTACTTGCTTGGCATACGAGTACTGTTATAGCCATCAAAATTCAGGGTGAGCGGGCGCACTCTGGCCCAAGGGTGGCTCCGCACCACTCTACATTTTATATTCTTCACATGTTTAGATGTGAAACAGTTATAATGTTACCGATCATGAGTAAGAAGCAGGAACATACCAGTGGCAGACAAGTAAACTAGGCTTTACAATCTAATTTTACAAAATTTCGAATATGAAGAGGAAGTTGATCAATCCGCTTTTGCGGTTAAGTTGGAGAAGGGGTTCTACAAACAATATCCATGAGATGTCAAGCGAATGCTATTAGAAAAGATGACCTGGCTTTTAAGAAAAGATATATAATTGCACGAAAGACTGATTAAGGCTACAATTAATGTCCATGAGATGTCAGGTGAAAAGATTGATTGATCGGTACAATATGAAATGGAAGAAAATTATAAATTCAGACAGTCAGACTAACCAGAGCTCTTTAATCGATTAGGTGAGAGTCGAGCTAATCTCGACACCATTTTTTACTCACAACTAATAAATATCAGATCGGAGACTGCGACATGTTGATATTGATGGTCCTAACTTGTCAGAAAGTTACAAATTTTCATAAATTAGTTATACTATATCAAATATGGGGCGAGTTCTACTGCCATAATTGGATATAGTGTCTTAAAAAAACAACCCATCTACTATCATTCAAATTTTAAATCAATGACTCAGATTTAAAAAAAGAAAAAGAAAGGGTATACGTTGTATCATATGGCGTATACGCTATATGATACCGCGTAAACTAAAATTAATTTATTTCCTAAAACGCCTTTAAAAAACACGTGTAAAACGCGAAAGCTTACGTTATATATTAAAAGCTTATGCTATATTATAAAGCGTAAAAGTTTATTTTGCCAAAAACTTGGTTTTTTAGCACACGTTTGATTGAAAAGAAGTCAAGCAAAACCGAATCATGTACACAATCAAGTGAGCATCTTTTTCGTATATATAGTTGTAGATTGTAGTTGTATATGTAGTTGTAGATTGTATGTATATGTGCGTATAAAGTTAATTTTTTTAGTTGTGAATTGTAGTTGCATATGTAGTTTTGATTGTTGCTGTGGATTGTAGTTGTATATATGTTCGTATGTTTTAGTTATAGATTGTATGTATATGTGCGTATATAAAGTTAATTTTTTTAGTTGGCTCGAATTAATTTGGGATTATTGTTATGAATGTTGGGATATATTGTCGAATTTTATGAAATTTTAAGATTTTGGATATAATTGTCGAAGTAATAATTATTGTGAATTTTGGGAAGTTTGAGAATTATTATAAATTATGGGATTTTGGATATAATCGTCGAATTTGGATATAATTGTCGAGGTAATAATTATTGTGAATTTTGAGAATTATTGTCGAATTATTGTAAATTTTAGAATTTTAGATATAATCGTTGAACTAATGTAATTTTTGGGAATTTTGGATATATGTCAAGTACAATAAAAATGGTTCGTGTTTGGTAAATTTTCAGCAATTGCATTTCCAATAGCAACGTCTTGATCGGTGAACATTGAGATTAGAGGCTTGTCCCCATAGCTTCCAACCGATTCTTAAAAATTCATATATACGAACATTCTTTCTCATCTCTTATTAATGCAAATCCGAACAATATGGATTGGCAATGGTGGTTTACTCCCGTAATTGGTACAAATGGCATACAACACCTATTCATACGGTACATGGAGTCAAACATTACCACATCCCCAAAATTTGTATATGCGTTTAATGATCTCGGGTCTACCCACAACATAGCACGTACCCGATTTTCCTCATCAACATCAACTCGATAGAAAAATTCTCTTAAACTATTGCATTTCAATTCTCTAAGTAATGTCAAACCTTCTAGGGCATCACTTGAATCAAACACATAATGTCTAATATCACGCAAAATATTTCAAATGTCTTGACTTGTAAATCCAATATTTTCTAAGCCTCCCGTTAACTCACCTAATATATTCAAAGTTTTTGAAGACCCAATACCCGACTTATTCAAAGTAACAATCAATTGTCGAATGATAGGTGTTATATTTCTTGGTTTTTGTATGAATTGTACTTTACTAGGGGAAACCATTGAATGATTGTGCTTCAAATTAACCAATGTCACTTCCCACTTCTTTAATTTCTCTCTATGAACAACATACATCCGCGCCTTACAAGTCGTTCTACCAAGAGTATCTCTATTTCTCTTTCTTTTTCGGACATCACCTTCATCCAAAGACTTTACACCTAATCTACCGCCCTTTCGACATATGTACAAACGTGAATAATTTTTTTTATTTTTCAAGCATCTACCACAATACGTCTACCACAATCTCTATAAAACATATCCGATTCATTTAAACTATCAAAAAATTGACCAACACAAGGGCAAATTTTATTCAAACCATCCAAAGGAACATCATCATTATTCTCCACATTTTGTGTATTTGTAGGTGAATTTTCCGACTTTATGTAATTTTGTGTGTGTGGTATATCATCATTTTCATCAACATCATAAAAATCATCATCATCAATATCATCTAAGTTTTTTATCTTCTTCATTAACATCATTATCAATCTCAAGTTTAAATTTATTAGAAGACTTCTTAGGAGACTTTAATTTTGAAAAAATGAAAGAAGTCATAAAATAAAGAGGGGGTTCCAATAAAGAGAGCTAACCTTAACAAGTTCAAACTTTTAAATCTTCTTCTCCCAAACTCAAACTTTTAAATCTTGAACTATATGAATCTTATTCTCCCAAACTCAAACTTATAAATCTTGAACCAAATGAAATCTTCTTCTCCCAAACTCAAACTACAAGATTATAAAGAAGTGGGAGGTTATAGAGAAGTGGTGAAATATCACACAAAATAGTATAGCTTACTACTCAACTGTAAATGTAGTATAAGTGAGGCACAGTCAACCTACAAGATATAATATAGTGTAAGTTTTAGAGGGGCAATTTTGAATTTTTTTTAAGTTTACACTATACACTGTATTATACAACGTATACACTGTATTATATAACGTGAACTTAAAAAAAAAAACTTATCCTAGCCATCCATTTAATATAAACCAATATTAAAAAATGATGTTGGCTATAATTTAACTTTTATGCGACTGTGATTAGTGAACAGTTTCCTTCAAATATTTGTTAGGCTTTAAAGTTGAGAATCAATAAATCATTTGGGCGACATGATACTATTTGGTTAATTTCTATCAATTACGCGGTACTTCTTCTTCATTCTTCAATTTCTTCTCGAACAGTAGGGGCGCATTCACAAAATTAAGTAGGTTTTAAGTAATAACATGATATCTTCGCCTAGTAAATGCATTTATCCACCAAGTTGAGCGAGTCCTTCAACATTCGTTTGATTCCGACAAATCACGCAAACAAAGATGGGAATGAGATGGTACTGGTTATATGATAAGATTATAGATTTATAGTATTGTAGTATTGCTTTGCAAGATAATAAAACTTACTTTCTTTTATGGCTTAAATATAAACACGACTCCCACTATTGTCCACTCTCCATTTTGCAGAGTTTCATTATTACAATGTATTTATTACACTTCATTTGATTTTATAGCATATTGTAATAATATTACAATACATATACTCCATGTTTGTTCATATGATCATATCGGTGGTGTTTGGTTTTTCTAATTTATAACAAAATAGGTGTTTACTTTTTAAAAAAAGAATAAATTTATATATTTTTTAAAAGAAAATAATTACTTCCGAAAAATAAAATAACTCAAACAAGCACATTAATTATAGTGAAATGTTAAGCTTAAAAGGCTAGCACATTTGGAAAGCTTAAATTTTTAAAGACTACATGCCTACACTATTTTTTAAAGACTACATGTATCCACTACTTTGTCAAACAAAAACAACCAAATAATACAATAACATGCGACATCGATCAATCAACTCAACTGCCGTATTTCAGTCAAAACATGCATTTTAATTTAAGATGCACATGATCTGCTTTTTGACTGGGGTTAGTAGTAGTTATCCTATTTCTCTCAACAATTTTCTTACAAACTTTGTATTTTCCTTATTCCTTACATTATATAGTATTGAAAATTGTAGATTTCAGTGAAAAACTTTTAAAACAAAAAAAAACCCAAAACTGAAAAAAAAAAAGTAATTATGTATTGATGGGAAATAGGTTGGAACAAATATGTGGCAATTATTATTATTTTTTCCTTTCGGCCCTTGCTATTTGGAGGCTGATCGGGCACAGGATGGAGCAAACATCCAACGTAGCTCTCATTCCATCCCTCCATTTGTTGGGCCTGTTGGCAATTACCCATTACAATTTACATCATTGACCCCACTTGTGCCTGTTTAAGAAACACCAATGGAATGGTACAGATTAGAGTATTAGTTCAAAGAGCACTAATCAACGTGATCAATGCACAGCAAAAATCAGACGGTAATCCTATTTGATTAAGCAATAAATAACTAAAACATGGGTCACAATCACTCTGCTCTGGAAAATTTAGGCTGAAAGGAAAGAGAGAAGATTAACAGATATAAGCATCGGCATTACATGCTGTAACACCTAAGATGGGGGGCTACTTGTCTATTACAGATCATAAACCGCGATGTAAGGCATTAATACCGATCCCATCCACAACTTTCCATTCCTCTCCTCCGCTTCACTAATAAATTTTACAATATTCCCATCGAAATCTTCCAAGACCTTTATGACTTTTCCGTTCTCACTTAGCTTTATTGCTACAGCATGAGGGGAATATCCTCCTAACAAGTGGTGCAATTGTTTGTTGCTTAGTGGAAGTTTCAACAATGTCTTCCCCGCCCATGAACTGGAAATGAGCCACTTAGCAAGAGTTGTTCTTTTACTATGCACAGCCACCCAAAATTCTCCATCAGAATTCCGTCTAATATTGTCAGGATATCCCGGCAATTCAACAAAAGTTTCAGATAGTCCTGCATTTGGGCCTTTAAGCCAAAACTTTATTATTCTACAAGAGGTGCATTCAGCTACAAGCACGAATGACCTGTCTTTGCTTAGTGACACACCATTTGCAAAAGCAAGGCCTTGCAATAAAACAGTTACTTCTTTGCTTGAGCGATTATACTTAATCAACCTGCCTGTCTTGTCCTCGCTAATAACTGCTGATGCAAATTGTCTACATAAATCACAAACATGAGAATGATTCTGACCTCTTCAATGGAACATAATTAGTTTATTATTTATACACCCATAACTTACTTTGAATACACTATATATGTCATGAAGGGTATCATCGTAGAGTATATATAATATAGTTTCAGAAAACGAATGCATATTCCCATTCTACTTATCTGATAAAAATTTAAGTACAAACAAATCAAAGGCCAGATGGATAGCAAAAAGAAAACATGGTTTTCACAGGGTCTATGTTAAGATGTTGTAAACAAATAATAAGGTTCCTATGCGTAGTGTTTTGGAGAAAATTATAAATGAAAGCTAGCTACTTGGCTAGTTTTATGGAACGTATAGTTGAAATCAAGCATCAATCATATGAGCAAGATTCTGAAATCAATTTGACGATGATCCACAATACACCCATATACAAAGAAGATTACTAGCGGCTTGTGGTACCCGTCAAGGTCTTGTTTAATTAGGGCGAGGAATTAAGCCTTGGAGGAGAAGGGTGCGTCAATATTTAAATTCTTGTTAATGACCTTCCTAAATTTTGATGAACAATTTTGACCATCTTATACATGTTTAAAAAAATGCCAAAAATAATCATTTTTAGTTATGAGCATCTCCAATAGGATGTTGCCTAGAAGGACAACTCATCACATATATATATATTTTTTTTTGTCTCATCCATATCATCCATATCATTGTTGGCAACCTTTGTACAAAATTTGCTACAATAGTTGGCAACCTTTGAATGTGGTCCCCTATCAAAATAAAAAAATATTAAAGTGGGTAAAGTGACATACACTTTAGAGTTTTTATATGTACTTCGACTATTTTGGGAAGTTGCCAAATTTTGGCAACCTCACAAACTCCAATAGGTTTAATTTCTCCCGCATCCATGTCATTTTTAGCAACTTTAAAAAAACTCCAATAATTGGCAACCTTCCAAGGTTGCCAATGTGGTCCCCAGTCTATGATTTATATTTCCTTTAACAAAATAAGAAATATTGAAGTAGATAAAGTAAAGTATGCTTTTGAAATTTTATATGTATATTAACTACTTTGGAAAGTTGCCAAAATTTGGCAACCTCCCAATTCCAATAGGTGGGCAACCAAGATTGTCATGCCACATAAGTTTGGCAACCCCTGTTGGAGTTGCTCTAATCGACAAAATCAACCATTTTTTAAAGGTGATGGCCAACTCTAGCCTTTGGGATACACATTTACAAAATGGTTATCCCATTTTGTATGAGATACTCATAATGTAAATGCATATCTCGAAAATAAAAATAAAAATTGGGATACCCATTTGGCCAACAACTATTTTTGTCAATTTTGTTTAAAGAAAGGGTTAAAATTGGCCTTCACCCTACATGTGTAACGCCAAATAGATAAAGAACAACTCAAACTAGAATTCATAATAAAAATAGTTTCCTGCTTTATAATAGAGACTTACCTTCTGCAAAAGTTTCTACTTGTGTCCGTGAAATAAATTACATCTTCTTCCTCGTCAATGTCCAGATCATTGGTGAAGTGTAAAAGTTCCCCCTCGACTTCAGTAAGTAGTTGAGTAGCTAAACCTCCAGATGGCCCCACTACTTGAAGACCTAGATATGCATCACTTATATAAAGATCTCCACTTTTCTGGTCAAATCGTAGTCCCAATGGCCTCCCACATACATGTTCCATTTCCGGTGCAAATGGGCGGACACAGGCACTCCTTAACCACCAACAAGATATTAATCTTAGAGTGACTGTCCATAAGTACTACCCATTCAAAGTGTAGATATATTCAAACTACATTAGATAGCAATGACAGATGTAAATTTCATATGCTTACATCTATCGGCAGAAAAATAATGAATAGAAATGCTATGCAAATGATCTATGGATATGTTTCCTTGGAGACTAAGTTTAAAACAAGGAAACTCATTTTATAAGCATGGAGCCCGCTAGTTTGTTCAGCGACAAGTACTAATATTCAGGAAGCATGCAGTCTTGAGTTTGCACCAGGTACTTGAACTTGCACATAACAAAGTCATACGAGCAACTTACGTAAAGTACCCACTACTGTATCTGTATGCATTTTTAAATTTGATGTAAGAAGACTATCATTTTAATTAATTATTCTTGCATAATGAAAAATAACACTCTTATTCTTTGTTGTATAACTTGTTCCTTATTTAACAGAATAATAGTTGAAAAGTTGTTTTTAAAGTATAAGAGATGAACCAGACAAATAGGGTAATACACCGACCTTAACTCTAATCGTAAGAATAGGCCCCAGGTTTCGACAGTGCAATAACAATAATACTAAACACAAAACATCATACGGAAGCCGAGAGACACTAGATAACAAGCATTAACAAAAATCAGTCACTAATATAATTAAAATCAACAAGCATACAAGGGTCAATAAACTAAAAAAATAAGTGATAAACTCTCTAGTCCCTAGCACCCCTATACTATATTCTTTAAACCTCCGACTGTTGAACCACTCAACCCTACATAAAAATCTAAAATGCCTAAACAGAGAAACTAACTCTCTCATATATTAATTCTTTTGTCAAATTGGATAAAAGGTAATAGATTACAGATATTTGTTATATTTTCAAGTTAATACTGCGGGACTACTGTTGCTAGTTTTTTAATATTGTAATAATATTCATTTAGCATTAAAGCAAGGTTGATCTTGCAAGACCATAGAGAAAGCTGTCTTAGCCGTGGCTATAAGTTACATATAGGGTGCACTATCTTGTTTACCCATAATTCATAGGAATTTTCATGTAATATGTAATAGATTACAGGTATTTGTTCTCCTCTATTATCTGCACATAAAATCCGTGAGTGAAATTTGTGCAGGTATAGACAAAGGGAGAAGCTATTAGCTGTGCCTAATCATCACCTTTTCTTCTTTCTTTGTTTTGTGAAACAATCATCACATTTTCTTTGTGCAAAATGCAAACCGAGAGAAACTTTATTTAAAGCAAAGCTCTTAGAGCAGGTGCAATGCAGGGCCCGAGTGATGAAATGAGAGAGAGAGAGGATCCTTTCTTCGATTACAGCGTTGGAGAGGAATGGATAAGTGTTGATCATACTAACACTCATAAGCCCAACAAACATCAAACCCAAGCAGGGGCGGATGCACACTGTGCTGAGGGGTAGAGAGGACCCCACTGAAGTTGGGTTCGAAACTAACAAAACTATACTTAATATAATAGAAATCCATTAAAATATACGAAGGAATAAAAAACTAGTAGGAAGTAAATTTAGAATATAAAACATCTCTTATTTATATTAATATTATATTTTATTAAGTATTATCGTATTGTTTTTTATATAAGTAACCCACTGAAATAAATTACTGGATCCGTAGCTGAACCCAAGCCCACATTCAGGAAGAACAAGTAACAGACACTGCTAAGGCGGGAAAATCAGTTATGAAGAATCACAGCTAGACCATCAGCACTGTAACAAATTCAGTTGTACATGTAGATATAAGCTTGTATGTAATTACTTCTAGAAGAGTAGATATAATAAAATACTACCTATTAGAAGAAGTGACAGCAAAATCAAGCCAACCGTTGAGTAGACCTTGCCACTTGAGTATCCGACCGTCGGCAACTCCGGTGTACGGACCTTCTCCTTTCGGGTCGAAAGCTAGACTCTCCGGTCCCACAGCTCCCACTGTAAGGATGATTTGAGAAGCGTTGAGACGGTCCTCGGATCCGGGTATCGGGTCGGGTATGACTAAACGGGTTGCACAAAAAGCTAAGACGATGGAAATGGTTGCAAAAACTATCGCAGTGGTGACGAGATTTAACTTCATTTTGGTGTCTAGTTTCACAGATACAACTAATTACATATGGGATATGTTTGATTTTGTTTGCATCAATATTACAATACAGTACCACTACATTAGTACAAGTGTATATACCTAAGTCAATGTGAGTCAACCACCTGTATTATTGTATTGGGTTAAGAAAAGAAAAAACCCCTCTGATTTGGTGTAGAGGCGGATAAGTCGTTTGGTTTAATAAGTCTCAAATAAATTATTTAAATTAAAATTAATTGTTCAATATAATTCTTTTAGTTAGTTTTTTTAATTATGGTTAGAAATATTATTAAATATCTAATTACATTAATATAATTATATATACATACATATATATCTTATATTATTAATGTTTAATTAATAACATTATTACTTATAAATTAATATGTTTTTATATAATTGATTTTTATTAAATAATTCTATAAAATAATAAATAAGTTGTTAACAAATATTAATGTATGTATATACTTTTTTTATTACTTAACTATTAATTTTTAACCTTTAAACATTTACACGTTAGTTTGTATTTTATTTTTAAATTCTACTTACTCGACGAATATTTATATTTTTTTAATAATTAACTAAATATGAGTGACATTTTAATATTAAATTATAATACATACATACAAACACACACACACTTACTTACATACATATATAGGTATATATAGACAAATAAGCATAATTTCTTACATTTCGTATAATGTACGATTTTTTTTAATATTTATTATTTTTACTTTAATATTGTATTTATATGATTAGAAATTATTTTTATTTTTATATCTATTATTTTAATTTATCTATAATCTTGTGTAGAAATAATTTTATATAATTTTTCACATATTTTATATGTGTTCGTATTTAAAATAGATAAATTTTATATATTTTATTTAAAGATAAGTTTTAATTAGAATATAAATTTTTTTTGATATACTTTTTCGTGTAACAATATTTTTACGATATACATGAATATTAACGTCATAATATTAAAATTAGGAATGTCACAATATACTCATGTATATTATAATTTTTTAACCATAGTTAAGAAAAACTAACTAGAGGGCATATATTGAACCATTAATTTTAATTTGAAGGGCTTATTTGAGGCTTATTAAACCACATGGATTTATCCGCTCCTACGCCTAAACCACAAGGGTTTTTTCACTTTTTAACCCTATTGTATTCCATCAGTTTATAAATAATTGACGCTTAGGTTTTTTGGCACACATCTTTAGGATATTTTAATATTTTATTTAATTGTTATTAGAATCGGTTCTACAGCCAAAGTTGAATATCTTTTCATATTCAATCAAATCATCTCATACCGTTAAAAAAATAAATGAACGGTTGAGATAAAAAAAAATTGACCACGCACTCTATAATAGAACATATATTTTTTTATTTCCTCTTTTACCTTTTAAAAAATAAGCTCTATTATGAAAGCGCCGCTTGCAATGGTGGGCATCTTAAAAACTACTTCTCTGTTCGCCATATGAGAATGAACCATATCATTATTTTTATATATTTTAAGTAACTGAAATTATTTATTATTTGACAAAATATTATATATTTTTAAAAATCCTAATTATTTATTATTTTAGAAATTTATAAAATATGAATATTTTTATAAAACAAAAATATTTAATATTATAATATCTTTTATATTATAAAATTTATTTATATTCAAAATTATAACATTTAAATATTATTTCAATTATATTCAAAATATAATTACATATAATAATTCTTATTTAATTTCATTAATTTTATTTTATATAATATTAAATTAAAATCATTTCAATTATTTTTTATGTTCCTTTGAAAACTAATTTATTCTAGGATGTATTCGCCATTGCAAGTGGCTGCATGCATACAAACTCCTTCTATGTTCGCCATCTCTCATTGCTTATGCTGTATTCAGAGAATGCAAAGGCGAACTAGATGGGCAATGTTCTATTTTTATTTAATCACTTAATAATTTTAATTTTAAATATTTTCATTTTTTATAAATACTTAAAATTTAAAAATTCTAAATATTATAAAATCTAAATTTATATTACGTAAATATCTAACACTTTTATTACCTATATATTATAAATCTAAATTTATATTACATAAATATCTATCACTTTTATTACGTAATTATTATAAAATCTAAATTTATATTACGTAAATATTATTTATAAAAATTTGTTATTATTTTACAAAATATATAATTATTTTCTTTAGAGAGTTCACTTAAATCTCTACAAAATGGTCTCATAGAAGAACAAGTGTGTTTCTAGGAAGATAAGGATGGGTATTCGTTAGAGACATATAATAAAGCGTATGCGTTAAAGGGTAAAATAGGAAATAAAAAAATATATAGATACACTCTATTATAGAGTGTATGGTCAATTTTTTTATCTCAGTCGTTGATTTATTTTTTTAACGGTATGAGATGAATTGGTTGAATATTAAAAAATATCTAATTGTGACATATGAACATTTTCCATTATTATTTGTGGTATATAAGTGTTTTTTTATATTTAATACTTTATTCGTTACATCTTACATGTTATTTTTTAAAAAAACAAAGAAGAAAATAGTCTATTCTCTTTTTTTAAATAAATTTTTAATTTTTCTTTTCAAATATTATCCTTGTACACAGTTTTCAATATTTGACTATAAAATATGTAATTTTTTCAAAAATGACATATAAAATAGGGATATAAAGAGTAATATACCAGTATTATATACATACTACAAAATATGAGTCTTGATATTAAAAACATTAATTTATTTATAAAATATTTTATTATTATAATTATATATCATTTAAAATTTGAATAAACTATGGCACTGTTTTGCAATTAATGGTTAGCGGTAGCGGATTAAATTAGTTATTTTGACTATCGAACTGAATTAGCTATTTTAATTAACATATTGAATTAGTTGTTTTGTATTAAACTGTTTGGTAATTAGCTGTTTAAATTAGCTTATTTGTGACACATTACAAATTTCTAATTGAAAAAAATCTTTCAAATAGCTTTTTTAAAATTAGTTTATTAAGTTCAATCCACTCTTTCAATTCTCTTACTACCAAACACACATATTAGAGGATTCAGGTAATCAAACCTCTATTTAATTCAAACATCTAATTTTACCTTATATCTCTAATTTCCAAACAGGGCCTTTGCTGCTTCTTTTTTTTTTTGCATTATTGTAGGCAAGACAATTCAATATCAACTTTTACATTTTTATTTCCTTATTTGCATCGCCTACACTAAGCAACAAACTGATAAAATATCATTATGTACTCTGCGAAAAGGAATCAAGAACAATATGCTTGCAAGTTGCAAGATAAAATTTGCTATTATATAATTCATATAATGGTCTATTTGATAACATGGATTTCATTTGAAATTGATCAAATAACATGTTTAGGTAATCATAAAAATTTGGATTTGGATTTCATTTAAATTCCTTATATCAGTACAAATATGAGAATTTGAAATGAAAACTCAAATCCTGTGAAATGAAATCAAAGTTCCCAAACACAATCTACGTGGAATTCTATAACTCACCCAGCCTGAGCTCTGGGATGTATTGGATATCATATTATTTTAACGGCCACTCCTCGTTGGCCTCTCTTTTACGGGCTCTGGGATGTATTGGATATCATATTATTTTAACGGCCACTCCTCGTTGGCCTCTCTCGTAAAAGAAGACCATCTAATCCTCATCGCTCCAAGGCTGGATCTATCAATGCCCTTGTATGTTCTGAATTGCAATGTGCATATGGAATTATAATTTATAAGTACATGATTTCCTATAATTAATGACGTTCACAAATTATTATTTCAGCTTGGAGTACCTGGAATTATAAGTAATGGCCCTTATATTGTGGCGTTAGATTGCGATATATATTGCATTGATCCGACCTCAGCTAAGCAAACAATGTGCTTACACCTTGATCCCAGTATGTCTTCTGGATTATCTTTCGTTCAATTCCCTCAAGTCTTCCACCATGTCACCAAGGACATCTAGATGCCCAATGCAATCAAGAGTTGCCTTCAAGGTTCATAATCTAAATGTAAATTAGTCTAAATATATTGTAATCGAGTAAATTAAATTTATGACTTTTGCGGAAATAATTCAAAATGAAAATACTTAAAATTGAGACGTGGATAGGAATGGATGGATTAATAGGAACAGTTTTGACCGGCACGGACTACTATCTAAAGAGAAAGGCGACGTTATATGGAAGCCCTGATCAAGATAACAAATCTGACTTCTTGATCGACTGTACTATTAGTTTACTTGTGCCTGTACACATTCTATCGGGCACCTGGCTACATGCAGCTTTGAGAAGGAAACAAAATGGGGTCATGAGGTAAGTGAAAATATAACAATTTAACATAAATAATACTCATTTATACGCGTGTTTATTGGAGAGCACTTTCACCAGGTATTACATGCAATGCAAAGGACGGACATTAATGTACATGTACCCAAAAAAACCAGCTTTTTTAGGTTGTGCTCCAATCAATGTGAAAGCTGGATTGATTCAACTAAGGAAATGGAGTGGCAATCTCATAGAACTCGGTTTCTCAAAATTCACCTTTCTTCAAAGTATATATATGTTAATGCATACTTCTCCTTCATGCTTCTTTAAGCTATTTCATTCTTGCTATATGGCAATATTGTTCCTCAGTTCTGCTTTTCCAAAGGCATCTCCCTCTTTCCAAAGGTTACTTGATTAAATTGTCAAATTATCTAACAGCGATATACACACTTTTGATTACTAGATGTCGTAGTTTTTTTAATACTTATATAATGAGACGATGGTTTGGTGTAGGTGAATTAATGAGGCATGATTCATAATGTTTGTATCCTTGTGGTTAGTTATCTTCACTTATATAAGCACAACATGTACGAGTTTTGTAGGTAATAAAATCAGTGACTAGATGCTTATTCGGATGCATAGACTTTTTAATGAAGAATATTGGCAACTCGAAAACAGTGTTTAGGTTGTCAAATTAACAAAGCAATTTCAGAAGAGAATTAGGGTTAAGATTTATAAGAAAGGAAAATTTAATTTTGAAGGTGATCAAGCTTCATGGTACGTTCCTGACTTGCTGTGGTTGCACTAGTCATTTGGAATCTAGTTTGTTTGACAGGGGGTTTATGAAGTATTATTGAAAATAGAAACGCGCTAGTGAGTAGTGCATGTTTGGACAACTTTTGAGATAGAATGTTAACCAACTTTCAGTGTCTTTCCCTTAAAAGATGTAAAACAGAGAAATAAAACGGGAGAGATAAAAGTATCTTATAATTAGTACTTGTAAACAAATTTTACTAGAGTCAAAACTATAGACAAACACCTCCGGTATCTTAATTAATGTTCTACTAATTTACTTGCTGAGGGTTGTTCTGCCCTACTTCCTTTCTTTTATACAATTATTACATTACTTAACAAAAAAAAAACTGCTTGAATGATTAGTTTTTTATATTGTCAAAGCAGATCATAAGGTACGACTGTGTCTCTTAAAATAATAGCAGTTGGGGGGGGGGGGGGGGGGGGGGGGGGTTTCAGTGTATCGCAATTGAATCAGTTTAAGTAATGCAAGTACGATTTTCGTCAAAAAAAAAACTACCATGTGATAGTAATCGTCTACTATGACATCGCTAGTCGACATCGATCATGCTTCCTTTCTGGTGTATTAAAAACAGTTTCACATTCTAGAATATATCCGTCCTACCATATCTCGTTACATTAATACCGAATAAAGATATATATAGAAGATTAGGTTAGTTTAAGTTGCATGCTGAAACGTATGGCAAGTCAAATATCAAAATATGGATGCGAGCTGAGCTACAAAGTCTATGTTAACATGTTTTGTCTATCATAATCAGATAATAATTTGTAGCACTAGACATTACGGGATGACTTTTGCAGTTGTACTTCTGTATTGTCAAACCTATAAATTTATGTATTTCCAGAAAATTACTGCGAGTGTCTACATGTCATTATATATTATTTCTCAATTATACTAAAAAGTTATATCAGATTGCAGAATACTTTTGAAATCTGATATTTACAAGTGCCCTCTGAGATGTTCCAAGAAATATCAACAAATACATATACTGTTACGTACGCGGTGTAGGTTTGAACTTGACCTAGAATAAGGACTCCGACCCTTGACTTGAGCATGAGCTGCCTAGCATGTTTACAATTTATTACCTATGCTTTATTACTGTTTTTCCGATGAAATACCGACAGTATTTACAAAAATGACATATATATTTACTCTGAGTAGAAGGAAGCTCTGCATAAATCTTATTTAATTTGTATTAAAATTAATTCGAAACCATATAAATGCATGCACAAGTAGCTAGTCAGTGTGTTTTCTCTGTCCACGTATTGTGTCCAGTCAGGCAACTACCATATTCATAGTTTTCATCTTCGTAGAAATTTCCCACCTTCAGGCCTGATTCTTTCCCTTGTAGTTAATTTATTTCAACATAAAAAAATTAATAAAAGGTGATACAAGTCAAAATAATTTCGATTATTCAGAAGTCGACGTAAATATGTAAAAGAAAGGTGTCTCCAAAAGAGGACTCCCGCCATAATTGATTGAAGAGAGACATGAAATCTTGGGTGGAGGGGACCAGGGCCCAGCAGATCCTGAGCCAGCGCTGAGTGGGGACCAAGCAGAGTCGTAGGAGTACATTAAAACTCTTATTTCAAATTTTACTTGTGCATACAATACTATATTCGATCTCGATCTCAACGTACAGTTAGAGTATTTGAAATCAAATTTGGTATAATAGTATTCATTTAATGTAATTTTACATTATTATAGCCATCCATTTGAGTTGGTTTACAGTGAGATGCTCCAGTACTCAGGCTCTTTATCTATCCTCCTGCTCCTGGTGCATATATTATGTATATTTGTTCTCTACTTATGTAAAAGAATTTTTAAGCATTCATTCGTAAGGAGGTTGCATCTAATCATAAAGCTCAGGATAGGATATAGTCCACTAGAACTCAAACCTTGAAGCATTGATCAGATGTGACAATTGGTTATAATAATCTAACAGTTACTAGATGTTTAATTAATAATTTATTGGAGAGCGGTAAAAACATGAAATGGTTTTTTCTTTTTTTTTTATATAACCTATTTTCTGTAGTAGTGTATATAGGCAAGGGTCCACCAATAACCCCAGTGGGTACAATTTACACCGATAAATGTATCACCAAATATATAATCACCCCACTGTGGCCTCCACTGTCTCATAAGAATTTCTGTCTAACCCTCTGTTGGAAATTAATCTGAAATTTATGATTAATATTTAAGGTGGATATTTAATTTAAACATATTTAAATAATGTAACACTTATATTTCATATAAGTAGCAGCTAGACTAGGTCGTAGTAGTAGTGGATAATTTTTAGGAATAATCACGTGTAGCGGAGTCGTGATAGCAAACGGGTAGATAGTTGCTATTTTTTAGTCTCCACTACTACTAGACTAGGTCATAGTAGTAGTGGAGAATTTTTAGGAATAATCAGGTGTAGGTGTAGTGGAGTCGTGATAGTAAGCTCGTAGATGATTGTTATTTTTTAGTCACCACTTTGTGTGTTTAGTCTTATATATATCCGTGTAATCTTTCGGTTAATAAATATGAGAAGCACTATTTCCCTTCTAGTTTTCATATTCATACACATACAAATAACTTATATATGTATATAGTTTAAGTTTACTTTCTACACTTGGTATCCACGGTTAGTTGATGCCCAATTACATGCCCAAACACACAACAATGGAATCATCAAAAGTAAGGAAGGTTTAGTAGGTCTAAGCTACCCTATGCTGGCACGATCAAACTACACTGCATAGTCGATAAATATGAAGGCGTCTGGAAAGCTGTTGAGAAAAGTGACACAAAGGTGGTAATCGAGCAAAGGCTGGATAATGTGGCATTAGCAGTTATCTATCAGGGTATTCCTAAAGATATGTTATTGTCAATAGCTGAGAAGGAGTCCGCCAAGGAAGCATGGGATGTAATTAAGTTGATGTGTATAGGAGCGGATCGAGTGAAGAGTGCAAAGGTGCAAACGTTGAGAACTGAATTTGAAGCATTGAATATGAAGGAGACAGAGCTGCTCAATGATTTTTGTATGAGATTGAATAATATTGTGAGTAATATTCGAGCTCTAGGAGATAAAGTGGAAGAGTCGTATGTTGTGAAGAAATTACTACGGGCAATCCCATCAAAATTTTTGAGATTGCTTCAGCGATTGAACAATTTGGTGATTTGGACAACATGTCTGTTGATGAGTTAATCGGGAGGCTAAAAGTTCATGAAGAGAGGGTAATTGGGCATGTTGAAGACAATGAGAAACAACTGCTTCTAAGTCAGAAATGGAAGGCATGAGCCCGTGGAGGTTTATATGGCAGAAATGGTGGACGTGACAAGAGCAAAATAAAGTGTTATAACTGCAACATCTATGAACACTACGCTGCAGAATATCATAAACCACGACGAGACAGAGAACAGAAACAAGAAGTGAACCTTGCAAAGATCGAGGATGATGAACTGGTTCTGTTATAGACAGTGCTAGACGAGCAAAATAAGATGTGCCAGACGGGCAAATAAGATGTGCCATATGGGCAAATAAGAACTGTCAGACGGGCATATATGTTGAAAGCCAAACGGTCTGATGTCAAGTTTTAGATTAAAATGGTGAATGTTGAAAATTAATTTGAAATTTATGGTTAATATTTAAGATGTATATTTAATTTAAACATATTTAAATAATGTAACACTTATATTCCATATAAGTAGCAGCTAGATTAGGTCACAGTAGTGGAGAATTTTTAGGAATAATTAGGTGTAGTGGAATCGTGATAGCAAGCTGGTAGATAGTTGCTACTCGTATTTTTTAGTCACCACTTTATGTGTTTAGTAGTATATATATATATATGTGTGTGTAATCTTTTGGTTAATAAATATCAGAAACAACATTTCTCTTCCAGTTTTCATATTCATACACATACAAACAGCTTATATATGTATATAGTTTAAGTTTACTTTCTGCACCCTCCTTGGTCCACAGACGAGACGAGCTAGAGTGTGTCTGCATGTACATACTTTTGACTAGTTTTGAGCAAGCACTAATAAATGGTACTCCATAAACAAGGAGAACTTTTCTGACGAATTGTCTCTTCCTCTGAATATACTATGGACATTTGTAGTCGGCTTAATTACTACTCCGTCGCAATTTTATCATCAATGAGTCTTTTTAATGGATTACTATATATAAATTTCCTCCATTATATTGATATATTGACTATAAAGTGGTTTCTACGATTAGTTCATTCAAGTTCACCTTTAACCGATGTACCAGTTCGGTGATTATGAGAGCATCTTCAATGGTCAATAGTAATCGTTAAAATGATTAGTTAAAATAATATAAAATAATAATTATCTAAAATTTTATCTAATAGAAATGGTGAGTAATTATATTAACTAATGATTAGTTTAAATTGTACAAAAATAATCAATCATAAATGAAAGTAGATTATATATAGTTTAAATGATTTGAAAGTGAGAAAGGAAGAGTTGAGGGAATGCACTGGAGTGTAGGTGACAGGTTGTACCAAAAGAATACATGCATACATACGAGTATAACAGTAGGATCAATAAATGATCATGGCGTGTCGGGGAATCTTCGGAAGCAACAAAACACAGTAGCTCCGCATTATCTGCAACCATGGTACCCCCAAGGCCCCAATCTTCTGCATGCACTGCACTAATCAAGAACTAGACCCTCCCCTTTCTCCCTTTTTCCCTTTCCTAATCGATTCTAATTCAACTTGCCTTTTTCCCGGTTCAAACTCTCTCTTTCTGCATTGTTCATCGGTAAATATGTATATATTTCGTATAAGTTGGCATATACGAAATTAAATTATTGTACGGATTCAATAATTTGTAACCAAGCTTTAGCTGAGCATGATGAGAGGAAGAATAATTATCTATTGTTATTTTTCTGAAAAACTAACACCTTACTCCCGAATTTTAAAAACCGAGAGAAGCAAGTGAATAGAAAGTAAAATATTTTTATCCCAATTTTGGAATGAAATTTTTGGAGGGAAGGTAGGTCTAATTTACATTAATTTTCGCTTGTTTTCTTCCTTATTAAAAACTCGGTAGCACAATTAAGAATAAAACTGAAACTACTTTATATACATTTCACTTGTTTTCTTTCCTTTTTAAAATTCAGGAGTAAGGTGTAATAGTTATCTTAAGAAAAACTTTGTTAAATCAACATTCAATAATTTTTAATCTCAGTAAATAAATATAAATTTTAAATTTTAAATTTATTTATTTATTAAAATTTAACTGTGTTACCGGAAATAAATATTTTTAATATTCATTTTTTATCGATACTTATTCAAATTAGGGCTTGATCTCATAAATTAAACAATGTCTTCATTAATATTTTTACCTCATTTTTCTAAAATAAATATGCACTCGTCGTCAAATGTTTTGAATTCGAGCTCAATTTGAAATTTATTAGAACAAATACTTATTTATAAAAACAATTATACGCTCACTTATTGGAGAAAAAAAAAAGAAGCAAATATACTATATACTTCTTGTTGCAGAGGTGTCATCGAATTAAAACCAAGGGTACGTATTACTCCCGGTCTTATTTGTGCTAAGGAAAAATATTGTTTAAAAATTATATATAATAATGTACTGATATAGTTGCATAATATATGTGTGATTTATAAATTATGTTTTAAATATTTATAAATTCGGTATAAAATTTATACCAGCCAATAAATATTTTAATGAAAATATTTAAATTCATTTAAAACTAAAATTTTAAAAATAAATAATAAAAATAAATTTAATTTTACTGATTGTACAAAAAGAGAGATGCGTTTGTGGCACGGGGGTTAGATATAAATTATGAAATGGTGTATGAATGGGGAAAGTGACGGTGATATATGGGTGTGAGCATAATGGAAATGGGTGGCATGGGAAGCAAATCTTACAACGGAATCATAAGAAATTTCTCCTCGTTTCGCACCACTCCACCCCCCACCTGCTCGCACATGATTTCACCCCCACATTAAAAGGCACCTCTCTCTCTCTCTCTCTCGTGACCTCACCTGTATCTCTTGCGGATTTTATCGGGTCCCACATGCCCCCACCCCAACCTTTTTTGCTTGCTTTCAATCCCTATGCCAAAACCTTTCCTCTTCATGTACAAATATAGAGTATTAGTATTCTATAAACACAAACTATGGTAAAACAAAGTTGAAGACTGAAACCTCCCATTTCTTAGGCTATGCATTCTTGTAGTATTTTATTCCCCACCTTGAATATTTATTTACATTCAACTATTGCTTACCTTGTAATTCATAACCAACTTGGCACCGAATTTCCCAAAATCTCTAAATGAAATCCGATCAGATCTTGCTTCCTGCGCTCTTGATTTCCCTTGCTTGTATTATAATTCAATATAATCTCCATCCACCACCACAACAAACTTTTCTTCTTTATTTCTGATACCCTCTTCTTATATCACCACTCTTTCTATGTCTACGATGGGCATGGCCACAACAAAGTCTGAGTTTCATGTTTTGGCTGTCGATGATAGCATAATAGATAGAAAACTCATTGAGAGGCTTTTAAAAACTGCTTCATATCAAGGTAACCCATGATTACAAATATCAAGATTGCTTCATCATTTCTTGATTCTTTTCTTAATGTTTGCATTTTACATATCAGTTACAACAGTTGATTCTGGGAGCAAAGCTTTAGAGTTTCTTGGGTTTTATGAAGTTGTGGAAAGCAACTCAAATGAACCTTCTATATCTCCAAATAATCAGCAGGTACAAATGAACATGAATCACATTCTTGTGTTTATAAATTTCTGTTTTGTTTTTGAGTTCACAAATTAAGTGTTTGTGTTTGATTTTATGTTTTACAGGAGGTGGAAGTGAATCTAATAATAACAGACTACTGTATGCCAGAAATGACAGGCTATGATTTGCTCAAGAAAATTAAGGTATGCTTTGCTTTATTTTATATTCCTTTTGTCTCTTGCTCAGCTTTTACCATATTCTCTTCAGTACTTGTTCAGACTTTTTTAACTGCAGTCCTTTCCTTTTCTGGAAAATAAAATGCCTGACAATCAGTAATGCACAATTTCAAATTTGATATTATTCTCTGAATGGTTGGTTACAGATTGATAAGTCTTCTGCCATTCCATCTCAATTCTGACCACCAAAAGTTTACACCTGTTTTCGACCAACAACATATCATAAGTTTAAAAATATCCTTTACTCCTTGAGTCCCAAATTAACTGTCATATTTGACATTTTTATGATCAAATTGACCGCTGACTGAAAATTAAGTATATTATTAGAAAGCTATACCGCATTTACAGGGTTTTTTAAGTTATAATAGAATAATTTTTAATTCCAAGTCAATTTGGTGTGATTAAAAAAAGTTAATCAAGGTAAAGGAAGTAACTAACAACTTCAACGGCATGTTGCTTTACAGGAATCTTCATCTTTTAAAGACATACCTGTGGTCATTATGTCCTCTGAAAATGTTCCTTCAAGAATCAGTAGGTAAGAACAACTTAACCATGTACATATGTTTTTTTTTTATAAATATTAATTCATTAGTCTACAAACTACATGACAGTGATTTGTAGTAGTGATTTTTAGTATTATCTTTGATGATTTGCAATAATGTGGCCGTGTGGCGGCTGATTTGTATGAATGTGCGTATGTGACTAGTGATTTAAGCTACTGTAATGGGTGATTTGAGTCATTTGACCCTTATGTAAAGTATGAAGTCAAAATGGTTTGCACCGGAATACACTTTATATATATTTAGAGTAAAGTACATTCTGTATACGCGTAGTTTATGTGTCAGATCACTTGGGATACCACACTTCAAAAACTGTCACATGCTATTCTGCGATTTCTTAACTTTTCACAGAATGTTGTTTTCCGTCAAAATGGGCTAACACGGTGACTTTTGTTGAGGGCATTTTCGACTGTTAATATTATAAGGCTCAAGACATTACTTTACTCATTAAAAAATAGTAATAACAAGTACACCAAAATACCAAAATAAAGCATACATTCACAACACGAATTCTCTCAATTTCAATAGCTTTCTTGAGATTCTCTTCCCGTCTCTTTGCTTCTGCCAATGCTTCTTGATGCGAAGTCTTGTCATGTTTACGCATTAACTCAGCAGATTTCAAAGCAGCTCAAACTTAGAAAACCATTCTTTTCTTTCTATAGTGAGTAATCCCATTTGATATTGATGATCATTAATCAACAAACACAATGATTAAATAGAAGTATTAACAATAAACATGATAGAAAATTGACTAAACTAAATAATCTCCTCAATTCATCTTAATTCACATTAACGCAAATAATCAAACAAGTAATGTGTGTGTGTGTATATTAAATATTAAAAAAAACCATATTACAATTAATCACAGGCATAATAATAATAAAAATTAATAAAGGGATTAAAGATTAAAAAAACCCTCAGTTTCGAGCTTGGAGATGTAAGCAATGAGAGAAGCTGTGTCTTTGCGTTTAATTGAGTCTTCATCAAAGCCAGCTTCTTGAAGCCGCTTCCATAAATCATCATCACCACTTCGCAAAACCCTAGATGATGAATTCACTCTTGTTTTCTCCGATTCAATCACGAGACTCGCCATCATGATTATCGATAAACCCTAGAATCGAAATTGCTTGCCTCTTAACTCCCCTCTCTCTCTCACTATCTCGCTGGGTGTAGTGCTTTACCTTTACTCTCTTTTGTAATTTTTTTGTTTGCTCTCTTTCTCTCTCTAGCTTTATTTTTTTTATTTTTTTATTTTTTTATGAGTATGATCAATAATGTGTCTTTAAGGCCCTGTAATATTATCGGTCGAAAATACCCTCAATAAAAGTCACGGCGTTAGCCCATTTTGACCGAAAACAATATTCTGTAAAAAGTTAAGAAACACCCACATGATAGTTTTTGAAGTGTGGTATCCCAAATGGTCTGACACACAAACTACGTATACACGAAATGCACTTTACTCATATATTTATACTGAAATTTTTAGGTTGTATGAAACTTTTTTTTCCTAATTACTGCTGTTACTCAAATATCTCAGATGTTTAGAAGAAGGAGCTGAAGAATTTTTTCTTAAACCAGTAAGATTAGCAGATGTGAATAAGCTTAAACCCCACATGATGAAAACCAAAAACAGAGATTGTCAAAAGCCAGAACAAGAAGTATCGTCACAAGAAAAAATAGCATCACTAGAGGTTGAGTCTTCAGAACTACCACAACAAGATGACAAAAATAGCACGAAGAGAAAGGCTACGGAAGTGGAAGAAGAACTTTCACAAGATAGAACCAGGCGGAGATACAACGGCCTTGCAGTACTCTAATACGAAGTAAAGCATTTCCCCTTTATAATTTGATACTGAATGTAATAAGGGGGTGTTTGGCTTAACTTATAAGTAATAAGTTTTTTTTTTTATAAGTATTTTCATATTTTTTTTTGAAAATTAATATTTATTTTAGAAATTTAAGACCAGATCTTATTTCCAAATTTGAAAATAAGTTACTTATTTTCAAAAAAAGTACATATATACCAATTTTTTCAGCTTATAAGCTGTTTATAAGCTTAGACAAACATGGCCTAATAGATTTTTCCATTTTTTTCTTTATATTTCTAATACTGGTTAATAATTAGAGAGGAATTTAGAGATAATTTTTATGTTTGGTACATGATGAACTAGCTACATTTTTGTTCTCCTGATTTTACAGGAGCTGGAAAACTAACTATGATTGTAAATTTAACGAACTTGGTCAGGTTTCCGGTGTTCTGTGGTTATCAATAACATCTTTGCTTATTTGTAATATATCTTCATTCTTACATTGTATATAAAAATATGTTCCCTGTTTAGGAATTTATTATCCGGCGAGATTTAAACTATGATACTAAGATATTGTTGAAAAATCATTTTTTGCGACATTATCTATATTTCAATTTAGGAGCTCATTAAAAGAAGTTTTTGGACTTTTCAGCGGGCATATAATTGTGATTATTAGTAATATGATTCTTTTACTGAAGTATCCGTTGACACTTGACAGGCTAGATGTGCTGTGCTTTGTCATTAAAATTTGTTGCCTGCATTTTCCTTGTATTGCTCAAGAATCAAGCCTATTCATTTGTGAGCACGTTACATGTTCCGATTGGGTGTCATCCAAAATATAAAAACATTCCTTTTATGAATGAGATACTGTAACGGATCGATTGTAAACAAGCAGATAAATTAATTTTTAATTTAGTCAAAATAAAGTAACTTGTCACATTTTCTTTTAACTTAGAGGAACTAAATAAAAACATCATGTATTGTGCCCTCTTCGTCTGCCATTTAAACGTGGAATTCATTGTCATCATTCATCAATAAATATTATTTCGCATCAAAGTGTAAAGTAAGAAAATCACATATTACTTTTAAACCACGCAACGGAGAGGTACAACAATCTTGCTTTTAAGTTGATCAATAAATCAAAGTAATACAGTTTTATTATCAATACCCATATAATTTAAGGCCATATATATGGTACAAGCCAGTCAAACATTTAAAAGTAAACAAACAAAGATACGTTCATATACAATTTAAACACCCACAAATTAATTTTTTTTGTCCAGAGAATACAGATTTTTGTGCACGGGAAGTGAGTAAATTTTAAGATTCCTTGCTCAAAGTGCCCATCCATGCTGGTGGCAACATGCCCGTTTGTTCATGTACCGTCTTAAACAAAGGTGGCAACATTTTATAAACTCCTGAAATTTCTTTCATACTGTTTCCATCTCCACTATTTTCTCCATTAGACCAAATGCTAATCTTTGGCTGCAATCCTCTCACAGCTTCGCCATTAATTTTCGCAATTTGTTGATACATTCCTCCATTAATCATCAAGTAATCTCTTAATGCACCATAGTTACCTCCTAAAGCCTTCAAAAGGGTGCTTATATATGTTCCTTGCGCCTGTGCTAGTGCCATCAGTCCTTCGGCTTCCTTTTGTTTTGCATATAATTCCCCATCGGCTACTTGTTGTCGCGCATAAAATGTTGCATCGGCTATGGCTTTTTGAGCATCTGCATCTTTTTCCTTTTGGTATAGAATTGCTTCTGCTTCTTTTTGTTTCTTGTACAGCTCCCAGTTTGCTTCTTGTACCTGTGTTTTTATCAAGAGAGAATCAGATTATATAAATAAGACCATACCTTCAAGAATTTGTTTTTTAGCGTGTTGCTCAAACCAAGTCAGTTTTGATGGAAATGGAATATTTAGCTAATGCATAAAATATATATCTTTTGCATTGAAAACTATTACCTTTGTTTCATACTCTACACTGGCCTTGCTCAAAAACTCAGCCTTGAGCTTCTCCGTCTGAGTCAATGCATTCAATATCTCCACCTCTTTCTGCAACTCTGCCTCCCTTAGTGCCACTGCTTTTTCCGCTTCCACCTCAGCAACCTGCGCCTCCTTTGCCCACCCTGCCTTTCGCTTTGCCAGCTCAGAATTTGCCTGCGCCACCTCAGCCTCCCTCTCATTCTCAAACACCTTCACCTCAGCCTTCACTCTTATCTCCTCCTTTCTCCCCTGCCCTTGCCTTTGTGTTGCTATAATCTTCGTCTCTGCATCAATCTTGGCTGCATTTTGAAGCGTCTGTCCTTCTCTCAACTTTGATCCAACCTCTCCTTTCATTCTCGCCTCTGCCACGTCAACTTTTGCTTGATTTGCAGCCTCCATTTGTGTCTTTTGTCCTAAATATGAAAAATACTCGTGTCCGGGAACATCCACCAATTGTTTGACATTTGCATTGTAGATTAACAGACCGAATTGATTGAGTTCGAGTTGTACTTTTGCAAACACCTCTTGTTTAAATTCTTTAGTACCTCTAAAAACTTCTTCCATTGTCATTGAAGCTGCAAGGACACGAGTTTCGCCTTCGATTATGCCTTTCACAAGCTCTTTTACATGGTTTGAGAGCTTGTCATGAGGAGAAATGAGCTTGGCGTACAAGAACAGGCTGTTATCATCATCTAGGCGGGGGCCTATGGTGAATACAGCAGGGAGCACAAAGGGGAGTTTTTCAGCACTCATGGCTTGGACTTCGAACGTATAGTTTACCGGAGAGACATCGAATACGGAGCAGGATTGTCCGGGGAGAATCCATGCTTTTTTTGCTATTTTTATGTCGGTAATTCCAATGCCAGTGATTACTAGGTATTCTGATGCTCTGGCAACTCTATACATGGTGATCAAAAAAATTGCGAGAAATTAAAAGTTTAGAAAGATTTAGAGATGGAAAATGTATGCATATCCATCTCTAGTCTAGCATCCGTATATATAGGTGGCAACTGGCAAGAAATTAAGTAGCATGGGAGTAGGTGTAAAAATATATACAGGCGGTAAGTGACACAAGGGAGGTTTTGGAAATTTTTAGAAAAAATCTTGTTTGTTTACTATTAAAAAAATGATCGATTGCTCAGTTCCAACAGTTACATTGTTATTTAAAATACAATTTGTAAACATGACTTCAACTAAGCCATCCAAATCATAAGAAGAAATGTTAATCCGCATTGTAGTGTACGAGAGTATTGCATTGGAAATTTAACGTTGAGAAGTTGCTATACGTTTTGTATAATTTTACATAGTTGAAACTTAAAACTTGAAACTGCAAGGAAATTGCATTACAGTTCATTCGGCACACAATCTGCGGTCTACACACATATGAGATTGACATTGACTTTAAACAAATTATGGCATCTTCCTTTTGGACTTGTTCCAATAGCCTACATCAGTAAGTCAGCATCATAACCGGAGAATGCAAGTGTTGTTACATTGGCGATATATTTAGTAGGGGTAGCCTTTTACTGTGCCAAGAAACCATCTGTTCTTTGTCTCGAAATTGTCTAGCAAAGATCGATAATTTGATATGCAACCAGCCAATAACTTCTTTTATAAATTGTAATTTACATTGTGACAGGTCCAAAAAGATGCTTATGTATGTACTACTATAAATTAGTTCTTAACTTGTTTTAGATAGTTTAGTTTTCTCAACTTGTTTGATTTTACATTGTCACGAACGAATCAGTATTTACTACTATAAATTAGCCAATTATCCTTTGCATGCCAGCCTCATTGCTTGTCGGGGTAGAGTTTTGCCTTAGTTGGGCAGTCGAGAGTATAAACCAATCGAGGGAAACAAATCATGTACAGGACCAGAGGTTATTTAATCGAGAGAAATGAGCGTTTTAAGAGCTTTATTAAGTCTAACGACTAAATTACAATTTATTTGGAAATTATTTTAAGGGTTTTTCTAACGTGTGTCCATGTAGATATTTTAACTAACAAGTTGGTTTGTTTTCATCGCCTCCCTTCTTATTAATGACAGTGGTCTCTCTGTATATATAAAAATTTCTATCAATTACAATCAATCAACTCATCAAAAAGTGATTGTTAAAATGTGCTCGTTGTCACACACTAAAAAAATCCTTATTTTAATTAGATAATTATGTCAAAGTCATTGCTTGTTTTAATTGTTATGTACTCATGTTTGGATCGTTATTTGCATTTTTTGTAATTTATGTACTCTTTTCATTTCATATTAGTAATCTAATTTTAAAAAAAAATTGTTTCAAAACAATTGTTCACTTCAACTTTTAATGTAAAATTTAATCTAGTTTATATTTTCAAAATCAACTTTATTCCACATATCTCTAATTTATATTTCGAAAATCAACTACATACCATATATTATATTGATCCAATGCAATAAATATGAGTATAATCAATCAATAATAAAAAATTTTAATATGCGTTATTTTTTAAAAATGGATCACTGGAAACGAAGTAATATTGTCCTTGCAACATGGAAAAGTACAGGCTGGATCTATCCATCTATCCGAATTAGCGAGTAATTATCAAAATTCAAAGCCAAAACGTCATTGTCTACGAACCTACTGCGATTTTACAAGTTCTGGATTTTGGAGAATAACCCAATCTCAGGCATGTACGGATCTGAGATTTACGAAATTTTAGATAAAATTGATTTTTAGGGCTTAATTTATATGTATATTATATATATTTTTTAAATTCTATATATAAAGAATTCGAAAATTTGTATTTGGGGGCTATATCCAACCCTTGATCTCACGTTAAAGTTTAACATAATAGTTCAATCTCATTTTAAAGTTTTACTTAACATTTTGTTTGGTATATAAAAAAAAATATAAATATAAAATATCAGTAAATCATAGTAATATTTTGAGAGTTTATGTTGTGTTTTCAAGTTTTGTAAGTTATTGAGTTTAAATCGGTGTATTGTACTTATGTGATATATATTTAAAATTTATTTCATTTTTGAAAAATATTTAAAATTTAATTCAAATTATCATATCTATACTATATTATTATAATTGAAAGATTAAAAAATTTGATCGGTCGATTAGTACTGGATCACGGGCCTAAAAAATATACATGTATTAAATATAATTGAGTTTCTAGATCAATAAAGTGGTCTTAATTGTAAGAGAAACAAAATTTACCCATTGAAACCTAGTTTAAGTGGTATTAATAATCTCTTTATATATAAGTCATTAAGTATTTAATTTAAGTATGCATTTGTTTCAAAAAGAAATTATTCAAGTATGCATTCTTTTAATTAGGCCCCTCCACCTTATGTACAGAGTTATGAATCGTAGGGCTGTAGGAGTTCATTATGCATGATGGGCTTTTTAAGATAGAGTTTAAACTATAACAGGCCTTGGGTCTTGACCTGAATGTCGGGCCTCAGTCAAAATAATAGTAACGTTTACTGCTACTTAGTAGCAATAAGGAATAAGCATGTATTGTATATTGTATATTTTGTATGTATGGTAAGTGTAGCTTATCCTCCCTGACTAGAATACTATACATAGAAATGTTAGAGTCTCAAAATTATTTTTAAAAAAAATTCTTAAAATTCACTTGTCTAATCTTAATTAGTTATTAAAATAATAAATGAAATGGACCCCTCGTGCATTCACATTAACACACGAATTAAAATTTTTCATTCTGTCATGTCACTACTGTCACGTCATTTTGAAATATATTTTGAGAATATTTTTTGATTCTCTAGCATTACTCACCTATATATATTGGACTCCAAACCTACAAATATTCCCATGAATATTTCCTTTTTTAGATATCTTTATTAATTATTTATCAGTTCATTTATTTCAAATCTATTTATTATATCCATTACCCATTTTAAATTAGGAAAAATTTGTTTTATAATATTACTCAAATTTATAATACATGATTAGTTTGCTTATTTGTTATTATTTTCTATTGATTGATTTTCTCATTTACAAGATTTTACCATAAATGAACTATAATTCAGTTTCTTTATATATAATAATTTTTAGTTTTTTTCATTTTTAAATTACAAATCTATTTACTTATCTTTTATATATATAATAGGTGAATAACACTTACCTGACTACAAACTACATATATCCAACTCTAAACTACAAATATCCATGAATATTTTCTTTTTTAGATATCTTTATTAATTATTTATAGGTTCGTTTATTCCAAATCTATTTATTATATCCATGACCCATTTTAAATTAGGAAAAAATTGTTTTATAATATTACTCAAATTTATAATACATGATTAGTTTGCTTATTTTTGCTTATTTTGTATTGATTGATTTTCTCATTTACAAGTTTTTACCATAAATGACCTATAATTCAGTTTCTTTATATATAATAATTTTTAGTTTTTTTCATTTTTGAATTACAAATCTATTTACTTATCTTTTATCATTAAAATCATTATAACATTTGAATAATATTTATTTAAAATCTATTTTCAAGACTTTTTTTGCCATGTATTTTCAAGACTTTTTTATTTAATTATTATTTCATGATTTAAAAAAAATCATTATATTATCCAAACCTGATATTTTACCCATAACCCCATGTTATATAAGAAAAGATAAAAAAACGCATCTACTCTTATAATTCTATATTTCTCCATGACCCGAATAGTTAATGAAAAGTTTATTTATGTTAATGTATACTTTATTTTGTTCTCATATGATTATTTTTAGTTATTTTTCTTCATAACTATAATGGAATAAAGTTTCATTATCACCCATTTACATTATTTATATTTACAAGAGAAAATATACAAAATTTATATTATGGAAGAAAATAAGAACACGAACCCTAATGTTTTTTCACATATTGACTATTATGTCTGTTATGTAATCCAACTATTGTTGGTAGTAAAATGATACTCCCTCCGTCCCAACCAATTCTTTACACTTTCCTTTTTGGGACGTCCCACCCAATTCTTTACATTACTAAAAATAGTAACTTTTAACAATAAATATATTATTACATCTACTACTTTACTCCACTTTTTCAACACTTTACACTATTACACCCACTACTTCATTTATTTTAACAATAAAATCACTATTACACTCACTATCCTTGGTCTCCGTGCCCGGACCAAATGTAAACATTTGGCCGGGACGGAGGGAATATCATATAATAACGATTTTAAAATACAAATTTGAAGAAATATAATGTCTAGGGTGATTATCATTCAAAAAAATAAATGGTATGGTATTCATATTTATTTATTTAAAGCATGTGTTATATTTAAATACACAATAACTAATTATTCTTTTATGCAATCTGTAAAAGATCTCATTTAAAGTAAAATAGCAACGAACACCAAAAGAGGCATGGATTTAAAATTCGGAAAATAAATGACGATAAAATCATGTTTTATTAAACTATTTGTAATATTGAAGAATTATAATTATAATAATAAAGTAATCATATATTTTTATAGAAATTTATTAAAAATGTATTATTTAATTAACTTATTTATATTGACAATTTTTTATATTGTTTTGAAGTAGGACTAGAAAAAAATATTATTTTAAAAAGATTATTAATAATAATAAATATTTAAATATAATATAATGCATATGTCAAATTTAAAAGATTTGAACCCGGGTGCGAAGTACGGGATTAAATCCAGTATAATATAAAAGATTACTCCCTCTATTCCCATTTATATGTTTTTTTTTACTTTTTGTGATCAAATTGACAAGTTTTTTACTACAAATTATAAATTGTTCTTTTATAATTTTAAAAAAATTAAAAATACATTTTAAAGTAGATTATATATATATTCTAATAATATAAAATTTTAATTTTTTTAGTTATATATTATTTTTAAATTATAATAAAAAATTAGTTAGTTTGACTGCACAAAAAAGCAATGGGGACAAGTAATTGGGGACGGAGGGAGTAGATCTTAGTAATTTAGGACATGGGTAACTAATTTCATCTCCAACAATGTTCCTTATATTCATTCCATAATTGATATTTTATTATTAAAAGTATCTTTCATCATTAAAATACAATATATATGAGCAAATCCAACAACATCCTTAAATGAGTTCCTAAACTCAAAAATAGGGAATATGACATAAAATACAACTTCAACAATATTGATTTCCTAAATCACTAAGATATTCTAAATTTTACTAGTCATGTCCTATTAATAGGGATCCTCTAGGATATCCTAGTGAATAAAAATTTAATTTCCTTCACTTTTCTCACATATTTTTTCTTTCTTTTTTTATCTTCCCTCCTTTTTTAGACTAACTAGATTCAAATTTATTATTATTATTATAATAAGGAATGAATACATGAAAGATTGTTGGAGTTGACATGCAAAATAGATTACCTAAATTACTAGGACCCGTTATTTTATAGTATATTTAGAGAATTAACTAAGACACCGTTGGACTTGTTCTAATAGAGAGAAATAAAGTATTTGTAATAATTTATTATAAAATATAAGTTATGACAAACAGAGAGGTTCCTTAAAAATATGGAAAAAAGAGAGTGTACCAGTGATTTAAAGAATCACCGGGATATTGTTGGATTATTTTTTTTGTCAACTTCCCTAAATTTTAACTTAGTACGCTATTTAAGAAAGCTCTTGGACTTGTTCTTAAATAGTACTTACTACCGTACTTAGACCAAGTCCAACAACATCCCTATACGAGCTCTCAAACTCAAAAATAGGGAATATGACATAAAATACAATTTAAACTGTATCCTACTAATTCTCTAAATCACTAGGATATTCTAAATTTTGCTAGCCATGTCTTATTAATAAGGATTCTCTAGGATATCTTAATGAATAAAAAATTTATTTTCTTCTCTCACATCTTTTCTCTTTATTTTTTTCTCTTTTCTCCTTTTAAAAATTAACTAGATTCAAATTTATTATTATTATTATAATAGGGAATGAATATATGGAAAATTATTGGAGTTGAGATGTAAAATAGATTACCTTTAGAACCCATTATTTTATAATATTTTTAGGAAATCAAATAAGACACTGTTGGACTTGCTCTTACCGGTAATAATACTGGAGAGTGGTCATTATTTTTATCCTGGTTGTAGGTAATAAAATAAAAACGTGTCTTGAGTTCGACTCTGGCTTATCACGAGATTTATTAGAACAGATACTCGCATTTGTATGACCATAAGTCAACCTAGTCAAGAAAAATAAAAATAAAGGTGTTGGTAAATATAGTTAATTTTTATTTAATATATTATAAATATTATATCTAGACTCTTTTATATATTAAATTTTTATTAAATATAATTTTATTGATTAAAGCGTATATTTGACACTTCCATATAATTAAACATTACATGTGATAGCTATTAAATGTAGTGTTACTAATTAAGATGTTTATTGATTGGTAAAATATTAAAATAAAATAAACTATCATATAATGTATTATTAGTGATTAAACTATAAATCTAATCTAATATAATATTATTTAAATAAATTAAATGACATATACTTAATTTTATAATATAACAATAAATTAAATAGATTATGTTTAATTTAAATATTAAAATTTAAAACATATCTATAATTTTAGTTTTAAAATATGTATACCACATTATTAATAATTTTAAAATACCGTATGACGTTATTAATAAATAAATAAAGAAACGAGGACTGTTGCTTCTTCCTAGCCGTTCGATTCAATCATCCGTGGGTCCCCCCACCCTCCTGTTAATTTTCCAGACCCCACGCGTCCCAATCCCACGTCAGCCGCACTAACCAGCAACTATTTTTATCAAAATTTTATCCAAAAAAATTCACACCTTGATCACACACACAAACACATACATAAAATTACTCAGGTATTCTCCCAATTCACAACTATTCTTACTTCCTTGTTCATGTTTGTGTGTATGTATATATATGTATTATGTATAGCCTCTGTTGTGTTTGTTTTTCGTGATCCTTATCTTGATAATATGACTATGTGTGTGTGTGTGTGTTTGGTGATCATGTTATTTGATGGAATAAGTTTCTCTGATTGTTGTTGCAATTGGCTTTGTTTTTTTATTAAATTTGTTGTTTAGAATTGTGAATTGAATTTTTTGTATGTGTAAACCCTAAAAATTGAACCCCTGGTTATTTGAATTGTACCGGGTTTTGATGGTTGATCATGTTTTCTGGTCATTAAATCTGTTCTACATGAATCTTTTAATTTCGTTATCTAGATATTCAGTCGATGTTTTTATGATTGAGTGATGTGTTTAAAATTATGCATCCGGAATGTCAAAAACTAATATCGGTAATACTGTCAATACTGGCATACAGTATGGTATAGTGGTCTAGAGATAAAGTGAATACTGCCTCTCCCTATGCAAATAGGGTGTTAAAATATGTATTCATGTATATGTTTCTCTCTCGTTTTTTAAGGATGAAACTAGAATCGGTAATCAGCATATGTTCTTGAGTTTTCAATGAGTTGCATTAATTAGCTTAAATGTTATTCTTTGTTTTCAGGTTCGAATCCGTAAAATGTCTAGTGGAGATATAAGGAAGGTCTCGCGCCAAGACATACAACTGGTAAGCTGTTGACACAAAATTGTGTATTGATGGACAGTTATTATTATATAATTCAAAGTGTATCTGATTTTATATGAATGTGAAAAACAATAAAAAAAACACGGCGGAATTCGTGTCTTCCTTGTAGAATATGAAATAATGATGCATAATGATCAATGGAAATAGTTTTATTTGGTAGGCATAGTCGTACTCACTAGTGGTGCACTTATGTCTTCTGTGAAGTTCGGCAGTCAATAGTAGTGTGTTTTCCGAAAGATGTAGTGGAGTTCTAGGGATGGTACATGTAACATCTCTCTTGAGATTAATGTCACTTTGGTACGATATGCAATTGAACGTATAACACATTTGTATTTGTTGATAGATAAGCTGTTAAAAGTATCTTACTTTAATAATTTTCCTTTCCTACTTGGATATGGTTCTTATTCTTCAGTTTACTTAAAATGTTTTTGTACGGTTTAATTTATTCCACGTCTTCACCTGATAAGCTTGTATGGATATGCTATTATCTTGTTGTGAACATGGTTGATATTTGAGGTACTCACATATTTTCTTACCCCATAGTTACTCTTTGTTGATAGATAAACTGTTAAAAGTATTTTACTTTTCCTTTCCTACTTGGATATGGTTCTTATTCTTCAGTTTACTTAAAATGTTTTTGTATGGTCTAATTTATTCTACATCTTCACCTGATAAGCTTGTATGGATATGCTATTATCTTGTTGTGAACATGGTTGATATTTGAGGTACTCACATATTTTCTTACCCCATAGTTACTCTTTGTAGAACATCTTATCTATTTATATATCAAATTTTATGGTTTAGGTTTGTAACTGGATGTCAAGGACTTGCAACAGTAGGTTGACATTTATATTGTCTTCCATGATGCAATAATTAAAATTAGTGAAAATTTTATTGAATTACTAAAACAAATGAAAAGCACGAGTTCTGGGAGGCGTGGAAAGAATCTGAGGCAGGAATGTTAGATTTAACTATCTAATCGTGTAACCTGCAGGTTTTTGCCCAAATTCGTGCTAGTGCTCTTCTTTTAAGAAATACTTGGTTCTGTTGGACATATGACTATAGGTTCATATAAACATTCAACCACTAATTGTTCTCTTCTGTTGGTTATCCTATGATGGCAGGTACAAAATCTTATAGAACGATGCCTTCAGTTGTACATGAGTCAAAAGGAAGTTGTGGGTACCCTTTTACAGCAGGCAAAAATTGAACCTGGTTTCACTGAACTTGGTAGGGTTCCTTTATAGTATATATTTTACTGTATTTGGAATTACGGGAAATAATTCTTGATGTTCTGTGTTTTTAAAGTCTGTAATACATGTATGAAAAAATTGTAATTGTTTAGAAAGATTTGTTTTCATTTATTATTGTTGAGTTGTGCTGCATATTAAGTATTAGGTTTAAGATACAAGTAGGATGAGGGTGTCAGCTGCGATGCGTTGGGTTTCCCTCTACCACATTCTTTACAAAGAGATAATGTCTTAATGGTAGGAATATACATATTGAACAACTTTTACCTACAAAAAGAACGACATAAGAAAAGGCGGTGAACAGAGTCAGTCTATTGTTGTTCCTGTTCACCTGCTGGTGCTCAACTCGTTTGTAATAATATGAAAATCAAGTTTTCTTCTCTTTTCACCTAATATTCAGCTGAAAATTTCTTCATATCTGCTTTATGGTGCAATGGTGTTGAGTAGTGTACATTTCTCCCAATTTAAAATGGTCTCCTAATCTAAATGTGGCCATTTTAATTTTGCGGTCAACTTGGTTCTTCTTTGAAGCTTGTTAAAGGTAGTTTGGGTCTAGTCCATTAGCTTCTTGAAGGTATATGAGTACTGTGCCATTATATAGAGACTGAACTTACACTAAATGCTTACGAATTGCCAGATAGTGAATGTCAGTGGGAAATATTACATCTCCTCTTGGTTTCTGCTCTTGTATGCTTTTATGGTTTTCTGAACATGTTCCTTCTGCTTTATAATTATCTTATAAGATGACAAAATTTATATGATATTGATTTTTAATGAAAGAACTTGGGTCGGGGAATGTGCTGGATAAAGTTGTAAACTTCATAATAAATAAACTAACGTATAATAGTACTTTTATATTAACTTGTTATATAGAAAAACAACGATTACATCTAACATAGTATGTTTTTTACCAGTCTGGCAAAAGCTTGAAGAAGAAAATCAGGAATTTTTTGAGGCATATCATCTGAGACTGGTGGTAAAAGAACAAATATTAGAATTCAACAAATTGCTTGAGAAACAGGCTGAGCTAATGCATCAAATACGCCCAATCGGAGCTGCTCCGCTTTCTATATCAAATGGATCACATATTCCACAAAGTAAGTTAATTTTCAATTATCTTGAAATTAAAGAATCTAACCAGTTTTATGCCCTCCTTTTGTCCACGACAAATACTGCTTTAGTTATATTATTGAATGTTTTTGTTATTTATTTATAATGAGTGTTTTAGGATTGAAGTACTATAATGTAGATTTCAGGGCAAATAGGATGCACGCCATGTATTTTTGCAGCTAAATTTGGCGAATACATCACACCACTAGTTTCCACACCAGACATTAGATATAAAGGACATGTAAATGTGACTGCCACGGAAACGGTTCGTTGTATGAGACCATCAGTGCACTAGGAGTAGGTGTCCTTTCAAGCGAGTGCTTTTTAAAAATGCTTATATATGTGCAATGATCCACTTTAGCCTTCATGCTAGGGGTGGCAAAATCTGACCCGACCCGGCCCAACACAAATTCGACTCGAGAAATATGAATTCAGGTCAGGGTTTTTTGGGTTTGGGTCAGGGTCAGTTTCATGTTGACCCAGATTTGACCTGAAAAATCGGGTCACTTTCGGGTTACCCGAAATTTTATATATTATTTTGGGTTGGGTCGCAGTTACGACCCGATACCCGAAGTTGTCACCCCTACTTGATGCATTATTAAAGATTAAATAGGACATGGTATTTGTACCTTTTCAATATCTGTTTTACATGGAATAATGATGCAGGTTGTAATATTAATAGTTAGCTGGAAACTTATAACACTTTTCAAGTAATTGGAAAACATCCTGTGTTTATCTTAAGATGTTCAGTTAATCTGATATTTGCTGCTACTTGTTTATCATTTTTGCTGTTTCTGATATTGGTAGAAACTTGTCCTGCAATACCTACTCAGTTCTACGTCAGATTTGAGGTTAAGACAATTTTACTTAACACGGTGATCTGTAGAAATCTAATTCAGTCATTACGAGCAAAAATATAAGTTGCCTGAGTTGGTTCAAGCCATGTAATAGAAGACCATAAATAGTAAATTTACTCAAGTTACCAACTGTGGTTTCATATTGATTCTGTTGTATACGAAAAGAAAAAATGTCCTTATATTATTTATTTGATTGGTTTTTTATGTCGGTCAGATGAGAGGAGTGCAAAAAGTGAATCGCTACATGTATTACTATGCAATCTTAAACTACATGCACTGAATGACACATTAGGCAAAAACAGAAGATAGTAATTTGTATATACTTGATGCTTTTTATTTGGTGCTACTATTTATAATCTCAGGGATGCTTCTTAGATGTAACTTGACCACTTGTTGTCTGAGATACATGGGTCAGATAGTATATTTTTTTTGTTTTCCATTTCGACCAACACGCATGCAGCCCACACATCGTATTGGTCTACTCGTCAGCTCATTTTATATTTAGGACTCCTGATTTGTCTCTACTTTCCACACATTGATTTTTTTTGGGTGGGAAGTTCTTTAGTATTATGTGCCCTGATGTTTCATACTTTATGTTTTCAATACTCAAGTTTTGATTAATTCTTGCTGGCAGTGCACCAAAATGCAGCTTGCTTTACCCCAGAGCAAACAGGTGCCGACATGAAGCCAGAGCTCTTGCACCAGCAGCACCAGTCTATAGGCTCTAACTTATCTAATGCCTTCAGTAATGGCATGTCATCTCTTCATCCATGCATGCAACCTTCAGTCGATATGTCCATCCACTCTAGAAGGCTAGATATCCCTCCAAACATGCCTTTTGCTCAGAACTCAAACCTGGGAATGGTTCCAACAGTGAACTGTGGAATAATGAAAACAGAACCAGGATATGCAGGCTCTTCTCAGTTTATTTACGGTGCTAATGGCAATGTCTTGGAAGCTCGTCCCGTGATGGGAGATTCTTCTATTTCATCTTTCGGAAGTGTAGAGTCCAATTCCCAACACCCAAGCGAAACAATCTTGGATCCCGACACTTCCTCATTTGGATTTCTAGGCCAAATTCCAAGAAACTTTAGTCTGTCAGACTTGACTGCTGATTTCTCAAATACTGGTATCTTACTCTTTTTTTATATCTATAATTTCAGTTGAGTTGTAAAATTTAATGGATCAAATGCCCTAAAATACATTTATCTATCATGAATATCAGACATATTAGAGAGCTTTACCAGGTCACCCTTTCTGGCAACTGACGGAGACAACTTTCTGGATCCCAACGGAAGGACAGAACATCAGGGTAAGGTTTGTTGCTATTGAAGCCCTCATACTTGGTGCTCAAAAGCATTTATTAGATAATAAGGTTCTTGTACTTGATATGCATTCATTTGAAGTTTGGATTTAAATGATATACATCTTTGGTTTGTCAGATGATATGAAGAGGTTGGACACTATATCAGAGGGCTTAAGCTATGAAGACTTTGGCAGTGATTAATTGAATTTCCCAATGGGTACTTTTTTCATACTAAGAAAGTCTTGTCTGATATTGTCGTCTCTCTCCTCATACCACTAGTGCATTTCAGAATAACAGCTTTTGTACAACTTTGCGCATAAGTTGAGATGTAAAATATTAAAGTTATATAATATTAGTTTTATTTATGATAATTTTTAATTTTATATAAATTTAGAATTCAAATTTCGATTTGGTATTAAAAATAAATAATAATAATAGTATGTATAACTATTTATTTATTTCCACCTCAACATGCGTGCAAAGTTTTGCAAAGGCTATTATTTTGAAACAGAGGGAGTACATAAATAATATTGTCTGCATAATGAAGTTTGCTTCCACTTTTTTTTAATAATTCGGTATTTGTTATTTCCCAATTTGCAGATTCAACTGAGAATTTGTAGGAAGCAGTTTTTTGTTTATAGCTTTGCAGAAGTGGGAGATTCTTGTTTTGAACTTTTAGAAGTTATTGATTGACTACTGGTGGAATAACCTGTTCATGAAGAATGGAATTAGATTTTAGGTCTATAATAGTTTGAACTTTGAAGAAGGTTTATAGAGACTCACAGGCAAGTAGGCAACCTTGCTCTTCTAAGCCTTGTCATGAAGTTAATATAGTTTGTAATATTAAACTCGACGCCTTTGCATATGGACTATATGAAATAGAAAGTTCTGTTATTATTGTCGTGTTATATTGCGACGGAGTGTGAATGATTTAGTTGGAAGTCAAACCAACCAGCGGTGACGACTCAGTACTAGTATTGTGGAAAATTAAAGTAATATTGTAGAATTGTTAAAATTTTGGGATGCAAAATTTTTGGGCTAATAGTGTCTGGAACATTTTGTTTTTTTTCCCAAACTTGATATCATCCATTTCAAAATTTTAAATAGAGATTCAACCATAAATTTATTAGTAGTTTTTATTTGTTTTATTAAGCTTTTGGAATGACGTCGACAATTTGAGCTTTCTTGTAAAAGATGAGCTTTAAAAGTATATATCAAACTTAAAATACTTGAAATTGGGGGAAGCTGAGAGTTCTATCAAAAACAAACATGTCTGATGGAAGATTTAGGGGTGTTTAAATAGCTGATGAGAGTGGTAATTGGAAATGAGAAGTTTACGGTAAGAATGTAGATGTCTCATGGAAGATTCAGGGGTGTTCAAATGATTGATGAGAACGGAACTTGCGAAAATGAGAGTTAATAAGATTGTAGCAGGTCTAGTTTAAGAGCTACATGAGGACCTTTTGGGATCTAAAGCCCCTCACTATATAGTTGATACAAAAAAATTTAGCTCCCTGAGTCAATATCAAGGAGACGTCTACTTTTAATAGCACCTGATCTTCCAAAAAGATTCAACACTTGACTCCTACTGCTACTTCATATGGAGGATAATATCGAGCCACAAGCTTTTAAACATATCAATCCTCTTGCTCTTCAAGTGTTCAACTATCAAATTGTTCGAACTATAGATTTGCTATCTTCTTGTCGCAGGTTCATGTACTCATAATTTGTTCTCATGAATTTACTATGAAAATGCGGATCTTTAAAGCACATGTATGAATAGTAAATATTATAAAGTTCTTATTATTTACTCGATAGAAGCAAATTCAACAAGAAAGTCAAAAAAAAATTAATTCCTACTAAACACCAATAACATTTCATCCAAAGTAATTTGGCAAAAAAAAACCTTTAATCCAAAGTAAACCACAAAGAAGTCTGAAATTTTAATTTTAGTTGGGAAAAGACGTGATTTTCAGATAGTTATCCTTAAATTGCATATTATCCATCAAACCTACATAGGTCCAGTGCTAAGTGCATGATCTAGATCCGCAATCAAGTCGTTTACATCCTCAATTCCAGCAGATATACGGACAATATCCTGGGTTAGACCTCTAGCTTCTCGTACTGCAGCAGGTATAACTGAGTGTGACATATAGCACGGCATGCTTATGAGGGACTTTACATTCCCTGCAAGTAGGAAACAATCATGTTAAACCCATCATCCATGAAATTCAGTAATAATCTTCCAACTTTGTCCATAGGTTTATTGTTGGGGCAACAACAAATACTGGACTGTAGAGTTATCGAAGATTGGAAATCCCAAGTCAAAAGGAACATTTGTTGCATATGGTTAATGCTTTCTATCCAATTATACAGAAGTTTCTGAGAAAAGCATAGTTACCAAAACTGACAGTTATGCTGAAATACTTGGTATTCTCAGTTATGTGTCTGGAGAGTGCAACCGACCCAGTCTCAAAACTGAGCACAGATCCAGCCCCCTTTGCCTGCAATAAGTATATCATCGTAGGGTTCCATGTAATAGAGGAAAATGGTGGCAGACAGTCATGCAAATAACTATCACATGGTATTCTGAAAGCTCTTGATACCTGAGAACAGTGTAAAGAGTATCCAGGATGGCTGGGAAGACCGGCATAATGAACCTTCTTCACACGGGGATGGGAGGAGAGAAATTCTGCAATAATTTGAGCGTTCTCCTGCCAAACATGTCAATCATATATGTTATTGAGAAATTATTAAGTGAAATGGTGATGGTGGTGTAAATATATTGTAGGATCTCCGACTCTTTACTTTTAGCCGTGTACCCATTTCGACAGAAATGTGGACACTTTGGCCAACCAAAAGATCATATATGAGATGAACTTAGATGCAATAAGGATAAGATGAAGAACAAAAGGAGAAATGAGAAAAAAGAAAAAAAGAAGAGAAGAAAATGCCTAATCTGAAGTCCTAAGGAAACAAGGAAGTGTCCCACTGTCTTCGATTGTCTTGACACTCTATGTGCCATGTCTGAAACTCCATACCCGAGTCCAAGTAACAAATTTTGTAATTCAATGTACCTGTTGCTTTTCAACGCGCAGTGCCATTGTCTTGATGCCTCTTAAACAGATCCAACAGTCAAACGGTGCTAAACCTGCGCCTTCTGCATTTTGCAGGAAATACAATTCCTTTCCCAACCTATTGTAATCAAAGACAAATATGATCTCATAACGATAAATACATACTGGTTCGGATAATAATAAATATCTTCTAGGAAAACTGAAACCTTAATTTTTTAAGATTTCATGTTAGCGTGATCCCATGTCTGTTAAAAACCATTGTATCAGATATTCAGATCTTCATGTTACAACTTAGTAATATGGGAGTAATGTGGGTTGAATTGATTGATTTGAACAGTGACTGTAACCAACAAATTTACATATATATAATATAAAACCTTTCATCTTTGACTGCTAGCACGCCAGCCATGACATCACTGTGCCCAGAAACGAATTTAGTTGCTGAGTGCATTACAATGTCTGCAAACAGCGGACGTTCCACAACAAGTCAGTAAAAAATAATGTAAAGTGATTTTCAACAGAAATAGCACATTTACAGCATATAATTTTCAGAACCTGCTCCAAGCTCCAAGGGTTGTGCCAGTACAGGAGACATCATGCTGTTGTCCACCATCAGGAGGGCACCATGAGAATGAGCTATATCTGCAATTTTCTGAAAATGGTAACAATATTTCAGAATTAAATTTTGAGTTCCAGAGACGGCTCTTATTAATACTTGCACATTAGGTTTCCAGTGCGTTGTGCCATTGTACATATATTTCTCAAAAACATCATTGTGCATGCATTCTAAAACATCTGACATTCCATATGCAATATATATGAGTGGTTCATGGGTGAATTAAACAACTCCAAGATTTAACGCTAGTAGACTAATAGTTCTTACACGAATATCAGAAATTTGTTGTCTCGGGTTAGTTGGACTCTCAATCCACACAAGCTTTGTATCGGGTCCAATTGCAGATGCAACCTCATCTAGATCAGTAGTGTCAACTCGTCTGCACATTGAAACCACATTTATTAAAACCTTTTCAATAGTAGAGCTGTATCAACAGAGAATGAAACAACTCTAATCCTTTCAGAGAAATTTATTTACTTCACCGAGGCTCCAGTTTTTGGTATGACTTCTGACAACAATCTATCAGAACCACCGTACATATCATTTCCGGAAACAATTTCACCTATTATGAAAATTTTGTTAATCTATATCAATCACAGCAGTGTTTAGAATCAAATATTGTCGCAATACAACGGTCTAGCTCATAAAAACCATTTACAAGATGGGGGAACGACACACATAAACAGGTGATAGATACATTAGAATGTTATATTTCAGAATTTCAGTCACAAGCTTAAGAAAGTACTGGATATGCACGGATTTGATAATAGAGTCGAAGAGAAAGAAAAGAACCAGTTCCAACAAGATGAGTTGCAGTAGCCAAAGCAGCCATTCCACTGCTGAAGCAAAGTGCTCTTTCTGCCTTGTCAAGCTTTGCCAGGATGCTGAGGATAAGAAAGAGATTCGTGCTTAACAGCCAAAGTATTGAGCAACAATGAAATAAATATTAAATGGAGAACACATTTTCAGACCTTTCCAATGCATCCCTTGTCGGATTTCCTCCTCTAGTGTAGTCATAGGGACCATATTCTATGGCATTAGGCTGCAAAAAAAATACAAAGACCAATGTCACTGCCTATGCTAAAGTCAAAATATGCAACAAAAAAAACGCCAAGCATTTAAAGTTTCTTCCTAGACTCCAATTGTATAATATATGTAGCAGACTGCAGACCTAACTATGCTGAAATGAACACTTGCTGCAAGCAGTAAAATCAATTTCAACAAGTGCAAATAGCTAGACCTGAAAATTTATGTGTTTGTATATACAACACAAGCGTGTTCACATATACACACAGTCCTAAATCCTAAGACAAGCTCCAGGTTGATATTTTGGCAGAAAAGATATATATGGATTCATACACAAAAGTCTCGTCATGATCTCAGAACTCAAGTTACCTGCTTGTAAGTGGCTGTTTGGTAAAGAGGTATACTCGTGGAGTGAAAAGGATCACACTTTGCTTCAAAATTCATCAACAATGTTGATACACTTGGCTCTTTAATCTTCAAATCTGCAATAAGATAGAATTTAGTACAAGTCACAAATAAATGTATACAATTATGTCCGTACGTTGATCGATAGTAATCATGATTACCACTATCATAGCACAACTCTTCCTCAAGTTCTGCAACACTATCAGCTAACGCTGCTGCTTTCACATCCATTTCTTTGTCTCTAAGGCAATTCAGTTCAAATTTCTTAGCAAACAGCAACGAATTACCGTTACCATTGACAATCTTTTTACATCTCAAACTACCCTGTAAGGTCCCAGTCATAAACCCCTGTGAATTAACACAATTTAAATCAGAAATTAAAATGAGCAAAAGGCTAATCATTTGACACATCTTCTTAGTTGATTGACATCCCATAATATAATTTCATTAGATTGTCTTGAAATGTAAAACAAAACATAAAATGTAAATAAACATTGATCAAGAAAGTTTAATAGTAATGCATTAGTTTTGGTTTGAATTCATCATACAAAAACCAAAAAAATAAAGTAACATATAGACACATAATCATTTAAACATATAAAAAATGATCTTACATTCTCATTGGGAGAAGAGATGGCTAAACAAGAAGAGGAGGAAAAAGCCATAGACAGTGCCATAACTTTAATATATTGAGAGAGAATATTATGGGATTTGTACGATAGAATTTTTCAAGAGGGTGATGGAGGATTTATATGGCTGCACGCGAGTGTGCACAAATTATCGATAAATTATTTATTTCATTGTCTGCTCACTTCTTGGTCTGATTCTGATCAATATGAATGTCAATATTATATCCAATCCCTGTAAGTGGGAATAGCATTTATTAAAAGTATTATACGAGACCTTGTAAATGCCTGCCTGTTTTAATATTTTTCTTCAAACTCCCAATTTTTTATTAGTTTCCCTGACGTTTCAAATCAGAGAGACAGGAATATAGGATAATTATCAATTTATCAGGGATCACAATATTCTGATGAAGGCTCTATATCTCATTCATTTTCTAATATTTTTTATTTTTAAAAATATTTTATTTATTTCTTAATACTTCTTACATCATAAATAGTACTTGTTCTTTTTCAGTAAAAAATAAATTTAATCCATACTCTTTCCATCATATTCATTTTTTAAAAATGTCACATCTACTTCTTAATATTTTTCTTTAAATACTGTAGTGTATAAGCATATAAAATTTTAAATATAATATTAAAAATATTGAATTAACCAAACAACTAAAAAAATTGGGCTAACAAAATTGAATATAAAATATTTGAAAATTTTGAATTAATTAAATTAATTATAAAAAATGTGAAGTTCAGTTGACATAATATATTATAGATATAGATAAATTGGTTTATCATTGAACAGCCGTCAATTTATTAGATTCGGTACATTTACACATCATCCGGTTTGATTTAAACATATCATGTCACGAACTCAATTGAGCTATCGGGAAAACACAAATAAAAAACACCGTGACTACATCTACACAAACCATTAAAATAATTTTATTTAAACAACCAAGTACTTGATCTTGGATCACCGATTTATATGAACTTTTGTTTGTATAATACATACGTGTAATACAGTAATACAGGAGTAAACAAATACACTTCCATTATAATAATATATGCGGACGATATAAAATCCTAATAGTGGCATATAATATTATCCATCCCAATTCACAAGTTTGCAAACAATAGCAATATGATAGAGTGGGATGCAATGAGATAGAGATTACAAGTATACATGAGATGCAAAACGTAAAGCTAACATTTATGTCATTATGTGTGTAGAGATAGAGATTACATGTGTACATACATGATATGCAACAACTAATCAACTATCCAATATCATTGCTACGTAACTTGTCTTCCATTCCCATGAAATTGTACATCCGCTAGAAATCATACAGGGTAACAGTTGTGTTTGGTCCAGCGAGAATGGAATAAAAAGAACAATTAAAAATTAATAAATGATAAAAAAAAATGAAGGGAAGATTTCTAATAAAATGAGTAAATACAAGCGATTTTGATATAAATACTAGCAACATTTGAGAAAAGGTGATCGAGAGCTTGCAAGATATATGGTTTTATAAAAATCTTTTCATTTTAAATTTGTAAAAACAACAGTTTTATTGGAAGTAAGTGTTTGCGCAGAGGCTTTTGTTGGTAGACTAGACTATTATTACTATAGCTTCATAGCTTGAACTCTTGAGGTGGTCTGGCTTTGAATCAACTTATTACCAACTTGAGCCTTTTTGCTAGTAGCCTCTGTCTTGTGTAGCCTTTCTTCTGAATGGTAGATACAGAAAACTTGGAATGATCGGAACTCTCAAATAACTTGCTTCTGCTTTTGGAAGTCAAGAAGCTGACGGCACATATTGGGATCAAGAAGCTTATCGCATATATTATGTGGTAAGTATTAATGTTATTTTTTACTGCACAAAATAAGTAGGGTAAATTATTTTATTTTTTTCTACTTTTGACCAACAGGAGACAGTTAATTAGAAATGATATACCACCAGCAACCTTGATGTAATTTTTATGTTGTAGCGTAGACATAACTGCTTTACTGTGGGAATCTCTCTCAGCTGCCTCCCCCAGTAACCCCACCTCAATCCACAAATGAGGAGACTTACCGAGTCATACTAGTAGTATATAATACTTGCAGTGGATACAGTTTTCAAGGAGATCCGAAAGTTCTTGGTTGTTGCCTTCAACCAAACTAATATTCCAAGTCAACTAAACTAATATTCACATTCAACCATACCGTTTCTATAACTACACATTTCAGACATTTGATGATCAACACTCTAACTAGCTAGCCATCTTATCTCTCTTTTTGACTTCTCCAAATCAATCAATGGCAACCACAACAGCAACATTGCTAAATAATCAATCAACAAGCTCGACTTCATCCTTATTTTTGACAATCTTCTCCTTAATTTCCATCGCGTCCTCACTTTCTGCACTATATTTCTTCTCCAAAACCACCACATTTTACAACAGCCATTTCGTTTCACACACCTATATATTCTCCACTGCATTCATTGCCTTGCACCCGATCCTCGTCTTCTTTCACCGAAACTTGCTGAATGCAAAGATACTAGAGTGGGGATTCATCAAGTACATTAAAGCACCAATAACGTTTTTTGTTATTTTTGATCTTTACTTTTTTCCTGAGAAAACAGTCAATGGCCTGTTGTTTGTAATCTGCATTTGGATAGATGTGTATGCTTTGATGCTGATTATGAGGCCTGTCGTCGAACAAGTGGATTATTTGCCAAGTCTTATATTGATGGTAATTGTAGATCGAACTATACATTTGTATGGCTTCTTCGCACTAACAGGCTGGATGATCGTGCTCTGTTGTCTTGGGGTCATATATGTGATGGACTTTTTGGGTAACAAAATATATGTCAATGTCCCGGATGAAACCAAGGAGGACATGGAGCAGTAAAGATTAATGAACCTATGCAAGAGTCCTGTTTTGTTTTGTTTTTTTTAATAATCAAATGGTGATTTATTGGTTGAGAAATGTTAGGTACCGAAAGGAATTTGTTGCACAGAATGACGTGTAAGTGTCATCTACACATATTATCGGGTTGTCGCCACTATATTATTGAAAATGCACATTTAGAATGTGTGAATAAGTGTTATAGTTAACAATGACCAATTTTAATTTTATCAAGTTGTTTAACCTGTCAACGAGTTAAGTTTAATTCACATACACTGTCAGCTAGCTACTATATGCAATGCAGTATAAAAAAAATAAATAACACTAGACTTTTAGCCAGGTTTGACCCATAATCCCCTCTAGTCTACGTCCTGATCCCCTACCAACTGTTAAGAGATAATATTATTAATCAATGAACAACTGATTACAAGATTACAATAATATTCCTCCTTTCATCCTTTGCAGTTGATTCTAGCTTACTAAAACACATGTTCCCTGAACTAATTTACCGTCAAAGCACTATACTACCCTAGTACAGCCATCTCTAGCCTCTAGTTCCCTTGAACCCTGTTTCACAATCCTAGCAATCCAGTCACAACCAATTACAACCAATAACACAAGTGAATAAAATTACAACTCAAATTATAAGCTCTCTCGTATATAAAACACTAGAGCTCGAAGATATTTGCTAAGAAAGATTTGAGTTTGAGAGAATGTGTGTATATGTTTTGCAAATCAGTATATGTATTCACTTGGTGAAGAAAAGGTTTATACACACAAGAGTATTTATATGAGTATTTATATGAGAATGTTCAACGTTCGAATTATTATAACAACATTAACGTTTAATCCTCAATGTTTATGTTTGTTAGAGTAATTCAATTGTTACACGCTCAAAGCTACGAATATTGAGAAGAGTTTGAAAAAAATAAATGTTTAAAAATATCCTTAATATAAGTTTAAATATTAGATAAGAGTTGGTTAAGTAAAATATAAGGTTTGAAAAAATCTAACTCCTAAAAGATAGGAAAACTAATTTGATTTAGAAAACACGTTTGGATAAAAGATATTTGAACTCTAATATAATATATATACATACATACATACATACATACATACATATATATATATATATATATATAAGCCTGCACAAATAAAGATCTTAAATAATCTCCAAGAAATTAGGACTTCACACTTTATCCAATAGTTTATGCGCTCCCAGTATCAGCTCGTGTTTCCATGCTGCCAGCTTGCTAGAAAGCTCTGTGTTTTCTTGCTTTCATCTTGTTGTCAATGTACTAATTCATGTTATACTGATATTTCATATCAGTAAGCTAATACATGCAAAATCATATTAGTACCAGTATAACATCATGTTATTTTATATCATCACAAGCTTATCAGCTTGATAACAATGTGATCATCAAAATTCAAAAGGGTTTCAGTTATGCTTATTTAATCTTGACTTGAATTAGTTTTATTTTTATTTATTATTTAATTTTGATTCAACATTCTAATATTATTTATATTATATATTTTAATATTATAATAAAAAAATAATTATATATTTTAAAATGCTTAATTAATATGAATATAATATTCTTAAGAATTAAATTATAATTAATGTTACATTTTTTAAATTAAAATTTTATTATAATATAAATAGTATTAGATTATTGAATCAAAACTAAATAATAAATAAAAATAAAACAAATTCAAGTCAAATTTAAATAAATATAAGAATAATGGCCGACAAACCTAATGATATGTGTAGGTGACACTTTCTGTAACCTACCTTTTTGTGCACTTAATTTCTCTTAAGATTTTTTTAGTGTGTATCGATAGGCACATAATAACAACCACATTTTGATTAGTATCCAATAAAGATGGCAAATTAAGCTACCGTCTCTTCTAAAATTTTAAACTAAAGCGCTAAGTTTTTTTTTGGATAAGGGGAATAATATATATATATATATATATATATATATATACATACACATCAATACAATCTATACTATATTATTAAAGACAAAAGATTAAAAGTTTTGGTCGGTATGGTACTAGGTGAACCATAGAAAAGATCTTGACCGTCCAATTTTAAGTGAACCATAGAAATAATCTTAACCGTTGAATTTTAATAAAATATAATTTTAAAATAATATAATCATACATACAATTCTAACACAAGTAATCCTCCTTTTATGCAAACAACTCATAAACATTATAATTCTAAAGAATATAAACATTACTACTAAAATACAATATCATATTAATCTTCTAACTAAAATATCTCACATTAATCTCCTAAGTAAAATATATCTCTATACAAAACAAACAAAAATTATCCTATTAAAATATAAATACAAATAAATTATATAAAAACATATACATATAATATTAAATAAAATTTAAATTATTATTATACAAATTCAAATCATTAAAAAATATTAAAATTAAAAAATTAAAAAAATTCATCCGTGCGATGCACGGGATATAAGCTAGTATATATTAATTTATAAGTTGGTTATTTGGAGAAATAAACAGGACGATAAAATGATGAAATTCTTTAAGCAATGAATGATGTGATTCTAGTTTTAAAAAATTAAATATATTTTAATTCTGAGTCAACCGAATATTTTAAATTGTTTTATTCTACTTAAAAGTTGATAATTATATGTAATATTTTAAAAAAATTATCCTAAACATTTTTTCTTTTTCATTATTTAAAATATTATGTTAAAACTAAAAAGTGTGCAACAAAATTGAAAGGTCAATTATATAAGTATTTAGAAGAAAATTCATTCCCGCAAAGGTTTAACATTTAGTTTACTCTAGTATCGTAATTTTAAACGTATCTCATATTACATATTATTAACATCTACCAATATCCGTAATGCAAAATTTTATTATTATAGCCATTTATATAGGGTAGTGATATATGCATATTCTAAATTTATTTATATATACCCTTATTTTGTTATAGACCAAATTACCCCTATCTTATTTTCACCAAGATATTATATTATTTTCCTATTTCAGGCAGGGTGAGAAAAAGGAAATATCCGCCAAAATCTAATTTTATATAAAAAAACGTACACCTAATTTTTTGTTCATTTCATTTGATCGATATTTCTTATTAATAATTTTTAAAATATTTTACCAACACAAAACATACTATTCTCTAAAATTCATGAGTTAAAAGGTTAAAAAAATAATTCTTAAAATTAATACTTTTTTGCTTACTATTTTTTTTAACTTCTTTGACCTAATATTGCAATATTTGTATACATGAATTTATATATAAAATAAAAAATTAATACTTTGTAGAATAAAATATTTTTTTATTTAATAATTATTTAATAATTAATTTTATGTGTTGTACTATTTAATTTTTTTAAATGTGTATTAGTTACTAATTATAAGATTAAGTTTTAATCCAGTCACTTATTAATTATCTTATAAAATTAAATCGGTTATTATTTCTTCTCTTGTACTATTTAGAAGATTTAATATTTCATTAGTCTCCGGACTTATCACTTAAAAGGAGAATCAAAATGAAAGGAATACCGTCATATAATTATAACTAATTTAGTTTGGGGTTTATGTTAACGATTGTGGTGTTAACAGTGTAATTAACTAAAAGTTACTCAGTCTTAATTCTGAAATAAGCTAAGTAAAATGTATTATCACATGTATATTGATAATATGTTTAACAGTCACTTGAAACAGTATGTTTAAACAACGCACAAATAGGTGACAGTAAGTTTAATAGTTACTGTCTTGTATAATTGTAATAACTTGAACCATGAAGTAGAAGTTCACAAAGTGTTCATGCACATCATGGTTCAAATCCAAGACAATAACATTCATCACTCAAGCATATGACAACATATTCAAGTGACAACACAATTGAACAGGCGACAGAAACTATTCACTCGACAGTAAACTTGACGGAGAATGAAGAATTGAAGACAACAAGTTTTAATGACAACAACATTGACGTGGATAATTGACAGCAGCTTTGGAGACAATATGTTCTAGTAGACCATCAAAACTTGACAACAAAGTATACGGAGTCGAAAATATTGTCACCGTAGATGAGTTAAAAGTTAACAGTAAACTTCTAGTGAAACTGATAATATGTTTCAGACCAAGATAGTGAAAACACAAGGAATGATCTGGACATGTCTATCTAGTCTGTCAAGTTTACTACTGTGACTTGGGAGAAGACAAGTAAAAGATAAAGTGTGCTCAAGAAGTCAAAAATTTATACATATCTCAGAACTGTTTTGTCTATAAATGGAATGAAGACAGGGTTGAACAATAAAAACTCAGTTTTTATTTCAAGGTTTATTCTAGGACCAAAGAAAAGTGCACATGTAAGTGAGATATGTGTTTCAGTATAAATACACATATCTTAGAAATATTTTTCCTTATGCAACTGAGCTAAATTTTCTCTCAAGTATAGAAACACTAGCAAATTCATTGTTATTGTTTTTATTGAAACTGAAATCCATTTGCAGTTATTTGTAGCAAACCAAAAATAATAAAATTATTTTTGAAAGCTTAAAAAACACTGTCTTCTTTATCTGTTTTGATTGTTTGCATATTAAATTTGTTAATTATAAATCTTGTTTGTTGTTAGCAAGAAACTGTTATAATTAATCAAGTTGCATTCAACCCCTTTCTGCATCACTTATGTTACTGAACAATTCCCTTTTTTTTCCGTTGGAAAATGTTTTTACGTAATTTCATTTTTATGGAAAAAGTGCCAAGTAGAGTAATTTACCTAAGAAAATAATTAATAGTATAAAAAGGATAATTTGATCAATGACAAGAAAAAAATGTGCCTAACTACATTTAAGATATGCATAAAATATAAATATATTTGGGGTGTGCACGTGTGAATTCGTTTTGTATAAAACTTAGTAGATACTAAAAAATACAACCAAAAAGTTGTGATTTATTATACAGGTAAGGCGGTAAGTATTTGCCGACAGATTCACCCAAATCCAATAGATATATATTCATTCATTTATTTATGTACACAGTAACATCCACGATTGTATAGCTGAAACATTCGTCAACAAATCAGAAGCAGTTTGAAGTGATGGCAGTGTGTTGGAGTTTGACGTTGTGGTTGGGTGAGATGATGTGGTTAGGTTTAAAGAGTTGGATTATATCTTGTTTGGTTGTTTCTAATCAGATTGCTATCTCTATTCGCTCCGGTGATATTGGTCCTTTTCATGTCGGTTGATTCTGGTTAGTTCATTTCTTTCTTTTTACATTATAATTCTTGGATGTTAATTTATCAGCTTTATTATTCTGTTAGTTCTTTTTGTTTCCTAGTCTTGTTCATACCCCCCATAGATCACTCAATTAAATGTAATTGTAATTGTAATTGTAATATATAGGGCTAATGAAGTCCAAACCAAGACAACCAAACTGACTCAAGAGTCCAAACCAATACTTACCCGAATGGAAAATACCAAAATCAATTGGTACAGTTTAGGGTAGGAAAATACCAAAATCAATTGGTACAGTTTATATCAATAGGCTGATGCCACTTGATCAACCTGGACCAACTTCACCACATGTTATAATTTATTTATTTTCAAGTAACCAGCAATGGTATTAGAAGGAGGCCTCAATTGGATCGTATATTATATTCAACACTCCCTTTCATTCGTATGAGTGAACAAGCAGAACAAACAAACAAACAATTAAATTTAAACAACTAGGTTGGGAGGACTCTAAGCCGAGAGGCCGAGACCCCTCCCTAAACCGAGCTTTGATACGATGTCAAATGACCAACTCTTTCGAAACCTTTAATTGTTAGGAGGAGACCTTAATTGGATCACATATTATATCCAACATTTGTTAATATTACTCTTAAATATCTCATTTCAACTCTTCTTATTCTCTAAATATAAAGTCACATATTGTATATTCTATTTACTTCCTTTCATTTGATACTTATCTTCTTCTCGGATCTCTCTTTTTTATCTCAAACTTTAGGAAAGAATGGAAGACTTGCCATGATTTGAAATGTTTTGGCCCTAGATTTTGTGTTCTAGATGTTGGGCCTAATTTACCGCATTTGATCCATGTGTTGATAATGGGTATATGTGAGAGAGCACATATGCATATTTAGGATGAGCATAGTCATATACATTATTAACTCTAAAGCACACATGCACATTACAAACCGGCATAGACCTATATGTGCATTATGTACGTGCATGTCTATTGAAAAAGTAGAAATTCTGTTGCAAGAAGTAACAGTGGACCTCCATCACTCATGCATACTCCTTCACCACTGAACCAATGTGCATCTGTTTCTATAATTGGGTGTGCACATCATTATATATTGTATATAATGGAGTAAAAAAAAATCCAGTTGGTGAAATTTGAACAGAACTTTCTAATAAAAATGGTAAGAAAAAGACTAATGTCTAATCTTTATGCTTTATTCTTCATTCTTTATGACTCTTTCCTTTAACCCTGCGTCGCTCAATCCTGACTCTCCAAATCCCATTAGAATAGGGCTTCATATCTCGAAGAACATACATTAGTTGATTTTTGATATTTTTTAATATCGAAAACGATTGGGCATCCCCTGATTATCCCTATACTCTTTTCCTTCTTAAATGTTTGTGACTAAGTTTTGATTTGAAAACAATCATATACTCCCTCCATCCCCTTTTAGTCGTCCTTTTTGGAAAAAAAAATTGTCCCTAATTGCTTGTCCTTCTCTCTTTTCAAAACAATTTTATAAGGATTTTTCCAAATAATATCTTTATATTACTATTTCCAATGTTTGACTAATTCAAATATATAAACAATTCAACTAATTTAATGAGGGTAGTCATGTAAACAAGTTATCTAATTAATATTGTCTTAAGATGTGTTTTTTTCCCCAAAAGGGACAACTAAAAGGGGACGGAGGGAGTATGGTGTTAAGTGGTAATGTCCCTTGATTGGGGACATGTCTCTAACTCTCCATCTATTTACTATTAAAGTTGAACCAGAGTTCTCTAATCGGTTATCATAGGTTGGTTAACATATATGAAATAGTAATTGCCATACAATAAATGATTAGGATTCCATTAGCATTACAATCCATTTCCTTTTTGTTTATAATGTTTTCAATAAAATCTTATGAACATTTGTATATTTTTCTTTTGGTTCTATGGAGTTCAAATTATATAGGAATCCTTAGAGTCCCATATTAAATACAATAGTATTTTGCAAGAGTACATGTTCGGAATACAAGGTTATATAATTCAGACTCCATAGGAACCAACCCTATATATATTTCTATACTGGGTGCAGGGAATGTGCGTTTATATACTATAATTGGGTTATAATTACATTTATAAAAATATATGTTTAGTAACATATTACTCTTTTTTTTTTGTAATTAATATCTGAATAATATATGAATGCGCCAAATATAAACTCTTTAGCAACAGTTTTTTAATATACAGACTCTTGCATTGCACTATCCACGTGCTTGGTCGAACACAATGCTAACACTCTTATATAGGTTGTTAGTTGTAGTGTTGGCAACCCCTTCTGGCTATTGTCTTGTCTCGTTCTCGTATACTTAAAACCTGTCTTGGCTTCTGGGGGAGTCGAAGTAGGGAGCTGCATCTGCAGAGGACCGACGGCCTTGTGTTTTTTTTCTATATGATATTGTAAAAATGTATCAAGCTTATCAAGACTGAAAAAATTAATAATTATTATTGCATATTCTTATTAACTGCGTGTACATTTTCTAGAACTGTGCCCCAGCCACTGTGGACCTTTTTTTTTCTGGCTCCACAAATGAGTGGAGTGGATGCAAATTTCCCTTGTTGCCTCGACAACTGTCCATCTGTGTTGTGCAGCACTTTGGGTTCCAGTATGAGCTTTGTTATTGGTTTAGGCCCAGGGCTGCTTATGTGATAGTACACATGTGAACTACAAAATGTACTTGGACCTTTTAGTAGATAGTTTGACAGGCTTCACATTTTAATCATTCAGAATATACATCATGAATACAACTTTACTGTTCTGCAATCACTTGTTTTATATATCATGAATTTTTAGCTTTACGGGCTTATGTTGCAGCATACCTTTGCAAAACTGAGTTAACATTTTTTTTTAACTCTGGTTTGGTCCAATAGATAAACGATTCAGAACCTGCAATGGATGCATGGGAGGAGAATGTATAGAGAAAGAGAGGGAGGCTGCTTAGGGGACTGATACGGAAATCTGTCATAGTAGCAACCCCAGATATGGACCTTGTCTGACCTAGAACTAGCACATGAGCAAGCTGTGTGGAATTAAGTTTGACGTAAAAAGATAAAAAGATACATGTATAACATTTCTATGTGATGTACATTGTGTATATAGGCTCCAAGTTGCAGTGCATTTGAAAAATATATCAGTGTGCACCTGGGATTAGTTGTAACAAAGAGCTGGGGGAGAGTAGCAAGATCATATTACAAAAATGTATTATGTCTTGAGCAATAATTTGAATACTTTATTGTATATACGTGTTCTAAGTTCAACCCCTTTTGCATTATTAATATTATAATATGTACAACTTATGAATTAATACTGTATGTATAAGTTAAGTAATAAGTGACATAGTAATAGCGTAATCAGAGAGAGCAGAGACTGGTATCTGTACTAGGAGGAAATAGACATTGCTGAAAAGAAAGAATGGTGGACCATCAAATTCAGTATATGTCCATTTCAATCTGTTTGTTAGGGTACATATCCATATCAATATTTCATCACTTCCTTCAAAACTTAGCTGTGTTCGTATTTGTATTACCTGGACCTTAGACTTTTTTGTAAGCAATAATATTACTTGGACCTTGACTTTTTTGTAAGCAAAAGTATTATTTGGGGTTGTTTTTGTTTTATTTTATTTTGTGTGCGCGAAATATTACAGGTGTTAATTTTTTTCCCTGGGTTATTACGTTTATTTAAGTTACTTTTGTACTTCCTCCGTCCCATCCATTTGTTTACATTTCGGAGAGGGTGTCCAATATGCATTTTAAGGTGCATATAAAATATAGTTTCATAACCTATTTTTTAATTTTTTTTCCCTGAATACAAATTTATTTTTAATTTTTTTTCCTGAATAAAAATTCAAACATTAAATTTTTATTCAGAGAAAAAAAATTAAAAAATAAATTATGAAATTATACTTTATATGTACCTTAAAATGCGTGTCAGACACCATTTTCCAAATGTAAACAAATGAATGGGACTGAGGGAGTAACTAATAAATAAAGATAATGTTTTCCTTCTTTCAAAAAATAAAGATAATGTTTTCCTTTAAGTAGTATTATTATACTATATATATGCGACATGAAAAGAAAATTTGTCAGATCCGTGCTAATACATTCGGGAGTTAAAATTCACTTCTTTTTTGTTTTTCTTAGGGGAAATAATTTCATAAATGAAATGTATTAAAATATAATTTTGAATGATCCGAAGAGTTTCTTTCATTTAATAAAATTTATCGATTAATGCATAAGATGTTTCCGGAAGTTTAGATTTAATGAAATTTCTGCAGCTTCTTAGATATGTGCAATTGCCTTGAAACCAAAGCTCTTCGATAACTGGAATTTTCTAATTCCTCTTACATTTTTATTTATGTTTCTGATCAAGTATAAAAACACCAATTTAAACTGAGATCATAATCATAAATTCACAATCAATCAACTTCTGAAAATTTATTATCACACTAACAAACAACCCCCAATAAAGCTGCTTCCCCCTCTGTACACTGCTGCAATTAATTCATCAAGCTCCCCCTACTTTTCCTTTGCTAAAAATCCAGTCTTTACATAACTTTGATACATACAAAAACATAGCATTTTTCTCAAATGGGCTGCTCTGCTTCTCGTTCCAACACCCTTCTCACTTCACCCAATGCAGACCAGCAAGATAAACCCACCAATCTTTCATCATCTTCCTCATCAAACTCATCTTCTTTTTCAAATTCTGATTCTTTTTTTTACCAAAAGACCCCTATTTCAAGAACCATTTCTTTTCCAACCCCATTGATTCACCACCCTCCTCTTCGAAAAGGGGACACAAATCACCTGGTTTCACTCACTTCTACTACTTATGGCTCTTTAATTCTTGTTGACCCGGTACCCGACCCGGAATGTGACCCGTCTTCTTCTCCTGACTCTGTAATCAACACCTGGGAGCTAATGGAAGGGCTTGATGAGTTGGATTTTGATTGTGCTCAAAACCCAAAAAGGAATTCTCGTGTTGATGGTGAAATGGGTTTGTCTTGTGCCGGATCGGACTATTTGAATTCGTATGAGGTGGTGGAACATAGGGATTCTAAGCCATTGTGGAAGCACTTGTCTGAGGAATCAATGTTAGCTAAAATGGACCCAAATGTGGTTTCCAGTTATCGAAGAGCTTTGGTTTCAAGGCAATTGGGTTATTCTAAAGATTCGAGTTTTACCAAAGATTCAAGTTTTACTGAAGATTCGAGCTTTAAAGGAATTGAAGAAGTAGATGCGAAACCAGCTAAATTAGTAGTAAGTAAATCACTGTTTTATTCATCTGGCTATGAAGATAAAATTATCTTGTATTTTACTAGTTTAAGAGGAATTAGAAAAACTTATGAAGATTGTTGTCAAGTTAGACTGATTTTGAAGGGGTTTAAGGTGTTTGTAGATGAAAGGGATATTTCGATGGATTCGGAGTATAGGAAAGAGTTAGAAAAATTCTGTGAAGGGAAGAAGGGGTTTAGTTTACCGAAAGTGTTCATTCGGGGAAAGTGCATTGGTGGTGCTGATGAGATTAAGCAACTGCATGAAGATGGGGAACTGGGAAACCTTTTGGAAGGGTTTCCGGTTAAGGATCCAGGGTTGATATGTGATAGTTGTGGGGATGCAAGGTTTGTATTGTGTCGTAATTGTAATGGCAGTCGAAAGTTGTTTGAAGAGGAAGACGGGGAATTGAAAAGGTGTCCTGGTTGCAATGAGAACGGATTGATTCGATGCCCTGGTTGCTGTTCTTGAATGCTATTTTCTGAGTAATGAGATGCATATCTCTAGGTAATTATTACCATAAAATTCTTAAGTCTAATGTTAGCATTGCAGTGTATATTTATTGCTGTAGGTTTGTTTGAGTAATTAAATGTATTTATTTGTGTTCATTTTGTGTCAGTGAACAACTCCAAAAATTATATACAAATATATTAATGACCAAAAGAGCTGTTTCTTGTTGCCTCATTCATGTAGGAATGCCAATTTGGGATAACTCTGCATTATCTATGTATGTATATATTCATGTATCTATCGTTCTGTATTTTTACGCACATTATACAAGATTCTGGCTTATCTTTATAGTATGAATTTGAATGATTAATCTCTAACAGGTTTTTAACGAGGTGTGCAATATATTTTTCCATTTGATTTCTTTGTGGAAATTCAGATTTATTATAATACCAACATGCAGCTTCTGTGTTTCTGCATACCTATCTTTGATGTTATTGTAATTTTGCTAATGGTTCACATAAGTTTGACATGTATATGTAATTATACTCGTATTTCTTTGAATTTGGGAAGCACAGTGGGATTCAAGCACATTTGGAAGAAATGGTTGCAAGGTCCTTCACGGGCAGTGTCTTTTTGTCTTTCTTATTCAGTGCTAAACTGTTCAGACCATTCGAAAGAACGTGTAGCAGTTTGACACCGCTATTCCTATGGAATCTTGTTAAAAGGTTCATGAATATATACATATATATAATATATACAGGTATTTACGGGAATTTAATTTCAGATTTGATATATATAGTATTGTTGTGACTCCTGCGCCTGTGGATTGCTCTTTAAGAGGATTGGTGCCATCCAAAAAAGGCTAATAGCACAACATTTTGCTTGCATGTCTTCCATCTTGGTAGTAATCTTTCAATGTATATGATTTTTTGGGACATCTATATGTTACAATATAAGGAAGTCAAGTCGGCCTGGTGGTTTGGTGTCCAACTCATGAACAATAATGGACCATGGATTCAACTTTCGGATGTCTTACTTGTGGGGTTCATTTTCTCGAAACTGTATCTCTACTCCCTTGAGTAGGGATAAAGCTACGTATGTCCCACACTCCTCACACCCTGGTCTTCGAGCCGGATAAGTGAGTACGTATTTCTCTTTATTCTATATTACAATATACCATAATATAACAAGAGCATTTTTAACTTTATATATACCCTATGAATATGATTGCATTGTGAATGGTTTTGTGTCAGATTATGTTCCGGAAAAATATTCACAAAGTTGATAATTGCATGCGCTAACCTTTAGAACTGAAGTTGTCGAGGTGTTCGAGTTAGACAACTTATTACGAAACATTATTTATGTTTGTAGTGTTGTGTCTTGTGATTGTGAACGGACTGGTGTTATGAAGCAAAATATAATAGAAGTTTCCAAGGAAATGTATTAAGCCAATTTTTATGTTTGTAATGTTGTGACATGTGCACATGCTGGTGCTACGAAGCAAAACTGCATAAGAAGTTTCTACTCTCTCTCCTATAATATAACCTAGTAATACTCTTTTTTTAGGTTGAGAGTTAATGTGAAGTATATGTTCTTGATTATATCAAAGCAAAGTTTTTAATATTGTTTCGCAGAGACCTTACTACATTTGAATTTGAATTGTGAGGATTGTCGATCCTGCAAAAAAGATAGTGCTTCGAGGCTTTGCATATGGGTGAGAATGTTAATGATTCTAAAAATTTATCTTGTGATACATTGAGCCTGGCACTTATATACAGGCGTGTATAATTACCTGGTCACGGTGTACATTGGTTTTGGGTTCTGATTATGTATGGGGTTACAAATTAATTAAGGCTAGTGGGAATGCCTGGGACTGTGTCCAGAGATTCGGTGTTTTGATTACAGCTTCTGTAGTTCTGTGGTATTTTATTGCTAATTTTATTCATTTCGTACCAATATTTTCTTCGGTTTATATTTCCCGTCTCATTTTCATAAAATCTTTTTATTGTAATGATAACGGTCTTTCATTAAATTAAACTTAGATAAAACACCATAACATCGTTGATTTGAATATAGATATTGTATGGAAGTACGTTACTCGATGAGGAAAATGAAATGCCTGCGGAATCGGAGGAAGCATACAAAAGTAGAAATTTCAGCCTTTCAGGGATCGTAAATAAATAAAGTTGTTGGAGAATAAAATTTGATTCTAGTTTATTCAAATAAATTTAATTCAGTTTAATTATTAATTAAATTCAAATTTTAGTTGTCAGAGTTTTATACTCTGCTTAAATTTGACTCGAGTTTGTTTAACTTGGTTTGATTTAAATAAAAAAAATTATCCATTTTAAACTCTTTTTTTTATCACCATTTTAAACTTTTTATAAATCACCTTAGAGGGTGTTTGGATTATATTAGGAAAACGGAAAGGAGTTTACAAAGCGAATTAAAGAGAGAGGAAAAATATGGCTTTTCTTTGTTTGGTTTTGATCCAGAAACAAAATAAATAATTATTTTTAATACATTATTTTGAGCATATTAGTATTATATTTGGGATTGATATAAAATATAATTATGTAGAAGTTGAAAGTGGATAAGTAGGTGGGGTGATAGGGGTGAGCAGAAGAAACTGAAACCGAAAAAATCCAAAAAAATACACCGAAAATAATCAAATTGAAAAAATCGGAAATAAAAAATTGAAAGTAATGGCGTGGTTTTGGTTTCGATTTTATGTTTAAACCACACCGAAAATAACCGAACCGAACATTATATATATATATATGTGTGTGTGTATATATATTAAGTATATAATATATGTTATTTAAAAATTAATAACACTAATATCAATAATGTTTATATTCAGTTTTATGATACATGAATTTTAATATAATTTAGCGAGAATTTCATTACAAAGTGTATGAGTATCTATTATAAAAAATGTTATTTTTTCAATAAAATTATTTTAATAAATAAATGAAGAAATAAAAATATTTGTTCTTTTGATAAATTTAATCCTTATACCAATAAAGTTAGTTATAAATTGTAGAAAAAAAAGATGCAAGCTTATTAATAATATTTTTCTACTAACATAAAATGGTATAAAAAATTAAAAAAATTGAGGGAAAAAATCGTAACCGACTCATGATTAATCGAAACCGAAAAACCGTTTTAAATGGTTTGGTTACGGTTTATGTTAATTAATCGAACTGAACCGAAATCAACGGTTGGGTGAGAGAAAAAAAAGATAAAGTAAAGATAAAAGAAATGTCATGGGAAAGATGTGTAAAACATAAAATGGTCGAATAGAATTATTCTTTTTATAAAACAAACAATAACGAAGGTAATTAATGTGATTCATTCCTTTTCTTTTTACTTATTACCCTTGATAAATATATTAAAGAAAAAATTTAATTTAATTTAATTTATTATTATCTTTTTATGTTAGAATTTTAGTGAATATATGTATGTTTAAATATTTGGAATATGTGAGACTGTATGATCTTATAAATTTTAAATTATAAGTTAAAAAACATTTTTCAGGTGACCGTAAATCCGTAACAGTAAAGGGAAGTAGAGTGAGTCCGCATTTGACTCAACCTTGAATTGCTAAATAGAGTGGTAGATACACATACACACACACACAACAACAATGGAGATGGAAATTGTGAGCGGCGGAGGAGAAGCAACAGAAAAGACATGTCTGAGTGGGTTCATGGACCAAGGAAGCTTGGAGAGTCACCGTTACTATCTTTCTCGGCGAACAGTTCTTGAGATGCTCCGTGACAGAGGCTACTCTGTTCCTGATTCTGAAATCCAACTCTCTCTTCACCAATTTCGAGCTATTTATGGCCACTCCCCTGATACTTCTCGCCTCCGTATCTCTGCTTCTCATGAAACCGACCCTTCTCAAAAGGTTTCTTTTTTTCTTCTTTCTTGTTAAAGATTTAATTGACCCTTTTTTTGCATGCTAAGAATTTGTGTTTTGGATTTGATTTTGACCTGTTTTCTGTACTTTGTGGGTTTTAAAGATTGGGGGATTTTTTTTTAACCATTTTGAGTAAATTTCGATTATTTACTATTATTTGTTGTTAAAGTTGAATCTTTGTTGGATTTGATCTGACCCCTTTTTTTGCATGCACGGAATTTGTGTTTGTGATCTTTAATTTGACCTGTTTTCTGTATTTTGTGGGTTTTGGGTTTTAAAGATTGGGGGAATTTTTACCATATTGATTAAATTCTGATTATTTTTTGGTAAAGTGTGAATCTTTGTTGGATTTACCTGCACTTAATTTCTGTATGTACTGTTGGATTTTATCTGCTTTCTGTACTTGTGGATTTTTATATGTTAAGGATTGAGGAAATTGTCACCATTTTGACTGAATTGACATCTGGGGTATAGGGTTTTTATTTACGATTTTATATATTCTGTGTTTACTGTTTCAATGCTGCTTCACGTGCTATATTAGGCTGAAACATATGAAGGGTATTTTATTTTAGTTATTGTAGTTACTAAACTGTGCATTGATTCTGTAGTATACAGTACTACTATATATGTTCGGGATCCATGCTTATGTTGCATACATTTCACCGAGTGTCTTTTGCATTTTGATGTTTTTCCTACCTTTTTATAAGTCGGGGTCTTCATGGAAACAACAATACAAGTAGTGGTGTACATCATACCCTTCGAAGATCCTACTTGTGAATAAGATACATAAATATTGTTTGATTTGGTTTGTTATGGTCAATGTGTTTTGTGATTTAAGATGTTTTGCGGAATGTTTCTTGTTTGTGTTTATTATGTACTGATATTATTATATACTATGTGTTAATGGATTCGTGATCTCAACTGCAGATATTAGTAGTTTTCTGTGACCAGGGAATTGTGAAAGTCAATCAAGTTCGTACCATTGCAGGGCAGATAACAAATAAGGAGTCGTTAAGTCGGTTGATTGTAATAATTCAAGACAGAATAACAGACCAAGCAATGAAAACTTGGGATCTGTTTTCCTTTAAAGTTGAAATATTCCAAGTAAGTCTTCTCGTATTGTTCTGAAATTGCATTTGTCAGATGTCTTCCATTTTTTATATTCTTAAATCTCATGCGGAAAGTAGGGGTGAACATGGGTTGGTTCGGGTCGGGTTTTCGTCAAACCTCGACCCAACCCGATTAGTTCGGTTTTATAAAAAATCAACCCATTAATTGTAAAAAAAAATCGTAACCCAACCCAACCCAACCCAATTAGTTCGGTTTTTTATAATCGTAACCCAACCCAACCCAGAAATTTCTGCACTGTTGCAGAAATTTATATAGTGCAGAAATTTGTAGAAAATATTCTGTACTGTTGCAGAAAATTTATATAGTGCAGAAATTTGTAGAAAAAATTCTGCACTGTTCCAGAAAATTCTGCCTGTTGCAGAAAATGTTGCAAGAGCCGGAAAGTGTTGCAGAATGTTTTGCAAAAAATTTATATAGTGCAGAAAATTTATATAGTGCAGAAATTTGTAGAAAATATGTAAAAAATATATAGAATATGCAGAAAATGTGCAAAAAATTCTGCATTTTATGTAATCGGTTTGGTTCGGGTTGGGTAAGGGTTAAAATTTGTTAAACCCTTACCCAACCCAATTAGTTCGGGTTTTTTAAAAATTAACCCATTTATATTTCGGTTTCGGACGGTTCGGTTTATTCGGCCGAAAAAAGGGGCGGGTTGGTTCGGATTGGCGGTTTAATCGGATTTTTGTTCACCCCTAGCGGAAAGTATCCATCTGTTAAAGTTTTTTTTAATTGAAGAGGCTTGATTTGTTTGAATTTACACAATACATATCTAATGGTATCACTGCAATGAATAGAAACTCTGTATTTAGATGGGAGTGTCACAGCAAGCTTTAAAATACTGGATACATATGTAAGCCAGCTTCAGTTTTTCATAGGTTGTGTGACGAGAATGGTAAATCTCAGAGAATTTGCTGCTATTTGGAAATATGAAGGAAGAGTGGTGCTAGACTTACTATAGAGTATATACCTATATGTATCATGTATTTACGATGTATCTATCTCCCATTGTTTATTCTTTAAATGCTAGTTTAACAAGTGTTAAGCAACTAAGCTTTGCACTTATATGCTCCCTCTGCGAGAAAATATGCACTGTTTAATTTTCGAAGAAAATGTTTTTAAGAGAAGAAGATGGAACATTTAATCAAACTACTGGCTCAATGTGGAAAAGTTGTACTACAAATATGTTATGTAAAGAGTAAATAATTGGTGATATCCTTATTCCTTTAGACAAACTAAAAATACGCAAATTGTATGTGATAGGAATTACAGGATTTATCAACAAGTTTTGTTAAATTATTATCTTATAAACCAGTGAAGATAGCAAAATTGCCTCATAGACTTTAATGAGGTGCACTGTGCACATGTTTCTTTGGCTGCATAGTTTATAGTGACTATCCCTATAAACCTGGAATTCTTGCTGTATCGTATTATTTCTATTTCAGAGTTCAGACAACATATATTGTTGGTGCCAAGAACATTACAATTTGAAATTTTCAACTTCTTGGTGGTGGGTAGGGCCCCCAAATGCCAGACTTAATGGAAAAAAATTAAGAATAACATAGCTTTGTATATTTGATCTTGTGATGGGATGGTAAAATAGGTTTGCATTCAACTGCTAAATTTAGTCGTCTCTTCTCATGTGTGTATGAACTTTAGACAACTCATCAGTGGTTCCATTTCTTGCTCCCTGTGAACCTCATTTAAGTACCTATTACATACATTGTATGTGGTGAAGAAGCAGAGACACGGTTAAATGAAATCCGAATGTAAATTGGATATTTGTACATTCATAAGTTTTTCTTTTTTAACTTGATATTTGTTTGAATTATAACCATCTAGGCGTATCTCGTATTTCTATACTTATATGTAGAGTGTATATGTGGGTCGTATTGTTCTTACTTTACATCATAGTCATAAATTGCCTAATATTTCAGTTTGTAAAATGTACCCTTTTTGCTCTTACAGATTACCGACTTGCTTGTCAATATCACAAAGCATGAGCTGAAGCCAAAGCATCGGGTGCTTACAAATGAAGAAAAGGAGGAGCTCTTGAAAAAGTACAGTGTGGACGAAAAGCAGGTAAAAATTCAATTCATTTTAATTGATAACAGAGACGAAGAAATTTGTCACCTAAGATTCTGTGTTGTACTCTTGTCACAGTTACTTGTTATGCAAATCCAGATATTAACTCCTAGAGATATAGATTTACAAGTATATCTTAGGACATTTGATGAGTTCTATGGGTTGATTATATATAAAATGGCTTTATTTTAGTAATCAAAATTTCTGGATATTTAATGTTGTTGATCAATCTGATACAAGTTAATCATTGATCTTTTACAGCTTCCTCGTATAACAGTAAAAGATGCTATCGCTCGATATTATGCGCTTGAGAAAGGACAGGTGTTGGAAATAACATACAATGGCGAGATTACCGAGTTTTATGTTACTTATCGATGTGTTTGGTGATGTTCTCATCTGTAATGTAATATCGTAGGTATCATCCCTCTGTAAGGTTAGGATTTCTGTCAATTTCTGTACTGAATGCAGTGGGGTAGTCTGGTTTTTTTCCAGTTTCTTTGGGAACACAAAATGCTCTCTACAGAGGGTGCTGGATACTTGTGGTGTTTGTCATAGCCGGAGGAAGTACAATGCACATGTAGACATGTAGTTGTAGAATTGGTGCGCGCACTCACAAATTTGAAGGTTTTCTATATTTGGTTTTTGCTCATCATATATCATTCATCTATTAATTTCATTATCTTCACGAGAACCAATCATAATATATTTGGAAAGTAGGCTCTTGTTCTGGTATGCAGAGGTTTCCTTGCTCCTAGTAAAAAACCACCTGAGTTTTTTTTTTTTGAATAATATCAAAGCTTATATTAATTAATATGACATAAATTTATTTAAATATGTACTTTGATGTTGCAAGTACTGTAAGAAAACGTTGTTCCAAAGGAAGTCATACAAGAGAGGTCCTTGTTAGTTTTTATGGTTTGTTGGGTTGGCAGGATGCTGAGCAGGGGTAAAAAGGATTAGGCCCCTGGTATGATTATCACCTATCACAAGTACGAGATTTGAAATCTCGCATTAATGTGGGGTAGTTACTCATAAAAAAACATCATCTTTATATATTTGTTTTTCAAAATATTCTTACTATTTTGAAAAGATTAGAAAAGAAGAAATATGTGTATATTTTTTTTTAATTCTTTCTTCTGAATTTGGAAATACAGTGTAAAATAATAATTATAGTGGTAAATTGTTAACCGATAAACAAATTCCAAGTCCAAGAAACAAGTACTAATAGCTTTTCTATTTTATCAATAAATAATTATTTTTTAATAATTCCAAATTTTTTTTGACATAATATATGACTTGTTTTGATTCGTAGTCGTGGGATATGTAATATTTTTCTAATTAATATTTGCATCATTGATGAAAAAAAGTATCGATTAAATACGAAAAATATATTAAAATTTACATATCATCACAAATGAACTACAAAGTAAAAATTACATATACTCTCTATTTTATTTAACTTATAATAAAACTGCAAGTGGTAGTATATTTATATTAAGAAAAAAGGCTTCACGCTCGTTTGGATAAACTCATTAAAATTATTTATAATTTAAAATAAAAAATATAAATTTTAAATTAATATTTTTTAAATATTATTATTATGTGTAACTTATTAGTTATTATAATTATAAAAAATAAAAATAAAAATTATGTATATTAATACTAATTTTTCTCAAATAAAATTATAAAAATTAATTTTTTTGTGTAAAATATTACTCTTTACTAACTTTTCGCTTTTTAATTTATTACACAAACATATGTAAGATGAGAAAACCGAACCGGAAATATTATTAATAGTTATCAATTTGGTTACGATTTCAAAATTTTAAAACCGCAGTTCAATTTTCATTTTTAAATGAAATCGAATCGTACAAAACTAATATATATATATATATATATATATATATATAATTTTTATTTTAGTTACTAAGATATTATATTAATATATATTTGAAATATAATTTTTGATTAAATAAATATGATTAATTAATAGATTATAAAAACAGAGTATATTCATGAATCCGGAAGTATTATTGGTGTCAAGTGAAAACCCATATTTAATTGATTGGTATTTTTAAAAAGTAAACCAAATCGCGTGGTCCCTCCCCTCCATACGCGGCGACGCTCAACCAACCCAACGTTGTGTTAGTGAGGTTGCTTGATTTGTACACTAGTAACTTAATTTCAATCCGGCAGGCAAGTAGAATGGCGGATGTTGCGGCGGGAAGCGACCCGACCCGAATAGCAGAAGTAAAAGCATGGGTATCCTCTCAATTGGATGCAGTGGGTAAAGATGTACCTGAATTGGAATATACCCCTCGTGCCGTTGCTTATTTACATAACCTTTCCACTCTCTCCCAATCCAGAACTCACGCCTCTTCCATTCTTTCCAATGATTTTCGCATCAAAGCTTCTGAGTATCGATCCCAAGGTCTCTCTCTCTGATTCTCTTTACCCTGTTTAGGGAAATGTGATTTCTTTCCTACATTATATGATTCTTGTTTGTTTATTATTGTTAGTTTCCATATATAAGTGTGTGGGCTGTTTTTATTTTTATTTATTTTTAATTTATGTAGCTGCGAGAATTAGAGAGATTCTTGAGAATGCTGGATTAGCGCAAGAAAGTTTACAGGCAAATGTTGTGTCATCGGCTCAAGTACTTGCCAATGTTGCGAATTTGTTGAATATTAGAGATACTGAGCTAAGTAGGTTAGGAACCTATATACTCTCTCGCCTTTTTCCAGTATTTTTGTTGTTTATGTTAGCTGTTTAATTTGGTTGTGTGTGCTCAGTTTTCTTGTAGCAATGGGGGATATATCTTTAAGAAAGACGGGAGTTGAGGAGAAGAGGGCTAAGGTTCAGAAAGAGTTTAAACTTCTTCTTGATTTCACGCGCAAGGCTATAGCAAGACTAACTTATTTGAAAAGGTAAACTCATGGATGCATTTGTTTAATCTACTAGTAAGTCTGTGGAGCTTAAGCTTATTTTAGATCAATTGTTTGTTGTTTTCTAGTTTTATTCTTTTATACACATGTACATATGAGTTATGACCACCCACCTGTTTGTAGAGATGACCTGAATGATATATATTTGTGTTGGAATATAGGTTCTCTTTTCATTAATTCAGTGCTTATATAAGTATTTACATGTGTTTTCCATATCCTCCATTGGTGTGTTTTACAAGTATGGTATCCAGTGTTTTTCTCCACCCTTCTCTGTTACTGAGTTGCTGCTTTTATCTTGTTCCTTGTGGATCCTTCTCGGGCCTTTCTTTAAGTGGGCTTTCAACATTTGTCCCTCCGCAATTGTAACAGGATCTTCAGATCTTCTTTGGGTTTGGAAACGTTTACATCTTTAATTAGACTGATGCTCTAGGTGAAACAACCACGAAGGAGGAAGTTAGCCCCCGGCCTTCAAACTGCGTTCCCTATACTTAGAAGAGGTAACAACTTTTCAAAGTACAATAGCGATCTTACTGTTGTCGTACCATTGGAAATCCTTGTAATTCTCAGGATATTGGCTACTCAAAACTTGCACATTTAGCTCAAAAGACGAGAATATTCAATCCTCACGAAGAGATGAGATAATGTGCACTTGAACCAGGAGCTCGAAAGTTATACCACCTTTATGAATTCTGCTGTGAACATTTGTAATAGATTAAATCCCTTCACCACTATAATCTCACAGAAATTCACCCCAGTAACTATCAGATATTGAGGATCTTTTGGAAAAACCATAGAACTCTGGACAAATCTATTTTGGGAGAATAATGTTTTTTGATTATACGATCATAATGGAGGCCACAATCCTGCTTTTAACAACTTGAGTTTTGAGGTGTTAGACATATGCTTTACACGACATTCATTACTAGCTTGCGAGTTTACTGGATGCCATACTGTCGACATGAACGAACTTTCTTTTTCCTTTTTTTTGTTGCGAGGTCATTTCTCCAGTAGAAAGAGGATCACACACACACGATGAAAACTTAGTCAATTTGCAAGAGTTCTTCACACAGAGCAAGTTCAACTAACACGCCAGCAGCACTCTTTTGATCCAGAATTCCTAGGAAAGTTACCTTTGTTTCTTCCTCTGTCAAATCGCTCGTCCTTGACCTCTTCCGGAGGTACCAATGTAAAGGTCAGGGATCTTGCCTCTATGCCTTCGAAGAAGAGTGGTCGTAATCACCATTCAAGTAACGCAAATAGTTGGCACTCTAAATTGTAACCTTGTTTGAGGAAATTCCGATCATCTCAAGATTTTAAATTCTGAGAACATTATAATCTGCCCACTTGTCGACCTGTGTAGATCCTATGTCGATTTCGAGAAATATTTTGGAGACTTTGACCCGCTTTTCAGTACTGAAACTCGGTGTTGTGTGATTTGTGGAACTTTTGACAATCTTTCGAGCTCATACTGATCAGGTTGCGAGCTCTCTTTTTGTTAAGCTTGGCTCCATATGTTTTAGTTTTTCGATTTTTCTAGGAGATCAATCCCAGTCTTAGAGATATGTACTAATGCGAGGTCACATGATCACTTTTGGCAATTTGAAGATCACTTTGCTTTATAATTTTCGACCTTGTTTTGTGATCATGTGAATCCAATTAGTATCAATACTTTAAGAAGAAGGTTTTTCTTTTTGTTGAACTTTGAGTTCATCAGACCATGAACCGAACGATGATTCCACAAGGTGAGCTGTAGCCTTGTTGAATTAGTGATTTATTGTTATTTACTTTGGGCATGCAAAGCATCCGATCGTCAAAGCCAGGAAGGTACAAGAGTGGAGAGTAACAATCAATAATTGCAAATCTTTTTTGCTTCAACCATATATGAGAATAGCCAGCGAAAGTACTGCAAAAACTGAAATTGTGCACTATCAATCTTTAATTGGCATCTTCACCAAGTTAAAACTATATTATGGGAGCATCACCAACACCTCGGAGGCAATTAAGAAGCATTTGAAATGTTCGTTGCAGGATATCATATCATAGTTACAAGACAAGTTATTCTCAATGTCTCCCATGTCTTCATTTTCTGCATGTTGAGTTGAAGCCATGGCCAGATGCACAGAAAAAGTGCATTAAGATTTTGCCTCAGAATTTGGGGACTTTCTTTAGGTTTGTCCTTAAGTTCAACAAGCAAATCACTTCAATCGTTCTACCTTGTAGTTTTAGAAAAAAAGTACATAAAAATTCTCCTCAGGGCCGAGAAAGCTCAGTCCTAAAAATGTATGAGATTGGTTAAAGTTTGCAATTGATGTATTCCCATCTTTCCTCCACAGGTGATTGGTTAAATTGTAGTAACATATATATGCTGCAGGGTCAATGTTAATTCATGAAATGACTACTATATTTCATGATATTTGGTGTCGAAGAGACTTGTTGAACAACTGCAGGATGAATATCCTCTTATAAGTGACTAAGTGCTGCACTTTTGAGGCTTCTACAACTTCCGAAACAAACACGAGTTTGACAGAGATGAGCATACCTCTCTTTTGACCATTTGACACAGCCTTTGGTAGATCTACACTTTCTCTCGGCAATTTAAATTTGTTGAATATTTGTCGAGCATTCTCACTTTTAAGTTTGCTATCATTGAGGTTTTTTGCATTTTGGTCGAGTTATTTATTCTTTTTTGTCAAAATTAGGAACTAACCTCTCAAAAGGATCTTTGAAAATTCGCAGCTCTCACTTGAAAACTCGTAGCTCATATCCATTGCCTCCCTCCACGGGGTTTTATACTTGCACAAGCACAACTGCCTTAAAAGTACGTTTGTAGCAGCTGTGTAAATAACTTGTCAAGCTCAAAAATAACATCAAGTTAGCAGTAGTGTGAAGTCCTTTAGGTCTTCTTCTTTCACTTGACTTTTGGACTTGAAGATTTGCGGGTCTTCTTTCAGCTTGACTTCCAGGCTTCAAATGTTGGATTTGATGTGCACGATAGGATCTCTTGCTTGCGAAGCCTGTTGAGGACTGTAATGAGAGGGGCTAGGAGTAACATTGCTGAGCCAAGTGTTCAGAATTGTAGTTGGCAGCTGCTTGCGTTTTGAAGTACGAGCATGACAATCAGCAACCCTTTCACATTAAAATCTACTAGATACGTTAGAAGATCATAATTTGTGAACTTGGGCACTTGTTCCTGCCTCGTAGAAATATGAGTTTGCAAGATATAATAATTTTTGCCGAGCAAAACAATGTCTTTTTAGGATAAATATTTTCTTGTGTTCCTTTTTCTCTTAGAGGTGTGCTGGTTCGAATCCAGCTTCCACCTTGACTTGTATTTTTCATTGAAAGTCACCTTTTGAATCTGTAAGATGTAATAGGGGCTCAACTTTCGAGCTCATAAGATATGAAATCGGGCCTTTGTCGAGCTTTAGACCTGGTGATGGTCTGGATTTTGACCTCGTGTTGGTCTGGATTCTGACCTCGTGATTGTCTGGATTCTGACCTCGAATTGTTGGAATTTCGAGCTTGAACTCGAGATTTGATATATTTTTTGAGTTTGTATGTTTGAACATGGTGATTTCTTGGATTCGCTCTTGGCGAGTTTTGAATTTGTATATGGCGAGTTTAATGTACTTATGAGTTCATTTTTATCGAGCTTTACAGGAATTCGGGCTCATATTTGTTGAGCTTCGAATCTATAAGATTTACAGCTCAGACTTGGCACCCATAACTTGTTTTCACTTGCACCTCCAGGGTGTATATATAGACAACTGCCTTTAGTATTCAAAATTTCTTGAAAATCCTCAAGCTTCTTTGCACACTTTTTGTTGTTTCCAACATCAAATAATGCGTCATCATAGAAAAATCTATTGCCAGAACGCAAAACTTTTATGGAATGAGATTTTCTGCAAGCACGCCAAGAAGAATTTCAACAGTTTTTACTCTGGATTTGGGAACTTCCTTTAGGCTTGTCCTCATATCACCTTCTGGAAACACTATATCGAAAGCATAAGTCACATTTCTGTATTGATGCCTTAATTTCTCAATCTCATATCTCATTTTTGGTAATTTGCACCCGTTCTTGTCTTTTTTTAGATTTGCTTTTGGAATTTTATCTTGGGCGAATATTTTTAAGCTTTTGAGTTGTTTCCGTCAAGATTTCAAGTCCGCTTTTATTCAGTTCTGAAGCTTTAGAGTTTAAGCATTTGTCAGCTTCTGCAACTCTTGCCAAGTTTGTAACTGTCAAGATTCATGAGCTTTTGAATTCATATTCGTCGCACACCAAAGTCTGCTAGGCTTTTGTACTTAATTATGTTTGTCAAAATTGGAGAATAGACTCCACACAGAGGCCCTTTGGCGATTCTCAACTCATTGTCATTGGAAGAAAGATATTCATAATGGAGAGACTACTTTAATCAATTAACAACACGGATCATAAATGTGCAAGTAATAAACAATATATATATATATATATATATATATATATATATATATATATATATAGAATTAAGTGAAGTGTATATGCGTATAGCCTGGTGAACAAATACGTACATAACAAATAACCACGATTTACTAGACGTCCTGAAAAATCAACTAAACGCATACTGTTATATATAATAATCCAGCATCTAATATTACTCATAACAAACTCAATTAATCAAATTAAAACAACTTAATCAAAACGTTATATTCATGCTACTAACACCATCCGAGATTTGCAAAGTACAGTAAAAGCTTAACGTAGTTGAGTACAAATTTAAATACCTGGTACGATTGTTTTGAGGGAGCCATAGATTGGTGGATTAGCATCTGATGATGATTTTGGATAACACATCGGATTGTAAATACTGTTGAACTACCAGATTTAAATAAATTGAATAGAAATTACCGAACTACGAGCTGCTTATTCTCTTTCACCTTCTCTTTGTGAAAAGCTCCTTTTTCTGAAAGAGACACATAGACTGGATTATGGACACAACTCTACATGCCCGAAAGTAGCTAATCGTTAGACTTGAAATTGAATATAATGAAAGCTCCTTCTAGCGCCAAATGTTGGAATATAGGTTCTCTTTTCATTAATTCAGTGTTTATATAAGTATTTACATGTGTTTTCTATGTCCTCCATCGGAGTGTTTTACAAGTATGGTATCCAGTGTTTTTCTGCACCCTTCTCTGTTACTGAGTTGCTGCTTTTATCATGTTCCTCGTGGATCCTTCTCGGGCCTTTCTTTAAGTGGGCTTTCTTTACCAGTCCAAAATATTGAGGCCCAACAATTTGTTTACTGTTCTCCTCTTAACTTTATTTTGTGTTGGCAGAACACTTGCACAACTGGAAGATGATGTAGCTCCTTGTGAGGCTCAAATGGAAAACTGGAATACTAACTTAGCTGTCATTGTATCGAAAGAGAGGCAGTACCTGCAACAACATGCCAACTACAAGGTAGCATTAATTTAAGATATTAATTGTAGTATTTCGACCACTTGCATATGCATGTAGCTACATTTAACAATCTGAGACTAACTCTGCAAGACCTTTTACAGAATGATTGATAAGTTAATGCTAAAAGTTTATTCATTGTTCTGATTGTGCATAACTAAAATGGTCCAACTGTTGTAACTTGGCCTTCACGAACTATGAGTTATATCTTGAGATTATGTCTGGATTCTGGATCAGCATTAATCTTAGTGTATTACCATTATTAGGCTCTCCTTATTTGTGCTTATTGGTCTGTATACTTTAAATCACTATTTCCTTCGTTTTTGCTACCTAACTTCTTATTACTGCGGTCGGAGGTGGACTTGCATGCCAGAGGGTGCGCCACAGTGTAACCTTTAAAAAAATTGTCCAACTCTTTTTTTAAGAACTTGTTGATTATAAAATTTTAATTACTCACACAAGAATGTTTTATTAATTGCCTATTACCTCTTTTTACCAAAAAAATATAAAAGAAGAAGAATATTTGTTAGGATACATATCAATGGATTGAAATTTTTTTGTCCTCGGAAATTTGGCTCCCCCTCGTAAATTAAAAATCATAAGCTCAGAAGTGGATTGTTCAAAGTCGAAGATGGTTATGTCTGCTGGATGTTTGCCTATAGAATAAATTACTGGGTTCTGATGAGAGCAATTTTTTTTTGTTCAAGTGGTTAAATTGCTTTTTTCCCGTATATAAACATGGGAGGGGTTTTTCTTTCTCGAGCTGAAACCATATATTAAGCGTGCATTTTCAAATACATACTGTATGCACTTCTTTTTCTAAATATTTGCTGATTGTAATTTTATCACTCTTGAGAAAAGGCAATGCTTAATCGAGTGGGTTACACCCCAGATATAAGTCACGGAGTGTTAGTTCAGATGGCAGAGCATAGGAAGGAGTTGGAGAAGAAGACGAAGCCTATCATGGATACACTGAGAAGCTACCAAGACTTGCCTCCTGTAATTTCACAATTAACTATTCCCCCCCCCCCTTTTTAATCAGGTTTTATTTCTCCCCTACATGGCAGAGCAATTTGAGTTTCTCTTCTTTCTTTGCAGGATAAAGCTTTGGCTGCACTCGCGATTGAGGACAAAAAGAGGCAATATGCAGCTGCTGAGAAGTATCTTGAAGATGTATTGCAGTCAGCACTAGCCACTTCAGAGTAATGTGCTAGTGGTTAAAATTAAAAGTTGTGGTTGAAACTCCTATACATACCACCCTTTCAGCATATATGTGTTAATTTATCCGGGTAATAGTGTGATGGTATCACATTAATTCTTTTAATCTGTACCATTTCTTGTTGCGTTGTACTGAAGTGAAGGCCAATATGCATGCTTGAAAATTTTAATACTATCTGTGAAGCTTGTAGTTATAGTTTAAAAGCCAATGAAATTAGTATGCTAGTCATTGTTTAAAAGCCTGTGTGCTTCACTTTTTCTGCTTCATATCGGGAAATTATTCTTTCCCCGAATAATCAAAGCTCTTTTGAGTAGCAAAAGAAATGTGCATATTTATTACACAATAACACTTAAAACAGAATATAACAGAAAAGAAAGCATATTATATTGTGATCAGTTTTTATGCTTGGCCCTCAACTGTCAAGACTTCCTACTTTCCCAATCCTCAAATAAACAGGGAATACCACAATTTTGCTTTGTGTTCCATCTTCATTCCAAGCGCGAGTAAAATTTTTAATCACACTATCACTCAAAAGCTCAACACCTTTATCTTTAGCCGTCTGATATGAGGACCATGACTTGATGTACATAAAATATTCATCCAAACTCATCAATCGCTCTGCTTTGAACTCAAATGGCCCTGTATCATCCAACCCATCTACAGGCTCGAAAGGGAAGTCGATACTTGTATACTCAGCATCCACTTTTTTACGTGCTGGATCCCAGTAAGGTTCAGAATCAAGGGTGTAGAATGGCTTGAAGACAGCATCAATGGCCGCATTAACTTGTGGCACAGTGTAGCACCAAGCAGCAATGACCCCATGAGGCTTTTTAAGGACATACTTCACTTGTTGATAAAAACTTGGGGTGTCAAACCAATGGAGAGCTTGAGCTATGGTCACCAAGTCAACTGTTGATTTTGCTGCAATGTGGCTTTCTAAATAAGCGATAGAGATGTTGGGCGGCGTACATTTGTATTCAACATTTGGAAGCTTAGGTGCTAATTCTAGTTGCTGTGGGCTTGTATCTGTGCCAATCACTTTCTTATATATCTCAGCCATCTGAAAGAGTGATCATACAGGATACACGCATCCAATAAGAACGTCATGATCAAATTGAACGGAAATAGTAGTATAACAAATGATATATGTCCATGTAGATATGTACTTACAGATGTAGCAGCCTGGCCACTGCCTGTGCCAACATCCCAAGCAAGGCCATGAGAAGGTGTCTTGGAGGCTATGAACTGAAATAGTTGTTGAGGATAATTGGGTCTAGTCACTAAGTATTGTTTGGCTTGTTTTATGAATAACTCTGCCATCTCGTTTCTCTTGGATATTGATCTCTCTTCCTCTTCAATTTCTCAACAAACTGATCATGTGTGATGAATAAGATTCAAAACCCATGTTTCTTCTTTATAAGAATTTGATCATACAGGCGCTAACCTGCCAGGCGCTAACCTGCCAGGCGCCAGCTAACATCTGTGATTGTTTTGTTCTAGTTCTCCACGTAATTCCATATCTTTTAATATAACTACAAATTATATTTATGCATTATAACAAATATTATTTATTTAAATAAATAAAATACAATTGTAAAATATGTAATACTTTAATAAATTAATATAAATAAAATTAAAAAAATACATTTTAAGTAATATATTTATATAACATATTTAAATCATTAATAAAAAATAATACACACACATAAATAAATATATGAATATATACATGTATATATATATATATATATATGAGAAAAACAGTGTTTCAATATTATAAATAAGTTAAAGTAATAATTAATATATATATATAACTTAACATTTTAATATAAAAAATGTAATTTATTCTAATTTTTAAATTATTTAACGATCAATGTTTAAGATATAAACATATATATATGCATATAAAAAAATTGTATATTTTAGCAAACACGAAGACAAAAAATATATTATAACATTTAATTTTTAATTAGAATTTTTATTTAGATTTTGGTATATTTTTTTATAATTCTGATATTTATTATATATATATATAATATTATAATGATTAGTAAAAATAAAATATTAAACAACTATGTAACGCATAGTAACCTAAGTTGGCCTCGGTAACTAATAATTCCTTGGTATTTAAAATTAGTAGGAAACGGAAAAAATTGTTTGGTTGTTGATGTATGAATTTAAATTCCCATGAATTTTAAGTAATCGGAGGGGTGAGTAAGCAACTTTGCAAATATCATGAGTATTTTGAGTTAAAAAAAGAAATTACACTTTTCTTATTTTTTTAATCAAACAATTTTACTAAAATCTATATTTCACGAACTTTAACTTTCTACGTATTCATTTGTCAACCAGACAATCTTTTAAGTTACTGTATTTTGTAGTAATCTGAAGTAGCATGGAACTTTAAGTTCCTTAATTTGTAAATTTACCCGACCAAATGGTGTAATTTGCAAAAGTTCCCGATAACTAAGGGTTAGTTATTGTGTTAGGTTTAGACCTGGCAAACCGTATCGTTTCGTGTCGTGTAATATCGTGTTTCGTGTACTTTTGGGTATAGACGAAAACGAAACGATTACAAACCGTGACGACACGACTTGTACATGATCAGACACGACACGACACGAAATATACGAATTTTTTCATGTACCATTTGTGTACACGAAACGAATGGAAACGAACTGTTACATGAAATTGTTAAAATTTTGAAATATCTTATAAAAATATTTTTATAAATTTATTAAGTTATATTATAATATTATTTATTTTTAAAAATTATTTATATATTTATCTATGTCGTATACTTCGTGTCGTGTCGTGTACTCGAAGGGTAAACACAAAACCGACACTAAATTTTGCTCGTGTACTTTCGTGTCGTGTACTAAAAAGGCAAACACAAACACTAAATTTTCGTGTCATTTCGTGTTGTGTAAATCGTGTCATGTCCAAAATTGTCAGGTCTAGTTAGGTTGCATCGTTACAAACGAGTCCTTAGCAGCGTATGTGTGCACATTAGGGGTGAGCAAAAAACCGAATTGAAACCGAAACCGAACCGAAAAAACCGAAACCGAAACCGAATCGGCAGTTGCGGTTTTTGATTTTTAAAAACCGAGACTTTCGGTTCCAGTTCCGGTTATAGGTCAAAACCAAACCGAAAAAACCCGAACCGAACCGATCATTAAAATAAATAAATTTATTATAATATATATATATATATATATATATATATATATAATTTAAGTATTAAATTTCCCTAGAACATAGTTTTTTCAATTATATTTCATATTACAACATCAACTATACTAATATTGAATGTGGGAATATGACAACCCCTTTACAACATTTTATTCCTCTATTTTCCAATTAAAAAGAATATAATCAGGAGTAAACATCATTAGACATGATTATGTGCTTTTTAGATTGCATACTACGATAAAGGACATTCACATTTTGTTGATTCAACCTTAAAATTTGATTGTTAAAGTTTCTTACCTTTCTTTTGTAGTGTTATTATGCAGAATGTGATCAAATATTTGATTGTATAAAATTTGAATGTAAAAATATAATGATTTAAATTATATATTTTTTTCATTTTTATTTATCCGGTTTTTTAACCGAAACCGAACCGGTCTTTTTAAAACCGAAACCGAAACCGATGGTTCGGTTGCGGTTGCGGTTTTCAATTTTTATAACCGAAAATATGCGGTTCCGGTTCCGGTTCCGGTCAAAAACCGAACCGAACCGAACCGCGCTCACCCCTAGTGCACATGAGTGTATGACATGCCCCACGTGGAAAATTTCAAACAGCCGATAAGGTTCAATTGGCCGTCCGAATAAATGGGAATCTCAAACTATATTTGTCATCTGCTACGGATTAGAAAACAAAAAGCAATTTGGTTTTCTAAATCTAAAATTTGTTAACAGAGGTTAGAGCAAATCCAGCATTCATGGTTATTTATAAATATTATAAAATAATTAATTTTAGTAATTTAAGTAATCATTAAATATATATGTGAATTTGAATAATAATTTCTATATTTATTATTTATTATTTATTATTATAATAATAATAAATTTAAAGCTAATTATTCTTTAAAAAAAGGGGGGGAAATGAAAAAATTATCAATATTTTAAAGTGCATATATACAAGGTAATAAGTTGTGTCGCAAAATTGAGAAAGAAGATAAAAAAATTATTCTAAAAATTAAAATAAGGGATAACTAGTAAATTTGGGATGTCATTAATTTAGAAAAATCATTAGAATACTGGGAATATCATTTTATCGGTTAGAATTTTTAAAGAAATAAAATTATGCGCATTTCATTTAAAATAATCTGATCAAAAAATTAAATTATATACAAATTATAAATTTAATTTTTAAAAGAGTATAAAAATCAACAGTTTTAAAGTAATATATATTTATAATTACTTTCTATTATTTAAGTTTTTAATTTTATAAATAATAATTATAAATTACAGTAATAAAAATTAAAATTTAGTGATTACACCATAAAAAAAAAAAATTAAGTATTGTTCTGGTGCGAGTCCAGTAGTTTAGTAGTAGTACAAGATATATATCTATCTATATACTAACAAGCGTAGGTAGGTTGTTACAGAGCAATGACGGCGACTTGTCCGATTCCGACAGATACATGGAAGCTAGGGTTCATCGGTGCGGGCAAAATGGCCGAGAGTATTGCCAAAGGCGTTGTTGAATCGGGTCTTTTACCCGCTTCTAGGATCCGAACCGCTCATCTCGGTTCCGCTCGTCGTACCGCTTTTCAATCCTTGGGCGTTAACGTTGTCGATCACAATGATCAGGTGTTGTCTTTATATATGTATACATAAATATACTATTGTACTGTTTTGTTTTATTAGGCCGTATTACAACATGGGTTAGCCTAATGAATGTTTTATGTTTTCAACATTGATTCTGTTGGGCATCACTTTACCCAGGTTGTTGAAGACAGCGATGTGGTCATTTTATCTGTCAAGCCTCAAGTTGGTATTGCCCTGTCTACTTATTTTTATATGTACTTCGTTTATCTGTTAGGCTGCCTGAGTTTGTATAATCTTGGTATCTGGTTGTTTTCTGCCTATTCCGTAATACGTACCAGCTATTCTGATTTCTGTATGCTCTTTTGTAAATTGTCTTGCTTTTCAGTTAAAGGCGTGGTTCTTCAGTTGAAACCAAAACTTTCAAAAAAGCAGCTTCTGGTTTCCGTTGTTGCAGGTGTCCGATTACAAGACTTGCAGGTTTGTTGGTTTTGTTTCCATGCAATTATATAAATATTGTAGATTTAAATATATTCAATAATTAGACCTTAATTAGAGTTATTTTCCTGCAGACTTTATGTTATGAGAGAGAACATTGTGTGATGGTATTGTTATGATGTCGGGGATGGGAGAGAACCTGTTTATTTTGCAGCTCCAACTGTTTGTTATAACAATATTTCAACATGTCATCCTTCACCCCATACAAAAAACAACCGTTTTTTTCCGTTCTTTATTCTCATACCGTGGAACCTTATTCTTGAACTTTCTAATTTAATCGGAAATCTGAATTTCACGAGTATTAAGCTCAGATTACAAATTATTTGGCTGTTACTTCGGCTTAGTTTCATGGTTCAGGATTGTATATCTTGCCGCTCAACTATAGAAGGACTATAGGTTTTTTGCTAAAACCATTTGGGTCTACCAACCCTTTAGTTGCAAATTCAATAGTTTGTTAAAAAGTAGCACCAGATTCGTTGTACTCTTATTTTTGATAACCTTAAATCTATATTGTTGATGCTTTCTGTAGTTAAAATATATTCTAACATGAATTTCAATTCTGACTTGGTACCCATCATTGATTTATTTTCTGTTCTTTATCAGGAATGGTCTGGGCACGACCGTTTTATTAGGGTTATGCCAAACACCCCTGCTGCTGTAGGCAAGGCAGCCTCAGGTAATGTACCCTTCTTGCGAGCTATATTTATTATTTCCCACATCCTGGTTGGCAAGCATCTGGTTATTACTATCACTTACCAGAGCCATGCCAAGTAAGATTTATAAAGAATGTATATAGTTTTTTAAAATTTTAGATATTGTTAGTAATTCGTTGTGTACATTCATCAGATAAAATAATAGTATACATTTAGAATTCACAAATTCTATTTCTCGATTTGGAAAAAGAACGCATCAAGCAATATAATGCAAAATATGACATCAATGCTTACTGTGTGATGATTGATTAATCTCTCATCTGTTTTTCCTTTCTATACTTCTTAGTAGTTAACTCTACTTCCATAATATTATTCTTTAATCTCAATTTCCATCTGACTTGCATCTTATATTTGATTAATGTGTGTGTCATAATGCAAGACATCTTTACCGTTCTCACTTCTAGTAAACGTGCAGTCATGAGCTTGGGGACAGCTGCAACAGAAGAAGATGCAGAATTAATATCTAAATTATTTGGTGCAATTGGGAAGGTATGGAAAGCTGATGAGAAACTTTTTGATGCAATCACTGGCCTGAGGTATATGAATCTCACTAATGCATAACACATTGATATTTCAATTCTGGTCTTGCATATGAAACACTGCTTTGGTTGATCTTCAGGATAATCCAATTTATGAATCCATGACAGCCCTTTTCACTTTCTCTAACACATTACGCAAGTTTATACTCTTAAACAATAATATGCATATACTATGTTTGATTGTTTCTTTGTTGGTAGAGTAATTCCAGCCTTTTGACTAAAGACTTTCTCTTAAATATGTTCAGTGGTAGTGGACCGGCATATATGTTTTTAGCAATAGAAGCTTTGGCTGATGGAGGTGTAGCTGCAGGTCTTCCGCGAGACTTGGCTCTTGGTCTAGCTTCTCAGACTGTAAGCTCGACTCTTATTACAGAGCTATTTTACTTTTCCATAGAACCAGTACCCTACTGCAGTGTTGTAAAATACGTCTACATACGATAGCAATCAACATACCTTTTACTGTATATCTCTTGCTGTCGTTTACTGGATAGTTGCGTCCCATAAGTTAATATCCTGTAACACTAGGGAATTGTCAAGTTTAGTGGTGAAATACAGGCAAAAGTAACTGAGTATAGACACTGTAGAAGTACATCTATATTAAGATAAAAACTTAGATATAGAGATATAATATGGCAGGGGCAATTTTTTAAAATCATTATGATTGTTACTGTAATATATGCTAAAGTATTATTGATTTCAAATGCTTTACCAAAGTCTAATGAGCAAAGAAGAGAAACTTTTCTTTTTAAATGTTATGCCGCCACCATTTCAAAATCGGTGATTCTTAAGTTAAAGATGCTTATTTATATTATACATATGTGCTACTCATTTATAAATATCTGCAACTTACTAAATATTGACCATCCACATGACCTTCTCTGTGGTGTCATGCATAATGTTTCCTTGTTGCAGTCTTATTTTTGGGTATGGATTTTTCAAAAAAAAAAGGAAAAAAAAAGAAGCTACTTCTTATCACAGTAAATGAATATGTAAACCCTAATACAATAATATGTGGAGATTATTTGAAACATGCTTATGCGAAAGTATTTCCTTACTTTAGACTTTAAGGATTATGTATTTCGAAGGTCAACTTATATGTTTGTAGTAGATGTGCCAGGTTGGGAGATCTTAAACCTGTGTAGCGAACGTGCCCTTTCCCTATATAGTTGCACATTTTTTTCCCTTTTTGTGGATAGAAGGTTGCATTTTTTGCCTTCCTGATTTGTCCCATTGTTTTTATTGTGTATTCTTGATGAATTTTTTACAATATAAATGCTCCACAACATCTTAGATGCCCTTCAAGGCATCAGTACCTATATTTGGTATCCTTCTGAGATGAAGTAATATGACACTGCTGCAGGTACTAGGAGCAGCGACCATGGCCACTGCCACAGGGAAGCATCCTGGCCAGCTTAAAGATGATGTTGCCTCACCGGGTGGGACAACCATTGCCGGTATTCATGAATTAGAGAAGGGTGGTATTCGTGGGATCTTCATGAATGCTGTTGTTGCTGCAGCGAAGCGCAGCCGAGAACTTTCCCAGAGCTAGATATTCAATTCTAAAAAGCTAGTTTATTAGTTAACTTCACTTGTTCTTCTTCTGAGCCACTTATCAATTTTGTTTTGCTATTTAAAAGTGTGCATATCTGAGGGGCCAAGAGAGATTTGTTCCAGATTCAAAAGTTCCTCGAGACTACTTCCAACATATTTGTCTGTTGATTCATTTACTATATGTTTTTTGCTATCCATTTTGGGGTAAAATGAGGTTGATTTATATTTTCTACTACTGAGCCCTTTTTGCTGTTGGTAGAGTGCTCTTAGTTGTATTCAAATCAACAATTTCTTGCTAAAAGTACACAAAGAAAACCCCGGAATATACATGAGACGGTAAATAAACATAATAATATTACTGATTACAGTTGGATTCTGGTTTTGTTTCTTAAAAAACCGAGGTACTAGCTTTGACACTTTTTGGTCGTTAATTGATAATCTGGATTTGGTTAAATTGCTTAAATGACATGTTTGGATAATAAAAATAATTTGGAGTCGGATTTCATTTGAATTAGAAGGCATAAATTCGAAATGACAACTCAGTTTCTATAATTTGAAATCGATTATTTAGAATGAATTTCATTTAAGCATTTTCAGGCTTACTGATGTGGTGAACAGTTTCCATTACTATGGGCATTGGGTTAGCTTTTAGCTGGTTTTACTTGCTAGTACTTTGTTTTAAGCCTTTATGGTTCCTGTTTGTGTAGTCACCTCACATGATAGATTGCAGGTCATGCTACTATGTATTCAAGTACTAAATATATTATCACATAAAATCTAGTAGTTATATACAAGCAAAGTTAGAAACCTTTTTCCTACATCAATTTGCACATGTAAATTGATGATGCTCCGTCAAGGAAATGTACAAGCACAGAATGCTCAAGATGGAAAGTGGATACAAGAAAGACATGCAACTCTACCAGCATTCTGAACTAAATTTATAATCAGAGAACATCATTACATTTATAATACAACGAGTCAAAATTACAAAATGACTATTCCCTATCCTTGATCAGATTGTTTACCATGTTTACCAAAGGAACAGTTCCTTTCGCCATGATCTCTATTCTAGAAGTGTTGGAAGCATTTGAGAAAAGAGAAAGCCCAAAAAAGAAAAGTTCAGGAAGAAATAGACGAGAAGACAAGAATCCATGCCAATAGTGAGGTTCTAGGTCAAAAAAAGCACTAAAAAACCTTCTTGTACCAGGCAAATCAAGTTTGAGCAAAATATCCATCCCAAAGCAAAAAAATTCTCTCTGGCGCCTTCTCTCTATGGGCCATAGATCTTTCCAAACTTCTGCAGACAATTCGTTTCCTAAAGTGCCCTTCTTAGAACCACCAAGATACTGAACTATTGCATTGGCAACAATTGGTGCAGCAGCTAGAGTCCTAGCTACCATATATCCGGTTGACGGATGCACCATACCAGCTGTACCGCCGATTCCTACAACTCTTTGTGGGAGTACAGGTAGAGGCCCTCCCATTGGGATCACACATCTCTCATCCTCTTCAATGCTCTTCACTTTAATACCCAAATGCCTCAAGCGAGCCACCATCCTCTCCTGAATATCTCCCATGGCTAAACCAGGACGAGCTACAAGGGATGTTTCTTCAAGAAATATTCTGTCAGATGAAAAGGGCATTGCATAAAGAAACGTAGGGATTTTACTGTTTCTTTCTTTTAATTCTGCATTGCCATTAAGATGGGAATCTCTCCAGTCCATGAAAATCATCTTATTTACATCAAAAGGGTGTTCTTCAACTTCTGCCACTATTCCATAGGCTACTTGGTATCCTGGATTATATGGCTTGTCATATTGAACAAGACATCTTGAAAAACCAGTTGCATCAAGAACTACAGCGGCTTGAATGGTCACACCGTCATTACATATCAATAAAGATTTGGCTTCCTCGTGTACAACCTTTACAACCTTAGCCTGATGAAATTTAACCCCGTTCGATATGCACTTCTGCATCATTTTTGATTTAAGCTGCTTCCTGTTAACCCTTCCATACGGTCTTCCAAGCTCTTTGGTTGTCTGGTCATTGATGTAAACAATTGCACTTGACCACGTTGTGTCAAGGCAATCTAGCAAATCCATAGCCTCAAACTCATCGACCCAAACACCATAATTGTTTGGCCATATCAGTTTCGGAGATGGGTCTATAGACACAACCGAAAGTCCTGCATCTGAAACTTGTTGTGACACCGCTAACCCTGCAGGACCGCCACCAACTACAGCCAAGTCCACCACAATGTCATTTGACGGGTCATACAAAGGAAGGTCGAACTCAAGATTTTCCTTCTTGGTTTCTTGAACAAGCTCCAAAAGGGCACTACTACTAGCCTTCACAGAACCATTCTTTCCCCAATTTACATGGGATCTTCGAGGGCCAAACCTCATTTCATGGTTTTGAAACTTCAAAGAACTCAAGGTTCCAACTTTATCAGGAAAGCCATGAATTGGATTGAAAAACTCAAGCTTATTATGAGTCTTAAGTAGAGTATCCATCACTTTCACGTATGGTTCTATCAATTTAATCAAAATGAATCTCCAATAATCAAAATCTGAGTTCAAGATTTCCCAAATTGTCAACCTTTTTACTAACTTTCACCAATAATTGATGGAAAAATTAAAGTGACTTCATCAAAATTGTGCAAACAAAAACTAGATATTAAACATACAACAGCACAAGATATTGAAGAATACAAGTAATTAAAGCTACTTTCAGAGAATTAAAGACTTACCCATCTAGCAGCAGGAGAGATTGGAGGTAGATATATACAAGTTGTAAAGCATATCTCATTTTCTCATATAATCGCTTAGTAGCTTGTGTAGCCTACACTCACTCGAAAACAAAATGTTTTAAATTTTTTGTGGGTGAAAACTATCCAAAAACAAATCATCCAATGTGCGGCGAGGAAATCTATATTTATTATTCTAAAAATCGGTAGTTAATAATTAATTACTCATTAATTCATGTTGGTTAGTTCACCCAATTAATTAAATTCTTGATTATTCAATTAATCATTTTGATTAATGTCCAATTCATCTGATTAATTCATGTTTCGTGTATTTATCGTCTAATTCTAATTTTCATTTTTTACAACACTGAATTTTTGGAATATTTATTATCACTGATTTAGGAAATTATTTATTTATTATTATTATTAGAAAATATTATTAATTTTCATCAATTAAAAAGATTTTATAATATTATAAATATAAAAATAAATTTTTTGAGATTATCTCATGAAAATTATCTACCATACTGATTCTCGTGTATTTATATGAGAATTTTTTTTAAATTCAAATAAATTACATGAAAAAAATAACTCATATAAAAATAACAAACGAAACAGGTAACAAGTACCTTATATAAATATCTAGAATGATGTCAACAAAATCATGAAAATTGGTGATAAATGTATAAAATTTAATAAAAATATGAAATTTAGGGGTATATTCATTTCAAATTTAAAGACATTATTAATAATTAATAAATTTTTATTGATTATATTTACTTTAAGATTTCAAGCAGAATTTATGGAGAGTTTGAAGTTTTTCATAATATACTGAATTTATTTATTTTTCAATAATATGCGATAAATATATTAGTATTTGATTATTTTAATTTTTTAAAAAAAATCATATGAATGCGATGAAAATTATGATTATAGTGAATACGCGGAAATTATATTTTAAATAAATTTTTAATTTAATTTTTTTAAATAAATTGATCAAATTTTAGTTAAGATTTAAAAATTATATTTTAAAATAAATTAAATATATATTTTAAATACGTTTTAATTATAAAAAATGTAATTTTAATTAAAATATAATCAACTTGATATAAGAAATCAAGGAGTTTTTTCAAAAAACAATTTTTTAATAAAAATCAAATAACATGGTTCGATGAAAATAATATAATAATTTCAGATATAAACATGCCACAATTTAGTTGACCAATCATGCTGACACACACACACACACACACATCTCAAACATCTCATCAGTCCTAGCACTGCACACATATTCCACTCTGTTACCATTCAAATTTCAAACAATTCTCCATTTATTCATCTTTCTTTCAACTATACCATCCCTCAATAACATACTATACATACAACATATATACGTAACACACACACATAATGTCTCGACTTGCTCATCTCAAGCGATCCCTAAAACCCCTCCTTCAAAACCCCACTCCTCGTCATTTCTCAAAACCCCCAATTCTCAACCAAACCCATCATCATTTCATAAACCCTAAAAACCCATTTCTCTACCGTCAATTCTCAACAACCCCACCTCTCTATACCCCTAATTCTTCCACCATCTCCGACGCTGAGCTCCGTAAATACCTAGGCTACGCCGCCCTCTTGCTATCCTGCGCCGCCGCTACTTACTATTCCTTCCCTTTCCCTGAAAATGCCAAGCATAAGAAAGCTCAGATGTTCAAGTACGCACCTTTGCCTGATGATTTGCACACTGTGTCTAATTGGAGTGGGACCCACGAGGTGCATACCCGGAATTTTGTCCAGCCGGAGTCGGTGGAGGAGTTGGAAAGGGTGGTGAAAGAGGCTCATGACAACAAGCAGACGATTAGGCCTGTCGGGTCGGGGTTGTCGCCTAATGGGATCGGGTTGACTAGAGCTGGGATGGTGAATTTGGCTTTGTTGGATAAGGTTTTGGAGGTGGATAAAGAGAGAAAGATTGTGAGGGTTCAGGCCGGGATTCGGGTGCAGGAGCTTGTTGATGGGATTAAGGAGTTTGGGATTACTTTGCAGAATTTTGCGTCCATTAGGGAACAGCAGATTGGTGGCATTGTTCAGGTTGGTTGGAGTTTTCCAAATGTCTTTTCGCATTTGATGGATATATTATCTTTATCTATTATGTTTTTTACGGTCATGATGTTGTTTAAGTGTGAAGTTACTGTACATGTATCATTTTGATGTGGCTAAGGTTTCAATTTGTATGATTACAAGACAATCGCTGTTTGCATATGCATATTAGTTAATGAGTTATGTACTCAACTTTTGCTTGATGCACCATGTATATTGCCAGTTAAAAATACAAACTTTACGATATATATAGTCTATTAATCGTAAGATGTGCACTTAGCGATTTGGGGGTAAAAGGTTTAAAGGCATTTATTGGTTATTACTCTTAGCGATTGACAATAAAGACACGTGTATGCATTATTAACAATCTCCTTTAAAATATAAAGTCAACTATGGAGCTTGTGGTATATTTAAACAGTTAATATTAACATTGCAGGAAATACTAATGTACTCTTTCTATTTAACCAACTCTGTGCTATTCGACATAAGGAAAAAAGTGCCTGAGGTGTACATTCTTTCACATATTAGATGTGTGGGTATCTTTCATTTTTTATCCTGTTTGAGGTGACCTTTAGTAAATGTCAACAGTCTTACTCAGTGTGGAATGTGGATCTTAAACTCTGAAACAAAATTTGTAACGTATTAATCATTGCTTTCCAGTCTTAAATACATTTCTTCTCAATGATTACGCCCATGTTACAGCTCCTCTTTTGGATTAAAACATTTAGGTTGGTGCGCATGGTACTGGAGCAAGGTTACCTCCCATTGATGAGCAGGTTATTAGCATGAAGTTGGTTACTCCTGGTAAAGGAACTATTGAGGTTTCAAGAGAGAAAGATCCAGAGCTTTTTTATCTAGCTCGATGTGGACTTGGGGGCCTTGGTGTCGTTTCAGAAGTCACTCTTCAGTGTGTTGAGAGGCAGGAGCTTGTTGAGCACACTTATGTCTCAAATATTAAAGATATCAAGAAAAACCACAAGTATATACATTTCTCTTTCTTTGTCCTTTACAAATTTATTCCTTCATAATGTGCATGTAGCACAAGGCCCATCATCTCATTCTTCAATTAATTAAGCTGATCTTAATACAACTTGAAAGTGAATTTCCAGCTCCGCAAATCATTTAGAATGTGCAGTTATATTCAAAGAGCGACTCTCCCTTCGATACTTGAATATTAACCCTCCCTCACCCCTCCCCTACTCCAACGGTTTTATTATTTGAGTAATTTCTTTTATTTGCTGTTTACTGAACAGTGCTTATCTAATCTACCACATCCTCAGAATGAATTTACACAACTAAAGGACATGCTTATAAGTTAAGAAGTGATCGGCCGAATCCCATTTTAACTCAAAAGGCCTTATTTCTGAAATCTACGGTGCATGATATCTCTTAGCATCTAATTGTATAATGGGTCCTGGTCCGTGACATTCGCATGTCAGGGACCAGTTAACAAACATGTTGTTTAGCTGCCGTTGGATGGAACCAGGAACGGCCGGATTTAAAAAAAATTCCCCCCTTTCCGCGCTTTTTAACTGAGGAAACTGACTTTCCGCGCTTTTTAACCGAGGAAAGGTTGATTCCAATGCAACGACATATGTTAAACTACAAAACGGCAATTACCCTTTCCGCGGTTTTTAAACACGGAAAGGGGACAAGACAATACTCCATTAACTTTCAGCAATATGCCACCACATGGAGCGCCTCAGAAGGAACATATGCTGGTCTGAGTGGTCTCTGACCTGTTGGAATGCTGTAGAGGATTGGAAGAAGGGCATAATGCTTGGGCAGCACACAAGAAGGAAGCAGCTTGGAGATTGAAAAGGGTAGAGCTGCAACTCGAATCAGAAAAGATGTGCAGACAGAAAGGAAAAATGGAGGAAATTGAGGTGAAGGTTAAGGCTCTCAGAGAAGAGGAAAAGGCTACCCTGGAGAGAAGAGGAAAAAACGGGAAACTGGAAGGTTTAATTTCTCGTCTTTCCGCGCTTGAAAACCGCGGAAAGGGTAATTGTCGTTTTGTAATTTAACGTGTGCCGTTTCATGGAATCAGCCTTTCCTTGGTTAAAAAGCGCGGAAAGACAGCCTTTCCTCGGTTAAAAAGCGTGGAAAGGGGATTTTTTTTTTTAAATCTAGGCCGTTCCTGGTTTCATCCAATGGCAGTTAAACAACATGTTTGTTAACTGGTCCCTCATGCGATTGTCATGCGTTTGTCAGGGACCAGGACCCTTGTATAATTGACATCAAATAAAAAGGCTTTTATATTGAATTTTGGATTTAATCTTTGCATTTTGTAGAACGTGGATGGAACTTGTCATTCCTTTCATGGATTTTATTGACAGTTTAGCAAATGCGTTTCCTTTATCCTTTCTCTATCTTGCTTATTACCGCTGTGATTCTCCTGCTCTTCCACTGCAACAATTGTTTGTCAGCTTTGCACTTCATGATGGTTTTTTGATGGAATACCTTTTTTATTCTTTCAAAACTTGAGATTAACAGTTTCTTTCCTCCCTACAGGAAATTGCTATCTGACAACAAGCATGTGAAGTACCTCTACATTCCATATACTGACACAGTTGTGGTTGTGAGGTGTAATCCCGTGTCAAAGTGGAAAGGTGTACCAAATTTCAAACCAAAATATAGCAAGGATGAAGCCATGAAGCAAATTCGTGATCTTTACCTTGAGTCAATGAAGAAGTACAGGTACATCAGTCATGACATCTTTGTCCTTCAGTTGTACGGAGCAGTATATAGCCATGAACCTATGGTACTGTATCATGGAATATATGATATGAGAGGAAACAGTCTCCATCATCATTCACTATGCAATTTCTTTATTTATTATATTTGTGATTATATTAATAGATATATAGTCCATTTAAACTTGCTTGAAAAATTATTTCTAGTGCTTATCTCACTCATTTATTTATTCTTTTTCACATATGTTTACATTACAGCAAAGTTGTCACCAAAAAAACTATGCTGTTGTGTACAATTTGATATCTTTTTTATGTTTTTTATGTTGTGGTCATTTTTCTGCCTAGATTATATAGCCTGTTTATATAGGCAAACCAAAATGATATAAATAAAATGTGACCGTTTTTTATTGGGTTAAATATCATTTGCAGAGGTGAAGAACCTGTTTCTGAATCGTCAGGGGAAAGTGAACCAGAAACTAGTGAGTTTACATTTACCGAGTTGAGAGATAAACTGCTTGCAATTGATCCTCTGAACAAAGACCATGTCATAAAGGTCAATCAAGCTGAGGCAGAATTCTGGAGGCGGTCAGAGGGATATAGAGTAGGCTGGAGTGACGAAATTCTGGGATTTGATTGTGGTGGCCAACAATGGGTCTCAGAGACCTGTTTTCCCGCTGGAACCTTAGCTAAGCCAAATATGAAAGATATTCAATACATAGAACAAGTGATGCAGCTCATTGAAAAGGAACAGGTGCCTGCACCTGCACCAATAGAGCAGAGATGGACAACATCTAGTAAGAGTCCCATGAGTCCAGCTTACAGCTCAGCAGAGGATGATATTTTTTCATGGGTAACTTTCACTCTTTTACAAAATATTTGGCCAAACCTGAGAGATCAAGACCTGGAAATATGCATTTTCTGATGCCAAGAGTAAAATAATATTTCATAGTAGGAGGGAAGACTTGCATGAGTTATTCTAGCGTTCAAGCTAGAGTGGAGGGAAAGAAGGTTGAAATAGGCCTCCGTTGTGTATTAGCACAATTAAACATCAATTCTCCTTTTCCTTTTAAGTATGATAGTATCTAAATTTAGTTCAACTTTAGTTTGAGTTGATTAGTGTGTTTTGATGTACATAGGAGCTTCTTATAGTTTGTTAAAAAATGCACCTCTCATTTTGTTACACAGGTTGGCATCATCATGTATCTTCCTACGACGGATCCACGTCAAAGAAAGGAGATAACAGAGGAATTCTTTCACTACAGGCATATGACCCAAACCCAGTTATGGGATCAGTATTCAGCATATGAACATTGGGCAAAGATTGAGGTACTGATATTCTGTTTTACAAATTCTAAAATTTGGTGCAATTTTCGAAACGAGTTTTGAGTAACAAACAGGTTTTCGTTTGGAAGTTTTAAGAAGCCACTAAGCACCCTCTGACTTCCTTAAGATTTTATTAGATGTTCCGTACTGAAAAGTTAATTTGAATGAATGTCTTTATTATATATATATAGAGAGAGAGTAGGGATCTAGAGAAAACTTTTTAAATAGGAAACTTAGAGACTATCTACACCGTTCATTATATAATTAACAAAATTGTAATAGTTTCCAAATTATATGTAAATAAATGTCAAACAACTGAAAAGGAAACTAATATTCTAATTTAATAGTCTAATTTAATATGAACCATCAGATCAATTAGAAATCAACGGTTGATAAAAGTACCTTAGTTTTCTCCAAAATATTAGTTTTCTTTTGAGCATTCCCCTATATATATATATATATATATATATATATACACATAAATCAGTTTTAAAGGAGAACTGGGAGAAACAAATGTTCCCCACTTGGAACAGTACGTAGAAACATAGATAAAAATGCAGAACATTTGGTTCTCCAGTTTTCATTTTGACTTTTTGAGCATCATTCTCATTTAATCTAGAACCTATATTAAAGATTTAATTATCAAATTCCTAAGCTATATCTGTTTCTCCTTATATTTAGTAACTCTGTAATGTTGTATTGGTTGCAAGTTGAAGTTATCTCAAAGTCAAAGGGTCAAACAAGATGGTGTTTATTTTGTATTAAAACGCCTAAACGATATAACCCTTGCTCACAAGGATCTTAACAATATACTATTAGTGTATCAATCTCTCGTTTGTATCATACTCAAGCTTGTTAATGCAGACACTAACAGCTAATTAAAGTGTCTCTGCTCGTTGTATTGTCTGGCCTTTGCCTGCAAAGTCTTGCATATTGCTTACTGGTCACTTCATTTGCAGGTGCCAAAGGACAAGGATGAGCTTGCAGCTCTACAATCAAGGTTAAGAAAGCGATTTCCTGTAGATGCTTATAATAAAGCTCGAAGGGATTTGGATCCCAATTGTGTCCTTTCTAATAACATGTTGGAGAAGATGTTTCCCTTGGGAAATCCAATTTGATCAGGTTCTCTTGGCCTAGTTTCTTATTTTTGTATCACTGTACTGATCATCACATTTTTCCTTTTGGAAACTATTAGATTGGTTTGGTGCTATACACCAAAAAGAATGAAAATTGCCTGAAAATACGTTGATTGATAAACTCTGAATTACATCACAAAGCCTTTATGATATATATAATAAAATCTTCATTTTCATCGGTGTATATCTATTCTCCGAAAGAAGTAAGGTTCACTTGTCAATTGGAATATGCATTTGTGCAAATTTTAGGGGCTGACAAAAGTTTGTTTAATATATAATTAATATAACCTATTTTTCCTTGCACAATGGGAACTTTGGCATGTATTTGAACTTATGGGTCATGTACTATGAAGATTTATATAATTATGATACAGAAAAATTAGAATGAACTTTCTGCACAGTCCCTCATTAAGGAATCGATAGCAAGTCTTTGTTTTAATACAAAGCAAAACGTAATATAAACCTCACAACAATGTTAATATTGTAGCACTATGTAATCACACAAAAACTAGAATAGCATTACAGTTGATATACTGGTCTTGCCATTAGTAGTCATCTCTCTAGAAACAAGTCTCACAGAGCCAACAGCAACACAGGGCAAAAAGGCTGCAAGTGATAAAGAATTCTGTTTAGAAATGAGCTTTGCTATAAAGAATTATAGAGACTTAGAGCATGTAGCGGGAAGTATAGCTTTAGTGTAGTTTACCATCCTTCAATGAAGCCTCTGTCTCCTTTCCATTTCGTTTTTGTGGAATGCTTGTTCCCAGCTGGTGGTTTCTCGCTTGGATAGCCTATTGAACAAATTTATGCACAAGGAGTCGATATCTTTACTTTGATAACCTTTATCTAACTTATGTGAGACATCCACAAATTGTGTGTGCGCGCCCGTGTGTTGTGAGTGAGAGAGAGAGGGGACTTTGATAACCTTTATCTAACTTGTATTAGATATATCAACAAATTGTGTGTGTGTGAGTGAGAGATAGGGGGGGGGGGGGGGGGGAGAGACCTGGAGGAGGCTGGTTCTGTTTGTCTTGACCCGTCATGGTGGAATAGGAATGCAAAGCTTGATGTTTTTTTACTTGTTTGCAAGGAGAATTGTCTAGTATTTATATACAGGCAGACTTAAATTTCTAGCACCTTTTTAGTATCTACAAAAACATCTTTAAGAATACCAGCAATTGAGTTGATAGAAAGCGGAATTAAAGCTTATCAAAAGCAACTTTTGATATAAATTTTCTTCATAGAATGTGTAATTGTTCACATTGCTATGTGAGTTATTGATTCTTTTCTTCAAGAGGAGGAGAATAAAGGGAAGTGAAAAGCATTTATCAAATGCATTATGGGAATAATCTCATAGTTCAAACAGACCTTGAGCTGTCCAACTTTACCTTTAGATGAAGGCATATATGCTTTCATATAGATCCTGAGGCGTCTAATTTAGATGATTAGATGAAGGAATATATGCTTTAAATTTCAGCCTCCGATGAAAATACGAGTAAGCCCCGGAAGTTAGTATAGTTAAGATAATGTGTTGGCGTTCGTCATGAGGTCAGGGTTGAGTAATTGATAACATCTGTTGCAAGATATATGGTATGAGATTATAGAAATGGTTCCATGCTTGCACCTTCATTTGCCTTTGTAATCAGTATCTGTTGATAATGCATGTGAAGAAATCTGGATGAATAAATTTGGCTTGTGATTAAACTTCGACTCTGAAATGGAGAATTATAAGTTTAGTTAAAACTCATAGATAGTTTGAAAATAAGTTCATATGATCCTATCATCTCGAGAATCCAAAAGTTCCCTTCAGTGATAAATTGTGTTGGGCTTCCTTAAGTCTCTGCTCTCTCACCAGTAATGTCCCCTCTTTTAATAGACCATAAAAACTGTGTGATAAATTATGTTGGGCTTTCAACACACATCTGCGAGATCTGTTACTGGGCAAAGAGATGGTATATAATTTTAAGGGTCCAAACCCAAATTTAAAATTGAGGGTTTTGTGCAACAAGGTTGGGTAAATTATTGGGAGCTTGGTGGTGTGGAAATTTATTTTGATTTAATTTCTTTAATATAAAATTTTGTATGGGTAAATTTAGTAGGAATTATATTCCAATCTTCTTCTTTGGACATTGACCATGTGTGTAATTCTTGATGAGGCAGATGGTAATACAATTTATTAAATTATAGAGTATATAGTATAATAGCGGGGTTGTCTGTTCAAATCATCCAATATATGAACAGCTATATGTAGAGGATTTGACAAGAGATTTGTGGAACTGACAAAACTCAAAATAACAAACAAATCAAGAAATATTATCTGAACCTGATTGAATTGGTTTCCAAATCAAAACATAACCAACTGCAGACATGAAATAAGTTGAAACAGTTGAAATCAAATATATATATGTAACTGACAAGCTCTGCTCTAAGTTATAAACTAGCTTGTATAGCATATACAAACACATGATGTACATGTGTTGTCTGTCTGCATAATAAGATGCTGAGTTAAACGAGAGTGTGGTACAGGCGTACAGCAAAGCAAAGCAATGCAATGCAATGCAAATGTCAAATGGTGTTGAGAATAGAACGAGGTAGCAGTACTACAACATGTAATTATATATATGTATGTATGTGTGGGGGCAATATTGAATGGTAGCAAAGTAATGAGCGAGACTTGTGATATCTCTGTCACAGCTGATCGAGCTCATCAGTTGCAGTAACTTGAGCAGAAGCAGCTAAGCTCTTGTTCGATCAACCGTTCATTAACCTAAGTCCTTGATATGTTATGTTATGTTCAGTACTCGATTTGATTTGATATATAATTCACCGCTATTTGATTGGAGATTTTGGAGAGTACTGTTTGCAAAATATTGAAAAATATATTATTTATTTACAAGTCTTATATACTAACTCTATTATCTTCCCTTGATTTTTATTTATTTAATTCCATTGCATTCACCACATAATTAAGTTTCTTCTCCGAGGAATATACTTGAGTTTACTAGGTGTGTAGGCAGTGTAGCCATGGCACCAGCGTCTCAAATGATATGCGTAATGTCGTTGGTAAGTAACGATATGCATAATTGATTGGCTTAAATTTTTTAGTGAGGAATCCAATGTAGTCGGGACATATTTCCAGTCCTTTGTCAAATAATAATGCATCTTCACAATTTGAACCAGAAGTACTAGTACCCGACCCGTACTGTCTGGTACATGAAGAAACCAAATGCAAATACTCAGCTCTTCAATTGATTTCTATTTTTTTATTTATAATTTTCTGAGATATCATGTCGTCTTGTGTTATACTAGTTGGAAACTGAGATCACGGAAAGAGCATTTTGTAAAGTCTTCGTACAATTATTTCTTTTTGAACCAGTTAAGCATATACTATATCTTTGGACTCGATTTTCCTCCCAAGATGGCAAACATTTTCTAAATTTATATCCATCTCCACAACCACTTGACTACCACGACGAACACAATTGACTACCACGACCACGACCACGACCACAACCACTTCACTACCACATTATATCCCCTTTACTCCAATTATATATAGATTATAATTTTCATTAGTTTTGTTAACTCCGTTTGTGTTAAATTTGTTCTTGGAAAAATTGTGGTCTGTGAATTTTTGTATTAGACTGTGTTCTTTGGTTGGGTAGAAGCACGTTTAAATAGATGAATATTTAACAGTTTATTCACTCCGGGGACTAACAAGTTTGTCGGATTAATAGACCCACAGGAGGAACTGTCAAATCTGCACTCAGATTATGTTTGTACTGAGATTTATTTTTTCTTTATTGTAATCTACATATTTTCGCATTGTCCATTTGTCCCTGCACACTACAGAAACAGTTCATGACTTCGCATGGCTTATTTAACATTTCTCCAGTGTCCCAGACAAGTATATATATATATGATGGACACCGCATGTAGACTGATATTAATTAGCCCCCCCCCCCCCCCCCCCCCCCTCTTCCTGTTAGGTTTAGATAAATTACAAATTGATCTGAAAATTAATGGTTTTAATTAATTATTTGAATCCAACTCGACCCGTCTATATCACTATATGTTTGATAAGTATATCCTGTAACAAATTATCTATCTTTTTACTTTTTGTTTACCCTTTTACCTCTAAAGTGTACGGATCGACAACGACAGGCGGAAAGAAGCAAGTAAAAGAAAAAGAAGCAAATTAGTTGATTATTGATGTGTCTACTGGCGTTTGTGCGTGTATTTGCTGAATGCATCCAAGTTTCCAATATAAGAGTTCGTTTAGTTAACTTTTAAATACATGGGAGTTCAAACGCTTAGGAAGTAAATTTTTAAAAGGTTGTTTGGTTAACATTAAGTAGAAGTTCCTAGTAAGTTTCAATACTCATCGGTAACTTACACTTCCTATAGAAAGTTTATTCTCAGTTGTCAATAAAATATTTTTTTTATTAATTTCAACTTTCATATAACTTTATAGGACATGACCTTCTATTGTCAATCGAGCACTAAAACTATTAAGGCCCAGTTAAGTAGAAATATGTTTAAATATCTACACAAAATCTTATCAACCCGGAAGACAAAGTCTATTATATAGGTTAGCCTTTTAATTTAATTCCTTAATTACAATTTTTACATTTTAACAGTAGTAGTGTAGTCCTCCTGTCAACGACACTTTCCGTAAAAGAAGATAGCTAGCTAGCCTGTTAAACTGCTAATTTTTTTAGTATTCATCAGTTTGAATCGTAAACTATCTATCTCATGTTTATAGCTACGTACTCACATAACCTAGTACATCACGCTAACTTTAATATCTGGTACCAGTAAACTGATGAAAATAACTAACCACTGACGTCTATGGGTGTGTTTATGCTTAAAAGATAACTTCTTTTCTTTGAAGGAATGCTTAAAGATAACTTTATTATATAATACTCCTCCTCTAAGTTCAAAATTAATGTTTAATGACTTGAAGGTAGTAATATGATAGAGTTGGTTTCGTTACGCCACCCGTTGATTATCAAAATTAATATGTTAGGTATTTAAAGGGGGGAAACCCTAGCTAGGCGTCATCGTCAGTGTGGTGTTAGTTAGGCTGTTTTCACTTCATTTGAATGGAACGAGGGGAGAATAGAATGAAATTTATACTCTTATTTGGGTGAGATTATGAAAACTGTTTATAATTTTCATTCTTTCTTTCATTCCATTCCAAATTATTTATACCAAAATTCTAACTCACATGTTTCGGAAGAAATGCTCTGTTTCATTTCTTTACTATTTTCCCTACAATTCTCATCATAGAAAATCTAGACTATCTTATATTCATTTAAAATTTCACTCATACATTTTTCTTTCTTCATACAATTTGTTTATAATTTTTCATTTCATTCCTTCCTCATCCTATTCTCACCAAGTAAACATAACCTTATTCTCACCAAGTAAACACAACCTTAAAGCTAGTAACTAGGTATCGGTGGATTAATTACTAAACAACTCTTATATTTAGGGATAAACACAACTCAAAATAAGATGTTCAGTGTACATTTTTTATAGAATGGCTTTTTCCATGAGGTAATCCGATTCTACTCGATGCTTTTAGTATTTCTTTCAAAAGGAACAAGCTATAGATAGCTAGGGTTCATGCTTTGGACATATCATAATTAATATTTCTAAGTGACAATATTGACTACTTATAATAAAGTAACAGCTCATAAACTTGACATCCATGCAATATTGCAATGTAATCTGATTGACAATTATATATTTATATTCTAGTTATAGTAAATTAAAGAAAGACCATAACTGGAGGAGTTAGAAGAGCCAGGATATAAAGTTTCATTTTCTGCAGTTCTGTCGCCAAGTATGGGGAGCTAAAAAGGCAAGTGTTGGGGACCTGATAAAAGATTGGCAATTGACCTTGATGTGTAGTGTATAATCTTCTTTTACAAAATAGAAATACCTCCGTACTTCTTATTGCAATTGATGTGACCCGACTTACCTTGTATTCGGAGGAAAACTTGAATATATAATTAATTACGGTAATATATATATATAAATATTCTTAAAGCTGAATGCCCCTGATCCCAAACGAGATGATTTCATGCATGTAACAGGAATATTTGACATAAAGATAGAAACGTTTACAACAATTGGTTATTGGAAACACCCTGGTAAATTCATGGGACATGACAATATGCGTCACTGAGTTCTAAAAGGATGATTATAATTCGTGTTCGATCCTTTTAAAATTAAAAGTCCAACAAAATGGAAGATATTCATGAAAATGACACTCTGTCGTAAAAGAAACTCTTAGATCAAGTCTAATAGCATCATAAATGAGTTTCTAAACTCAAAAATATGGAATATGACATAAAATACAACTACAACAATATCCTAGTGATTTAGAATCATCGAGATATTCTAAATTTTACTAGTAATGTCCTATTAATAGGGATCCTATAGGATATCCCAGTAAAAAAAATTCATTTCCCTTCATTTTTACACATCTTTTCTCTTTCTTTTTTTCTATTTCCTCCTTTTTAAGACTAACTAAATTCAAATTTATTATTATAATAATAATAGAGAATGAATATAGGGAAAATTGTTGGAATTGACATGTAAAATAGATTGTCTAAATCATTAGAACCCATTATTTTATAATATTTATAGAGAATCAATTAAGACACTATCGTACTTGCTCTTAACGAATATTGCTGAGGGTGTTTAACTCAAATTCCACGTAAAAGAAAATTTATTTTCAACATATACAGTTAAAATAACTTCATGTTTATTAACATAAGATCTTTTGGACGTGTCCAATAAAAAATATAACACTGAGTCGTATTCGTGAATAAAATTCATGTTTGATTCATTTAAAATTAAAGGTCCTCCCGAAATTTATTGGAAAAAAAAAAAAGTTCCACCCGAAACTACAATGATTTAAATTGTAAACTACATTCTACATATGATATGAAGCTACAGTAATGTACGCATATATACTGTACATGTATTCAAACATCTATACATACTGATCTAAGTATATTATATAGATGTATGTACGTTCTGAGATATTGGGTAGTCGTCTAGTCACACTCAATGTTGCATTCATGCTTGACAACTTATACTCAAATTGTCTATAATCCCTTTAAATAATTAGCACCGTTAAAGCCAATAAATTTTCTTTAACAAGTATCCATCAAAGCAACTAGTGTTGCGTAGTGCAGTGACGAGACGGCTCGTTCCCCGCGTTGGAATATAAAATTCGTATACGAAGCCCCAAGAAGACAGCTCGTTCCTGTGTGATGCAAATATATATTTATCTATTCCTCCTCAAATTTTGTTCAGGTACGTGAACATTTATATAGAATGATTATGTATGTATATTGACATATAAAATATTACTAGTAGTACTCTGTTGTAAGCAAATACTTACCGTACAATTTAGATTGAAAGACAGGTGCTAATTGGTTATGGGACATTGGGACATGTAAATAACAGTAGGGCACACAAATAGGCCATAATATTAGATTTACTCGTTAATTAATAATTTGATTTTGTAAGCTGTAGTACGAGAAGTTGGGAAACAGCAATATTACATAGATTCTCCTATGTCCCAATCCAAATATGGAGAAGTTTTATTCCTTACAGTCTTGCAATCTGCCGATGATTATTACCAAAAAAATGCTAAACACACATGTATGATGTAAACACCACAACAACATAATCACGATTAGGTTGCTGTTAAATTTGATGAGGCTTATAAGCTACTTAATCTTTTTCTTCTTAGTAGACAAGATAAGCTTAATTAATATAGTTTCAAAATAAATTAAAATTGTCGAACTATATATATGTTCCACCAGCTACATCGCCGCTAGGCCTTCATCATCATCTCCTCCTCCTATTCTCTACTTACAAATTGGTATTGGTCCAAAGAAAACAATTCGTGAAACAATTTGTTTTCAAAAATAACAATTAAATATCATAATTAAAATTCTTACAAATTTACTGTAATTCTAAAAAAGATTCAAATTTTTATTTCACAAATATTTTTTGTAATTATAAACAATAATTGAAATCCTAAAATCACAATATGAATATATATAAGAATATTTATAATTTTTACAATTTTAAAATTAATTCCAAGGAATCCCAAAAATCTTTAGAGAATATGAAACTATATATAGGAGAAATGATCATAACTAATACATCCATAGTAGTAATATCCATTTTCTTGTCCCTATCATATATATCATCCAAGCTAATTTCCCACTTGAGGAATCAATTATATATGGACGATTAGGGGGAGTAGAAGTGTCTAGTAGTAATATGTAGATTAAATATGTAGATAGATCCACTAATAATTATGATGTGAATGATGATGATACATGGAAGAAGGGTCACAAGCAGCAGCTCGATTCATTGCGTCACTTTGGGTCTGGCTATCTCCTTGATTAATATGTGTTGTAGCTCCCAGGTTGAGATACACCAATCTTGAATCAAGGTTCAAGTTCCCTACATTCCCTCCATCCCCTCCTCCGCTACTATGATGATGATCTTCGTTACCCATAGGCGGTGGATATATGGTTGTACAAGTGTGAGCTCCACCTCCCCCATCGCCTCCACCAACTTCCTCCCTCGAAATCACCAATGCTGCTGACTGAACAAGCTCCAGGCACAGCCTAAGCTTGTTTGGTTCAATGTGAGTTATCCCCGGAATAGCCCCTTTGAATAAAAAATCAGAAGTTAGGGTTCGTAAGACATCCAGGGGAGTAATGCCTTCCATTGTACGGACATTAGGGTCTGCATGGTGATCAAGAAGTACTGCCACCATATCTGGGGAGACCATCTCAGCTGCTATGTGAAGCGGGGTTTTACCTGCGGGTCCAGCCGAGTAATTGACTTCAGCTGCGCCGAGTTCTAGCAATGCCTTGACAACCTCTCGGCTACAATTCTCCACAGCATAATGTAGGGCTAGTGCCTCGTCCAAGTTTAGACCTTCTCCCATTACCATGAGCTTCACAAGTTCCACGTCAGAGGAGTCCAACGCTCGTCTCATCCTTCGAATTTTCTGATCTTCTAGGTCTGCGGTGAGGTCGTGTTGATGATGGCGGTGGTGGTGTTGTTGAGACATGAGAGATCGACGAGCGAGGGTGGATTTGAAGCGAAGCTCTTCGATTTTGGCTACCACATCTATTGGGAGGTGTTTCGCTAGGATTTCAGGTGGGAGGCCTGATTTTGCAACCAAATGGGAACAAGTAGTCCATAGTTGATGCATGTCTTGTTTTCTGGATGCTATCAAAACCTTCATTACATCTTCAATTGAAGCTTTCTCTACTATGCTTTCCAATTGCTTCTGCAAGTGCATCCGCATATATATATATTTCTAGAAATTAATGACTCCGCTGTTTATAAGACTTTCTACCGATACATAATCATGTAAAAATACAGAAACGCACGTGTGTGACACATATATAATGAGAGAGGAGCAGCTAGGTAACGTAGAGTGTAGTGTGTTTTTGGAATTAATAGTTTGGTTTTATATGGAAAACCGAAAATCAAAATGAGGAAAGTGGGGTTTGGTTGGGAAAGCAAAGCCAATGGAAGTAGATGTTATTTGACGAGATATCACTGTGGAAAGACAAGACGTCGTAAATCAAGATCTAAATTTAGCAAATATTGGGAGTAGAACATAAAGATGCGAGGAACCCAATTCGAGAAATATATACACTACTACTACTAGTCTATATATATATCCTGTATACCCACACCACTTTTTACATATATATACATGAAATGAAGGTAATGATTATGATGATAACTCTTCTGTCTGTATCTATAGGAGATTTACATATATCCTTCACATCAAGGAATAAATAAATATAGCGAGGCCTAATATTGATTAAAACTGGGAACATAATAATTAAATTTGTGACCCTTCAAAAAAAAATATTTGTACACATCATCAGCTGCTAAAGCTGCTCAAAAGTGTTAATCATAAGGGGAAAATCTAAAGATGTTGCAGAAATCGAAAATAAAAAGTGGTTTTAGTACTGGATTAGAGAAATTATTTACATCCGAGGAATCTTGTATTAAAAAGGTCGTTGAAAAATCAACCCGCCGTGTGATCAGTTTAGATGTTAAAACTCGAAATCTTACAGCAAATCTAGGTGGGAGAAAGAGACGGGATAGATCTCAAGGTGGGTAATATATATAAAATACACACAAATATTATAGTACGTGTGACTAACCTGAGTGAGCAATGCGAGCTGTTGAATACCGAAAGATCTAGCGGCTGCAAGGGTTTCAAGAGCAAGATGGACGGCTGAAGTGCAATGTGTGTGCCAACAACCCCTCTCTCCACAATTAGGCCTAGGCTCATGCTTTTGAGGCACAATTGAGACTTGACCACTGTACAGGAATTGCAACATCAACAAAAATACCTCATAATTTACCGAATTCACGGGTATGACTTGTGAATTTGGGCCACCCCTAGGCGATGATGCGAACGCGCCACCTCCCACGCCCGACCTTGACCCACTTCCTACTGAGGACGCGTCCAGACCCGCCGGGGTCTCTGGCCCACAAAAGAATTTCCTGAAGAAGAGGCTCCTGGCGGCCAAGATGCATCTGTGTGCGTGGACTAAACGACCCTCCACGCTGAAGGTTACATCACTGAAGGCTTGTCCGTTGATCATAAGATTCAGATAATCCAGAGACAGAGATCTTAAATAGTCCTCAAGGGAGGACATCATATATTTATTTATACAGCACGAGATCGAGAGAGAGAGAGGGAGATACTGTTGTTACTTGTACTAAAAGATAGAGGAAGCTGTTGATAGCTAGGTTTTTGTGTATGTGAGCTCAAGGGGGAGAGAGAGAAAGAAAGATGAAGATAATCTTGTGATGAACGTACAAGAAAAGTTTTGTATCTTCATCTTTTCTTCTGCTAGCTTGTGATGGTTTTATCTCTTCCGGAGAGATTCTCTATTGTAGGATGGTGTGGTACAAAGATATTATGAGAGAGACCATTATGGGTGGCTCTTCTGGGCCGCTCAACTATTTAAAAACAACCACTTTATGGCCTTTTTTTTATATATGTATATACGTGCAATTTACAGATGTCTTCAATTTTTTAGATGCATCTCAACTACTATTATTTATAAAGTATTAGTATGTGTTTTGTGATTTATATGATATCATTTTCCAAGCTTTTTTTATTGTTCTCTTTATCGATAGCCGATACTCGATAGTCTATATAGGGTTATAAAATTTTAAATTTTAAGTTTTAAATTATTTTGATAGATAAACATGGAAGGCGGAATACGGAAATATATTGCGAGGACAAGACATTTTACAACAAAAATACTAGTCCCTGTAATATAGTCCGCGTGTCTACCACTAAATTATTAGCAGCTGTCCCTGTAAAAAAAAATTCCAAGATGTTTAAGAAATATCACAACATTATTATAGACTACTACTAATTATTCTATGCATATCCTAAAGGAAATGAAAACAAGGAACAAAATATCCAAGGATCTGTTCAAATTTTCTAATTCGGATGTAGTTTCTTGTCTTTAATCCGATAGCTAATTACGTTAAAATTAATATTTCAGGCGTGTTAAATTATTATTATATATATATGTGTGTGTGTATTAAAATATATAAAATTAACTTTAAATTGTTTTTACAATAAATAATTAATATTAAACTATTATTTAAAAAAGAAAAATTAAAAAATAAATCACAAACCTATCTTTTCTATTTATCTTAAAATACGTACAAATATTCAATATTTAATATTCAATATCTAAGCAACACAATTAAGTATGGAAGGAATTTTTTTTTCATTTCTACAGGAGCAAAAGTAATCGAAATTTCTGAACAGTCAAGAGAACACGTGAACCCATTGCTAAAGAAGACACGGCATTCAAAAAATCTAATCGAATTTTCCATAAATTAATGTTATACCCTAAATTAAATATATTACTAAACAGTAAGAATATTTTTCTAGTATATTCCTAAAAATAATATAAAATGTGTTCAAAAAAAATAATATAAAATATTAGTCTTTTAATAAATTATTATATTTTTAAATGTATCAATTTTAGAAATGTTCTTTATATTTCTGTCTATTTATATTTTATTGATATTTGAACTCCATTATAAAAAAAAAGACAAAAGTGAGGAAATTAATCGAATGAAATGAATATTTTATTAATGAATATAAATTAATAATCATGTGCAAACTCTTAAAATTTAGAAAAGAGAAAATACTTCTAACTTCATAAAAAGTCTTTAAGAGTTTGATGGAAATCTAATTCATGCAAGACTCTTTATTTTTCAACTCAAGAATTTATATAAAAAGATGTATTAAAAATATTCTACTAATATGTTCATATCACCACTATTTAACGGTATATAGCATCCAAATTCAGTCAAGTCGAAGAACTGTGTATTATCGGTTGGAGACAACTGTTCGGTTTTTTCACAATTAGGCTGTAGAATTGTCTGCGAACAAAATTTGAATTTAATGAATACATTTTACTAGCTCGAATTTGAACATAAAATTGTAGTATTTGATAACTAAATGATTTCAATAATGAGTTACATCTATTTGGTTTGAACTTAATTCGTTTTGCTAATTTGCTGTGCCGAATATGTTTCGTTCTTCTTGGATTCATGACTAAACAGTTATACTCGTTTAACTTAGATCGACTCAATTATACAGTATTCATTAAAATTAATTATTTAGTGAATTCAATATCATTGATAAACAATCTAAACAAATTGAAATAAAATTAAATATATTTTAATCATTCAAATAGTTCTTAAATATTGAGTAACATATTATATTATTATATATTACAGTAAACAGGGTCATTTACGATGGATTTTTAATATTTTCAAATAAACTCATAAACATGAAAATTTTGAAATATTATAGCTTGGGCTTGAAGTTTTAACGGAAGTTAACAGTACGTTTATATTTATGATTTTGAGATAAATACCTTTTAGTAATTATTGACTATTGATAGAATAATTTATATAAATAATACTTTCTTCGTTTCTAATTAGTTGTTTCTTTAATTTTTTAAACATATTTTAATGTGCATATAAAATATAATTGGATAAATTATTTTTAAAATTTTCTTTCTCTAAATAAAATTTTGATTTTTAAATTTTTATTCAAAAGAAAAATTTTGAAAAATAATTTATGTAATTTTGTTTTTTACAGGCGTTAAAATATGTATTAAAAGTCAAAAAATAACTAGTTAGAGACGGATGAGCATATTTTAATCATAATACATATTTATATTAATTATTATACATAATATGTTAATATTTCTATTAATTAAAAATATACTACAAAATTTTAGTTTATCCGAACCTATCAAAATTATTTTTTGAAAAATCGAATTGAATGAAAACACTATCCGGTTTATGAAGAAAAAATAAACAAAATTATTTTTCTATAAAAGATATGATCTTAATAATTGGTTCAACTTTTCTTTATTCACGAATAAATTCGCGTTTGGTTTGACTATTATAGGGTAAAATTTGAACATGAATTTTCGTTGGATTAAAAAATTCTATTCTATTCTATTTATATCAAAGTTAAGTCAAATGTAACTTAACTCAGATAAAATTAGACTTAAATATGAGAGGAAAAGACCGTATATCTATATATATGTGTGTTTATTTGGTGGTATGTAGGAATTAACTTCTTATGGAAGTATTATTTTCTTGTCATTTAAAGAAAATTTATTTGGTTGTTAATATAGATATTTAAATTCATAGAATTTTAAATAATTAAGGGCCGGGCATGTAAGTAACCTTCCATATATTATGGATATTTCAAATTCTAAGAAAGTTCCATTTCCTCTATTTTATTCAATCAAATAACATTACCAAAATCTATTTCTCAGGAAGTTCAAATATATAGGTATTGAGTAGGTAACCAAACGACCTCGTAGTGAGGCAAAAGTTCTATAGAGAATTTTATATGGAATACTAATTAGAAAATATATATGTTTTACATTATATTATACTTATTATATATTGCAGAAGATAATGCATGACATATATGTTCTTAAATTAGTGCTTCATATAAGGTTTTTCACTGAATTCAACCAAGTGATTTAGTTGATTAAAGATAGTATTATATGATGTGTTATATGAAAGAAAAGGAAAAAGAATAAAAAGGAAAGTAAATTATTTTATTTTTTATTTTCTATATTTTTTAAGAATAAGAGGAAAGTAAGTTAACATATGAAGTTAAAGTTCATGGGAAATAGATTTTAATTACTCTCTGGTTCGTTTGACTTTTTATACGTAACTTTATGTGCTTTGACCACCTAGCTAGAATTATTTTTTTTTAATTTTTTTTTTGTGAATTTAAATTTAAATATTATATTTTTATTCAAGATTTTTTTTTTAAATATCAATTTTAACTATATCGTCAAAGAGTTACGTGTAAAAAGTTCAGTAACCTATAAAGGACCAGAGGGAGTAACTTGTTTGGTTGAATAAAATAAGTAACTTTCTTGAAATTTTAAATACCCATAATATGTGGGAAGGTGGGTAAATGTGAGAAGTTGTTTCCCCTCCCCCCATTATTTGAAATTCCTGTGAATCTAGACCAACAACTCAATAACTTTTATGACTTGCTATTAATTTTAAATACCAAGTTAGAAACTTATAGGAAGTTAATTACTAGATGTAACCAAAAAAGCGCAATATATTCAGATACAAACTGCAAAAGTTTGATTTTTTTGGTAAATTCAGAGAAATCTAGTAATCTACGTTACAAGCGGGAAGTATAGTTTCTAGTGGATCATAATAACAAAATTAACAAACTGTTCAGATAAACAACTAGCAATAAAGAATATCAATTAAGACACTGTTTTACACCATCGATGGTTGACAATTCGACATCCTCCCTTAATCATCCGTCAAAACATCGGTAGCATCCTCGTTACCCTGCTTCTTCATGTCCAATTGTGATCTTCTGGCAGTCATTCCTTTGTTCAATCTTAGTTGTAGTCCCCTTTTATACACAATAATCTGCACAAACATACAAACTTAGTTAGTAGTAGACTCGGGCAAGTAAATAAAATGATTTTAATTTCATATGGAACTTTGACAATTATCTTCCACTTAACATTGTAATCTTTTTCTTGCATAAGAGAAATTGGAATCAAAGAGCTCATATCTGTAGGCACTAGATTCTGAAGTATGATCGCCCTCTAGAAAAATGAACCCTCCAATTAAAGTGACCACGGACCACCCACTATAAGAACTGTATCACGAAAAAACTGATAGGATCAAACAATATATTTTGGAGACAAGTAAAGAGAACATTGAAAAAAAATTTGATAACCCACATCACTAATCTTGGCCATAAAATCATTAGAATGGTTATGCAAGTGTAATAAAATTAAGCCTAAGATTTATAGTACCAAGTTTCATAAGGACCAAAGTCTCATCTTTAGACTCTTCATTAAAAACAGCATTACAAGTAGTTTTGAATATGATACGAGATTGTCCGGCCTAAAACAAAACTAACATAACAGAATCCCTTAACATTTTAATAGAAGAATGGAATATTAACAAACTTAGTTCACTGTTTGTTTGGTTGCATATGAGTATTGACTTTCATAGGAAATTATAATATCTGGGTATTTAATACTTATATAAAATTTATGGGAAATTAAAAAAAATTATTTGGTTGAAAAGAGAAAGTTGTATATTTCTCGGGAAGTGCAAGTCAAATTAAAACTTTAAATAGAATAAAAATTCATTTATTTTTTTAAAGACAATATTTTAAAGTCCTAAATATACTGGAAATATTCTTGAATTTAAATACAAGATAACCACTATACTATTGAAAACATTTATTAAATCAACAAACTCGTACATCTTAAAACTAAATATGTATATATTCTTACCTCATTCAATTTATTCGATTTAATAAAATATTAATTCATTTAATTTTTTATTTTAAATGATCTAATTTATTCAATTTAAATAAAAGTTACATTGGATTGAGTCAGATTAAACAATTTAAATAACCGATGTGCAGTCTAACAAAAATGGAAGAATGAAAAAGTGTCGGCCGGGTACCATGACGGGAGGGGCTAAAAATTTTAGAGCATTTTCAAAAAATTCAGTATATAGGTTTTTAAGTTAGAAAATAAAGAATCGTTCATAAATCGGAGATTCAAGAGGTTTTTCAAAAATTAAGAGCATTCTCTCTCTCCTCGATTTTAATTTGTACAGACTCTCAAATTATATTTATTATTAAAATATTCCTTCACTCCAATTCTTTCTCTATTTTTTCTTTAAATATGAACAAAGTATAAAATAAAGAGTGATTATAAAGATTATTGTTAAAGTTGACATTCCTAAAAATGTAATAACTTACTAAAAAATTATTATTTTATATTATATTTAAAAACAAATTAAAAAATCTTAGAGATACTCTTATATATATAATAACGAGCTACATAAAATATACATGTCAAACTTAAGAATAATACTATAAATAAAGTTTAATGGTTGGGGGTTTAACTCAAGCGGGGGGCACGTGAGTTGCGGGTGACAGAACACATGCTAAAAAGAGTATACTCTCTAAAAATAGTAAATTTTTATATTATAAAATTTATTTTCACCCGCTATTTTACTCCCCTTTTCAAATCTATCAATTAAGTATCAATTAACTCCACCACTTTATCCATTTTTGATTCTATTTCATAATAATTTATATAATTTTCTTAATCTTAGTACTCAATCCAAATACAAACAATTAGATTGCACGGAGGGAGTATTATAAGACATGACAAATTGGGTCTGGATCCGAAGAACCGACCCGAAATGTAGCGAATCGAATCCGATTTTGTATCCGAATTTGATAATCCGAAAGTGTAACCGAATCCGAAACAATCCGATCCGAACCGATATCGGTTCAATATAATCAAATCCGAAAATGATCTGAAAACCGATTTGATCCGATCCGAAAATGATCCGAAACTGGAATTTTAACCGAAAATAATCTGAAATAACACATCCGATAATAAGCCGAAATCGATTAAATCCTAACTAAAAAGTATACAAGCTGAATATGGCTCAAACTAAATTATAGAATTTAAGTGTATTTCATACATACAATCTTATGGTTCGTTACACTCAAATGTACATTATACACTTATACATAATTCATACGTATAATACATGTGTTCGTAAAATAAAATATTAAAAAATAAGAATAAAATTTATTTTGAATTTGCTAGAAAGTAAAGAAAAGTGAATATAAATTCATATTTTAAAAAGAAATAAATATTGTATATTATATATGTACATATAAAATTTATTTATATTTTTATTTGGACATCAAGATTTTTTTAAAAAAATTGTTACATTACAAAATTTAGTGAAAATTTCTTTTATCATATTGACCAAAGTCTGAAATGAAGAAATATATTACTTAATCGAGATAATTATTTTGTTCGGTATTATTTTATCAAATTTTAACTATAATTTGTCAAATTTACTTAATAATCTTTATTTAAATTCAATGATAATTCAAATTAATTTAACAATAATCCGAACTTAACTTTCAAATCCAAACAAAATCTAATTTGAAATAAGAAATCCGAAAATATCCGAACCGAATTTAATCCGATTTTTATCTAAAATTCATCCGAATTTTAATCCGATTTTGACCCAAACCGAAATCGTACCGATCCGAACCAAAACCGATTCAATTTATGCAAAATCGAAACTGGATCCGAACCGAATCAAATTCGATCCAATCCAAACCGAATAAAAATATATTATAATCGAAAAATGATCCGATCCGAAATTAATATCATCCGAAACCGAACCGTTTACCCGAATTGTCAGGTCTAAGTATTATTGATCAAGGAGTAGTACAAAATACAAATAGCGTAGTTGTTGATATAAATACATACATACATATTACATACGTTGATATGTGTTCAAGGGTAGTGCGTTCCTGCTCCCACTCGGTCCTTTGGACATGCACTTGAATTAAAATAAAATCCCATGGATGGACAACATGTCACTCCCTGTCTCGTGATTTGAAGTCGATTTGACGTTTGACTTGTCATTTCCATTCCCCCTCTCTCCCCCTAAACCCTACCATACTTGACGTGCATCTTCCACATCTTCCTTCTGCCAACTTAATTTATAATTATTATTCAGTGTTGGATCACACTGTTAATCAGTAACAGGAACATAGATGTATTATAATATTATATATTTATTTATTTTTCAGTTATCAAATAATTATTAAGCACCGTGTATTGATATAACATAAATTTTATAATAATTAATATTTAGCTAAGTTATCATTATATTTTAATAATTTGCTATAAAATATAATATTGATAAAAAAAAGTATAAATTACTGTATTTAATAAAAATTAGTAGCTAATCAAAGTTTAAAATTTGTATTAATAATATATATTAAATTGAATCCAGAATGTTCACAACCATTCATTCATGAATCATGGTCAATATTGGATTACGTATAAAATATGACAACCTTTTTTGTGTAGGCCGTAGGCCATTTTTGCATAATCGCATGGGTTTCCCCGATGGGCGATGGCACTAGTTTTTTTCCCCTTTCTATGAAAGATGAGTCGGATTATTTCAACTCCAAATTAATTATGTCACTAATAGAGTTTAATTTAATATATTTATCTTTAATATATGAATACAATATAAAATATTTTATATAAGTAGATACAGATTTAATAAATTTTATAAATAGTTTTACAAGTTGCATCTTAACTGTTTTTCATATTTTATTGAACTTATATAATTTTGTTAAATAAAAATACGTATTTAATTGTTTCTCTATTCTTTTTTACATTCAATAGACCATATATCTGGTGTGTGAAACATTTAATTTAAATAAAATTTTGCATAACAAAGTTTTATTCAAAAAAATACAAATTAATTTGTGAAAAGTAACTTCTGGTTTATCATAAATTATATGCAAAAGATTATTACATTTTTGGAATTAAGGGAATTTCATACTTTTTATAAAAGTGTTTATCTTTAATTAATGCTTAATCGAAAAAACATTTTGGTTCAGTGTAAAGTGTTCAATAATGAATACCACATGATTGTGCAGGATTTTATTTTTATAAATAATAATTCTAATGAATTAATAAATAAATCATGGTTAGACATTGACTTGTGACTTCTAGCCTTTAGTACGTCAATTCAGACTTGACGTTAATGAACGAAACAAGTTTTTATGTTATTGGGAAGGATGACAAACCCATATATGTCAATTAAGTGCCGGGCGAATGATAGTGTTTGCATTTTGTGGATGTTATGTAGTCCAATTTTGGTTCCGCATTGGTTTCCATTTATAGTGGTTATTTGGAGAATTTGGATTTTCTGACACCTTGAAGTGCCATTTTGCTTATGTCTCCCATATTTTGGCTTTGTTTAAATATTAAATATATGTTATAAGTTACGAGGTAAAAATTGATTTTATAACATATTACTCCAGTTTAAGGCATATTTATAGAATATATTACTCACGGTCTTTCCTGACTTATGGGATATCCCTGAACGAAAATTTTAAATTAATCCTTAAAATATTTTTTTCCGGAATATAATTATAAAAAAATCACATGATATAACATATATTTGAATTAATAATAAAATAATAAAATCCCAATAGTATTAGTAATATAAGCAATCAGTAAAATAAAATTACAAATTATAAAACATAACTTCTTCAAACATTTTTAGATGTAAATTAAGTCATTGATAATGCTCCATGCATGAATTTCTCTGACGTGTCTTTCTCAATACAGAAAGGTCATTCAATCTTTTCGTATGACACAGATGATCTCAAATAATTTTTATCAAGTTTGCTAAAAAAGTGTACTTTTTTATAATAAAATTATCCATAACTTCTCTTTGTGATTTTAATGAGAATAAAGTGTATAGACTTGTGAAGTCTCTTTATGGTTTAAAACAGGCACCTAAGGATTGACATAAGAAATTTGATTCAACTATTTTGTATAATGGTTTTGTGCATAATGGTGCGGACAAATGTATTCATTCTAAATTCTTAGATGAGTATGGAGTAATTATTTATCTATATATTGATGACTTGTAACTTTTTGGAACTAATATTATTGACATAAATAAAGTGAAAGACTATTTATCCTCGATTTTTAAAATGAAAGATCTGGGTGAAGTGGATACTTTTTTGGGAATTAAAGTGAGAAAACATAGTGAAGATTACTCTTTAAATCAAGCTCGTTATGTTGAGAATATATTAAATAAATTTAATCATCTAGGATTTAAAGATGTAAAAACTCCATTTGATTCTTGTGTGAAGTTGTGTGAAAATAAAGGAAGAGTTATTGCACAACTTGAGTATACCAGTGCCATTGATTCTTTAATATATGTAATGCGTTACACAAGGCCAGATATTGCTTTTGCCGTAAGAAAAATGAGTAAATACACTAGTAATCCAAACGTGGAGCATTGAAAATGTATGACTAGGATTTATTATTTGAAAAAATATAAAAATATTGGTTTAGTTTTCAATGATTATCCGGCTGTATTAGAGGGATACACCAATGCAAGTTGGGTTCAAAGTGTAGGAGATAATCAATTTGTATCTGGTTGGTTATTTATTATGGGAAGATGTATAGTTTCTTGGTCGAGCAAGAAACAAACATGCATATCTCATTCGACTATGGAGTCGGAGTTCATTGCTCTTGCAACATGTGGGAGAGAGACTGAATGGATTAGAAACTTATTGTTGGACATTAAGTTGTGGCATAGTCCAATGCCTCCTACCTCAATAAATTGTGATAGTCAAAATACCATGTCTAATGCTTATAAACGTACGTATAATGGGCAATCTAGATACATAAGTTTGAGACATGAGTAAGTGAAACAATTGTTAGAGAATGGTACCTTAACAAATGTTTATGTGAAATCATGTAAAAATCTAGCGAATCCTTTTACTAAACCTCTTTCAAGAGAGGTATTGAAAATAACTAGTTGTGAAATATGACTAAAATTCATTGATTAAATTATTTGGTAATGGTAACCCAACCTTTATTCTAATAAGTTATTAGTTTAAAGGTTTAATGAGTAATAACAAGTTACTAAGATAATTGTTGATATTGACGTATATAGTCCCAATATGTGGTGTCAATATCGTCCGTTATGAGAAGAGGTTGAGTTAGACTCTTAATGAAATGTTTTGACTGTATTGGTAGTGTGTTGAAAATAACATAGACATATTGAAACATTTCACATATTTGAACTTAGAAGTGGTGCAGCTTCTTAAGGGAGTTATGAGTTTACTCTTAAGAGAGTTCATGAGAACAAGATTATTAGCACATGGTCATAATAGTGCAGAAACTTGTGAGAATTACTATTTGGAACATTAAGACAATCATATGTATGGTATTCTCCGGTTTATCTTATAGATGACTAGTTTAATGTCAAGGCAACTAGAACCCTGATAAACTTTGGGTTGCTAGTACTAAGTAGAGGTTTCAATCGAAAGATACCTCTATTATGTATATTGTTTATATGTGGATTAAGTGTGTTGAGATTATTGCTTCTATAAACAAAAGTGGAGGATTGTTGAAGTTTTATTTTATAGAACCAATAAAAAAAAGTATTTGTGAAATCTTTTTTATATCTTTAAATATATTATTATATTTAAAGGAGATGAGAAATTAAGAAAACAAATATTGTGTATGACTTTTCAAAGAGAAACTCTTAAAATAAATGATAATATTTATTGAGATTGTCATAAATTGAATTAAAATATATTGAGAAGTTACTTTGTTGAAAATATTATAAAGAGATACATATCTTTGATATGTATATTGTGCAATACACAGTTTTCTTAGTTTTCTCTCTAACAAAAAAATATATACATATTTATTCCTAAGTAATTTAGGAAGGGTAACAATATTGCTAGTTGTTATCCTTCATGATTTATTGTATTCTGTGAGAATAATTTCGCTAATAACCTCTAGCAAATTGTGATACAATTGGTACGGAATAAATTCTTTAAAAAAAATGATCATATCACGTCTCATAGCAGCAATTTGTCTATAGTTATTTTCAGGTCTTGATGTTGAAGAAAGGTTTCATATATATCTACCAATTGTTCTAACAACAGAAGTTATACGGGTTGACTCATAACCCGAAATTTTTTATGGGTCAATTCCAGCTTCGACCCATGCATTTTTGATCCGATCTGTTTAACAACAACCCTAATCCATAAATTTTATATCGAACACGAATTCGCGGGTCAGTGTCCACCTTTATCAGCTCTATGCCGAATACTACAAAATGAACGTAATCGAGAGACCCGTGTCTTTGCGTGGTGTTCGTTTGGCCACCCAATCACTCTTCATTCATTTTTTTAAGCTAAATACACTAGTTCATTCATTTACTTGCTTTTAAAATACTACGGTTTTTTTTATTGTCTCCCTCCCCCGTCCCTTGTATTCTTTTTTCTTTTTTAAACCTTAAATTCAAATATTTTTTTAATATTAATATTTTAATTTAAATTACAATTAATAATTATACAAAAAGTATATCCTTACATTAAATTTAAAAATTATAGTTCTTTTAAATCTCTAGATTTCTTATCATATCTTTCGAATTTATTTCATATTTTCCGGATCTGTTTTCATATCCTACGAATATGAGAGTTTGAACGATTTTAGTATTACATGTGATGACTTTGTTGTATCTATATGAGTTACGACCATTTTTAATGGCATTTTGACCATGTCTGATTGTGGTGATATATAATTTATAATGATTTTATGCCATAATAGATGATTTCTTATCATAAATTCAGAGTTTTATGCTATAATTTTATATTTTATTTAGTCTTATGTTTATGTTACACGTTTATCGACTTATTTATTTTTTCGATTTGTTTTGTTGTTTTTCAGATTTATTTAAAAGGGAAAGTACTTGCATATGGAAGATGAATACGAGCAAGATTTTTTACGTACAATATTTGTGGTTATGTAACTTATTCTATAAAATGTGTTATCTTGTCTGATATGATGGTGTTATTATCTAAATTTATGGAGAATCTCTTTATTACGGTAGTTGTAATATAGATTATGACCCATGAAATTGGTTAAATATACCTTTCAGTTAGATAATAAGATTTTGTGAATTAAATAAACCCTAACAATCCTTAAATAGGATATGTATTTTGAATTATCTATCAAAAAAATGTTTATCGTTTTCGTGAAAAAAAAGAGTAAGAATATTTTGATTTTGGACATTTTGAAGTTGGTTTTATTGGGCTAATTTTAAATATATACTTATTAAATAATTGTCGCGAGTACTCTCTCGATCCGTTGATTTAAATGAAAATCAAATTAATAATTCAATCTTGAACCCACAATTTCTTAAAGGAGTTAAACTAGAATTGAAAACCTCGTTTTAATTTTAATTTGAACAAAATTAAAATCAATTTAATTTATATGAATTGTAAAAAAAATTAATTGTATTTTGAAGGCCTGAAATATAAAAAAATTGCAGAAAAATGACTCAATTATAAAATTTACCAATTTAATGGTCAAAATATTTATTCTTTAACCTTTGATTGCATTCGATCAAAAAATTTTAACGGACGTTATAGAAATAGAAGGTTTGGGCTTGTTCGAAATAATACTTAATTACATTTTGATGACCTGAATTATAATTTATTTTACAGAAAAATAAATCAATTATAAAAATTACCAATTTATTAGCCAAACTATTTATTTTGTAATAGTTAATTGTATCTAATATTGTCCACTACCTTTGTTTTATCATTATTAATGTCAAAACTACCGGAATAATTTTACATTCATTTAAAAAATGAATTCAATGTGTCGAAGCAGTGTTTAATCAATACTTCATATTAGAAAAAAATAATAACATAACTTATAAATAAAAAAGAGTGTAATTGTAAGTACATGATTAAATTTTATTTTATAAAATATCACTCTTTTTAAAATTTGATTTGATTTTCCAATTTTAAATAAATTATCGAATCAATCTCATAAATATTTTTATTTAAAATTTAAAAAGTGTGATAATTAAAATATAAGAATTTTAAAATAAAGTGTGAATACAAAATTATAATGTAATCAATTATTAAAAATTAATAAATAGTTGATTAGTAAATTGGTAAATTTTATAATTAAACCATTTTCTGTGAAAAAATTATAATTTCGGCTATCAATATGTAATTAAATATTATTTTATTAATGCCTGTTGAAAAAATTTAACAGAATGCAATCAATTATTAAATTAAATAATTTACTATAAAAACATTATAGTTCGTAGCATCCATTATAAAAATGAACTGTACTATTTGTATGATGCATACCGCATACGCATTATATTGTTCTTAAAAGTTGCATCATAATTCATGAAGCAGGTGGGACGCACTACAGGCAAATCTTGATCGACAGCTTAACGACATCATTACTAATTATAGTAGTAATCCGATATTAGAGACCTTTACAAGAAGCTACTCATGTAATTAGTATAAAATTGGTTGTCGTTGGAACAGAATAATATACTCCCTCCGTCTCTTTTTACTTTTTCCTGTTAATCATGTGCGCGTTTGCCAACACACATTTTTGATCGTTAATATCTTTAATTTCGTATTAGTATTAAATATAAAAATTTTACTGTATTAAAATACTCACAAATACGAATCAAACAAAATCACTCATGACTATATTTTGTCTTATAAATTATGTGTAAATTAGTAGTCAATCACTTACAATGAACAGTACAAAAAGTCAAAACAGGAGAAGTATTCTGAGACGGAGGGAGTATTATTTATTCGGAAGCAAACTGACCCAACACATGCATCACCTGTATATAAATCATTATATGTGTAAATATACTGATATGTATATATACAGGATTTATAAAATTTGAAATAAAATAAGTATTTATATAAATTTTCTATTTACCATTACCAAGTTTCTTTATTTAATAGCATGCATTAAAAATATCTTTTCCTGGCTTTGTAGATTTATTCCATGCTACACATCTGAATATATAAGAGCATCTCCAAAACTAGAAATTCATTAAAATATATAAGAACATCTCCAAAACTAAAAACTTATTATCTAAATTATTTAGGATCTAAGTGGCATTTTTTTCGAGAATATGTAATATAGATAATCATGTTTGATGAGCTATATTTGTTGAACCAATAAATCATTTAAGTATAATTACTATAATTATAGATAACATTATTGGAATATATATCCTTCATTTTAGTTAAATTTTTACACTACTTTTATAACTAACCATTTTAGTCAATCATTATACATATTACCATTGGATATGTTCTAAACAGTCGGATAACTCTACTACATTATTAGTCATACATTATTAGTCATGAACGTGAGGTTAGAGATCATGTTAAATCCTAATATTCGTAACTGATTTTAAGTCCTCTTTGGCTGTTTGGTATTATTATTATTGTAGCAATAATAAATATTTTATTAAAAAATAGGTAAAAAATATCTAAAAAATCAAAAATATTTTTTTAATTGATTTTTTATTATCTAGAAACTACTTTTAAGGTACTAATATCTTTAGAAAAAAATTACTTTTAGATTGTGTGAGAAGCAACTATTTATATCTCTCATTGTTATTAAATAATTATTTAATTTTTCTAATAATATTTTTCTTAATGTAAAATAGTTTTGAACACTAAACCTAAATGCAGCCTTAATCATCTTGTTGGAAATATATGCAGTTTTAGTTTTATCTAATTTTTGACTTGGTACTTTGACCATTGTATTGTTTTATAAAACTGGTTCATTTTTATGGCCATTATTATTCTTTCTTTTTTGAAAAAATATTGGGTATCATTTCAGTTATCTCCAGGTAGGAGAGAGAACTTGTCTTCACCTGATAAGCTAATTAGTCACAAACTTCTTTTCTTAGTGTTAGACTTACAGAACGAATCAATCAACTCTATTGCTCAATGAACCCCACAATTTGTAGTGACCTATCCATTAAGGTACACAATTGACTCGCCATTCTAGCATTATGTATTTATTTTGGCCCATACAGCATTTGTCTTCTAATTCTCCTATATATGTCGTCGTATGCGAAACTTCTGTATATCCCATTGTAAGTTTGTAACTAATCTTATTACCCCAATTCCCTGTGTATTTTAGTAATTTGAAAAGTATAATTAAAGCACTTAAATATGAGGGGGAAATAGTAGGTCCAGTTTTGATTTAATTTCATCAAATCTTAAATAACTAACAAAGTGATAGGATGGAGGAATGAATCTAGCTTGATCCTAGCTCATGGTCATTGGTCAACGTAATTACTACGACGATATAAACTAGCGAGATTGGACGAATTTAGTGTACAATACATTTTACGTGATATTCCTTTCCACCTATAATTTTTACTATTGTACATATATTAATATTTTTTTTAAATGACTCATAAAACCTCTCCCCTCTCTCCCTTTTCCCATCCTTTACCTTAAACCCTAATTTCAATTACACTTTTTCTTTCTATATCAATATTTTTATTTACATCACAATTCATTATATACTACGTATATTCTCTTTTTAAATTTGAAATTTTTAATCTTCTAAATCTTCAGATCAATTTTTGTTTCGTTCAGATTTGATTCATATCATCTGTTATTTTCACATCTTTCAGGTCTGAATTTTTGAACTATTTTAGTGTCATATGTAATGACTTTTTGTACCTATACGGAGTTTGACAATTTTTGATGGCGTTTTAACCATATTTGTGATGGTTATATGCCATTTATGACGATTCTGTGTCATATTAGATGACTTTTATTATGAATTGAGAGTTTTACGCTATAATTTTATACTAAATATTTTGTTACACGTTCATCAAATTATTTATCTTTGTTGGTTTGTTTTTTATTTTTCAGATTTAATTGGATGAGTTATTGCTTGTAGATGAAAGATGAATAGAGGTAGGATTTTGATACTCATTTGGATGGGAAGAAGGGTAAACAAAAGGTGGATGGAGATGAAGACTTGGATTTAATGGCGGAAGCAGCAAGACGTGACTAATTTTTTTAGTATTGGGGACTCAAAAAGTTTCAAAAATTTCCGGTCTTTATATTATGAATCACTATGTATATTGTTTTTTTATTATCGTTTCAGGGCACTCTTTTTCCCCTTTGAGATTTTTTCCCATAGGGTTTTACTCTTATGTCGTTTTAACGAAACCCATTTTGTCGCATATAAATGTTTTTTATTATCTAAACTTCCGAGAAATCTCTTTCTTATAGGTCGTTCGACCCATAGATTGGTTAACATATATTTCGGTTAGATGATAAACTTTTATTATTTTTCTGATGTATTATCGAATATTATTTATCAATAAAACGATTCTTCATTTTTCAAAAAATATATATATTTAAAAAAAATATTTATATATTTTATTTTTTTTTTCCTTATGTATAACATTTAAATTTTATACCAAAATGAAAATTGTAAAAAATTAAACATAGAGATATTAAAATACGTGGAAAAAGTTAATTTTGACAAAAAATTATACCAAAATGAAAATTGTAAAAATTTAAATATAGATATATTAAAATACGTGAAAAAAGCTAATTTTGACAAAAAATTACAAGACAAGAGAGTAATCGATCGTTGACTTTTTCAACATATACTTGTCTGCAAAAACACTATCAGCTTGGCCACTATAAAGCCAAATGGAGCCTGAATAAATTGTTAATGAAAGAATATATATATTATTTTGTTTAGTGTAATACTATTAAATGATAATTAAAGTATTATATATTTTAAAATAAATTAGAGAGTGGTGACTATATTTTAGACCGATTTTTAAAATAGTGCTAATTTTTCTTTTTGTCTTTTAAAAGAATTACCGTACCTTAACTAATATATTCTTTCGCGTTAACTAGATAAATTACACAGTAATGACCGTATTTTATATCAATTTTTAAAATGATTTTTTAAATAATGTTCAAACTTTTAAATTATCAAAATAGTGATCGACTAACTTTTATTTCAATATTTTAAGAACCATATACTTAAGATAATAACTAAAAATCTAACCAGTCATATACGAAATGAATTAAATTAAATTAATTAACAATACCTATACAATTAAAATTAATAAAAATACATATAGAATTTATATGATAAATGGCTTATTTTTACACAGAAACATGTCATTATATGTACAATCAAAAGTCGTTACATAATTACATGGAGGAGACTTGCTAGTTTCTATTCAATTTAAAACGCATTTTAACTATAGTGTAAGAGACTCAATTATAGTTGTGCATCAGACAGGTCTACACTAGTGGACTTTTTCGTATATAAATTAAAGTTGCAAGATACGTTCATGAACACAGTTATCAACACACGTAAGTACGTACAATTAAGTAGCTATTCTCAGCTCCTCGTCAAATAAATGAATCACGAGTGTGATGGTTCGTTGGATTGAGTAGAAAATGAAGTGAGGTGACAAGACAATCTAAGTAGGTGGTGTGGCATAGAAATCCGAAAGACTAATAATCTTTTGATCTGACCTCTCCTTGACTGCAGTCGTCTCTGCATTGCAGTGCATATATGTTTCAATAATCAATATAATATAATATCTAAACGGCTATCAGCAACCGTACGATTCATCTATTACCATTCACTCTAGCAAGCTACAGTGTTTCCATGCTTTAAAAGATTTGCAGGACCCTTGTCCATGGTCTTGACACGTGGCAACAACTAATGACCCTTCTCACTCAACTCCACTGTAGTTTCTGATGCATTACAATATTTGGCACTTGACTTGGTTCAGCAGGCCAGGTTTAGTGTTAAACAGTAGTTTCTGATGTATGGCCACTTGATGACTCTCTTGGTCTAGGGTTTGGTCTTCCTACTCTGCTAGGAATCTTAAGGGCATGGGGAGGTGAGATTGGCACTGATATTCACGTGAGATTTACCTGAAAAGCTCTGACACTACTCTAGCTAGGATTCTTTTCATTTTACTCTAATTGTCTATATATTTGTTTCATCATCCGTTTCTAATTTCTTTGGTTAAAGTATATTTCAAACAAACAATATACTATATCACTTCAAAATTTCAACTACTCCAGCTCTAATTCCTTTTGCCTCTGGGATATATATATATATATAGTCATTTTATATTATAGGACTGATTGATTCATCATCCATGTATGTGTATCTATGGAGTCTCATATATGTTTGAAATTAATAACGTTAAATGACATTCATATTGTGAGTAATCTGCAGTGATATTTTAGTTGATTATGTCAACTGTAAATCACCCATGTAGTCATGTACTAAATCAGCCTCATCATTATTCCTTCTAGATCCCTCAGCTCATTTCATTTGGTAGTAGGAGTTTGTTCTGTCAGCCAAAAATAAATATTATATAGATGGGATATATATGTAGATTTTTTGTTGCATCCATGTTAGCATACGTATTGCAATAATTACTACATATATATAACTATGTATAAGCGTACGTTAAAATCAGAAAAATATTTATATATGTGTTTGATTTATAGTTTATCTGAAAATTAAAATAAGTACTAGCTTGTTTCTGATGAACATTTCTTGAAAAATAATTACTTATTTTTGAAATATAATGTAATTAATCAAGCGCCATCATATACATATAGAATCGATGTTATAATGTGTCAAAGTATGAGTTACTTTTATGTGCTACATTTGAAAGTTTAAAACATGAGCTACTTCAAATTATCTTAAAGCATGCAAGTCCTTTAATTATCAACCAATCATATAATTAAATATTCTTTAGTCAGTGACTTTATAAATCATATACTGCCTCGTCCCAATTCAAGTGACTAATTTGACTTTTTAATGGTCAAAATTTTTAAAGTTTGACCAAATATTACATATATTATATAATTAAAAAAATTATAAAATATATATCATTAAAAAGTTTATATAATTTTATTTACAATGTACTTTTCAGATTTTAAAAATTATAAATAAATATATATATTTAATTTTCAGTCAAAATTAATTAAATTTTAGTGTTGAAAAGTAAAATGAGACAATTGAAGTGAAACGGAGGGATATAGATAAACGGAGTCACTCTAGCATGCATATCGATATATATATATATATATATATATATATATAAGAGATTTGAGCAGTGTGCAATAGATGTACAGCATAATCATTTGTGGATAAGAGATTTTTCAATTACTGACATTGCATATATATATATATATATATATATATATATATATATATATATATATATATATATATATATATATATATATATATATATATATATATATATATATATATATGCATACAACATTACAAAGTCGAGCATGCATGCACTCTGAGTGAGAGATCGTGCACATCCTGCAAGTCTGCAACGGCATTATATATACAGCAATTATTCATTTTCTTTAGATTTTTGGCTAACATCTGTCAACAAAATGTCAAAATCTTTTCTTGTTCATATCTACAAACTCCCTTAATAACTATTCAATCACTTGCTGCTGTATATACACACACACAAAGGTTATGCGCCTGCATTTTCTTCAAGAACTATAATGTATACATACAATGATGCACATACACATACATATGGTTGTTTAGTTAAAATTGGTTTTGAGATTTGTTCTACGGAGAACCAATCAAAAATAACATATATATCTTGTATTAAATTCTACAATATATTATAATATAAAATGTAGGATTCTCCAATTAGTACTCGGTTCTCCGTATAATTTTTGTCCTGAGACCTACTCTCTCTCTATATATATATATATTTATATATTTTTTATAATTTATATACAAAAAATTCAAAAATTTAGAACCTTTATATATATTTGTACTACAACAAAGAAGAGTTGATATCAAAACTTATATGTCGGTCTCTCGTTAAATTGATGACATAGCATTCTTATGTGTGAATTTCTCATTAAATCTCATGTTTAGATTAATTATTCTATATAATTTTATCCCTATCCACTAAATCTCTCTCATCCTCCACTAATTCTCTCTCATCTTCAATTTTCATGCCTCACTAATTCTCTCTTCTTATTATTTCTCATTCTTCTACTATATCTCAATATTATTTGCACATATTAATTTAATTATATTATTTAATTTAATAAGCTAATTTTCTATTTTTAATATCATTTGACTTTTTTGATCACTTACTTAAATATTTTGACCCCATAATCAAATTAATTCTTTTTTTTTCATATATTATAATATCAATTAAAATTAACATGCATCACCTATATATTTTTAAAATTATATTTTTTTAAATTCAAATAAAATATATTTCCCTATACTAAAACAGTGATATCATCCGAGCTTAGGTTTCAACTAAATGATGACCTCATTAAATTTATGTGTCATTTTCATATAAAATTGATTTATCGCATAATGATGATGTGTAATATTATCCATAAACTTATTTTTCATTCATTTATTTTAGAACACTCTCTCTATCCATTAATTCACTCTCATTCATATATTTAGTTTTTTTTTAATACTTTTTCTTAATTCTACTAATTATCTTCATTTTTATTTCTTATCTATATTTAATATTATTTCCATTTATTTTATAACGCTCTCTCTCTCATCCACATATTTAACTTTTCTTATTTCTACAATTATCTTCCTTTTTATTTATTATCTTACTTTAATATTATTTACATAAATATTTATTAATTTTAGTTCCCGCAATGAAATTATACAAATTAAAAATTTTATTTAACACAGTTAAATAAGAGAAAAAATACTTTTACGTATGAATCTTTTCTCAATTTCACCTTTTTAAGTCAAATTAATCAATTTTGACCAATAAATAAAACATATTATATGATAATATATATTTTTAAAAATAATATTATAACAAAATTTGATTATTCTATTTTATGAATCAATTTATAGATTTATAAAATTATAAATTAATATTTTTAATTATTAGTTAAAGGTAAATAAATTTAATTTTGAGAAGTCAAACGGAAACAAAATTTATGGGACCGGAAGAGTATTAAATTAGCCTTATTTAAACTGTGCATTTTGGTTAGTTAACGACAAAAATAAGAATATTTAGTATGCTAATTCAACTACAATTTAATTTTTTAATGTTTATGATAAAAATATAATTGATTCCGTTTATGTACTTTACGAATTAAATTTTGGTTCAATTAAAATGAAAAATTTACTATTTATAATTGTATTAAAGAAATTATTATTTAAATAATTATGAAATTTTCAATTGTATTATAAACATATACATCGTGAAATCATTAAATTAGGTATCACTCTATTATTAACCAATGACATCATAGGTTATGTGTCTTTTTCTTATTAAATTGATTATATTATATGATGATGATGATGTTTTATCTCCTCTCTCAATCTCATTTTCCACCCATTTATTTTATAATATTCTTTCTTACCCTCATATTTAATTTTTTTTTATATTCTCATTCTTACTTCCACTAATTATTTTTCCTTTCATTTTTTATTTTTCTTCAATATTATTTACACAAATATTTATTAAATTATTTTATGTTTTTATAGTTAAACATTTTTTTTATTATTATTAAATATTTATATAATACTACATTTTTGTAATTTTATTTTACATAATGAAATAATACTCACTAAAAATTTTACATTACTCATTTAAATAAGTGAATAAGTGATACTACATGTATTATAAATCTTTAAAAAAATTCTCTTAACTGAAAGTTAATTATTTGTTTGCATTTACATATTAATTTTGTATATTTTTAAATGAGAAATTATTTTATTTAATTGTAAAGTATTTTAAAAAAAGTTCGAATCTATTTTCTTATTTTGATATTTTAAAATTCTTTTTTCAATAAGATGCATAATATAAAATAATAATATATTGAATAATCTCAATTTAATTTTTATAATTATATTTAAAATAATAATACATTCAATAATTTCAAACTATATTTATCTTATTGAATTAATTAAAATTTTATCTACACATAATATAATTATAAAACCTAATTTATGCCATCAAATATTTTGGATATGTATGAATATTTTTAAAATATAACATATATTTATAATTAAATAAGATATGATTTTTAAACAATCGTGTATCTGCACGTCTACTATACTAGTTGGGATCTAAAAGCAGGTCTTGTTAACAAAGGCCACCCTCTACACATACATAAACATATACACCAGCTGCAATTAAAGGCAAGTGAATTACACAAATTAAAACATATATTGTCACAGAGATTTAACCCGCATTGATTGGGATTTGCATGTGGATTTGATTGGAATATTATTAAATGACAAAAAATAGTGGGCCGGGCTCAAGCAGAAAAGATAAGTAAAAAAAGACAAGTAACAAAGACTAATTGGGTCGGTTTAATGGGTCAGGCGAGGCCGACAAGCATGGGGTTGTCTTGTCATATCAACCTTCAATTTTATATAAAAAGAGTTAATGCTAACTAAATAATATACTAGGCGTTACACTTCCATTATTGGTGCGGGGGAAAACTGGCTTCGCATGCTTCATAAATTAAATTGGTACTACATAACACAACCCACCAAATTCCCCGACTTGGAACATAACATTGTTGCCCAAGATTTACAATTTATTATACCCACACGTAATTAACTATATCAATTGACGAATACGATCTTTGCTCATATCTCTATATCCACTTAATTTTATATACAAGTGAAGCATTTGCTCAAGTTTTCGAATATTCAAGTGTTTGTAATTTTTGTATGTTCAAGTATGCGGACTGAATTATTGTATTATTAATTATTCTCTATATTTAAATTGATATGGACTTGTAGAGTATTATTTACGAGGAGTAAAGACCATGTTGATGGATTAGTAGACAAACTGCCAAAATTTACGCCTTCGAAAATCAAATTTACACCTCGTGGGCCTGCTGAAGGATCTTCGGATGAGTGTTCAATTTTGGAAGGATAACATTTCATTTAATAATAAATACTGCCTCGTCCATTCCAATCAAATGCAATATTCCAACAAGGCAAAGGACTTCAATAAGTTATATCTGTGCCTTCCTTTACTTGTCTCAATAAGTTTGAGACAAGGACTTCACCTTCGCTTATGATATCAACTACCCATTCTAAAGATGAACAAAGATGCAATGGGGGATACATTTCAACAATTCCAATCATGATCATTCATCGGAAAGCATTAGATGATCACATTCTAGTGACACGCCTACAAATACAACTCAACCAAGCTTTATATTAAGAAAATACAAAACAAGAATCCAAAAAAAAAAAAAACACCCTTCAGTACATACATGCGCGTGATCAAATAGCACCTGTAGGCTGTAGATTGCTACCAAAGGGCGACACAAAATCGCTATCTCGGCCTTATCTCATTTACCAGAGTTTCAAAACCTTGTCAAAGACAAGACGGGTGCCTCGGTATGCTGCAAGTTGCGGCAGTGTTTAAAGGACATGAAAAGCATGGATATCATATCAAGAAAAAAACACCATTGTTTTAATGGTTAAACCTCTATCAAGTACCCGCACTCAAATATTTTGTCTTCCCTCTGAATGGTGTTCTAGGTATGATTATGATGGATTTGTGCATGCACAACAGATGAATGAAGACATAAAGCTCATTTGTTATAAATTTCTTTCCGGAAAGTATGATAAAACAATAAAAATTTCTTCACTGAATGCCCGAAACAGGTTTACAGAGTCTAAGCTATAAACTTTCAATTGATCTGTAAACTGAAAATGTAATCCCTCATCCCATGTAATAATTGTAAGAAACTATAAGTTACAACAATGTTAGCACTATGAATAAATAAACTAATTTTGCTCAACAAGATGGATATGGTACAAGCATCCTGCAGGTCAGTCAACAAAGTTGTATTGATTTAAACTCTGGAGATGTCTTATGAAATTGCCCAGAACTTCTTTTGGAATATTAACACAGTTTCCATTTGCTTTTGTTCATTTTCCAGTAAATGTGATGCTACCTCCCACAGGAACAAGGCAGCAATATCTTTTATTCTTGATATAATGGGTTCTTCATCTCTAATGATAACAAATCCCTGCCAATGGAAAACAAGTCATCTTTATTTGATTGCATAAAACAGGCAACCTAAGAGAAACAGAATCACATTTAGTGCTTAGAGGTTAGAGCTAAAAAAAATGGTAAATAATGCCAACAAACAAATGACAGAGATACTGGTCACTTTTTAAACTTCAATTTGGTCAATGCTTTAATAGCTTTTGAAGTAAAGAATTGAGCAATGTTTAAATTCAAAAAACAATCTGGTACTACCAGATTAAAGCAAACTAGGAACAATTTTACTATTGAAGACAGGAACAAACTCCATGCAAGTTTCGAACGCAACATATATTAGAGAAAATGGAGCTCTGAACACATTTGTTTCCAACCAAAATAAAAAATTCAATACATGAAGAAAGACATATTTAGAATTAAGATTATAGAACTTAATTTCCAAATTGTATTTGAAAACTACGTCCGGCATCACCAAAAGAATCGAAAATACATTTTTAGCAGACAAATTTTCTGGAATTACAGGCATCGTAGGTTTTTTGGGCAAAAAACTGAAGGATGAAGTCAACGGCATTGGAAAATCATACAGAACCCGCTCATCTCATCTTGAAAGAAAGGGTTGATAGCGGACTTTTTTTTAATCTTTCTGGGATAAATTGAAATATTTAGTATAATTTGAGACCAAACTACCCACCATTTTGTTTAATTATTCCTCCATATAGCTAGAGTGCTAGACATTCCGACTCCCGAAGATCGTGGAATACATTATCGGAACTCTCTTTCCGCACCCATTCATTCCGATTTTATAACTTTGTCCACAGGTTCAAATCCTTTTACCAACAATAAAATTTTGTGGGGTGTATGTTGGTCCTTTGTGTAACTATATGTAAAGCTCTACTACCCATTGGTGGGTGTTATATAGTTCGGGCTTGTGGCGGTTTATGCTATGGCTCATTATGTTCGCGTTGCGGTGCTAGCATTGAGTCCGAGTGAGTCGGTTTTGTATCCCTATGTTAGGGTGGCACCCTACTAAACGAGAAAAACATATTATAGCTTAAGAATTGAGGACACAACTAAAGTATATAATCTAATAAGTTGCATCCATGAACTGAAACTTAAGAAATGATAACTATTCATGTGCCTTCTATAATTATATGCAAAGAGTACGAATGTACAAACATGACTGAGAACCTCAAATGAGTCTATTATATCACTGTTTCACCTAGATTTTTCTTTGGGCTCAAATTTGAAATTTAACGAATCCAAAGTCTCGCTCAAATTCCAAAGATTATAGGCTGAACATTTGGTTTGTGGCTAAAGTCACACATTCATCTTTGACTTAGACAGATTAATTTCTCTCTTGTCCTAATTTCAATCATATTTATGAGTCTTGTATAATTTGGGTTGCCAAACTATACTACAGGTTTGACATTTGATGTAGGACAGCTTGAGAAAAGGAATTGAAAGAGGCGATAAATGAAATACATATCTGCGGTGGAGTTACAAATAAATCGTTCTATTTATCCAATATTTCAACTCATAGTCTCTATTTAATATTGAAGATAAACATTATTTATATAGATATCATAAGGTTACAAGACATTTCAATTCAAAAGCTGAATGGCATTTTTGTAATAATTGAACCCACCCCCGTATTTACAAAAATAACCCCAATATTGTATTATAATGTCATAACCTAGGGTAGTTACCTAAGATCATCATCAGGGCCATCAAGCCCCCCACACACACAATTATGCATACAGGTTATATAGTATATCATCAATTCACTCTTGCTCTCCCTAGGTCATTCTTAAGATGTTTGTTTAAATTGGTTAATTTCTGATTTCTCTTTTTTTATTTTTATTTTTTTTTGAAATCGATCTCTAATGTTTTAACGACCTTTGTAATGTTTCAAAAAGAACTAAAAACAAATTTCTCTTCACTTCTTGATTTCAGAATACTAATACTTCCTATTATATAACAAGTTCTCCCCAATGGCATTCACCTCTCTCTTAACTGTTTTTATCACTAGTTAGTTTCCATATTATTATTGAATTTGAGTTTATTTTTTGTATATATCTTTGTAGTTATGTGTTAAACTATTTTTTGGTTGTATACTTGATTTTTTTTTTGCAAGTTTAAATCTATTGTTATCTCTTAGGTTTGTATGTTGTTTCTGATTACTCTCCATTTTTAGCTTTGATCTTAAAATTCATATCATGTAAGATTGAAGCCTTGTTATTAATTTGTTGCAAGCACTGGCAGTATGCCAGTATCATATGTTAATAATACTTTTTGTTTAAGGATAGTACAATATATCATCATATTGGTTTTACTTTTGCCAAAATGTGTGCTTATTCTTGTATGCTTTAGAGGGTTTTGATGAAGTTTGGTTCAACTCGAAACTAAACCCATCTAACCGAACTTTGTCTGTTTAGGATATTAATTTGGCTCCATTCGGTTCGTTTAGTAAATTTTGACCATTTGCTCAGCCTACAAATAACATTAAGATTAGATCATATCTAGGAACACATATCTTACAAAATTGTAAAACAACTGATTAGAAAGGTGCAGCAGAGGATAACCATCATCCGAGATAAAGGCAATTATTTCAAAAACTATGTGATTGAAAAGAAATCATATATAAACAAACACCAATGTAGCAAGACTAGGCTAAAGCTTGAAGTTAAAAGATACAAAGCAATCATGTGCATGAAATATTAAATTTATTCCAATTGTGGGTGTGTTGCAAAATTGCATTTGAGGTTTAACATAAAGACCAAAAGACCCTTCTCAGATTAAATGTAATTATATCCAAATCTACAAGATTGTGGAAATTTTAGTTTTGTTTTCTTAAAGCAGTGGGTGAAGGTAAATGTTTGGGTCAAAATCAAGTGATAGTTGAAGAGGTTCAATACATTCAGACTCTCGAAGTATAATTCAACGAAATTATTTGGTATAAGAATACAGGGTTATAAGTTATCTTAATTTGGGGTGAGGTCAGGTGTTCGATAAAAAAAAACACTTGGCCCTAATCAGATCTTGATCCAATTCTTCTGTGTGATTTCAACAGTGACTTACGGACTAATCACAAATATTCAGATATAGGTCTGCTATCATCATCCAAAATTCATTATGACATAGTGAGGCACAGATAGAGAGAGTCTTGCTATGTGAACATTTAATTTCCAGGTCATAGTCCTAAGTTTACTGAAGTTCGAAACTATATGAATCATCCAGGAACACTCAAGTTCTTCAACATACAAGAAGATGTACTCGTGAACATAGAAGACTATAATAGTGCATAAATTATTCCACAAGCAATTATCATCGAATATGTAATTGTTGTGATAAGCAGAAAAGGTTATATAGGGGTACTTTCAAAAAGCATTCATTTCATGCTCTTTAAAAAACACAAATGACTGGTAAAATGGAGCAAGTTAGAAAGTCTAAAAGGCTAAAACAACTAATGGAAAGGAGGGAGTTGGAAAGGATTTTTATTCTCCCATGATGAGTGACTGTTCGTTTCACAAGTTTGTAAAATAATCATTATGCTTTCAAAGTAGCAGGTGAAAATGATGAATCTACCTGAGGTCTCAAGACCCGATCCATTTCCAGCATGATATCCTCAAGCAAGCAGCCTTCTTTATGTTCGTTATAGTGAGAAAAGAGGTGATCAGCATGCAACAAATCATATGAACGTGGGTATGTTGAGAATGGTTCACACCTATAAATCACAGACAGACTACTGTAAAAATTGCTGTTGCCTGTAGCACAGAGTAGTGAGGCAAAATAGATTATTTTAAATTACCAGTCATGAAAAGCACCAATTAAACCTCGGCCATATATAGCTTCCAGTGTACTGTTCATGGTTACTGGAACTACATTCATCACCCAGACAGACCACGTACTCATAGCAACCGCGAATCCACCATAGTGGGCATTCAGGTCCATAATATTACGGACAGATGCCTCGTCAGTATTCATCAACCTCCAGTAGTGGCGAACTTGATCTTGCCAGTAGAGGGTATTCGATAGAAATATATCTCGACTTATACCTGTAAGCCAGCATTAAGATTAGTGCTTTGACCAAGTTCAAGCAAATATTTATAAATATATATTAGACTATCAAATCATATTTCATAGATAGGGTTGCTGATTTGGTTCATGTGATCTTGAAAACTAATTGTGATTACTTAGCTCAAGCCTAAAAAATGCCTCACAGTAAACTTTAAAATCAATAGTTCCAGAGTCCAGATAAGATTTGACTGCAATCTTCACTACTACCTCTTGCTCAACCATCATAAATTTTTGACACCCAACCTAGGAGCTGAGATGATAAAGATTTGCCAACCTCATACTCGATAGCTCATCTAGCTGCCCAACAATTAAGGAGCTAGGTAATTATATTCAATGGCAGGCAAGTCGAGGTGTATGTTCCCTAAATGCGGCATCTCACACATGACACACCAACTTGCCAGGTTCATCATTTTCATCAAACAGGCACTTGTACGGCACTGCGAGAACAGAAGAGAGTTGGGATACTATGGCATGCCTTGGTTCTTAGAAGCTGTGAAGGGATTCCTAAATAGTTCCTAGATATCCCGGCTTATCAGTAGCAGTTGTAGCGTCAGAACATAGGAAATGAAGCCCAAGATAGAGCGTAAATTTCCGTTTGAGTTCTTTCTTGAAGGTAAATTGGTAAACACACTGTCAAATGTGTAGCCTCCACTAAAACGTGTAGATACTAGATTCAAATACTCATGCACACATGCCTCCACTGAGATTTGAACCCTCGACCTCTTGGCTCTAATTACCAAAATAGTGTATTTATTATTAATCTTACGTACGCATCCATATTCAACCAGATAATAAATTAATTTGGCCTTCAATGTTATTTTGATAGGGGTTAATTGAGGGCCTTTATTACATTAAAATAGCTACAGTGTGCAGTTTTCATTTAATCCATTGTGAAATGACTAAGTGCTACTGCTAACAAAAAAGAAAATAATAAAAAGACCTACTAATCTATATTAAGGACCCATAAAGAGTTTGGACAAACCTATACTATTAAGACTTTCCGAGTATTCTGAATGACGCTGTGGGCTAGGAGGAAGTTTTCGGGAACTGGAGTCTGCACTACTTAGAGAAACACAATTCTGCATAGGTGTTTTCCAAGATGGTTTAGTGTTATCCCTAGAGTCACATATGCTGATAAGCCTCTTCTCCGCATTGTCACGGAGACATGACTGATCATCTTGCTTAATCCAAATTGCTGTTTGAACTTTTCTTGCAATTAGCTTCCAGCACATTGAAGAAGTCAGATTTGTAAGCTTATCCCAAATTGCTGGGTAATCTTTATCCTTCCTATAAGCAGGTGGTGCAGAATAGACAAAATATCCATTTGGACGCAAAAGGCGATTCACTTCTTTAATTAGGATACCATCTGTAGAAAATAAATATAAACAAACAGATGAATAGTGTAAATGGATGAATACAAATTATATTCACATAAGCATGAGATTTCTATCATTTTTAGATGCTTACACTAAAAATTAAAATAAACTGTTGGACACATAATTTATCATGGGCCTAACAAATTACATGCAGCTATGAAAGAACAGGAGCTAATGCAACTAACCACAGCAGCGATACATAATTAAAATTTAAGACAATCATACCAGAGATATTCTTTCCGCTCAAAATAATTAGACCCGAATTGGACTTCTGGGCATTCATTACAGATAATTAAAACAAGCATGCCAGATATATTCTTATTCATTCTGCAGGAAACAAATAGGCCCAAACTGGACTACTTGATATGCATCTAATAGCTTTCTCCTAATTCAAAACTAAGGAAAAAGGAGATGCCTGAATAACAGCCAACATAATAGAACTTACTCATGAATGAAAAATAAGACTGACCACCCCATGAGATATATTAGTAAGAGCTTCCTTAGATATTTGTCTAAAATTTATTGGTTTTTAGAGCCTGGATATTCAAGTATACAATATGGACCTTGTACCATTCTCATAAAACAATAAACAAACTTTTTGATTGATAATGTAGTTCACCTCTGTTGATATAACCATGCTTGGAAATTGAAGGAATTTCTAATAATAATATGTATTAAAAAAAGAAATAAAACCACTCCAGGGTAACGCTACTTCATGTACCAAATTCGAAATATGTTTCTTTTTGTATTTGTAAAGATAATGATCCCTTTATAAATCACTACTACCAAAAACCTTAAAATTCCCACCTCGGCCTTGTTTTTACTACGTGTAAGAGAATATAGCAGTAACCCTGCTCTATATACGCCCATATTCCTCGGCAATATATTACCTACGCCATCACCCTTTTTAGTTCTTCTATTCGTTACGTTTGTTTTAGGATGCAATGTTCATCATCCTCACACTATTGGTGCCACTGGTGTACAAGCACATTTTTTTATTCGATTCTGAACTACCACAATTTTTAATATTATTTTTGAACATATTCTGCACATTCCATAAATTCAGACAGTCCTTATCCAAAACACTTGAGTGCATATGGTTCGTAATATTGCAGCATCCCATGATAGTACTAAAGTGAATGTAAACCTAACTAATAACCACATCAGCCCTAATAGTCAATACACATGCAGAAAATGTTCTCTGAAATGTATAGATCATTTCTCATTTGTATATAGAACAAACAAAATGATGCAGCAAAATAATTTAAAAGGAAAATGCTTATGTGTTTGACATAATACGTGAGCAAATATTCCAGCTTTAGGGTGCAATGTACCATTCTCATGAAAATCAACACGGCACCTTGAGCAATGAACCATTTCAAATGAATGACTGGGATATGGTAGCTGTTTTGTACCCAAGGCGGAAATCATTGCACCAATACCTCGCTCTAGAGCAAATTGAATTTGATTCTCATGACCATCTTTTGGAGCAAATGACATGGTTTGAATGTTCAAAGGAAGAAGGTAGGCTGAGAAGCTGGCAACCCCACATCCAACATCCAAAACCTGAAATACTCCAGCAGAAGGAAGATCACCTGTCTCATTGGTCATCATATTTCCTAACCTGCATTGGCCAAAGAAATGATATTTCTAGGATAATATCAAGATATTGGCTTGACGATGACTTATAAATTGATCAGCATATCAAAAAATTGAGGACATGCAGCACTAATTTCTGGTTATCATTAAAATAAGTTTCCATTCCAGATAATTGTTATGTTATGATACAACGTAATGGTTGTCAAACAATTTACACACAAGAAAGCAGCCCTGTAGAGCATCATCCCAGCAAAATAGGTTGACAGTTGGCTACAATGCTACATGAGATCGCCATTATACTAATATTTTTTCCTCACACGATTCCATCATGTGTTTTGTTCTGATAGCCCATTCTTTGATAAAAATAATAACTTAGTTAAGTTATTTCTCACCATCCCATATCACTATAGTATTATGATCATTGTTTAGCAAGTACTAATATCAGCAAGATAGAAAAGATAACATGCGGGGCTCCAAGTTAAACACATTGTACTCCCAACCTTTCTTGCACTTGGTGAACTTACTCTCTCCCGTGTACCTTACTTTCTATACACTCTCTATGCATACAGTTACGCACATAACAAAATTACCAACAAGTTCTGTTCATAAAGTAAAATAGGAATTTGAAGGCATGTGCTCTGGGTACATGGACAAAATCACATTTTGAAATCAGTAGATATAAATATTCTAAACAGACAGCACAAGGTCAGAAAAATACTACAAGAAAATATTATATTAATCAATGTTAATTACCTCTCAATATATTCAGTTGCACCGTGCTTAAAATGAGTACCACCTCCTGGAAACCACCAAAGTTCATTTTTCTCATGCACCCAATTTTGGCCTCCTTTTACCTCAGAAAGACGCGTATGATTGACATTGCTGCGCCAAACATAATCTCTACTGATGGGCCATCTAATTGGCAACTTATAATCAACAGGAGGAGGAACCAAGCAAAACAAACGCCTTTGAAGAGGAGGACAATGCCTCTCCAGCTCTTCCTTCCTAGAAAGATCTAACTTTGGAAGCAACTCTTGGAGATACAAAGGATCATGGCACGGTATATACTCATTAAATTGCAACGGACAAACATTGATTCCAGTTTGAGGAATTTCAAGTGGGGTTTTTCGATAAGTAAGCATAACACGATTCGTAAATGCATTTACACCTGGAACACCAAAACATAAACCACTAAATCATTCTAAACCAAAAATCTAATCAGTCAAAACACAATTAATGACTAAACTTAAAATCCCTTTTAACAAAAGAACAAGCAGGTAATAGCAAAGTAAAATGTAAGGAGAGAAACAAACCAGAAGATGAAGAATTAGACAGTGTATGTTTTTGTTGAGGAACATAGAAATGAGAAGAAGAGTTGTGAGAGAAGAGAGAACCAGCATAGAAAGAAGCGATCATAACAAACAATGCAATTAATAAAATCTGTCCTGTCTTGGAATCGAACGCTGATGACATGGATCCCCCTGCCATCTTCTTCTTCTTGTGTCCAATTAACAACTAACTCCAGATATACATACACATGAACATACTATGTATGTAAATGTAAGGGGGTATTAGAATGTATGGATCGGGGACATTGGGGCTTGTGTCAGAACTGACAAGTATAGATCGCTGTTTGTTTGGGCAACACCAACGACCATCAACAACACTAGTCTACACTCTGTGTCGGTTCCCAACTATATGTTTTCTTCCTAGGTTTCTCAAATTTTTTAAACAAGAAAAAATATATAATTATTATGATAAGGCTGAGTGCGATTAACACACATTTTTGGGGGGTTCAAAAATATTCAAGGATAATTTTTTCTTTGCAAAAATAGTTATTTTTTAAAAAATATTTTGCAAAAGTATGATTTTTTTTTAAATGCAAAAATACAATTTTTTTGATTTTTTTTGCAAAAATACGATTTCCAACTTTGCAACCATATTTGCAATCGAAATCAATCACCAACGCAACTTTAAAATTTAGTAAAAAAAATTATTTTTTGACTGCATAATACGTTACTTGACAAGTTGCACAATTAAAATTAAAATACAATTATAAATGCAACAAAAAACAATTTCAATTATATTTCAAAAAAATAGAAAAATAAGTTACATCGGTCATTGCTTTTTGAAAAACACCTTCCCATTCTTCGACATCTACATCAGGCAAATCAAGTTTGGACACCTCACGTGAAACTTGAACTGCAACATTTTCAAACTCTACATCTTGGGCAACCTTTGTTACCATTTTTTAACCTCACCAACTTTTGCAACTACAATATGGGCATCATTATCTGAAACAATTTTAGAATCGCTTCAATAGCCTTTGAAACAATTTTAGAATCTTCTACAACCTTCTCTCCAGGTTGAGCAACCTTCTTTGCATCTTCTGCAACTTGTGCAACTAGAATAGCTTCAACCTCACCCTCTCTAGCACCTTTTTGCAACTCTGGTGCAACCTCTGCAACATGTAACACATAAGTACATAGCAAAATCTAATAAAAAAATGATCATGCTCCAAATCAAAAGTAAAAAAGTTACATAAATATTACCACTCCTTTCTTTTTCATATTTGAATTTTTCTCTAATTTCTTTATAACATTTTCAAGTTTTCCCATTATTTCCGGAGAAAAATTTTCATACAATAATTCTTCGTTCTTACAACCTTCTTGAACATCAACAGTAATAACATCAATTGCAACATTTTCAACCACAATTGAAGAATCCACACTTCAATTTACCATTCATCTTCTTATAAGCCAACTTCAATTTACGCTTGAGACTTCCGAAGCAGAACGAGAAGCAAATGACAATCTCGTATAAACCATGTCGAGTCTAAACAAGCTACAAAATTACATAAAATAATCAATAAAACAAAAATGATAATCAAAATACAACATATAACAAAACTTATATAAATTGCATGAAATAGAGAAAACAAATTTGAAAATTTAGGGTTTATATATATAACCATATCTATATATATCATAATCAATAATTTCAAATAAGATGAGATTAAAATCATTTGTATAAATCGAAATCTGAAGATTGCAACGAAAATGATCGGCAAAGAAATGATAATGAGAAAGAGATCGGAGAAGGACAGTGACAGTGAGATTGGAAAGCGGAGAGAGACACTGAGTCTAAGAGAGAAAAGAGAGAGAGAGTTTAAGAGAGAAAGAGAGAGAATCAGTGCGTAGGTGCATTTAACTACCGTATTCTAGTAAATTAATTATTTTTAATTTTAAGAAATAGTAAATTTGCAATAAAATGACAGAGTTCGTATTTTTGCAAATATAATTTTAAATGTAGTATATTTAACAAATTCTCTTTTTTTTATAGAAGTTTGACACACATTATTATAGTTAAATTGTGGTTAAAAAATATCCTCAATTATATATTTGGGTTAAATAATGCAGTATATGTTTTGGAATTTTATTTGGCTTAATATAATAAAACAATTCTTTATTTGGGTTCATTTATTGATAAAATCAATGAAATCAATTGTTTCTGAAGTTTGTTGGTTTAAATTTGATGGGTTTTTTTCCCTTTAAACTACTTGAACTTTTCAGTTTAATGATGCCGTTCTACTCGTAAGTTTTAACCATATCATTTGTACTGGGTTTCAATAACGCTCTCCTTGCAATTATTTTTTGGGCCCATTCTATTAGAAATAGAATTAGACACATTATATTGCACCAACGACACTAATGTATCTATCTTTGGATATTAAAGAATGGAGTATGTTCAAACAAATCCATTGGACTTCGGATTCGTACTAATTAGACTGGGCTATAATTTTTCAGGATTCATTTGGATCGAGTTTGTGGAGCTCATTTTCTCCCGGTCCTGCGATTTTGATACAAATACTCTCTCTCCGTTTTTTTTATAAGTCGTTTTGATTTTTGACACACACTTTTAAGTGTTTTGACCGCATAGTAAAAATTATTTTTTTTTTTTAAAAAAACTTTTGAATTAAAATATAGATTATATATTTTAATTTAAAAAAGAAAATTTTAAAAATCATAATTTTTATTATGCGATCAAAACACTTAAAAATGTGTGTCAAAAATCAAAGTAACTTATAAAAAAACGGAGGGACAATATAATTGGCCTCTAGCCCGAACACAAGAAAGTACTTATATATATATATATATATATATATATATATATATATATATATATATATATATATGCAACTTGTATGATGACAATAGATCGATTTGTGTTCACCATAGTACCAAAGATTGAGTTTTTTTAGAATAAAATTATGCGATCAAAACACTTAAAAATGTGTGTCAAAAGTCAAAGTAACTTATAAAAAAACGGAGGGACTGTATAATTGGCCTCTAGCTTGAACACAAGAAAGTACTTACATATATATATATACATATATATATATATATATGTGTGTATATATATATATATATGCAACTCGTATGATGACAATAGATCGATTTGTGTTCACCGTAATACCAAAGATTGGGTTTTTTTAGAATAAACAATTATTTATTTGAGTGGGTAATAGTTTGTACTTTGTAGTAGTTTTTATTGCCCAATAATGCCCATGTAGATTTCCTATAATTATTTTATTCGTGTATTTTTCATTCTCTTACAAAGAATAAAAAATAAGGTTCAACTATTCGTAAATTAATTAATTAATTCAGCCTCCTGCCTCTGGCTATAAGCCTACAAATTGAGACCCCGTTTGGTATTCCTGTTAGTGACAGTTACGGCAGTTTTTTGTTGAAAAATTGTCAGAATAATGTTTGGTAATTTTAAAAGTTGTTGTCTAGAAAAGCGTTTTTAGTCTAAAAGATGTTAGCAAAAACATGTTCTCTCATACTTTTGGAAAAAGTTGCTTTCAGCTTTTGTATGAAGTAGCTATCAGTTTCCTCAACAAACATTCTCAAAAATATTATTTTTATATATTATATCTCAAAATATGCATAAATTAAAAAATATACCAAACAGTCATTTATTTTTTCTAACAACACTTTTTTCACAGCACAGTAATTTTCAACGGCACTCCGAAGTGAAGCCTGAATTTGTCATCAATTATATTGCTGTCGCATTTAGGATTAGGTTGACGCGTGTGGAATGCGTGCCCGCGTCTTCAGAATAAAACTAATAAGCTAGTCACCGATCTCGCGGTCATGTGAATTTATGTTGTGTTTGGTTGGAAATATTGGAATGCACTGGAATGATTAAAAGAGAATAAAATAATTGAGTTAGAAAGAGAGATTTGGAAAAAAAAACAGTGAATGCAAAATTTCTATTATAATATTTGACAGAAAAATGAGTAAAAAGTAGAATTGAGCATTTTATCTCAAAAGGGTGAGTTTGGGTTTTAGTGTAGGTTAATAGGAATGTAATGAAAGAAAGAATGAAATTTTTGAAAATTCACCCAATATTAGTTCAAATCTCATTCTATTTAATTACATTCCAATCTTTCAAACCAAACACAACATTATATTTAAAATTTTATCAATTAAAAAAATGCAGAGGATAAATTAAATTTATATTTTATCAATATTCATCTTTATTCAACTCGAATGGATATTAAACTTCTCGTTTTAATAAAATTGAATTTGAATATATATGTGATAATTTTATAAAATTAAAAATATTTAAATAATTGTTAACTAAAAATTAAAATGTATTATTTGTAGAGTATTATTTTAATATAAATATAATAATATATGTAACTTACGAATTTAAATCGACTACGTACAATAAATATGTATTCGAGTATTCTAAAATTATTGAACTACTCAAAATAAATATGATCGAAATCAGAATATTAAAATTCGACTCAATATTCATTTAAATTATAAAATAAAATTCAAATTCACTCATTTTATACGAATACAAAAAAGTTAAATTCAAATGACTCTAATTCAGTTTCGACCCTAATTAAGGGTCGGCTTAGTATTATTGTTGTAAACAGTAACAACAGTAAAACGGGAAGAAATATGTTTTGTAAATTTTAAAAATTACTGTACGAAAAAAACCACTTTTCAGGGATAAGATACTTAATGAGAACTCTATTTTGAAAACGACTAGACTGTCCATGTAAAGGGACAAACACCCTTGCGGGTTTGGCATTGTGAGTATTTATTTCTATAAGAGCACGAGCCTCACAGGCTCCAAACTTTGTGCTTTCAGCCAAGTATTTTCAGAAAGGGCTTTCAGCTTTCCAATTGCAGTACTGATGGGACAAATACCATCCACAGACCAGTATGTGAAGGGGACACTTGACCCTAATTAGTTATTTTGGATGTCAGACTATCTCAAAATTAAAAATAATTTTGTAAGTTTCGCCTGACCTGAAAAATTGTACAATTCTAATTTCTTAAACTCAAAATATGACCGAAATAATGTCTACGGCGTAAGTAGCACAATAATTACAATTTTTTTTAATTTAACTCCAAGACAGCTCTTTAAATTCAAATTTATATATTACTAAGATATCTAATGGAATTTGAAGTATAATCTAAAGGTAAGAAAAATTATAGTAGTTAAGAATTTTAATAATAATTATAACTTATAAATAATTAACATATAATATTATGTAGTTATTAAGGATCGATCATTTGACCTTTTAACAGTGTTTGGTTAAGATTCATCTTACTCTTATTATATATAGGATATAATTTTATAGTAGATATCTATAATCTACATTATTATATTATTATAACTGAAAGATTAAAAGTTTTGGTCGTCGGTATGGTACTGAGTGAACCATAAAAAAATTCTTTGCGGTCCAATTTTATGTGAATCATAAAAACAATCTTAACCATTTACTTTTAATAAAATATAATTTTAAAAGAATATAACCATACATACAACTATAACCCCGGTAGTCATCCTTTTATACAAGATAAGATAATATTATATTCTATTTAAATTATATTCTATATGTTTTTTTACGAATCTTACTTATCCTATAAATTTTATGTAATATATCATTAAAGTTTATGACAAACACAAGCTCTACTCAAATTAGAAGAACTTTGCTCAAACTAGAACAACCAGTTCCCATCAATACCCGTATGTTCAAATTAAAACACCGATATCAACACCATATATACAACTCTAATCACCGATAGTCTCATTTTATACAACTCATCACGGATAAAATAATATTATATTTAAATTAGATTCTATGAATATTAAATTTTATGAATATTAAAATAATAATATTATTTTATTATCATAAATTAAATTTTATCACTATGTTATATCTATATTATCTATAATTTTATATTATATTATTTTAGACAAACTTCTCTTTTAATTAGAATATATAGCTGTACTCACAATCTACTAACATGTTTCAATTTTCCTCATCACTGAAACACTTTAATTTATTTAAAATTATATTTTTATAATTAAAAATTTTAAATTTTAAAATTATATTATATTTTACCTACATTAAAATATACTCTTTTATTTAAATTTTAATTTAAATATTTCTAATATATTTGTAAATCTTTTTATTAATAAAAATTTCCTAATTAAAATTAAAGAAAAATAAAAAGTTTGGTCAGTTGGTCGTCTGTCCGGTAAGTCCTCTTTTTATACAACTCTTTTTATCATCCATAAGTTTTCTTTTTATACGCCTTTTATGCAATTATGATATAATTATAATTTAATTTTAAAACATATATATTTTACATGTAAGTCTATCATCGGTGAGTCATTTTCTGTACAACAATCTAATAACATATCTCACTTTACTTTTACTTGAAATTACAACTTATTAATTAAATTTTATGAATATTAAAATTTATTAATTAAATATAATGAATATTAAAATAATAATATTATTTTATCTATAAATAATTTTTATTATGTATTATATTATTATAGCCGATATAATAAAAAAATTTAAATTATATATTTAAATCAAATAAAATAATTAATATATAATTTATTAATCTCGCCCGTGCTTTGCTAACTAATACATATCTCTAAACAAAATACATAAATATTATCTTATTTTATTGAACATTAATCTTCTAATTAAAATACATCTCTAAGTAAAACACATAAAAATCATCTTATTAAAATTTAAATACAAATACAAATGTATATGAATTTTTTTATAAAAATATGTACATATAATTAATATTAAATAAAGTTTAAATTATTATTAAAAAAATTAAATTCAAATCATATAAAGAAGATATTAAAATAAAAATTATTTAAAATATTAAAATAATTCAATCAGTTAGTAATTATTTATTGGGAACGGTTGTAAAACTTAAAAGTACAATGTGCAAAACGAAATAGAGAAAAATGAAAATAAAGAGTAGGGTTAAAACTTAAAAGTACGTCAAAATCCATCGATCAGCCAAATCATAATTAATTGCATAGAAAACATCTTGGCACACTCAAAAAAATCTCCGCCATTTGTCAAACCAGCCATCCCAACTTATATGATTTTGTCAAACCAGCAATCCCATCCCCCGCTTGTTATTTTCATATCTTGATAACTACTTTGATCATTTAACATTGTTTCGTGGTCATTCATCAATATACTTTCGGGCAGTGATTAAAAAGGTCTTGTACATGGGTGTGTCAGCTGTGTGATTGTAAATACTCCAATGAGTACTGTATAAGGAGTAATATTTTAAATTAAAATTTACTTTTTTCGTTGAAGACATAATTCCACAACTTTCAAAGAGAAACAAAAATAAAGGTGCAATACACACAAATTTCTAAACCAGCACAATCAATGAGCACCGAGTGAAAAAACACACCTAGCTTCATAATACTACGGGTCACATTTGACCCAATTCAAATTCAAATTTTAATATTTTATTTAAATTTGATTTGTATTTGAATATCAATATTCGTCTTTATTCAACTCAAATGAATATTAAACTCCTCATTTTAATAAATTTGAATTTGAATATATATATGTAATTTTATAAAATTAAAAATATTTAAATAATTGTTCACTAAAAATTAAAACGTATCATTTGTAAAGTATTATTTTAATATAAATATAATAATATATATTATATATAATAATATATGTAACTTACGAATTTAAATCGACTACGTACAATAAATATGTATTCGAGTATTTTAAAATTATTCGGAATACTAAAAATAAATATGATCATTTAAATTATAAAATAAAATTCAAATCCACTTATACGAATACAAAAAATTTAGATTCAAATAACTCTAATTCAGTTTCAACCCTAATTAAGGGTCCATTTGGTATTACCGTTGCAAACAACAATAACAATTTTTTGCTGAAAAACGAGCATAAAAATGTTTGTTAAATTTCAAAAGCTGTTATCTGAAAAAACGTTTTTGATTTAAAAACTGTTGTTAGAAAAAAAACATGTACCCAACTGATTTTCAGCTTCTGCAAAAAATAATTACAAGTGATAGCATGACATCATATTTTATGCCGATACTTTTTTTCACAGCAATTCAAACCGAATCACTTCTATTTGTATAGTATGATATCGACACTAGAAATAAGTAGTGTTTTCGTTTAGTGATCAACAACATAGAAGAAAAATACGTCGTCTTTCAAGTATAAGCAGAGTACTAGAGTAATATTTATAAATCAGGTTATAATTATATAGTAATTAATTTGATTAATGAACCAGATTTTCTCCTCATCACATAGATAATAGAGCGTTTCCTCATCTCATCTCATTATATAAATATATGTACATATATACATACAGCTTCAAGATCGATCAATCACAGCCCATAAAAATTGATCAATCAAATCTCAAACACTCAAAATAAACACCACAATTTCCCAAATAATAATTAAGCAAACATTATTAAAAAAAAAAAGGGGAGGGGGTACACAATCATCTTTGTTGTTGTACCATCATACGTGTAAAATCCTCAAAACAAACAAAGCCATCATTATTCACATCAACACCACTTATCATCCTACGACAATCTTCTAAGGTGCACCCACCATCTCCAATAGACGTGAACACACCATATAATTCCTCGGCCGTTATCTTTCCGTCACGGTCGTTGTCAAAAAAATCAAACGCTTCTCTCAACTCGTCGTCGCATGACGGCGGGCCAAACGCCGAGCTGATAGCGCCGAACTCTTCTAAACTAATACACCCATCGCCGTTCATGTCCACCTCACTGAGCATAAAACTCAACTCCTCCTCACTCGGAAGACTCGCTCCGATTCGACTCAGTAAAGCGCGAAGTTCGTCCCTGGTAATCTTGCCGTCGCCGTCTCTGTCAATGACCTTAAACGCCTGGACCAACTCGTACAACTCGGACGAGTCGTGCGTGGGTAAGACGCTAGTCGGGGTTGTCGAGCCGGTGGATTTGAGATGGGGCGAGTCGGAGGAGGAGGAGGAGCTGAAGGAAGACGGTTCGGATCGGGTTTTTTTACGAAAGATATTCCTGGGATTGATGCTAGAGATCTTCATAATTATTATCCAAGGAGTAGACAAGTATTGATATGATTATGATTATGAATTGGAGAAGAAAAGGAAGGGAATGGGGGATTAAATGGACGAAAGTGGAGGTACCATGCTTAGCTTCCGCGAAGTTTCGTTTTTGTTGTCTGTACATGCCACTATTTATTACTCTACTCTCCTTTTTAACTTACGTGCCTGCCTGTCAAATCTACTATGGAATTTTCTCTCTTTTATTCTTTTCTATATTTTATTTCATACTATACTAACATCATTCTATTTTAAATTTTATTAAAATTATATATACTAAATACAATCTAAACATCTCAATTTACTCACCCCGCCTACCCAGTTCATTTAAAATCTCACAAATATTATAATATTATCATTACTTTACCCATATGAAGTTTAAAAAAAACAACTAATTGGTTACATCTCATGAATAATATAATATTATTATTTTTTTATTTATATTAAATTTTATATCAAATACAATCTAAATAACTTAATTTAATTACTGCTCAAATTATTAAATTTATTTAAAATATTTTTTTTAAGAAATCCGTGCTTTGCGCAGGTTATAAACTAGTAGACATAAAAATCTTGCCCTCGTTTACAAGATAACTAGTCGACTAAGTGGCGCTTCGCAGCGGCTTTATAATATTTTTATAAATTCGTTAAAATTTAAATTATATGGAATTAATTTTATAATTCTTTTAAAAAAATTATTAAATAAAGAATTACAATATTATATAAATTAGTTAAATTAATAGTTTATAAACAATTTAGAATTTTATATATGTGTCTATGAGAAATATATGAATATTATCGAGATAAAATGAGATGAAAATTAAATATTTTTCTATTATCACTTCCATAAAATAAAAAACATCATTTATAAGTTAACTTTCTAATATCATTTATAGACAGTCGTTATGATCTTTATAAGAAATTATCTTAAATTCTATTATGTATTATTCATTGTTAATTTTTCTCAAAATTCAAATGTGAGCTTATTTTTAAAAAATCATAACATGACAGTTAAATTCTAACATTTAACACGCTCTTTCTTCTCGACTCGTTTTGTTCTTAAACAATTTTTCCAGGTTAATGAGTATTTTTATTGTTATTTATTTAAATATCGAATAGAATTTATATCGATAATATATTAAATAAATTTTATCATTTATAAATAAAAATCATAATATGAGTATTAAATTCTAATTATTAACATGTTACTTCTTAGTAAGCCACTCTCCCATTTTGTCGTCAATTTCATTTTTATAATTTTATTAAAATTATTTTTGATATAGAATAAGTCAACTTATATTTAATATATTTTACTTTTATAAGAATGTTTTTTGCTAAAACAAACAGTAATTTATATAATTTTTTTGATAAATTTCTTCTACAGTAAAAATATTCTTATATCTATCTATATTTTTTAAAGAGTTTTATTTTAAAATTTTCAGATCTATTTTTATTTCTTTCAAATCTATTTCATATCATTCAGTTTTTCAAATCTTTTAAATATTATAATATATAACTATTTATTTATAAGTACTCAAGGATTCGATACTAATTTTTAATATATTTAGTTCTAATATTTAATATTTTCAAAACACTTACATAGATCGAAGAATATTCTAAAATCTAATCAATTTTACAACACTTTTTTCACGACTATTTTTTGTATACCAGTAAATTTTTTTACCGTAATCATAAACAGAATTAATATAAAAAGAAAATATGAGAATGTCAAAAATATTTATATTTTTAGTATATAAAATAAAAAGTATATAAATAAAGTGTACCTTTTGTAAATTCAGGTGGCAAAGTTCCTAAAAGATCAGAGCCGAATACTAGTGTCAAGATATTAACCATGATTTGATTATTCATTTTTTGCTAAATGTGAAATTAAAGTTCATTGCCACGAATACAAACTAGTTTTAGTTAAACGACATACGAAGACGAAGTAATATTCAAATATATGATTTTTATTCGATAAGTTCAAGATTTTGTAGATATATGTAATGCAGCTAAATTTGACCCCAGGAAAATGTTATCTTATCATTTCCAGATAAACATAGACTTACAATTATTGAATGAAGATACCAAATCTGGGTGCAAATTTATTTCGAGATATCTAACAAATTTCAAACTGTGTGCCGGATATATTTTCGACTTTAAAATTTATACTCTTCTAGTTGCGTGCATATTTTTCAGTAAAACAGTACTACTCCTCGTACTGCAGTTAGAGGTGGCCACGTGTGCGCACGGGACAGTTCGGGCCGGATTTTATAAAGGTCGAATTACTGAATAGGCGGGCACTAAACTGATATTAAATTTGAGCGAGTTGGGTTGGGTCCAGGCTTGAACCGGAGAAAGCTGACACATGACCAACGCAAGTATTTCGGGCGGTTCAGGCGGGTCAGGCAGTAATGTATATTCATCATACACTCAAATTTATAGCTAGACTTCCTTTTAAAATGTCAAGTATTTTATAACTTTTCTGTAACCAAATTAATTTTTTAAAAAATATGAAGGCATGTTTTGTCACCAGAAAAATTGCCGTGTTTATATATACCAAACTATGACCTGGTTTCAAAATCTTAATATTTAAAGTTTATCCCTAAATTATATGGTATCCAGCATCGATGGAAAATAGTAGATCTGAAGGTCATATTGGGAAGATAGGATTGAATATTAGAAAATATCAAGGACTTGAAGGCTTGAACTGAGCTGTGTGGGTTGAATGAAGTACTGAACTATATCAAAGACATTGTTCTAAAAATCGGTGATTAATCCTCATCGAATTAATTAAATCTTCGATTATTTAATTAATCATTTCGATTAATGCCCGATTCATCTGATTAATCCCTATTTCGTATATTCACCATCTAATTCCGATTTACGTTTTTTACAACACTGATCAGAAGTTATTTATATTTTTCATAATAGGAAGAACAGTGGAGTATCCATATTTGGAGTATTATACAGACACAGTACACTGAATATGTTACAATTAGTACTAAACTCAAATTATTTTGGTAAATCATGGTTGATGGAAGTGGATACAGCTGGTGGGAAGTAGCAGGACATTGGCATGCGCTCCTCGAATTATTTGAAAAAAAGCGAGTCCGTGATTTTGCTATGAAGCTTCCCGGGAGGTGATTAGGTGAACAAACACACACACACACACACACACATGTCAGATTTACTCGACTCTCATAAAAACAAAAATTCGCGCCTGCTACTATCTTCCAATGTTTGCGCGGCACAGCTGTTGTCACATAAGAACCGATTTGCAAGCTTGGTTTATTTAGCAGCTCGTAATAATAGTAATAAAAAATGATGGAACCCACAAAATCGATCTCATATTAGTTCCCAAATGAATTATGACGTAGTTTCGTGAACTCGATTAGTTTGAATTTGAGTTGAGTTACGTTCAGTCGAGCTTCAACTCGTTAGTTGAAGTTTTTACATTCTCTTACATAAATTAGTTGCTGACTAAAAATATACGTCTACTATCACTCAACTGTCCAATCTGTGGATCTAAATCTAAATAAATATGTACACAGAGTCACAAGCAGAGGGCGGAGCAGTTGCCCCACTGTCTGGTAAATTGACGGGGTCCGTAACTTGCCTATAAAGCATAATAACAAGGATTAGGAGATTTTGTAAACAGGCTAACACCACCACATGTGCTCTTGGCTTCTTACTTTCTGATCAATTTTACACTAATAAAGTAGCAATTTAGGAGGAAAATATAAAGTAGCATGCCTTCAGTTTGGATTGGATAGCCAGTTATTTTGTTTTATATTTATTAACAACTGAATAAAGTAACTCTAGTTTGCACTATTGGTTCTTTGGAATCTTGTAATCTATTATCCTTTCTTTGTTTTCTTTCCTGCAAACAATTTGTATATAGGTACATATATAATATAAAATTTTTAAATAAAATTTCTTTAAAAAAATAACAGGGGTCTCAAATTGGTTCCACAAACATCCTAAAATTACACTAATCTTATTTTTACGGGGTAGAGAATTAATGAATGAGATGGCCTACCCTCTCCGGGCACCAACCAAATACTAGTACTAACAAAACAATGATATCTATGCTAGACAAGTAATTTGTCAGGCTGTCATCCAACCAAATAGGTTTTATACTTGTAATTGGTCCCACCTCTTCATAACATGAGAACACCAGTCTTTTAACGTAAAAATAATAATACTATACTACTATAAGTTGGCAAAATTCCCGACGACGAGGATCTTTAATAATTAATTCATATATAATATATGACCTACCAAAGCCAATGCGAGTAGTGGGTGGCCTGGCCAGGCATGAGAAGCAAACTCAATTATTACAAGTGATTGGGTTTACAGAACACTTCTCGCGCATTATTGAGATCACTAACATGTGCTAGTCGATCTGTTACTTCTACTTGACTGCCTTTCACCAAAAGAGTATATACACATATACTCCACTCCTGTATGAAATATACCTTGTACTGCATATTAATATCTCTGTGTGTGTGTCTAAGTGTCTTTAACAAATAGTAACAATCATTCAGAATGAATAATTACAAGAGAGATAGACGTGACCTTAAAGGCTTATGAATTATCATGTTTGACTCTTGGGCATCCACAACTTTCTTCTCTCTTTTGATATATGGCGTCAAATGATCTTCTACACAACCAAAACTTTTCCTTATTGGAGGATATACACTGCAGCCACACTTTATGTGGCTGCATTGCATTTGAAATATACTATAAGGATTCAGGTTCAAAGCCCCCGTTGTGTCTGTTTTCATTCGAGTCTATTCCTTTCACACCGTTTAAATAATCAATATATGCCTAATATTAACAATTTTTCCTATGTTATCTCGCATTTCTGCTATATCCTTATAACATAAGGTATGTTCATTTCTTCTTCCTGTGCATGATACCAATCTTTTATGATCAATGCTACGTATCCCAAAAGTTATCCCAAATGACGTGACAAGACATATGACTTATTTTAATTCGTGGGCGCATATATATGCACGCAGAGTCTTATATTATTATATAAATAGTTACCAATTACACATATAACAACTCAATATTTAGGACAATTTTCGGAGTACCTAGCATTTTTGATTCCTTGGCAGAGTTGCCGGATCCTAAAAGTCGGTACTAAATTAATTTTAGAATGAAATATGTACCTTGACAAAAAAAGAAGAAAAGAATGAAATATGTATAATGCTATTATTTTTTGTAAATGTTCACATTTTATCATAGTTGAGTTGATTCTTTTTATGATTTTATCATAGTTTTGAATATGTGCAGAAAAGTAAACTGACAAATATATTTTTTGAAAAAAATGGAAATGGTATTATTTTTGTTTATGAGTAATTTTAAAGTATTAAGATCACGTGACATGGTTGAAAAATTCAGAACCAGGGATATGGTCACAGTTGCAGATGGAGAACAAATAGCTTTAAAATTTATATAACTGTGATACTAATACACATGGATACCTTCGTACCAAGTTTTGTTCCCAACTACTTCCTCAAATTTTCATGTGATTAGTCTATTACAGAATTATTACTAGTATAATGTTATTTCATCACATGAGCATATAGTAGGTTGCTCCAGGAAATGCATTGCTAAATTAATGAATGCATGCAAATCCAAATTATTTTGATCAATATGTTTATAAGAACTTATAAAACAGGCACCCAAGTCCTTAATATTGATTTTGAAAATGACGTTGATAAGCTACTATTTTGCCCAGTCTATTATTTGTAGCTTGATATTGGAAAACTCAATATTACCTCACAAGACCAGGGAATTCTGCTTCAAACAAAATAACAAGCTGGTGTTTGGAATATGGAGACATAGCAGTTATGTGAATGAAGGTAGGAGTAATTAAATGGCCCCAATATGAAGAGGGAAAAAACACTTTGTATTAAGATTAAACTTTGTATTGGTACAGCAAAATTCCTGAAGTTAAAAGTTAAATATCAAAACCATCAGAAGAATGACACCTATTGAAAAAGAATTCCTGTTTATGCTGTGTGACAATACCCTGAAATAGTGAAGGATGGTAGATTACACATCTGACCTCATAATTCTGCATGTTAAGTTGGGACGATCTCCAGCATCCTGTAAATTACATCATATTCTTGCTCCAACTTTATTTGTACCAGCCAGTGAGGACCCATCTCAACATAAAGCAGAAGCAGCAGCCTAGAACCTGTTAATATTATAAATATAACACATTACACATACTTGATAGTGTATTAGATTATTACTTAACAATCAGGATAACACTTAACACGGTATTTGTATAAAAAGTAGTTAAAAACAATGTTTCAAACTTTGAACAAGCAGTTGAACTTTCAAATAATACAGTAGCATGTATAACTTATAAGAATTATTGTGTTAGATTACCTGTAGAATTAGTAGTAGGATGCAAAGTGACTTTTCAGACCTCTTGCCAAATAGTCTTAAGGATAAGTTCACAAGAGTCCCATCATTTGTTCCAGTAAGTAGTCCTGTCTGAGGGTCAAATCTGAAAGGCAAGAAAGAAATTACAGATTAGAGTGAGCGTACAGATTTCTTTCTCTCTTTTAAGTAACAAACTTAAAGATTACCTTGGTAGACGATGCCGTGGGCAAGGAATATATCCAGCGAGCTGACAGAAAGTTTTAGCAAGTCATCAAATATGAAAGCTAGAGAGGATTAATGTGTGTGTGTGTGTGAACACAAAGTGAGAAAAACAGAACAAACCTGAGGAAGGGATAAGAGGAAATTAATAACTTGAGGAAGGAAGAATATAAGCAATGTTTCACTGTAACAAAAGATATAAAAGATTATCTTGATATCTTGATATCAAAACTTTAGATTAAAATGCATTTAGATCATGGAAACATTTTATTATGCAGTAGTAATTGAGACTTTACTATGTTTGTCACTGTCACAGTATTGTGTGCAAAGAAGCTTCTACCATTTCTAACACACACACACACAGACCAGAATCCGGATCCCCAAGGAACACGTCTTTCTTCCATTATAAAATTGCACCATACCAGATTATATCTTCTAAAAGACAAAGCTACTATTAATATAAATTCCATATCATATCTGAATTATAGAATTCGATAAAACACACCTATAGTGGCCCAAAATTCCAACCACAGCCATTGTCATTCCAGCAAAGTATGTGTAGGTATCACCAACAAAAACTGAAGAAGGATACCTGAATCATGAAGAAACATATATAAAATAAAAATGAAGAATTACCACACCTGGTATAAGAAAGACAATGTCATTACCAGTTGTAAGAAAGCAAAGCCAAAGAAGTAGCAAGTAATGGTTGAACAAGGTAGATGGAGAAAGCATGAGCTTGTTTATACTCGGGGTCAGCAGATGCTCCTATTTGCATGATATTATGCACCAAAATCTGTAGCATCATACATATATGCGTGTGTCAAGACCACTATATGTGGTGTGGATTAAGCAAATTTTTTTATTTAGATTTAAAAATCCTTACAAGAATTAATGCTTACAGCAGATGCAATAACGACTGTCTGCCCAACTTCCAGACCATTAATACCAGCATGAATATTGATGGAGTTTGTACAAAATACAGCCAGGAGCCCCATATATAATTTATAAAACCATCCTGTCCAAAAGTGATGGATGAGTTCGGACTTGTTAAGAAGATAAAAAATGAGCAACACAAAGAGTAAATGATATGACTATCACTAGCCTATTGTAGTATTTCACAAAAGGATTGTACTGCAACTTACCCAGATCTAAGATCTCAAATCCAACATATGAAACAATTGGCTTTGGTATAATTATAGTTGTATGTCCGGCATAGGCCATCAACAAGGGAAGTGCAGCGACTGATGGCAACACCAATTTCCTGAATTTCCAGTTGGCACCTTAATGGTTAATACTAACTTCTAAAAAATACAAAGACTTCAAAAAAAAAAAACAAATAAATTCTGTAACATGACTCACACTCTCCAAGGGATATCAAGGACATCATCCACAAAACCAAGCAAAATCATGAAACAGATGGATGCTAAAGCTGCATTGTATTCAACTAGCCACTGCATAATTGAATGAAGCAACAATTGATCCGTCAAAAAAGGATAATAAGAAAAGGGCCTTCTTTGCCAAAGGACAAGAAAATGCCATCATTTAAGGAACTAGACAGACATGTACTACTAAACAATAATCATTGATATAAAAAGATGATAGTAATATACTTATCAATAGTATCTCAAGTATAAAGATTAATATTTATTATTATATAGGCCCGTGATTCGCACGGGCTCTGCTATGATTGTATATATACATATGAGAAAGAAGATAAGAAACAATGCGAAAACATTCAGCCTCAAACAAGAAACCCTTACATTTGAATCTGAGGTGAAGTTAAAGTACTGAAACAAGATAGCAATAACCAAGAAAACTATCCCAACAACAATACCCAAAGACTCGGGCCTGCAAAACAAGATAAAATCAATACATGTAAAAGAGAAAATTGTTTGAATCCCCTCTATTCAAAAGGTACTACGTAACAGTTAGAAAAATGTCAAATCAGGTATCGTAGTTGATGAGCGAAAATAACATTTTTAAAGTTGCCTATTCATTTTAGAATCAATCATCAGTAAGTAGCTAGCAAAAGTGACAAATCAATACCTTCATGTTCCATATAGTTGGAACTCGGAAGAAATGAAATGATATTTGTACTACATTATGAGTTGGTAATCAACTAATCATAAATTTCATATGTTCCACCATTCCATTCGTATCTAATTAAAAAAAAAATCAATCTCACCAATTCAGGGATTGACACTCTATTCTATTATCTACTAATAACACGAATTTTTAACTCACACTTCGGAAGAAAAGACTCACACTTTGACAGAGCCTCGAGGAGTGCCTTTCTTATTAATATCGTAACCAAACATATTACGCCTAAGCACGTAACGAGAAGCCACCGGGATCATACTTAGAGTTAATAAGAAGCCAGCGAAGCTAAGCGACGCATTGATGAGAATAGATCTCTTCAGATCCGCCTCGATGTTAGCGCTGTAATGGTAGAATATTAGGTACAAGTAAGGGATGATGAACAGGAGAGATACTGTAAGTGTTTGACCTAGTTTTGATGGACGAATGATTGGACTCGACGACGACGACGACGACGACGTTTCAGGGCTGGGGATCGGAGGAGATGACGATGGGGTTCTTTTTCGGGCGGTCATGGTGGATTTAGGGTTTGTGAATTGTGTGTATCTGCTGTGTGTTTGGGAACAAATTGGGGCAAGTCAAATGACTCAGATTGTTATACTCCACCAAGTCAACTGAGTGAGATTGTTGACAGCCTCACTCGCAGCTGGTCCTTGATAACACCCTCACTCGCAGCCGGTCCTAACAAGTCCGTCCCCCCCCCCCCTTTTTTTTGGATTAAAAAGAGTTCTAAAATAATTTTCGTCTCGTTTAGGATCCGTTTGGTATTGTGATTCACAACCGCAACAGATATAAAGTTGTTTGTTAATTTTTAAAAGGTACAGTCTGTAAAAACATTTTTCGTTGTGAAAGAAGGTCCCCTGTCTTTTTAGAAAAAGTTGATTTTGAGTTTTTGTAGAAAATAATTATAAATTTCATTATCAATTTTTTTTTAAAAATATTATTTTTTATATTATATTTCAAAATATGCATAAATTTAAAAAAAATTACCAAACTGTCTTCTGACAACACTTTTTCCACCAACACCTTTTTTCACAGTACAACAGTTTTGAAGAGCAATATGAAATGTAGCCGTAATCTTGAATTCACATTAAAAGTTTAATGTTAATTTTTTTATTAAAAAATGGTTGATTGATAATTGCAATCGCTTGAGATCAGGGTACTTGATATTTTATAGTTTTAAAAAAAAATTAAGTCGAGTACGATTTTTTTATATTAAAATGAGGGATTTTTAATAAAAAATTATGTGAAATTTTCCTTTTAATTATTTTATTTTAAAACAAATAATGTTGGTACACAATATGTATTACTTACACATATAAATTCTAAATTCAAAGTGCAGAAAAGAATCGATCTTGACAGATAACACATACAGCACTGAAAGACTAAATTTATACAATTGCATTAAGGTTTTAAGGTGCAATTTCATACATCAAATTTCATTTACTTGGTGAAGGAACCTGCATCGCAATGCAATATGCATACAGAAGAGTCTGATCGCTGCACTATGATTAATTTCACTGATTTGTTGTCTATAAAAAGTTTTTTTTTCTTGAAAAAAAAACTATCTTGACAACATATTTGTTCATCAACATGCAGCCAATAGGCTACTCAAAAACATTATAGATCTGCTATTATGTATCCTTCCCTACAGTAGTATCTCAGTAAAATCTTTACTGAATGCTTTAAATGTATACCAGCACTCGATTAGTGATTCGGATTTCTGCATGAAACTAGACACCGCCAGCCAGACCTTCCCCCCACTCTTCTTTCCACTTTTCATTTTGCTCTACTATGTTCAGTAAGTTTGTGCTTCAAGGCTTGTGACAAAAATATAAATTTATGTGTTTATGTATCAAGGTGGATATCATCCATGCTAGGAGGAGATAATGGTGGAATTGCTGCAAAATCAAAGTCTGAGATTGCCAAAATCTTCCTTGCATTTGCTTGATTATCTATATGCTTCCCCATCTTTCTTGAAGAGAATACCTTAGATTCATCGGCTCTAGAGGTATTAAGGCTCCCGATAGATGGTAAAAATGTGTCTTTTGATTGGTTTGTCAGTGCATATTCACTTACGGAAGTGAAAGTTCCAGATTCCCTTAGTCCTTGAATAATGACCTGTGAGTGAAAATAATCAGGAAGTAAACAGATTTGCAATTGCACGCAACAGGTATATTACCAACAAAAAATGGAAAATTTGATTTGTCTGTCGTAGGAGAATCACCATTGGAGCATATATGCGAGTTAAAATTCCCTTCTTTATAAGTTTCATCTTCAGAGCTTTGTCAGTCCATACAACATGTTCTCGGTACCTGAAGTAAGTAATTTTAAATTGATATACGAGTGGCTGAATCAAAAACAAAGAAATTTGATTCTATCAAATGATCTCAAATTGGCAATCAAGAAATATCAGGATTCTTTGCCTTAACCTATTTGCACAATTAAATTCAAAAATAAAGTTGATTCTATACAAAAATAGTGTTTTAACTTTTACCTATACAATGCTTCATTCTATAAGATGTTTAATATACCTACTACTTGGTAAGGAATGCTCGGAGTTTTACAGTAAATTGCTTCAGCTAGCAAGTATCATACGAGTCAGAAGCATCTATTCATGACTTGGTAAGTTGGTAAAATTTATTGAAACCAATTAACCATCATTAAGTGGACTGCAAACAGTCTCCTACTTTTTCCGATAGAGATATTTAGAAACAATTTGTCTGAGAAATCATATTCATATTTTTTAATATGACTATTACCATTGAAGCATTTCCTCCTCAGTTGCTGTAGAAGCTATTATAAATGCCTGCAGGATGAAACTAAAGTCAGACAGAATTGTGTAAACTAAATTGCAATATTTGGGGGAGCTCAGCCAAAGACCAGCCAATGTCAAAAGTGTGAATATTCAAAAACAAAAGCATAGGTCGTAGTCATGTTGAAGGTAGACACAATACTGAAATGAATTGACATCATGAATTCACGATCCCAAGGAAATGCAAATTGATAATAATGTGTACAATGAAATTCATTAAACTTACTGCTCTGTCGAAATCTAACATGAAGCATCTCTTAACATCCTCTTTTGTAGGCTTACAGCCACAACGATCACGTCTTGAAGTTAAATCCGAAAACTTGGGGTATGTGTAATGCAGAACAGCAGCCTCTTCTAATTTGATCTCACTAAAATTTGAGCACGTAATGGTACAGATTATGCTTACATCATGAATATAAGTAAATTCTTTATGTTAATTCAGAAAATATATGGTAATATAGAAGAAGCAGCAAGACATTGAGCATCAACTAGAAATAATTTACTGACTTTGAACAGTTTACTGAACTCTAATAGATATATCTATATCATAAACGTGTATCCAATTATATGCATTGCAGTCTTGCATAAAAACATGGCACAATGCACAACTCCATTGGAGTATGCATTACTTGTAAGGAAGGTAGTAGGAATATTTTCTTTTTTGAAATGGGAGTTGTAGTATGTTTATTTTCCAAGTCCGCAAGTAGACATTTGGATCATTTGGGAACGATGAGAGTGCATATGCGGTGAGTTCTTTTCCAATATTCCATCCCGAGACTACAATATATGTTCTGATAAATTGACAAGATTGAATGATAGAAAATACACTGCTGTTGCTTAGAGTATTTAATCTTACTCTGGTGCTTTCTTGTAATTGTGCCATCTGTGTGCGCCATTTGGACGAAGATTATCTACAATACGAGCAGCTGCTTTTCCATTTCCATAAGTCAAGAAGTAATTTGGATTACCACGAGTTGCTTCTTTATAATGGCCATAGTATGTCTCTTTTGGAAGATGTTCAAAGTTCTTCTTGAACATGGATACCTATTGTAATGACAAAATCCATTAATTAAACTTCATGCAAGTAAAAATTAACAGAAAGGAAGAGGCATGCACGTCAGACTCAAATCAATTTTGACAATGATTCTATTATCTTCATAGTTTGCTATCAGCTTTTCTAGGTTACATTAGGGGATAAAAAATGTGCCAGGAACATATTGATTTTGGCCTATATAATAAAGGTTTAACAGGCACCAAATTACTGACTAGGTCAGTAGATATGTAATATGTTAGACCAGAAGTTATATCTCTGTTATATTATGCTTGGACAAATTTTACCTAAATGAGCTCTTATTACAAATTTTCATGATAAAGCACGATGGAGGTAAATATGTATTGCATAGGAGAACTCGTGGAAATATGTTTGTCATAACTCATAAAGTATGTCTTTTACTTCCAACAAAACTCATAAGACGAGTCACAAGAGCATAGTCATGTGATCCAAAAACAGATTTATCAGAAACGTTGAAAGTTGAACTTAGAACGAGTGCATTTCATTTTCAGCAACTTCAAATTTCTATTGCTATTGATAACTATAAAAATGCAACCTTACCTCACTAAAAGGATCCTTTATATCATCTCTCTCCACGCTACTCTCCTGAATGAAACAAATCATGAATTCATAAGAATATAAAATCAAATGAAGCGACAAAATATATTTATAAACCCGGGTATCGATTCACTCACATAATTTGGAAAGACAACCATGTCAACATTTTCTGGCACATGTGAAAAAAGCTCTCTCACGGAATACTCACGAGTGCCTGATGGATGCAGTAGCTCATCAGTGTCGAGATGAATGATCCAGTCCATACCACCTTCCTATAATTATTATAAACAAGGTCAGAACTGTATTTACAGATAATTACAATTTAGAAAGACAATCAACACACTAAAAACTTATGACCATACCCTTGCCAGAACTATGGCCATTTCCATATTGAGGGATTGCTTGACAAATAACTCATAGTTGCATGGTTTGTAGAAGAAATTTGACAACCAAGTTTCGTTCCAGATCCGGCTAACAAAAAAACCGATGTTTGAACATTAGAAAGAGTAATGAACAAGATGGACACATTAATGTAGAAACCTTAACAACTCACACAAATAAAAGAGAATCACAGCATTCACAAGAAAATCTGAACTGCTTTTAAATATATCACAACTTCCTGGATAAATGAATTTAAGATAATAAACAAAGGGTGGAAGGATAGTTACAAGGTCGATACACTGGAAACTTGATTAGTGTTGTTCATACTGCCATCAGTCTCCCTATAATAAATATTGATAGCTTATTTACAGAATTTGCAGCAGTAGCCTGCCATGCTCCTTCAGTAACTGTTTTATCGTTTAACTACATATCCATATCTTCTATATATTTTTCAAAAACACCAAGTGACTAATTATAATAAGCACTGGTGGAAGGAGATGCATCTGGATGAAATCAATTATATATTAAAAGGGGTTATTCATCTTGTTCAAAGACCATATATTTATGTTGTGTTTGGTCGTGATAAATAAAATTGGAGTTCAAAATTTTCATTCCTCCATGGCTCCATTTCATTCCTAACTAGAGCCCAAACCCCCCAATTTGAAAATGAATGCTCCATTCTTAATTTTACCCATTTTCTACTGAAACCTCATCATAGAAAATTTGTTCCCACTCATTTTTTTTCAAATCTTCCCTCTTACCTCCATTGTTTCCCTTTAATTTCTTTCATTCTATTCCATTATTCCCAATGAAACACAACAATATTGTTCATGTTTTGGAGGACCCTGTACTCAGGTCATTGTGTCCGGATATGAGATTCATAGGTTAAAGATCTACTATAATCAGCATCACAATAAATAATCAAACATAACAAAGACTGTCATAACTAGAAATCTTGCAGAATAATATGAGCAGATAATATTCATATAATTACATGTCAAGGGAAAGAACCTTTTAGCTTGTTTCTCCTCCAGTTCTTTTGTTCTATAAATAACTTGCACTCCCTGCGTAAAAGTTAAAAAAAAGTAGAGATTTCCATAAGGCCCGTATATCAAGGGCAGCAGAATATATAGGCAGAGGCCAAAGATCTAAACTCACAGGAATGCTTTCTAAGACTTTCGATACATTGGAGGTTGCAGCTTTCCCTTCAACAAACATAATAAAGGAAGAAACTCCAATAACTTTGTGATAAAATAACCATGGCATTATCTGCTCTAAGCCAGCAGAAGTGCTTGTAGTAATACATATCTGCCACAGGATAAAATGGTGATGCCCAAGAGTTATGTTGTGACCTCATAAGAGATTCGCTAACGTAAGAAACAGAACTGAAAGTAAAATGCAGATAGTATACACTTGTTTAGTGTACCTGTATTCCTGACGAAACTTATATCACAAAATATACAAAATTGTAATCACAAATGACGCCATATACCATTATAACTTAAGTACGGCCTCATCACAAGTTCACAGCCAAAATTAAATAGAAATTAGGAAAAACACTAATAATGGGCCTCTCTTGTATTACCAGAACAAATATCTTCTGGTTATATATCCATTGCATTTCTTTACTATATAAAATAACATGATTTACAAATGTGTAAATATTTTTGAGCATTCCAATAGTCATATCCATAACAAATTTCAAAATCCACATAAGGTTTAGTAAAAGTAGGGCACCACTTCTATCATCGCGAGAATTTGAATTTACAAGTCCCAATTTTCCACGGCCTATGTTTGTTTGCAAGGATTATAATCACTTCAGTATTTATGATTTGTATTTATTTTTCTGCATTCAATCCCTTAAAATAATTGTACTATCAAATTTTGATCACTTTGTTGTTCATTCTAAAAGGATTATTTCATTCCATCCGCCCATCAGGTATTACGATCCCACTAAAACAAACCAAAATTTTAATCCAAATGTAGTCTATATTAAAATCTAAGGTGAAAAAATAACAGAACTATAATATGCAAGTTAATAGTCCAGAGATTACAATTTACGAAAACAAACACGACCCATATGGCCAGATCGTATATTTACAAAAAAAATAAAAGTGTAGTTCAATAGAGTGCAAGTATTATAGTGATCTATATACACACGAACACAATGTACAGATATATACACACATAATCATGCATGAAGACAAATATATACACTTGTGCAATAAAAAGACATGCATGTAATTATTATATATGTAAACCAAAACCAAGAAACACGTAAGAAAGAACCCAAAACTAATAAATCTGAGCACCTGACCTTGGGATTAAGATCCGACCCGTAATCAAATTTCCAACCCCTGAAGTAAGGAAATGAAGGTGTCCGTTTCTGAGCCAAAACATCAACACAATCCGACATTTTAAGCGGAGCGGAGTGACCCATACCCGGAAACTTGTGTGGATCATCATCATCATCTAATAAAGACCAACGGGTAGATGGGTCATCAAATCCGCCCCGCCATTGGAGAATAAAAGCAAAAGCAGCGAGAGTGAGAGGTAAGAGAGTGAGTAATAATAAGAGTCTTGAAGATGGTGATGAAGAGGTGGTGGTGGGTCTGAGAGATGAGTGAAGACCCGCCATTGTTATTCAAGAAATGTGTGTATGCATGTATGTGAATTGTGATGGATACACACGTTTTGTGTATGTATGTATGTATGAGTTATGTGTTTGTGAAGTTGAAACCGAAGAAGTTTTTATGAAGAAGAAGAGTTGTTGTCGTTGCTGTCCGTTTTATTATTACTATATATATTGTGTTTTCATTTTATTTATTTTTCTTGTTTTGGAAATGAATTGCCGACTTCTTTTTCATTCTTTTGTTTCTTTATTTGATTTGATTTTATATTCCGGGGAGTTGAGAAATTTTGAATATTCGATCCCTTAATATAAATATATAATCACATTCACCTTTTTTATATAATAAAATACATATCTGTAAGTAAATGATTATTAGTATAACTCTATTTTATATATTTTTAGAAATGCAAATTTAACATTGTTAGTCACATAAAACTTACATTTCACTTGGTCTTTATGATAAAGACGTGACTCGATAAATGATCATTAAATAATAAAATATAAAATAAATAAACTAATCCAAGATTATAAATTTAATAAGAAAAAAAGAACAGGATATATTCATTGTTATCACGTGAATATTCCGTTTTAAGAAAAGTTGAATAAGATATTATTTTTGGAAAAAAATTGTAATAATATCTTCGAGGAATCGATTGTTCACAAATTTATAAGGTTGAAAAGAGCATCGAATTAAAGGAGGAGTGGTTTTAAGTTTTTCTATTAATGGTCACTTAATTTTGTTTAATATTATCACATTACTTGCTTGACGTAACTTCCTAAAAGATGTAGTACTACTAATACGGGCAAAAACTTATTATTTGTAAGCTCTGCAAATTACACATTAACGATACTCTCAACAATAATTACTGAAACATACACCAAACGTCTCTAATCTCTTTAAGATTATCACATATATTCAGTGCTAAACTTTGGTCGAGTAATCAGTTGGTATTTCTTTCAGTTTAAACATGTTACTTCACAGGCATGTGAAACAGTTGACGTGTTTTTATTTTTTTTTTATTTCGCACATTCGGGATAGATGATTTTTCTGAAAGGAGCCATGCTAGTTTCGGAGAAACTTAATTAAGGTTTTCTGGATTAATAGACACCAAATTTTATGTGAGAACAAAATTTTCTAAAACTTGAGCTTCACGTGCAATAAAGCAAAGTTAAGAATTTTCTGAGGGAATATATATTATTTTATTTTAGAATTTATTCTGAGGATGAACACTTGAACAGGTACAATTTCTAAACCTACCTATAAAACAATGTGTAAATTTCAACTCAATACCCAAATCTATCTTGTTACTAAGCAAGAACAAAGTTGCATGCAAATAGAAATAGATACTATCACATATAATTTCCTTTCAATAGGATAATTTTAGCCCATCAGGCTGCCAAAAAGAAAAAGTCATGATACTACCAAATGTAAATGTGGTAAATTATAGCTAGTTTTTGCTTGAGAGGTTCAACTCATCTTCTTAGAAGCTTCAAGACATCTCCGACCAAATGCAACGATCCTGTGACAAGAACCTGCATTATAAAAGACTTAGTGCATGTCTGCATGAGCATCTATACTTGTTGGAAAATGAACTGAGAAAAGCGTTAATCAAGGTATAACAACTTCCTTGAAAGTTTGTGCTGTTGGACCTCAAAATTTTCTGGGCTATATTTTTAACTATTATTTGATCATATTCATGCGTGTCAAGAATATGGAGAGGCTACACAGTGGCTGTTTTATCAGGCTTTGTATGGTCCATGGTCATTGGTCATGTTGTACCCAAGCTAATTTTCTCCATACTATTGGTTACAATTTAAGTCTCTCTGGTTCTAGGACAAGAATCCAGGAGTTTCTTTAGTGACTTACGGTTGAGAAAGGAAGTCTTTTCATCATTAACTCCATAGTCAAATGCCTCACAGTAGTATCCACTGCCAATTTGTACTAGAGACATGGACATTAGTAAAGGATTGAGCTGTACATTTCTCAATCTCAACTGTGACCCCCTTCCATAATCTAATTTAATATACACAAGGGTTTACTTGTATCGGTTGCGTAACGGGTTCGAGTCCTGAAAACAGCCTCATTATGAATAATAATAAGGGTAAGGTCACTTACATTGGCACCTTTCCTCGGAACCCTGCTGAGGCGGGAGCCTCTTGCATTGAGTATGACCTTTATATACATTAAAACATGTGTGTATGCGTTTGCTTTGGGTTTAAATTTAAACTGGTATTCATAATTAGAGTGGTTAACAAACTTCAGATTCTACCCCCTATAAATTTTGACAAACGAATCAGGAATGCCCAAACTTGTCTGACCTAAAAACCCTTAGTAAAATATTAACATGAAAGGTGATGGTAGTACATACAAACATATAAGAGTATCCTTACCTGAATCTTATGTGAAGGGTTTTCTCTAGCACAGTCCCGTAACCACTTTATTGACAATGGCAATGAAGAAATCACTGCACTGCGACGAAAAAATCTATCCTCAGGACTGTGACATGAAGCACTCTCTATAAGAAACTCATACGAGGGCAAAATCTCCGCACTGGCCATCTTTGATTTTCCATTAAGCATAACATCTTATTAAATAAGAGTATAAGAACACGAAAGGTTAGTTGAACGGTCAAATAACAACATTTTTAATGGTAATTGACCAATCAAAAGTAGGAAGTAACTCAACTAAAGTAGCCCACCATAGACCCAGATATTACTTGTGTCCCTATTAGTGAATAGTGAGATAAGGTGATACATGTCATCGAATTGAGATGGAAAATAACCAAGCTCTAGTTAAGTAAGATATACTAGACACTGATCCTTCGGACATATACAAAAGTACATGCCTTCCAATATGTATTTGTCTTCCACTTATATATAGATGTTGGCCCTAAATTGTACTTGGTGTAGATAGTTATTTACAATTAAAACTTTCTATAGATACTATATGATCAAACAGTATGATTTATATGGCATCACTATACAAACCAGTAGATAATAGAATGAAAATGGAAAATTATACAAAACAGTACATAGCTTTGCTGGAGAACCACCAAGTTGAGGAAGTTACCTTTCCCATTAACTATCTTTTCCCACATTCTCTGAAGGTGTAATTGCCATGACAAGTCCCTGGCAGGGATATCCATAGGAATGACGGATGCACCAGAAGTAACCTTGTTATATGTTGATAGATTTGGGACGAAGATGGCCTTTGAAAAATGAGAACCTGGGAAGGTTAATAACAATGAAATACATTTTAATGCTCCATAGAGTCCTTATTTCTTAGGTGGCAAATTCATAATTCAAGTGCATGACAATTGTTTGTGCGTCATGAGGTGGGAGGCAGAACATTCCTTCAATTAAAATCATAACGTCAGCTTGTCAGTATAATAAGAATAAATACCTGAGGAAGCACATATATTCACAAGCCTTGAAAGAAGGACGTGTGGATCCCTTGCATCCATGCAATTAAATAAAAGAATCTGCAAGGTATAAATACCATATGAGGATCATTGACAGATCATAAAAAAGGAACCTTTGGGATAATTTTCCATGCTGCTAATGTCATACAAATTTGAAGATTCAAGAACAAAATCTTTGATAGTAAATTCACCTGCTTTGTTATTTTACTGCCTTTCCATTCATTATTTTGAATGCATCTTTTCCCTGAAATATTCTCTAAATTATTGACTTCAAAAGAAGAAGATGCCTGCAATGTAGTGTTCTCTGCTTTCACAGCACTAGAAAACCATCTAGCACAAGCATCCATACTTTCAGGACTGTGAGCTCCATCCAAGTAAAAAATCAAACTTCCAGAAGAAATTTCGTTCCCTTCTGATTTACAAGTTTCAAATGAAGAGTCCTTAACTATCTGAGCCCTTCCAGAAAGACGGGCAGTTGACAGGCCCCTCAGAAATGCCTCTGGCAATTTGTGTTTTTCACTATCCTGATTAGATATCCAAGAAAAATTTAGAGCCCATGCCCAGTAAGAAAATAAATAATTCACACACACACACAATCCTTTTTAAAAGAACATATCAAATTTCTTTTGCTGATTAGAACAGACAATTTTTAACTCCAACAATAAAATTTACATTAATTTCTGAACTCAAAAGTACATAAAAAAACAGGTGCATATAAAACTAATCTAAATACTTAGGAACAGTCAGGTCATGATATCCTCAATTTCTGAAACGCATAGAATGATAGCATGGTCTTCACAGCACACCAATCTTATAACCTATCAAACCATGTAAATGTATAGGTTTGCGATCTATGACACCTCAAAGCTAAATTCACCATAGCTAATCACAATAGAAGATTTGAAAACCTCAGCAGACCACTTCTCTAAAAATTTCAAAACCACGGCAAACCCATTCTTTCTTTGCCTAACAGCATTTAGAGGGTTCATCCGGGCATCTTCTATTGTACAATCACCAAGAGGCTTTCTCTATTAGTGAAACAAGTCTCTAAATCTCGCTACTACCAATCTTACCTCAGCAAAATATCCAAGCGAAAACACAAAAAATGATTATTCATTAAGCTAGTTGCAATTTGGTGGTAAACATTACGAACTGTAGTAATTATGAAATAATTACCTAGGAGGTTACCCTACTTCAGAAGTCAGACCTTGTTAAATAGTAATAAGAAATGCATGGAGTGCAAATCATTGATAATAACTCACATTTTCTGACAGATTTTTCCAGTTTCCTGTAACCTGGAGCCAACATCTACAAAGTGAGATAGCTAGACCAGCATTGATGAACTGGTGATCCCCGGACAGGCTTAGTTTTAGCCCATTCAATCTTTTGTAGTCGAGGGGTGCTGCCACTTCCAGAGGCACCTGAAGTGTAATTGTGAACTCAAAAAGAATATTGATTGTCTATTTTTATATACACGCGACTCATCACGATTCTAAGATCATTAAAGAGAATCCAACATTATTGAAGGTATACGTTACCTCCAGTTTATCATTAAAGTATTCACATATAACCATGAGTTAAGAATGATGCATGCATAACCTGGCACGAGAGAGCTCTAATTACTAGCTATTAGCTTTATCATTGTTTTCCAAAAATTATACAAAAAATGATTTTAGATAAAGAGCAAAATACCAAACAAAAGAAGAAAAGAAAAACAAAACATAATGTAACAAAGAGGTGTAATTCATGTATAAAGAAACAAGAATGTGCTCAATTTAAACAAGAAAAGGTATAATAACATTGATTAAATATAACCAACATATATTAGGCTGTTTTGAGAGTCGACTCCCATATCTAGGGTTCTAGCCGCCACCTCTCCACTGTTCAGACCTTCATCAACCTTCATCCCCCTTCACCGTTCCCTTCGCTCCCCATCTTCTCTTCTATTTACCAATTTTTTCAATAAAATCGAGATCTAATCCTTTTTGAATGAGATCCTGTTGGTTACCTTGTTATCAAGATAGTTAGTCGTGCCAATTTTTTTGGGATGTTAGTGTGTTATGTTTTGATGTTTTTATGTGTCTTGTTACGGGTTTCGGTAGTTTTTCTGAGAAGAATTTATATGGTATTTTGGGAGATCTGTAAGACTTGCATCGGGACGGTGGTGGATATCGCAAGAGCTCACCTTTCGCAACAAAAAATTGTTCATATTGTGGGGGTATTTGTTTCTCCAATATCAGTTGATGTAACTGTCTGAACATTGGATTATAAATGGCATTGGCACTTATGTGAAGGTCAATTGTGATGCTACTAGTTTCACAACTGGTGTAGGTTGGATTACTCGAGATGTCATTGTAATACTTTTTAAATTAAAGAATTTGGTTATTTTATGTGTTAAGCGATCTGAAAACAAAGCGGTTATTTGTTTATCTCGTTTATTTGTTTCCCAATCAGGTTGTATTGTCAGTTCGGGAGTTTGTCCCGGCTGTATTCGAGTGTTTTAATGAATGTATTAAATTTTGTTTGTCAAAAATAAAATAAAATATATAACCAACATATAGATGCTGTTAGATGATACATTGCATTTAATGGAAGTTTTAAAAAATAATGATATCCACTTTGAGGAAACGTTTAACTAACTAATAAACTCTGTGAACAATTAGAACATTTGAGTTTTTCTAAACCAAGACACTTCACACTATTTAGACGAATATAAATATTTATATCAAGTGCCAAGTTCCAACACTGGATTATGTACTTATCATTACGTTGCAAGTTTCTGTGACAAGTACTATATTGTTAGAAAAAAGTTGCTATGCCTGCAGGCTGCAGCCATTGATAATGCTCATCAGCCATCTTACAGCTTTCCAGCTATCATGTATATCACTGTTTGTCAATCATTAGTTATTAGTGCGCAATGGAAGTGGCTTCACAAAATACATCCTGGCAGCATAGGCTTTCAACCACGTGGCATAATGTTCACACATGAAACTATAAGCCTAACATGTGTGAATATGTACTGACAAATGCAACTTACTCCGACAAAAGCAACTTACCCCTAACTCACGGGCCCTGTCCTGGAGAACCTCCATTGCTTCAGCAGCTTGTGGTGATGAAAATGCATGAATATGAGGCTTCAAAGGCCAGGAAAGATATTAACCAGTTTGCAATATACTTGAAAATGGCATACCCCCAGCCAATGTATACAAACAGCTTTTTAGTAGGATAATCAACAAGAAAGAAAAACAGGTGCATATAGTCACGAGTAATTCAAAATCTCTATACCTTGAAAATTCCAGATTTGTGTGAAGCAATTTCCCTCAAGGTATCTCCTGCATATAAATAACTAAGCAATACAGTTTGACTGTGCAAATAAATGACCAGAGAAACAGAGAGATGGAAAAGAAAGATTGAACTTGAAAAACTAATATGCATTGACAAACAAACAGATCCTATAGAATTTGCATACCACAGAAAATAATAAAACCAAGAGAAGGATGTGAATGTTCTGAAGTGGCTTACCCAAAATTTCCATGTGATCCATACCAAGTGAAGCAATGCCACAGACTACAGGTTCCTTGATCTGCATATGTCAGAAAATATTTTAATGATCAAGCCATGGTAAAATTACTAAAATAACTGTAAAACTTATTACAGAATGTGCATGGATAGAAGAGAACAGTGCTCTTTCCTACAGACAGAATATACCCCCTGGTTGCACAGATCTGCTTCCAAAGACAAGACAGACCCAAATAGTACTCTATAATCAAAATTCTTACTACTGTGGAAATTTGAAACCAAAGTAATGAAAGGGAAAGAAAGAAATGATACAATTTTCTGTATAGGTATAGAACTGGCCCTTTGTGTTAAAAATGTAAAGACACCAACTGAAAGAATGTGCTGCTTGTTTCAACAGACCTGGCACAACATATAACTAAATGAACCCAATCCATCCCATATAGTAATGACCAAACCCAGTTGAGGTCTATTTATCAAGTGGTGCCGCATTGCAGGGCTTGGGTGATTGTCCATTCTTTAGATGCACAGGTAGATTCATATTGCACACTATACTAATAAGTGGACAAGAAAGTTGGTGTGCCATGAATGTCTGACTTGCCATGTTTCATAACAATTGCCTGTTACATCTCTCTCCAAACTAAAAAGGACTACAATCTTTTTCAAATTTTTATACAGAGTACTTGCAATTCTCAAGGACTGGATGTAAACACACACACACACACATAATAGCATGGAACATTAAAACAATGCAAGGAAATCAATTAATCTCGACACGCTTTGCAGTAATAAAGTGGACCCTCCTTTTGACATGATTAATTTTTCTTTTAAGGTTAAGCGAGTTCTCTCAAATCTCAGACAAATGATGTTACAGTTGGGCATCTACTAAACAAGACAATCAACGACAAAACAGACAAGATTAATATTTTAAAAGTAGTGTACCACATTTGTAGAGTCCTTTTTCCCCCCGAGACCAACTTCAATGATTGCAACATCAACCTGTGGACATGACAACATTTTCCTGATTGTCGTAAAAAGAAGACAGCACACAGGAGCATAATCTTCTTAACAAAGCACACATGTAATATGCTTTACATATAATACTACATATAGCTGTCGAACCATCAAACTTGAATGAGCAGATAAGCAAACAACTCACAGATTCTTAATCAGGGAAAGTCACTATGATTCTAGGGAGAGTTTTTACGTTTCAATTTGCTCTCGCAGCTTCAGGTAAGGCAATCTATAACTTACATTATTTACATACGAAAGCTGGAAAAGATCAAAGCTTGCAAGTTTTTTTAATGCTAACTAGAGCTTGCAACTTTTATATGTGCTATCAGAAGATTTACTAACGTTATAAGGAAACCAATGTAGTTTTTCATTATATATATCATTAAAGTCTAAGATATAAGGTTTTAGTCAAAAAATAATGTTTTTAGATTTCGTAATATTTTCATTATTTTATTCCATGTAAATATACGACTCTGCTATTTACCATCAATAGCATAATTAAATTTATTATGTAGAAACTCCTATGTTGGACACAACTTTCCTTAACTGATTGTGGTTTTCTTATGCATCTTGAGGATCCTAGAGGCAGTAAATATTCTGTAGTTGATTAAACTTGGTTTATTTTTCTTGTTAATTTTCATCAAATACATAATCCCAACTTTTTTCCTACAAAAGTTGCTTCTAACAATCAAGGTTCAACAGGATAAGAGATAATTGATCACTTATTAAGAAGAATACACTTTGCAGAAACAGATTCTATGGCTCTATAAGGGATGAGCCTTTTTGGCATCTATACTCATCATTTCTAACTTAAATGGCTTATACAACATGGCAGTACCCAAATTGTATAAAATGCACATTATATGAAACGCAACACCCACTTTGGCTGCATGTGCCACCGATTTATGCATATGAGTGTACGACTTTTGATATTAAGGTTCACTTGCAATAAAATAAAAATTTAATGTAACCATTGCACATAACAAAAGTAAAAGTTTGCCTAGTGGGTTTTACCTTACCTTCTCACATACAAATATTTTGAGTGCCAATAGAGTAAGAAACTGAAATAATGGAGGCATCGGCAAGTCTTCAGTAACATTGTCCTGCCAATCCAAAGTTCTAAAATCAAGGTGTCACCACTTAGTCGATTACATACTCAAGCAGTAATATAATTAAAAGAATAGCATTACACAGAGGCTACATATTTACAAGTCCATGCTACTTTTTTAGCAGTTCCACCCACATTAAGGATTATAAATTTTTTTCGAGATATTATAATATGTTATAATGTACCACTTATAAGTTACTATGTGCATTTTAACATTTCAAGTGTAAGTATTATTTGCCAGATAAGGCAATGAAAAATTTATCCACGATGAGTACCTGATATCTGAATGCACATACCTAAAATTTTTAAGCAGGTACTCCACAATGTTTTTATTATAATCAAGACATCTTGTTCTCTATAAGGATAAGCACACACACACACACTTGAACAATGATAAAAGGAACACTCTCCCAAACTTACCGTTTAAAAGGCACATCTCAATCTAAACTCATATACATGTGCTGCTTGAACATGGAATTGTTCCCCCTGAATCCAAAAATATGAACCAAACCAAACATAATCCCACTCAAAAGCAGAGTCTGGGATCATCCCAAAATATAACGATCATATATTACTTCTGGATGTCAATTTGACTCGTAATCAAATTTTTAGCTTGATTCCATACTGATTCTAAGACAATAAACTTCAACTGGTACTGCAATTGATGTTTTATAATATTTACACAGACAAACGTTGAAGTAGTGTAAGGTTACCCTCAAGCAGTTCCAGCATTCCCAAAAGTACAATAGAAAACGTCCTTCTGATATGTCCAACCTGCACAACCAACATGAACTTATATGTACATAACTTAAAGAACTTACAGAATAAGGCAAAAGAAATTATCTATTACGGATTGCATATGATAAATGACTGAATATATTCAAATTCTGGAAAGGAGGTTTGCATATAAAATTAGGAGCAGGGAAATTCTATTTTCCTTTGACTACGACATAAACAAATTTAACAAAGGAAAAGTTGCTTAAGTATAATGACACAATTTTCATTGTAAGGACCAAGAATGATTTCCACCTGGAATGTTTTATAAGATAATTCTAGTTTCAAGACAGACTGTTACATTACATAATGGATTCCATGCAGAAAACTTACCCATCTATACGAAATCTTTCTCTCACATCCATTAGATGAGGGGAGATAAATAGCCCTGTTCTAAAACCATTTTCCTGCAGAATTGCCTCACAAAATGCGCATGTAGAACCCTAAAATATGATATCAATTAGAGGAGAACAATAATGAGGTACATGATCATTACTTTGTTAAACATATGCTTTAATCAATTTAAATCAGTACCTTCCCTTTGGTACCGGCAACATGGATGATTTTAAGACCAGCTATATGTTCCTCCAAGCCTAAAATCTGATTAGCAAAGGTAAACAATTTTTTTTGTCAGAAAACTTAGTTTTGTGAACCCAATAATAGAACCATAAGATTTTTGAAATAAACATAATTTTGATAAATGACTGACTATACCCACAAAAAAATTTATTATAATAACATGGAAGAATGGAAACAAGTAAAAAAATTCGTCACTATCACAATCTTACTGCAAGTATGACTAGACTTCATATTATGGTAATGTCTATGGTTGACCTGTGAGTTTACAATTGATTAACGTAGCATATAAACAATCTAATCATGCCCAAGACTTCAATTTTTTTACAATTAAATGTAGTGCAACAATAGCATTGGCTTTCACTACTTATATACTATCTCTCTCATATTCTCACCTAAGATTAACTTTTTAAGATGAATTGATGCTCTGAAGGGGAATATCTTCAACCAAATATGCTTTGCGAACTAGTCATTTATTAAAACGCCTTGACTAAAATAACAAATAGTTCATGAGATTAAAACGGACTATCAACCGAATTGTCTTTGTGATCAAGTAGTCATTCGTCTCAAGAACTTGACAATGATAAGAAATAGTTCATGAAATTTCTTAGAGACTAATAATGGGATAAAAATAGTGGTCATGTCTCAAGTAATATTTTTGGAAACAAATATAGCCTTAGATAATACTGTCGGTCAAAATGACAAAATTTAAAACTGAATACCACACATCGTTTATTGGCAATTTATACATGTCTTACCTTAACATACATTGACATCCTTTCCAATTTCTTATATTTACTGCCTGTGCCTGGTGAATGGTGCTTTTCCCCACGTTTCTGACTATTAATGAGTGAACTAAGAGCTTCCATTGCATTTTCATACTCAACAGAAAGAGTCGAATTCTGTGGAGTACTTCGAGCAGTTACATTACTGTGCATTTTCTCCACGGGTTTAGAAGACATATTCATATCTCCAGGATCTGAAAAGGAGTTTGTTACTCAATGTGCATATTGCATTTAAGAACATCATGATTTGTCTCTTAACCTTACGTGTTGGAACTCAGATTCCGCATTTAAAATATTAAAAGTAGAGAAACAAGAATTAAAACATAATAAGGTGCATACGACGTCAAATTACCTGGCTGCCAACTCTTCATGTCAGAATGTAAACTCTTGAGTCCAATTGAATCGATGGAATTTAAGCAAGTTGGAAGGCAAGAAATTTTCCATGTTTTTCGTTGAAAAAATTGGCTCTCGCTCTGGTAGAAGTGTGTGACACCAAGTAAATCACGTGTGAGGTTAGTGTTTCTAGTGAACATCGCGTGGGGTTATTCCTGCATGATAGCCAACAATTAGCGAGTATAAATAGATCGAATGCAAAAAACAAAATTAACGATCATACAAGCGTGACTAAGGGTCTTAAATAAAGACTCCGACCATATCTTCTGACAAGATGAGCAGAAAATAGCAGGAGGTGAGTAAAGAAAAAAGAAACAAGGCACATATAATTAATATGACAGAGGAATGAGGATCAAGATCAAATTATTTATTAGCTTATAAGCCAGAGGATATCTTTGTGTTTCTCTTATTGGTAATAAGAGGTATGTATGTAAAATCTTGCAAATGAATATTTGGCAGAAAACATATAGAAAAATGGTATTGTGATATCGACTAAGAACAATATATTTACTTAAGGTGAAGAAATTGTAATATCTACAATATCTCACCGTATAGCAAGAGCATTACCAACACTCAACAACCTATTTATTTCTACGGAAGATTACATTAAAATAGAAGGAAGCAGCAGCTATAAAAGGCAGGCACCGAAACAAGTGGGAATAATACATAAATGATGCACTTGAGTGGCAATAGAGATGAGGAAAAACTTACATACATGATACATATGACAAACATATATTGAAGAAGCTAACATACATACATAATAACATGATGTGTATGTATGAACAATTGGATGTGAGAATAGGTATAGGTAGATTAGCAATAATTAAAGATAATAATAAAAATATTAAGGAACTGGACTCACTGTTCAATAGAGGCTGGTAACAATATTATTCATCTCCTCTGCTTTCAGCTCCTATGTAAGAATATATACTACTACACTACTAGTCCTCCAACGTTGTCCCAACAAGACAATAGCAGTAGGCGTCGGTTGCGGCTGATGATTCCCTACCCCTCCTTTTACTGTTAATTAAATCTCTAAATTATTCTATTTTTGGGTTCAATTATCTTTATTTGAAAATTAATAAACACGTGGCACCAAGTCAAGTCTATTGGAGTATTTAAATATATTTATTTAAAAATTGATATATAGTTTTGAATATCATAGTTTAAAAGAAATATCATGGATTTCACGTATTTTTGTTTAAAATTAAAAATTTGTAATTTGTCATATTGTGGCCAGGGTTTCCATTTGAAAAATAATTGTTTGTGGGATTCGAATTGTTCATCCTGATAATAAGTTCGATGTTGTATCACCACATTTTCTCGTCGCTTATTTCAAACCACAAAGAACTTGCTGCGTTGCTGCAGGACTGCTTCCATCATTCTAACAGCTTAATCAAACATGGAGTACAAAACTGCTCTAGTTGTACTGCAAACACTGCAACTTCAATAAAAAGTTTCTAATAATACCATCTACCAAAACTTCTGATGAGTTTGATATATCATAGCCTCGTAGGGGTATAAAACCCAAAACCAGGATATGTTAAGCAGTTCAAGTTTATCAATATTTTAATTAATTTTAAACCTTCAGGCCATGTATATATATATATATCTAACTATTTGCAATTTTACTTGGGGTCATACTAAGTAATTTTTTATGTCCGGAAGCGATCAGAGGGATTCTGCAAACTGGGGAGCGTCAAAGTCCAGTTCTTGCTTCATGACGCAGTTCATAAACCACTCTGAGCTGAACGTCCATATCCCTTTGTTCACAGCTACAAGTGCTTCCTTCATCTCCGCTTCACTTGCTACATATATAGTTTTTGATGCTTCATTCGCTTTATCCATACCATGAATGACCTGTGTAGTTGACACATTAATGAAACCAAAACATTAAAGGGGAAGCGTCTGAAAAAGACGCAGAACTGATACACTGCTTATACATAGTAATATTTCTTAGTCTAGCTAAATATTACTACTAGAATATATTGGCTGAATAACACCACCAAAACACATATGCTCTCATACTTAGGTATGAGGTTTTAATTAAAAATAATAATAAGCCTAACTTAAAACTACCAACATATGGAATCATCATTTAAGAATGATGTGAAGATCCATTTTTGTGCTACTTGATGGGTTGTAATATCATGTTTATTTTAAATGCATAAGCACTAGCTTACCTTTCCGCCTGCACATGTAGCAATCTTTGATATGGTACTAGCTGGAGGTTGAACATGGGCTGCGACACATATATCATATCCTCGGAACAAAGCTTGGGGATTTGCCTTCGCCCTAAACACTGCAGTTTCTAGCTCAATTCGATACGTCACTCCATACTCGTCCTCTTTCAGAAGAAAAGGCCTTTCATCTGTTTCATGCGTCAGAAAATTTTCAGTTGAAAACACGAGTTACAAACTGAATACTCTACTTGCATAATCAAAGTCATAGGGACTTGCCAACAAATCTTCCCTGCCGATAACTTTCTTTCAACCAGCATGCTGATATTACCCAAGCTCTGTATAACATGTAACAATTTTGTATCAGTACATGCATCTATATATCAATGACAGTGACACAATGCACAAAAGTGAGAAGGATACACAAAGAATAACAACCATTATATTATAAAAGTCTCAAGTTTCGACCTGTATGGCTTAGCAAGACAAAGTGTTAGCATGTATTAAATTCACCTTGAACAAAGTATATCTGTACATGCAACTATAAATTTGAGCCCCAAGTCAAATAAAATGAGGGGTCTGTCTCTATAATATTAATTGACGAGTTGAAAAATAATGGTGCTACATCATTGGTAACAGTATAAACTTAGCTTGAATAAGTGCATATATAATTAAGTAAACATATTGACCAAATTAGAATATCAGAAGGAAACATGGCACCAATTAGTCAGTTGCCTCCAACGCTACAGTAAGCAAGCTATTCAAACAATTTTATCCATGGAGACTGGGGCCATGCACATGTGCCTTTTCTCTGTGCAAAGCAGCCCACTAATATAATTAAAGTCAAGCCTCCATGCAGCTCGTTATTTAGACATGGCTCGTTTATCTATAATGATCTGTTTTTGCCTTTCCTCCGCACAATGCGCAGACGATAAATATAGCAGAAGAGAGGGGGGGGAGGCACAAGCTCACGAACATTTTTACCTTTTTAGATAAAAGGCAAATGGCTGATAAGTTTCCATTTTTGATTCCATAGTATATTTAGATGAAAAAACAGTAATCAGATTTTACAAGTACATTCAAATATTTCAGAAGTTGAGGTTCACTGGCGATGCAAATTATAAGGTCTCAAAAATTAAGCAGGAGTGACAACATTATCAGTTGAGATAGACTTACCCAGAGCAAAGCGCTGTGCAGAAATTCAAAGTTCTCCTCACTTTTCCGGTGATCACATGTGTGCTGAAACTTCCATCTGTGGTAACACCCCCACCAAGTTCTTTAATAATCTGCATTTGCCGTACCAACATACAAAAGCATGTATTAATATACTGAATGTTTATATAAATGAAATTTTTGATTCATTTGAACGGATCGGTTTTTCTAAAATAAATTGAATTGAATTAAGAGTATATTAATTAATACTAAAAATTAAACTGGTTGAATTATTTAAAGAGTGAAAGTCTAAAATGTTTATTAATTAAGGGTGGTGCCTCGTTATACCTTTTTTTAAGTACGGAAAATCAAAATACTCATTATCAGAATATTTGGCTCTAATTGCCGACTATGGCCCCGTTTTTGTAAACTTATAAGCAGCTTATAAACTGAAAAAGTTGGTATATATGTACTTTTTCTGAAAATAAGTAACTTATTTTCAAATTTGAAAATAAGATTTGGTCTTAAATTTCTAAAATAAATATTAATTTTCAAAAAAAAATATGAAAATATTTTTTTTAAAAAATAACTTATTACTTATAAGCTAAGTCAAACGCCCCCTGTATACGGCATTGACAACAGCGTTTCGTTACAAAACGCTATCGCTGCAAGTGTATCTCGGAATAATGTCATTAATTGAGTTGTATATCTTATGGACACGCTAATAGATATAACGTATCATTGAGATTCGCCGGTGACTGCAGCGTGTTATTTATGCACGTCAGTGATGGTAGCGTATAAATCCAAACACTTTTTCTTTTCGGTCTTATAATTTTATAAGACATGTTATTGATGTGAAAGTTTAATTTCTGTAGCACATTTGATGAATATACACAAAAACTAAACTTTATCATTTCACCTTTTTTCTTTTACGCCACAAATCCAATTCAATAAGTTCCATAAGCTTATATATACATATAGATATGTTTTGTATGGCACAGTTGTAATGATTCAACAGTTATGAAAAAGAGGCACAATCATTGTGTTATCTATGATTATGTGTTATTTCTCTGTTCACAACTATGGTTTTATGTTTTATTGTGATACACTACCAGAATTAGCGCATTGGATGGGTATTTTGGGCCGGAATACTGTAAATAAGTATATTGGGCTAGCAGATATTGAAAAAAAGGTAATTTAGTTATTTTCTCATTATTTAATAATAATTGACCTAAATGTAAATGTGATCCTAAATATTTTTAAAATACGCTTGTATCAGATGTGCATCTCGTACAAAATGTTTAGTTGTATGCTGATTACTACAGCATAGAAAATAATTTATTTTTTTAAAAGAAAAACTATGCCTTGTACAGGATTGCACCACTTCTCTGTATTTCATCGTATTATGGGTGATAATTTTGGGTAATGTATCGTGTTCGTGTTGGATTTGTTATATTCGATCAGATTTTTTGGGTTAATTTGAACCTAAAACAAGTTGAGAATTTCAACCTGAACCCGACCTATTATGTACTCGATCAATCCGAAAATGACCTATCTTCACACTAATAAATAAAAAATATTTATTTTATTTATATAATAAAATAAATTATGTATATAATATATTATATTACTTTCTTTTGATAATATATGAATTATAATTATTTAAATAATATATCAATATATTACACATATAAAAATATAACAAGTATAAATATATATATATATATAATATGTAATTTATTATATATATATAATTTCGGGCCGGTTTCAAATATTTTGGATCAATCCAAAACTGATTTGAATTTTCTAAGTAAAATTTTGTCTGGCCCAAAACTCAAAATCCTTCGACTCAAATTCATATTTCGTTATGTCAGATTTTAAATCGTGTTAAATTTTACAACCCCTATCTTTATACTATTACATGCCCACACTGGAAGCAGCCCGTTTGACTTATTTTATAAGTAATTTATAAGTTGAAAATGTATGTATTTTTCATCTTATAAATTAAAAAATATATGTATTTTTTAACTTATAAATAACTTATAAACTAAGACAAAACGATACCATATTAATCCATCATGTGTCCAAAAGATCTGTTATCTACTGCGTATGTGACTAATTGTAACAACTCTAAGTTAAATTGGGACAAGTCGGGTCTAAATCTTGAAATCGTATTATAAATAAACGTAAAATATATCGAGTCAAATACAATATCTCGGGTAATTCACAAATCTATTATAAGATTTTAAAAAATCATGATTTATTAATACATTTATTAGAAATAATTTGGATAATTTACAAATCTATCACATATCTAAAAAAGATCTTGATTTATTAATACACTTATTAATAATATTTTTACTAAACAAATTATTTCAATTTACTCCATATAAGACTGAAATATTACACTATACACGTAAGGGTGAATAAACATTAGTACGATCATCTATGTATATCCTGAAATAATCCGTCCTCCCAAATTACTAACTATATTCCTGAGTTAACCTTAACTTGAGTTAATTATGGTTATAAGGAATGGTGATTTAATTTTTTAAGCATTTATTTTTCAAATTTATCATTATTATATTACCTCCACTACTAATTTCCAACCATAAACTTACATTTCTCACCCTGCCTTGTTAACATTTTCTTATTCATAACCCCTAATTACATACAAGTACACATGGTTTATATTTTTTGGGGTGTTTGACTTAACTTATAAGTAATAAGTTACTTTTTAAAAAAAAGTATTTTCATATTTTTTTTGAAAATTAATATTTATTTTAGAAATTTAAGACTAAATCTTATTTCCAAATTTGTAAATAAGTTACTTATTTTTAAAAAAAGTACATATATACCAACTTTTTCAGCTTATAAGCTAAGACAAACGAGGCCTTCATACCACCATATATAATTTTTAAATGGTTGTCAAGTGTTACTGTCAGTAGAATATACTCCGTATAGTATTGTACATCACGGGGTCGTTAATCACGTCATGGCTTTTGCTGCAAATGGTTTGGAGATGTCGGGCGGATCACATAACAAACGTCAAAGTATAGCATGGATGAACGAGTTTTAGATTTAAGGGTCTCTATGAATAATTGACAACCATCTACGAAAGAGAGAATTGCAAAGTAACATAACAAGTAAGTCTCATGTAAACAAAACTATGAATTCAAGTATTATTTTATCATTTTTATGATCAAATATATGTTTGTTTAAAATTACTAAAAGTGTTTGCATATATTTATATGTATATGTATATATATCACTCACTATTTTATCGTGCACTAAGTCGAGTATTTTCACAGAAACAATCTCTTTATTCTTTTAAAATAATGATATGATCTACGTACATCTTACCATTCCCCCTCTAAGCGGCGGGATATACTAGATATGTTTGGTTTGATTTAGTTTATATTACCTCCATTAATTCTCTCTCTTCCCCGTTTCTTATACTCCTACTAATTCTCTCTCTAACCCATTTTTTATCATACTCACGCTAATTCTCTCTCTTCCCCGTTTCTTACCCACTAATCCACTGTTTTATTTTTTACAATATCATCTTATACTAATTTCTAAGAGCAGCTCCGACAACACCCTAACAGGTTTCCTAAAAATAATATTATTAAATAGAATTCTAGTGATTTAAGACATTACATTACAGGATAACTCCAACAAAAATACTTATCCTTTTTCCCTATTATTATAATAATAAATGAGGGAAAAGAATGGGTAAAAATGAGGGGCAGAAAAAGTGAGGGAAAAGAAATGGGGAAAAAAGAGGAAAGTGAATGTTTAATTAATAAAAATAAGACTAGGAATGGTTGTATCGTTCTTAAAAATAAGGAATGAAAAGTGATTTCTAACTTTCTAGAGGAGCATTAGTACACTGTTAGAGCACTGTTTTTATTAAATTGTAGATAAAGAACCTATTTAAGCAAGTTGATGGAGAGCGTTTCATTTCTCTCACATTTTTCAAAATATATGTAAAATACTTATAGTTTATATTGTATTTTCATAATTAATAAATATTTATTATTATTTTTAAAAATCATGTAATACGTGTATATTACATATTATGGAGGTGTTTGGCTTAACTTATAAGTAATAAGTTATTTTAAAAAAAAAGTATTTTCATATTTTTTTAAAAAATTAATATTTATTTTAGAAATTTAAGACCAAATCTTATTTCCAAATTTGAAAATAAGTTACTTATTTTCAGAAAAAGTACATATATACCAACTTTTTCAGCTTATAAGCTGCTTATAAGTTCAGACAAACGGTGCCTATGATTGTACACGGCTTAAGAAACTTATTTAATAGCTAAAAATTTATAATATAATTATATTAAAATATTATATACATCAAATCATATAAGTTACATCTTCCAAAATTATCAATTATAACCACACAAACCTAGGTTGGGTTAATTATAGTTACAAGAAATGATAATTTCATCTTTTAAATAATTATTTTTCAAATTTAGCACGTGTCTTGCTTTTTCCACTAATTCTCTTTTTTTCTCTCATTTCTTATACCACCTCAATTAATTTTCTCTCTTCTCAATTTCTTACACTACATCCCTTAATTATTTATCTTTCACATTTCTTAGCCACTATCTTATTTTCAATTTTTATAATCTTGTTATCTTATAATAATTCACAATATATCTAATTTCTCCTTTTCCTTTCAAAATTAGTTATAAAATTATATACATCATAATTAAATTTAAATTGAGTTAATTATAGTTATAAAAAAGGTAATTTAATCTTTTACGTAATTATAATTTTAAATAAACTTTATTGCACATAAATCAAATTCAAAAAATTAAGTGGGCTAATAAATAATAAAACATAATTATCCTAATTTAGAATTATAAATATATATTGTATAGATTACAGTGCACAAAGAAAGGTAAATTTGATCATCGGAGATTGGGAATGACAAGACTCAAGAGGTAGATAAGCTTCCCCAAGAGAGGGTTTTAAATCTTTTAACCTAACAAGATGTCTTCAGTTCTACTCTCCACTACTACATCTTCTACAATATTTCAGCTATACAACTATAACTTTACTCAACCTGTATCATCATCAAGACTTCACATTTTTCCAGGTAACTTCTATTTTCTCCTTTGAATTTCACACACTTGCTTTCATTTTACTACATACCCACGTTTGAAATTATTGTAATTTGCAGGCTTATATAAGAAATTATGCAAAAAGAAAGCTTTTTGTGTTTCTTTATCAGTCAAGTGTAGTCAACAAACAACCCAGATAATTAACGAGAGTAATCAAGATAAATCTTCAAGAAAAGGTTCTTGGAAACCACTTCTTAGTGAGGGTAGAGATGAAGATGACAACTTTGGTGTTGTTTGTCCTGGCTGTGGGATTTTTATGCAAGATAGTGACCCGGGCCTTCCCGGGTATTATCAAGAAAGAAAGATGGAAGTGGTGACTGATGTGTTGGAGGAAGATGAGGGTGAGGAGGGTTTTTTGAGTGATGAAAATGAGGATGAGATTGATGGTAGTTTTGAGGATGGTGACGGGGAAGTGGTTAAGGTGAAGAGTAAAGATGGGATTGATTGGGATTCGGAAGAATGGGATTCTGATTTTGATGATGACGATGATGATGCTGAGGAGTTGGATGGGTTTACAGCTGCTAGTGTAGGATATGGGAATATTACGGAGGAGACTGTTGAGAAGAGGAAGAGGAAGAGAGTGTCGAAATCCGAGAGGAAAAAGAATGCTAGGGAGGCTAGGAGGGAAACGGAAGAGGTTACGGTTTGTGCTAGGTGTCATTCGTTGAGAAATTATGGGCAAGTGAAGAATCAGACTGCTGAAAATTTGATACCTGATTTTGATTTTGATAGATTAATAACTACCCGTTTGATGAAAATTACTAGCAGAACTGCTGACTCCACAGTTGTTGTTATGGTTGTTGATTGTGTTGATTTTGATGGGTCGTTTCCTAAAGGAGCTGCCAAGTCCTTGTTCAAGGCATTGGAAGGAAGTCAAGATGATCAGAAGATCAGCAAGAAGTTGCCTAAGCTTGTATTGGTTGCAACAAAGGTTGATCTCCTGCCTTCCCAAATTTCCCCTACTAGGTTAGATAGATGGGTTAGGCATCGTGCTAAAGCGAATGGTGCACCAAAGCTGAGTGCAGTTTATCTGGTTAGTTCCCGTAAAGATCTTGGTGTGAGAAATCTGTTGACATTTATAAAAGAATTGGCCGGACCTCGAGGGAATGTCTGGGTTATCGGGGCTCAAAATGCGGGCAAGTCCACGTTAATAAATGCATTTGCCAAGAAAGAAAGAGTCAAAGCTATTAAACTAACTGAAGCTGCAGTTCCAGGGACTACTCTTGGTATTTTAAGAATTCGAGGAGTATTATCTGCCAAGGCAAAAATGTACGACACCCCAGGGCTCCTGCATCCTTATCTGATGTCGATGAGACTGAATAGGGAGGAACAGAAAATGGTGGAGATACGAAAAGAGCTAAAGCCGCGAACTTACAGAATGAAGGCAAGTACTTCATAAATTTTATATTATGTCTCCATTGTTTCCTACTTCCTTATCTTTCTGTATAGCCATATTTATATAAAGTTTATTGAAGAGCTCAAGTGCAATGGTAATTGGCAATGATTACTGATTAATGACAAATAAGCATGCCTGTGAGCATGTGGAAGATCATGTAACACGAGAGACACTATCATGAGGGCATTTTATACCGTCCTTGCCTTTGTATCTCAGGCTAGAATTTCTAAGCATGCTTGTTGCCATATTGATTCTTTTATTTTTTAAGTTTGTTTGTGGCATAGTCATATGGTCTTTGATTTTCGCTTGCATGTAAGCTGCTGCAGTAGAGCTTTAATGCAAATATTGTGAATCCACATAGTGAACAGTTAGATTTGTTACCAAGTGTTTAAGGGTCTAGAAATTATTGTTTTCGTTTCCTTCAATCAACACTACCAGCTATCTGCACGGAACTATTTCACGTTATTTAAAGTTTTCATAAAACCAATAAGTGCTTCTTTGGTTCGTCCAACTGTCTTCGGGACTTCTAGAGTGACAGCGAATGCAAATGTTTAACAGCGATTTATAAGACTGACTTTATATGAGAAAAGAGCTTATCTGAGGTTTTTTAATTGCACATAAACTGCTATAGCTTAGAGAATTTTAAATAAATAACTATCAACCCATTTTTGAGGTTCAAGTTTGAAAATTTGAAGATGACTCTACCCTAATGTCTGGCGACTTATGTGGACAAATTATGAGACTATTTTGTGATGCAAACACATGTAAAGAAGGTTACTGAAGAACGATTGTGGAATAGTGGGATAGAGTCTTTGCTTTTCCTTCTTACAGTGGCTTTGTACCTGTAGTAGCCCTCCTTTTTTTTTTTTTAATGTGTTAGCATTGTGGAGAATAGCAGAATGTATAAAGGTTTCTGTTATTTATTATAGCATCAGGCATGTCTATTTTCTTAAATTTAAAAATTTTCTATCGGTTTTGTAATCTAGTGAACTTGATCAATAAATTCACCTATGCAACGTCCTAGTTGTTGCGTATATCTATCGCTGGTTTTTCTAATCTTTGTTTCTTTTTTGACGTGGTTTTGAGAATCTTCTTCTTATCAATTAACATCTTGATAAATTTTTAGTCATAGTTATATAGAGTTAGGTCAATCTTATACTTTCTTAATAGTAATAATGTGTTTGTGTGTATATACAATATCGAGATCCTGTTATTTCTGAAAAACTGGATTTAACTATATTAATAAATCATATTGATTTGTGCAGGTAGGACAAACAGTTCATGTCGGTGGATTAATGAGACTAGACCTTAGCCAAGCTTCCGTGCAAACAATATATGTCTCAATTTGGGCATCTCCAAATGTGTCTTTACATATGGGAAAGACAGAAAATGCCAATGATACCTGGAGCAAGCATGCTGGTCTTAGATTGCAGGTATAACTCTGTCAAAGGAAGATGCACTCTGGCACTGTGTAACTCTACTTAAAGGCTTAATGCCTTGGATAATATAACTCTTCCCATGAGATGACTTTCCGTTTATTGCTGGAAAATTGTTAATCATATGTTATTTGTATATAGTTTTAAAAAAACAACAGCTTTTGGAAAATGAAAGAGTTTGGCCCTAAAGAGTGCTAAGAGTTTTAATTCCAATAACGTAGCTCTGGAAATTGCAACTAGTTGCACAGTTACTCCCAAAGGCCTGTTGTAACCACATCCATGTTTCCCCGCATATAAATATTTCATTATAGAATATCTATGGGTTTTGAAAGAACCAACTTTTTCACAAGTTGGCTTTCTGTCGATTCATTGCCATCTCGTTGGTTGTGTCCTGGTGAGCTGCACTTCAAGTTATTATTTGTAAATAGTCACCCCACAATTTTATGCTGTTTATAATGTGAGTTCTCTGCTACCTCTATATCTGGATGTACACAAGTATATAATACGTACTTGAGGCCAGGAACAAGAGCAGACGCTCCCTATGTATAAATCAGATTTCTATCGAATGTTTACACTCCCAGAACAAGAAATAGTGAACTCTTTATTTCTTTCTTTTTGTGCATTTTGATGTATGACCACTGTATTGGGTTTTTTCCTCACTTTTTCTCTTCGATCATGGCTGTCAGTTTAACAGTTTTCAAGATTGTTGCATACGTACTATGGTGTTTACCTGATATTCAAGCATAAAATCTTGCTTCTTTCAGCCACCCATCAATGCCGATCGAGTTCCTGAATTGGGCGAGTGGAAGGCGACGGAAGTTAAAGTCTCAGGAACAAGCTGGGATGTGAACAGCATCGACATTGCTGTAGCTGGCTTTTGTTGGTTTTCTTTGGGTTTAAAAGGGGAAGCAACCGTGACACTGTGGACATTTAATGGTGTTGAGGTAACGTTACGAGAACCTTTGGTTCTTGATCGAGCACGTTTTCTTGAGAGGCCAGGGTTCTTGCTTCCAAAAGCTATATCAGAGGCGTTGACCGACCAGAATAAGCTTGAAGCTCAAACAAAAAAAAGTTTAGATGAGGAAGCATCTCTATTGTAATTTAAGGTAATAACATGTGAGATTTTGTAGCCATCTCCTCAATTAGCCAATTAGGTGGTTAGTTATCTTTCTTAGGGGTTTTGTGGAAAATATAGTTTTTTTAATAAATTTATTTTTAATGATGGTGGATTGAGCATAGAAGACGAAGAACATGTATGGTTGATTGGATATTTGGTGTATATTAACCAATTTTGTTTTTGTGCAACAGGATCAATGTTACTTGTTTAATAATGTAAATATAAAGAGTGAATACCGCTCTTTGTTGTGTGTGTTTTAAGTTCTGTAATATCAGGTTACAGACATAAGCATGTAGATAGTCAAATGTCCTGTGGCCGGTGAAGAAAATGTATGGTTGATTAGGTATTTGGCGTACAATGAGCTTGTTAACCTGATATTAGAAAATAAAAGTGCTTTAGTCTATCCAGGCATTCTTTTGGTAAGGTTGGGTAATGAAATGTGAATCTGTCAACTTTATTAGAAAATTTATTATGGCACTTACTAGTGCTTTTAACTTCATATTAGTGCTTCATTAATAATTCATATATGCTGTTATAGTGTAATGGATTGATGCCATGAAAGATGAAGCAGAAATTCATGAACCAGAGCACAAAAAGCATTCCCAAGAACTCAAATTTTCAATGCCTGCCAGAGTGCCAGAACATTTCAGCAACCTAGCATAGATAACAAGTTCAAATTGTTGAGAGCTTGTGAGCTGATCAGACTAAATGTTCTGCTCGGTGCTCTTTACATGGAAACACATATTGTGCCATCTGATATCATGAAAATTCTACTGTTTCTTTTTACAAACCCTGAAATATATTACTGCTCAACAGCTACACTATCATAGAAGATGCCAGAATATGAACCAGGCAGGATACATGAGTTGCGACCTTGCCCTGTACAGAAATCACATTATATGAAGACCACTTGCTTTAAATGGACTTTTTAGAAACTGCAAATTGGGGATTTAAAAAAACCGACATTGTGGCAACTGGATGCCCTGTACATAAAAACAAAGACCTTGCCCTGTACAGAAATCACATTATATGAAGACCACTTGCTTTAAATGGACTTCTTAGAAATTGCAAATTAGGGGTTTAAAAAAACCGACATTGTGGAAACCGGATGCCCTGTGCATAAAAACAAAGACGACTTATTCGAGGGATGTTCTGCAAACTGAGGGGGCCAATCTTAAGAAGCCAATATTCAACGTGGCTGCTGGATGCGATGATTACAGGATTTCGGGCTCACAGACTTGGCCGACCTCTCCCAATATTTTACTGATTGCAACGTGGACCTGGGACTTTTTTCCTTAAAAGAATTTGACAAGCTGAGACTCTTCATTAGTGCCACTGGATCAATTTCATGTCCTGGTTTGTGCAAATAAAAAGTAACCAATTAGGGTGGAACTTTAGTATTAGAAATCAGCAATCTGTTCGTCAACTTGATACATTTAAGACTTACCATCAAATAACGTATCACCTTTATGCTAACTAAATTGTACTGTACTAATAAGCAATGCACTTTTCGGATGGGAAAGCAAAAGTCCAACAGATTCAGACTCGGTCATTTATCTTTGGTTAACGAAGTACTGTACCCAGATAGTCCTGTAGCTAACTAAATTTTATGTCAAGATATCTTAAAGTCACTTAGCAACATACCACTTCCAGGTGCTTCCTTTGAAGCAGACAGAGATGACTTCTTTTCAGCTTCTGCTTCAGATGATTGTCTAAATTGCTCAAACTGTGTCTCCATGTTAAGAAATTCTTCCTCAGTACCAAGATTAATTGTATCAGGTAGCAAGTTAACGATGTCTTCCAAGTCATCTTCATCATATCCATGAAAATCATCATCCTCATGTTGTTGGCTGAGCCAGTAGTTATGGAACCATGTAGAGGTTGTCACCAATTGCCACCACTCTGGTGAGAAGTCCTCCACCTGACGAAGAGCAGCTGGAATAAAGAGTGGGGCATTTGGATTCAAGGCAGACTTTTCTTCCGAGACTAATGCCATTATCACTTTTCAGTTTTTTTTGGCTAAACTGTCCTGAGTAGTTTTGTAATCTATAAGATGTAGAAACGTGTGATAGGTTCTCAATATATATCACTATGCACCAAGTCAGTTATACACCAGTATTTAAAAGTCAACGAAAAATTTATGGAACTAAGAGGTTTTTGAGCAGAACCAAACACCCTACGAGCTAGGGGTGTACATGAGTTGGATTGGCCAGGTTGATGATATTTTAACAACCCAACCCAATTAAATCGGTTTAAAAATTTTCAACCCGACCTATAAAAATATAATACGTAACCCAACCCTATTTGTCGTATTTCGATTTGGGTCGGGTTGAAAGGGTTACTTATAAATATATATATATAAAATATAAAAAAAATTGTTATTAGTTATTAAAGAATAAGATCCAGACCTATATATATTTAGCTGATCAGGATACTGGAATGACATGATATAGTTTGTTGTTTATTAAAACTAGATTAAATTGCATTTTGATGATCTGTACAATAATATTTTTGCAGATTGATGGCTATATTATTCGATCAAGCAGTTTGATGACTGAATTAAATATTTTAAAACACTTAAAGGCCTTCCGTCAAGTTTCATGTAACTTGAGTAACGGCGTTTGTAAATGTTTGAAAAATTAAGGATACAAAAGTCTTTTAACAATTTTTTAATCCAAACATACAGTACGTCAAGAGCATGGAATGTAACATGCAAGTTGACTGCTGTGCTCGTAAAGAAGATGACGGAGAGAGAAAGGGGAGATTAGAGGAGACTGGAGAGAGATGGGAATTGGGTTCGTGCGAAAAGATAGTAGCTTGGGGTTGTATAGAGAGAAAGATTATGATATAATGAGAGTGTTGCATAAACAGCCATTGATGGTGGTGATGAAAAAGAGTGAAGGGGACTCTGTGACGATTTGAATAAGTTGACTTGTATTTTTAGACTAATTAATCAAAATACCCCTAATTCAACTAACGGAGTTAAGGGAAGATGACGGAAGGCCCTTGACTGCTTTAAAAAATTAAGTTCAGTCATCAAACTGTTTAATATAAAATTACAGCCACCAATCTGCAAAAATATTATTATATAGCCCATCAAAATTCAACTTACTCTTAAAACTATAAGCCAGACATCTTTAATAGACTGATATACAAAGGATTAGGTACAGATACTCTGTATTCGTTTCCATATGCAACTGCCTACTTTTAGTAACCGTAAAACTAGAATCAAGCTGAATTTAGCATGTTCAAGATGTACTGTAAGTTGGTAAGTAATAGTGGGAAGTTTTCGATTGCTCCACTTTTAAAATGAACTTGAGCCAAATGAGGTCTAGTAACAGAATTTAAAGTGATAGTTACTAAAATACCTTCTATTTTAATTGGGTTAGCTTGGGTTGGGTCAAAAAATTTAAAACCCATACCCATACCCAACCCATCTAAAACCCATTTAAAAAGTGATAGAATTTAAAGTGATAGTTACTAAATAGATTTTAATCCAATTATATATCGAGTTATAAAAATGCGGTAGGCTGGCCGACAATAGGGTCGGTTTGATCGGTTTTTCCTACCCATGTACACCCCTACTACAAGCAGTCAAAAGTAACAAGCAATAACATAGTCTCGAATGTGATATTTTATTCATTTAAGGTTTCCTCCTAGCACCTTATTTGAAAGAGTTGGTTACTTATCATGGTATCGATCGGGTTCCAATCCTCTCACCTCCAATTGTATTTTGTATATATTTGGTGTTGGTCTGTGTAATTGTTTGTTTGTGCACTAGTACAAGTGAGGGGAAGTGTTGAATGTAATATGATTTGATTAAGGTATCCTCTTAACGGCCTTAAGGACTTGGGAGAGTTGGGTACTTAAGCCAGGTAAGCTGCCGAAGACGGTACATATGAAGCAGACCAGGAAACCTATTACAGTTAGAATCTAATCTAAACTGATAGTAACAGAGCTATATAAGAAAACATAACTACATACTAAAGTGTCACAACTTAATAATAATAATATATTATAAGGATCATCTGACTAAGGAGTATCATTTTTTCCCCAAGAACTCAACAAAATAAACGATAAGCAAAAGCATTAATGCATCATTTATCTTGATTGACTGATTAGAGTATCGATCAGTACAAAAGTCAAATCAAACACACACACACATGATCGTTGAATCGAAATAAATATGCATATGAATATTATTTAGAGATAGAAGATCTAATAGTTTGTTACCTTGTAACGAATAAGAATGATCACTGTTATAGGGAGAAACTGGTATAACAGTAATTTGGAGGTTTGCTGGAATCACGGAGCAAAATATGATGATTTTGCTATGAACTTGATGAAGAACGCGAAGAACACGGGAGGAAAGTGATGGATTTTGGTAGCTGATCTTGTTGTTGATTCGTTAGAAGGCCAGAGAAAATATGTGTTCTCTTGCTGCCAACTGTTGTCTCAACTGAAACAAGAGGCCTACGTACCCTTTATATAGGGGTTCAAGCCACACGTAGTTCTTGGAGGACAAGTTACCTATATGGGCTAGGTATTGGTCCGGTCCATCAGGCCCAAATCCTTAGACGTGCTGGGCTTTGGCCCAAGTCTGTGTGGATGTGGAGGGCAAACTTCCCAGATGTCTGTAACTGCCATGGCCCAAGCCCGTTAAGCTCCGGGGGCTGTCATGGAGTTGTAGAGCAAGGGGTTCCCGTAGGGAGTTATGCGCGATATGGCCTCGCGGGAGCGGTTGTGCGTGATGTGGCCTCACGGGAGCAGTATGTAGAGGTGATCATGTGCGGATCCCTTGATGAGATGAGAGCCCGTGGGGCTAGCTGTCTTCAAATCAATAAGTATGTTGAGATATTACCCCGGGGGACCTTCTGTAGTCTTCAGATTAGCAAATAATACCAAGTGAGGGGAGCCCATGAGGCTAGGAGCCTTTCAGCCAGTTATGAGAAATCCGTGCTAAGTACTCTGGGCTAGCGAAGCGAGCTGGAGGCAGTGAGCCGGGCCAAGCGAGCCGGGCTGAAGGCCTCTCTGGCAAATCCATGCGACCTGGGAGGTGATGAGAAGCGAACCGGGCTGAGGGCCGGTTCTCCTCTCTCTTCCTTCTTGATGCTGAATGAGTCTAAGGCTGGTGAGCTAGCGATGCGACCCAACGCTAGGCCAAGGGCCTTAGAATATTTTATCATCATTAGCACGATGCGAGCTGGATATGGGCTTTGAAGCCATGTGAGCCCAGATGCGAGGTGGGCCGGCCAATTTATGTCATTGGGCCTGCCTAGGACCCATGTCCAAATATTGGGCATAACAACTACCCCCCGATTCCTCCTCGCCATTAGCGATGCGAGGTGGAATCAGATAATAATTGAAGCCAGAAATCCCCTAGGAGAAGCGACCAGAAGAAGGCTTCTAATAGAGATGCGAAGCGAATTGCCCAGCCTTTGTGGAATTGATAGTCTTCTTGCGATGACCCATCCTAACAGCAATCTAAATATCAAACGGACCGAGCTAGCCACATAAAACCCTTTCAACTTCAGGGCAATTGAAGGGATTCCTTGTGCGAAGCGACCTCAAATATAGCCGTTGAAGGTGAGGCAATATATGCTTACGGTGTGGTCGCATGCACCAGATCGAGATGGGTGGCCAAGATCATGCCACGTGTCCTGGTCGTTTCTCTCTCCTCAGCTGCCTATAAATAGGTGGACTTTCCAATCATTTTCAATCATTTCCAAAATCATTTTCGAGAATTTTTGTCTGAGAGCTCAAGGATCAAACGGTGGTTTTAGCTGATTTTCATGCCCAGAATTCAAGTGCGAACTCGATTTGTTCATCCTCAGTCGCCGGAATCTTCTAGCGAGCAGAGTTCCAGTCAATACTCTTCCAGCGATTCGAGCCCTCCTTCCTACAACAAAGGTAACGATCCGAACTCGCCATATACGTCCTCGCTTTTTATAATATGCTCATGTAATATTTGTTTAGTCACCCATGCGTATATATTTCATGCGATGTGATCCCACTCCCCGGGTCGCATCATTTCACACACCCCACCTTCCTCGCGTCGCGATCTCGACCTTAGATTTAGGACCGGCTCGTGTGCGATGTGAGGACACTTAGCAATTTTCCTTTTCTTCTTTAAGAGCACACACCTTAACCAATTCACCATCTATTTCAGATGTCGAGCGATTCGGCCACCAGTACCTCTTCGCCTCTCAAGCATTACCCCAAGGAACTGAGGGGTTCGCGCGAATTTCAGCACGAACTGAACGAGATATCGGGCACACGTCGTCATCCAATCATCCCAGGAACCGAAGTCAGCCCCGAAGCAGCTGCACTTATAGCTCGGATTGAACAGTCAAGTTCGGACTCGTTCGTCTTGAATATGGATCCTTCCTGGGCCATAGAAGATTCTGACCGGCATGAGGGTCTTGAAAAATGGAAGAAGAAGAGATCCGTAACTCCTATCGATCTCTCTTTCTTAAATGCCGGACCGGGCCCTCTCACCAAGGAAGCAGCCGAGGAGGAGATCGCTCGTCGGATCGCGGAGCGAACCGCTCAGACTCCAACTGGCGAGGAGCCCCTTCATCCACAACAACAAATTCCTGTCCATAGTGGTTCGAGCTGGAGTGAACTCGGGAGTGCATATTACGAGCCCTGCGATCCGAAGGGCAAACGGGCTCGCGATGAGATCGACCTTGACCTAGAAGATGAAGCGACCTCTCATTGGGTCGAATCCTCAGACAGCGAGGATGATGATGCTGTGACCAGGTCGATCGACCTGGAAAATTATCAATTCGTTCCCGAGGATTCTGATGATGAAGTCTTCATCCCGCCTGATCAGCCCGAACTGGAGGGGCCAATCTACATAGGCGCGAAGCCTTTGGGTGAGGGTGCGAGCAGCTCTTCAACGAGGCCGTCCTCTCCTCGGGTGCTTGCAGCTCGCGACCTGCGAACAAGCCTGACTTCAGAGTCGTTGGCAGAAGCCGTTGATCAGTTTAGGCTGGAGGGCTTCATTGTCTTGCCTCGTCCTCATCAGAGATGCTACAGATTCAACCATGAAGAGAATGGGGGTCGTGTTCCGAGGATGGTCCTATCCACCTCGCTGTTGAAGGTTGGGATCACTTCGCCCGTGCATCCGTTCATCTTGGACATTTGCGAATACTTCCACATCGCACCCATTCAGGTTAACCCCAATGGTTGGCGATCCGCCATTGCTCTGTACATCTTGTACAAAAAACAAAATTTCCCCGACCTCGATGCGAAGACGCTCGGATATTTTCTAAACCTCAAGTCTTCGGGGAAGAAAGACTTCGGATATTTATATCTCTCGGTCTGGCCTGAGTTCAATGGTAAGAACTTGTTGCATGGGGCCCGAGCAATGTGGGTCACTGGAAGGAACCGTATTTCTACGTGTTCGACGTGACCAGGGTTCCTGTAGTTTTTAATTATAAACCAGGTATGCACCCCCTCCTCGTTATTTTCTCCTCTAACTTTTTCTTTTAAAACCGATTCGAGGCTGAATCTTTTTCTTGATTTTTCTCTAAGTTGCTCCTCCTCGCACACCACTTTCTGGCGAGGCTAAAAAGCGAGCTGACAGTTTACTACACCTGCCTCTCGAGGAGAGGAACATGAAGAAGTTAGTAATGACCTCCAACCTGGTCGCCTATGGTTTCCTAAAGGACGGAGCGAGGCTGACTCCATCAAAGGGAAAAGCCGTTGTGGGCTCGTCTAAGAAACGTCCTGCGAAGCGAGCTCGTACTGAGTCCGGTACGCATAGATAAAGGCCCTATGTTTTTTTTTTATCGTTCGCATCGCATTCATATGCATTATCCCTATACTGCTGGTCATTTCATATGCATGAACTGTTTTCTGATCGCTTCATCTCTCTTATGCAGATATGTCGAAGTCTAACGTGGCCCCTCCTCCTTTTACTCTTGAGGACGATGATGTGGTGGTCACGGGCTCGGCCCGCAAGCCTCCACCCAAGGATCTGAAGCTCTCTACTGGTAAACCCCCTCTTACAGAGCCGAAGAGGAAACACTTGGATGCTGAGGCTGGCAAGGTGGATCCCAAACGAGCTCGGGTCGAAGTGACCAAGGGAACCACTGTTGCGACCACAACCACTCACATCGCGGCTAACGCTTTTGCGAAGTTAGGCCACTCACATGTCTCTGAGAGCGACCTCAACCAATGGGCTCAGTCCTCTCTCGAGGAGAATAATTCTGCCTTGACTCGAGCCGCGGCCGAGCTTTTCTACAGACAGGCGAGCCGCCACAAGGAGATGCGGGCCCTGACCTCTCAAAACCAAATTCTGCATTACAAGGTCGAATCGATGGAACTGGAAAAGAAGAAGCTGCTCGATGAGCAAAAGAAGCTTAAGGACGAGATCAGCCCACTGAAGAAAGATCTGCGAACCGAGCAGGAGAAGGTTCGCAATCTTGAGAAGGATCGAGCCGCTGATAAAAACTCGTTCGATGAGAGGTTGTCCGCATTGCAAGCTCAAATCATTATCCAAGAGGCCGTCATCGCAAGCTTCTCGGGTGAGAAGAAGGAGGCAGTAGCGGAGGCCTCGGCTCTTGGGCAAGTGAAGTTTATGAAATCCTTCATGAAGAAGCTGCCTGACTTCGACTGGGGCCAATTGGGCGAGGCGACCCGAGTTTATGCGGAGACCCTTCGCAAGGAGGTGGAAGATGAGGTCGCTCAGCGAGCCTCGGAGCTAGAGGCGAAGCGAGCCCAAGAGCAGCAGCAAGAAGAAGCTTCATAATTTGTTTTCTTATTTGCAATTCATTTTTGAAAAAGTACTTTATGCTCGTTTGAGGGCTTAATTTGATGGGTTGCGGGCACCGTCTATGCCTCGCATTTGTAACAATTCTACATTTGATCTTAATGCTTCAATTTCTTCATCTATTATCTGTTCGCATCATTTTATTTATGCATGTCTTGACTTTCTCTTCGCATCACATAGTATATCTTCATGTTGCATATTTCCACTTTTTGGTATTTTTTATGAACTATTTTCTGACCGCTTCGTGAAGCTAACAATCTTGACTTACCTGCTTTATTCTTTCATTCCACAATTGTTTAAGTAAGTCCAGGTCGCTTCTGCGATCTCATCACTATTGGCCTCGCATGGGGGCCTGGTTCAAATGCCTTAGAACCGAATGGCCTCACCTCGATGCTGGCCTGAGCTCGTTCCAAAGGGGCCCGTGGTTATGGCCTCGCATCGCACACTTATGTGACGACGGGGCCCCACGTCGCATCGCTTGGCTGGTCAACAGGCCTCGCCTAGCTAGGCAATTTCTGGCCGCACATTGTCGTAGCTTTTCCTTACCTTTTCATATTTTCCAAAATAACCAACTGCTTCCAGGTCGCTATTATTGAACTTGCTTCTCATTTTCCCATTTCGAGCTGGCCTCGCACGAGGGGGCCTTGTTCAAGCATCTTCTAACACAAATGGCCTCGCCTTCGTGCTAGCCTTCGCTTCATTTTCTTTATTATTTTTCTTCGCAACTGATAACTGTTTTCAGGTCGTTTCAACGATCTCAGTCTTTCCTGCCCGTTCTACTATGGCCTCGCATGGGGGCCCTGGCTCGTTCATTTTTGAACCAGATGGCCTCGCACCTATGCTGGCCTGAGCTCGTCTCAACGGGGCCCGTGGTTATGGCCTCGCATCGCACATTTAGGTGACGACGGGGCCCCACGTCGCATTGCTTGGCTGGCCGTTAGGCCTCGCCTAGCTTTGCAATTTATAGCCGCACATTGACGCAGCCCGACCCTTGCTGCAAGAACTCTCATGGATATTGATATACATCACACAAAATTTGAAAGAAAACCATGCATATTTCTTGAATAATTGAAGAACATAGGGCCAATAGAGTCATTACATCAGCTCAAAGAGGTGTTTATATAACACTACTACCCCCCGAGACTTGGGATGATTTATTCATACGAAGTCTAAAAATAAATAGTGCTGCCAGTTACATGGGCAGTTAAGGTAGATACTTCTTGAGATGTTCCGCATTCCATGCTCGCGGAATAAGTTTGTCTTTGAGATCAGAGAGGTGATATGTTCCCTCCCAGAGAACAGTCTTGACCTTGTAGGGGCCTTCCCAGTTGGCACCGAAGACTCCATGTGCCTGAATCTTGGTGTTTGGCATGACCCGACGTAGGACTAGATCTTCAACTCGGATGGGACGAGCCTTCACCTTCCCATTATAGTGCCTAGCTGTCCTTTGATGGTACGACGCTAGGCGGGCCTGAGAGTCTGCCCGGGTCTCTTCAATCATGTCGAGGTAGAGTCGGTGGTTGACCTCATTATTATTGGAGTCAAAATGATCTCGACGGAATGATCCGGAGCCAACTTCCACAGGTACCATAGCTTCACATCCATGTGATAAGGAGAATGGGGTCTCACCAGTAGTGCTCCTCGGGGTAGTGTTGTAGGACCAGAGGACCCTAGGGAGCTCTTCGGGCCAGTTGCCCTTATTTTCATCCAGCTTAGTTTTCAGAGTGTGCTTGATTATCTTGTTTATTGCTTCTGTCTGGCCATTTGATTGAGGGTGGCAGACAGCTGAGAAGTCCTTCCTGATGCCCAAGTTGTCACAAAATTCTCGCATTTCCTTGGAATCAAACTGCTTTCCATTATCAGAAATGAGCTTGTAGGGGATCCCAAACCTGCACACAATAGCCCTGTACACAAAATCCTTAAGCTTCTTGGCGGTGATAGTGGCTAGGGGCTCGGCCTCGGCCCACTTAGTGAAATAATCAACTGCTACCACAGCATACTTGACCCCTCCCTTAGCTTTCGGCAGCTCTCCTATCAAATCAATCCCCCACATGGCAAAGGGCCACGGGCTCATCAGAGAGGTGAGTGGAGCAGCGGGGATGTTGCTGAAGTTAGCATATCTTTGACACTTGTCGCAAGACCTGGCGAATTCAATGGCGTCGTGCTTGAGAGTAGGCCAGTAGTAGCCTTGTCGGAGGATCTTGTGGGCTAGAGAACCACCCCCCGTGTGATTGCCACAAATACCTTCATGTACTTCTCGAAGTATATAATTACATTCGGCCCCATCAACACACCTGAGAAGTGGGATATTGAAGCCCCTTCGGTAAAGGACCTCATCATAAATAACATACCGTGCGGCCTTGTACTTGATTCTTCTAGCTTCATTATTATTTTCAGGTAATGAACCCCTTTTGATATACTCCCATATTGGAGTCATCCAAGTTGGGGCCGGATTTTCAATCTCAATTTCCATTAGCTCAAGTGATGAAGTTTTCTTCTCATTCAGTTCCTCAGGGACACTGGGCCTCCTCTGGATTTCAAGGGGAATGACCCCTAACAGAGTGGCCTCGCGCTGAGAGCCGAGTTTGGCCAGCGCGTCTGCATGGGCATTTTGACCTCGTGGGAGTTGTTCGATCTTGACTTCTTTAAAGAGACTGAGGAGCCGTCGGGAACAATTAAGATATAGCTCAGTACGAGGACCCCTAGCTTGGAACCCCCCTTTTATTTGGTAGACGACCAGCATAGAGTCACTGAATATGTTAAGGTTTTCCGCCTTCATTTCTAAGGCTAGTTTGAGGCCAGATATGAGGGCCTCATATTCAGCATCATTGTTTGTGGCCTGAAAGGTGAAGTGGATAGCTGTATTGAGTTTGTGTCCCTCCGGAGTCACAAGCTCTATCCCTGCACCTGCTCCTTCATTATTCACTGCTCCATCAACGTATAAGGTCCACCAAGGAGCGCTGTTTTCGTTGATTTCTTCTTGTGTGGTGCTCAAGACATTAGTGGGGATTTGTGTGCTCTCGTCACTGTGAGGTGGAAATTCCAGAATGAAGTCTGCGAGAGCCTGCCCCTTTATGGCACTGCGGGGCTTGTATGAAACATCGAATTGGCCTAGCTCAATTGCCCACTTCAATAGCCTGCCAGATATTTCTGGTTTGTGCATTACTTGCCTTAGTGGATAGGCGGTTCTTACTTCAATTTTATGAGCCTGAAAGTAAGGTCGGAGCTTCCTTGATGCCAGAATGAGAGCATAAACTAACTTTTCCATGTTAGTATATCGGGTCTCTGCATCAAGCATTCTATTGCTCACGTAGTATACAGGAAACTGAGTGTCCGCTTCTTCTCTAACCAGAACAGCACTAACCGAGTAGTCTGAGACAGCGAGATAGAGAATTAAAATCTCCCCTGTTAGAGGTTTGGATAGGAGAGGTGGGCTGCCTAGATGCTCTTTGATCTGTTGAAAGGCCTCTTCACATTCAAGGGTCCACTCGAACTTCTTCCCTATGCTCCTGATTGCTTTGAAGAACTCTTGGCATTTGTCAGATGATTTGGAGACAAAGCGATTTAAAGCTGCTATCCGCCCAGTTAAGCTCTGCACCTCTTTGACATTCCTGGGTGACCTCATTTCTATTAGAGCTTTGATCTTGGCCGGGTTGGCTTCGATCCCTCGGTGATTAACAATGAAGCCTAGGAATTTCCCAGATTCTACCCCGAAGACACATTTCTGGGGGTTGAGTTTCATCCGGTATTTCCTCAAGATGTCAAACATCTCGGCTAAGTGGCCAATGTGATCCGCGGCCTCCTTAGACTTAACCAGCATATCATCTACATATACTTCCATGGTTTTACCAATTTGCTTCTCGAACATCATATTGACCAGCCTCTGGTAGGTGGATCCGGCATTGAGTAAGCCGAAGGGCATCCCAACATAACAATAGAGACCCCTATCTGTGATGAATGCTGTGTGTTCCTGATCGGGCTCATACATGGGAATTTGATTGTATCCCGAATAAGCATCCATGAAGCTGAGTAGTGCGTGACCAGCAGTTGCATCCACTAGTTGATCAATTCTTGGTAGAGGGAAGCTATCTTTGGGGCAATGCTTGTTTAGATCAGTGAAGTCTATGCAAGTCCTCCACTTCCCATTTGGCTTTTTTACGAGAACCGGATTGGCCAACCATGTGGGATAGAAAGCTTCCTTGATGAGCCCGACCTTAAGGAGCCGGTCCACTTCTTCCTTGAGGGCTTCAGCCCTCTCTCCGCTGACAGGGCGCCTTTTCTGCCTCACCCCCTTTTTATTTGGATCAATGTTGAGGTGATGACACATAACTTTAGGGTCAATCCCTACCATATCAGCATGGGACCAGGCAAACACATCCAGGTTACTTTTGAGGAAGGAGACCAGAGAGTCTCTCATGTTTGGGTCGAGATTAGAGCCAATCTTCAGCCACTTAGAAGGATCATTTGCGTCCACCGGAATCGTGATAGTATCTTCGGCTGCCCCAGCTCTTTCTACATGAGCGGGCATACGTGGATCAATATCCATCTCGAAATCCTGAGTCATATCCGCTTCTCCCACTTCTTCAATAGAGAGCACTTCCCTGTTTTGATCCTCCAATGTGTACCCCCCGGGTCCGTTCGGACTGACTAATCTTTCGGTGATGCCTGTGATTCCACGAGAGAATCCGTTGGGGAGATCTATCACTGCTGAGGTCTTCTCTGGAACCCATTTTCCTTTACTGAGTCTTTTTTCTAACTGCTCTGGGGTCTCCTCATCATCACTAGCCTCTTCCACAATTCCTTCTACCAAATTTTGAACTGGCTGGGAGGGCTCCATCATGAGTGCCCCCGGTACCGGCTCTACTTGAATTCCCATGCTTTCAAAATAATCTTGCGGGAGCTCTTCGACGGTGATGGTGTTGCACATAGCGTCCTCTATTTTTGGTGGGATCATGGTATCACATGAACTTGGCTTGTAATCGTCTACATTGATGGCTTTTACCTCTCTACTCGTCTTCTCGGCTGACTTGAGGGCCTTGTTATAACATTCTCGAGAATCATACTGGCAGCCCTTGACACATCCTACCCCCTTTGGAGTGGGAAACTTCATTGAAAGGTGGTAAATAGAGGTCACCACCCTCATTTCCTTCAGTATGGGCCTGCCAATTATGGCATTGTAGGCAGAGTGCTGGTCTACCACCATGAAATCAGCAACCTGGGTGGTCATGCAGGGCTCCTCCCCTAGAGTGATGGGGAGTTTAATGAGGCCCTTGACGCTAACCGAGGCCCCGGTGAATCCGTAGAGCTGGCCGATAGTAGGCGTGAGATCCTTGTCAAGGAGACCCATCTTCTGGTAGACGTCATAAGTGAGAACATTAACATCGCTTCCATTATCGACAAGTACTCTGTGCACATTCGAGGATCCGATCTTTATTTTAACTACCAGGGCATCATTATGGGGGTGATGGACCCATTTGGCATCCTCTTCGGTAAACATAATATCAGTTTCCTCTCCCTTAAACAGCTTGGGAGGTCTCTGCGAGAGGTGGTGGATATTAGTGAGGGGACGCTCCTTGGCCTCTCTGGCATATCTCTCCATGGCTCGTTTGCTATCTCCATCAATATGAGGACCCCCGATGATAATATGGATACTGCCCTCTCTAGTATTGCCAAGCCCAGGTCTCTCTTTATCCTGCGGAGCCTTATCTTTCGAAGGAGGAGGCGGGACGCTATGATAATCACTCATCTGATGTCTCTTCACTTCTCTTACCACCCATTCAGTGAGGTGACCACTTCTAATGAGGTCTTGAATCTGGTCTTTCAAATGTCTGCAATCGGCGGTGTCATGGCCCGACTGCTCATGATAGGCGCAGAACTTCCGAGAGTCCTTTCTACCGTAATTCGTCATTGGTGGAGGCTTCTTGAAGATTCCTTTAGAGGCATTAATTGCGTAGATGTGCTCGATTGGGGCCACTAGTGGGGTGTGGCGATTGTATTTCGGATAGGGCCTCCTGTCCTCTGACTTATTGCTCTCAAGGGACCTCTCTCTTTCCCTTTTGTCATACCTCTTCGGGCTGGGGCTTCTTTCTCTACGGCCCTTGTATCTATTATCCGGACTCCGGGATCCCTTGCGTTTGTTATTCTTTCCCCGACCTCCATTGTTGTTACTCTTCTTTAAGTCAAGCATAGATTTCTCTACCCATTTAAAGGGCTCAGCCTGCCGGTAAAATTCAGACAACGTTTCAGGTGTCTTAGCTTGTAGGCTTTTCCAGAAGTCAGTTCCCTCCTTAAGACCTGCTATCAGGAAGTTCTTTACAGCCTCTTCAGTTGCTCCTCTAACTCGGGGTACTTCGGCATTAAACCTCTTGAAGTAATCTTGCAGAGTTTCTCCTTCCCTTTGCTTAATATTAGCAAGGGTCGCCACAGGTGGGGCATAGAGCATGGAAGACTGAAATTGTTTGATGAATATATCTGCCAGTAGTTCCCATGAGTCGATCATAATGGGCCCGAGTTTGGAGAACCACTGTTGGGCACTACCCCTGAGAGAGGCGGCGAATAGCCGACACCGGGCTAGAGTGGAAACCTGGTAAACTTCCATCTCAATATTGAAGCGGATTAGGTATTCGGCTGGATCAGTATCACCATTAAAAGTGAGATTCGGGTTGTTTCTGAAGATGGCGGGCAGAGGTGCGACCCGGATCTCATTGGTGAAAGGCGACTGGGTGGAGATAGGATTTGGAGCAGTTTTCTCCTTCTCCATGCGCTCTAGGAGCTGCCTAAGATCGTTCATGCGGAGGTTTCCCAGCCTCTCCTCATTATTATTTTCATTACTGGCCCTATGCGATGGGGGCGGTGCCTGTTCACGCCTTCGGCCTCCACCTTCTCCACTTATCACGGACTGAGCTTCCTGATTTCTTCCCCTGGGAGGGGGCCTCTCCGGTACATGAGCACGATATGGGGACCTGGCGCGCTCGCGATGGCGAGGGGGTCCCTCTGCTTCACGTGCTAGACTCGGGGGCCTTACCTCAGTGTTTTTAGTTCGGGCTCTCTCCAGCTTTATCCTTAGATCATGCTCTGTTAGTCTTCTCCCGACCCTGTCAAAAACACTGGTTGCCTTCGCCTCAGAGGGGGCTGGGCCATGAAATGACCTGTGAGGGGTCTCATGGGCCTGCCGCGCCTGACTGGGGGGCACCTCATCCCACTCTAATGATTCATCCTTCCCTACATCTCCGGCTTCATCATTAAAATCATTCATGAGGTCACGAGGTTTCACGGTCGACCAGGGCCGCTTAGATTTATTGGCCCTCCTCATTCGTCGCCGGGCGCTCGCGCTAGCCTTCTTAGAGGCGCCTCTCCTCTCCATCCGCCTCATTCTCTTGTTGAACTCGAGCATCTGCTGGCCCATCTCATCAAGGAATTCCAAGAGTTTGGGGTCGGTCTGAGGCGGGTTCTCGTTGGCATGTCTCGGGGTCTCGTCATCCTCAGCTCTATCACTTTCTGATGAGTTTCCGATTCTCCTAGAGTTAGACATCCTTCTCCCTCAGATGTCAAGTAGCCCTCCTTCTAGCGCCGATTGTTATAGGGAGAAACTGGTATAACAGTAATTTGGAGGTTTGCTGGAATCACGGAGCAAAATATGATGATTTTGCTATGAACTTGATGAAGAACGCGAAGAACACGGGAGGAAAGTGATGGATTTTGGTAGCTGATCTTGTTGTTGATTCGTTAGAAGGCCAGAGAAAATATGTGTTCTCTTGCTGCCAACTGTTGTCTCAACTGAAACAAGAGGCCTACGTACCCTTTATATAGGGGTTCAAGCCACACGTAGTTCTTGGAGGACAAGTTACCTATATGGGCTAGGTATTGGTCCGGTCCATCAGGCCCAAATCCTTAGACGTGCTGGGCTTTGGCCCAAGTCTGTGTGGATGTGGAGGGCAAACTTCCCAGATGTCTGTAACTGCCATGGCCCAAGCCCGTTAAGCTCCGGGGGCTGTCATGGAGTTGTAGAGCAAGGGGTTCCCGTAGGGAGTTATGCGCGATATGGCCTCGCGGGAGCGGTTGTGCGTGATGTGGCCTCACGGGAGCAGTATGTAGAGGTGATCATGTGCGGATCCCTTGATGAGATGAGAGCCCGTGGGGCTAGCTGTCTTCAAATCAATAAGTATGTTGAGATATTACCCCGGGGGGCCTTCTGTAGTCTTCAGATTAGCAAATAATACCAAGTGAGGTGAGCCCATGAGGCTAGGAGCCTTTCAGCCAGTTATGAGAAATCCGTGCTAAGTACTCTGGGCTAGCGAAGCGAGCTGGAGGCAGTGAGCCGGGCCAAGCGAGCCGGGCTGAAGGCCTCTCTGGCAAATCCATGCGACCTGGGAGGTGATGAGAAGCGAACCGGGCTGAGGGCCGGTTCTCCTCTCTCTTCCTTCTTGATGCTGAATGAGTCTAAGGCTGGTGAGCTAGCGATGCGACCCAACGCTAGGCCAAGGGCCTTAGAATATTTTATCATCATTAGCACGATGCGAGCTGGATATGGGCTTTGAAGCCATGTGAGCCCAGATGCGAGGTGGGCCGGCCAATTTATGTCATTGGGCCTGCCTAGGACCCATGTCCAAATATTGGGCATAACAATCACAAACGATCAATATTGATCAGTGCTTTTCTTTCCGACACAGTACAGCAGTTGTATATTATTACAAGACTTGTTGAACCGGTTAAGAATTCACGGGTTTCATGTCACTTTGCCCAGTCCTGGACGGGTTATAGCCAGTCATGCAGTTTTTAGAATAAAGAGACCAGTGTTGCCAAAATGGACGGTGATAATAATAATAGAGAACACCTAACATACTCTTCTTTATAATTTCTTACCATATAACTTATAGATTTCTCTATTAGATAAGTACAGATCTCCTGCCAAATAACTGCATATTACATCACGCTTTTTATCAGCGATAATGCAACTTGTTTGTTACCAGAGACATGCCTAATGGCTATCGATCATGAGAGCCAAACATATAAGTATTTATTAAAAAACCCAAATAAAAATATATTACGACAAGCCATTTGAATATACACACACACACACACTTCAAGGATACCCATGCACATTTGTATCTTACTACAAAGTCTAATGACTTGGTGCCAATCTTATGTTAGCACTAACATACATAGCTCGAGGTGCGTTTTTACATACAGGTCTAAATTACAAATGTGAATATACTACAACTGTTGGTTGAATAAAAGCAACCAGCACAGTAATATCATCTATCTTTCCTCTAGAATGGTTGCCGCTGTTTTCCCTAGAAGCTCAAGCAAATGGGGTAACAGCAAATCGATCAAATGAATTGTAGAGAGCATTCTCTGCAATTGTCCCAGCAATATCTTGAGTATCCGAGCCCTGGCTTATGCCTCGACTAACCAGTGCCAATATTTCCGCCAAGTGCATATTGTCAAACAAGCCATCTGTTCCTGCAACAATCACATCCCCTGCTTTCATTCTTAGTTTGATTTCTATGGCTGAACTTGGAAGGTCACTAGACGATTGTCCAAGTTGGTAAGGATGGTTAAAACTATGTTGCTGCACAGGTGACTTGTAAAATACATTCCCATTTCTGATCACCATTAACCCACTGTCACCCAAATTAGCAGCACACAATATCTACAACACACCAACACATTAATTTACGGGTCAAATTACAACTTTAGATATTTTCTAAAACTTTGTAAAAGCATTTTAAGACATTTAGTATACACACATTCCCATTCAGGGATAGAAGGCAAGCAGTGGATGATCCTGTGAGTTTGGTATTTGAGTAAGCTTGTGATAAGACTCTGTTTGGATTCACAGCTCCATTAGGCTCAGCATGAAGAGCAATTACTGAGTTTATCATCGTATTCTCCTGCATTCACGCCTCGCCTTGTCCAACCTCCAACTCCATCATATCTGCTATGCCAAAGGTTTGTTTTTGTCCACAGATGAAGTGAGCATCATCTCCTTTAGGATTTGATGCGTCGTCTTTAGGTATGTAAAATGATCCAAAAACGACATTCACCCTTTCTTCCACAGAACTAGGCCTGAAAAAAGTTATCAATAAACCAATTAATATTTTTAGTTACATGAAGTGGTTTTTGCATTCATACTGTCTTCTTCATATACATATAAAATATAACATGTATTATTCACATATCCTCAAGCTGATCTCAGCAAATTATCACTGCCTTTTAATTATAAGGCATAAAAACTTTACATTATTTTACTCTAAAATTGGAATCCGAATTAAGCAAAATTATGTAACATAAATATTAGAAAATCTGTAATGCTTCTAAATCAGTGTCAAATTTTCCTAAACCAATAAAATTTACTTGCAAGTCTTTACCCCTTACCATGCATGATATGCACATCAACGGAAGGAGGTGATACAATCGTTTAGAATTTTTCAAGGGAATCTGTCTCCCCAAAATACATATATTCAAAATCGTACCTCTTGAATAGGCATGGAAGATTCTTATGCACCACCTTATTACTGATATACTAATCCTAGGTGGTGTTTTGCTCACACCCTCAGTCCCTCGCAAATTCTGAGTACTTTGGTCCCACTTTTTTCAGATTTTAAATTTAAGACACTTATTCTTTAGATTTTAAGTTTGAGAATTATGGTGAAACCGGTGGTTCTGTATGAGTATATACAAAAACTTTAAAACTCAGGTCCTGCTCTTATTTTAAAATTCGCGTATTGTGCACACACTCAGGTTGTTTTAGGGGCGGGGAATTGGGACGAAATCAAATTTTTTACTACACATTAGTGTACCAATGTGCCTCTTTTAATTTAATGGACGCCACACAGCACACTCTCAATTGATAGAGTACATATTTATATATATTTTATAGGATTTTATTCTCATATTTCTAGTATTTTGTATGTAATTGGATATTTATTAATTAGAGTTTAATGTTTTATTACAGGAAATAAAGAATTCCTAAAATTGGAAGAATTGGAGAATAAATACTCTAATTTGGAGATAAATTAGAAGAAAATTCGGATTTAATGGGCAGCTCACGCATACATCACTGTTTGGGCCATAACTTGAGTTCTAGAAGTCAGAATTGAACGATTTTACAGCCCACGCGAAGATAATAGAATAATCTATAATTCAGAGGTGGTCCAACACACATTTCTCAACTGGAGCAGCCCAGAAGCAGGCCTGAAAGGCAGACTACGAATTTCAACATAAAAATCCAACTCATTATAGGAAATTGCTTGTACTTCCTTGTAAAGCATTAAAACTCTTATATATTAGGGTTTTATATATTATTAGAGACAAATACCAAATATTATACACCAACATATTATAATATAGAATAGAGTTAACCATACTTTTGAGAAAAAAAGGAGAGAAGCACTTTGAGAGGGAGATTGAATGAAGGAGTGAAGGGATTCATCCGGATATCAAACGAGTTCTTAGTGATATTATTTGTACTTAAACTCTTACGCTCATGGTTTATTTTATTAATATATATGTTTTTATCCATCATGAGTAGCTAATTCCTTAATCCGGGAATTTGGTAATACTCATTGGTTTATCATGTTTATTTGATTACATTGTGATTTCTCTTGGTCTGCTTATCTGTCATTGAGAGTTTTATACAATTAAAAGAGTAGCTAACTTTTAATTGAATTTGTAGGGATTATAACAAATGGAGAGAGTTGTAATTTTAGTACATGATATGATAGACACAATTTAAGTATTAGATCGAGAGATTGATATGCGAATTGTGAGACTTATAATTCTTGTTCCTTAATAGTCTATGGATGTACTTTGTTTGACCTCGAGAGTAGGCATTATAATTTACCTTGGGAGATGACTTTATAATCATTAGACATTCATGATGACCAATTGAAGGACCATTATTCCTAGATTATCTTCTCTCATATTTATTACATAGATGTTTATTAGTTTAATTTAATTGATAATTACACACCCAAAAATTCTTCACCACACTTTTAGATTGTAAGGAATAAAAGACTTGAAATTGATATTGATAATAGTCATTTTCTGCGAACGATACCCTACTCAAATACTCGACAACAAAATGGTGCCGCTGCCGGGGAAGGCGGTAATATTAATTTTGAGTTAATTGTATCCTATAGTTTAGATTTTATCTTTGTACATATTCTTTTCTTTGTTTTTGTTTTTTTCTGTGGTTTGTCTACAGGTTGCTTTGAGGTAGACAACTGAAGATCTTTGAGTTGAGGAGACATGTACAACAATTTTGGTTGGAATAACGCTCAGAACTTTTTCAGTGATCAAGAACGATATCAAGACTTTAATGCTTATACAGATTTTAATCCATATCAGGTGAATTCATTCTATGCTGAAAACTCATATTATGCTCCATACCCTCCTAGCAATGATTTTTCATATACCTTTGAAAATCAATACCATGATTCATATATATGTAATGGTGTTGATAAGAGCTTAATTCAATCTAAACCTTATTTGCTTTCTTTGGGAATTTTTAAACACTTTGATGACCCAACTTTTGAGATTGTTAGTAAGAATAATATTCCATGTGCAGTAGAGTCGTCAGCTTGGTATGAGAATGCTAAAAGAAACAGTTTTATTATGGAAGTTCAACTTGTGATGCATAACGGTTGTCTTCATGTTCCTCCTTGTATCAATCTCCGACTATTCATGATTCTTATTTAACAATTGACGAAAATTTTGTGTCTGACGAACCTACTTGTTTAGTTGATAATTGTCCCATGCTTGATACTGATAAATTGGATGAGGTTGAAATCCTACCGTATTTAGAAGATAACATTGAGCTGAAAGAATTGGTAGAAGATGTGAAATTAAATGTTGATGAGTGTCCAATTATAATTAAGAAGGTAATTGAAATTGAAAAATTTGAAAATCTCGCTTTGGAATATAAGGATCTAATTTGGGAGGAGTTTGTGAGTCGTACTTATGTTGCTTATTCTGACAACTTTTCTAACTACTTTGATTTTTTTGAGTCCCTTAAGCAGATGATGATCATAAAAATTGTCTCTTATTATTATTGATCAAAAATATGTTTGCACATCAAAATTTTAATACTAATTCGTAGGTATGTGCATCTATTTGCTTTTTCACCTCATTAATTATGCTACTTGAATGTATATGTCGAGCTAACGACGTTAAAAAAGCGCTTCTTGGGAGGCAACCCAAGATTATACTATTAGTTTTTTTTAACTCCCATAGGTTACCTTGATGTGTTTGTTTTAAGTGGTGGTCGCAGGTGCTGAAGTGAAAAAATTCGCGGGAATTTTTCTGATTGAGTCACATGTCTTGTTTTTCCGTTTCCCAGAATTCCAACGGTCGGATCGTCCTCAATTTTGGACAACATCTTCCTTACTCGTATATCTAAATTATGAACGGTGGAGATCGGATTTGGAGCTCCAGAAGTCAGTTTGATGAAGACCGGTCAGAGATATGTTGCACCATGGGCAAGGTTATGCTCTTCGTGGTGCATCGACTTGAATTTGATTTTTGTTAGATGGAGTCAACACACTTCACTCCTTTTTTGAGCTGCACTTCATGCAAATACATTAGGGGAGTATTTCTAACTTTTCTTTGTATATTTTTTTTCTTTTATTATTTCATTGAGAACAATGAACCATTTAAGTGTGGGGATGCATTCTCAATATTGTAATACATGTATATTTTTTTATTCCAGCCTTATAAATAATTAGATAATCATATGAAATGCATGCCTAGAATTCATGTTAAATTGATAAATTTATTGCATTACATAGCATAACATGATCCCATATTAGTAGTAGTTCAAGTCAGTAACTTATGATGATATTATGTGTAACTTGTTTATGATTATTTCTTGTTATGACCACGTTTAATAATATTATATGCGTATTGTCACTAGTGCATTTTTTTTTTTGACACAAACGTAATTATGCTCTTGATGAATTGAGGCTTAAACATACTTGTTTCTTGAGGGGTAGCCGTTTATTGATTATTAGAATTTTGACTATTCCTTGTTTAGCTTAGTACGTAAATGCTTAAATTCGGGTGAAACTGTGGGGGTGTCAATGTCTAAAAAAAAGAGGCAAACAAAGTATCAAGTACTCCTTTGAGATCAATGGATGACAAATGCAATGTCATATGAAAGGGGCGATCCATGTACATGTGTTGGTATTAAATGCAATTGTACTAGAAATAATTTGGAGAATTACTTGTCTTAAAAAAAAAAAGAATGAGATAGTGAAGTCGTATGGTAGTCGTAACTCACTTACCCTGAGAAGCGTCCCGACCTTAGACCGAGCAATAAAAAAAAGTCCTGTAGCAGAAAAAGAAGATATAGAAATCCCTTGTTAAACTTGAATGATGGCTAGTTCTAAGTACCGAAATGTTTAATATCTATTCTAGTACTCAACTTGGGAGCTATTAACTTGTGTGACCAGTCATGTAGAAACTAGTGTGTCTCATGTCTTGATTCATTAGAGAGCATGTTTTTAAATTAAGCACACACGCACGCTCTGTAATTGTGTTCACTATGTGTTGATATTGTTGTGTGAGCTTGATGTGTCTAAACTTGTTGCATATTTTGAAGGTTATGTTGACTTAACATACACTATTATATTTGAGATCCTTTGCATTCTAATTCATGTAGTTGCATTCATTTAGATGCATATTGCATAAGGACAAGCATTCATAATTATCATCGACATTATTTTACATGAGCTAGATGGATTTTGTGGGTACATTCGTTATAGGCCTTCACGAGACACAACTCGTCCTACTAGGGCTGCCTAGAGGTTTAACGGCTTGTTGCATACGCTCAATGCAATCACGTCATCTACAAAAGTGGTGTTATTTATTTAGGATAGTTTTTAGTTCTATTACTTGCCCGAGGACGTGCAAATGCTAAGTGTGGGAATATTTGATAGAATATATATTTATATATATTTTATAGGATTTTATTATCATATTTCTAGTATTTTGTATGTAATTGGATATTTATTAATTAGAGTTTAATGTTTTATTGCAGGAGATAAATAATTCCTAAAGTTGGAAGAATTGGAGAATAAATACTCTAATTTTGAGATAAATTAGAAGAAAATTCGGATTTAATGGACAGCTCACACATACATCACTGTTTGGGTCATAACTTGAGTTCTAGAAGTCAAAATTGAGTGATTTTACAGCCTGCGCGAAGATAATAGAATAATATATAATTCAGAGATGGTCCCACACACATTTCTCAACTGGAGTAGCCCAAAAACAAGTCTGAAAGGCAGACTACGAATTTCAACATTAGAATCCAACTCATTATAGGAAATTGCTTGTATTTCCTTGTAAAACATTAAAACTCTTATATATTAGGGTTTATATATTATTAGAGACTAATACCAGATATTATACACCATCATATTATAATATAGAATAGAGTTAGCCATACTTTTGAGAAAAAAAGGAGAGAAGCACTTTGAGAGGGAGATTGAATGAAAGAGTGAAGGGATTCATCCGGATATCAAACGAGTTCTTCAAGTTGTATTCTTTGTACTTAAACTCTTACGCTCATGGTTTGTGTTATTAATATATATATATATATATATATATATATATATATATATATATATCCATCATGAGTAGCTAATCCCTTAATCCGGGAATTTGGTAGTACTCATTGGTTTATCATGTTTATTTGATTATATTGTGATTTCTTTTGATTTGCTTATTTGTCATTAAGAGCTTTATAATATTAAAAGAGTACCTAACTTTTAATTGAATTTGTAGGGATTATAACAAATCGGGAGAGAAGATCTAATTTTAGTACATGATATGATAGACACAATTTAAGTATTAGATCGGGAGATTTATATGCGAATTGTGAGACTTATAATTCTTGGTGTTTAATAGTTTATGGATGTACTTTGTTTGACTATGAGAGTGGCATTCATTGTGTAATTGTAGGCATTATAATTTACCTTGAGAGATGACTTTATAATCATTAGAAGAATTTTTTTTAGCAAAACAAGAAACACAAATTAAACATTCATGTTGACCAATTGAAGAACCCTTATTCCTGGATTATCTTATCTCATATTTATTATATAGTTGTTTATTTGTTTATTATATTAATTTAGTTGATAATTACACACCCAAAAATTCTTCACCACACTTCTAGATTGTAAGGAATAAAAGATTTGAATTTGATATTGATAACAGTCCTTCCTTGCGAACGATACCCTACTCAAATACTCAACAACATCAATCCCTATTGTACTGTACTGAACATACGCGCATCATTCATGTATAAAATTTGTCAAATGGAGATATTCACATATTAGGACGTAAAATAAATGATTTGGAGGAGAGCAATGACGCTAAATATCAATCATCTCACCACTATTAGGCTTTGTTTGGATCGGGGGTTAGGAGGGTGGGGTTGGGTTGGGAATGGTGAACCATTTTTCTATTTGGATGCAAGGATTGGGATAATGAGGGTTGAAACCTTCTCCTATTTGGATGAAGGGTTGAGTGAGGTGTTGGAAACAAATTTAAACATTTTAAATATATAATAAATTTTCAATGATAAATTTATAATTCATAATGCACGGATCATTTAATATTTATATAAATATATTTTTGATGTTATATTTTTATTACTTTTATTGCCATAAAGAAATATTTTTATTAGTATATTTTAAATTAAATTTTTATGAACTCGAGAATTTATTGTAATAAATATAATATTATTATTGAATAAAAATAATGTTTTTTGGCATAAAAATAATAATAATTTTTAATTTAATTTTTTTTGACTTGTACAATTTCCTAAAATATTGAAAAGTACTTGAAATTCATGTTAATATTAATTTTCCTTGTATGCAAACACTTGCTACATATACAACTATCTTCAACTGAAACACAATATATATAAAGTTAAAAAATGCATGTAAATTTTAAAGTTATACTTCGAAAATATGAAAAAGACAGAGAATCTAACACTACCATTCTAAGAGCCAACTACAGAAGGCATCTTAAAACTTAGCAGACAAAATTAACTTCATATTCTAGCAATTAGCATTCTAAGACAAAGTTATTTTCATAATCCTAATATTATATATCCGACAATTAACGGCAAAAGACATCTTAATATCTTAATTGGCCTTCATCCTACTTAAAAGCCTTCCTTTTATTTGACATCTGCGACAACAAATGAAAACCAAGCAACAAGGTTAGCTCATTACATTCAACTGCCCAATACAATCAGTCCCTAATAACATAAATGAAAAAACGCTATATAAACGAACTAACATTGTTAAATACATTTAACTATATAACTATTATATAAGGATTCATCGCAAGACAAAGCTGGACATCTTTTTTATTTAACTATATAACTATTATATAAGGATCCATCCAGTATCAAAATTACTAGTAATTGGCAGTGTAATGATCACAATGAAGCATACTCTATTTATTTGACATACCAGCAAACATATTGCAAGATACAGGAAATAAAGCGTGCAAACACAAGTTTTATGCAGCCAGGTTGTAGAAATCAGAATACAAGCACATCAGTTCTTGACCTCTTACCATTCATGCATTTTCTATATCATGTGGTGTACCTTGTGAGAAACACATGAACACAAAATTATAAATTTTACCCAATAATGTGATACAAGGGCGGCATGAACTATATGCAACACCAGCACTCTCAACCGATGGTCCCAGATCCCTTTAATTTTCCGTATGTTTTTTGGTGTTCTAATATTTCTCTTTTACATTATACTACCTACTAATCTGAATGGTTCTTTACTTCTTTTTTTTTGCAGAAAAAGATTGTGCTATGGTTAAGGCTCGAAGCTCTATCTATTAGCAAAGATGAGGCCAGGAGACATTTTTGGTACGATACACAGGATACAGATTACAAACGATGATCTCGATTACAAATGCTGAAACGAAAAATAGATATGCTACAGGGGCTTTATAACCAAGAGACCTTGCAAACTATGTGCACAAGTAAAAAATATTTGATTACTGGGAACAATAATGGTTTTGAAGCAGAACAAGACACCATACAAGATACAACCTAAACAAAACATTATAGCAAGCTAAAAATTTACCTAGTAAACCATATAAAATACGTACTGAAAACAGGGATGCACAAAAAGTCCAATGAACAATAAAAATTGAGAATTTAAAACAAAATACAATAATGCACTTCAAACATTGCTATCAGAAAAATTAAAATTATATACCAACAATCACTTCAAACCAAAAAGTAATTCAATAGCTAAAAACACCTCTAATGGAACAGGTTAGTGAAAAAAACTTGAACCTTCAGCTGTCGCTATACTACATTGTTACACCAAATATTTAGAATACATAATTACCTAGGCACATACACACAGAGAGACATATATATATATATATATAAATTTTCTATGTTCCATTGATGCACAACATCAAACACCTGATGCTCGTTACAATATGAATCAATTTTAGAACTCAATAAAATATTGGGTATGTGCACAAATTTCTTATCTAGATTCAAACATACATATACACACTGACATAACTAATCTTTAAATCAAAACAAAAATAAACTACTAAAACCAAAAGAGAGAGAGTGAGAGAGGGGACGGTGCGTGTGAGAGAGAGTGAGAGGGGACGTTGTGTGAGAGAGAGAGCGGAGAGAGAGATAGTTGAGAGAGAGAAGTTGAGATAGAGAGAGCGGAGAGAGAGAGAGAGCGGAGAGGGAGATCGAGAGAGGGGGAGGGGAGGGAGTTGTGAGTATACCTTGAGAATGGAGATTCTCAGTGCGAGAGAGATGAGAATGGAGATTCAGTGCGCGCGAGAGAGAGATCGGGGATAGTCTGCAAAGTCGGGCCGTCGTTAACACCCCGATTTCTGGTGTTGAAAATGATCAGTTTATATTTTATAAATCAACCCCTTTGACCCTCGCCAACTCCCCCCCTCCCCCTCGCCAACCCCCCACCCCCCCACCACCAAACAGGTCCTTAGCGTTTAAATACTAAAGCTATATAAGCCATGCGTGCTAATTAAGTAAATTCCTAATGTTACCGACTTTTATAATCCTAATAATCAAATTCGGGATTTAAGCAGGATGGACGAGCTTAGCAAGCTTTGTTTAGGCCCCAATTCTTTTCGAGTTCTACAATCGTCATTTATATTTTATTTTATATTCTTTAATTAATTAATTTTCAGCAAAAAATGTTAAATATCTATTTTCAGTAAAATAATATCGTAATTAGATATGCAATGATATTGCAAAGAGCTCAGAGTAACTCCAACAGCTCCCTTATTTGAGTTCTTAAATCATGATTTAAGAAATAAGAGTAAAAAATGTACTCCAACAATGTTTAAGAAACCACTATAATTCTTTCTTCATTTCTTATACTCCCTCTATTTTTTTATAAGTCATTTTGATTTTTGGCACACAATTTTAAGTATTTTGACTGCATAGTAAAATTTATGATTTTTAAAATTTTCTTTTTTTGAAATAAAATATGTAATCTATATTTTAATTCAAAAAAAAAATTAAAAATAATAATTTTCACTATACGGGTCAAATTACTTAAAAGTGTGTTAAAAGTCAAATCGAATTATAAAAAAATAGAGGGATTAATAAGAAACCTCTAAACATGTTCTAACTAATATTTTATGATAAAATATTAAAAACATTATTTCTCTCTATCTTGAATAGTGCATCTTTAATGATAAAAATTACTTTTAATAATAAAATATAAGATAGTGAATGAATATAAGTAACATTGTTAGAGTTCATGATACCTATCTATATCTTAAATTACTGAGATCTATTATTTTATATTAAATTTAAGAAATGAGTTAAGACTCTATTGGAGTTGCTCTTATAATATCTACTTATCTTGTAATATTTATAATATCTACTTATCTATCCACAAATTTTTTTAAAATAAATTTACATGTAATAGAAAAGAGTTTATGATTTATACTCCCCACGTCCCAAGACCAAATTTTGACTGAAAATTAAACCTATTATATAATTCAAAATTTTATAAAAATTATATTATTAAAAAGTATATATAATCTATTTTAGAATGTACTTTTTAATTTTTTAAAATTATAAAATAATAATCCATAAATATAATTAATTTGGGACGGGGAGAGTATTTATTAGAACCCCAGTACAATTAATTCAATGCACCCTTATTAATTACAAGTGGAAGACCCTTATTAATTACAAGTGGAAGATCATCGCTGAAACTCTCAATAAATTTTTAATTAAAATTTTTCTACAAGATACAGTAAATATTTTGAAACAAAATTGATCGTTAATTATGAACTAACGATGCTCTTCTTTAAGAAGACGCATAACTTTCATTTTCTAATGTTCTTAAAAGAGAAAGATAACTGGGATACCATACTACAGAGTCTAGGTACTTGACATTGAACTGATTTCTAATGTTAACTTGTACAAATATTAACATTGAGCTGTGATGTCACATGCGGCCACATGGGTTCCTAGACTAGGAATAATCCTGTAGAATAAGAGCAACAATCACAGTAATATCATCTCTCTTTCCTCCAGAATGATTGCCACCATTTTCCCTGGAAGCTCGAGCAAAAGGGGTATCAGCAGACCTGTCCAATGAATTGTAATTAGCACACTCTGCTAATCTCCAAGCAATCATCTGTGGATCCGAGCTCTGGTTTATCTCTTGGGTAACCCATAGCAATATCTCGTCCGAGAACATATTATCAAACAAGCCATCAGTTCCTGCAACAATCACATCACCTGCTTCCATAGCTAGGTCTATTCTCATGGCTGAACTTGGATGGTCACCCGATGTTTGCCCAAGCTGATATGGATGGTTAAATCTGTGTTGCTGCACCGGTGATTTGTAAAAAACATTTCCATTTCTGATCACCATGAACCCACTGTCACCCAAATTAGTAGCCCTTAGAATCTACAATAAACAAACAATCAACCATATATTGTGTCAATTTTGGCAAAACCATATCAAGAAATAAAAAAACAACACTAGTCTCTTTTTTTTTTGGTGACGAACTTGAGGGCTCGAGTATCAGTGGAGGCATAAGTATAGGTGAGTATTTATAATTCTGCAATAGACCATAACAAAACAATACTCTGGTATACACACATTGCCATTCAGTGATAAAAGGCAAGCAGTGCATGATCCTGGAAGTTTGGTGTTCAAGTAAGCTTGGGATAAGACTCTTTTTGGATCCACAGCCCCTTTAGGCTGGGTATGAAGAGCATTTACTGAGTTTATCATCAGCTCTCGTGCATATTCTCCTGCATTTACGCCTTTCTGTGTCCATCCTCCAACTCCATCAGCTATGCCAATGGTTTGCTTTTCTTCACAGATGAAGTAAGCATCATCGCCTTCAGGTTTTGATCTATCGTCTTTAGGTAGGTAAAATGATCCCAAAAGAATATTGACTCTTTCTTTACCCACATTAGACCTGAAGAAATTATCATTCAGGTCAACATATAGCTCTTGTTTTCATACATGCATAGTATAATAATATATGTACTTCTCAGGTATATTGCTCCCCCCCCCAAAAAAAAATAGCACTTATAACATATGAAATATTCTAAAGTTGAAATCGGTTATTACTGCAACTTTGTTATAAATGTGTTAATCTTTTAGGCATAACATGCATCTTACAATATTATAGTTAAAAAGCAACCAATCTCACATGATATACTCCCAACTCCAAAATAGTTTTCAATGGATTCATGCAAAAGACAACATATCTCATTATAACATCAGTATTGGGATATACAATTTGCACAGTTTGTATGTGCAATATCTGTTGTTGTACAATTTGTATTGTGACAACCGTGGTCAAATCCCGAGTCTTTTTCGAAATTTGCCCGAAACCGTATCACCATGGTTGTCACGGCGCTCGACTAGTCGCGACTAGTCGGCGACTAGTCGAGAAGTCGAGCTAGGATAGTCGACTGAAATCACCGACTTGAAAAAATTGATATTTCGGCCGACTAGTTGACTGACTGGTCGACTAGTCGAGCCGACTAGTCATATGGGCTGTCGACTGGTTCAAAAAACTCGGTCAAACCCAGTCAAACCTAGTCATATAAATAAGATTTTAACCTAAAAATAACAAATTATAACCTAATTTAGCAGCTACAAAGCCAAAAAAAAGTGGAGAGAGCGGGGATAACAGCAGCAACGACCCAGACCAAGTAACCTAGTTCTTCCTTCACAAATCACAAGTAAGTATCTTCTCTCTTCTTTTATATGTATGTATACATATATATAAGTGTTCAAAACTATATATAGTCATATAGATATATAACTATATATATATAATATGTATGTATATTATCAATTAAGAATTTAAGATTGTTTCCTTACAAGTATTTTCCTTACATTTAGTTATGTAATCTATTACTTATTATCCTATTTCAGTGTTTTCTTAGTTTGTTACATGTTACATGTAGTCGTGACTAATATTAACCTATTTTGGTGATTGCTCTCTGCTCTGTGCCTCTGTTTTCTTTTTGACAGCTTACAACATGACAGATTCAACCGCAGAAACTTATGATCCATCCAAGGATCCTACTCGGAAGGCTAAATCCAGTGACCCGGCATGGAAATATGGATTTTGGCCTGATTTAAACAACAAAGATGTGGTTCAGTGCATTCTTTGTGGCAAAAAAATGCATTCAGGGGTTAGGAGGTTGAAACAACATCTTGCCGGTGGTTTTGCAGATATAGCAGTGTGTTCAAAAACAACACCATCAATAATATTAATGGTGGTTACTTCGTTTGGTTGTTGGCCTGTTGCAGAATAAATTACAAGTTTTGGATAAGTCATAAATATTAAAACTAAAGAATTATATAAGTATATAACATATATAGTTTAACAAATATAACATATATAGTTTATTAATTAAATTATATATATATATATATATAATTTGTCGACTAGTCGACGACTAGTCTCGACTAGTCAGACTAGTCGACTAGCCGAACCTCCATCGACTCGACTCGACTGACCGCCGTGACAACCATGCGTATCACAAATAATCCACAAGCACACCACAGGCCTAGAAGATCAGAATTTGTTGGTGCACTCGGTAGTAGTACTCTACCTTATATACTGAACTAAAGTCTCCACATGTTGCAACTCAAGTGGTAGATTTTACCACTTAATTAACTAGTTTACACGGGTGATGGATGTGAAACTAATTCTTGCATCAACCAGGCATATTCAATGTTTGTTCTTGATTGAATAGTGGTGGACATTACAGAGTGAGAAGGAACATAAGACGAGCAATACAAGCACGCAAAAGTTCATGTGTTACCAACAACTCTCTAAACATCAGTAACGTCGTTCAAATTCTTATCCAGGAGAACTCGAGTTTCAAATTACTCAAACTCAGCAAGTTGTGTGACCTTTGCCAGCCTAGACGATAGTCACGGATTCGAGTAATCAGAAATTAAAATCCTAATGAGCTTTCTAATAGTCAAAAAATTGAATGATCGTCTTGAACATACTCCAATATATATAGCTAGGACCATTACACGACACCATTAATAAAAGATCCAGATTGTCAATCAATACAATACATAATACCATACAGTCATTAGTAATAATATAACAAAGGAATCATGCATTGACAAAGAAATCGTAAAATTAATGAAAGTAATAGAAGAGAGAATTACATCGGAGTAGACGTCTCCATCCTCTCCCTAGTGGTGACAGGCAGATGATACAAGTGTGTCACGTCGTGTCGTGAGGGTCTATTTATATACTATGGTTTGAAAACTTATCATAAATTCATAGTCATAAAGCATCTGCTGTGTATTGCAATACTAAAAAGTAAAAAGAGTCTTGGACGCTTAGGATTCTGTAAAATTCTCATCATTAATATTTTTAAAAAAATTATAAATAATGATTAAATAACTATTACAGTAATTTTTATTCTTTTTTAAAATATAGTAGTACTTCTCTTAAAAGTCATATAATCATTAATATATTCCCTACATCCCTAATTACACCGTATTTTAACACGTCTAAAGAAATAATTTATCGAGTTATATTTTTTTTATATATAAAAATTAAAAACAATTAATCGGGATGGAATGAGTATTTATAATACGAGAGATCCAATACAAGGAAAGAAACAATACTATAAAATTATAATGATGTATTGTAACTCTTTGGCATATAATTAAGAAAATTACCGGAATAGCTTAGTCTTGTTATTACCCATGAGATTAAACTTGTACGACTCCAAGTCCTAAGGAAGAAGGACTGCAATTCAGAGGCAAACGAGTGTGATTATTCAGGGGCAGGGCGTTGGCTCAGCTGACATGCCAGAGTAGAGAACTAGAGATGAGAATGTGCACAGGAGATGATTGAGGTGGTGATGATGATGAACAAAATGCAAAGTGGTAAATGACTAAATGGTGTTCATTTCTTTCTCAATCAAGCAATACTCTGTCACTGTCCCCTTTTTCTATATTCCGCTTCCTTTTTCTTTTTTCACCTTCTGCTCCCCAGCAAATTATACACCAAATGGGGTTTTAGTTGTTACTAACAATTTATGATGACTAATAACCCCAGTCCCACCCAATTGTTAACGTTTTGTAGAGGTCCGACACGCATTTTAAGATGCATATAAAGTATAGATTCATAACTTATTTTTAAAATATTTTTTTTCTGAATAAAAATTTAATGTATAAAATGCGTGTCGGACCTTCTCTCCAAAACGTTAACAATTGGGTGGGATGAAGGTAGTATCACTGTATTACAACTCACATGTCACATCTTCGTTGCTTATATGTCATCTTGTCATAAAATTATTTGTCTATGTGCTACAGTATTCTCTTATTTTATTTAATTTACAGAGTAACACTAACTTTTTATATAATTAGATTCGACTTTATATATCTACTCAAATTCGATCTTATATACTGTACCATTCAAATTCGATATCATATAATTTTATACAAAATAATCCTACCCAAATAGTGTGACACTGTAACTAAAAGTTGCAGTAGAAACTACGAACTTGCATTCAGAGTTGTGAATATTGTTACAGTTTAATGCCAAACTTGCTCTTACTAAAGAGGTTCTAAAAACCGGTAATGCAGTTTGTTGGTCTGGATCTGAATGTATCCGACTCGTCAATTGTAACTATAATAATCACATTTTCCTCTTTCGAGATTTCTCCGTTGAATTTGCTCTTGAACTAGGCCTTTTTTATAAAAATGAAAAGTGTTTATAACATTTGATTCATAAATAAGATCAAATGCCATTCGTTATTTCTCTTTTCAGCTGACGTTACGCCAGCAAAATCAGTGTCAGCTGAACTTAGAAATTTAGCATAGTATAATTCTGGACTCATAATAACAAGGAGAAGCATACAAAATTGTCAATTAGTTTGGAAGGGTGAGGTAACTTATCGATGATTATTTTAAAATATTAGTGACTCGTAAAGAAGTGATTAGGTGTGTCACTGTATTTGTACCCTGATGTAGAAAATATGAAAAATGGTATCATGTGATCAATCTTAATTAGCATTCTGCATATAAAAAGCATGATTTTATTAGTATTTAAACTCAGTGCTGCATGTGATATATTATATAGACATCCACAAACACACGAAGCTGGACTTTCTCAATTGTCGAGGGAAGAAGTAGTAGTCATTCAATAAACTTGCAGCAGACAATGGCAGGGAAGCCTATCTGTGTGACTATATTTATTGGGATAGTGCTGCTTCTACTTGCAGAATTTAATCATGTAAGCAATTCATTTGATCACACACATGACACATCTAGTACTTTTTTACATTAGATAGAATGTTAATTCTTGTACAAGCGATGAGTCATTTATACTAAAATCGTGTTTCAGGCTATAATTACAGAGTCTCCAACACCTCAGCCACAACCATCTCCTGACCTTCCCATGGTAACAAAACATCACACGCGCACACACTCACAAGTTTCATATTCTACCTGCCATTGCCAATGTTGTATCCTAAAGTCTGATGACATAATTTTTTTTGGTTTTAGAATGGCGGTACTCAAGGCAGTCTACAGCCTCAAGGTAATTATTATCATGACTATATCTTGGATCATCTTAAGTCTGGATTAGTGAAAATGTCTAATATTAAATGATCGATATACACTTTTTTTCTGAATGGTAATCACAAAAATATAAATTCTCATACAGTCTAGTCTCTGCCGATAGACAACTTGCTATGAAGAGAATGAGCATGTCTACAAGACTAGTATGTTAGTAGGATGATATCCGATATTGGAATTTGATATATATGTAACTGCAGACTGCGGACCTAGATGCATGGGGAGATGCGCAAAGACAGCGTTCAAGAAGCCATGAATGTTCCTCTGTCAAAAATGTTGCGCGAAGTGCTTATGCGTGCCTCCTGGTACTTGGGGGAACAAGCAGTTGTGCCCTTGCTACAACAACTGGAAGACCAAGAGAGGAGGGCCCAAGTGCCCTTAATAACATCATTCAACTCCTACCCATATCTCTAGCTACCCGTCCGCTTCCTCTGTTGGACTTCTTGTGCCACTCAATTTAGACTTTCTTTGTCAAGTTATTTGTCATTTGTGGTGTAGAAACAAAAATATACACGCACGAGTAGTTTTTCTTCTTTTTCTTCTTCTTTTTTTAAAAAAAAAATCAAATTCATAATAACTGTAACATGTCAACCAAAATGAAGCAGGAATATATGACCTAAAATACTGGGCGGTCAAAAAATTGTGACAACATTTGCTACATGTGATAAGTCCACCAATTTGTTTATATTTGCGTTTGGGAGATGGTGCATGTGACGTATTTTAAGGTGTATATAAAATATAGTTTCATAATTTTTTTTAAATTTTTTTTCTCTAAATAAAAATTTAATGTTTAAATTTTTATTCAGGATTTTTTTAATAAAACTATATTTTATATGCAGTTTAAAATGCGTGTCGCACACCATCTACAAAATGTAAACAAATGGATAAGAGAGAGGGTGAAATATAAATAAATGGATGGGACGGAGGGAGGGAATACAATCTAAAATATATAGGATGCATACGAGGTATATTTTGTGTGATTTTTTTGCTCCTTTTTTGGACTATATTATTTTAAAAATTGTTACAATCTATAAATAAATCTGTAGTAGATCCGTATAGTTTCAATATTCATGTATAAAATACAAAAAGAGAATAAATTATGCAGGCCAAATCAACGTTTACGATCTTCCTCTTCTCCTGCATTAACAAAACAAAACAAAAGTACCTGCAAACTCTTACACATCATCGTATTTTTATTACATACATACATACATACATACATATTTCGTAGAAGCAACCCAAACCAAATTTAATTTCTTTACACAAACACAATCCACATACCATATACGTAATAATATACTAGTACAATATATATCATTACCCTGACTCATCTAGCAGAGGATCTTTCACGACTTGAATATATAATATACATACACATGCTGACTATTGACAAACCATACTTGAACGTGACACTGGCCATCTATATCGTTATCTGATTTAATATTTTCACAAATCCCAATGTTATCTGATTTAATTTCTTATTATCTGATTTAATTTCTTATCTTGCATTATCATACCCCATTCTTGTTTTTCTACCCGATATATTTTAGGGTTTGTTTTATCTTGTGATTGTGGTGGCTGATTTTGATCACCCTTCAACAATTCATTGCAGCTGGGAGGGGCTTCTCTAAAGGTTTCTTATTTATTTATTTATCTATCTTGCTTTTTTAATTCTTGAGGCCAGGTGTGTATATAATTTCCATGATCGTGGGTTTCGATTATTGTTAGAATTTGAGAAATTTTGTGATTTATTCGAGAACCCACTCTTTGGCAGTGATTAGTAATTACCTTTATAATAACGAGTAGATGATGAGAAAGTTTGATGTAAACTTGCCTATTTTTGCATAGTTCTAACATTAAACGAAACTTGATGAAAAAGTGTGTATAAAGGTTACAGGAGTAGGTTTATATTCGGATTAATTCAGTTGTGTTGTGTCATTTTTCAGTATAGTGTCTCTAATCATAAGAGTGGGGTTCTGTTTGTCCGAACTCATTTAAAATTACAAGGTTAAAATGTGATTATATTGCTTCTTTTCGTATGTACTGAATTGAGTTGGTGTTATAAAATATGCTTGGAGTTAGCATCGACTATCTGATCGCATTACAGTAATTACATATACCTCTATCTAATGATTTCCTTTTGGATATACTTCCTTTATTAGGCTATATAAGTTGTATTTGTATCTAGTTTTAATTTCTGTGGTTAGAGAACTTATCTGTTGCTTGCAGAGGAGCAAATAAACGTGTAATTCTCAAATTCATGAATTTTCTCTTCATTTGTTTCGAGAAACCTGAGACTATATTTTGGTATTGCAGACCTTAATTTGGAGTACCGATTACTAGCCCTTCTTTATAGATCGCATTTGGAGCCAATTTTTTGAATTTTAGTTGTCTGATATGGATATAAGTAATGAGGCCACTGTTGACAAATTCTTAATCGGACCTTCAACATTCTTGGGTCGGACAGTTGCGTTCAGAGTGCTATTTTGCAAGTCAATGTCACACCTGAGGGAACAAATTTTTCGTATGCTTTTATATTACTTGCGAAAAATTAAAGATGGTGTGTTATTCTATTTGAAACCCATGATATCGTGGTTTCATCCCCGCAACCCACAAGGGATTTTGGTAATGATGACACTTATAGCTTTCATGTTAAAACGATACACAAATGTGAAAATGAGGGCTGAGATGGCTTATCGTAGAAAATTTTGGAGGAATATGATGAAATCTGCCTTAACCTATGAGGAATGGGCTCACTCAGCTAAAATGCTAGACAAAGAAACTCCCAGAATCGAATCAGATCTCTATGATGAAGAACTTGTGAGGAATAAACTCCAAGAGCTCCGCCACCGCCGCCAAGAAGGTTCTCTTAGAGATATCATATTTTGCATGAGAGCTGACCTGATTAGAAACCTTGGAAATATGTGCAACCCAGAGCTTCACAAGGGGAGGCTTCAAGTACCTAGACTTATAAAGGAATATATTGATGAAGTCTCGACACAATTAAGAATGGTTTGCGACTCAGACTCTGAGGAGCTTTTGTTGGAAGAGAAGCTTGCTTTTATGCATGAGACAAGACATGCTTTTGGGAGGACTGCGTTGCTTCTGAGTGGGGGTGCTTCACTGGGTGCATTCCATGTGGGTGTGGTGAAAACATTTGTAGAACACAAGCTCATGCCCCGTATAATTGCTGGGTCTAGTGTGGGATCTATCATGTGCTCTGTTATTGCTACTAGGTCTTGGCCTGAGCTCCAAACTTTTTTTGAGGATTCATGGAGCTCTCTGCAGTTCTTTGACCAGTTGGGCGGAATATTTGCAATTTTTAGAAGAGTTATGACACGAGGTGCAGTTTATGACATCAGACAGTTGCAGATGATGTTGAGGCAGCTTACAAATAATCTCACATTCCAAGAAGCATATGACATGACTGGTCGAGTTCTTGCAATTACTGTATGCTCCCCAAGAAAGCATGAACCTCCTCGATGCCTTAACTATTTGACTTCGCCTCATGTTGTTATTTGGAGTGCGGTGACTGCCTCTTGTGCTTTTCCTGGTCTATTTGAAGCTCAAGAACTAATGGCGAAAGATAGAAGTGGAGAAATTGTTCCGTATCATCCCCCATTTAACTTGGGACCTGAAGAGGGTCAAAGTACTTCTGCGCGTAGGTGGAGAGATGGTAGCTTGGAGATTGATTTACCAATGATGCAATTAAAAGAGCTCTTCAATGTTAATCACTTTATTGTGAGTCAAGCCAATCCTCATATTGCTCCCTTACTGAGACTGAAAGAAATTGTGAGAGCATATGGTGGCAACTTTGCTGCTAAGGTAATTTGGTATGATACTTATCATTAATTGATCATATAAAAATTTACTCACATCTGATAAATTTCGTGCGACCTTGTCGAAGTATGCTCCTTATATTTCATGCCTCCCGTTCCCCCATCCCCCTAATCCAGCAAACAGAAGCTAAGAAAAAAGAAACAGAAGAATTCAATCAATAAAATATGCAAATGTATCAAAGTTCAGCTAGACTTAATTCATGTATCAGATTACATCTCGGTCATAAAAATTTCACATTGACTTTTCAAGTGTAGAATATTCACCTTTTCAAAAAACCGGTCCTTGATGCTTTTTGTAATTTAGTTTTTAATGTCTAGATTTATGCCTTAAGGTTTATAGCTTCATCTTTCTCACACACTCACACATATATAATTTTGTAAAAAGATGCATTTGTATCTCTAAGTAACAGAATATAGAGAGCTGGGAAAGGCAACTAAGAATGGAATGATTAGGGTTGAAAAGAGGATAATTGATTTGTTTATATATTTTATCCATGCAGCTCGCCCATCTTGTTGAGATGGAGGTGAAACACAGATGTAACCAGATACTAGAGCTTGGTTTTCCTTTAGGAGGACTTGCCAGGCTATTTGCCCAAGAATGGGAAGGTGATGTCACTGTGGTAATGCCAGCCACCCTAGCTCAGGTACGTGCGTATAATTTTTAGTCATATTTTGCTTTACTGTTTGAAAATTAAGAAACAGCATATGTGAGCAAACAAAAAAAGTAGAGGAACTGGACAAAGAAAGTTTTAGCTTGACATGAAGAGCCTTCCCAATGCATTTATATTATCCAATTAAGTTGGATTGAACAGAGGAGTATAATTGTCTCTGGAATGCCAGTACTTGCTATAAGTCGCCAAGATCACTCTGAGTAATAAGTTAATACCCATATGGCCATATGCTAGTTTAGATGAGATGATCCATTGATTTGCATTAGTCCACTATCCTCTACTTATGATAAGTGAGAGCTAATGCAATTCCTTTTCATCCTTTTTGTACTATGCTAAAGCCTGGAAATAGCATTTGGGTAGAAATGCATCTCATTATAACACATGCATATGTTATCAAGTCGTGGAGATTTTGTAGGCCGTGACCCTAAATACATATTTACTAATGCCAATGTGCTAAATGATTAATTGATAGTTTCTTGATCAGTCGATTTCCACTAGATATTTGCTCTGCCTCAATTCGTTATGCGGTGACATTACTTCATACAAGTTGTTATAAACTGACAATTAGATTGATTATCAGAAGAAATGGCATTCGTATCACTATTGTTCATGTTAAAGTTTCTTCAATACTTCTTAAATTTTAATTTTTTTTATTGTTGTGATTAATGGACTCCCACTGATTTCTTAAAAAATGCAATTTCAGTATTCAAAGATTATACAGAACCCGTCTCATTCGGAGCTTCAGAAAGCAGCCAATCAAGGCAGGAGGTGCACTTGGGAGAAGCTGTCAGCCATAAAAGCCAACTGTGGTATTGAGTTAGCACTTGATGATTGTGTTGCGATACTAAATCACATGCGTCGACTGAAGAGGAGTGCGGAGAGAGCAGCTGCTGCTTCTCAAGGCTTATCCAGCACAGTTAGATTCAGTGGTTCGAAAAGAATTCCTTCATGGAACTGCATTGCTCGAGAAAACTCAGCTGGATCTATTGAAGAGTTTGTTGCAGAGATTGGATCTTCGCTACACCAAGGTAGAGTTGGTGGAACAGGACCCACTTCTTGGAACGTGCAGACCAACCGCAATACACATGAAGTCAGTGACAGTGAACCTGAGAGTCCCGATCAAAATTCTTGGACGAGGTCTGGTGGTCCCTTGATGAGGACAACTTCTGCTGATCTTTTTGTTGATTTTGTCCAAAATTTGGATGGTGATCTCAAATCCAATAAAGGAATAATGGTACCAAACAGCACGATTCATATCTCAGCCAGGGATTCAAATCCTCAAAGCCCAAGGGTGACAACACCTGATAGAAGCTCAGATGTGGATTCTGATCAAAGGGATGTTAATAATAGAGCTCCCGTGAACAGTTCTAGCATTTTAGTTGCTGAAGGTGAGCTTTTGCAGGCTGAAAGGATTCGCAACGGGATTGTGTTCAACATTGTAAAGAAAGAAGACATGGCCCCTTCGAACAGGAGTCTTGATTCTGACTCGGTTGCTGAATGTATGCAACTTGAATCTCCTGCCAAGGAAATAGAAGGGAGCTCAACATCTGAATCCGAGGATGAAGCCAATGGTGATCATTCTCTAAACAGTATGGATGCAAGCAACATCAAGGATCAGGTAACTGCTGCGAATGATGTTAAGGATGTTGAACATAACTGAGATATGTAATTATTTCTCTTCTTGTCATATCTATGCAGATCAACAAGGCTAATTCATGTTAAAGACAATAGGAAGCATTGATACAGTAACAGATACATACGTTAGCATAGCAGTAGTCAGTAGATTATACAACTGAAGCAAACAATTTAGCTGGGGGCACATTGCTGAGTAACGGGGCTGGGTGTTAGTTTGATAGAAGTATTTCATATTGTTCCTCTGCTTCTCAGAAGCAAGTTTTAGTATGTAATGTTATCTTTGTCATAGTTGTTTTACTTCAAGTACAAATATAGAATTATAGACGCTGTGTAGCTGCATGGTGTACTAGGAAGTAGGAAGTTCTCATATGTACATGATATGTTCTATATACAGGAAAATACATGAAAGGTAAAAAATTACTACAATTCGAGAATGCTAATACATGTCATAATGTTAACTTCGAAATATTTATAAGCATGGGAGTACTATAAAAAAAACTATCATAAAAGCCTCGCACAGACCCTAGCTTAAATTGTTTTATATTATATTTTATATTTTAATTAATTTTTAAATTTGAATTTTATTATCTTATTAAAAATTAAAAAAATTCTTTTTAATTAAATTTGTTTATTTTAGTTTTTCAAAACTGTATCGGATTAAGTGTTCAACTTTATACATAAATATTTTTTAATATTTAAAAAATATATATTTTATAATATATTTATAACGTAATTATATATTATCAAAGATATTAAATGGTTTCATTTTTTCTCAACTCCATTTTCTATATTTTAATTTAGTAAATTAATATAAACCCTACTGGGGTTCTATTTCAAAATTTTCATTTTTTAATGTAAATTCAAATAATTTTCAGAATAATATAAAATTTAATTTAAATTTGGATGTCAAAATTCGATTATTTTAAATATTCAAATTTCATTTAATCGATCATATAATATATATGACGATATCATATAATATCAATAATTTTATTTTCGAATCATATTTTTGTTATATCAACTTTATATTTTGATCCAATTATTTTATATAATATATTTGATCTTTTATTTTATATCATAATTTAATCTAGCTATATATTTAATCTAATCATTTAATATATCTAAATATCAAATATGACATTATTTTTTTATTATTTATTTTAAATATGTACTTTTTATCTAATTATATATTTTAATTGACGAAAAGTATATCTGATTAACCGATCAGAGATTACTGGCTCAAAATTGTACATAAACAACTTTTTAATATTTAAATATATTTTTTATAATAGATAACATAATTATATACTCCCTCCGTCCCACCCAATTATTTATGTTTCGGAGAGAAGGTCCGACACGCATTTTAAGTTGCATGTAAAGTATAGTTTCATAACTTATTTTTAAATTTTTTATATGGAACGTAAACAATTGGGTGGGACGGAGATAGTATTCTACATGATCCTAAATTTGAAAATGAATCCATTTTTTTAACTCAACTACGGTCTCAACGTTTTAATTTAATAGATCAATATATATATATATATATATATATATATATATATATATATATACAAACACACACACACACACATACTACATGGAATTAATTCTATTATTATAAGTTATGATTTTTAATCTATTTATTTTTGCCAGCTCAAAATTAGATCAATTATTCATTATATATTCTGCAATTTATAAAATTTTAAGACCCATTTATATTTTATAAATTAAAACTCAATACTTCTTTGAATATTTTAACATATATCTTAAAAATAAATTTTTTAACATATATCTTAAAAATAAAAATTTTAACTTGTCAGAACTGTTGCATATAATTAATCAACTATAATATATTATATAGTCATATATTATTTATTATTCTATTATCCAATAACTTCATATACAGTCTATAATATCATATTTTTAATACACTATTTTTTACGCAATTCCACGGTCTTATATATTTCAACACTAAGTCAAATTTTTAAAAAATCTAAAATTCCACATCTCACTGATATACAAAGCATTCTTGTGTATTTCAAAACTAATACATTTCAGGACCTCTACTATAACGCATCTTTCAATCTCCATCTTCAAGATTTCTGCTATAGTGATTGGTGTTCTTGTTCTTCTTCATATAGAAGTGTTAGTGGCATATTTGCCTTTTACTTGACATTTCTTTAATCATCTGGTCTTATGAACAAATTGTTTCTCGTTCTACAGTTGAAACAGAGTTAAAGGAATTAGCTAATACAGCCTGTGATTTTTCTTGGTTTCATTTTTCCGAATGGCATTTGTCCTATTTTTATCTGTGATCCTTAAACCAAGGGCTCCTTCCCAAGGCCAGAATGATTGGGAAAGATCAAACCCATTTGAACCGCTCGTTCTCTTAGATAGAAAGCAGTCCTTATCACTCGACGAAATAGCTTTATAAGCAACATTTCCCTTCTTCACTCACGCGATATTAGCGAAGGCGTGATTCATCCTCTAAAAGAGAGTAGACGCAAAGGTTTAGAAGGTCTTAATTGCTCGGCTATACTCGATTCGACGCTACAGTTCGCTCATCGGCTACTACCCTCTCCTATACAGTCGAGTGACTTATTAGGGTAATTCTTCTATTTAGGGGGGGGGGATATTTGGTTCATTATACGTTTTCTTAATAAAAAAGTCCTGGAAGGGAATCTCAGCCATGTACACAAGAGCAGAGCCTTCGCTTTTTGGATTGTATTCTGCCCAATGCATAACTTCGCTCTTCGATCGCTGTATTCTTGCGATTCAGAAAGAAAGACATAATAAGAAAGGGTTTGTTAAGTTGACCCTCGACCTAAAGAAGTTCAGATTGACTGCTGCTTTTCTAGTTAAAGCTGCCTAAGTCGCCAATCCTGCTACTCTATTCTAACATTGGATCGATTGCTACTCTATTCTTTTCCCTAACGCAGCTGGGCCATCCTGGACTTGAGGCAGGCACCATTTGTGACTATCGGACAAATTTCTCTTTTTGTCTTAAAACCAACAATTCTCTTCTCACAAAGTAATAGATAGATCTTTTTCTAGTTTCTTGCACAACTTATCTACTCTATATCTTTATCTATAAGACCTACAGTGCATAGACTTTCAAAGTAACTCTCGACGGGATCAAAGTAATAGATAGACTTGCACAGCTTAATTTAATTATTTAATTAATAATAATATACAACTAATAATTAATAAAATTTAATTTTTAGAATGAAATTTTCATTAAATTTAAATAAAAGTATATTAAATGCATAAAATAAAAAATATATTAAATGCATAAAATAAAATTTACAATACAAAAAATGACTAGAAAATGGTACAAATATAATAGAAAATGGTAAAAATGACTAGAAAATGTCTACAAAAAATTAATTTAGTAAATATAATATAAATAGTTGATAATGGTTAAACATTAAATAAGATTAAATAATTTAATATAGTATTTATACAATATAACATTATAAATAATAATTTGGATCACGCGCCTGGAGTTGACAAAAATTTTGGATCAAAATTTACATGATCCAAATTTGAATTTTTAGACAATAACCGCTCTTTGAATACTCCGTAGTACAAAAACACTGGAGTAAGGGTAGCACAAAGAAAGTTATATTGACTATTCACAGCCAAATTGGATAATTATTCATCTGTATATCACAAATATGTCAATGTCAACTGCCTTAAAGCCGCCGGAGAGATTCTTTTCAAATATGAAACTACTGCAATATTTGATCAACGGCCTCTTTATCTGTGTCTAGTTTGGTTCGCCCTCGTCCGTCAAACTTTGGGTAGTAGAATCTAATTATATATGTTGACTATTGAGACCCAGACGTGCCATAATTCTAAATGGAGTTGTTTTCTAATATTTTGCAACTCACTTGCACAACTTTATTAAGAGCCAATTGGATACGTTCACTGATATAACAAAAACGGAGTATTTCGAATTTATTAGTTGATACGTTTATAAAAAACAAAACAAATTAATAGTGTCATATATAGATGATCATTTATGGTAATCGTAGAGTAAGAAGACACCGTTTAATTTGGTTTACATTAAGACTTCACAAAATGAAAATGGTTTGCATTGAGAGAATAATATATATTGTTTTAGACAGAATTAATCTAAATTTAGAAATACTATATAAATACACTTTTTATGTTTTTTTTTTGAAGAAAGACTTCTTATGTTTTAAAATTACAACTATACTAATTTGAAAAAATGATAAAAATACTCATTTTTGAGTTTAAAATGATAAAAACAACAATTTTCAGATGCATGATTATTTTTAACGGATGAGATACCCAACAGATAATTGGGTATCTCATTTTATATAAAATATTTCACTGGTAAATAAATATCCAAAAAAATAATTGAGATACACAACTCATAAATACTTATCTTATACAAAATGAGATAACCAATTATGAGTTGGATCCCATCTATTATAAATTACTCATCACTTTTAAAGTTGTTATTTTCATAATAAAATTTAAAAAAATGAGTATTTTTAACCGAAGACGTGCTAATTCTAACATGCGCAAGGAATGAACATCTATATATCATAAATAAAATATTTACTATTCTTTCTTGCTATATAATAATATAATGTGTATCATATAGGCCCGTTAATTGGCCTATTTACTCGAGGACTAAAATGATGCTAACGGATCAAATAGTTTCGGACTATGACATGACACAGATACATAATGTTGTTAAAAGATAGATTTTTGGTTGGTTTCTAAATATAATATAAAATATTAGATTTCTAGTGATTTAATATATGTTTAAGAGCTCATCCCGAAAATTTTTTTAGAACAGATACTCATTTGTAAGGCTATAAGCCAAATTAGTCAAAAATATATGTTTAAGAGTGACAACTCTAACGGTGTTTTTATGTTGACTCTCTATTTATATTTTATTTGTTAATGGAGATGAAAAAATGGGAAAATAATGAGATGGAATGAATATTTTATTAGTAAATCTATACTATATTATTAAACCCACAAGAGAAAATGTTTGGTCCGTCGGTCTGGTCCTTTTGTATCTCATTCAACTTCAAATACACGTTATGTGTCACCTACTCAACTTCAAATACACGTTATTCAATCAATATACCAATATGTTTTAACATCCTCATTACTCAAACATTTTAATTTATTTTAAATTATAATTTTATAATAAAATTTTTGAATATTAAAATTTTATTAAAATTTTATCTATATTAAAACATACTCTTTTATTCTTCAAACATGTTATTTCAATCAATATACCAACATGTTTTAACCTCTTCATCACTCAAACACTTTAATTTATTTAAAATCATAATTTTATAATTTTTTTAAATATTAAAATTTTATTAATATATTATCTATATTAAAACATACTCTTTTATTTAAATTTTAAATAAAATATTTCTAATATATCTTTTATTTAAATTTTAAATAAAATATTTCTAATATATTTGAAACTCTCTTAATTAATAAAATTTACTTTTATTAATATTTTATCTATATTAAAACATACTCTTTTATTTAAATTTTAAATAAAAATATTTCTAATATATTCAAAACTCTTTTAGTTAATAAAAATTTCCTTTTATTAATATTTTATGTATATTAAAACATACTCTTTTATTTAAATTTTAAATAAAATGTTTCTAATATATCTTTTATTTAAATTTTAAATAAAATGTTTCTAATATATTCGAAACTCTTTTAATTAATAAAAATTTCCTAACTAAATTTAAAGAAAAATAAAACACTTCTAATATATTTTAAACTTTTTTAATTTAAAATTAAACTACACTTTTATTCTCATTCTTTTAGTTAAAATTTAATTAATAAACAATCTAATATTACACGAGGCATTTTGGTCAAGTTAGCCAGTCTTTTGAATGTTAGACAATACGAATTAGGTAGATAGTAGATGATTCAAGTATACACTCTGAATTTGATTGATTCGTATAACAACTCTGCAGAGTCATCGACGTAAACAACTTGAATTAAGTGGAGAACATTCTTGACATCAATACAAAAACGTGGCTAACAAATTAAGGACCAAACCCAATAATTTGAAACTTCATCCGATCAATCAACACCCATGGGTACTATTCCCAATCTCCATTCACCTCTCCGTGTGTATCTGTATTTGAATTAACTCTTCCATCTATTTATATGAATCAGATATTATTTATTTTTCTTTGTGCATTTATATGTATCTATTTATTTATTTGATGTTCCTCATAGTTTACTTGAAGATGTTATTTTGGGTTTTTAAACTATTCAATGCAGGAAATTAGTTTATGGGGTTAAGTGTTTAATAAAATGCCCATAAGAGTTCTCCCTTCAAAAATATTTTGCACACTTATCAAACTATAGTGCCCTGTCAATTTCTGAAAATCGGAGGACTCTGTCATTTTTTTTGGCCATGGGTGCTGATATGTTTAAAGATCTTTGCTTTATCACAATGTGTCATATTTGCAGCTCAATGTGTGATTTAATTTAGTTGATTTTTTGGTAAATTTTGCAAGGTCGGGTTTTTCATAGTTGCTGTTTGATGGGTTTATTTTCGATAATATAATTCATAGTGGAGTTTTTCCTTTGGGTAGTTGGCGTATTTTATGCCAAACAGAGGGTTGCTCTTTGAGTTGTTATTTTCATTTGGGAGATGATTTTCGCCTTTACGCTTTTGAGAAAATATTGCAGGCACTAAACTAAGGCTAGGCAAGAAGGACTTTTGCTTTTAGCACATTTATGACTTCCTAAAAGGTACCGGGGTAGGGATCTAACAGGTGATAGGAAATTGCTAAGGCCTGAGAGTTTGCAGATTAGATCAAGTCACTAATTGGGGGTTGCACAATGATGAAAATTTCCAGTTAAGAAATTTTTTAAATTTCTTCGTTTTCTGGATAAGAGACCAAACACGAAAAACAATCAAAGTTTTATTAGACCATATTCCTATTCAAGAATTATATCACTGGGGTCACGATACGACCTAATGAAAACATGTTTACATATTTCATGTCTATGGCACAACAGCTTGGAAATATGGACGCTGAATTTACTGGGTTTCAAAAAGCATAATTCTAAGAAATCATGTCTACAAGGATATCTTAGAATATTCGTATAAAAGTATCAAATATTTGTCTGAAAAAGGTCACGTGATTTCGTTATTGTTCAAAAATATGATTGACATATATTTCTTCCCAAAAAAAGACAAGTAGTTGTCGCTACCATCACAGTCATGATTACTTCAGCAGAGATGAAATAGACAATTACCAGCATGATAATGGTTTTAAAAAAAAAAATGGAGGCCAAATCTATCCGGATACAATATTTAATGCATTATCCGGCTTACCAATTTGCAATGTTCAGCTCTCGAATGAAGAAGTTCATTATCAACCTGATGGATACCCAGTACTCCCAAACCAAATAGATGACTATACATGTCTTCAATGCAAGGTGGCACTACTCATGAGATGCCTTTCGGTTTATCTGATTGAATCTATCGATTTCTACCTAGATCTATATTAATTTTCAAAATATATTACAATTAGGCCAAGTATATGTTATTATTACATGTTTGCAGTGATTTTATGTTAGGAAAATAATAAATACTTTTATAATACTTAGTTTCATAATTTATTTCCCCATTGTTAAACCATATATATCCTACATCAAAATCCATCATCTTCCATCTTTTACAACTATTCACATGTAATATTAAAAATTCTTTTAATTAAAAATTAAATTATTAACATCTAAAATAATTCCACTAACAACCTACTAATACATATCAAACACATCACCCCTCAAATTCATTAATTTATTTACATTTACAATTTATTAATTAAATGATATGAATGTTAAAATATCTTTTCATTTCATCTATGTTAATTAGTAGAAATATATAATAATATATTAATGAGACTTTAAACACATAATATAAATATGATTCAAAATTATTTTATCCCATTTAAACAACAATACATAAAAAATATTAATAACATAAATAACCAAATAAAATAATAATTCATTTAAAATTATTAATATATTATTTACTACTCTCCTCCAAACAACGGTACATAAAAAATACTAATAACATAAATAATTAAATTAAATATTTAATTCATTTAAAATTATTAATATATTATTTAATACTCTCATCATGTGCCTCTGCACCGGTTATAAGTTAATATTAACTTAAGAGTCATGTTCATGCTCCTAAGTTTGAGGAGAGAAGATGTTCTTAACTATTTAGAGCATCTCCAAGAGTCTCCCTGGTTGACTCATAAATATAATATAAAATATTAATCTCCTAATCATTTAACATGTTTTTAAAAGTGTCAACTCTAACAATACTCCTTATATTTCTTTTCTATTTTATTTTTTTATTAATATATGGACTCCACTATGACAAAAAAATGGAAAAAGTAAAAGATATTTTTAGAGGGAATGAATATTTTATTGATATAAAAAAATTAGGAGCTATATAATGGCTCCTAAATTAAAGGAGAGAGAAGAGACTCATAAGATTTTTAAGAGCCACTATTAGTCTCTTGGAACTCTATTTTTTGTTATGTTTTCTATTTTTGATTTAGGAGCTTGTTTAGACAGACTATTGGAGATGCTCTTAGAGAGCCTTTAGGAGCCTGTTGAAGCTCTAATACATGAGTGACTCTTTATTTTTTGACTTAGAAGCTAACATAAAGAGTCTGTTGGAGTTGCTCTTATAACTTACGGGGAGCATGTTTGATTATACTTATTGAGCAATGATTTTTTAATTTAGTTTAAAATTATATGTTTATATAAGAGGTAAAAAGATAATTTACAGTTAAAAAATAATTAAAAATTAAAATTAGTTAGACGTATTCTATTAAATAATTTTTTTACTTTTATAATATTATATATATATATTTTAATACCATCATACATATATATAACTTATAAATTAATTTTTAACAACCTATAAGTGAGAAATAATAATAAAATTACCTAAATAAATATTATCTTAAAATTTTCAATTTTTATTTTTCACTTTAATTAACTTTAAATTATAAGTAATTTTTTAAAATTTACCTAAAAAACTTATAATCTATTTTTAAAATCACTAAACGTGTGTTTGGATTGCCCTGTTACATATATAAGTTTTACGTCTAGGCTATTTGTATGTTGATTAGTTGCAAGGACATTATAATGATATGTTTGGGAGTGATGGTGTAGCTGTTGTAATTTGAGAAAAAGTGGTGCCGAAAAAGTGTTGTTAAGAAAATTAGATGATTATTTGGTAATTTTTTTTTATTGTACATATTTTGAGATATAATATATAAAATTAATATTTTTAGGGGGTGTTGATGATGAAACATTAGTTACTTCCTGCCAAAAACATGGGGACATGTTTTTTCAAACAGCAGTTTTTAGGCCAAAAACACGTTTACAGACAATGGCTTTTGAATGTTATCAAACATCATCCTGAGAGCTTTTCAACAAAAAACTGATGTGACTGTTTGCAACAGCAATACCAAACGGGAACTTACTAGCTTATATGCTCATAAGTAGGCTTAAATATAATTTAAACTTGCGTTTTCAAGAATATACAACTAAAACTCCCTTTTAATATATTTAGAAAATTTAACCCAATGTTTTTAACTATATACAATTGAAACTTTTTTTAAAAAATATTTAGTAAATTTAACTATATGTTTTTAACTATTTACAATTAAAACTTTTTTTAAAAACATTTAGTAAATTTAACCTTGATTTTTTATTTCAGAATAAAATAAACCTTACAACCAAATTTTGAATAAATATTCGTCAAATGCACTATTGCCAAATTTTTTATATAGATATTATCTAAACATAATAGATATATGCAATTATTAGAGTTTTTTTTATAAAATAGATATTTAGATGTTATTTTCTATATTAATATGTCTATATGTATAATATATTATATATGTTTATCACCGAATTTAATTTATTTTCAAAAATACTATTTTATAATTGCCATAAATTGAACCAGATTTGAGTAAGATTTATTTTATTTCAAAACGTAAAAGTCAAGGTTAAATTTACTAAATATTTTAAAAAAAGGTTTTAATTATAAATAGTTAAGAACATAGAGTTAAATTTACTAAATATTTTTAAAAAAGTTTCATTTGTATATAGTTAAAAAATGTAAGATTAAATTTACTAAATTTATTAAAAAAGAATTTTAATTGTAATATTGTTAATAACACATAGCTTAAATTGTATTTAAGCCTCATAAGTAACAAGGTTTTTCTTCAAAAAAAAAAAAAAGTAACAAGGTTTATTTACGGTGTTATAAGTAATTAATAAATTTAAAGAGAGTTTCATGTTGTACCTTAAATGAATTTGATAAAATGACAAGTGTGAGTGCAAGATTACGCGGTTAAACGCATAATTCGTGATTCAATTCTTACTTGATTCAAACATTCAATATAATAAAAAAAAAGGTGTAAAATTAAGTACGGTGTTTTAGTAATTTAGTATAACCCAAGCCAAGCAATTTCTTTAACATGTTTTTCGACTTTTTACAAAGATTCCCTGACCTTGCGAGTATTTAGCTCAGATTCAGAAATAACCCCACATATCCATCTTCCAGACTAAAATCTCTCACATAAAAACTACTAATATTGATAATAATATTGTAATATTTAGTATAATTACTGTCTTTAAAGCTAAAATTATACTCTACCAAACTAGTGCATAAACATCCACCTTAGAATACGATTTCAGACGTAACTGGTATTACAAATGGGAAAAAAAGAGAGCAGCAGAATGTTGGGGGAATCAAAATATTCACACGTTTTTCGAACATGGGTCTAATATAATATAAATTTTTTAAAAAAATTCACGTGAAGTCATTCATTATTGGCCGGAAGAACATGATTCAGGAAGCTCATCTTTATTGAAAATTTGTAATAAATTTTAAGTAAATAATATATATTATTCCTTACCTTTTAAAAGGGCACAAAAAATAATCTATCAAACAGCAATACTCAGTGCGGATTGCAATTATCATGTTAAGCTAATTCGTCACGTGAAGTGATCCCAGTTGCATAATTTATAAAGAAAAAATTATATCAAAAGATTTCAACGATCTCCTTTTCTAATTTTCCAAACAGTTGATTGTATTTTAGTGTGCACGCTTCCCAGTTTATCATTCGGAAGTAAGGAAAGATATAAAACTAAGGTAGATAATGCGCCACACCTAGGGTGAATGGGAAAAGTGCATGATTTGAAATCATGTATCTGTGTGACTAAACGATACTAATGTGCGTGGACCTTTCGTAAAATGAACGAGAGAAATATTATTAGATTAAATCAGAAGTTAGTATAACACCAAAATTCGACTGATAATAGCTTTGCATGTACTATTGATTTTTCTCGATTACGGCACTCTCAAACTGAAGTTGACGAAAAAAAAATGTCGTTCAATATTATTTAGAGAAAAAATGTTCTGAATTAAGAACGAACTCGGTGGATGGTCGAAGAATAAAAAGTTTTCTTAGTAACGAATTTCGCGAGCACTCACATGCGAGTGCTTAGATAGTCTTTTAATCATTTACTATCATTCTTTACCTTTACAATTGCTTTAATCATATGCCTAGGCCAGTGAACTAATAGCTCTTCTTAGTTCCGGGCTTGCTGGTGCGAATTAATTAGCTGGAGTTGATTTAATTAACGAAGTAGTTTGTGGGACATAACTCCTCTCACTAATTCTAGAGTTTTATCATCATACATGGCGATCAGTTGGGAGAATGGGGAGCTTTCAAAGTCAGTATATGCCAATGGGGCATAACTCATCTCACTAATTCAATTGTGTTATTTTCATACGAGTAGCATTGTTGTCATATCTGATTGCGACTTAATCCCCCCCTTTTTGGCCCACACTATGTTAAGTTATGAGCGCCCATCTTTGGGGCAATAACAAGTCTTTCGTGTCCATAATTAATTATGAGAATATTGGGGGTGACAGGGAGTCGAACCTTAGACCCCTGCCGCCTGAGTTCTGATACCATGTTAAGTTACCAGTTACAAACTTACCAGGATCACATATTATATTCTAACATACTAGCCTGGGAGTCTGGCTCCATCGTCACTGCCCAAAAACTGTCACTGAAAAATAAGTAGTAGTACACTCCTGTGGTTTTATTACTTGATGCACAATTCTTCAGAAACAAAGAGATTACAACCAGTGAAAACAACAACAAGATTCGGTACAGCAACAAATTAGAAACAAATGCAACTCAGGCCATGCATCTGATATTTTGAATACACAAAGTTAGAACCAACCGTACAACATTTCACATATCTGCCTTGGGTAGAAAAGGAGGAATACTTTGCTCGTGTCTGAAAAAATTATCCGGGTCAATCATACCTTTCACTCGAACCAACCTATCAAAATTACTCTTGTAATAAGCTTTACCCCATGTCTTCGCATCTGCAAGTGTTATAGGCCCTGTTGCAGGGTTGATTCCCAAATCAATATCATCGTAATTCCAATAAGCTCTTCTTGGATTATTCGATACATAAGGAGTCAAATAATTGTATAAGCTCCTTATCCATTCCAACTTTTGCGCAGTGTCTCCGACCCAAAGTACTCTCGTGTACACCATATACAATGTGCCTGCTCTGTTCGGAAATGGAAGTGCCGATTCTTTGATCTCACTCAGTCTTCCTCCGTAGGGAGTGAAAATCATCGTAGTTTCTCCTGGATTAACTTCTAGAAGCTTCTCCCACAGCCCTTCTATGCCTTCATCAGATATCGGATCTCTCACGAAATCTGATTTTGCTTTAGTAGGAAGATCGAACAAGAAAGTCCTGTCAAGCAAGTCATCAGGAGAATAAGTGTCTTCAAACAAGTTGAAAAATGAAGATTCCATCACAGCTTCTATCCAAGTAAGTTCCTTTAGGTCTTCCTTCACCAGTCCTAGTTGAGGCAACTTTCTCTGTATCATTTTAAGTAGTACATCAGGTCCGCCAAGGTACAAGCCAGTGAATGATAGCTCAACGGTCTTACCACGAGCACTTGTTGGACTTAGTATAGTACTTATTCGAACCCTAATGTCTACTTCTTTCGGAAGTTTAGGTGCAATAGTTTGGAATGGCAGAATAATCTTTGTAGCATTCTGATCCAGAGTTCTCTGTATAAGAAAAGTAGTAACTTTCTCCGGAACATCAACTAGGTTTAGCGTCCAGGAAAGAACAATTCCAAAACTAGCACAACCACCACCTCTTATAGCCCAAAACACATCTTCTCCCATTGCTTGTCTATCAAGAATCCTTCCTTTTGCATCTACTATACGAGCATCGATAACATTATCAGAAGCAAGACCATATTTTCGCCTCAACGGACCATACCCTCCGCCACAAATTAGTCCAGTAGCCCCCACGGTCGACCAAACCCCAGCCGGAAAAGCTAGTGTTCCGCTTGCTCGATAAATCCAATAGTAGACTTCACCAAGTGTTGCACCAGCTTGAACTATAGCAGTTTTAGCTTTAGCATCAACTGTAACAGATTTGAGCTTAATCATATCAAGCAAAACAAAAGGAACATTTTGGTACGTGCTACTATATGAAAGACCCTCAAAATCATGTCCCCCGCTACGAATCCGAATTTGCATGTCATATTTTTTGGCACAATTAACCACAGTTTGGACCTGTGAGTCAGCCACCGGTGTGACAATCACGGCCGGCTTAAGGCGCTCGGAGTTATTGAAACGAGGGTTTCGCATTGAGAATTCGTAAGTTGCTGTATAAGAAGAATCGGAAGGAGTAAGGACATTGGCTGCTAAGATTTTCGAGACTTGAGAATTTTGAGCGAGGCATTTTATGAAACTAATAGGATCGGCTGAATAAGCAGTTGAGAAAGACAAGACAAGAAGAAACGAAACTTGCAAACAAGTGGAAATCTTCATACTAGTGTTTATGTTGTTCTCCTTTTGCTTGGCATGTGATATATATAGTAGAGTGACTTCTATTTATAGCCGGAGTGATATATTGAAATTAATAAATTTTAACAGTTTTCAAATATCTTATCAGTAATCTTTCTCAATACTAAAAGAAAGGAGAAACGTGACACATGTCACTGTATTATTAAATATGACACTTGTCAATTGTCCGGTTGATGATTATGTGTTTTATTATAATTTATTCTCTTTTTTTCTTTCATTCTCTCTCATTCAACTGAATCTCTCTCATTCTTTATTATTTTTTATCTTTCCACTAATTCTCTCTCTTACACATCACCAACTTTCTTATATTTCTTCTTATTATTGTATTTATAATTTTTTTATTATTGTATTTATAAAAATAATTATAAATTTATTTAATATTTTTATAATCAAATAATATATTCAATAAAATTTCTAAACCGTTGTTTTATTTTACATATTAAAATTATATGGTATTGAAAATTCTTAAATAAATTATTATATGAATAAATTCTATACTTATAAATAAAATATAATACAATTTGAACACAACGAACACAAGTCATGTTTTTATTTCAATTTAAACACATAATTCTCTTTTCTTCAAAATAATTATTTATTTGTTACATCAACCAAATTACACTATAAATTCTATTAATTAATATTCGATAAATTAATAACATTTTTAAATAATAACTTTCTAATATCCGAACTTGATTTAATATAAAAATTTATTAATTTCAATAAATTATAAAATAACATAATTAAAAAATATCTTATATAAATATATAATCGCTCTAACGTTATAAAATAATAAAATTATAAATGATAAATGATAATTTTATGAAATATGATTTTTTTTCTATTGATAATAATACAGCAGATAGTTTTAAAGTTACTAAAAAATATATGTTATATAATATAGTGTAAGTAATGTGTCAAAATAAAAATCAAATCAGATAGTTTTAAAATCGTCCTACTTTTATTTGAATCATTTTTTTAATTTCATTACTTGCGCTATATTATATAGTGTAAGTAATGTATTCAAAAAAGATAAACCAAGTCATCTTAAAATAATTAAAATTTTATTTGTGTTAGTTCTTTTGATGCATTATTTACACTATATTATATAGTATAAGTAAAAGTAAAATAATAATATATTTAATAATATCGACCTATTTTTATTTTATTTTATTGAATTAATTAAAATTTTATTTAAGGCACATTTTAACTATAAAAACTAATTCATTCAATTGAATATTTTGAATATATAAAATATTTTCAAAAATAATTTAAAATATTTTCCAGATGCACGGATGCAAGGGAACTATACTAAGGCTCTAATGTATATACGGAGTATGATAAAGCGATAGCACTCATCTAAAATAGCAAAAAGAATTTAAAGGGAATCTTTTTGGATAATTAAACGAATTAACTGGCCATGCAGAGGAGCTTCGAAATTGTGGTAGGTGTGTGTATTTTTTTAAAATTTCTTTTAGGGCATGGCAGGTATCTGGTATGTGTATAAATAAATTAAGCCTCATGATATCAATTCATTTCATGTTTTCCTGTCTATTAACGGTCGTCGATCCGCTAATTTTATTAATTTATATGATATAGTTTATTTTAAAAAATATGTTTAACTATTTTTTAATTTTTACACAAAAGATGCGAATTAATATAATTAATCCGTCTAATGAATTAAAACTGAAGCACTTGTAAAAAAAAGAGAGAATTAAACTGAAGCAGTCTCGAAGAGTCTCGCAGATCCAAGTTATAAATATTCGACATATATTGTGCAGGCCGACATATATTCGACATAAATATTCGACATATATTGGAGGGACAATGACCAAGGCTCCAAAATTAGGAGGAGCCCAGTTTATTTAGATTTTAATATAATAGGAAAATTTTATTTTATTTTTAAAATCAAGAAAAAAATTAATATAAAAAAATAAAAAAGAAATCCTTTCATATTAGTTAGCCGTCTTTACTCCCAATCTGTATCAAAATTGAATCACTCGACTTTTTTTCTTTTCAGAATCAATTCTCTTTATTCTCAAAATTATCTCTATCATCATTAAACATATCAGAAATTTAAATATTTTTCATCAAAATTACTTGAAGTTAAAGTTTAAAAAATCCTAAAAAATATTGATACTGATGTTATTATCAAAAATTTATATCTTGAAAAATTTTATATCTCGAAAAACTCGTAAAACCCATTTTTTATGAATTGTTAGATTATATATTAAAATTTAGAATATAAATTGATTGGACATTTTTTTTTAAATAAAATTATTATAATTTTTTTAAAAGAGCTCCGCTTTATTATTTTACCTAGGTCTCAAAGGATCCGGAGACAATGCATTCCTCGATTATTCAATAACACTAACTTCAAGTGATGTAAAGTACTTCTATTAGCCCGTGCCTGTCAAACGACAGGAAAAATTACTCCAAGACGAGCATTCATCTTTCTTATAATATTATTGTTGTTGGAATAATGTGAGAAATAAAAATTGAAGCAACAGAGTTTGTGAATATAGAAAATAAAAAATAAAAAAATTCAACAGAGTGAAAGCTTATGTCTATATGTAATACATATGGTTGTTTCTTCTAATTTTACAATTCAATGCAAATCCTCTTCTTTACAATTCGGGCATGAAAAAAGTGAGGCTATTTTGAAGTGATATGTTGCTTTCCATTTCTCTGTGCAAATTTCAGTCTCTCTCACACCGGTTGTAATATTTCACCCAGCTCTTTATGATAAGTGATGGACATGGATATATAGAGAAAGGAACAAAGTGATCGGCACTTCCTGCCTACCCAAATCAAGTAGCCTGCATGAGGACCAAAATCTAGAGCCTCTTTTCACTGTTCCTGAACTGGCTAGCATTTAAAACTTTACCACTTACTGAAAAACACACGCAAACACAAAATTTATGGCATGGATAGTATCCACTAAAAAAACAGACAAACAAATAGTTCATATTTTAACTCCACAAACACATTCAAAATCTTTAAAACAATCTCAAACCTATCTTAACCCAACCAAACAAGCCAAACACAGCTCTACCCAAATCTGGTAATAATCAAATCTTTCGAGTTTCAAGAGACTGGCTTATCCATGTTCCAGCGATTTTGGGGTTTGCCAGATACTTGGCTAATAACAGGTGCACATGAGGTTGTCAACTTTTCCCTTGAAGCACTCCACTTATTCGTTGCTTGCTTTTCGGACACAAAATTTATTTTATTCCTCCTAGATTGTTTCCTTTGGTAGTCAGTGTCGTGAATCTGTGAGGTTTCTTGCCTTGGCATGTAGTTATTGTTATATGGCCTATCGTCTGGTGGAACGTAACCCATGTGCTCTGGAACGCAACATCCTGGCGCAATATTACCGGTGTCCCCCCCTTTACGAGGATTCTCTATATACCATGCACCCCCATATATCGCATTAGGATCTTCCTCAACATACTCTTGTGCATTATTATTTCCATAATGATACCAACCCTGGGAATCATTCCAACCATCTCCCCATCCACTAGGACCACTATACCCCCAACCGTCTCCCCATCCGTAACCTCCCATAGGTGCGTTATTATTGTCGTACCAACCCCAGGAATTGTAGCCTGAATTTGTCCATGCATTGCCTTCCACAGGTCCATTGTTTTGACTAATTTTATGTTCCCAAGGTTTATCTGAATTTTTCCACGCATTGTCTTCCACAAGTCCACTGTTTTGACTGATTTTATGCTCCCATGGTTTATCTGAATTTGTCCATGCATTACCTTCCACAGGTCCATTATTTTGACTCATTTTATGTTCCCATGGTTTATCTCCATCTACATTAGATGAAATATTGGGCTTTTCCTTGGATTCTTCCGCACCATCTCCCCAACCTGTACTCGAGAATCCTTGATCCTGCAAGAAAGTGTCACCAAAAATCACTATATTCTCACGCTTCCTTACTGCATCAACATCCACTGGTTTCTTTACTAAGTCATGTAGCAGGTCTTGATCAACTCGGCAATCCCAGTCAATTTCATCAATATATTTATCAGGATCTGGCATTTCTATCTCACAAGGAAGACCATGAGTCTTTGCGTAGTACCTCATCTTAGCATCATCGAATGCTTCTTTCCCAGCAGAGTCATCCCAATTCACCACATTGTCATGGCAGGGCAAATACTTCTTAGCATCCACGATTTTGTTCCATGGAACTTTACAAATTGAAGTGCAAAACTTCTTCTCCCATGACGGGACAGTTTGCTGCCAATCACCTGAAGTATATGATCAGCATTATCCTCAATTCCATCTATCATTCTCAAGTTTCAAAAACTAAATACTGAGATGTGAGGGTAGAAAAAAGAAAATAAAGTTGTCCAAGGCATCAACACTTGAAGAAAATCAAATGCTGCACAGTGAGTACTAGCTAAAGACCAATGACAGTAGAAATAACAAAAATCAGATGTGCCACAGAGCAATGTGCCTTTAAAGTTGCTCTGCAAAAATAGCAAGAACCGATTACCAATTCCAACCTGAACGTGCATAAATTTCCAGAATCCCCACCATTCTTACTGTTTAGTTCCTCGTAGATTAATACACAACTACCAACTTTTGATCAATTCGTTATTTGCAAATGATTCTAATGAATTACCATTAGCACCATAACAAACAAACATTTATAACATTCCTACAGAAGGGACCAGTTATGGACATGGAGCTGAAAATTACTGTTTTCAGAAACTTAATTCAAATCAAGTAGAATAGCCCTTGCCACAAGATTCACATATAGCTCAAATGAAAATATATTGACAGGATCCAATTACATCAAAGGGCATCATTATTAGAAGTTCTATATTGAAAAAAGAGGACCAACTGATAGCCAATTCATACAAAAGATACAAACTTTGAAAATTTATCTGCTAAAACAAATTTACAGTAAGACAAAAATCTTAAATCACAATGTTGAAGATCAAACAAAACAAAATATACACATTGTATACTGCATTACTTCTACCGCATTACATTTACAGAGGATAAGGTGTCAGCATAATTTAAGTTACAACATAGCATATTCTAACTACAAATAACCCTAAAAAAATCATCTTTACAGACTCTGCCATCTACAACTTCACAACAAATTATAAAAATTATACCCCTCTACAAAATCCAAACAAAACTCCGCATCAAATACTTTAACAAAAATAAAAAATTATGCACAAATAAACCACAAAAATCTCATAAAAATATATCACAAAACATAAACATGGTCATGAACATAAAAATAACAGTTCAGTATGTCCACACACACAAACACAAGAAAAAAGAGAAGAAGAATGTATACATACCTGCAGATGGCTTTCTGTTAACTTTTGCAGCTTCTTGACTATTTTTATCTCCCCTGTACCTTCTCCTACCCTCCATTCCACCAAACTCAAATCTAATAACCAAATCAACAAAAAAATTACCAATATAAACAGCACACATGACAATAACAAGAAAAACAGTATATAAAGATCAAATCTTTACACAAATAAAATCAAGAAATCAACAAACCTGAAAAGGGCTCTTAAAAATCAACCAAAAACAACTTAATTTTTGCAATTCACCAACTGGGTCTTGTATATCTTGTCTGTCTCTGGAAAAATGAAGATGAGCATCATAAATTAGAGACAAAGGGGTTGCTCACAAACTTGCAAATTGGAAATGAAACCGCTATACAAAATTGTAGATACAAAATATATAAAAAAAGGGGGGGTGACAACGTGTTTAATGGTTGAAGAAATGACAAGTCTGTGTAACGTTTACAAATTGGGTAAGGATTATTATTGTTGTGAGATTTTCTGGAATGATGATGAAAATTGAACTAGTGTTTGATGTTTTCACACGCCTTTTTCTTGCCTATGGTGTCACTTGTTTATGTTTTTATTTTATACTACCAACTTGTACTAATCACAAATATCATAAATATAAATATAAATATATATATATATATATTTAATAAAAAGTTATTATATCCATTTTATATTTTTTTTAGAATTATGGGGTTTCCAAAAACATTTGAAAATTCCCTTAAAAAACAAGAAATAATAGTTTTTTATATGTTGAATAATATGCTGGATATTTATCATATTATTACCATGTATAATTTACATTCACTAAATTAGTATTGTGTGTTTTGGGCCTCTTGGTTCACTTGCACTTGGGCTCCGGAGTCATTGAACACGTGTTCAATTGCACTGTAGACAGTGAAAATTTGAATATTGACTTGTAGGTTGTAGCTATGGTGTGTGCTATTTTCATTTTTTTAGTCAATACCATTCCATACCACTTCCGGATGCACGAGCCTGTGAAGGACAATTTTTGTTTTTACTTGATTTGACCCTGACAACCTTAAGGTGTTGTTTGGCCGACTTAGAGAAAATATTTAATAATTTTCCTATAAATAATGCCAATAATACATGTGCAACAGCTAGAAATATTATTATATAAACATATTAAAGTGCGTTTGATATTATTGTTACAAGTGGTAGAAATAACATTTTGTTAAGAAATAGGTAAAAATATATTAAATATTAAATACTTTTAAATTTATAAATTAGTTAATAAAACAAGCAGATCAATTATTATATGTGCGCATTCATATTTGTTGCTATTAAAGGACCTTCCTTCCGAATATATTTTTGACAACATTTATAAAAATAAATGAATACTGTGAGTAATTATTTATTTAATAAAAAATAAAATAAAATAGAACACACTTCGTTATCCCACAAATCACAATTCCCTTTTTTAAAGAGATGTAATGATTAACGGGACTAAATTCAACTGATAGGACGAAAATAAAATCATACAAAATTTCTGAAAATAAAGTGATACAACTTCTCAGGGATGGAAGAACAACAGAACTAATCAAACCGATACATTATACTTATATATAATTCGTGTAAAAGGATTAATATGGACGTTGTGGTTGTGATGATTGGTGTAATATGGTTGTTGTAGTAGATTAGTGGACGTGAAACTAAAACACATAAAATTAAAATCTTATATCAAATGACTTTACATACTATAAAATTATTATAAATTTTATAATTTAAAGTATAATTCATTTAATTTCATATATTCAATACAAATGAAATAAAAAATAATAATAATAATATAATAATATTTTTATAAATATTTACATATTTTAAAGTAAATTATAAGCAAATAATTATTATATAAATATTATTTTTATATAATATATAATAAAATAAAAAATATATAACTAAAAATATTTTATTATATTAATGTTTTAATATTTTTATAGATATGCAATTTATATTAGAACAAACATACAAGTAATTAATAAATATAGTCAATAATAAAATAATATTTTTATATTTAATGTTATAAAATATAAATATATTAAAAGAATTATAATATATAAAATAAAATATATTAATTATAATAAATATATTTTAAATATTTAAAAGATGTTCCGTGTATCGCACGAGATATAAGCTAATATATCATTATATAATTTTTTTTTATATAAGAGAGTGACACTCCTATATCGACTTTATAAAAATAATCCTGTAAAATCTAACTCTAATTTTATAAACTCTATAAATCAATTTTTATTCACTGCTTGCTTAGCCCGTTCTATTAGGAAAGAAGGGATTACGAGCTAGTTAAAAGATAAATCCAATCTTTTTAAAAAAAGCTCTTTTTAAGAATAAATTTATAAGATATAATTTTATTTTTCCAACATCAAATTATATCTAAACAATCAGATAAGCGAACATCCACAAAAAATAACTACTATGTACATCAGTAAATGTATTTCATTTTTTTTCAATTTAAATATGCTTTATCACAAAAACATTTATTTATCATTATAATTTTAAAAATTTCCAGAGGTATATTCTTGTAAAAAAATTGTTTCACGGAGTATACATTTTTCACCTCTGTCATCCAATATAATTTTCTTTCTATTTTCTGTTTCTTGTCAATCTCGAGGAATATTACTCATTAACTTGTATTTAACAAGTCACTGCCTCGCCCTCATATTCTTATACAACGATCCATTTATATAACTACTGTTATATAATTCATACATTATCACATCTTTTGTTTAACCACTATAATTGGACGATGAACTTGTCGGGTATCTTTCTTATCCTTGTTTTATCTTCCCAAATCTTTACAGTGAAAAATGTTGATGTCCACCGGAATGTTACTCTCCGAACAACCGCGGAGAAATATTTACAAACAACAAAAGGGTCATCGTTTAAGATTGCAATATTTGCAGACTTGCATTTGGAGAGGACGCGTGGACACTTTGGGGTCCACAACAAGATTTCAAGTCAGTAAAGGTCATGTCCACTGTCTTGGATAATGAACACCCAGGTCACCTTTGTTTATTGCCTCAAGTATGGTTGTATTTGACTTTAGGTGATATTTTTTTATTATGCTAATTGATTTGATTTAAATAGGCCGTTAGATCTTGTAACAAACATTCTTTTTGCTTAGGATGTTTAGGTTATCCAATCCATACATATTGATCATTTGATTTTGTTAATACTCTTCTACTCTTGTTTACAGGCTGTTTGATTTTTTTACACCTAATTTTAAGTGTTTTGACCCTATAGTTAAAATTAATATTTTTAAAATTTTTTTTTTGTGAATTAAAATTTAAATATTATGTTTTTATTTAAAAAAAATATTAGAAAATATCATTTTTAACTATGTGATCAAAAGACCTAAAAGTTGCGTGTAAAAAGTCCAGTAACCTATATAAAAGACCAGAAGAGTGACTTATATAAATGACACTTATATAAAGGACAAGAGAGACTATATATTTAAACCCCATTTTTAATATACATATTGTAAGAGAGTTAGAATTTAAAGATGAGAATAAGCTGTGTTAAATTAAGATGCTGAAATACATGCCTAAAGTTATTTATACATATCCTATTTAAAATTTTGAATTGAACCTGATATATATATATATATATATATATATATATATATATATATTTAAATGATCAAAATTAAAAATAAGAATAAATAAGTTTAGGGGTCATCATCCTTGAATTAATGTGAGAAGTGTGACTATAACAAGAAAATATAGTCAAGTGTAAATGTGTAATCAACAATCAACATTCACGTTTATGTATGTATACGATTATTCCAAGTATATAATTTCTATGGTCCGAAGCTTATGTTACTGCATACTTCAGAAAACCAAATACTACAAAGTTTATAAAAAGAACAACTGCTAATAACAACCCATAACCCTGGAGCGTGCTGTACAATGTGGTTAATCTGTAAATTATTTTCTAACTGATGCTAGAAGATTGAAAATGCTGGAACAGTTAATAAATTGGAGCTTAGTCAAACACTTCCCCTGCTTCAAAATTTTGTTTCTCCCCGAAAACGTAATGTTTAGCTTGTGACAGAGACTTCGTACGACCTGCTGATTTTGTTGCAATATTTTTAAGACTATTTCTCTATTAAAAAATCAAGTTTCAAATGAAGTGATACCGATATCCGTGTGTTAAGTCCTGCTGTGAAATGCTGGGCTTTTAGTCATTGTGATGGTTTATACATATTGCTCCATGTTGGCTGCTGCGATGCAGACTGCATCATTCCAGAACATAGAAGCTGCTTGAGTGAAAAGTTCTTTGATCACACTGTATCAGATTTAGTGCTGTAGAATGTAATCGAGAAAGTCAATATTTTATACTGTAACAGAATATTTACATTTCCTTGCAGATTTTGTGGTTTATCTTGGTGATGTCATTACAGCCAACAATATACCAATTGAAAATGCTAGTTTGTATTGGAATCAGGCATTATCCCCTACAAGATCAAGGAACACACCTTGGGCCAGTGTGTTTGGGAACCATGATGATGCATCATTTGTGTGGCCGTTAGAGTGGTTTTCTGCAACCGGAATTCCTCTAGTAGATTGTTCTGCGAAAATTTCAGGCGAGTTGAAAACTGTAACGGTGAAACTGTTCGCTGCAGCTTGTATCACTGTAGAGTTTGACACTAGAAATTACAGTGATTTGATACCTACAATACAGCTAAAGAAAATGGAAATGTGACACCCTTACTAATTATTTTCGGATGCCATCCAGTTTCCCCAAATAAACAAATGTTTTTCACAAGTTGTCAAAGGAAGATGTCTTTTGGGTTGGTGATTCGTGTATTTTATTTGATTTCAGGAGAGGCATGTAGCTTTAAGGGCACATCACGTTTGGAGCTGATGAAAAACGAGATTGAACATAATGCCTTCTCATACTCTAGAAGTGGTCCTAATAATCTTTGGCCGAGTGTATCTAACTATGCCCTTCAGATTTTATCATCAAGTAATTCTCAAGTGCCAGTGGCATTCATGTACTTCTTTGATTCTGGTGGTGGGTCATACCCCGAGATACTATCAACTGCTCAGGCAGAATGGTTTCGCGTCAAATCTCAACAAATAAATCCTGATGCAAGGTTAGAGAAGTAGCACTACTCTAAATATTCTGCTTAATGGAAATTAAAAGTCTGTAAAAAAGCGGCAAGGCATTTCCCATTTGTTGCTAAGAAACTGGGGATAAAGTTTCTAATCGTGACTTCCTCTGTTCCATTAAGAGGAAAGGAATGCCTACTTAGGTATAGGAAGTGTACTAGCCAAATATTTGTAAGAGGTTTACCGCAATATAAAATTTCTTTTATTGATTTCATACAAATGGAAAGAGAATTTTACATTTTTTTCTCGTCCTCCTCAGCAACCATTTTCAAACTTATTTATAGGGTGCCAGAGATAATATTTTGGCATATACCGAGCAAAGCCTACAAAAAGGTGGCCCCAAAGTTTAAAGTTCATAAACATTATGTGGGCTCAATGTTCATGGAGACTGTAGCTCCTCAAGAAGCTGAAATGGGCATAATGAAAATTCTTAGGGAAAGATCTTCTGTCAAGGTAAGTACATCATATATCTATATGAAGCTTTTTGTCAAATTGGATAATGGAAATGATATTAGAAACAGAATCTGGGCCTTGGCGTATGATATTATAAGCATAAGATTGATGCACAAATTTGAACATGATAAGTAAGGTTTACATGCTAAGTAGGTAATTAAGTTTCATTTCAAGGTTGCTGAGATGAGCGTTTAATTGATGTGCTTTGGTGCAATAATCTTCATTTTAATGGTGTAGGCAGTATTCGTAGGTCATAACCATGGCTTGGATTGGTGCTGCCCTGACAAAGAGCTGTGGCTATGCTTTGCTAGACATACTGGTTATGGTGGATATGGAAACTGGCCTAGAGGATCTAGAATTTTGGAGATAACCCAGGATCCTTTCTCACTGAAATCGTGGATTCGGATGGAAGATTGCCATAAACATAGTGATGTTCTCTTGAGCTCTTGACATGTTACATACTTTTATTTTCTTATATACCAAAGATCTCTAGAGAAGGGAAATATTCTGTTTTAGTCAAAGGAACAGAAATACAGAATTGTCTTCTTTTAACCGGTGAATGACAATAAACATACATTTTACACACAATTTGATTTTAAGGGTCAAAACAGTATGTGACCTGCAAAATTGTAGTGCTATTTGTAAGTATAGTCCGGTTTCACAAAAACTTAGCTTGACGTGCTTTGGAAAATTTATGAGTGGCTATAATGAGTTTGATTACTTGGTTCAATCTAATTACTTTGGTTTCTCTCAAGCTGGTTGGTGATGTTGTTAATTAGGTTAGTAGCAACATACATATATGACCCCAGGAAAAGATTACAACAGATTAATACGACCACAAAGGTTTGCTGAAGGGTACTGAATATACTTTAAAAAATACATCTTGAAATAAAAACTTTTTTGCGGTAGCTAGAAATAGGAAAACAATCATGAGTTTTATTGATCGACTTAGCAAAGCCATTGCCAGCAGTAGTAATTTTATATACCCGCTAATCAAGCCACTACTTAAATAAATCGTGTACTTCACCTTAATATATATGGAAATAATGGTGTTAGCTAAAAGGATTATGACAGAGCTGCTGTGATATATATAAACATGTAATTCACAACTGTATTCATGATTGCCCTAAACTTTCTGCTTATGTTTAGCATTTTAATTCCTCATGTATGTATATGGCCCCTCTCCTTAATATAAAAGAACCCAGCGGCCCAGACCCCACTAATATGCAGAAAGAGGCATGATGCAAGAATTTAGTGTACTATACTTCGAGAGAATATGGTGATGAACAACTACTTATCCTTCTCAGAGTCAGTATCTCGAAACATAAGACTTCACCGGTGCCTTGAAACTAGGTAGCTTTTAAGGTGGCAGCTTAAAGTTTTTTTATGGTTTAAAACTTGTATGTGGTATCTATCTTGAGTACTTAAGAAAAAATAAATAAAGGTTTGCTTCACAATGGTGAATGACAAGAAATAGACAGTTCTGGTCTGCAAAGAATTTGGGCTTAATGGTTAAACCAGAATAAACTCTCTTTGGATTCTTTAGTAATATATATACAAAAAATATCAGTGTTAACTGAAAGGATTACGACAGAGCAGCTGCAGTTGTGGATGTAAACATGTAATCTACCACCCTGTTTTCATGATTGCTCTATGCTTCCAGCTCAAGGTAGCATTATGAATCATCATGTTTATGGGTCCTTATCCTTTATATAATTATCATATATCTCCCCACAAATGCAGAAAGAGGCATGATGCAAGAATCTTGCATGAAAAAACTATATTACTTGTATAAACCTGGAATTATTATTGATGTTGGTACTTTGTGGGTGTTTGGGGTTCCATAAACTTAAAATAAATAGCTTATTTTTTATTTTTTTTTACATATTTTCATATTTTTTTTAAAGATAAATATTTGTTTTAGAATTTTAAAACCAAATATGAACTTACTTTTTTCTGAAAATAAGGACTTATTTCTGAAAAGTACATACATCCCTACTTTTTTCCGGAAATAAGCCCTTATTTCTATAAGTAGCAGTTTGCCAAACAGGCCCTTTACAAAGGCTGTGCGTATAATTATAGTGACAGGCTGACAGGTATGAGGTATTATCACTCTACATTGTTAAGTAGTTGCACATAAATTTGTTTATCCATTGATATTATAAAGGCGGGTTTCATATACCACTTGAAATTTATTACCATATACCTTGCACTTCTATAGTGTTTGAACAAGTACATCGTAAACTATCAGGAGTAAATCGAACCGACGAACCCTCGTCCATATTTTAATACGGATAGGAGGAAGTATTCGTAGGAAAAAGCCGAGATTCGAGAATATGCACAATAATTTATTTTTCCAAGTACTGGTAGTTGACAGACTTGTTAAATCCTCAATCCTCTGTACTTCCTCCTCAACCCGTAAACTGGGAAAATATTATTTTTCTGTGTATTATATGTGGGGAGGTAGACCCATATTTTGAGCATCACTTTCTGCTTGCAAATTATTGAAAAGAAACTAATAAAGAATCCAAATTTACTCTAGATCCCATTCCCCACCATATATGGAACTTCTGACTAGTGGCATGTTGAAAATAACATGCATCTGATTTACAAAAATCTTATCCTCTCTTTCAGTTTTACAAAGAATTGGACATTTTCTTGGCACAAATGGTAAAGGTTGGTAGTTGTGATTTGTGAATACTCCTGTAAAGTAGTGTACACAAGTCACTCTTCCCCAGAGGGATTCATACACAGAGTACCTACTACTCAGAAAGGGCAAGTTTCTCTAAATGGTAAATGCCGAATTTTAATTTATCTTCATTAGTACTGTTTTTCTTTTGTACACAGTTACCTATGAAGACAGACATTCTTCTAAATTTATTCTAATTTTGAGAATGACATTTAGCTGTAATAGTAAGTGGCATGAAAGAGGACCACTCATTGTAATGTTGCTTAGCATCATATATCTCTGAGTATAATGTTGTTACTCATTTTAATTTTGCTTTGCATCCTCGTAGTATATATATAGTTACAGGTTCAGGATTTATTAAAATTTAGCTTTTGCAATTGCTTTGTCACACTTATTCCAGGTAAAACACCATCATTTTCTTACAGCTAATATGGATGTTTGGGTGCTTCCATGATCATTATTTGAAATCTTTTGTAAATTTCATGCTAGTGAGCCTTTTTATTTCAAGTGTGCCTCCATTCACATCATTAGACCACCTTTAAACTTTCTTATAGTCAGTATAGTCACTGGTGATTTTTTTTGTTTCTTTGTTTTAAAATTGATATATAGATTTGGTATATCTCTGCAGTTTTTGTTTCGATGAAGTAGGGTATAATGACTGGTGCTTCATATGTTTGATAACTTCTTTTAAGGTCATTAATGGGAAAGAAAATGAGTTGGTTCAGTGTGCTGAAGAGACTTTTCATTCCTGGTGACAAGTTAAAAGACATTAAGGTTGATCCAGTATTAATCTTAGTTTTTGGTGTTTTAGGTGACAAAAATCTAACGATCTCTTTATGTCTCAGAAAACAAAGAGTTCAGGATGGATTTTCAGGAGCTTAAAGTTGAAGCAATGCCCTTCAATCGAAGTGCCACAGATTACTTTGAGCGAAGCATCTGAAGAGCAGAGAAAGCATGCGGTGGCTGTTGCTATTGCAACGGCTGCTGCAGCTGAAGCTGCGGTTACTGCTGCGAATGCTGCAGCAGAAGTTGTCAGGCTGACCAGCATCCATAGTGTTTGTGGAAAGAGAAAGCAGAACTTGGCTGCAATCAGAATTCAAACCTCTTTTCGTGCCTATCTAGTGAGCATCACAAATACATGCCTCAAAGTTAAATTACATTGCTTAGTATATTTGTTATAGAAATTACTAAATAATCAAATTTATGTTCCACATTTAAGCATATTCACAATGCGCAGGGAAGGAAGGCATTGATGGCACTGAAGGGAGTAGTACGGCTACAAGCTGTGGTACGTGGCCAGAACACTAGACGACTAATCCTAACTCGTTTGAAGTCTCTGCAGTCTATTGTGAAACCTCAAGTAGTTCATCAAATTATAATTCCTCAAGTTGATGAAAATTATATTACAATTTCTAATCCCCAAAAGATGTTGGTAAACAAGGATAACAAGGTACCAGTTCTTGCATGTACCTTGATGGTATTCTGTGTCCCATATGTTCTGTATCCGGTTTGGGAACTTCATCTTGTCTACATATCCATGTGCATGTTATTTCAATCTTTTGGTTCTATCTATTTATTTATTACAGACTTGTTGCACAATTAGTAAGAACTGGGAGGACAGCATGATGTCAAAAGAAGACATGGAGGTCTCATGGTTACAAAGGCAAGATGCAATTGCAAGAAGAGACCGAATGAAGAAATATTCGTTCTCCCATCGAGTAACTTCCCATTTTTTGACACTCTATATATTATTGCTAATATCAACTTAATTAAACTAGGAGACTGATGTTCACATTGGATCCCTATCAGGAGAGAAGAACCAATTTAGTTCTGGATAGTTCAGTATGTAAAGATGTAAAGAGGAGGCCTTGGTTTGAGGAATGTCAAATAAACAAGTCGAAGCCAGCAATTTATTCAGATTTAGTTGATATTGCTACATATGGAACTGGACAGGTTAAAATGAGGTATGGCCTTGAGGATGAACCACGGGAGGTATTAAACTCCTCATGTTCACTCCCAAGAAGATCATTCTGTGATGCTCATATAAAGAAGTACTCGAATACAAATGACAATTCTTTGCCAAACTTTCCGATATTTCCATCTTACATGGGTGCCACTAAATCAGCGAAGGTAAAAGTAAGATCAGCAAGCACCCCAAGACATAGGCTAGGACATAATGATCTTTCTGCTGTTAAGAGTTCACTATGTTACAGTTCTATGTTCTCTTCTTGGTCTTCTGTTGATGGAGAAATTGCGGGCATCACTAGAAAGAGTAGTGCTTGACATTACATCATCCTGATCAACAGTAATTATTTCGTGTGCTTTTCATTTCATTAAGTTGGTGTGATTTTGTGCTGTTAGAATTCAACCTAAAGGTTGTTTATTATAACGTGAATTAGGGTGAACTAAATATTAACTTGCTGTAAATAATTCTAAGTACTGGTTAAAAACATGCCTTTCTGAGACAATTGACACGTTTTAATATCCCCTGGGTCATCTATCATCTAGCAACTAGTAGGCCGGTCTTTTCTTTAAAGTATAAATGAACGAGATATTGAGGACTCAAAAGAATGAACCTTTGACAAACACCATAATAATTACGTTATACAGATAATTCATTACAATGAAACAGATCTCTGTGACTAGGAGGAGGAGCTTCCATGTCACTTTTGCAATGTAATTAAAAACATTATATAATTATTTATCTGTCGAAGGAAGAACTGATATTTTATTTTAAGCTAGAGACGTCGTGCATGATTAATTTGAAAGAGATGGGATACTTAGGTTGCATGTTTATACGAAAGAGCCCTCAATGATTCTCAGTTTCTGGAGGCTTCTTATTATTCTCATTAAACACAGCAAAGATGTACGCTTCTATAGGCTTTCCAGGCCTTTTAGGTGTCCCTTTCTTGACCTGGGTAATAATTTGTTAGAGCAAATCCAATAATGTGATAAAAAAAAAATGCTCCAATCATATTCTAGTGATGACTTAAATCATTAGAACACGCATCTCATTGTCTATTTTATAAAAAAAAAATGCTCCAATAATATTTATAGGTAATAAACATTGTTGGACTTGCTCTTGTTATATATCCGGACATTTTCCATACTTGATGTAGGCCATCCAGTTTCAAACACCAAAACTTCCAAAGACGAGACACAAATTAAAACATGTCAATGGTTGGTTCAGAAGCTAGCTACAACTGTTCTATTTGCAATTGCATCAGGATTAGAGCTAGAGGGATTTTACGAGGTGCGTGGGGGTGGAGATGATGAACTCTTCATGTCTGGCGAGACTAAAAGCCAAGAATTGTAAATGTGTTGGGTGCAATAAGAAAAATAGCAAGATCGGCTATTTCGTGTGAACACTCCTTTGTTCATTAGAAAAAGAAATTGAGTGGCTCATGAATAGGTGCTTGAGAATCAATATCTTATGTGTTTGTAGGAAGGGTGGTTGAAGCAACTGGTGATTCAATTCGGATTTAGTTATTTTGTAACTCCTGTTTTTTAACTCTCCATCGATATGAATTTATCAACTATTAGAAAAATGAAATTGAAGCTAACAGTGCAAGGGGGCATAGTACTACATATAGTTGAACCGATTGGTAGCCTATTATTAAGAAGTTGTCGCAGACAATCCTCGTTGATGCAATTGTCCAAACTTTATTTTACATATCCACTAATAATTAATTAGTGTCTCTAAAAATTAATCCTGTACTTGGGTTGTTTATTATTCCAGAAGATGCCCCAGTACTTGAGATTCTCGTCATTCTTCCTGTTCTCATCAAACATAGAAGAGATGCAAGTCTGTATACACTTTTGTGGCCTTTTGGGTGTGCCCCTGCTGCGAACAAGTTTTGGATGTTTGCTGCAGGTCCTCCACCCGTAGGCCATCCCGTTTCAGATACCACGATGTCTAAAGAGTTGCCAAGAGCTTCTGATTGATATGGCGGTGGAGACTCTGATTCTGTTTTGTAGTCCCATTGCGAAAACTGCGTCACGTATGTTTTGCATTGCCGGAAGGAGAAACCGCGCCAACTGGGCATTTTGGGAGTGAGCTGGAGTGATTCCATTCCCCACAACTAGGTACTTGAAGTTGACGTTAGAATAGTCTTCGACATTGCCTTGGACTAGGGACACCAAGCATGACTTCGATGCCCGTGTTTCTGAGGGCTTGGAGCGCATTACGGTCAGGGGAATAGAGTCTCATCCTCCGTATCTTAACCCACCGGGCTAGAGACACAGCTTCTGCAGGGGATGGTTGATTGTAACCATATGTTCCGTAGCACACACCCACATCAACTGCAAATTAAAACAACATATATGCAATAAGTAATCATTATATATATATATAGATAGATAGATGGTATCCTATATATATATAATTAATTAATAATATACCTGAAGTAGTTTGCAAGAAGGCAAAGAGTGAGGAAAGTAATAGCCACTTAGCCAGCATGGTTGTTATTTTGGGAGGAAGCTAAGGCGGTAACTTTGATGAATGGTCTACAAAGATAAAAAAGATTCGAGTTGTATTTATAGAGAGAAATCAAGAGGATCAAGTCGAGTCGAGATGGTTCCCAAGTTTGCACTTGTTAGGCATGCTATAGCCGCGGCATTGCGCATGAATTCATGGCAAAGTTGGTAACAATGGCCTGCAACTATAAGATAACTACGACCTATATATAGCTTCTATACGTGTCAAGCTACTATCATAGTTTGTTTGTACACGTGGACGTGTCCCCTATTTTTTATTAGGTTCATCCATTTTATTTTTCCCGACATAATTACACGTTTTATTCCATCATTCTTTTATTTAATAATAATAAATAAATTCATAGTTACTAGCTAAAAGTTGGTATTGCTTTTTATTAATGAATAATTTTTGTGAATACAATATGTGAAATTCATAGCTGCATGGCATACAATCGAGAGTGATATTACTGATATTCATTTGCATGACGACACGATGAATCATTATCATTATCGCTCTTGTTATTATTATCAAGTAATCATTATTATTACTCGACTTCCACAATCCTGCCGTATGGATGAGATATATAGTAGTCCGTAAATAATGTGCATGTATCCAAATTTAAGGAAAATGAGAGGAAGTTTCTTAGGAGTTAAAAATAAAAAACAGAAAGTAAAAAAGCAAGTTAATTGAACGAAGAAATGCGGAGATGAGGTAAAACATTGGATGAGAATTTGTAAAACAATACAAATAGATGATGATAATTTCGGGCGTGCCACCTCGGTGATAGTAGTAATTCTTATAGAAAACAAATGAAAATATATTACATTTAGAGTCTGTATGTGTGTACTGTGTAGATACGTAAAATTATCTTTTCCTGTTGTGAGGGATTTGGATTTAAAATTTTTAACTCGTGTTGAATTTCTTATGGGTTTCGGATTCGTTTTACACTGTGATTATAATTTTTATTTATATATTTAGATAGATTTAAATATTTATAGACTATTATTTGAAAGAGGCTAAGAAAGATACGATTTAGTTTAAATTTATTATATTTTCAATTTTTCTTTGTAATCGGATTTGAGAACTTATAATTAGATATCTATTATTTAGAATCATTTTGATTCGGAAAAAAAATTGATCCGATAAATACGAATATTATATATTTTTTATTTACAAAAACAAATTAAAAAAATAACTTATTAAACTATCTAGTAAATGCACTTTTAAAAGACGGTCTAATTTGAGATAGAGGTAATAATTAAAATGAAATGGAAGGAACATTATAATTATAATAATTAATAAGAGTAAATAATATACGAGAAATGATTGGTTAGTTTCTCCTAGACCTGACAATTCGGAAAATTGGATCGGATTCATTAGGATCGAATCAATTTTCAGTTATGATATATTTGAAGTACTGTTCGGATCAGATCTAATTTGAATTAAAATCGGTTGAATTTGAGATTAATAACAGGTTAAGTTCAGTTCGGATTACATTCAGATCAAATCATTTATAGACTTTTAAAATTTTGATTGTATAATCATTTTAATTTTTTGATATAAAATTATTTTAAATATGAATTTTGTTTAAGAATAGATTAATTTAGTGGGAAAAAAGTGGGTTAATAAAGACAATATACTATGAATCATTAAAATCTAATGATTAGATTAAAATTCAATTCATCTCCTTTCTAATTTGATGTAATTCATATTTTTATCGAATTTGATCTCGTACATCAAGCCATATTCGGTTAAGATAATTGTGTATTCGGTTTTAATCGGTTTCAAGTTATTTTCAGATCTAATATTTTAGATTATTTTCAATTAAATTTTTAGTTCGGATAAATTTTGATTTGAATCGAATCGGTTTTCAAATATTTATCAAATTATATAATTCAGATATAAAATCAGATTCGATTTCATGAATTACAATTCATTTCTTCGATTCCATACCCGTTTTGCCGGTCTACTTTCTCCCAACTTGCTATTCTCGGGATCGGAATCTACGCTTCCTTTCCTTTCTCCTAACTTGTATTCAGCTGGACTAACACTCTGATCCTAAATTAGAATTAGGAGAGAAGAGAATGATTTTTTTTTGAAATTTTCCTTCCAAATTATGCTCTCGAGTTTTTTGAAAAGAGAAGAGAAAAGATTGAGATAGAAAATTTTAAATAAATTCTTCCTAAAAGTTTTTTTTCAAAAATTAGATGATTGGGAGGAGAGAAGTTCTCACATATTTTTTTAAAAAAGTTCCCTCCATATCTTTTTTTTCTCAAAATTTTCTCACATATTTTAGAAAAACTTGGGAGCATATTAATGATTTTTTTTTTATTTCTCTTTTCCCCCCTTCTTTTCTCTTCCATTCAATTCTTCAACAAAAAACTTGGGAGCAGAAGATAACATAACTCTTCATAAAGGCACTATTTCTTTCGGCCTCAAGCCCACTTAGAAATAATAGAGAGCCGGTCCAAATAAAAAACCCATAAAAGAAATGTTATTCTAATAATTCACATAAACCCTAAATTTAAAAGGGCTATAAATAGGATTGAGAACCCACCGAAAGGGGGTTGGCAACTCGTAGTATATTAAAATAAAAATATCAAGAAATCGTATAAACAAAATTATTTTCGTCGTCCATATAGTTTACACTCAATAATTTCATAATTAAATTAAATCAATTAGTGTTATAAACGATAGTTTTGATTTAGCATAAAAATAACATTTTCCACCAAACATATCAAAAAATCTTTAAAAAACTAACGACCATAGAATCAATCTATCTATTACTATATATTAAAGTTCAACGTAAGGACAAATTTTCCTTTATATTAACTGTGAATGACAGCTATACCCTTATATTTTACATAATTACGTATGTATCACAATTAAAAAAATTGTTATAAGAAGGAAATAATGTCATCATTTTCTATCGAATCAGTAATCTCATGTTAAATAGTCATTGTTGAAACCATTTGTACTTGGATTTTTATTTTTCTTGTAAAAGTCTTAATACACAAATCATCATGTTTTTTTATCATATATTAAATTTTCATATTATAAATTTTCATATATAAATTATTTATTTTTTTGGAAAAAGATATATAAATTATTTGTTAATATTTTTTTTAAATACGAGAATATATTAAAGCTCAACATAAGGGCAATATTTGTCTTTTTATTAGCTGTGAAATGACAGTTATAACCTTATATTTTACATAATTATATATGTACCACAATTTAAAATTTTTTGTTAAAAAAAGGATAAAATCATGTCATCGTTGGATATCGAACCAGTAACCTCATGTGAAATAGTCATTGTTGCAACCATTTGATCCAAAATTTGCCTCTTTATTAGTTGTGAAATAACGGTTATACCCTTATATTTTGCATAATTATATATGTACCACAATTTAAAAAATTTTGTTAAAAAAAGGATAAAATCATGTCATTATTGAATATCGAACCAGTAACCTCATGTGAAATAGTCATTGTTGTAACCGTTTGATCCAAAGTTTTACTTTTTATTAGTTGTGAAATGGCGGTTATACCATTATATTTTGCATAATTATATATGTACCACAATTTAAATTTTTTTGTTAAAAAAATGACAAAATCATGTCATCATTGGATATCGAACTAGTAACCTCATGTTTAAATAAAAATTATAGGATAAGTAGGATTTTTAAAATAGAAAATATAGAATATAATTTAAATATAATATAATATTATCCGTTAGAAATTGTATAAAAGGAGGACTATAGGGGATAGAGTTGTATGTATTATATATATCCTTTCTAAAACTAGATTTTATTAAAATGGATGGTTAAGATCATTTCTATTGTTCACCTAAAATTGGACGGTTATCTTTTCTATGGTTCGCCTCAGTGTTTAAAAAAAAAATCACTAATTTGCTTATTATAATATAGTATAGACGTACCATTATTTTAAAATTTTGGTTAAAAAAAGATAGAATTTATATCATTTTTGGATATCGAACCAGTAATCTCATGATATATAATTATAGTCATAAATTGCGGGTGTGAGAAAAAAATGATAATTTCGATACTAGAGTTTGTGGGTACAAGAAAAAATGATATTGATGAAGTGTTGTAATATGTAACTACACAAAATATAACAAGTAATCAATTATGATTTGTACAATTAAATCAATAGGTTTAAAAAATTATATTTAAGAAAAAATATATTAGATTGTCTATATAAAAATTTAGTAAATTTGGGTAAAAAATTAGAAAATTCGTAAAATAGAAAATTTTACAATATATATATTAAATTGTTAAAAATAATAACTTAGTAAGAAAATCAAAATCAAAATATATAATAATGCATATATATATATTGGTATAATATATGTGTGATTTATTAATTATATTTTAAATATTTATAAATTCGATATGAAATTTATACCGATCAATAAATATTTAAATAAAAATATATAGATAAGTTTAAAACTAAAATTTTAAAAATAAATAATAACAAATTAATTAAAATAAATAATACAACCAAAAATAAGTTTAATTTTACCATTGTAGACGAAAAAGGACGGTGCCTCGGTCTTTCACGTGAGTATACCAATCAAGCATGTAGGCAATATTTTGATGTCGTCCAAAGCATCTTGTGATCAGCCGTGGTAACAGAAGACAAATTTTATTTTAGTACATCTATAATCTATAAACTCGATCTTGCATCTCCAAAATTTATTGGACTTTAGACTATATATAAAATGATGATTAATATAACTTCTGGACTTTAAAATTAATCTGGTACTTGGCTTGCTTATTGTTTAAAAAGATTCCCCAGTTCTTGTTGTCTTCCCTCTTGTCTTCATCAAACAGTGAAAAGATGCAAGTCTCGATAAACTTCTGTGGCCTTTTTGGAGTTCCAGCGTTGCGCACGTGATTAATCAAATTGTTGTTGTGAGTAGCCGCAATAAAATTAGTAGCACCACCTCCTCCAGCCGTTGGCCATCCAATTTCGGACACAACCACGTCCAAAGAGGGGCCATTAGCTTTCTCCAGTGCAGAGTACACACTGTCAACCATGGCATCGAATATATTTGTGTAGGCAAGTGGTCCATCTCGTACAACAGGACTTTGACGATGGAAAGTCACGTATTGTAGACGAGGATCTTGCGAGGTTGTAGTACCTTTCTGTACATCTCGAGGAATGTCACCATTTTTGTATTGGTAGCTATAGAAAGGGTGTAGGTTCACTAGCAAGGGGTTCCTGTACTTAACCAGGAAACGGATGATGGGATTGAAAACTTGTAAAAAAATTGGATTGAATTCAGCCTGGGATGGAGGGAAAGTTTTGCTAAGAGCATCGGATTGGTCTATGGCGGTGGTTACTGGGATATGATTAAATTGTGCAGATGAAGATAACGAGTTCTGGATGTTTTGCATGGCCTCAAGGAGAAAAGGTACATACTGCAGAGTTCCTGAGAATTCGTATGGAGTAACTCCGTTGCCAACAACAATGTACCTGAAGTCGACGTTTTGGTAATTTTTGATATTTCCTTGTATCCACTGATCGGCGTTATCTTGGCTGGCAGCCACCCACTGAAGCTCATTGTTTGGAACACCGAGAACGACTTCTATGCCCGTGTTTATAAGGGACTGTAAAGCGTTATGGTCAGGGCCATAAAGTCTTATCCTTTTGATGCCAACAGATTGAACTAGAGAAACAGCTTCTTGAGCAGAGGGTTGATTCGTTGCAAATGTTCCATAGCACACGCCTACTGGCTGTGGTCCTGCTTCTGGGCTATGTCGTACTGTCGCACCTGATCAATTACATAAACAAAGTGTTATGAATATTATATAAACTAAAGACTAGTTTGCAAAAGTATTACTATTACTTGAATTTGTATACCTGAAGTAGCCTGCAGGAAGGCCGATATTGAGCATAGTACCAGCATGGTGGTGGTAGAGGACCGCAACATATTTTGGGTATTAAAAGTAAATAATATTACATTAGAAATGCTAGTACTTCTTATTGAAGACGATGAACTGCAAGTGAAATGTAGTCATCATATTTATAGATTGAATAGATAAGATCGAGTGAGCTGGAGCCTGGAGATATGATGGAGTTTATTCACAACTTTTGTGTTTGTACTAGGCATGCTGAGGTATGCCGCTTGCAAATTTGTGGTCAGATGTAAGACATGCACACGTTAATGCTCAAGTACGTGTTGATCTGTTTGTATAACTACGTGGCTATAGCTTGGGTTCAGTAACTAGTACTCGTTTTCCGGTACTTGTTGGCTCCCTGTTACAAGTTACATGCACTGTAAATGTAAAAGTTGAGATAAAATTATTTATACGTAGTAGAAGATAAAGGATGGCAGGTGTTGATAAGATCGGAAAAGATGATGCGGCTGAGAAAACTGCCAACTTAAAATATATACAAAAGTTGTTAGAAATATGTCCAAACTCTAGACTATTCCAGGCGGCCGGTATCCCTAGATGCGTTTTTTATACCGTGCAACTCGATCCACCTTTCTATTTCAAAAATCCATTTCCAACAATTTACATGAGAGTTATCAGAGCCCAATGCAATCGCCTAATTAAGATCCCCGATATTTATAAGTCCTTAAAAATATAATATTTATATATAATAAAAATATTCATGAAAAATTCCTATTTATTTTTATAAATTAAAATAATTTCTTAGGCATATAAAAATATAAACAATTTATTATACTATATGATTTGTATTTGTAATAAAATTATAAAGATGCAAGATTTCTTTATTGCTATCATTAAATTATACGATTTTATTATATTATGGCAAAAGTTTTATGGAAAATCTTAAATACAGTATTAATTGGAGAACATATATGTTTATGTATTTGCATTAGATTCTACATATATATATATATATATATATATATATATATATATATATATATATATATATATATATATATATATATATATATTATTGTACCATTAATTAATATTTTTTATTAAATTTAGTGAATATTAAAGTAGTTGAATAATCATTTTAATAACATTTGATTTTAATCTTGTGTTCATATGTAGTTATTCTATTTTTGGATTATACAAAATTAAATGATAAATTTTAAATTATTTATCAAAAAAACTAAAATTTACCTTAATTATTGATATAGTAGAACATTATAATAAATGTGACTGAGTTATTTCCATGCTTTCTTTGGTAAACATAAATATTGAAATTAGATAATTTTGTTTATGTTTATAAAATAATAATACTTGAAGTATCTTTTACATATTCATATTAAATGAAACCTAAGACTCTAAGATATATATGTTTATATAAAATTTGGAATTTTTACAATATACATAATTATTGTAGTACATATAAATGTCATAAAATAAATATATTTCAATTACTCAATTACTCAAGTGTAGTTTACCCGCTAATATATTATAAAATTGTAATTTAAAAGATTAATATTTCCCAATGCAATGTCTTAAAACTTGTTACTATTTTTTTTCACAACAATCACGTGGACATAGATTCATAATTCTACTTGATTAATTATTAGGGAAAATTATATAATAATTTCATTGCAAATTAAGGAGGGGGTGCTAGTTGATTGTCAATAAGAATTATGTAAACAAAATTATTGCAAAAAGATTAAAGTTGTCTGCAGGTTAGTGATAATGCAACATCTAATAAGAAAATGTTCACATACAATATTTCTTATTTCTTATTTATATTCGCATATATGTTCCTACATGCATGCATTCCCGAACTTTATTTGACAAATACGGTTACATATACACTATAATTAATTAGTGTTTCAGGATATTTATCTGGTACTTGGCTTGCTTATTATTCCAAGAGATGCCCAGTGCCTTTGATTTTCTTGATCCTTCTTGTTCTCATCAAACATAGAGAAGATGTAAGTCTCGATACGATCTTGAGGCCTTTTTGGTGTCCCATTGCTCTGTACATGATTAATCAAATTGTTGTTGTAGGTCGCTGCAAATTCATTACTCGCTTCGGGTCCTCCAGCTGTAGGCCATCCAGTTTCAGAAATCACGATATCCAAAGAGTTGACACCAGCCTTCTCCATTGCAGAGTGTACACTGTCCACCATGGCATCCAACACATTTGTGTATGTAAGTTGTGCATCTTGTACCAGTATATCTGAAGACCTTAATAAAGCATAATCTAAACGAGCATTCCGGCCCCCTTTATTTTCGTTTATTTTTTGGGGAATGTCGTCGTTATAGTCCACGTAGCTAAAGTACGGGTGGAGATTTACTAACAATGGTGCATTTTTGTTAACCAAGAATTGAATGATGGGATTGATAAATTGTCGAAATTCTGGTCTAAATTCACCTTGTGACGGTGGGAAAGATTGCTGAAGAACCTCTGATTGATTGACTGCGGTGGAGACCTTTATTTTGTTTTGTAATCCTGATGCAGAAAGTGCATTGGGGATGTTTTGTATTGCAGGAACGACAAACTGCGAGAACTGGGAATTCGGGGAGTACACTGTAGTAATTCCGTTGCCAACAACAATGTACCTAAAGTTCACATCTTGATAATTTTTGGCATTGTCTTGAATCCACTGCTTCACATTGTTTTGGTTTGAGGACACCCATTGAAGTTGCTCGTTGGGGACACCAAGCATTACTTCGATGCCGTGTTTCTTAGGGCTTGGAGAGCATTATGGTCAGGGCCATAGAGTCGCAGCCTTCTGATCCCAACGATGGTTGATTGTCGGCAAATGTTCCGTAGCACACACCTACATCTTGTGGCCCACTTCGAGCACCTGCATAATAACTATAAAAGTACGGTAGTTATTAATAAGGAATCGCCTAGCTGAGCAGGGGTACCAAACATTTTCGGGGCCTTTTGCAAAATTTTAAAATTAGGTCATTTACGTACTTCAATAAATATTAAAATTATTAAATTATATTTTTTTAAATAAATAAATTATTAAAAAATATTGTAAATAAAAAATAAAGTCTAATAAATTTTATATTTATTATAATATTATCAATATTTCTCTACTTTATTAATAAACCATAATATATTTATTACAAATATTTATAAATATATATAAGGCTGTATAAATTTGGGGCCCTAAATTTTCGAGAGCCCCATGCGATCACTCACCCAAGCTACCGAGCGCCCCTCCCTGTAGCTGAGTAATCATCATATATAGCATCAATATTGAACACAAGTAAAAATTATCTGAATTAGGTCCATATATAGCTGTATTGTTCCAAGTTAATGTATCAATCATATATTTGTGCCCATAGTGTTGGTCGAAATTAAAAACTTTATAGTTTAATGAATATTTTTCTTCAGTAAAAAGAGGTCGTCGATTAATTATACCAGAAAAAGAGCTCATATTATGAAAATAAAAAGGCTAGAAATTAACATGGGTCGAAAAAGTATTATGTGTGTTAGGCCGGGTACCTGAAGTAGCTTGCAAGAAGGCAGTGAGGAAAGTAATAGCAGCGTTGTGGTCATCCTGGGGGCATATTTCCTATTTGATTAAATTTTGATAAGTAATGCTCTACGTACAAATGAAATGGAAGCTCACGGTATTTATAGAGGGACGAGGAGGACAAGTCGGTTGCCGATTGTTCACAAATTTGTACGTATTAGGCATGCCCTGCATGTAATCGTGGCAAAGTTGAAAAGATACGAGCATGGAGATCAAGATATATAAGTCGGTCTCAATGTTTCAATGTACTAGCTTCTTTCGATCTATTTTGACAGATTTTTTCTATTTTATGTATATAAAAAATTCTCTATTTTTTGCTTATAATTCTTATAGAAGCTTATAACCGTGCGAAGTATTTGATAACTAATATTTAAGTAAATTTATTTTTTTATTAATATTTAATAAAATTTTATAATATTTAAAATTTATCTCAATACATATGATATATTTTCTTATTTTATATAAATTTATTAAAGATATGAGTGATACTAAATTAATTAGAAGAGTTATTTTGATAATAATTTATAATTATGTATAGTAAATAGATTTTTATTTAACATAAATATTTTTGTTATTTGGGTTTATAAAAGTTAAGTATAATAAATATTATTATATTTAATATAAATATATTATAACTTATACCCGTATTATAATAAATATATAATTTCGGCCTAAAAATAAAATTTTATTTAATATAGATATTTATATATGTATATGTATATAGTTTAGATCCATATTATAATAAATAAAATTGTATCTATATTTTTTAGGACCATGCCCAGTACCGACCGATTGACCAACCGACTGACCAAAATTTTTAATCTTTCAACTATATGTATAGATACTGAATGTGTGTATAAAAAAACAAACAATATTAGAAATGACAAATAAAAATTTGAAGACAACCTTATAAATTTATTTATAAATATGTATATTAACTAAAAAGTTATCTCCCATCACTTGTCATTTATTTAATATATTAAGGAGGATGGATGGATGAATTATATGCAAGTCAATAGGTCAGAGTATGAAGATATTAAATTGAAATTACTGTGAATATTCAAATTTTTGAGTAAATAAAATTTTATATTTAAACAATATATATTAAAGTAAAATATCTAATTAATTAAATTTATCTACAGTATATTTAAATTTATTGGTATAAATAATCAAATATACACAATTATCATTGATGACTAACGATAACAATATATGGAGGTGCACATAACTGGAATAACAATTTTTATAAATAGATTTTGGTTAAAAATAATATTATAAAAAGTTATCTGAGAATATAAAAGATCTAAAATTTGAAATTTTACCGTCTAGATCATTATTTGTTACATTGTATTCGGGAAAAAAAAATAAGTATGCTAAATATATTTGATTTTAGATCATTCAATCCGTTAAACCCTGATTTTAAATCACACCGTAACAATCCGAACAACTTAAACTGTAATTTAGAAAATTATTATTAACGGTTCGTTTATCTGGACCGTATAAATTTAAATGATTTGGTTATGGTTTGTAAAAAATATTTACTGGTTAATCCGGACCGGACCGTTTAAATATTATATATAATAAATAAATAATATCTATTAATATAATTAGCTAAAAATTAATTATTTTACATCCAACTATAATAACTTTTTTTATAATAAAAATTTAAGATACAGCTTTATCAAAATTTTTAAAAATAGTTAGGTGATCTTTAAACTACTCCTTGTTAATATGAAATTAAATATATTAAAATTTTAGTTTAGTGTTTCATTAAAATATGAAAGTGAAAAGTTTAAAATAAAATCATTGAGTTTTTTTGGGTCTAGCATTGAACAATCAATATTCTGAAATGAAATAACTAGAGAATTTTTTAAATTAGGATTTTATAAGACTTAAAAGTATTACTCATAATTTTTAAATACGAAAATTAAATTATAAAAAAATTAATTAAAAGTCAAACCGTAATTCGAAACCGAACCAAACCGTTTTTATGTGATTTGATTTGACTTGATTTTTAAAATTTATTGGTTCGGTTTGGTTTTGACTTTTAAAAAACAGCTATTATTGGTTTGGTTCGAAAAATTGATAAATTTGGACTAAATCGGACCATGAACACCCCTAATCAAGTCGACATAATTGATAAGAATCGAAACTAATGTTAGTTAAATATGGATGATTTGAATTAAAAATAATTCTAAACAAATCACAAATAACTTGCATATTGCATGTGCTGGACACATAATATTCATAAATATAATTGATAATACCTGCCGGGTCGAAATATATTACTCGGTGAGTAGCTTTACATTTTGGATAATTGTCGTCAACCCACCAAAAATAGTATAAGCGTGGGTTGTCAGGGACATCCTGTGACATAAGTTTGGGAGATAAAAGATGACATTTAGACAAAGACCAAGAAAAAGAAAATATCCTTCTTATTTTACGACGACAGCAAGAATTAAAAAGAGATAATCCTTTCATTGTAAGAGCATTTCCAATGAGAAATACTCCTTAGCTAAAATTCTATATGACATATCATAAATAAAATTTATAAAAAATGTATAAAAAATCATTCACTCCAACTGAACATTTCCCTTAACAAAAAGTTTAGCCAATTCCTTCACATTGATTATATTTGACTAAACTCAAGAGACCTGCAGGAAGATTCCACATCATCTATTAGCATATTAAAATAATATATTACATAATTAACAACTTAAAATAATAATAACATACTATTTTCAAAACATAGACCACCATTAGAGTCAATGTCATCGAAACACAACGTCTTACGTCTTACAGGTTCAACAAAATTTTGATAATAAATGCTCAAAATACATTTGTAAATACACAAAAGAGATATAACAATTAATACACTCGGATCTACTCACAAACATGCATTCAGAAACATTAAACACTCTCACAACTTGTTTACAAAATATTAAATTTTGATATTTACTTGGGTATTCCTTCACAAATCATTATTTATTCTCACGCTGGAGGTTCTTAACGGATCCACACCCCTGGTCAGACATATTTTGTAGGACTTATACCGGTAATTACACCACTTTTCCAACCAAAAGCTATCGATAAGAGAATATTCTGGCCACTGGATGACCGGCAGAGCATTACCAATAATTTTATAGAAATACATGTACAATAATTTTAATGTTGCAGTACCAATTGTAAGTATATCACTTAATATTCAATCATGTTCTTTAATTCCCTTTATTAATTAAGATAAATTAAAATGACTAAAAAGACGGAAATTAATTAAAAGCAAGTGATTTTTATTTGGGACAAATACTCATACATGTCTGAATCTTATTAAACAAAAACTATTATTACATTAATAACACTTAAAATTAATTTGATACTTGAGCTATTTATTGTTTCAGAAGACTCCCCAGTGCCTCTCAAATTCTTCACTGTCTCTCTTGTTCTCATCAAACAAATTAAAGATGTAAGTCTCGATACGCTTTTCAGGTCTTTTTGGAGTTCCATTATTGAGTACATGGTTAATTAACTTGTTGTTATGAGTTGATGCATTTTTAACAGTAGCTGCATCTCCGCCAGCAGTTGGCCATCCAGTTTCAGACACGACCACATCTAATGATGATCCACCCGCTTTATCTAGTGCAGAGTGTACACTGTCTACCATGACGTCAAACACATTTGTGTAGCTAAATGGTCCATCTTTTACAATTAGTTCAGAATGCTGGAAAGTAGCGTATTAAAGTCGTGGAGTATGATAATATCATAAACTATCTAAGACGTTAAATTCATATACATTATTGTTGGAAATGGAATAACTCCGGTCTATGACCAAACATCTCAGTTCGCGCAGTTTGTCCTTCTGACAATGTAAAACATTCAAAATGCAATTTCTGCTAATGGACTACAAAACAAAATTAAAGTCACCACTGTCGTTGATCAATCCGAGATTCTTAGCCAACTTATCCACCATCACATGATCAGTTTAGGCCTGAAGTTAGACAATTCATTGACCCCATTATCCATTTTTTGGTTAACAATAATAATGTACCGTTGCTAGTGAACCTTCACACTTACTTTAGCTTTGTCCACGTCAAGGAAGATATTCTTCCACAGTTGGCAGCGTCTGGTAAAGCCAACCAAAATCCACAACTTGAATATGCTACTTTTCAGAGTTTATATAGACTTGTACAATATTGACCACTTGGCTACACAAATATGTTTGACGCCATGGTAGATAGTGTACACTCTACGATAGAGAAGGCTGGTGGATCATCTTTGGATGTAATCGTATTTGAAACTGGATGGCCATCTGCTGGTGGAGATGATGCTACTATTGGAAATACAACAATTCATAACAACAAGTTGATTAACCATGTACTCAACAATGGAACTGTAAAAATGCCTCAGACGCATATCGAGACATACATCTTCAATTTGTTTGATGAGAACAAGAGAGATATTGAAGAATTCGAGAGACACCGGGGAGTCTTCTGGAATAATAAACAAGTCAAGTATCATATTAATTTTAAATGTTAATAATGTAATAACAGTGTTTGTCTAATAAAATTTGGATATGTATGAGTATGTGTCCTAAATAAAAAACACTTGCTTTCAATAAACTCATGTTTTTGTACCAAAGTTTGTAAATTTAATTCATCTTAATAAAGGGAATTATTGAAAATGGTTAAACCTTTTACTTATATAACAACTCTTAATTAACGCGATCTTTTGGTTACCATAATGTGATGGATAATGTACGCCAAAATTTAATTTAAATTAAGATTTAGAATGTAAATATGATAAAATCTTAATTAAATATGTATACTTACAATTAGTACTACAACGCATTAGAAGATTTTACTTAGATTTTTGTGTTTTAAATACTTCTGTTATGTCATGGACTCAAGGGTTAAGTTATATGGAAATCATATTTTTATTGGAGACGTCGGAGACCATGTACGAACATTATAAAATATATTATTCTGCAAAATATGTTCGGCAAACTGTACATATATGATCTCCGACATCTCCAACAAAATTATGGAGAAAAATTATATGGAGACCATAGGGAATAAGACCTGCACCTAGAGTCCTAATCATAAAAATCCAAATTATCGAATTCCCTGTATATATATATATATATATATATATATATATATATATATATATAAAAGGTCCCAAAAATCAATTTTGCATGAGATCATGTGAATTTCAGGGCCACCCCTATTTGTAAATAAAAATCGCTTAAATCTTAAAATTGATTGATGACATGGCCAACAAGATTATTATTCATGTAAAATTGTTTTTTTTTATAGTTAAGAATCAACCAAAAGATTGTAACTTTTAATAAGTTATTTAGATGACAATAATGATGAGATGGAAGTAGAAAGGGAAAGTAATGATCGGTGGTTGGTTTGATGGAATCCATTCTCATTCTAACCTAGTCTGCCATTCATTTTCTCAAACTAACCTACTTCGTTCAATCATTCCTAAACTAACCTAGTTTATTATTCAAACTTATTCTTTTTTATTTTTCTTTTTCTTTTTCCAAATTTCTATTACATTTCTTATTATTCTTTTTTATTAGAGTCGATATCATTCCCCATGTTCGCATATAATTGCTGGTTGTTTGACATGCAATCTTGATTAGAAACAATACATTGAAACATCTCACAGTTTGACAACACTGTATGAGATGTGGAAATATGAATTTTTTCCAATATCCCATCAAGCTTATTGGACATTTCCATTAGCAAGTAATTGGGAAAGATATGGCATTCTTTTGCCTAATGAAAATTTGAAGAAGAAAAAAAATAAGCGGGGACAAAGAGGTCAAAGTCAGCGCATTCGAACAGAGATGGACACTTCAAGAAAGGCTATAATCTGCGGAAGATGTGGACAAGAAGGTCATACGAAACGTAGTTCACGGTGTCTTGAAAAATAACATAACAATTGTATTAAAATTATTGTAATCGTTTTTTTAATTATTAAGTCTTTTTATATTAATTGTAATTTCATTTAATTTTAAATGCATTGTTATTTATTATTTTATTACTTAGTAATAAGTAATTTATTATTTATATATAAAAGAATAATAATAAATGAAATAAAAATTTGGAAAAGTACAAGAAAAATAAAAAGACTGAGTTTGAATAGTAAACTAGGTTAGTTTGAGAATAATTGAACGAAGCAGGTTAGTTTGAGAAAATGAACGGCAGAATAGGTTAAAATGGGAATGGATTCTGGTTTGATGGAGCAGAATAAATGAAAAATGGGGGCAGGAAGAAGATGGAGGTCAATAGCCCCAAATCCCAAAATATGAATACAAATTTCAAAAGGGAAATAATATTATAATAGAACATACACATCATCTGTATGCATTTGTGACAAAAGTAATCACATGCACATATTTTTAATGCGTACCTAGTATATTCGCATTTGAGTAATGTGTGTGCAAGTGAAAAAGTAAAAATAATAAATAAATTAAAAGCTACGCAATTTGAAAATGCGTGCGTAGTACGTACGCATCGTATAAATGCATACTTAAACTAATATTTTGGTTAATTTCAACGATTAGCGCTATTATAGTAACGTTTGTTTTTTTTTTTTTTTTGAAATAAGTAATTATTTCAAAACATATATATATAATTGATATCCTACATATATATTTTTTTTTTGAATGAGTAACGTTTGTTTAAAAACTGTTATTATGGACTTTCACCCTACATATATAATTATCTTAATAGAAACTAAATTTTATCTGGAAATTGGATACCACAAATAAAATTATAATATATATATATATATATATATATATATATATATATATATATATATATATATATATATAACCCCCAAACTTGACAATTAAATTTATCTCTACCGGATCGAAAATACATTCACCAATTCGTATTACAGAAATAAAAATTATTAATTTGTATTATATAAATTATTAAAAATTAGACAATTATACCACCAGCTCCTGCCTCACTATCATCAACTTTCAATCTATCTAACTAAAACCAGCACCACCATCGAAAATAACCATCGTCTTTGGTAAGAAATAGTAATTTGAGTTATTTATTCTTGTTATCAAAATTTAAAAAATCATATCAAAAGTGCTCATTCACATATGGCTGTATCACACAACTACCATTAAGAAAGTGAATTGTAATTGATAATATTTAGAGCCATAATTTATGACAATCAACGCTGGATTTTAAGATGCTTACTACATGTGAGGGAGTGATGTATACATATAAGCTCATATGAATGTATATATACGAATGTGTAGGTGAGTAATAAAATAAATTATAAATCGAAAGGGAGAGTATGATTGGTAGTGATAGTGATTTTATGAAGACAATGAAGTGAAGAATAATATATTAAAAAAATAGTATTAAAATAAAATAAATGTGTGTGTATAATTAATGGTTGGTATTTAATTAGATATAAAAAAAATACTTATATCATACGAATATTTTTGGAATAAAAGAGAACGGTACATCTATAAATTTTATTAATTAAAAAATATTTTACAATTAATTTGAGAGCACTCCTCTCTAAAAAAATGGAACAAACCGCTTATACATAATAAACAAATTTTAAAAAAAAACAAAAAAAATAAAATTATAAAATTATAAAATTATAAAATAAAATATTTTATCCACTATTTAATTTATACAAAATCTTGTTGTTGTTCGCTAGTTGACGTGCCCGATTATGATGAACTATCCATTATCATCCACGAATCTTCTTCTCCGTCTGAGTCATCTTCTTTTCTTCCTTGTTGTCTTTTTGCGGCTTGATCTCATTCCTTTTTGCAAACACATATCTTCACCGCGTCTGGTGAAAGACTTGATCTCTTCTCGTCCAATATTCTTCTAGATGCACTAAAAGCAGACCCAGACGCAATTGTAGAAGCATGAACTACTAATATGTCCCTTGCAATTTTAGCTAAAACCGGAAATTGGTTCTCATGATTCTTCCACCACGTTAGTATTGAAAAATTATCATCTAACTCATAATTATAAGAAAAAACTCCCTAATCATACTAGAAGAAGAAGGAGTAGGTACAGAAGACGTAGTGAAAATTCTACATTTTTATTTTTTGGTTAGAATAGATGAAATATTACTATTAAACCTACTAACAGTATTAGTCTTTGGTGGTATAACATTTTGAGTTTTTGGAGTATATATATCTACAAGATGATATAATAATTCTAAAAAAATTTGTAAATAAAGAACATAATTATACGAAACTCCTAACACCTCATAATAATGTTCTAAAATATTTTCTAAACCTTCTTTTCTAACAGCAGGATCAAGAAGACATGCAACACCATAAATATAGGAAAAATCTATAAAGTATTCTATCCATTTAATTTTCATGTCATGAATAATTGCACTAAAATAATTATTTTCTTCAAATTCACGTAAAATAGTAACAATATTAACACACTCAATGATAACATGGTGTACATTTGATTCGTAAACATAAGAAAAAATCTTAGTAGCATGATGATAACATTCAAGTATATCACGTACACTAGTGCCAAAACCACTGAATATCAGTAATTAGTCCACCGTCATATTGGTTTTTTAGGTCTGAATTATATAATTCAGTGATAACTACCTTATATTTGCCTCATTTAATAATTTATAAGTCAAATTCCATCACGTAGGACAATCGATAACTCATTTTTTCGGCTTTAACCCATTATCTTTACACAATTTTTTATACCTAGATCGTAATGTGTGTGCTATACGTAAATACTTAACTATTTTTCTAATGGGTTCTAATAATATAGTTATTTGTGCAATTTCCTTTTGAGCCGAAAAATTAATTATATGAGCAAAACATCTAACATGCAAGAAAGTATCATCTAATATAGTGAGAATATCATGTCTAATATAGTCCATGACTTTATTTTTTGCAGAGACATTATCTAAAGATATTGTAAACACCTTGTGCAACAAATTAAATTCTTTTATTTTTTGTTTTATATTAAAACCGGTGTGTGACTCGTCCATTACATCAAATGCAATAATTCATTTTTGTAATAAGTACTAAGTAGTCAACATCAATCCAATGAGTTGCAACACAAATAAAGGGTTCGCCATAACTGGAAGTTCAACAATCACCAGTTAAAGAAACCATACCATCAAAATTACCAAAATAATTAATTAATTATATTCATTGACTATAATATTGCTTTTGTGTGTGACGCTTAAGTGTGTTCCTAGGAATTTTTCTAAATGTCGGGTTTATTTAATGTTTCATCATGTACTCTAAATTCAGACTCTCACCGTGAGAGAAAGGTAACTCATCTAATGTAACATAAGTAGCAAAATCTTCAATCATTCTATCTCTATTATAGGAGAAAGACATACCACCACCGGGAGACATGAAACCACTGATTTGTGTTTGTTGTGATTCCTCACGTGCCTCTCCAATTTCATGACTTTGCTTTGTTATTCCGTGATGATTTTTAAGTGCCGATCAAGTGTACCCGTACCGGTCCTCTTAGCGTGAATAAAAGGGGTTTGTTGTCGACCACTTTGAATGCAAAGCAAACAAAAAGCTTTAAATTTGTTCGTATCTTCCGTTGCATGCCTCGAAAAATAAGTCCAAACGTTTAATGAATGTCTAGTACTACTTGAAGAACCTGTAAAAATAAATTGTACCCGGATTAATTCGAATAACCTAAAAATATTTCAAATAATTTAAAAAATATAACAAACGAATATTTAAAAAAATCAAAAATTTTAATTTTTAAATAATTTAAATATTTAAAAAATGAAAAAATTTGAAGGCTTACCGGGTTCGACGGGTGAAGGTGGTGGCATTGAATTGACTTGGCTCGAACCTTGTGAGTTGTTTGGATCCATTTTGTAATTATTTGAAGCTCGCCGGAATTTTGTAACTAGCAGCAGCAGTGACAGTGACCAGCAGTAGCAATAGCAGACTAGCAGTGTGAGGGAGAGATCGAGAGAGTAGATGGTATAGAATGGTGGGAGAGAGTATAGAATGAGTTCAATTTATAGGCTAGAATGTAGTCGTTGGAGATAGACTGAATAGCCGTTGGGGAAGAGCCATTGGGCACTGCAGCAAGTAGCCATTGCCCGTTGGTAGAGGTGCATGTGGCAGACTGACAATCGTGCATGAGTGTAAATAAAGATAAAATAAAGATAATCAATATCATACTACTTGGCATGAGTGTAAACAAAGATAAAATAATCAACGTAAGCTAAAGAACTTGAAAGTCATATGTGTACACAAAAATTCATTTTTGTTAATTAATTTCCGTTATTTGAAAACTCTTTTAAATAAATAATACATATATTAAATGTAAAATACCTATTTAGGAACAATGGTTAATTCAACTAAAAAATAAGACGAGAAGATTCATGCTTGATCAAATATATATACATAATAAAACTGGTGCCCACAGTTTGACAAATTAAATTATAATTTTTTTTTGACAAATTAAATGAAAATGCACACCTAGAGGGGGGGTGAATAGGTGTTATGGCTAACAATGACCAATTTTAATTTTACCAAGTTATTAAGCCTGTCAGCTAGCTAAGATTGATTAACAGACACTGTCAGCTAGCTGCTATATGCAATGCAGTACAGAAAAAGTAAATAACACCAAGACTTTTAGCCAGGTTCGACCCCTAATCTCCTATGGTCTACGTCCTGGTCCCCTACCAACTGGTAAGAGAGAATATTATTAATCAAAACCAACCACGATTACAAGATTACAATAATATTCCTCCCATATTCCCTTGCAACTGATACTAGCTTGCTGAAACCCTGTTCTATCGAACTCTCTAGCTCTCTAAGCACTATACTACCCTAGTACAGCCTTCTCTAGCTCTCTAGTTCCCTTGAACCCTGTTTCACAAACCTAGCAATCCAGCCACAACTTGAATACAATCAAACGAATACAAATGAATGAATTTACAACTCAAACTATAAGCTCTCTCGTATATATATAACTATATAGAATACTAGAGCTCAAAGATATTAGCTAAGAAAGATTGAGTTTGAGAAGAAGTGTGTATGTATTTAGCAAATCAGTATATCTTCACTTTATTAAAGAGAAAAGCTATACACACTTGTATTTATATCTATATTCGAATTAACAAGGATAATGAACGTTAGAATTACAACATTCAATTTTGTTAAGATATAGATATTTGAAATTACGTATATTGAGGATAAAGAAGATAATAAGTACGTTTGAAATTAACCTCAATATAAGTTTAAATGAATAGATAAGAGTTGGTTAAATAATGGATAAGTTTTAGTCAAACTCCAACTCCTATTAAGTAGGAAAGATAATTTAAATAATAAAATATGTTTGAATTAATTAAAACTGAGCTCTAATATAATATATAACCATATATATATTAGATAGACTTGTACAAGTAAGATCCTATAAATTCTCCAAGAAAATCGGACTTCCTTTGCAAATCCAACAGTTTCTGCGTTCCAGTGTCAGCTTGCTGAGACAGAATATTTCCTGCTGTCAGCTCGCTGAAACGCCCTGTTTTCCTACTTTCAGCTTGCTGTCAATGTACTAAAACATATTATACTGATAAATCATATCAGTAAGCTATTTCCTGCAAAACCAAGTTAGTCCACATATAACAGCTTGCTATTTTATATCAAATACAAGCTTTCAGCTTGCTAACAGTGATCATCAAAACACAAAAGGGTTTCAATCTCCCCCTTTTTTGATGATTAACACTAAAATAATTTAGGAGAATAAAATACTCCCCCTAAATTCCTGCAATCCTGTAAACACATGATATAAAATTGCAAATATAATATGCTAAGCATTTAACAGATAGATTTAGACCCAAATCATAGCATTTCATACCAACATGTACCAGCAAATAATATCCATCAAAACAAACACATGCTTACTAGCATGTAACACCAGCAATTAACAACCAGACCTAAATATTCAGACATACCATCAAACATAATATGAAATAAAATCCAAACCCCAGAAAATATTTTTAAAAATTCATCAAATTCTCCTAATACTCCCCCTTAATCATCTAAAAGAGTAGAGTTAGGCATCCACAAGATCTTCCTCTGCATCCTCAGCTGCAATCTTGTCTTCTGGAGATTTAGACTTGACCTTCTCAGCTGGTTGATCAGCCACTGGATCCACCATTTTCCTTGCTACATCAGCTAAACCCTGCAACCCATCCAAATCTGCAGAAGCATCTTCACCAGACCTTGTAGTGTGTGCAGACACAGTAGCAGGAGTCCTTGGTCCAAAAGCACACTCCCTCAAAAATTTAAGTTCATCCAGCACTTCATTCAGTTTCTGTATCACCAGAACCTGATCAGTATTCACTTTCTTAACAAACTGTAGTATCTCAGAATCAGAACCACTTGCCATTGCTGACTTAGCAATAGGTGAATGAGTAGGAATCTCCAACTGCACCAAAGTGCCATCCTTCTCCACCTTCAAGTGAGACTGTTGCAAACTCTTCCCATCCAAAAACTCTTTTACTGAGTGCTTATCCACATCAGAAAATTCCACTCCATACCAATCAAAAACTCTTGTTAATAACAACCCATATGGCAAACCACAACTAGGGTTACTATCATACACATCCATCATATTTTGTAGTATTAACTCAGACAAATTAAACCTTCTTCCCAACAACAACATAGCAACAACCACAATGTCTTGACAATTAAAATTAGACCTGCTTCCCAGCCTAGGACAGATATTTGTTATGCAAATCTTAAAAAGCAAATTAGCCATGGGAATCACACAAGATGTGGTTGGACAGCAAAACTCAAGTATACCATGCATACCCCTAATTGCATTCAACTGATCTAAAGCAGATAAATCATCCAAAACCTTGGGACCCTTCTTGGTGTACACAGACAGATCAGATGCATTCTCAACTCTTAAAATACAATTAAGTACAGGAACATTAAGAGTTATCTTCTTCCCACGAACAAAAGACACATAATTACCAAACTGATCCGGAATAAAATTTGCATAAAATTCATATACATAGTCTGGGTAAACATCTTTCGGCATATCAACAAGAAACGATTCAAACCCTAAGTCTGAAAATAGCTTAACAGCACCACAAGTAACAAAAGTCTTACCAGACAAAGGCCTGCCAGGAATTACTCTGCGATTGCCTAGGTCAAGTGCATGAAACCTCTGTTCTAACTCCTCTGGAATAAACTTAAAACCAAACTTGAGCCGCTTTGAGGGAGTCAAATCACGATCCACTGAGCGATTGATACCAGAGAACTCATCACCACTATCGACAGCAACCACAATCTCTTCCTCATCCAATAACTTCCTCTTATTTTTGTTGTCCTTTGGAACTGAGACCGAAGCCCTAGTACGACGTGTGCTCTTCATCTTGAAATAGAGACCGATTGAAACAATCACCGTAAATGTATATTTACCAAAGATGAGTTTGAACACCCTAGATCCAATCTTGGGTTTGGGAACGATAAACTTGAGATACCGAGAGTGGAGTGCCTCTACAACTCCTCTTTTAAAATATAAGGAGAGTGTATTTTGAGAATTATTTGAATAAAAAGTTTTTATAAAACCCCCAGCCCTAATTAAACTAAACATCTTTTATCAACTAAGCAGATAATTATATAAAATTAAAAACTAAACAGATAAGGCTTATCTAGTTAAATACGGACTAGATTATCAATTTAAAAACAATCTTTAAACAATTAATAGCATTTAACACACATAGAAACTCTAATAGACATGCACAACTTACAAGTAAGTGGAACTCTACCAGCAACGGCACAAAATCATATAATGCATGTAACATAAATCAATTTAACCAACAGTTTAAGAGGGTAATCAGTAAGCTGAGATTACGAAAAACCTGGTGTCAGCTTGCTGACTAGATGTTACACATGCCGAGTTCCCTTCTAATAATAGAAAATCTCTCTTCTGCCAGTGGCTTTGTAAAGATGTCAGCTAGCTGATACTCTGTAGGCACAAAAATTAGCTTGATCTTCCCTTTTGCCACATTGTCTCTCAAGAAATGATGTCTCACATCGATATGCTTTGTTCTTGAGTGATTGACAGGATTTTCTGAAATGTTGATAGCACTTGTATTGTCACAATATATTGGGATCCTTCCACATTTGATTCCAAAATCCCTTAGTGTTTGTATCATCCACAACATTTGAGAGCAACAGCTGCCAGCTGCCAAGTACTCCCCCTCAGCTGTTGATAAAGCAACAGAGTTCTGTTTCTTGCATTGCCAAGTGACCAAACTCTGGCCTAAAAATGCACAAACACCACTTGTATTGAAATCTAGCACATACACCAACTGCATACATAATATCAGGTCTAGAAGCAGTAAGATACAGTAAACTACCAATCATACCTCTATACTTACGAATATCAACATCTACACCTTTTTCATCTGTTGTCAGCTTGCTAGCTTGACTCATTGGTGTTGATTTTGCCTTGACAGTTTCAAATCCAAATCTCTTGAGTAGATTCTTGATGTATTTGGATTGATGCACAAAGATTCCATCTTTTGTTTGTTTGACTTGAAGACCCAAAAAAATAATTGAGTTCACCCATCATGCTCATGTCAAACTCACTGTGCATACACTTTGAAAACCACTCACACATGGCATCATTAGTTGATCCAAAAACAATATCATCCACATAAATTTGAACAACAAGAATATCCTTACCATCAAATTTAAGAAATAAAGTTGGATCAATTTTACCTCGAATAAAGCCATTTTTAAGTAGAAATTCACTTAATCGTTCATACCAAGACCTAGGAGCTTGCCTTAGTCCATACAATGCCTTCTTTAGTTTGTAGACATGATTTGGAAACTTTTCATGCTCGAAGCCCGGAGGTTGCTTGACATAAACTTCTTCTTTGAGATAGCCATTAAGAAATGCACTTTTGACATCCATTTGATGAAGCTTGAATTTCTTGTAACATGCAAATGAAAGTAGCATTCTTATAGACTCCAGCCTTGCAACAGGTGCATAAGTTTGATCAAAATCAATTCCTTCTTGTTGATTGTAGCCTTGTGCAACTAGCCGTGCCTTGTTCCTTGTAACTGTACCAAATTCATCAGCTTTGTTCTTGAAGACCCATTTAGTAACAATGACTGAAACATCTTTAGGCTTTTCCACAAGTTCCCACACATCACATCTTTTGAATTGATTCAGCTCCTCTTGCATTGCCATGATCCAATTTTCATCTTCTAAAGCCTCTTGAACATTTTTGGGTTCATCTTGAGCTAGGAAAGCTGCAAAAGCACAGAAGTTTGCTTTCCCTCTTCTAGTCTTGACACCCTCAGAAGCATCACCAATGATTTGTGTTGGTGGATGATTCTTCACAGTTCTTGTAGCTTTAGGGAGAGAATGTTGGGATATCTCTTCATGAACAGCTCTAACAGAAGTTGTAGTTCTTGCTATAGGAGTTTGTGACCCTCCTAGATTGAGTTTAGACAATTGTTCAATAGTATCATCTACTGAGATTGCAGTGTCAGCTGGCTGATTTGATGTTTCAGCTTGCTGACTGTCTGACTGTTGAGCAGTAGATGTTGTAGCAGCTTGCTCCTTTGTCTTATCAGCTTGCTGACTACCTGACGTTGCAGTAGCTTTATTGCTTCCAGCTTCATCACCTGCATCATCTTCCTCATCTCTTGACAGATCATTGTTAGGTTCATGAAATATAACATCAATAGACTCCTCAACAATGCGTTTCTTTAAATTAAAGACTCTATATGCTCTACTAGTTAAAGAATAACCAAGAAATATTGCCTCATAAGATTTAGCATCGAATTTACCATCCCTGTCGATTTTCTTGAGGACAAAACACTTTGAGCCAAACACTTTGAAGTAACTGATGTTAGGCCTTTTGTTCCTCAACAGCTCATAGGGAGTTTTCTCAAGAATAGGTCTGATTACCACTCTGTTAAGAACATAGCAGGCTGTGTTTACTGCTTCTGCCCAAAAGCTCCTTGGCAGCTTGCTTTCCTGCAATAAAGTTCTAGCAGTTTCCTCCAAAGACCTGTTCTTTCTTTCCACTACTCCATTCTGTTGTGGAGTTCTAGGTGCAGAGAATTCATGAGTGATGCCCCTTGCTTCACAGTAAGTGACAAAATCTTTCTTGAATTCACCACCTCGATCACTTCTTATACCTACAAGTCTTGTGTCCAGCTTGTTCTCAAGAACCTTAATTAGCTTCTCAAATTCTTCAAAAGCAGAATCTTTAGAACGAAGAAATAAAACCCAAGTAAAACGTGTATAATCATCAATAATAACAAAACCATATTGTTTACCTCCAATACTTTTATAACATTCTGGACCAAACAAATCTAGATGTAATAATTCTAAGGATTTTGTAGTAGATACAACCTTTTTGGCCTTGTGAGAACTTTGAATCTGTTTGCCCAATTGACATGCATCACAAACTTGTGTCTTGACATACTTCAATTTTGGCAAACCCCTCACTAACTTCTTGCTAGATAGTCTGTTGAGCAAGTCCATGTGAGCATGACCCAATCTTCTATGCCAGATTGTTGGATCATTGTCAACAGCAGCTAAGCAGCAAGCTGTTTCCTGCAATTCAAAGTCTAACACATACACATTGCCTTCCCTTCTAGCAACTAGAGGAATCTGATTAGTAGCAACAGTAATAACACATTTATCTTTATCAAAAACAACTGAATGACCATCATCATGCAACTGACTTACACTAAGCAAATTATATTTTAAGCCTTTAACATAACGAACATTATCAATAAAAGTTGTGTCATTACCTACTTTACCTTTACCTAGAATAGGAAGAGTCTTACTATCACCAATTGTGACACCTCCACCTTTCTTGAATTTGAGATTAATAAATTGAGCTTTGTCTCCACACATATGTCTTGTACATCCACTGTCAATGATCCATGATTTCGATTTGATCTTAGCAGCAAGACATATCTACAAAACACACAAAAACAACACTTAACCTTTTGGTACCCATATTGGTTTGGGTCCTGATTGGTTAGTAGCAAGTATATAAAGAACATTTAATTCAGATTTCTTGATCCACATTTGAACCACTTTGGGAAAGGAATTCTTTGTTCTTTTCTTCCTGCCAGAACCATTTCGGCTAGCTGACTGTTTGTTCCAGCAAGCTGGCTTCCTGTCAGCTTCTTCCTGGTAAATTCTGGTAGCTCGCTGAGATATGCAATTTTGAGCTAGATGACCTTTACCACCACATTTCTTGCAGCTTGTCCAGGGCATAGCATATTTGTATGGCTTTCCTTGTCTGCCTTCATATTTTAGTGCAGTAGCCCTCTTGTTGAAGTTCAAACCAACTCCTTCCTTGTCCAAAGGTACCTTGATGCTTTTCATCATTGATTTGAGACCTTCTTCTCCTTGAACAAAAGTACCCATGCCTTTTCTGAGCTTAATGACTTCTTTTTCCAAGGAAATAATTCTTTCTGCTTGCTTTGATGAAGTGGCAGCAGGCTGAGATGTACTGTCAGCAGGCTGAGATGATGTTTCAGCAGGCTGAGATGTAGTTTCAGCAGGCTGAGATGATTCTTTCTTGGAAGATTCTCTGAGTTTAAATGTTTCAAGACATGCATCTCTTGCCTCTATGTCAGCCTTTAGATCAGAAATCTCATCAGCTAGAGCATTGTTCCTTTTTAACAGAATCTTGTTGAAACCTTCTAGATCTTCAATTTTTGATTCAAGCTCTTTGATTTTGACTTCATTTGTTGCTTGGACAGGTTCCTTGCTTTCAATTAGTGATTCCACCTTTGCCATTAAATCTTGAACCATCTGTCTAAGATATGAATTCTTCTCTGACAGCTTGTTGTTTTCTGTCCTTACTGAGTTATATTCCTCTATAGGAATACTATCTTGATCCTGCATGGTTAGTTCATCTAGAATAATATTATCAGAAGAAATATCAAATCTGAATGAATTTACCTCACTCGTATCATCCTCAGAATCACTTTCAACAATGATCTCCTCAGTTAAGCCTCGAACAATATCATCATCCATTCCAACTAGTGCAAGGTTGACCATATCATCATTGTTGTCACTGTCACTTGGTGAGATGTCTTCTTCATCATCACTCCAGGTTAGCAAAGCTTTAAATTTCTTCTTGTCTTTGTATCCAGCTTGCTGTTTTCCTTTTAGCTTGTAACAGTCCTTCTTGAAATGGCCAGTTTTGCCACATTCAAAACATGTTGAATCTCCTTTGGAATCTTTGGAGAACTTTTTGGTTTTAGAGAAATCTAAACTCCGTCTATCTCTCTTCATCTTGTTTTTCTGTTCGATCATCTTTCTGATTTTTCTGGACATGAGTGCTATTTCCTCATCTGATTCATCATCAGATTTCAGCTTGCTGTCATCACCATGAAGTGCCAAATTCTTCATCTTTGATGTGAGATCAGAAGTAGAATTTGCATGGCTAGCATTTATCTTGCCTTCAAACTGCTCCAATTCAGCAAAAACACTTAGAGTGTCCATTGTATCAATTGTTGGAGAAGATTCTAAGGCAGTGACCTTCGGTTCATAGATCCATGGAACAGCACTAATGATTTTCATGTTGATCTCTTCTTGTGGAATTTTCTTGCCAAGTAAAGTGAGACCATTCATAGTGACTTGGAACCTTGCTTGAGCATCCTTAATAGATTCACCTTCATTGAGCTTGAAATTACCATACTCATTCATCAGCTTGCTGAGTTTAACCTTCTTTAAGGATTTTGAACCTTCATGACACAATTCAAGAGTGTCCCACATCTCCTTTGCAGAAGTACATGAAGAAACTTTGTCACTTTCTTCAGGACATAAGCCAGTCATGATAGTGTTGATAGCGCGGTTGTTGTAAGCAAGCTTGATCAGCTCATCAGCAGTGAGTTCATCTATATCCTTTTCTTTACCATCTGTAGTGAGAAACTTGAAAGGACCTTTTTCTGTAACTCTCCACTCCATGGGTTCTCTGGCCAGGTGCTGCTTCATTCTACCTTTCCACCAGTTGTAGTTTTCTGTGCCAAGTAGAAGAGGTGCCCTCGAGCCTGAACTTCCCATTGGATATTTGTCAGCCATCTGTTCTATACTTTCCTGTTACAGAAGATATTAGTATAGCCTGCTTTGATACCAAATGAAAATGCACACCTAGAGGGGGGGTGAATAGGTGTTATGGCTAACAATGACCAATTTTAATTTTACCAAGTTATTAAGCCTGTCAGCTAGCTAAGATTGATTAACAGACACTGTCAGCTAGCTGCTATATGCAATGCAGTACAGAAAAAGTAAATAACACCAAGACTTTTAGCCAGGTTCGACCCCTAATCTCCTATGGTCTACGTCCTGGTCCCCTACCAACTGGTAAGAGAGAATATTATTAATCAAAACCAACCACGATTACAAGATTACAATAATATTCCTCCCATATTCCCTTGCAACTGATACTAGCTTGCTGAAACCCTGTTCTATCGAACTCTCTAGCTCTCTAAGCACTATACTACCCTAGTACAACCTTCTCTAGCTCTCTAGTTCCCTTGAACCCTGTTTCACAAACCTAGCAATCCAGCCACAACTTGAATACAATCAAACGAATACAAATGAATGAATTTACAACTCAAACTATAAGCTCTCTCGTATATATATAACTATATAGAATACTAGAGCTCAAAGATATTAGCTAAGAAAGATTGAGTTTGAGAAGAAGTGTGTATGTATTTAGCAAATCAGTATATCTTCACTTTATTAAAGAGAAAAGCTATACACACTTGTATTTATATCTATATTCGAATTAACAAGGATAATGAACGTTAGAATTACAACATTCAATTTTGTTAAGATATAGATATTTGAAATTACGTATATTGAGGATAAAGAAGATAATAAGTACGTTTGAAATTAACCTCAATATAAGTTTAAATGAATAGATAAGAGTTGGTTAAATAATGGATAAGTTTTAGTCAAACTCCAACTCCTATTAAGTAGGAAAGATAATTTAAATAATAAAATATGTTTGAATTAATTAAAACTGAGCTCTAATATAATATATAACCATATATATATTAGATAGACTTGTACAAGTAAGATCCTATAAATTCTCCAAGAAAATCGGACTTCCTTTGCAAATCCAACAGTTTCTGCGTTCCAGTGTCAGCTTGCTGAGACAGAATATTTCCTGCTGTCAGCTCGCTGAAACGCCCTGTTTTCCTACTTTCAGCTTGCTGTCAATGTACTAAAACATATTATACTGATAAATCATATCAGTAAGCTATTTCCTGCAAAACCAAGTTAGTCCACATATAACAGCTTGCTATTTTATATCAAATACAAGCTTTCAGCTTGCTAACAGTGATCATCAAAACACAAAAGGGTTTCATTAAATTATAAAATTAACCATATACAAATGATAAAATTTAAAAGACTCTAACCATTTACTTAACATGATAGTACGATATTTTCAAATGCAAATCATTTATATAACTCATGCCAAGTGGCAGGTGCACGGGGGACATGGGCGTGCCGGTTCAAGCGAGCCGATGCGATTTACACAGGCCGCGATGATTCATCGAGCCGATACGAGCTGTAGCGTGTTGAAGCGAGTTGTAACGAGTCAGGCGAGCCGCGGTTCACACGGCTTTGACGTCCCGGTTCCGGTTCATAGGTATGAGACTCGTGCACAGCTCGTTTTATATGCGATTTGTGCCGGTTTTCGATTCGGCTTGATTTCCAGGAAGTTTTAACGGGTTAAAGGGCGAACCGGGCGAGCCAACCCGCTCATTTCGTTACCTCTAGTTACCACGTCGCAGCTTGGCATGCAAAGATGGACTCGTGAACAGATGGCTCGCATGCAGGCAGCGTGGTTGTTAAATGATATTATATATTTTACCTATACGGTATTTGTCTCTGTATAATTTATGAAATTACGTGCATAAATTTATCTGATTTGAAATAATACTTTCATTTTTTCAATTTATATATCTTTAATTATATAAAAATATAAATCAGAAATCGGTAATCTCATTATTAACTGTTACACACACATATATATTTATCACTCATCTATACTATATTATTAAAGCCGAAAAATTAAAAATTTTAGTCGTCGGTTGGTTTGGTATTGGGTGAACCATAAAAAAGATCTTGACCGTCCAATTTTATTAAACCATATAAACAATCTTGACCATCCAATTTTAATAAAATATAATTTTAAAAAAGTATAGTCATACATACAATTCTAACACCAGTAGTCCTCCTTTTATGCTAACAATTCATAAACATTATAATTCTAAAGAATATAAACATTACTTTTATATAAGAATATAATTCCGTTGATATGATAATATTATATTATATTTAAATTATATTTTTTATTTTTTATTTTACGAATCTCACTTATCCTATAATTTTTATTTAATATATCATTAAAGTCTATCCTATAATTTTAATTTAATATATCATTAAAATTTATGATAACATTAAAAATTTGGTAGTCGGTCGATATTTGGGCCGGATAATTGATTAATTATTGGGCCTAATTTTAAAATATTAATCTTCTAACTAAAATACAATCTCATATTAATCTTCTAACTAAAATATCTCACATTAATCTCCTAAGTAAAATATATCTCTATACAAAACAAACAAAAATTATCTTATTAAAATATAAATACAAATAAATTATATAAAAACATATGCATATAATATTAAATAAAATTTAAATTATTATTATACAAATACAAATAAATTCAAATCATTAAAAAATATTAAAAAACTAAAAAAATTCATCCGTGCATCGCACGGGATACAAGCTAATACCAATTATGTTTAAAACACTATATGAGACTAAAATCTCAATCAACAACTAAACTAAAATAATTATATGAATAATGTTAGTATTAATAATGAAAATTATAATCTTATTAACGAAAATAATGATCTTGAAAATTCTTAACTTCACCGCATTAGGTATATCTATATTCATCATATTAAGAAGTTTTTTGGCTTTTTGATCAATATTGTCGTTATCTCAATTAGAGAGCATAAGTTATAATGACATTGTTGGGAGTTCTTTATAATTATTTATAAATTAATATATATATATATATATATATATATATATATATATATAAATTATTTGAAAAATTAAACGAGACCAATAAATTTAAAATAAGAGAAAATGTTGTAGCCGCCTAACCGTGTTAAGTTAATTTGTAAGTAAAAGCTGCTTAAATTTTAAACTTGATCGATCACATGGGCAACGAAATTATTATTCACTGTAAAATTGATTTTTTTTTATAGTTAAGAATAAACCAAAAGATTGTAACCTTTAATAAGTTAATTAGAAATGTCAGTCCGGAAATCCGTGGCAACTAAGCGAATAACTAATTCACAAAGTTAATTCACTGTATCCCATTTTGGCGTGTAATATATTTTGTTAGTCTCTTCTTCTTCTTCTTGACAAAACCTAAGGATCATATGATGGTCCGTTGATTTTATGAAATAAAAATTATTTGTTTACTTTTTTCAAAAATATAATATATTAATATTAATATTTTCATTTCTAATATGAACATATATAATTTTTACAACGTAACATATATGTGAAAATTTTAATTAAAAATAAAATATCAAATTAAATCTTTTAAAAGTTAACATGAATAAATTTCTTATATGTTTTGTATACAAAATATACTATGATTTTAATTTCAAAATAAAATTTCATACATATATTATTTTAAAACACAAATCCTAGATATTCTCTGAAAATATAAAACAAATATGTTTTCTAAATAGATATATTATTTTGAAACAATCAGGTGTTATTTTAATTCAGAAAGGAGTAAATTATATGAGTTAGGTATTTTTTTAAATTAAAATAAACTATTTTCTAAGATATAGGAAAAATATTTTATTTCAAAATTATAGAATAAATTTATATATTTTATCAAAAATATTTTATTTTAAAATATTTTATAAAAAATATGGTTGTTATTGTAAAATAAGATATTATCAAAACAACTCTGATACAAAAAAAAATCTATATCGAACACTTTTCTTATTATTGTACAATTTTTTTATACATAAAAATATTTATAATTTAATTTCCGTGATAGTTTCAAAATAATAACTTTTCTATTGAGAGATCATTTTTTAAATCAAAATGCTTATATTCATGTCCTTTCTTTTCTCAATTAGAGCACACACTGTTATTTTGATGTGACTATTTTCACTTCACGGGTAGTAAATGGAAATGTGAATATATTTTTATTTCATTATTCAAATTGTTATATCATTTAATATTAGAAAAATGGTATTACACTTATTTTACAAAAGAACTTGATTCAATAAATGCTAGAATTGATAAGATTTAACATAAAAAATAGCCTTAAGGTAGTATATTGTATTATTCATATTGTAATTCAAAGTAACCGAAAAAGTGCCAAGTTTCAATGTCAAGAGATCTAGATTAAATCGGGGCAATTTGTTACTATAATACACGTTATGATCCGATTGAATTTTACCGAATCCGAAATTTTGAATTTGGATTTAGATTTCAGGTGTATCGAATCGATACCCGATCCGAAAGTCGAAACCCGATAAAACTATGATATATATATATATATAATATTATAAATATAATTTATTATATACTATATATAGATATAAGATAAATAATTTATATATGTTTATTTTATTATTTTATTTTTAATCATTAGTCAATACTTATTTAATGAAACACGATCCGTTAAATTTGAATTTCACTTAAACCCGACCAAATCATCTATACACATTGGTTCTAAGGTGATTTGAAGATCAGATCTGAGGAGTAACATTGGTGTATTAATAGGTGTGTACTCAAGGTTCAAGCCATTTTCAATTGTTAATAGGTTTGTACTCAAGGTTCAAGCCATTTTCAATAACAATTGAGTTCATGGAAATATATTATTAATTTTGTAATTGAATTATATTTTATATACCATTAGAATTGAACTAAATTTAAGTTGAGCATCTTTTACTTCCTTTAACATTGCATTTATTATGTCCGATTGAAAATAATAAATCATTATACTAGTAACAAACCGTGCTTCAATAACAAGATAAAAATTAAAATCGAACACCCTAAATACACTTATTCACGATACATTTACGAAGAGATCATTATAAACAAAATCCAGTAATAACTTTTTTTATTAACAGTCCATTATTTATCTTTTATGTTTATTACTAATAATATATTACATGTACCATAAACATGAGCTGGTTAGTGTTAGTGATAATATATATATATATATATATATATATATATATATATATATATATATATATATATATATATATATATATATATATAGGGGTGAGTATCGGGCGGTTTGGATGGGTTTGGTGGACAAAACCATCCAAACCGAATTTTTCGGTTTGACAATCCGTCAAACCGTTACCGTTACCATTACTATTAGTACTAAAACCAAACCACCCAAATTATAACGGTTTGGTTTGGGCGGTTTCGGTTTCAAACCGCTAAATTATATAATAATTTAATTCTTGAACAACTAAATAATTATATAATCATACATTACCATTCAAAGTCTTACATAATTAAAAATACATCTAAATCAAAAGGCCGTGGCTTCTTAAATTTCAAATATCTGCAATATGCTCATCCGTTTCCATAACAGCATCTAAATCTGAAATCAAATAATAACATATATAATAGTCAAGCAAGGCTCTCGACGTTTCCACTGTAAATACTTGAGCTTATATAATGTATTCGGGAAAAATACATTTCCACTGTAAATTAAAGGATGAAATGAGAAAAGACTTAAAATCAAAAAGTAGTGTACCTTCTTGAAGTAATGTATTCGGTATTTATTTTTTAATCTACAAATAAATTAAATCTTCTTACAAATTGAGATAAACTCTCAATTTTTTAATCTACATATACATATAAAAGTAGAGGTCTGTACTTCTACTTCCTTTAAAAGTAGAGGTCTGTACTTCTACTTTTTTTAAAAGTAGAGGTCTGTACTTTACTTCCTTCAAAACGTAGAGGTACTGAATATATTACATTATGTATGTACTTAAATAATAATAAAAAATAATTAATATATATTATTATATATTCGGGTGGAACGGGTTATATTGGCCGGTTTGACAAGGCAAACCGAACCCAACCATTATTTTTCGGTTTTTTAAAAATCGAAACCGTTACAAAACCGTAATTTCTGGTTTGGGCGGTTTGGATCGGGCGGTTTGGACGGGTTCGGAAAATTTTGCTTCCCCTATATATATATATATATATATATATATATATTAAGGACATTGAGAAAGTAATATGTGGACAATGTTGAGTCAGCTGCGGTTTGTTTTGATAATTGTATAGAAAGATAGATAGATAGATTAACCGTTGATTTCAGGATTCTTCATCGAAAACGGTAATTCTATATATCATTCATCTACAAATAGTCGTGCTTTTGACGAGAAAATGTGTGCTCTGTTGAACCCTATTAATAGAAAGCATATAAAGTGAGTTGTCGAACAAGGAATCTAGGGCCATGTATTCACAAGGCTTCGGTTTATGACACATATGCTCAACTTAAAAGTTTTGATCATAACTGATCTGCCAGCCTTTTCCCCTGTCCTTTCACAGTCTGTTATGGTAAAAACTCATAAACCCATATTCTGGCAAGTGATAATACAATCAAATATTCTTGACAAGATGTCATTTGATACCTCATACCTAGCTAGCAGTGGTCACCCACCTATGTATATCAACTTGTTCAACTTTTGGGGTTTATTATGTTCCCCGCTAACTACATTGAGTATTACACTACACAACTATGATAGATTTGGAATCTAAGATAGATTCACAATTCAGGTTTCACAAAATTAATATGAGTGCTTGTATATTTATAAGTCCCACTTTTACAGAAATAATCCGACTTCTATGTATCAACCTAAAAAAAGCACCCCACAGTTACTTGGCATATCCTACTGTACGACAAGCACAGTCATAATATATATGTAATACTATACAAATTTAATATTTTGATATATATAAGGAATCACCGAATTATGAATCTGTTAATACAAACTACTTTGTCAGTTGTCATGTATTTTACTTGAAATGAAATCATATGCTAAATTTATTATATTATTGCCCCAACTGATCAATAATTGTCAAGATATACAGACTCATAAGATCTGCATATTTTTCTGCTGTTCGAATGAGACCGTCTATCATGCATGCATTTGCGTGGTGTGTATGCCATGTGAGCATGTATAGTACAATTAGTGTCCAACAATATTGAACAACTCTTATCAAACATGTAAAGTCTTCTTCTCATAAGTGCACTAGTACTGGCCTACTGGGGTACAGGGGTCTTAATTTGACGACCTGCAGCTGCAGGCAGGAAGTCTTTTATGTTAGGAGTGAACAAACAAGCACTAAAACTAGGGACGCAGCTAGATTACACTTGACAACAATAATTCAGTGGATATATAATTTAATCAAACAAAACCTAACCTATATATCCCTGTCGAGTAACTAACTCATCTAAAATCTTAAGGGGTTAGAGAGAGCCGCAAATAGATCTTATACTATTCTTTAACATTCCCCTCACTCAAAATCTCATTTTTGGATTGAATAGTGGATCACGGGCACCCATTTTTTGACATAGTTTTTGACTTCGTATCGAACTTGTGACCCTTAAACTTATCTAAAACCTTAATATTTTAGATAGAGGGTCAGATAAATTTTATACTATTCTTTATCAATCCATTATTTCAAATCTATAGCAATATATTTTTTTGTAAATGTTGATGTGCCAACAGTGGCGAGCCAGAAACATAACCTACCAGGGTCAAAATTTCATGGGGTCAAATTTTAAAGATCAAACAAAATTTCATATTTGTACAAATTATGGGATCAAATTAAAATTTATTATTGTAAATATATTTTTTTAGTGAGGTCAAAATAAATTTATTCATTATAAATATTTAAAAAAATTTAACATAAAATATTTTTCTTTTTAAAATTTTTAGTGAAATCAATTACACTCACTGTCAATATTACATTCGCTATTCTCCTATGTACCATGATTTCTCATTTAAGTATATAAGATTGATGAATGATACGATGGACTCCCATAACACAAATATATACATATATCTGTTATATGTATGACCAGCGGCGGAGCTCGCGCATGAAGTGAGGGAGGACCAAATAACACTATTAAATATTAAATTTTTTGGTGATACAAAATTATGACCCCGTTTATTTTCACTTATTTTTTGAAAATAAGTGTTTATTTTCAGAAAAAGTAGGTATGTATATACTGTTTTTGAAAATAAGTAACTTATTTTTTATTTTGAAAATAATATTTTGGTTTTAAAATTCTAAAATAAATATTTATATTTAAAAAAATATGAAAATATGTAAAAAATATATGAAATAAGTAATTTATTTTAAGTTTAAGGAACTCCAAACGGCCATGTAGGTTGATTTTAATTTTTAATTATAACAAATAAGTCTAATATTATGTTATATATTAATTAGTTTCAAAAATATATTTATATATATTAAATTTATGAAATTGAATCAGCGGTTGGTATCATTTTATTCAAGGTTTAATAATGATCATGTATAATTTGTGTGGTTGATATTATTTGTCAAGAAATTATAAAACAAGTACAATTTGAAAATCTAAAAAAAATTATAAATAACTAATCAAATTTTTTTTATGTTATGATATGATAGCAATATGATAAAAAAAAATTATAAATAGAAAAATTAATTAATTAATATTTTATTTTACTACTACACTGTGATGAGAAAGATGCACATATTCATAGAATTTCAAAGATGTACCACAAACAGATAAAACAAGCAAGTAAAGTTACAGATGCATGCATGTATAATATAAACACTCTATAAAAGTCAGGGTGGGCGGCAGCGTACCTGTGTATGACATCAGAGTCAGACTGGAAAATTATTTTTCAAAAAATTTAAAATATTAGAACCTTAGAAGAAAATATTTAATAAAATCTCATATTATTTGTAACACTTTTATTTATTTGAAAACTCATTTTTAATTGAGAGTTGATTTAGCAGTGCGCTTATTGATATATAGGGTAGTAGAAAATTAAATTTATCTAAAATCCCTCTTATATATAGCTTGAGTTCAATATAGCATGTTAAGTTACTAGAATGAAAAAAAAAAAGATCTTATATTTGTCCCGTTTGCCTCAGCTTATAAACTGAAAAAGTTGGTATATATGTACTTTTTCTGAAAATAAGTAACTTATTTTCAGATTTGGAAATAAGATTTGGTCTTAAATTTCTAAAATAAATATTAATTTTCAAAAAAAATATGAAAATACTTTTTTAAAAAAGTAACTTATTACTTATAAACTAAGCCAAACACCCTCATTATCTTCAACACGTGCCAGAATTCTTTGATGGAGACGGTTAGTGCATCTAATGCGCCAGTGGAAATTATACATATATTTTTCTCCCTGGTCCCGGTTGGGGCGTCGTGCATGTCATTTTTTAGATTAAAAAAAAGTAACTTATTACTTATAAACTAATTCAAACACCCCATTATTTTCAACACGTGCCAGAAGTCTTTGATGGAGACGGTTAGTTGCATCTAATGCGCCAGTGGAAATTATACATAAATTTTTCTCCCTGGTCCCGGCTGGGGCGTCGTGCATGTCATTTTTTAGATAAATATGAATATATATATATATATATATATATATACTAGCTTATATCCCGTGCGATGTACGGATGATTTTTTTTAAATATTTTTTTTAAAATATTTTTTAATGATTTGAATTTATTTGTATTTGTATAATAATAATTTAAATTTTATTTAATATTATATGTATATGTTTTTATATAATTTATTTGTATTTATATTTTAATAGGATAATTTTTGTTTATTTTGTATAGAGATGTATTTTACTTAGGAGATTAATGTGAGATATTTTAGTTAGAAGATTAATATGAGATTGTATTTTAGTAGTAATGTTTATATTTTTTAGAATTATAATGTTTATGAGTTGTTTGCATAAAAAGAGGATTATTGGTGTTAGAATTGTATGTATGATTATATTCTTTTAAAATTATATTTTATTAAAATTCAACGGTTAAGATTATTTCTATGGTTCACTTAAAATTGGACGGTCAATATCTTTTCTATAGTTCACCTAGTACCATACCGATCAAAATTTTTAATCTTTCGTCTTTTAATAATAGAGTATAAATGTGTGTGTGAATACGATTCTAGCTTTATTGTGCAATACTACATTCTCATATATATTTATTAATTAATGCTTACGAGTAAAAAATATTATGCAATAATTTGTAATGTGCAACTTTCCATGAAGCTAGCTAGGCTGTAATTTTTATTATTTTGGCCACCATAACGACTGATAGAAGTCCAACCCAGAAGATTGAGGCATAAAGCCAATTTAATACTACCTCCGTCCCATCCAATTGTTATTTTTTGGGAGAGAAGGTCCGGCACGTATTTTAAGGTGCATATAAAATATAGTTTCATAACTTATTTTTAATTTTTTTTTTCTGAATAAAAATTTAAACATTAAATTTTTATGTTATGAAACTAAATGTTTTTTATACAAGTTCTTTTGAACTTATTTTCGGGTAAAAATTTCATATTTTAATAAATATTTTTTATACAAGTATTTAATGTATATTTGAGATTCTATAAGTTGCAAAAAAAAGTTAACTTTTTTCAGAAAAAAGTTAAGAATTTCTAACTTTGTCTTAATATAAGTTGACTTATTCTGGAAAAAAGTTTCCCCAAACACCCCCTTTATATGCACTTAAAATGCGTGTCGGACCTTCTCTCTAAAGGATAACAATTGGGTGGGACGGAGGGAGTATATAATACCAGAATTACCACCAATTATCTACTAAAATTTACACAAGTGGAAGAAAACATCATAATTAACCATAACATAATCAAGTACCGCTTATACATCCAATTTTTTCACAGCTTAATGACATATATAGAGAGAATGAGAGATTCCGCGCACTGATTAATTAGAAAGTATATGGTCATCTTGGGACGTCAAGAAGTTCATATAGGAGTAATAATCATGAACGTATTATCACTCTAACAATCTGAATAATAAAATATGACAATAATTAGGAAAACCTGATGATGATATACCAACTTCTTCAAAAGGTTGTTAAATTAAGCACTACAGAAACGCAAGATAATATTTGAAAAGTGGTCCGGAAACAATTAACTATATTAATAACGGAGTTTATATATTTAGCATATGTCAGCATCTTATATATATATATACATTTTTTTTTATGTCAAATGCATATTTTTTCTTGCATTAGATGTTTAAATATATTATGGTCATGTTCGGCTTACTTTATTTTTCAGAATATGTAAATCTTGTTAGGGATTGTGGTGTTAACAATATATTCAACTAAAAATTATTTAGTCTTAATTTATAATAAGCTAAATGTATATTGACAATATGTTTAGATAGTCATTTGAAACAATATGTTTAACAAAGCCAAATAGGTGACAGTAAGTTTAATAGTTATTGTTTTGTACAAATATAATAACTTGATCCATGGAGTAGAAGTTCACAAAGTATTCATGCACATCATGGTTCAAATCCACGACAGTAACATTCAACACTCAAGCCTATGACAACATATTCAAGTGACAGCACAATTGGGACAGACGACATCAACTATTTCATTGTCAATAAACTTGACGGAGAATGAAGATTCGAAGACATCAAGTATTACTGACAATAACTATTCCATTGATAGTAAACTTGGCGGAGAATGAAGATTCGAAGACATCAAGTATTACTGACAATAACTATTCCATTGACAGTAAACTTGGCGTAGAATGAAGATTTGAAGACAACAAGTTTTACTGACAGCAACTTTGGCGGGGATAGTTAACAGCAACATTGGTGAGGATAGTTGACAGTAACTTTGGACACAGTATGTTTTAAAAGACTATCAATGCTTGACAGCAAAATATGCAGGACTGAAGATACTGTTACCATAGAGGAGCTAAAAGTTGACAGTAAACTTTTAGTGAAGCTGACAGTCTGTTCCAGGTTGCAGACCAAGATGGTGAAGTTATGAGGAATGATTTGGACATGTCTACCTAGTCTGTCAAGTCTACTACTACAACTTGGGAGAAGACAAGCAAAAGTTAAAGCGTGCTCAAAGAGTCAAAGGTTTCTGCATATCTCAGAGTTGCTTTATCCACAAATGCAATGAATACAAATTTGAATGGAAAAAGTACATTTTCCGTTTCAAGCTTTGTTCTAGGAATAAGGGAAAGTGCACATGTAAGTAGGATATGTGTTTTAGTAAAAATACACATATCTCACAAGTACTTTCTCTTATACAACTGAGCTAGATTTTCTCTCAAGTATAGAAACATTAGCAAATTCATTGTTATTGTATCTATCGAAGCTGTAATTCATTTTCCAATCAATTGTAGTAAAATAAAAATAATAAAATTATTTTTGATGTTTAAAAACACTGTTTTGCTTATCTATTTTTATTGTTTGCATCATAAAACTTATTAATTGTTATTTTTGTTTGTTGTTAGCAAGAATTAGATACAATTAATCAAGTTGCATTCACCCCCCCCCTTTTGCAACACTTATCTTACCTAACAACTAGTATCAGAGTAGCAGATTTAACATATCTAACCTGAAAAGATCCAAGATGAGTGCACAGAAAGTAAGCAGTATAAAAATATCCACCTTTGACAAAGAACATTACAATTTTTGGAAAAGAAAAATGATGTTATTCATAAAAACAGTCAACCCACTTTATCCTTGTATTCTAGAAAACTGGACTTTCATTCCTCAATCATATGTACCTAAAACCACAGTAGAAGGTGAGACAATACATGCCTACTGGGTTCCTAAAAAGGTTTCAGAGTACAATGATACTGAAAAGAAAAAAGTAGTCCTGGATGATTATTTGTAGTTCATAATCATTGAAGCACTTGACAATGTTATTACAACAACATTGTCAACTGCACAAGTTCCAAATAAATATGGGAAACCATTGAGATACTATGTGAAGGAACAGAAGAGGTAAAAGACAACCAAAGAAAAATCATGATGTCTCAATATGAGGCTTTTATGGCTAAATTAAATGAAGGGTTGACTGAGATGTTTGAGAGGTTCAACAGATTGATAAATGACTTGTAGCTATATGGAAAGTTTTATGACAAAAAAGAAGTAAACATGAAATTCATGTTAACACTTCCTGACCATCTAGAGCACAATGTTACTGCTATAAGAAAAGGAAGAGATATGTCAAAAGTATCTCTTGAAACTCTGTATGGCATTCTCAAAATCTATGAGCTATAACTGTTACAAAAGAGAGCTATCCAGTCCGGCCAAAAAAGAAAAATGGCCAACATCTTAAATGCTCTAGTGGCTCAAGATCCAAAGATGTTGTAGTTTCAAGAGTCTCAATATCAACAACAAATCAAGATTGAAGAGGTCATTGATGAAGATGAAAGTGTTACTCTGGAACTCAAGGATGGTGATGAAGATGAGTTCTACACCCTGGATGAACTTGACAACATGAAAAACAAAACCATGGCCTACATGGCAAGAAAGCTCTCAAACCTGAGATTCAAGAAGAAAAGGTCCTTCAAACCTTAAGTTCAAAACTCCAAGTTCAATAAAGAAAACACATTAAAACCTGGAGGAAGTAGCAAATGTGGATACAAGACCGGAATGGTGGAGAGATCTAAGATAAGATGCTATAATTGTAATGAGATGAGGTATTTTGCAACTGAATGCAAAAAGCCAAAGCAAGTTAGAAGAAATGACAATGACTATGATGAACTCAAGGTAAAGTATGATGTTTTGCTCAAGAAGCAATAAGGAAGGACATTTGTAGCTGAAGGCAAATGCTGGGAGGAATCTGACGATGATGAAGAAGAAGAGTATGGAAACCTAGCTCTCATGACAAACTCTGGAGAAGAGTCACCTCCTTCATCAAGTCAGGTACCTTTTTTTACTACCGATGATATGACTGCATCTCAGTATAAGAAAACTGTTGAAAGTTTAAGTTCTGAAATTTTTAATATTCATAAAAGCATGCTAGCTCATTGGACCAAATCAAGCCTACTATATTATATTTACTTATCACATTGTAACACTCTAGTACTTCTTGTATTAAATAGTGATTTAGTTTCTTTAATTATGTACTTACAGTTAGAAGCATGTTTCTACTGTATCTCTAAATGTAAATGAATGATATCGAGAATAATTGTACTGGTAGAAGATTCTATGAATCATGCATCAGAAGAATGAATGTCACATCAAATAAGGAGTTTACAAAAGAAATTATTTCTAAGGAAAATGATCAATTGAGAAGTCACATTGATAGAGAAGTCAAAAGTACAAACTGGTATAGAAGTCTCAAGTTACTCAATCGAGAAGTCAAGAATATGGAGTCATTCGAGAAGTGAAAAGAAATGCTCAATTGAGAAGTCCAGTTAAACAAATCGAGAAGTTATCTAAGGAATCAATCGAGAAGTCTAAGTGAAGAAAGTAATCGAGAAGTCTGTGAAATGGGTCAATCGAGAAGCCTGTGAAATGGGTCAATCGAGAAGTTTGTGAAATCAAGTCAATCGAGAAGTCTAGCCTGATCGAGAAGTCATCAAAAGAAGTATACAATAAAGAAGTCTAGACATTCGAGAAGTATCAAGTCAAAGACCAATCGAGAAATCTCACAAGTACTCGATCGAGTAGTCCACAACATGACTTCTCGAAGTGCAATGAAGCTGAGTATTCGGATGTTTCAAATAGCTATTTTCAAGGAGATTTGCAGAAGAATAAGACAAGTAATTTGAAGTATTGTCATGATTATGTCAGTCAAACCTGTGAAGATAATGACAAGTCTACAATGAAGCTTGAAAAGAAAATAAGACAAAGACAGAAGAAAGAAGGCAGACTGGAAAAGACTGTCAAAGAATGATGTTAGCTAGAAATAGATAGTAGTAAAATGTAAAATATTTCTTGTCTGTATCTAGTTTTAGCATAACTGTCTAGTGCGAACATGTGCAAATGAGACATGTTGTCTATATAGCATAGAGTACAGCTTCATTAATAGGTGTGAAAAAAATAGTTTTCATTTCCTTGTTTTCTTTCAAAAATAAGAAGCTGAGATTCATACATAAAATCTTAGATTGTAGCAATTCATTCTAATATACAATTAAATTGAAAGTTAACTTTGAGTGTTCATTTTAAATTACGCATCTCTTAAGTAAACACTGCTAAAGTTAGTAAAACTACAATATTAGATTCTCAATTCATAACAAGCAATAATCAAATAATCAAGAAAAAGTTTTAAACGATACTTTTATCCCCCCCTGTATAGTTTCTACACAACTCATTCCTAACCTAGCTGCTAATGAAGAGATTGTCAAAGTAACTAATGCTAATGAATCATTAAAATGCAAGAATGAAGAACTAGAGCTTAGACAAAATTATTTTGAGTCCTTACAATAAGAAAATGAGATTCTTAAGAATAAGGTAGTGTATGTTTCTCAGATTGAGGAATTTCTCAGAAAACAGATTACTAAAAATGAGCTTAAAATCAAAGCCTATAAAAATTCTTCTTCATTGTTAAAATCATACCATGTTGATAATACTGAAAATGAAAAGGTAGGTACAGGGTTTAACTATGAGAAGAAAAATGGTAAGAAACATGTGGTAGAGGAAGACACTACTATTGACAAACCTACTATCAGACCCTCTATACTTAGAAAAGTCAATAATCCCATATTTAAAAAGGCTGAGTTTGAATTTGATGATGAATATCTAATTCTTAAATAAATTCTAGATAATGAGGACAATGATACTGTCACAAAAACCCTTAGGTCAAAAGATACTATCAAAATTCCCAAGACAGTTAGTTTTGTCCTTGACAGTAATCAAGGTCTAGAAGATGCTGTCAATACTAGAAAAACAGTAAGTTCAGAACTTGTTGTCAAGATAGTAAGATCATATCATATTGTCAAGATAGTTCCATCTAAACTTATTGTCAACACTAGTAAGACAGTAACTTCTAAACCTACTGTCATGAAGACCAAGAAGAACAGAAATGGAAAGTTAGGAATAAACAAGAAGAATGATTATGGTTACATTTCTAATGCTCCTAGAAAATTGTGTAACAATTGTGGGTTTTCTAGTCATTAACTCATGCTTGTACCAAGAGTAAGTCTGAAGTGAAAGATGTTACATATATTAATGGGAATTTATATAGTACTCTCTTGATAGACAGACAAGTATCTCATTGTGAAAATATTGATTGCATGCCATGTAAATTAAACATGCTGAGTATCTGCTTTAACACGTGTATTGCTTCAACAATGTATGCTTGCATAATTCTGTCAAAACTGAAAAGGCAAAGATTTCAAGTCCTTTTAAAGTTAGGATGAGCAAGCCATCCAGGAACAAGAATCCAAAACCAATGATCAAATCTAAATGGGTGGCCATATGAGTCATGCTCAAAGCTAATGAAAATAAACCAATTGATCATATCTTAAACTGTGATTTAGCTAAGCCACATGGACCCAATGAGAATTGGGTACCAAAAGCAACTTAAAAATCTTGCTTTGCAGGGCAACATGAAAAATAAAAGAATCATGTGGATCACTGACGGTGGATGCTCATGACACATGATAGGTGATAAAGCCCTGTTATCATAGTCCAAGGAAATGGTTGGCCCATATTTAACCTTTGGTGATAACATCATTGGTTTCACAATGGGATATGGTATTCTGGAAGTTGGTAACTTGAAGATTGAGAAAATTTCTCTAGTGAATGGATTGAAGCACAATTTATTGAGTGTCACTCAATTTTGTGAAAAAGGTTTAAAGTGGGATTTGATCAAGATATATGCTCAATTGTCAACAAAAAGACAGGAGAAGATGCTCTACAAGGTATAAGGAAAGGAAGCATATTCATTGATGACCTTAATTCTGTAAGAAATGAAAAAAGTTATTGCTTCTACAGCAAAACTTCATCTTCTGAGAGTTGACTGTGGGACAAGAAGCTCTCTCACTTAAATTTTAAAGCTATTAATCATTTGATGAAGAGAGAATTGGTGAAATGTCTTCCTCAACTTGAATTCTGTCAAGAAGGATTGTTTGAGGATTGTCAAAAGGGGAAACTAATGAGAGCTACTCAAAAAAACACTCATGGTGGTTCAATAAATGAAGCTTTTCAACTTATTCATTTGGTCTTATTTGGTCTTATGAATATGCAGTCACTGGAAAAGAAAAAAATATGTCATTGTGATGGTTGATGATTTTTCAAGATACACTTGGGTGAGGTTCCTAGCAACTAAGGATGAAGCTGCATAAGAAATTATTGATCTAGTAAGAGTCCTTGACAAGAATCCCAAGTTCAAATTCCAAACCTTGAGAAGTGACAATGGTACTGAAGTTAAAAACAGTATCATGAATGATTTCTGCAAAGACAATGACATTACTCAACAATTCTCTGCACCAAGGACACCTCAACAAAATGGTGAGGGGGAAAAGAAAAACAGAACTCTCATTGAGGCCATAAGAACCATGTTGAGTGAAGCAAAACTTCCTACTTATTTCTGGGGTGAAGCTATTAATACAGTCTGTTATACTCAAAATAGGACTGTGATCAACAAGGCTTTTGGAAACATACCCTGTGAGTTGCTGACAGGAAGGAAACCTACTGTCAAGTACTTTTATGTGTTTAGAAGCAAATGTTATATCATGAAAGACTCAACAAAGGTCAAAGGAAAGTTTAATACTAAAACATATGAAGGAATATTCATGTGCTATGGAATTAAAAGAATAGCATATAGAGTCTATATCATTGATCACAAGGTTGTGGATGAAAGTGTAAATGTCACCTTTGATGAAACCAAGTTTTTTCATGTTGAAGGAAGTTAAGAATCGGAGTCCTTAGCTTTTGAGAATCAAGGCTATTTGGAAGATATTAATGATGAAGAATCGCCAAGAGTTGAACACATAATTTCTGGTCCAACTATGATTCCTAATCAATCTGTAGAGAATGAAGGAACTGCTCAAATAACAGATTTCTCTGGGAATGTTCCCATGGATAGTGGACTTGAAGAAATTGATGTTGTCAACAGTATAAGAGCAAGAGATGATGTCAATCAACAAGGTACAGAAGATTCTGGTGATTCACTTAGAGAAACAAAGTGGAGAAGGGATCACACAAATGACTTAATTATTGGTGATCCAGGAACAGAAGTCAAGACTAGATGAAATGTGATAATTGCATGCATGTACTCTTGATTCCTATCTCAAGTTGAGCCTAAAGCTCTAGATGAAGCACCACTTGATCCAGATTGGATAAATACTATGTAAGAAGAACTCACTAGTTTGAGAGAAGTTGTGTATGTGAATTGGTACCTAGACTAAAGAATAAGTCTGTAATTGGTATTAAGTGGGTCTTCAGAAACAAGATGGATAACAGTGGAGTTGTCACCAGAAACAAAGCAAGGCTTATAGCAAAAGGTTACTGTCAACATGAAGGAATTGATTATGATGAAACATTTACACATGTTTCTAGATTTGAAGCCATGAGAATTTTCTTGGCTTTTGATACATTCAACAACTTCAAAGTATTTCAAATGGATGTTAAAATTGCCTTTCTAAATGGAGAACTAGAAGAAAAAGTTTATGTTGAACAACCCTCAGGCTTTGAAGATCCAAAGATGCAAAATTTTGTATACAGACTTCTTAAAACATTGCATGGTCTAAAGCAAGCTCCAAGGGCCTGGTATGACACCCTTTCCAAGTTTCTCCTTGAGAATAACTTCACAAGAGGGATTATGGACAAGACTCTATACTACAAAAAAACATGGAAATGATATCATTCTAGTCCAAATCTATGTTGATGATATCATCTTTGGCTCAACAAATGAAGAACTGTGCAAGAAATTCTATGAGTTAATGCAGAACAAATATGAGATGGGCATGATGGGTGAATTAATATTCTTTCTTGGACTTCAAGTCTATCAAAAGAAAAATGGAATATTCATTTGCCAAACCAACCATGTCAAAGATCTTTTGAAAAGATTTGATATGGAAGACTCATCACCTGTAAAGACAACAATCTCAACAGCAACTCAACTTTACAAGGATTCAAAAGGAAAGAAGGTGGACAATAAGATGTATAGAGGAACGAGTGGTTCTCTCCTCTATCTAACTGCTAGCAGGCCTGACTTCATGTTTGCCACAGGTCTGTGTGCAAGGTTTCAATCTAATCCAAAAGAGTCACATTTTATGGCAGTTAAAAAGATCTTTAGATACTTAAAATGCACTCAAGATTTAGGCTTTTGGTATCCTAAAGAATATGGTTTTGATTTAGTTGGCTACTCAGATTCAGACTATGTTGGATGTAGAATTGACAGGAAGAGTACAATAGGAAGCTGTCAGTTTCTGGGAGAAAGATTAGTTTCATGGTTTAGTAAGAAGTAAAATTATGTGTCAAATTCAACTGCAAAGGCTGAATACATTGCAGCTGGTAGTTGTTGTGCTCAATTACTTTGGATGAGGAAACAATTGTTGGAATATGGCTTGACATTGCAAGGAATTCCTATCTTTTCTTTGAGTGATGAGAATGGAGTTGACATTTCCATTCCTAACCCACATTCACCACCCTTCAAGTCTGTTAGAGCCTCCAGACAGTCTAGGATTGCTAGCCAAGAGCCTGTTTTCTCTCAAAAGAATCAGGTTTCTACAAATAAGAGATCCTCAACCTCTAGGGTAGAAACAGTTTATGAAGTTGTTGAGGGAGTAACTGCACTAAGTGCAGTAAATAAAGATGGAATTGTCAATGAACCCAAAGAAGTTCATGTTGAGCCTAATAAGAAGAAGGCAATGACATTATCATCTGTCACCAAGTCTGTGTCCTCTCAAAAGGGCACATAATTTCAAAGGGACAATAATATATTTCTAGGTGTCCCCTCTCAATAGAGGGCATCTATTGAACTTGGTCAGTCTCTCATGGCACCATGTACAGAGTCAGCACCACATGTTGAATTCACCCAATATGAGCCTCCACTTACAGATACACACATGTTTGATTTTGAGCACATGGAGGAATCTTCATTTCATTATGATGCCTCTTATTTTGATTTGAGGGAGCAACCTACCATGGAGTCCATCTTTGGCAATACACAAGAACCTTTTACTCAAAAGGTGGACGAAACTGTCCCTCCATTGGTTAAGGAAGCTATCACAACCTATGTTGCTGTTAAGGACACAGTTACTGTCACTCCTATTGACAGTAACATTGAAACTGAAGATGCTGTCAACACTACAAATCCAGACAACAACTCTTATATGCCTGAAGCCTCTCAGGACAGTGATTCAACTCCTATTTTCACTATCCTGAAGGTAATTTCTAAACCCACTGTGCAAGGTGTACCTGCTCAGTCCCTTGCACCTAAGATGAGTGAGGGAGAGAAAAAGAAAAAAAGAAAAGAGAGAAATGAGCCTAAAAAATAAAGAGACGGGGAAAGACCCTGACAAAAGGAGAGGGCCTTGAGCATGGTCAAGAAATAAAAGAGCGAACCCATCAATCTATGGCACTAGGCCCTGAGTATGAGTATGTGAGGGATGATGATATCATCCAGAAAAAACCAGAGTGTGTGAGAACCCCCAAAGCCCTGAAATTTAAATCTGGTTATAAACAAGCTGATGGAAGGTTGAAATCTCTTTCAAAGAAAGTGTCAAAATTATCAAAGAAGGTGGAAATTATGGGGAGAAATCAACTGAAGCCGGTGGCCAAGATGGACATCTTTGAGAAATGTATGAATGAAGGCTTTCAGGCTGTCTTTGATAAGTTAAAGGAGTTTGAGACCAAATTCACAATCCCTGCAGCTGCCAACTCACACTACACCATAGATTGCCTATTGCAACCCAAAAACAAAGTTGCTATATGGCATAAAACTGTTGCCATATACGCTATTGCAATGCTTTGTCCAAAAATGGGCGTTAACTTATGTGGGGTTGCAAATGGACCCCTATAGCAACGAGTTTAGTACCGTATAACAACTCTTTAATGTCATTGCAATAAGAAGATACAACAATGTTTTCCTATATATTGTAACGATTTAAAATCATTGCAATAGACTAGCAACCTATCTTTTGAAACTCTGTTTTCTGTTTAGCATTGCAATAGATAGGATATAACAATGTTTTAGTTGGAAATGACAATGTTTTAGGTGCCAATGGCAATGAATGTATATTTACCAGTAATTATTTTAGGGGAAAAAGTATTGCAAAAGATAGGCAATGGTAACATTTTAAGTAGCAATGACAATGCTTTTATAAAAACAAATTGACATGACCTATTTGTTTCATAACAAAGCCACCATTAACATGGTTTTCATACACCAATCCAAAAGATTACATAGGCCAGTACATATGACCACAGACCCATAGACAATATCAAAAGAATCCCGACAACATCGATTTACCAACCATTCAACAACTAAATACTAAATGCAAAATAAAACATCATTAAGGTAGAAGTCTAGTTACATTCACCAAAAGCTTAGACATAAATTAAGTAAATATGCGGTAAATGGCACTAGGTCAAGCAGATGCATCTCCATCTGACTTCTCTCCATTCTCGACAGAAATATCACAAAGTTCTTCAACACTGATCTTCAAAGTGGGATTGTCTTCAGCTATTCTTCCTAGAATTGCTTTCAGTTTCTGGTTCATTTTTTCATCCATTTCAGTAGAGAGTTCTTCTCGTATCTTTTCCATTTTTGCAGATTTTTTGTTTTCAGTTTTTGTCAAAGCTTTCTTTGTCTTCCTCGTTATGCCAGTTCTGCCAACAAGCCAGTTTGGGGCATGAGCTGCTAAATCAACTTCCACACAGGTCTTGTCATAGTTTGTATCATCATCACCGGAACCATTAGCATTAGAACCATCAGCAGCATTTGCCTAAAAATGAATGAGATATCATTGAAATATCCCAAATGTAATTAATAAATTGGACGAATAAATGAAAATACTATTTGTTACCTTCTTCTTATGACACTTCCGGGTTTTAGGATATAATTCTTTCTTGGTGGGTGATTCATCAACCGCCTTCTTATTTTTCTAGCATAAAATTAATAGAGTGAAACAAGAAAGAAAATTATGTTAGTAACTGATAGTGTTCACAATAATGATTCAATTTATTACAATGCACAATTATTCAGATCCCTATTCATCATACCATTTCGTTACGGATCTGTGCAAAGCTAGTACGACCTGCATTGTGCGTGTCTTTGACTTTTTGTCGATTTTTAGCATTTTTTAAGCTTTAATCTGCACTTCTTCATCAGCCCAATACTGCAACAACGTCTTGAATTGTTCTAATGGAATTGTTTGAGACCTGTTTCTTATCCATTCCTAATCAGTTTCATATTTTGTATAATACCTTGCCTTGAATCGACTTTTGTACAATCTCCACATTTCACAAATACTCTTCAACACCCAATCTTTACCTTCATCAGGAATGATATACTTGGTCTAAAAAAACAAAATAAATACAGTTATAGTGTTATAGGAATGATATATATAATGTGTGTGTGTGTATAGGTGGTTCTACATTAAGTATTTTTTACCTGGACGAATTTCCAAAACCCAGTTTTATCTTCATCAGGAATTTGATGCCAACTAACAAAATCAAGTGGCACACACTCTCTTGCTACTGACCCCAAGAAACTGCTAAATTCAGCTCTTATTTTGCGATTCTCAGCCACTGGCTGCAACTCATTATTCAAGGTCAGAGTTGGTCTTTCATCTAGTTTCCTTCTTTTTTCTTACCTCCTCCTTCAACCAATTATGGAATTCTTTTTGGTGTGTTCTCTCTCTGTTGTACCTCTTTGACTTTTGAGAATGATCATACAAGGTACGATGTTCTCTGCAATTTAATAAACAAAAATATATATCATTTTACACCTAAATACTAATATAGAGTCTTTATTATTGTAGGATAAGTAGACAAAGAGGACTTACTCAATCAGTTTCTCGATTTTCATGTTACCACAGTTGAACAGAATGTACCGATGAGCATCAGTCCATACTTTATCTATCAAATCTATCGATTTCCCATCCTTATTTCTCCTTGAACCAAGGGAATACCCAACATTTGATTTCTGCTCAGTTTTTTTCTCGACATCATCACTTAAGAATCTTGAACAAAATGTCAAGCACTCTTCAACCAAGTAACCTTCAGCCATGTTCCCTTCTGGTTTGCTCCTATTCCAAACGTAGGACTTTAGTCTACATAAATATCGTTCAATTCCGAACATCCATCTAAGGTGTACAGGTCCTCCTAATTCAACTTCTTTACACAAGTGTAGTGGCAAATGAACCATAATATCAAAAAAGGCCGGTGGAAAGATCGTGTCAAGTTGACATAGTATTTCAATGATTTCTTCTTGTAGTTTATGCACGTCCTCCAAATTAATCACTTTGCCACATATGCCCCTGAAGAATGCACCCAGCCTTATTAAGGGGATTGCGACCTCTGGTTTTAAGGTCTTTATAGCAGCAAATTGAAGCAAATATTGAAGAATAAAATGTGCATCATGGCTTTTATACCCAAACACTTTTCTTTTATCCATGTGCACACATCTGCTGATATTCGAAGCACATTCATATGGAAGTTTTGCATTCATCAAAACAGAACAAAAAATTTCTTTTTCTTTTTTTGTCATGTCAAAACTAGCAGCATTGTATTCATAGTGAATATTATCAGCAGACTTTACAGGATGAAGAACTTTACGAATGCCCATTTCTTGTAAATCTAGACGAGCGTTTAGATGATCTTTGGTTTTTCCCCAAATATTTAATAAAGTCCCTAATATTTTATCACAAATATTTTTCTCAATGTGCATTACATCGAGATTATGTCTGACCAAATTACCACTCCAGTATGGTAATTCGAAAAATATGGACTTCTTTTTCCATGGACAATCCGGAGCTTTTTTATTTTTCTTTGTCTTCCCAAAACTGTTTTGATAACCACATAACAACTCTTCGATGTCTTTTCTTGATAGTGGCGATGGACAAAGATTTGTTTCAATTTCACCATTGAATCTTCTCTTATCTGATCTAAGTTTGTGGTCAGGAGGAAGGAATTTCCTATGATTCATATAGCAAACTTTGCGGCTATGCTTCAGATAGGTTGAGGAGGTGCAGTAGTGACATACAGGGGAACCTAGCTTACCCTTTGTGCTCCAACCTGATAACACTGCATACCCAGGAAAATCACTTATGGTCCAAAGGAGACTCGCGCGTAATACAAATGTGTTATCATATAAGGCATCATGGGTTTCTACACCTACATCCCAAAGTTCTTTCAACTCGGCAATTAGGGGCTGCATATACACATCTATCTCATTTCCGGGGTATACAGGTCCGGGAATTATTGTCGATAAAATCAAATTTTCTGGTTTCATAATCAGCCAAAGGGGCAGATTATAATTAACCAGAACAATTGGCCAAGTGATGTGAGATATATTCATTGAGCCATAGGGATTAAAGCCATCAGCGGCTAAATCTAACCTAACATTTCTAATTTCTAGCGCAAAATTTGGATGTCTATCATCCATTGACTTCCAACATTGGGCATCCGCTGGATGTCTTAATTTTCCATCTTTTATTCGTGCCACCGAATGCCATGTCATGAAGTTAGAATATTCTTTACACATGAACAATCGTTGTAGCCTTGGTTTCAACGGGAAGTATCTCATTACTTTGATTGGGATCTTGTGCTTCCTTTCTTTGTTATTATCAACAGAATTAGGGGCAACAATTTCTGACTCTTTCCATCTTGAAACTCCATAAACTTTGCAGTCATTTTCATTTTTATTTTCAGCCCAATATAACATGCAGTCATTAGGACATGCATGTATCTTTTCATAATCAAGACCCAACTCCCTAATCATATTTTTTGCTACGTTGAAAGACAGAGGCAAATTTACATTAGGGAAGGCTTCCTTGATCAACTGTAGCATACCACTATAGGCAGATTCGGTGAATCCATGTGTGCACTTTAATCCGTAAAGCTTTACTATAAAACCTACACTAGTAAATTTTTCAGACCCCGGATATAAAGGTTGTTTCCCCTCCTCCACACGCTGATAAAATGCTTTTGTTTCACTATTCATTCCATTTTTTTCATAATTATTTCTGTGCGTATTATCAATCATCTCATCAAAATCAGAACCTAATCTAAACCCCATATCACAATCCTTATGACTAGTTTTTTTCGATACTTAGGAGTTGAAATTTCATAAATCCAATCAACAAGTGATGGATATGGACCCTTACTTATGAGATGTTCAAACACATCATCTCTTAAGTGCCAAAAATGATTAGCACAGACTTTACACGGGCATTTTATTTCACTTCCTACGGCGAAATGTGCAAATGCATTCACAACAAATTATTTCGCCCCATTACTATATTCTTCAGTGAATACAGGAAGTAAAACCCAGTTCATCTTTGAAATCCACTTCACGCTATTTTCTACACAAAATCACATATAAACAACAAAGAAAATATGAAGATCGACTTATACAAATATAGCAGATTAGAAGAGGTCAGGCATATGAAGACAATTTTTTCTATACAATTTTCTGCAAAGAGCGAAAACGACTCGACTTTAAACAAGTAATCTGCTATAAAAACAAGCAACATTATAAACTCATACATTGTAAATACAATCAACAAGTCATACATTGTCTAGACCAAAAGGCAAAGTAGCAATTTATACTTACATAAACATAACTATATCGCAAGCAATGCACAGTACATACAAATGTGTTAAAACAGTACAAACACTAGAAAACCCCAAATTCAAATACATACAAACATAAAACAAACACCCAAATCAAAAAAAACTCAAATTAAAATTAGTACTATAAATATAAACCCAATTTAAACCCCCAAATTAAAATCAGTACTCTTTAAAAACCCCAAGTTGAACATATAATGCTCAAATAATGCCCAAATTAAAATCAGTACTATTTAAAATTAGTACAATAATGCTCAAATAAGAACCCTAATTAACACATAATGCTCAAATTAAGAATATATATACCTTAACTAACAAACAAGAACCCTAACTAACAAACAAATAAGAACCCTAATTAAGAATAAGGAATAACAGACTTACCTTTTTCGAGATTTCTACGGCTTCTTTGAGATTAGAAAAAGGTTAGAGAGTGTTTGTGTCTGAGCCTTGCAATTTTGAGAGTATTTGAAGTAATCAGTACTTCTTTGAAGTAATCTACGACTTTCTCCTTGTTTGTGTCTGAGTGTTTGTGTCTGAGATATGTTATTTTCTTATCCCGCGAATTCTATTACAAGCCCCTTGTTTAATTTTTTCATAACCCGCCCAAATCATTTTATTACAAGCCCGCCAATATTTTTTGGGCCCATATTGCAGTCTATAGCAACTCCATATAAAACCATTGCCATAGATTCTAGATTTTAAAATTTTTCTAATTACTTCAATTCTATTGTAATGGTTTTTTTAAGTAGTTGCAATATATCTAATTTTATCAAAATTGCCCAAGCAATAACAACATTTTTAAAGAAATTTTTTAACATGTGGTTGCTATAAGCAATCTATGGTGTAGTGTCAAGTAAGTGGGAGAATGATGAAGTGTTTGTAGATGCTGAGATGGTGAAGAAGAGTGATAAGAAGACTCAAGTTACATCTCAGGGGGGGAACCAATTGGCATTGTTATCCAATGTGGCTACTAAGATGGCTGAAAAGCTTGGAGGTGATAAGGCGGAGAAAAGAATTGTGATCAGGGAGGATGTGGTGAAGGCCCCTGTTCATGTAGTTGGGAAAGGAAATGAGAAATTGTTCAAGGATGATTCTGATGATTTTATAGTTAAGGAGAAGGAGGATTTGGATGATGAAGAAACATCTATGTTGATGGTGGATGAGAATGAGAACATCGGAGTGTTCTAGGATGCTAGCTTCAATGACATGGTTAATGATCTTAGAAAATCCTCAAACAGAGATCCCATGAAATTTTCTGAAGCTATGAGGTAGTCAATAGTTGGAGCTGTTGTAATGGTTTCAAAGACCAATAAATGGGTGATCTCTGTTAGGACTGAGGGTGGTTTCAACTGGTACATTAGCATGGGATATTTGAGTAGACAGGAGATAGCTGTAATTGAAGCCATTAAGCTCAAGATCAAGACAGACAAATCCTTGTTAAATGAAAATTTGAAGAGAGTCTTGCAAATGATGGTAGTTGAAAAATTACCTGAAGTAACTCTCAATCCTCTGTGCAGCAAGTTCAGTAGCTCAACAGATGGGAAATACAGATCAATGATTCTTGACAAGGTCAGTTTGTGTAGACCAATGTCTGTGAAAGAAGCCTTCAATTACTTCAAGCAGCTTTCAATGACTGAAGAAAAAATTGAAGTTATAAGGGTGTTGGCTGAGAAGTTAATGAGGCTTGAGGAGAAGAAGTCTAAAAAGACAGAAAAGAAAGATCAAGAAAGAAAAGATGATGATAATGATGATGAAAAGTCTAATGGAGGTGCAGGTAGTTCCAAGTCCAACAATAACAATGATGGTGAAGATGGAGAAGAAGAGAAAATAGTTGGTGAAATTGAAGGAAGGGTATTGAAGCAGATGGTTATGGGTTTTGAAGTTGACAAAGAAGATATTGTCAGGAAAGCTACTGTCAGGAGTGATAAGGTGGAGTATACTGTCACAGTACCTGAACTAAATGTTAAGGAGCCTGAACCTGCTATCAAACCTATATTGACAGTAACTTCAAAGTCATTGTCAGAAGAAGTGAGGGAAGAGTTACTGTCAAGAAAATTCTCTATCTCTAAGAAATACATGAAGGCAAAGTCAGAAAGGCCAAAGCCACATTCAAGCAGGAAACCCAACAGGAAGCAGTGGAAGCTTGTGTATGAGGTGCTGAATGAAGAATGTTTGGATGTAAGAAGGCTTACAATAAACAACTTGGCTCAATACAAGGCAGAATTATTGACCAAAGTAGCTACTGAGTGGTCTGGATTCAAATATTTGAGTAAGATAACTCTTTACTACTCAAATGGAGAAATGGAGGAGATGGATTATGAGTTGAAGAATGCCAGTTATTTCTTGATCAGGAAAATATTGTTAATCATCCATGGCTCAGACATCAAGATACAAGTCTTCAGGGGGGATGCTGATCAGGAAATTTCTAGATCTAATGGATTCATTCAAACCACAACCCTTGGATGGTGCTGAAGTTGAAGAACTTGAGCTAGTCATCTATTCTGATGGACTGATGTTGAGAACAGTGAAGGAATCAAAGAATTCTGGAGTATGGATTCTTTGCAGGATAAAAATTCTGATTTACTGATCCAGTTGGAGGAACAATTGTCCAAATATCCCTATCATGAGGAGCAGAATCTTATTTCAACAATCCAAATGATCATTAAATCCAAGAAGAAACAAGAGTATGAAAAGAAGGTTGATTATGAGTGGACCCAACAATGTCTTCTCAGAAATCGTGATAGAATTATATTCTACAACACTGGTGGATCTGCTGAAGAGATCACATTTGAGCAATTAAAGAATTTAGCTGAAAATGAACCTCAAATTACAGAACTCATTAAGAGACAACTACTTCATATTATAAATTTTGAGGTATTTGATCTCAAGAATAAAGCTCTAGATATTTGTGATTTGAAAGTAAAGAAAATGGTGGAAGAAAGGGAGAAGAAGAGTAAATTTGATGCTAATGTTGAAGCTACCAAGAAGGAGATAGATAGAATTAACAGACAGATCAAAGAAGCTGAGATTGTTTTGAAGTGTGCCAAGTTAAATGATCAATTCTCCAAAAAATCTGATTATGTGTCTCATGTCTTTACAAATCCATTGAGAATCATCATTGACAGCATTGAAGTGAAGACTGAAGACTTTGGGATTCTCAACATTGCAACTCTAAGAAGAATTTTCAGACTGACAACATGATCACTTCTGGAAATTGAAAGGAACCTGAGTGCGACAGTAGGAAAATTAATTGAAGCATGGTCTAGGGAAGATGATGATGTGGACAAACTCAGGGTAAATCAAGTATACGCATCTTCCAAAGCCAGATTTTTTACGGATGAATTTGGAGTTAAATATCTCTGCATTTCCAAAGGGCCAGCGGAAGCCTACTACTCTTATCAAGACTTGAAGAACCTGTCTTATAAATTGGTGAAGCTGGTACTTGACTGTGTGACTGAGCATGCCAAGACCATGGAAGATAAGAGGGCCCTGAGATCTTTGGAATTGTTGTATGAAAGAAAAAATCCTCGGAAGAAATCAGAACAAGGAAGCTCAAGCCAAAATTGAAGATTATCTCAGTCTAGAGGAGCTTAGTTTGAGAAAACTTGTTGTATTTGTATTTGTAATTTTCTGTATATTTTTCATGTACAAATACTTCAGTTTATGTTAGTAGAGTTAACATCTGTAATTTACTTTGAATTTGTCTTTATTTTACATAAAAACAAATTATGGGAGATTGTTAGGGATTGTGGTGTTGACAGTGTAATCAACTAAAAGTTACTTAGTCTTAATTTATAATAAACTAAGTAAAATGTACTATCATATGTATATTGACGGTATGTTTAGATAGTCGCTTGAAACAGTATGTTTAACAAAGCCAAATAGGTGACAATAAGTTTAATAGTGATTGTCTTGTACAAATGTAATAACTTGATCCATGGAGTAGAAGTTCACAAAGTATTCATGCATAGCATGGTTCAAATCCATGACAGTAACATTCAACACTCAAGCCTATGACAACAATATTAAGTGACAGCACAATTGGGACAGATGACAGCAACTATTCCATTGACAGTAAACTTGGTGGAGAAGGAAGATTTGAAAACAGCAAGTATTACTGACATCAACTATTCCATTGACAGTAAACTTGGCGGAGAATGAAGATTTGAAGACAACAAGTTTTACTAACAGCAACTTTGGCGGGGATAGTTGACAACAACATTGGTGAGGATAGTTGAAAGCAGTTTTGGAGACAATATATTTTAGAAGACTATCAAAACTTGACAGTACAGTATGCAGAGCCGAAGATACTGTCACCATAGATGAGCTAAAAGTTGACAATAAACTTTTAGTGAAACTGACAGCCTGTTCCAGGTAGCAGACTAAGATAGTGAAGTTACAAGGAATGATTTGGACATGTCTATCTAGTCTGTCAAGTTTACTACTACAACTTGGGAGAAGACAAGCAAAAGTGAAAGCGTGCTCAAAGAGTCAAAGGTTTCTGCATATCTTAGAGTTGCTTTATCTAAAAATGGAATGAAGACAAATTTGAATGGAAAAAGCACAGTTTCCATTTCAATCTTTGTTCTAGGAATAAGGGAAAATGCACATGTAAATGAGATATGTATTTCGGTATAAATACACATATCTCACAAGTACTTTCTCTTATGCAACTGAGCTAGATTTTCTCTCAAGTATAGAAACTTTAGCAAATTCATTGCTATTGTATCTATCGAAGCTGGAATTCATTTTCCAGTCAGTTGTAATAAAACAAAAATAATAAAATTATTTTTGAAGTTTAAAAACACTGTCTTGCTTATCTGTTTTTATTGTTTGCATCATAAAAATTTTTAATTGTTATTCTTATTTATTATTAGCAAGAATTAGATACAATTAATCAAGTTGCATTCAACCCTCCTTTGCAACATTTATCTTACCTAACAAATGTGTACCTTTTTTATATAGAAATACATACTTATTTCTACAAAATATAATGGAAACAAACAACCCCGTATAATTTCGGAGTTAAGATTTGAACCATTCACGTTTGGAAATAGGGGAGGAGACTAATAAACCATCGGTGAATCCTCATAGCTAGTATCCAATCCATTTTTAATCTACTTGAGCAGAATCAATAAGGCAACAGAAAATCATGGCCTGGAAAACCAAGAATTAGATCACAATCTCAGAGAATAAAAGAATGATTTTCAGGTGATCTTAATCATACAAATTATCAAATGATTTATGTTCTTCCTAGCTAACTAAACCAGTTTGGCTACATATGAGTAGATGACTATACAACAAGTGACTATCAATAGTCATATATATAGACTGAAATCTGAGCTAGGCCGATTAACTTTGGGTGTTGAGACCATCTCCGGTGTCAATGCCCAACCCACTTACGCGTGAGTTACTTTTTTGACAACTATTTCAAGTGGTCTTCTAAAAAAGGTGGGCACTCTCCTCCAATACACAATCTCATTTCCATTTATAACCGGGTTCCATTTAATTTAATTTAATTTAATTTAATTTTCTTTCACAATACTTCTTATATAATAATTGAATTTAAATAAATAAATAACACATTATAATTATATTTATAATAAACTAATAAATTATAATTCAATGTTAATTTAATTTAACAATATTAAAATGTTAAAGATCAAATTAAAGTAATTTAAAAATTTAAAAATATAATTTAAATAAATAACATGTCATATAATTAAAATCATCATATTACTAAAAATAAATTACATGAGAAAATATTAAATTAAAACACACTACACGAGAAAGCATTAAATGAAAAATATTACAATATGAAAAAGTTAACGATTGTTATGGAACTGTAAGATAATATTTGTGTTATTAAAGGCAGACACTCATGAATTTGGTGCATTTTGGAAACTGGTAGGTGATTGCTGGGTTTTTAATTATGGATTTGAAAATGGAGGAAATGAAAATTGATATGGAGAATTTTGAGGATATGAAAATGGAAATTGAGAATTATGAAAATGTGGAAATTGGTATTGAGAATTTGGAGAATTTGAATTAAAATTAAAATTTTGTGGGTTGGGAAAATATGAATTTGTATATGGATATGGAAATTGAGGGTTTGTGTTTTGAGAATTTGAAGATGGTGGATTATTTGGATTCATTTTTTGCTAAAAAAAAATTCAATTATTTTAGAGCATGTAAAGATTATGAATAATAGGGTAGGAGGATTGTGTATTTATAGAAGAAAAAATATAACGGTTATGTACGTTAATAATTAAAAGGCTCAAAAATGAATAGTATACAGTTTGTCAATGAAATTCACAAACATTATATAAAAAGTAAATAAGGTGAAATAATGATTGGTTAAAAAAATGTTAAAGTAAGTGAGAGAAAAGAAATGGGTAACGTCCACGCTGATGGCGTTGTCAGTTTTTAAAAAAATCATACAATACTTTAACAAATAAAAATGAAGTGATCGAACCATTTTACGCATATCGAGAAAAGAGTTGGTCATGCACCAGAGATGCTCTCACAGACTATTTTTCCATACTGCTGTCAAATGTCTTACTCTCAGAAGAAAGATGTCTAACAAAGCAACTTTTGTTGTGCTTTCAATAATTGCAAGGCACCTAGAATTAATTTTCCATAACAACCAGAGAAATTATCTGCGTAATTAACTGTAACATTAATATAATATGGCAAATCATAGATGAATTCGTTTCTACTTTAAATTATATGACGACTTTTTGGATTTCAGTGAAACAAAAAAGGTTTGTATTCGAATTGTCGAGTTTTGTATCTTAAGAGGACTCGATTAAGAAGATTTTTCTTAGGGCCAAAACCCAAAACGTCATATAGATACGGAGTATATAACATAAATAATGATGTGTCTAGGTAGGCCATGCATGCACTCTGAGACACTATCTAGGAGCAAAAATACTTGGTAGGGGTCTCCTCCTTTTAATTGCAAGTTTCATCTGTAAGGAAACTGACAGACCGTCAAAGAAAATAGCTGAAGCAACCATATTATGGGTAAATAGCCAAAACACAAAGAAAGTAACTGAAAGGGACAAGAAGGTGGTTTCATGTAGTTTATATAGTTCAGTGGTGATTGAATTCACCTTTATCTTTTCTTAAATAGACTTCATTTGGTGGGATATTGTACCAATACTCATTCCATATTGTTCAGTTATTAACAACACCGAATTTTCCCTCCCATCTCCACAAGAAAATGAACTCACCAGGAAAGGAATTGTTTAAACAAAATGACATGCTTGGCAGGTTACTTGTAGCCCTTATATTAAGTTGTCATCTTACCAAAAACGATTTTTGTTCCAGCCCCCCAACAGCTTCTCCCAACTCAAATCTCTCAATTTTATCATCACTAAAGACATTAAATCTTGATGGACAGCTCTTCTTTGACAACATCGACTACGCATCCAAGGACTTTGGCAATAGATACCATTTCCTCCCAGCAGCAGTTTTAAATCCAAAAACAGTTCAAGATATTTCGACCGTAGTTAAGCATATCTACAACATGGGTACCACTTCTGCTCTCACTATAGCTGCCAGAGGCCATGGTCACTCCCTTGAAGGTCAAGCACAAGTGCATAATGGACTCGTGATTAACATGGAATCATTGCAAGAGCAAGAGATGCACTTTCACACTGGAGAGCTGCCATATGTGGATGTGTCCGGTGGTGAATTATGGATAAATATACTGCAAGAAGGTCTTAAACATGGGCTCGCACCAAAATCTTGGACAGACTATCTTCACCTCACGGTTGGCGGAACTCTGTCAAATGCTGGAGTCAGCGGGCAAGCCTTTAGACACGGTCCACAGATAGATAATGTCTACCAACTTGAGGTTGTCATAGGTACATTACTGAAATTATTATTAATTCTTCCCACTGCAAAAACTTCAAGGCCGGCTCTTCCTTTTGAGTGAGTGAAACAAATCATATAATTGTATAATAACATCGGTATCTCTATATTTTCAAAACAGGAACAGGAGACGTAGTAACATGTACAAACAAGCAGAATGCTGACCTTTATTATGGTGTTCTTGGAGGGCTAGGGCAGTTTGGCATTATCACAAGGGCTAGAATCTCTTTGGAACCGGCCCCCAGAAGGGTAATATTTGTGTATGTATATCTCCATACAAACATAATAAACAACAAAGTATAAGCCCCAAGCACGCAGTTGCAAGAAGAATAAATCGATGAGTTAAAATATTTCATTTTTTACAGGTCAAATGGATCAGAATGTTGTATACAGATTTCAGCATGTTCTGCAGGGACCAGGAGCACCTTATATCATCTCAAAATTCTTTTGATTATGTTGAAGGATTTGTCATTATAAACAGAACAAGTGTACTGGATAACTGGAGATCGTCATTCAACCCAAGAGACCCTCTTGAAGCTAGTGAATTCAATTCTGAGGGAAAAACTCTATATTGTCTTGAAATTGCCAAATACTTCAACCCAGAAGAAAATAAATTAATAGAGCAGGTGAACTAGTAGAACTTCATTTACCGCTTAAACAAACAAGAGTTTTCTTAGTATTGACCTCGATCTCTTTTCTATTGTATCAGAAAATTGACAGCTTGTTGTTAGAACTGAATTATATCCAATCCACCCTGTTCCTATCAGAAGTATCATATTTGGAATTTCTTGATAGAGTATACGTCTCCGAGAAGAAACTTAGACAGATGGGCTTGTGGGAGGTTCCTCACCCATGGCTAAATCTTCTGATTCCAAAAAGCAAAGTCTCCGAATTTGCGCAACAAGTTTTTGGAAAAATACTTGTAGACACTAGCAACGGTCCTGTACTCATCTATCCAGTTAACAAATCAAGGTACTAGCTAGGTCCTGTAGATAATTGTTTACTAAAAGGTGGAGTACTAATTAAGAAAACAAAAACTATGTGACAATACATTGGGGATTTGACAAGGTGACAGGAATGAATATTGGACAGGAGATAGTGTGGTCTTATTATTATTATTATTATACACATAGCTGATGTCATGACCTATAATTGCTCATTATACACATAGCTGATGTCATGATCTATAATTGCTTATTTTTTGTAATATCACAGGTGGAATAATGAAACTTCTATGGTAACCCCAGAAGAAAATATTTTCTACCTAGTGGCATTTCTATCCTCGGCAGTGGAATCATCCACAGGAACAGATGTGTTGGAACATATCTTAAGGAATAACAATAGAATTCTAGAGTTCTGTAATTCGAGTCATCTTGGGGTGAAACAATACTTGCCCAGTTACAGCACTCGAGAAGAGTGGAAAGCCCACTTTGGCACCCTGCAGTGGGAAAAATTCATTCGGAGAAAAACAAATTATGACCCTTTGGCAATACTAGCTCCAGGCCAGAGGATCTTCCAAAAAGCAGTAGACTTTTCGTGACTCGCGTCAGATATATATGAAGCCCTACTACATGCATTTTTGTACATAAATATCTGCCTCTAATGTCCCTTGCTTTCAAGCCTTCAAAGGAATGATGTAAATACTTTCTAAAATATTTTCTCTCAATGGATAACAACCTTTTCTAGTGAGATACTTAGAGCCTGTTTGGCAAACTGCAACTTATGAAAATAAGGGCTTATTTCCGGAAAAAAGTAAGGATGTATGTACTTTCCAGAAATAAGCCCTTATTTCCAGAAATAATTAAGTTCATATTTGGTTTTAAAATTCTAAAACAAATATTTATCTTTAAAAAAAATATGAAAATATGTATAAAAAAAATAAAATAAGCTACTTATTTTAAGTTTAAGGAACCCCAAACACCCCCTTAAGAAGATTGAAAAAAAAGCTTCTTCTGAGGGCAGTAATTAAACATTAGTACAAGTGACGAGGAAAGTTATTATCTCAATTATACACTGAGGTTGTCTGTGTTCACTTGATGAAATGAAATTGGGGAGAAGGGAATGAAATTTGTATATACTTACATTTACACCGTGTTCCCGAGTTTAGAAAACGAGAGAAAAGAAAATTTTAAAATTTTCAGGATAAAAGAGAAAAAAAGCAAAGAGAAAATTATCAAAAATTTCTTCCCAAAAATGGGATGATTAGGAGAGAAACTCACACACTTCTTTTAGAATAATACCCGACATGTCCTTTTTTTTCAAAATTTTCTCTTACATTACATCATAAACTCGGGAGCATACTAAAGAATTTTTTTTGTTTCTTTTCTATAATCTTCTTTTCTTTAATCAAAAATTCTGGAGCACAGTCTTAGGAAGCTAAATTATTTATAATTTTTATTTTTTCTTTCATTCCATTTCAATCAATCAGTTACGTACAAGGCTATACAAATAATATACAAAAGACTGAGATCATATATGATAATATTTCTTTAATTGTGCTCAGCTGATTGAAGATTGTAATTTGGACAACAATCATGTATAATTGATTGAGAGTCTGCATTATCCTTAACAATTGGAATGTGCAATTTGCGTTAAACTGACTATTTTACTATTTTAATGCAGTTGCGCATTCAAATACTTACGTTGTGTTTGATTGGCGAGATTGAAATGTAATGAAATGAAATGATATTTGAACTAATATTGGGTGAATTTTCAAAACTATCATTATTTTTCCCATTTCATTTCTATTAATATATGGACTAAAACTCAAACCCTGCATTTTGAGATGAAATGCTCCATCCATTTTCTTTTCAATTCTCATCATACAAATTATGTATTGACTAATCTTTTTTCAAATCTCACATTTTACCTCAATTAGTTTCTTCTCTTTTTACTTATTCCATTCCAATCTCTCCAACCAAACACAACATTAACTTAACAGACTATGTCTGACAGTCTGACACTATGCGTATATAAATCACATGCAAATATACAATACAACATGCATTATATGCGAGAATCTCTGGTATAGTGGTATCTACATGATATCAAACAATGTTAATTCTAGTATTTCTACAAAGAATTACAGGGTTAAGCAGACAACCAGGCCAAAGATCTACGAGGATATATATTGGGGAATCATCATGTAGCCAAAAAGGTATTTCAAGGCCTCCGTTTATAACTTAATTAAGTTACAATCTCTTGTTCTATTAGTCTTTTATCCCCTAAAGTTTTAGGAGATTGAGAATTGAGAAACATACTTATCTGCTAAGATGTGATCAAGAACCATATTTCTTTTCTCTTGTCTGAATTTTGAGACCATTTTCTGGCTTCGACAAGGAAATTTCCATATCTTTCATATTTTGTGAAAACACATATTGAATGCTTGTTTCCAGTGTTATTGATTTCCGAAGCAATTATACAAACAAGATAATGTTGGAAAATGCCGGTATAAGCCCATATTGAAGTGTCATTTTAAGTTTCGATTTTGAGTAGACCTTAATATGTATCCTTTGTTAGAAAGTTATGTTCAATAGAGTTTTTCAATCCATATTTAACTGATGCTCAACATGATTATACATAAATTAGATATATAATAATCCAAAATTAATCTCAAGAAAGTGCGTGGAAAATTGGAAATGAAATTTTTTGCCACACATTGAATTTACTCAAACTTTGATGAGTTTATATAGCATATACAGCCAATATGTTATGTGCACTACTTGTGTTAGTCATATATTTCTCAATCACCTTCATGCGCGCACATAGGGATGTAAATTGTGAATTTTTGAAGAATTTTTAAGGTTAAGGTTTTGCAAACCTTGGGAACGAATGTAGCAAATAAAACCGGACTAGTCTAGCTTGCTGATTTATTATTTTTCACTAAATTTGGGCTCATATAATCGACGTAAATAAGGCGATGGTGGAGTGAGTACCCTTCATGTCTATAAATCCTACATGGTCACAAAATACATTTTTGTTTTATCCAGAATATTGTTCGTTCATAATATTACTACAACTCCTTTTATTCTGAGAGTCGATCGACTTGCACATATAATGAAGAGCGAAATCACTTAAAAAAAACAGTTTCACATTGAACTCAGTCTATATCCTTCCTTTGATCTTGTTTTTGTTTCATTTACATATTGACTATCGTATTGTTTTTATTTCGTTTACGTTTTGTATTATATTATCACTTACCTGGGCATGTTTGTTAATCACACCTTGATTTAATTTGTTAGTTTTTATGAAAACTGTTTCAGAGATTATAAGAAACTCCGAATATAAACTTCGGATATGGAGTATTTAGTGCAGTGATTTGCAGCATGCCAGCATAAAAACCCCCTGCTTTCTACAGTACTGTAGGCTGTGGCATATGAAAATGAGATCCAAAAAAAAAAAACCCCTACAATCAGACCCTTGTGTTGTACTTCGTTGTTCAAATCCTCCACATCATTAAAACAAATGAGACATACACACTGTATGTTTAGATCTATTTCTGAACTTCTACTGTCAAATTAAACAATACTTCATGACAAAATGGTAGAACAAATAGACAAACGTATATGAAAAAAAAGAATCTGCAAGTGTTTTATTAATTATAATCCTTTTTGTTTTATTGAATAATAAATAAGGATCTATTTATTTTTTACCAAAGCCAGACACTTGGCTCGTAGAACACATGCTACTTGAAAGATCTAAATAAGCAATAGATACCAGGTGCACGCTTAAACTGGGAAAGCCTTGCAAGTGGCACTTTGCTAGAAATTTTACCATTACTTACCCACTCCTTTCCAGCCTAGACCTGGTTTGCCAATACCTTCCTCTGGATTTTCATAATCACGTGCTTTGCGAAGAGACGCTTCAAAATCGGTGGAGTCGCACGCAACAGGAAGAAAATATCCTATATCATCTCTAGCTCCAAACCCTCCAGCTCGCATAACATCATCTGAGGTTATGGAACCCTCCATGTTCATCTCAGCAGAGACGTTCATTTCGGGGCTTACATCTGACACCTTGTTCTTATAACCTCCTGGATGGATTTTGTCAAGCTGCGCAATGTCTCTAGGAGACTTTAAGTGCTCCTTCTGGTCTTGATTAGCTTTTGATTCAGTTTGGAAAAATTCTCTTTCTTCATTCTTCATGCTACTTTTGTTTTTATCTGATGCACAATATTAAGATTATCTGATGCACAATATTAAGACATTTAGTTTCAACTTAACAAAATCAAAAACTCCAACATAAGAGCAATTTCAACAGTATCCTAACTCATTCCCTATAAATATTATAAAATAATGGTTCCTAGTAATTTAGTAACACTAATTTTAGTGTCAACTCCAACAACAATCCATGTTCTCATTCCATTATTATAATAATAAATTTGAATGAGGGAAATGGAAAAAAAGGGAGTGAAAAATGGAGGGAAAAAAGAAAGAAGTGAATATTTTATTCATAAAAATAAAATAGGGGATGACCCGTGGATAATAGGTTATGATTTGAAGTGCTATTTTCTGTCATATTCCCTATTTTTGAGCTTAGGAACTCATTTAGAGAAACGATTGGACTTGCTCAAACTATCCCAAACTATTGTATTAGTATAAAAAAAAAGCTATATAAAATTTCAAAGTACTTTTTGCATCAGGCTCTACAAAGAAACAATGAAGGCCTCATCAATGTCCAGTATTAATTTCGCATTAATTGCATGCCTTTTGTTAATTTCATGTCTATACTTGGACAAGCATCTTTATAATACAATTTAGGCAATTTTTGAAGTTCGCAAGAGTACTGAACAACTTTCTTAAAGAGTATCTTCAAAATCTAAAGTTTGAAAAAGTAATTCAATATTTCACACACATGTATTCGAATTCCAATCAAAATTTACAATATATATATACACAATTATAAAATCAAGGGGGTGACCCGTGACCCCTTGCTCGCCCCTCTCCGCCACAGCCACAGCCCACAGGTACCATCGGATCATACATACAATGAAATGTTTGTTAGGTTACCTAAAATTCTCAAAGATTATACATAAGTTCCAACTACCATCGGTAATTTTTCCTTAAAGAAAGAAACATCATATACGTATATGTTTTTTACCAACTCAAATCATAACAATTCAGTCGGCCGCTAGTTTCCAGCAGATTACACGTACATACCACTTGGAAGAATATATATAAATTCGTATGCTACTATTATCGAGAAGCTAGAGAATTTCATAAACTAGCATGCTAGTGAAAATCATTACAGTATATTATAATTACAATAATTAAAGATGTAGTTAAGGCTAGAGGTAGTTGACAGACAACATTATATATTACCTGATAGAAAGATTGGATTGGAGATCTAGCGAGAGAAGTAAAGAACTTGCGTAACACTCCAGTAGCTAGCTTCATTAAAATAACTCGGACCATACAAAGGAAACAAAAAACTCGGAGCACAAGTTTCTCGAGGTAGCCAACGAGTACGTGTTTGCACAGGCGTGCGACACGTAAGGATGCATGCTGCGTAAGCAATTAGCTCCTGCACTCTATTTCAAGGAGCTTCCCTATCATTTTCGACTATTATAATATTAATTAAAATTGTATAATTTTTATATTATTTTAATATAAAATATTTTTAATAAAATACTATAACAATATATAATTACATTAAATAATTATTATTATATTAAATTTAGTGTCAAATATTTATGTAATATAAGTTTTACACCAAATTTATTTTCTTTCAAAACACTTAATATATTTTCATATTTAGTAATAAAATAAATTTCTTTTTTCTTGTCATATTTATATTCTTTTATATTTAAAAATAATCAGTTTTTGAAAAACCGCAAATATATTTTCTTATAAACAAATGATTTTTAATATAATATGAGTTGGAATTAATTAATATATATATATAATTAAAAAAATCCCCAAATGCTCTCAAAACACTCGAAACTATTTTTTTAATTTTTCTAGAATTTATGTATTACAAATTTATATAAATTCTTATTTGTCTTCTAACAAGAGTCTAATTACTACTTGTCTTCTAATTTGATGTCTTGTAAAGAAATATTAACTTACTCTCCTTGAAAATCTAATGAAATTAATACTTATAATCTAATTAGAATTTCAATTACTGTTTACCTTCTAATTAAGAATCTAATTAGTAAATATTAAAATATTCTAATTGTAAGTTTTATAAAAATAATTGTAAGAGAAGTTTAAAGAAAAATATTTTTCATGAGAGAGCGGCTCATTATGGAGGAGCTTGTTAATCGTTTAAATTGGAGAATTTTATGGTACTTTCAAAGCGCTCAATATTATTTTTCTAATTTTTTGGAATTATGTATTTAAAATTTATATAAATTTCTATTTGTTTTTTAATAAGATTCTAATTACTATTTATCTTCTAATAAGGTGTCTTTTAAGAAAATATTAACTTATATTCAAATTATGATTTAATGAAGAAACAATTAAGACTTGAAACTATTTTTCTAATTTTTAAAAATTTATTTATTATAAAAATTATATAAATTATTATTTGTGTTTTAATAAGAATCTAATTGGTACTTACACTTTAATTATGATTTTAATTATTATTTATATTTTAATCAGGGCTCTAATCGGTAAATATTAACCTATTTCAACTATAATTCTTATAAAATTAATTTAGCAAAAAATATTTTTTATAAAAGTAAAATATATTAAATATAAGTTGACTTATTCTATAACAAAAATAATTTTAATGGAATTATAAAAAAAAATTGACGACCGAACGAGATAGGGCTTAATAAGGATTAACATGTTAATTATTAAAATTTTACTCATATTATGATTTTTATTTATAAATAATAATATTTATTTAATATGTTATCAATATAATATCTATTTGAGATTTAAATAAATAACGATGCAAAAATAATTTTAATAAAATTATAAAAAAGACATTGACAATCAAAGGAGAGTGTGACTTAATAAGGAGTAGCATGTTAAAATTAAAAGTCTAATAAAATAATATTTATAATCTAATTAGGATTTAAATTACTTTTGTTAGGAATGCAAACACTGATGATTGTCAGAGAATACTAAACAGAGTTTATGCTGACGTCATCAGAGTTTAAGGAAGCTGTCGGTCAGAGTTTACTCTATCAGAGAATACTCAATCAGAGTTTACTCTAACAGAGAATGCTCAAATCAGAGAATGACTAACCGACAGAGTTTAGCTTCAGAGTCTACCAGAAAAGGAAACAGACAAATCAGTGTCTGATTTGGATAGTAAGAAGGAATTCAAGTGCAAGTCTAATTACCTTATTAAAGCTATTCTTATCATAATCTGTTTTGTAATTGTATTTGTAGCTGTGTCTATATAAACACAGAGATAGGTTATAATTCAATGTCGAATTCATTAAGCAATAGTTATATAACTTAGCAGCTCTTAAGAACATTATTTTCTTGAGAGAGTTTTGTATTCGAGATCATTAATAATACAAAACAGTATTCCATTCTATATACTTGTGTTCATAATCGATTATTCTGGGAAACAATTGGTATCAGAGCAGGCAGTTAATTACGACTTAAAAAGATCAAATAATCATGTCTGGTAACAAGTATGAAAGCATCAGGATCCCTATATTGAAGAAGGCTGAATATCCTACATGGAGGGTGAAGATGATGATGTTCTTGGAAGCAACTGATCCTGATTATTTGGACAGAATTCATACAGGACAGTATCTACCAACCAAACTAGTGCCATCTACGATTGTGGAAGGAAGACAAATCCCTGAGTATTACACCTTAAAGGACAAGAAAGAATGGACCAATGAAGAAAAACAGGAAGTCTTGAAAGATGCAAAGGTAAGAAATATTTTGCATAATAGTCTTGACTCTGTAATGTCCAACAGGGTAATAGCATGCAAAACTGCCAAAGAAATCTGGGATGCACTGGAGGTTCAATGTCAAGGAACCAAGGAGATAAAGAAAAATAGAAGATCTGTTCTAATCCAAGAGTATGAATATTTTGAGGCTAAGTAGAATGAGTCCCTCACAGATATTTATGACAGATTTCTAACTCTGTTGAATAACTTGGCTTTTGTGGATAAAGTATATGACAATGAAGATTCAAACACCAAATTTCTGAGGGCTCTTCCAGAAGAATGGGATCTGCAGACATCCTTGATTAGAGACAGGGCTGATTTGGATGAGATGTCATTAGATGAAGTTTATGGCAAATTGAAAACTCATGATCTGGAGTTACAGCAAAGAAGAAACAGAAAAAGTAGCAAGGCAAAATCTATTGCTTTGAATGTTGAGGCCCAGATTGAAGAACCTACAGAAAAGGTCCTTAAAGCCTCAACAAGAAAAGGAAAAGCTGTAATCAAAGAAAGCAGTGAATCAGAGTTTGAGGCAAACTCTGATGAAAACTCTGATAATTCTTCAGACTCTGACATGATGGAGATGTTTGCTATGTTTGTCAAAAGCTTCAAGAAATACAAAAAAATTAAGAAGCAAGGAAACTATCAGAAGAAGCATAGTGAGTCAGACAAGAAAGACAGATTCAGAAAAAGAGAAGATAAAGATGGAAAATCAAAAACTCTTGATAAATCAAAAGTCAAGTGTTACAAGTGCAACAAGATGGGACATTTTGCTACTGAGTGCAGAAGCAAGGAATCTGGGAAAGCTCTCATCATATCAAAGAAAGATTGGATGGATTCCTCAGACTCAGAAGAAGAAACTAACTATGCTCTCATGGCAAACTCTGAGTCTCCCATCTTAAACTCTGAAAAGGTACCAAACTCTGTTTTCACTTTTGATACTGAAGATATTCATGAATTAAAGTCTTTTCTTAGAAATCTATATGTTAGCTTTAAGTCACAATCTTTTGATAATGAAAGATTAAAATCTGAGATACAGACTATGAATGCTAGGAATGACTTTCTTGAAACTGAACTTGTACACATGCTTAGCTTTAAGAAAGACTGTGAGAATGCTATACACATGCAAACTCAGTTGGAAATACAAGTCACATATTTGAAAACTGAGATAGCTAAGGAAAAAGAGACCTTCAGAGTTTGGACAAACTCTGGTAAGAAGGTCCAACAAATGCTTTCTGAAAAGAATTGGACATCTGCCCTAGGTTATGAATCTGATAAAGAATTTCACACTAATTCACACACAAAAGGAACATTGACTAAACCTGTGAAGTTTGTTAGAGCTAATGATTATAAGAAAACTCTCCCTGAATGCTCTAAAAACAATGGTGTGCCACATTCTAAAAAGATAAATATAGGATTACTTTCACAGAAGCAACTTAAAGAAAAGTTGAAGGCAGTCACTAATAAAACTAAAAAGGTGAAAAGAAATAGGAATGGAAAAGTAGGAATTACTAAGGAGAATAACTACATGAACATCCCTGATGCTCCTAGGAAAACCTGTTTTACTTGTGGTAATTCTAATCATCTTGCTATTGACTGCAAACAAAAGAAAAAGAAAGAACCTGAAAAACCTGGGTTTGAGGCTAGAAAACAAACAAGATCAAATCCCTGTTTTCACCGTGGTAGTTTATGGCATTCTATTTATAAATGCAAAGATTATCATAATTTGTATTACAATTCTTACAAACCACAACCTCAAATAAGTAATTCTCCAAAACATACTGTCAAGCAAAAATATGTGATAAAGACTGATAAAAGGAGTGTAAACTCTGACAGTACAAACTCTGTAAATGCTAACCCTGATCATGTAAACTCTGTTAACACAAAATCTGACAAAAGAACTTCTGCTGCAAAAGTTAACAAGTTTTCAAAGAAAGGACCCAAACTAGTTTGGGTCCCCATAACTACTAATTAAATTGCATTTACTGATTGCAGGGAAACAGGAAGAACATTCTAGTGATTGATAGTGGATGTTCAGCACATATGACTGGAAATAAATCCCTGCTTTCAGAGTTTGAGGAGAAGGCTGGCACAGCAGTATCTTATGGAGATGGCAACATAGGAAGAACACTGGGATATGGCAACATAGTGATTGGAAATGTTATCATTGAGAAAGTAGCTCTGGTAGAAGGACTCAAACATAATCTGCTAAGTGTGAGTCAAATGACAGACAAAGATTATTCTGTGGAATTTCATGGAACTCATTGTGAAGTGAAAAGCAAGAAAAATGGAAAAATAGTTCTTACTGGCCACAGACATAACAATTTATTTGAAGCTAGCTTGGATATTAATTCTAATGGTTCCTTAACCTGTCTACTTGGAAAGGCATCACCAATGGAAAGCTGGAATTGGCACAAAAAGTTGTGTCACCTGAACTTTGGAAACATTAATGAATTGATAAAGAAGGACCTAGTTAGAGGTCTTCCAAAAGTTCAATTTCATCCTGATGGACTCTGTGATTCATGTCAAAAGGCCAAACAAAAGAAGACATCTTTCAAGAGCAAAACTGAAAATTCAATTGATCAACCTTTTCATCTATTACATCTTGACTTATTTGGTCCAGTCAATATCATGTCCATTGGAAAGAAGAAATACACTATGGTAATAGTTGATGATTTCACTAGATTTACTTGGGTGTACTTTTTGCACAAGAAGGATGAAACTGCAGAAACAATCATTGATCATATTGCAATGATTGAGAATGGATCAACTCACAAAGTAAAGAATTTAAGGAGTGACAATGGAACAGAGTTTAAGAACTCAACAATGGAGGAATTCTGCTCAACAAAAGGTATTACTCAACAATTCTCAGCACCTGGCACACCTCAACAAAATGGTGTAGTTGAAAGAAAGAACAGAACTTTAATAGAAGCTGCTAGAACAATGCTAGATGGAGCAAAGCTACCTACTTATTTTTAGGCAGAAGCTGTGAACACTGCATGCATTACTCAGAATTGTTCTTTAATAAACAAACATGGAATGACTCCATATGAATCTTTGAAAGGAAGAAAGCCAAATGTCAAGTACTTTCACATATTTGGATGCAAGTGTTTTATTCTCAAAACACATCCTGAACAATTGAAGAAGTTTGAACTTAAAGCAGATGAATGAATTTTTATTGGATATGCAACAACTTCTAAAACCTCTTCAAGGGCATTCAAAATATTCAATTTAAGGACAAGGACAGTCATGGAATCAATTAATGTCTCTTTTGATGAAGGGAAGATAGTTGGGTTACATGATAAAGATGCACAAAAAACTCTAAGATTTGAGAATGAACTCCAGAAAATAAACTCTGTTCAACTAAACTCTGGTAAGGTAATCTCTGATTCTTTAAACTCTGATTCAGAATTGATTGAAATAGAAATTAAAGATTCTGTACATGTTGAGGGGGAGCAACATCAATCAAGTACTAACATTGGAGATCAAAACACAGTAATTGAAATATCAGAGTCTGACCAAACTCTGAACAACACAAACTCTAAAACCCTAAACTCTGATCATTCAAACTCTGAGACCACAAAATATGAGACCTCAATCTCTGATAATTCAAACTCTGAGTACCTAAACTCTGAGTCATCAAACACTGATGGAAGCACATCTTCAGGAGAAGGATCAGCATTTACAGAAGGATCATTCTATGAAGGCACAGATCACGGGGGAGCATCTAGTTCAAGAAACTTTCCACATCCAAGGAAATGGACCAAAGATCACACACCTGATTTAATTATAGGTGATCTGGAAAGTGGAATAAAAACACGAAAAGCTACTCAGAATGAATGTCTATTTCATAATTTTCTTTCGCAAACAGAACCAAAGAAGGTTGAAGATGCTTTGAAAGATGCAGATTGGATTACTGCAATGCAGGAAGAATTGAATGAGTTTGAAAGAAATGAAGTTTGGACCCTAGTTCCAAGGCCAAAGAACAGATCTATTGTTGGCACAAAATGGGTATTCAGAAACAAGACAGACTCTGATGGAATAATTACAAGAAACAAAGCAAGACTGGTGGCCAAAGGTTATTCTCAACAGGAGGGGATTGATTATGATGAAACCTATGCACCTGTAGCTAGACTTGAGGCAATCAGAATTTTTCTTGCTTATGCTGCTCATAAAAAATTCAAGGTCTACCAGATGGATGTTAAAAGTGCATTTTTAAATGGTGAACTTGAAGAAGAAGTCTATGTTGAACAACCACCTGGCTTTGTCAATACAAAATATCCAAATCATGTCTACAGACTGGATAAAGCTCTATATGGACTAAAGCAAGCACCAAGGGCCTGGTATGAAACTCTGGCTCTATTCTTACTTGAAAATGGTTTCACTAGAGGAACAATTGATAAAACCTTGTTTTATAGAACTCAAGGTAAGGATTTATTATTGGTTCAAATATATGTTGATGATATTATATTTGGTTCCACTAATGAAAAACTCTGTGAAAGATTTTCAAAGCTAATGCAGTCCAGGTATCAAATGAGTATGATGGGAGAATTGAGTTATTTTCTAGGTTTACAAGTGAAACAGACTGAAGAAGGTATTTTCATTAATCAGTCTAAATACACAAAGAATCTACTCATTAAATTTCAAATGCAAGATTCTGCATCTGCTACAACTCCCATGGCTACTGCAACAAAACTTGATCAAGACACTGGAGAACCGGTTGATATTACAGCATACAGAGGAATGATTGGTTCTCTACTTTATTTGACTGCAAGTAGACCAGACATCATGTTTGCCACATGTCTGTGTGCTAGATTTCAAGCAAATCCAAGAGCACTTCATTTGATTGCTGTTAAAAGGATTTTCAGATATCTCAATGGCACTGCTTATCTTGGCTTATGGTATCCTAGGGAGTCTGATTTCAAATTGATAGGCTATTCAGATGCTGACTTTGCAGGATGCAAGATTGACAGAAAAAGCACAAGTGCCAGTTGTCAATTTTTAGGTGGAAGACTTGTGTCATGGCAAAGCAAAAAGCAGAAATCCATTTCAACATCAACTGCAGAGGCTGAATATATAGCTGCTGGAAGCTGCTGTGCACAGATCTTATGGATGAGAAATCAATTGTTAGACTATGGCTTGAAATTTTCAAAAATTCCCATTTATTGTGATAACCAAAGTTCTATTGCAATGACAGGAAATCCAGTCCAGCATTCTCTGACAAAACACATCAGTATCAGATATCACTTCATAAGGAAACATGTGGAGGAAGGCACAATTGAATTACATTTTGTTCCTACAGATCAACAATTAGCAGATATATTCACTAAGCCCTTGCCTGAAGCAACATTTAACAGACTGGTTTCTGAATTAGGGATGGTGACAAGTGGCTCAACTTAGCAAGTTTCAGACACTCAGAGTATAGGTCAGAGTATGGGGTAAACTCTGATGAAAATGGAACAAACTCTGATCATTGAAGCATCTAATCTCTGATCACAAGTTATCAGTGTTTATGGTAAACTCTGTCAGAGTATGTGGTAAACTCTGACAGTACATACTAAACTCTGACTCATATAAACTCTGATCTGTAGACTCTGATTAAGTGGTAAATTCTGAGATCATATTTATGACATCATATTTCATTTTGTAACATCATAATTATTAATCTCTGACTGGACTTGTAATAAGGCGCGTGTATCTCACGAATGACGGTTCCTATTATTACACAGCACACGCACACTTGCTGTATTTTGATACTTGGTCTACTCATTACTGCTCAAATTATTTCTTGCCACGTGTCCCACTAAAGGGTATATGCAATTGAGAGGGAATAGTTTATTCATTTTGTTTCACTGTGAATTATTCATCTACATCGTTTATTCTATCTTTCTCTCTCGTCTTATCAAACCCTAATTGTTATTCACACTTCAAATCTCAAAATTTCAATGGCGTCTAAGGGTATTACTTTTCAGACCTATTCTTTTGCTGCAACAAACTACATCTCTCTTCTATCTAAGGATGAAGCACCTCAGGATTTTCATGTGATCCAGGATTTTCTGCAGAACAGTTATATTGGGTACACACTTCAGGAACCCACGAACTTCTCCGCTCAATCTCTGCTCAAAATCTGGTCAACTGCAAAGTTTAATAATGTTAATGATAATGAGGAGCCGATAATAACATTTCAATGCAATGGCAAGTATTCCATTACTCCTGCTGTGGTGAGACAAGCTCTTCATCTTCCAGAAGTGGCTGAGTATGATGATTTTGTTGGAGATGATCAAATCAAGGAATTTTTCAACACAATAGGCTATGGAGGTAGCCTATCTAAACTGGGAAGTTTAACAAGACCACATTTAAGAAGAGAATGGAGTTTCTTCTTCGACTGCATTACAAGGGCTTTCACTGCCAAATGCACAAATTTTGATGCCATTCCGCAGCTGTCTCAACAGATTGGGTATTCTCTGACCCATAATCTCAATTTCAACTTTCCCTGTTTGATTATTCGACAATTAGCTAATAAGATTAATGATGATTCACACACTATCTACTTTGCTAGATTTTTACAATTAATTTTTAATGTTTTATTACCTGATATTAAGTTTGAGGATGATCAGACTTTAATTAGCTTTAGCATGAATAAGAGAATATTTGCTGATCTATCAAGAAAAGATGCAAAGAAGGCTGAAGGTAAACTTTCTAATCTATTTTATCCTACATGGGTCAGGCTTCTCTTACATCAGAGAATGCCTACTGTGTATGGGAGGGAGTTTTTGTCAGTGACTACGAATCAGAGTTTAGCAATCTCTGATTCTAACCCAAGTCAAAATTTAAACACTGATTCCCAAACACATTTGCCAACCTCTACAGTCTCCCAAAAGACTGTAGTTGAAAAACACACCTCTCAACAGCATGGCCAAAGCAAAAAGAAAGGAAAATCCGAGAAAGCATTTTCTCCTAAAAAGAGAAAATTGATTGATGGAAGTACTGATTCTGATGATGGATTCGTTTTTGCTAAAAGAACGACAGTTGAACAGGTTTCTCAGACTTCTCCTCAGAAAGAAACAGTTCTTCCAATTCCTGAGAAGAAGAAGAAGAAAAGAAGATTAGTCAAGATTGCAAACTCTGAGGCTGCAAAGATTGAAGGGATAAACTCTGATGCAGCTATAAACTCTGACACTCCAATCTCTGATCGGCCAAACTCTGAAAGACCTTTCAACACTAAAGTGATAAACTCTGAGTAATTGATAAACTCTGATGAGTTCATACAATCTAGTGAAGCTGCTCCAGTTCCAGTATCTGATTCTCCCACAAAGTCACCAAAGCAGATTATAAAGGAGATATCCTATGAAAGAGCAAGGGAGTTGGCTGAACAAGTAAGAAATGAAATGGCAGCACGAAAATCCAAATCATCTTCAGCTTTTCCAAGTTCGAAATATTTTTCTAGAATGAAGAAAAAGTTTGTCACTTTTGGCCAAGACACACAAGAACCTACTTCTCAAAGTGAGGTAGCAGTTATTGAAGGGCCAGGCACACAAGAACCTGTTGATCAAAGTTCAACAGAAGCCACAATTCCAGCAAATGAAGCCAGCATTGATCAGGGGTACAATCCACAAGAACCTTCAGCTCAAAGGGTTGAAGAAGTTGTCAAGGCCCCAGCCACACAAGAACCATCCAATCAAAGTTTGGATGCAGGCACCCACACAAATTTAGAAGATCTTGTTGTTGCTGATGCTGAAGGCCAATCTCTGGCAGAGTCAAGCCCACAAGAACCTTCACCTCAAAGTGGTGAAGCAGCTGCAGATATGACTCAGGTCCCACAAGAACCAATCATTCATTTTATGATTGCAGACCAAGATTCTCCCATTCAACAGACAAATTCTGATGCAAATCCAAAGGCAAACTCTAATGATCTTTGTGAGAAATCAATTTCAAATGCTCAAGGTATAAACTCTGACTCTACTTCAGAATTTACATTCTCTTATTGTATTAGTTCAGAATTTATATTTCCAACCTTTACTGCTGGGATGATCATGGATAGTCCTGAAAAGGATACCCCTATTCATGTGACTACAAATCTCTCTTCTCAGCCACCTCTTATTTCTGTAGGACATTGTGTGTTGAACCTTTCCAGTGAGTCTGAGGTAAAATGTGTGAAAAACAGAATAAATGAGAGGTAGACACAGGATCTGGCAAAAGGAGAGGTAGAACTGAGAAAGAAGTTAGTTACTTCTAGTGAGCAACATCTAACTCTTCAAAGTTATGATATGTGTGTTGTGAGAAGTAATGAGATTACTTTAAAAAATCAAAGTGATTTAGGTTGTTCTGTTACTTTTGCAGGTACTCAGAGTTTACCTGTATCCAACTCTGATGCTGTGCCAAACTCTGTTGAGGTTTCAAACTCTGATGGGATGGACATAGACTCTGATGATGTGATTTTTACTGATGAAGAAGTCACAGATCTATCCATTCCCTACATTCAAAGATATAACACCAAGAGATGGCCTATTAATGCACATGATGCTCATGAACGATTAGGGATGGAGTATCCTGATTACATGGTGGTGGAAGATCTTAAAGGACGTATTGAAGCTGATCTTGATGCAGAGGGTATCAGAAAGGATTTCAGTTTCCGAGCAAAGTCATCTGCTGAAGATTTTCTTTCTTCTCACAGGCAATCCATTTGGGATTCTTCTTGGAAGATTCTTGAGAGAGAGATTTCTTGGCCTCATGTTCTTGACTTAATCAATAAAGCTGACAAAGAAATTTCTTCTAGTGAATTGAAGACAATCTTGAAAGCCTCTACTATTATGTCCAAAGGCCTTCACCATGAAGTTTCTGATCTACAGACATCTGTCACCAAGCATTCTGTTCTTCTCGGAACTGCTGTTTCCACTTCTCAACATTCTCTGGCAGCCAAACTTCTTTCTGTCTCCACTAAACAGGATGCATTGGAAGCTAAAATGACTCATCTTTCTAATTCTGTTAGTTCTATGCAGGGCATGTTACATACAATTGTCGAGCTTCTTACTGTTAAAACAGGGCATAATGTCAGAAAGGGGGAGAAGGGTTCAGCAGACAAATGCAAGGAGGATGCAATTTTAAACACTGACAAACCTAATGATGCAGATCAAGGGAGTCATAAGGATGGGAAGCAAACTCTGATTGAACAAACTCTGATTGAACAAACTCTGATGACATCAAAGACTGAGATAAACTCTGATAAGCAAACTCTGATAGATGCTGATTTAGAATTAGCAAAGAAACTTGAAGATGAAGATAAGCCAGAGAAGATTGAAGAACAAAACTTGAAGGATGCTGAATTGGCAAAGAAAATGTTTAAAGAAGAACATCTAGGAATGGATCCAGTTGCAGTAGAAGCTGAATTGAAGAAATCTGGAGCTGTTAGTGCTCAAGTTCAGAAAAAGAAAAGAAGTGTAAAGAAAGATCCAATTCAGAAAAAGACTACTGCTCAACAGAAGAAACCAGAATCCAAGCCTATTCAAATCAAATCTATTGACACTCTCAAACCAGTTGCTCAATCAAGACCAGTTTCAGAAATTCAAACAAGATCATCTTCTAGAATTCAACCAAAAGCTCCAGCTAAGCCAAAGAAACCTTTCACTATGTCTGGAACAATTTTTCTTCCAGGTGGTTCAAGTTTTGATGATGAGGAAGAAGAACAACAACAATCTCTGATAAGAAAGAAAAGGTCTGATCCTTTGTGGACAAAAACTCAAACTCTGACTCTCAATGCCAGACTTGGAAAAAATAAAAGTGGTATTGGTGATACACATGCTAAGGTCTACAGAGGTGAAGCAAACATCTTCAGAGATCCTTATTCACTGAAAGATAAACCTGAAGAAGAGCTGTCTCAAGAACATTTGGATAAATTAATCTCTGTGAATGTGGTGAAGGATATCTTTGATGGTGCTCAAGCTAAGGAAAAGCTCATTTATTTTTTAGAAGATGAGAGAGTTTTGAAGATTGCTGAAGAAAGTCTGATTGATAAAGCATCTAAAGAACTTGAACATGTTCTATATCTACTCAATGGTGAAAATGAAGCAACTTCTAGGTGGAGGAAGATTGTTGAAAGAATAATAGCTGAGAAGAAGAAGAGTGAAAGGTTGTTGATGATAAACACTGAAGAATATGAGCCTGGATATATACTTGAAGATGGAACAGAAAGAGCAATGAAAAAAGGGGATGCAAAGGTCAAAATGGTGTTAGAAATTCCTACACTAATCTTAAATCCTGATGGTATGAAGACCTGTTGCATTGCCTTAGATGAAAGTATGGAGAGATCATCAATTTATGCTCTAAGGGCTGCAATAATTCAAATAGATGATTCTTCTGAGAACATGAGAGAATTGAAGGAGAAGCTTGTTGATTTATTGAAAGATGCTGAAGAAAAGCTCCTAAGTAAATTTCTGAAAGAAGACTTCTCTTACAGAAGAATCTGAGTCTAAAAAGGGTAAACAAACTCTGATGCATTTGTCTTGTATTTCTGACATCATAAGTAAAATTTATGTTTTAATTCTTAAAGCATAAATTGGGGGAGATTGTTAGGAATGCAAACACTGATGATTGTCAGAGAATACTAAACAGAGTTTATGTTGACGTCATCAGAGTTTAAGGAAGCTGTCGGTCAGAGTTTACTCTATCAGAGAATACTCAATCAGAGTTTACTCTAACAGAGAATGCTCAAATCAGAGAATGACTAACCGACAGAGTTTAGCTTCAGAGTCTACCAGAAAAGGAAACAGACAAATCAGAGTCTGATTTGGATAGTAAGAAGGAATTCAAGTGCAAGTCTAATTACCTTATTAAAGCTATTCTTATCATAATCTGTTTTGTAATTGTATTTGTAGCTGTGTCTATATAAACACAGAGATAGGTTATAATTCAATGTCGAATTCATTAAGCAATAGTTATATAACTTAGCAGCTCTTAAGAACATTATTTTCTTGAGAGAGTTTTGTATTCGAGATCATTAATAATACAAAACAGTATTCCATTCTATATACTTGTGTTCATAATCGATTATTCTGGGAAACAACTTTTTACCTTCTAATTAAGAATGTAATTAGTAAATATTAAAATATTTTAATTATAAGTTTTATAAAAATAATTGTATGAAAGATATAAAGAAAATATGATAGAACGATTTATTGGTAAAAAATATGTTTCACGAGAGAACGGCTCATTATGAAGGAGCTTGCTAATCGTTTAAATTGGAAAATTTTCGAGTGCTTTATTATAAAAGTAAAATATATTAAATATGATTTTACTTATTTTGTAATAAAAATAATTTTAATAAAATAATAAAAAAGAAATTAACTACCAAATGAGAGAGCAGCTTAATATAGCTTAATAAGGAGTAACATGTTAAAACTAAAAGTCTAATGAAATTAATACTTACAATCTAATTGAGTTTTAGTTATTACTTACCTTCTAATTAAGAATTTACTAATAAATATTAAAATATTTTAATTGTAATTCTTATAAAAATAATTATATTGGAGATATAATGAAGAAACGATAGAGCAATAAGCGAAAAATATGTTTTACGAGAGAGCAGTTTATTAAGAAGAAGCATATTAATCGTTAAAATTGAAGGATTCTCTTGTGCTTTCAAAATGCTTGAATTGTTTTTTAAATTTTTAGATTTTATGTATTTAAAATTTATAAAAAAATTATTTGTCTTTTTTCTTTTGAAACAATTTTTGTTTGTCTCTTAATGAGAGTCTAATTATTATTTGTTTTCTAATAATATGTCTTTTAAAAAAATATTAACTTATCTTCTAAGTACGATATAAAGAAAAAAAATGATAAAATCTCGAAACTATTTTTCTATTTTTTAGAATTTATTTATTAAAAAATTTATATAAATTATTATTTGTGTTATAATAAGAATCTAATTAGTACTTACCTTTTAATTATGATTTTAATAATTATTTACATTTTAATCAGGACTTTAATCGGTAAATTTTAACATATTCTAATTGTAATTTTTATAAAAGTTATTTAGCAGAAAACAATTCTTATATATGTAAAATATATTAAATACAAGTTGACTTATGTTACCCAGATAATGAACTATTATAGAAGGAATGTTGAATATAATAGTACCAAAACAATCGATTATGAACACAAGTATGTAAAACAAATACTGTTTTGTATTAACTTTGATAAACTTAATACAAAACTCTCTCAAGAAAAACAAATTTCTTAAGAGCTGCTACGTTATGAAAGAAACAATAACTTGAACGATACATCAATGTAAACATAATCATGTGTTTATATAGTACACAGCTACCTATCTAATTACAGTAAAGATAATGATCATTAAATGCAAAAATATTATTTTCATCATTATCCTCTTAAAAGATAGCTTCCAGAAAGGTAAGAGAGTTGTATTCAAACACTTCATTCTTTATCTCCAACCACCTCCTGATTTGTCAGTTTTCATCTGTCAAACTCTGATCATCATAAGCACTGTCGGTTAGTAAACTCTGATTGAGTAAACTCTGTCGACATCTTCTAATCTCTGATAACGTCATTTAATCACTGATCAGTTTCAGTAAACTCTGACTAAGTATTCTCTGATCTCATAAGTTCTTCATATCTAACAACTTATCTATAACAAAAATAATTTTAATAAAATTATAAAAAAGAAATTGAAGACCAGACGAGAAAGATGCTTAGTAAGGAATAACATGTTAATAATTAGAATTTAATAATCATATTATGATTTTTATTTATAAATGATAAAATTTATTTAATATATTATCAATATAAATTTTATTTGAGATTTAAATAAAAAACGATGAAACCCCATACACTCTCAAATCGCTCGAAAACTATTTTTCTAATTTTTCTAGAATTTATGTATTAAAAATTTATATAAATTTTTATTTATCTTCTAATAAGAGTCTAATTAGTACTTATCTTCTAATTGAAAGTTTTATAAGGAAATATTAACTTACTCTAATTAAAAGTCTAATGAAATTAATACATATCGTCTAATTAGGATTTCAATTAATACTTATCTTCTAATTAAGAATCTAATTAGTAAATATTAAAATATTTTAATTGTAAGTCTTATAAAAATAATATTTAAATATTTCACATTTTTATATATTAAAAAGTGATCAATTATTTATTTAATAATGAATTTAAAAAATATTTTTTGACTAATTTATATATTATTATAAGAGCAAAATGTATGTTCCTCAAGTCATTGGGATAAAATCACTTTATAATTGTTTGTTTGATAAATTGTTTTCCTAAATTATAAAATTAATTCTATATAATTTTAATGAGTTTATAAAAATATTATAAAGTCAGAGCGAAATGGGGTTTTGTCCACTAGTTATATATATAGCATAATCTTCGCATTGATAAGCTATTTGTTAATATAAAAAAGATCTCGTGAATAAAATTTTAAAAATAATTAACTACAGCTGGTAGCACATTCGGACAAATGACTTCCAAACTAAAATTATTTTTGAATATTCGAACTTTTTAAAAGATAAAATCCTGTTTATAAAGAAAGAACCAAAATTATTATGCTCGATAACTGGACCAAATTTTTTAATTGGATTCGAATTCTAAAATATCTAATAAATTAACTAAAATGTATCTTAATTATATATTATATTCTTTCAAATAAATAAATAAAATTATTTAATATAGTCAAACATAAAATGATATCTTACATATAATTAGAATAAGAGAGTTAGCATGGTCGTCATGGGCAAACATGTAAATTTATAAATATTATTAATTGGTTAAAATTTGATTCTTTATAAATATAAGATTTAACTTATTATTATTTTTAAATAGTTAAAGTGATTAGGGTTCGATTATTAAGAAATAACAATAACTAACTTAATATTATTTTTAGAAGAAAATATATAAAATTTTAATATTAAAACTATATAAATGTAAATTTATAAAAAGTTAATAAATTTGACTATAATATCATTTTTAAAAAACCAACCATGCATTGTAAGGATATAACTGGAATAAAGTTGATCACTTGCTTAGGTTCCACAATAATAAAAAATAGGTATATTAAATTTTTTAGAACAATATATTGACTTCTATTTAATATATATATAAATATATAAATAAAATGTAAATAATAGAAAATATTTAATAAAAATATTCAAATATTCTCATAATATACATATATTTGAAATAAAATATAAGTAATCAATAAATAGAATTCAAATATGATATAAAATAAATTTAATATTAAAAAGAATAAAGATAAATATATATAATAACATTAAAATTTCAATCATCAAATATTAAAAAATACAACTAACAGCAAATATTTAATAATATTCTTATATTTTTATAATATACATGTAAAATAAAAATATAATTAATTAAATTAAGATATAATAATATACTTTTACTTTATATGAAATAAAATAAAAAATTGTAAAGTAAAAAAATAAATTTAATTTAAAATATCAAAATATTAAAATATAAGAGCTTAATCAATAAAATAGTGATAATATCCTGTTGGAAAAAAAAACCCACAGATATAGGCTGGTATATATAATTGGATTAAGTACGTTAGCCCGAAATTCATACTTAACCCAATTTTTTGAAAGCTCGTTTGGGCGACAGAATTTTTAGTTAAAAATATAAAACTATAGCAAAAATTATTACCACAACAGTTTTGCAGTGATTATTTAAAATCGTATGTCTTATTCCTTATTTTTAAGATGTGTTAGCCATTCCTTAGTTAATTTTTATTAATTAAAAATTATTTTTCCTTCTTCTTCACACTTCTTTTTCCTTTTTCTGGCTTCCCGGCTTTTAATTATTATGTAATTATATATGAAAACAATAATAATTTTAGATATTTAAAAACATATGTGATGTGAAACCCTTTTGGATTTTGATGATCACTGTTAGCAAGCTGAAAGCTTGTATATGATATAAAATAGCAAGCTGTTATACATGTACTAACATGGTTTTGCAGGTATTAGCTTACTGATATAAATTGTCAGTATAACATGTTGTAATATATTGACAGCAAGCTGAAAGTAGGAAAACAGGGCGTTTCAGCAAGCTGACAGCAGGAAATATTATGTCTCAGCAAGCTGTTACTGGAACGCAGAAACTGTTGGATTTTGCAAGGAAGTCCGATTTTCTTGGAGAAGTTATAGGATCTTACTTGTACAAGTCTATCTAATATATATATGGTTATATATTATATTAGAGCTCAGTTTTAATTAATTCAAACATATTTTATTATTTAAAATAGTTTTCCTATTTAATAGGAGTTGGAGTTTGACTAAAACTTATCTATTATTTAACCAACTCTTATCTATTCATTCAAACTTATATTGAGGATAATCTCAAACGTACTTATTATCTTCTTTATCCTCAATATACGTAATTTCAAATATCTATATCTTAACAAATTTGAACGTTGTAATTCTAACGTTCATTATCCTTGTTAATTCGAATATAGATATAAATACAAGTGTGTATAGTTTTTTCTCTTTAACCAAGTGGAGATCTACTGATTTGAAAAATACATACACACTTCTTCTCAAACTAAAATCGTTCTTAGAAAGTATCTCGAGCTCTAGTATTCTATATAGTTATATATTTACAAGAGAGCTTATAGTTTGAGTTGTAATATCTTTTTCACTTGTATTTGTTCAAGGTGTAAATGGTTGTAGCTGGATATTGAGCTTGTGAAACAGGGTTTGGGAACTAGAGAGCTAGAGAAGGCTGTACTAGGGTAGTATAGTGCTTAGAGAGCTAGAGAGTTCGATAGAACAGGGTTTCAGCAAGCTAGTATCAGTTGCAAGGGAATATGGGAGGAATATTATTGTAATCTTGTAATCGTGGTTGGTTTTGATTAATAATATTCTCTCTTACCAGTTGGTAGGGGACCAGGACGTAGACCATAGGGGATTAGAGGTCGAACCTGGCTAAAAGTCTTGGTGTTATTTACTTTTTCTGTACTGCATTGCATATAGCAGCTAGCTGACAGTGTCTGTTAATCAATCTTAGCTAGCTGACAGGCTTAATAACTCGGTAAAATTAAAATTGGTCTTTGTTAGCCATAACACCTATTCACCCCCCCTCTAGGTGTGCATTTTCATTTGGTATCAGAGCAGGCTATACTAATATCTTCTGTAACAGGAATGGAGGATGATATTGTTCGAGGCTTAACTGAGGAGATCATTGCTGAAAGTGATTCTGATGATGACAAAAGTGAGGTAAATTCATTCAGATTTGATATTTCTTCTGATAATATTATTCTAGATGAACTAACCATGCAGGATCAAGATAGTATTTCTATAGAGGAATATAATTCAGTAAAGACAGAAAATAACAAGCTGTCAGAGAAGAATTCATATCTTAGACAGATGGTTCAAGATTTAATGGCAAAGGTGGAATCACTAATTGAAAGCAAGGAACCTGTCCGAGCAACAAATGAAGTCAAAATCAAAGAGCTTGAATCAAAAATTGAAGATCTAGAAGATTTCAACAAGATTCTGTTGAAAAGGAACAATGCTCTAGCTGATGAGATTTCTGATCTAAAGGCTGACATAGAGGCAAGAGATGCATGTCTTGAAACATTTAAACTCAGAGAATCTTCCAAGAAAGAATCATCTCAGCCTGCTGAAACTACATCTCAGCCTGCTGAAACATCATCTCAGCCTGCTGACAATACATCTCAGCCTGCTGCCACTTCATCAAAGCAAGCAGAAAGAATTATTTCCTTGGAAAAAGAAGTCATTAAGCTCAGAAAAGGCATGGGTACTTTTGTTCAAGGAGAAGAAGGTCTCAAATCAATGATGAAAAGCATCAAGGTACCTTTGGACAAAGAAGGAGTTGGTTTGAACTTCAACAAGAGGGCTACTGCACTAAAGTATGAAGGCAGACAAGGAAAGCCATACAAATATGCTATGCCCTGGACAAGCTGCAAGAAATGTGGTGGTAAAGGTCATTTAGCTCAAAATTGTAGATCTCAGCAAGCTACCAGAATTTACCAGAAAGAAGCTGACAGGAAGCCAGCTTACTGGAACAAACAGTCAGCTAGCCGAAATGGTTCTGGCAGGAAGAAAAGAACAAAGAATTCCTTTCCCAAAGTGGTTCAAATGTGGATCAAGAAATCTGAATTAAATGTTCTTTATATACTTGCTACTAACCAATCAGGACCCAAACCAATATGGGTACCAAAAGGTTAAGTGTTGTTTTTGTGTGTTTTGTAGATATGTCTTGCTGCTAAGATCAAATCGAAATCATGGATCATTGACAGTGGATGTACAAGACATATGTGTGGAGACAAAGCTCAATTTATTAATCTCAAATTCAAGAAAGGTGGAGGTGTCACAATTGGTGATAGTAAGACTCTTCCTATTCTAGGTAAAGGTAAAGTAGGTAATGACACAACTTTTATTGATAATGTTCGTTATGTTAAAGGCTTAAAATATAATTTGCTTAGTGTAAGTCAGTTGCATGATGATGGTCATTCAGTTGTTTTTGATAAAGATAAATGTGTTATTACTGTTGCTACTAATCAGATTCCTCTAGTTGCTAGAAGGGAAGGCAATGTGTATGTGTTAGACTTTGAATTGCAGGAAACAGCTTGCTGCTTAGCTGCTATTGACAATGATCCAACAATCTGGCATAGAAGATTGGGTCATGCTCACATGGACTTGCTCAACAGACTATCTAGAAAGAAGTTAGTGAGGGGTTTGCCAAAATTGAAGTATGTCAAGACACAAGTTTGTGATGCATGTCAATTGGGCAAACAGATTCAAAGTTCTCACAAGGCCAAAAAGGTTGTATCTACTACAAAATCCTTAGAATTATTACATCTAGATTTGTTTGGTCCAGAATGTTATAAAAGTATTGGAGGTAAACAATATGGTTTTGTTATTGTTGATGATTATACACGTTTTACTTGGGTTTTATTTCTTCGTACTAAAGATTCTGCTTTTGAAGAATTTGAGAAGCTAATTAAGGTTCTTGAGAACAAGCTGGACACAAGACTTGTAGGTATAAGAAGTGATCGAGGTGGTGAATTCAAGAAAGATTTTGTCACTTACTGTGAAGCAAGGGGCATCACTCATGAATTCTCTGCACCTAGAACTCCACAACAGAATGGAGTAGTGGAAAGAAAGAACAGGTCTTTGGAGGAAACTGCTAGAACTTTATTGCAGGAAAGCAAGCTGCCAAGGAGCTTTTGGGCAGAAGCAGTAAACACAGCCTGCTATGTTCTTAACAGAGTGGTGATCAGACCTATTCTTGAGAAAACTCCCTATGAGCTGTTGAGGAACAAAAGGCCTAACATCAGTTACTTTAAAGTGTTTGGTTCAAAGTGTTTTGTCCTCAAAAAAATCGACAGGGATGGTAAATTCGATGCTAAATCTTATGAGGCAATATTTCTTGGTTATTCTTTAACTAGTAGAGCATATAGAGTCTTTAATTTAAAGAAACGCATTGTTGAGGAGTCTATTGATGTTATATTTCATGAACCTAACAATGATTTGTCAAGAGATGAGGAAGATGATGCAGGTGATGAAGCTGGAAGCAATAAAGCTACTGCAACGTCAGGTAGTCAGCAAGCTGATAAAACAAAGGAGCAAGCTGCTACAACATCTACTGCTCAACAGTCAGACAGTCAGCAAGCTGGAACAGCCAATCAGCCAGCTGACACTGCAATATCAGTAGATGATACTATTGAACAGTTGTCTAAACTCAATCTAGGAGGGTCACAAACTCCTATAGCAAGGACTACAACTTCGGTTAGAACTGTTCATGAAGAGATATCCCAACATTCTCTCCCCAAAGCTACAAGAACTGTGAAGAATCATCCACCAACACAAATTATTGGTGATGCTTCTGAGGGTGTCAAGACAAGAAGAGGGAAAGCAAACTTCTGTGCTTTTGCAGCTTTCCTAGCTCAAGAGGAACCCAAAAATGTTCAAGAGGCTTTAGAAGATGAAAATTGGATCATGGCAATGCAAGAGGAGCTGAATCAATTCAAAAGATGTGATGTGTGGGAACTTGTGGAAAAGCCTAAAGATGTTTCAGTCATTGGTACTAAATGGGTCTTCAAGAACAAAGCTGATGAATTTGGTACAGTTACAAGGAACAAGGCACGGCTAGTTGCACAAGGCTACAATCAACAAGAAGGAATTGATTTTGATCAAACTTATGCACCTGTTGCAAGGCTGGAGTCTATAAGAATGCTACTTTCATTTGCATGTTACAAGAAATTCAAGCTTCATCAAATGGATGTCAAAAGTGCTTTTCTTAATGGCTATCTCAAAGAAGAAGTTTATGTCAAGCAACCTCCGGGCTTCGAGCATGAAAAGTTTCCAAATCATGTCTACAAACTAAAGAAGGCATTGTATGGACTAAGGCAAGCTCCTAGGTCTTGGTATGAACGATTAAGTGAATTTCTACTTAAAAATGGCTTTATTCGAGGTAAAATTGATCCAACCTTATTTCTTAAATTTGATGGTAAGGATATTCTTGTTGTTCAAATTTATGTGGATGATATTGTTTTTGGATCAACTAATGATGCCATGTGTGAGTGGTTTTCAAAGTGTATGCATAGTGAGTTTGACATGAGCATGATGGGTGAACTCAATTATTTTTTGGGTCTTCAAGTCAAACAAACAAAAGATGGAATCTTTGTGCATCAATCCAAATACATCAAGAATCTACTCAAGAGATTTGGATTTGAAACTGTCAAGGCAAAATCAACACCAATGAGTCAAGCTAGCAAGCTGACAACAGATGAAAAAGGTGTAGATGTTGATATTCGTAAGTATAGAGGTATGATTGGTAGTTTACTGTATCTTACTGCTTCTAGACCTGATATTATGTATGCAGTTTGTGTATGTGCTAGATTTCAATGCAAGCCTAAAGAGTCTCATTATAATGATGTTAAGAGAATCTTTAAGTATTTAAGTGGTACTATCAATTTGGCTTTATTTTATCCTATCACAAATGCATTTGATCTTGTTGGGTATAGTGATGCAGATTATGCAGGTTGTCACACTGATCGAAAGAGTACAAGTGGTGTTTGTGCATTTTTAGGCCAGAGTTTGGTCACTTGGCAATGCAAGAAACAGAACTCTGTTGCTTTATCAACAGCTGAGGGGGAGTACTTGGCAGCTGGCAGCTGTTGCTCGCAAATGTTGTGGATGATACAAACACTAAGGGATTTTGGAATCAAATGTGGAAGGATCCCAATATATTGTGACAATACAAGTGCTATCAACATTTCAGAAAATCCTGTCAATCACTCAAGAACAAAGCATATCGATGTGAGACATCATTTCTTGAGAGACAATGTGGCAAAAGGGAAGATCAAGCTGATTTTTGTGCCCACAGAGTATCAGCTAGCTGACATCTTTACAAAGCCACTGGCAGAAGAGAGATTTTCTATTATTAGAAGGGAACTTGGCATGTGTAACATCTAGTCAGCAAGCTAACACCAGGTTTTTCTAGATCTCAGCTTACTGATTGATTAACTGCTTATATGATCTTATTGTTTCGCTTGAAATTATTTGATTTAATATATTTATGTGTTATGTGTTCCGTGCTAACTGTGGAAAAGTCCACTTACTTGTTATCCGAGTATGTCTATTCAGTTTTCAAGGCTAGTAATTAGTGCTTATTTCAAATTTTAAACTAATTTCTGTCTTTTATTATATACCATGCTTATCTGTGGTTTTTGTTTTAATTAATAATTGTTTAAAATGTTTAAAATTGTAAGGGGTAGAGTTTTATCTAGTTTTTATCCTAAAAATACTCCTTTTCAGTCAATTAAAATAGGAATAGTTGAGGTATTTCATACACGGCTCTTCACATTCTTATATCCAAGGCAATAAATCAGATCTACTCTCTTCAAGCTAGCTTTCAACCGTTTTTCTCTCTCAATTGGGGTTGTTCTTTCAATCATCAAAATCATGCGTCAAACAAGGAAAATGAAGGCCGCTTCATCTGGTCAGGGTTCCAAAGTGAACAAGCTCAAGCGCAAGTTAATCGATGAGGATGATGATCATGTGGAACAAGTGTTTCTGGACAGTGAGGAAGAAGGGTCAGTTATTGGTCGTTCTAGTGATCGAGAAGGGTCTGGAGCAAAGAAGGTCAAGCGGTGTTTAAGGTTCAGTTCAGATGAGATGGAGACAAGGTACAAAACTCTCGACCTTTCAAACCGAAAGATTGTATATGGTCGTCCGATATCTGGTAAGTCGTATCAAAACTGTGGCTCTGTTAAGCTATTTACTGATTTAGGGTTTGAGTCATTTTTGTTGGACTTACCCAAAGACTGTTATCCTGAGTTTGTTCAAGAGTTTTATGCGAATTTAACAACCGATAAGTTTGGAAATTATGTGTCTTATGTTCAAGAGAAGAAAATTACTTTGAATGTGCCTGTTTTGAATTCGATTTTGAGGATTGATAACCCATCTACTGTGTCTGTGTTTACTAAAAAGGGTCCTGTTTTGTTAGAGGATTTTGGCCCTTTAGATCAGTTAAACATAGTTAGGGGTTTGCATGGTGTTTTGGAGTTTACTACACCTACTACTGCTTTAGTTATGCCCATGGCTCATTTACTGTTCAAGGTGTGCATAGCAAATATTTGTCCTCGATTGGGAAGTAGGTCGAATTTTAACAGTCAGGATGTCTGTGTTGTTGCTATGATTTTGGCTGGGAGAAAGTTTGATTTGTCAGATTTAATTTTGAAGAATATGATGGAAGTTTTTGAAGGTAATCAATCAGCTGGATTGCCTTATGGTCTGTTGTTAACCAGGATTTTTGACTGGTATGGAGTTGTTTTTAATGAATCTGAAAAGGTCACAGTTAAAGAGTTTCTTGATGCTAAGAGTTTAGCACAGTCTCATTTGAAGGTTGATAAGGATGGTAAATTGGTTCAAGTTGAATTTTCTACACCTCCTGCTCCCAATGCTGAACAGTTACCCAGTGATGGTTTGGTGAATAAGTTTGAGTTTCTGGCTAAGGAATTGAAGTATGACAATGCTAATATGAGTGTTGATATTGCTCATCTTACTTCAAAAATTGAAAGCTTGGCAGATGAAGTGAAGTTTTTAAGAGAATTGGTCGTAAGCAAATTATTGGCAAATTATCAGAAGGAGCTGGATACTACAGCTGGTGGTGAATCTTCTGATGGGAATTTGGCTGGCCTAGCAAATGCAGCTGTGAAGTCAGCTGAACAGGCAGGGAAGAAGTTGCAGACTGCAGGTTCTACTACTCCAAAAGACAAAGATGCTGGAGTTAATGCTGAAGAGGACAAGTTTGCAGATCTTGAAGAAGAAGTAGCCCAGGATGAATCCTGATTATCCCTTTTTTTTAATGATTAAGGGGGAGTATTTTAGGAGAATTAGGAATGGGTTGGGATTGTTTTGTTTTTTTTCAAAGCATGCTAGACTTAGACTTGTTTAACTGTTGCTGTTGGCTGGTGTTTTCGAATTTGCTGGTATTTTCTCTGAATATTTGGTACTTGGTTATGTTGGATATTGTTGGTTGCATGCTAGTATGCATGTGTTATTATAATATGCTATGTTTTTGGTTTAAATCTATCTGTTAAATGCCTAGTGTATTATATTTGCAATTTTATATCATGTGTTTACAGGATTGCAGGAATTTAGGGGGAGTATTCTATTCTCCTAAATTATTTTAGTGTTAATCATCAAAAAGGGGGAGATTGAAACCCTTTTGGATTTTGATGATCACTGTTAGCAAGCTGAAAGCTTGTATATGATATAAAATAGCAAGCTGTTATACATGTACTAACATGGTTTTGCAGGTATTAGCTTACTGATATAAATTGTCAGTATAACATGTTGTAATATATTGACAGCAAGCTGAAAGTAGGAAAACAGGGCGTTTCAGCAAGCTGACAGCAGGAAATATTATGTCTCAGCAAGCTGTTACTGGAACGCAGAAACTGTTGGATTTTGCAAGGAAGTCCGATTTTCTTGGAGAAGTTATAGGATCTTACTTGTACAAGTCTATCTAATATATATATGGTTATATATTATATTAGAGCTCAGTTTTAATTAATTCAAACATATTTTATTATTTAAAATAGTTTTCCTATTTAATAGGAGTTGGAGTTTGACTAAAACTTATCTATTATTTAACCAACTCTTATCTATTCATTCAAACTTATATTGAGGATAATCTCAAACGTACTTATTATCTTCTTTATCCTCAATATACGTAATTTCAAATATCTATATCTTAACAAATTTGAACGTTGTAATTCTAACGTTCATTATCCTTGTTAATTCGAATATAGATATAAATACAAGTGTGTATAGTTTTTTCTCTTTAACCAAGTGGAGATCTACTGATTTGAAAAATACATACACACTTCTTCTCAAACTAAAATCGTTCTTAGAAAGTATCTCGAGCTCTAGTATTCTATATAGTTATATATTTACAAGAGAGCTTATAGTTTGAGTTGTAATATCTTTTTCACTTGTATTTGTTCAAGGTGTAAATGGTTGTAGCTGGATATTGAGCTTGTGAAACAGGGTTTGGGAACTAGAGAGCTAGAGAAGGCTGTACTAGGGTAGTATAGTGCTTAGAGAGCTAGAGAGTTCGATAGAACAGGGTTTCAGCAAGCTAGTATCAGTTGCAAGGGAATATGGGAGGAATATTATTGTAATCTTGTAATCGTGGTTGGTTTTGATTAATAATATTCTCTCTTACCAGTTGGTAGGGGACCAGGACGTAGACCATAGGGGATTAGAGGTCGAACCTGGCTAAAAGTCTTGGTGTTATTTACTTTTTCTGTACTGCATTGCATATAGCAGCTAGCTGACAGTGTCTGTTAATCAATCTTAGCTAGCTGACAGGCTTAATAACTCGGTAAAATTAAAATTGGTCTTTGTTAGCCATAACACCTATTCACCCCCCCTCTAGGTGTGCATTTTCATGATGATCATATATTTAGAGGAATAAATGAATTATATATCAAATTAAAATAAAAATTATATGAATTATGAGAGGTAAATTCATTTTTTTTCTAAAATATGATGTATCAACCGAGTCTATAAATATTTTGAATAATTCATATAAAAATTCTAAAATATGAAATTTAGATTAAAAATTCATATTTTGAGCTATAAATATTTTGAATAATTCAAAAATTCATATTGTAAAATCCAAAATAATTAAAAACTAGTATTTCCATCTCTGCTATAAAATACCCGCTCTATTAAGCCAACCAGAGCTGCATGCTTGTTACAGCCAAATCAAAACAAAACAAGAAAAAATACCGTTAGAAACAACCCTATTTTAAAAAAAGCCCCAGCTTCATCGCCGGAAAGTCGTCAATTCCGGCCCCGGCGACACTACAAATGTCGCCGTCAGTGGCGCATATTCAATCTCCGATCTCTTCACAAAACGAATCTCAATCGACACATCCTCGATTTCCCCCAAATCAAAACCCTAGTTTCCATAAACCACCTCATCTTAGCTCATTTTCCTCGTCACTCAGTGATTCAACGAGTTTTAATAGCTCAAATATAGGATTTCCGAGTAATAAAGCTTCGAGTGACTCGTTTGGTTCGGTTTTCGAGTGCTCGAAAGTGGCGGTGGATTCTAGCAGTCGGTCAAGGCCGAGGCTTGTGAAGGTTAGGAAACAGAGTGCTCCGCAACACGCGAGGTCAAAATCAGTGAAGGAGAATACGAATCGAGGTAATGACGTTAGTAATGATATTTCGAAAGTTTTGAATTTAGGTAATGATATTTTCAAAGTTTCGAATATTAATTCGAGTCAGTTTGATAATACTATAAATTTTGTAATCGGCGGTAATAATTTCGTTGATAATAAGAGTAATGCGGTGTCGGGTGGGGGAACATTGGGATTCAACGAGACCGGGAATATTGGTGTTTTTGGATTAGGAAATAAGGAATGTGGTGGGAAGGGGAATTTGGATACGGATGGATTAGGGAAATCTAGCAGTTCCGTACTTGGTTCTGACACTAATGTTGCGAATACGTCGGCTAGCTCTAATTTTGAAGTGAAGGAGGACGCGAAAAATAATGGAAAATGTGATGCTGAAAGGAAGAATGGTGAAGAGGGGACTAAATTTGGGTTTGTGTTTGGTACTACTGAGAGGGGTTCATTTTCAAATTCAAATTTGGAGAAGAAAAAAACTGAATCTGCTAGCTTTGTGTTTGGTGCAGGTGGGAATGGTTTAACATCTGGGTTGAATTCCGAACATGTAGGTATTGGAAAGTCTTTTTCTTTTGACAGCGAAAATTTAAGATCGACATCGGATAGAGGTAATAATGGAAAAGGTTTTGTGTTTAGTGCCAGTAAGAGTGATTCAGCTGCAATTGCAGATGCTGGAACCCAGCAATCATGGGGAAAAGCTGATAAATTTAGTTTTCTTCATAATGGTAAAACAGAGCATTGCAACTCCAAAGATAACAGCCTTTTTGTATTTGGAAGTGGCAGCAAGGTAAGTTTCCATTTCAGTACAGATAGTCAGCATGGTAATGATACGGAGAGCTTGAATCTTAAGAAAACTGAAAATTGCAATGTCGAGTTGAACGGAAAAGGCGATAATGCAGATTCTGCCTTTACAAGTATGCCGAATTTTGTATTTGGGAATGGCAGTAATATGGGTAATTCTTCTGATTGTCATGCATATAATTTGTCAGATGAGATGCAGAAGATGAACATCCATGATTCCAAAATATTTGATGGTGCTGACACATTTAAAAGTTCTAGCATTGGTTCATTTTCCAATCTTAGTGAGAAGTTTGTGTTTTCAAGTCATAATAGAACTTCTATCTCTTTTACTGGAAACTCAGCTTTCACTTCCCTTCATAACCCAAATGCAAATGCAGCAGTTATTCAGAATGGTCAAGTTGTCAAGAATATTAATGCGTCTAGTGATAAAAGTTGTGAAGAAAAAGGTTTTGGATTAGGAAATAATGAAAAAAATGTGCCTACTTTTGGGGATAGTGTGGAAAACAAAATTCCCGATACAGTGAGGAATAAGGATACCAGATATGGAACAGGACTATTCAGTGGGCAAATTTCATCATTCGCCTCTTTCGGAACTCGTGGAAAGGAGAATAAATTAATAATTTTGAAAGAGAATGGTATAGATGGGAAGCAAAATCTTGGTAATCAAGCAAATCTTGACAATGGGGTGGGTGGATCCTTTTACCCATTTTCATCTTCATCAATGGGACTTGGTTATCAGCCATTTGATAGTGTTTATGAAGCTCCATCTGGAGATAGAGCTGAAGAGAAAGACAAAGAGTTCATATTTACAAGCACACCAGTTCAACATAAGCCATCCTTTACAGGTTTCAGTACACCTAATTTGAATATGCCATCCAATTTATTTTCTGGTGACGGAGCCTTAAGAAAGGACAAAGAGACCACGTCTGCAAACACTGTAGTTCAACCCGGGCTGTCCAGTACAGGTTTCACTACACCCAATAATAATATGCCAGCCAATTTATTTTCCGGGGTAAGTATGAAATTAGATTTTAGTGTCAGTAATGCGTCGGCCAGGGGGAGAAGATTGAAGAAGACAAGAGGAAAGTCGAGGCAGCATAAAGTGTCGAGAGATATTAACTCCCAGCAAAATGAAGTGCCTCCTGATAGTGGTTCTCCTATGGATTTTTCCCCTTACCAAGAAGCTAGTTGTGCAGCTGCTTCCCACTCAAATATATCCAGTGGTGCTGCTAATGATCTGGCTGCTGCAAGAGGTGGATGTGGTGAGGAAGAAGGTTATAGAAAATGGAGTGAAGACAATGAGGAGTGTTTGAAGGACCGCCATGGAATCGAACCACAAATAAATTTTAGAACTGGTATTGCTGCAGAAACTAGGGCCTCTTTTTCCAGTATAGAGAAAGGAGAATGCGATGATAATACTCAGTATTTTGCTGCATCAACTTCACAAAGTCATGGTGACACAAGAGCTGCTTTCACTGCTTCATCATCTGCACAAAATAATGTACCAGCTTCAGCACGTAGGAGCATGAAAAAATATAGGATGAAAATTGGCCAAGGTTCAGATTCCACCAGTAAAAGTTGGAAAACCGAGTTTGCATCTTCGTCTGCCAAATTTGCAGATCTTGTTAATAGTTCCACCGAGTCAGATGGCTTTCAGGCCCAGAGATCTGGGTTACCAAATACCCAGAGCAAAGGGGAGTATCGGCAGTTTAAGAGTGAAGTAACAATGAACCAAGAATTTAATGAGGCTGCAACGATAGAGGCATGTGAAAAGTGGCGAAACAGGTGTGTGTTGCATTTATCAATTTATAAGCCCCTCCATGCTTCCTGTCTACTATTGTCAACTATCTCTTGTTAGTCTACTGTAAAGAGATACATTTATTACTTTTTGCAGTAGTGTATACCTTACATGTCCCATTGCTGTTAGTTTTGAGTTCATGCTTATATTTCTATGACATTAGTTTGGCTAGTTGCTTAGTTGAATTTACTATTTGGGTGGATCTGATCTTTTTCAGTGGAAACCAAGCTTATAGGAGAGGTAGCTTACCAAAAGCTGAAAGCTATTATACAAAATGCATTAATGCTATCACACAGATGAAGACTCCGGAATGCTGCGTCGAGCCTCTTGTATTGTGCTATAGCAATCGTGCAGCAACACGATTGTGTCTTGGAAGGATTAGGGAAGCCCTCGGGGACTGTTACAGTGCGTCTTCATTAGATTCAAAGTTTCAGAAAGTCCAGATGAGAGCTGCCAAGTAAGAAAATATTATAGTTTTTATCTAGACCTGAATCTTGTGCAAGATGTTTCCTACTTCACAGAAACAGCTGACTATTTTGTGGTATTTTATTATTTAGACATCGCCATTTTAAATGATTGGCTTCTATTTTACTGAGTCAGTCCAGTAAATTTTAAGATATAAGCAAATGTGGAGTTGCCATCTTAATCTGAATCTTTTCCAAAAAGAATCCCATTTCATCCGCAGTCATTTGTGAGATATATGAATTATTAAATGGTTTACAGTAGATTTTACCTAGCTTTAAAGTTTTTTTATACTGATGTCCTTGATTTTTCAGTAGTTTTTACCTGGCTTTAAAGTCATTTTATACTGATGTCTCTGATTTTTTCAGTTGCCACCTGCTTTTAGGAGAAGTTGAAGATGCTATGTTGCATTTCAACAAGTGCCTGGAATCTAGCGCTGACATCTGCTTGGACCGTAGAATCTTGATTGAAGCTGCTGATGGCGTTCAAAAGTCTCAGGTACACCAGTACTATTTTTAATGGTGGAACTAGATTGTTGGATATTCTTGAAGTACATATTAATTTAAATGTTAGTTAGTGGACCCGGTATCTATCTACTAGTTAATGATTGAGTCGAGCTCTATAATCTGAAATCAATTGGTAATGGTGAAATTTTTTCATCCTCAATATATACTAGACTTCTGGATGGTATTAGATGTAGGAGTGTTGATATTCTAATACTTCATCCTACTTGTAAACAAATGTGGTTTATACCCATGCTGTAGATATGATTGGCATCGCCTCCAATACCATAGTCTCAATCTACACTAGATATGATTACCATAGCCTAATAGATCAATTACCCATGCTCTCTTTATATTTCCAAATCCTGATTTTCCATGTGATCAATTGATGCGGAGAAATTTTAAAGAATAAAATGATTGATTATGGTCGTTGATCTTCTCCTTCGTAACTTCCTTCCTCTTTTTGTCAATCTTCTTTCGCAACTTATATACTACTTTCAAAGATTTTTTTCTTCATAACCTCCGTCCTCATACTATGTCTCTTGTTATTGATTATTTGAATCTGTACAGCAATTTACAAGCAATCATTTCATGTGAATTTGTAGAAATCACCCGGTCATTTAAAGTCAAGTTACTAGATAGTTTTAATTTTTAAGGTAGGTGATTTGTAGTACATGAATACGTGATTTGCGTTGAAATCATATATATATATATATATATATATATAAAATAAAGCAATTCCCACTCAAAGCCTTTTGAAGAAAAAGAAATAAAGCAGATTCCCACTGACCAACTTTTGAAGGTGGTTATCAAAATGTTGTCGGATTTAATCAACAAAAAAACAATCATAATGTTAGAGAAATAGAGGATACACAATCCTAATCTTCCTATAAATAGAGAGGAGCAGATTGAGTAACTTAGACTTTGAAGTAGAAAGAACAAGAGAGAAATAGATTACTGGATAACAATTGATATTTTTGAAGTTTTCTACTTTGTGAGGCTAGCAGATTGCATTCAAACCACCACTGTAACCAACATTTAAACAAGTAAATTCAAATCCTTTTCAAAGTTTATTCATATCATGTTTCAAGTTTATATATATATATATATATAGTCCTACTCTAGTAAAAAATAAATTAGAATAGAAAGTAAAAAATAGGCCACATAAGGACCCTCCCACACCAATTAAATACACCCAATTCCCTCCGTTTTTAATTTGATTTTTCCCATTAATTGGTGAACTTTTTTCCAAATCTAACTTCACCATATTTTTCTACATCTCCTAACGATCAGTTTCCATATCATATGTGCTATATTTCGACGACTTCCATTTTTCCGATGATTTCCTTATATATTTATTTAACAAAACTAGTGATTTTAGAGATTCTTATAATACAAATTAGTGATTTTTATAGTACAAATTAGTGATTTATCTAATATAAATTAGTGATCGAATTTTGATCTGGTAACAAATGTTTATAGTATGAACTAGTGATTTTGATGATTCTTATAATACAAATTAGTGATTTTTATAATACAAATTAGTGATTTATTTAATATATATTAGTGATCGAATACCTGATGACGCGGCAGTGAGTCCCCAGTGTCACGTCATCATTTGCTGACGTGGCAGTGGAAGAGTCCCCACTGCCATGTGGCAGTGCCACGTCAGCAGGTGATGACGTGGTAGGGTCCCATGATGATGCAGCAAGGGCTAAAATGTAAAATATGTAAACTAGGGGGGTATAATGTAAGATTTAAAAATAGAATAAAAATAAAATAAAATTTTACAACTACTTTCTACTTCATATTCTAATCTTACTTTCTATCAAATCATTAGCCTATATATATAAGCTTCTATAATATGTATGCATATTATATCATATATATATATAGTTACTTTAATGAAAACGTTTTTATAATGAGTACTAAGAACTTAAGGATAATTTGTTAATTAACTATTTTTTTTATTAAAAAGATCAACTATAGACACATGTACTCATGTCTTTTAACTCTCTATATTGAATATAATTTATATGTCATCAACATATCTATCATCGTTGATTAGCTTTCTTGACGACCTTATTACCAGAAAATTTTATATTTTCCTTTCTTCTTCTTCCCCAAAATATATTATCCAATTCACTTTTTTTTTATTGAAAATGAATTAGATACTAATCTAATTCATTGTTCCAAATTTAGTTTCATATATCAGGTGTTCGAAAAAATAAAAGAGATGCAAAAAATTAATGATTTAAATGAATAAAAAGTGATATGGCCATACAAATTAGTTATTTAGCATAGATGATTTCTACTCGAATCTTACCGAACACTTTCTTCACTTCCAGTACAAACACCCTCAACTCTATAACATATCTCAACAACGTTATTCCAGAAAAATCACCAAATTTATGCACAAATCACCAAATTACCAAATTTTAAACGCAAATCACTAAATTTTAAACAAAAATCACTAAAAAATTTGAACACAAATCACAAATCACTATATTTTCTCCGGATCTGAATATATATTAATGTTACCGTAGACATGAGAAGTGATAGAATAAAACATAATCCTGGTGAAATAAAATGAAATCGCGATAACGTTAACAGCGTCGTAGTCGCTATGAGAATTAAGAGTTGTTCGATTTACCCAATTTCATTGATATTCAAGATATGAAGAATTATAGTATTCCCAATAAATAGTAATATACTTCTATATGTATGTTTTTAATTGAATGAGTTTGCGAGTAGATATGGGATAAAGGAAAAGTAATGGATGGACATAGAAGGTGTTGTCAGAGAAATATTCGAATCTGTGATTGAGGAAAATTATTGGAGAGAGTGGGTGTGGTAGATAGAGAAGAGAGAAGGATAAACACGTGAATAAACGAGTGGTCAAGATTAAAATTGTGTATTATAAAATAAGGGGCTAAGATTTGATCTCAGTTCTCATTTTAATTTAAGTTCTCCTTTGAGTATTCACACACACACACACACACACACACATATATATATATAATGAGATTAAGAGCGTTTCTTCGATTGTCAGTGTTAGCATAAATTGTTTAGGAGTTGGGACTCTATCATTATCTACTAATTTTAATATACAGAGAGAGTAAGGCTCCAAAGAGAATATTCTTCAAAAAAAATAGAGAACTAAAAGTCAAAAAATGATGTTAATAGAAGAAGATTCTTGTTTTTATAAAACAAGTACGTATTCACATTTCAACTATCATTATTTTCTTTTCTAAATCAATAGTTCAACCATTAATCAATTTTAGAAAAGATTCATGCGAAAAATCCAAAATTTTAAGTGTGATTCTAAATCAGATTCTTAACAGTTTTGAGCTTCTAAATCATATTCTTAAAATTTTTAAGATTCCATAACATATTTTTTAATTTTTGTTTATAAAAATTCTATAATAGCATATTATTCTTCAATCTTTTGTTGCAACTTGCAAGTTCATGTAAATTTAGTAACTAGAAAAGATGAGAAAAAGAAATGTAACTTATCCTCTATATTATTGAGGCTCTTTGAGTCTTTGATGTCCTAGTCCCTTGCTTTTTATTAGGAATCCTTGGTTTTTGTGCCAAGTTAATATCAAAAACCCTCCCCCACAGAGTTGAAAATCAAGTGATAAAGGCTTTGTGAAATCTTCTTGCCACCAACTCAAGTCGGACCTTTGGACACTCGAACACGACACTTACCCTGTGTCAGATCTTTTGTATAAGATATGGACACTATGACCAATTGAAAGACAGCATATGAGATAAAAGTCATAAACTTGGGATGCAAACCACTTCTCCTTTGAGGCAAGGTCTGTGTACACTCTCGGACGTTGTTTTACAAGCAAGATATATTGGGTTTGGATTGGTTTATTGATATTATAAATCAAATATATATTATGTTTAAAAAACAACTGTTTTCATATTTATTTACCAAATCATATTTTAACTTTTTTCACAATATCTTACCTAATTTAATTATTTTTACAGAATTATGCCATAAACCCATACCCCTGTCCGAAAATTGGACACGTGCCATTTCATCAATTTTCAAGAATCCTGAGTTTGGCACTCGGACATGTGTGTGTCCGCACTATGTACCTGAGTCTGAGCAACATAGCTTATCATATAATTGACACTGTGGATAGAACTATATATAGTGATTAAAACTTTTGTTGTGTTTGTGGCTTTAAGCTTAAAATTATCCTTACATATCCCAGTATTGTTCTACCGACATTATAAAGGTTATGAAATTTTGGGTATTAGTTGAACCAAGTAAATTAGGAAGTTGTCTTCTTTCAGTAAGTAAGAAAGAAGCATGATGTTGGTATGGTCTGTTGGTTGAGGACCCTCAACCTTTAGTAAACTATTACTTAAAGGTACTACTCAATCCACCGATGAATTGGATGTAATTTTGTTGTCTATTGGTCTAGATTGAAGTATACTCATAATTCAAGTACACTTGGTACTTGCAAGAATGTTGTGATTCTTCAAGTGGTTATCATTTTGTCAGCCTTAATTTGAGTCACATGACTTGCCTCTAATTGAATTTTCCTTGCTGGCAGAAAGTGATTGATTGTGCAAACCAGTCTGCTGAACTTTTGCAGCAGAGAACTTATGATGCAGCAAGTAAGGCTTTAAGAATCATTATGGAGGCCTTGACAATAAGTAGTCACTCGGAAAAATTACTTGAACTGAAAGGAGATGCTCTTTGCATGGTATGTTCAAGCAGTTTCTTACATTTGCCTATAGTTTTTTTTTTAATTTCCGCCCCCACTTCAACATTATATGTTCATGATAAGTAGGATTTCATTATTGGTTTTCTTTTGGCTCAAATTTATAGCTGCGAAAGTATGAAGAGGTGGTCCAACTTTGTGAGCAAACCCTTGGATTTGCTGAAAAGAATTTCACGAGTATAGATACTGCTAACCAACTATCAAACGCTGATAGTTGTGATAGAAGTAATTCAGATATAAAGTTGTGGAGATGGAGATTGATGTCCAAGTCCTACTTCCATATGGGTAGGCTCGAGGCATCTCTTGAAATAATTAAGAAGCAAGAGCAGCTGAGTTCTATCGATCACAAGTAAAACATTTGCTTCATAATACAATATATTAATATATGTTTGCTGAGCCCCCTTCTGTATATAATGTGCAAGCTAATGCTTATATTTCCTATGTAGGTACAGAAGCAAAGAGACAGACTCGGGAGTAACTTTAGCTGCCACTGTTCGTGAACTTCTAGAACTGAAGGTCTGGTTTAAATATGACATTCATTTGGGTTGTATAAGCATATATTATATAAAAACAGGGACAGATAATATTTTGTTGATCACAACTTACTGAATCTGCATGACATCCAGACCAGAGTAGATAATCCTATAAAGAAAGATGCAAATTTGAGAACTACAATTATCTTTTTGGCTTACAAGTTGCTACAAAATCTTCAACCAAATTTTTAATATCCACATCAATTGTCATTCATTTTTATTTGTAGGGTTCTTTAGGGACAACATATTCATACATACTACATAATGTTGAAATACTTAAAGGTTCTATTTAAGTGGTAATATAATATATGCATTTAATGAAAACAAATAAATTGCAAGACTCGGCATTTTTCCATTTTGAACTAATTTTTGTCCTAGCGATCTGATATTTTAAGTCCTTAATATATTCAATTACGGATTGATGAATTTGTAACAGAAAGAGGACTTCTTTGAGCAGGTTATTTCATAGTTATCAAAAAGCGCGAAGCTCGCCTATTGGGCTTCGCTTATAAAAAGCCCAGAAGCTCTAAAAAAGCGCGCTTATATGTAGATGGACCCTTTTTTATAAGATCTAAATATAAGTTTTAAAAGGTGAGTCAATATTTTGTCTTATTGGGCCCTTTTTTCAAAACCCAATACAAAACACATCTATATGTTTAAAACCTATTCGCTCATTATGTCATTCTCATTCATCCTCAACAAATCGCAGAGAAGCTGTTGATGGACAAATTTAAATTATATTCACTTAATATTTTATAGTAATAGGAATGTTTACTTAGATCAGCTAATTCTTTCTTTTGAGGTTATAGTTATTAATAAGAATGTCTAATTCTAGTTAGGAATTTTGCTTCCCTCTAGGTGATCTCACTTCTATATATCTTTACATGTATTTCAATATACAATATATATATATATAATTTATGTAGTGTTCTTCCTTTACAAAAGCCCGCGCTTCGCTTCGCGCTTAAGCTACAAGAGACCCCTTATGCTTTGCTGCGCCTTTTTCCTTTAATAACACTGGGTTATTTATTTTCTCTCTTCTTTTCCATAAACTTAGATCAGCTTCTAGATACTTAAAGCTAAGTGGTACTGAAGTTGATACATCTCAGCCCTCTTGGCAGGTTGAATTTTATAATTGCTGTGGATTGCTTTACATACCAATATGTGATTTCTCTTAAGATTTTATATTTTCTGAATGTTCTTTCACAAAAATAGCTTGTGAAATTGCTGGTTTTTTCATCAATATATAACATGAACTCTGTTCCACCTGCATATATGGCAATATGATTAGTTTAATTTTTATAGTTTGATTTGTTCCGCTAATTATGATGTACCCTACTACCCTCAACCCTTTTGATCTGAAATATAACTGTAATGTACTCAGAAGCCAATAAACCAGTAGTGTTTCTCTGTCTGTAAAATATTTTTGCTCTTCCCGCAGAATGCTGGAAATAAAGCCTTTCAATGTGGTGATCATACAGAAGCAGTAGAGCACTATACTGCTGCTATATCAAGCAGCGTCCAGTCACGTCCTTTTGCAGCTGTTTGTTTTTGCAATCGAGCTGCTGCACACCAAGCTTTGGGCAAAATATCTGATGCCATTGCAGATTGCAGTCTAGCTATATCTCTTCATGAAAATTATGGAAAGGTTTTTCTTCATTTCCTTTTTCTCTTGGCACTTTATATAACGATTTTTGATTGCCTCCTTGGAATATACTTATATACACTAATAAGCTAACTCGGCTTATTCAAAAAAATAGGGTCCTGATTGTCAGGGACCAGTTATACAACAATCTGTTTTTTAACCGTTGCATGGAACTTTTAACGGTTAAGATTCAAATAAAATTTTAATCACTCCGCTATAATTTTTCGCGGATAGTAGAAGCTCCGCTATTATTTTCTGCGGAGTGGTGAAAAGACTGACTATCCTACGTGTTAAATTAGAGCGGAACACCTTCACTGCCTCACATGTATGCTGCTCACGTGTAGCTACTGATTGTTTTGACAAATTAATAAGATGACAAGAAATCAATGTTAAAATTGATAAATTTGAATATGATTTATTTTAAATATAATATAAAAGTTAAATTTCTAAAACTAATTGAGATATTATTCAAAATAAATATTTTATAATTTAACATTTTTGGTTTATTAACGTATTAAATATGAAAATATAATTTTATTAATAATTACATTTATTACTATAATTTTAATCATACATCGAATTTATTTAAAATTTTATATAAATTAAAGGGTCTCGATTCCTGACAATTGATTATTAAAGACTACTTTTTATACAAATATTTCTTTTATATAATATAAATTAAAAATATTTAATTATATTAATATTTTAATATTTTTGTAAAGATGCAATAAATATAAAATTAGTTATATAAATAAATAATAAATGTCATTAATAATAAAATAATATTTTTATATTTAATATCATATTAAACTAAAAATATTAAATTACGAAATATTTATTTTACATAATATCTCAATTAATTATATAATTTTAACTTTTATATTATATCTAAAATAAATTATATTCTAGTGGAATCATGTTCAGGTTTTTCTTACCTTATTAATCAAGTGATCAAAGTCAGCAAAGGAGGGTAGATTAGGTTCCGCGCTAATTTAATGCGGAGGATAGTGAGGCACTTTCTCACACCGCGAAAATAATAGTGGAGACTTTACTGTAAGTCCACGGAAAATTATAGCGGAGTCAATAAAATTTTTATTTTAATCTTATATGTTAAAAATTCCATCCAACGGTTAAAAAACAGATTGTTGTATAACTGGTCCCTACAATCCAGGACCCGAGAAAATATTAGCAAAGGTGGCAGATGTGAGATCTAAAGTAAAGGTGACTGGAAATTATAGCATGTCTCCAGAATAGATAACAGTGTTGTGGATGCCTTAATTTCACGTATAGAAACTACAATTTCTTTGCAGGAAAGAGATCTTGTGTAGACAAAGAAAAATAAAATTTTATGTCCTGAAAGTGTGATTCTGTAATTAATGATATCACGGTGAAATGCCCGCTTCTCAGAGTAAGCTGCTTTCATAGTTAATATCTAGAGACAATAGATGATAAAAGAATGGCTGAAAACAAGCCTATTTGAATAGAATAGTTAAAGCTAAAAAAAATAATGGGTTTGTTTCCGAAAGAATTTAATCGAAGTTTGGTGGCTCTTTTCCTGGACAGCCTTGTAACTTGGCTAAAATTGTGCCAATATTACAATAGATGATAAAAGAATGGTTGTAAACAAACCTAATCGAAAAGAATAGTCAAAGCTAAAAAAGAATTAGGCTTAATCGAAGTTTGGTGGCTCTTTTCCTGGACAACCTTGTAACTTGGAAAAAATTGTGACAATATTATTCTATCCTGTAATACAGCAATCAACTAGTACCAAGTATATGAAGAAATTGATAAAATGATGTAAACTGAATTAAGAGGGACTAATATCACTGAAATATAATTCTTAAAACATAAGGGGTTAATTGATAATCTGCATGACTAGATTATCCATGTTAGAGCTATAAGTGAAAAGACAGCCGGAATTTTCGGTATAGGACTACTATACCAGCGTATCTTTGTATTTGATGAACATGCTATGAATTTTCTTTTATCTGATTAAAAATTAATGTAGATTACTTTCTTAGCAGATTGGATAGAGATGAACTTTTAATTGCTTATCGTTATTTGTCATTATTCAACTAAGTTACCATGTGAGCTGATTAGAAATTCACATAAAATTCTGCATTTACGGTTGGTAATGCCTATTTCTGTCTGTATATTGGCAAGATCTTGTTTATTAAATTGTCCTTCAAAATAGGAAATTCTGGACTGCGACTTTTAAGGCATACAAGTAACTATAATAGTAGAATCTTTTACGAATTCGCCACAATATGATTATCTTTATTTCAATGAGTAATTATTGATGACTCGTTAATTTGCAGCCTGCTCAATAATTGGTATCTTCTTTTCAGGGTCTATACTTCTCTCCCACTTTCCAGGGGGAGGGGGAGGGGAAGGGGCTAGGAATAGTCCCCAATTAGTCTAGAATTCCAACTTCGAGCTTGATTAATTTGTTGCTTTACTTTATTATTTATTACTATGCGATATTGGGGTTCTGATACGGACGTTTGAATGTACACGTTGGGGGAGGGGGTGTTCCATGGTCTACTCTATAGTCTAACATGGAAATGTTTTTATATTTTTGGTAGACATAGAAGGAAGGTTTTTACTGTTAGACTTTGTTTTTGCCAACAATGTCTAAAAGTAAAGAGCATTATTGGTTTAAACCTGTCTCGGTATATCTGAATGTGATTGCTCTAAAATCATGTGCAGGCACTATTTAGAAGAGCAACTTTACATGAAATGATTAGAGACTATGAACAAGCAGCTAACGACCTTCAAAGAATCATTCATCTGCAAAAGCAATCGAAAGAGATAAATCAGGAATCTGACACGCCTTTAGGAAAAGGTGGGATCAGAGATTATACAAAAGAAGCCCGTAGCCGTCTTTCTTCTGTAGAACGAAAGGCTAAGAAAGGAGCTCCATTGAATTTTTACCTCCTTTTGTAAGTAGTCCTAACTTCTCATGTAGTTTATGATACACTTCTTTAGCATTCCTCTACTTGGTGATCTTTGCTTCTTGTAAAGTTCGCTTTATACCTTGAGTACTTAAAATATTTCAGAACAGAGATAGGAATCTACCTTATAACTAATCATTGTAGATTCTAAGTTTGTGTTATCTTTATTTTCATGGCAGGGCAATTAAAGCATCTGATACACCATCTGATATTAAAAAAGCATACCACAGGGCTGCACTCAAGCACCATCCTGACAAGGTATGTTGCATGTAATTTTCTCTGAAATCTTTGGCGTGTACAGATTTTCACTCATCGTCATTTTATGCTGGTGTAGGCTGGACAGTTCCTGGTAAGAACTGAGAGTTTAGACGAAGGACCGCTGAGAAAGGAAATTGCTGAAAAAATTCATGTGGATGCTGATAGGCTTTTTAAGATGATTGGAGAGGCCTATGCAGTACTCTCAGACAGCAAAAAGGTCTGGTCCTATATCGCTATTGATAATTCTCTTCTTAGTCGGTGCAAGTAACAAATTATACAGTTGTGTCTTTCTGCATTTAGTTTGTCTAAAAAAAAAGAACCATCTCTTATGTACTAGGATGCCGAGATTTTCAAGCTACAGTTATCTATGCAAGTGTATTGTTCGTTAAGGTTTTATGAGAATATAATGTCAACAGTGTTATGCTTGTATTTTAGACTTTAGAATCGTCAATCATCTCCAAATGTTTCCATCTTCTTTCATGTCTAGTGTTTAAAATGCTGCCAACAGATCAATTTGTTCAAAATCTAATTGTCCCAAGTTTCTTCTTGGTTCGATTTCTCAATCTCATACAAACATCTGATGTGGAATCCTAGTAAAACAAACTTGCTGTGCATTTATGTAAATGACATAACCACTACTCATTCTATCTTCCCAATTTGTCCCAACAGCCACTGTTGATTGTCTTCCCACAATACACAGTGATCAATCTTTGGTAATGACATGGCGATCATTATTTTGTCTGGAGGTCTAATAATGATCTTTTGCTGTTTTTCAATTTTATATGCTGAATATGGATTACATTTATGCAGCGAGCTAAATATGATCTTGAAGAGGAAATCAGGAAGGAGAACAACGACGATAGGAATAACAGTTCTCGAAGAGAATCCAATGTTTACTGTTCGCCTTTTGAGAGTAGAAGCAACAGGGAATATGGATCTGGATGGGGAACATATGGCGGTGAATCATGGAAAACATATGGAAAATCACGTTCTCGGTGGTAAAAGGAACTTGTCAAAAAGGATTATCCAGGTTGGTCTGTGTTTTTCCAGTTGGCCATACTCCATGGGAAGTATTGCCTGAAGCCTAATATTAGAGGTTCTGAAGTATGAACCACTGTAATGGTATCTTTGTTTCATATTGTCAATATGTATCCTCAGACATAAGAGGTTCATTTTCTGATATATGTATTTGTAGTAAAATTGTACAAGATGAAATCGAAATTAAACTCATTATTTTTTCAAATTTTTGAAAGTAATAAATCTTGCAATTAGTTCGATTCTTTATATTTCTAATATATTCATGTATGGTTGTATTGGCAGAACAATTGCTTGTCAAAACATAATATTATATGCAAGCTCTAAAGAAGTAGAGTAATAGCATTATGTCTAATCTTCTAAATTTTAACAATTGCTTATCAAAACATCATATTATATGCAAGCTCTAAAGAAGTAGAGTAATTCTGGCAAAAAAAAAAGAAGTAGAGTAATAGCATTATGTCTGATCTAAATTTTAATTACTCTGTTCATCTTTATATTACGTTCTAACAGCAGTGCTCTAAAAAATTTAACAGTCTTTAAAAATTGGTGATTAATGGGTAAATGGATAGATTGTGACTAAGTAAAAATTAGGTCAAATGCGATTTTTTTTAATTGATTAAATACCGGACAAGACGGGTATTAAGAGGATGGTGAAAATTTGATAATTTAAAAAAAATAAAGTATATGGACCTAAATCTCTAATATTAAATATTTTTTAATTTTAAATTTAAAACAATTAAATTCAAAAAATCTAGTAATATTCAAAGGTGAAAGTTGAGTAAATTCTCTATTTACTATTTCTTATAAAATATTTTTTCTTAAAGTTGTTTAATTTATTAATTAAAATAGTAATGTTTTCAATACTTATTAATTAGCATAAGTTACATAATGCATACATTTATTAGTAGATGAAGGAAAGTTATTGGTTATTTAATTTATTCATTTTCTTAAATATGATTTAATTTTGATTTTTTTGTATTTTATTGTACACTAGCTTTTTAAAATACAAATATATACATACTATTCATATTATATATATATATATTATAAAATATGTATTATTTTATATATATTCATATATAAATCTTATAAACTTTTATTTTTTTAATTACATGATATTTGAAAATGCTATAATTAATATTTGAGACTTAGTTTCCTTTTAAATTTTCTTCTCATGTTTTTCAAATTAGCAGAACATGTACTTCTAACTGAAAGATAATAGTAAATAATTATAGGGTACCAGTTAACTTATCATTTGCTATTATTTATCTACATATATCATTGTAACATATATTTTAATATGATGAATATTTTCTTCCCAAATTTGAAAATTTTATTAATTAAATTTCTCAAATTATATGCATATCTTTCTATTAGATAATAATTCAAAAAGAAACCTCAACTAAAATAAACCCCAATATTATCCGCTACCAAAAAGTATATCTTTTTTCTTATTAAAAAACATGCAACCCATTTTATCTTCACGAGGGCAGTTTTAGGAAATAATGTGCATGTTTGACTCTCATTAAAGTGAGCTTAATTAGCCCATAAGTTCATTTTTGTCATAAATTTTTAATTATATTACTCACTAATATTATTATATAAGCAATATAGAAAGTTGATAGAAAATATTATAACTTGCTTGTATATTTCTCTGAATAAAACAGTACCTCAAATGAATCACAGAAGGTCCTATTTATAGTACATAATTTTTCACTGTCTAAGTATTAAAGCAAGCCTTCCATTTATCATAAGTGTATGCTACTCCGTGTATTGGAAATATAGCAATCTTCCGGTTGCTCTAACCCGTGTATAGATATGTGTGCTAGTATTACTGCTTGAGACTTTTACATGTTTACTTTGACAATCAATTATATATTATATTGTAACACTCTCCCTTGATTGTCAATGTGAGTTATTACAAAGATCGACTGCATCGTTAAAACCTTGCAAGTAAAAACTCAGTGGGATAAAAATTTTGACGAAGAAAAAAAAGTATAGTCCCCCCTGAATAAAACATCTCACACTTTGACATCTTGTTGTAGCAAATTTCTCAATCTCCGCATGCCAGTACTATTCCGTAGATTTTCAAATGTTGATGTGGGTAGTGACTTTGTAAGTAAATCTGCTTGATTTTCACTTGAGCGAATTTTTTGTATATCAATGTCACCATTTTGTTGAAACTCATGACTATAGAAGAATTTTGACAAGATGTGTTTTGTTCGATCTCCTTTGATGTATCCTTCCTTGAGTTGCTTAATGCAGGCTGAATTATCTTCAAACATAACTTTAGAACTGTCTGAGATGTTTGATAAACCACATAATTCTCGGATATGTTGAATAATAGACCGCAACCAAATACATTCTCTACTTGTTTCGTGGATTGCCAATAATTTTGCATGATTTGATAAGTTGTTGCCATAGTCTGCTTTACAGATTTCTAAGAAATAGCAGTTCCACAATATGTGAATAAATAACCTCTATGTGATCGTCCAAAATGAGGATCTGACTTGTACCCAGCATCTGCATATCCAATCAGCTGTGATTTTGAATTGTTTGGAAAGAATAGTCCAAGATCAATTGTCCCACGGAGATATCTCAATATGTGTTTAACTCCATCCCAATGTCTTTTAGTTGGATTAGAACTGAACCTTGCTAGTAGATTTACAGCAAATGCAATATCAGGTCGAGTGTTGTTTGCAAGATACATGAGAGCACCAATAGCACTGAGATATGGAAATTCAGGTCAAGAACATCTTCATCTGGTTTTCTAGAGCAGAATGGATCCTTTTTAACTTCAAGTGACCGAACAACCATTGGTGTTGTTAGTGGATGAGACTTGTCCATGTAGAATCGATCAAGAACCTTTACTGTGTAAGTGGACTGATGAACAAATATTCCTGAAGATAAGTGTTCCACATGTATACCTAAACAGAACTTTGTCTTCTCAAGATCTTTCATTTCAAACTCATTTTTCAAATAATTAACAGCGTTAATAATATCTGCAAAAGTACTAACAAGATTCAAATCATCCACGTATACATCAATAATAACAAAACCAGTTTGTGACCTTTTAATAAATACGCATGGACACACTTGATTATTAATATACCCAGTATTCAGTAAATATTCACTAAGCCTATTGTACCACATACAACAAGATTGTTTTAAACCATATAATGATCGTTGTAATTTAACAGAATATAAATGACGAGGCTCAGTTTCTTCCAACTTTAATCCTTTAGGGATTTTCATATAATTATCACTATCAACTAATCCATATAGGTAGGCTATCACAATGTCCATGAGACGTGTTTCCAGTTTCTCCATACAAGCCATACCCATCAGAAAATGAAAGGTAACTTCATCCATAACAGGAGAGTATTTTTCCTGTTAATCAAATCCAGGCCTTTGAGAGAAACCTTGGGCTACCAACCGAGCCTTATATATCACAATTTCATTTCTCTCATTTCGTTTTCGTACAAATACCCATTTATTTCTAACAGGGACTGCACCAATTGGTGTTTGGAGTGCAGGTCCAAAATTATTTCTCTTGCGCAAGGAGTGCAATTCTTCCTGGATTGCAACTTTCTATTTTAGCCAATCATCTCTTTGTCGACATTCTTCCACACTTTGTGGTTCAGGATCGGAGTTTTTAAGAATATCACATGCCACGGAAAAAGCATATGCATCATCAATTTCAGTACTCCCACGATCCAACAATTTCCCATTATGTACGTAACTTATTGAGATCTCATAATTTTCAAGTACCTTTACTTCTATAGAAGCATGTGTCACTTCAGGGGCAATATCCTCTTCTGGAGGCAATACCACTTATGAGGTTCTAGTTACAGCCACTTCAGGGGTTCGAACCTCTTCAGGGAGTAATACCACTTCTCGGGTATTTTCTAGAACATTTGCCACTTCAGGGGCAAGTCTAATTAATTTTTGTTTTCATGGTACAATATCTTTTGCACCAATAGGTCTACCACGCTTCTGGCGTGGCTTTGAATCATCAACCAATTCTTCAGGAATTGATTTATATTTAGGGATTTCAACCCTCGTTGGAGCATTAACAGCAGGTATATGTGATTTATTATGTGTCTAGAATCACTAAAAATATCAGACATTTGATTAGCAATGTTTTTCATATGAATAATTCTTTTAACCTCATTTTCACATTGATTAGTACATGGGTCAATAGAATTCAATCATGATGCATGCCATGATATTTCATAATTTAATTTATGAAAAAATCTATCTCCCCCTAATGAAGGGAACACGAACTCATTAAAATGACAATCGGCATAACGAGCAGTAAACACATCACTAGTCAATGGTTCAAGATATCTAATGATAGATTGGGAATCAAAACCAATATAGATACCAATTCTTCTTTTGGCCTGAAATAGTGGAAGTGATAAGGAGATTCTTTTCCATCCTCACTAGTAATCTCAATATGAAAACCATTAAGACGGATATCTTTAAAACTCAGAAGATTTCTAGTGGATTTACTAGAGTAGAGGGAATTTTGTATGTGAATTTGTGTTTCGTTTGGTAGGATAAAACGGGAATTCCCCAAACCTTCTATTATACTAGATGTATCCGAAATTATCCAAACATGTGAGTTGGTTTTAGTCAACTGTGAGAAATATTTTGGACTTTGTAAAATAGTGTGAGTGGTCGCATAGTCAGCAACGCATATGTCTATCATATTTATGCTATGTGTGTGTGTGTGTGTGTGTGTGTGTGTGTGTGTGTGTGTGTGTGTGTGTGTAAACAACGATTTTATTCAGATAAAACTAGTACATAAAGTAAGCACATAAAAACAAGTACATGAAAACAAAGAAAGTACATATGAAACCTAGTCATCTAAATCATAATAAAGATTAGCACCAGTGTCAAGTTCGTTTGAAGTCTCGTTGATTGGTACATTTCCTATATTTTGATTATAGTCATCTAAGTTTGTTTCCACTCTTTTCCATTAGGTCTTTTTGATGATTAGTATAATTCAACAAGATATTTTGGAGTACGATAAGTACGTGCTCAGTGCCCCTCAGCCCCATATCTATGGCAAATATCTCTAGCATCTCCTTCTTGTGGTGCCTTCATTTTATTTGGCACTTCATGTTGCTACTTCTGGTGGCCAGAGTTATTGTAGCCATCATGTTGCCACTTTAGGTGAACAGAATGATACTGATTTCGAAACCGCCCATGAAAATTTCTTCGTCCGCAATTTTGCCCGTAACCTTGTCCTCCTTTATGCCTTTTCTCACGTTCATTCTTCTAGAATGACGTGTTATGTACTTCAGGTAACTGGGCAGAGTCTGTGGGACGGATCTGATGATTTTTCATCAACAACTCGTTATTCTTTTCAGCTACAAAAAGGAGAAATATCAACTCATTGTATTTTGTGAAATTACGCTGCCTATATTATTGAGCCGGAATTATAGTGTTGGGGTGGAAGGTTGAGAGAGTATTTTCAATCATTTCAGCATCAGTAATTTTCTCACCGCATAAAATTAATTTTGAACTTGTTTTGAACAATATATAATTATATTCAGCAACAGATTTAAAATCTTGCAACCTTAGATTAATCCAATCATATCAGGCAGAAGGCAAATAAACAAGTTTTTGATGATCAAATCTGTCTTTAAGATTATTCCATAGGATGAGTGAGTTTTTGACAGTTAGGTATTCAGATTTTAAATCTGCATAAATGTGGTGCCTAAGGAAGATAATAGATTTTGCATTTTGTTCAGCAGTTGGAGTTTTTTTTATTTCTATAGTGTCTTTTAACTCATTAGCACTCAGATGTAATTCAGCATCAAGCACCCAAAACAGATAATTATACCCAGAACCATCCAAAGAAACAAACTTTAATTTTGCAAGATTTGACATTCTGATTTACAAAATAAATATTTAAAACATGATATAATAATATGCATGCTAAAATATAAACAATTAATCACGTACATACAATAAAATTTATAACTTAAAATTGCGACAACATAACCAACTATACACTTATAACTAATAATATTAAGAGCATAATAATTGTAATATATATATATATATAAGAGTAATGTAAATTCATAAATAATAACGAGAACAATTATAATGGTATTTATAAAATAAAATAAATAAAGTTAAAGTGTACCTCCTTTGTTAAATAGAACTTATTTGAACAATACCTCATTCGTAAATAAAGTTTATTCAAGCAATACCTCATTCGTGAATAACGTTTATTCTGGAAACACCTTCTTCGTCAATATCTCCTTCGTAAATAAAATTTCTCGGACAATACCTCTTTCGTGAATAAAATTTATTCGGGCAGAGACTCATGTTGATAACGTGTCATAAAATTTTAATTATATTACTCATTAATATTATTATATAAGCGTTATAAAAAGTTGATATAGAATATTATAACTTGCTTGTATATTTCTCTGAAGAAAACAGTATCTCAAATGAATTACAGAAAGTCCTATTTATAGTACATAATGCTTCACCGTCTAAGTGTAAAAGCAAGTCTTTCATTTATCATAATTATAGGTTACTCCGTGTATCGGAAATATAGCAATCTTCCCGCTGCCTAACCCGTATATAGATATGTGTGCTAGTATTATTGCTCGAGACTTTTACATGTTTACTTTGACAATCAATTATATATCATATTATAACAATTTTAACTTATTACGTATCGTTTGGCAAAGAAATAAAAATGAACTTATTTACTCCTTATCCGGATAAGTGGGAAAATAATTTACCATCTACTTTTTTCCTAAACTCAAATGTCTGCATGTGCTGGCTTATTGATTATGTTATTATAAATTACTAACTTATTTGCATCCACGACTACATTAATAAATTATATATTAATTATTTTATATGATTATTTAATTTAATATAATAATTTATATTATTTTTTATTTTTATATGTTATTTATATATTATTATGATATATTAATTTTTTTTATTTCAATATTCATGAGATATGATTAATAGGTTGTAATTTTAAATAAATTAAGAAACGGTGATAAAATTGAGTTAAATGTTAATACAACTATATTAGGTACAAATTATATTATAATATTATTCCTAAAATACAAATTATATTCTATAATTTAAATATAAAATAATATTACCCGTGAACATTTGTATAAAAGAGAATTATACCGTTGATAGAATTGTATATATAATATATATAGTATACATAAATTATTTTATATAATTTAAATATTTAAGTTAATGTGGTAATTTATTTATTTTATTATTAAGAAGAAGGATTGTAACATTATTCTTAATAAAGAAAATATATGATATAATTTAAATATAATATTACCCGCGAGCAGTTATATAAAAAGAGCACTACACCGTGATAGAGTTGTATGTAATATATATATATATATAGTATAAAATAATTATTTTATATGGTTTAAATATTTAATTTAATATAATAATTTATTTCATTTTATTATTAAAAAAGAGAACTTCACTCATGATAAAGTTTTATGTATAATATATATGTTATAAATAGAGTTGTATGTATAATATATCTGTTTGATAAAATATATTCTAATCAAAATTTAATTTAAAAAGTGTGTTTAAAATTGAGTAGGACACTATGAGGAAATTGAAAGTAGGTTGAAAATACAACGGTATATTTTAATTAAAGGTTTTTCTAGTGTGGGCCATTGGGAGCACAATAAAGGATAAATTGTCAAATTTTAATTGGTGACCTCCTGTATGGACAAAAATCCAACAAATAAAAAGATGTCAACTCATAAAATTCCTAAGAAAATAAGTGCATCTAGAAAGACCCTTTAATTAAAAAAATGTGTTTGAAATTGACTAAATTAAAAATGTTGAGTAATGAGAAAATTGAAATATGTTAATAGATTGTAAGTATAATGGTATATTTTAATTAAAAGAGAGTGTTTGAAATTGAGTAAAAGACAGACACGTGTATTTAAAGTTGAGTGAGAGACAAATGACCAGACCAGAGGACCCATCGGACAAATATTTTCCCTTGCAGCTTTAATAATAATAACGTAAATCCCGTGCAATGCACGCGTAACTTTTTAAATATTTAAAATATATATATTTGTTATAATTTTATAATAATTTATTTCATATATTATAATTTTTATTTTAAATTTTAATATTTTTTGTTTTATATAATATTAAATGTGAAATTAATATTTTATTATTAACCATATAGATTAACTACAATTATATTTAAATTACACACATGTCACTTTTTAAATATTTAAAATATATATTTGTTATAATTTTATAATAATTTATTTCATATATTATAATTTTTATTTAAATATTTAAATATTTTTAGTTTTATATAATATTAAATGTGAAACTAATATATTTTTATTAACCATATAGATTAACTACAATTATATTAATTTAATATATACTACTTATTTATAAAAATATACTAATACAATAAAATATTTTTGTTATATATATTATATAAAAGAGAATGTTTGTATAATAATTTCATATGTTTAAATATATTATTATATTTTTAAATATTTTAGTTTATAATATTTTTTTATATTTATATATGTATACTTAAAAAAGTTTCCTATTTTTTAGAGTGACGACCGAACTGAAAAACACATTAACTCTTTTTACTCTAATTATATATAGGATATAATTTAACATTATAATATTTATAGAAATTAAATTTAAATTTAAGGTCTTTGGAAAACTTTAATTAATCTGAACATAATATATTAATATGATAATATCTAATAATTTATATTTCAATATTTATGTTTTTAAATTATATATTCTTAAATTAGAATTTATATCTTTAAAACCTTTAATTAAATAACTTAACTTAAAAAAATTATTTTGTTAACTTATAAATTATTAAATATTTAAATGATTTATAAGTAAAATTATCTAAATACCCAAATAACTTATAAATAATAATTTACCTATCACTTACTCCCTCCATCCCAAATTATTTGCCTAGTTTGACTTTTACGCGTAATTTAAGATGCATTGACCACATAGTTATATAAATCATTTTAAAAATTATCTTTTGAATTTTTATTCACAAAAAGAATAATTTTTTAAAAAATTATATAATTATGCGATTAATGCAACTTAAATTATGCGTAAAAGTATAATTTGGGACGAGGGAGTACATGACACTTATTTACTTTAAGTAAAAAATAACTTTCTTTAAGTTAAGTCAAACCGCTCAATATAGCATGAACTTTCTAGCCTTTAAAATTAAATTAAGAGTAAAGAGCACTTCGTGTACCCGCAGTTTGTGTGTCAGACCACTTGGGATACCACACTTCAAAAAGTACGACTCGCTATACTGCACTTCTGAACGTCCTAGCACTTTGCTGTTTTCCGTTAAATTGGACTAACGCCGTCATTGTCTCCGGTGACTTTGAACGACGGCAAAACAAAACCCAAACAAAGCTTGTCATTTTTTATACCAAAATAATGCTAGCCTTGCCAGGAGTACGTATATAACAATTATACATACAAACAAGCAACCATGTGGCCGTAAATTGAAGAAATCCGACGAGTTTTACCGGAAAAATAATTTTCCGACGAGCTCCAAAAACAACCCATAAACACAAACAAAAATATCACTAGCATGTCCTTTCACCGATCTACGTACCCATGTAATTAGTTTATGCAACAAATCAACGGAAAAATAAATAAGAAATTCAAGTATAACCCGAAAATCATGAATTACAAATCAAGCAATTTCTAACGAAGACGGAGCACGTAGTCATGTACTTCAACACATGGGATTCAATTTGGTTACTCATACGAAGAAAACTAAGTTCAGAATCATCTTCAAAAGTTGTTTTGATCTTCAAGAACACGAAGAACATCTTCTTCTCCAAAACAAAAAAACTGACGGCGTTAGTCCAATTTAACGGAAAACAGCAAAGTGCTAGGACGTTAAGAAGTGCAGTATAGCGCGTCGTACTTTTTGAAGTGTAGTATCCCAAGTGGTCTGACACACAAACTGCGGGTACACGAAGTGCTCTTTACTCTTAAATTAATGAAGAGTTTAGTATAGTATAATGTTCTCCTTGCTGGTCGAGTTCATTACTCGTTCCTTTAAAATTTATATGGACCATTTATTTTAGGTCAATACAGTTGCTAACCATTACTCTGGTGTCCTCGGACCACCAACAGAATATTTTCATCTTCAGTCCTCTAATTCATGCCTAGATCAACGAAAGTATCTACGGACTGAATATTCAATTTCAAATGCTCCATTCTTGCTTCACATTAAACATAACTCAGCACACCACTTGTGGTATCCCTATCCCTATCTGCCAAAACTTTTAAGGGGTCATTTGGTTCATGATATTTAGATATCATTCCAACCTCATACCTAGTGATTGGTTGGAAAAAAATAAAATTTAAAACTCATACCTCAATCCCATGGTTGAAAAAAAATAAAATTTAAAACCTATACCTCATTCCAACTCCATAGCCTTCCGCAAACCAAACGATTACCTATTGCACACGCTAACTTCAAACTAGCATCAGTTTAGAATATTCCAATGAAAAGCATCTCGTAACAAGGAACCGGATGAGGGTCAAATAAAATAATCTCATGAGATATGTATTCGAGTTAAATAAAACGAGTACAAAACAAACAATTCGGAAGTCAAAGAACCTCAGGCATGAGCTTCAAAGTAATTGTCTGGTCTTGTTTAACAAATACCCTATTTTTCATTTTGGCATCTACAACTCTCAAGTCACTACAATAAATACTGATGCCCAAAAAAAACACAACTCATTGTTTAAAGGCCTATATTCTTCACAACAGGTTTACCGAGCAGTTTGTGCCTGTGCATGTTCCAGAACCTGACTGACTAGCTTGTACGTACGTCCTGAAAGTCCCTTGGTGTGGTCAATGAGCTGCTCATACCTGGAACATGTCCACAAAAATATCAATCTCCAAGGTTAAAACAATAATTAATGGAAGAAAAAGGTTAAAAGTATAAATAAACTGGCAACTGTTTTGCAAACTTACACATTCGGGTGATTGGGTTCCATTGAAACAGTTCCAGTTTTGGTATCAATTTTTGCATCAAGTTTTGAGGTCCGAATAAGATTCACAATCCACCTTTCAGCCTCCTCGTAGTTCAGATTTAATTTCTCAGCCAGAACTCTGCAAAAGATAGAAAAGCATACAGCAAGGAAAACTATGAAGCGAGTAAACATGCTGTTTTCAATAATAGAAACTTCAGATTGGCAATCATGCAATAGTTCTCTTATTAAAAACTACATTCTGGTAACTGTCAAAAATAGGGCTGCACATGGGGTCGATCAAAGTGACAACAGACCAAACCGACACATATTCGAGCCAAATAAACCGAACCACCATAAATCGAAATTCAAATGGGCAAGTACATGACTAAGCCGATAATAAGGGTTGGGCATGGTTTGACTCGGCTTTTACCCTAACCAAACCCAACCCGACCAATCAACTTATACCTTTAGAACAAAAAAATATCAAATATTTTTCATTGCTTAGAAATTACAGAAAACACACTTTTGTCAACTGCCACTATGTTCTTGTAATGCTCTTCTAACAAAATAAAAAAACTCATACTAGCAGCTTAATTATTGAAAAAACAATGTTGAAAGGTGTAATTGTTGTTCAACATTATACAAGTTGCTAAATATTCCTTGTATTTGTAAAATCAAACAAGGAATACATGCTTTCAGCATATACACCATATAGAATCATAGATTATATAAAAGATTGTTGTCTGTGTTGTGGAAAAGCCAGCAAATTTTAGACCATCTCCAACCCAATTCTATAAATGTACTTATATACATCAAAATGGTGTAAAAAACAACTCCAACCCAACTCTAAAATTTATACCATTTTGGTGTGACACCAAATTCGGTGCAAAACATATACCGACATACTGTACTTCTTAATAAATTTCAGACCAACTTGGAATTTTAAAAACAAGAAGATTGATTAGGAAGAACTCATTAGGAAATATAGTTGCGGGTTTTCAGCAACATGTTCAGGGCCCAGCAGTTACAGAAATGGCAGAAACTATAATTAATTAGTATTTCATAAGAACTTTTAACTATTACAATCAATCACAAACTATAAAAAAAATATGTGAACAAGAACAAAACATTGACCAGTAATAGAATATGATTGCATGATCTCTGAATAAGTGGGAGACACAGACAATAGTGTTCATGGAGGTGGCAGAATACATAGAAGACAGATCACATACCCCATATCGATGCGCTGATGAATCCGACAGTAGGTCTCAAAGATAAAGAGACGAGCATTCTCAAGGAACTCATCTCTCAGTGGCACAGTTGAAAAGTTGCTTTCTTCAATTCTTTTGCCAAGAAATGGGTCGTTCAAAATTACCTGCATGCATTGACCGTGCTAAAAAATGAGCATATGCCTTTGCAGTAGATAGCAAAATCCCGGTGTAAAAAAACACTGATTTTCTCATCAGAACTAAATTTTTACTTTGTTTATCCTACAAATGATGGGACCAAACTGGAATATGCAAACGGTATCAATTGCTTACAAATTTCAACCACAGAATAAATGTAGGGATCAAAACTGCTTTTATAAATCTTCAACCAAGATCTCAACTAGACTGTACTACATTAAATCATTAATCAGAGCCTTTAAATGAAAAACTGGAGCTCCTCGATTGATGGACAGACTATCCCAGCTTGTAAATTACAAACTAAAAAGGAATCTATTCATTGATTTCATTCTACATAGAAGTACATTATCAACATCAGAAAAAAGCCTAGAAAAGTACATATCATGAGACTTTATTTTAAAATAAAATAAATCTGGCAAGGCCAAGCTGAATCAAAGGGTTTACCTCTTCACATTCCCTCATCTTTTTCTGAGCACCATCAAAATCGTAATTAACATATATGCATGCCAAAAACTGTGTGATGGGATCATCAAGGGAGTGATGTTCTTGCTGAATAACCTTAATGAACTCTTTGAATTGAGGTCTTCTCCTTTTGTTAACAATGAAAGCAGTGGCAAGATAACGTAGTAAATGGGGAGCATTAGTTTGGATAGCATTCAAGTACCTATGCAGAAGTATTGTTAGCCACAACCATGCCATTAACTTATATACAGATAAAAAATACCATATCCACGCAATAATATCAATGCTAGGACTGAAAATTTGGAAGCACGTGTTTACACTTTACACACAGTTATCTCACGTATAAAACAGTTGACAATTACTGTAGCTAAGGCTACGTAATACATGCATACATATCTCGAACACTAATTTGTAACTTTATCCAGACACATGACAAAACACAGCTTCCAATTAAACAGCATGCAAACGAAAAGACAAAATCATTTTAAATTAGCTTTTTCTACAAAAAAAAAATTAACAATTCAATGACATTGGTAAAGAGTACAAACCACAGGGTGGTGAATTTGATAAGTGTGTGCGTATTGTAATGCCACCCATTGAATATGAACTGCTATTCTAGGTATTATTAAAGTAACTAAATGAATTGTTAATGTATTCAAAATTGGAAAACAGGACACTTGTTATAGAAGAAAGTATTCATTCATAGTTAGGAGAGACCTACTCAACAACTTGCAAAGTTGCATTTCATATTTTGTACTTGTTTTTTGGTATACAGCTTGAATCTTCTTTTATTAACTACTAATGTCAAGAAAAACAAATGGTGTAGATACACTCAGACACGTACTTATCCTGGTTGAATAGATCAATGATCTGTGTTCGGCCATTGTCATTATTGAAGAAGATGAACAAGCTCCAATGCATTAGCCAGATCCTATTTTGCACTTGATTCAAAGGAGATGAGAAATTCTGCAGATAATCATCATAAAAAAATTAGTTGATAAAAAGTGAAAAAACATACATACTTGCAGAAGCATATGTCAAACAACAATGAAATAAACAACCTTTGAATCAATGATTTCTTTCAGCCTGTTGACTTCTTCGAGCGCAATATCCCAGTTCTGCATCAGTATCTCAGCGGCCAGTTTTCCCCATAATGCACTCAAATTCCTTTCACTATTGGTGCACAAAGCCCGGTACTGATACAAGTAATCAGCAGCACCAGAGTAGTTTCCACATTCAAACTGAAATTTGGCATATTGATACAATGCCTCTATCTGATCTGGACCAATCTGGAAAATTAATTGTAACAAAAGTTAAATTATCGTAATTAATATGTTCAAGTCCGTAACTAACAGTAATACCAAACATATTATATCATCATTTGACATAATAAACAACGAAAAGAAATTAGACAGATACGGAACCTGATATCGGTCGTTGAGCATGAGAAGATTATACTGCTTATCAGACCTAAGCTCCTGAACAGCATTAGCATTCTGCAAAAAAGTAACTAAAGGCGCAGCGGCCTCTTCCAACGCCTTGAGCCTGGCCACAACCCCCGCTCTCCTCTCCACCATATCTACAAACAAACAAACAATGAATGAATGAAGAACCTGAATTCAATTAAAGCACACACAGATATAAATATGATGATAGGGGTTACCTTGGGGAACATCTTCGGTTTGGTAGAGGGATTTGTGAATGTCCATGGCGTAATCAACCATGTTAGTGTTGTTGAGAAGCTCGATTTTGAATTTGAGGATGTGTTCGTTAGGGTAAAGACCTCTCTCTTGAAGGAATTCGAGTAAGGGAAACACCAGATGCCTGTCTAGATTTGGAGCGATTCGCGGTGTCAAATCGTACTCTGCCATTCGATTACTCTGTGTGTTTGTGCGAGACACAGAAGAGCAGCAGCAGCAGCGATATAGAAGCGGCACCAGTAGCCAAACAAAGGATTGCCTTTCTATTACTTCTAGGGTTTTTTCTGTGAAAGAGGCAGTCTATTTATGTATGTAGCGATTATTTTACAACTAACATCACGGCTAATTTATAATTTATATATTAATAAATATTATTATTATAATAAATTAATATATAAATAGTTATATTGTGGAATTTAAATTTTATACTTTTCTATTTATTTTAATTTCTTCCTTATTATTATTTACAATATTTATATGTGTTAATTTTTACTTAGGATTTACTTATACAATAATAAATTATGTATAATAATTCATATTTAATTTTTATTTTAAATTCTGCATCTCTTAAATTTTATTCAAAATCACCTTTTTTCAAATTACTTATAATATTTTATATGTGTTTTTATAATAATTTACTCATATTATATTATTTCTTTATGTTTAAATATCAATTATATGTAAAATTTGTTATTTAATTATGTGTATATCAATTCTTACGTAAGACATTTATTATGTTATATCAGTATTTGATCTTTGATACGGGTATTAGATAAAAAATTAATACTTTAAATTTTATCCAAATATATATATATATATATATATATATATATATATATATATATATATATATATGGAACTTGTACATGTTATATAATATAATTTATATTTCAAATTTTGATAAATGAAGATTGCCATAAATATTATGTATGACATTAATGATAGTTATTAAAATGAGTTAATTAAGAATATGAATCGAACCTAAATATGAATTATCCAATGGGTCAAATTAAAATTATAAATTTTATCTGAACCTAAATATGGATATCAAACGTAAGGAATCAACCACATCTGCATCATCAATCTCTTATGGATGGATTTAGACTGGTTATTGAAGACTGTGGCCTTACTGAAGTGGACTTAGTTTGTGGTGATTTCACGTGGGAAAAAGCAAAGGGAGTCCAAACTGGGTGAGAGAAAGATTGGATAGGGCATTTGCTAATAATTTTTTGTGGAGAAAATTCTCACTATGTAAGCTGTCAATAACGCACACAATTACGTCACATCATGATCCAATATTCTTCGAACTTGTAAATGTAGCTTTTTCGAGAAAGTAATTTCGATTTAAATTCAAAAATACTTGGTTAAATGAACCAGAGTTCAAAAAAGATGTTTCTAAGTTCTGGAATGTTATTCCTGCCATTCATGTGATTCGTAAACTATTATATGTTTCTTCTTTCACGGCGAAGTGGGGAAGAAATTTCTTCCACAAGTTCAGAGATACAATCAAGAAGAAAAAGAAGATATTTAGTGCATTGTTGAACAAGTGTGATGATATGGCGTCAAATAATATTTTGAATAGAAAAGTAAGTTGAATGATCTGTTGTATCACGAAGAGCTCTATTGGAGACAACGTGCAAAGGCTTTATGGCTCACTGAAGGTGACACAAATTGAAAATTCTTTCACCCAGCTGAATCGAAGAGGAAAAAAATGAATCACATCCATCATTTAATTAATAATGAGGGTGACATGGTAGATAACCACGATGAGATGAGTTGTCTGGCTGTTGACTACTTCAAAGGCATTTTTTCAGGAGACTCTAGTGTGGAGATACATGAGGATGAACATGACGGGAGAATGATCACACTAGAATAGAATGAGAGGCTTACATCTACTATCACTTTTGAAGAATTTTCGAAGGCAGTAAAACATATGCATCCAGATAAATCAACTGGACCTGATGGTTTTAACACTGCTTTCTTTCAGCATTTCTGGGATTTACTTGGCAAAGAAATCTTCAAGTGCTGTAGTGAGTGGCTGAAGGAACATTCCCTGCAAATTTGAATGACACGACTTTAGTTCTCGTCCCAAAGAAAGATAATGTTAAAAGAATGACAGACCTCCATCCTATTGCATTATGCAATATTCTTTACAAGATAATAGCAAAAATCATTGCTAATAGGTTGAAGGAAATTCTCCCAGGTATAATGACAGAGAATCAATCAACATTCGTTCCGGGAAGAAACATCTCAGACAATGTTTTGGTGGCTTTTGAAATGCTGCATTTTATGAAAAAGAAGAACAGAGGCCAAGAAGGAGAAGTGGCTTTAAAGCTAGATATCTCTAAAGCTTACGATAGAGTGGATTGGCAATTTTTAAAGAATCGTACGAGGGTAATGGGATTCACTGAAAAATGGGTGAAGTGGATTATGTTGTGTGTGATGACAATGAGTTATATGATTAATTTCAATGGTAAAATGGTGGGTCCAATCATACCAAGTTGTGGCTTGAGGCAAGGAGATCCATTATCTCCTTATTTGTTCTTATTTTATGTGGAAGACTTATCTTACAAAATTGTTAAAGCTGCTGAGGAGGGTCGTGTATATGGGTGTAAAGTAAGTATGAATACACCAAGTGTAACACATTTACTTTTGTCTGATGACAGCTTCTTATTCTTCAAAGCTACAGTAGATGAAGCTTTGTCAATCAAAGGGATACTGAACAAATATGAAATAGAATCAGGACAGGCAATGAACTATCAAAAATCCGGGATTTTTTTAGTGCCAATGTGAGAACAGATAACCAACACGAAATAAAAACCATTTTGGAGGTCAATAATGAGTTGAAAGATAGCAAATATTTAGGACTGCCGTCTCTTATTGGCAGATCTAAAAAGTATGCATTCAATTTTGTCAAACAAAGAGTATGGCGTAAGATCCAGGATTGGAATCACAAGAATCTGTCAAAAGCTAGTAAAACCATAATGGTTAAGAACGTGGCTCAATCCATTCCAGTATTTAGTATGTCCTGTTTTCTCCTTCCAAAATCATTATGCGTGGAGATGGAAAGAATGATGAATGGTTACTAGTGGGGTCGAATGAGAGTAATACTAAGGGAATCAGGTGGCTTGCTTGGAATAAAATGTCAACAGCAAAATGTAAGGGAGGTTTAGGATTACGGGACCTTCACGTGTTTAATGTAGCTTTACTGGGTAAACATGTATGGATCTTCTGTAATAATCCGAACTCACTGGTTACTCGATTGTTCAAAGCTCGGTATTTCCCAGGGGATTATATTTTTAATGCAACAAAGGGGTCTGGGTCAAGTTTTGTATGGACAGGGATATGGGAAGCCAATGAGATATTACGGAAGGGTTTTAGATGGGTTTTGGGTGATGGTAAGGATATTAGAGCATTCAAAGATCCTTGGTTAAAAAGAAAAGGTGACTTTTGTGTAGAAGATAATCATTTGAATGGAGTCAGAAATGAAAGTATTTGTAGTTACTTTCCGTCCTGATGTTAAAGAATGGGAAGTGCATAAGGTGCAACAAGACTTTCACATATACGATATTCAAATTATTCTGCAGACAAGAATTCCTCAAATTGATGTCAAGGACAGAATTGCATGGAGTGCTTCGACTACAGGCATCTATACAGTGAAAACAGGTTATCAGTTGTGGTCACTACAGAACACTGATACTATGCCAAATGCAGGTACCTCATAAAATAAGATCTTTTCTCTGGAGATTTTGTAACAATAATATACTTGTCAGGAATTTGTTCAGGAGTAAAGGAGTTGCAACTCCCATTATATGCTCGATGTGCGAAGGAGATATAGAACATCTGTTACATATATTTTTTGGTTGTACGTTTGCAACGGAATGTTGGAACAAAGCTGGATTATCTTTTGATATGCAAGAGGTAGAGTCAGCTCCTGCTTGGCTGCTAGACAAGATCAGTACATGTAGTTCAGAGGTAACTGAGAAGATCGCCATAGTGCTCTGGGGTATTTAGTTTGCAAGGAATCAAAAAATCTGGGAAGGAAAGAATATTACTATGTCCGTTACTATGGAAATAAGCTCCAAACAAGTAATGGTTTGACAGGAAACAATGAGAAGGAAAGTGATATTAACGAGTGTGCAAACTAACACAACTGATGATGACATGAAGCCTACGTGGCAACCACCGCAGGAACAATGTCTGAAGTTGAATGTTGACGCCTCTGTATTCAATGGAGATTCATCGTTTGTATTGGGCATGGTCTTACGTGATGATCATGGACAGTTTGTCAAAGGAAAGAACATGTGAATCCAGGGGTCTGTATCGGTAATAGAAGCTGAAGCTCGAGGCGTTCAGGATGCAATTTGCTGGATAGAAGAACTGGGTCTTCATGACGTGAATATTGAAAATGACTCGGAGCTAATTGAAAATGAAGTTCAGTACTATCTCGAGGTCGGACATATTTTGGAGTTCTATCGGTTGAATAGTTACAATGTATTCTGGTCTCCTCCAAACATGTTGTTGGAGCCGTTATGCCCTGAATATTCTTCTTAATGAGAATTCTTCCTACTTTAACAAAAAGAAAAAAAAAACTCAGTCTTATTTATGATTTTAGGCAAACGAGTCATCACTTCTTTTCTCTTCTTTGTCTAACATCTGGCAGTGTAGTGAATCATCCTAACAGGTGGCATTTTAGAAATAATCCACATCAATCTGGTTTTCGGACAAAATTGGAAATTAGGGGGCTCTTTTTATGAAGAAAGGTTTGGGGCCTTGACCTCTTTGAGCCGTGGAGACCCATGCCCGTAATCCCTGTAGGGTAGTCCTAACTCCACCTATAACGCGTATACCTGAAGGGAGAGGGAATATTTCGGGCCATCATATATAATTTTTAATTTATAAAAATCTGATTAGTGTGTTGTGTAATTGAAATTTGATTGATGATATTGTGTATGTGGTTGAATGTTTAAATTAATTTATAATTATTTATAGTTAATGATTAGAAAAATATTATATTAATGTGAATAAATTTTGAGTTTAAAAAAAATAAATTTAGGCTTAATTTTAAAGATAAACATTAAAAAGATATAAACAATAATAAATACCTCCCCCAAGTTTCGAAATTTGGGGATTAAAATTCAAACTTCAATCAAACAATTATCTGAATTTATATTTTGGACTCATATCTAAGTACCGGAATAAAACCCTGTTAAAAAAAGTACCGGAATACAACAAACCACCACCCTTAATTACCGACCACCATAAAACATAGACGACTCCAGTAATAAGTTTAAAAATAATAATAATAAAATATATAAACGAAAAAAGTTTTCTCCCGACATCTTTTGTTTAATATCCCTTTGTTCCATAATAAGTGTCGTTTTATAAAAATTAAAAGTCAAACGATTTAACTTTGACCACAAATTAATAATTATTGTTAAAAATAAAAATTATGAAAAATATATTATTAAAAAATATATTTCATCAACTATTAAATTAAAATTTTATTTTTGTAAAAGTATAAATTAATAATATTTAATTTACGGTTCAAGTTAAACATATTTGACTTTTGAAATTTATAAAACGCCACTTTTTATGTAACGGAGGTAGTATTATTTTTTCTTAATTCACGTGTACTTTTTTTTAATAACACTATTAGTTGTTATTATGTTTTTTTCTTTTTTTTTCTAATGGTCTTTTCCTGAATATTTTTTTTATTAATTTATATATCCATATCTTGTTTAAGTTTTAAAAAAAAAAATCTGGTTTCTTCTTATATATATAGTATGTTCGGTGTATTACATTTTTTCTAATTTATACTCCAAAATTATTAGTACATTTTATTATATGTATCATACTTTAAATATAATTTCAATATTATACACAAAACAATATTATCTAATACATATTATATATTAGTATCTAAAAAAATTCATATATCTATATTATATTCTTTCTTTTAATTGTCGAATTGTATATAAAGTAACATATATATTATATTACATTATTTTGTGTGTATATATAAACATAATATAAAAATTTATCTTTAAGATAACATACATATGATAAAATGTATTAATAATTTTGGAGTACAATTAAATAAAAAAATATCATTCAGCAAACAAATAATATAAGAAGGAAATGGTAAAAATATATATTTTTAGGAAATATATGAATGTATAAACTAATTTAAAAAATCCAAAAATAGAATACTAAAAAGAAAAAATAATAATTAACATATCAATTACCAACAGGATTACTCTATCTTATTAACAAAAGAGAAGTAAATATAAACTAATAGAAATTAATAATCCCTCCGTCCCATAACATAATATTAGTCTCTTTTGAAAAAAACGTTTGTCCCATAATAATTGTTCATTTCTACTTTCAATATAAAAAAATTCAAACTTGCCCTCCTTTTTGTCATTTTCAATATAAAATTTACTTTATTTAGGAGTATAATATAATCACAATAAATATGATAATCACAGAAAATCATTGTAATATGCGTTATTTTTACAAGAGATTCTATTAATATGTGATAGTGGAACTATTATATAGAAAATAGTGGAATCCACGTCATTCTGTCAAATTTCTGTACCTATTTATATGCACTTAGCATTATTCTATGCAACAACAGCTGTTACCCATTATTTGTACTGTAATTTTGTATCCAGAGGATCTCTGTTTCTTTTCTTTTTCTTTTTTTTTTGACAGAGAGGATCTCTGTTTCTTAAAAACAAATTAAGAGATAAATTCAAACAGGTGCATGCATTCTTTTTGTAGAGACAAGGACTTGGAATATTGGGGAAAAAAACATAAGATGATAATATCTCCATAGATAAAGATGATTAGAGTAAAAATACATGCATGAAATTTAAAATCATCCAGAGAATACAGACAAATACTGACAACTGAACCAACTAGAGCTAAAATAACTTTATTCAACATGGCCAAAGACCATGTTCACAGTTCCCTAAGCAGAACATATAACTTCAAATCCCCCATTGATATAATCTATGCAATGAGGAATGGCAGCACAGTGAGCATGAAAACTTCATAACTGAAAGTAGCCCAGCCACGCAGTTCAGTGTCCTTCTCCTTGAATTTTTCAGTCAGCCCCTGCAACATACATACCATATATTAACAACATTGCTACATTATTATAATGTACCATAATATACATATATCTCAACAGTCTACATCAATACATCATACCTTCACAGTCAAGCAGCACCTGTTATCAGAAAATTACAAAGTGAAAAAATTTATTTGCATTAGTAAATTTATTTGAATAAATTTTGGATTAAAAAATATGTAAAGATGAGTATTTTGTAGGCATACTCAATGAAGTTATCATATTCAATAGCCCTGCTAGTTCCACCATATTTGTCAAACTTGGAGATAAGCAGGTCTAGAATCGCAGGTGAAAGTATGTATCCAAGGCTCCTCAGGGCCTCTTTCAATTCATAGGCATCAATTTTCCCACTTCTGTCCTGGTCATAACTCTCAAATTTTGCCTAACAAATAAACCACATCAATAGAGATGACAAACCATTAAAATTTCATAAGCTATAATAAATAAATAAAACTAAAAAATTCTTGAAAATGCATTTACCCTCCACTGCTGAAGACTGTAGAACAAAGAAGTAAATTCCCTTGGCCCTGTTTTTCAATAACAAAAGATACCATTAAAAAAAACATATTATTAGAAAGAAAAATCAAACTTAGATACTATTAATAACAAATAATATACAGTGAGCAGAATCCAAGAATATTTTTTGGGGGCATTATAAAAATATACTGTATTTTAAAGGACAGATCTGCATTTTTCTTCAATTTTCTAAGGAACTTCCTTGTATTTTTTTTAATTATCTTAAAACTCGACAATAACAAAAATGTTTTTTATTTAATATATACGTGCTCGTTTCTGGATCCGTCCCGTTAAAAAATTGCATGTAGAATGTGTGTTCGTGTGAATTAGTACATGTATAGATAAAAATGATTTACCAATTTTTCTGACGTTGGAGTTGGTAAAGTGATACATGAGAAGATGGACAGTCCTGAAACTAAAATTCTGGTCACACGAAGAAAGGGCCTTGTGGAGCTCAGCATCATCAATGAAGCCACTCTTATCAGCATCAGCCAACTGAAAGCATGCAACCACATTGGGATCCGTGCCCGGAGGGAATGTGGATGGTATCAGTCCGGCAAATGGGTTGGCATGAGCATGGTGCGCACCGTCCATTTTTTCAAGTGCAAATAAAAATGCGAGGAGTTTTTGTTGGTGAGAGTGAATGGGGTCGCCCTTTATTTATAGGAGATTAATGGGGTTTAGTAATATTCTTTTTAAGAATATTGTATTCTTTTCTATAATTTATTTGTTGTGGTAGCTGTGAACTAATAACCAACTTTTTGAATAAATAATTTGCATTAAAAACAAAGAAAATATTAATGGAAATTAACATTAATTCGAAGAGCTTAGAAGGATCTAGAGAATTGATATTTCCAGCCCAAGGAGTAATATGCCAGGTAATTGAGTGGATGCCAGAAGTGAATATTGTGTTGGAAATGTGAAAATTAACACTTTCTTTGCTATTGATACTCCTATAGTCCTATTAGATATACGAACAGCCCCTCCTGTTTTGTTTCTGTCTGATTTTATTTTGTCGTTCGGGGATAAAACTTATTTTTGATGGGGTCCATCTTAACAAAACTGCACCTCGTTTTTTTTTTTTACAAGAGATACAAGATCATGTGAACTGTATCGGAAAACAATAGTGGGGGTAAGGAGTTCTTTTTATTCAAAAAAATTATTATTAAACCTTTGGATATGCAAAGATGATGGAAAAAAAAATTAGATAATAGATCTTTAATAACTCAGAAGAAAACACTCATATCAAATATCTCATTCAAGCAACCTGAAAATAAAAAATAAAAATTCATAAATACAAAAATGAAGTATTTAAATTATCGTATAAATTATAAGACTTTTTGAAAATAAAATTAATATAAATTAAATTGAAGAAAGAATTAATATTCAACCAAAGGGATCCCTTTGATTAGATACGACTAATAACCAGTGTTCTAAAAGATGTGAATCGGAGTTAGACGGTGAAAGTATTAATTAGGTAATCGGTGATTAATCAGATTGATTAATGGGAGCATTAATCGGAAATAATTTAATTTAATAAATAATAATATATTATTATATTTTAACATTTTAAAATTATTATAAAATTATAATGAAAAAAATATCATATATCATTAACATTTTAAGTGGTTTATGCTTAATAATCATTATTTAATAATTAATCTTGATAGTTATTACATAATATATCATATAATTATTATCAATTTGAGAGAGTATTTAAAATTTATGAAGTATTTAAGGTCATACAACTCATATTTATTGTAAATTTGTAATAAAAATATATTAGTTATTAATTTTTTAAAAAAAAATTATTTTTTTTTAAAATAAAATAATTTTTACCAATTTTGACCGTTTCAACCGATTTTTGACCATCTCAGCCGATTTTTGACCGATTCTTTTAAAAAATATCTTTTGACCCGATTTAGATTAATCGCGACATGACTCATCGATAAGGCGGCCATTTTTTAGAACACTCCTAATAACACACTATTAGGTGAGTGAGAATTAATGTAAATATTTAACGAAACATTGAATAACACATCTCGTATTTGAATGTAGCTAGAAAATGAATTCTATTTTTTATTACTTCCTCCCATTTTATCCCATTTTAGTAGTATTTTTTGAAAAAATAATGTATATTAAAAAAAATTAATTGTACAATAACTTTTCGTATTTATTATAATAATTTTATATATAGGATCATTCCAAGTCTCATCAGGATCATTCCCTGCATGTACAAATCATGTGCTCCATTTTTTATAAATTACCCATGCATCTCCACATATACAAAAATTCAGAAAAATACATATATATAGTAAGTTCTCCTTTATCTCTAATTTTCTCACTTTAAAATTTGATCGGAAATATCATTCCTGCACAGGAGGTGTTCCCGAAAATTCAATCTCTATTCAACATTCAATTTCAGGTTCAATCCAAAGATTCCTCGAAGCCAATCCCGGTCCGGAGAAGGAAAGCTACCCCGAGGAAACCGACACTTATCAGATGGTTATAACCAAAAAAAATTGCAATAAGGTTCTGCAAATTCTATGACAAAAATTACTCCAATACAGTACAAATGACATATCGAAAAATAATTAAAAGTACAGACCTGTCCACAAGGTGTAAGGCCCATAACTCAAGACAGACCTGTCCACAAGGCGTAAGGCCCAGAACTCAAGACAAACTATCCACAGACCACAGTATTCATACGTGGTTCGCGACGGTCGTTATATCATCTCTCATTAAATTTATTTATCTTCATTAAGCCGTTTCTAGTCATTCTCAAATTTTATAAATAACATAATTATTATAATGAATTCACTAAACAAATAATTCACATTTTGCGGTGCCATTTAGACATCTCTCATTAAACTTATTTCTCTTCATTGAGCTGTCCATAGAACCGTCTCTCGTTGTTCTTAAATTTTACAAATAACATGTTTTTTTAAATGTATCAACTAAACAAATTACACTCGATTCGCGGCGGCCATTAAACCATCTCTCGTTGAACTTGTTTATCTCCATTGACTCATCTCTCGTTGTCTCAAATATTATAAATAATACATTTCTCATAAATAATCTAGTAAATAAATAATACATTTCTCATTGAGCCGATTCTTGTTGAATTTATTTTTCTCCATTGAATCGTCTTTTGTTGTTCTCAAAATTTTCAAATAGTAGGCTTATTCAGATGAATCCACTAAACAGAATACATTATCTAGTAATCTATTTTTGGATTTTATAAAATTAAATGTTTTTAAAATTAATTTAATTTATACTATTTAGTTAGTATTTTTAATTTCTAAATTATTTTTAAGGGAAAAATAGTATGAGAATTTGATTTCAAAAAATAATAATATGATAACTTAATTTGATGAGAATTTTAAGAGAAGATTAAAATAGAAAGTGAAGGAAAATATTAAAATGATAATTTTGATTTGAAAAAGAAAGTTTAGGAGCTGATTGTATAAAAAAATAGAAAACTCTATCTTGAAGAGCTTGCGGGTTGTCACGGCTGGAAGGACGAGAGTTGGGGAGGAGTACGATCACCCGTTCATTACCCCCCGTTATTATATATATATAAATGTTATTCCTTATTGAGTCGTTTTTCCGTTTGTTTGTATTTTTTTTGATAATTTCATTAAAATTATTTTTGTTACAGAATAAGTCAACTTCTATTTAATATATTTTAATTTTATAAGATTTTTTTGCTAAATTAATTTAATAATAATTATAATTAGAATAAATTAATATTTACTGATTAGACTCATAATTAAAATGTAAATAATAATTAAAATCCTAATTAAAATATAAGTACTAATTAAATTTTTATTAGAACACAAATAGTAATTTACATAATTGTTTTAATAAATAAATTCTATAAGATTATAAAAATAGTTTTGAGACTTTATCATTTCTTCTTTAAATCGTAATCAGGAGATAAGTTAATGTTGTCGTATAAGACATATGATTAGAAGACAAATAATAATTGGACTCTTATTAAAAGATAAATAGGAATTTTTATAAATTTTAAATATATAAATTCTAAAAATTTAGAAAAATAATTTTGAATGAAAGCACTAGAAAATTCTCCAATTTTAACGTTAACAAAACCTTCTCCTTAATTTATAAGACACCTAATTAGAAGTCAAATAGTAATTAGACTCTTATTAAAAGACAAATAAGAATTTCTATAAATTTTAAATACATAAATTCTCAAAAAATAGAAAAATAATTTCTAGTGATTTGAAAGCACCCGAGAATTCTCCAATTTTAATGATTAACAGACTTCTACTTAATGAGTGCTCTCTCGTGAAAACACATTTTTCGTCAATAAGTCATTCTATCGTTTCTTGTTTAGATCTCCCATACAATTATTTTTATAAGAATTATAATTAAAATAATTAATATTTACTGATTAGGTTCTTAATTCAAAAGTAAGTAGTAAATGAAATTCTAATTAGAATGTAAGTATTAATTTCATTATACTTTTAATCGGAGTAATTTAATATTTCATTATAAGAATTCTAATTAGAAGGTAAGTAGTAATTATACTCTTATTAGAAGGTAAATAAGAATTTATATAACTTTTTAATGCATAAATTCTAGAAAAATTAGAAAAATAGTTTCGAGCGATTTGAGAGCGCCCGAAGATTCTCCTTTATATATATATATATATAGATATAGATATATAGATATTGATTGTTAAGATTCACAATTTAAATATTATAATATAAAATTATTTTTAACACTAAATCGAAAAGTTCTAATCTATTTAATTTAAGATATAATGAACTTTATTTATTCTGTCACATAATACAGTTACCTACTAAAATTTTGAATAAATTTTATTTTACATTTATTATATACAAAATAATATATATTATTGATCTTATTTTATAAATATATCATGTTATTTTTAAAAAATGTTAAAGGTTTGAAATTAATATTAAATATAATTATTAAATTAAATACCACATATCCCATATTAATTAATTTTAATAAAATTGAATAAGATTGCTTTATATATATAGACCAGTTAAAATATTTCATAATTTTGTTGTTGATATCCATAGTATATAAATCCCTACTTACTTTTTTTTTTGAAGTTCCCCTGCTTAATTAAAATAGATGAATAAAAGGAAAGGCAAATTTAAAATTGTTGTTGATCTTACATTTTAAAATAATTATTTACAGAGAATGAGTGTGTGTTAGTAGAATATTTTAAATAGAAGTTTTATTTTTAAAGACAATTTCTCTATTGAGTTCAAAAAAAAGGGGCAACTTCTTTATATATTTAAAATAATATTTAATTTAATAAAAAAACAATAACTAGTGAACATATAGGTAGTCAGCATGGTTTTTCAACTTAAATTTATTTAAGAAGAATATAGATATTGTTTGAAAAAAGTTTGAAACATAAAATGATTTGTGTATTGTACACATATTGATAATATTTATTTTTACGTATTTATAAGAATTTAATTTTAATAGTATGAAAGTTTTTATTTAATAAAATAAATTTTATGATTTATAAAATTATATAATAATAATACATAATTACATAAAAATAATATTGCATAATTTGAACAAAAATAAATAAATAAAATATAGGTTAACAGAATATTCAACAAAAAACAACCAATTAAAAAAAAGACAGTCAAGTTTGAAGGAAATGTGATTAAAGCAATAGTACAAGACTTATATTAACAGTATAATGCTAAAAAAACATGTTTACGTTTAGTTTAAGTAGATTTAACGAAGATAATAGCTGAAAATAATTATTATTATATATATATAGTTAAATGAAAAATAATAATTATATGTATGAGAAAATATATTGCAAATAAAGAGAATACCATATTATTATTATATACAAGAGAGAACAAGAATGGATAAATTATTTATTCATTACCCGCATCTATAAAACCACTGCAAATGTTAATAAATGTTATTAAATGCACTTGCCACTCAATAACACAGAGAAAATTAAATGCATTTGCCACTCGATATATATTTTTTTTCGATTTTTTTAAAATGCAGTCAAAATTCTTTTTCATGAATTTTTTACCATTTTAAATAAAATAAATATATATACTTTAAAATGCGAGATTCAATTAAATTAAATTTGACATCCTAATTGGAAAATAAAGCCATCCAATTAAATAACCGTTGGGGAAGTTGGCAGGAATATGAAATTAATGTAATAGCAATAGCACTATCCCCCAGCTTCAACTGCACCCATCAATGCCCCCCTCTTTTTCTTGCACACACAAAATACAACATATATATATACACACGTTTATACATGCTACTATATCTCAGACTTCTTCATTCCTTTGTGAATTGAGAGGTCATCAATATTTTGTTGTAGTATGCGCAGCATGCAGTGTTTATGATATATATACAAGTTACATGTGTTATGATCTTCATGTATTAATATTCAGTTCTTGAAAATTACTATATGTTACTTGGCAAAAAAAAAACAACTGCATGTTGGGATACCTTTCAAGTCAAAGCTTTGTGATTTCCCACACGCCAAGTCGCTAAGGTTGGTTTGTTCATTTAACTTTTTCTTTGTGATAGTTTGTAATTTCTTTGGTAGATGAACAAACTTTGGCTGAGATTACTATGACATAGTACAATTTTATATAGTATTTGATTTTGTGTGTTTTGTATTGAGTAAAGTCTCTGATAAGCAAATACTAGTAGTTTTATGTAATTGAACTAAATTTGGATTTAGTGAAAAAAGATTAGCTCTAATTTAGGTACACATTATACTAGAAAAGAATAGATATTGGCATTTATATTAGTCACTAGTGATAATCTGGGAAGTGGAAAATTGTGGGAAATTGTTTTTTCTTTGGTGAAAAGTACAAAATTACACTTAATATATTGAGTTGAGCTCGTGCTAAATTTTGGGCTAGTTACAGATAATTTGAGTCATTTTTTTTTCAAGTGGGGCTGCAGTTATAATTTATATGACAGGTGGTCAGTTTGTATCAAAACAAACCTGTTATAGGTGAGGCAAAATTGCATTGTGGTAGAGAAGAGTAGATAAGTTTAGGTAACTAACATGAATGAAAAGGCGTGTTGTCCTTGTTCTGATTGTGTAATCTCCTTGAAGTGAGAGTAGCATACTAGCATGATAGCATTTAATTTCTTGAAATAAAATTAACCTGTAAACATTTTCGTACAGGCTTGAAAGTTTGGATTACTATTTTTGAAGTTTGAAGATGGTGGGTAATATTGAGGTAATGACTCGCAATTCGTACTCGAATGGGGCTATTAGTAGTCATAATGGTTTGGAAGAAAAGCTTGATGAATTTCGACGAATTCTTGGCAAGGCTGATGGCGACTTGTTGAGGATTGTTAGTGTCGGGGCAGGTGCATGGGGAAGTGTCTTTGCAGCTTTGCTGCAAGATAGTTATGGGCAATTCCGAGATAAGGTACAAATCAGGATATGGAGAAGGCCTGGAAGAGCTGTTGATAGAGCTACAGCAGAAAATCTGTTTGAAGTTATCAATTCTAGGGAGGATGTGTTGAGGAGGTTGATTAGGCGTTGCGCATATTTGAAGTATGTGGAAGCAAGATTGGGTGATCGGACATTGTATGCGGATGAGATCTTGAAGGACGGATTCTGCTTAAACATGATTGATACACCACTTTGTCCTTTAAAAGTTGTTACTAACTTGCAGGAGGCAGTTTGGGATGCTGATATTGTTGTGAATGGTTTGCCCTCAACTGAAACACGCGAGATTTTTGAAGAGATCAGCAAGTACTGGAAAGAAAGGATCAGCACACCTGTTATCATCTCCTTGTCAAAGGGTATAGAGGCTGCATTGGACCCTGTTCCACATATAATTACCCCCACACAAATGATTAATTGGGCGAGTAAGTTTTTTTTCTTCATTTAATTTACTTGGCTCTGGTCTTCCAGTTTTCTATCATGATACTGTACAATCATCTACATAATTCTTCAAGATTTGGAAATGCTAGCACTCATTTACTTGCAGTCCTATAAATTTTGTTGTGTACTTGAAACAACATCATTATTATTTAGATTTTTTTTAAAAGTGATATTTCGCAGCTGCTTATCTGGTATCGGGATAAAATATTGATCGTCATTATAAAGAGCATTCTTTCATCCTATTACCGAAAGCCCAACTCATAGCGTTTCTACTTTGTATAAAAAATACATTACTGTATAATGACCTGCAATTACACATTAACCCCAAAATTCATCTTCCACTACTTTGTCTGATTTGAGCAAGCGGTGACAACCTTTTTAAAAAATTAAGACAAATGGAATTTTGATGCTGTCTGTATATAATCCTACGGTTAAAGAAACTTAGTTAGATTGTTCATTCCCCCCCCCCCCTCTTTCTGTATTATTATGTGAAAGTCAACTTATCTCGCTAAAATCGAATTTTTCCAGCTGGAGTACCATTAGAGAACATTCTTTATCTCGGTGGACCAAATATTGCTTCAGAAATTTACAACAAGGAGTATGCTAATGCTCGAATCTGTGGTGCTGGAAAGTGGAGAAAAGCATTAGCAAAGTTTTTGAGGCAACCCCATTTCATTGTATGGGACAATAGCGACCTTGTCACTCATGAAGTTATGGGAGGCTTGAAGAATGTCTACGCAATAGGAGCTGGTAAATTTTATAGGTTATCCTGTATAAATGCATTTAAATAATTCAAGCTTTTGTATTCTGTATATTGCACCACAATATCTAAAAATATCTTTTTGTCTAAAAAATTTAAAGCATTAGAAAAATAAATTGAAAATGTCAATTTTACCTCTAACTGAAGTCTCACGGTCTTCTTTTCAGGAATGGTGGCAGCTATGACCAATGAAAGTGCTACCAGTAAATCGGTATATTTTGCTCACTGTACATCAGAGATGATTTTTATCACTCATTTGTTGACAGAAGAGCCTGAGAAGCTTGCTGGCCCTTTGCTTGCTGATACTTACGTGACATTGCTAAAAGGTCGTAATGCATGGTACGGACAGATGATAGCTAAAGGGGAACTGAGCCTTGATATGGGAGATAGCATCACAGGGAAGGGGATGATTCAGGTACTAACAAAGTGCAGTACTTATTTTAATCAAAATCTATAATATGCAATTTCAACAAATATTTAAAGCTTTAGGAGTAGTATCAATTTTCTTAGAAGTTCCATCAAAGAATCATGGCCAGCATTGGAAATTTAAGATGATCACTTTTACTCTTCGACTTGAGAGTTTCCACAGTAAAAATCCTAGACAGATAGCTCGATTCCAGCAGTATAGATGTCACAGAGTTTCAGGTCCACTCTGGTTAAACAAAAATAAGCATGATCTGGTGGCCAGTGGTGTCAGTCATGTACGGCGTTAACTCAAAGCACCATAACTGATACACACACACACAAGGAAGAACAAAGAATATGCTTCGTGCATTTCAACACGAATGCATCTGAAATTAGGAAATTTGCCTGTGAAATATCTTCCAATATTATAAAAAAACATTAAATACATTATTCTTTTAGGGCTTATTCAGTCAAACTACTGTGCTATTGTCTTTAAAATCTTCGTGATGTTCTATTGAAAATTTACAGTGTGTTTAGTAAGATGCAAAAGGCTCATTTGCATATAAATCTGCCTTGTTAATAACTTTTTTTCCCCAGGGAGTATCAGCTGTAGGAGCCTTCTATGAACTTCTGAGTCAGTTCAGCTTAAGTGTACAACATCCTGAAGAAAACAAGCCTGTTGCTCCAGTTGAGCTATGCCCCATCTTAAAGACATTGTACAAAATACTTATAAAGAGGTGGAGCTTCTTCGTTTTTCATAATTGTATACATTGTTTAAGTACATACCAATTCATCTACTTATCTGTTTTATTATGATGTCAGAGAACAGCAGCCTTGTGGTATTCTTCAAGCTCTGAGAGATGAAACATTGAATGATCCTCGAGACCGCATTGAGATTGCTCAAAGCCATGCATTCTATAGGCCATCACTTCTTGGGCAGGTTGAAAACAACACCATCACTGCAAAGAACAACTGAAATAATCAACCAGTTAAAATTATTCAGCAATGAGATATATTATACAGTCATACGTACTGCAATAAATGGATTGCCAATGATTGAAATATATATAGCTTTAAACCTTTTAGAAACATCTTTATCAAAATTAAAGGTAAGGTTGCGCACATGGAAGGAGAGATTTATGCAGTGAGTACACCGACTTGTTAAGTAGTATACATGGCTTTGAGAACATATGGGTTTTGTGTAGTAGTACTTGATTTGTGCTATTAAAAGTTTGAAATTTTTTACTTCAGATTTTCAATGGTTTTGTCATTTTCATCATTTACTTTCTATATTTGTTGTATTTCGATCACTCTACTTGGTATTCATTTGTACCATTACTTGCATTCGAAATTCTAGATACTCAACGAAAAAAAAGAAATTGTAGATACTCAGGCACAATTGAGAACTTAGTATTTGAATGGGGCATGTTACATGATGATGAAATTACAGAAAAGAGGCCTACAACTACAATAATAAATTATAAACTTACCAGTAAAACTTTACTATTTACGTTTGCTTGCATAGTTGCATGCATAATTAATGAACATGTTTATAACAAATCTACAAGTGTTTGAGAGTTTAACAAACACAACACACGTATGGATCGGACAACCGTTCTTACATTCATCCATTAAGGCCACACATTAATCCAACAAAACTTGAGTACATCATAAATTCCATTACCCTATACAATAAAAACACATAATTACAGAAAACCCATGTCCCCTTTAAATCTTCGATGAAACTTTCCTTCGCATATTTATCACAATCCTGCAAAAATTATAAACAAATATGGCACCAAATGCAGCAGCAGCTGCAGCAAAGAAACAAGCTCTTTTCATATCATCCTTGATTGTATTGTGGTACTCATCAAATATTGGTGTTCTTCTTCTGAACAAATTTTTGTTGTCGAATTATGGATTTCGATTCCCGATATTCTTGACAATGTGTCACATGACAGCTTGTGCTGTCTTAAGTTACCTGTCCATTGTGTTCTTGAAAATCGTTCCGTTGCAGAGGATCAAATCTAAGTCTCAGTTTCTAAGGATTGCTACTTTGAGCGTTGTTTTCTGTGCTTCTGTTGTTGGTGGGAATATATCCCTTAGGTATCTCCCTGTGTCTTTTAATCAGGCTGTTGGTGCCACCACACCTTTTTTTACTGCAATGTTTGCTTATTTTATGACCTTCAAGAGGGAAGCTTGGGTTACTTACGTTGCTCTTATACCTGTTGTTGCTGGTGTTGTAATTGCAAGCGGGGTAGGTTTTTATTGATGTTCTCCTTTTTCTTGGATTTGAAATTAATTGTCTGGCTACAATTAAATTCATCTAGATTTCGTATATATGTGTGGCCTCGCGCTCAGCGCATGCCCATCGCATTTGCAGCTTGTGCTGCCCTTAATTTAAGAACGATGGATGCCCAAAAAACTACGCATGTGATGAATGGTCGTGCATCTTATCTTCTGTCAGCCTGTAGCTCTTGTTTCGATAAATCGATTAATTTTATTAATATTTCAATTGGTTGCAGGGGGAGCCCAGCTTTCACTTGTATGGATTCATCATGTGCATTAGTGCAACTGCTGCCAGGGCCTTTAAGTCTGTTCTTCAGGGAATTCTGCTCTCTTCAGAAGGGTAATTTATTATGCTTCTAAGTATGATATTGCCATCCACACATGCATATCTTCTATTACAAACTTGTGTAAAGATAGTACCCAGTCCATAAGGCTCCTACATCTGCAAACATTATGAAGGGCCCAGCTTACGCAGCCTTACCCTTATAATTTGTGTGTTCAATGCAAATCAAAATGTTCAGTAGTTGTCATTACAAGATAACTAGATTTACCAACTATCAATGCGAGTGCCTTGCACAAAAGACAGTCTCATCGAACAATCGTTAAAAATAAAATATAAAATATGGATGTGCATTTTACAATTATGATAAGCCTGTTTTATTTCTATAATTGTTTCAGGGAAAAATTGAATTCCATGAACTTGATGCTTTATATGGCCCCAATTGCTGTTATCGTCTTGTTGCCTGCAGCACTTTTCATGGAGCCAGATGTGCTAGATGTCACAATGACACTGGGATTAAAACATTCATTTATGTGGCTGCTTCTTTTTCTTAATTCAGTAATGGCTTATTCAGCCAACTTGACCAACTTCTTGGTGACCAAGCATACAAGTGCTCTAACACTCCAGGTATTATCTCTCCCAATCTCTCTTTATCCCTCCCATTCTCTCACATACACTGGGATTCAATCACATTGCTTGATCGACTGTATTTTACAAAAAACTTTAAAGCTTGCATGTGATATGTTCATTTGAATCCATCCCGGCTGAATGTGTGAGTTGTCAGGTATTAGGCAATGCAAAAGGTGCTGTGGCTGTTGTTATATCTATACTGCTCTTCCGGAATCCTGTCACCTTTCAAGGAATAGCTGGTTATTCAATGACTGTTATGGGAGTGGTTGCTTATGGAGAAGCTAAAAGAAGATACAAATGATCACTCGGTCCACCACCATTCACCTTCCTTTCTGCTGTAAAACATATTTTCCTTGCCCTAATATAGTAGGCATTAGTGACACAGATTCTTGTTCTGGCGGTGCCGGAAACAAGACACCTCTATCTGTGAGACAAGACAATTAGTTTCATGTGATGTACATTTTATGCATAAATCATATATCCAGTTGTAGGAGCTACTTTTGAAATATATTTAGAACACAGTATATATTTTTTGTTTCGTTTTGTGGCTGATGTGAAGCGAACTGCTTTCTTGCACACGAAAGAACCTTTGTTCGTAGTAAAGTGCCGAGTCTGTATGCTGAGGTCTCTATAAAGCTATGTTCCTGTTTTTCCTTTGATGTTTGATACAACTGGATTAAGTTTTTCTGTTCTGCAGATATCCCCTAACTTCTTGTTGGTGATACGGGAGCAATGGTTTGAAAGTTTATATCGATTTATGAAACGGGCTTGCTGCTGGAAGAGGACAATTCTGTTTCTTTTTTCCATTTCTTTGTACCGAAAAAATTAAAATAAGACCATCTGTCTTGTGAGCTTATGAGAGCAGAGAAGATATTAAGGTCCCGTTTGGCTCAGCTTATAAGCCGAAAAAGTTGGTATATATATACTTTTTCTGAAAATAAGTAACTTATTTTCAAATTTGGAAATAAGATTTGGTCTTAAATTTCCAAAATAAATATTAATTTTCAAAAAAAAATATGAAAATACTTTTTTAAAAAAAGTAACTTATTACTTATAAGCTAAGCCAAACACCCCCTAAGTTATTTGGTTTTCTGGGCCCTCGGCTCAATCCACAAAAAACCCAGCTGAATATTCGACCGCTCTTTCACTCTGCAAATACTCGTATCAACAAGGCTGTATATATTTAATACCTACATTAATCTACTCCATCAATCTTGATCTTTAGAGATTGCCACACTAAGGCTATCATCTAGCAGACAGTCACCAAGAATAAGTTCCATGTTCACGTCTATGTAGGAACTGTCACATTTTGAGAGAGAGAAATAAAAAACTCTTTCAGCAAGAAATAAAGCCTGAATTGGCATGAAACTATTTAAAAATTTAAAAATATATAAGAGACTCTACACAGTGCTCATGAACTACAACACCAGCTCAAATAACGAAACCACCTCCATTCGTAGAACAAAAGTACTTTCCAACTTTGCTCAATACCTGAACAGTGGAAACTGGGAACTATCCAAAAAACATACAAGGGTTTGGTCAAGTTAAAGATTAATTAGTTTAAAAGGTCAAATGTTGATTTTGTCGAGGCCCCTTAATCAAACTCCGTGTTATTTAAGTCAAAAGAAAATACTTGATTTTGTTCTTCATATCACACCACTTCCGGTCCAGTAGGAAGCTGATCATAACCATCATGGTGTTTGGCAACTCTTCTTTCAACGGGAATGCACTTTAGAACAACTGCAATAGGCATGCCTACAAATCCAATTAGGATGCTAAGTAACCACAACTGCCAGCTCAGTGGCACAGTGCTTGCAAAGGCGCCTAGGAACTCGACTATAATAACTTGAAATATCACTGTGGCCAATATGACACCAATGAATATCCAGCTACTAAACATGCCACGGATAATATTTATCTTTTCAATATCTCGGCTGTTTATCTCATTGAAGACCTGAATATATATATAATATTTATAATTAGCATAAGATGTGTCATATTCCCAAGTATTATTAGTAATATAGCCTTAAATGTATTATAGAAACTGTAAGTTAAATCTAAACTAAGATCCAGAACATTACCTGGCAGAATACAAAGGTATTGAATATGAAAGTATTGACAATTCTAGTAGCATCTGAACCGTTGAGTCCCAGAATTTGCTTCCCTGAAAAATTGAACACGGATAGAACGGCCATCTGGTACATACTCTGACCTGCTATATTTCTCCACATTGCTCTGGTTATGAAACTCACACCCCTCCCAACTGGAGGTCTATTCATCAGTCCTTCATGTGGTGGTTCGGTAGCCAGTGCCAATGCACCTAATGTATCCATAATCAGATTGACCCAAAGCAACTGCACAGCAGTGAGGGGAGCGGATCCTGAAAATGAAATGTGAAGCTTACCATTACAATTAATACTCATTGTCAAGTTTAAGGAAAAAATATTGAAAGCTCAAAAGACAAACGCGCCTGAGATGCATGCTGAAACGAAATTGATCATAAGAGCAACAATATTAACAGTAAGCTGAAACTGAACGAACTTTTGGATGTTTATATATACAGCGCGTCCCCATTTGGCAACATTTACTATTGTTGAAAAGTTGTCATCCAATATAATGACATCAGCATTTTCTTTGGCAACCTGCGTGTTTAATTTGTGAGAAGTTAAGAATAAGAAATTATGACAACACGCTAAATCAAAATATCGATACCTTACTATCAGATGTCAACTGGTAAGACCAAGTGTTCTTATAATGAATGCAATATAATACTCCCCCCGTCCCATTTGAAAAAAATACGCATCTTAAGAAAAAGTTAGGTAGATAATTTACTTTCTTGTCTACCCTTAATAATTGCATTAAATGTAGATGAGTTGCTTATATAATTAAATTAGTCAAACATTGGAAATAGTAATACAAGGGTAATTTGTGAAAAAATCTTTAAAAATTGCTTTGGAAAAGGAGAGTGACAAGTATTTTGGGACAATTTTTTTTTACAAAAGTGACATGTATTATGGGACGGATGGAGTATATAAAGACAAACTGGGTAGGTGTTGGACTGTAGAATAATGATAAGGAGAAACGATTAACAGTATCACTCAATATAAGCAGAGAAAAGAATCCTATTAGTAGTTACGATAAACAAACCTCTGTTCCAGCTATACCCATAGCAAGTCCAATGTCTGCTTCATGCAAAGCAGGAGCATCATTTGTTCCATCACCAGTTACCGCAACCACCTCTTTATGCACGCTTCTCAAATTGGTTACAAGCTTGTGCTTGTCCAAAGGCAAAGATCGAGCCATTACCTATACATATGTATATATAAAAATCAACTGCATCTTCGCATATATTAACATAAACTAATGCAATTAATTGACCACCTGAATATGTGGTACTATTGCCTTCAATTCATCTGGACTTTGGTTGCGAAAATCTGGTCCTTCAATGGCCAAACCACCTTCAGTGAGTATCCCACATTCTTTCGCGATGGCCCTTGCTGTGTTAATATTATCACCAGTGACCATACATACAGTTATTCCAGCAGCTAAACAAGTTCTAACAGCATCCTTGACCCCTGGGCGTACTGGATCCTTAATTCCAACTACTGCAATCAATGTATAACCACTATCAGGCAAACTGTTCCCATCACAATTGTTGTTTGTATCCTTAAATGCCAAACATAGTGTCCTTAAAGCATCACAGGCAAAACCATTGATGACATCTGTAATGTTTTGTACTAATTCCTCCGACAGATCAACTGTTTCCCCATTGAAGTCGATAATTTTATCACACATTCCTAAAATAATCTCTGATGCGCCTTTGCAGAAAGCTCTAGTTCTACCATCTGGAAGGGCCACAAGAACAGACATCGTCTTTTTAACTGAATTGAAAGGTTCAACCTTTAGCATCTTGATTTCTCGACGTTGCGCATCAAAATCACCACCCAGTAGCAATCCGTATTCTAGAAGTGCTGATTCTGTTGGCGTTCCTAGTATTGAAGTTTTTCCATTACTATTTTTGACCACCTCTGAAGCAGAATTTTGAAATATAGCCTGCAAGAGAAAGGGTAATACATTTTCTGATACTTCAGAATAATTGGTATTTTCGCTTTCACCATCTTTTGTCTCTTCAGATTTCCCACATATCCATATCTTATCAACTACCATATGGTTTGTTGTTAGTGTTCCTGTTTTGTCTGTGCATATGCAAGTAGCAGAACCCATTGTCTCACATGCAGAAAGATGCCTCACAAGAGCCTTGTCATTCATTAATTTCTTCATTGCAAAGGCAAGGCTCAATGTCACTGCCAAAGGTAGTCCTTCTGGAACGGCAACAACAATTATGGTTACTGCAGTAGCAAAGTAGTTCAAAAGCTTCATGGCATCAACTGAAGTCCAAATGGTAAACTCATGGTGAATTGCTTTCTCCACCATAAATCTTATTGCCAAAACAGAGAACGTCATCACAGCAAAAATCAAGCCAATCTTGCCTATGATTGTAGCAACACCATTCAGCTTCACCTGTAATGGAGTCTCATCTTCGCCACCTTCACTCAATGTTTCCATCAACTTGCCCCATTCAGTCCGCATACCAACAGTGGTCACCATCATCTTACCTGAACCATCTTGCACCTTAGTCCCTGCAAGTAGAAAAGGATTTTTCTCATTTATATTTACTGGCTCACTCTCACCAGACAAGCTTGACTCGTCAAGCAACAAACTGTATCCCGATATAAACAATCCATCAGCTGGAACTTGATCTCCAATGGATAAGTGGACAACATCCCCAACAACTAGGTCAAATATGGACACCTTTTTTCTAGTTCCATCTCTTGTGACGTGAACAAATATCTTCTTCTTCTCCTTGTCCAATTCTTTAAACTGCAAGGATTGATTGTAATCACTAGTTGCAGTCACCATGACTACCAGAAAAATACTAAGTATGATTCCTAATCCATCATAAATGCCTTTTGGCACCCCTTCAGTGGCAAGTCCCACACCTATAGACACCACAGCACACACAATGAGGATAATAAGGGTTAAATCATGTAAAGCGTCCCAGACAAACAGCCAAAATTTTTTGGATGGTTTCTCAGTATATCTGTTGAATCCAAAGATCTCTTGCCTATCTGGCAAGTCATTTGTTTTGACTCCCTCGTCCAATGAGACATTTACTTCAGTGGCCAGTCCATTTACTCCCTGGTGTTCTTCCAAGCCCTTAATATCACGGCTTCTCACAATCTTTGCAATCTTATCGGGGTGAATTTTATAACCTGCATATATAGCCTCTTTTGAGGGCTTTAAGGCTGCAAAAGAAGAAAAACTAATAAAACAATAAGGCGACGTATAAATATGTACGTGGTATAGAAGACCATAAATCACACTACAGTCCTACACTGATTACAAGTGATTATAAAATGAACAATTACCGTCAATAAACTTATGTGCTGCCTTAATTGTTGTAACAACAACTCGCACGCCTTTCTGGTAAAATATTGATATATATATATATATATATTTAAAAAAACAAAAAGAAAAAGAAATATTAGTTTTATATTCATAACAAAAATGGGAGGAGGATTCCAAAAAAAAAAATTGAGTATCAGCACTTTGTGTGATAAAATTATGTCAAAGCCTAGGTGTACTTGTCTATGAACATAGAGAAACTAAAAGTGAAAGTTGATGTCAAAGCCCAGTTGTACTTGTCCATGAACATAGAGAAACTATGGAATACAGCATATTTGATCTTCCACGAAAGCTTCACCGAAAGTCAATAACCACCAATATCTAACTAACATTCCTTACAGCTCCAAAACATTAGGGAATACAGCATTTTCCATAATTTTAATGTAAATCGAAATAAAATACCATATTCATTTTTTTAAAAACCATGGTACAACCGTACAAGTACATATTGCAATAGCTCAATCGTCTCATAATCCTCAGGTGATACTCCCACTAAGATAAATCTAATGCAAGCTGGGAGAGCTTGATTGAAAGACTAAATGTAACATGTAACGTCCTAAATTGATCCATCTAGGATGCTGAATGTTATTTGCTCTGTAGGCGGGATTGCATATTGTCATATTTAGTGATACTGACATAGTGACATTATAAATGTTTTATAAGACAAAAAGCACAAGAAAACAAATAACCATGATACCCAAGCTTCCTCAGAATATTTAACGGAATATGAATTTAAGAGTCTGAGCCAATACATCGACAGTGACAGATGACACAATTGCATCATATCAATTCTGTAGGTAGTTTCAGGTCCAGTCCAAAAATTTTCAGAAATGTAGAGACATTTGGCCTATGTTTAAGCGAAAAATGCATACTGCATTTTAGCTTATAACTGCTTCTCCATCTTCCAGAACACCGTGAATGATTTACGTACGCTACAACAGAATCACCCAACAAGACAGAGCCTGGCTATATTTCTAGGCAACTTGTTCCAACTACTTCCATTTCCGAGATTTATTAATATTAAACTAATAGCTCTGGTTTGCTGGAGCAGTAAAAAAACAGATAGATATAATATTCATATATAATTATACTGTCATTCATAAAATAAAACAGTTGAAAATGGTTGAAAAACTCAAGATCGGTGTGCTAGGGTTTCAGTAAAAGAACAACACTAGTTACAAAACATCAAACAAATACAAGCATTCGTATCTACCAAACTTTTAATATTTCGACTTTAAAAATATAGCAAAGTAATTAAAAAGTACAACCTGAATGTTTTGGACCTTGAGCTTCTGTTCGTGACGTTTAGCGAGGTCAACAATGTGACGGAACCGACGGCGACGATTCTTCACCATCCCGACGGCGTTTCTCCACCTCAACTGCGCTTCTTCCGTCGGATGCTTCGCCGGAAAATCAAAGTCCTTCAAATAATATTTCTCCATCTGTATCTATATATGTATGTAATTATCCTAACTAGTTGGATATATGCTAGTATAAGCAGCTAGAGGTACATGAAGATGTGTATGTAACTAGGTAGGTGAAGAAGAAGAAACACAGAGAGAGAGAGAGAGAGTTAAATGAGAGTAAATTTAGCGCCGTGATGGTCGTTATTTTAACCGTAAAAGATGGGGTCTGTGTTTGTTTATATGTCCTGTTCTCTTCTGGTATACCAATAATCAAATCAAATTTAATACTTACATGTATTGCCCATATTCAACTCCGCCAGGAATTTTGTGATCAGATATACTTTTATAAAAATACAGTTTATAATTTTATAACTATACTTACAATTACGATCCATTATAATGAACAAATTTAAATTCAAACTTGAAAAGGTAATGATCCAAATAATTTGCATTATTATTCCAAATCATTGTCATTGACTTTATTTTTTTGAATAATTAAAGTTGAATTTGTTTATATAAGAGTTTGCGTATTACAAATTAGTTCATAGATAAATTTTTTAAATAGATTTATTGAGATTTCAAATCTAATTCGTCGACCGTCAAGAAATTATCAACAGTATATGACATCATATTTTTTATTGCTAAATAAATGTTACAAAAGCTTAACGATGTTTTGAGATTTAAAGCAAGAACTTTATTAGGAACTTTAGACCAATATTTTTAATATTAATTTTGTAGAATATATGTGAAAAAGGAGATATCATTAAACTGTTTGAGAAAAGCATATGAATACATTGGCAAGTGCGATGGGAAAATGGGATGTTGGATTTATAAATTTGTCAATCTCATGTTTTGTACTATCATTTGCCACTACTTTAAAAAAAAATATCGATGATCTCCTTTTCCATTCTTTACTTTGTGAGTATATTACTGTATTATTCTGCACGCACTGACCATTTCAAAGATACGATTACAACGTTCCTGAATTCAAAGATGCGCGGGGATGGGCCAAAAATAATTTTCAATGTATTTGTACTAGACTTAAATTCGACTTAGATAAGTATTTGATTTCAAAAATATGGAATTGCCATAATTTTCTAATACAAACTTCCTTTTTTTCTGATGAGAGTGGTTTCTACTTGCAAGCTGAAAATTCCAATTTTTATACGCTTAAGTAATTATTTTAACATTTGACAAATGAATTGATTTAAAAAAAAAACATTTGACAAATGAATTGAATTTTGATTAAATTTAGCGAATAAGGTCAATTAAAAATCAAGTAATGTATAACTTAAAAAAAATAATAAGAATAATATAGTTAACCAAATATTTAGGTCAGATATGAGACCTCCGGGGCACGCATAATGGCCAACAAGAACCACCCATGTCCTGGTCCTGGTCCTGATCATATTATCGACTTGCTAATATTCTTCCAATTTTACTCAAATTATACATGAGGTGTGTAATGTAAGCATATCTGCAATTCTGCATATGAGAAATGCAACTGCCATCTAGTGAATTAATTAATAGAAATATACATTTGTGTGTGTGTTTGTACAAATTAACTGGAACTAGTACATAGGCAACGCCAGAGAGCAAGCGGATGTGCCTAATATCTTTAGCTTAATATATAAACTTGTTGGGTTATAGCACATCGATTATAAAAGGGGCATATGACTAAATAGTAAGTGGAAGGAAATCCAAACCGTGTAAGCTAATTTTTGTAGTTGAGAGAGACACAATAACACCCAACAAAAATATAGCTACTGAAAAATTGACTTTCAATTTTACTCGGGCCAAGTTGAGTTCATTCAGTATAGAAATTTGTAAATGGTACCAACTATGTTCTTTTATAATGTTTGCAGAGACTATCGAGCGCTAAGTCTAGTTCATTCAGTATAGAAAATTATAAATGGCATCAACTATGTTCTTTTATAATGTTTACAGAGATCATTGAGCAAGCATAATTCTTCAGTAAGGTTTGTACTGCCAGTCTACAGTTCATAATCAAGTTTGCATGCAAGTGCTATTATTCCCCTCAGTGTTTCATATAGGGTCCGCAAAGATGTCAGGCCCATGTTACTATTCTCTCATGGGGAACCTATAGGAGAGTGTCTCAAAGTAGGTTTTTTCAATTAAAAAAAAAAAGAAAAAGAAGAAGCAAATGATATTTATATGGTACATTTAAAGTAGTCATGGAATCTCTTAAATTGTAATTCTTACAACTTACAAGTACTTACCAGTTACCACGGCTCTTCCATGAAAGGAGTGAGGACAATATTGAGCACAAAACAACTTAGCCAGAAGTAAATAGCAAATTCATGCATGCTTGAAGAGCTTCATGCTTAGCCAGTGAAAATATACCGCAACAATGATGATAGGAAGTGTCAAAGGGACCAATAAGAAGTAATATCTGCATTTGCAGAAAAAACCAATCAAGAGCTGTATAGAGATGAGAATACCAAAAATAGTAAGAAGCTAGACAGGAAAATGTATATTAGATTTACATAAAAACAAAAAGAAATAGATATTGTCTGTACTATATAACCTTATTTACGTAATGTAAGTATATTCACTAGCTAGACAATGCTAATCCAATAAATAAACAAGGATAGTGCCCAAATAAATTCAAAGTGTTGGTAGACTGGTAGTGCTGACTGCTGAGCTGAGGCCAGCATAAAACATCTTTTATAATACTTTAAAATAATGGAACACATTTATAATAACAAAAAACTTATTTTCTCTAAAATTAGTAGCTTGAACGCATAATATATACACAATTTCAATAAAAAGTCACATTATGACATCTCATCCTTTTTGCACCAATTTATGGTACATATATCTGTATGATGTATCATCTGTATGAGATTAAAAGTGAATTGCGTACCTTAAAAACGTTAGAGGAAAGCTCGTGAGCTGACTCGGATTGCAAGACCTTGAGTAGGTTCGAGTTACATTTTCGACTCAGCTTCATTATTGCTGTTGCTACTCGAGGCATGTCTATATCTCTCAACAGAGGCCTGTTGCTAGCAGATCAAATTTTGAGTAAGTTAGGGCAAGAACACCAAAACAGCCGAGGGCCCAAAACATAACCCCCAAAACTAACATGTTTGGAATCATGGAAATTTGGTTTTACATGAAATCATTATAAAATTCGTGAATACGAATTAATTAATAAAAATATTGATTCAAAATTAATCAGAAAATTGAATATTAATTGAAATAATAATTAAACGTATTATAATGTTATAATAACATTTAATTTATTAATTTTATATTATTAGTTATCTAATTTATTTAATATATTTTTATTATATAATAACTTTTATAATTATTTATATTTAATGAAAATATAATTTTAAATCTAATAAATTATTATAAAAAATATTAAGTAATAATTTATAGCGATTTTTCTATTTCAAAAATTGGACTAATAAAATATCTTATAAGAGATTTATCCGGTGAATCGGAAATTTTTAGAACCATACTTAAAGCGCATATAAAACATGTATAATCAATTCTATAATAATTTTTGCATCTGGATTATGATCATAAAATAATTTTATTTATAAAATATAAATTATTTTTTTAATCATATGAAATTGAACTAAATGGAATGTATTCAATCGATTTTTTAAGATTTTTTTTTTGAATTTTAAACTATTTAATTCTAACTTTTTTATATTTTAATAAATTCTTCTTCTTTTAGTTAAAGGACATATGAATGAACTTATAATTCAATAATTCTTTTTGTATATTTATAATATTTTTGAATGAGAAAAAACTAATAATATTTTATTTCTTTAAAATTTAATGTTTATGACTTCATTTACCCTCTAAGTTAATACACTTACTTTTACTAATTATCGTTATAAATTAGATTTATACTTTGAGATTATTTTGTAAGTGTTCGTTAATTTAATATTAACATACATATTTTTTAGATATCTCTTATTACACTGAATATATTTTTTTATTTACATAAATTATATTTAGTTCTCAATTTTTTTTTAATTGACAGTAGTAACATTTTCATTTGTAAATTGTCAAAAAAGTTGTTTATCATCTAACCGAAAGAAATATTCCCGAAAATTTAAATAATAAAATATTAAAGTCTGAAAAGAAAATTTTCATATATAACAATACAAATTATATATAAATTTCTAAAATGTGTTTAATGGTGTCTGCCATCAATATCCATTTCAAGATATTTCTATATGTCCAGATAATTGATATTATGTACTTGGAAATCACAAATAAATCATAAATAAGTCAAAAATTTAAAATAAGAACAAAATACTATTACATATATTTTTACAATAATATCATGTGAAATAATAATGCACAATCTAATTTAAAATAAAAAATTTAACCAAAAGCAAATTCATTTAGTTAGATACATAATTGAAAAAAATATTAAATGCATTATTTTTTATTATAAAAATATATAATATTTTTTACTTTCAGTTTGAAAATTATGTCTTGCATTTTTAGAATTAATGAATTGAATTATTTTGTGACCCTAATTAATAGATTATATTTTTGTATATTATTTATAAGATTAGATTTTAAAAATCGTGTTACTATCTTTATAGTTATAAATAATATATTTAATTTAATTTTTGTTTTTTCAATTATTTTTTTAATTAAGATTTCATATATTTGTTGGTACTAATTTGAAACCAATAATATATATTATATTATTATATATTATAATAAGATTCAAACTCTTAAATTTTATCATTTTACTTAAGACTAATAATATATATTAGATTCAATCATGTTACAAAAAAATTTATCCCAATCATTTTATATTTTTTAAAAATATATCATATAGGTATTATGTATAATTTTATAAGTGTATGGGATATATGAGTAACAAATTGCAATGCAAGTTCTTATTGAATAGTAAATTTAATTCATCAAAATACACATTTCACCAAATTTGTATTCATCACGTTTTTGTTTGTAATATTTTGAACCCTATTAAAAAAACTCAATAATGTTACAAGCTGAAAATCTAATCGTATGAAAAACAAACTGCTAAATGTACGTTAGAACATATTTTTGTATGCTTGATCATGTTTCCACGCTTCTTTGTTTTAGCCACCTTAGTCGCTGTCTGGTCAACTCGAAAAAATCCATTGCCAAATCCGTTCAAGAAGAGAAACTCTATCGAATAAACACAAGTATGTTTTTGTGAATACATCAACTCGTATGAGAGTTGATCTAACTTCAATAGGTGAGAAAGTTGAAGCATATTTCCTTCTTAACTGAAATTCACATTGTATAATATAATTTTTTATCATGTTATGTCTATATTTAAAACCTAATTATTTTCGATAATGAAGTGTATATTATCCAAATACATCTATATGATTTAGTCACAATGAACATTGCGTTCTATTATATATATAAAAAAAATCACAAGCATGTAACACAAAATCATCCTATAGTCTTATGACATCATACTCTTTCTGAGTAATTAATAAGAAATTTTGAATATATTTGGCTCTAAACATTAAAAGGTTATTATTTATCTATCTGATAAATTAAATTTACTATATAGACTTTTACACATGTCATTAAAATAGAAGTCTTAACGCATAAGTTTAAGAAGAACAAACTCATTAGTGATTAACTTTGCCAAATTCATTTTCGATACCGATTATAACAAATCTCCTGTCAAAGAAAACGATTCCAAGTGAACATTTCATCCCACCTCGTAAATCAATTTATATATTAATATATTTAAAATTATAATTTGAATAAATTATTACACAATATCAAACTCTGGAACTTTTCACAATATTTGAATAATATTTTTATTATAATTATTATATATAAGATATAATATGAATAAAATTAAGAATTTATTTGATATATTTTTTTCTTGAAAATCGTAAAAGGATAATTGTTTTTTGAAAATAATAAAATATATTTTAGAGAAATGAACTGAGCTGCATCTAACACCGTGTACGTTACTACACTCGATCACCGCATCCATTCTCACTTTACCGCTCAAAATTAGGGCTCATTTCAGCTAGTAAAAATACCGAAAAACCCTAACGAAGCACTGTGTGTATACATTGTATCTACAATTCGAGTATGGCGAACGAAGCAGATATGAGTAGCTGGACCGATCTTCTCCACTCTTCATCCAAACTCGTCGAACAAGCCGCTCCTTCCGCTCAATTTCCTCCTCTTCAGGTCCGTACCCTCAATTTGATTTTTTCTTTTTTGTTTTTGCAAATTTGTATTATGTTACTTTTTTGAAATTGTTTATTCTGTGCGTTTTAGAGGAACTTAGACCAATTAGAAGCATTATCGAAGAAGCTTAAATCGAAAACATTGCGAACTGAAGCTCCCTCACAATCCATTGCTGCTACTAGGTACCGTAACATATATGCATATATGTGCGTGTTTGCTAGTTATTCCGTTTTAAACTCCGTGTAGCTACTAGGTGCCGCGTATCTCGAGGTTTTGAGTATGTAAGGAGCAGAGCTGTTTTGATTGTTGATTAGATTAGTTGTTTATTTGTTATATTTGTTGCAGGCTACTTGCACGCGAGGGGCTAAATGCTGAGCAGCTTGCTCGGGATCTTAAGTCGTTCGAATTGAAGGTGAATAATTTGAGTATATGCTTAAGAACTATGATTGCATTCCACTTGGACCTGTGAAACAAATTTATATGTGATACTAAGTGTAACGAAAGAGTGCAACTGCACAACACTTGGAAATTTATTTTTGTATGTCATTGTAACACCCTAACTCCTTTCATTAGGAACATGAAGTTTGTATGCCATTGCTACCGCTCAACAATATTATACAGTTATGCAACATTGTTGGAATCTCACATTTTAATTTAATGGACTGAAAGAAATTAATGGCTGGCTAATGTTTCTTACTTTAAATGTCACTTTAATAGGCATTAATGTGCTACATGTGCATTGCACATATATAATAATATTTTTATATGAGTTTTCTGAATTGCGTCTGTAGCCTTTGTTACCCAGACTCGACTAGAAGTGTCCAACATGGATACGTGTCCAAGTGTCGGACTTGGTAATATTTTGTAAATTTTACATGTTTTTGGCCTAAAATAAGTGTCCAAGTGTCCACACTCATGTCCGAGTGTGGAGTTCCGACACGGGTACTTGAGGCAAAATGAAGAGTCGGGTAACAGAGTCTGTAGCCTTCACTTTTATGTTGTACTGTCTTTTGCTATCAATGGTTACTATATTAGTCCTAAACTCTTTTCATTCGATTCTTGAAGACAACATTTGAAGATGTTTATCCCGCTGAAGCAACAAGTGTCGAGGAGTACCTGCAACAGGTTTGTTGAAGTTACTCAATGCTTAAGGATTACAAATCTTGAAAGGCAGATGACCAACTCTTAATGGCACTCGATCTTATAACATTATTTATAGCTTCAAGCATTTGGTAATCGTTGTGGGTGTCTAATTTGTGATGTTCTTTAATGGCGCACCAGGTCCATGAAATGGCAATGGTATCAGCTGTCCAGGAAGCTCAGAAGGATAATGTCAGGAGCTTCAATGATTATATGATGACAGTATTGGAGGTTCGCACTATTGCACTTGTCATAATTATTCCTATATCTTTTAATTGAACCCGTTTGTTTATGTTTGAGTTCATTTTGCAATCACACTCATTTAGTTTCAAAAAAAAAATTGCTATAAGGGTGCCAAATTATTCCCTAATGCAATGCTGTTGTAGACATCTGACTCATGAAATATATGTAATGTCAAAAGTTGCAGCATCAACAGAACTTAGATTGATACCTGTTATTTAGTTATTGTTATTTATTCCTTTCTTAAACTTGATGCAAGTTAAGTTCTTGAAGGGTTGTGCCATGACACAACCTTTCTTATAATATTTCCCTTCTTGCATATCGCTTTTAAAGTTGACCTCTCAACTTTGAGGAGCACAGAGGAAGCAGCAACTTGCTGAGTAGTGTAGAAAGACTACCCTAATTGCCTACCTGAAACTGCACTGTATTCAAATTGTTAATATCATGCTCATTAAATTAATGCAAGTCAAATGTGTTGTTGATGATTTGTCTGTTTTCATTTTTTTTCCTGTATTGTTGTCCACTCTGGCAGGAGGATTGGCAAAAGGAAAAACGTGATTTTCTTCAGAGTTTAAGCCGTATCACATCATTACCTAGGACAAATGTAGGTGATTCAAGTCCAGCTAGTGGTCATCACAATCAAATAGTATCCGTCTCTAGGCCCCATCTTTCACCCATGCCATCTAAGATGGAGCTAGCACCTTTAGCTGATAAGTCCATTGCTGAGAAAAAAGCTGCAGTGTATGGTCAAACCGTCAAGACTTTGAACGATGCTAGGGAGCGTGGCTTACCATTTAAAGTAAGGGCATTTCAAGTTTTTTAAAAGTCAATTGAATTCTTTCTGCCATCCTGGAATTTAAAATTTTTTATGCATCCTTATTTTTTTTATGCTTGTAAAGCAACGACTCTTACAAAAATTTGCCTTACTTTTCTGGTATGTACTCTTTAATATTGCAGTAACTATTGATATTACTGAATTACTGAATTATTGAAGTTAATGTACAATCTTTTTAGTTCCTCATATCATGATTAATCTGTTGATCCACTTTGCTATTAATAAGTTATTTTTTGTTATGTCTCCTATTAGTCTATTTCACTTGGGAATTTGCGTCTGAATACGTAATTTGTTTTCTGGGATTCCCTTTCAGCTATGTTTGTATTTTTGTATACAGCTTAATTATCATTTTTTCGTCTGGCATTTACAAAGTCAATCTCGATGGTAATAGAAGGTATCAAGAGAAATAGAAGGGATACAAAAGAAAACAATATTCATAATATCTGTGTTATGCAAGAGATTAGAATTTTTTATTGGTAATTAAATGCCATGGTTGAAATAGTTTAGTTCGCCTTTCCAAGCTTTCTTAGTTATATAGTCAGACACTATGATAATATTAAGTATATTATTATATGTTATTGATGATTAAATTGATTGCAACTCTGCAACTCATTTATTTGCTAATCGATTATTGGTAGCATGTATATGTTGTAATTTCATCCTTCTTATTAGCCTGCTACAGCTTTCAAGAGTGCATTTGAAAGTTTAAGTCTGGATACTTCTGGTGGTAAATCAGTAAGCATGCAAAAAATATGGCACCTAATTCAGGTATCGAAGCAATAAGAATAATTTCAATTTATTATTGAATTAAAGTCCAACAAAGTTCTATGTAGGGTTGTTATTCAGAAATTACTTAATGTGTCAATTAACTCACAGACGATGGTGGGTGAGGATTCAAATTCACAACAAAACGTGTCAAAGAAAATGTCACTGATAATTGGTGCAAGGCGTCACCTTGAATGGGGGCATGAGAAACACGTCATTGAAACAATACAAAGTCATCCTGCCCAGGTATGCAACTGGTCTCACTTTTCAAATATGTTTTCACATAAAATCTTGCTAGAGAACTATTATGCCTTAACTGAAAGTTCTCATTTGCAGTGTTCGCATAGGTAATATGTATTACTTCATGATTCACCTAGAACTATTGTTGATTTAAACAGATCTATATTCCATTCTCTTTATCATATATTGAATTCATTATAGGCTGCTCTGGGTGGAGCTGTTGGAAAAATGCAACGAATTCGTGCCTTTCTACGGGTATGTCTCAGTTATAAATAAACTAACATGCTGTGAGTTTTGGGATTAGTTTCAGCATATATATTCTTATCTTTACCTTTTCACTTGTTACATGATGTTTCAGAAACATATATATACATACATATATATATATATATGTATGTATCTTTTACTAATTATTTGTGGGGTTCCTTGTGTGCAGATTCGATTGAGGGACTATGGTGTGCTTGATTTTGATGCTGGCGATACTCGTAGGCAACCTCCTGTTGATACGACTTGGCAGCAGGTCACTACTGCAATCAGTCTTTATAAATTTAATTAGAACCTGTCGAGAATTTTTTCTAGATATGTATATATTTCTATATGTCAATGGCGAATGTTTTATCTTTTGGTGTGGGACCTTAACCTTTTCTTTCTTTTAAAATTGTTTTGTTGACTTTACTTCTGTAAAACAAGGTATTCATCGAGAACTTAAACTTTACATTTTTTTAAAACCTTTTTTGGTTGTAAAAGTGAATTCCAAAAGCTCATATATGGTTCAGTCACGTCTCTGTAGCATAATGAACTGTTTATGGACTCAAATTCTTTTATGGAAAACCTTGTTGGGGGCATATGTATCTATATGTTAGAAACTGTAAGATCAGGGTTTAAGGGGGATCAAGGTAAGTCTACGGACATCTTAGTTTGGACTTTGGAGTCTTTAATTGGTGGTCCTGTAGCATGTTAGCTAGTTTTATGGACTTCTTAGCTAGATCTGTATACTCATATTGCTCATTTCTTCTATAAATATTCAGTTATACTTTCATTCTCAGAAATCATAACCTTAGTATTTGTTTTTAGAGCTGTATTATGTGGTGACAAAGCTTCTGGTAGTAGCCTCTCGTCATAGATTACTCACTAGAATGTCACTTATACATTAATTTATGAATCATGATTATTCTGCTGAAATTGTACTTCCCTTGTTTTTTTAATATGAAAAGGAATGTAATGGAGTAGGACCTTTTTAGGAGTATTGAAATATTCACATGCTGAACAGTAAAGGTGTGAAACAGAGGAAAAGCCATTATAAAAAGAGCAACACATACTCAGCCTCTTTTCTCCGTTCAGATGTTGCCAGTTATCTTGTTCTAATTTCCTTGAACATCTTTTCCTTTAGTGTGTATAGTTTTGCCTCTCCCTCTTTCTCACAGATTCATTATACAAAATTAGCATATTGTATACATGTATCTGTATGAATGTATCTTATGTATCTTTATGTTCTAATTCATTTTTGGAAAAAATACTATTTAAAAACTTTTGCTCTTCTCTGCGATGACAGATATATTACTGCTTAAGAACTGGCTACTATGATGAAGCTAAAGAAGTTGCATCATCCTCTCGTGTATCGCAACAATTTGCTTCCCAGGTAGTGAGTTTTCAACTTTTTGATTCACAATTTATTTTTCCATCCTCAGTTATATAATTTCCTATCTGAACAGATTAAAGAGTGGATTTCTTCTGGAGGTATGGTATCAGCGGAGACTGCGTCTTCTGCTGCAGAAGAATGTGAAAAAATGTTAAGAATGGGTGATCGAGTAGGGCGAACTGCATATGACAAAAAGAAGTTGCTCCTATATGCAATCGTCTCTGGTTCTCGTAGGCAGATTGATCGATTGCTTAGAGAACTGCCTACTCTTTTCAATACTATTGAGGATTTCTTGTGGTTCAAATTGTGTGCTGTACGAGACCAACCTGGCGGATCCTCGTTTGTCCTGAATGATGGATCGTCTCCCTACACTTTAAATGATTTGCAAGCTTACTTGAATAAGTTTGAACCATCATACTATACAAAGAATGGAAAGGACCCACTGGTGTATCCCTACATCTTGCTATTGAGTATACAGTTGCTACAAGGTATTCTGTATCTGTACAAGGATATGGGAAATGAAGCATATAACATAGATGCTGTTCATATATCAATTGTGCTGGGGGACCATGGAATACTTGCTGAAGGTTCTGGAGGTCAGACACTAGGGATGATGGATGCATTTGCAGAGGCATCTAGTTTGGTTAAGCAGTATGGGGCACTGTATTTACAACATGACGATCTTTCAATGGCATTGGAATATTATGCACAAGCTGCTGCGACAATGGGTGGAGGGCAGCTGTCATGGACTGGGAGAGGAAATGTAGAGCAGCAATGGCAGAGAACTTCAATGCTGAAGAAACTTCTGATGGAGCTGTTGTTACGTGATGGTGGAATATATCTTTTGCTTGGTTCAAGAGGTGCAGGAGAAGAAGGTGAGCTTGGAAGATTTTTGACAGATGGAAAATCAAGACAACAGTTTTTGCTTGAAGCTGCTCGCCAGTGTCAGGAAGCTGGACTGTATGAAAAAGTAATAGCTCCTTCTTCCTTATTTCTTTCTGATGGCAAAAGTTATATATTTGCAGTATACAATAGAATTTTGTATGCACCTTGAATACAGTTTTCCTGTCCACTTTTCTGATATCTGCCATATATGGCTCTAGCTTTAGATTCTTTGTTTTACCATGATTTGTGCTGAACAGCTACTCTGATTGAATCTCTTCTTGGTTATAGTACTTGTAAATGATCTTTTTACTGCCATTACAAGGCATTCTGGCTTATTAAGACATGGGAATCGAACGGCTGTGAACCAGCTGAACTGAGCTCCATGCCATATGGCCGTCTTGATAATGTGATCATTGACTCCTTGTATTTCTTCAAGGCCGGGCCATAAACTAAAGAATATATATATATACACATACATGCATAAATAGAGAATTACAGACACACACACATATGTTAAATTTCTACAACAAATACAGTTTAAGCAACCCCTTACCACTTGTCCCCTCCCTTCTAGCTATCCTTGAAGCAAGATGGGTTGTAGAGGACTTCCACCATCCAAATTTGCTAGATATCAAAATATATGCTTATTTCTGATACCCTTAAATCCTTGCATTTTTCTGTCTTTCCTCCGAACATATTACAAAGAGGTAGCTTTTTCTTATAATCTCTCAGTGGAAATTTGTAGCTTTTTTGTGGATTTTATCTTTTGATTTGGGTTTGTCTGACATCTCTTGTACCCTTTTTTTGTTTCAATTAATATTCAGTCTATAGAGATTCAGAAAAGAGTTGGGGCATTCTCAGCCGCTTTGGATACAATAAACAAATGCCTTTCAGAAGCAATTGGTGCTCTATCACGAGGAAGATTGGATGGTGAGAGTCGTACAGCTGGGCTCATCCATTCTGGAAATGAGCTTGTGGAGACATTTAAATATTATCCTGAAGTCAGGTTGTTTACAAATTTTCTTTTACCTTGCCGTATATTGTATATCTTTATGTTTGGTATGTGTTATGACTTGATTGAAAATGCTATCAGTGTTTAATTGAACAAATGTTGAGGCCAGCTTAGCAAGAGAATAATTTTATACAAGTATATACTTTTGCAAATTTGTGCAATTTTTCAATTGTTTGAAGGGAAAAGTATTTTAATGTTATAAATCAGAATGACAACTTATTATTAATGCCCCATCTACCTGCTTTTCATCTTGGTTAATACTTGCTCTTGTTCTTGGAAGAATGGAAGTATATGTTCTCTTCTGCTGTTCATATTTTGCAATTATTTGATCTTTTGTTGTTCAGTCTTCAAGAGAGAGAACAAGTTCTGGAGCAGCAAATTGTCTTAAGACAGCTCGAGACCATTCTGTCAATCCATAAGTTGTCCAGACTGGGTAATCATATAGATGCACTGAGGGAAGTGGCAAAACTTCCATTTCTTCCTCTCGATCCACGCGCGCCAGATGTTAAAGTTGACGGGTTTCAGAGGTTATCTCCTCATATCCAAGCATGTGTGCCTGACCTTCTTAAAGTTGCTCTTCATTGTTTAGACAATGTAATTGACACTGATGGATCACTTCGTGCCTTGCGAACCAAGGTATGGCTATAATTAATTTAGATTTTACAGTTTTATTGCGACAAATCTATTTTTGCTTTCCTTTTTAAGTGTGTTTTTGACAAGTCTGAAATTGCATATTTGTAATTGTAAATTATGTTGGTATATGTGATTCTTTTGGTTGCATGAACCACTTGGATATCTGTTTATGTATTATCATGTTTTAGATTACTCTTAACCTTGTGAGTACAAATATTAGTAACTTTTATATATAACCAGACATGAAGAATATTTTTTTTTAACACATGAAGAATCATGCCTTTCTGATAATTTGAAATTTATGAGTTTGGGCCGTTTGGCGATGGTGACTATTGAGCTACTTGACATAAAGCAGGCAAGAGGGAGAGTTCAAAGTTAAACTTGTATTGGAGACACAGAGTGTACTGTAGAAAAATGCAAGTCTTAAAAGAGGTTTACTATAAGTTAACACAGTAATAACTGTTTTGTGTTAAGTTTTACGCATGTTTCGTCACTCTATTCTCTTAAGGTTTGAGTTCTCAAATTAAGAAGGGTTTAAACTATCATGATTTGGGGTGATTTATGTGTTATATTGCTATAGAAGGAAAATGTCATAGATCTAACAGCACTCCAGCACACTGTGCTGGGATTCTACAACTGCCGCTATTTTGCTGATAAATTTATACAAGAATCGTTTCTGGTGTTATTTAGTGTAGCATGTGTTCATTGTTCTAACATGGATTTGAGGCCTCCTATAAAGCTAATATTATTGGTTCAAAGTGCGCAAGTTCATAGTGAAACTGATTGGATAAAACTGTTGCTAAACAGAGATGCATATGTTTCAATAGATGTTTCTGAACATTTACAAAAAATGTTGAAGCTGTGATGATATTTGGGTCATTATCTCTGAGATATTATATAAATGTTGTGATTAATTCTTATTCCACATTAAGTACCATTTTCTTTCCATAATAGATCTTTTTTTACCTTGCAGATTGCAAATTTCCTTGCAAACAATTTGAATAGGAATTGGCCCCAAGACTTGTATGAAAGAATTGCTAGAAGCCTGTGATGCCAGATCTATAAATGATGCGTACACAAATTGGCAGAGGTTAATTATAACGGTGTAGCTCCTAGCTCCAGTGAGAAATTGTTCTGTTAGACTTGGTGCTGCTTTGCTTTCACGAGTAATGCTTAGTTTTTTGCGGAGTGGCCCAGTAAAGACACTGCTAACTGCAAAGTTTGATGTTTAGCTAGCATGCTTGTAATGGATCCGACGTATATGAAGGGCAGAATCATGGTTGTGATACCTTGTAGGATTTTTTTTTTTGCGATTGTTTAGTATCTGTGTTGCATGGAATTAACTTTCTTACAAAAGTAAAATGGCCTAGTTGACTTGAGAGTATGGGCACTAGAATTCGCAAATCCAATACGTAATTTGATAGTCAAGCCTTGCACGAACACGAGTTTACATTACAATTTTATTTTTGTATATAACCAAACCAAGTTCAGTTTTAAAGGAAAAAACGTTTTGAGTTAATGGGTACCGTTAAAGTATGATATAAGATTCAAAATGTGTCTTTTTTTAATATCTTAAGATTTTAGATGAGTCGGTTCCTCGACATGATATCCGACTCGGAAGTCTCAAGTGAGACTTCTTGCCACCCCAGCATTCTTATTATTTTTAAGCAACATTAATTTTCTCTTATAAATTTTTTTCCCTGAATAAGTTTATAATATTACAAATGAATATTTTTTGAATAATTTCTTACCACTTGATAAATTGTTACAGTATTTGTTTGAATAGTTAAAAAATAGTACTCGTATACAGCTTGCAAGTTGCAGAAAATTGACAAAAAGTTAAAAAGAAGTTGAAAATCATATAAACTTGAAGCTAAATACTGTATTATTTTTCATCATATAAACAAATTGCAAGCCCCCCTGTCATAGGGGATCAACTCCCTTAGAAGTTAAAACTGTAATTCGAGGTGGAAGAATTACTGATTTTCGAGTCTTCTTCTCCTCACTTCGGTAGCTTTGCACGCGCATTGATTCGTATAGTTGGTTTACAATGTTTTTATATGTCTATGTTTTAAATGGATTCTAGTTTTATATATATATTGTTTGCGTAATGTCCATAACTTGTTCGATGAAATGCTTCTGAGAAACTAACTAATGTAGTAAATGACTATATGTAACATTTATCTTTTATGCAGTTGATTTATAATTTTACTAAATGGAAGTTGAAGATTATGCAAGTTCGTCAGGAGGAACGAGTGACTCTGAGCTTTTCATGCAAGACAGCAAGGATGAAGAAGTTTGCGATTTTTCCGGGGAATTGTCAAAGTTGCAATTCAGGTGTCAAGTATAAAGCATAAGCGAGATAACAAATTCTCTCCATGTTTTCTGTTCAGTAATGAGTTATGTTGTGGTTGTTAGGAAGGAAACCTCTACAGCTTGTTGGAGGGATGAGTTGGGAATGGCTGAAATTGTTTCTAATAAAGGCCGCCTCTGGAGGAGTACTGGGATAGTGCGTGATGGAAAGATTTACTACTCCATCGAAGAGACTTTGTATGTGCTATTATATATTATTGCATATATATAAACTCCCTGAATATATATTCTTGTCATGTATTGGTGTTTGCTATTCGTATCATGTTATTTGAGTGCTGTTTTCATATCTGCAACTTTTGATGATTCAAGCAACTTGAAATTTTCCATCTTCGGTGCTTTTATATAAACCCTTAATAGAACACCACATGCGTTAGTATAATATGTGAAAATTCAGAAATAAAATAGGTAGAAGTTCATGCATGTAATATATATCTGTAAAGGTTTGCAATTTCTTTTCTTGAAGGTTTATGGTTGAAGTAGGGGCATTACATGTACTGCGAGATGATCTATATCTTTCACTAGAAGAAATATATAAGATGGTTTCGCAAGGAAAATTTGGATGTTGCTGGGAGTCCTTTGAGGTTTACAGGCACTTAAAATCTTTGGGTTACATTGTTGGTCGGCATGGTATTCCATGGACCCTGAGGGGTCTCATTAAGAATGAATCTAAATTGATTGAAGCCACAGAAGGAATTAACGTGAAGAGATATGAAGACAACAATACCGTAATTGAAATGTTTAAAGGTATGCACATTGATGAGGTGAAACCAGTCTTTGATGTCTATCCTCCTAACAGCAATTTCAAAAAATCTTCTCCTGGCAATCCAAGTTTTGTGCTCTGTTTCACCAGGTAAGGAAAAAGCTACTATATAGTAGTGTCTTATTTGTTTCTTTCTTCTTTTACTTGTTAAATGTTGTTGATGATTGAAATCTTCAACTTTTTACATTTTGTTATGGTTATTTGTAAGTTTCTCATATTTCTTTATTTCATTTAAACGAATATAACACACTTCTAATTCTTCCTAGAGGGATATTTTTTTTTGGGCAGCTGACATTAGGAAATCAACGACTGACTGATCTATTGTCACAAATAAACAAGTACTTAATTATCTATTAATTTTTCAGTCTATTGAGCATTTGCACCAAATTAGGAGTTTGTCAACTGGACGACTGAATTTCAACAGTGGTAACTAGATGCAAGAGAACGGACAGAAAGAGAGAGATATACAGGAACAGAAAACTAGGGAGTGGAAATAAAATTAACACCTGATTCTTTGGTTTTTAAGTTTCTTGCCACCGAAAGGTTGCTAATATATTAGCATTTTGGGGTTGTGAAAAATGCTTGCGTGCACTTCACGAGTCGGCGTGAGATATGCATGTAAAAAACAGTTTTTTTTTTTGCAAGTTTTGAACTGCCAATAGAGGGCACTTAAAAAAATCACAAAAAACAACAATAATATATGTTTGAGTTGCTCTGCTGAAACACGACATTATCAAGTATAAAATTCAATAATTTATAAATATTTCACACTTTCTATTTTGAAGTGGATGACAAATATGCAAAATAGATATATCACTCCTATCTCTAAGCAAAGTTTATCTTAATTAGCAAAAAGTAGTATTGATGTTTATATTTACTTCTACAAGAATAAACATATTGAACTCATTAGGGTGTTTTAGATGATTAAGTTATGCATTTGATTCAATTCACATAAGGTTTTTAGTTTGTGAATGGTTTTTATTATACATAACATCAAATATGCATCTTATTTGTCATATATGCCATATCTATGTATCCTTGCACTACGCAACCTCCCCTCCCTCACCCATATCCTTGTTCTTAGTCTACGTGTCTTTGAGATACATTATTCAATTATCGTTGTTCCCATTGTCACGTATTTATGATTGATTATAAGCAGTGAGTCTGATACTGAAAATTTCCTTTTAAACTTATGTAGTACCCTGCCACCATCCAAACAAGAGATAAGCAACCTTGAAAGACGGTGCAATGGCATTCCTATAAAGTTTTGCAATATTGAGCATGGACGTGTCAGTTTCTTTTCGTTCAACATGGTGGAGCTTCCGCTACTTCCTTGATTTGCTCAATTGTAGGACAAAATAGTTTGCAATTAGTCAAAGCTGTAAACATAATTGATTATGTGAATTAGACCTTTGGTTATGCTATATATGCAGTGAGTTACATGCTAGTTATGTTGGGCTTGTATATTTGTGATGCTGAAAAGTGAAAACATCATTTATTACTAAATGATAACAAAAAGAAAGAAGCCTATTTTTCTAGAAAAATGATTAAAATGTCTCATAATATGATTCTCTTTGCGCATAATAATAAGGCATAGAAAATTGATTAAAATGTCTCGATTCTTTTTGAGGATGCAAGTAAGAGGTCATTAAAAGATGTTTTTCATTTTGTAGTTTATTTTCTAGACAAAGAGGTCGAATGCTTAATGAAATTATTCGGAAGTATTTTGAACACGTAAAGGGTCCATAGCTCAGTGGTAGAGCAATTGACTGCAGATCAATAGGTCACCGGTTCGAACCCGGTTGGGCCCTAAAATTTCCACTCGGCTCTTTTTTTCTACAAAGAGACCTTTTCTTAATGAGAAACAATGTACAAATATTGAATGCTTCTAGACATTTTTCTATGAAAGCACTAACCTCGTTTGATATTAAGACAGTGATCAATTGTTTTCACATTAACTAGTGCTTGCATGCATGCATCCGCTACCTAGAGTAAAATGTCTCTCTCTATTGAATATCAAACTCAAAAACATAAACAAAGTTAAGCAACTTCATGCCCAACTAATCACCAACACCTTCAATTCACCTTCCAATTATGGTAAATTAATCCAACAATACTGTGCATTTTCATCTCCACAAGCTACTAATTATGCACGCTTAATTCTCACGCACTTCCACACTGATCCCAATGCGTATCTATTAAATGTATTACTCAGGTGTACTTCTCCCAGATATGCTCTTCATGTTTTCACAAACTATGTCTCAAGACCTGGTGTTTGTTTCGATAATTTTACGTATATTTTCGCACTTGGAGCTTGTGCTAGGTCTTGTTTGTTATGGGAAGGGAAGCAAATACATGGAAGGGTGATGAAACATGGGTTTTGTTCAGATGTTATGGTGCAAACTACTGTTGTGCATTTTTATGGGAAGAATCGGGATATTGGGTCTGCACGCAAGGTGTTTGATGGAATGTCTGTGAGAAGTAGAGGGACTTGGAATGCTATGATTGCAGGGTATTGCTCGCAGAGGGAAAGGGTTGCTGGGAATGCATGTGGGGTTGCGTTGAGTTTGTTTCGGGATATGTTGGGCGGCGGTTTATGTGGTGTGAAGCCGGATGGGACGACGATGGTGTCTGCTTTGTCAGCGGTTTCTCAGTTGGGTGTTTTGGAGACTGGGATTTGTGTACATGGGTATATAGAGAAAATGTTGTATGAGCCGGAAAATGATGTGTATGTTGGAACTGGACTTGTTGATATGTATTCGAAATGTGGGTGCGTTGATGCTGCTATGTGGATATTCGAGAGGATGGAAGAAAGGAATGTTTTGACTTGGACAGCTATGACTTCGGGGTTGGCTATTCATGGGAGAGGGAAAGAAGCACTGGAAGTCCTGGATACGATGGAGGATCATGGAATTGTACCCAATGCAGTGACTTTCACTAGCTTGCTATCTGCTTGTTGCCATGTGGGGCTTGTTGAAGAAGGACTTTCGTTGTTTAACTGTATGGACAGGTTTGGAGTTGTGCCAACAAGACAACACTATGGCTGTATCGTTGATCTTCTTGGTCGAGCTGGGCATTTAGAAGAAGCTTATAATTTTATAGATAATATGCAGGTTGAACGAGATGCAATTCTCTGGAGAACCCTACTAAGTGCTTGCAATGTACATAGGGATTTGTTGACAGGAGAGAAAGTTAGGCAGGTCCTACTCCATATGCAAACGGAGCAGATACTCATGCCCCCGGGTGATGTAGCTGATATGAGTGAAGACTATGTAGCTTTATCTAATATGTATGCTTCAGCAGATAGGTGGGATAATGTGAAACTAGTGAGGGAAGAAATGAAATTTAAGGGCTACGGAACTAAGCCTGGTCTTAGTTCTCTACAATGACCTGGTAACTCAATTTTGGGTTAGTTATAGCCTTGTGTTGGAAGATAAATATATATTAAGAGATTCAATTTGTTTCTATGACAATTAATTTTACTTCTTGTTCACTGTCGCTGATGTGCAAATGAATCTCTGGTCCCCAATCGATTTCATCGACCAGCACATGCCGTCTACTCTGATGTTGTATGTTTACTGAGCTGAAAACAGCTGGCGATAAATCAATAAGATGCAAATTGCAATTGATTCTAGACTAGTTCCTTTGGTATCCACCTCTGCACAGATAAATTCAGCTTGTGTTCAAATCCATCTTGATCATGAGAGTCATAGTGTCTCAGCACCAAGTCCTCCTATCATCGAAAGTTCAGCAATGCTTTCACATGAATTTGGTAAGGTCATGGACACGTAAAATCGTGGAAGTTGTTCAAAGTGGCTGTACAGGAGGTTGAGGGGATTATGAAAGTGGTGCTCAAGAAAGTTTTTGTTGCAATAAGACAAGGTGTAAGCGTTGTGGAGAAGAACATGTGAGTAGCTTCAAGGCGGTGTTGATAAGAGGCTTGAATGAAAAAGTTTCTGCACAAGAAAAAACTATGGTTAATTACCTCACTCTTGTACTAGTACACTAGTGTTTTTATGTACTAATTCATCCTTGGCCAGAACCTAGAACAAGTAATTAGATTGAGCACCTTGATGCTATGGTGAATTTACAATTAGTTGAGAGATTCATTTATTACATTTATTTTCAACATAATTATGTTTCATATCAGTGATCTTAATGTACTCGTAGTGTTGCGCAAAAAATTGTCATGTGCATATTAAAATTGCAGTTTAGCATCAAATGAGTTCTTGCTGGCTCACTAAGCTGTCAACAGTTCTTAGACTGGTCACTATATCACTGCTCAGTAGTAAATAAGTTATGTCACTGGAAATACTGAGCCATGGCTACGGGCCGTAACTATAAGGAGTCCGGGTTTTACGGGTCCTTCTTATGGTATACGGGTAAATATGATCAACTTTACGGGTACACCCCTAGTATGCCCATTAGTCTATGTTAAAGTGAACACGATTTCCGTCGGGTCAACAATTAAGAATTAACAAAGCACGGGCTGTTCGTATAGCTGTCAAATTAAATTTTTCTATAATAGTTAAATTAAATCGATTATTAATTTATTATTATATTTTGTCTAATTGATTATTATTAGTATTATATAATATATAATTGATTAATTATTTTATTTTATCTAATTACATGTTTTCTATTATCATATTTAAAATCTCATCTGTGTTAATATAATTCAATTACATTTTATATATAAGTTTTGTTCTCATTTTTAATAACTTAATTATATATTTTATTAATTTTTATAACAAGACTATTTTGACTATTTAGTTAATTAATTAAAAATTTCAAACTCAACTTTATGGAATTTATTTCTCATATATTAAATATACTGAAAAATACTTCATTCGTCTCATTCATTTCTTAGCACTTTCACTTTTTGGATGTCACATATATTTGTTAATATTTTCTTAAATAATATTTTTTTTATTTACAAAATTTAATAGGTCTCGGCGTGTATTTTCATTTTTTTTCCTTTTCCCTTTTCTTCTCTTTACTCTTTTTAATTTCTACGACTCAAATATTGACAACGGGATGTTTCCGTGTTCTACCCAACCAATTGGGTGAGACGAATGAAATAACTCATGTACGAGGAACTATATATCTTTTATGAATGTTTATTTAAAATTTATCTGTTGTAATAAAAATATATATTTAATATAGACACACACATGATCATATTCAAAAAAAATAATTTTCTTTTAACCGATAATTTAATTAATATATCCATACATTATAAAAGTTTATTTTTTAAAATATATCATCTAAAATTTAAGTATTTTCACTGCCTAAATTTTGTTTAATAAATTTAAATATTTTGTATTTTTATTTAATATCTATTATCCCATTTTTAAATTTTTATCTTGTTTTAAAATAAATATATATTGAAATCATATTATTTTATTTATTATTATTATTACTTTAGTGTTACAGAATTATAGCTAGATTTCATATTTTATTTAAATATTAACCCACTTAGAATTTGAATTTGTTATATATTGTTTTTTTTGAAAAACTCGTTTAATATGTATTGATTAATAATTTTGAGCTCAATTTTACGAATTTCATTTTCCATATTTAAAAAATTATTATTAAATAACTCTTATAACATAAAATATATATAAACGATAAAATGATAGATGGTTTGTATATCAAGGTTTTTAAAAGGAAAATAAAATTTTAAATAAATTAAGTGGTTATAACAATTACTGTATATCAGGAATTTGCAGGTTCGATTCTCGAGAGTGGTGTAATTGCTCACACCAAAACTTAAATCAAGGAATTGATACATGAGGCCTCAGTGACCCCAGCATGTTAAAATAATTTCATATACACGATGTAAATGTGAGACCTGTCCATACCATTATTTTACTTCATAAATTATTCATGTCTAAAGTAAACAGGTTTTCAAGGTCCTCCCACCTAACGTGCAATGTGCACAGCCCCACATTTTATGTAAATACTTGGCTGAGCTTTCAGGGAATTTGACATTTCTTAGATTGTAATAAGTGCGGACGGCAGGAGCTGGTAAGGTGACCGTAGAGATTTAATATTAAAGCATTATCTTTAATTATCTGATTATAATACAAGTCTTCCAGCCTGTAAGACGATCTCCAGTACTACTTGTACCCCCAACCAACCTCCGTGAGTTTACTTTTTTTCTTTGACAACTAAGCATCAAGTGATCCCTCCTCTCCGATACATAAGTCCATTTCTACTTAAAATTGGGTTTCATTTAACTTTATTTTATTTTTTTCACAATACTTTTTACATAATAATTGAATAACTAATTTCTATTAACATCAATAACTAATTTCAGTTATTGATGTTAATAAATTTGTAATTTATTGATGTTAGTTATTGAATAACTAATTTCTATTTCTACTTAAAAAGAGATCAAGACCTTTCAGTAACTTGTCACCCTTAGATAGCAATTTCAGGCAAGTGGAGTGGATGATGAGTAATATTAGCTAAGTTTCAAAATGGTCTTTCAGATTTATCTTTCAGACATATTTATTTGTCACTTCTTGAGATGGCTGATTATGTATATAGTCAGCTGATGTGTTGTCAGTTCTGTATATTGTTTTTTCTTAACTAGCTCTTATACCCGTGGAAATTACATGACAAAGTTTTGATAAACCTGAAAATACCTTTTACCAGGATGTTGACTCGGTTGGAATTTTAAAACTGGGTTTAAAAGGTACCTCAGTTCTTGAAAAAATAAAGATCATCCTTCTTTAAGTGAATGTACAAATCATTTACAAAACCAGCACTCTTAATGTAGTAGTTTTAAACTTCAAATACACAAGTCAATTTAAGATTGTAATCCTAAAAATTTATGAATATTTATTTTCTGTCATTGCTAAACAAGTATTTTTAGTAGATAATTGGAGATGAGAAGTTAATTATAATAGTTAATTTAACAATAAATAAAAGTTATAGATAGTAAGTATAAAAAATATATATTACTTTGACCCGGAAAATTCAGTTATAATAATTAGAATTTAGTTAAAAGATAATCCACATGTATTATTCATTGTTATTTTATACATACTTTGACAATTTGTTCATTTCTTGGTTTGCCATACATTGCTCCGCGACTTTGACGAAGTAACACATTTTTTTGGCATATCATTGTTTAAGATTAATAGATACAGAACTAAAATTTATTTCCCTTGCATACACCGGCCTTGCACCCTTCAATATCCCTGACTACACACATGCATGCCTGCAGCATCTCACTGTGTTGAATATGTCCATATTCTGTATGTTTGTATATATCAGTATGAGGCACTTAGCTATGCCTACGGTTATATAATATTAATTTTCCGGTTCAATACTGAATTACTGTTAAACTAAACTGAAGTCAGGTCAAGTGGTGGTGTTGATCAAAAATTTTATTTGTAAACTTCTTATCACGGACTTTACATACACGAAATATTAATCTTCCCTACACAAGTCTCACAAATTAAATGGTTTTAAATGTGATCGCATGCATATTCCATAACAATTACAATCCAATAATGACTCTCAGATGCACAACTTATTACCTAACTTATCGATAAAGTTCCATGACTGCAAACATAGATAGATTATTCACTGCAATAAAAACATACACCAAGCTCTTGAATATGCCCGTGCTTTACACGGGTTTTAGGGGTAGTTTATATATAATCACACGAAAAAATCACAATGATTTTGATTTCAACAACATATGTACACATTCGCTTCCATTCTATTAACTTTAGAGGAAACATTCGATTCGTCCACTTCTTAACCAATTCCATTACCGGAAAATTCAACCAAATCAACGTATACTGCTTCTTTTTTTGGGACAATTGTAAAGGCACTGCTTACTAACATCAATAACTAATTTCTATTATGGTCATCTGATCTCGAATCTTCAATTACAAATTTACAACCATCAACGCCGTTGATAAATGGACGATATGTTGTTTGTTTTGCACAATTAATTATTTGCTGTTGCATTTATTTTACCATCATCTTCCGTCCAAACATAATAAATGTACATGTATTAATCAGAGCCGGTACAGGAGACTCGGAACAAAAATATTAAAGGTCTTTCTGCACTTACTTTTCATGACACTTTTACCAGGTGACATTCTTTTATTAGTGGAGTTTTTTTTTATATTCAGAGAGATCTATTATCATTAATAAGTTAGAATTAATTAAAATTTGACAACTTATCTTTTATTTTGTGTGTGTCCAACTAGAAATATCGAAATATTAAATAAGTCCTTTTTTTTAAAATCCTTATCAAGTAATCGTTTCTAAATACTTTAGTTTTTGAGAACTCACCAAACATTCAAATCACATAAGATTTACAAACAATATTGACACTGGATCCGCATTAGCAGTAATATTTTAACATTATTTACTAGAATACAAACATAAAAAAGCAGAAGCACCGGTTTTGAGGTTCCTTTTTCCTCCCAGAGAGGGATTCGGCAATTAACTATCATAATGCTCGATGATTTTCCAAGACTCTTGAATCCGGCAGTAGAAAACCTTATTTATTGAAAGATGAAATATTATTTTTTTTATTTTGTCTGATTACCTTGGCCTCTACTCAATCAGATCGCGTGTTATATAAGAGAGAAAAGATTCCAACTCTGCACGAGTAATGCCACCTTTAGCCACCGATCCCCGGAGATGAAGGCTAATTTCTTCAGCCCTCTTCCTAATCTGCTCTCCTTGAGGCGACGCCATCAATCTCTTGACAGCATTTTCCACTGTTGACGATGTCACTAGTTGATCCCCAAGCCCCCAGTCCCGGACCATAATACCAGTTTTGAGTCCCTTGGTAATTAGTAAGCTGTTTCTAGGCTGATCGCAATGCATTGGCCATGCGGCTATTGGAACCCCCATGGTCAAACTCTCCATGCAAGAATTCCATCCACAATGACTCAAGAAACCCCCTGTAGATGAATGTGCCAAAATTTCAATCTGAGGCGCCCAGTCTCTTATAATAATTCCCTGCTCTTTCACTCTCTCTTGATACCCGTTGGGCAAGTTAGCCCCATTTGCCCCGTCTTCTCTAGGAAGAGCTTCCTTATCAGCGACTCTTAATACCCAAATGAACTTGTTCCCACTTTTCTCTAATCCAATTGCCAGCTCTTGTACTTGTTCATCTGAAATGGAAACCGAAGTACCAAAACAAACAAATATCACTGAATTTTCTGACTGTTGATCAAGCCACTTTAAGGACTCATGGCGTTCATTTGGTTCTCTTTTCCGAGTTGCTTCCAGAAGATCGAATGGCCCGACCGCCCATTGCTTAACCTTGGGACCCATCATTTCCTTAGAGTTGATTAAATCAATGTATTTACCTTCAAGTAATCTACACCCGTCATAAAGAAACCCAGTCATGAGATCCAAGAGCTTCAAGTTTCTGCCAATATGTTCCACAAACTCGGGAGGGAAAGAAGAATCAATAGGAGGGAGATACTCTACAGTTGCATCATTAATAATGTTTGGTTTTCCATACATCTCCCAAAAAAAGGTAAACGCCATGAAAGCAGAAACACCCTGGAAAGAGTAGCCCTCAGCATTTGGCAACGAAACAAAATCTTGAACAGAAACGGAGGAAAGAAAGTCATAAATCAGAACAAGCCTATGGGTTGTAGCAGACAGTGTTGCCAGAAGCTCAGCCACCGGCTGGCGAAGGTGCATCGCAGCATCTGCAGATGGTTGAAAGAGTCCTGAATATTGAGTGGGGTTTTCTGATGGTGGGGCGCGATAACAAGGGACGGGGAATTCATGGAAGGTGATGTTGGTAAGGGGTGCACCCACGAAACGGGACTTAGCTTGGTGGATTAGAGTGTCAGAGGTAGCAAAGTGAATTGGGATGATATCATTGGTGGCCGATATGATGGTGGAGAGTTGGAGGAGTTGGTTTATATGGCCTTGTGCTGGAAATGGCACCATTACCAGTAATACTGGAATTTTGTTAGCTTGGACGCCATTGCTTTTGTTGCCTGCCATGTTGATCACTATATATATCTCATTAGACAATTCTATTTATAAGCGATAAATACTCAAATATTCCCTCGCTCTCTATTTACTTGTCTGTTTTGAAACAAAAATGTGTCCTTAAATATTTGTCATCTCTTATTTCAATACATTTTTTCCCATAATTTTCAAAAACTAAACAAGGACCTAATTTAGTTTTGGAATAAATACAGCCAGCTCTCAGTACCAATGTGAGTACCATAGTTGGTAGGCTTGTGTCACTGCTTACTAACATCAATAACTAATTTCTATTATGGTCATCTGATCTCGAATCTTCAATTACAAATTTACAACCATCAACGCCGTTGATAAATGGACGATATGTTGTTTGTTTTGCACAATTAATTATTTGCTGTTGCATTTATTTTACCATCATCTTCCGTCCAAACATAATAAATGTACATGTATTAATCCGAGCCGGTACAGGAGACTCGGAACAAAAATATTAAGGGTCTTTCTGCACTTACTTTTCATGACACTTTTACCAGGTGATATTTTTTTATTAGTGGAGTTTTTTTATATTCAGAGAGATCTATTATCATTAATAAGTAAGAATTAATTAAAATTTGACAACTTATCTTTTATTTTGTGTTCTTGGACACACACTAGAAATATCGAAATATTAAATAAGTCCTTTTTTTTAAAATCGTTATCAAGTAATCGTTTCTAAATACTTTAGTTTTTACTTTTCATATTATAACAATTATCATAATCTTGATTTCTTATATTCTCAACACTAAAATTAAAAGACATTAATACTTTTAGAAATTCAATAAAAAAGGCTCATCCTAAAAATATCATTCACTTTTAAAAAAATTAAAAAAAAAACTCCTCTATCTTTATTCTGTTACTTAATATGTTAACGCATTGCAAAATAAATTTTATTTATTCTTGACGACTCATATCTAAAATATAATTAAAGATATATAAAATTTTAAGTTAAATAATATATATATATACTATTTTTTTAAATTGAGCTCCTTGTATTTTTATTCCCCGAACGGTCGGCCCTTCCCTTTTGAGAAATTCAAAGTTGAACGACAAGAATACAATTATATGCAGGATTTTCACAAGTATTTTTTGAAAATTGTAAATTAAAAAAAATACAGTCAAACGTAAATTCCTAAAAATAATTGATGTTATGTATTCCTTCCTTCTCAAATTAGTAGTCATTTTGACTTTTTATACGCATTTTAAGTTGCATAGAACGATAATTTCGTAAATTATTTTTTGAATAAAAAGTTTCTATTTATATTTTTATTCAGAATAAAATAATTTAAAAAACAAGTAACAGAATTATGTTTCTTTTGCACCTTAAAATACGTATAAAAAGTCAATAATTACTCTCTCCGTTTGGAAATAATTGACGTTTGACTTTTTGACATACGTTTTTAGAAGTTTTGACTACATAGTTAAAATTATTATTTTTAAAATTTTCTTTTTTGAATAAAAGTTTTATTTAAAAAAGAAATTTAAAAAAAAATAAGTATCAATTATTTTCAAACAGAGGAGTTATAATCTAGGACAATGAGAGTAAGTCCGACACAATTACTCGGCATTACTTTGGGTTGATACAAGTTACAAATAGAGTACATGCAAATATTACCATAAGTGGCCATACGAGGCCTAAATGTGGTCTCAGTGTTAGAAATATATTTATTTGATGATGTATAAAAGATTAGAACAGAAGTTAGCATAGTTTATTTGTAATAAGTCTTTCTAGTTTTTAAAATTTTATAATCAGAGTCTAGTTAGTCAACATTCTTCTACTTAGAAGATTTTCTGTAAAAAGTAAAATCAGAGTTTAGATGAAGATCAGAGTCTGAGAGGTGATCAGAGTCTATAGACTATCGGAGACTACAATCTGTTAGAGTCTACAAATGATCAAAGTCTATAGACTATCAGAGTCTATAGTCTGACAGAGTCTGAAGATTTCAGAGTCTATGAAGTCAAAACTGAATTTGAAAGATGATCACAGAAAAGGGAAGTTTTCGAAGATAAAGCCAAATATATTGCAGATATGCTATAGGAAGGAAAGAGAATTACAGAAGGAAACTGTCAACTAATAATTAGGATTATATTCCTATTGTAATTTGATTTTCTGTTATTAGTTGATAGGTAGCTCTCTATATAAACATTCTATGTAGCCTAATTGAAAAGTGTGAAAAATTAGACGAAGTTTTTGAGAGTATAGAGATAGAGAGAGTTGATGTGAGAAACACAGAAAAGTTGCTAGGGTTTGTGTACATCTTATGAGAGTTTGGTTTTATACATCAATAAAACAAACAGTTGTTATTCATATTTTTGTGTTTCATCTTTGTTCTGTATTCAAGTCTTTAATTCTTTTTGAGTTGATTTTAATCAGGCAGAAAAAGTACATAAGTATTCAATCCTCCATTCTACTTGTGCAACTGGGAAAACAATCAGATCTGAATTGCTAGCACATGTATCGTAATACTCCAATTCTGCTATCAAAATATATGGATATTTATTCAATTTATAAATTTGAGAATTATTTTGAAACGTATTAATTAATAAATTGAAAGCCTATGTTGACTTGTTAATTACTTAAATTATTATTATATTTAAGCCATCATATTTCAAGCATGTTTCAAATTGAAATGCAAGATAAACCCAAATTTCGATTAAGTTTTGAAATTAATCCAAATTACTGCATAAAAGTCTCACTGCCAAAAGGACATTATAAAAGTGTATATCACACCAAAAATACATAGTAATTAATAGTCTAGTAAAGCGAAATAGAAAAATATTAACTTTTTAATTCAACATCAAACCTCCATTTATTACTTCCAAAACAAGAGCGACCCAATTTTAAATCCTACTAATTTGAGCAATGAACAAATCGAGTTCCATGCGTGTAACACCACCATCGACCACAGATTGCCTAACTGCAGCTCCCATCTCTACGGCTCTCTTTCTAATCTCATCACCTTCTGTGGTTGCCAATACCTTTTTAACAGCTTTAGCGATCACTGAAGAGCTCACTACCTCACTTCTCTTCTCCCAGTCATTCACAAATGTACCAATCTTTAGTACATCTACAACAACCATTGCATTCCTAGGCTGATCAGAATGCATGGGCCATGCTGCTACAGGCACACCCATAGTTATACTATCCAAACATGAATTCCATCCACAATGACTCATGAATCCTCCAGTAGACGGATGTGATAAAATCTCCAGTTGCGGAACCCAGTCTCTTACAATCATTCCCTTTTCTTTTACCCTATCCTCGTACCCGTTTGGCAGTTCGGTCTTTCTTTCAGTTCCTGTGTATATGTCCCCGCGATCAGCGTCTCTGAGCACCCAAATGAAGTTTTGCTCACTTTTTTCTAACCCGAGCGCAAGCTCCTGGATTTGCTCATCCGTGAACGAAATTGTTGTGCCAAAAGAAACAAACATAACTGATCTTGGACTCTGTTTGTCGAGAAAATTTAAGCACTTATGCCTGATCTTCTCATCGTTAGGAATCGAGACAGGATTGAATGGACCAAGAGCCCATTGTTTGATATTCCCACTAAATTCTTCCTTATCTAAGAAATCAACATACTTACCTTCAATAACCCTGGACGTATTATGAATAACACCCGTGGCAAACTGATTTGCAAGGTGAGACTGACTCATAATAATCTCAATAAATTCCATAGGAACACAGCCTTCCTGAGACACAAGGCGATCAAGTGCTTCGTCTTCAACGATCGCAGGCTTCCCCATCATTTCCCAAATCGTAGAGAAATGATTAAACACCGACACACTCTGCAACGCATAGGCCTCAGCGTTTGGTATAGTTTTCACTTGTTCGACAACTGAGCTTATCAGAACATCATGAATAACAACAACTCTATGTGCAGTAGGTGCAAGAGAATGTAAAAGAGCGGTGACAGGTTCACGAAGATGTCGAGAAGCCTCGAACAATGGTAAAAGATGGACAGGGAATTTAGTTGGATCATTCGGGTTAGGCGAAAGCGCTTCAAAAGAAGGTATTGGAAATTCATGGATGTGAAATTTGGTGGCAGAGTTGAGATTCCAGTTTTGGAGACGAGACTTGGCCTGACGAACGTGAGTAGGGGTGCTGACATAGTGAATGGGGATGTTGTAAGGTGAGATAAGGCGGGAGAGGTGGAGGAGTTGGTTCAAGTGGCTCTGTGCAGGAAAAGGTACCATAACAACTACAACTTGGGCCTTTGATTCTCCACTGAATTGATGATTTTGATCATTAACACAAGCCATGAGATTAGTTTTCAATGTTGAGTTTGATCTTGGTTTGTTGTTGAGGCAATGGATCCAGTGATTGGCTAAATAGAAGTGGTTTTTACAACATCACAGGAAGGTGGGTCAATGCCATAGTCAACAGGGTTGCTAAACTAATGTAGCAAGAGGAGATTATTCAAACTTCCATTATTGTGGCACACTGACAATGATTTTGGTCCGCTCTCAGCTATAGGGCAGAATTGTCAATTCAACTAATATCCCTTTACACCAGTTGAATGTGTATTGTGGAGTACCGTAAAATTTACATTGATTTTAAATATTCCCTTGGTTAAATTTTAAATCGAATATGATATTTTTTTAACGTGTAATATACACTCATATTTATTAACAAATTAAATATATTCTTTTTTTTTATTTACATCCTTTTTTATTTTCAAATAATTTAAAAATATGAATTCTTATAAACCAAAATTCCTTTTAATGATATACAATACGAGTTATTATTAATAGATATTACTTTTAAAATATAAATAATATTTAATAACTTAAATATTATTAACATGTTTATAAAATTTTAATATGTTAATAATACTCTATAAGAATTCCTTTTAACCTAAACCTTTGTTAGCATTTTTATAGTTACCAATAAATATTAATTATTGATATGTTAATGATATTCAAACTTTAAATCTATCATTGTAATCTGTAATGTCTTCGGTCTTTAGAAATTTAAATATTTTAATGTTAAATTTTAATATATTATTAACAATATTCAAATCTTCAATCTATTATTTTAGTATTTTTTAATGTATAAATATGAAATTTAATTATAATGATAATGAGTATCAGACCATTAAATGTGGCTGTACCTCCCCATTTCTTTAATGTGTAGTTGAAAAATACCATGTAACCTAGACCTCATCTTCCTATTAATAAAAATATTTGGTTGATATTTTGAGCTCAATAGTATAAACTATAAAGGTCACGTGATTTCTTATGTTGGTTTAAGTTATTTAATCATCCACTTGAGCTAAATGGTGACCAGCTGCTTTGAGCCATTCAGAAGAAAAAGCGCACAAAAAACAGTCTCCAGCAGAAGTGACATAAAAACAGTCCACAAGACTCATTCTAGAAACTCGAACACTATTTCAACCTGATCCTCAATAGTACTACATATTATTAGGAAAGAAAATTACTACAAATGACAAAACCTTACCATGGGCAATCTAACACCAAAATATAAGACATCATTATATATCTTGCAAACTTTCATGTTATTATTTCATGGAAGCCAAAGATTATATGAACGGTCTACTAGGAAACATTGAAAAATGTAAACCAGATTAAAAGCAAAAGACCGTAAATGTACAAATTTAGAATTTTAAACAATTAGTCTCGGCATGTGTTTCTACCTCGTCTACAGGAGTTCACCAAAATGGTCATATATGGTTATTAAATTTCCATTCCAATGCCCAAAATAAAAAGAAAATACTCCAACTCAAGTTCGAAAATGTTTTTTTTGTTTCCCGCAATTGTTGTTCTGAGCCATTTCATGGACTGCAGAGATTCTTGAGGTCCTCTTCTTGGGCATACCAGCTAGGTATGATTTTTACAAGATGAGGGTAGAGATCCTTGTAAGAATTTCTAATAGTCCCTTCTGCAACTCCGGTTGCAAGTGAAACATCTGCATTCACATGGAATTTTTCATATTCCTAAAATACATGTAGGAAAAACTCTATTCGGATAAAATCATGGGAAATAGCAATCCAAGTTTTTTTTATCGAGAAATTTCCAACAATCACAGAAAAAGGTCAGTGCTTGGTCATACAGTGCTTGGTCATACAGAATTAACTTTTCTATGCAGAAGTTACCTTTGAGGGGTTTCTTCTCATCTGAAAGCTGAGTTACAATATATATAACTGCCGCAGCAATTGATATAGGGCTCCTCCTACAATAACAAAGTATAAAATATTATAGTAAAAGACGCCAAGAGTACTCGGGAAAACCCACTTGCACTCTGTTAAAATCTGAATAAGCATCTAGGAACCAGAGAAGCATGATTATTTGATAGATTATTTGATAGCATGATTATTTGAAAGCAGCTTCTAAGTCCAGTTTGTGAGTAACAAAACAAACTCAATTTCTAATACTCAAGCAAGTCTTCAAGAATTCATTTACATGCATGTAAAATTTGGAAGTTTCGAGTTCGGAGAGCAATTCAAAGAACTGCTACTGTAAACAATGGTTAGTATATACATGTGCCTGGATTATATCTTGATATATAGTTTCGGAAAAAACATCTTATGCTAGTGAACTGGCACGTTAGTTGCTTATCTTATGCTAATGAATTGCACAGTCAAGTTGTAGCATGCTAAGAGTAAGACCACGCAGGACAATTATTTTTGAATGCAAGGGTAGCAATCTCGTAAAACCAGGTGTATCCAGGTTTGTGTAATTTAAGAGCTACTTACCACTACAACTCATTTGACATGGATCAACGAAATAATTATCTTCCATAGAAATAGTACAGAATTTCATTACTTACAAACTTATCCTTGTAGTTCATGTTATGATTTTCATGTCATAATTATCTTAACATCACCCGACTTGTTATACTTAAACACTGCTCCGCATATTTTTATATTATAAATTATGATCGTGTCATGTCAGAAACTGTCATCCCTGATACTAGTATATCCTAGCTGGCTAGCTATATATTACATCCTCATCCATCTAAAAAGCTCTATAATATACTTTCTGAATCTTAAAGCAAATATCATATACATAATCTATGCTGCATCACTAAATATGTGATGAAAAATGAAAATATTAACTCATGAATGCATGAAACAAGCACAACAGATATAAGAAACTACCTTATATCAAATTCCTCCGACTTTTGAACTGCTTCTTGTGCAGCTTTAACAGTTTGATTTGTCATACCAAGATTTGAGCAAAACCTCCTCTGCACAAAAGAAGCATGTTAGTAGAAGCTGAACAAAGAACCAAAAACCTTCATCATAGAATTATAAAGGTGTCAGGCTACTATTATGGGCAATCAGATACTCAGATCTATTTTAAAAGAGGCACACCATGAAATCACCAGCATGTATGGTTCCCATCTCCACTGACTGACCCTTTTCTAGCTCGAGTTGCTTCACTATGTATTCCTTTGCTCGGCCAATTTCCTTCTTTGTTGCTCCATTGGCAACAGAGCAAATTTCTAGTTTGAAATCCACACGCTTAGGAAAGATCATTCGTAGAGATAAATCAAGAGGCATCCATATGATTAAAAAAGATCTTAGTTTGTACCCTTTACAGTACGGGGCTTGTCTTCTTGCCTACAAGCAATATAGAGGCAAGCAGCCAATATTGCGTCCTGATTTCTTCCTCGACTAGATTTTTGATCTTCTACCTTCTTGTATATCTCATTAGCTCGATCCTTGTAAATACAATGGATTAATCATGAGCAATAAACAGAAGCGATTAGCGCTGATCAAAAACTAGTGCATTATATTTATTATGAAACAAGAAAGCATTTTTATCATCTTGACATGTAAAGACACTGATTGGAAAATACCTGCAGGACGAAAAACAAGATATAAAAATTAGAAGAGGACAGGAAAGATGCATTAACATCTAAATATGATAAAGATGTTCTCATTGCTTAGATATTAATTTCAAAATAATCATAAAATGAAAATGACATTACCAGAGAAACTATATATTTCTCAAATTTAATCTCATTTTTCAATTTGACACATGCATGAGATTTTAGGTGATATGGTCATGAGACAGTAAAGAATATGACCAAGTAAAATATTTTACTATGAAAAAACAGAGATGTCTTTTACAAACATAGTTTGGCTTGGGTCAAACCTATAACTATTATAACCCAACCAGTCCTATGATCCATATTTTCGTCGATCCAACATCAACTCTAACTGTGCCTAATTTTTTTCACAATCAAATACATCAATGTTGAAACACAAGCATACCTTGATGGTCGCAACAAGGCCCAACCTGTAATGTATAAAAGCTAAATTAGCATTCAAAATTTGGCATGCAGAAACTGAAGAGGATATAACAATAAGGATATTTACAAGATACCATATGTACAGGTGTAAAACATAACCGATAGAATTACAGAATCAAAGCAAAGTTTTTGATGTTCAAAAGCTTATAATGTATTTTATGTACAATTTCTGACTGGTGGTGGAAGACAAGAAAACCCAAAACACAATGACATTTACTTAAACATAAGATTTATGAGCAACATGTTTAGATGCATAATAATGAGAGAATCAGCATGACTTCATAATAATGAGAGAATCAGTATGACTTCATAATAAGCATGTCATACTACAAACATATGGTTTCAAGAGCAACAAACTTTAATCCTGGGCATTGGCAAGCTTATTAATTTTATTTAAAAATGCTGCTCAATAGGTCACAAAAATGAACATACCTACAAGTGAAAGCAGCATCAATTAAAATGAAGTCAATATACTAAACAACAACTGTCATATATCTTATAGTCGAGTCAATAATATTACAGCACCAGCACCGGGATAATATAGCACAAAGTCCACATCAATAGAACAGATCCTAACAGAAAAGCATGTGCATGTGTGTGTTCTATGACAGAAACTCTTGACTAAACTTACTCAAATTGATTCAAAGTATTTTCAAACTTTTGTAGTATATACACCCGAACAAAATTTAGTGTATAGGTGATGTAGAATGACTTTAAACAGAAAGTGGTGAAGTTAGTTGAAATAATCAACTTATATTTTTTCCTGAACCGAACCGATTAAAAAAATGTGGTTAGTTCGATTCGGTTTACTGTCAAGATGAACTTACCTAAATCTTGTAGACCTGTTCAAAATCCCTACAAAATACTCTGAAACCATAAAACATACAGAATCCATGAATAAAAACATAAGATACTCATAATTTCTTTCTAAAGAAGAACTAAACAATTTATTTTCACTGAATTTTAAAACAGTTGTTTAGAAGATATCAAAATTCCGAAAAAATCTATAGAAAACATATTGATGAGTCACTTAGGAAAACACGCAAAGATCATTCAAAATAAGAAAATTTCTGAAAAAACTATATCCAAGTGGGAATCCACAAAACAAAGAATACTCAAAAAATGATAAAGAGAAGCAGGTTACTGGAAAGATTCAACTTGATATATCAAAAAATAATAAATTCAAATAACTGACAGGGAAAGATTTATTTTTGTGTTTGTGCAAAAAAAATTGAGGAGAGATGATCTTACAAAAAGAATGTAAATAACTTATAAGGGGAAACAAAGAGGAAGAAAGGAATCACATACTGATAAGAATGCAAAAAAAAGCATCTCATAATGTTTACAGCAGCGTTATTAAACGCGCACCAAATATGACAAATTTGTCAGCGTGATGAAGTGACGGTATGATGAAGTGACATATAATCCTGATAAGTCTTCTAGTTATAATATAAGCTTCCTTTTTTTTTAATATTTAGACTTATAGCCTTACAAATGAGTATATGTTCTAAGAAATACTCTATTAACATAACAAGTTAAGCAGGTCCCATTCCTAATTATAAGAAAACCTGACTTAACCAATTTAATTTTTGATTTACTTAAAAAAAGCAAACCAATCTGAATTTTCAGTTCAGTTCAGGTTTTCGGCTCTCGGTTTTGGTCAACCCTATGTCTAGGTATAGTAGTATGTCTATATGTCGATGACAAACCCTTGACCAGTTAGCCCCTTCCTCACCGCCATTCTGCTTTATTTTTGTTTTCCCTTTTCCTGGCCCTTAAAAAAATCATATATCTTGTGTATCTTATTAGCTAAGCGAACTTAATAGTTTCCGATTAAAACAAGTGATCCTGAAGGCTGAAAAGCCTAGTTGTATTAGGTAGTTGCTGAGCAAATATAAAAATACGATAAACACTAAATATGTGTTTCCTAACAATAAGTTCCACTAACCAAAGCTACATTCAAAATACTATAACTAGAATTGAAGAAAATGCCACAAACAAAAAAGTCCAACCACTATCATTAAATCTAGGTATTATTATCACCATACTCAAATTTACCTAAATCAATTAATCATCTCATTCTCCAATCCCGTGAAAACCAAAATGCACAATTTCCTCCAGCTAGTGTCTACAGTCCCCTAAATCATTTAAACTCGAGCTTGTACATAACACAAATACCACAAGGGTCATTTAATTCAACCCGCACATACGAAAACAAGCAATTCACGAATACTCCCCGTTTTAATTCAAACATCTCATCTGCAATCAAACACAATTAACCCCTGCCAGCATTCACAACAAATGTGTGCTCACTTAAACGAAAACCTCACCTCAAGTAAACAAATTCCAAATACTACCAATCCGTATCAAATTCTGGATCCAAAAACATCACAATCCACACGCAAACACAAATCATATCTCGTACATTCTATACATGTATTACCGACACTATCAAACACAGATACGTATAAGCATATAATCTAATTACCTCAATTGAGCTCTAAACATGAAAACACACAATTACATACAGATATCTAAAATATATACCTATCAGACATGGTAGCAATGGTTTTAAAAGCCAAAATAAGCGAGCGATCGGGATTGGATCCCCGATTCTGCCAACGACCGAGAGAGGAGGAGAGAAAATCACTAGTAACACCATTAGGTTTAGAAATTACAGTAGACAATCCACCGTCAGCGAGCAAAGGATTAGTGGGACCACCGACACGGACCGGGTCATTATCACCCGACTCGTTGGCAAAAGTACGCCACTCGGAGGTCTCATCAATGGAATGAGACTCCAGAACGAGTCCGCACTCGGAACAGACCGTGTCACCGGCCGAGTGATCGAACACGACCTCGGTGTTCTTCTTGCAATCGGAGCAATAAGCATCGGCCATTGGGGAATTGATTAGATTTAGGGTTTGATTTTGTGTTGTTTGTGGAGAATGAAAAATAACAAATATGTAGGGGAGTTTGGGGAACTTGTGTTTGGGGATATTTTGTGTGATATCTATGTATATATAAGTATAGGATCTGTGTGTATAAATATACCCTACGGCCTACACGTTATATTTGATCTTAGGGCTTGTTTGGTTATTCTAAACTAAAATTTAGGTCACTTTAAATAAATAGGTATTTCAATAATGTCTTGTGTCCTAAAATACTAGAACAACCATCATGTGTTTTATTAAGAATAAATCCAACAATATCCTATAAAATATCTTATAAATATAATAAAATATAATATTCTATTAATTTATGACAATATACATGTACATTAACTCTAACAACTTAACCTATTATGATGCCATATTATTAAAATAATAGTATATTTGAATTATACTTATATTTGAAAAGATAAAATGAGGGAAAAGAAGAATAAAAAAAATAGAAAAAATAATATTTGATTAATAAAAATGAAACAAGGCATGTATAGTAGTGCCCTGTAAAAAGGCATGTGATGGACGTGTTAGTGTTTTAGGACACCATTAGAACATTGTTGGAGCACTCATTTACTTAAAGTGTCATAAATTTTAACTCATGACAACATTTTAGGACATTGTTGTACTTCCTCTAACATGGCACCACCACACACGCCTCGTTTCATTTTTGTCAATAAAATATTTATTTCCCTCCTTTTTTATATTTCTTTTCCCTCCTTCTATCTTTTCAAATATGGTATTATTTTAATAATAAGCCATGATAATAGGGTAAATTGTTAGAGTTGACGTATGTGTATATTGTCCTAATTAATCACTAGTACATTATATTTTATTATATTTATAAGGCATATTTTATGATATTCTTAGACTGCTCTTAGTATAGGCATTTAAATTTATAAAATTTTAAATAATCAGGGGAGGGGAGTTGCCCTAGGCATTTAAATTTATAAAATTTTAAATAATGGGCAGGGTATTTTAAGTTCCAAGAAGTTTCATTTTCCCTATTTTATTCAACCAAACAATGTTATCAAAACCTACTTCACAGGAAGTTCAAATACCGAGGTATTGAACGCGCAACCAAACCACCTATTATAAAAATAAGAGTAATGTTAGATGTCCCAAAAATCGACCCAATTTATTTTACCAAATGACATGGCATGATACATGTCTTATTTTAATTCGTGAGCGCATATATATGATACATGTTCCACTCATTTCTTTACATCTTTTTTTAAAAAAAATACACGCATTTTAAGGTACATTTTAAGAATAGTTTCATAACATATTTTTAAAATTTTCTTTTTTTAATAAAAATTGGATTGTCCTATTTTTATATTAAAAAAATTAAAATAAGTTATTAAACTCTCATTAAAATGCGTGCCAATTATTTTTTTTTTAATATAAAGAACCTAGGGGACGGGGGGAGTATTATTTTAAAAAAATTAACAATTACACACACCACGACTAAACATTTCTCACAATCGTGGGAGTTTCTGCCCTTTTTCTAATTGTAACAGTTACTTAGCTAGATGTCTATGTCTATGGACTATGCTATCAAGCCTATCTTAGTGCGGGGAAGTTTCTGTGGGTTGGTGTTCAACTGGGCCTTTGGAATGTAATCAATAATTACTTTAGTATTATTTTAAAAAATATATATAATTATAATATAAAAATTGAATAAGTATAATTTTTAAAAAATTAAAATTTTAACTATAAAATTATTATAAATTATTAATAAAAAAATCCATACATTACACGTGTATAAGCTAATAATAATAATATCTAGATGTCTATGCAATAATACTGTTGGGAAGCTTATGTGGGCTTTTCTCGTTTATATGGGCTTTTTTTATTGGAAAATGCTATCGTAAGGATCAGCCGGTATTCATGCTATTTAACGTTAAGCATGTTTGAATCCGGGTTGTTACTTGCTCTTTTTGGTGTTTAATACCCCATCCCTACCTAGCAGCCCAGATATGAAGTGTAGCAGGCTGCGTTAAATTTATCAAGGGCCTAATTCAATGTTAGCCCATCCACACAATTTAGCTATTCAAAATTGGTTAACGTATTTATTTTCAATAATATATTTTATTTTTGAAGTTTAATTTGATAAAAATTAATATTATTATTTAGCGAATCATGTACCTGAGGATGACCTTAGATACTATCTAAGGTTATAACAATTTCATATATAAATATATAAGGGTATATTTGTAAATTCAAAATAAATTTTCAATATTTACAAAAATGCCATTAAATTTGATGGGATGGTACTTACTTTCATACTGCATGACTGTGGCCAGCTCGTGTCGTGAGATGTTTGGTCAAGTCCTATAACGAGCGAAACCCTCGTTTTGTGTTACTGAGACATGCGCCAAAGGAGAAACAATAGGATTGGAACGCGTGATTTTTTTTACCCAAAACAAGGGCGCTGCCAAGATGCGCTACATCCCTCAATTTCTAGTACATGAAAAAGCTGTTTTGTAATGGGAAGGACCTTATAACCTCATGGGAGTTAACTCAGGTCATATTCAAGCCCATTTTTCTCTATTATTTATATGTATAACTATAAATTATATTTTTATTTTTATATTTATAATAATTCATAAATTATAAATATAAAAACTATTTTAAAATTTAAAATTTTATTTTTAAATACCTTTAAATAATATATAATTTATTTAAATTGTGCTAAATAGGCTCTTAATTTCTTTACGTATTTTCACATGTTTTTTCTAAAGCAATCTATTCATGTCTACTCTATGAATAGAATAAACTCCGGACAGAGCATTAAAACTCTTGTTGCTTCGTATATGTGTACTACTACTTCAAAGTGATGCACCATTTATCTGATTTCAGATCGCATTCGCTAATATTATATATTTATTATATATTATGGATAGATGAGGGAAACTCTTGTTGCTTCGTATATGTGTACTACTACTTCAAAGTGATGCACCATTTATCTGATTTCAGATCGCATTCGCTAATACTGAATGTTTATTATATATTATGGATAGATAGAGGGATTAAAAGTTATCCGATCTCAGAGACAACTTTAACATGTGTATATATAATATTATCATGAACAAAATAGTTTGTTAAATATTTATATTAATTATGTGTATTATATTATTTTATTTTACCTTTTCTATAAAATATCTATTTATTCAATTTTTATATGCATTTGATTTTAATAATAAATATAAATTTACCTAATAATTTACATTTGTATAAAATCACAAATCTCAATATTATTTATAATTATTTTTAATATGGATATTAGTTTATATTACATGCAATGTACGATTTTTTCTTACATTTCTTAACTACAGATTAATATAATTATGTAAGAATTATAATCGTATCTTTTCTCTTTATCCTTTGTTGCTATTTATTATTTTTAATTTTAATAATATAAATATTAATATTTTATTGAATAAATTTTGAATCAGGAATATTTTTAAATAATTGTAGAGTCAATAAAATAAAATTTAAATTTTAATACGTGTTTGATTATATGGGAACCTAAACTTTTATTTATTCTTTAAAATTAGTTATATAAACCTCCACTATGTTGTTTATAGGATTTATATATGTTTAATAATAATTTAAATATTAAAATACAATAAAGAATAAAACTTTAAAGGTTCTTATCTATTTAACTTTAAATCTCATTATTATTTTACGGTACAATTAACGACCAAAATTGTTGATAAACAAATTTTGAACAAAATTTTAGGTTTATTATATATTAGATATAATAATATTGTTTAACAATATATATATATTGTACATTTTAATTAATTATATCCTAGTTGATACAAGAGTTTTTCCTAATATTTTATTATTTTGATATTTATTTATATTTATTCTTTAAGCAATAAATTTATTTTATTTATGAAATATTATTATATAGTTTGTTATTTATTTTGTTTGTGTTTAAAATAGATAATATTTGTTTATTTTATTTGAAAATATGTTCTCATCAAATAATTAATATTTAAAAATTAATTTCAGTTATGAATCCCGTCCAAATAAAAAATACAGATCACTAAATTTTAAATATTTTAATTTTAATAATATACTATACAATTTTTTCTTAGAATTTCTGGTACCTGATATCTTAACTTTTAAATAAAATAATAAAACTTTGTTGATGCTAAATAACAAAATTCACATATATATTAGAAATCGATATCAACTTTTTAGAAATCAACTTTTTAGGGGTAGCTTATGCATAATAGACAAAAACGGTCTTTAGTTTTGGAATCAATAATTTAAATAACAAATAATAAATTTCATACATTTCTACCAAATTAGAGGTCTTTGTTTTATTCACTAATTGTTAATATATTGAGAACAAGTATGTTTTTTTTTACCGATAGCAAAAATTTTAAGTGTGGAAAAATTAAATGTCTCCTAAATTCACAATTTTTTTTATATGAATGATTGTAACAATCGCTTGTAAGGACCAATAATATTATTAATTATCATTTTTAAAATACACAATAATTATTACACGATTAAAAAATCAAAATAAGTCGATGATCTACTAATAAAGTGATTGAATTACTACCTAATAGGCTAATAATAATGAAATATAATTATAGATAGAGATATTTAAGACTTGAGAAGCTGGCTTTGGTCCAACTGATCCCATGGGAAGGATGCTTTATAGTAATCATTGGTTCCCCTGTTGGTTGTATGGTCATGTGCGCTTGTCATACATATATTGAGCAAGTCAAGTGTAACTGAAACCCCGTAGTTTGCTAGCTTTGGACATGCATGATATATGCCTCATCTCTTTAATTAGCGCACAAGGCAAAAGTTGCAGATGTAATTGTTCTTAGCTGGCCATGCATCTATCTTCCCGGCAAACTAATTGAGTTTTTAATCTTGTTACTCAATTAATATATATAGCATCCGAGGACCTGCAGATTCACATAAATATATATATACATATATATATATATATATATATATATATACATATATGTATATATATATATATATATATAACGAACAAATCATTATCGTTTATTTAAGTTGATCAATAACTAATATTTTGTTTCGGCCTCCTTATAAGCTACTCATAAAAATGTAAATATATACAATTTTTAACTTATAAATTAATTATAACATTAATTAAACAGATCCTAAAATAGAAAATGTGACTTGAACTCATAAATGTCTATCATCCCATCTATCCATTTTTTTTGTGAATGACCTAGACTCTATACTAGAAATTTAAAAGGAATTAGAGGCTTCGATCTCTTGCGGACATTTTTAGCTCCAATTATGTTAGTGAATATAATAAGTAAACATGTTTAATTTACATGCATGCATATACATGTTATGATGTATGTATATATGCAGTATGCTTGCTTTGTTGTGGCATAGTGGGGGTGGGGTTAGAACTGACAAGAAGCAAGTGAGTCACATGTGATCGGATTCTTCGCAGTATTAATTTCCTTTAGATTGTGTGTGTATTATTTTTCTCTTAATTTTACACTGGGGCACAGTCGCACAGTGTTGTTTGTGTTTATTAGAAGGAAGACTTTAGATCGAGAGTTCTATCCATAATCCATGTGAAATAGTGATTGGACTTGGTCACTACTCATATCCTATAAAAATAGCCAATAGATGAATCATGAATCTTAACGGGAAAAAATGTCAGTTGTTTTGATTGTGATATCTCGAACCTCGTGACAATTAACATTGTGTATTTGCCTTCTTTTCTTCCTGTGTAAAGCCTGGTGACAGTTAACATTTTGTATTCTTCTTATTGTTTGTACAAAAAGTCGTCCAAATTTCAGCAAATATGTATATATGGTTGTATTGACAATTTTAGCAATAAATATACTAAAGAAATGTTACATGGATCATGATGGAGAAAGTTGAGCATTTGGAGAATTAATTCAACTTACAATAGCACCGCACTATGCTATATTGTTATTGCTACCAAACTTCATCTCAATCTCATAATATTTTTTATCCTAATGCATCAGATAATTCAGCAATCACTCTATATTAACAAAAGCTATGTTTTTTGGAAAGTATAATAATTCTTATAACTAAATATATATCAACCAGTGGATCTAGAGATAATTTTTAGTTTTTCTCCACTCTTTATATAAAATTTATATAAAAAATTGGCTATTTTATATTTTTTTCATTTTCTCTTTTCGGCTATCGCAAATATTGAACAGATTCCAAACATACAACAGATGACAATGAAAAAATATGGAGATGGATTAAAGATGTTGAATCATATGTTGACTTCAAAATAGTTGTGCTCAGATAACAATGAAAAAATATGGAGATGGATTAAAGATATTTAATCATATGTTGACTTTAAAATAGTTGAGTAAACAGTCCCAAATTGCATTAAGAATTAATAAATAAAACATATCAATCCTATCAAACTAAAATAATTTAGTTATAGGGGTATCAACAATGGCATAACAATCACGTTGGTGCTATAGGGGTGCAGCATTCTAGAGGCTGGAACAGGATCTGGAATTTGGAAGTCCCTCATAAAATCAGAGTTTTTCTGTGGAGACTCTGTCGTAATAACATTCCGGTTCGCATTCTTCTTCGGGGTAGAGGAGTTAATGTCCCTATTGGTTGTCCAATGTGTACAAGGGAGGTAGAACATGTGTGTCATTTGTTTTTTGATTGCAGATTTGCAGCAGCTTGTTGGCAACAGATGGGATTTTCCTTTGATATGTGGGAGGTCGAGTACGTGGCTGACTGGTTACTCAACAAATTTTGCACTGAGTCAAGCGAAAAACTGGTGAAAATGGCCGCAGTTCTTTGGGGGGTGTGGTTTGCTAGAAACCAACAAATTTTCCAAGGTAAGGCCATGAGTCCTGCTATAGCAGTAAATTGGAACATGAAACAAATCGTAGAATGCAGTACAGTGCACAAGAAACGCAGTCAAGCAATTCAGAACTTGAGAGTGACTGTTCAACAACACGAAGGAAAGTGGTTGCCACCAGCATATGGGACTTTCAAAATTAATGTTGATGCTTCAGTAATTGAGGGCGCAAACTCTTTTTCAGTGGGTATGGTTCTTAGAGATCACCTGGGACACTATATGGGAGGCAAGACTATGAGAATTGCAGGCAACGTTCCAGTCCAGGAAGCAGAAATGGTGGGCATTCTTGAAGCAATTACTTGGTCAGAGGAGTTGCCAGCTTATGCAACTATTGGGATTGAGAGTGACTCACTCCTCAGTGTTAACGCAATTAATGGTAATGGTTGCAATTATCTGGAGCTTGGTGACTTGATCAAACAATGCAGAACCTTACTTTGTAATAAGAATGGAGTCTCGGTTAGTTATGTTAGAAAGCGGGTAAACAAGGTAGCTCATAGTTTAGCTAAAATCCCTTGTGAGCTTAATAGCTTCATTGTTATTCCGTCTCTTCCAATGTCGTTGTTGGAGACACTCTTGTCAGATTTTTCGATATGAATGGAAGATGCTTTATTCAAAAAAAATAAAATAATAATTTAGTTATGAAAATTTTACGATCCTAATTCCGCCCATTCTGCACAATAATTATGCATCAACACCCTATGTATCAAATACCATTTCATGATCTTCTTGTATTCCCCATCTCAGTTTGATCCTAACTTATCCCATAATTATTGAAATGGATACTAGTCTACTAAAAAACACATAATTTCATGTTAAAGTTAAGTTCATAAGCAAAATCCAAAATTGTTTAGTCAACAATTTCGAAACTTTTTAGTTTGTTATTTAGACATCATACGACTATCATACGTTGAAAAATAAAAAATTCATATATACTAGCTTCATCCTAGCAACAATTCTAATACTATTTACCTTTTCACTTCGACATACACATGTATTGATATTTTTCTTTATATCCTTTCTATATTTACCGAAAACACTTGTAAATTAAACCATATCCTTTAGCATGAGGGGAAGCAATGAACTATAGTTGAACTCACTACAAGAAAAACCGGCTAAATGTGACCGAATATTTTCGACCGACTTAAATTCGACCGATTTTGGTCGAATTTAAGACCAATTTCAGTCAAACAATTCCCAGAATTAAATTCTACCAGATTCGGTCAATTTTAAGATTGGTCGAATTTATGTCATGCCAAAAAAAGAGAGGGAAAATTCCCGCCCGTTTTATCAAATTCTTGAAATATAAATGTGACTAAATTCGGTCGAATTTATAAAAGCGACCTAAAACGTTCGAATTCAATTCTAGATAGAAAGAGAGGGAAAATTCCCGCCCATTTTATCAAATTGTTAAAACATAAATGTGACCGAATCCGGTCGAATTTATAATAGCGACCGAAAACAGTCACATTTATAAATGTGACCAACAACAGTCACATTTATAAATGTGACCGAATCTAGTCAAATTTAGCTAAATACGACCGAACACGGTCGAATTTAGTGCCAGGTCAGTGATCCGCGTGAAAGGTATCCAATGGTCCAGATTTTACCAACTAAACACAAATCCAACGGTCCGAAAATTATGACACCAAATCTCACTTATATATATACATATACACACATTTTAAATCACTACTCTTCTACTTCTTCTTCTTCTTCTTACTCATCCTCTTTTCTCTCTTTTCTCTCTTTTCCCTAAAATACAAGTATTTGTATATCATATATTTATATAAACATACACAAATTATATATATAATATCTTTATTACAAAATAATGGTACACACAAGAATAACACCAAGAAAAACAACTCGGGGAATAGTCATTCCGGTTATAAAGCCAAATCGGATAACGAAAGAAAATCCGGCATCAAAAGCAATTTCGGCGAATGAAGAAATTCCGGCGAGCCAAAAAGTTCCGGCAATTGAGAAAAATTTGACAAATGTTTGCCTCCAAGTAGATGAGAAAGTGATAGTAGTATTATGAAATCCGACTAAAATATTTGAATTGAATTTTTATGACTCTAAGTATTTGTAACAAAAACATTATTGATAAATATGAAATTATTTATGTTCTTCAATTGATTATATTACATAAATTATATGATATTAATGTTGATAATAACATAAACCTAATGAATATATTAATCAATGTAGCAAAATAATATACACGGGGCCTATATTACTGCAAATAAAAGTAGCAGAAAGCGTTGCTGCTGGGTTTTTGAATATGGCGCATTAAATTCGACCGGAGTCGGTCACATTTATAAATTCGACCGGATTTGGTCATTTTTATAAATTCGACCAAATTTAGGCGCCAAATTTTAAAAAATTCAAAATTTCAAAATTTTGGTCGAATTTAGGTAAATTCGACCGATTTTACTAAAAGTGACTCCTCTAAAAGCGACTAGACGGTTTCGGTTGAATTTAGTTAAATTCGATCGAATCTAGTCAAATTTAGCTAAATACGACCGTATTATTATATTCGAATTTAGCCGTTTTTCTTGTAATGACTTGAACATCAATTTGAACTCAAATATCGCACAACGTAAAAACAATTTGATCAACTTTACTTCAAACACTAAAAACAAAAGCGTACAGCTTAGTAACTTACTGTGTACAGTGATATAGATAGGAATTTATATAAATACCTAAGGATAGACCTCAGGTACCGCCTATGATTTTAACAATTTTTTATATAAAATATATAATAATAGATTTATTATATATATATGACATTATTTATTTGTAAAAAATTAATATATTATATATATACACATATTATATTTTACCCGTGATTGAATCTAATTTATAGAATTTATTTTTTTTCATGAGTTTCATAAATATCCTCATAGGTGTGAGATTTAAATCAATTAATTAAATAGTGCTAATGATCAACTTTGTAATCAATTGTTATAATTAATAAGTCTTCAAATAGTTCATTTAAAAAAATTAAAACCCTTCTAATTTATAGTATTTTATATTTTTCGAATTTATTATTATACCCCTTATAATACTCTGAGTTGGTCAAATTTATTTTAATCTTCCAAATTTGATTTTAATATATTAAACAATTTTTTATTTTATAGCTATCTATACTATATTATTAAAGCCGAAAGATTAAAAGTTTTGGTCGTCGGTTGGTTTGGTACAGGGTGAACCATAGAAAAGATCTCGATCGTCCAATTTTATTAAACCATAGAAAAAATCTTGACCGTCCAATTTTAATAAAATATAATTTTAAAAAAGTATAGTCATACATACAATTCTATCCCAAGTAGTCCTCCTTTTATACAAAATATCATAATAAGATAATAAAATATAATTTTAAAAAAGTATAGTCATACATACAATTATATCCCAAGTAGTCCTCCTTTTATACAAAATATCATAATAAGATAATAAAATATAATTTTAAAAAAGTATTGTCATACATATAATTCTATCCCAAGTAGTCCTTCTTTTATACAAAATATCATAATAAGATAGGATAATCTTATATTCAAATATCATAATAAGTTCCATTTTATTATTCAAATATTCAAATTTTACTTTTTTTAAAAAAAACTTGCCCAACTCATTGTCTAGAAAATTTTATTATTTTAAGATTCTTTTTTAATTTGAATGCATTTTATTATTTCTGAATTTGGTAATGAGTAAATTAATCGATTTTTTTCCCCATTTTAAAGTTATTAAAATAAAATATACAACCAACTCCGTGCTACTTAAATTAATTCAACAATATTTTTCACATTATTTAAAATCATTTAAAGCAAATAAAAAACAACCCCGTGCTTCGCACGGGTTATAAGCTAGTATATACTTAAGTTTAGATATTGTAAACAAGTTATACATATCTATTATTTTTAAAAGTTTAGCAAAAAATATTATTTTAAAAAGATTAAAAATCTATTTATGTTACCCATAACCCATTTCAAATTTGAAAATATTTGTTTTCATTTATTATTCAAATTCATAATCCATGATTAGTTTTCTTATTCATTTTATCCGTAACCCATTTCATTATTATTTCATTTCCTCATTTATAAATTCTAACATAAATGACTTATATCCAAATATATTTATGTATAATTTATAATTTATTTCATAATTTTAATATTTGAATAATATTTATTTAAATTATATTTTTCAAGTCTATTTATTTGATTATTCTTTTATTCTTTTTTAAAATATTATTTAATTAGACAAAATTTTATTTTTATAGACTTATAGTATTTTACAAATAATCTTTATACTCATTATAGCCTTTTAATTATAAATATTGTTTTTTTCCTTCCAAATCATTATAGATTTTTTTTAATTTAATTTTATTCACGATTTAAACTTATATTCCATTATTTTTTCAATTCTAAATTTAACTTATTAACTTATATTTAATTATTTACTATTTTATTACTATAATTACCAAGGTTTCATTATTATATTTGATATATATATATATATATATATATATGAAATTATTTATTTGAAAAAAAATATTATATTATATATATACATATATTATATTTTACTCATGATCGAGTCTAATTTATAAAATTCATTTTTTTCTTGAGTTTCAAAAATATCCTTTCAAAAATTCAATTGTCATAATTAATAAGTCTTCACATAGTTCATTTAAAAAAATGGAAACCCTTTTAATTAATAGTATTTTATATTTTTCAAGTTCATTAATATACCTCTTATAATATTATATCATGAGTTTGTCAAATTTATTTTACTCTTCCAAATTTGATTTTAATGTACTAAACGATTTTTTACTTTATAGTTATACATACATAAGTGTAGATATTGTAAACAAGTGATAAATATTATTTTTAAAAGTTTAGAAAAAATATTATTTTAAAAAGATTAAAAACCTATGAAATAATAACTTTTAAAGATGTTAGTTTGTTGTTAGGATCTAAGTGCTTATTTCCATTTAGGAAGATGCTGACACTCCAACAATCCCCCAACCTGCTCTGATATCAATTGTTAGGATATAAGCGCTTACACTACATCAAAAGCAAATGCACAACTTATACGCAACGTTTCGATTTAGGAAGATGTTGGCACTCCAACATGTATTTAATGATTAAAATAACATTTAATTTAATTATTATTTATGTATTACATAATTTTTATATATAATATAAATTGAATACAATAAGACGTATGAATATATATAATTTATCTTATATATTATATGAATAATATTAAATATTCAAATATAATATAGTACGTATATACAATTTAAAATTTTTAAATTCGGTGCAAAGTATGGGCATAAATCTTGATTGATAATATATATATAAAATACATATTTCAGAATATTTGAAATTGTGATTTATAAATAAGTCTAATAATTATTAACGTTGAAAATTAAAGACTTATTTATCATAAAATATAATAAAGATATATTTTATTAAAACGGTTGAATAAATTAAAAAATATTGATAAAATGATAACAATTTATTTGTATACATTTTTTGGTTGTTAATATTTTTTTTAAATCCTAATGCGAAGTACGGGCAAAAACACTGGTTTATATAATAGACGTATTAAAAATAGTTAAAAACACTGGTTTATATAATAGACGTATTAAAAATAGTTCAATTAGTGACTGACAACTATATTTTCGAATCAATTTTATGCAATAATTTCACCGAATTTCCGACCATTTCAAACTCCAAGCATCGGACAAACTAAAATTACACATAGTAGACGCCCCTCTCAATTACTTTAGAGGGAATATGCTAAATACTAGTATAAGAATTGTATCCGTTATATTTAAAAGTTGCACACAAATATATGAACTATTTTATATATGAATGAATTCATACAAAATTAATTATAAAATTTTAAATATTATATTTATACTTATAATATATTTCAAAATAATAAAACTAAGTATTTAGGTAAGAAAAATGTTAGAAATCCAAAAAATTATCCAAAAATTTGTCTTAAATGATGAGTTGTCACATGTATAATTTGTAACTTTACTATAATAATATGAGACCCGCGTGCATACATATGAGCCCACGGATTAAAATAAGTCATATGTGATGTTATGTCATTTAAAAAAAAATTGGGATAAATTTTGATTATGTAGCATTACTCTTTATGCAATGAGAATAAGAAATCTAAAATTGATCTTAGGTAATATTATTTAAGACAATGAATAAAATAATTTTGTTTTGATAATTATGATATTTTGATATGTAAAATTAAAATAATATTTGTAAAGATTCCGTATATTAAAATATCATAATTATCAAAGCGGTTGTTTTATTCCGTTCATGAAATAAAATTAATTAACTTTTTTTATTCTATTGTGTAATTAATATGTATAAAATTTTATGAAAGATTTTCATTTGTTTAATACTCCCTCCGTCTCTAAAAACTTTTCTTGTTAATCATGTGCACGTTTGCCAACACACATTTTTTATCGTTAATATCTTTAACTTCGTATTAGTATTAAATATAAAAATTTTACTGTATTAAAGTACTCACAAATACGAATCAAACAAGATCACTCATGACTATATTTTATCTTATAAATTATGTATAAATTAGTAGTCAATCGCTTACAATAAACAGTAAAAAAGGTCAAAACAGGAAATGTATTTCGAGACGGAGGGAGTAATAATCTCTCTAGAGATTCACTCCATGGACGCAAAATTTGCTTATAATTTGAGCGTATGTGATGTGACCACATGCTCCGTACAAAGGAGAATACCGATTAATGCAAGTAACCAATGAAGTGCTGGTTTAATTATTTTTGTGCGTCACTAGAAAAAGGTTGCTGGCATTGGAATGCCGATTGCACCCCTTTGTCCAACATTTTTCTCTGTATCTGCATGTACTTTATATTAAATTTATTATTTAAAATATTAATTCGAGGTAAATTCTTGAAATTTTCGTTTGAAGGCGTAAAATTTAAAAAACAAATCACATTTTCATTATAATAATAGGCTTAGTCGCCATCATCTTATCTCCAGACTCCGGTTATCTCTGCCACGTTTATTCTACGCATACATGGTGTATCCACACTTTGTAGTATCCGATGAAAAAGAATCTCATATCCACCAGAAGTATAATCAAGTTTCTCGATATATATATATATATATATATATATATATATATATATTTCATAAGATTGTACAGATGTGTAACGTTCCATAACATCAACGACAACTCTGGATTTTTACTAATACCATATTATGTTAATCGTTCAAAAAGAGGTTAACTGAAATAAAATATAAATAAATTTATAAGGATATATTGTTGTTGTCTTGTATCATATATATGGTAGTTGGATTTTATTTATATTTTGCTAATTATATGGTGGTTCGATTTTATTTTCCTAATTATATTGTATTTGGATTTATAATCACCATCGGTTAATCTTAATTAAGTCATACAAAACGCTTAATACAGTCTGCTTATAGTTTGCATAATGACGGTATCTCCAAGGGTGTTCTCTATAATGCTCATTTATAATAACATGTAATATTGATTTTGTAAATTATAAAGAATCAAATTGATATTTTGTTCCAATGGTATTCTTTATAATGGTTGACTATAATATAAAATTAATATTTTTTGTGAGTAAAGGTTTTTTGTTTACTTGAAAAGGTGGTGGAAAATCTATGTGGAGTATATGTGGCAATTTTAGAGAATGAGATTTACTAGTAAATTTGAAAAACAAGAATGAAGAATTGTATAATTATAGAAAAAGTTGTGTTAGTGCATTTTTGCTCTCATTCTCTAAATCTAACTATAGAATTATAGAATGAAGAATGAAGAATTTTATAATTATAGAATTGTATAATATATATATATATATATATTTTAGAAATTATTTATTAATAACTTAAATATTTAATTAACAAATGTGCATTAATTTTGTTGAAACACTGAAGTGGACTAGCAATTGGCGGATGAAACAGGGCACATGGATGTTTGTGTATAATGTCATAAAGTGAGAATGCTTGTTATTTCCACATCTCAAACAGAGCGCTCATTTCTTTGAACTCCTCAATTTATTTGTATTACTACTTAATTTAGTAACGTGAATCTAACTAAAACTTTAGTTTCTTCTCTCAATGACATATAAAACTTGAATTTAGCTGCCCAAAGCAACGTTAACCAGCTAAAGAATAGGATGCTTAAAGCACCTTTATGTAACAATGTAGATTACGAGTTGTAGTGGAGGGATAGCTATTAATAAAAATAAGTAGAATCTAAGTCTGTTGATTAGGCAAATAAAGCACGGGATGCTAAGTCATCTCTACTCACTAAAGTATTAGAACTTTAGAAGAAAAATTATCAACGATTTGGAAGTGATATATCTTTCGAATGGACAAGGAAAATTCAACTACATACTCACGGTCACGGACTATCCTTTTAAAAATTGTATGCCCTAAAAAGTTGTTAAAAAGAATGATGAGCGGGTGGAAATATTTAACATATAATTCCAAGACATTTTTTGTATATAAAATTTAGACAATTGATTATCCATCAAAAATATATTAAGGAAGCACTGTAACTTTTAATACAACTGATTTATTAATTTCTTTTTTAAGTAACTTAGTAGAGTAAATTTGTGTATACTTGTACAAAAAGTTGTGATACGCCAATCGAGAAGTAGCTATTAGGATTAGCTGGCTTCCGGGCTAACAAGTACGAGGTCTAGACTCTAGAGTCTAGTCTATGTTCTTGCAAGTTGCAAGTAGTTCGTATTTATAATGTAATAATACTACTTACTAAATAATTTTAGTACTAATAATATTAATATAGTATCATGAAATAGGCAATTGATGTCGATACAAGTAAACCCCAGAAAGAAAAGAAAAAGGCCTCTCTATCCTGATCAGCCATTCTCATTGACAGCTCTTTGATTCTTCCTCCTTTTCTCCTCCCCACATATATTATACACACACATATCACATATACATACAGGAGGTAACAGAGCAGCCTACCCCAACCCCACCTATGCATTAACACATACTAGAGTATATATATAGTGATAGAAATTCTCAACACATACATACATACATACACTTTTGCAACACTAGGGAGTTTGAGTTTGAGATAAGTAGATAACTTATAGAAGAGGATGGTGCATTATGAGAGATATGTTCAGTTAAAGAAAGGAGTAGTAGCTGCAGTTTATGAAGATGTTAATGAAAATAATAAGCTTCTGGGTTCACATAACAATGCTTCAAGTCTTGGTTTGTTATGTGGAGGCTCTGGTGTTGGAGGCTACTATAATTATCAGTATTATTTCAATATAAGTATCAAGAGAACAAGGCCAAGGCTTTTTTATCTTCTTTTACTTACTCTTTTATCCTGTACTCTCATCGTAGCTCCTCAGTTCTGTTTCCTCCCCACAACTTTTCCTCTCTTATGTAAGTATTGTTACTCTTATGATCTTTGTTTGATTTATGCAAGTGCTTTATGTTTTTTTTTAAATTTTTTATGGTGGGTTTTTGCAGACTCGACTAGAGCTGAAGATAAGGGTCTCATTTCAGATGCAAATGTTTCTCTTTGTTCCTCTGTCTCTAACGGTAACTAATCAATATTCTTTTTTTTTTTTTACTCATTGGATCTTGGCACCCATCAAGAATGACCATCTTTATGCTATACACATACTCATGAATCCCATATTTGCTTTGTGAAATAATCCAATTCCTTATTTACTCCGAAATTCAAGCCAGATTGTCTTTACGCAGATGCCCATCAGTGTTTAAAACAAAGAAGTAAATTCAGAAAAGATTTTAAACGAAGTAACTTTTAAATGTTTAGTTTATGTTAGTTTTGCAACTTTGTGTGTTTCCATGTGGATGTTTTGATGTTCAGTAATAGGGGGGGTATGGTAGATGTAACCGAAATCCTTGTCGTTTTCATTAATATTTTTGATAAAAAATTAAAACACAGTTCTTGTTAAATCCTTATTTTGATGGATCAATGAAACAGTAGTTTCATTTGTATTCTGACTGTGTCTAGTAACTAGTTTATACCAGGAAGTTGTGACAGTTAAAATTTCTCATATGGAACTTTTAGTTGCGGGGACTTGCTAATTTGACATACTCTTGATCGGTTCATTGTGGTGTCTCTGTTTGCTTTGTATTTGTTGCATTTGTCCACATGAATGTCAATATAACAGCTGCTGTTAATCTGTATGTATCTGTTGCATCATTTCACAAACAATCATTCAGCAGTATTTTAGTAATGTAACAGTTCTAGTATACACACACATGCATATTTAGATATTTGGTAGCATTATTTCTCAGTCATTTTATACACAATAAAAAAGTTGGTATGCTTTTTGTTATTTTAAAAAATAAAGTTAAGATGTAATTGTATTTATTAGTTGCAAAATTTCTCAATAATTCAGTTGTTAAAATAACTTCCCTATGTTATAATTATTGATAGAACTTTGGTTGCAATGTGCAGGGACTATCTGTTGTGAAAGGAATAGTGTCCGTACTGATGTGTGTATAATGAAAGGGGATGTGAGAACACAATCTTCTTCCTTTTCGGTTCTCCTTTACACACCCTCTAACAATACATATGATGACATCAGTCGTGCATCGGATCTCTTAATCGATGGTAAAGGCGAACTACAGCATGAAAAGATCAAACCTTATACTAGAAAATGGGAAACAAGTACAATGGCAACTATTGATGAACTGAATCTCATCTCCAAGAAACAGAATTATGGTATTCATCATCAGTGTGATGTTAAGCATGATGTTCCTGCAGTTTTCTTCTCAACCGGAGGATACACTGGTAACGTATACCATGAGTTCAATGACGGGTTATTGCCTCTTTTTATAACTTCACAACAATTTAACAGGAAGGTTGTGTTTGTTATTCTTGAGTATCATGATTGGTGGATTACTAAGTATGCTTATATTCTTTCACTCCTCTCGGATTATCCACCTATTGATTATAGTGGAGAGAAAACAGTACATTGTTTCCGTGAAGCTATTGTTGGCCTAAGAATCCATGATGAGCTTACGGTGAATTCTTCTCTGATGGAAGGAAATGTATCTGTTAGAGATTTTCGCAACATTTTGGACCAAGCCTATCGTCCTAGAATTCAAGACATTATTCAAGAAGAGGAACGTGAAGCTGAACTGTTAAAAGATAACTTCCCTTCATTACAAAAGTTGACAAATCCACTAATTACAAAGAAAGGGAAGAGCAGGCATATGTTAAAGAAACCAAAGTTGGTCATAATGTCAAGAAACGGATCAAGGTCAATTATGAATGAAGAATTACTGGTAAAAATGGCTGAACAAATAGGATTTTTTGTGGAGGTTCTAAGGCCAAATCCCACTACAGAACTTGCAAAGATATACCGGTCACTGAATTCAAGTGATGTGATGATTGGGGTTCATGGAGCAGCCATGACTCATTTTCTTTTCATGAGGCCTGGTTCTGTATTTATTCAAGTGGTTCCTCTCGGAACTAACTGGGCTGCAGAGACTTACTATGGGGAACCTGCAAAGAAGCTTGGTTTAAGGTACATAGGCTACAAAATTATTCCAAAAGAGAGTTCATTGTATGAGGACTATGATAAAGATGATCCTGTTTTGAGCGACCCTGATAGCGTAAACAATAAAGGTTGGGAATTCACTAAGAAGATCTATCTTGATCGCCAGAAAGTGCAGTTAGATCTTGTAAGATTTGGGAAACGCTTGGCTCGATCCTACTCTTACTTCTCTGGTGACAAGAAGAAAAAGCATATTCGTCGCTCATTGCAGTAGGTACTGGCCTTTACAAGTTAAAGCTATCATCTTAGTCTATTTTTAGGCCCCATTCAATTGATTTCTTAAACAAGTGTAGATTGGAAGAATGTTTGTGGGAATCAGTTATATATAATCTCCTGTATATTAGTAGTATGACAAAAGGAAAGAAGAAAAGGCTCCAATGAAGTAACTTGTCCATAAGTTAATCTAGAATTCTGAATTGATTTGTAAGCTCAAGACTACAAGGATAGAGCGGATAGGCATTTTGTGGTCATCTGCCAGGCAATAGTCACAACACCATTAAAACATAAAACTATACAGTTGTCAGACCAAGTTGGAAAACTTCCAAAATATTAGTGTTGTCGAATGTTACCAGATGAATCTCTCATGTATTTAACACTTCACTAACTCGAAAATTCCTTGACAGCAACGAAGAGATCGGTAACACATCCATCAATACATATCACCTTTTTCTTTGCCAGGCGTTCTGAAGTGATTTGCCTTTATTTGGGATATCTTTTGTCATTGGTACTGATCATTATGCTGGTTGTCTGAGAATATAGGGGTAATGGCCAGTGGACTTTTTGTTCTATAATTTTCTTGAACGTCTTAGAATTTGACAACCCGCATTTAAAACAGCTATTATTATACATCATAATGATTCACGCATAAATTATATTACCAACTCTAAAAATAACTACAGTATATAAATTTTAAGTTTAAATAATGTACTGCTGCTATTATTATTATGTTAGAATCAAAAATCTGTATTGAAAATATTAATTTATCAATTATTAATTATTAGTTAATCAAGGTTTTAATGTAATAAACTAATGCAAGTGACCAAATGTAATGAGGAAATTGAGGTTATGTAAATCTTTGAAGAGGCAGATCAGAAATACTCCTAGGCTACAAATCGGAGTAATATCTTTGCCACGTCTTGGACCTTCTAGGCTCGGGAGATTTTTTTTTTGGTTGTTGTAAGGATAGACTCGGGAGGTTTGAATAAAATGAAATGTATTTTAAAATATTAACCCTTTAATTTATTACGATAAGTCGACAACTATCCCTCACAAGTCACGTGCATATTAAATAATAGAATAATTATTTTTATTTAAAATATATATATATATATATAATTATATTTTATATATATTTTAAAATACATGTTAAAAATCAAAATACAATGACCAAAAGAGTATTATGAATATATAATTTCTTTTTCTTTTATATATACTTATCTGTGAACATTACGTTTATTCTCTTTGAAATGGAACCAAATAGGTAATCTAACTATCTAAGTAAGAAACTATTGTAGAAAAAGGAAAAGGAACATTATACATGTGTAACTATAAAGTAAAGGGTATGTTTTGCAACATAATTTCCGTTTATAATCCCAGCTTTTGTCTACGGAAAAAACTACGAGTGCTACGTTTTTGATTAATTTGATAAGTTATATGATCTCCATTTCACTGTTCTAGAAAAAATTATCCAAATAATTATTCAGAAAAATAAAAATAAAAATTTAATTGATTGTCCGGAAAAGTTCTTCCTTCTCCTCTCTCTCATGTTCGAAAATCTATTAATTTTATATTTATAAATTAAAAACTATATTTTATTTGTAGTTTAAATAAAAAAAGGGAAGCGAAAAATACTTTGTAAATACTTATTTTGCAGAATTAATCAATTTTTTAAACGTTAACATGTATATAGAGCTTCCGCTCGTTGTTGGAGCTGGCCAAACCAGAGCCGGGCCGGTTGACCGGCTCCTAACTCGTGAACGGCACGTGCAGCTACTTGGTTGTGTCGAGTCGGGCCGGTTCTTAAAAAAGCTGACTTATGTGTGGTTCAGCGGGTTAGGCTGGCTTGTTTATTATTTATTTATTTAAATTTTAATTTCATTTAATATTTTAAAAGGTTTAAAAAATTATACGAATATTTTTGGAATAAAAGAGGATGGTACTTTTATAAATTTTATTAATTAAAAAATATTTTACAAATAATTTGAAAGGACTCCTCTCTAAAAAATAGAATAAACCGCTTGTACATAATAAATATATTTAAAAAATATGAAGCAAATCAAATTTAAAAATACAAAATAAAAATATAATATTGATATTGATAGTTTTCAGGATCTCAAAAAAAATTAAATATTTAAATTCTATTAATAATATAGTAAAATATAATATTTATATAATTAAAATTAAAAATATCAATAAAAGCTAAGAATTTTAATATAATTACAAGTATTAAAAGAGGTTACGAGACCAATATTAATTAATAATTACATATATAAATATTTAAAAAAAATTACAATCATAATCCATACTTGTTTATATAAAATTTAGTTAAAATGTGAAAATAATCTATTTATCAATAATTACACGATATAAACTATATGGCGAGTTGCACGGGGCTGGCCGCGAGCCCTACCAGTTCTACTCGGGGGTTTGCATGAGTTTGACCTACCGATCCGTACCGGTTTCGGTTCACTCCAAATCACCTCGTGCCCCACTATTTTTTTATGCCGGTTTTTGAATTGGCTTATCTTACAGGCAACTATCACAAGTTCAAGGGCGAGACGGGGCGAGTTGGCCTCTAGCTGTACCACTACCACTGCTAGTATTACATCATCTCGATACAGTGCTCATCATGAATACTAGCAGCAGTACATTTAGCATCACTATAGAAAAAGAAATGTAAGGACGTGTTTAGCAATACAACTGCATGCTTTACATAAAAAATAAAGAGTACCGTCTCGATTTATATCCTATGCATTTACAACTCCGTCATCAAACCATGTGATTGTCTTATCTCTCTCTTGCTGGTACAAGTATGGTGTTCACCTCGGAGAAATTAAACTATCATATATCTATAAATAACTTTCACATGCGTTTTATCTATATGTATTATATAACATATATTAGGTGCTTCCCCATTGCAAATTATCTAAATTTAGTAATCAATATTACAAATATGTTAACACCTACCCCACCTTATTTGACTTGGAAATATTTAATTTATGACTCTAAATTCGTTTTTGGTAAAAACCTACATTATAAGGAATTGCCGTTTGCTATATTTGGTACATGTTTTATACATAGTAATGCTCTATTTTGCTTTTCATCTTCTCCTCCAAAAATAGTTGCACCCTTTTTATAAATATAGAGAGTGTAGAGCTCTCTTGTCTATATATGCACCCTTTTTGCTATATATATTTTGATGCATTCTTGAGATAGGTTATAGCTAGAGAATTGTGAGGAGGAGCAATGGGGAGGGGCAAGATTGAGATCAAGAAGATAGAGAATGTCAATAGCCGGCAAGTCACCTTCTCGAAACGACGGTCTGGATTACTGAAAAAGGCCAAGGAGCTGTCGATATTGTGCGATTCCGACGTCGGAGTTATCATCTTCTCCAGCACCGGGAAGCTCTATGAATTCTCTAGTTCTCGGTATGTTTTTTTTGCCCTTGAAGTTGGAAGTTTTGCAATAATTTTATGTTTTACAATGTCATATAGTAGTAGTAAACCTCAAAAAGGTTCAAGTTACATTATTATTTTTTATTAATTTTCCTATGTCAACAATTTTTTCATAGAAAGTTAAGCCCTTTGAGATTATGCAAATATTAATCAAAGGCCTAGTGTTTTGTATACATTCTATATGATTATATGTAAATCTTGATCAATGGTTTTTTTTTGTAATGTTTTACTATACTATATACTCAAATATTTCAACTATTCCACAATTTACTAGAATATGTTTGTAAGAAGTTTTTAATTAAAAACGTTAAATACGTTAGGACTCCTTTTGGGACTAAACTCTAGGCTGCTTAGCAACCTTGTTAGATTCAAATATGGAATAACACGAGTTTATAAACAAACTAAGAGGTCATTTACTCATTTGTTTAGTCCTAATGGTCTCACTATAGCCTTAGTTATAAGAAATTTAGCTTTAATTGGACCAACCAAACGGGTAAACCGGTCGGCAGAAACAAAATATCACTCATCAAATTATTATCAAATGGAGCCTAACTTGGTAAGGACATCTTGAAAACGATAACACTCTTGGGTTAAGCAAGCCCACGTTGCAAATTTCACCTAGCTGTAATGGGCCCATAGAAAGATCGGTGAGTACTGATCGAGTATCACCTTTTTCAAGAAAAAAGATTGCAAAAATGGTATAACCGTATAATAGGTCGAAAGACTGAAAGTTGTTGAATAAAGAAAATAATCTGTGAGCTTATTTTTGGTAACTACAGAAATAAATAAATCTATGGCTTTTATACAATTATATACTTCCCAAACTGCAGCTTATCATTTATTGCCATGGTGATTCCATGGCCTTTTACTTGGCAATATGTTTTTGTAATACAAACAGTCTGAAAATTTAACATATAATTCCTACGTTCTAAGTTATTTGTCCATTTTGACTTCTGCACGTAATTTACGGTACATTGACCAATATTTTCACTAAATATTTTTTTAATTTTCATTTTTTGTAAATAAAAATTCAATATTTAAATTTTTATTTACAAAAAAAAGTTTTAAATGAAAATATGTGATTAATAGAAATATAGCAAGAATAATTGGATCATGTTGGTCATATCTTACTGCGCTTAATAAGAGCAGTAACAACATCTGTCAGGAGCCGAATCCATATTTAAAATTGTCAATAGATATTTAAATAATCCATGTCTTTGCATTCTTCAATTCTAAACCTCTTCATAAGAGCATTGAAGATTAGGAGTATCCACTGTGTTGTAAGCCTACAAGATTGTGGATCAATTGATGTAAGAAGTGAGATCGACATAAAACTTCAAAGTGGTTATAATATATATTTTTCTGGTTGCAGCATGGAACAGATCATTGCAAGATACAATAACAAGAGCCCAGATTCTGAAATTCCTTCGATTGAAAATGTTGCCGCTGTGAGTACACAAACATTGATTTTAGGCTATTAGCATATATGCATGTATCATAAATAGCAATGAAGTAATATTTACAGCATGATTAGCAGCTTGAGTATAACTATAAGCATGATTGGCAGCCTGAAGTAGATGCCTTGAAAATGGAGATTGCAAAGCTCCAAAAGGTGAACAGGTAAATTATGCATTACCAATATCTATTTGCATGTCCTGCTCTCAGTTGATGTGTCTTATGTGGTTATGTACAACCTCTGTCTTATACATGTCTGTATAAAATTATAATGAGATATATTTATCTTTAAAGGACAATGATGGGGAAAGAACTAGAAGGGTTGAACTACAAAGAGTTGCAGCACTTGGAGCATCAACTGAATGAAGGCATTTTATCCGTTAAAGACCGCAAGGTACATTATATTTTCAAGTTAAAACATTTCAATATGCACACACATAATTAACACATTTCATATGTTTATAATCCACAATTATTTTATGTACATTCTAGCTAGTTATTGCATTTTGTCATGTATACCAGGAGCAAGTGCTACTGGAGCAGCTCGAGAAATCCAAATTTCAGGTGAGTTTAATATATATGATCTAAAATGAGAAGAACGATTGGCGAAAATACCCGACAAATAACTCATTTACGTTAAAAAACTAATCTTAATTGTTTTGATGACTTAAGGAACAAAAGGCCATTCTTGAAAATGAAACTTTGAGAGAACAGGTAATTAATCTCGTAATATATTACTCATTGTTTTAATTAATAATCACGGCGACATTATATATAAACACTTTGGCCTGGTGTATGTAGATTGAGGAGTATCGGCGCACCACAACTCCATATCACCAAAATTATCAGATTGAGAGAAGAAACTCTTTTGCAAGTTCAAGCATAGTTAGTCAGCCTAGATCAACCAAAGAAAGAGATTCCGACACTTCCTTATGTTTAGGGTAAGTAGTAAATTAGGTATATTTTGTACATCATATATAGCTATGCAATCATATACAAGGTAATGCATTTCATGACTTGTATGAGCATGAATGTGTAATATAAGTTACATATGCGTTACCAAATGTCGTACCAGTGTAGGATGATACCTAGGGCTACTGGTGTATGTATGTGCTAATCACTCGTGTATGGAGAAGAAAATAAAGCTGCTTCTCTTTCTCATTTATAAAACCTGAATACATGAACGTATTAATACTATCTGCACACCAGGTGGTGGCATTAAAATAGGAGAACAAATAGAAACATCCCAGACTAGTTCAAACTACTAATACTGGTCCACTAACTCCTAAAAACCCTCAACTACAACTGACTTATTCTTGCTGCTACTACATACTAATTAACAGCAATGCTAAAATATTTTCTTCTCAAAACACATAAAACAAATACTTAACTAAATAAAACAAATAATTAATAACTAAGTTTAAGATTATTTTTCCAACATTCACCCCCATAATCTTAAACTTATGAAGCACTTCTCTTCATTTTGTGATGCACTTCTCACCACCATCTCTTTGTGATGCACTTCTCACCACTATCAAGTTTGATGCACTTCTCATCAAAAACAATTTTGGAGTACTTCTCTCCAGGGTGCACTTCTCACCCATAACTCTACAGGAGTGGTTCTCCCTCGATCAAATGTGCCATGTCTTCTTCATCCATTTGGGTTCTACAATTCTTTGCTAGATGCCCATATCTTTTGCAGCGGAAACATTGTGACTTCCCTTTGTGCCAGCAGTCCTTTTCTTCATGACCCATCTTATGACAATGATTGCATTGAACTTTGCCTTTTGAGGATGAAGCTTTAGCTAATAGGAGTCCCTCAATTTTCCCTCCATTTTCTTCCTTTCTCATGAACCTCCTTTGATCCACGGCGTGAAGTGAATTGATCAATTCTGAAACAGTTAATTTCGAGAGATCTTTAGTATCTTCAAGTGAGGAAATTTTAGTTTCATACCTCTCGGGAAGAGTCACTAAAAGTTTGTCCACAACTCTTTGACTTGAGAAATCTCCACCAAGCAGTTTGATTTGATTGACAATAGACATCAATCTACTCCCATATTCTTTGACACCTTCGTTACTTTTCATCCCCATCATCTCGAACTCCCTTTTGAGGTTGAGAATTTTCATAAGTTTGATTTGTTGGTTACCTTCGAACTCCTCTTTGATTTTTTCCCATGCTTCTTTAGGAGACTCACAACCCATGATTGTTGTGAAAATTTCTTCAGACACCGCTGAATGTATACATGAAAGTGCTTTTGGCTTTCGTGCCATTTCTTCTTCATGTTTCTTGATTTGAGCAGGTGTTGGATTTCCTGGAAGAGGAGTGGCCTCAGTGTCACTCTCAATCACGTCCCATAAACTAAGAGCTTTCATGTATGCTTTCATTTTTATGGCCCATGAATGATAGTTATCACCTTTGAACAATGGAATAGAGATGGAGAAATTGTTTGATGCCATTGAATATGACAGATAAATACTATATATATATATATAGGTGTATGTATAAAATATCAACTCACAAGCCCTAGATCATGTGAGCTCTGATACCAAGTGTAGGATGATACCTAGGGCTACTGGTGTATGTATGTGCTAATCACTCGTGTATGGAGAAGAAAATAAAGCTGCTTCTCTTTCTCATTTATAAAACCTGAATACATGAACGTATTAATACTATCTGCACACAAGGTGGTGGCATTAAAATAGGAGAACAAATAGAAACATCCCAGACTAGTTCAAACTACTAATACTGGTCCACTAACTCCTAAAAACCCTCAACTACAACTGACTTATTCTTGCTGCTACTACATACTAATTAACAGCAATGCTAAAATATTTTCTTCTCAAAACACATAAAACAAATACTTAACTAAATAAAACAAATAATTAATAACTAAGTTTAAGATTATTTTTCCAACAACCAGTGTATGATACTCTCGAGTCTCGAATCAGCACGGGAAGGTTCCGATACAGAACAACTGAGCCCTGTCATCAACACAGTTTGCTATACTTCTTAGATTATTGCATGTTATTGAAATCATATATATATATATACATATATATATATATTGCGATATGATGAAAAATGCACTTTGCTGTTTGCAACAGGCTGGCCGCGTCAGGCGATGCTTATGAAAAGAGTAAAAGACCAAAGATTGAATGGGTGTCAAATGAATCAGGAAGTCACATTGCTTCACCTTAAAACCTTTACAATACTAGCTCGTAAAAGTGGTTCTTATAGTAAAGAACTTCTTCTGTATAATTATTCGATTTATTTTTCTATTTTTGACGGTAGTTCTTGTTTAATAAGCGGCAAGTACAAGTTCTTATCTTCTAGCATCCTACATTCGTTCTCCTCAAAATCATGCATGGCAGGTATGCTTTTTAAGGTATAAGATAAAAGTTGCGAGCTAACTTATAGGCATACAGCACATTAGTTTCATCAGCAAGAGTATGACCACTTAAGTAAAGCCATTGGCATGATTTTTCTTTTGGGGATAACTATGGTTAACGCGACCATCCAACATGTACAAATATTTTAAAAGAAGACCAATTAAATTATGGCGAATCAAGTCGCTACATATATATATATATACATATATATATATATATAGCATCATGTCACGAACCAACCTCCACTACTAACCTTCAGTACTACCGAGTTGAATATGATAAGCACGACGGCACATACGATTACCTTTCTCAACCAGTACAGGCTGCAGCAACAGAAACTTACAAATTCACTAGACATCACAACCTTTTCCTAGCTAGCATAATATTTTTAGAGAAATATATTTAACTTCACAGCCTCTAAATGGATGAGAAGCACACCAATTGTTGGGTACTTATTGTTCATTCTGGAAATGAACCAACCTGTCCTGATCGATGTCGGTTGAAGAGTACTTGATGAAACATCGGAGTATAATAATATCTGGGCCTTGGAATGGAATACCAATATTCATACTTATCTTACGGTCCAAAGTCAAAAAAACATAATTAGCCCAAGAAAAAGAATAGACTTCAAAATGACAAATTAAGGAGAGTGGGACATGGATCAAGTTGCAAGACGGCCCAAAAATAAACTTGACCAGGGGCTTCTGGAGTTGACCAAACTAGAACATAAGAAACTGGGTAATGTAGTTTCTTTAAAGATCAAAGAAAGGATTCTCTATAAAATAGACAAAAGAATACATTAATTTTTAAATGCAAGTCAAGTCACCAAGTGAGAGAACCGAAACAAACAGCTCGTAATGACTTTTTTATGTCTTTTGAATCCAGGCGCTTAGAACTTGGGAAAAGACACCATTTTATAGAGTCATAATAAGCTTGAAAATTAAAGCCAAATGATAATAGTATGTATCATCGAGGATGGAAGTTACTTCACATCGATCTCGTTCACATATAATTATATATGTTGCTCATTTCCTTTCTATATAATTCACAATTTCTCTCCCACTATATACGCTGGATACCCGCACCGATCTCTTTTTTCTTATTTTTAAACTACGACTAACTATCTCTATATAGTTCTTATGTTCAAGATCAACCAGCAACAAACATTTAGCGGTGAAAGATTATTTTAGCATGATGTTTAGAAATATTTACTAATGAAGTTAAAGATTTTTAATGGAATCTCACAAATTGAAAATTTGATATTTAATATATTAAATAATACCCAATAAAATATAATATTACATGCAAGTAGTTAATTAGTCTAATTAAGTACTAAAAATAACAAATCACACAATGTGTTCACCCTCGAGTGTTATCCCATAGTAGTAATGGTGGGACCTTGTTGTTTCTGCTCATATAATATATGTTTAGTTCAACTAGTATTATTATATATGGAGGAAGTGTATATATATAGGTTAAAGCCACGGAGGAGCAAAATGATCATAAGCACTAAAGCTCAATATATAGCCTGCTCCACACAAAACTCCATCTTCTACCTTTTTATATATATTTATCATTCCATTCCCTCGCTCCCAACACCATCATCATCATCATATCTCTCTCTCATCACAATTGTCACAAACACACAACACACTAACCATGAAGCTAGAACTTCCGAGAACAAGTAGCTGCAACAGCAGCACCACCACAAAAATCATCCCTACTACCTACATGAGATCCACTTCCTACATATCTGACCCTAACCACCACTCCACCAATAATAACACCTCCGTCGTCCTCCACCGCCACTCGAAACCTCGTTTAATCATCTCCGCCTTCTTCCGGTCACTCATCAACTTCATCTCCTTTCCCATGATTCTCCCTACTTGCCGTTGGCTAACACTGCCTTCCCACCTCTCCATAACTCCCGCTCTTGGCCGCAAAGTCACCGGAACCCTATTCGGAAACCGCCGTGGCCACGTCAGCTTTGCTGTTCAATACGACCCCAGATCAGCACCGGTGTTGATCATCGAGCTAGCAGTTTCCACGTCAACTCTTGTCAAGGAAATGTCATCAGGGTTAGTGAGGATTGCATTGGAGTGCTCTAGGGGTCCCACCTCACGCCGTCATGGTAAATTATGGAAAGAACCAATGTGGACTATGTATTGTAACGGTAGAAAATCAGGGTACGCGCTGTCACGCGAGTGCACACAGTCGGATTGGCACATGCTTAATACCGTGGAGAGTGTATCGGTCGGTGCCGGAGTGATTCCAGTGGTGGACGATGGCCGGAAAAGTTGTGCATCGGAGGGGGAGTTGTTGTATATGAGAGCTAGGTTTGAAAGAGTGGTGGGGACACAACACTCGGAAGCTTACTACATGATGAACCCTGATGGAAATGGTGGGCCCGACCTTAGTATATTTTTACTCAGAGTATAGAAAAAGAACAATAATGATTGTTTGTTTGAGTCTTGATGCATGTTTTGGATGTGAATTATTTATCGAATGTGTATTTAAATTAACAGTGATTTCGAAGTTGTATGACGAGTAGACGCGATGTTGTTAATATTTGATTCCGAATATGATTAATCAACTTGAGCATGCAATAAAAGGAAGCCAAATACACATGAGTGATAGTTTGGTTTATATTACAACAAGTATACAAAGTAAACGTGCATTTCCAAGGATAATTAACAATGATGATTGGTGTTTCTTTGTCTCTATCATTCACTTGATTACCAATATATTTTTATGGGGCATGGTCACTACTCACCGGAGAATATTTCCAATCAAATTGTTTGAGTTTTTCGACATCATTATCGCCTGTTTAATTAGAATAAATATTGTTTTTTTACTGTGCACTACATCATGGCTGAACCCATATAGTGCCACGAAAGGTCACTGATGATCGTTGATTAGGTCATTAATTTAATGCTCTAAGCTAATTTGAAAAGTTTAATCAGATTATAATACAAGAGTGAACTATAAACAAAACACAGTAGACTTATATGTTGGCCGATCAGAAAAGCTAAAGAGAATTAAAAGCGTTTTTAGAAAAATATTTTAGATTTGAAATAAGTCGGCATAAAAAAATATCGAAAAGTCAACCGTCATCTTTATACGAGAAAGTCAACTTATAAAAAATTGACATGGAAGATATATTAGGGATGACAACGGGTAGGGTTCGGTCGGGTTTAAATGAAATTCAAATCCAAATCGAACGGGTTTCGAATCGGGTATTCAAAACTTTATAAAAAAATATAATTAAGTTCAATATAATTGACACAAACAGATAACAATAAACACAGTTATAAAATTATAAATGATTAAATTTTAAAAAATAGTTAAATATAATATATTATATGAATTGTGATATGAATTTATTATTAATATATAATTAACAGCTAGTTAATAGTTCAGATATTATTAAAAATGAAAAGTTTGTATAATATAATACCATTAAAATCTATTATACGTTGATAAAATGGAGAACTAGTTCACTAAATAAGTATTGACTAATGATTAAAAATGAAATAATAAAATGAACATATACAAATTATTTATCTTATATCTATATATATTATATAATAAATTATATTTATAATATTATATATATATATATATATATCGGGTTTGGATCGGTTTCAGATTTTTGGTCGGGTAGCGATTCGCTACACCTGAAATCCAAATTCAAATATAAAATTTCGGGTTCGGTAAAATTCAATCGGATCAGAATGAATCGGTTATCAATCAGATTAGATTATTTTTCCATCCCTACATATACTTGGTTGGAAAGAAATAAAGGAATATACACTCATTTATTTGCTGCAATTAGTTACATGCAACCTAGCTAAAAGGCATGCATGAGATTGAACATTTTTGTCTCTGCACTGCATGCTCGCAAGCGTATATGGAGAGGCAGAAGAAGAAGTCATGACATTTTTGTCTCTGCACTGCATGCTCGCAAGTGTATATGGAGAGGCAGAAGAAGAAGTCATACCTTTAAAGCCTTGCTGATGCACGTTATTGCTACTCCTATTGTACCACCACCATTCACCAAGATTATATATATATATATATATATATATATTACAGGGTTGCTTGGTATACTATCATAAGCGATTTAACTAATTAATTATAAGTATATATCATATTTCTTATACCTGTTTTAACTGTATCACAAAAAATTTCAGGAGGCAGGGAGCCGAAATATGTTTAATTTTTCAGCCTGTCATAAGCAAGTGAGAAATTTTAACGATTCAATGAGCAATATATTTATACGTATAAAAAAAATCTTAATATTGTGTCAATTATACTAAACAACCTGCAAAATGCATATAAAAGGACAGGGTGAAGGGTGAACGTACAGGGACGAAGGTATATCTACCAATATGTTTTCGATTGCTTCATCACCTGGTTTTATATTATGTATGTGATTAACTTTAAACCTATATTATATTATATAGATCGAGCCACAAATTTTCATGCATGTCGTCGATTTATTTTAACAGATGTCTGAATTAATGAGTGACCGATCCTAGTTATTAAACTTGGACTATTCATCAAACTTACAGATTAAACGTCACTTATATAATCAAATAGTTCCAGTAGCTCGGCCAGTTAGTTCGGATAGTTTGTCACGTGTACATTATTGTGGTATAATTTATCTTTTTCGATTTTTCTAAGCCATGAGCATATACTAACAACCAATTTTTGATGAGTTGTCAAAATTTGATTGACTCCCTGCTCACTAATAATAATTTGTGGTCTAATTTATCTTTTTCGGTTTTTCTGAGCCATGAGCACACACTAACAACTAATTTTTGATGAGTTATCAAAATTTGATTGACTCCATTCTCACTAATAATAATGCCCTTATGCACAAAATTTCTTACCAATCAAAATTTGACAATTCATCAAAAAATAGTTATTAGTGGGCACATACTAGAAAAACAGTATATTTTTAATCAAGTATATATGGTCAAGATTTGTGCTGTGTGCATGTGTTATATATGGTCTAGACTCTAGACTGTTCAATGCAGGAGTACGTTTTAGATATTTTGCTACGTTTCATTAATTTGCTCTTACAAATATAATTTACTTCCAATTTTGTTGGAATTATGCTGATTAAGTTAATATAAATGAAACCACTTTTATTAGTTAATGATCTGTCTAACAAGGGGGTTGCAGCTGAAATATATACTGCATTGATTATATATTTTAGACGCTTCTTTCTGAAGAACAATTAACAAACAGATCCCGTGGGATCAGATGACCCAACGTGCCCTGCCTGTCTCCTCCCCTGTGCATATATACATAATTCTAACATGTTAATTACAACCAGCTAGAGCATGCAGAAGAAGCCATACATGATCAAGTGTTAATTATGGATATGTATGTGCATGTATATATATTCAAATATATCCGTAGTACATGATGTACATTTACATAATTGTATGGGTAGAGGCTTTAGATTATAGAAATACAACATTATAGAAATACAACCGGACACTGTCTAGAAATGTAGTATAATTTATTAAGTATCATGATAAATTGATAATACAATATATAATATGGGACCTTTTCATGCTAAAGTACACCTATTTTAAGTTATCTTCGTTCACATCCTAATTAAATTCGGATATGTAGAAAGCACTCCATTGAATCCGGGTCAATTAATTTTAGTAGAGCAAGTACGACCAATATAAAGGATAGATCTATTTCAAATTCTCAATTAACAAAAACTGAATTGGATCTCTGTGGTTTTAATATATGCCACGCTACATCTGTATCTGGTGGCCTGCCGACCATCGAATAGTGACATTCCGTCCACCCAATTAAGATTTCATTAGACACTCGATTATAGTGTGAAATTTGTACAATATTGTAACTCAAAGAGGTTAAAATAACTAGCTTTCAACATGATATATATACATACATACATATATATATATATGTGTATAACATATTTACCTATACCTTGTCAAGTTGTCATATGCAGAGAGAGTAGCAATTATGCATGATTGATCCCCCCCTCAAGCAGAGAAGATATTTCAACGGATTTTTACGTTTACAATATTGAAGATTTTTTCAGTTATTATTATTATAGTACCATTATATATCTATCTACCTATCTGTTTTAGGTCTGAAGACTGGAGTAAGATAAAAAAAATATAAATTAAGATCTTGTGTTTGCGATATGTAACTAGTTAATTATTAAGAAAATATTAAGATGGAACCTTTTCAAACCATTGATGCATAAAGTGCAATTATTTTACGGTCTAATATTACTTGTTCGTATCTGCTCTCTCTACCTGTTTCATGCAGCATACAGCTGGACTGAATCCACGTGATCGTGTTGAGCAATGTTGAGGATAACATAAAGTGCACTTATTTTATAGTTTAGCTCATCTGACCACATAAAGTGCAGTTTTTTTTATTATATAAGTTTGAATGCTTGTTCGTATCTTCAATCGTTTGCTGGCTATGTGTATAAAACCTAAAATGTATTTTTAGATATTATATAAGCTGCATATTTAACATATTAAATTATTTGTAACATAGATAAACTGTCCATCACTTTACATTTCAGTGAGAAAGAATGAATGTAGTTAAGTCATGACGAGTCAGTTTGAAGCTTGGCTCATGGGAATAAATTATACGTGTGAACCCGTATGCAAGTACACCTAGTTATTATGGGGGTGTTTGGGGAACTTTTTTTCAGAATAAGTCAACTTATTTTAAGACAAAGTTAGAGATTCCTAACTTTTTTCTGAAAAAAGTTAACTTTTTTTTGCAACTTATAGAATCTCAAATATACATTAAATACTTGTATAAAAAATATTTATCAAAATATGAAATTTTTACCCGAAAATAAGTCCAAAAGGACTTATTTTTAAGCCAGGCCAAACAGGCCATATATTTAAGTGACAACTTAAAGATACTTTTTTTCGATTATTGCAATAAACATTGCAAATCAATTTGGTTGCCGAAAGCTGCATGCAGAAAGAAAAGACTACCTAATTAGCAAAAAGAAAAAAACACTACGACTATGTGTGGTGTCTTAAAAATATCAACATTTATTCGTAAGATTAACATAAAACAAGAGTGAGAGCATATAAAAATGGGCATGTGATATCTCTCTCTCTATATATATGAAAGTAGGTAGAGCCACATACATATACGTGGTAGGGTGAGAGAATTGCGGGATGGTCGGCCTAACATCTCAATCTCACATCGTGTGTCTTAATCCCATATCGTGTGTCTTAAGATGATTTATTCAGTATATAAGTAAAAGTGCTACTAGTGCAGCAACAAATCATGATCTTTTATGCTACTAGTACACCAATAAATCATGATTTTTTAGAAAATCTGTGATGAATTTATGGATTACCCAAATTATTGCATTTAAATCAATTTACTTTGGTTGACAGAGATTCAGTAAAGGCGGATACATGTAGAGGCCTAGGGCGCACGTGCCCCCACAGAAATAAAAATTAGCAACTTCTTAGTAATAATTTATGATATAAATGTGTGTATTTTTATAAAGTGCCACCACTAAAAAAAGTCAAGTGACCCTATAATACTAGTAATTATATTTTAATTTAAGCCATTTCTTATTTCATGTATATATATATGATCAAAAGTGGAGATAAAATGATTCAAACATTAAATTTTTAACATTTAAATGTTAAAAAGTTTAATACATACTGAAAAAGATAAAAAAAATAATTTGAAATGCACCCCTAGAGCCTTTGGCTCCTAGATCCACCACTGTATTTAGGCCAATTTATTTTAATTTATTTCGGATTCGGAAATTAAAATTTGACCCGATTTTTAAAAAAAACTCGAAATTTGATCCGGTCATCCCGCTACAACTCTAGGAGAGTATACAATGAGATACTGACAGTAGTCACTGAACACGTATATCTATCTCTTAGCAAGAAGGTTAGAAAACCAACAAAATATATGATCTGGACCATTTGGTTGTTGTGGATAAAATATAATCATTTGGCAGGCTTGCCAATATTGAATCAATTGATTTATACATCAAATATTTACTTTGATTTTCAAGTACTGGTGTGAATAAACAAATATACAGACGTGTAGTTCACGGACAATCTTATTCCTGCACTATGCATATATCAATATTCATACTTTAAAATAAAAATAAAAATTACACTATGCCGTATGCCCTGTGTGGCAACAAATTTTTTAAGTTATAGTGTATTTATCAAATAATAACTTACTACACCTCCGTCTGTCAAAAAAAAAACTTAGTACACCTCCTGTCTTAAATAAGAGTAAATAGCACTTTGCAGCACTTACGTTTAGTCACTTTTTTGATTTGGTCATAAACCTTTTATTTTGATAGATTGCATTCCTTAATTTTGAATTTCGTTTCATATTGCACTTCTTTAATCAATTTCCATAAAAAATAACGGTCACCGTCATATGTACAGGGGTAAAATCGGAAGATTATATTTTATAGTTTAGGTTATAACAAAATGCACCATGTAGTTATAATATTGTAACATATCACATCCTAATTAATTATTTTGACTTCATTTTAATAAAAATTGAACTTTAATATAATCAAAATAAATAGTTTTGAGATGTAGTAATAATTTTTAAATGAAATTAATAATTAGTCCTTATTTTAATTATTATTCCCATATTTTAAAATTTAATATTTTTAAATAATAATATGAACCCATATCTATTTTATCACAAATTCTTGTTGTGATATTATTTTATCGATATACTGTTTATGATTTTTATTTAAAAATTATAAATTTATATTGTACTATTAAAATCAAAACTTTAAAAATTTAATGTCAATAGTTTGTCTAGTATTTGTTGGTTACTACTTAAATATAAGTTTGGTATTAAAATCCTATTTAACAAATTTAATCTTGTCAAAAATTTATTGTATTTTAACCATTCTAATCTAAACACATCTCCAATGATTTATTTATTTTAAAACCTTATTACAATTAATCTAATTAAAGCACGTCTTTAAAACTAAAATAAATATAAATTTACAAATAATAAATAGAAAACATTAAAAAATATGTGCATCCCACGAGATACCCTAATTTTTTTAATATATCTTGAAAAATAATATTATATATTGTAATGGATAGATTAAACAGAGTTAAATTTATAAGTACAGTAGTACACAACATATCTATTAAATTAATTATAAAAAATTATATACACATATAATAAAATAAAATATATTTTATATATAATGATTTTTTATTTTAAAAGATTTAAATTTTTAGTTAGGATGTCATTTGCCAAAATATAAAAATTTGGGGGTGCATTCGGTTAAAACATAAATTTGAAAAAATTCTTCCAATTTTACTCATATACATATTAACGGTAACTGTTATTCTGGACGGAAAAGGATAAAAAGGTGCAATATAAAATGAAATTTAAAGTTGAGGGATGCATTGTACCAAAATTATAAATTTGAGATGAAATCGAAAAAATGAGTAAAGATAAGGGGTGCAAAGTGCTATTTAGTCCTCAAATAATAACATTCTTTAACACGCATATTTAGAATTAAAATAATATATACATATATTTAATAATAATTTTAAATTTGTATATCAAATGAAAGCTTAGAATTTAAATTTCCAATTGATATAAGAATTAAAAGTTAATATTGACTATAACTATGTGTTTTTTTACTACTAAATAAAAATATTAGTATTATTTAAAACTGAGGGAGAATATATCATTTGATAAGTTGATATTTATATTTCGTCTCAAACCAACAGCGAAATGAGCAGGCTATTTAGTGGGAGATCCATGGCGTTGAATATAAGCCCATTAAAGGGCCCAATATACCTCATGCAGTTGGAGTATTTGACTTGATACTTGATAGCGCCAAAAATAAAGGGTTTTGCATTGGCTTTTACGCGCCTAAGAGCAAATCGATTGTGTACTTGTGTGTTTGATAACTAATCTGTATATTCTAAACAAACAGGGCCTCAGAGCAACTACAATGTTGCCCATTTAAGTGTCTCGAGACTTTCAAAGTGGCTTGGTCAATTAGTTTTTTCATTAAATGCATTGGATGAGATGAGTTACAAGTGGTCACACCCACCACCGTGGGCAGTGCCCACTTCTGCATATTTTGTTTCTTTTAAATATTTTAATCCCACTTGTTTACTTTTTCTTCCTTTTTATTACTTTGCAAAATATCTAATATATAACCGTTAGTAAATATGTAGCCGTTGTATTAGTAACGGATATATTTTACTCATATAAATACAAAATTCTTATACCCTATTATGTATATTCTTTACTTCTTAAAAAATTTAGATTTTTCTTTATCAAAAGATGAATCCAAATAATCCTCCCTCTTCAAATTCTCACAATTCAAACCCTCAATTTCCATATCCGTATCCAAATTCCTATTTTCCAAACACACAAAATTTTAATTTTAATTCTCAAATTCCGAATTCTCAATACCAATTTTCACATTCTCAGAATTCTCAATTTCCATTTTCATATCCTCAAAATTCTCCCTATCAATTTCCATTTCCTCCATTTTCAAATCCACAATTTGAAACCCAACAATCACCTACCAATTTCCAAAATTCACCAAATTCACAAGTGCCTGCCTTTAATAACACAAATATTATTGATCTAAATAATGATTGTGAGGAAAGTGAAGATGTACGTGAAATTACTGGTCAGTGGAAGTGGGTTGAAGATAAACTCTTAATAAGTGCATGGTTGAATGTGTCAATTGATCCATTGATTGGTACTGATCAAAAAGCCGAAGCATTTTGGGACCGAATTCAGCAATATTGTGAAGAAGATAATCCCGGTGTCATCAAGAGAGGAGTAGTGGCTATGAGAAAAAGGTGGCAACGAATAAACGAAGGTGCTCAGAAATTTGGATCGTGTTATGAAGAGGCGCAGAAGACAGTCGGGAGCGGTTCAAACTTGGACGACATAAATGAGAGAGCTCATATACTTCATTCAGCTAAATGCAAAAAGAAGTCTAATTTTGACAAACACTAGTTTGAGCTTCGTAGACAACCCAAGTGGAGAACTCCTTCAACTACTGAAAGTTCAAAAAGAACTAAATTAAGCAATTCTGGAAATTACTCATCATCAGGAAACAACGAAACACCAACAAATGAAAATTTTGCTGAATCTCCGGTTCGTCATAAAGGTACAAAAGCGGCTAAAAGGAAGGGAAAAGGGAAGGCAAGAACGGTAGAAGCATCTGATGAGTATGAAGAATTACGAGCTAGTGCATGCAGAAAGTTGAACCTGATGGAAAAATTAAATGAAACTCGGCAGCTAGAAATTGAGACTCGACAAAAAGAGATTGAGGCGAAGCAAACTGAGATGGATTTACAAGTCATTTTGGCAGATACTACCAAAATGAATGATGCTCAGCGGAAGGCTCATTCAAAATTACTTGAGAAAATTATGGCAAGAAATTAGTAATCTAGTCGTTGGAGGCTAGTGTTGTTTTTATTTATTTGTAATCTAGTCGTTGGAGACTAGTGTTTGTTTTTATTTGTTTGTAATCTAGTCGTTGGAGACTAGTGTTTCTTTTTATTTGTTTGTAATCTAGTCGTTGAAGACTAGTGTTTGTTGAACGCGCGTTTGGTGTGCTACAGTCCCGTTTCGCAAAATATTTGTAATCTAGTCGTTGAAGAAAATTATTTTCAAAATATCAAGAAAGCCAGCGAAAAGATGTTGAACGCGCGTTTGGTGTGCTACAGTCCCGTTTCGCAATTGTACGTGGTCCTGCACGCTTTTGGGATAAAGCAGATCTTGGGAGAATTATGAGAGCATGCATCATAATACATAATATGATTGTTGAAGACGAGAGGGACACATATGCCACTCAATTTGGTCCCCTACCAACTTATGATGATGCAACAAATGGTTTATCGCAACCTAATTTAGGTGAAGAACCTCCAGTCCAGTATGAAGCGTATATTCAGAAGACTATACAGATGCGTGATAAACGGACACATCGCCAGCTACAAAATGACTTGGTTGAGCATATCTCTCAGTTCCATAATAATCGTTAATTTTTCATATCGCAATATTTTAAATTTAATGCTTTCTCGTGTGTTGTTTTTAATGTAATATTTTCTCATGTATTTTTTTTTAAATAATATGATGCATTTTAATTATGAGATATGTCTTTTATTTTAATAATATTTCAAAAAAATTAATCATTTTAATTTGAATTATTAAAATTTAAATATTATTAAATTAAATTAACATTGAATTATAATTTATTAGTTTATTGTAAATATAATTATAATGTATTATTTATTTATTTAAATTCAATTATTATATAAGAAGTATTGTGAAAGAAAATAAAATAAAGTTAAATGGGACCCAGTTATAAATGGAAAATGGGCTTGTGCATTGGAGGGGAGTGGCCACTTTTTTTTAGAAGGTCATTTAATGCTTAGTTGGAAAAAAAATAACCCCACGCGTAAGTGGGTTGGGCACTAGCATTGGAGATGCTCTCACATCTTGTTCTAAAAGTAAGTTGAAACACAAGTTAATAATTTTGTTATAATCTCATTATTATTTTAAACCTAGCTTAGACAGCATGCAGTCTAGGTGTTTGATGAAATGCTTGTATGTTTAGTCTATACTAACAGTAGCTTTTGTTTAATCTCTTTTATTGTTATTAATCGTTTTTTTTGTGTGGATAGCTATAGCCTATAGCATTGTTGAATCATACATATGATATATGTTAAAATACAGGTGCTTGTATAGGGAGAGAAATAAAGATGGCGGCGGGATTAAAAAAAGTGATGAAAAAGGGATTGGGGGAAATGGGATTTAATAAGGGTGGAGGGAGTATCAATTGGTTTCCTGGTCACATGGCTGCTGCCACTCGTGCCATTCGTGATCGTCTCAAGCTCGCTGACCTTGTCATTGAAGTTCGCGACTCTCGTGTTAGTTAGTCTTCACTTTGTGCAGAATTCATTGAATGCAATCCTAAAGTTTAGGTTATTACTTAACTGTATGTTTTAACAGATACCAATATCCTCTACAAATCGAGACCTTCAGCCTATGCTTATTGGCAAGCGTCGTATCATTGCTCTCAACAAGAAGGATTTGGCCAATCCTAATATCATGCATGTAATGAACTTTTTCGTTATTTTTTTTGTACTTAAGGTTGATATCTGGTGCTGAACATCTTATTGTCGTCTTGCTTATGTTCACAGAGATGGAGTCATTATTTTGAGTCATGCAAACAAGATTTCCTTGCTATAAACGCACATAGCAAGAGCTCTGTTCATAAGGTATGTTAATCTGCTTGTGGAAACCAAATAGTTGATTCTTAAATACTAACTTTGTTCTCTTATGTTTCTGTAGCAAGCTGGTAAACTCACTGTAATTTAGCAGTCTGATATATGTACACCGCAGTAGTAAAGTTATCATACATTGACAAATATTTGAGTAAAAAAAAATTAATTGAAAACTTTAATTTAAAGAATGTTGTGTTTTTCCTTGATGATAAACACACACCTCATAGTATTCGTTGCGCAAATGAACATTTTATGCTATGTAGCAAATCATTTAAAAACTAATTGTAGGGCCTGTAGGCATAACTTGCATAGGTTGAATATTACTTTTGCAATCACCAATGCTAGTTACACAACTTGTTTCTTTAGAAGAATTTTAAATAGAACAGAAAAGTACTTGTAAGGAAGGTCCCTACTTCCATCTTTTGTACTATAGATGTTAACATCAAATCCTTGTAATTAAAGTCAATTGCTGGGTTTTCGTACTGTCAAGCGCTGGTAATTGACAATTGAATCTAGATAAGTGGATTCTTATTTCCGATGAGCAATGTTTTGGGCCCAAACAAGATCATGTTATTTTGCATCTCAAATTACATGTGTCAGTTGTCACACTGCTTTAATAATTAATATTACTCAATGTCATTATGCACCATACGGTTCATATAATTTAATAAAAAAAAACTATGTATCATATATGATAGGCATCCATATGCCATATGCTTGTGATATGAGAATATGAGATTCTTTTTTATGCATTACTCTTCTATAATTCATGCTGTTTTTTTTGCTTTGCAAAAGAAATCTGCATACGCGTGATACAATTCATTTACTTTGCACTTGCCTTGTTGCATTTAGCAATATATACATAATCATCGCTGGATGAACTCATCATTTATATGGCATGTTTTCAGTTATCTACTGATTAAATACTAACTATGTTCTGACTTTTGGTTGACATAACGAAGCTTCTTGAACTTGCGGAGTTCAAATTGAAGGAAGCGATCACAAAAGAACCCACTCTCTTAGTTATGGTGGTTGGGGTTCCCAATGTTGGAAAATCATCTCTAATTAATTCCATCCATCAAATTGCAGCAACTCGCTTCCCCAGTATGATGTTTTATTTTTTCTTATTCAACATTTTCTTGTTGATTTATTATATTGGATTATTACCAGGGACCAAATGATTTCACAACAGTAAACTTTAGTTTCTCCATAGTGCAGAAAAAGAAAAAAAGAGCCACTGTAGGACCATTGCCTGGTGTTACCCAAGATATTGCTGGATACAAGGTTAATTTTAAACCCTACATAAACTTTCCACCACTCTCCCCTCCCGTCTGAAAACAATATAATTGAATGTACATTATAATGATATCAATTTCTCTTTAACACCTTTTCCTCTCTTAATTGTGTCGTTTGTTTGTTACCGATTGCAGATTGCTAATCAGCCAAGCATATATGTCCTTGATACCCCAGGAGTATTGGTTCCAAGTATCCCAGACATTGAAACAGGCTTAAAATTAGCTTTAACAGGTTTGAATTACTTTCAGAATTAATCAACTATGGTATGTTAAAATGTTTCTATTTTCTGTTAGTTGAAGTTAAACTGATTGTTGTCCTCGTGTAAAATAATTGATTTTATACAATAAATGTAATGAAGATCACCTATGTGTATTGTACCGTAACAGTTTTCTGATAAGTATATGATTGTATTTCAAAATTTGTGAATAGGGGAATACACAACTTCATGTGTATGCATGTATCTCTTACTCTTTAATGCCCCACTGCACCATAGATAGCACCACACAAACAACAGCATGGATAACTATCAGGATTTCTCTAGAAACATTGAAGCTGGTATTTGAAGTTCCTCTGAGGGCTGAGGTCACATTTCAAAACTGTACTCGTTCAATCACTGAAACTTTTTCGGAAGTTTCAAATATAAAATCATGATGTGTAATCAATGATTAAAAAAAGCATCATAATAAGCATTAAATACCTTCGAAAAGGAAATTAAATCAACGATTATTTTTTTTGCAAGTTGCTACACTTTTCAACCTAACACCAGTTTGTCTGGATTCTGTGAATTCAGCAAGACTCTTACTTTTCTGTATTATTTTTTATTCACTGGTTGACTGAAATTAATTTACTTGCAGAAAAAACTGTCAGATGTTGCTTGATGGTGATGTGAATTCTGATGCAAAAAATAAATACAAAAGGATTTGTTTGGTATTTTCAAATATTATCATTATTATTATTTTATCAAAGTTCAACTCAGCATAGATGAATGTGGGAACCAGCGGATGAGAGATGTTCCATATCATTTTTAGTTATAGTTTATTGCTTAGAATAAACAATCTATATACCAACTATTTAATATTTTGTGAACATTGGCATCTGAATTTTCTTTTAAATACTTTTAATATTCATCTATTATAAAAGTCCATGCCTCTTTATGTACCCAGTTGGAATTTATATATTTTTGAACCAATTTTCAACGGTTTTGTAGGATCCGTGAAAGACTCGGTAGTAGGTGAAGAGCGTATTGCTCAGTACTTGCTGGCAGTTTTAAACTGTCGGAGCACTCCCTTGCACTGGAGACGCATAAATACTAGAGGATTGGAGGAAAATAATTCCAATGATAAAAATGAGTATAATGTCAAGGACTTGTTGAGAAATAGACGGAAACCCCCAAATCTGTCTGATGTGCACTATATTGAGGTAAGCAATGATCTTACGATTTTTTTTCCAGGAAGTCAGAAGTAGCTGCTATAAGATGATTAGCTTTTAGGACAGCAAACTTAATCACTTCAATTCCTTAAATATATTATAGATTTCCTGTTGTGAAGCCAACTGTTGTGTACTTGGTTGTAAAATATGCGTCACAAAAAGCTTTTTGTTTGATTGCCTTCTGCTTTTAAGATATTTAAATTTCAGGTTGTCTTTAAGCAAGAAAATGCTTGATTTCTTTATTTCTCATCCTACGATTGAATTTAATAAGTTCCCCTACTTGAGAATCATTGTATATTGAGGTGAATCTTGTGACTTTGTACTCCGGATTTCATATTGTGAAGGACATATGGATTGTGTCGACTGTATGATGTTTCTGAACAACGGAATAGATACTTCTCTTAATCCGGTTTATATTACCAAAGCTAAGAGTGCTACGACATAGCGCATGGATATAACAAAATTCTAAAAAAATATTTATGATTCGATGGTTCAGATCATGATTTTAAATTTGTTTGGATTCATTTGATGTTTTGATCCAGTTGGTCTAGATCCGTTATCCATTCAATCGAACACTGTTGAGCTATGATCCAGTATAGAGTTGGACACTTAGACTAGATGCCTAGATCGGATAACTTCACTTTTAAGTCATTCTTAAACTTTTTTGACAGGAACTTTAATTAAACGCTACAGTCTCCAAAGTGTTGCCTCTTTTCACAATTTCTTCTCTTAGTCAGAGTTTCTGTTACTTTCAGGATGTTGTCACTGAAGTCCAACGAACACTGTATGTGACTCTCTCGGAATTCGATGGTGATTTGGATAATGAAAATGACTTGGAGATTCTAATAGCACAACAGTTTGAAGCACTGCAGAAAGCACTAAAGATACCTAATAAAGCATCAGAGGCTCGGACGATGGTTTCAAAAAAGTTTCTAGCTTTGTTTAGAGCAGGTAAACTAGGTCCATTCATCCTTGATGATGTTCCAGATGTCTCTGCATCCTGAGTCCTGCGTAGGGTGATCACAATTATAACCCAGTCGCTTCCAAAGGCAACCCTCTCGAGTTTCCGGGTTGTTTTCGATATTAACAAGTGAACTTCACTCTTCACAGCACAATTATTATATGCAGGACATGCAAATTACCTGATAAACAGTACTAACTTGTAAGTTTAACTGCCCTCTAGATAAATATAAATGTATAGCATTTCATGAAATGTTTAACTGCCCTGATCAATAATGTAGATTTTAGACACTAATTCTGGTTTATTTTTAACCTAGAGAAATCATGAGTTTCATTGCAAAATATACTATCATTCAAGTTATTGTCTTCATACTTGTAGAAGATGCGCGCAAGTCCTGTACGAACTTATAAGCATGTATCTCTATTATCTTAAAAATATGTGATATTTATAGAGGATTGTTCTTTCCACTTGTCTGAGGCTGGATGGTCAAACAGTTGTTCTGACAGATGTAAAATTGAAAAATAGTTGCATATTCTAACCAAGTGCGGTGATGCCTCTCAACAGAAATTTACTTCTTTGGCTTTACTCAACCTTCTACTAGTTTTGTTCATACAAATACACATCATTGGAGCCGTTTGCATCATGGAGTTTAGGATGGTGGATTGAGAATGAGATTCTAATGCAAAAATGTATTCGAATATCATTCCAATTTTCATTAAGTGGTTATTGTGGATGTACTTTCGAAAATAATAGGTAAGCTAAACATGCTCCACCAAATGCATCTAATAAGACAATGTTGTTCTATATATATTTTTTGCATTTAACGGTTGTAAGCAAATTTTTAAGCGGTTTATCAAGTTATATAATTAATATTTATATTCAATATTTATATGTGCAATTTCAAAATTATATAGTAGTTAAGTTTATTATCAAAATAAAGTACTTTTATTTTTTATGTATAATTATATTTAACATCATTATTAACATTAAAAATAATACAATACTTAAAACCTATTTGTTCGCTTAATTCACTTAATAATTACTTGTATCAGTTATAATTAATAATTATGGACTTTTGTAGTTGAGGAGTTTATATATAACTTTCGTGGGGTTGGAGTATTTAGTATTCAGCAAAAAAAGGTACTCCCTCCATCTCAAATTGACTGTCTTATTTGGCTGTATTAATATATATATATATATATATATATATATATATATATATATATATATATTATAATTGAAAAATATTTAAAAATTATATCATTAGAAAATATATCTAATTTATTTTAAGATGTAATTTTCAGTTTTTGGAATGTATAAAAAATAATTTTTAATTATCGGTCAAAATTTGGTCAATTTGATCACAAAAAATTCAAATAAGACCGTCAATTTGGGACGGAGAGGGTATATAGTAATTTAGCAACATTAGAGCAAAAACCAAAAAATTAAGAAAAATGTATCTAGTAATTAATCATTTATGTATTGTTTCTTAGCCTTCCTTCAAATCATATATAGACGCATTTTTACGGGAGATAGACGCATGAACTCCAAGTAATATTAAGATATCTATTATTTACTATATATATGGTGTGCCCATATTTTCCAATATTTTTATGCACGTAAAAAAGAAACAATCACATTTCTATCAGACTTTTATTACTTGGAATTGGGGACTTGAGAATAATTTCAACCTTTTATTACAAAAAATAGGAACCTTTACGTGAAACTCAACCTCTCAGTCGTGTATGGACCTTATAGCTTATAAGGATTTCTTCCCGTAAAAGGCTTACATTAGAATTAGAATAATAGAGTAAAACAACAAACTGAATAACTGAATTTAAAATTTTCAAACTGCACAAGAATTTAACATTCGAGGTACGACTGAAGTTACCACTCAATATAATAGATTGCTGTATAAGTACAAGGCATTATTCAACTAGCCTATCTGCAGTAAGAAAAAGAGAATCGCAAAAAAATCATGGCATCAGCCAATGAAGGGCACTCCATCCCAATACGGGGAAACAAATAATAATGGCAACTCACTTATTTGATTCAATGAACTCCCGGTACTCTCTCTTCATTTTGACCCCCGATACAGTCCTACATATTATACATGTAAGTGCACATATTTGAAGAATGATAAGGGACATCTGTAATAAATAAGTAGCTTTAAGAACATACTAATATTATAAAGTTAAAACAGCTGAAAAGTTGGTGGATCGTACGAAATGAACTGTAGCAACGTACTGTAACATAAATTCATTATTGTCATGTTTTCACAAACTTATCTTTTGTTTGCTAAGTTTCACAAACTTATCTTGGTTTTCATTTTTCCAGCTATGCCAGTACCAAAGGTTTACGAGTCAAAACTCAAGGGACCATTGTTATGTTTTAACAAGCTGCACAATTACTAAATGATTATATATAAGCTTGGTTTTCATTTTTCCAGCTATGCCAGTACCAAAGGTTTACGAGTCAAAACTCAAGGGACCATTGTTATGTTTTAACAAGCTGCACAATTACTAAATGATTATATATAAGCATACTCGGTTTGACTTTATTATATTTTAAGATCTTACATTTATGAAGAGGGATTTGTGACTGTCATGCTTTATACTCTATTTGGTCTCATTATATTCTCCAAAAGAACATAAATACCATAGCTACCAACCTGATCATTTCCTTATTTTTGAAAAATTGTACGCATGGTGTGCCCATAATTCCAGCTGCTTCAGCAACTTCTGGATCTTCTTCAATATCAATTTCAACAAAATGAACATTTTCATCATACTCATCTATGACCTGAAGATTAAGAAGAGTTCAACAGAGGCTCATAAATAACTGATTATTAAGCTTTTAACAAAAGAAAAAAATTGTGTCTTGTGCTGAGAATATTTCTTATAAACATACAACAAATAACATAAATCAATAGCAGATGGTAATTAATATCCACTAGATGTCTAAAGCTCCTACTTCTCACGAAATCTGGGCCATATTTGTAATAGGGAGGTAAATAAGATTTGGTTATCTTCATAAGATTTACAGGCGATACCAGCTGTTCCTTCAAATCTTGCAATATTAATATCCTCTCTAAAAGATTTCTCATTTACTTAACAAGAAATTTATACAAGTGCCATAAACCTATATTCAGAAGATGCTCACCTCTCAACAGGGGCGGATCAATTAAGGGGCACGGGGGGCATGTGCCTCCCATAAAAAATTTTGACAAAATTTCACCATTAAAATATTCATAAAATATAGAAATGTCTCCCCAAAAATTAAATTTCATAAGAGTGTATACCCAAAAATAATTTGGAACCCCCCTAAATTTTTTTTCTCAATGAACCGAAAACAGAAAGATGCCTAGAACTGGCTCACATAAAACTACAATATCATCAAATAAGGTACATACATACAATCTAAATATGGGACTTATTAATATCTTCAGTACTCTTACACATTTTCACCCTATATAGAGTCCTTGTGTGGCCCAAGTCTCTGAAGGCTAGATTATCTTCAGGTCTTTCTCATTCCACACAACACTCTACAGCCCACAACACCACCAATTCATATCATATCAGGGAGAATAAGGGATATTCACATAAGACAATCCGCATTTTAGGTAAGAGCATCATAAACTACTAACTTTAGACACAGAAACCCTTTCCTTAAGTTATCAGACATTAAATATGCCATTTTACAGTAATCCCGAATCATGTCTGAAATGCAAAAATAAACTTATACCTTGCTAAGAATCGGCTTCAAGGTCCTACAGGGACCACACGTCGGTGATGTATATAGAACACAGATAAGCCTTGGACTTTCATGGTATAATTTTCTCAGAGCATACTGTGGGCCAGAAACGATCAATATTAGAGCTAAGGATAAAATGATGAGCAAAAAAATTCTTTTCTTTTCTTCTTTTTTTTCCTTAAAACTTTTCAAACTCGGTAATGGGCTATAAAACATAGTATGATCCCAGTTGATAGAAGAAAAATAGAAATTTGGGACGTAAAACACATACCTGGCCCTTGTGCTTTGTAAGTGAAATGTCAAAACGCTCTTGCACATCTCTAGTTGTGAGTTCCTTCTTAACCTCTTCAGTTTGTGGCTGTTAAAATCAATGAGACGATTTAGAGTTATCCAAGTATAGTGTAAGGTGAAATTGTTCTACTAAAATCCATAACTGACAGACACTTCCTATAAAAACATGATTGAGATCAACTATGTAATGCTCAAAACACCTTGTACAAACAATTACCTGTCCACCGTTTAAACATACCACTTTAGCTAATGCCAAGACATGATTTACTTGGCTGGAGATAAATCATGCATTGCATAAAAGCTAAACAGGGAGGAGGCCATGCTAAATCCTTTTATCCCAGTAGGTAAAAAATAAAAACATTGACAAGTTTTTTCTACCTTTTTGGAAAAATCTCCGATCATACCACTCCTGGGATATTATTTAATGACCTTGTCATTCTTAATGAACATGTCAATCTTTGGCTTTCGAGATTTATTCCAAACATGTGAGAACTTGCTGAGGAAAATATGAATTAGGACTCTGTACCTGGTGGAATTCAACAAGGAGGCTACTGCTTGCAAGATATCTCTCCACTGATAAAGCAGCAACACATCCTGAACCTGCTGCAGTTATGGCTTGTCTCCACTCATGATCCTACGCAATGCACAACAGTATCATATACAAACTTTACTTATGTACCAAAACCAATTTACAACTACCAGATATTAGCAGCAAGACGCAAGTGAATTCATTTTACAACATATACAACTGAGTGATGAATGCTGAAGATTATTGCTTAAGGTTGAATTCCTGCATTCTCCTTTTAGGTTTCAACAAAAAAAAAACTTACCAATCAGGAAGATACCGGGAGGACTCGAGTATAGTATTACAAATTTATTGTAGAAGAAATGGAAAAGAAAAAGGACAAAAGAAAAAAAAAGTTGAAAGGAAAAGAAACATCAAACATGTTCCTTCTGTGTGAATTTACTGTCTTAGAAGCATGATGCAAAACACAAGCGTATGAGATAATGCTTATTGCAGAATACAAAGTAGAGCAGGAAATTTATAGCATAACTACCTGTACATCTCCAGCTGCAAAAACACCTTCAACTGAAGTTTTCGCAGTACCCTCCTCCACTAATACATACCCCGATGTGTCGAGATCAACTTGTCCTTCTAACAACTGGCTATTTGGTGAATGTCCTATCCCGTAAAATAAGCCTTTCGCCTCCAACACTGAGTTCTCATCGGTATCTGCTTTTCTAACTAGAATGCCAGACATTTGTCCCTTTGTATTGCTGACAATGTCCACAGTCTCCGTATTGAAGTGCACCGTGATATTTGGATTGTTGTAAACTCTGAAACATTCGCCAGAATCAACCTGTTAAACAAAGATTCAGGAAGTTGAAACTTAACATACATACTTTCAATCATAAGTTAGTTGGTGTAGAAACAAGGAACCAGAATTTATCTGCTTATATTTTATCAACACAAGGATAAAAAGTGGAATTATGTATTAAATTCACACAAATATAGGCAGTCAACAATACACAGTCTTGTTCAACATCTGATATTTGACAAATGTAGAAAAGTAAAAAACGGTAGTTCAATAAAATTTTGGCCCACCTATCTTGCATAGCTCTAGATGCCCTTAATTGGTCCTTCCGTACAAGCAAGTGTACATGACGGGCATATTTAGTCAAGTATAATGCTTCCTCTGTAGCTGTATCACCCCCTCCAACCACAGCAAGAACTTGTCCCTTAAATAGCGGTGATGCACCATCACAAATAGCACAGGCACTTATTCCTCGACTCCAGAACTCTTCTTCCCGAGGTAAGTTAAGCCTTCTTGCTGTGGCTCCAGTGGCAAAAATTATGCTATGACACTTCACCTGAAGATGCAAGACGAAAAGAAAAATCAGGGATTTAAAAACCATGAAATTGTGATAGTTAAAAAGGAATAGAACGAGACGCTTCCTTGTGCAAAAAGGAGATAGATATTAGCATAGCCCAGCACAGAACTAGCTTACTACGACAAATTATTGGTTGGTTGGATTTCTTTAAAGTGTTTATATGCACCTACATGGAAGGTGACAAAGAAGCAGGCATCTTGACAAAATCTACAAAAAGTTTACCAGGCATCTTATTCGGGCTCATAACTTCTCTTCACTACTTCCACGATTATATCAACATCATCTTTCTATAACTACTCATACGATGTCTGCCGAGTGCAAGCTAGATCACACTAAATAACAAATTAATAATTAAGGATATAAAGGCCCACCATATTGATGGTTTCTACCATGAATTATAAGAACCAATTAGACATCAGTATCATCATATTCTTATATGCGACCAATACAAGGCATTAATGTTACCAGATTCTAAAATGAGTAGTATTCTGGATTTGACAGACTGCATCTGGCAACATATATGGATATGATTCTTTATGATAATGTTATGAGTGTTAAGTTAGAGACAGGCCCGATAAGAGCTCAAACAATAATACAAATCACATTACCATTCAAGATGGTGCCCCCAAATTCTATAAAATAGGTTACCAACAAACTGTGCTACCCCTATTACAACAAAGTATATTGTCGTAATATGGTAGACTTATCATAGTTAATATGTAATGACAAGTAGACTTAAAAACTAAACAATTAGATAAGTTATCGGCATCTGAAAGATATTTTCACCTTGCGTTCACTACTTTGTACAGTAAAAGGTCTAGTCTTGACATCAAGGAATTCAACGTCTTCTTGAAATAATTCTGCACCCCAACGTTCAGCTTGCTTTCGCATCCTGATCATTAAATTAATATTAAGTTTCCTTGAAAAGAAATACAAAACCTTTACAGCCATCTCACAAATCGCAACAGTAAAGTGATCTGCTCCATGTCCCAAGAAAAAAGTGGAATAAAACTCAAAACTTTCAATTACCCGTCCATCAAGTCTGGGCCAGTTATTCCCTCTGGAAAACCTGGAAAATTCTCTACTTCTGTAGTGGTCATCAATTGTCCCCCAGGAACGCCTCCCATCTGATATCCTTCAAACACTATGGGCTTCAAATTGGCTCGAGCTGCATAAATAGCTGCAGTATATCCAGCAGGACCTGAACCGATGATAACCACATTCTCGATACCTTGAGCTGCAAGATAGCCAAAAAAAAATCTTATTTAATGACATAAAATTCAAAAGAACAAGCAAAAATAAAATCTTGTAGAAAAGAAAAAAGAACAATAGGAATCGGTAATACAAGTAAAACCAGTCAATAAGCCTGTTATGATATGTTGCACCGTAAAAAATGTGAAACAATTGAACTTGTAAGATGGACAGAAAATTATATAACATATATATAAATATCTTTTCTAAAAAAATACACTAATGCTTTGGCAAGTGCAAGTAATCAAGTTTGATGCATCGAGAAGATTGTGGCTCCTTTGGCTAGTGTAATAGTCTAATACTAAATCCAACAATACAATTGAATTGGAAAGGAAAGTGAGATTCTACAACGGAAACATTATTTGGTAATTTGGGCAATGTGATACGAATTCATAAAAGCCATAGGGGCCTTTAGTAAGTACATTTTTGGCAGCTATGAACAATCAAAATTGCACATTATCTCAAGTATCTCTCAGTCGTGATTCAGTTTAATTAAACTACCTAATCACAATTGGTTTCATGAAAAAAATTGAAGCTCATAAGAAGCGGTTTAGAAATGATAACATAATTAAGCCATTTAATAATCTCTAGTTACTGTTGTGATTAGTTGCAAAAATCATTTAGTGCTTGTGCATCATAACTACCAAGAAGCTTAAACTTAAACAGACTAAACTAGTGTGCAGACAAAACTGGAACGTTGCAGATAACTAGTGTACATTAACTAGCTAGTACTGTAGTTAAAAAAAATTAATCTGGTATTGAAATGGAGGAACGTTGAAATTAACGAAACTGGAACAACAAAATATAAATATCTATATGGGAGAGAGGGAGAGAGAGAGAGAGACCTGGAGAGAGAGGTGAAGGAGAGGCTGTGACACGTGAGGAGGAGGAGGAGGAGGAGGGAAGACGGTGGTGAGTAAAAGGAGGTGAGTGAAAGGAGCGAGTTAAAGGAAGGTGAGCGAGTTTGAATGAACTAGGTAGACTATAACTAGTGGTGGCGGTGGCGGTGGCTACAGGGCGGTGATGATGAGTTAAGGGAATTCCGACTGCAGCTATTTTAGCCATTTGTTTCGGACCATACAATAATAATACTGTTATTGTAATATCCGTAATTTATTTATTTAGATATTAGTAATAATAATTAGAATTAGATTAGAATTTGTAATATTATTTTCTTTAACCATAATATTTTTTATATTGAATTTGATTAGAAATAGAATTTGTAATAAAATAGTAATTAGATTCAAAGCAGGATAATTATTAAGAGTCTATATATACATATATAAACATATGAGTTGTTTTATTAAAACCCTAAATTAGGTCGTTACTTAGTGGGTAATTATAAGCCGCAGCGAATGAAGAAAGAGGACGAGAGAGATGGATCTACTCTGATGATCTCCGATGATCTATAATCAATAAATAGGCGAGGTATTCTTTTACCTTGTAACACTATATTTATATGTATGTTAAACTATGATAATGCATTGCGGAGTGCAACTGCGGTTTTAACTACAGAGATTTATTTGTAATGTCTAACTTAATTATATGTAATTATAGTTGTTAATGAGTTGCCATGCATGTATTTTGATATGTTAGTATTAATCATTGTCCACCAGCGAGTATAATCAAAAGGTTAGATTTAATAAGAACTTGATTATTTATGTGGAATTCTTTTATATATATCATATGAGATTTTAAGATTAATAATACGGGTTTTATATTCTTTTAATTACTAGAGTTCTGGATAAATTTTAGTGCAAGGTTAAATCAAAGTTTTAGATTTTGATCATATAAGTCATGATTAATATTAGACTATGATTTAATAAGTGGTATATATGTACGATTAATATTTGGTAATTGGAGTCAAGGGTTTTTTGTTAAAGATTGATTTCTTAATTTATAATATTAAATTAAATAATGTACGCATAGTTTTGTTAATGTAATTGCATGGTCTGATTATGTACATCATATCTAAATATTAGTTTATAATTTATATATACAACCCTTGCGTGAGATATATTAGTACAGTACTTCGAATTTTTCTTTTATTTTTTTTATATAAATATATCTTCTCTTAAATTTATGATTCATGGTTATATTTTAATTTGATATATATGGGTGACACGTAGTTAAATATTAGCTAGTGAAGAGAGTTGTACGAATTTCACTTTTTAAAACAAGTTACGGGAACATAGTATTATAAATATATTATTTAATGGGTATGTTATTTAAATACTATGTGAATAAGATAATGTATTAATAAATTGTAAATTTTAATTAGATTGGGAGCACATCATTTAGCGGGTCATTTGCAGATATCTTTAATATTTGTGATCACTATTTCCGAGGTACGGATTTCGTCCCCTTTCTCTTCAGTGCTACTCTTTTTTTAGGGATTAGTTATATTTAATTCGTTCCGTTCATAGTGTTCGTAAATCTGTTCCTTCCATTATTATTCATTTTAACTGTTTTGATTCTCCGAGATTTATTTTAAAGTCTGTTTTGAAATATTTAAATATCTGTCTCAGCGATTTTAAAAAAATTATGTATGTTACATATCTGCGTAAAATATTTAAAATATTTGTACAGGTGATTTTAAAATTGTGAAAATTATTTTATTTGAACCCTTAGAGTGATATTAGGGTATACCGATTTAACCAGCTGTAGGGGTACTACAGCCATGTCATTGCGGCACCAGTGGCATGACACTTCCGTGGCAGTGTGATTAGTCACGGCGTATCCTTCTGATAGCTCAGGTGGCGAGCTTTGCGCATTTTGATATTTGTTTGAGGATACGTGGGTGCACCCAGATTTGATTTGATTTGTGATTTGATATTTGACGGTGACGTTGTATATGCCGTACACGTTGTCCGGTTTGTTGCACGCATTAGGTACCCTATGATGTGTGTATCTGTTATCTGTTCTGTATCGGTATGAAATATCATAACTCATCTTTGCTTCAGCCTTGTTTTTAAAAAATTAAAGTTTATTTATTATTAATAAATCATATATCTTGCTTCTTGTTTTATAAATTGTACTCCAATCCGTACTGGGCATTTGGCTCATGCCGTATTCTTTCTTTTGGCAGGTACTTAGGGGGATCTTGGGCTGTGTGATGGAGAGCTTCCTTATTTACATTTATTAGGACGTTTGAACTTAAAGGATTATTTTAGTCATTTTTATTATTAGAGATTTTAGATTTATTCATATTTATCATTTTGAATTATTTTGGAGGTATTGATATTAGTTTTGGAGACCTAGTGGACCTATTTAATTATTATAAGGTGGATTTTAGTACTCTGTATACAGGTTTGTGGTTTGAAAAGTAACCCCTCGTCTCATTTTGGGAAGGGGGTGTTACAGAGATGGCATCAGAGCTTAGGTTCTTTCTTGTAGAAAACCTATTTAGGTTGACCTGTGAGTTTGGGTAGCCCTTAGGATGGGTATTCAATTTTGAGATTTCAATTAGTTGCGTTCATTTCAAAATTATTTCACTTTTGTTAATTTTTATAAAGTACTTCAACTTGTCTCTTTCTGCGAACTTCATTCGTATATGTGTTTGATATTGTGAATCTTCTTTAGACGTGAAGCGTTCGCATTATTTGAATATATTTTGACTCATTTTGTTGTTTCTTTCCTATCTGTTAAGAATCTTGCAGTTTAGTCTTCATAAATGAACCTTTTATGTGCCTTCGTGATTATTATGAAGAGTTTTTAGAATTTATAGGATATACTTATATAGGCAAAACTTGTTTTTGATAGTGATGCATGACCTTGATATTAAATCTTAATGGATTTAACATTTTGGAGCAATTGATTGAGAAGGAAAGTGAACGACTTATGAAGCTGCAAGTTTGTTAGTAATTGTAGGTCAAGATTTTTAAATAAAAGATGCATTTAGAATTATTTTGGCTTTATGAGTAAGAGAACTTTTTGTTAAGGATTGTGTGGATTTTAGATTTCAACTAGGGATATGAGCTACATATTAAGAATTATTGATTATCAATGTATTATGTTCGCTACCATGGTAAGATGTGAAATCAAATATATAAAATTTGAAACGTGGTGCGGGAATGTGAATGCGACTAGATGAAAAGATTTCAAGATGATAATGGATTGAAAATGATTTAATAGTGTGTGTAGGAGACAATATTTCTCAGTTGCGCATAAGGAAACTTACCTTAGGATGTTATATTTAATTAGGTGGAATGATGATGAGAATATTTTAAATTACAAAAAAAAAAGTTTGTTAAGTTAGATTGCTCGAAGTATTCGTGAGACATCTTTAAAGTAATGAGAGATTTAAATATGAATTGAGATCTAACCTAAGTGGTTCCATATAACTAGAAATGTTGGAGTATAAAAAGAAAGTAGTGGATGAATTTTATAGAGGTTTGAGAATACTCGAGAGACATGAAAAGATGTGTTATTTCACAAAAGCATGTATATGTTATTCTTGAAGTCATCAGGGCTGAAGTTATTTAAAATGATTGTATAGGATGACACCATCAGAGTTATATGAATTAAAAGAGTAGTTACGAGACTTGTTGGATAAAGGATTATCAGACCGAGTGTATCTCCATGGGGTGCTCCACTATTTGTTTTTTGAAAAATAAAGACGGGTCTATGAGATTGTGTATTGACTATAGGGAGTTAAATAAGATGATTGTTAGAAACAAGTATCATTTACCATGCATTGATGATTTGTTCAATCAATTGCAAGTGGCGAAATATTTTTTTTCAAAGATAGATTTGAGATCGGTACCACCAGTTACGAGTGAGAGATGAGGATATTCCGAAGACATCATTTCGCACTCGATATGTTCATTATGGGTTTCTTATGACGTCCTTTGGGTTAACGAATGCACCAACAATGTTTATGGATTTGATGAATCGGGTCTTTCATGATTACTTGGATAAGTTCGTTGTGGTTTTCATTGATGATATCTTGATGTACTCAAGGAGTAAGGAATAACATGATGAGCATTTATACATTGTACTTGAAATCTTGAGGAAGAAGAAATTGTTGGTAAAATTTTTGAAGTGTGAATTCTGGTTGGAGCAAATTGCATTTTTTGGGCATAGTGTGTCTAGTAAGGGGATTGAGTTGGATCATGCGAAAGTCGAGGCTATCACAAATTGGTCGAGACCTAGCACTGTGACAGAGGTGAAGAGTTTCTTGGGTTTGTCAGGCTACTATAGGCACTTTATAGATGGTTTCTCATCCATAGCTTTGCATTGACTCAGCTGATGTGGAAGGGTGTTAAGTTCGAGTGAAATGATGATCGTCAACATAGTTTTCAAGAGTTGAAGAAGAGGTTGGTGTCAGCTCCTATACTTGTTTTACCATCAGGGAGTGGATGATACCAAGTTTATAGTGATGCTTCTACGAGAGGATTGTGGTGTGTTCTTATGCAGCATGAGAAGATGATTTTATACTCATCTAGGCTGCTTAAAACTTATGAGGTAAACTATCATACCTATGACTTGGAGTTAGCAGTAGTGATTTTGCCTTAAAATTTTAAAGGCGTTATTTGTATGGAGAAACCTGTGGCATCTTCACTGATCACAATAGTCTCAAATATATTTTTACACAAAAGGTGTTAAACATGAGGCAGATGAGGTGACTTGAACTTATTAAGGATTATGATGCTAAAATTCAGTACCATCCGGGAAAGGCGAATGTAGTGGCATACACTCTTAGTAGGAAGGACTTGGGAAGTATTGCGTCTCTTATTACTCAGCAGCACCTTATTTCAGATATGGAGCGCTTGGGTGTAGAATTGTATGTTGGAGAATCAGCTGCAAGCATAACAAGTTTGAAGGTGGAATCAAATCTAGTCTCAAAGGTTAAGGAAGCTCAGAAAAATAATACTCATGTTGATGATCATGGTATGGTATGGTTGGGTAGTAGATTGTGTATGCCCACAGATGAAACGATTCGTGAAACAGTTGTGACTAAGGCGCATAGTTCTTCATTTTCTATTTACCCAGGTTCTACTAAGATGTATCGAGATTTGAAGAAGCACTTTTGGTGGAGTGGGATGAAATGAGACATAACAGAGTTTGTGGGGAAATGTCTTACATGTCAACATGTGAAGATTGAACACCAGAGATATAGTAGAATGTTACATTAGTTGGATATCTCAGTTTGGAAGTGGAAAAATATTACCATGGATTTTGTGACCGGTTTACTGAGGACCTTCAAGAAGAATGATGTTATTTGGGTGGTGGTTGATAGACTTATAAATTCAGCTCATTTCATAGCTATTAAAAAAAAGCACTCTTATTCAAGATTTGGCAGAGATATTTCAGTGGGATATTGTTGGACCTCATGGTATGCCTGTGTCGATAGTTTCAGACAGGGATACGAGGTTTATTTCGAGTTTTTGGAGATGATTTCAGCAGGCTTGGGGTGCGAGGCTTAATTATAGCACAGTTTTTCATCCATAAACTGATGGATAATCGGAGAGGACGATCCAGACGTTAGAGGATATGTTAAGGGTTTGTGCTTTGGAGTGGTCTGGTGATTGGGACAAGTATCTGTATCTTATGGAGTTTGCATACAATAATAGTTGACAAGAGAGCATTGGTATGCCACCATTTGAGGCGTTGTATGATAAAAAAACAAATGTAGAGCATCAACTTGTTGGAATGAGGTTGGGAAGAGTGTCATTGAAGGGCCAGAGTTGGTTCAGGTAACTAACGAGAAGGTAGAGCAGACTAAAGAAAACTTAAAGGAAGCTTCATCATGTCAAAAGAGTTATGCAGATGAAAAGAGAAAGTTTGGCGGATTTGAGCCTAGTGATCATGTGTTTTTGAAAATGTCTCCTTGAAAGGGTGTTAAACATTTTGTTATGAAAGGAAAGCTTAGTCCAAGATATGTTGGTTTCTTTGATGTTATAGAGAGAGATGTATCATGTGAATAATGTGTTCTATGTGTCTATTCTGAGAGGCTACGAGTATCATCCGTTGTGCGTAGTTCAATATTCGTTGCATAAGAATATGGAATATCTTTCTTGTGAGGAGGAGTCTGAAACTATATTATCTCGAGAGGAGCGAGTTATAAGGAATAAAATTATTCCGTTTGTTAAAATCATTCCGAGAGAGAGGCTACTTGAGAACTAGAAGAATCTATCTGTGATAAATATCCGCACTTATTTGATTTTGGAATGAGTTTTAGTTTCGTTAGATTCCGGGGACGGAATCCTTTTTAAGGGGATATATATGTAATATCCGTAATTTATTTATTTAGATATTAGTAATAATAATTAGAATTAGATTAGAATTTGTAATATTATTTTCTTTAACCATAATATTTTTTATATTGAATTTGATTAGAAATAGAATTTGTAATAAAATAGTAATTAGATTCAAAGCAGGATAATTATTAAGAGTCTATATATACATATATAAACATATGAGTTGTTTTATTAAAACCCTAAATTAGGTCGTTACTTAGTGGGTAATTATAAGCCGCAGCGAATGAAGAAAGAGGACGAGAGAGATGGATCTACTCTGATGATCTCCGATGATCTATAATCAATAAATAGGCGAGGTATTCTTTTACCTTGTAACACTATATTTATATGTATGTTAAACTATGATAATGCATTGCGGAGTGCAACTGCGGTTTTAACTACAGAGATTTATTTGTAATGTCTAACTTAATTATATGTAATTATAGTTGTTAATGAGTTGCCATGCATGTATTTTGATATGTTAGTATTAATCATTGTCCACCAGCGAGTATAATCAAAAGGTTAGATTTAATAAGAACTTGATTATTTATGTGGAATTCTTTTATATATATCATATGAGATTTTAAGATTAATAATACGGGTTTTATATTCTTTTAATTACTAGAGTTCTGGATAAATTTTAGTGCAAGGTTAAATCAAAGTTTTAGATTTTGATCATATAAGTCATGATTAATATTAGACTATGATTTAATAAGTGGTATATATGTACGATTAATATTTGGTAATTGGAGTCAAGGGTTTTTTGTTAAAGATTGATTTCTTAATTTATAATATTAAATTAAATAATGTACGCATAGTTTTGTTAATGTAATTGCATGGTCTGATTATGTACATCATATCTAAATATTAGTTTATAATTTATATATACAACCCTTGCGTGAGATATATTAGTACAGTACTTCGAATTTTTCTTTTATTTTTTTTATATAAATATATCTTCTCTTAAATTTATGATTCATGGTTATATTTTAATTTGATATATATGGGTGACACGTAGTTAAATATTAGCTAGTGAAGAGAGTTGTACGAATTTCACTTTTTAAAACAAGTTACGGGAACATAGTATTATAAATATATTATTTAATGGGTATGTTATTTAAATACTATGTGAATAAGATAATGTATTAATAAATTGTAAATTTTAATTAGATTGGGAGCACATCATTTAGCGGGTCATTTGCAGATATCTTTAATATTTGTGATCACTATTTCCGAGGTACGGATTTCGTCCCCTTTCTCTTCAGTGCTACTCTTTTTTTAGGGATTAGTTATATTTAATTCGTTCCGTTCATAGTGTTCGTAAATCTGTTCCTTCCATTATTATTCATTTTAACTGTTTTGATTCTCCGAGATTTATTTTAAAGTCTGTTTTGAAATATTTAAATATCTGTCTCAGCGATTTTAAAAAAATTATGTATGTTACATATCTGCGTAAAATATTTAAAATATTTGTACAGGTGATTTTAAAATTGTGAAAATTATTTTATTTGAACCCTTAGAGTGATATTAGGGTATACCGATTTAACCAGCTGTAGGGGTACTACAGCCATGTCATTGCGGCACCAGTGGCATGACACTTCCGTGGCAGTGTGATTAGTCACGGCGTATCCTTCTGATAGCTCAGGTGGCGAGCTTTGCGCATTTTGATATTTGTTTGAGGATACGTGGGTGCACCCAGATTTGATTTGATTTGTGATTTGATATTTGACGGTGACGTTGTATATGCCGTACACGTTGTCCGGTTTGTTGCACGCATTAGGTACCCTATGATGTGTGTATCTGTTATCTGTTCTGTATCGGTATGAAATATCATAACTCATCTTTGCTTCAGCCTTGTTTTTAAAAAATTAAAGTTTATTTATTATTAATAAATCATATATCTTGCTTCTTGTTTTATAAATTGTACTCCAATCCGTACTGGGCATTTGGCTCATGCCGTATTCTTTCTTTTGGCAGGTACTTAGGGGGATCTTGGGCTGTGTGATGGAGAGCTTCCTTATTTACATTTATTAGGACGTTTGAACTTAAAGGATTATTTTAGTCATTTTTATTATTAGAGATTTTAGATTTATTCATATTTATCATTTTGAATTATTTTGGAGGTATTGATATTAGTTTTGGAGACCTAGTGGACCTATTTAATTATTATAAGGTGGATTTTAGTACTCTGTATACAGGTTTGTGGTTTGAAAAGTAACCCCTCGTCTCATTTTGGGAAGGGGGTGTTACAGTTATCATACGTACTCTACTCACTAGTATATATATACAATCAAAATAATATTTACTATAATTATCAATTATTTTATTCATTATCATCAAGTATAGTTACCGGATATCATATTAAGTTTCTTATTCTCTATATATCAATATCAATATCAATATAAATATATTTATTAGTTATTTTTAGTTGTATAAAATTATTCACTTTATTAGTATTTCTATAACAAATTATATAAATATTAAATTTTTTAATATTATTATTACGAATCCAAATCTAAAGTTTTGTTAATATTTTTAGAACTAAATATATTAATATTAAATTTTATTATATTTTTATTGAGATTTTGAATATTGAATTCATGTCATATCTTTCAAATGAAATTATAATTAAATTTAAACATGTTGTTATTAGTGTATCAAACTTTTGACTTTGAAGTTTGATACACTAATAACAACATAACTTCTAATTTGATACTAAATCACTTCGGACATAATTTGAATAAATAATCATAATTTCGTCTATACATAACTTAACTCCTAAATATGAGCTACCGATTAAACACAAATTAAAACAGATATTAATTGTAAGTTTTAATTAAAATAAAATCCTAATTTGATTACCACCCTTGCGGCCTTGCATAAATATTTTAAACAGCCCGTATTGTGTTGTGTCAACAGATTATTGGGCCTAGACAAGTGTAACAATGCTAGACTCTAATCTTGCTGCACCATAGCAAAGTGTGGTGGTTTTGCATATGTGAATATGTGATAGTAGTCCAGATTCACAACTTGTCAGTCCTCAAATGGGCCGACTGTCGTGGACTTTAGAGTTTAGATATCGAAACCTACGATTTTGGATCTACTATATATACGAGTAATATATGGAATAATATTTGGAAATGTATCTATGTATTTTTTGTTGTAAAATATTATAAACTTTTTATGGATACTAATTTATTTGTTTGGTTTGAGATAATAAATTATTTTTCAAAAGTGAAAATTTTACTCAACAATTATTTCGAGTTTCTGGAAAATGACGTATTCTTTTTAAAGTAGGGAAACATTTTCAAATTAATCAATTTCTCACTATTTTCATAATTTTTTTGTGATAATTAATTTTGTAAAATAATTTCCCAAAAAGTAATATCTGGATTTTCTTTTCAGAAAATCATTTTTTGGAAAAATAATTCTACCAAATAATATTCTTCAAAATAAATTATTTTAACAGAACCTCAAATTCGTCCAAAAGCCCCCACTAAAAAAATATTAATCAGGATACAATAAATAAATTTACAATTTATTAATATCAACAATATTTTACAATTTCTATTTTCAGTATATATATTATGTATTCCGTATCATTTGATTTATAAGTTTGCAAAATTTGTAGTTTAAAATATTTGTAATTGAAACCAAGCTAATATTAGTCATAAACTAATTAGTACTTCATTGTTTTTTAAACCTAAGCAAATTCCATACTTAGTATTCTAGTGGGAAAAGGGTCAAGGACTGGTTGACAAATGGCAAGGCAAAGTAGCTTGTGCTTGAGTAATGCCAGGAAACAAATAAAATTCCCAAAACGATGTGACAATAGGGACGTGACAGAATAGAAAATTTCCAAAATGATGTGATAATAGTGACGTGGCAGAATAGAAAGTTTTAATTTGTGTATTAATTTGAATACACAAGGGGTCCATCTCATTTATTGTTTTGATAACCAATTAAAATTATACAAGTGTTTTCTGAGAATGTTTTTGAGAAATAATTTTGGGATTCTAGCATTTTTTATAAATAAAATTATTTAATTACACTAACGTGAGGTGCGATTGATATATATATATATTTGGATGAACATTCTTTTTCTCTTGAACGGAGAGATAAAGTACTCCTTCCGTCAGTGTCTTTTTTGATTTTTAGAGGTCAATTTGATTAAGTTTTGATCGAAAATTATATATATAATATAATTATAAAATATTTAACACGTAATATTATTAGAAAATATATTATATCTACTATAAAATGTAACTTTTAATTTTTAAAAATTATAAAAGAATAATTTTTAATCTTCGGTCAAAAATCAAATTCGCCGTCAAAAATTAAACAAGCCAAAGGGAAATGAAGGGTCAACAAATTGTAGCTTCGTTTAATCTGTCTTATGTGGGCATTCGTCTTTGTACTCTTTTGCATGCTATCAAGCTATTGGATGATTGGCGTAAAATATTTAGGAATGAAAATGAGAAATTTGCAGATTAGAAAAATATAAATAAAATTTATATTACATGAAATACTTTTTATAGTGTGTACGTGAATATTTTTAATTTAATTATAGTGTTTATATTTAATATGTGTATATACTTTTCTGAAGTCTACTTAATTCTTAATTCAAATAAGATAAATACAGTGATATAGTCGCTGTCTCACTTTGTATTCTATTGTACTCTAATACTCCTCTAGTCCTTTTTATATAGGTCATTGAACTTTTTACATACGATTTTAGGTGCTTTGTCCATATATTTAAAATTGATATTATTTTTAAAATTTTTTTTAAATAAAAATATAATATTTAAACTTTAATTCACAAAAAGAAAATTTAAAAAATATTAATTCTGATCAAAGCACATAAAATCAGGCGTAAAAAGTTAAACCATGTATAAATAGGACCACACAGGGAGTAAGTCTAATACTTCGTTGTAATGGTATCTGTAAATATAAAGTTGGTCTTCAGTCGTCCTGTTTACGTCACAGTGAGGCACCTTTGGTAACTGTTCTGGTCATGTACGTAGAATGAACTTATGTTAATTGTTACTATATTGAATCAAATCGAAATACATATATAGTTACATACATTATGACTTTGAATAAAATTTTAAATATTAGAAATCAAATATATAGCATTGATTTACCAGGGTTATGAAGACAGTGACAATAATAATACATGCAAAGAAGTCAACCTTTTGGACAAGTATATATAAATCTTGTTATATTGTATGCATATATCTCGAACCTAGGCAGCTATAGTCATAACAAATTAATGGAAAAGAGACTAACCAAGATAAGAAGATTGGATGACATTTGTAGTTGTTTCAATTCAGATAGATATATACCTGCCACCTTAATTGACTCTCTCTCCCTCCCCATCATATATTCTCTATCGCATTGTGTATAATTTAATAAACAATATAAATTATCAGTATATATTAATATTATGAATCAAGTAAAAATGAAGATAGCTCTCCTTAAAGGTTCAGTTCAGATACATACCTACCTACCAATTTAACCCTCCCTCCCTATTTAAATAAACTACCTCTCAACCCGTGCACGGGTATGTTCTGATGGAATTGCCGTATAACATGTTATTTTTATAAATATGCCGTAAATTTATTGATAATGAATTAAAGTGTGTACAAACTTATAATTGATGAATAAAATCCATTTTAATTGTATCTAATCTTGTTTCAAAGGTGCTCCAAGTATACAAAATTCAAAGAGTAATCATTTTGATAAAAAAATCAATTTATTCTAACATTTCATCAAACTAGTAATGTCTGATTATTTGTTTAGCCGCTATATCTTATCATCCTCTTTCTTTTCTATCAAATGAATTTGGTTGATTATACTGGCAAAACGTTATAAATAGTGGAGAGATTGAAGTTATAATATAGAAGTAGTCTACTGACAATAGAGATATAACACATTTGGTTCTAGAACATCTCCAATCTCAAAGTTTAAACTCTCTGATGCACTGTGAATTTCACCCACCATTATTAATAGTAATGCAAAATGTACTCCAATTGGAGCAAGATGTCTAGCCAAAACATGTCGTTAGCCATTTAGTTGGCAACAATAAAAACATGATTTCCTCCTCATTTGATAAAGAATACAAGTAAGATCATTGAAATCAGCATATACATTATCGAAGATTCTTAGACACTCTATGTTGTTTAAATTATTCGAGCCACCTTATAATGTTTCTTTTTCTTTTCTCAGCTATGAAATGAGCTCTTCCTTCTCATACTAAAAATTTAAACTTTGTATCTCATGACGCAATTAATCAATTTAAATCCTATGTTTCTCTGCTGCGAGTCACTTTTGACTCTAAAATGGTATTTATCTTCTTGTTTTTATTGTTTTAAGTCCCACATCTCCATCTCTTAGAAGTATGTATAATTACAATAAAATTAAATAATACACTTATTGTGAACAGGAATTTCAAAATTATATCTTAGCTACTTTCATTTGATTTTTCCTGATTAAAAGAGGAAATTTTAGTTGAATAAAATTATATGTTTTTTAATTGTTACTGTTATTAGTGTCTGGTTAATTTTTTTTTTAGTATTGTATAGTTACTAAAATAGTGTATGTTTGAAGAATTTAGTACTATGACTTTTCATGTTGGATACGGTAATCTTAGATTGGACAATAGTTAAAAAAGGAAATAATTTTAAAAAAATGTAATTAGATGGGGTTAAAAATATATATTTTACACATATAAATGTTAATTATAAAATAATTAATATTTATTAATAAACATGAGATATGATATTAAATAATCAAGGAGACAAATATTAATTGTAAAATAAATAATATACATTAATAATATGTGATATTAATATATAACTAATAGGTAGGGTCTATTAGCTACTTTCATTTGATTTTTTCCGGGTAAAAGAGGAAGTTTTAGTTGAATTAAATTAAATACTTTTTTCTGGCAAAAAATAATAATTAAATGTTTTTTAATTGTTATTGTTATCCTTGTTTTATTTGGTTAAATTTTTTAAGTATTTTACGGTTACCCATTGCCAGAGAGTTTATTTATAACTTCTACTACAAGTAATTCTTATTAAGATAAATACACTACCCTTAGCCCTCATAAGTTGAAAGCGGCTAGATTCTCATTGTCAGTGTTTGATACTTATAGTAATATAATTTATTTGAAATGGTTTTCTTTCAAATTAATTTGAATGCTTATGTAGTTTCTAAGAAAAAATTTTTGAATTTTTTTTAATAATTTTGAAATTACATTTATAATTGTTAAAGTTTTAGTATACATAAAATTTAAAATTAATGTCAAATGTATATCAACATGCTCATTATACTTGTCAATATAACTCTTCGGATTTGTTCAAAATTTCATTTTTAAAGAAAAAATTATTAAAAATATTATATTCATATTCATATGACTTTATTGCTATATACCATCAACTTGTTAGATTTATTGTTTGTTATATAATTTTTTTGTCAAAAATGAATGATCAAACTAAAATTGTGTATTTTTGAAGAATTTAGTACTATGACTTTTCTTGTTGTATACGGTAATAATAGATTGAACAATAATAAACAAAGGAAATAATTCAAATAAAAAATACAATTAAATGAGATTAAAAAGATATATTGTACACATACAAATGTTAATTACAAAAAAATAATATTTATTAATAAACATGAGATATGATACGAAATAATTAAGGAGACAAATATTAATTGACTTTTTCTGTTATATACGGTAATAATAGATTGGACAATAGTGAAAAAGGGAAATAATTTAAATAAAAATGTAATTAGATGAGGTTAAAAAGACATGTTCTACAAATACAAATGTTAATTACAAAATAATTAATATTTATTAATAAACATGAGATGAGGTTAAAATGATATGTTCTACAAATACAAATGTTAATTATAAAATAATTAATATTTATTAATAAACATGAGATATGATATGAAATAATTAAGGAGACAAATATTAATTGCAAAATAATTAACATACATTAATAATATGTGATATTAATATGTAATTAGTAGGAATGAGGTTAAATGGTCATTTTATATAAATAAATTATAATATATATTTATTAGATAGGAGTTATATCGTCTTTTCATACTATTTGCCCTATTATATATATAATAAATATATAGCTCATAATATTGGAAAGAATATATTTAAATACACGCTATGCATAAGAGAGAGAAATGATAATGGAGCAGCGGGTGTTATGGGGTGAGGCCAGGTCGAAGAAATTAAGTGACAATATTCACCATAAAGTGGCTAGTCAATTTGATGACAATTTTATAAAGAATGTAACCTAATTGATGAAATTTCTTAGTTAATACCGCCACCCTTGACATAGTAAGGAAACCTATGTTTTGCTTCAAACCTATCAGGTTCAGGCATATCAACCGATGATGTTTTTTTTCCTTCTATATATTTAATTTTTGTGTGCAAGTCATGGCGCATACAGGAAGGAACACGTACGTAGTCTAATATATATATAACTATTTCCTCAAATTATATATATGATTTCTCACAAAATTAACAATTCTCAACTTCGCTGCGTCAAAGAAGATATAAAACTTTTTCCACTATTAATTGTTGCCACGAGTTTAATTTCATAAACATCTACTGATATATTAGTGACCACCAATATATTATATTTATAATTTATCGAATAAATTTGTAAAATATGGAGTACCTCTTACCGTAAACGATAAAACGAGACATATTAAAGTATTACGTACGTAACTTTATTAAGTGTAAGGTGGTAGCAGTTATTTAATTGACTGACTAATAAACGGGCAGAGCTGAACTAGGTAGGCTATGTTGAACAAGTTGATTTGGTTAATTATCCATCCTAATACGTAAGAGCGCGCAGGTCTAGAATTTGTACGTGTTGAACATTAACAAATTCTGCACACCAGCTAACAACAATTGAATATCTATACTTATATACGTACTTAAATAGACACACACGAAAACGCCCAGCCCAGTCAAAATTTAAAATGGTCATTACTCCCGAGGAAAATGCCAACCTCTCCCGTAAATGCGGTGACAAGCGCCCAAAGGCTAGAGCAACACTACAACAGTGACAACAGTCAACTGTACCAAGCATAAGTGCTATAGGCAGTGGAAAAACTAAAAGGGCCCACGAACCCTAACTTTTTAAAATAATCATGTACAATAGTAAATGAATGTTCCGAATAATTTCCGCAAATGAATAAATTTTGAGTCCTATTTGGACAAATGTGCTTAATGAATAAACTCATTAAATACATAAATGAATAAATAAAAATATAGTATTTATAGGTCGTATGTAAATATAAATGAATGATCAATATATATATATATATATATATATATTTCAAATAATATATTTTTATTTATACAATATATGAATACATTTTATCCAATAATAATTTTCAAACATATTAATAAATCATATCTTTTCAAAAAATGCCTATAAAATATTTTGTTTCTTCCCTCCACCAAAATGCATATTATTCATAATTTTGTGTAATACATAGTGCTTGTGCACTTTATCTATTTCATGCAGCATGTAAGTACAACTAATCTAGAATGTTAAAAAATGAATGTAATTAAAATTACGGTGAAGTATAGGTACATTTGAACATAATATATATAAAATAATATACTTAACAAAAAAGTTTAAAAATATTATCTAAATGAATTAATATTCATTTATCGATATATAAATATTATAATCATTTATCGATAAATAAAAATCTCGTTAAATGAATATATATTTTTAGTGTCAAGCGTATTCATTTATCGAGGTTCTATTGTATATATTTTTCATTTTTGATTAAATTAAAGAATAATATAACTATTTTGAAATTATATATCCATAGAAAAATAATATATACAATATTTTGTATAACTTATACATAGAGTATTTGGTTAAGCATGTTTTAACTATGAATACTTATTTCTTAGGAACCTTTTTAAGAAAAAATACTTATTTTTTTAAACTAATTTGTTTAATATTATAAGAAAAGATAGAGACCTACCATATATTCATGTAACCATGGAGAAGTCATGAGGTGAGTGAACCCACCTTCAAATTCAACGAAACCAGTTCAAAGAACTAGTTCAGATCAGATACCAACATGGTATCAAAGTTCAACATTCAAATTCAACAAACACGAGAAGATAATTAAAAAGCAAACAAGGTAGGACTAACAAGTGTCCTATGACAGCGCTTTGCCGCATGTCAATGGCCAAAGCATTGATTCTTGGCGCTGTACAATCTAACAACTATTACCCTACTTGCATCCTTCTTAGTTGCATTTGCTGAAGAACCTTGGATGTATACGTTTGTGCCTGCTTTTGAGTCTGCAATTAAGTCAATGCACTTGAACCTTCATGAGCTAGCCTAACCAGTTTTCCCGTTGCCTTTCCCATCTTTATAGCTTTGCCTTTGTCCTTGTTCTTCACCTGAGTGTTTGCGTGCTTATAATTCTTGTCCTTGCTTTTCCCTGGGTTAAAGAGCACCTGCACAGAATCAGAATTGTTACTTTTAGTGGAGACCTCCTGCAAGTCCTTCTTGTTTGCTAGTCTTTGAGAGGATCTTCTTCGTTGATAAACCATGGTATGATCACACTTGCTTTCTAGAGTGGTGTTCGACTGGTCGCACTTACTTTCTGGGTCAGTGTTCGTGTCATTTATGGAGACATATTCAGTGCTAGGCATAAACACCGTTCCTAAGTGATTATCATGCCCTTTAGTAAGAAGAAAAATATCAATTAACACATGACAGAGCTCCCTGTCAAGACTACAGTTGCAAGTCAAATACATGGGGGCAGAAGCCATCATCAATGATGTACCGAACTTGGATCCTAGCTAAAAAGTGGGAGGATTGTCCTGGCATAGAAGCAAGTACAACTGTAGGTTTAACACTAAGGGCTTTGATTTCAACAAGCACAAATGCTTCCTTAGCAGGGTCAAGACTCTGTAAGCTCAACAATGGCAAGGGGCATTCCAACAACATTACTAATGTCACAGATGTCTTCAGGGGACCAGTAGGTAAAAAGGACATTGACAAGACAGATCCAAACTTTCTGGGTTCCGTTCTGTTACAAACTATGAAAATGCTCAATCGAGGGGTTCAAATAAAACTTAATAGAATTCACAGAAAAATGGTCATAGTGTAGAGCTCTCTTGTAGGACTCATAGGTATCAAACATCATGACAAAATATCCAACAAAATGCTTAACAACTTTAATTAGACCAATAGTAGCATACTTATCAAGCAACATTTTAACAACTTCATCACTATCTAAACTCACAGGACTAGTAAAGTAGCCTAGGCAACAGTGCTTCCATTATTTTTTAGCATTAGCAAAAATGGTAGCAGAGGGTTTAATGCAAACATTACCATTAGACTTGAAGATGACATTTGCTAAGTGTTGACACGTGTTTAAACAACTAACAGGATGAATGTCCAAAACATGTAAATTTATGGGTAAAGAGTAAGATAAAACATGTTCTGTAGCCTTCACTTGCTCCGTGGGTATAGAAACTTGAGTTCCGGAGCCGAACTCCTTGGCTTGAGCTAGTTTTGGTTAAAATCAAGAGCCCTTCAAGTGACTTGAGATGTTAACACTTGGTGAAAGGGGATCCTTAAAAGGATGAGAACCACAGAGGAAGAGATGAAGATGATGGACATTATGTGAAGACTGATTAGATAGGTGGGAATCGAAGCTAGAAGAAGGGGGCTTGCGGGTGAGCTAGGGTTAGAAGAGAAAAAAGGGGAAAAGAAAGGGAAAGTAGAAAAGGGGGAGAGGAAGTGAGAGAGAGAAAAAGTCGACTCTCATTTGACTTGGTTAGAAATGATAGTAAAATATTTTAGTTAAACATATATCACCATATATGTTAAGCATGTTTTAAAAATAATAAAATTTTAAATACTTATTTTTTCTCCAAATATATTAAGCTAAACAATTATCACTTTTTCATATTAATATCTCGGCCATATTTATGGATTCATAATTAATAATTGATCATGTCTATATATGATACACATAATATATTAGTTACAAATTAAATTAGTACAATTCAATTAGATTAAATTTTATTATATATGTTCAATTTACTTGCGAATCAAAATTTTTGCAATTAAATGCAGTTTCTAAGTAATAATAACTACATATTTTCGATTTAATTTTAATTTATGGTTTCATCATATATATTCATATACATTAAAGGATAAAAAAACCCACATCAACTTAGAACGCGCTACTTCCTAATAGTTCCTATCTAGAGAGATTATAATTAAAATACGGCCGAAATCATTATATTGATCTACGGCTCAAAACATTATATTGATCCGCGTACAGGTCCCAATCAAAATCAATAGTAGGTTATAAAAAAATATTATAATTAAGACACGAGTCTTATTTTCTCTATTAATAAATTTTAAAATAAATGATTCATATACAATTATATAAAAATAAAATGTGAGAGTATGGCCGTATGGGTACGTGATTTTTGGAAAACATGTGTCAAAATAATGTTAAAAATCAAAATTAATTCTAATTTTACATCCTTGATAAAAAAATGATCAAAAAATGGTGCACCTACGAAATATATTTATGATCACCCGCCCCGTGAGAAAAGGTAAATATTCGATCATAAAAGTTTAAGAGGTTAGATAGTCTAAAATACATTTTACCTACGTGAGGTACATCATATGATTTTATATGTGGGAGGGGTATTTTTATAAAATTAAGATTTATTTAAAATTTTGTTAATATATTATTATTTTGTACTAAAATCTTAGAAAATTATCTAAGATATATTTTAGGTTCTTTTTTCTCAAAGTTTAATTATAATCTTAATATATAAATGAATGTATAGGCATATTTGTTATAACTTATTGTATTTATATTTCTTAAATTATATATATTTAAAATAAAAATATGTATTATATTAAATTAATACTAGACGATTATTATTTTTATAATTTTTACTAAATTAAGGCCTATCCTAAAATTTTCTTAGCACTAGAAAATAATTATAATTATTTAATTTTATCGTGATAAGGTTTTTAACCCAGTCATGAAACTTCACGGCCGTAAGAGCGACGAAAATCTACTTTCTGATTATGTAATGGAAGTGTGAATCCTAAATCTTTAAAACAACAAATTTTCTTAATTACTAAAATATTGACAAACCATTAATTTTTCATCAGGCACCAATACTAAATAGTAAATACCTTCCCATGCCGCCATGCCAAAATTGGTAAACATTTGGAAGAAATGTTACACTACAGAAGATAATTTTTTTTATTCACCTTTTCTTTACGTATATATTATAAATCAACAAAATCCTCCTCTCGTTGCAGGCTGGCAGCTCATGAGCTAGAATGACTATATATAATATAAGAAGGGGTAACACATATGACATACGTTTTAATCATTCTCTCCGTGGAAGAAGAAGAGAGATAAAGAGAAGAAGAAAAAAATAAGAAGTTGATAAATAGAGTAATCATCCTCCCCCCTTGCATTTCTCATGAACTGCGGTTTCGTGTTGGGTTTTTATTGTTGGAGTTGGAAACATATAACCGCCATTATGCTCTTCCCTTCTAATTCCACCTCTAATACGCCCACTTCTTCATCTTCTTCCTTAATTTCTTGTTAATTATTACTCTAATTACCTTAATATATCTTAAACTTGCTCTTGATATCATATTTTATTTCCTGTTAATATTTTCATAATATAGATAGATAGATATAGATACATGATGGAGGGTGAAAATGAAAAGGATTTGTTGGAGGAGTATATGGTAAGAAAGTCATCGCCACCACCTTTCTTGTTGAAAACATACATGCTAGTGGAAGATCCGGTGACCGATCAAGTGGTCTCTTGGAATTCCGACGGGACGGGGTTTGTTGTGTGGCAACCGGTGGAGTTTGCTAGAGATTTGCTTCCTACACTCTTTAAGCACAGCAATTTCTCCAGCTTTGTTAGGCAGCTCAACACTTATGTATGTCAATTCCAACTTTTAGATATTCATTTAATTTCTCAAAATTATTTCCTTCTGATTTCACAACGATTTGTTTTTTCATTTTTGAAATTTACTTTTTGCATGTCTTTTACTCCTCAATCAATTAAGTGGTTAGGCTGTCTAGATTACGAGAAAATGCGTACGTGTCGGACAAAACAAATGATATGGAGTGCTTAATTTACAAATTTTTATAAATTCACTGTTATGCAACAATTGTACGATATATATTGCAGGCTTTTATTGAACTGATTTAAGTATATTTTACAGTAGTATCCAGTTTATATATTGTTTGGAACATAACTTAATTATTACGGAGAATTTATTTTACAAGCTTGCTCTTTATAATATAACTTTGCTCTTCATTTTTTGAGCAAGTTTGTAGAAACAATTTTTTATTTAATCTTATGTGATATATAGTTTTTGACTAGCTACGTACCTAACACATAAAAACAAAAATATAGTTTACTTACAAGTTACACACGTTTGAATATGTATAATATTACCTATTAGTATTTCAGACGAAAAATTAAGCTGTTGGATTAGTAGGAAAGATTACAAAACAAATAACTTATCACCATCATGTATTATCTGATAATGCAATATCTCAAACGATTTATACAACTATAAGAGATGATCTCTACTATTGCTTAGTACTCTTGTAATTATCTGTATATAGTTGAATTTGAATTAGTATACAAATGACTTTTATGTGCAGGTTATATTAATTATATATGTCTTATGCATAACTTAAATGAAAACAACACACATGATATGTGAATTTTTTTAATTCCCGATACTAATTTATAATAGAATTCAACGATATATATTCTAACTATTTTATATTAATACAACCAATAAAGAAGTGAATTTTGTATATAACTTTAGTGAATTTAGTGTTCATTTTGGTGTTGTACTGTGCGTAGTTTTTATATGTGATTTGGTAAATTAGGATGGTTAATTTGTAGTGTGACAGTGATACATATAATATATATATATACGCGAGCATGTAGAAGGCGAGAACATCCATTTTGATTTTTATGTGCGTATATAAGAAGTTGATTGATTGATATCGGACAATAATAGTTGCTTTGACTTGCATTTTATTTCGTGATCAAAGAAGTTTTTTAGAAGTTTAGTGCTCTTTCACACTTAAACGCTTTTATCCAACAAGATACTAGCGCTTTTCTATACATAAAGAGAACGCTCATCCCGGCCAATTTGGGTCAATAGTCAATACTATGTCATGCATGAAATCACTAGTTGGAGTACTTGGTTAATAATTATTAAATTCCTCTCAACAAAATTATCTAAGGTGTAATTATTTTTAATATGGATATTTTTATAATTGTATATATATGATCCATGTAATTATAATAACACGCACGTTTATTTATATAAGATTTTCGTTTATTTATATGAGATTTATGTGAGATAATCTGTTTTCTAATTAAACATGATTGATAAACTATTGTTCTATAGATGAGCAAAAGTGAATCACATACAAAAGTCTACCTAAAAAAATCAAGTAAACTTTCGGAGCACGTACATTATTTTAGTGCAACATGGCTAACCCTAGTTGCCACGTGTCCGTGGTTCCGTGCATGCATTATGCACTCGCATACTGTTTGGTAGTTCACAAAAGACGTACTAATAGATCAATTTAATCAAGAATTTAGTTTTTGAATTCCAAGATTAATTGATCTTGTGTATTTCGATGGTCAGGGGTTCCGGAAAGTTGCTACAAGCAGGTGGGAGTTTTGCAATGACCTGTTCTGCAAGGGCAAAAGAGGGTTACTCTCCGAAATAAGGCGCAGGAAATCATGGACAAATAAGTCGACGACGCAGCCAATTGCCCAAACCTTAAAACAACAATCTGAGCAGCAAGATCAAGATCATGATCAGAGGTCTAAATCAAGTTCTTCGACATCTTCGTCGTCTGGATACACAAATCTCGTGGATGAGAATAAACGGCTCAAGGAGGAGAACTGGGTTCTAAATTCTCAACTTTCAACTCTGAAAAACAAGTGTAAGGAGTTGCTTGATATGGTGGCTATATACACAAAAAAAGAAAACTTAGATGATAATGAGGACAAAATAGATGAGGGGCCAAAGCTGTTTGGAGTGAAGCTTCAAGGCGAAACGAGGAAGAGAAAGAGAGAAGAGAATATTGGTACTACTGATGGTGATGCTCCGGCCTATTTTATGTCTCAGTTATGCAAATAAATGTTGTATAGCTAGCTAGCTAGATAAATTACTAGCTAGTTTCAATATATATGTAATTAATTATTACAAAATTTTTATGTCCTATATATGTATAGTATATATATACCTGTGAGCCATATCAAAATATGATTTGGTTTGTAGATCGATATACACATAACACATACATCATGAATATATATATATATATATATATATATATATATATATATATATATATATATATATATATATATATATATATATGTATGTATGTGTGTGTGGGGGGATGCAATGTAGTTTCAATTTTCAACGATATCATTTAATGCTTTTGTGATGTAAAAAATTAAAGAGGCACAAGCCTTTACGTTGAAATGCATGAATTACAAACAACAAATTCTTATATATACCAGATCGGCTGTTTTAAACCGTTCAAATCGAAATTTACGGTTTTATAATGGTTTGGACCGGTTATGATTTCAATTTTTTAAAACCCTAAAATTAATGGTTTTGTTCGGTTTTATTTTTTTTACCGACGGATATAACCATACCGTTAAACCGATAACCAAACCATATGACCAAACCACCCAAAATATATTATAATATATTTATATTATTTATATATTATTTTATACAATTAATATATATATATATATATCAATTATATATAGGAGGAGGATGGAGAAAGACATGTTTACTGAGAGACTGAGAGACCCTCGTTGTTTTCGAATCATGTGGCCAAGATTTCATACAAATATAATGATATTTATACTAATTTAATAATATAAGAATAGCATTGGTATACTGAAAATATAAAATATGTATATATAGTCAATTAATTTATTTCCAAGATTGTGTTAATATTAGATAGCATATTTCAAGCTTCAGTTTTCACATTTTCATATATAAAAAGATTTGTGCTTGTATTCTTATTTTTTATTCTATTTTATTTTATTTTATTGACAGAAATATCTATTCAATAATCAATAAAAAAATGTATTCTTATTTTATAATGTATATTTGATTTAATTATATAATATATATAAAAATTCTAAACACCCAAAAAAACACTTTAGGAATCTTATATTAAAATATACAAAATATTGAAGAAATTTTTTATATTGATAAACATTTAAGAGAATCTTAAATTTAATAATAGTTAACACTTAACAATATTTTTTATTAAAAAATATTTAAGAGAATATTATATTTTTTTTAAAATACAAATGGTGTTAACGTGTGAATGGTACATAAATAAAAAAATTTAAAAAATGAAAACTTATTGAGATACACACTTTTGACTCTATATTTATTTTTGTATTGATCTTTTTTAAGAACATGTTTTGTATTCTTTTTTTAGTTTCTTCAAGTGTTTCTCATAGTTAAAAATGTATTTTTGTTACTCAGCATTTATTCGAAGAATATTTTGATAAATTAAATCTTTTCTAAGGATTTTTTTTCAATTTTAATTTTTTGAGGTTCTTTGAGATTTTTAAAGAAAGTATAAATACTTTTATTATATATCATATATTCTCTAAATACTAAAACATTAATCTCGTATAAAAAATATAAAAAACACTTAAGAGAATATTATATTAAAAAATATTTAACTGAATACAAAACTCTTTTAATAAATAGAAATAGCCCAAAACATATTTATTATGACAATACATCTATTTTAAAAGAAATTAAATTATAATAAATTATGACATGCACAATCATACAATCAAAATTAAATTAATTTTTTTTTAATTTTGTAATATAAAAATGATGTTTACATCTAAATGTACATCAATAAAAAAATTAAAAAGAAAGAAAAATTATCTTTAAATAAAATGAAAACTTATTTGAATACATACAGTTGACTCCATTTTTATATTGATCATTTTTTAGTAATATATTTTTATTTTAATTTTTTAACATCAGTAATATATTTTTGTTATTCTACTCCGACATTTATCAAGATGTTTCTGAAAAATAAAAAATATTGATTTGTTGTATAGCATTTATTCGAAAAGATTATTTTAAGAATCTTTTTAATTTTAATTCTTTGAAATTTTTTAATATGTTTTAAAAAAATATAAATACCAATATGTTATGTATTAATTGTCCTCTAACTACTAAAATAATCTAAATATCGTATTAAAAATTAAAAAGAAAGAAAAATTATCTTTAAATAAAATGAAAACTTATTTGAATACATACTGTTGACTCCATTTTTATATTGATCATTTTTTAGTAATATATTTTTATTTTAATTTTTTAACATCAGTAATATATTTTTGTTATTCTACTCCGACATTTATCAAGATGTTTCTGAAAAATAAAAAATATTGATTTGTTGTATAGCATTTATTCGAAAAGATTATTTTAAGAATCTTTTTAATTTTAATTCTTTGAAATTTTTTAATATGTTTTAAAAAAATATAAATACCAATATGTTATGTATTAATTGTCCTCTAACTACTAAAATAATCTAAATATCGTATTAAAAATAAAAAAAATATTTTAAATAATTTTTTTATTCAAATATACATAACACTCAAGAGAATATAATATATTAAAAATATTTTTAGAGAATTTTGTATTTAATATAAAATATTTAAGACTACCTGATTTTTAAAAAACTCTTAAGAAAATCTTGTATAAAATAGCACTTAAGAGAATTTTGTACTAGAATATAATATTAAAAATATTTTAGAGATGCTTTATATATAATCTTGTATTAGAATATTATATTAAAAATATTTTAGAGAATATTATGTTTGAATCTTATATTTTTAGAGAATCTTGTTTTAAAATTTTATATTAAAACTATTTTAGAGATATTTTAGAGAATCTTATATAAAAAATACTTAAGAGAATCTTGTATTAGAATACTATATTAAAAATATTTTAATAATATTTTAATAATATTTTAGAGAATCTTATTTTAGAGAATCTTATATAAAAAATACTTAAGAGAATCTTGTGTTAGAATATTAAATTAAAAATATTTTAAAAAATCTTGTATTAGAATATTATATTTTTAGAGAATATTGTTTTAGAATATTATTTTAAAATATTTTAGAGATATTTTAGAGAATCTTATATATAAAAGCATTTAAGAGAATCTTGTATTATAATATTATATTAAAAATATTTTAGTGATATTTTAGAGAACCTTATATTAAAAAGCACTTAAGAGAATTTTGTATTAGAGTATTATATTAAAAATAGAATCTTGTATTAGAATATTATATTTTTAGAGAATCTTGTTTTAGAATATTATATTAAAAATATTTTAGAGATATTTTAGAGAATCTTATATACAAAAGCATTTAAGAGAATCTTATATTAAAAAGCACATAAGAGAATCTTGTATTATAATATTATATTAAAAATATTTTAGAGAATTTTGTATTACTAGGATCATAAACCCATCAACATCAAGAACAACATATCAAGTATTTTCAACATCGACAAACACCAAAACCCAACATTACAATACAACAAAACACAAAAAACACACCTAGACATTTAATCAAACATGTGGAGTGCATACCTTAGGATCTCTACTTTTAATAATCTTAGCCCAAAAAATGATTAATAAATCGAATCATGAAACACCTAAGTGTCTCATCACAGTGAAAGCTCTCATTTGATCACTTAACAGAATCTCATAACACTAGACCTTGAATACAAGTTTCCAGTTGAAGAGTGTATTCTTAAAGAGTTTCTTTTAAACAATTTGTCCGAATAAAAATGTTAACTATTGAATTAAATAAAGACTCATATACTATATTATACATAAATAATATGTAAAATTACATATATTGTCGCGTCTTTATCGTTATGATATTCCCGATTAATATCCTCACACACGCTTTTTACAATACTTGTTGCGTCGTTTTCGTTGTACTCATCAATCACCTATGTCGATAACATGGACAGCACACCTCCAACCACGATTCTTTTTGTTGGTGAATCCACTTGTAACGGCATGTGTGTAACACCACTAAAATAATATATGTGATAATCTCAGTGTTCTGTAAACGATTCTGTAGCGATTCTCTAACGATTCTATAATAATATAAAGCATTGTATCTTATAAAAGTTAACGAACCTGATTTTGTTATGTTATTTCTCCATTGTTGGCTTGAACAAAAAGTTTAAGCGGACAAAAAACTCGGTTAAATATAACAATGGCTGTAATTTGCGTACATAAACTTCTATATAATTATATTATATACTTATCTTAAATAAAAGATTCTTAATAAATATTTTGATTGCTAAATCAAAGTTTCTTGATTTGTTTGACTATATATGTATACAAAACATATATTGTATACTCCTCATTGTTCCATTTATTTACACAAATATATTAGGGGTCTGTAGGGTCTCTTGATGATTGAGATCTCCCTAGAACCTTACTATATATATATATATATATATATATAAAGCAAACAAACTAAACAATATATTTATATATATTAGGGATCATTTTCATTTTTAATAGTCCAAATATAATTTTATTGAAGTCATTAAAAATTTGTCTTTCATTAATATTTGCACTCTTGTTAGGATTAAGCATTTTCTAAGTAAACATTATGTAATCTAAGCACTTATTTATAAGTATTTTATTTTTACTAATTATTTGCAAGTATGTAATTATATTATTTTTATTTTAATAGTTTAAATCCGAAACTGTCCAAATCGAACTGTTATAATTTGGTCGGTTCAGTTATAGTAGCAACAATTATGGTTAATTATGGTAATGGTTAGCCAAATTGCAAAACTGAAAATTTTGATTTGGATGATTTTATCATCCAAACCCGCCTAAACTGACCACTGTTCACCCCTAAATAGGATAATTAAAAGGACAAAATCCAGGTATATATATTAGTTAATGTCTTCTTTTTACAGAATTAACTTTTTCATTCATAAATTGTATAAAGATTAATACCGAGAGAAATATGTTTCTTTCATTATAAAACGTTAATAATCTGATCAAAAGACATGCAAAGAAAATTTAGACAATAAGACATTAAAGTCTGTAAAGAAAACACTCATAAATAATAATACAAGTTACAAAGAAATCTCTGAAATTTGTTAATGTGCGTCTGTCATCAATATCTACTCCAAGATATTTCTACATTTTCAAATAATTGATATTATGCACCTGAAAATCACAAATAAATCCTAAATAAGTCAAAAATTAAAATAAAACCAAAATATTATTACCTATCTTTTTTAGAATAACATCACTGCATAATTTAATTTAAAAAGAAAAATCTAACCAAAAGAAAATCCTTTTGGTTAGATACATAATTGAATAAACTTATCTATTCAAAATTCAAAAAAAAATCAAATCAAGTTTAAAAAATCAATTAAATAAAAGGTAATAACTATCATTTAATGAGTAATAAATATGAACATATAAAACTTATACTCATTAAAATCATTTAAAACTATTAATGTTTAATACATCATAAAAATATAACTAAAATTTAGCTAATAAATTTAAAAATAATAAAAAGTTAACATTATTGACATATAATATTTATTAGAAATATAAACGAAAATTTTAAGTCTAAAAATCAAATATGAATAAACAAGCCATTTGAAAATATAAAAGTATTAATACATAATTAAAACATAAAGCATAATAAATATTAGTAATATAACTGAATATTGATAAGCCATCAAAATGACACTTGATTGCCCCATGCCCAAAATATAAGCCATTAATCATGATCATCCATAAATGCTATAAAAAAATTTAATTACCTCTTATAAGTCAAAAAATAAGCCATCAATCATGGTACTAATACATGGTACAAAATATTAGCATGAAGATCCATTAATATTCAGACTAACCAGTGACCATTAACAATTGACAAGTACAAGTTAATATTATTCAATTCAATTAAAGTGTCAATGCTCTCATCAAAAGACAACTCTATTATATCACAAAACAAACATAGGTGTCCATAATATCAATAATTATTACATTAAACACCAACAAATATTATTTTATTTTTATCTCAAGACAGATTTATCATGAATGTTAAGGTACGTATAAGGACTTGGGAACTAAATCGGAACCAACCGGCAACACTAATAACACAACGTCATCACAAAAACAATCAATTTAACTGAATACAATTTATCATGTTTTACATCACAACTATGTACAAGTAATTGAGCAATTCACACACATAATTTTACATAACTAAACAAATTAATAAATCAATTTATAAAATTAAGTACAATTATTGATTTTACACCAATAAATCATTAATTTCCGAAACTTGTAATGAATTTATAGATTAATATTCAAATTATTACATTTGAGTTATTCTCCTCCAAGTTCTGATGTGATTTAAATTCAAAACTAGACCTCAAATTTTATTAAAATTTAATCCAAATTATCATTGTATTGCATACCAAAAACAGCATATATAATTTATATAAACAAAAGTAAAATTATGAAAGAAAGAAATATTGTCTTGAAAAATGTGTTTCGTTCGCCTACCAACAATTAGACACCGAGTGATTATCTGATTGGTAATTGCAGTCTAATTCAACAACAAGAGAATTATACAGGAGTCACAAGTTGGTCGAAATGTGTGTATATATTAATATTTTGTTGGGTCATACTTGTGGACTTTCGGATTTGGCATCTTTTGCATTATATTATTGTTAAACATATGTTTATCAATTCTTTTGTTGTTGTAAACCTTGTATATGCATATTTCTCCAACGAGTAAGAAATGCGAGTGAACTGGTCCTTTCACAGCTAATTAGGTGAACAATACCGAAATAAGGGAGTGATATTTCCACTTCTCACACCTTCCTGCAATATGGAGATACTTTTTAACTGCACTCTGAAACCCCCAGCTGCACTCTGAAAGATTCAAAATTAGATCTGCATGACTGTATGCAAAAGAAAGGAAGTTAATTACAAGTTCACACCTTCAACTTAATTTACTAATTATCTCTCACTTCCTAATTAGGAACCAAATTAACAAAGTAACCACAAGTCACGACAATTTGATATATTATTTGTAAAGGAACAAGCTGCAGGTTTTAACTGAAAACGAAAAATTACTGTATGACAAAGAAACCAACATTGTCGATTTCTCGACAATGTTGAATGTGTTCAGTTTCTTCTGGAAAAGGATATACTACTATGTAATATGGTTGTTAGGTTGCTTTTAGAGCAGTAAAACGGATTTATTATGACTAAATACTTGGTCTTAATTCGTATGATCTAGTCTAAATCTTTTTCAACTTTTCGAGCACAGTTGCCCGCGTTACAGAAAATTATTTACGTACTCGATCAGTCCTCGTCTAGAAATATATAGAAAACCATGCGTGTCATTCGGTCATTCCCATGCAATAATGCTAAGGGGCGTTTGGATTACATTGGGGAAAGAGAAAGGGGTTTAGAAAGGAAATTAAAGAGAAAAGAAAATAATATGCTTGAATTGTTTTTCTTGTTTGGTTTTGATCCGTAAATGAAATAAATAATTATTTTTAATAAATTATTTTGTGCATATTATTATTTTTGGGATTAATATAAAATATAATTATGTAGAGAATGAAAGTGGGGGTGTATAAGAGATAAAAAGAAAGGAAAGAAATATCTTGGAAGAAGTGATGAATGAGAGTGGAGGAGTTTTGGGTAAACTCAAAACTTAAAAAGATCAAAAGAAATGATTGTTTTTATAAAATAAACAACAATAAAGGAAATGAACATGGTTGTTTCGATTTCCCTTTCCTCATTAACCATAACCAAACGGCCCTGAGTGTGCTGTTTTTTTTTATTCCTTTAGGTTGAAAAAGCATGCAGCCATGCAGGCTACTATGCTCGTGTACGGTATCTAATTATATAGGATTGATATATAAGATCATCACGTTTACTTAATTTTTTTTTTGCCAAGTAAATCCGAAAGTCCACAAGTATGACCCAACAAAATATTAATATATGCACACATTTCGACCCACTTGTGACTCCTGTACAATTCTGTTGTTGAATTAGACTGCAATGACTAATCAGATAATCACTCAGTGTCTAATTGTTGGTAGGCGAACGAAACACATTTTTCAAGACAAGATTTAAGTTCACATGAAGAGCTAGCTGCTAGATAGCTAGGTTATTGCAACGTCTGTGGCTAATCTTCATACGGTCTTTTAAGAAAAAGAATTACCAAGTCCTGAGGTTTATAGAGCATGCAAGACATGATCTCTCACATATCTAACAATATCAACTTACTAATGAGATAGATATATGTATAGTTTACCGTATACTCAAACATTTGTTTATTTTCACTGCTCGAACTCCATTCCTAAGAGTTGAACTCTATCAAACACATTTTCACGTGGACATTGAACCACATTCTTTATAAGAATTACACTATATCAGATCTTTTCACTTATACTCGAACCTCATTTCCATTCCAATTTATAATTTGTAGTGGTTTCAATTTGTTGGTTAAATTGACTCAATTACTGGTACAAAAATATTTTTCCACGTCGCACTTTAGCGTCGGTTCTATTGAAAATCCATCGCATATTACCAATTTATGCGTCAGTTGATTACATTGCGGACGCTGTTTAGCATATGTACAAGACTTCCAGCCTCGGTTTGCTATACAACCGACGCATATGTTTACAAATAACCATATATTTGAGTGTGTTTGCCCTCAATTCATAAATTTATTCGATATAATTTCGTTAGAATTTAATCGTTGAAGTTTCAAAATAATGATTAAACATTATATTTAAAATATTGATAATGAATATAGATAATTATATTAGACTAAAACAATATTTTAATTTCTTATATTTGATTAAGTAATTATTATTTTATTATATATTAAGTAACCATATATTATTAATTTATATAATATGCAATGTACGAATTATTTTCAGTATTTATTATTTTACTATTTATATTTTAATTTAATAAATAATTCTCATATATACCAAACGGTAATAATTCCTCTCCCATTATAACTTTCCTCACATATATTGTTCATAAATCAAATTATTTCATGAATTGAATTTCACGCAATCATCTATGTTATGTTTACATAAAAAAAATAAAAGCACGGAGATTCAAAGATTAAACTCATAAAAGTTTCCTGAGAAGGTAGTGTATTAAGTTAGAAAATTAGGCCTGCGGGCTAATGTCCGTGTGAAATTCAAAAGTTATTTTTTTAAGTATCTCAGGAAAGTTTCTTAATATTAACCTCAATATCCTTTATCTCAAGAAATAAATAACAAATTCTTTTTTTTTTCCAAATCAGCATAGTACTCACTAATATTTGTTTTGCGTTTAATGTATGTGTGTGTGTATATATATATATATATATATATATATTCAATTTTAAGTTTATAAAAATAGCGGTAGGCTGAATTTTACACAATGATTGAAATCAGATTATCGGTTTTAATTTTACTTTCCTAAAATAAAGTGTTTAAAATAAGCATGCCCACACGTGTTTTAATAAGAAGGGTTATGTGGTTTTATAATAATCAATCTTGTTAAAATAATAGTTATGGTTTTTTAAAATAATTTTAAAAAAATTCTTAAATTTAATAGACCATGGAGAATGTTTAAATTAGATTAATTATATATGTTTTTAAAATAACTAGACTAGAGAGTTTTAAAATTAAGCAGGCCCCTCCATTCATAAAACATTAATCCTCCATCAATTATTGATACTTCAAATAAGGCTTTACCCAGAATGAAAGAACAAAAATGAAAAATTCACGAAGGTTTAATGTGTGTAGATTTCAATATAGTATAGATTGGTAAGTGGGTTGGAAAGACTTCTTTCAGCGAAAAAACAAAACTGTTAAAAATCACACAAACCCAAAATTTCTAAGAGGCAAAGATTTCCTTTTACATATACAAAGAGACGGATTCAAGTATTCAATACAAAAGGGGGGGAATTAAAGGAAGAGAACTATATTATTGAACCCTCGTAACATAAATTGAGGAAGTTTATTTAGTTTGAATTTACTGCAAAATGATTAAAAATTGTTTCAAGTGTTGACTGACTGATACTGTAGTCTGCAATGCCCAATTGAATCCTGCCAATAGATTCACATCATGCATTAGTCCAGCAAACTAAGAGAAATATATAAACAACTAAGAAGTCAAGTGTTTCCACCTGTTTCGTTCTATGTGTCCAAAAACATCAGCAATAGAAAGATCTTCCCCTCGCGGCAACTGTAGTAATTTTGAGAACAATCATAATTAAACAGGTTTACATAGCACATATAAGGAATGGCAGGAAAACACAGACATAAATGTTATTGTATAACTATTTAATCTACTTGCACATTTTCAAATTAATGAATGATAAATGAGGACCTTTCCAAATTAGATGATTCATTGTTGAAAATATGCTTGGCTTTCCCTAACGTCTTTAAAATAATTATCCAACAAAAGGGTTCTTGCTGCCCCTCACATGAGGAACACCCATATTCTAAATAAAAGCTAGCATATCTAGAAGCCCCTGCGAGATAATCAGGTGATCCTTTGGTTTATAATATATAAAAATCAGACTTCTTTTGTGGTAAAACCTTGGTAAAAAGGATCATAATTGAACATCCCATTAAAGAAATGCAAACATAACTGATAAAGAAGAACCAGAACAAATTTCAGCCAGAGAAGAGCAATACTCAAACAACCTTACAACTAATAACAATTGAGATCTTGATTCTTTACATGAATTTTATCAGATATCTGTGTGGACTATTTTAAGACAATGCATAAATTTCCCACTATGTCTTCATACAATGAGCAATATAAATTATCTTCCCATATTTTACACCTCCCACATTTTCAAATGGAGCATTATGGGTTGTAGTTGACCTTGAAATATATAGGAAACAGTAATACAAAAATGAGATACCTAAGAAAGCTTGGTAAAAAATTACCTGATATTTAATACTTAAACCATTGCAACCTTGAAAAGTTGATCCAGGAAACGAAGACAGAAGAAAGGAATTTATTATTGAGAACTTTTCTTTGGTCAACCACCATTCAGAAAATATTGGCAACGGAATACCACCTATAAGAAATACCAATGGCAAATCAAGAGTAGAGTTCTGTAAGTAAAAAGTAAAAAACAACAATAATGGATAAATAAATATAGAAAAGAAACCCACTACAAAGTTTAGGGTAGGGAATGCATGTGTGTGTTCATCAGGATGCAATTTCATTTTCCATGGAAGCTCAAGGATCAAAAATTGGAACTTAGGATCTGATTGTCCCAAGACTCGTCTTAGAAGTCAAAATGCCTCGAACAGAATAACGAATAAAATTTATAATTGGTTCACACAACTAACTGATATGTTAGAGCATCTCCAATCCATTACACTATTTTAGTGTGATTTTTACACCAAAATAGGGTAAAAGTTACACAATATTTAAAATCTTCTCCAACCCATTTACACTATATCTGACACCAAAAAGAATCTTTTTTGTACTTTAAATATTACTTTATTGTTAAAAGTACAAAAGTCATAAAGTAGTTAGGATATAGATGGAATGAATTTGTTTTACTTCATGAATATAAGGGTAATGTTGGAATTTTAAAAAACTCTAAAAGTTGCACCAAAGTTGGTGTAATTTCTGGGGTCATGCCATTTTGGTGTAACTTTTAAAGTTTGGTTGGAGGAAACTTTTACACCAACATAGTGTAAAAGTACAATTTTAGAGTTTGGTTGGAGATGGACTTGTACATCGAAAAATTAAAATGAACACTCTAAGCAACCAACACAACATCAAGAAAGAAGGAAAAAAAAGAGATGGAGGGTTAACTATACCATCACGAGCTAACTGCTCTGATAATTGCTCATCAGAAATTTCATCAGAACCACGACTTGGAGATAAAAGCGTTTGTATCCTATCTTCATTACCAAGCCAGCGTCCAATCGTTACCAGCATTGCTGCTGATAATCTAATCTCAGCCACTGATGCATTTTCTGATGGTACAGAGTCACTACCCCCAATGCAGATCTCAAGTTCGTCTAGTATGCCCCTTCTCTGAGATGGAAGGTCAAAGAGCCTTTCTTGGATAATTTGACACATATACTCCAACTCTGAAGAGATAACTTCAGTAGGCTTCACCTAAGGAGAGGATAGAGAGGGTCAGTATACAATATACATATGAAAAATATGTGCATTGTGGTACCAACATTAAATTACCTCCAACTCAAGATGATTCCCGAAACGCGTTTTTAAATGTTGGGGACTTCCAATGCATCTTAGCCGACCTCCAACCTTGAAATTTGATGCCAACAAAAAACCAAAAACAGATCGATCAGAGCACACTAAGCATTTCAATCTGCATGATTAACTTCTAAGGATGAGTACATACCATAATTCCTATCCTGGTGCAGAGTGCTTGAGCTTCATTCATGCTGTGAGTAGTTAGGATAACGGCTGTTTTTCCTTGTCTGGTTGATAATCGGGATATAACCTCCCACATGAACCGTTTGGCAATGGGATCCATACCTAGTTATGGTTTTTCACATGAGTTTTAAACGAAGAATATGGACCAGTTTACTCTTAACTGGAGTGAACATGAGCAATAGTATCTAAAATGTGAAGTATTCGATCTATTCCATGAGGAACCCGGATAGCAGAAGAGCACGAAAATTGCTCTAAGAAAATCTTTTTGTTAATCCTACTAGGCTTAACAGAACAGTTCCGTACGAATTCATAGGTACAAGTTGTGCAGCATCAGAAATATGAAGAACCTGGATTTTATTCTGTGCAGCTTTTTAGTTGTTATGCATGCTCATTGCTGGTAGGATATGATGAATTAATGATAGAATATGTTTAACTTGGGAATCAAGTATTAACATGACATAGAATATGCTCGGCGTCTTTGGACATTCCCATTAATTATATAAGATTAATTGGTGTAATTTTTCATCAGGGAAAGAGTCTAACATCTAGTTCTTTTTATACACAGGACATTTTGGCAACAGACTGGGTTGAATTGTTTGTTCCTTAAGAAGGTTATTTTACACACAAAAAAAAGTAGAAGATATTTCAGAGCGTGTAAACTTTCTTTCAATATCTTCTGGTGATAGCTGCAGCTCCTAACTTCCAGCAACCGACACAATTATCTCTATATTTAAATTGATCTTCTCCTGATTTGTAGGGATTAGCAAATATAACTCAGAGTTGTCCACAAACTCTGATCAGCATAGACTCTGACTGTGTAGATTTGACCAAGTCTACTAGGCCAAATGCAATCAACTTGGGAAATATTATCTCTTATTTTAAAGAGATAAAAGGAAAATTTCTTCCAAACAGGATCTGAAGACAATACATCCATGCAAACTAAGGATTCCACCAAGAATTTTTATAGCTTATGTAGCATAAACTAACATTGAATAACATGTATGTGGTGAAAAATTATCATCGTAAGAATGAAAGAATAAAATGTTTATTAAATATATTAAGATAGACGTGTGGATTGTTGGAAGCACACACTATTGACCAATGGACTTTAACATGTACTAGAGCCAAATAACATGGAGCATATCATGTAATGAGAAGTGCTAAGTATTCTATTATGCTAGTCAATAAGACGAAAGAGGAAATAAAAAGAAATATGAGATGTATGATTACTTGAAATTTGGAACTTGGAGAAGAATAATTACCCGTAGATGGCTCGTCAAGAAATACTACAGGAGGATCTCCAATCATAGCAATCGCAACAGATAATTTCCTTTTGTTACCCCCACTAAGGGCAAAAGATGGTTTATTAGACTGTTTTAACAAGTCAAACTCCAATAATTTGTCCGTAACAACCTGACAAGTGCATCAATAGAATTGGTTTTATGATTCAAGTATATATATTTCTACTAAATATTTTAGTATTTAGGGCTTCTTCTATAGATTGATGAACTACTAGTTCTACTTGCACAAGTATTCCATGCATCAACTATTTGGCAGGATAGAATTATTGGTATAGAAGTCCTGGAGTTTGCCAAAAGGGGGGGGGGAATGGTAAATAATACTCCTTCCGTCCCCTTTTAGTTGTCCCTTTTGAAAGAAAAAAAAATTGTCCCTAATTACCTGTCCTCATTTTTTCAAAACAATTTTATAAAGATTTTTCAAAGAATACCCTCGTATTACTATTTCAAATGTTTGACTAATTCAAACATACAAACTCCTCTTTTTTTCAAAACAAGAGGGGGATGGTAAATAATACTCCCTCCGTCCCCTTTTAGTTGTCCCTTTTGAAAGAAAAAAAATTGTCCCTCATTACCTGTCCTCTTTTTTTCAAAACAATTTTATAAAGATTTTTTCAAAGAATACCCTTGTATTACTATTTTAAATGTTTGACTAATTCAAACATACAAACTCCTCTTTTTTTCAAAACAATTTTATAAAGATTTTTTCAAAGAATACCCTTGCATTACTATTTCCCTGTTTGACTAATTCAAACATATTACGAAGGGCAGTAAATCAAACAAATTATCCAACTAACATTTCTTAAGATGTGTGATTTTTTCAAAAGGGACAACTAAAAGGGGACGGAGGGAGTAATGTTGAACAGTGATTAGACAGTGAACTTGGACTATCAGAATAAGCATTAGGAATCCATGCTAACCAAGACAAACTTTAACATATCTTTGTCACTGTTATTTTTCTTATTTCAAAAGGCAAAACACTTCAGACCCTACAGTCACCCGCCCACTGTTATTGTTCTTATTCAAAAGGCCAAACACTTCAGACCCTACAGTCACCTGCCCACTGTTATTGTTCTTATTCAGAAGGCAATGAATTTAAACACTTCAGACCCTGCAACAAGGGGGGGGGGGGGGGAGGTTTGTGGGTATATAATTCCATGTCAGGTACTTGTGGCTAAGTTGTAAACCGAGATAAAAAAAGAGTTTATCACCATCAGTTCTGTTGGTTGGGAGGCGTAGAGACAGCTAGTGGACATTACTTTTGCCAGTGGTCAATCTAGTAGGTTTATAAAGGGAACTTCTACTACTTCTCTTCACCTTTGTTGTTCACTGACAACTATATCATCTTTTGAGACAGACGAGCAATACATAGAGGAGGTTTTGATGTTTTATGAGGATATGCCAAGTTGGCAGCATGTTAAGTCAGGTGGGAAGCTTGAGAACAAGGATCTAGCTTGTACTTGCCTGCTTTTCTTATGTCAATGTACAAGTACAACGGTGTGGTGCCCAGTTGTTTCAATCTTATTAATAAATATTCACTTTCCAAAAATTAACCACTGGATGACTGTATATGCTGAGTAGTTAGAATATGAAAAAAGTGAGAATTGTTCAAGAAGTACATACATCTGCCAGATTGTAATCTGGGACCCCTTTTATTCTTGCGTAGAGCTCAAGATGCTCTTGGACAGTCAAAAATTCAAGCAGAGCATCAAACTGAGGGCAATATCCAATCTGAAATATAAAACCATATGCATTCGATTAAATAGCAATGATATATATATGCTATTTTTTTTTAAAAAAATAGTCAAAAGATAAGTTGACACACATGCTGACGAGCTGCTTTGGGGTTCATACAAATGTCACTGCCAAAGATATATGCTGTTCCATCAGTAGGAGATTCCTCGCCTGCATTTAATTATTAAATGAAACAGAAAAATATTACATGGTCATCCATTAACAATATACATTAATAGAGGGACTGGAGACAAAAGCTCCAAGTTCAAGATTAACCCTAGAGCAGAAACAGGGAGATCCAGACAAAGATAATTTCTAATGCAACCAGAACAAGATGGAGAATGGTCCTGTCCTATATCATTCACATGTGTGCAGGATTTCACATTAATCTTCTATAATACTATCATACTATAAACCAACACATGATGACCACACTTCAATAGATTCCTCTTATCCTTTTAACAAGATGGTACCCAGATCAATCCACGAACAGCCTTAACAAAGAATGAATATTATAATACAGTGAAAATTTCTAACTTCCCCGTAGCTTGGACCATAGACAATTATGAAATATACCAAAGAAAAATACAAAGAAAAAGTAAGAAGAAATGAAGCTTTTCTCGACTCACTTTTCTGCAAAAGAGTCAAAATACAGCATGATTCCAAACATAGAACAATGCTATTAGGAGTAGGCCACTGTTGAAAATTGAATGGTATCGACCAATATTTTGAAATATAAAACTTATAATGGCATTGCCAGAGATGGAAAGGTGCTAACGACGTATGACTGCAGACTGACAAAAAGAAGGGGAAGGATTCGATGCAATGACAGAAATGTAAATCAATTAATATAACAAGTTTGACATGAAATTCGTCATGTACCAGATAGCATCGAAAGGGTTGTAGTCTTCCCTGCCCCATTAGTTCCTAGGAATCCAAAACATTCTCCTTCTTGAACTGCAAAAGTCAATGAATGGACTGCAACTTTTGCTGCACGATGCTTCCCTCCAGGATACACCTGAAAAGAGAGAGAACTACTTAACACTTTCGATTATTTCCATGCATTAGATAAATGTGGAGATATTTTGATTTGCAAAAGAAGTACCTTTCGAAGATTACGAAGGTATAAAATCGCTTTATCAACTGATCCTGATAGTACCCTATTTCTTTCTGATTGAACATCTATATCTTCACGAGGGTCAAAGTCAAGATTAACATTCTCGGAAGATGAGTGTAGAAGAGGCTCTGAATGATTTTGAGGAGTGGGACGCCATAATCTCTCTATACTTTTACAACACTCCTTAGCAGAGAATGAACTTACTTTTTGAGGTGGTAGCAGTTCAAACCCAAGAGTTAAAAGGAAATAAACCACTCCCTATCACAAGTTGAAATGAAATAGTTACTAAATCTGGTTTTCCAATATCAAAAGTAACACCGTGTAAAGATATCTTAGCACTCATATTTGAAAATATGTCCAAAAAAACAATTTAAATTTGATAAGTTGACGGTTCAGGAAAGGTGATGCAGAAGAAGAGCAATAATTATGTCAGGAATTACCGTAATCCTTATTTTACGTTTAAGAAGTACGTGAATAGAGGAACCCAAGACAACCAATTAGGGTTCTTGAAGAAGCATAATTTTTTTTATAGTCCATGGATAAATTCCCTGTCCTCGAGAAAAGGAAAAAAAAATGAGTGCATAATGCTTCGACATAGAGCTTAATTGTAGTTCGGAAAGAACAGCATCCTAACAATGCCTGTTTGTCTTTAGAGCAAGATCCCAAAGCAAGAGCTTTTCTGCCCCTACAAAGTAAGTCTCTCTACTATATCAAGGTATTTGTCAAGGTTCAAAGTATGCTGTTCCCCTGAAATTTCATTTTGATAACTGAACTCACATACTCCACTTCATTGAATTCTTGAAACATCATTTTTGGAAGGCTATGAGGAAAGTTTACTTGTTTTATCCTAGGAACCAAGTTAAGAGCATTTTCTTTGGAGCTGAAGAAATTTGGCTCCACATTTCGTTTATCTGTCTAATACATAATGGTGATTAAAGTTTAATGATCTTTAAGGTTTTGGCAGAATCTGAAAAGGTAAACATTAATCTAAATTACCCAGCTCTTGCACCCCACTGTATCATTTGCTACCAAAAAAATTTATACTAGTAGAGAGGTAGAAAGGAGTAGCTAAAAGATAAGATCATATGAATTTAAGCTGTCCCAGAACTGAGAGAAGCACCTCTACAGCCAAATAACAGATGGACGCCCCGGTAACATTCCAATCAAAAACCCCAGCACCAGTTTCATTTTTCACATCTTGGCGCAAAAGGGCTAGGGAAGCTAGTCCGTCAGCAAAGCAAAATCCTGGTGATAATCTGAAGAAATTCTGGAAAATGATTGTTCAAAGTTAAGAAGTTAAATACAGCGTATAACAAGCACATATGCATGCAGATTATTTTAGCAAAAAATGACCACTGATCTTAAAGTACAGTAAACAAAGAGGAAGTATGAGGATTATTTAGAATTATATTTTTCTTGGACATATAATGATACTGTTAATAAATTATAGTAGTGGTCTAGTTGTTCAAAGAATAAATGTGGATTGATATACACTAACAAGATATAATATTGAGAAAGTTTGATAGAAAGAGATTCCAATACCAAATGCCCTTTCAGTTTTAAAACATAAATCATGCTCAGCATATACAATTTCTCAAAATTGAAATCTTCGACACCAGGCGAATTTGGTGATATGAACATAAAGTTGATGAGTGAGAAATGTATAAATTAAATGAACAGCTTTTGACCTTAAGAAAAGAGTTAGCACTTGCAGTGGTCGGTATAACCCCCATAATGAAGGATATAACCATTAGAATAATCCCAGAGAAGAAGTGGACCAAGAGAACAACATTCTGCACATATGTTGAATGCATTAGTATTGAAAGGTAAATTGGACTAAAATATAGTATGAAAGTAGATGTACCTGTGCCATGCTATGTTCAGAAAAGAAAAAAGTAAGACAATATGTTGATGACGAAATTGCTAGTCCATATTCCAAAAGCATGATGACAGTGGGCAAAAAAGAATATTTCCCAATAAACTGTTCCAAACCTGAAGAACCATACAGATATTTAAATCAGGAATATTGTAAAATGCTTTACATCACAAGTTACAGACGATGAGAACAATAAAAGCACGAACAACAAAAAAATCTGTATCAAAAAAATTTAAAACTATATTCTGATTTTTGAAGTGAAATATTTTTATTAATCTTTTTCCAAGTGAAACTGAAATGTTTTTAGATCGGGAATATTACAGGTGATGAGAACAAGAAAAGCATGGACAATAAAAAAATCAGTATCAGAGGTTATAAATCGATGCATTTAATGTGAAATATTTTAGATTTTAGATAAAGGAATACCGTAAGAGGCTTAATAATCACAACACAAGGTGCATGATCGGTACAACCACCGACTAGTTGACGACTGTGACAACAATGTATTTTAGTTTAATTATAAATGAGGATATATTGTTGTAATTGGATCACATACTAATACACTGGAAAGTTATTCTTTTTATTGTCAACTGTTATCTGCATGACATGGAATGTTTAATAACTCTACCCTATCAAGTATCTAACATGAGCACTAGGATTTGAGCGTAAAAGGATCAAAAGGAAAAAACAAATAATTCCGGAAAATCAGTCCATACAAAACTCAAAACAGATGCAAATTAAGCTGATGTCATAATAGCACACCACAAAGCAAAATAATATATTTTTATGTATACATAATACACTCAAATTAACAGAAATGTATTATATAAAGCTTTTAGATACCAAGTATCAGCTGGTAACTATTCTGGCTAAAGAAGATGCATCAATTGACTAAAAATTATGCCTTGCGATTACACACATAAAACTGGGGATCTGATGACTTACCAAATATGTAAAAGAGAAGCACTGCAAAAGATGAAGGAAACAAGAAGCTGATGAAGTCCCATACATAAGTCGATGCCCAATATGACAATACTGAGACCTAAAAAGTATTATCCCTTAATTAAAAACAAATTGATGAAACAGATATTAGTGCAACAACTTACAGGAAAGAATAAGAGAACAGACATACTCCACTAATTAGTTGTTGATGCTTGGCTTTTACTTCTCGTTCCTGCACCAAACTAATACTTCAGTACCTCCTCTCAATTTTAAATTCCAAAAGAGGAGTATACATAGAAACCTAATTCAACGACTTTATACCTGGATCTTTACATAAAATATCAAACCAAAAATTAATTTGTATCACAATTATATCCTTAGATACGCATTCCTACTTTGAGTTTTTGTAGAATTTCCTATATTAATATTTGGCTATTCTTCCATCCGCAGAGAGCAGTATGGGTTATCATAAACTTATAAAGATGTTGTTGGGTTGTCTCTGTTGTGGAAGGGGATGGGTGCTGACGATAGTGAGAAAACCCTCACATTGAGCAAGCTTTTGGCTTCACCCTTAATATATTATTGATTACCGCATCCATTAATCAATGAAGCTATCTTTACTCAAAAATCAAAATTGAAGCAGATATGTTGGATATATCTAACCAACATGACGAGATAATATTACATAATTTATAAGAAAATTGGGGACACGATCTCCAGAAATTGGAATTTGGAAAAGCTTTTAAAGAAAAACTCAGTCATCCTAGAATTCAAGTATCTACTTGCATGGCACAAGAAAAAACTAAAATGAATCAAATTTAGTTCAGTTTTTGGTTTCGTAATCCATTAACAGTAAAAAAAACTATATTTACTTGATTATGAAATATAAAATATATCAGAAAAACACTATTAGAAACCAGTCAACAGTTTATCTGGAATTGATGACAAGCAAATAGGCACAATGATGCAGCACATACATCCAGCAATTCTCTATTGCAGTTTCTCTGGAGAGTGTTGATGATACCTTTACAATAGCAACAGCAAATGAGGCGGGAAGGAAGGAGAAAGCAATATTTACAATAACAGCAGCTGAGAAAGCATCCAAATCCTGAACATGCATATGATAATCCCACAATCAAGAAATTATCATTTAAAACAGCATTGCATTCAAAAAAGCCAATCAATTAATATCAAGAAGATTGTTGACAAACTTATACAAGGTACACAATATAATAATGCAACCGCTGCTAAAGAGGGGAGGGGCACCCAGAATTCACATTCTCTAGGACATGGGTCAAGCTTCTACGATAGTACAATAGGGTTCATTTATATATCTCCGAAACAAGTTCTAGGTACCACCTAGACAGCCAAAATAATCATTACGAGAAATGCTAAACGAGACCAGATATGCATTTAGAGTACTTATTTACTTGTCTGTTATTGCCTATAACCCTACGAATCTGTATGCCATACAGTAGCACCTGAATTCTCTGATCAAAATCTAATAAATAATAAAACTAGATGAAAACCCAAGATCTCGATGTCGATATTTAACCCAGACAAAGTGATTTACTAGTGTAGGTTTTAATCAACCACTAATGCAGTGTAACATGGGATTTCTGAATGGGTGATCTACTGTCATCCTATGTTACATTGACTTTTTACACAGCCCTCAAGTGCTGATGTTGGACAATTCATTTTAGTGTATGAAATTGGAAAATTCAAGGAGAGTCGTATAAAAAATTATTTGTGGCACAAATTTTGAATGTAACACCTCAGTCCCACATCGAGGCATGTGGAAACTTTAATTCAGTATAAAAGTTAGAGTACTACTACAAGTGTACCAATAAATCATGATTCTTTGGGGAGCTTGTGGTGGGCATATGAATTACTCAAGTTGTTTCATTTGGATCAATACACTTTGGACTTATTTGTGATACGGTTTCAGATTTAACCCGATCTCGAAAAAGGTTCGGGATTTGACTGGAGTTGACACATATGGAATCAGAGTCATTTTCGGCCGTATTACAAAAAAGTCCAAAATATAATGACCCAAATGCAATAACTTGGGTAATCCACAAGCCACCACAGGTCCCCTTTCGAGCCATTATGAGATAATACCGGTTGGCTAACCAACCTCTGTCCATTGGGGGATAATACCTATAGTCTTCGTGTCCTTACCTTTGGCAACTTGACGTATCAAGCTTTGAGAGTCGGCTCTGATACCATATGTGACAACCCAGGTCAAATACCAGCCTTTTTCAAAATCGGGTCAAATCCCGAAATCGTATCACAAATAAGTCCAAAGTACACTGACTCAAATGCAACAACTTGAGTATTCCACAAGCCCTTAATACCTTAATAGTACTCTACCTTGTATACTCGCACTTAATAGTAGTACACTACCCTGTATATACTAAATTAAAGTCTCGATGTGGGACTGGGGTGTTATAATAAATACAATCCACAACCACCTCACATAACCCATTTGGCACGAACCTCACATAACCCATTTGGCACGAGGACGCCATTTTTAGTAAACACAAGGTAGTTAACTGGAAAAAATAATGAAAAGAGAAACTAGATTTAAGAAAGAAGACACATGATTGTTGTAAAAGATCAAGTATAAACTCTTAAAAGTAGTTTAACTAGCTCCCATTCATTTAGACTGGTGTTTTGTAATTTTGCTTACAAAATGCAATGCGATGGTTGCCATCTAGGTAATTATCTAAGGAATGTGGGATTATTACAATCACCACACCGGATACCAGATAGCTTGACAACACACCACTAGTCAATCCATATATATAAGCAATTTTGATATACGTTGGTTATAGATTATTTCAAAACTTCATGTGGAATGTTACAAGTTGTCTCTAAGAGCATTCGACACTGCATGGAACCTACAGCTGACTTAAAATATTATTCACATCTCAACAACAAAAATAAAAATTTGCAATATAGATCATTAATTTTAACATAAACAACCTAGAGACTTTTAAATCTCATAGGTCCCCACCAATAATGTCCACAGTAGGAAAGATGCCTCCTAACAATAAACGTTGGAATTCTAGATCATTTCACATGGAATTCTAGATCATTTCACAGAACAAGTTTTGACGGAAATTATAGGATTGTCTGCATGAAACACCCAGTTCGCAAACTTGATAAAGGAAAAAAAGGTAAAAAAAATATTGCTCATAAATGCACGTGCACATGGAGTGCAACTGTCCACACAAAGAGCCTAATTTATTTTAAAGGACGTTGGTGTTTTGCATTTGGACCTTTATTCTAAAAATATTATATTCAGTCGAAAGGAGACCATTAAAGTTGTTGTAGAAAGAAGAGAGAAGCATACATGACGCTGGACACGTTGGCTTTCTGTCATGGGCAGTGGATGATTACGTGTTTGGATCGTCATATTTTCTTTAGAAGTGGAAAGCCTGAGGATTGCGGAGTTCATTAAATTGATATAGGTTGGCGCAGCATGTTGACAAGTACTATTGTGCAGAATTGTGTATCCAAGACTTCCATCATCATACAGATCATCCATTACAATTGCTCCATATCTGCAACCAGACAAACACACTATTGAAATTACGGAACTATAATAATTAATTAAATCTTAACAGAACCTAAGAATATTGTAGGGTGTTGGTCCATTTTAAGTACAATTCGAAGCTAAAATGGCACATCCGGAAAAGTTGGCCTAATTTGTTATGTGTTTTTCAAAAAAACACGTGATGAACACAGTTATAAAGTAAACTTTAGTAAAATAAAAAATGTATATTAAAATATGTTTCAATTGTAATGCAATTTTTAAATGTGTTATGTGGGTACTAAAATTCACCACCTTTTCCATATGTGCCATTTTAGACATGTATACCCTTAATTCAAGCTATTTCAGTAATTTTCCCGAATAATAGCTTTTTTTACAAGTCATTCATCAGCCATGTTGTGCATTGTAATGAAAGTGTAGGATTTTAGGAAGTACTGGAAACCGATTACCTATATAGGAGTGTGGACCCCATCCTACACCTCAACTGAAACGGATGAGGCAACTAACTTCTTGCCTCATGTACACTTTTGTAGTTTTACCCATATAACTTTCTTTCCGCACTTCAGTTTTAGTCTGAAATTTTTTCTTATTCATTCTGATTTGTTTTTGTTTTTAAGTCATCGTTTTTCTTATTGCTAATTCATAATCTTTTACTTGCACATGCACAGCTTTCAGTCAGTTCTCATTAAACATTCCCTACCTTAGATCAAAAAGTTTGAACTGATTAAAATAATCATAGAAGTACAAAGGTTCCAGAGCATTGACATCAAGATTCAAGACAGCACACCTTGATTGATAGGTCAGATTTACGCTAGACATCAAATATTCACTCATAGTTAGGAGGACAGGTCCTAATGTTGTTCCTGCTGCCTCAATTGCATCAGCTAGAACCTTTTCTGAATCAGGGAACCTATATGTTGTCTTTTCAAATTTCTGTATCCACCCACCTTGTACATACTGTGCAACCTGCATTTTTGAAAGTAGTGTTTGGCAGGATAAAGACTATTAATTGGAAATATGTATTAAAAAAAACATTTACTGAGAATAAGAACCAACCTCTTGGGAAATAGGCCAGGATAAATCAAAGGGAATAGGACCACCGCCTCCACCACCGCTCAACAAAGGATTAAAATGTGAAGTTGTCAATGTAACAGACTGTTGATCAGGATGTGGCTTTAGCTTGAGAAATAGAAGACCAAAAAACAAGAAAAGTGCAGGAATTAACAATTGGAAAACAATTGTCTTCCTGTCTCTACGAGCTGATAGAGCTCTTTTTATAAGCAAAGCTTTGGAGTGTTTCCAGAACATTGACCTTGTAAGCATACAAGAACAGCAGCACTGCATGCTTAAGAATCTCATGAAACTTAGAATGGCAGCCACGAAGAGACTACAAGCTCTGTGTGATAAAATGTATATAAACCCTACTACTTTCATATAATTTCCACATATTTTGGAGTAAAATCTTTTCTTAGGAGCATAATCATCGCAGGCTTGAGAAATAACATAATCTGGTAATACAATCTCTCTTCGCTCCTCCAGGCACTCTGCTTCATCAAAATCACAACCTGCAACCTTCAAGAACACCTCTTCCAGAGTTGTTACAGAAATTCCATAACTTTCAATGCCGGACAAGTGTTTGTCTTCACAATCTGTTGTCTGTGAGTTAGCAACTGATCTTCTGGTGCACTCTTCAATTTCCCTAAACATGCTTTCAAAGCAATGTGAGGATGAAAGAGGAAGCTTGAAGGAAATCTCAGTTCCAACCTATAGAAAACAAATTGAAGCTTTATTATCGAAGTGGGTACCTACAGAATTAATAATAATTGTGTATATACATAAATAAACATAATTTTTCTTTGAAAAACACATTATCCTTTAATCAAATTAACAATATACAAGATTTAAGATCAGAACAATACTTCGCTCACACATGTAGCTGATGGTATATGGCGGTAAACAATATTAGCAGCTACAGAGGCATCGGGTGCAGTCTACAAGAAGGATAAAATTGAAAAAGTTTATATACATAACAGTTGTTTATCATCATCAGTGACTACATTAATAAAGAAAGTCACAAATCAATTAAATTGAACTAGGAAGTAATCAGACCTTCACTATGGTAAGAGTATAACCAACCCCATACTGATGCTTCAAGAAAAGGGAACTGCGAAAAAGATAAAATACTCTAGTTACAAAATGGTTGAGAATCATTAAATTTTCAGCTCAACTTTTTCTCCTCTTTATAAACAACCTTCCACAGCATCTCAAAGAACCGTTTGCCATTATGGCTATTCGATCTCCTAGTACATCAGCTTCATCCATGGAGTGTGTAGTCAGTAATATTATTCTTCCTTTCTTTATTTTTTTGATTAATTGCCATGTCATCCGCATTGAATAAGGATCCATTCCGCTAGTAGGTTCATCAAGAACAATAATCTATAAAAGAGTATGGAGCACATAAATATGTCAAAAAAATAACAAAAATAATAAAGAGATTCTGTCGAAGTGCTTACCTTACTATCTCCAATTAATGCAATTGCAAGTGACAACTTTCTTTTCATACCTCCAGAAAGAGCTCTCACAACAATATTAAGTTTATCAGCCAATCCCACCTAAAGTTCATTATCAGTACGATCGCACTAAAACGAACACATAAATGTAAGAGGACATACATTCTTGATCTATTGTTGAAAACAAGCGTCATAAGACACAAAATTATTATTTGCTATTAAGGTCAATTATCACATAGTGGTTCTCCAGATATTACTTTGAACTGATAGCATTAGTGACGATATTCAGCATAGCAAAGTATTTTATGATATTGGACAACTTGAATAGTTTCATACGAAGAGTGGATCACGGGGGCCCATCTTTTGGGCAATAATTTGCAATAAATTATGAGAATATTGAGGGTAGGAGGAATCGAACTTGAGACCCCTCCCCACACTGAGCTCTGAAACCATGTTAAGTTACCAGTTTTGCTAAATCAAGGTGTTAGGAGCCTGGAGGACTTCCCAGGATCTTATATTATATGTTAATACATTTATATTAAAACAAAATATAAAGACACTTTGCTCTTATATTTTGAGAAGCAGAAATTTGTTACCCCCAGTTTCATTAGAATGATTGAGGTATCAATCAAGATCATAGCAAAAGAGGATATTAGCATCCAAAAACTGGCCATTCAGGCGGGTAACCGGATATATTATGAAGATTTGAACGCATTTCAGAATTTTTTTTGTGAATGGGGCTCCTTAATCAATGACAAGATTAGTTTAGTTCAGTATAAAAACGGATGCTTCTCAACAATAAAAAAATTGACCAATATTAGGACAGCAACGAGTTGTGATCGAACAATTTTGAAGTAGCTTGAGCGGGATAAGTGTTAAGTTACCAGTTTTCCTAAAATCTCAAAGTGTTAGAATACTGACTTACTAGGATCATATATAATATTCTAACATTCCCCCTCACTCAAAAGCTCATTTATGGGTCGAGAGTAGATCACGGGCACCCATCTTTGGGGCAATAACAAGCCTTTCGTGTCCATACTAAATTGTGAGAATATTGGGGGTGGCAGAAAGAAACCCCAACTCCAACCGGAGCTCCAAGATACCATGTTAAGTTACCAGTTCTCCTAAAACCTCAAACCTCAAGGTGTTAGGGTACCGACTTACCAGGATCATATATAATATTCTAACAATAAGTGCTTTTGTGGTGATGGTTTCAACATAAAATGCCAAATGCAGATGAACTAGTAGAAGTGCCTACCACCACAAACAAAGAGGCATTGTTGTCACGGCGCTCGACTAGTCAGGTTGAGAGGGTCGACCGGAAATGTTGACTTGTGAACTGTTGAAAAGTCGGTCGACTTATCAACAAGATGGATCGACTTTCAACAAGATGGATCGACTTGTCGACTAGTTGGTCGACTCGTGAAAAAATCGTGCCAAAACCCATTCACTTTTTTGTATATATCTACTTGTCTAGATCAAAACAGTCTGTTACCATGTATATTAGTGTTTGTCAGTGGCTCTACGTGTACTCGAATACATGCCTAGTGTAGCAATACAAAATAAATTCAATATAACTAAAGAAAAACTATCTAAACGGTAACAACAAAAAACCCATCAAACAGGACACATCATCTTATATGTTTAGCTCACATTAAAGAAAAGGTATATATACATATATATATATGTATATATATGAGTGTCAGGAACTAACTTCATCGATCATCCCACTCACAATATTATCCAACAAGTCTGCTTTAACACCCTTAATATTGGCAAATAATTCCAGATGCTCCTTTACCTGCCAGTATAACAAGTCAAGCTTGGCATTTTTAAATACCGCATGCACTACAAGTACAAAATCTAACAGCCTACTACTTAAAGAAAAGGAAAAACAAGATAATGCTAAAATATTTTAGATGTATTCCAGGAAAATGTGTAACAATCAGCACAAAACAATGACTTCATTTCCCAAAAACGCAGTCAAAAACAAAATAGTCCATACACATTCACTTTTCAGAAAAAATAATATAAACAGACATATAATCACCAGATTCTATTCAAGTAAAGCATCATACTTCAAAGAAAGACTAGGAAGCTTTTAAGAAAAGGCACCACTACAAGATAGTAAAAAAAAAAAATCAAAATGCAATATTATTAGACAGAAAACAGGACCAAAGTTTGCTTACAGTTAATTCTGGAAAAAGAATATCATATTGAGGGCACACACCCAAATTTTTCCTTATTTCATCCTGCAGGATAAACAAATAGGTCAAAATGGGCCTTAATTTAACACAATTAACAATCAGGACAGGCAAAAAAAATTAGATTTGACGGGATTGATGTTATATGATTTAATTAAGATTGTGTGCAACAGCCTGCTATATGAGCTATAAATAAAGAATATAGAGAAAGGACACCAATTTCATAACTCAAGTTATGGGAAAGTATACTCACTTATCACTTTACAAGTAAGATACTATATTTCCTACTGGAATAGCAGCAGAATTGTTTTTTCAAGAACTTCAAAATATTCAACTTTCCAAGATTATCTTCATAAGCCGGAGTTTTTACAAAAACAAACCATGTACTTAAAGTAGGGTGAGGTATGCCTACATCTTACCCTCCTAGAACTATATTCCTGACTGGGATACAACAGGCATGTTTAGTTTGGTTTTCAGCCGTTAATAAGATAGCGTTCTGTTCAGATCGAAGTCATAGAAAACAGATCTGACACAACCATTAGAAACCTCGAATAGGGTGCTCCAAAAAAATTTGTGACACGTTGAGAAACAGTCCAATAATTCAGTACATAAACATAATGATCTGACTAGGATGGAGATATTTGAAGTTGAAACATCTTGGACGATTTTTTTGCACTGCATTTTTACACCTGAAGTGGAAATTGGTATATAATAAAATTTGTGGTTATAATGAATTGCGATAGCAACTGAGTTATTGTACTAAAAATTTCAGATGTCAAATGTTACTTTGTTAGCATACTTTCAAAGAGAGCAACTAAGACTCTTGTTAGACTTGAAAATGAAATTCTGTAAGATGTTCAGGACTATCAAATAAATTACTGTCTTCTGAGTTCTGAGTTCTGACTTCTCAAATAAGTGCATATAAAAGTATTTAAATGTGCAAGTACGTTCCTAGAAAAAACCAAGAAAGCCATTATTTCTACAATGAATCTAGAAAAGAATTTAAGAACAGTTTCTCACAAAATTCATTTGCGAACTGATTTATTCAACAAACAGATTCATACAATGATTTTAAAAAAAGATTCCAAAAATATAAAATGTAACCGAAAATCTGTCTAAAATTCTCTTAATTGTAAGTGTAACAGACATGGAATGAATACATGTGATTTTTTGAGAGAGAGGTAACAATAGGGATTAGCTGTAATTTACAGATTATGATAGTGGGATTGGCAACCTAGAAAGATTAGTGTAATGAAGTTACCATATCAGTAAGGATATTCTTTCCCAATACCAAAGCATCACCAGATGTAGGAGAAAGGAGGCCAACAATCATGGATATTGTTGTGCTTTTACCAGCACCATTATGCCCTTTAAAAATTTAGCATCTATTAATTTACATACACCAAATTAAGAAACAACAAAGAAGTAGATTGAACATACTGAAAGAAGCAAATATGAAAAGAGCATCAAATAGCAATATTAATGGAACCCTTTCTGAACAGTAACATTAGTATCATGGTTATCACGACGCCAAGTCGAGCCTTGACGTCCAACTACCTTCGTGAAGACTAGTCGACAAGTCGCTCGATTAGTCGTAAAAAGGTCGATTAGTCGTAAAAAGGTCGACAATTTGTTCATATACATATATTTACTAGATTTAATAAATAATATTGCTAAACACATCAATTTCACAATTTAAATCAAAATTAATAGAGTAATAAGTTCAAATTAAGCATATTTACTACATATAACATGCAAACACCGAATATCAAACATGTTCAAGCAAATAAAAACATAAGTGATGATGAAAATCAAGCAAATTAATCCATGTCAATGTTAAGTTCATTCTATCCCTTTCTTGTGTATTGCCATTGATCGAATCATGCGATTGCACACCATAATCATGGCTATCACGGTGCCAAGTCAGGCGTCAAAAAGCCTCGGCACCCGAGTACCTTCATATCGACTAGTCGTCTTCGTGATAACAATGATACCTTCTTCAAGTGCATGCTTCTATAGATTATTAGGGATTTAGTCTATGTCCAAGTTGAAGTAAACAGTACAGTAAATAGAACAGTTCAATTTCAAGAATGTGTAAGATATAACCACCTCTTTTTTGGGGCAAGTTACAATGTGTCAAGGCATTACATTTTTATGCATGTGACGGGGGAGTAAGGCATCAAACCCATGACAGTTGGCCATGGGGAAAAAGAAGCCTTTCCAAAAGGCTATCATCAAATCACATACATATTACACTCTATATTACTCTCTTTATTGATTAAAATATCACTATTCACAAAAACACTAAAAAGCTATGTTACCCGGACTCAAGTATGGGTGTCGGACACGGGTGCGGATCCAAATGTCAGATTCTTAGTTTTAAAATAAATAGGATTCTTGGATATGGATCTGAAATTGGACACGGATCCACTGGGTGGGTGCCTGGCGGCAGGCGGCAAGGAGAAATCAGTTGCTTACCTAGAAGAGCAAGGATCTGATTTTCATATAAGGTGAGATGCAATGAATTGACAGCATGACACTCCCCCTTCTTTGTAGAGTAAACCTTGTGCAGATTTCTAATCTGGATGCATCTGCAAAAAGGACAGTAATTCAAAATCGGATATACATAAATAATTGTATTGTTATGAGGGTAAGTTACAACTAGCAGTATTGTGTCTTTCAAATACTAGGATTTTCACCTGCAATCTAGCTCTTGCTGTTTCATTTCCAAGCTTATGGCTTCCACAGCGGGTCCAGCAGAACTGTCTTCTTTGATGAGCTTATCACTGGTTTCACCTTCAAAATTAGAAGCATGGTGCTCATCGGATATCTTCTTTCTCCAAAAATTCCAGTTATTAATGAAGTTCCAAGAGTAAGTCGGTCTATTTTCAATGTAAAGCACCTGATCACATCCGTAAATATATTGAGACCATAATATTTGTCACACCAAAAAGTATGCAGTAATGTATTGTACTTGGGACTACTACGTCCAACCTTCCAACATAATCTCCAAGATCTATATCAGAACGATATAATTCATTATTCATTATGACCATCTATCTTCAATAATATGTGGTTTAAAATGATTTGTATATTGAACCCTCCCTTTACCAGCACAAGCTTTTAATCGTATAGTTCCTCAAGTAATAAATTTTAATAAATAAAATTGTATAAGCTTATGACATCCATCTTGCCTGATTCTGAATGAACTAGTAATCTTATTAGAGTATATCATTGTTTTGATTGGCTCATTCAGAATTTTGTGGCAATGGCAAAATACTAAAAAAGAATTACTGATTTACCATTAACATTCAACAAACAAAATTTAAACTAATAAATTAAGAGATTTATGAGCCAAAAGATATCATTAGATACATTATTTTATAAAATTATAGAAGTTCTATAAAACAACAGTTACAGTTCACTAATAGCAAATGAACTTGTATCTGAAGAAGTGAGATTAGATAATTGCATGGAAGAGCTAATGCTGAATAACGATTAACGGGTGCAAAAAGGGTGGTGCACCATGTCTCTTTATTGCCCATTGGATAAGCTGATAAAATGTCCTAATACATCAATTTTATGGGTGTAGCCAAAGTTTCCTATATGGAATGTAATAAAATTTTGTATGAGGTGTCTTGATACATGTTTTGACGAACTAAACAAACAACAGTCAGATTGATGTCCTTGGCTGTACTATTACATAATTTAATGTGTACCGAAGACCACCTTGTGGCTACTGGCTACATGATACTTAAAGTTCCAATGAAAAAGCTCTGTGGTTAATACTTATTTGAATGACGACTTGAGATGATGGACCTATAGTGTAATAATGAAGCGAGTATAAAATGCAATTAATGACATCGCATATTGACACCTCTCGAGTTGAACATGCATCATCACAAAAGGATGAACTAAATAGTCTGATACAAGCATATAAACATCAAAACGATTCCAACAAGTTCCGAAACAAAGACTAAAACAACATATCCAAAGTTATACCTTATCCAGGTAAAGACCAACTGCACAGTACAAAAATGAATCGAACAACATCATCAAGAGACAGACCAAAAAGGACACTCCAGATGAGGCCTGAAAGGATTAGTAACTAAATGTAAGGAGACAGAAAAGGACCGATTAACTGTTACTAAATAAGATTATTAGCATACCCGCCATATGTTACTCCACCGGAGCCCAACATGAGCACGCTCATAGTCAGCAAAGTTAATTGACCCTAATGCAAAAGCAGTGGGTGAAAGCAAAGAGGCCAGGACCTTGATAATCCTACAGATCAAGTGTCCTATTATTAAAATATCATTATAATAAGATCTTTGTTGGAAAACTCACAAAACGAAAATACTAACATGGAAACAGTCTGATCATTCACAGTATAATAAGGGAAAAAAGCCCCAAGAAAAGTCAAAGTTCCGACTGCCACGGCTGTTTTTGCTCGGGTAAAGAATGTAGAGATTAGAAATGACAGCATTATTGCACTGAGTCCGAACAAGAAGAAGTACATAAAGACCAGTGTCTTATCACTGTACTTGAAAAGGGTGCCCATTGTGCATATAGTAATGATTCCAGCAGAAATTGCAAACTGCATGGAAACAAAAGGCGTAAGTGGTGCTTTATTCATATTGTGGGCATTAAATTAAAAATTTACAAATTCAGATTATTGAACCAACTTCAAGAGAAAGCGTCAGGTTAACAACCCTGAAAGTCAGATTATTGAACCAAGTATGTAAAGGAATCAACTAAAGCTATAAGATTGAGAAACGATTTACATACATTAAGATCACCTCCTAGGACCAAAAAGATGAGAATACAGAATCATTGGTTGAGAATAACAATTAAAATTCCCCCAATGTATTTTTTTTTAGGGGGGGTGGGGGTAAATGAGAGGATTGAACTAAGTTAAAGCAATATTAACCAAATTTGCCACAAGTTGTATATGTTAAGAGATCTAATAAATTATTACAGCTACATATCATATCCTATAGTAAGATATTCAACCTACAGGACCCCTCAATCCATCATATACAATATAAACGGTAAACACCGCTTCCATGTCAACATTCGAACTTAAACCACCTCAAGGTTGGCTACTAGGTAGTGGGTGCATCATTTGCCGCTCTGCACCTAAATAATATTGTACCATCACTTTATTAGCATAGAACGTAATAAACGAAAACAAACAAAGTGATTCCCTTTTCTCTCAAATGCATAGTTGGGCCATATAAAACTTTAATAATTTTCTATAATTCTATAACCGATCAAGAAATATAGTTCAAGGTCAGATAACAAATGCACATATCTTTCATCAAGATTAAGGCCATTATTTTTCAAGTCAAAAATCCTGAGAAGAAAAAGAGCCCTTGTAAAAAAATTATCTACACCTCAAGAGAAACTCTTAATAGATTACAGCATGTTCTAAATGATGTGAAGGATTGCCTTCATTATGGAGGTGAGAAACCTAGGCATTGATACTACTTCATGCTATTCCAAGGTTGAGCTCCAACAACAAATCAACATAAAAAATCACATATCTACCTGAAAAGAGTATGTAATAAACCATGAAAGGTGGAATATCTCGTCTTTCAGACCCATCATGTAAAGACCTTCTTTTATCTTTTGTTCCTGGAGCATCAAAATTAAAATTATGCTGAACAAAAAGCTTTCTGAAGCAAAACTTAGAAATGCATGAAACAACTCCAGCAATCATTTTCAAATTTACTCTGACCAATATGATTAATGCACAGATAAAAAGCAGAAGCAGACCTTCTCAAAAACAGAGTAACTAATCAGGCGAGAAATTGGATAGAGAAAACCCAAAAGGTAACTGTTCATTGGGATCCAAAGACAGAAAAAAAATATTTGTCAATAAAAAATTGCAAAAATTGTAGATAATAATTCATAATGACATGGCATAAGAAGAAAGGAGATTCGAGGTCAAAAAGAACTTTTATTTACAAGATAAATTTAATTATGCAGACAAGAGAAATTAATATAAGATACGTACAGGACTCCCATTACTGTCTTGATTATGGACTGGAATTCATCATCTGTATATTCACGAGTAGGAAATGGAGCAAGCTTTATGTTTGAAGGACTGAATTGAGTCCAAGGCATCTTCAGGGAGGAATTTGTGACTGACGGCAGTGAAGGTGACTTTACATCTTCATTGCCTGAGTTGGTAAGTGATTGTTGAGCAGCATAAATAATAAAAGAATCCACAAGCTGTTGGAGCTGAGAAAAGAAAAAAGTGACTAAATTATTAGTGTCATTTAAAACATAGGACTAATACTTGCACCGATGAGAGGATGTCAGCACATTGTATAAAAAATAATTGAAGTCTAATCTATATAGTCCATAACTGAAAATACACTCATTGCTAGTATGAACACAGTTGCATCAAGTGAACAAATAAAACAGATAAAGAGAAGAGAGTATACAGTTCATACAGTTAAGAAGCCACTGAAGCTATACTGCATGATTGGTAGAGTATTGACACCTAATTCGAGGTCATTAAGATAAGGACCATTTGTGTCCATGATGCTTTTAACATCAGGAAATCCTGAAAATGCCCATGAGTGGTTTAGACGAATACTGTAATCGAATGACTGAGGACCTTGATCATGAAACACAATAGCTCCTTTGATTTTTGGATTCCAGCAACTCCTATATCAATAGGGAAAGAAATAAGTAAGCTTATTCACAAGATCCATTTATATTACACTTCTAGAATTTACAAAAGGCAGGCGATTATAAGTTACTTCAAATACAACTGCAGAACTACCATTACTAGAAGACAACCCCCAAAATAGGCGACCCTCTTCCCCACCTACCCACATTTTCATTCAACTTTCCCAACATACCCACATTAGTTCGAATATTCCCCAACTACCCATGTTTTTGTGTTAACTATTCAAACAAGTAAACAAATCGACCCATTCTTCATAATATATCGTTATATACATAAAGATTGCATCCCTCACTGCTAGTATACACATCCTCTATTATTCAAGAATACATTTTAAATGATTATTGTAAATTTAAAGTTTACATTAATAATATAAAATAATAACTCAAAGTTATAATTTATTTTATATAGGTTACTTAAAAATTAGTTCATATAATATAATATAATGACTCAAAATATCTATGGTTTACGGATTTTTTATATATAAATTAGAATTCTATTTAATTTACGATCTATAATCTGTACTAAAATCTCACTAATGTTACAATAAAAAAATTATTTTATTTATGATGTTTATGATAATTTTTTTATTTGACTTTTAAATAACATATAATTTTAACAAATAAAAATTATTTAACATTAATTTTATAATAACTTTCAAAATATTATGAGTCGTAACTTACACGGAATCTACATGTATATATTATAATTTTATTTTTATTATTTATAATTCAAATACTATTTAACAATGTATATAAAGTATATTATAAATAGTATAAAGGTTGTCACGGCGTCCATTTGGTGTTGTGACCGGCAAAAGATCTGAAATGTCGTTGTCGTCTCGTGAACATGCATTAAGACAGCTTCCTTGGACACCACAGACACCTTTTAGACGCCACAAAAAATGAAAAACAAATTAAATATTTGGGCATTTTTCAACAAGTTCAAAAAAGAAATGTACTTCAAAGCAATCAGAAAAAATAAAATAAAAAATGTCGTAGGAGGCGTCTAGAAATGTAGAAAATGAACAAAGGATTATTAAAACCTTATATCTTCGATAATCAAAAAGAAAAATATTGTATTCTCATCATTTTATAGTTGGTATAACAAGGTATTACTATATATATATATAGGCTAGTGCTAAATCTTAGCCTTAAAACTACAAAACTATCTTAAATCACTCTTATAACTGCACAAATCTTTGATCAGTATACTACCTCCCTTTCTTATATGCTACAAATCACCATCTATTTTCGAAGATCTTTAAAACTGTTTTATACACACAAAATGTTAGAAGATTAGATTTGACATAGCTAAGAGCTCCGAGATTCAACATGGAACCATTCACATTCATCTAAGCCAATGCCAATATTTCAATCCTGAGCGGTGAGCTGGGCTGATGGGGTGGATTGTTCAAGACCAATGACCCATATATTACCAACCAAACATATCCAATTCTGATGCACGACACCCTTGAAAATGATGGAATTATTAAATAAAAATGATGCGAAAGATAAACTTAGGTGGATCAACCGCTGAAAAATCCATCACCCTCAGGATTTCTCAACCGTTAAAGGGAGAATTTAAAATGGATCACACGCTAGATATGATACTCAAATCAATATTATATCAAAATCATTGAATATTAAATAAGTCTTCTAATTAATATGTGGGGACTTATATAGGAATAAAAAACCCTAACAATATAACTAATGAACTAGCCCATAAGGCATAAACAATTGGGATCATGGTTATTAAGTCGACAAGTCGAGCCTCGACGCCCGGGGACCTTGGAATCGACTAGTCGATAAGTCGCCCGACTAGTCGAAATAAGTCGACAAGTCGGGATATACATATTTTTTTAATAATTTAAATTTATAATATAGGTAAACACATAGTTCAAATAAAAAGTAATAGACAATAAGTTCAAATACTAAAAGTCAAGCATCCCTAAGCAAATAAACTAATCAATCATAGTCTTCCATATCAAAATCATTGGAATCTTCATCTCCTCCTTGAGTATTCTTTTTGGTTGGATCGGGAGGTACACCATAATCATCTTCCACATCCTCATCGTCATTAGGAGTATTGTCTTCATCTTCATCATCAAGAGGATCACTAGTGGTACGTCGAGTATAGGTAAACACCTCACTAGTGGAGCCACCTCTAGCTTTTCTTGGAAGATTGCGTCCCTCAAGTCCATCCGTCGCTCCCGAAGCTATATCCACCGCACTCCAAAACCTCTCTTCAACAACACCAATCCACTCATTAGTCCACTCCAACTCTTCAAATACTAGTGGATTATATTTCTTCCCAAGTTCACGTATTTTTTTGAATCTTGAATCTATCTTTCGATTGTATTGAACATACACCAAATCATTCAAGCGTTGATGTTCCAACCTGTTCCTCTTCTTTGTATGTATCTATATTAATAAAATATATAATATGTAATTAGGCCTCAAGTAAAATAGTTGCAAATCGACTATAAATAATAAAAAAGAGTAGGCACATACGAATTCAAATGTACTCCAATTGCGTTCACAACCGGAAGATGAACAACATAAACCAACAATACGTTTTGCAAATAATTGAAGCTCAATTGCACGACCTCCATAAGCATCCCACCAATCAACTAATATAAAAATAAGAAAAACACAAACACAAATAAGTTTGCCATTTTTTTTATTTTTGTCAGGAACTAAATTTACTAAGTTTTAAATAAACTTACGAGGACTTTTCTCCTTTCGTTGCTCAATTGCCATCTGCCTTTCAAAACCACCTCTTGTATTTTTGTAGTCATCGGCGAAGTTACTTATAAGGTTCCTTGTAGTCCGATCAATGACCATCTTCTCAAGGACATCATTAAAGTCTTCTCTAATCCGGGACGCATAGGCATGATTCTTTTCAGCGATGTCAAAGTATTTCCCGGGATTAAGAAACAGGGCTGCCCCATACAATGGTTTTCCCATTTGTTTACTCCAACGTTCTTCAATTATTTTCAACACTTTGTTCTGAATTGGTAGTTTTTGACCAACAAATGCCTTTTTAATTTGATCTTTTGAATGCTCAATAGCCGCAAAAACTTCTGCCATAGCAGGCCTTTCATCGCCATCTGCAATTCGCAAAACCTGAAGAAGTGGTTGGGATGCCTTTAAACAGTCCTCTAAACTCTCCCAAAATACTGTTGAGAATACAGTCTCATAGACTTTCTTCCCATTTTCTGTTTTTGATAGCTTTGACAAGCTCCATGCATCGGCAACAAATAATGAGCGCAAGGCTGCCCTATGCTTGTGCAAGCTCTGTAATGTAAGAAAAGCCGTGGCAAACCTTGTAGCCCCAGTCCTCACTAAATCCATCCCATAAGTCTTCTCCCTCATAGCATGAAGGACACGCCCATGCCTATAGATGAATGTAGTGCATCTTCTTGATTGATTGATTGCTTTTTTAATACTTGGAATCTTGCCAACGTCCTCTAGCATTAGATCAAGGCAATGAGCAGCACATGGAGTCCAAAACAAATAAGGATGTCTGATTTCCAAGACTTGACCAGCTAGCTTGAAGTTTGCCCCATTATCCGTCACCACTTGCACAACATTATTCAAACCAACATCAAGAACTGCGGTTTCAATCAAGTCCGCCAACATTTGTGCATCTTGGACATCACCCGAAGCATCATAAGAACTCAAGAAAAATGTACCCTCGGGACTATTAGCAAGAAAGTTGATAAGATGTCTTCCTCGTCTATCCGTCCATCCATCGGTCATAAGGGTGCAACCATATTTTTTCCAAGACTTTTCATGCTTATTCCTCAATTTTTCGGTATCTTCCTTTGCTTTTTTAAGTAGTGGAAGCCTTAAATCATGAAATGTTGGAGGCTTCAAACCCGGTCCATATTGGCCTATGGACTCCACCATTATCTCGTAGCTCCTAGAGTTTGCCGCATTAAAAGGAATTCCATTCTCATAGAAGAAATTAGCAATATGCATGTGAACTCTTTCTTTCTCTTCTTTTGTTCTTAGTTTGCTTTCCAAAGTAGTTTGGCTTGGACCGTCCCTATGCCTCTCTTCAATTACTTGTTCAGGTGTCCTTATAAGCATCGAACTAATGGACTTGCTACTAGCCACTGGTTTTTTGAAACTAAATGGTACGGCAGCAGCCTTGCCTTTCTGGCCATCAATATGCTGAAGTGCCCAGAAGCACTGCAAAAAGTGAGTACAACAGAGGTTAAAGAATGCAGCAAGCAGAAAGGCAGAAAGGAATTGGGAATGTAGGTTGATTGCAGATGAAGGCAAGAATGCAGCATGAATGGTTTATAAAGAAAAAAATTGTAAATGCAGCACACTAGCACAGACAGATGAACATGAACAGCTCATCAGCTGTACAAATGTTTTATAAAAATTGTAAACAGAGTAAATGAATTTCTATCAAAGTATTGTGATAAAAATGTTTTATCAATTATAAATTTATAAATTATAGATTTTTAATTAGACTAATATGATATATTTTGAATAATTTTTATAAATTATAAATTTTTACTTACAAATAAGTAATAAAATTAAATAAAAAAGATCAAATAAGTAATAAAATTAAATAAAAAATATCAAATAAGTGAAAAATGATTAAAAATACTTTTTTTTCTATAATTAATAAACCCAGTTAATAAAAACTGAAAAAGTATATATATATAATTACCCAAATTCCAAACCTAAAGCAACAAAGATAAGGTTGTTTCCAACCCCTATATATACGTACATATCGTGTGTGTATATATACAAAGGTAAAAAAAATAAAAAAGAGATGAAGTGAAAAGAGATGAAGAAGAAGAGATGAAGAGAAGATGGTAAAAAAAATGAAAAAGAGATGAAGTGAAAAGAGATGAAGAAGAAGAGATGAAGAGAAGAAAATATGGAAGAAGAGATGAAGATCTTACCTGTAAACACTTTGCCGACACTTTGCTGCCGTCGCCGGAGGAGTAGATCGGAGATGAAGAAGAGAAATTGTGGTATGTGAGAGAGAGCCGTTGTATGTAAATAACTAAATACAAGTAAGTTTTACTTTACAAACCTTAATTTTTAACTACTCGGGTCGGGTGGGTACCGGGTCGGGTCGGGTAAAACCCATGAACGCCAGGAAACATAAGTCGTTGTTCGACTTATTCTTTTAACCGACTGGGCGACTAGTCGCCGACTAGTCGCCGACTAGTCGTCGACTCAATAACCATGATTGGGATTATTATAAATAAACTTATCTAATAATCTACTAGCCCCGCACATAAAATACATAGATAAATACACTTTTATCTTTACACAATATGTATTTAAATTAATTAATAATATATATGAGAAATCTTCGCTTCCGCTCCCCGTCAAAAGCGATCTCGACTTTTATATTACAACGTAAATTAAAAGTAAAATTATGTCTATTCATTATCCATATACTCGTAATTGCTCTACAAACACACAAACATGTTTAAATGAATAAAATTACTTAATTATAATAGTATCATATATAACAATCAGTTAGAATACAACTCACTTTACTTGATCGAAAGCACCATAAAGATCTGATCTTATATAGGTTTCAAGTTCCAATTCGTCATTGTAAATCTTAGATACACGCTGTAAGCATAAAGTAAGTTGTTATCAGATCAACAGTAAATTACAATGTTCTAGCAATAAAGTTTGACAAATGTAATGTTTGTTGAAATATTGAGCAAACTTCCTGAATTTTCTAGAATTATTGAGAAGTGAATCATGCATTCATAGGTTCATGTATTTGCCTTTATTATAAGTACTATGAATCTATCCAGCTTATCATCTAGAATGTTCTAACCCTACTATATAATGTAACCTGCACATTATAGCAAATCAGATTTAAGAAATCAGAATATATTCTACATAATTTCCCAGTTCTCTTCTTTGACAAACAGCAGTGTGTGTGCGTGTGTGTGTTTTCTGTGCAAAATTCTGCCTAGTTTGTTAAGTCTGATCTTGGGCCTGCAAGTAGTGTTTCCTAGTTGAGTTTAGAGTGTGTCAATAATCGAGTGTCAATAATTCTCTCAACTGTATCATCTTTTCTGCTTTAAAGAGTCCAAAACATGTATATAATTGATTTCATAAATATAATGTAATTACAATATTTTAAAAAAATGGGTCAGCAATTGCATAAATGGGAAACACGGAATATTTGGCCAAGAATCAAATATATATAATTAAATAAAGGAAGTAGAGAGTAAATAAATATATAGCAGAAAGCAACTGATGAAAGCTAGATGGCCCAAGATACCCTTAAGATGCAGCGCAGATGAATTTCTATAAAGGTACAATTTTGACCCAAAAAATTGTTAAAAAATAAGAAAAAAATTAAGCTTCACAAAGATAAGTATATGTAATCCCTCCAACGAATTTGATTATCCCTAATTTTGGCATATTGGCTATAATAATTAGACTCTAATGTGAAAACAGTTATATAGATAGAGGGGGACTACAATAAAAACAAGAGAACAAAACATCAAAGTTCCCTTTATCTTAGCTTCTTATAAAATATAAATAAAGGATACAAAAGCTGAAAAACACAGTGAATTGATCACCACGATTATCCTGGTTGTCAACTTCGGGTCGTAAAGGAATTTCAGTTAAATATATTTCGGATTTAGTTGTACTAGGTCATATATTCAGTCATTGCATATCAAGGGCTGCTGGGTATCCATCAATGTGGTTATAAAAGGAGACAAACATACAATCATTATTATCTGGGAGCATATCAAGTGCATAATGGAAAAATGAAGGAACAGGCCTAAGCATGATACCTTTAGCAGGGGAAATTTAAATGATAATATATTGATCATCATTCTTGTCTCGGTTGTATTAGGCGCAAAAGCCAAAAACTCGCCCTTGGCCAACAGAAGTTCTAAAACACGATCGAAACTAGGGGATGCATCATCTTTTCCAACTTCAATAAACAACTCTTTTTTAATATACCTGCATACGGTTATAGAATTAATTTTTTAAAAATGAATTAAAACTCGGACAACGTTACAATGAGAGCAAACAGTTAAATTAATACTGTTCATTTTTATTATTCCTTTCAAGATCATTAGTCACTGCGGTTTGCAGTCACCGTTAGCTGTATATAAGGTAAAATTCTGGTAATTGCAAATGTCAAAAACCTTAAAGCGGCTCTGCTTATCCAGCTGCTATTGTATTACTAAAACACATGATACTACATTGAACTTTCTAATCAACACATGTCTCGGTATACAAAACATGAAGCATAGTTATGATAGGAAGAGACATACGACTGAGCCGGGTGGATCTGTGTGTCCACTCGAGTCCGTACTGCTATTAACATCAGCATTATAACCGTCGGAAGAATAATCTGCACATAGATGACACCATTAAAGATCACTGCAACATAATTTCAGCTTCAAAGAGATTTTAAATATAGACTAATGCATGAGTGAAATAAACTAACTGGCACCATTCTCACTAATTTTCACAAATTTAATAGCAATCAAATTATATCCTATATATGATAAGCATAAGAGGGATCTTATCCAAAATTTGGTCAGTGCATTCGTCATGAGTTGTACCGCAAATTAATAAGGATCGCCAGATTTTAGACTATATATATAAGAACCATCGGATCAAATATTTAAAAAGATTCTCCATTTTAATATTTAAACTACTATTAATGGCCTAGAGTTCGAATCAAATCAACAACATATCAAAAGTGAATATTTATATTATTATCTCTAAAAAAAAACTTAAGGGTTCGAACCCATCAACCACATATTAAAATTTAAATTTTATTTTATTGACTCTAAAGATATTAAAAAATATTCATGATTCAAATTCATTTAATAAAATATTAAAATATAATATTTATATCATTAGAATTAAAATTTGAAAAAATAGTAACAAAGGTTAAATGTTAATATAGTTAAAGGTATTAAAAAAGTTCACGAGAGACCAATTTTGATAATTACATAAATAATATTTTAAGAAAATACAATTATACTTCATTCATATTTGTATAAATATTCAGTTTGGAAATGTAATGTATTGCACAGAATATAAGCTAATATCAATATCCGTTAAAAACAGTTATAAAGATAAACAAAATTCAGCTTCATGATTTTTTACACATACAAACAATTAAATTAAATTTTTATTTATTATTGAAAGTAAATATATGTCATAAAAAGTTTAAATAAAATAAATATTTTTTTGACAGAATATATCTTACTCCTAGATAAATCGTAACAAGATACAATATCCATGGAAGGAGTTTCTTTCATTCAAATAACATCTAACCAAAGGACATGAAAATGTCCCCTGAAATTTAGACAATAAGGTCTTAGTAAAATAAATATTAATATGCATAACTAATATAATACCAAAATAAAATATTTAAAAAATGTTAGTGCATTCATCTCAAAAAATTCTTTTAACTTATTGGCAGGATTGAAGTAAAGGGACCAATTCGATACCCCCTGGGATTCTTTTATCAAAATCTGTATTAAGGAATTGAGGTGGATATGAATCCTCTTTTAAATATCTTGTGTTAATTTATTGATCATTGATTTTTCTTGAATATAATTGAGTACAAATGCATAATAAAATCAGATGATCAGGAGTTAAATTAGTATGATCAACTATGAATATGTGACAGCAAAGTAACTAATTTGGTTATGAGAGAGAGAGAGAGAGAGGGAGAGGGAGGGGAGAGAGGGATAGAGAGAGAGGGAGAGGGAGGGAGGGAGAGAGGGGAGAGAGGGATAGAGAGAGAGGGAGAGAGAGAGAGGGAGAGGGAGAGGGAGAGGGAGAGAAGGAGAGGGAGAGGGAGAGAAGGAGAGAGAGAGGGGGGAGAGAGAGACCTCAGCAAAAGTAACAAAAGGGTGGCGAATTTTGAGAAGCCAGTTCTTGCGAAGCATCGCCTTCAACTGACGCCCAGAAGACCTCATATTGTGTGTGTATAAACCCTAATTAAAGACTAGAGTATGATAGTTTTAGAGAGAGGGAAGAGGCATATCGAGAATAAAGTTGAGGGAGGGGGAGGAAGCTTGGTGTTTACTTTGGCGTTGAATAGAAGCAGCAACAGCAGACGCTTTGGTAACTGCTCTCTAGATACTACAGTAGAAAAGTACACAGTGCTCTCTCACCACTACGCTGTCGTTTCTAGTTTCGTAGTAGCTTTAATTTAATGAATTGTTTTCTCATTTCGTACATGGTATTTAATGAAGCAAATATAAATCTCTAAATATCTGCTTGGCTTCTTAATTTTAATTTTGTATTTAAATATTTCACACCTTCAATATCTATATAGTATTATTATATTATTATGATTGAATTTTAGATTACATGTCCTAAAAAAGAAATATAAATGTATATTTTTTTCTTAAAATCTCGTTTTGATTTTTGTAAAATATTATTTTTCATGTTTATTGTTGTAATAGAAAAAGTAATTTTTACTTTTTAAACTAAAATAATCATAATTGTTTAAAATAGCTTATGTTTCGATTCATGTCCTTAAAATAAAGGAAGAAAAAATTTTATATTCGTATTAGTCGAATTTGACTAACTACGAACTAGGGGTGAACACGGGTCGGGTTGGGCGGGTTTTAACCAAAAAAATGACCCAACCCAATTAGTTCGGGTTGATAAAAACTGAACCCATTAATATAAAAAAATTATGTAACCCAATTAATTCGGGCTGGGTTGGGTTAAACCCTCTTCTTCAAACAACAATACTGTAAATAAGTTTGAACATAACTTTGATATAGTCTGACTTTGTCAAATGCCAATTTTCCATAACAAATAAATAGTCCAAATGTGTGACATAAAATATAAATAGTCAAATACGATCCAAAATCTAACTCAAAACATTAAATAGTCCAATAACAATTGGCTAGCTTAAAATAAATAAAACAACATTTTTTGTGACGAATCAATCATCAATAACATTGACCTTGAGTATCTCATTCGATGCACCAATGTCAATATTATTTTTGCCACTTATAAAATTAAAATAAAAAATGAAAACATTTATGAGCCTAGATTAAATAAAAAAGAACATCCCCTTATAATTAAATCAGTTTGGTTTATCTTTATCAAGAAACTCATACTAAATGGGCCTAATGGGCTATGCCTATATGTGTAAACGGGTTGGTCGGGTTGGGTTATGGTCAAAATATGTTAAACTCTAACTCAACCCAATTTATACGGGTTTTTGAAAAATTAAACCGTTCAACCCTCGGTTTTGGACGGTTCAGTTTGTTCGGCCGAAACAAGGGTCGGATTGGGTTGGGCTGGGCAGGTTGGCCGGGTTATGTTTACCCCTACTACGAACCAAGCCCACACTTAATAATTTTAAAACCGGGTTTTAAATTAAAATTAACTTATATTTTCTGTGATGTACGTGTCAACAAAATTGCTTTTTTATATAATTTAAATTTATTTTTATAGTATCAATTTATACTTTTATAATGTTGTGTGTATAAAAAAATTATATAAATTTTCATATATTTTAGTTGTGTTTATATTTTAATGCGACAATATTTAATCATTTATTTTATTTAAAGAAGTGTTTTGGTTAGGAGATTATAGATTTATTTAATTATTTAATGTTGTATGTATAAATATTTTTATATAAATTTTTATATATTTTAGTTGTTTTTGTATTTTTAAGAGATACTAGGTTATAACCCTACAAAGTACAGATGTTATTAATTAATTATATATTAATTATTTTATATAATTTAATTATTTTTACATTTTTCTGTACAATGATACTTATATATTAATATTCATAAAATTTAATGATAAGTCATGATTTTAAATAAATGAAAGAGTTTGAATGATGATGAAATTGAGTTGAATGTGAGTAAACTATATTAAATAAAAATTATAGGATAAATAGGATTATTAAAATAGAAAATATAGAATATAATTTAAATATAATATTATATTATATGTTCGGTTGTTGTATAAAAGATGGACTATCGGGATAAAGTTGTATGTATGATATATATGTGTGTGTGTCTGTTCTAAACTTAAATTTTATTAAAATTGAATGGTTAGGATTGATTATATAGTTCACATAAAATTGAACGGTTAGGATAAAAAAAAAAACTCTGATTTGATTATAATAATATAGTATAGATGTTTGATCGTTTGTTTTATTTAAAAAGGTGTTTAGTTAGGAGATTGGAGATGTGTTCTAGTTAAAATATTAATATTTAAAATTAGACTGAATAATTATTTAACTATTCAACCGAAATATCTATAATGATCGATTATCAAAATTTTAATATTCCGAGTTTAATAATACTCTTTTCGTCCCACTTGTTTGATTTTTTATGGTTAAATTAATTAAATTTTGACTGTAATTTATATATTATTCTTTTGATAATTTGAAAAACTAAAAGTTATATGTTAAAACAGATTATATATACTTTTTAGTGATATGATTTTTTTAATTATATAATAAATATAATTTTCAATTAAAATTTAATTAATTTGATTGAAAAAAAGTGAAATAAGAGATAAATCGATACTGTTACTGTTAAGTGATTCATGTAGTACACACTTGAGTGAATCATTTTAAATAAGAACATTACTGTTGAAAAATTTTATTGGCCTGCGGACATTACACGATGCTCCTACTAAACGAGACACAAATTACATACTACTACTCGGTAACATACTTATGTAGTATCAAGCATTCATTTGTTTATCTTTTTGTGATGGTGGGCTGGTGGGATCCATTCCCATTGTTTGTTAACAAAATCGTCAATTTATGTGAAGTTGGAAACGTTTGGTAACATTTCATCGTCTCAACTTCTAGCTTTTTTTGCCACTAAACTACGTTAAAATAGTTGGTCCACTAGCGCATTTTATATTGTAATAAAGCATACTCGTAGGTACTTGTCTCCCCCACAATCTAGACATATAGCATTGTGTTGGCATTCATTATTCGATTGTGCTGTACACTGCCCTTCATTTTTTTTATAAGTTGCGTTGATTTTTAACACATATATTTAGGTGTTTTAATCTTATAGTAAAAATTATTTTTTTTAATTTTTTTAATTAAAATATGTAATCAATATTTTAATTTAAAAAATTAAGCTTTGAAAAATAATTATTTCGAATATACAATCAAAGCGCCTAAACATGTGTTCCAAAAATTAAAGCGACTTATAAAAAAACGGAAGGAGTACAGTAGTAATATATATTTCTGTGATCAAAATCTAAATATTTCATCCATTTTTATTTATGTGTTTTTTAGATAAAAAAATCAATTAAATTTATTAAACTGTGAATATGCAATTATTTTCGTATCATGTCATATATTATTTTCATGTTTAATATACTTATATGTTGAGTTGATCCATTTTGGATTCGTAACAGAATGCCACGTGTTGCACTATTTATCAAAGTATCTGAACTTGCCCGTGATTAGACGCATTGCTAAGTGCTAACACATATAAATAGCTAAAGTGTCAAATAATAAAATTTTAATTAAATTTTAACGTAACAAAAATAATACTGTATATTTTTAGTCTTAACACTTTGTTAAAAAAAGATTTTCTTGTAAATTTTAATCGTATGTTGTTAAGGTATCGGAAATAAACCGGCATTTGTCGTTATCACATATTTTCGGTATATGGTCAATGATGGTCACTGAATTAAAATATCGAGTAAGTTTTCAAGAAACGATAAATTTTAAAAATAATTAATGTGCTCAAATTTTCTGTTATGAAATTTGAAATTTTGAGTAAAAATCATTGTTCTAAAAGTAGGTGATTATTCGCGATTAATCACCGATTAATTCATGTTCGATAGCTCATTGAACTGATTAAATTCTCTATTATTCAATTAATCATTCTGATTAATATCCAATTTATCCAATTAATCCATTTTTCATACCTTCAACGACTAAGTCCGATTTTCGTTTTTTATAATACTGGTAAAAATAAGTATGCTTGAAAATGATCTTCTAAAATTAAACTTTATTTTAAGTTGTTTAAAATAAAATGAAAGAAACCATAAATACGAGAAAATGACCACTCTAATAAAGAGCTTGCCCAAATTACCCAATAGGAAATTTACGGCCCTTTTTTACCACTTGATGCAACTCCATTTAGGCCCCTAATTATTAAATAATGAATATTTTGGACGCCCCCCTATAAATACATCCCCCCTATAAATACATTATTAGTATTAGTTTATAATATTCTTCTTTCAAATTCAAACATGTATAATACTGTACACTTTTTGATTACTCAAAATTAGAATGATCGAATGAAATTAAATTAGTAGAGCGATTAGTTGACCAAAGTTTTAGATATATGCCAGAAAATTTAAAACACCGGCCAGAATTGAATCTTATCTTAAATCGACTACTGAGCTGTATAGATGGGAATGGGATGACTGACTTGTACGAGGAATATATTAATTACTTCAGGGTTTTAATTTAGGGCAGATATATATATACCCATCCTTGATGCATTAATGCACACCCTTTTTTATCCTAGATCAAATTATCCCTATTATACTAGTGATTATTTTCTTATATAAACTATTCTTCTGAGCACTTTTTCATGAAAATGAAATTATCTAAAAACATTTTTCAACGCAAAAAAAAGAAAGAAGAGAGGAGCCCTCAAACTAAATTAGTTATAATTATATGATAGTATTCTTTTCATTTCGATTCTACACTTAAGTCTCAGGCCTAATGGGATATTAAATTTTCTAAATAGTACAGTAGAAGAAATGATAACTAATTTAATTTTACAAGATAGCTAGTAAGTGATTGGATTAAAACTTAATCTTATACTTAATAGCTAATACACATTTAAAAAATTAAATAGTAAAATACATAACATATAACACATAAAATTAATTAATAAATAATTACTAAATAAAAAATATTATATTCTACAAAGTATTTTTTATTTTATTTATAAATTCATATATAAAGAGATTGCATTAGGTGAAAGTTCAAAAAAATAGTAAGCAAAAAAGTATAAATTTTAAAATTATTTTTTAACCTTTAACTCGTGAATTTTAGAGAATATCATGTTTTATGTTAATAAAAGTTTTTAAAATTTTTTAATAAGGAATATCGATCAAATGAAATGACCAAAAAATATGGTATTTTTGATATAAAATTAGAAAGAAAAATAAGTATATAAATATTAAAATTTATGATTTAATGTTTAAAAATTGTATAATTAATGTATGAGTTGTATTATAATTTTAAGTACAAACAATTCGATTTAGGCCCATATTCTTTTTTCTCACACTACCTGAGATAGAAAAATTATAAAATATTAGTTTATCATATTTAAAAGTATTTGTTAATTTAATTTTCAAGCATTTGAATAGTTTTTATAAAGTATACTACCTTTTTTTATAAATTTTTTGAGTTTGATCATGAGAAATATTTAATTTTCAAGCATTTAAATTTTTATGATATTTGAGTTGTATAAGAAATGTTTTATTTTCGGGTACTATTTTTTTTGTTGAAAAATGTTTTTAAATAATTTCATTTTCATAGAAGAAGTGTTCATAAAAGTAATTTGCATAAAATTATCAGCATATAGAAAATATTTTGGTGAAAATAAGATAGGATAATTTAGTTTATAATAAAATAAGGGTGTGCTCACTACCCCTTAATTTATTGGGTTGATGGACTGCATAGAATTAAAGTCTAATAGAGACTGGTCTTACTGAGTGAAGTGGGCTAAGACATTTAGTATCCAGTCGGGACACAAATGAAGCTCATCATGAAGCCACAAGGGCCAAGGCAACTCGTACACGGGCTTGATAACTGGGTTATGTCGACAGATTAAAGTTGAATAATAAATCGCCATACTCGTTTAGTCGTTTCTCTTGCGTGGCTGTAACAATTAGTGATGCACAAAAAGCCTGATGAGCCGGATTTTATCCGGGCTATAAAAAGTCCGGGTTTTTTCCTAGAAAAACCGGGCCGGACCGGGACGGGCTTGTCATGAAAATATGAGGCTTGTTTGCGGCCCGCGAGTCGGGCCGGATCGGGTCGGGCCGGGCTTTATCCAGGCCTGGATTTGAAAAAAAACTCGTGGATCAGGGACTTCACCTAGTGCATTTGTTGTTGGTGGGTACAGAGGCAGTGGCTATAGAGACACTCAACATGCACATGAATTGCTAAGTCAAATCTGGACTTTTACAAGCCCTTGGGGTGATTCGTTGCAAAGAGTCTCTTATTGTTTTGTAATGGGACTAAAATCCGGATTGTCACTTCTTAATTATTTTAAGACAAATGGTATATTGACAAATGGTTTAGGGGATCAAGAAACTAGAACCAAGCAATCAAGAAACTAGAACCAACACTTCTTACAGTTGTGGAATAAGATGCAAACCTTAATGGACCCTGCTAAGTTGCTAACACCTTTTGCTTTTTGCTAATTAAGAGTTAAAAATTATTTTATGAGAAAAAATATCAAGTCATGCAACTCGGGTTACATAAAAATCGGGTTTTATCTGGGCCCAACTCGGGTTTTATCCGGACCCAATCCGGGCTTAAAACCGGATTTTTCGGGCTTTGGATCGGGCCGGTTTTTTAGAAAAAAAGGAGACCTGTTTAGGGCCAAACCGGATCGGACCGGGCTTTTTTTCGGGCCGGATTTTTCGGGCTTTTTTCCGGATCGAACCGGTTCGGATTTCGGGCTTCGGATTTTTTGAACATCCCTAGTGACAATCAATAAATCATGCAGCTTGCCGCTACAAGCCTACACGGAATCCCGCTGACAGATGTGATGAGAAATGAAGCGGAGGATGTTTTTGCCAGCCAAAATGAAAATGGAAGAATTGATGTCTCTTTCTCTATTTAATAAAACGAAGAATACTCTGGCATAATAACATTACATAAAACGAAGACACTCCACTCAAAGGTGGCAGTTGTTTCGGTACGTAGGGCCTTTATGTCATACAAAAGATGCAAATGACTTTAAAAGCAATCAACACCAATAATGTTCTCACTTCTCATGCTCAACTACATAACATCTGTTACATTTTACCGCTACTCAAAGTCACAGGAATCAGGATTGATAAGAGTTGCACAGTACATTCATAAATTACAAGTTTTAGTATACAGAAAATAATTATTCTGATAGCAAACATTTCAGACTCAGCCAACAAACATCACGGCTTCCAGCTGGAACTGATTACCAATACCATGCATATACACCCTTTTCCATTTTTTGATGAATAAATAATTTTTCAAAAACTGGAACCCTTAAAACTTGACAAACTTGGATACATTCTCAAATCAAACTAAAGAATTAGCCTGCCCATAACTTTCTAGACCTACAATCTATAATCAAAACAAATGCAACAGAAAAAGGGAGGAACACTCGGGGCAGGCTTTAAAATGCCAATAAACATAGCTATGCGCATCACGTGGCAACCAGGAGAAATTGGGGTACCGTCGTAATAGTAAAGTTTCATTGTCAAAACAGCAGGCCAAGGCACACTAAAAATTGTAGGGAAAGACACTGATGAGGTGGGAAATATATATTGAAATTCTCAAGTTCAACGCTAGAAGAGATCAACTTTTTTCTTTAGCATGTCTTGTTTCCACTTTGGCAACTTATAGAATGATTCTTTCAACATCCCAAATATACCCTGGAATTCCTCGTCAGAGAGATACGCCTGAAAGTTGAAAATGGGCAATCAGAAAATGGAAAAGGAACGATAAGAACCGGAGTCGAATAATCTTTAAAATCAAAAACCTCTCTTTGTTTAAAATCAATTCCAGTGACTGGGTTGTCAGATTTAGCTTTCAACCGTTCATAATCAAATGTAATTTGACTTCCACTACAATTTTCCTCCTGCACTGCTACTGGTTTTGGTTCTGACTCCTCGTTAATCTCTGACACGGGCTGAACAATCTGTGTCTCCTCAACTTCAGAAGTTTCTTTGGAATCCGCAACCTCGGGTAAGTTCTCGCTCTTTCCTACAGTACACAAGTTACAGGATAATGAGAAAAGAAAAGTAGCTTTACAAAAAAAAATGGAGAGAGAGAGAGAGTGCGTGGTATTAAACACACAAGGTTGGTGTAGCTTCAGTTGTATACTACATGTGAATGTTTTTCTGCTATTCAATGGTTACTTTTCTTACGGGCACACTTGGCCCTTGTGGGAATTAAAACCAGAATAATTCAAGTGGTACTTCAGTGCAATGGAAAAGGCTATTAAGATTCATATTAACTAGCAAATAGGAAAGGCTATTAAGATTCATATTAACTAGCAAATAGTTTTTGTGGAAAGGAGGATGTTTTGCTCTCTATACTCTAGGTCGGTCATTACAAATGTTTTGCTCGCTATACTCTACGTCAGTCATTGCAAAGCCTTCAATCATTCTGTTACCTATGTTCTCTCAGTTTTATCTATTTATGTACTTCTTAGGTGCAATGGTATCTACATAACTACATAAGCATAATACTCAACACAATTATTCAGGAATCATGCCATCTAAATAAAGATGAACCAAAATCCAGTACCAGAGTGCATTGATTCTGTGGGAGAAACTTTACTAGACTGAGCTGGAGAGGATTCAGGCGAACCCTTCTTTTCCGCAGTGAGAACCGAAGATAAGGCAGCTACTGCAGCTGCTCTTTGTGATCCTCGACTCACTCCTGCTGATTTTGGAGAAGCATCACGTTTAGGCCCTGGAGACGAACTAAATGCAGAGTTTAAGGCAGCCAAAGCTGAAGCTCTTTGAGTTGGTCCTCCTTGATTTGTCCCATTTGATTTATCCTATTTTACAATAATATGACAGATCAAAAATCCTGTTTTCTCACTACTCAACATGCATATTCCTCAACATCATACACTTCTTTCCATTACTGTCTATATATTTGATGAATGATAATGATATTAATTGCATTTGAATTTCCCCTTTTTTTGGCATTTTTGCTTGGTTCAAATCGATAATAGATTTTTTTCGCAAAAAAAAACGATAATAGGGTTTATAGATATATATTACTTAATCAGCAATCACAGAAGAGGAAGCGCTTTTGAAATTTCATAAATTAACTGTCTAGAATATATGTTGTGCATTATATGGAGGAGGTTTAGTTCGATGTTTACCTCAGCTGCATGACCAGACCCAAAAAGTAGCATAACTTTCTTTTGGAATGAATTTCCATGAGCCTTTTATTTGCATCCAGGGAATAAAAAGACAAAAAAGAACACAAAATAGATAAGCAAAACCATGAAAGAGATATATGCATCTAGCCTAATAAAGAAACATACAGGATCACAACAGTATTAAAGCATTAATATTTCTCCAAAGAAATTCACAAACTTTTAAGCATAGTTATTGTATCCAAATAAGAATATTTCTGAACTGACTTGGCGTAAAGCAGCATGATATATTTTAATATAGCCTATTAAGTATTAAAGAAACATACAGGATCACAACAGTGTTAAAGCATTAATATTTTTCAGAAGGAATCCACCAACTTTTAAGCATAATTACTGTATTTAAAGAATATTTCTGAACTGACATGGCGTGGAGGAGTATGATAAATATTAATATAAATGTAGAGATGGGACACCCAAATAGGGAGGTTTGAGTATATTTAGGGTATGGATGTGTCTTTGGCTCAAAGGAAAGAGTTATCCGTTGTGAAAAATCAACATGAAATACCTGTAAAACATTGATTATGGCTGCTTAGCAAGCTCCAATAATTTTTGAATTTTATTTTTGTTTCATTTCCTCATAAATTTTCGTTTAGCTTTTCAAATGTAGCACACAAAAGAAGGGGGCAGATTAATTTGGTTGGGGGATCCATATATTATAATTTGATTTATGTTGAATGTTCAACGGTAAATTAGCTGTGGCCTGTGTGTTTAGATATTTAATGGATTATATAATTTTTTGAGAATGTGGATATTATTCTGTACAATTTATTTATTTCACTTTGATGGAGCTTATATCTACGGAGTGTTATATTAGTTCACATTATTTGCTACTAAGACATTTCATACATTCTAACTTTTTAGTTTTGGAAATTTTGTTATAGATTTTTGCTAATGCATCTGCATGCCTGTATGATTTTCATTTCATGCGAGAGTCATTGAAATATTTTTCCTCAACAGAAAGAAAAAACAAGGAGTGATGCATTTACCAACTTCCAACATTCTGAAATTATAAGCCAGTATAATAAAAGAATTTGCCCCTATATCGGTATGAAAGTAAGTAGTTTATTTGAAGGTTGTAGACGAATATTTCCGTTCATTGTGGGTTTGCCCACATTCGGACATTCGGTTACATGTCTATTTCAATTTTTGACAACATGCATATGAAAAATTATAAGATAAGCACGAACCATCGAGCTTGACGTAAAACTAAGTATAAAGTGTATGATATAGCATATAATAATTAATATAAAAGGCTGTTCTGACTCCCTCCCTCTTGTGCTTGTGATGTAACTGCACCTAATCCCGGAATTGCCTGCTAGTCTTTATACTTCTCTTAATTTCTTACCTTTCTTTTTTACTTTACTGGTGATGTGGAAAGGCATATATTCACTGTCATATGTAGTACAAAATTGGTCTTAAATTGGTTTAGTTACAGGTTTAAATTAACCACTTTCAAGACAGATGTAGCCCAGGTGGCACAGCTCAAGCTTAGTCATTAGTTAAATTAAGCAAATGGAATTTGAGCTTGACTCACCATATGAACTCTAGTCTATTTGAGCGAGCATACCTGACTTAAGCTGGCAAGGCTGAAGTTTCGGGAACAACATGCTTCTAGTATCTTTTAAGTCACATTTTCCTATGTTTTAATGAACTTAACATTGTTGCTACCATTATCGGTGTCAACATCACCATCACTACTAGATTTACAGATTTAGCTATGCAAAAGCAATCAATTCATAAGAATGAAAAATAAAAATTTATATGAACAGGACATACGGTCGCTTTAGAAGAATCCCATGAAAAGAATGTTGTGAAGAAGCATGGTTCATTTCCTTCCGTGACTTTGTACAGAGGTACATGCGGGGACAACCCATCGAGAGACACAGCCATGTCAATATATTTCTGCAATAAATTTCAATGATTGATGCAAATACAGACTGAAAACCATAATCCCTGCAAGGCTTAGATTAATCTAGCAGTACCTGACCGTTCTCAAGCGAGTTTTGCTTTTCACTTGAATCTGCAGACTGACCAATCCAGACAAACACCTCAGCATGTGAATCAAGTATCAAAACATCCTCAGTCAACAGGTCGTCTTGAGAAAAATTGTAAACTTCCTCGACCTGTCAGAAAATAGCATATCCAATTTGTAAAAGCTGCTAAGAATATAACTTGAATATCAGGGACTCAGAGTGTAACTGGACCATAAATTCTAACCTCAAATTTTCCTGGAGGTCAACATGGCAGCAGGAATAGGCAGTAAAAAAATTAGTTAGAGGCGGATAGCAAATTTTATGTTAAAAAAAGCATTTTACCTAACATAAGAAAGTAGATGCAAACAATTCATACGAGTAAAATTATTTGTCAAACATCTATTAACAAGAAAAATACCTTTATCAATTGAGAATGTGAATAAGTGTGGATCTCGGACGACATCCGGACACACTTTTTTGCTGGTGTAACTTTGTTTTCCTCCAAGAGAAAACCAGAATGATGAGTTTTCAGTTCCTTCTTTGGCATGTTTCACCACTGCACCAGGCTGAATGTGCAAAAAAAAATATTGATAACATTTTGTTATTCCAAAACAATGTTCGTTGGGAATGCAAAGTTTAATTCTTCTCTTTAGTCAAACAATTTCAAGTCAACTAACAGTTATACATGCAAAATGGAAAAAATGCCCTCCATGTTGGTGTTTCTAAATCCTGACTGCTTTAGGCTATGTTTAGAAGTAGCTTTTTGGAGCTTTTGAAATTAGCTTTAGTTTTCAGTGGGATAAAAAGCTACTTAAAGTCTTGTTCAGTTTGAAAAGCTTTAAAAGGAGTTGTAGCACTTTTTGCTCCTAAAAGCCCCTAAAACAGAAGATGCATTAGCTTCCAACAAGTATTTGTAGCTTTCAACAGTTATATCCTTTATACACAACTTTCATTTCTTTTTATAAACATAAGACCGTGCATTGTAATTTAATTGATACACACACACATAATTAGTTATGTTTATGCAACAATATATAGTACAAATATGACGATTAAATTATATATATATATATATATATATATATATATATAATATGGGAAATTATCAATGGTACCCTTCTGTTTTTTGCTTTTCCAAGTGGTGTCATTTTGTGTTTTTGACTTATGAGTGGCACCCTTGAACTATGTGATTTTACTAAATATGTCATTCTGTTAATTAAAATGTTAACACACATTAAAATACAAGAAAAATGATCCGCATAATAGAAATTCTCTTAAATTTTCACAATTATAGTAGTTTCATGCACTTAGAAAAAAATTATCAAAATAATTCACAAAAATAGTCTAAATCAGCAAAAACTAGTCTAAAACATCAAGGGTGCCACTCGCAAGTGAAAAACACGAAATGACAACACTTGGAAAAAGCTAAAAAGAGAAGGGTACTATTGAGAAATTTTCTATAAAAATTGATAAGATTAATGTTTGATTAACGATTTGATTAACGAAATGTCATATTTAGTATAATCACATACTTCAGGGGTACCACTCATAAGTCAAAAATACGAAATGGCACCACTTGAAAAAGCCAAAAACACGAAAGGGTACCATTGATAATTTTCCATATAATATTATATGTATAATCCATGTACTTCTATGTGTTTTACAATTTCCAGCTCACAGCTACAACTATTTTGCTAACAATTTTTTTTGGAACAAGCTACACGAATCTCCTGCTCGCGATACAGCTAGTTGTATGGAACATAGCCCTAAGAATTGACATCTACTTCTTTTTAAATGATTAAGTTTCCGTAATTTTAATGCTTATCTCTTGGAAAAAAGTCATTTGGTTCCTCTGGGCTATTACCGTTTTGATATTATTACGTTCAAAGTTTCAAACTTACTAATAAAGTATGTAAAGTACTCAAAACTATACATTAGAATACTAAACTAGAATTTTCATAGACATCAGAACTACAAAGCCTGACTAGGTTACAATTTTCTGCATATGCAATTGTGCATACCTTCAAAAAGTCTGCAACTTTGATAGCTAGCTGCTGTTGGTCTACTGTACTCTGACTTCCATTCCAAATGAATATAGAAGATCCAGATTGTGCAATAAAACACTCATTAGTGTTCAGTGAGGTGGCCACCTGAATGGAAGAAAAACATACCAATTTAAAACACTTGAGAGACCTATACAAGTAAATGCAAATATAGCATTTATGCTAAAATAGTTTGTGAATACTGCCAACAAATATATATGAGTGACTAAGGGAAATAATGTATAGAACATACAGCATCAACTTGCACAGCTTTATTGTGGTGCACAGCAGTTCCTGATATTTCAATCAGTGCAACACAGTCAGCAGTGTAAGTTTCATCATTCAGACCTTTGTCAGCAATATAGTTTTTGTAGCCAGAGCTTATTCCTCCCTATGATAAAGAAATTTGTATAAATGAAATCATATCATAATAACCTTGAAGGATTTTGAAAGTTAATATCCTTCAATCTTTTGCCAAAGAAAAATAGAGAAAGGAAAGGCAGAGGTGTGCTGATACAATCATAAATATGATCTGACGTAAGCATCATTACAAAGAACACTGATTTCAGAATAACACGATCCCATTAATTAATGTACCTTAAGGACCACCATAGGTTGAAAGATGGCAATGAACTGTGGTGGTTCTTTCCCTTGATATATACGACCCTGCAAAAGCATATATTACATATATGTCTTCAATTTAACCAGACCATAGTAGTGAAGAATAAAATACCTGCACGGGTCGTCCCTTCAATGAATTGGACATTGTGACAACTAATCGAGCTGCCATCTTTTGGTCTTCCTGAAATTGCACAATACTAACTTCTTACTTCTAATTATAAACATAGGAAACAGTTCAAGTGAGAACCAGAGAACCAATATGTTCTGCAATTTTTTATATATTGTGTTCTCCAGAATATGTTGATTGAATTTTCTTCAGAGTTGTATATATTTTTTAATTAAAATACTGGTTTTCCGAAAGAAAACTTTCACTTCCGCAAGACAAAAAAACCGTATTTGCAGGACAAGAACTTTGTTTACTAGAACAGTAGAAAATATTTGTTATGTTGTTGGAAGTTTGAAAGTCAGATGCCACAAAAACTGTATACGCGTTGCTCTATCCTCATTACGGAAAGTGCTATCTTTGACAAAGATTAATGATAAGAAATATGCTAGTTATAACCAGTACTTAAAGCCGCATATGGTCTTTAACTCCTAAAATATACACTCACACACCCACTAGGAATTTGTGTTTTATCATTTTGCTTTAAATATGCTACTATCTATATGTCTCTTGGCTAACAAATATCAATATTTTTGTCTGATAACAATACATGACATTTACCTCAACACTATCCTTCCCAATCCAGTAGCATAAGTAATAATCTTCTTTCTTATCATGAGGGTGATAAGTGTAAAGAACAATGTAGCAATCTCCACCATAAAATTTACCAATGTCTTCCTTTGGCACGGGAGTTTTAGCACTTCCATTGATGCGCCATACCTGGAAATTTTAATTATTCACATCTGCAACATAATGCCACCTGATAATATACATATATAGTACACATACATTTCTAACATGATAGTTCATCGATCTCTCCCAACAGAATTATTTTTATTAATTAATTTTATTAAAAAGAAAAAAGTAGAACTATGATGAAATAAATTGTGAAGTGCAAAAATATAGATGTGCATGTATGTGACAAGTCAAATTTATTTTAACATATAATGTGATATTTTATATAGTCATAGTGTGTGCAAGTAATTTTTGACAATCCTATGGATTTGTGTGTGTAGGACCTGCAGGTGCAAATACAATAATGTAATTCTTTTGTTTTATTATACTTCTGTCATCTAAATGATATACATCTACATATGAAACTAAGATTCAAATTTCCATGAAGTTCTCTTCTACATGATATTTAATATTATGATCTGAATTATCTTCTTAGGAAAACCTGAATAATTACTACAGAACCTTGATGGGTAGCGAAGTTGGCCGTAAAGTAGGGCTGTCAATGAACATAGTTTATGTGATCAAGTCACCACTTAGAACATTCAAGAATGGCTTGATTCTACCATCTTACGAATTCATGCCCTGAACAGTTAGTTTAAAATTTAAAATGAAGAAGCAATCTCAATTACTATTTTTTTGTATAACACAGAATTCGTTTGAAGCTCCAATTGAGTTGTTAAATTAATAAGTTGAGCTTGACCACAATTTTTTATTTCTTTACCATATAGACATCTCACCATGTTTAGTTTTTCAGTAAAGGCCACACTTATTTAACCTGAAGCTTAATTAATTCGACTAGTTTACAAACCTTTGTCAGGTATTTCCGTAGTTCACTATATAAATAAATAACCTAGGTGGATAACAACTGTAAAAATACATGCCCTAGGTGGGATAACCACACCATAACATGTCTTAACAGCCAAACCTCAGTTTTTCCACCTCCTTCAAGCAAAGGTGGGTTTTCCTCGCTAACAGGAGAACTCTTGGACGCTCCCTTTAAGCCAACACCTTGTTGCTTGAGCAAAGCTAAAAAAAAAGAAAGAAAGAAGAACAGTTTCATGGTCAAGTTACTTTTTAACAGTTGCGTAAATCTCTAGACTTTTTTTACAAGAACATTTACCTGCTACTTTTCCTCTACCTTCCTCAGGAGCAGATGGTGCTGAGCCTGAGGGCCACGAATCAAATTTGGACTTAAACGTGTTTGTTTCATATCCTTGAATAAGACGGGTTACATGTGTTGACTTTGGTCTATTTTGACTAGCAATGAATTCCTAAGATCGTAATCACAATAAAAGGGAAAAGAATGAGGTAAAGATGGGAATCATATAGCATTATCTACATGATGATCTGAGTTATAGAACTACCTCAGCAGCTTGAATAGCAGCTTTTCTATCATCTACTTGTGTTACCCGACCAATCCACACGAAAACTTCAGCACCACAATCTAATAAAAAGCATTTGTTATTTTCCAATAAAGATTTGGACAGTTCGCCATCTACTTCATTGACTTGACCAGCGACAATGCTGCAAAAGAAAAAAGGAGAGCAAAGGTCAGCACCTCAAGTCTATCAATGCTTATGGCATCAGTCATCAATCATTAATATTCTGATAAGGTGAGATTCTACTCAAGAGAATTCATTACACACAGCCTGATAAAAAAAACTTACCACGTCTACCCTTAGTAATAAAAGAAAAAAACTTTTTGTTTTATGTAAACTATATACCCCACACCCAAACTGTTGCAGAAAAATTTGTCAAAAGAATCTCAGGAATGGGAAAAATAACATGATACATCGCAAACTACTAGTAAGCAAAGCGGAGGCCAGATATTAAGTAAAATCATACGATCTAATCAATATAATTTTCAATCTCTAACTCCCTACTTTAACACAATGGCGCATGATCCTGGAAGAAAGAAGATAACGACAAAAACCAACAAAAAAAATTACCTATATAGTTTAGGAGCTGTCTTCTCAGGAATAACATCATCTTCACTGGCAACCTTTTTACCAATTGGAGCAAATCCGCCAAATATGACCCAGAACTCACCAGAATCTGACTCTGCCTGTAGCTTCCCGTCATCTGGAGTACAGGTATAGCATTGCACATATATCAGTAATTAAGGTTGATTCATCAACTGTCATTAGATAGATCGAGAATTCTAAAGAGTAAATAATGAGTTAGAAATAACAAAAAGAAACCAAGATGAACAAATCTCAGATCAGATGACCTGACAATGTTCACAAATGAAAATTGAGGAACATTTTACATCATCAAAGTCCCCATACCAACAATTGCAACATCGCACTTCCCCTCGTGATACTTTTCTTTTAAAAACTGAATCACTTCCAATGCTTTGGCCCTTTCCTGAATATTGGAGTTTGCGCCATTGAATTGGAAAATTTTATCTTTTGTGTCCAGAATGAAGACATCATCATGATTCAATGAAGACCGAGAAAATGGGATCTGGATAAGAAAGAACATCAAATTATATTCATCCAAAACTAATCACATTAACGAACTTTTACCATGTTCTGCTCATGCCATACCTGCTTCAATCTAACAACTCGTTTTCCTTTACAGACATATAGTCGTGTTTCAAACTCTTCCTCCTCAAGTTTCTTAAATCCTGATGCAACACCTCCTTCTAGTGGTATAATACATGGTTTGAAGTACGATAAAAATTTATCCGACTCATGACCTTGGAGTTCTCTGTACTGCACTGCACGCCCACCAAGAATTGCATCAAGTTCTACGGTCTTTATAGCAGCTGTCCCAGCTTCATCCTATAATTAGTTTTTATATTTGGTCAGAATATACTTTAAGCTAGTGTAGTGAAGGAACATATATTCTAAAAAAGGATGAGCCCTTACCTGGCTTGTATCTTTTCCAAGCCAAAAGTGTATGTCATACAGATAGGCACCTCCCCTGCCAGGACTTGTCTGCAAAGATATAAGTTTATGAAGCATGTTTCAATTTTAATTCGGTCATTGACTTGGTTCCGAGCAAGAAAGAAGATATAAGAAAAATGTATGAAGGCCTGAAGGGCATAACCACCTGCAAGATAATATATGAATCCCCTGAATAGAACCGGCCATAATCAGATTTTGGCAATGCTACTGGCAGAAAATTCTCAATTCTCCAAATCTCAGTTCCTCTGATAAGGGTTAAGTACAAAACGATATATAGAATGCAACTGATAGGGCAAGAATTTCACCAAAAACAAGAGAAGTAAAAACAATTTATAGACCCTTATAAATAAAGTATTATACAAATGGTTGCAGCCAATAAAAAGAACGATATTGATACAATAGAGGTTGACTGTAATTAAGGATACAGTTTCTGCCCCGCGCCCTGAAATGCAGGCTCCAAAGCTTTTGTTGTGCTTGACATTGTACAGATTCTTCTATTATTACTGTTTACTCCCAGAAAGAAATAAGAGAAGACCGTGTGAACTCCAAAGTTGTAATATCTTCAACGAGTATCGACTGCAGATATAAAATAGGGAAGCAGGTAGGTTGCAATCATACAAATGCATCTGTAAATATGCTAATAACGATACAAGAATTAAACAAGGAACACAAACTATTATAACTCATCAACTCTAGCAACATATTCTTTTGTTTTTCCAGTCAGAAACTAAGCTCCCCCCCCCCCTCTCCCCTTGAGAACAAATAAATATAAGGTTGATGTGCTGTTGATTGACAAGTAATTCTGTTATGCAGACATATTGAAGCAGGACTAGCAAACATCAAGCAAAAGAAAAAAAGATTCAATTTGGAATGGAAAGCTCATCTATTAATGGATGGGGTTTGTGCATATACTTCCTGTAAGCACTATCAAATTTATGATCTTAGGCTACCTCTAGCTCTCATGAGAAGACGCAAGGAAAAATCATATCAATCACTGCTTTTGAAAGAACACTACAATCTAGAATCTTCAATGAGAATGCATTCATGGCTTGACTGCCCCTTGTAGTTGGAATCGTCCTCTATAGGATTGGTTGAAACTTGAGTATGTTGACTAAATCAAGCAAGGAAATGGCATTTTATATATTGCTTTGGTATATATAAGGATGAGATATTGACAAATTGCACTGACAATTTCTTTTCTATGATGTTATTCGTGTATGTGGGAATAGTTCAAAAGTAACTTTTGGGGAACATGTGTTTTGAGTGAGTGATAAGGAATTTTTGTTGTTGTTATGAGTGAGTGATAAGGCTAATATGCAATCAAACTATAATGTGGATATAGATATCACTGAGCCACGTAGCTATTACAGTTGAGTACTGGACTTTAAAAACTACAAGTTTGTTATGCGTCATTTTATAGAAAAAAATCATCTTAACCTCGGGAAAAATTTACCCACCTTTAAAATGCGGAAGATTTGGATTACATGTATGTTGTATCATTCTGAATTCTTATTGATTCTATTGTTAGTGGACAATGTCAGTGGAGTATTATGTTGTGTTTAATTGAGATGAATGAATATGGAAGGAATGGAATGAGATTTGAACTATATTATGGGTAAAAGTTCAAAATTTCCATTCCTTCCCCATTCCATTCGTAACAATTTGAAGTAGAAATAAAAATCCACCAATTTGAGATGGAATGCTCCATTCTCCCTCGTACACATTTTCTTCCCAAATCTCATCATAGAAATTTTGCTTTTATTCATTTTTGTTTCATATCCTCCCTTCCAACTCCATTATTCCCACTTATTTTCACCCATTCCATTCTTCCTAACCAAACACAACCTTAGAATCATGTCCCTGGTGCTATTATAAATGATTCTAATATACAGGCTCTTTTCAAAGCAAATCTAAAATAAATGTTGAACCATCCAAAATACGTTCAAGCAATTTGAAATTGTGCCTTGACATGTAAATAAAAACATATCAATGAAGAAAAAAGTGTGACATCTCGTTCTCAGAAATAATAGAACGAAGCACTAAATCACTATTATAAAGAGCAAACACAAATGCTCTTTTCTGAATTGAACACCATAACACTGATAATTATTTTTATTTTTTTTAAAAGGCAAAAGAAAAACACCGGTAGTAATATCGAGAAAGTTCCAATGAATTCGAATCCTCCAACTATCTTTAGCTCGAGATAAAGCTACTTATGATCACTATCCAGACAAAACTCGAAACAGTAACAACTAGACAGTCTTTTAACCAAACTTAAACAAACCAACCTACCCTAACCGCTACGATCCACTAATCGCAAACCAATCCACTATTAAAATGCACAGTTAATCATCCAAACACACTCAATCACTTAATAAATCCACATAATAACTAAACAAAGAAGCACAAAACAACAGAAACACATAGACACACATATAGATACAGATTTCCAGTAGAGTAACACAAGTTAATTACAGCAAAACAAACTAAAAAGCGAGAGATCTAAGATCGATATCATTGACTAAAACAGCAGCGAGTCAAAAATTACCTTGACTAGCAGATCGCTACGTTGTGTTTGGTGCTGCTTCTCTCTCTAAAAGTTGAACGATTATGATAAGTGTAGAGAGAGAAAGAGGTGTGGGGGTGATATACAAAAATGAAAGGGGGTGTAGTGTGGTGTGTGTATATAAAGCTGGCAAAAATATAGAAATGGAGGAGACAGAAGGTGGTAAAAAGGAAAGTGAAGATAATTATTGCTGCGGGTGTTTGTTGGTTTTTTTTCCTCTCTCTAACTTTTATTTTTTGCTTTTGAGAAATTATTATTGTCAATGGAAATTCTACTTTTTGACAGATAATTTTGTACTAGGATTTTTACTCTTTAGGGGATTTTGTGTGTGTCAATTAATCGAATAATCGAGATAAAAATTGTATTTAATATTATGTTGTTATTATTGTATTTAATGTAATTTATTAGTATTTTTATTTGATTATATTTTTGAATAAAGGATAATTTGGTAAAATGGGATAAGAAAATGGTTTGAATGCAAAGATTGGGGGGCACCGGCCTAAGCTGGCTGGCTTTTATTGCAATAATCAACTTTTGGACTTGCTTCTCTTTTCTCCTCTTCATTCGTTTATTGCAAGTAATTGTACCTGTCCCTTTCTCCCATCCGAGATATATATATTTTGTGATAAAATAATGTTAATTTAATTCTTTACTTCTAACATTTGTATCACACGTTTGATAACAAGGCAATACTTGGAACTCAGACGTTTGGAATAAAATTAGAGATTTGAGTTAGATCAGATATTTAATCGAGTGAATCCTCTAATATTAATATTAAATATTTAATATTTAGCGGATTGAAATAACGATTTAAATTCAATAAGCTAATTTTAAAAATACTACTTAGCTGATTTTAAAAATAAATCAAAAATTATGTAGAATTAATTTTATAATTTTAAAAAATTATAGGGGGAAATCATTTCATTATTTTTAATATAATTTTAAAAGTTATTATATGTATATTTTTTCTCAAAATTTAAATAGTGATTTATTTTTATAAATATATAAAATTTATAATATTAATATTAAAAGGGAACAATTAACCTACTCATCTCTAATAAGTTTTCATGTAATTATATCGGTTAGTGAGTTGTTGTATGGATAATATTTTTTTGACAAAAAATAAAATACAACAAAAAATAATAACAATGTATAGTTATGATAAACTAATAAATAACATAAATTTATTAACATTTTCATTAATTAAAATCAGATCAAGACTAAATTAATCGCTCATCTTGATTGATTTTCGCACCTTACCTAATTTTTATCTTACCATCTGATTGTATTTATTATTGTTGAAAATTTTCAACCTGGTTTGATCCATGTTTTATTAAATTTTGGATAAAAATAAATTTATTATGATTTACTTTTTTAATATTTGGTCTTAAATTTATAGGGAGCGATAATAGTTAACACTGAACTTAACATTGTCCATTTATCTAATATAAAATTAACTATTTTTATTCATTATATCAAATAAAATATTTTTATATTTACTATTTATAAAATATAAAATTATTATTTATTTATATGCACAGAAAAGTAAACAAAATAAATAATTACAAATATTCATATTTATTTCCAGTCCTACTATAATTCTACAAAATATAAATTTGATAACAATTTTGAATTTTCTTTACTGAAATTTAATATTTTGAATTATTAAGTATTTTTTTAAAAAAAATTAATTTTTAAAATATTAAAGATAGTGTTCGCTATTAAAAAAAAGATCGTGCTTGCTAAACTAATTTCATTTGACTTTTTGATATTCATTTTAAAGTGTTTTAATTATATTTAAAATTATTATTTTAAAAATATTAATTTTATGAATAATTGTAATAATTATATAGTTTTATATAGTTTTTTTTAAATACTAAATTTTAACTATAAAGTTAAAACACTTTAAAATATGTAAAAAAAATTAAAATGAATGGAATATAATACTTTTTTTGCCATAAAAGGAAAATTCATTAATATTTCAAATCATCCATCATTACATGGAAAAAATGTAGAAGGGCGTCCCCATTCTCCAGACAGATCAGTAGAGTTTCTCGTTATGTTGTGAATTGTTCGCGGAACGTTTTATAAAATTTAACGTAACATTACGTTCTTGCATAGAAGATAATAGGGACTTGCACTCGTTTACTACTCTACCCAAATATGACAGATTGGTAGATGAGCATCGAATCGCCTGAACTAAAGTGAGACAGTCCGTTTCTATCACAACTGGTAACTCTTTCTTCTTCACCGAGCTGAGAGCCTCGCGAATGCCAATCGCTTCGGCCATTACTGGATCTAGGTTCCCCGGTTTGCATCTTGATGTTACCTCTAACAACTCCCCTAAGTGATTACGAGCTATCATGGAGTAATTATAACAGTTAGAATCTTCAAAAAGAACAGCATCAGTGTTGTTCTTAACCATACCTTGCAGTGGTCGCTCCCAATGCTCTTTGCCATTTGCTGGGTCATAAACCCAAGATAGTTGTCAAATGACTTATTTTGTGCATTCTTCCATTGGTTAAGACAGAGATTTGCTGATTCTACCACTTCTAAAGCTTACATCCTATTTTGCCTCCATACGATCTCGTTTCTGTTCGATCATGCTAATTCGTTCGATCTCCTTCCTCGACTGCTACTGCATGATAACTGACATCCACTCCTGTGAGTTCCCAACATAGCATAGCAAATGGACAAGTCACCAGACTATGAAATACCGTCTCTTGCTCGACGTTGTATACTGGACATAGAGGGTTAACGTTCACATTTCTTACTCGAAGTTGTTCTTTCGTTGGCAGACACTCTGACATGGCCCTCCATATGAAAATTTTAACTTTCTGAGGGATTTTCAGGTTCCAAATCTTCTTCCAAAACCTTGAATTATCACTCGAACTGTGATGATCTCTATCTCTTTGCAAGGCAACATATGCACTCTTAACAGTATAAGAACCCAACTTTTCTTTATTCTAGTACCATGAGTCGGTGTCAGTGTGACAAATAGGTATCGATAAAATGAGATTCACATCCATGTCTTCAAATATATCTCTTATCAAATCAATATCTCATTCGTTTTGACCCGTGATCATTAGGGCTGAAACTGTCTTGCCTTGCAGCGCTTCATGAATTATTTGCCCAAACGGGTTCTCTGCATTTGGTAGCCATGAATCATTCACAATGTTTACAGTACTGCATGTTCCTACCCTTCGTATTGTCCCTTGTTTTAATAATACATGGGCTTCCATTATGCTTCTCTAAATGTAACTCGGATTGTTACCGAGATTTGCTGTAAGGGAGGAGTCATTCGGATAGTACCAAGCTCTGAACAGTTTACCAACTAGACTATTTTGATTTGTAATAAGCCTCCATCCTTGCTTACCAAGTAACGCCAAGTTGAAATCGTATAGCTTTCAAAAACCTAGCCCACCTTTTGATTTTATCTTACTCATTCTATCCCAAATCATCCATCGAATACCATTTTCTTTATTTGACGATGTCTTCCACCAGAACTTTGACATCAGCCTCTCTATATCTGTACATAGCTGCTTAGGGAATAAAAACATGCTCATTGCATAGTTTGGCAATGCCTGAGCCACTGTCTTTAACGAAACTTCTTTGCCCCTTTCGATAACAGCTTCTTGTCTCATCCTTCTATTCTGTCACGAACACTCTCCTTCAAGTATCCAAGAACTGCAGATTTGTTTCTACCCAAAATGTTTGGTAGCCCCAAATACATGGTGTTATCATTAGCTTCATGAAAATGCAGAACATTGCAGATTTCTTGCTTTGTTTTTGGGCTGTATTGCGGCTGAAGAAGACAAATGACTTCTCTATATTGATTTTTTTGTCCTGAAGCTCTCTCAAACACATTAAGAAGATTAATAATTTGGAAAACGTCCTCTCTTCTAGCCTTGCAATATATGTAACTATTGTCTGCGAAAAATATGTGAGAGAGAATAGGTGCACCTAGAGCAACTTGAATACCATTTAACAAGCGTCGACGTTCATAGTTTTGAATCAACGTTGTGAAGCCCTCCGTACAAATTAGAAAAAGATACGAAGATAGGGGTCTCCTTGCCGTATACCCCTCTCCGGCACATTCATACCAAATTCTCTACGTGCATGACTTATTTGATATTTTGCTGAAGATATGCACTCTATGAACATGTTTACCAGCCGTTTGTGGAAGCCCAATTTAATCAACAACTTTTAGAAAACCCCATTCCACGCGATCATAAGCTTTGCTTATGTCTAACTTTAAAGCCATCCAACTTGTCTTGCCTTTCGTCTTCCTCTTCATGTAGTGGATGACTTCGTAGGAAATCATTATATTATCCGTAATTAGCCTTCCTGGAACAAATACACTTTGAGTTTCTGATATGATATCATTGAGCACTTTCTTGAGCCTATTAACAACAACCTTTGACACTATTTTGTAGGCTACATTACATAATGAGATGGGACGGAGCTCGGCCATGCTAGTTGGATTCTGTTTTTCGGAATTGAAACGATATTGGTTTCAGTGATGTGATTATCAAATTTGCCAGTGACAGAAATGTTTAACGAGTTTGACAATATCAGTACCAACTAACTCCAATAATTCTGATAGAATCCGGGACTCGTGCCGTTGGGCCCTGGGGATTTGTCGGGGTGCATACTAAACAATGCCCCTTTCACCTGTGACAAAGAAAGTGACAGACATGTTTAACGAGTTTGACAATATCAGTACCAACTAACTCCAATAATTCTGATAGAATCCGGGACTCGTGCCGTTGGGCCCTGGGGATTTGTCGGGGTGCATACTAAACAATGCCCCTTTCACCTCTTCCACCTCGATTGGAATTAATAACTGCGTGTTTTGGGCATCTGTTATTTTTGTTTCGATGCAATCAATGATTTCTCTGGATTCCGTATTAGAAGCCTTAAACAATTCAGTAAAATACTCCACCATCGTTTCTTGCTAATGGAATATAATACTAATGTTATTACGATCTTGATTAGTTGATTACTACGTACGTATATATGCTCCGGGGAAGTTTGATTAGTCAATTTTATGTATCAGGTACAAATATTTTGTATATTCCAAACTTATACCTAATATTTGATTAAAATTTTTTAATTTTAAAACTCATATCTCAAACTTATAATTACTGAGTTTTTGATATCCCGGTTGGTGAGTATGAGTTCACGTATAAGAAAGCAAATCAAAATTTTATTATTTTTATAACTATTTATAAAATTACATGTTAATTTATAATAATATTATTTAATATTTAATAAATAATAATAATAATTTATTTTTCAAATTAATTACATATATATTTTTATATTTAATAAAAAAACATTAAATTAACAAATTTATTGGACCATTAAAGCACATGATATCATATCATCCCATACAGCCTTAACCGATTTGTAATTCGAATATTGAGTACCACAACATAAGCACCACCTTAATGAATCAAAAGACTCGTAAATTCTATCAACTGCGTACATAATTATATCAATTTCAGCAGCTCGGGACTGAATGGCGACGACGACGACAAACGCTGATGCTCTCCACATTTCTCAGTTTACCCATACTCCTTATTACTGGTACCCCTCTCTCAATTAAATAATGAATAAAATTGTATTAATTTATCAAGGTTTAATAGTTTCTATAGGTAGAAACTAGGATATTTATACAAATACCATATGTTGATTGTGTTAAATCTATTTTACTGATGCCCCTTTTCGTTTTAAATGCTCAATTGCAAGTTTGTGTACGCACTTTGTTCATGTGCCGGGCTTATAGGCAGGCCCTTGCGCTAATTTATTTATTTAGTTTCATCAATTGATATGGATGATTTTTTCAGTGCTTAGATAACTTGATTTATATATATATTTTTTAAAAATTTATTATGTCCGTAGGGTTTTCTTGTTGGTTATTATTGTACCATGTTTTTGACTTTTGATCATAACTTGGAGCAGCATTTTTAATGTGAAAACTTGGAATTTGGGAAAACCTCCGCGAGCACATGTATGTTTTTTAGTAGAATTAGGATCTTAAACTTGCAAGGAGAAAAAACGCCAAAAGTAGAGCTATTATAAGTTTTTTGGCTGTGCTGCTCCGCTGTCCCTGTTGAACCTCATATTTCCAATTTTCCATACTCTTCAGCCATCATGAAATATGACCAGGTCATGCCATGATTTGGACTAGGGTTGTAAATGAATAGAGCCGTTTGTGAATAAAACTCGAACTCGACTTGTTTAAGTGAGTTCACCTCGGCTCATTTAGTAACTGAACACAAGTTTGAACATAAAAATATGTTCGGTTAGATAAACAAGCCGAGCTGACCTTTATCTGAATCAACAATGAAGACTTATCTGGCGTTACATAACCAATGTGTCAATTTAAATAATATTGTAATTTTCATTGATATTCTTCCCAAGCAAGTTCATATATGAAAATAAAATCAGGGTATGCTGACATATTTATAAAGCATAAACAGAAAGTACAGGGTATGTTGTAAAGTTACAAAAGTCATTTTGATCTTGTGTCTTATATAAAGACATCTGTCATATCATTTACGTATTTGTTTCCTAGCAGAATAATTTTCACTTGATGCACCAGGGTCAGCTGTACCATATCTGAGTCTTTTATATTCGGATTTTAGTAAGTTGAACACTTGAGACTGGAAAAAAACAGAGCTAGTTTTGATCTGTATGCAAGTTGTAGAGACATATAATTGCATTTTCCGTTGATAGAAGACCTATCACTGCATTTCTCGTTGATAAGGCACCGTGGTCATGGACAACATTTTGATCGATGCCTCTTACAGCATAATTCGAGGAACTATATATATTGTATCTCTGTGCAGTCCAGTCATTTAGGAAAGAATCTTGTATGGTATCTGCTTATAAACATTAATAATGTGACTCAATTTCTGTCAGAAATATATCAAGTCTATCAACTTCTCTTGAGCTAACTTTGTAGCTTACCAGCATTAACACTCTACAGTGAAAAGCATTTTATTAATTTATATTATTTTTTGTTACTCTACGTTGTTTCTACTACAGCGAGGAGAATGTGTACCACCTATGCAAGAAACTATGGACTAGTGGAACAGAAGTACAGGGATCTGACCTCTTTGTTGTTTTCATTTCCAATGAGAAGAAGCAGGCATGCACTTACCTATATAGGCTATAGTTTTCCAGTATCTATATTTAGTTTTTTTATAGGCTTCAGCTTCACTCTGGCACTAAATAATATCTGTTTTAGAGTTTTCTTATGGTCTGTTCACATTTTTGTCTTTGATGTCAACAATTGTTGTAAACCGAGGTCATAAGTTAATACTTATTTGCTTCTCTTGTAATTAATCCTACATTTTAAACTAAGCTTGATCATCCGGCTTATAGTAAATGGGGGTTCATATTGTATCCTATTGTTTTGCACCGTAGAAAGATTGTGAATGTCACACCTTATCTACAGGGAGTGTTCTACCTCCAGTTTTTGCATTTTTATTGTTGTGGAATGAGCTATGTTTGTGAATGTACACTTTGATTTTCCACACAGATAAGCATTATTCGTCATATGTAAACATATATCTACAGGGAGTGTTCTACCTCCGGTATTTGCATTTTTATTGTTGTTTAGACTGGATGAGATATTTAATATGTGTATTATGCAGATCCCCTTGTGGTATCAGAAGGCTAGCCAGAGAGCTGAAGGTATTACCTTATGGGATTATCATGTCATCTGTGTTCAGGTGGGAATTTATGTTTTTACTAAATTAAATACTAGTCATCAGCCTACTTACATTTTCTAACGAGTTCCTGAACAACATTTTATGTTTTATGTTTTATTCTGTAAAATTTGACTTGACAGAGGTTAAAATTTGCTGATGTGAGTGCTTGTTAACCGTAAGTGCACCTGACCCATGAGTGGCACTTTTAAGTTCCACCATATCTTTATTTCAAGCTTCAAGTTTTTGTACCACGTCTCATTTCATTCTTCAAACACTTTCACTGTGTTATTTCTCATTGTGCACTTAAGGTTAAGAAGTAGTCACATCAGCATATTTTAACTTCTGAGTTTAGTAAAAAATTATTATAATGTTAAGGATAAATTAATTGTTATATGTTCAGGGACTTAAACTGGAAGATTTGAATAATGTAGTGACTATTCAAAATGATTGAAAAAAATTAAACCACTTTTTAACAACAATGTTAAGTCTACTTACAATGCTTTGAACATGTGTTTTTTACAGAAGAAAAAAGGCGACTCCTCTCTTTTAGTCTGGGATTTAGATTCAACTCTTCAGTTTCCATGTCCTTTAGCATCCTATGTATCCGATGCTATCAAACCATCTATACAACTATTCTCTGAGTTTCAGAGGTAATGTTTGGAAATTTGTCACACTGCTAGACTATGTAGGTCATGAGTGTGTCAACTCATATATGCACAAAGCATTATCTCATCTTAAAACCTACTTTTCTCCATTTGAGTGATTATTAATATTTCTTTGGGGATGTTCCATATTTGTCAATGCATTAGATGTATTTAAGTATACAAAGACGAGGGAGGAAGTATTTGAATTTATGACCTTTGGTCATGAGAGGGAGGGGGAAGCAGTCTAGCCACTAGGTTATCAACGAGTCCTCGAGTGCTTTACCTTTTTAACTAAATCGACTACTTTTTTTGCATATCATAGATTCCTAGTCAATCTTTATATTTACTGCACAATAGTAAAAACAACTATTAGCCATAAATTTGGAAAATAGAATAAATAAAACATTTTAATTTTTACATCAAAATTTACCCTAAACATACTTTATCATTTACCTACTTGCATACTTTCTTAATGCTTATACAAGCAAAGATGAATCATTGGCAGAAAATTTGCTTAGAATGTTAAATGATCAAATTGATATGTTGTTGGGGGTACTTGGGAGTATTAGGCGCTCTTTAAGTTTATATATGTCTCTGCATGCATATATGTCTAAATTGGTTTATATATGTTGATATTCTCTGAATGAAAGAATACTAGTGATATGTCTAAATTAGTTTATATATGTTGGTATTCTTTTACAGTATGAATTTATGACTGGGTATACAAAATACATGCATGAGCAAATCACGACACTGAATGAAAGTTTGTGCTCAGATTTTTCAGAATTGTGCATGCTCCAATATTCCTCCGCACCTTTGCATCAGATAGAAGGCACATGAAAGATTCTGAAGGAAACTGGATGTATGAACCACCTAAATATGATCCCATTATTGCTGAAGGTCAGCACAACTAATTTTACTACCTGCTGCAGATTATAGAGAATGGATATGCTGCTTCCGTTATTTGAAGTCAAGTGCATAAAACTTGATTTATTAGTTTATGTTTTGAATCTTTCAACCTTGATAACATCAGTTATGGATACTATACTATAATATTCAGTGGTTTAAACTCCCTATTGTTATACTTGCACAGATGGAACGGTACACAACCTGAACGAGTACATGGAAATGTCTGCAGCTGATGTTGTGAAAAAATTAGAGCCTCATCTAATCAATATAGTTCAGTCTGAGAAATTGGGTGTTCTTATTAGTGAAACTCAGTTGGAGGAATTCTTCTCTCTTTTGTCCTGATGGCCTGTGCAATTCTATTTTCGAATGTCAACTTGTGATCTATTGTAGTTTTATGCGATATCAGAATGAAAGAGAGAACGAGGGTATATAAACAATGTGATCTCAGTAAATGTGTGATGGCTTGGCTTATTATCGTCTAGGTGTGGGATTGCTGGTTGTGGCATATCGTACAGCTTGCTGAAATCTGGTGCCTTCCCTCTATATTAAAGGGCGACATATTCCGTTATAATTGACGTAACAGGAGCGTATCGATGATTGAGAAGTATGACCGGGTGGAAATGCGTTTTCTTTTGTTCTTTGTATTTAAATAAGTATTGCATGCAGTAAGATTATTCTCTACTTTATAAATCGAGTCGGAATAGAATAAAATAAATATTATAAATATTCCTTCCAGACAAACACTCCTGGAAGAAAACAGAGACAAACATTTGACTATTATGTTCGCAATATGCAGCGTAATGACCGAGTACAGTATCCAGAATAAATAGAGCGTAGTTGACTAATCCACAAGCACTAGCCAAAAAGTGGAATGTTAGTATTTAATTCAAACAAGGAGACTGAGTAGGGCAATATGATTGGCTTGGTGCTGTGCAAGAAAGAGGTGGGAAATACAGTCAATGGTGGTGGTAGGAAGGTGACCATCCCACGCCTAACCATATATATATAAATGCATCTTCATTTTCTCATCAAACTATTATATATCTTCTTCTTTCTCTCTAATACACACACACACACAAATAATACCCATCTGCAAACGTACAAAGATTTATATATAGACACGCACTTGGAAGCTATGGGGAAATATGTGGAGATATTAGATGCAGGGGTGAGAATAGTTGCAAGATTTCATTCCCACTGTCCTCAAACTGCTCGTTTGTACTACCACCCTCCTGCCTCCAACTCTACACAACAACATCATCATCTTTTCAGGGAACATCACGCGCCACCACAGTCCGGCTATTTTTCTACCAAGACTGCCGTCCGGGAAAATTTTGACACGTTCAATCCTATGTTTAACTATGTATTTTTTGTCTGAATTAGTCAGACGGGTGGCATTTCACCCATTCATACCATTCTTTATTCTTATATACACTAATGATTTAGTCAATAATAATATTCAATTTTTAGTTTGGGTAAAGGATACAAATAACTGTTTTCTAAAAACTTATAACAAAAATAACAATTTTTTAAGGGCTTGGTTAAAAATACCGATTACAATACGCATATCGTAAAAGAGTATTAAATATATATAATATACGCATATGATGTTACGATATCACAAATTTTTTAATAAATTATACGCTAGTAATGAATGTGTATCATGAAGCAGGCACCACATACTTGGGTATATATCTCCATCCACTTTATATAGCTTCTTCCACTTCCTCCTACTTTCCGCACATACATCAATACAGTTGTATACCCACTTCTCCTATCCTCTTAAATCCCATCCCATAGTTTAAGTTGTAAGTTACCATCTATATCCTCATCATTAACTGTTCTTTAAAATCTTTTCATGGAGTATGCATTTGACACTGTAGTATCCAGTCCGGTAGAAATAACCACTAAAACGAAAAATTGATATTATGATACAGTTGATATAAATAATCGTTATTATTAACATTATTTCAAATTTTCACTATCCTATATTTTGTTTTATTCTTCTGTGCTTGTTCTTGCTTCTCCTCAAGGCCTCAAGTCCTCAACCATCGTATATCTCGTTTCATAATTCTTGTATTGTGTGTTTACTTTCCCACGTAAAAAAAACAAAACAAAATAAATAAATAAATATTTTTTTTAATTTCTTTTTATATATAAAAGCGGATTTTAAACTTTTGTATAAGAAAAAAAATTAAAAAAATTAGTTGTAATTATGTTTTTTATACGTCTTAAAAATATGTTTAAAATGCGTGAAAAATTAAGAATTAAGAAAAAAATAATGGGATGGAGGGAGTGATACAATTGTTAAAGATAAGATTTTAAAAAAATAATAATATAACAAGTAAATAATTGAAACAAAATAAAAAACAAACTAAAAACGTGTTGGATAATACTAGGTAAAGAATTTACAAAGAAAGAGGTGTTAGGATAAGGATCAGACTTGTCGTATTTAGATGCCAGAGTAGTAAATTTTAAAAAATATTAAAATATACTACATTATAGTTTTATAAATAGTAAAATATAATTTCATTTTTACACTTAAATTGCGCCGTACCTCCGGACCTAATACATAAAATGACTACATTCCATGACAGTAGTCGAAGTATTCATTAGGTCCAATCTGTATTATTCAGAAACAGTAAAATGATAGAGCAAACTGGTCATTGTCACAAAAGCGAAATGATTCTTTATGACGCAATATGATATAATTTTGCAATTCAAATTCCGGAATTTTATTATCTATAGACCCTCAACTGAAGAACGGAAATAGCAACTTCCTCAATTACATAAAACAAGGTCAACTAATTTGCAGGACATCTGTAACAGGCATTTGGGTTCTCCGGTTGCATTACGATTCATTACTGCAGCCATGGCAATATTCAGAGGCACACTTGTCCCTCACAATTTCACAATGCCTCCTTTAAATGAAGCGTACAGAGGTTGCGATCTTCTGAAACTGAAGATATCTTCTATCTGAACATTGTTCGTTTCCAATGGTACCTTTTTGTCTTCTTCGTACTCAGTAGAGTGGGAACTCCCATACACTCGCACACTTAACGACTTCTTTTGAGATGCACCTACTTTTATATGTTCATTAAAGAAATCAATCAGGTCTTTCTGAGTCACCTGCTTTAATGCTGCAACCTAAATTATCACCAATAGGTTTGGTTAGCCATATTGATCGTTTCAGTTACTGAAAAGGCTTAAAAAATGAACTCTATTAACAAAGAAGCAGAGCTGACAACGTTTATCTGGTAAGATAGTGGTAGAGACAACAGCTTTTATTGCCAACACAATTGATCTTCTTACCTCACATTCTCTTCTATCAAACTTTAGGGTCCCATCATAAACCTCCCGCCAATAGAATCCAGATTCTTCTCTCAAATTTTTGTGCTTCTCAAGCTTCATATCAATTAGCGCACTGACATTGCTCTGTGACATTGAATACAAGTTTTGTGACAAAACTAAACATTGACGTAACCAGAAATAAAATTAGCAAAAAACCAGCATTAAAATATTTGGTAAAAAGGAAGTTTGACCAGATTGTTAATACATATGCTTAACTTCACCGTCTTGCATTCGCTTACCAAATTTCATATACTATCTATTAGAAAAAAATATACGATCTTGGTAAGTCCTTGTACTAACACCTTAAGATTTTTAGGATAACTGGTAACTTATCATGGTATCAGAGCTCACTGTTGACAAAAATCTCAAGTCTGATTCCCTGCCGCTGAGGTGGCCAAACGGGCGAGTCGGCTCGCCCCGACTCGCCAGTTTAGTTCATCTGGGACGGCTGTAACCGGGCCGGGTCACGAACCGGCACGACACGGCTTAAGAACCGTGCTGTACACGAGTTAGGCTGCAAAGAACCGTACACGGCTCGCCCCGGCACGCAAAACCCGCTACAACCCATCTGATTCGCACGGCACGGCACCGACACGGAAGATGTGAAAGTTTCCATTTTTAATTTATATTTAAGTACAACAGGTTTTAAAAATTTGAACATATCTTTGAATTTAAAAATTAGTAAGGATTAGCAAATATTTATTCAATTAAATAAATAATTAAGTAATAAGTTAAAAGATGTTTTATAATTTAAAAAATAGCTTGAAGTCAAAAATTAGTTCAAGTTAATATTATATATATTTTTTGAACAATTTATTTTATTATTAAAATTGTATTTATAAAAATTAATATTATTATTCATATATAATTTTTAATTTTATTTTTATATTTTTTAGCAACTCATAAATTACACATAATAATAAAATCATCCAAACAAGTATCAGTTAAAAATTAAAATTTTCAATTTTTATTTCAAATAATTATAAATTATAATATCATTTATAATTATAATATTTAAACAAAGAAAATAAGGGACCGAAACGGCACGGCACGGACCGGACGAACCGGCACGGACTGAACCGGCACGACACGGACTGAACCGGCACGGCACGTATCAGTCACAACTTCTTATGTACAAGTGGTTTCTTATGTACAATCTGAATATGATTTTACACTTATTTGTTTTATAGTATATGATTTTAAACTTATTGAGATAAAATCCTAGTATATGATTTTATTTATTTTTTAAAATTAAAAAAAAAATCCTAATATATGATTTTATTTATTTTTTAATCTACAAATAAATTAAATCTTCTTACAAATTGAGATAAACTCTCAATTTTTTAATCTACATATACATATAAAAGTAGAGGTCTGTACTTCTACTTTCTTTAAAAGTAGAGGTCTGTACTTCTACTTCCTTCAAAACGTAGAGGTATAAACCTCTACTTTTAAATGGCCCGGCACGTACGTAACGGCACGGCACGGTCATGTTAGAAAATATTTTAGAACATCATTATGAGGTGTTAGGAGTTTCGTATAATTATGTTCTTTATGTACAAAATTGTTTAGAATTATTATATCGTCTTGTAGATATATATACTACCAAAACTCAAAATGATATACCACCTAAGACTAATACTGTTAGTATGTTTAATAGTACTATTTCATCTATCCTAGCCAAAAAATAAAAATGTAGAATTTCCACTACGTCTTCTGTACCTACTTCTTCTTCTAGTATGATTAGAGAGTTTTTTTCTTATAATTATGAGTTAGATGATAATTTTTCAATACTAACGTGGTGGAAGAATCATGAGAACCAATTTCCGGTATTAATTAAAATTGCAAGGGACATATTAGTAGTTCTTGCTTCTACAATTGCGTCCGAGTCTGCTTTTAGTGCAGGTAGAAGAGTGTTGGACGAGAAGAGATCAAGTCTTTCGCCATATGCGGTGAAGATAAATGTTTCCAAAAAGGACTGGGATCAAGCCGGAAAAAGACAACAAGGATAAAAAGAAGATGACTCGGACGGAGATGAAGATCCGTGGATGATAATGGATAGTTTATCAGAATCAGCCAAGTCAACTAGTGAACAACAATGAGATTTTGTATAAATTAAATAATGGATAGAATATTTTTATTTTATAATTTTAAATTTTATTTGTTTTGTATTTTTTTAATTTATTTATTATGTATAAGCGGTTTGTTCCGTTTTTTTAGAGAGTACTCTCAAATTAATTGTAAAATATTTTTTAATTAATAAAATTTATAGAGGTACCGTCCTCTTTTATTCTAAAAATATTCGTATGAAATAAGTATTTCTTTTTTAACAAAAAATTAAATAAAACCCGAATGTACAATATAATTTATTTCAATTAAATTATGTACATAATTAATAGAAATATATGCACGTGAGAGTCAGTAGTCGCGAACAGTCAAACATAGAATAAAACCGGAATAAACATAGAATAAAACGGACAGTCAGTCAGTCAGAAGTCTAATCCATTCAATGCCCCGCCCCGCCCCGCCCCGCCCCGCCCCGTTGAACTCGAATAAAAATAAAAATAAAAATAAAATAATGAAGCTCGCCATTTCTTCAATTTGAGCATATCTTCGAATTTAAAATATTAAGGATTAACAAATGTTTATTCAATTAAATAAACAATTACGTAATAAGTTAAAAGATGTTTTATAATTTAAAAAATAGCTTGAAGTCAAAAATTAGTTCAAGTTAATATTATATATATTTTTTGAACAATTTATTTTATTATTAAAATTGTATTGATAAAAAATAATATTATTATTCATATATAATTTTTAATTTTATTTATATATTTTTTAGTAACTCATAAATTACACATAATAATAAAATCATCCAAACAAGTATTAGTTTAAAATTAAAATTTTCAATTTTTATTTCAAATAATTATAAGTTATTATATTATTTATAATTACAATATTTAAACAAAAAAAATAAGGGACCGAACCGGCACGGCATGGACCGAACCGGCACGGAGGCACGACACTACTACACCAGCTGAGTCCATTGAGTATCATAATTATATTGTAATTATGATATAATTACAATATATCATAATTGATATATTATGAAAAAATATATTTGATATATTTTTAATAATTTTTTAAACTTTATTTATTTAAACTAATGTTTTATATTCTTTTTTGAATATTTAAACTTATAACCTTACAAATTAATATATGTTCTAAGAAATTTTCGGGGTGAGCCGAATCGAACCTAGGATCTGGTACGATAAAAGATAACTCCTTTACTATTTTAATTATATTAATTAATTTATACAATAAAATTAATTTATATTAATTAAATTTATAAATTAGATTATAATATTCATAATATAATATAATTTTGTTTCTTATGTACAAGCGGTTTGTTCCGTTTTTTTTAGAGAGGAGTCCTTTCAAATTATTTGTAAAATATTTTTTAATTAATAAAATTTATAGAGGTACCGTCCTCTTTTATTTCAAAAATATTCGTATAATTTTTTAATACTTTAAATTTTTTAAATGGAATTAAAATTTTAAAATTAAATAAATAAATAAACTCGTCTAACCCGCCTAACCCGCCGAGCCGCACACGAGTCAGCTTTTCTGAGAACCGGCTCACTCGGCACGGTCCGGACGGATTCACGTGCCGTGTAGGTGGCCAAACCGGCACAGCTCGCCACGGTCCGCTCGTTTGGCCACCTTTACCTGCCGCCCCCAATATTCTCTTAATATATTATGGACATATTATGGACACGAAGGCAAATTATTGCTCCAAAGATGAGCACCCGTGATCCATTCTCAACCAAAAAATTGAGTTTTTGGGTGAGGGGGAATGTTAAGATATAATATAAGATCTTAGTAAGTCCTCCTAACTCAGGTTGGCACCGGTCTCGAGTATGATCATAGTTGCATGGTTCGTGGGTCAGCCTATGGAACCCCGATCCAGTTCCCTCGTACCGGAACACGATTCCTCTTCGACCCGGATCGCTGGGGTTCACGCTCCAATTCGCCAACTCCAGCGATCCACCTTTAACTCTAGCGATCATTATGTAAAAGAGTAGAAATAATAATAATAAAAAAAGAAGATAGCTTGACATTATCTAGATTAAAATTATTTTTGAAAGGTAAATCTCTAAAAGGAATAATAAAAGGACGAAGTGGGGAAGATAATGCAGATGGAAGACAAGACACGCCAAGACACATAACACATGCCTCGATTACAAGAACAGATTGTAATCTCCTTAAAAATAAGGTTTGAAAGTCCTCACCACTTTATTAGTAATTTTAAAATTTTACATTTTTTGATTAATTTTTATATTTTTGGTTAAAATAAATATTTTAATTATAAAACAATAACTAAATCATAAATGTAATAACAAATAAATACATAATATTTATTTAAAAAATAACTATAGAGAGGGATCCTTGTATCGACCCGTGAACCCGATTCATGACTCGTCGTACCCGATTCATGCATACTAACGTCCCACGTACCCGTACTCGTACCATGTACCCAATCGACCCGTGACCCATGCAACTATGAGTACGATTCCCTGCCACCCTCGAATTTTTCGTAATTAAAGATGGGTGGCCGTAATCCACTCACCTTAAGATTTGAGGAGAACTAGTACCAAGGAAACCATCATACTATTTATAAAAAGCTCAAGTTAGATGGTTTGTCATATACTTATCCAAATTAAACTCCACTAGTTTTTATAAATTTAATTTTCTTTTCCACGTATTGTATTACTAAAATATTTCAACTTGGATATATTGTTAATCCTACATTATTGATTGACACTGAATCAATGTTGTTAAAGGCGCGCTGAGGCGCACGAGGCGCGGCGAGGCGCGGCCATAGCGTATAGTTATGTCCGAGACGCATCGGGTTCAATGATACGCGCGCCTAGGTCTGTGAGGCGCGAGGCTCCAAGGCAGTGAGGCGAGGCGCAACGAGGCTCAAATTAGTCTAAAAATATTCTAAATAGCCCAAATAAAGCCCATATACTTAAGCCTAGTTTTATAAATATAAACCCACCTTACAGAAAACCTAATATCATAACAAAACTTCCACGTAAAGCAGCTGAGATTAATTTTGAGTGAGTCTCCCACCGAGTTGACCGGGTTTGAAGGGTTTCAAGCCGAGTTTGACAGATCTCCCGCCGAGTTTGAGGTATACTCTCTACTTCTTCTCTGATTCTCTACGAGTATTTGTGTGTACACAACTGTACATACAAATATATATCATGAGTATATACATACAACCGTGTATATGTATATATCATATACATACTGATTTGTTTATAAGAGCTTCTCTGATTTGTTGTTAGTATTAGTACTAAATACTAAAATACTTGTTTGTACAGGAACAATGGAAAAAGGTGATAGCAAGAAAACTGATCCAGCATGGAAATACTCAACACAAGTTGAAGCCGGAAATCGTGACAAAATGCAATGCAACTTCTGTGCTAGAATACTATGTGGAGGAGTTTATAGAATGAAAGAACACTAGATTGGGGGGCGTAGAAAAGCAAAAAAATGTAGCAGAGCTCCTGGAGACGTTAGAAAAGAGATGGAAGAGTACATGGAAGCTAAAAAGAAAGCAAGAGAGATGGAAAACTACTTTCAAGCAGTTATTAATTCAGATGAAGACTCTGTTGATGATATTGTGCAAGTGTCGAAGTCGAACAAAGGGTCGTGTGCAAGTACTCCTTTGAAGACTAAGGTTTCAACATCAAGGCCAAAGGGTCCACTTGATTTATACATGATTCCTGATCCAGAAACAGCAGTGATGAAGAGGAAGGGTAAATGGCAACAGAAAATAAATGAGAACGATAATGTACGAAAGGAGTTAAGAGCCCGAGCTTGTACTGCATCTGCTAGATGGATGTACGATGCAGGAATACCCTTTAATGCCGTCAATTATGATAGTTTTCCGGTAATGGTTGAGGCATTTGGACAATACGGACCAAATATGAAGCCGCCTAGTTACCATGAGGTTAGAGTTCCTTTGCTAAAAAAGGAAGTTGATCACTTAAAAAGTTATATAGTTGAGCATGAGAAACAATGGGAAAAGTTCGGTTGTTCGTTGATGTGTGATGGCTGGACAGATAGCGTATAAAGATCATTGATCAATTTCCTTGTCAACAGTCCAAAAGGTAGTGTTTTTATTGAGTCAGTTGATTCATCGGCGTATTCAAAAACGGGAGAAAAAATGTATGAGCTGCTTTGTGGATATATTGAGAAGATTGGACCATCTAATGTGGTGCAGGTGGTTACATATAGTGCTTCAAACAACAAGTTGGTAGGAAAGCTTTTAGAGGTGAAGTTTCCACATTTGTTCCGGACCCCTTGCGCGGCTCATTGCCTAGATTTGATTCTTGAAGACATATTTAAATTGAAGGACACGAAAAAAACATTTGAGAGGGCTGTCAAACTGAATTCTTATATATATACTCAGCCTCCTATGGTAAATATGTTGCGGGAATTCACCAATGAACGTGAGCTGATCAGGCCTGCCAAAACTCGGTTTGCAACGACATTTCTCACCCTTGACAGAATACACAACCAGTAGTCTAATTTGAGAAAAATGTTTGGATTAGAAAAATGGCTTGCAAGTAAATATTGCAAGGAGAGAACCGGGAAAGATGTTGCTGAAATTGTTTTTATGCCCTCATTTTGGAATAGTGTAGTATTTTCACTTAAGGTGGCAGGACCTCTTGTTCATGTGTTGAGGATGGTTGATGGGGAAAGAAGACCTGCAATGGGATACATTTATGAGGCAATGGACAGGGCAAAGGAGGCCATTGCGAAGGCCTTCCAAAAAAATGAGAAGAAGTACTCACACATTTTTGAAATAATTGATCAAAGGTTATTCTTATTCTTAATAGTTAATACTTTGCTTGAATACCTAACTGGTACAGTTAACCACTTTCATATTTTTAACATGTAATTTGTAAATTAATAAGTTTGAAATTTGTTATGACAAGTGGAATGTACAACTGCACCAACCACTACATGCTGCGGGTTACTATCTCAATCCAGAATTTTATTATTCGAACTTGGACATTGAATCTGATCAGGAGGTGATAAAAGGACTTTATACTTGTATTGAGAAGATGGTACCTAATCAAGCTGAACAAGATAGAATTGCAGACCAGATTCCACTATACAGAAACGCAGAAGATCTCTTTGGCATATCAATGGCTAGAAGACAAAGGACTTCAAAATCTCCTGGTAAATACATGGTAATTTTAGTGAATCAGTCCATAATAACATACTTATGTTTCTTGTTATATGATATTTCAGCGGAGTGGTGGAAATCATATGGTGGTTGTGCGCCTGATTTGCAAAAACTTGCAATCAAAATCCTTAGTCTCACTTGCAGCTCATCCGGATGCGAACGAAATTGGAGCACATTTCAACATGTAAGTTATATATATATATATGTAATTATGTACCAAGTGTCCAAGTCAGTTTCACAATTAATACTTACAAGATAAAACATTTTTTGTAGCTTCATTCTAAAAAGCGGAATCGACTAGCTCAACAACGTTTGAATGATTTAGTCTTTGTTAAATACAATCGAGCATTGAAACGTCGATATGCCTTGCGTGACAACATTGATCCAATATCTTTGAGTGATATTGACAAAAGCAATGAATGGCTGATGGGAAAGCTTGATGATGATCAAGCCAATGATTATGTTTTCGATGATGACGAAGGGTTGACTTGGCAGGATGTTGCAACTGCTACAAACTGCTACTGGTGCAGGAGAAGCTCGATACAACTCTAGATCACAAACTGCTTCTAACAAGAAGAAAGGGAAATAGCCATGCGAACCATCAAATAGTTTTCGCATGATTGATGAGGACGAGGAAGAGGAGCTTGAATTCGAGGGAGGGAATCATAGCAATGATGTTGATGATTTCAATGTGGATCATCTAGAAGATGAGGACGAGGACTGAACTTGAAGTAGTAGTACTAGACTACTAGTACTTAATTATTTTGTTTGAGTAGCATTACCACTTAAGTACTATTAGTATATCGTTTGAATTTTGAGTTTTGACTTTGGACAACGATGTAATATCACTAATATGTTACATGCTACTGTACTACGTTAGTATTTGATGCAGGATCTTGCATCAGTATTACTTCACTTTTGCTTCCTTCCTGTTATTAGATCTACTGTACTGCCTATTAACATTTTGTTTGTTAGATACTTAGATCACTGATTCACTGTTATCTGTTGGAGACTTGGAGTGTAAAGGATGTTGCAGATTTCAGTTCCAAAGCTGCTGGGATCAGCTATTTTGGTAACAATTTTCCTTCTATTAATTGGATTGCAGGTATGTCTTGCACTTTAAAGTTAAAATAATGCTTTTTTTAAGTTTTATATAGTTGTTTATGCTTTTTTGTGCATTATTCCATATTTCTATGATATATAATTAATTTTTTTAAATAAATTCGCTTCACTTCGATGAGGCGCGCGCCTCGCCTCGCGCCTCATCGCCTAGGCTCCACGGGACCTTAGCGCCTCGGTGCGCATCGCGTGTTTAATAACATTGCACTGAATTGTGTATCTTAGCCTTTGGCCATCATTTGCACTAAAGAACACACTCATATTATCTATAGTCATCCTATAATACTAGTCAAGCAATGAAACTTTGAGATTTCTATATCCAAAGCAAATATGAGATGCAATGCAAGGTGTCATATCAACAGTTAGATGAATTTAAATCAGCATGGACAACTAGATATCTCACCTTGAATTCTTCATTGGACATCTCATGGAGTTTAGTTTCAAACATCTTCAGGAATGATTCAACCCTTAAATCAATATGTTGAGGACCCTGTCAAGTTTATCAAAGATAAACAATATTTCTAGGAAACCAATAAATCATGACCAAGAAACTAAAAGATGTACCTTAGCTGTTGATTGAATAATAAATTGCACTCCACGTACACCAGAATCATTCCTACGTTCACGTTAATACAAATACAATTATGAGGACTCAGGAGTTAACCTATCTACATAGTGTAGAATGTTAGAAGCACAGATGGGTACCTTTGCATGAGCACAGTAATATAACCAAGTTGCTCAACTGATCTTAGCTGATGGAAAGCTGGTTGTTTTGCAACCAGAGCAAAGAGCTGGAGTTTGACATTCAACAAAAAATCATCTTGGTGTACCTGCATTTAGTAGGTATAACCTTATAAGTATAAAGAATTTATCTAAGAAAAATAAGCACACTAGTTGTTTTGCAAACAAGGTGCATAGTCTGCCTAGATGGAAATGTATAAACATAGGGGATCCTTTTCTAATGCCATTAATCTCTGACGACTGACCGTGAAATTTTAATTTTGGAGCATTCTCACTATCATTGAGTGTCCAATTTGCAAGCACTTGTTAACTGATTTGCAGGGAATTTTGTTAAATAATATATGATCCAATTAAGGTCTCCTCCTAACACCTTAAGGTTTTAGGAGAATTGGTTGCTTAACATGATATCAGAGCTTTGTTTGGGAGAAGGTCTTGGATTTAACCTCTCCCACACCCAAGATTTAAATATCTTTGTGTGTTGTCTGTTTTTGCACTCTTACGAGTGAGCATGAGTGTTGAATAATATATGATCCAGTTAAGGCCTCTTCCTAGTACCTTAACATTTTGGGAGAATTGGTTACTTACCAACTTTAAACCACGTAAGGACCCACTCACCCCACAGAACGTGAAATTGACAGAACAAAGTACATAAAGAGACGGAAAATGTACATCACAAAATCTCATCTAGTTTTTCTTGTCCAAACTATGGATATACCTGAATATAGTGAACAAGGGAAGAGTTCTCATCACTCGGATTCAGGCCTTCGGCAGTGTAGATGTAATTTCTGCCCCTATCAAGCTTGACTACTCGATTTGTCAGATGTTGAGATGGGAACAGTGCTTTAGATTTGGGATCCATGCCCTTGTATAAAACAGTTTCTACGTGTTGAATCATTGATTCTGCTTCATTTGGTTCAATGTTCCCTGAATGAAGAACAGTAGATGGTAAATCCAAATATACAACAATTAATGCAGTGAATGATAATTTGAGCACACCCAGAAAAATTTAAGTACCTGCTGCATAGCACTCGATGAAAGTCCTTGAAATCATAAGGGGGAAAAAATTAGCAAGATGATCAGTTTCAAGATGGGGAAGAGCTTCAAGCAGATCACTCCATGGCCATGTCTGATCCTGTAGTATTAATGAACAATAGTACATCGCTTGCTGGTATGGCTGTTGAAACTTGAAGTTTTGATAATCCTTTGTGATCGATTCCTGGTAACGTCAGAGGAAATACATTAATTGCAATATCAGTCAGCACCCTTAACAGCTAATAGAAATAATCCTGCAAAAAAGTTTTTAAGCTGTAAATAGGTACAAGGCCCCACTCTTTGAAGTATGAATTGGCAATGACTATTGCCAAAGATAGCTAGGGCATGATACAAATTGCAAAGCGACAGACCACTGATTCCAGTAGTGGAACATCTATATCCACTTGGTACATAGGCTTTTGCGCTACACTCAAAAGGCAAAGCAACTACTCGGGAGAACAGAAATATTTAAGAGATCCTAATGAACTTGACACCGGAAAGAGTCCAACGTTTTCCATATGGCAGAATATGATACATGATACATCAACTACAATGAAAATTATCATCGACAAGAAATGTACTAGCACTTTAATATGCTGGTATAGATTGGACGACATAATTAAATAACACAAACTAGATTGCACAAGGTTGTGCTGTTTTTAATGCAAAGATATGGGATGTTTACCTTTATCACTGAGAATCTGTCTGGTTTCACCTCAAAATTTGCAATCTTTTCAATGACTGTTTCAAGTAAGATCTTCAATTTGTGGTTATATCCAACTACAGTCACCTGAAGATTTCCAACAGTTAGTACGAGCTGATTCGGTAAAATGTAGATATAAAAAAAATCCCTGGTCTAAATTTTGTGGTTTTTCAAGCATTAATGCTGTAGGTTATCCTGAACAAGCAGAACTATGCTGAGAGAAATAACAGCAGGAGCATTGGGTATTAAAAGCAAGTCAAATATGACTATGTATGAAGCATATATTACTATGTTTGATTTTTGCAAAATTTTACAAGAAGAAAAGTCTGCATCTTTGAGTGCTAGAGGGTTGTGAGAAAAGCTAAAACTTTAAAGTAACACAGTACCTGAAAACCATTATCTGTGTGATTCACCCCATAATAAAGACCAGCAACCTGAGCATAATAGGCTGAAAGATACACATTAAATACTATTATAGAGATTATACAAAAATAAAATAGAAATGGGGTATGTAATCAGTATATTTTACAAAAATTAATGATAGAGTTTTATTCCGCTACTTATCACAGTAACATACATTACATTGTAAATGGCTTACCATATTCATTCAAGTAATCAGTCACTAATCGAGTAAAAATGTCCGTGAGAACTTTAGCTTCAGGTGAATTTCCAGCAAGGGGGCAGTTAAAATCTATCTTCACATATGCCTTCGGAGTGAAAAAAGTCGAATCAGACTTGTACCATAACCTTGAGTATGGTGATTTCCTCAACAAGAGCGGAAGTTTGGCCTGTTATTGAAGAAAGCAATTCATTGAGAATCTCGCTTTCAGTATGAGATATTATATGACTTTAATGGCAAAGTAAAAGAAATAAACCTTCTCTTGGGCACTCTTAAGAGCCAAATCAGTTGGTATAAACACATTTTGGGTGGGTAAATGCAAATGTTCATCAGGTGCTCTTTCAATCCATTGCTGAAAGCACATAAAGATGCCGCATTAATTCGCCAATATCTATATAAATCGGTATAAGCTTGCTGCATAGCTATATCACTGTTTCAAAAGTTAAGAAAGCAACCACCAACTCACCTCAACCACACTCCTTGTGATTTTTTCCAGGGAATATGCAGTTCCATACCAAGGTTCAGTCTTGTCAGTTTGTCCCTCAAACTTTGTTGATGACCAAAAGATTCTGTCAAAAGATGACTTATTAATATATATATTGGAGATTGTTTCATAAAAGACGCTCTTATATAAAGAACTAGAAAGAACAAACATAGAATCAAGTATAAAATCTCATTCAGATTCTACATTTAACAACTAGGCTTTTTTTTATGCACAAAAACAGAATCTAGCATGAATTATCAACAAAATACGTTTAAACACAACATTAATTCATATATAATTTCATTATTATAAAAACATTATAAGATTCTATGCTAGATTCTATAACATTTTATTTTTTTAAAATTATATGAAATTTTACCTTGGATTCAAAATTGTCAAAAAGATAAACCTAACTACATTAATTATTGAAGGAGATGAAGTTTATTTATAAAATGAATCTGTTGATTGATACAATGTGCAGAGCACCTCTATATATAGACTCTAGATGTGCTCTACTTTATAACAAACTTGTAACAAACTAACTCTCTAGTGTAGAGTTGACTGCTATTGACTTTCTATATATACAACAAATATGTTAAACTTAATTGTTAAAATTTGTCATTAAAATCTTAACCAATCAGTTTTTATAAAATATGCAGGGCGATGATGGTGTTCTTTTGTGTTCTTTTTGTAAGGGTGTTCTTTTTAGAATGCAACCCATATATAAATACATACCTATAGCATAAGTATCTAATTGACGCTTTAGATATATCCTATTAATTTTCAATTCTTTCATACATGAACTTAACGAGCACAAAAGGGTTCTATAAAAGCTTAAGATTAATTATGCAAGACACTCGTGAACTTGTTTAATCGTTCAGTAATTGGCAAGGCCTCGTGGGTATTAAATATACACATACGGACAATAGTGTTATCTTCATAATTTCAAGCACTGGAATCTAGTTTTGGTGGCTTCCAAGTTGCAACAATTACCGGAAACACAAATAGATAAAAAACTAAAGGACAAGTTGGAACTTTATGGACTCATATTTGAACTCGATCAAATATTTAGTTTCGTATAACCCTAGAATTGAAGTTCTAGAACTACCAAATTTTCATTTTTCCGTACAAGTTGTAAGATCTAGTGGCTTCAAGAATAATTTTCTTGTACTAGTGGCTTCATAATATTGCACCATTTCAGGCCAGATTTGGTTGGTGAAGGGCTGTTGAGTGGCCCGAGTATTAAAACATAAAACCCTAATATGTATAAGCTTAAATTGTTAAAATTAGAACTTTGATAATTGAACATTCTGAACCCTTACCGTTGCTATTATATATTAACAGTTAGGCCAGCATTTAGACCCATACAATTTAGGTCTAATGGCTACTCTATAGAGTTTACCCTTTAGGTTTAAAGGGATTTTCTTGTCGCACAACACCCATGTAGCAGATATCTACAATGTTGTATGGGTCTGAGTTCTGGCCTTCAAGAAAGGTGCAACAGTGGAAGTTGGAAGTGGCAGAGATGAGAATGTTAAACATGTGATGTTGTATGGATCTGAGTGCTGGCCGTTAAGAAAGGAGCAAAAGTGGAAGTTGGAAGTGGCAGAGATGAGAATGCTGAGGTGGCCCTATGGGTGCACAATGTTAGACATGATTATGAATAAGGTTTACTGAAAAGAATTCGGAGTGGCGCCTATTTCGGATAAAGTAAGAGATGGAAGATTATGGTGGTTTGGTAAAATTCGGAGGAGGCTTGCGTCCGATGGCCAGTAAGGAGGCAAGGAGAAGAGGCCGACCGCTCAAGACGTGGGATGAGCAATTGAGGCTAGATTTGAAGGTCTTAAATCTCGTTGGGGACATGACCTTAGATAGGAGTTCATCGCGTCGTCAGATTATAGTCGACCCTCCTATGGGGATGACAGATAGTGTAGTAGGGAGTAATTAGGTTAGGGATTTAGGGGTGTTGGTAGCGTAGGATGCTTTAGACTTTCATTTCCCAGCAAGAGTATATTTGTATGCCTAGCTAATATCTTGTAGTTGGTATATTGTCTTTATGTGCCTTTTATTCCTTAACTTTTTGTCTTACTTTATTTACGGTTTCTGTTTATTTATTGTTGTGTACTGATATTGTTTTACTACTTGTGTTTTCTTTTATTTTCGAGCTAGAGGGTCTCTACGGAAACAACCTCTCTACTCTTTTAAAGTAGATGTAAGGTTTGCATACATCCGACCCTCTACTCCTCTTTGAGTGAGTTTTAATTATGTATACTTGGTTTGGTTTTTTAGTGACAGAATTGGTCAGATAATATAAGTTTAAGGTTTAAAGTGTAATTTTTTAAGATTTAGGGTTTTACGTGTTCAAACGTGTAAACAATTTGGTAGATTTTTTATCAAGCCTATAGACAATCGTAACTTTCACTAAACATTGCATGTATGAGCAGACGACACTATACATGAGAGAGGTAAGATCAACGTGACTGCGTATACTTCATTACAAGTAGCTTCAGCTACAGTGAGCAGTAAAGTGTTTACCTGACAGTATCTGGGGAAAGCTCATTTAGTATTGACTGAATAATGTCCGGGTTGAACATAGATGGCAATGATGATCCAACCAACCAATCTCTTGTAGGATACAACTGAATATGTCCTTCACAAAGTCAGAAACACAAGAATTGACCCCAATATACAAATTTGTTCACATTTCATAACATGCAGTTCATAGCTATGTTTTATCATAAGATTAAAAAGGAAAGAAAGGACAGGAAGAGACACATAAACTAGAGAAGGGGAGTATATATGACAATAGAAGGCAAAGAAACTATAACTATTACAAAACCACAGTTACTAGATATATGAACCACATAGCCCATCAATCTTCTGGGGCCATTATATTCTAGAATAGGCTGTTCTTTTAGTAAAAATCTTGCTGAGCAGAATAAATCCCTTAATGATGACTAACCAAACTGGGACTATCCTTTTTTATAGCACTGGACATATGGACAAACTGCGCTTGATGGCTGATCAGAAAGTTTTCCTTTAAGATAGCAGGAGCTGTACTATATTAAATTTAGTGGCACATCTCATGTAAATCATGTGCAGTCAAGTCAATCACAGAAACAAGAGCAGCTTAACAAAGTGGTTAAAACAAAACTATGGGTAACAAGTGGACGGTGAAATGTCCAAGTAGCCAGCGGATAGGGGTGCCTCTTGCATTAGGCCAGAGAAGCAACTGCTTTAGGCCTCCAAATACATATCTTAATATACTATTTCATTTAGAGACCTAGTAAATATTACATAATTACTCAAATTTTAAATACATGAAAAAAAATTCTTAAATACTTGTTTTTATTCTCTACTTTGACAATTATATGGTTTTAATATGACTTCTTATTATCTTTTATATTCAGATTATAAATATCCTTATATATCTTTTTAAGTCATCTTATTCTTTCTCTTATTACGCTGTTTAAATTAAATATTGATGATTTACCTTTATTTTCAAAATTTAAAATTTTATTTTAAGATATTTTTGGAGGCCTCTATTTTTTATTTCACTTTAGATAATTAGACCTCTAAGTGTGCAGAGCTACCCCTGCCAACGAAAATATGAATATAGAAGGAAGGGTGTGTAATAGTAAGTCAACCATCCAAAAATATCCTTAGTCTCTATCATTAGACACACAAACACACATGATATTATACACACACACAACACGCACACAACACACGAGTCCATTTATATACCATTAAACATTAGTGATAATAAGAATTTACTCCTCATAGCAAAAATGGCAATACCTGCATGTTGGACGCCACATTGACCACATAATCCATGGGACGAATTTTGTCCTGATAATGAAAGGCTGTCTCACAGATGGCTGAAAGCTTCATGGACAAATCCAAGAGACAGAAAATCAGTACATCTAGAAACAAGAAAAACTAAAACAGAAGGATGAAACTAAGTTATAGGCTAAAAATGATGCAGCTCAATAGTATCAGAAATCTGAAACCAATTGACAAGTTTTCAGATAGTTCAATATTATAGAAAAACCAAGGTGTGTAAATATATGCATAGTCCAGTAAAAAACATGTAAACTTTGAACACAAATTTCGATCAACTCAGTGTTAAATCCTAGAGAACAGACTTGCAATTGACTGACATAGATACAAAACGAAACACAGGGAAGGCAGATCAAGTACCATGTTTTTTAGACTCCAAAACATACGGAGAGATAAACAATAACACTCGCTCAAGAGATACAATCATATTAACAGTAAAAAAAAGTGTAATATGTGGCGAACCAATATTCTTGTGAGCTGTGAGGTAAGAAGCCCCTATATCTATGTGGTATATGCGACTAAAGGCAATTCAGCAACAAAATTATGGCCAAAATATGAATATGTACCTCATCAAAAATCCACTTGCAAACACCCGACTGTTGGAGAACGCGAATATATTTGAAAAGCAATGCTACAATGTCTTCAAAATGTTCTAGTAGCACGTCCAAGAAAAATCAGAGTAAAATAAACATGGTAAGTAAACATAAAGTTGCACAAAGGATAATGTCGTTAATGCAATTGAATTAAAATAAAAAAAACTGAAATGCCATACAAATGAAAATTCAGACAGTTTGCATGTACCACAAGTCACAACCCCTTCATCATATATTCTTTTACTCTTTTTTGTGTGAAAATGCAAGTAGAACAAGTAATAGAACACTTACCATGACCTGCATCAGTCAAATCTATATTTACTTTGAAGAAAGAGAATTCACGAGTCCCGTCTGATTCACCAGCTGATAAACTTGTAGCCCAACCTTCAAACAGTAGAAAAATGGTTAGGTGATGATAATGCAGGAAGGTGACTATCATGAACATAATTGATTGGCACATTAACAGCTATCCTTTTGCAAGTAAACAGTATTCTAGTTTTATTAAACGATCGGCTCATTGCAGCTATTCATGAAAAGTAAGAAGCATAGTACTTGTTTCTACTAACCTTCGAATATTTTAATTATATTCATGAGTTGGAACTCACTTTTATCTTCAATACATGAAGGGAGAAGTGCGCATTTCTTAAATGGCACTCGAAGGAAAGGAAAGGAGAGATATTTAACGTAAACTTAGCCTTGAAAAATAGGCCAGCGCTCACTCCCATACAAAACAAAACCACATAACTACTGTACTTGGACATTGCAGCATATGCAACAAATTCAGGATCGGAGAATGTGATCTAATGTATATATGTGCGAGTTTGCATACAGCGAGAGAGAGGATGATGAAAACTAACCCAATTTTTTCAAGGCATAAAACAAAGATCCTTCTCCCTCATGGCCAATCAAGTGACCAAGATACCGGCTAGGCCCTTCCTTGTAATGAAGAATGCCAGGGGTTACTGGCCATGTGATCCTTAACTTGTGACCTTGTTTTATTGGGACCGTTTTCACAAGGATCTGCAAAGAAAACATGCCAAACAAGCACCATGATATAAATATCGTAATCAATGGATAATTCCATATATAGGAAGAGGCTTTAAGAGCTTGAAAAGTGGAACTGCAATCCTTTTATCAAATACAAAATCTGTATATATGGCATGCCCCATGTCCCAATATGTGGATCAAGCAAAATCTCTTCTCTTGGTCTTTTAAAGTGTTGCGTCCTATATGAGGCTCACTGGAGCATAGAGGTATGATGTATGATTTTACCCTAATGGGCAATGGCCAGGATAATAAGATTACCCTGAGTACAGTAGATATTTCAGTATTCTTCCAATGATATTCCATCAAAATCTACTATAAAATACAAATTCAATGTTTTCTTTGATTGAATCTCTCCTATCAATGCTACTGTCACAAACCTGACTGCTAAGACCATGCTCATTACTAGAAATTCACATGTATTTCCTCTGAGAGATCCATCAGCCCAAAACTGACAAAATAAAGTTATATTGTAACACCCGAATTAAATCGCAAGAATCCCAAATCAAATTTCTAGGAAAACCTTAAATCCAAAGGCAAAATAAGCCTACTCAACTAGCCCAAGTGCAACATATTTAGGTAAACCAGAAGTCCCCTTAATATCATGTTTTTGTTTACTGCAGTTAATAGTATAAATTAGGCTTACATTATGATCAAAATAACCAAGATGTTTAAATGTGGGATGGCTAAGTCATGTTTTGCCTTTTCTTTAGGATGCATATTTTCTTTCTAGAACTGCATTCATATTAAAATAAATTTAGTTTTATGTATATTTGTATAATTCAAAGACGTATAGGATGTGAGTCCAAGTCTCAAGCTATAAATTAATAAGAATACTGCAGCCCGCTACTCAATGAACCTCTTTCCTATCATTTTTTGCGATGCTTTTGTAATTGCACACACGTGCAAGTATTAAAATAAAATTAAAATGAAGTAATATATAAAGATGATCACTATGACCATTATAGTTTCTAGTTTCATAGAATGAAAACGGAAGTGCAACAATTACCTGAAGGTGTTCTGACATGCAAGGCTGACCAGGAAAATGGAGACTACTTCGATCTCTGTTGCTGATGTCCTGAAACTTGTCGTGCACCTGCCTTTCGATTTTGTCCAGGCTTTCTGCAATTTCAATGTATAACAAATTGATATAGCTTATTAATTCATGAGAGCAACATGGAACACGTCAAAAACTGTTATTAGAAATATTGTTTCCAATACCTTTACCATACACAACTAGACACATGAGGTTAGACGAGTAATTCTCTTCATAGAACTTGAGAAGCTCTTGTCTTGTGTCTACACCTTTTGACTTTGGTCGTACCTCCAACGTATCCCAATTACCTGCAGAAGTGAAAATTATCAGGCACGTCAATATTAAATTGGACACAGTTCTGAATAGTTCGAATAACTTGGTTATAAATAGGCATAGTCTTAGGTCTTCATCATAGTTATAAGATTATGCTTTATTTATATTAAATTTGTGTGATTTTATAGACATATTAAGTCATACTTATCATATATTGTAACTATACCTGATTGATACGGTTAGACGGGCTTATTTGTGTTTTCTACATTATATCATCTCGAGTTGTATCTTGTGGAATATGTGGCAAATCATGGCTTGACAGTGAAATTGTAACCAAGACCTGTGTTTAAATTTGAATTTGCAACATATGTGGATATTGCAAGTCTTGTCACCTTCAAATTATTGAACCTTTTTAATGTTTTTGTTGATTTTTGATTATTAGACCAGATAAGTATTACCTTTTTAATGTAATCTAAGGATGCCATTTAGATCGTATCTCGTTTTGTAGCAAGCGCATTTGAATGTCTAAGAATTCAGCCAAAGTCAAATTGGGTGGTGCTGGTACAAGCTTATTGATCATAATACCAAGTAATAAATCCACAAATGATAAGACTTTATATATGCAGACCTGTACTAAATTTATGGTATGGATGATCTTCTGCAGTCACATGCTTTTGTAGCTGCACACAAATATAACCAAAGGTGAGGAAGTTAAAAGTCTGTTTTTTCTTTTATTTGTCAATAGAGGCACAACATTTGGACAAACTATTAAGCATTTCCCCAAATATTACATTTACGCATTTCCCTATGTATTACTATCACCTCAATCACAAAGATAAAAGCTTCAAATGAAAGCAATATACTGTGCAATTATCAACTATATTCACCAACACTAGTAGAATAGATCTGGCTATTAGAGAACTCATGACTCGCAAGATGGAAAAGTTGTTGAACTATTTCTGTCAACACAGTGGCCATTTCTCTTGTTGGACTATGGAAAAAAATGACACGAAAAAAACACACAACCAATCAATGTGTATCTAAGGAAAAACACAGGGACACCAGTTAACTCGATATTCACCGTACAATTGCAACATTAGTTAGCAAAATATATTCTTTTGTGCTCAGCATATATACTAAGACATTAAAATCATAACAATTGTTAATCTTATATTAGAATTATCTTTTTATTCTTTCAGATTTTTTTCAACTCTGTTTAAACTTAAAAACTATATGATATTCAATTATGATTTGACATGTATCAAAAACATTTCGAGCACACAATTTGGAAATGAAGGAGTATCAAAGCAGATACAATAATTGTTTTACATATATTTCCTGTGACTGGTTGTAAATTGGTTCCAACAGAAGCTTGAATCCATCAGGTGCCCAAATATATGGAAATAATGAATGCATGTCTACCACGGTACCACCTATCCTTCCAACAATCATCATCCACAGGACCATGGTTGTTAAGTCGACAAGTCGAGACTCGGCGCCCGAGTACCTTGGAATTGATTAGTCGACAAGTCGCCCGACTAGTCGTAAAAGTCGACAAGTAGTCGATATACATACATTTTTAGTAATTATAATATATAATATAGGTTAACACTTAACACACGTCAATTTCATAGTTCAAATGAATATTAATAGATAATAAGTAGTGCTCTAAATTAAGCATCTCTAAGGTCTAAGCAAATAAAAACATAATTAAAAAGTGGAATCAACTAAACAAACACAATCATGCATCAAAAGTCATCCATCTCGAAATCATCTCCTCTTCCATCTCCTCTTCCCTGAGTATTCTCCTCGGGTGGTAGTGTACACCGGACAGGTGGAGTAGTGTTGCAGGTGAGGTGAAGCAAGCAGCAGTATTGCAGACTTGCAGTAAAGAGTGATAAGAGTGAAACTGAAGACTTGTATTGAAAGTGTGATAATTTGTAAAACTGGGTTCATTGTGAAATGAGTTCTGTAATTTGTAAAAATTGTTTAATTTGATTACAGAATAATGAAATCAATAATTTAAAGATGAATGAAAAAACTGTGAAGTTGATTACAAATTTGTAAAACAAAATAAAAATATAAATTTTGCAAAATCAGTGAAAAAACGTTTTATGTGCAACAGAACAATTTAAAAATAAAAATGAATGAAAAAAATGGGTAAAAAATGTTTTATGTGCAAAAGAATAATTTAAAAATGAAAAAAATGATTGAAAACCCATTTTTTGTATATGTAAGTATACAAATAAAAGAAACAAAATTAATATAAGTTTTTTAAAATAAAATATAATAAAATGTGTATATATCATATATATACATACACGGTACTACAACTTGAGTGACGGGGAAGAAAAACCAAAAAAAGGTAGAAGATTGGAGAAATCAAAACAAAAGATTGGAGAAATCAAGACAAAAGAAGATGAGAAGCAGAAGAGAAGAAAGAAAGACAGAAGGAGAGAAGAAAGGGAAGAAAGACTTATCGGAGATGAGCCGCCATCGCCGGAGATGATCGGAGATGGAAGATGTCGCCGCTTTATCGGCTTTTTCGGCCTTTCTTTATGTTTGATTCAACAAATGGGTAAGTGTTACCTAAAAAATCATATATTTCCTAATCTGGATCGGTCTCTAGATCGGGTTTTGGGTTGGGTTCCGGGTCGGATCCGGGTAAAACCCATGGACGACAAATTCACTAGTCGAGCCTCGACTAATTAAAAAATAACGACTTATCGACTAGTACGTAACAGCCATGCACAGGACATAAGGTACAAAAGTAAACAATGACCTCAAGGACAAACCAGCCTCAAGCCATTATATATATATATAAACATACATACACTCCCCCCCCCCCCAAAGAAAAGAAAAAGAAAGAGGTTTCGTACAAAAGGATAGAACTGCCGAATTAAGAATTAGCCCCTTCAGTTCAAATTGTGTCTACAATATATGAGGAATATAGGATCTTGTAGATAGCATATACAATTAACCTAGCGAGAACCCTACGGAACACAGTCGGAACACCTGAAAACGAGTTGAAGCTACAAATTTAACAAAAGAATTGATGTAATAGACTAGCTTTAAAATTCATACTTGTCTAGCAGATAGGCTATACACTATGTTAAAGGCAACAACTAAATTAGCAAGTAGATCACACGTCGTAGAAATTTACCAGCAGGACTAGGATATACACAAAAATAGATCCTACTTCGAACAAAAAAAAAGACCCCTTTGGCTCCATGTCAGTTTTTATCAGAAATGAAAGTTTATACCTGGTTCATTCTCCATGCATCAGACAATAAATTTTTTTGGTTCTCTGTGATAAGAATTTGGAAAGAGGAAAAAATTGAAATACAAGTAAAAAACATGGAAGGTTAAATAGCTGCAAAAGAGGTATGCTAACCAGAATCTACCGCTTTTATCTCCCTCATGGTGGCATCAGCTGACATTAAGGGCTTGATAAAGAACTGCGCAAATCTGAAGTACAGCATAGGGCTACATTATAGTTTCACAGCTTCGTTAAAAAAATGAGAATAACAGAGATAGAACCAGCTTCTACCTGTCCAAAGCCTCTTCAAAACAGTCAGCATTAACATCAAAATAGTAGTTGGTTTGCTCAGAAGATGTAAAAGCATTTGTACTGCCACCATGCTATACAGTGAATATTTAAAACATGGAAAAAAGAGCTATTATTGAGTGACAACGATATAAGAAAGATCCAATCATCAAAAGAAAAACAAAGTATCTTTTTGTGCTACAAACTAGTAGAATTTTTATCATAAGAGAGGACGTAGTTCAGAATGTACAAGGTAAGCTAGGGCCTTTTAGATATATGTAATACTATAAATCTCAATATCACAGCCTATGAATGAAAGTAACCAATCAAAAAGTAAAAGTAATAAAAACAATAAAACATTGAAAGACTCCGAATCATAAAACTAGAACATATATAAATGCAAAAACCATCCACTTCAGAGAAAATAGCCTAGCTTACTGGAAAAAAATCCCTTACGTAGTTGATACAGAAATGTCTAGATTATCTTAAAGATTCCAATAATAGGTGCTTCAGATTAAGTGAAGACTTATTGCTTTAGTAAATCAAAGAGATTGATTGAACAATCCACACAGAACCAAAGAAAACAAAGCCCTTGGCGGAGTTATTGTTGAGCACCTTACCTCTCATGACAATTAACTTGAAGGAAGCATAAATATCATGAAAACAAATAAATTCAGTTACCTCTGTAATATACTTCGAATAACTATCCTCCAAAGGATATTTTTCACTGGCATAAAACAGCATATGTTCTGCAATACATCAATATGTGAAAATAAGTTAAACATAAGAAACTTTTACTACTGAGTACTCCATATTAATGTATAACAAGAGAACCACTTAAAAATAATAATTTTGATATCGGAATAATTTACATATATATGTACATTCATCCCACGATTCCACAATTTCAATTACTAATAATAATCTGTTTTTAAATGAAAAACTATTATGAAAAAATTTTACAATCTATTTTGGAATCTCACAAAATTTTAAGAATCATAGTAATATTTGTATTTACAGATATATCGCTGTTGGCAATTGAGTGTTTGGAAGCATATTAAGAATATAAAGATATTTATAATTTTTTGGATTTTAAAATTAATTTTTTTAAGTGTTTCTCTCGATTCTCTTTTTAAGAGAGTTCTCTTTTATAAATATAAAGATATTTATATTTATATTTATAAATATAAAGATATTTATAATTTTTTTAACCTTAATATATATATAATACTTGTAAATTGTAAACAACCTCACATATAATGTCAATATTTATAAGGTTTGGTATCATTGTGCTACCAATTGCAAGCATGAATCCAGGTTTTCTACAAGTGTTTCTAAATCACTTCACTGTATCATCTTGCTCTTAACTTGGTACAAGACTCTCCAAAGATCAGTTGAATACTTATAATTTCGTTGGATGAGAACACTCTTCTACTATCCGAGTAGTTTTGTGTGTTTATGACATATATTAGACATGGGGATAATGTAAAGAGCTTTGGGTCTAATAGAGATTGTGCATAAAAGGGCTTTGCTTGTTCTCCCATCATTCCGTAATTATAAATGGGCAGCCTAAGGATCAGTTCAGGGCATTAAGATGTGCATATATATGGCCTCGCTATCACAGTTATTTTTACACATGTGTGGTTCCTTTCGAAATGCTGTTATCAATTCATTTAATCATCAAGAAAGACACAATACAATCTATAATTAATCCAATCACTCCGAAATCAAGACCTGAACAAGACAATTAGAAACAAAAAATTCACCAGAGCACGCAAATGAAACCCAACAGACTTTTTGTGTGTGTGGAGTGTGTGTGTTAAATAGAAAAGAGGAGGACTCACCAAGAAAATGGGCAAGACCTTCCAAACCCTTGGGATCACTGAAGGAACCAACACAAACATTCATTGAAGCAGCACACTGAAACATTTAAATCAAACCCCACAAAATTAATACATTTTTTTATTAAAGAAAAAGAAATAAAAATCAAGAAGACAAAATATTAACAAAAAGAAGAGAGACAAGAGAACCTTATCAGTATCAGGATCAGTAATGAGAAGGACTTGAAGAGAATTATTCAAAAGTATATTTCTATACTCTCTCTTGTCCGTACGAGGCTTCACTATCTCCACCACTCCGACGGCCATTATGTGTGTATATGTAATGAGATTTTCGATCTGCGTGCGTTCGGCGGCGGCTTATGAAACCCAATTATGTAATCTATGTATGACCCAATCACACAAATTCAACAACCGTTCTGTTTATATATTGTCTGTATGTGTGTGTGTTTTTTATAGATCCAAGCGGAGTCTCCACGGCTTTGTTTTCTTGACGGATCATCTCCTAAATTTTTACTTTTTACTGATAAAATAATCTTATTATTCTTTTTTGCTTTTTGACCTGCTGTAGGAATATATATACACGATCCTCCTCAAATAGAAAATAATTTAGAATAGAAAATAGAAAATAAGATCTACACCACATATTCAATCTAATCTAATGGCAAAGAGGAGCATCCACACACAAATCAAATACACCCTCATACACCCAATCCCACATAATCCCTCCATTTTTAATTTGATTTTTCTCGTTAATTAGTGAATTTTTTTTCAAATCTAACTTCACCACATTTTTCTCCATCTCCCAACAATCAGTTTGCATACCATATGTGATATATTCCGGTGACTTTTATTTTTTCGACGATTTCCATTATTTTTTGTGAACTCAGGATATATAATTTAGTGATTTCTGTAATACAAATTAGTGATTTCTATAATACAAATTAGTGGCTTCTGTAATATATTTTAGTGATTGAAGTTTGAATCTGATAAGTGACGAATTTATTTTAATTATAAATTATATTTGCCAAAATATAGCACATATGGTATGAAAACTGATCGTTGGGAGATGAAAAAAATGTGGTGAAGTTAGATTTGAAAAAAACTTTGCCAATTGACGGGAAAAATTAAATTAAAAACGGAGGAGAATAGATGGGATTGTGTGTGTGTGGGTGTATATAATTTGTGTGTGGGTGCGGCAGGTATAATGATAAGGTTTTCTATTTCTCATTTAAGCTATTTTCTATTTGAGCAGGACCCTATATATATATATTATATTTATTAATAATTATCAATTTTTTCAGTAAAACTTACTCCTTCCGTTCCACCCATTTGTTTACGTTTCGGAGAGAAACGCATTTTAAGGTGCATATAAAATATAGTTCCATAACTTATTTTTAATTTTTTTTCTGAATAAAAATTTATTTGCACCTTAAAATACTTGTCGGACCTTCTCTCCGAAACGTAAACAAATGGGTGGGACGGAGGTGGAGGTAGTATAATTTATCGGATTCATTTTTTAAAACACAGGATATTAGATTATCTAACATGTCATTTTCCGTCATTATTTTACATTGAGACTCCGTTTAATTAAGCTTATTTTCTGAGAATTTGTTTTTAAAAAACAAGTACTTATTTATAAAAAAAAAGTATATTTTTATACATATTTTTTTGAAAATAAATACTTATTTTTAGAAAATAAGTTTACGCAACTGTTTGGAATGACACATCACAACTAGAAGAACAAATCTATACTATATTATTAAAGTTAAAATATTAAAAATTTGGTAGTTAGTCGGTATTTGAGCCGAATAGTTATGTTGAGTCTAATTTTTAAAAATTAATCTCATAATTAAAACATATATCAAATTAATACCTTAACTAATACAAATTTCTAAATAAAATACATAAAAATTATTTTATTAAAATACAAATACAAAAGTATACGAAAAATTATATAAAAGTATCTACATACAATATTAAATAAAGTTTACACTATTATTATAAAATTTTAAATTCAAATCACATAAACAAAATATTAAAATAAAAATCATTTGAAATATTAAAATAATTTGATTTATACATCATACGGGATATACGTATATACATATATATATTTACTAAAATACCCTATCAAATGATTAACGATGACCTGTATTTTTATATGAAAATGATAAAAATTGTTGTGAATAGATTAGTACAAATTATGTGGGGGCTAGTTTAAAGATGGATTAAACCGGGATAAAAAAAACTTCAATACAGTAGTTTCTATTTCTCCTTAAAAGCTCTCATGTTTTTAAAATAATACAAAGTTCAGAGAATTTTATATCATGAATTACCAACTACTACTTCTTCACTTGCATTGGCTGGATGGTAAGCTTCATTTCCGTGCAGTAAACACACCAACATTGTCCAAAACCGGGCCACAAATATGACCCCAGTCATCAATTCTTGTATGATAGTATGCACTATAAAATGTTATTCTTGTTCTAGCTGATACAGCTTGGAACTTCAAACGAGCAGTTTTGAATCCTCCTTTTCCTTGGGATGTATAGCGTACTTTCAAATTCGCCTTGGCTGCGAACGCTTCAACCATCATTGATCCACTGCAACCGATCTTAGCGTCTCCAATGGTGAAGTTTAGGTAGTAGACTTTGTTAGGCACTGTCCTAATGATCTGGGCAATGGCACTTTCTCTTCCTGATACTAATTCTATTGCAGTATCCCCCGAGGGAACATAGAAATGCCTCGAGTCAATGTACATCACTGGTTTAAGTGATTGGACTATCCAGCCCGGAAGTGGTGAAATTTGATCTTCTTGTTGTGGCAAGAGAAGGACCCCTGTTGAGAAATTCTTGTATACATGAGGACCAACTTCAAAACCTCCATTTTTCACCAGGTTACTTGCATTAATTCAGTAAAACAATCAGCCTTGGTAGGATTAAGGCCTTAAGGGGCAGTTTGCTCCTTAAGGCCTTCTTTTCTTTTCTATCTAACAAGTCAAATTTTGTTAGCTTCCCTTCTTTTCTTTCTTATAACTTTAACGAGTCAAAATTCGTTGCAACAGCGGCGTGTGTGTGTATATTTAAACTAACCTCTATTGTATCTTATAGGTAGCATTTCTTTGATTGCAATAGCATCTAAGAGAGGACCGCAAGTGGGATCTTCTTCGGCACCAATGTTATGAAAGGAAATCTTAATAGAAGTTGAAGTAGCCTTAAAAGCCCAAGCATAAGTGTCAGCCCCATCACTGCTGAACAATGTTTGGATGGGAAGGTCATCTGTTTGACCAGGGACTGAGATTCTAATCACTTCGTTTTGTGCACAAGTCCTAGTGGCAGCAAATGTGAGAATGTAGTTTGAGCCTGGCTTGAGACGAGTAACGACTTGTGAAATGGAAGCTTCATTTCCTAGCCTAACGGCCTGGGACCCTCGAGGGATGGCGAAGTACAAGCCTCCTGGTTACGGCCCGCCTGAGACATACTCAACCAAGCCATTGATATCTCATTTGGGCAAGGATGATCTTCCTTTGATCACTGTTTTCTTCATGTTTGATGGCCTCGGTCCTAGTTCAAAATTGCCATTCGCAAGAAATCCTGTACATAACAGAAAAATTATTTAAAAGTTTCTTCACATAATTATCAACGCAACACACATAAGCCTTATACATTGGGTACGACCTTTTATTTATCGTACACTGAGCGATAGACGACTTCAACTTGTATAGTTGTATGTTATAACAGGAGGAGCAGTTGATGAGTGCTTACCTTCAAGATATGGAGAAAGAGCAGCTGAGGAGTAGGTGGTGGAGAGTAAGATGATGAAACTATACAAAAGAGATATTAATAAAGCCATATATGTAAAATGCAATAACTGAAATATAGAGCTGATCGAACATTAACACCAAAGAATTGAAGAACTTGAAACAAGTCTATGTGGGTATATATATTGTCCATTAGGTTGACAAAAGGGTATCAAACAATGGACAATGCATGTTGAAGAAGCATCATATTAGGCGTCAGATGTGTCCGGTTCTATCCGGGGGCGGAACCACACTTTCAATTTCGGATTACACCTCACGTGGAGCATTTGTTTTCTCACCTTGTGCTGAATATACTGCCCAAATTTAAGTACTGTACAATTGTACAACCAGTTTAATATATCATTTTTAAATTTTAATCGCAAAAATCATTATTTAGATTAATAGAAAGAATATGGGCTTGATGATCCTGAGGATGACCTTAAGTAATTATGTGAGTTTATAACAAAATACAATACAACACTGAGCCTGCTTTTATAAATACAGAGGGGTGAGCATTAATATTACAAAATTGTCGTCCATTTTTTCATTAAAGTAGTTTATATTCTTAGATAACTCTCTATGTGGTCATCCTCAGGGCCTTTTTTCTCAAAGAATATGCGTTTTACTGAATTTCTAGTTGCTCATCTCACCATCCTCACTGATATTTTTAGATGCAGCATGTGCCTAGGGTTTTTCTTTGAGATTCTTTTATATCGATCCATAACATAATTACAGGATTAATATATCGCTACTGTGCTAATTTTCCTAGTTCCTGCCCTATTGTTGCGCTTCATAAACCTATTAATTATAGTTCTCCATCATTAGTACATTTTGTGAATAAATATTTATGGTTTTTAAGTTTATTCTTGCTACCAATTTATCCTATAACACAAATTTATCCATTAAAAAATAATATATTACGGCCCTAGGTGTGTCTAATGCTACTGGCCCTAGGCGTGTAGCCAAACAAGCTCAGAGATGGAAGCCACCGGCTGAAGGTTGTTACAAGGTAAATTGCTAACTTGCATCTTTCCTTGGTTGGAAAGCCACACTGTTCTAGTACTGGACATGTAATAAGGAACCTTATGCTATTACAAATGAAAACAGAAAAGCAAATCGAGGTACTAAATATAACTTGCGTACATCATAAGTTGATAATTTCCCATATTCTAACTTGGATACCTCAAAGACACAACTCTAACATTATCCACGACAGGGCCACATATGTAACCATAGTCATGAAGTTTTGTGTGATAATATGGACTATAAAATGTGATTCTTGTTCGAGCTGAAATTGCTTTAAACTTCATGCTCGCATTTTTTAAGCCTCCCTTTCCTTGAGATGTAAAGTTAACTTTTAAAATGCCTCTTGCTGTGAATGCTTCGACCACCATTGTTCCATGACAGCCATTTTTTGCATCTCCAACCATGAACGAAAGTTTGTACATTTTATTGGGCACAGTCCTTATATTTTGCGCAATGGTGCATTCTCTTCCTCCTACTAATTCAATGGCAGCTAGTCCGGAGGGGACTAGAAATGTTTGGAATCGATGTATTTTACTGGTTTGATGGATTCGACTATCCATCCAGGGAGAGGAGAATATAGGTCACTCTCTTTCTGAAGGAGAAGGACCCCTGTTGAGAAGTTCTTAAAGACACGGGGGCCAACATCAAACTCACCATTTCTTACTAAATTTCCCGCACAAAGGAAAAAATTAATGTTAAATGCAGTACTTGCTTGATATGTAAACAATATAGCAAGTCACAAATTTCTACAAGTCGTCGAAATAAAGAAAGAAATTCATCTCCACTTTGCATATCATGTATATGAATGAAGTGTGCGTAAAATAAAGGAAAGAATTTGACCTCTAGTGTATTTTAGAGGGCAATAGCATCTAAAAGAGGGCCACAAGTGGGATCTTCTTGAATACCAGGGTTATGAAAAGTGATCTTAACTCTATTTGTAGGAGCCTTGAAAGCCCAAGCATAAGTATCACCTCCATTGGTGCTATAGAGAGTCTGAATGGGAAGATCGCTTGATTAACCAGGAATTGAAACTCTAAGCACCTCATCTTGGGCACAAGTCCTTGTAGCTGCAAATGTTAGAGAGTAAAGTTGACCTGTTTTTACACTCACAACTTGTGATATTGAGGCCTCATTTCCTAGCCTTGCTGCATGGGCCCCACGAGGGATCGCGAAATAAAACCCTCCTGGTTGAGGCCCACCGGAGACGTACCCAACCAAGCCCCTGATTTCCCATTTGGGCAGGGAGTACCTTCCTATTATCACCGTTTTCTTTATGTTTGATGGCTTTGGAGGTTGCTCAAAGTTTCCATTTGCAAGAAGTCCTGAAATAAAAGAGATGAAATCAGATAAAATCCACCAAGTCTTAACTCTCAATAATCTCGGTGATGAGAAAAAATGGTACTCCTATGATACTAGTAATTCTTTTTTCATCGCAAATTTACCCAATGCGGGTTATAATAATTAGTTACTGATGGCTGCTGATTATATGATAAGCATAAGTAATATACTAAAATTAGTTAATTAAGTTTATTTTTAAACGCGTGAGAAACATATATATAGAATGATTGATTGTAAGAGAAGTTGGTACTACTTAGTAGCATAAATGATTACCATCAAGATACGCAGCAGGTACAGCTGCTGATGAAAGGCCTTGAAACAGAGACCATAAGAACAGAAAGCATAATAGTAAGAGTAACAAACCAGACATTGTTTCAAAGTAATTATAAAATATATGAAGAAATTATCAAATAGCTATATGTCGAAGACGACTAGCTCTTAGATCAATGAATATAAGAGAAGGCACATCTATGTACTTTTGATAAGTGTATCTGGTATATATAAATGCAAACACGCAGACACACACTGTTAGAGGTGGCCAAACGTGCGGGTTGGCTCGCCCCGACCCGCCTCGACTTACCATTTAACTCGCGAAAATCGGCTGGCAACCGGGTCGAGTCGAAAACCGGCACAAACCGTATAGAAAACGAGCCGGGCATGAGTTTGAAAGTCATGAACCGTAAACGGCACGGGAAACTGGCGAGCTGAACCCGACTCGACAAACCGGCACGGCATGCTGCAACCCGCGTTAAACCGCGGCTCGTAACGGATAATATGAAAGAATGCACTCCCCCCCTTCTTCGTGGTCTAGATATTTTATTGAAATTTATGCATGCTGCAAAAATAAATTAAAATTTAACATGTAATATTTGGTTTATCAAAATAAAAAATAATAATTTTTAATCGAATTTGATCAATCAGGGAAAGAAAAGACAACTAATTTGAAAATCAGAAATTAATATATAGTTACATATTATATTAATCAGAGACATATTAATATATGACCGCCACGAGTTCACATGGCATGCCACGCCCGGCACGAGCTCGGCACGTCTACTCCTTTTTTTTGAAGATTCTGCTACAACTTTAAGATGAAGTGAATCAATGTTGTTGAATAAATTATACTAGCTTGACCACGAATTTTTCTCAATATTTTATTATTTTTTCTTTAATATTTTATTTTTATTTTTATTCTTACAAAAATAATTTAGATTTTATTTAATATAATATGTCAACATATTTTTATATAATTTTCATACATTATTTATTTTTATATTTTATTTCAAAAGTTATGATTTTTGTGTGCTTTACTTAAAGATGTTTTAATTAAAAAATTAATATTTAAAAATTAGCCTCAATTAATTAACCCAACTCAAAAACTTATTAAAAATCGATTACTCATCAAAACGCAACTCGCCTCGGCCCGCCAAACCGCAACTCCGCAACTTGCCTAACTTAAACATTGGAAGAAAAAAAAATTCAACCTGTCAACTCGCCTAACTCGTTGTGCTGTACCCGAGTTTAACTTTTATTGAATCGGCCCGACTCGGCATGGCTCGCCTATAGCCGCGTGCCGTGCCCGAGTCACGAGGTGGCCAAACCGGCTCGCCGGCAAACCGGCACCGCTCGCCACGGCCCGCTCGTTTGGCCACCTCCACGACACTGCATACACATGTAACAGTGAAGCTAGCCATGCCCATGCATGTCGAGGTGCACTAAGTTAGCCGGCAGATATGTATGGTTGTTCTGTAATACTACATGTGTTGTTTACTTATCAAAGTACTTATTAACCTGCTTGTTAAATAGATAAAGATTATAATTGATTGTTTTGAATCGGTTAATCAAATTAAACAAATACCATGTTTGTGAACCTGAATTTCATTTGAAATTCTGAATTTGATCAAATAATATGTTTGGGTAATCATAAAAATTTGGATTTAGATTTAATTCGAATTCTTAAAAATTTAAATATTAATATAAATATGAGAATTTGAAATAATAATTTAAATTCTATTATTTAAAATAAAATACATGTTCCCGGTTAATAAATCCCCCCACGATTCCCTGTGGTTGAATTAATTTCTTTAATCATGCATTTATTGTGTCGACATTTTGTCGCATAAATAAGTTTGTCATAAATCACCGTCATGTGCACTTTGTATATGTGCTAACTTGAGTATCAGATATAGATATTAATTACAGTAGTAGTGTAGTTTGAATGTACGTACTTATCAAGCATCACATGCAGCACTAGCTAGTTATCAAGCACCCCACGTACGTACGTACCAATTTGTACTAGATCATATTAGATCGAGTCTTGTTATTAGCGTACGTATAATTTATAAAGTGGACGACCTTGCTATACGATTAATGCATCATCTAATTCCGAGTTTATCACCGACGGAGTTCATGTTTCGACCTACTGATCGATCGTCAAGTATTCACTTGCTATTCTTGCGAGTTTTAATTTTAATAATATTTTAATAACTCTATGATACTTTCTGGGTATTGAGAGAAGCATGGCGAATCATATATGGGGGGAAATCAATTGATATGTTACTGAACTATTCCAGTTTTATTGTGTAGGTCCTGAACAAAAATTTCCATATTTCGGGTACTTTAACTATTGAATTATGTAGTTCAGGTCCTTCCGTTAAAAAAACAGTAACAAACATTAAAAGCTTGCATATGTGGCTGATTTTTTTACATGTCATACATGATTTGGACAAAACATGGCAAAAAACAGTTGAGCCGTTATTATGTATTAAAAAATAAATATAAACACATGAGTTATATTATTAAGGAGATTAGGGTTCTAAGTATTGAAATTATGGTTTAAAATCAATTTGGGGATTCTTAATTGATCATGAAAATATGAGATTCTAGACTATCTCAACAATTTTGTCATCTTTAATTTGTAATTGTAAATAAAATTAGGGTTTGTATGTGTGTATATATGTATGTATTGTTATGTGTTGTATTTTTTTTGAAATTTTCAACTTGTATTTGATTTGGGAAGAATACTGGAGGAATTTGATAGGGAAGTGATCGGATAATGAAAAAGAGGGTGTGACCGGAAACGTCTGCAGATAAGGGACATGTATGTATATATGGCTATGTGTGTGAGATATTAAATTAAAAATATAAAAGTAATAATAAAGGTTATTTTTTTTATAATAATCTGTTAAATCAAAATCAGAAGCGAGGTGTAAAAAAATATACCACATCAGCAAGATTCTAACGTCCGTTAGAATTTTTTTGACGGAATGACCTGAATTAGAAATTTTCAAAAATTTAATTACCCGAAAAACGGAACCTTTAGTTTAGGGATCCAGACAATAAAATACGAATAATTGAGACACAGATCATTTAATTTTCCCAATATATATATCAATGCTTTTCCATAACTTTAATTTTTTAAAATTTAATCTATCTGCTGAAATTGATATTTTGCCAAGAATATATTTAAAAGTACTTCTACTGATGAGATTGGTTTAGTTGATGAAATTAAATGAAATTATTGTTGATGATATATCTATCATTGTAAATGAGAAGAAGCTAGCTAGTTTGGGCCTTGGGGATGAGTTGGTATTGGGGGCTTTAGGATCTAAAATTATGGTCTTGGATATAATTCTAACTTTGCAAATGGTAATGAGGATGTTGCTAGCTAGGAATTAATAATACAAGTGTTCCTGTTTTGTGCTTTATTATCAACTCAATTCATGATTTTTGGTTGTAAATTTGTAATTAATGAAATTGATGATTTTCTAGTTAATGTTGGAGTGGAATTTTCATAACAAGACCTTTATGATAATATTCGATGTGCATCGTACATATGAGAAGAGCGATGATGATCCTCCCATGGCTTCTGTTTATTGTTGGAGCTTGATCTATATATCTAGTTTTAGTTTGGAATGCAAACTAAACTTAGAGTTTTTACGGCATATGAGAATGAATTTGTTGGTCAAATTCCAGAGAAATTAGGTTCAGTTTCAGGACTTACTTTGTTGAATCTTCACTCTAACCAGCTAGAAGGGCCTATACCTAAGAGCATTTTTGGAATGGCAAAACTAGAAACGTTGGATTTGACTCTAAACAGATTGACTGGTGGTGTTCCGGAATTGATAGGCAATTGCAAAGGCCTTTCTAGTGTTAGGATCAGAAGCATTGCCAAGTCAGTCGGAAACATTACTGGCTTGACTTACTTTGAAGCAGATAACAACAATTTGTCTGGGGAGATTGTCCCGGAGTTTTCTCGGTGTGCTAATCTCACTCTCCTAAATTTAGCTTCAAACGGGCTTACTGGGAGAATTCCTCTAGAGCTTGGTAGGCTTACCAATCTGCAAGAATTCATTGTTTGTGGCAATAGTTTGTTTGGAGAGATTCCGACAGCGATTCTTAGGTCGAAGAACCTTAATAAGCTTGATTTGAGCAGCAACAGAATAAATGGCACTATACCGGAAGATACCTGCAACTCATCGAGATTGCAGTACTTGTTGAGTCAGAATTCTATAAGAGGGGAGATACCACGTGAGATAGGGAATTGTACAAAGCTGCTTGAATTGCAACTTGGTAGTAATTATCTCAGTGGAAACATTCCTCTGGAGATCAGTCACATCAAGAACTTGCAAATAGCAATGAAGCAATGAATTTGAGTTTTAATCATCTCCGTGCTCAATTGCCTTCTGAATTAGGGAAACTAGACAAGTTGGTTTCGTTGGATGTCTCCAATAACCAACTCTCAGGCAGTATACACCCGCTCTGCTCAAGGGCGTGATAAGTTTGATAGAAGTCGATTTCTCTAACAATCAATTCAGTGATCCGATGCCTACATTTATGCCATTTCTAAAAACCTTCAAGTTTATCAGTGCTTTTCTGGGAATAAAGGGCTTTGTGGCGAGCCACTCCATTGGTTCTGACCACCAGAGATTGTATTAACCGTTATCGCTTCAGGTCTAGCAGTTTTCGTATCTGTGAGTATTGTTATTCTGCTATTTATGATAAGTGAGAGACAAGAAAAGGCCGCAAAAGATGCAGGAATTTCTGATGATATAATCAAGATTCCGCCACCAATTTTAGCAGGACAGGTCTTTGTTGAAAACCTCCAAGAGGCGATAGACTTTTATGCTTTTGTAAAAGCAACCATGAAAGATGAAAATAAGGTCAGCAATGGGACTTTCATCTTCCATCTTTACTGATAATGACTAAAAAAATGTGCCTAAGCTTCATATGAACATATCAAGAATATATGCACATTTTCTTTTATTTAGTTTAAGCACGTGGTGATGAATTTGATCTTTTTCCGCAAATGTTAACTGGCAAAACAGTAAAAAACCAAGTTCTAATAACAGTAAACAATTTCTCACATTTCTAACAGCTTGTGCATTTCCTTCCATCAGATTGAGATGAATCTAAAATAAAACTTACCTAAATATCAATCCAATAGATACACTAAAAATTGTGGAAACAACAAAAAAGATCTCTTAGAAACTGCCCAAATTTCTACCTGTAACAAATGCCTCCTGCAAGCAGTCCTGTGCACAGTCCAGTACATACTCTACATACTGAATGGCAACTAAAAATAATGATGAATTCAATCAGAAGCTGTAATGTATTTATCATATTAAAAAACTTGCTCTTTTTCTCTTCCCAGATGCTATATAGTATATTATATCAGACCATGTCCAGGGATGAGCATTTTCCCACCCGACACCAATCTGATCCCCACACTGAATGGGGTAGGGATTTGGGGACTGTAACTTTTCACTAAATGGATTCATGGTATTATGTAACTTCTCAGACTTGTGTATCAACATCCAGCTGCTTTTAAAAAGTTGTCGTATGGGCTTGAAGAGGGTAGCCTGAATGACTGAGAATTATGCTGGTACTCTGTCACACACATTACAGGAACAGATTCCAGGTATGATTCTCTAGAAGCAGCTTCATTCTGATTAGTGAAAGGTTTACCAACCTGAGGCCATTAATAGAAATTGTATTATGATTCATGAACACATCAGATAACAGATATTAGAAAAATGCGGCCAACTTCATGTAACCATAACTGCACAGGTAATTATAAACTATATGAATAATGTGAGGATATATAGATAGCCATATGTCCGAAGATGTTAACAGATAATTATACAGAGCTACAGTCAAGTTACATTAAATGAAACAAGAGCAAGCTTATGCTTCTTAATCTCCAATACATGACTGAACATCTTTTTGCAATATTCGCAAGTTCTCAGGTACAACAAAATTGACATAAATTTTACACGAGATTTGCAGAACTATATGTTTGCACAAGGCTTCATGTACAGGAAATACACTGAAGCTTGGATCCACATGTGTGGAATTATAAGAAGACAGAAGTAAGCACATTAGTTTGAAATTTATGCAACTAATGACTGCAAATTGTATGCTAAAGGAAAAGTTGATACCATTTGATAGCCCATGTCACTTTGGAAATACAAAGACCCTGGCTTATCTTCTTCATAGCCATTTTGTGAAGTTGTGCTTGGCAAATTTTGTGCTTCTCTTTGGATGTTCATCAAGTAGGACATCTTTTCCTGCTTCCCATTTGATAGTTCCTCACACTGATTAGCCATTTCCATAAAAGGGACATCAAATCCGGTGCTTCTAGATAATATACCAACTTCGTGTGCTGTCTCTAAAACCTGGCACACCACACACATGAGGTGTTTAGTTTAAGCAGTTACATTACAAAATAATATAGATTAGTCCCCAACATGAGTGCTTTAGATACATAAATTTGATGAAACCAGCATAGCATGTACGATTTGAATGCTGCTTAAATTATCCTGACAAATATTAGAATACAAAGCTTCTGTTCATTAAATGAAAATCGAGAACCAACACTAAACCAGCTTAGTTATCAACTTATCATGCAAAAAAAAGAAAAGTAAAAACTTGTTCTCATAATCTATGTACCATCAATGAAATAGTAGTAGGTGGGAAAGGAATAGATATTCAGGTCAGGTCAGAAGTGTTTAAGATATTCCAGTTATTCTAAATCTGTTCATTCCTCTTATGTGTCAATCTTACATATTTAATTGTGAAGATCATCCAACATGTTGCTTAGTGGTCTATGTCGAGAAACTTTTATCTAGGAATTAATATGCCAGGCCTAGAGTTAGCATGCTACAGTAGTTAATCCAAAGTTCACAGGTGCACATCATCAACTAATGTAACTCCCTGCTTGGGCTTTTCTTCCACTTGAATTTAACCCGAATGTAATGGAATTTAATTGTTAAGGCGTGAGAGTACATACAGACTCTAGAAGTTGATTGACGCTCAACAGGTCAGGCAACTCCATGGCCATGTCTGTAGCATTTTTATTATCACTCTCGAATGAATCTTGAAGAGAATCATCCATAACGATGAGAGGGGAAACCTGCATAATAGACAAAGACAACGTAAAAAAATGCAGAAACAGGAATGATAAAAGTTTTAAAGTTATATATTGATCACCTCTTCCACAGATTTGTGATTGTCGGAACTGCCCCGATATGCTTTTTGTTGGGTATCACTGACTGCTTCCTGAGGGCACATATTATCAGGTACAAATCTATTGAGCAGCTTCCCTTTTATGGTTGATACTTCAGACTGCATTTGAAAGCAACAAAAATTGGAAATGCTTTAGGTCACTTTATATTGACGGAGAGTTCACTCATATAAAAAAGGTATGTTATCACTCCTAAAGCTTGGCATGCAATGAGGTTTACATCTGACATATTTTCCAAACTCTCCACTAAGAGAGACGCTAAGGATTCCTTAGACTGGGACTCCGTTAATACAAGTTCAGAAAGAAACTTCAAAGCAGTATCATTATCTTCGTTAGATCCATATATAAACTTGTGATGGCCAGATTCATTGTCAACTGCCTTTAATTTGCAATCTTCAACCAAACACAGAAATGGATCGACCTGACAAGAACAATATAAACAAATTGAGGGAACAGAAACATATATGGGCCAATGATGGTTCAAAATGAAATTATTGAATACAAAAATCATTCTAGTTCTTGTTAATAATGATATATACCAACAAAGTCATACACACAACCATAGGAAGAAGAGGAAGTAGAGTCATAATATAGCTGGCCACACACAAAAGAAGTAAAGTAGAAGATACATAATATTATGCAAAGAAAAGCCGATGAGTGCTTGCCATTTTATTTGTAATTGTAGCCTTGACACAGGGAACAAGAGGAGGAATATTGTATGCCTTTGATGAAAAGATTATCATAGAAGTTGCCAACATAAAGAGAGATCTACGACGGGATGGTGGTAGTTTCCCTGCAGAAAGAGAGGGAAATTTTGATGCCACTTCAATGAGAAGTCAGTTTAAAAAAAATTTGACAATCACTCACTATAAAAACCATAAACTTACAAGCAGAAGCAAATTGCCTCATACATTCGTTAATATTTATGTATTAATTTAACAAAATACTAGAGCATTTGGGCCTCTCATTGACACTTTTAATGTTGAATTTGAATTGGTGAAATAAAGTAATTTTTATAATTTTATGACGCAAGTGCACTCTGGATCATCTAATTTTATAGTCTGACAGGGATTTAGGTGATAAATTATGACTTCTGTAAATTATTCATAATCATATACAACAAGCTTGAGTACTTTAAAGTTCCAGATAAAGACTGCATAGTACTGGAAAGAGGCAACATTGAGTAATTTAAATTCACTAGAAATGTGGCCAGTGGGCAACAACTTCCTCAGTCATAGTTTGCATATAATGCATGCCTGCGTTTTTCCGAATGATAATGCAAGCTAATAGATTTAAGACTGAATAGCATAAACCATTCATGTAATGAAATCATGGCAACTGATTTAACAAACTAATCAAACATGATAAAACTTTCCTAGCAAATTCAAAAATAAATTCCACAGGAACAGAAAAATCATCAAGATTCCAAAATCAGCAACCAATTTGATGGAAAAAGCTTTTAAGAAATTGAAAAATCTTAAAGGACCTACACAGAACCAAGTCAATCTTTTGCTTAGCTTGGGATAAAGCAGTCCAAAGATATCCTGTTCTAAAGTTATTTCTATTAGTACCATCATAATTCTTTTGATTTTCTTACTATGGGTATGTAACTTTTAAAATATTCCACAACATAATGGAAAAAGAACATGGTGATGTTCAATTAATTATTTTTTCCTAGACAATAACATGGAACCAATGTCACTGTTCTCATCTTTTCTCCTTAGTAAAAAGAGTCAACTTCAAAACTTCACTCAATAATATAGGAAATCAGATGTTGCATCCTAACCTTCTTCAGCAAGAGCAACACTGCGTAAGGAAAATGCAAGCTGAAAACTACGAACTAGAATCTCACGGCTGGAGTTCTGCAAAAGATGATAGTGTATATTATAAGCAAAATATTTTGCTCACACAAGAAATGTCGCTTGCTCAAAATCTCATTGTTTTGGCGGGGGGGGGGGGGGGGGGGGGGACAGTGTTCATGAATACAAGTAGCATAGTTGGCACGCTGATACATATTTTAGAACTACTCAATGTGATTGACTCATGGGAAAGGACTATGTGGGAAGTACTAATATCTCTATGGGTACTATTCTTTCTTGTTGATCAGACTTAAAAGCATTCTTCAGAAGAGAGAGAATAAATTATCTAGACAACGCTAATACGAGTTGAACCAGACTCTACAGTATTATTATAAGGAACAGAAAATGGCAAGATGGAGATATTGTTTATGATTTATACAGTACCCCATTCCCATATTGAGATGAGGGCCACTTACAAAACCATAAACCTATACACAGAGTACTAATATCTCTAAACAATACATGAATGAGTCTAATATAACTCCAAAACATTACAAAACATTCAAGTCATTAAAAACCATTATATACGATAACTAAAACCTCTAAATAACCGATTAAGTCTAAATAAAAGCTAGAAGTCCAATTTTCCTAATTAAGTTGGACCAAATGATTTATTTTTAAAAACATTGCATATTGTTTAGTTATAATAGTTATCCACCCAGTTGCAGTCATGCTTTTTTCGCGCATAGAGCTACTAGTTCTGGATCGTCCTTCCAATAATTTTTTTCTGTACCTTCTGGTGAATTCTAATGTGTCTTTTGATGAATTCTATAGTCTCTTTTGGTGAATTATTCTATATCACTGTATATAATATGGAGATCTTGCACAGTTCAAAGTTTACTTCCCTAAGATAGCTAGAGCATCCGATGTTTCTTGAAAATTTAGCTCGCTTTATCGGAGATTATTTATCTAAACATCCTTCAACATTTTTTCTATTTTGATTTCCCTATCTCATAATTCTTGTGGTGACTAGAAAAAAGCTCACACAAATATCAATATTTGCTCATTCACTCTTCTATATGGCACAAAGAAATTTATATTACAATAACAAATCCAGTAATTACCTTGGTACGAGAGAACAACAAGATCAAACTGTACGTGTGAGCAATAGCTTCATAGTTTTCGGGTATATTTTCTGGGGAAATTGATTGTATCCATATTGATGAAAAAAGGAGAATAATTTGGTGGCTGCTCAGCCTTAAAGAGGTGGCTTCCTGATGTTCACAAAAAAATTCAGGTCAAGGAAAAAATTTATAAAATTTAATGAGTCCCATCTCCCAAAGTATATACATGATTCACCAGGATATGGTAGAATAAAATAATCTAGTAATCAAAATGAAAATGAAAATGGGGAACAGTAATTGAGGACAAAACTCCAGCACTGAGTCCGCCTATAGTAATAGTAAACCCAAATAAAAGAAGTCCCACAATCACGTCTACAAGATCAATTCCCAGCACTAAAGAGATTTATTTAAGATGGTGGGGAAAGTTTAATACTGTACCACTTTTTTATATAAATTAGCAGTCGATCCTTCATCTTGTGTTGGAGGAACATCTGGATCGCTTGAGCTATAGGCACGACTATAAGTTGATCTAATTCTTTCTAGAAACCCACTGTTGTTTTTCTGTGCCCCCTCACTAGAAATATTATTTTCTTGATATTCCACAGAAAGATATCCCCGTGAAGAAGACTTCTCCTTTTTTAGCTTCTCAAAAAGGGCAGCTGAAGAAGAAAAGACTGAGACAGTTCTTGAGAGTGTTCTAGACAAAGTTGCATGATTATCTGATTTTCCCACTGATGCTTGTGGATGAGGGCTCACGGACGATGGCACAAGGACGACTGAAAATACACGGTGAGCTCCAACTCGTGTTTCATGATCTGGATGGACCATAGTTGTGAGTAACTCATGAAACAAGGCATCAGGGAATGCCTATTGAGAAGTAAATATCTGTGAGATTTGGGTTTTGATAAAGACAGAAACGGAAATGATATAGAAACATTGAAAATACTAATTATACGAGGTTTTGCCTTGTTTTGATATGACATATTAGGCAGAGGGGCTATGATTTGAGCCGTGCGATAAACTGCAGAAAGAGCTGCCCGTGCTACAGACGTAACAGGTGAGATGTTTTCCAACGTCCCCGCCATAATATCATATATTGGGCCTGCATCTCCAACCTGTAATTAATTAAAATTTGACATAACAGTGTAAACAAAATTATTCAGGAAAAGGGTTAAAACTGGGTCAAAATATATCTTCATTACTGTACATGTAACTGATTTAAAGGAAAACTGTAAAGTTTTGAAATGACCTAATTAACTAATAACCTTGAGCAACAGAAAATAACCCTTCTTAAAGCTAAAGATAAGTTTTAAAATTTTATGATATGGACAAACAGCCAGACATGGATATAAGATAGACAACTTACGTTGGTACCGGCTTTAGTCAAGTACAGTTAAACAAAACCCATTATATTTACTTTGGTTTAAAATAAACTGAGGGTTTTAGACTTTCAGTCACTTCAAAGCTTCGTCACAAGACAGATACTAGTAATGATCAATGTAATTTGGGAAGTCTATCCACTTGATTCTATGTAGCCTGTTGTTCGCATCCCGCTCGTCACAAGATTAATGTTGCTAGTATGGTACACAAGAATTTCAATAAATAATACTGAAGAAAACTAGATGTTGCCTTGGTCTTTGCTCCAAGTATCATCAGTTAAGTACTAACTTCTAATAAAATATTTCTGATGTAGATAAGGGAATATATTTCCATGAGAAAAGTTTTCTTGGCCTTCAAACTGCAACTTATACGAGAAAATAAATTTCACTATTTATCGATATGCATGTCAAAGAGGTGGTTCATCCAGGCTTATTGAGGGATATGATTCTCTTGAAAATTTTGCCTCTTTTAAAGTAAACAGCATTGGAGTAGGAAAGGGAGATGACACCAACTTCAACAAAGTTAAACAAGCATATGTCAACATTGTTGACCATTTCCCTTGTCAACCGAACACACCCACCTTGTCTTTGACAAGTTTTGATCCCTCTTCTAAGAGGCCATTGATGAACATTGTAGTTTTACTGATATTGTTGCATAATTCAGAGAAAAAGATACAACTTTTATCTCTTCCATGTGATTGTTGTTTACTTATCTTTACACCCGATCAGAAAACTATTTTTTGGTTTTCTAGACTATCTATTTACTCTTTTCCGGTTTACATATCAGCATGGCTTGCATGTTCTACTGTCTGTAGCCATGTGCGCAAATGATCCATACAGGATATTTGTGCTCTGAAACATTTCTTTAATTAATAAAGAATTTATAAGTACAGCTATTATTGGGTAGAAAAAAAAGTACAATGAACTAAGTCACATATCCAAAGAACTTAATAACGTAATACTTGAACAACAAATTGGAGAACATAATGGTATATTGTATTGACTTGAAAAGTCAGGAGGCAAGTGATGTAACCTTTAATGATAACTCCACTAGGCACTTGTCCAGTGCTCCTCCAAAACTTTTGTTCCATTTGAGTACATTGGCATCTGAATTCGCGTCATCTACTGAAAGTTGTATTCTTTTGCGCAGATGCCATATTATATCGCCTACAGCACTAATTAGAGCCAGAGATGGCTGTACCTTTGTAATGAGAGTGAGGGAATTGGTAACCTCGACAATATCAAGCTGCATATCAGGTTGTTTTTGTACATTCTTATTATCAAGATGCTTGACTAATATCGAAAGCAGAAGGTGTGTATTGTGCCCTGAAATCATGTGATAAGAGAAGTATCAGGATCTATCAAGCAACTGTAAAAGTTTACTAAGATTATCCGTGATAAGAAAGATTTAGGATTCCAAAAATTTCAAACAATAGATGAAAAAGATAAAATTAATACCAGACTCATCCATCAGAGACTGCAAGTCTTTAAGGACTGGTAAAGCAAGCCCATCTGCATTGGACCAGAGCCTGTTATCATCGAAACAGCAGAATAAAGACTCCAGAATTCGACGCATGGTGGTGGCTTCCTTGGCTAGCTTGGCCATGTTGTTCAGGCACACCCTAGACCAAAAGCAGGGGTTCTTGGCATTTTCCCTGTAATAAAAATAACTGTTTTCATGATACAAACTACACACAAAATTTTGAATGTTAACACTCAGAAACTTTGTGGCAACAAATTACTCTGTCACATTTATTGCGCCTTTATCATCCACAATCATTCTCCAAGAAGGAACCTTCGTCAAGATCTCTGGTGATGGAGAAGCATGGTCTTCAACTTTACCAACTTTACTTGGTCTTCCATAGTTCTCCAAGACTACCGAGACAATCTGGATATGATAATAAAACAGATTTGGCAGAGTTTAGTCTTAACTAGCCATAACATAGCAAAAGCATAACCTGACAACTATGTTACTATGTGTAAATGGATTTTCGGTGTTTTCCATAATACATAAAGAGGGAACTTGTTAGCTGTTCTATTTTATAATTAAATTCACTATAACTGCATAAAGTAAACTACTACATGTGTACAAATTTTATTTGGCAGATCATTTCAAGCTAAAATTCATGAAGAGTTTTTCACAAGACATGTTTGATGGTTGTAACTGTATAATTAAATCTGGTACAAGGTACACCCTCATATACGACCTAGATTATTTTTTGTTCTATCATTTCTGTAACATATAATGGTTTTATCATTTTGACACCGATGAATGCAAAATTATTTTATTGTAGACAATGCTTGTTTCCATTATGGAAAAATCTATGTACAAGTACAAGGAAATGATGAAAGGGCAGTTAAGCACCAAATTATGATTGATATTATAAGAGTTGCAGAAAAAGAAAATGGCAAAACCAAATGGATTTACTAACTAAAATGAAAGTGAAAACTATTGAAATTGCACCAGCTTACATCATCAAAATCCACGGATATATTGGAATATTTACCCATGAGACAGACCTACGCACACACAAAAAAAGGATTAAATTGTAGAATAATGCAACATGCTAAGGAGAACATGGTATTTTTCAAATCTGACATTTTGAGGGGCAAGATGAATTCTGGAGCATACATCATGATATCTGGTGCTTCATTGCATTTATAATGATCATATAAAATCAGTGCTAACTTCTTGGAAGTAATTCAGATGTATTAGGTAAATATATTTAGAATAGATTTGAGAATAGAGTCTATGTTTAGAGATTTGTTTAAAGGATGCCTGATAGGTACCTATCTCTTCCTATTTTCTTTTTATAATCATGAAGGTTGTCGATATGCAAATGACTTTATCAGCATTCAAAGTCTCGACTTACAATAATCAACTATCTCTATTCCCAAAAAGGCACCAACTCAAATAAAAGATTTATAGCTGATGTCAAAGATAATAGACCGAAGTTGTATGTCCTATCATCTTAAGTAAAATGAATATATAGGTCGGTGGGTGTGCAAAGGCTCAATAGTTAATTTACCTATAGTTTTAGCAAAAGATTTCGTATATGCTTTTGATCTCATTTGCACAGTGAGATATAAAGATCAGTGGATCTTCAGATATAGTAATCAGACTATGTGGGTGTTTGGGGTTCCATAAACTTAAAATAAGTAGCTTATTTTTTATTTTATTTTTACATATTTTCATTTTTTTTTTAAAGATAAATATTTGTTTTAGAATTTTAAAACCAAATATGAACTTACTTTTTTCTGGAAATAAGGGCTTATTTCTGAAAAGTACATACATCCCTACTTTTTTCCGGAAATAAGCCCTTATTTCCATAAGTAGCAGTTTGCCAAACAGGCCCTATATGTCAAGTATATCCAATTTTATCTCTTTAGATTATCACAAATTGGATAGAAACCCAGTATAGGGTGCTCTAAACGATGTACCATTGAAGAAAGGGCTTGCAGTCCGGCGGCACGCAAATGATTCACCCTCTCATCATCCCCGTCTTCTTGAGCTAGTTGGCAGAGCCTTGGAATAAATACTTCTAAATTAAACATATAAGTTCCATCTTTCTGTGATATAAACAACATTCATGTAAGATCAAGAATTTGGAAACAAAGACCTATAAGTGTGGGTATCAATAACAAGATACCTGATTATTTACAAAGGCGAAAAGTGTGTCACATCCTAATATAAGGATTTCATCCTGGCCTGTCTGATCCAGAAGAGTGTGCATAATACTTAGTAAGCTATTTGCAAATAAAGGCCTGTAGTGTATGCAAAAGTCTGTACATAAGGTGTAGGATCAAAAGCTTTAGCAATAATCAAAACATATGCACATCTTGATGCAACTTATATTCTATTCGAATATGGTTGTGGGTAAAATTTTAATTTCAATTATGCAGCAGAGTATCATTGCTCATGCTACATCACTTTTCTATTGAGTTTCTTATTTATCATGGGGAGGGGACTCGAGTGGCACAAATCAATTATTTATGATAAAATATGGGCGATGACACCTGAAGTTGTACAAGGATAATAGCTCTGCATATTGTAAAATAAGCATACAAGAAAGAAAGATAGATACCAATTTGCAACTTACAGTTCCTCCTTACAAGAAAATAACAACTTCTTGTAGATACACATGACAATTTTTGCCGATCGAATATTTTCATTTCTCAATTCTTTGTAAAACCGTTGCTCCAGCAATTCTGAGATCTGGGAGTCAGAATATGAACTTTGGGTTGGTTAAGAAATAAATGATTAACAATGATGATCAGAAGCGTTTTCTGAAAATATCAGCTAACTGGTGTAAGGAATCTAGAAATAGCAAAACTTAATATATCTGTAGCACAATCATTCCTCGTAACACAGGACTTCATGTAATAATTTTTATTATAATTGTTTTTTTCAGGTAAGGTCAAGTACACGGTATTTATTGGTAGGTAGTTTTCATTTATTTATCAATAATAACATCAAAAATACATTTATGAAGTTATAAAGTTCAGCTTTTACCCAAAACATTTATACTTACAAATTACCTTGGGGATGCGAAAAGGATTTTTTGAAGCATAGTCGCAGAGCTTCCCAATCATCCGCACATTTGGCTCTTGATCCTATAAACTTAAATAATTATAAGAAAATGTAGACGTAGAAAATAAATCACAACAGTGTGTTGGAGAAGAAATATATATTAATTTGAATTGAATCAAGCAATATAACATCAACATATCTAACCTTTAACCAGACAACAATTAATACAGTTTAAATATATATAATCATGATTTATCATTGACACCACCTTCAAGGATCACATTGCAAGTTTTTTTTTGTCCGTTTGTGATAAATAAGGTTTAATAACATTTCTCCGTTTTAAGTATGTCCATTTGTACACATGAACTCATAAAGTAAAAAAACATATCTCATCGCCCTTTATGTTTGTCCTTTTGACCTCCATACCATTTATGTTTGTACTTTTCTACAATCCCTAGATGATATTGTTGAATGTTATCTTGCAAAATAACTTTAACAATGCACTTTTATGCTCTTAAAAGATGAGGGTGCAATGGCGAGAGCTAAACACAATGGGATGTTTTCAGTATAAATGTAATACATGATGAAATACAAAATTGCAAGAATCGTAAAACAGTTTATGCAGATTTACTTATGTTGGATTGAGGCTGAATGTAATATATATAAAAAAAAAGATCCCTACATAACTGACTGACACGCAAGATGAAGTTGATATATAAATTTCTTGAAACACGATATAGTTTTCCATCTGAAAGGAAGATATGATTGAATAGTACTAGCAATCTACGCATACAAGTAACTTTACTTTTAAAACAAATTCAAAAAGATGGATATAATAAGCCAGTGGTATATAACCAGACATACAAGTAGAAAACAGTGAAGCTAACCTGAGAAGGAGGGAAAATATCGGAAATGAGCTTCTTGTACCTTTTGACAGGTTGTCTAGACCTGGGTCGCAATGAAGGGCAGAACATACAAAGATTGCCACATACGGGCAGAACTTGCCTAGAAACAACCCCGGAAACAACACTCATATCTATATAATCAATAGAAAATCCTAATTCCCGGGTGGTAAAGTCAGAAAAAATAAAAATATATGCCTCCTTTTCCCTTGTAATGTCTGTAAAAACCCCCCACAATGACAAGGGAAATAAAAGCTCTTAAAAACCGATTAGTCAGCAGCTTTGTTTCTTATTCCATCACCAGCCTACAAAATTACTCAATTTCTAACATTAAAATTACCAATGAGGAAACAAAATTATTAGTATAATCACAATACCAACATAAAAACATATGTACCTTCGGATCGATGCTTGTAATAGCAGACCGAAAGGCTGGTAGTTAATTAAATTTCTCCAGAAATATCCAGAATGAATGAATGCTAACGATATTAATTCATGCGACCCACAACTTATTCGCACTCTCTCTCTCTCTCATCTAAATATAATATAAATATTAGTTTATGACAAGAAGCATGCGAGTAGATAGACAATGCGTCAAAGTATATTTAACAATCACATGCCCGGCCGGCTGTTTGATGTTCTGGAATATCCTGCTGCTACAATATCATCATCATCATCGTCATGATACCTTACACGATATGTCCTCCAAATGCACATTCCTTAATAATCATTTTATGTAAACCCCTCCTATTAACAATATATAATTAAAATCTTCTTTTAATAAATTTAACCCAATATTCTTACTATTTACAATTAAAATTCTTTTTTAAAATATTTAATAAATTTAACCTAGGACTTTTTAGTTTTGAAATAGAATAAACTTTATCCAAATCTGTTTCAATTTATGGCAATTACAGAAGAGTATTTTTGAAAATAAATTAAATTCGGTGATAAACATTCATGAATATATTGAGTGGGAAGTGTAATGGTCGTAAGGTTTATTTTATTCCGAAATTAAAAAGTCAAGATTAAATTTACTAAATATTTTAAAAAAGAGTTTTAATTGTAAATAGTTAAAAATATAGAGTTAAATTTACTAATTATTTTAAAAAAAAGTTTTAATTATATATAGTTAAAAACATAGAGTTAAATTCACTAAATATATTAAAAAAGGGTTTTAATTATATATTCTTGAAAACGCAGGGTTTAAATTGTATTTAAGCCTTTTTTGTATTCAGTTTGCTTAATATAAATTTTGAATTATACTCGATATTTTTTAATATTATTTATGAGAATAAAAATTCCTGAGATTATTTCAGAAAATTATCTAAGGTACTACTCTCTCTGTCTCAAATTACTTGTCATTTTTAACTTTTACACGTAATTAAGGTGCATTGACCACATAATTATATAAATTATTTTTAAATTTTTCTTTTTGTGAATAAAAAATTAATTTTTGAATTTTTATTCATAAAAAAAAATTAAAAATTATATAACTATGCGGTCAATACACCTTAAATTACGCGTAAAAATTAAAATGGACAAGTAATTTGGGACGGAGGGAGTAGTGTTTTTTTAGTGTAGATATTTTTATAATTATATATGATTTTCTGTAATTATAATAACGCTGTCGTGTATTTATATGAATTTTTTTTAACCTTAGTAAAGTTGCGTGAGATAATCTCATAAACATTAATCTCATTATTTATATATAAATTATAACATAAATCTTATATATTCATATTAAGAATCATATTTATAATATATTTTTTATATAATTTAAATGTACCAAATATAATTTACTGTGTTCATTTCAATTTTATCATCGAATAAATCTTTATTTCATTTAAAATTATTACTTATTAAGTAAGTCTCACGTATATTATAATATTATTATTTTTTATTTTATATGAAATTTTATTATTATTTAAAATATTATATAGTTTAATCAATAAAAATATACATTCTAATTCCCATTATTTTATACATTTATAATTGTTTGTGCACTAGCTTCTTCTTTTTTTGAGTAAAACGTACTTGCATTACTTAATTAGTAATTGAGTACATGCTCAATATACTCAGGAGGTTTCCATACCATTCCTGAAAATCTGACAGAGAATGGGGCTCTCATGTTAACATATGAGCGACACTATTCATAAATCTATGCTTAAATAAATCGATGCAATCCCTGACAATAGTATCAAAGTATGACTTTCCCCGAACTCCTTTACAAGCATCAGCAAGAACCTTAGCATCCGTCTCAAATATGCATTTCCTCCTGAAACCTTTTGTTCTTATCCATAACAAAACTTCCTTTAACCCTATGGCTTCTGCTTCCTTAGGAGGGATCAGACCTTCGTATTTTCTGCACCTTGCCATTACAAACTCCTCAGCCGCATTTCGGACTACACTACTTAAACCAATACAATTTAGTTCTGCAAAGAGAGCCGCATCAATATTTACCTTCATCCAGCCTTGTGGAGGTTTCTCCCACACTCTTGCTGCAGACATTGTTGCTCCCGTGCTACTACCTCCTATGCTATCAGCTTGAGCTTTAAGCCAGTCTGTTAGCAAATTAACCGCTGCAGCTTTTACACCAAACACGGACATATTCACCCTCTCCCACACCCACTTATTCATTCTATTCCAGATGCTCCAACAAACAAGTCCTATCAATCCACATTGCTTGCGATCACAGCTTGCAAATATTCTTCTCAGCGTATCAAATGCAGTTTCATCAGGTAAAACATGGATAAGTTGGTGCATACCTGCAGCCTCCCAAACCGCCTTCGCAAAGGCACATTCGAATAGCACATACTGTTTCATTATGTAATAAGCACCAGGGGCACACAGAATTTACTTGCACCTTCTTTGCTACCAGTCGCGTCGTAGTTGGCAAACAAAACTTGCATACTCGCCACAAGAAGTTGATCACTTTACCGGGTAGCTTCAGATTCCATAGCTTCTTCCAGAAACCCGAATAAGAAGAATCCACCTCTCCTTGAAAAACTCTATAACTTTTAACCGAGAAATTTCTGTTATCATCCGATAACCAGAACCACGAGTCATGCTTGTCTCTTATTGGCAGGGGAATCTTTTGAATCAAATTCCTATCCCGCTCGTTGCAAACATCTGCTAGTACATCAGCATCCCACCTATGTTGATCAATCTCCATTGAATTGCAAACTCGACTTCCTTTTAGTGCATTAGGCAGTAATTAAATACCCATTTTCGACACAAGGTAACCATGGCACCTTCCAAACATATGTATCCTCTCCATTCCCAATTCTTTTCCTGCAGCCCTTTTTAACTACGGCGATATTGGGTCTCCCTGCACATAAGATGGATACCTTTTACACGGCGATGTATAAAAACCCGGATTTAAGCCGTCCGGTCCTGGAGATTTTTCCGGGTACATAGAGAACACTGCTTCTTTAACCTCATCACCATTTATAGGCTGCATAATCTCCTCATTTTGATCCTCTATCACCTGTGGAAGCAATTCTCTATCCGACAAACTTGTATTTGGTGATGTTGTCGTAAATAGGCCATTGAAATACTCAGTAATGATACCTCGAATACTATCATCATTCTCTCTCCAGTTTCCGTTTGCATCATTAAGTCCTGTAATCTGATTATTTCTTCGTCTCGTTGATGCATATTTATGGAAGAATCGAGTATTTTGATTTCCTTTGCTAAGCCAAAATTGTTTAGCTCTTTGTTGCCAATATACTTCCTATTTTTCTCCCACCTCACCTCATTATATTTTCCGATCCCATACTCATCTCTTCTAGACCTTGTATTTTCGAAGCTGAGTTTTACAATCTTTCAACTTACTTTAAAACTCCTGCACCGTTCCCCCACCCCACTCCTCTAGTTTAATACAACAATATTGGATCTTTTCCATGATATCTCGGTTACTAGCATCTTGCCAACTACTTTGAACAACATTGAAACAATCCTTCTCTTTGATCCACATATTTTCAAACCGAAATCGTCTTCTTTTTGGCACATACGCCTTCCTATTCAATTGCAAATTTAAAGGTAGATGATCCGACGTTGAAACATCCATCACATTAACTTCAGCTAGAGGAAATAGGTCCCTTCAACCTTGATTAGCAAAACCTCTGTCTAACCGCTCCTGTACCCACCGGTCAGAACCCCTCGACTTTTCCCATGTGAATTTGTTTCCATTGAAACCTAAATCCATCAGCTGGCAATCATTTACTGTGTCAGTAAATCCATTCATTAAAACTCTTGGATGTGCTCTTGCATCCTGCAAACCCTATTTTCTTACAAACCTCCTCGACTTTATTCTTTTTTGCTAACATTTCAGAAAGAAATATTAGATTGGGCCTTATTTGAGTAACAACTTCTTTAAGAAGTCTAACTGCTCGTGGACGACAGTTCCAGGCTAGTAAACTCATAATGTTAGGCGGGGCTAGTGTCCAGAGCCCGGACCGTTACTTTCTGTTTCTTTTAATTAATTACTCTTATTCTTCGACTGAGGCACATCTGTATGCATACTTTCTGGCCCATTTTCCTTATCCTCTATTTCAGTTTCTAGCCGTCGTCGCTTAGGATCAATTACAATATTTTCTGCTCCATAAATCTCGCTCCCTGATTTCCCTTCCCCAATATCAATTGCCTGATCTCATGTTGTTATCTTGATTGCCTCGTCATCACCATGAACTTCGCACATTCTCCCATCAACATCCATGTTACTATTTCGCGATGGAGCTCGCAGCCAAGTACCATAAGCACGTTCAAACTCTTTCTCCGGGTTTGCATTACAATCTCTCTCAGCATGCCCCAACATCCCACGCACAAAACAGAACGTGGACAATCCATTATATGATAAAAGACAAAAGAATATCATGAATTTGAGAATTTCAACCCCCTCCTTTGGCCTCCATAGTGATGCAAGGACGTTTTGCATTGCTCCAAAGTTTATGTTCTGTAACAAGTTTTCCTACCAAAACAAAACTCTCCTTTTTATTCTGAACTTCTGCTTCTCCAACGATGATTCCACCATCTTCGATTGTAAGATTCGCATACATCTCTTCCAATGTCACGTTTGATCGATTCATATTTAAGCTTGTAAAGAACAAAGATATGAATAAAACTTCAAGAAAACATAAAATGATTAGTCACAGAGAACAAGACTTATTTTTTTTAATCAACTTTCTACTTAAATTTGTCCGTTTGGATTGTGCAATAACTATTAGTCTATTACATAACAGAGAACAGTGTTGTTGACCATAAAAAGAAAAAGGAAAAACAGAGGACTGTATGTTATGTTAAAAGAGTTGATTAACATTATTTGTGATGCAAGAAAATGAACGAACCATCGTTTATCGTTAATTCCAAACAAATGTAAATAACTGACATTCTTATTGAAATTCAAAAATGTTATATGAGCATCTAAAGCACAGCTTGATAATTAGATCAATGTTGAAAAAACAGCAAAACTTGTCTGTATATGAAATTCGTCCACATGCGATCATGATAGCCAATTATGACTTGGAAATAGCCTGCATTATCTCTCAACGAGCTCTACAAGAGCTCTTGATCACGGAATCCTCTGCTACACTTGGGGTAGACATCAAGAGTCGTCTTCAGTACACTAGGATGAGTGGCCAGGCCATCCATTTCATGGATGTTCTTTACATGATCGACTAAACTTTTGTGATTGAAGAAAATCTAACATCGCATAAAGGGCACTCTTTTACTTGCTCGTTACTCGTAGTTATATTTCTGTTGGTATTGCTGCTACATTGTTCAACAGTACATTCCTGGCATTTGATAGTATTTGAGAATGTCAAGGTCTCCCTGCAGCCAGAGATGGTACATTTCTTTTTCTTTGTGACAACAATGAGATTGTGTTTGTTGCCTTTCAGACAATGGTGTTTAATGCAGCTTCAATGCTCTAGACAGAAAACCTACTAAAGATTCAAACATCATCTTCGCATTGGACAAGAATGGGAACTAAAAAGAAGGCAGTACATATAAAGATTAAATAAGTTCTCCATTTATGCAGTTCAGTGAGAAATGAGAGGAGACCGATTAACTAAACTTTAGAAGTGAAACAAATAGAGGACCTCGATACTCTAAGCCTAGGACATCTGGACAGCCAATGCCTGCTTCGAACCCAAAACGTAAGTTTTTAACATGCTTGTCACATTCCACCTCTGATTGTGTGAAATTAATAAGCATTTTGCATGTTTTTTACTTCAGTAGAACTGTAGAAGGATACTCAATTTAGTGTTAACTTCATCTGTATTGAAGTATGCTCATATTTACTGGCTTGACAACTAGTATTCCTTGGTGCGGTTCGCTCTGAGAGCGAAGCAACTGTATTATATGTGGAACATCAATTGATACTATATTTGGAATGGTGGTGTAAAAAATTAGTAGCAAAGATCTAAATTATCTGTCTATCTTTTTTTCTCTGCTGTGTTATTACTTAATACGCACGCACCTGCTATTCTGCTGCTAATTACTGGTCATTTAAGTGATAAGTTGCGATACATTAATCATCCCATGACTACCGAGTGCTTGCTAATAATATAACAATCCTTTTTTTTAAGTAATGCTGTAAAGAAAATAAAAAAAAATATGTAGTGCAGCTCCATTTAGCTACATAATTGACGTGTCTGGATTCAGAGGAGTGATGGAAATAGCGAGGGCATAGTACTTCTCGAAAAAAGTACTCACCCGTTAGGCCCATTCCAGAATTCTTTAAAATGGATTTGTAAAATTGAAAAAATGTCTTTTTCTAATTTATTTTGACATGCAAATGTTTCTCAGAAACAAAAACCTCTCATAACCTCCGGTCCTGACCACCATGCATCAGATTAATTTAATTAATAAATCTCAGAGCGAGCGAGAAAGAAGCTGGGATGACCAACGATATGCCGAGTGAGGGCGGACTATTCCATCACGCTCCATCAGATTAATTTTTAATATTATATATACATGTGATAATTTAAGGATTATCAGATTATAGAGTAATCGAGCCAGAGATTGACTATATAAATTTCGGGGTTTTTTAAATTCACTTCAAAATGTGATCTGGAGTTACTGAATGGTTAAATAGAAAATGAAGACTAGTTGAACAGGGTTTAACCAAAGAAAAAAATAGTCAGGTGCGTGCAGTAATTAGACAGCAGCATAAACGGAACGGTATTCTATTTTAACATTATGCTTACATGACTGATGAGTTATCAGATACGAAAATACAAGAGGGAAAAAACAAAACAAAATAAACCACACAATCACCTGGTAAAAAACTATGAAATTGTTTTAACAGATACAGTATATGTAAGTATGTAATGCAGCTGTGTGGGTTAATTATACAGGATGAAAGCAGTAGCCAGATATTATCCAAATTCTTCATAGTCAATAATAACAGCTCCTCCTGTGTTGTTCAGAATTCAGATGTGAATTAGGAATCTTTTTTGTGTTGGTCAGAATCCAGAATTGACTTATCCATCAATCATGGGCCCCCCTCCTCAATATTTATAAAATCTTGTTGCATAGATTTTGTTTTTCTAATGTGTGTCCTGTATCGTGGCCAGATTTCTTTCTTTCTTTAGGGTGATGCTACAGTATATAATTGAATCCATGCAGACTTGAAATGAAATAACAAGTGTCATGCCACTTGAAATTCCAAACATGAGTGACCTTAAACCTGATTTCATCAAATAAATGTGTAAATTTTTATTTATAAACTAATAAAATTGTTAAGTTACTGAGTCTAAGTCTGATAACATATGAAGTTAACGGTTCTCTTAAAATCTTAATGTCTGGCAGAACTTAATTGGATCTTATATTATTTTGATAAAAATAAAATCGTTGTAAATTATAGTGTATATGTGTGACTGCCTATATTAATCCGCGGACTGGAGTGAAGAAATGCGAATGCGAGTTGGCTTCATCACAGGTCGCATCATAACATTCCTGGGGTAAATGCATTAAATCAGGTGAATTATACTACTACGTACCAGTCAAAAGAATAGTGAATTAATATATTTGTCACATTATACATAATGACAAATAATTGAATAACTCAATGGTAAGTGTAAATAACTAGGTACGGAGTACAGCAGGAGCAAATTTCAAAAACACAAAAATTTACTCAACACTCACTAATTTATTATTGGGGCTTATCAAAACCAACATGTGATATCACTATGGACAAATTGGGAAGAGAAATGAATAATGAAATGAAACCACAATTTACAAGGCCATTTTATAAAAAACTACCCCTCAGTCCTCACCTCCTGACAGGCAAGCTGTAACTTTTTAATTTTCTGCAAGGAAACCTACTCAATAAACTGATCTTTTTGGCCTTTTTAGTGTGCTTGTACCTCAATAGACCACTATTATAAAATCAAAGTGGATAAAAGCAAACTTCATATAGGTGACAACATTATAGCACTATAAACAAGATCCAATGTTAATAACAGTAACAAGGGGGCAATAATTTCAAGGGAAACATTAACCATGTTTGGCCGAGCTTATTTTCCGGAAATAAGCCCTTATTCCGGAAAAAATAAGTATATATGTATTTTTTTTTAAATAAATAATTTATTTTTTATTTTAAAGATAATATTTGATTTTAAAATTCTAAAATAAATATTTATCTTTAAAAAAATGTGAAAATATGTAAAAAAATATATAAAATAAGTAACTTATTTTAAAATTTAAGAAACCCCAAACAGCTACATTATTTTCAGAGCAGTTTTTTTTTATTTCCAGAGCAGTTTGTATTCGAATTGTGAATTTTTTGCATGTCAAGAGAGAAAATATAACTATGCATACTCTGGAAATAAAAAAATTGCTCTCAAAATAACATTTTCCTAACTTCAAGCCTGGGATCCTATAGTTTCACACATTCTCTCCACCTTTACAACATTACACAAAACTCCTACAGTTTTCTCATTTCTTTCATAAACTTAGAACAAAGTTTTCATGTGCATATAATGGTTAGATCAATGCTCACTCTGGTAAATAAAGTAGAGAACCAACTTCCACCACTAGTGGAGACGCCACCGGTGGCTGCGGTAGTGGAGGCAAGCCACTCCACCAGGACCACCACACACCGGTCAATAGAGACTTTAGTAGTTGTGCTGGCAGTGATCATAATTGTTGGTGTGATTGCAGGGATCATAGCGCGGCTATGCGGAGGCCGACATTATGGTGGCAATGGGGAGCATGACATTGAAGGATGGGTAGAAAGGAAATGCAGAAATTGCATTGATGCTGGAGTTACAGAAACAGCAAAGCCAGCAGCAACGGGAGAAACAAAGAAGTAATATGAAGAGGTTAATTAATTAATGGCTATACAAGTGTTTCTACAAAATGTTACTTCTTTATTTTATCTTTATCCAAATTAATTTATGGGGTTAAGGAATTGATGCTGCATAGAGTGTTGTAGATGATTCAAGAAATATTTAACGGAACATGGGGATGGGGATGAAGATATCCAAGTACTGGTTTTTGAATATGTGTTTCTGTAGCAGTACTAGTGTATTTTTGCAACATCTACGAACATTAATCTATGTCTGCAACAAATGTTACATGTCGTGTGTTAAAATATTATGCATTTACAAATTTATCTGTTCTGCAACGAAGTATATTGACATTTAAAAAATTATGCACTCTATTAAATAATCAATATTGTCATTAAAGTATTTTAAAAAAATTAATAATCTAATCTTATGATTAAATTTTAATTTCAATGACAAAATTGCAACAAATCTATTTCCTAACATATAAAATTGAATAAATACAAGATGATATAAACGTTTATGGTTAGCTTAAAAAGTTATATCGATATATAAATATATATATGTGTGTGCGCGCGCTAATGATCCGGTAGAAAGCAAGCTTAGAATAGAAATTAGAAAGCAAGTTATCGATATATTATTTTATTTTTATTTTATTTTTAAATCTTACATTATGCACCATTGATTTACATATTTTATATTTTAGCTCCTGCTGCATCATCATGGGACATCACCTGCCATGTCAGCACCTGATGGCGTGGCACTACCACGTTAATAAATGATGTCATGACACTGGGATTCATTGCTACATCATCAGGTATTCGATCACTAATATATATTAGATAAATCACTAATTTGTATTATAAAAATCACTCATTTGTATTATAAGAATCATCAAAATCACCGGTTCATACTATAAAAATAATTCGATCACTAATTTATATTAGATAAATCACTAATTTGTACTATAAAAATCACTAATTTATATTATAAAAATCACAAAAATCATCGGTTTTGTTAAATAAATATATAAGGAGATCATCGGAGAAATGGAAGTCATCGAAATATAGCACATATGGTATGAAAACCGATCGTTGGGAGATGTAGAAAAATATAGTGAAGTTAGATTTGGAAAAAAGATCATCAATTAGCGTGAAAAATTAAATTAAAAAAGGAGGGAATTGAGTGTATTTAATTAGTGTGGTAGTGTATTATGTTGGGTTCTTATATATATATATATATATATATATATATATATATATATATATATATATATATATATAGGGGAAGACTCAAAAGAAAATCATATTTTGGAGAAAACTTAAGATACTTTTGTCAGCCATTGATTTGTAAATAATCTAACGGTTGATATTGACTGAATCAATTATTTTGGTATGTTATCTAGACATAATATACTTTCCAGTTTGTAATAGACATAATATCTTTCTAATTTTGGTATGTTATCTAGACATAATATACTTTCCAGTTTGTAATAGAATTAATAACAATATTAATTATATGAATCAATGGCTGAGATGAGTACTTTAAGTTTTCTATCAAAAAAGTTTTCCCTAGATCCCTACTATATATATATATATATATATATATATATATACTAGCTTTTATCCCGTGCGATGCACAGATGAATTTTTTTAGTTTTTTAATATTTTTATTTTAATATTTTATAATGATCTGAATTTATTTGTATTTATATTTTAATATGATAATTTTTGTTTGTTTTGTATAGAGATGTATTTTACTTAGGAAATTAATGTGAGATATTTTAGTTAGAAGATTAATATGAGATTGTTTTTTAGTTAGAAGATTAATATTTTAAAATTAGACCCAACAATTAATCAACTATTCGGCCCAAATATTGACCGACTACCAAATTTTCAATGTTATCATAAATTTCAATGATATATTAAATTAAAATTATAGGATAAATTTTAATGATATATTAAAAAAAATTATAGGATAAGTAGGATTTGTAAAATAAAAATATAGAATATAATTTAAATATAATATAATATTATTCTATCTCTGATGAGTTGTATAAGAGGACTACTTGTGTTAGAGTTGTATGTACGATTATATTCTTTTAAAATTATATTTTATTAAAATTCAACGGTTAAGATTGTTTCTATGGTTCACTTAAAATTGGACGGTCAAGATCTTTTCTATGGTTCACCAGTACCAAACCAACCGACGACCAAAACTTTTAATCTTTCGGCTTTAATAATATAGTATAGATATAGTAATGCAAAAATATTTCCCAAATACATGTGGCAGATTGTGATTGATTGTAATTCTATTAAATGTAATTGACCTCAATGTATTCCCACAAATCTCGCCAATTAAAATTTTTCAAATTGACATGTCACATATGCCACATCATTTAGGACCAATTTTTTGTATCCCTAGCATTACTCATATATAATCAATCAATCAATATATATATATATATATATATATATATATATATATATATATATATATGAGAAGACGGGAACGGTTAGGTGGCGCCCCATTCGAACTATTTTTCTATTTTTTTTAGAGTTTTACAATTTTAAATATTGATAATTAAAATTTCCTTTTCCATCATCGAAATTTTAGATAAAGCATTATTATTTTTAGGTAAGGAAATAAGTGTACAATAAAAAAATATTATACAAGATAATTATTAATTATTACCTAAATTGAATATGTTCTAGTGTAAAAGATATTTTACCATCACCTATAAATTGAAAGTCGAGTATCAAAAAAATAAATCATAACAAATTTACTTACATCCAAAATCAATATAAATTATGAATTATACTTTGTTGAATTCATTCAACAATATCAGAGACAATCGGATGATAAGATCGAGAGTATGCAAAATACGGAAATCAGTCAATAGGCATGCAATCAATTTAGACCTGCCATGATTTTAATTGATAAAAATGTTAATAAATTTTTGTAACTTATCAGTTTATCACAATTACACATTATTATTATTTTTGTTGTGTTTTATTTTTGACAGAAAAATTTTATCCATGCAACAATTCACGGGCCGATATAACTACCATGAAAACGTACTATTACATGGAGTTGAGTTCACATGTCTTGATATAATTAAACTACGTATTAAAGATACAAATATATTCTCAATTATTTTGTTAAAACAAGATATAAGATTATATATGCCAAATTTAAAATTATATATCTAATTCTCACAATATTTTATTGATGTTTATTTAGATATTATGGGATGCTTGACTTATATTGATGGCGTTGATGTTGTTAGCGGCGGATGGAAAAAAGAGATATTAGAATCATAACTGATTAGTAAGTTGTGAATTATATTGCATATTTATATTTTAAATTTTATAATATATAAAAAGATTAATAGATACTAAAATTTATTTAGTAAACTATCAATTTAAAACTTAAAACTTTTTTATATAATATTATACATGAGCATATTCATTGTTACATTTTAATATTTATACTATAATTTTTATATATATTTTAAAAACAATTGTCAATTTAAAATTTAAAAAAATAACAAGAGAGCGAGTTATCAGGAAGAATCATCTTTTAATGAGAGGTCGGCTCATTATTCATCATAGTAATTGTTAAATTTTAATACTCATTTTATAATCTTTATATATTTTTAAAAATAAGTTAATATTTGAATTTCGAGAGAAAAATATACAATAATAATAGATGTATAAAATATTGAAATTATTATTCTCAATAATTTTTTTTAATTAAAAAATTATTTTGATATAACTTTTTTTTACTTCGTCATATATGATAAATGATCATTTCTTTCTATAAAAATCAATTGAATAAGTATTTTTTTCACAAATTTATATAATGTATTATAATTATTTATTTAATAAATATTTTTAAATCTAAAAGCATATTATGAGGCCGCAACGAAGTGCGACTTAATAAACTATTATATAATATAATTTATAAACTTAATAAGTACTATCCTTGTTTAGACGATGAAAAAATATCTTTACTATTTCAATTATGTTATTACGATAAATGGGGACGTTTGGTTCGTGTGTATGAATTTGGAAGGAAATTCACCCTTATATAATTGGTTTTTGACTTTTGTCAATGGAACCATTATATTATTGATTTCTATCTATGGTACCCTCGTAAATTTAGTTTTTCATATATAATATCTTTTTGTCAAGTAAAAATTAATAGAATTGATTTCAAACTGTAAAACAAATTATATATTTAAAATCTTTGCGAAAAGTTATATAAAATGGAATCAAAATGAATGAGATATAAATGGTCAAAGTTTGGTTATAGAGTTTCAATATATCTCAATCATTTTAATTCCGTTTTACATGATTCAATAGTCTATTTCATGTATTTTTTTGCAAAAATTTCAAATATACATTTTTTTTTACATTTTGAAATCAATTCTATTACTTTTTATTTGACAGAAGGATATTATATATAAAAAATCAAATGTACTAGTTTAAATGTATAGAAGCCAATAATATAATGATAGCATTGATAAAAGCTAATTGTATAAGTATACAATAGAGAATGTCCCAATTTTTGGAATGAATATTCGGGTTAAAGTGATATGAGATTGAAATTTATGATATCATGTATTTAATTTAATATTGAAATGTATCTGCTTTTTAATTTAAAATATTATCAAATTATTAGTTAAATTATTGTATAATAAAATAAATTTATACATATTTTTATTTTTAATAATATTTATTTTTATCATTGATAAATATATATAGTTGAAAAATATTTAAATAATTAAATTTTAATTTTAATAATAAAACTTAAATTGATTCCTCGTGCTCATGAATCATCTCACCTCCCTTCTTGAATTTTAAAAATTCATATTTTATGGAAATGAATGTTTAAATATAAATTTTTAAAGTATTAGAATGATAAATTATTTGAATCAAAATTTCCCTTTTTCCCGCGTAGAAAGAAGTTGAAGTTTGACATGAAAAAATGGAGGAAGAAGAAAAAAGAATCGCCAAATTAATCTCAAAATGTCCGAATATGAGAATTGTTGGTCAAATCCATGCTCATCTTCTCACTCATCCACTCCTACCCATCTCTTCTCTTTACTTCTCTCTTTCTAAACTACTCGCCTTCTGCTCTTTCTCTCCTCATACAAACCTCGATTACGCCCAAAAACTCTTCTCTCAATTCCCCAATCCTAACATCTTCCTTTACAATTCTCTCATCAAAGCAGCTTCTAATTTCCAAAACCCATCTCAAAAACCATTTTTAATCTTCAAAACATTGATTAATAGAGGTTATCCAAAATCAAACACTTTTACACTTTCGTTGATACTTAAGTCTTGCTCGGTTTTATCAGCTTTTGGAGAAGGTGGGCAGGTCCATTCTTGTGTTATACGAACTGGGTTTGGCTCCAATGTGTTTGTTCAGACTGCTTTGGTTAATTTTTACGTCAACTGTGAGGAGATTGTGTGTGCGCGGAAGGTGTTTGATGAAATGACTGAGAGGAATTTGATTTCTTGGAGTAGTGTGATTAGTGGGTATTCGAAATTGGGGTTGTTTGATGAGACGTTGGGCTTGTTTAGGGAGATGCAAATGGCTGGTGTTGTGCCTGATGAGGTGATTATGTTGAGTGTGGTTTCGGCTTGTGGTGTTGCTGGGGCGTTGGATGTTGGGAGGTGGGTGCATTCGTATATTGATAAGAAAATGATTGAGAAAGATATTATGTTAAGGACTGGGTTGGTTAATATGTATGCTAAGTGTGGTTGTATTAATGCAGCTAAAGAAGTTTTTGACGCAATGCCGGTTAGAGATGCCAAGGCTTGGAGCTCGATGATTGTTGGTTTTGCAATTCATGGGCATGCTGAAGATGCATTACGGACATTTACTTTGATGGAAGCAGCCAAGGTAACTTATTTTTACAACAATCACTTGTTGACCGTAAATACGTAATGCACCAAGACATTAGGCTACTGCTAGACATTTGCTTCTTTGTGATTTGTGAATAACTGTTTATGATCTTTCTTTTTTGCAGGTGCGGCCAAACAATGTGACATTTGTTGGTGTTTTATTAGCATGTGCGCATGGTGGGCTAGTCTCTGATGGCCGTAAATATTGGTCTACCATGCTTGGTTATGGAGTTGAACCATCAATTGAGCATTATGGCTGCATGGTTGATGTATTATGCCGTGCTAACCATATAGAAGATGCTTATGCATTCGTCAAAACAATGCCTGTCAAACCAGATCCAGCAATTTGGCGAACTTTACTTGTTGGATGCAAGAGGAACAAAATTTTGGAGAAAGGTGAATTGGTGGGCGAGCAGTTGCTCAGGTTAGAGCCACTGAACGCAGAAAATTATACTCTCATAGCCAATCTTTATGCATCGTGTTTCCAGTGGGGGAAGATGAGCCTTGTGAGAAAGCAGATGAAGGATAAAGGCGTCAAAGTTACACCTGGTTGTACGTCCATTGAAGTTGATGGTCTTGTCCACGAATTTGTAATGGGTGATTGGTCTCATCCAGAACACAAGGAGATAAGAAAAGTTCTAGAGGATGTACGTCGGAGGGTCCATGATTCTGGGTATGAGCCATGGATTTCAGCTGTATTACATAATGTGGGAGACAAAGAGAAAGAGAATGATCTTTGTGAGCATAGCGAAAGACTTGCAATTGCTTATGGACTATTGAAGACTAGAGCACCGGTAGTAATTAGGGTTGTAAAGAACCTTAGGGCTTGTGAGGATTGTCATGAAGTGACAAAGATCATTAGTAAATTGTATATGAGAGAGATCATTGTTAGGGACCGGCTTCGGTTCCACAAATTTGTTGATGGTTCTTGTTCTTGTGGAGATTTTTGGTAATATTGGGAATCCTTATGACTAATATCATTGACTGACTAGGGAGACATCAACTCTTCCATTGAGACAGCACTATCAGCAAAGTAGAGAATACTTCAAACATAGAATTACCAACTTGACTATAGACACTATATGCATACAAACTTCACAACACTGGTATGGTATGAATGCACAAGTCATCAAAGGGAACTGTGTAAAGTAGAAAGAGTGATGCTACTTTTAGGCTTGTAGGCTACACGTATCCAATTAACCCAACAGTAGTACTTAATAAACTATCATATTCTCCTTTCAGGTCTGTCAAAGTATTGAACACTCAAAATAGCCTCTAAAATATAAAGAGTGAGCAAATTAGACTTGAGAGAACATTTGAAGGTGTAGCATATAGTATTATCCTTTAAAACCAATACTAACTAGCAAGCATCTCAGTCTTGAGAAGGGGATTATCAAATGCCGGCAAAAGAAGTAAAATAAATCTCAAAAGAATATATGGTAAATGAGCAAAAAAAATTCAAAATCTTAAGTTGTTCAAGATCTCATACATAACAATCACCATCCTTTGAAATTACACCAAGGGTAAAGAGTGGATCACCATAATAAACTTAATAATTTTAACCTGTCATGCATGTAAGTATCAGACTAAAGGAAATTTTTAATCAGTACTTGGCAGGATTTTCTTGAAAAGTGAAGATTCTGTGAATTTGCAATTCAAGGGCCACTTCTAACGCTAAGCAACCAAAAACGTTTATACAGTACATGCATCTCCTACTCGAATACGAATAAGCATACACCAGCTTTCCTATCATTTCCAATTAAACACCGACATAATATCACATCAATGGAAAAATCTTTAATTCATATATGATAATCATACATATAATGATCAAAAGTTGGTCCTCAAGCATCTGTCATGATGTTCAAATACTCCCAAAATGTGATCGCCTTTGCTACTTTATATGGTTATCTGCAAACAAAACCATCAACGTAGTAGACACTTTAGTAACTCCAACAAATTCAATTATATTGCAGCAAAAGTTGATCTAAGTTTCCAGTTGAAACTACAAGGATATCTTAAAACGGATGGATATTAAATTACAATATTTCATAAACATTTTATCATCTTCCAATAAATAATGATAATTCTTCTTCCAATTCAATAGAATTTAGCAAATCTAGTTTGAAAACTTAACTTGCAGAAAGGATATCAATGAGATAATCATTTACAGGTGAAGTTTGTTGTGTAGATACCGTCACATATCCTAAAATTTGGGGCTATATCGAAACAATCCCATATGCCAAAGAAATACAGTGTAACAAAACTAAGCAGTGGAGCCTACAGGTAAATAAACTCGTTGAAGTTAATTCTTATAATGACATTAGAAACACATCACTATATCAGCAAGTATATTTAAACATGTAATATACGTGAAAATAGAGGTTGAAGGGAGAATCACATTCAGGAATCCGAGTCATTACAAGAGTATAAAAATATAGCAGGTATTAAGCCACAAGATGTATATTTATTACCACACTACTTGTCGATCAACATAAGACCTTTACTAGCTGCAAAAAGAATCATAAGAGCACAACTTTATCGATAAGTATAGGTTCTCTTCCAAATTATCGATAATTCTGAATGATTATGCAAGACAAAATTACTTGGTTTTAGCAGCTGCCTTGCCCTTTCTCATTGTGTTTTTCCTGGTAGGAGTAATGGCCTGGACTGCAACTTGGTCCTTTGTAGCAGATCTTGTGACTCTTTTACCTGTGGACTCTGAACCAGTAAAGTCAGTGGTAAGTGAACAAGAAGCTTTACCAGCTGATGACATATTTGCTTCTACAATTTCTTGGTGAGTTTTGGCTTTTGCATGTGTTTTGGCAACTTCCTTCTTGACCTCATCTACTTTCAAACCACCGCTTGATCTTAGTACTCCAGTGCTTCCACTTGCAGCACTCTTGTCCATCTCATTCTTGTTAATCGCTTTCACGTTTTTAGCTCGATTTCCAGCACCCTCATCGTCCATGGCTTTTCTCTTCATAGGAATATCACTCTTCCCAGCATCTCCAACCTTTAGCTTTCCAGTAGCTTTAGCTACCTTCATCTTGCTCCTATCATCAACATTTGCATATCCAGTACTTGGTGTTGGTGGGCGTAGAACCCTAGTACTTCCGGTGATAACATATTTGTTCTGTTTCTTGTTAGCCATTTAGGATGAAATGTTCTGCAATATTCAGGGAACAGTCAGAGCACACAACCATTTCTGCTACTGCATGATTAATTTATCTCAGAATAACCAAAAACAAATATGTATATATACAGAAAATCTACAAACCTTCCGAATTCACTAAACAAATATACACAATTTACAAATAAGACTACTACATAATTTGAACCCAAGATATTAGCCAACAATTCACAAATACAAGAACAAAATTTACTGATAATACTTATCAGCACAAGACTGTGTACACTAAACATACATATGTGATCACTGTTTGTCGGCTAAAATGGTTTGTATTTTATCACACACACTCACGTATCAATACTACTGACATCAGCACAACACAAATCCAACTAAGGTATCATAAATGAACATAGATGCAAAAATAATCCAAGATTAATTCAACACAAACTTTTTCAAACTAGGTTCACTTAAATGTTGTATCAAGCAACTATCTTCTTATATGAAATATCAATAAAATCAACACAGTTACTGTAGTGTATAAATTGAAGAAATTAAAATAGTATCATCATGCAAAGATTTGAAGAAATATTAAACTTTTATTCTTTTCAATTTCATTCTTAAAAAACTAAATTAGAATTTCTTTATTCTCATTTTCAATTTTGGTATAAAAAAATTCTAACAAATCTATTTCATAGCAAAAAAATTTAATAGATAACAAAATGATGGAAATATTTAAGACCAACTTAATAAGATAAATTTCAAAGAATGCAACACACCAAGATGAATTAATTCAATCATAATGCTGAATTTTAGTAGAAAAATCTTAACAAACAATTTTATTATTTATCATAAAAAAGTAAATAAATCTATAAAAAAAATAGTTTATATAAAGCGTACCTGGTACTTGTCAAAAAAAAAAAAAACCTTGTAGATAGGAAATGAGATACCATAATTTAATTGAGTAGAAGGCATAATTTAATTAAGCACAAAATATGCGTTATTAAGAACGAGATGAATGTGTGTGGTATTTAAATAGAAGCATGTGATATAATGAATTATGTATGAGTTGTACATATATATATGTATATATATATGTGTGATAGAGAATAAAGTTTCTCAAATCATTTTAGAGAAATTATTTAAGATATAAATATTTTATTTTTTAGTGTGGGTATTTTTATAATTATATATAATTTACTGTAATTACAAAAATACCATCATATATTTATATGAGAATTTTTTTAAAACTCAACAAAATTATGTGAAGTAATCTCAGAAATATTAATTTCACCCTATCTATATAGGCAATTTAGAATACAAAATTAGATATCACAATATTTTCATCCAACAATCATAATTGTTTAAAAAATAAATATACGGTGGATCAATTTTCAAATCTATATTATAACAAAAAATTTAATTGATAATAAAATGACGAACTTAAGGTAAATTTCAACGAATTCTAACACACCACAATGACATAAATAAAAAAATCTGAACAAATAATCATATTAATTATCATTAAAAAAAGTAAATAAATCTATAAAAGATAGTTAATTTAAAGCATACCTTGTTGATTGAAAACAAGATACCGGAACTTGATTGAGTAGAAAGTGTGAATCATTAGTATAAAAAATGAGATATCACAATTTAATTGAGCAGGAAGTATGCTTCATTAGGAACGAGGAGAATGTGTGCGGTATTTAAGTAGGATGAGTATGATACAATGAGTTATATAGGGGTAATTTAAAAGACAAAATTGAATATTAGTACAATATTTTCATCCAACAATCATGATCGTTTAAAAACTAGATCTACACTGAATCTATAAATCTACGAATCAATTTTGGTGGAAAAATTGCAACAATTCTATTTTATAATAACAAAATAATGAAAATGACGAATTTAAGGTACATTTCAACGAATTGAACAATCCACAACGAAATAATTAAATAATAATGCTGAATTTCAGAATAAAAAACATTAACAAACAAAAATGATATTAATTATCATAAAAAAAGAGTAATAAATCTATAAAAGATCAGTTAATTTAAAGTATACCTTGTAAATCGAAAATGAGATACCAAAATTTGATTGAGTAGAAAGTGTGAGACGTTAGTATGGAAAATGATATTATTAGCACAAATGCACAATATAATCGAGTAGAACTCGTTGTGAACGGGTGAATGTGTGCAGAAAATGTGTGGTGGTTATGAACGAGATGAATGTGTGCGGTATTTAAATAAGATGTGTTCGGTACAATAAATTATGTGTGAGCTGTACTCGCACGTATATGCACATGCTCAAACGAGAACCTTTTTAAAATGAGGACTTAGATATAATCTCAGTTATTTATTTATTTTTAATATTAAACACTCAACAGATCATATACATACACGTGTATATATGTCATCCACAATCTACCATGTCTCTCTGTTCTTCATAATTTCTCACTCTTTTTCATATCCATCGTTGCTCTGTATAAATTACCAACCACCATCAATTGCCGGAATTTTAAATCTAATTCATACACTCATCCACTTCATTTCCCATCCCTCCTATTCCTAATCTAATTTATATGTCATATTCTTTAATCGATGTTGCCACCAGTTATCAGATCTATAATTGACGTTTCTCTCTCATTCGTTATGTAATCTCCATCTATGGTTTTAATAGAGCTAACAAACGTTTTCCCAATCGATGTGTTTCGGTGAAATCGATGGCAATGAATGAAAGAGACAGTGGTAAAGATTTGTGATGTTGATTAAAAATAGATTGATGATAGAGATATCCAGATCTATTTATTTTTTTTTTTTTATTTAAAAATTTTGGTGATTCACATTTAAAATTTGGTGATTTGCAATTAAAAATTGGTGATTCGCGTTTAAAATTTGGTGATTCGAGATAAAATTTGATGATTTGATATAAAATTTGATTAGATTCTGGTGATTGGGGTGGTGGTGATGTGTGGTGGTGTGGTTGTTGAAATTTAATAATTTTGAATTTAAATTTTGTGAATATATAGGTGGCATGGTAGTGGTAACAATGTGGATGTGATGGTAGATTGTAATGAGTATTGGTAATGAGATAATGTTGGTAGAGTTGTGACAATGTTATTGGTAGAATGGCAATGATGCTGAAGCGGTGATAACGATGTATATAATTGTATATATATGCATGTATGTGTATTTGATTTTAGTGATTTGTATTTAAATTTAGTGATTTTGTGTTGGATTTTTAGTTTTCATTATAAAATGTTCTCATTAGAGTATATATATATATATATATATATATATATACTTAGGCAATTTAGAATATAAAATTAAATATTACAAAATTTTCATCTAACAATTATAATTGTTTAAAAAATAATTTTAGAGTGAATTATTGTTGTATCTACAAGATTAAGGCCTCCTTTAGGTTTCTTAAAATAATAAATAAATTACTTATTTCTAAAAAATAATGTACATGTTCATATACTTTTTTCTTACCAATAGTGATAATATTATTTGCAGTTGAACAAGAATAAGTACCCTCTGTTGACCAAAAAAAAGAAGAAGAATAAGTACGCTCTCATAAATAATTCAGCTGACATTAATCGTCTTCTACTACTCGATAATATCGATACTCAATTCAAAATAATTTTTGCATTTGATGTCAACTATAAAAAGTTCACACTAATTTATAGCGGTTATATCAATATATTTGTGGTATTTTAAAACTTTTTTGATTGTAAGTTTTTGAAATTTGAAGGATAAAATAATAATATTTGATAATAGATATTATTCACTTCATTCTATTTTACATGTACCATTTGACCAAAAAAAATTATTTTAAATTAGTTGTTCCTCTTTTTTTATTAATGTGTAACCGAGAATAATGCTACGCTACACTCGGCTGGAAAACTTTTGTCAAAATTTTATATTTAATAATTATTAGAAAACGATTTTAAATGAGTTGAGTTATGTTATTTTTTTTACATACTTTTATTTCCTTTATAAAATTGGAAATTTTTAAAATTAATAATTATACAAGTTAGCTATATATATATATATTCTATTTTAATATGGATAAATATTAAAGTATAAATTTGTCAAATTTAACAATTTATCTTCATGTACCTTAATTAATTTTTATTATTTAAAAATATTTAAACTAATATAATAATTTAATTCAAAAATAATAATTAAGATTCCAAAAAGTAATTATATGAATTATTTGTTCGAAAAAACACTATCATAATATATATATATATATAATTTGTAATAATTTAAAAAATATGAAAATTAAAATGACAATAATAATGCTTTTTCTAGTACCACAAACTAAAAATATTAAATATAAATAAATAACTCTCTTAAAAGCCGACTCTACGCTTAAATCGTACGGGATTTGGTAATAATGAAGAAATTTAACTAAACAAAATAATAATGTATCTCAGTAATTTAATATATTACTTATTAATATTTTTTTTATTTACTCTGTATTTTTTCCATCTATTTCCTATGCACAAATCTAACACAATTATTTTTTATATCTCTCATACAATTAAAAAGAAATTTATGTAATTTAATAATAATGTTGAAAAAAATATTTTATTTTTAAAAATATATTCTACACTACTAATCAATAAACATATTATAATTATCTTAATTGAAATTTATAATAATATCTAAATATGAAATATATTTTATTCACCGATTTAATAAGAAAAATAAATAATAAGATAATATTTTTTTAATATCAACAATTAATATTTTAATTATTTTAAAAAAGGTTGCTCAAATCATTTTCATGTGTTTGTGTGTCATTTGTGATTTCATGTTAGCCTTTCATTTTTCTTGTATTTTCAAGAAAATGTATTGGTACTTGACATGAATTGATCTCTTGTCATTACGTATCAGTTAAAGTTAAATAGAAGTGATGCGTTATTTTTTATGAAAATTGTAATAGTAAGATAAAGATAAAGAAATTTTATTTTAAAAAATATAGAAACGGTAATATCACCACTTCAATACTTGGCTGTTATATATAAAAATAGTAAAAGTTATATTTCAAATATAATCATTATATTTATAATAGGAAATTTTATTACCTAATCATAATAATCATTAGATACTTGGATTGCTAGGTATATTGGACTTGTGCTATTTACTCAACCCAGTTAGTCAACTTGATTGATGAGCTAAGGTTAGCGCCACTTTTTTAGCAGTACAATCAACCACAATGTAGGAAAAATAGCTATACAATATATATATATATATATATATATATATATATTTATTTATTTATTTATTTATTTATTTATTTATTTATTTATTTAAATATCAATAATTTTTCAAAATTACTCATTCTTATTTGTCATTTCCAATGTAGCATCATTCTAATACGATAGTAAATTGATATAATAAAAATGGGTAGATATGAAAAAAAAATTACAATTATTTAATATTTTTAGTATGTGTGGAATTTGCAAAAGGGAAGGAGTAGTATGTAGTGATTTCATTTATTTCTATCTCAATTCTCAATCTTTAAAATTTTAAAGAAACTATAAGACATGTATAAAAGAAAATTAAGAAAAAACATATTTGACTCATTTTTACTTAAAACTTTCACTTAAAAGCGAACGTAAATGATATTTTCTCAATATATATCAATTTTTTTAAAAGAAATATATGTCAATTATATATATATAATATAATTTTTTGAACTTTTTTGTGAAAGTTGCGGGGCATTTGATACCCAATTTTTTAAAACTTTTTAGTTGTCCCATTTAAAATGTTGTGAAGCTTGGACTGATTTATGGTTCATCTTGCGAGCGTTGTGAAGCTTGGGCTGATTTATGGTTCATTTTGCGAACATTTTTTAATTCAATTTTTGATTAATCAAGCCGGGATACTGTAGATGACCAATTTTTGATTAATTGAGAGGAATGATGTCACATTCATTAATTATTTCTGTCTACTAATTAATCGGTCGATTAATTAGAAGAGTGACTGTAGGTCTTGACTAGTAATATAGATTATTTAATTTGGATAAAATAATAAAAATATTAATTTTTATAATATCTTAGATAATATAATATTATATATATATCCACGATTTAATTATATTATATTAATTTATATATATAAGACAATTTTATATTTTAATTTGAAATTAATTTTGATTTTTAATTCAGAGAACTTGATATGCAACACAAGATTTGTCACACTCAAGATCCTCGTCGCAATCGAGCACTACAATACATTTCCTGATCCTCCTACTAACTTGTACCTCCACATGAGTGACCACTGACCACTGACCAGCCCATGCAACTTAAATGCCTAAAAAAATTGAATAAAAAAATGAACTACTCAGACTTGAATTTCAATATGCCATCTGTACAACTCCTTTTCCGGTACAGGGATATTCAGCGACACCAATCCAGTTTCGGCATCATAGATGAATGTGGTGTCTATATTATCCACAATGCATTTCAATGGGGGCTGGGAACAGTAAGCACCAAATCGCCCACGTCCCCTGACCTTGAGTACAATTGTAGCAGATGGTGATCGGTTTTCGCTTAAATAAGTCGGCACCTCCGACAAAACATCACCATCAAAGAGCTCTGGTTTTTTCTCTAACGATGGATGTACTTCAACTTCCTCAACTGCACCGCCAGTATTGAACATGTCCAGCAAACCTATTGCAGCGAAGGAAATGTTTGAAGTGATTTCCTGCAACAAAGTGAATAAGAATTGAGTCTGTGTTCCCTTGAAAAATACATGGTAAATAAACAATTTTTTACTCGTTGAAAGGACTCACCTTGAGAGGACAGATATGGAAGAGTTCATGTTCAAGAACATGGAGCGTCACGGGGATTGATGCACCACTTGGCAACCGCATTACCTCCCCTGATATATACAGAACATCAAGCAGTTAGGTAAACTATCTAGCTAACAAGTACCAATTTAAAGATGTTAAGGTGAAAGACAACTGTTATCCTTCACTAGCATTCCTTGAGTTCTTCATAATTAAACTTTTTTGTCACTAGCTAATAATGTAGTTAGTTCATATATATATAACAGTTGCCATTGCATCAGAAGATGAATCAATCTTCAAGAACTCGTCTTATAAAAAAGAAAATTTGGTTTACTTGCAACTTGCAAGTCAAAAGGAGCAGGACTAATTCAAAGGGAGTGTCATGTACCAAGTTTCTTTCTATTTACTAATTCTACGTGCAATTTTAACTTTTTTTTAAGCCATTATGGTTTTTTATTTGAAGACTTCCCTTCGATTAACTCAATGCCTAAATGCAAATTCCTTTCCAATGCCATGCCATCTACAAATGCTGCACAAGTACCTGATTTTTGGGTATACACTATGGTCTCCCCATTCCAACTTGGCCCAGCAACTTGAGCTATGGCATCAACATCAGTAGCAGTCACAGAAGTAGTGAGGGCTCCCGGAGATGGATCATGAATGAGAGTCTTCTTAGTCACCTTGTCCCAACCAGCGCCTTGGCAGTTGAACACACCGACCACGCCAGTGCACTTGTTCATGTTCCAAATTTTCAACAAGCTGCAAAACAAAGATTTATATGAAATTTTGTTCATCACATAATATGTATTAATGAATTGAGTACCATTAGAATAAAAAATAGCAAACCTGGTTCCATCTCTAGTTGGATCAACAAAGAGGCAATCACGAGTGGGCTTGGCAGGCAATTGTGCACGGAGCACAGATCCGTCAGGGAGGACCAACTTCTCTAAAATCTTGAAATCGTGGTTGCCAGGTTTGTCACTATATAGAAAGAAACCAAAAATTGAATTACAAAAAAGCAAAATACAATCTTCAGTCTTGGATCTTTATAGCCAGCTAAATTATTAATTTAACTATACAAATCAAAGCTTAAGCAAGGACATGTATAGTAGTACCTCACATAAACTGGACACCCACCAACTGCTCGAGCTGCAGCATGATATTCAGCTGCTGGATGTAGACTCTGCAATAAAATAGGCAGAGATAAGTACTTGGAACTATGAATGTTGGGAATTCTAACTCCACAACAGTAATCCTTGCTTGTTTTTTCTCCGTATTTAATGTTCAAGTAGATATATCTATGAGATGACCTATTAAATTATTTCCTTCTGTTATGCAGCTATACTTACGTGAAACATATCCCAGTCGGGTATCATGAATTCTCCAAGGAACAGACTGTTGTAGGACACAGCGGAAACGTGGATGGTGTGGGAAGCAGGGTCGTGGGGAAAGAAGTCATCAGAAGCTCTCGCTACAGCAGTTTGGCTGGCACTATACAGTCCATCAGTATTATGGCACATACAAGAAATGCATCCATTGTCAGGAAAGTTTCGTGCAATGGAAGCTTCCAGAGCCTGATGATACATGCGAGTTAGAGAAACTCTACCCCCGTAGCCAGCACCAAGGGTCTCAATAACATTCTGGACATCAACTTTCACTCCATCAACTCCACATGAAGCCAGGTATGCATGAAGCTCATTGTAGAATTTAAAGACCTTTTTGGGATGCACCAAACCCAGGCCAAAAATTTTAAGACTGTCGAGTACCATATCATGTTCATTTCCCAACATTGCTTGAGACTGGACAGGGTATGCCAGAGTACTGTCATACTGTTCCAAACCCGCTCCAGATGGTTGAACTCCACCCCAGTAACCGGCTAGTGCATGCCACACATAAACATTCCTATACCAAATAAGGCATTGGTCAAAACATAAGAATAAAAATTGCATTTTTGAGAAGGAAATGACTATATAGTTTATAAAACTAACTCAGAAAGATTGTCAAGGTTCTAAATTATTTTCCAAAGGGAGCGCAAGAAGATGAAAGTATTTCTTAAAATGCCTAAATTAATGCTAATGAAATATCACCTCCAGGGCAGATGCCAAAATAAGTCAAAGAAATAAATTTAGTAAGCTTTACTAAAGATCCCTCAATTCAAAATTATAATGAGTCAGATTTGTATATTTACTATTATGCAAAAGGCAAGCAAGTGATCTTACATTCTGGAATGGACAGGGTACATCTCAACAAAAATTGGTAATGCATTGAAAACCAGGCTAATATTCACAGAGATAATAATAGTGATAGTTCGTTGTGAGATACGGATCTATAGATCGATCTAAACCACATTTGAAATTCATGAATTTGGAAGAATGGACTTGAAAGAAAGTTTATAAGGATGCTTGAGAAAGCAAGAGCGCAGAAACAAACACAATTTAAAAAAAATGCACATTGACGTACTTAACATTATGCCGCTTCTTTGCATCATCCACTACTAGCTTTAAGCCTGGGACCTGGTTATCATGTTTTCCATTCTTTTGGAACTTTTCATTCTCTTTAATTCCTGTCAGCCTAATCGCAAACCTGCAGTTTTAATAGTAGAAGTTAATGACATGCTGCATAACTAGATAAGAACAACATACGCCAGATATGCCAAGACACTTATTTGGTACCAGAGAGAGATGTCTTACTCTGCTCCGTCATGACCATCATCATTAACAACGTCGTTCAAGTTTTCTATCTGTTGCCAACCATCATCAATAATTAGGAATTTTGCTGGAGTGCCTCCTGCGGACAAGCTGCAGAAATGACCAGAATACAATTTAGTATTCCATTTCATATACAGTTTAGAATTAAGAATGAAGTTTTAAAATGTTCGCTGTTCTATCTTACGTTTGAAGCCCTGCTTCAACACCTTCAGCTGTGACATCCTTGTAGAAGGCATCCCATGTGCACCACCCAAACCAATCAAGGAAGGAGGGCAACTGAAAACCAATAAACAAATGTCCGAAGTTAGGATTGACTAATATATAGGGTAAGACATCCTCAGCAAACTTCTTGACAAATCAATAATTAAGAAGTTCTAACCTTCTTCTTCTCTCGATGACGGAATGTTTGCAAGTGTTGTTCAACAGCCCTGTAGCACAAACAGACAAAATTAACTTCAAAATTTTCAAGGACAATTTTACCTAAAACCAAATCTGAGCATATCAAAATTTGAATTATCCAAATAATTGACCAAGTACTTGATACACGCAATTGACCGTCTCCGGACTTACTTTACAGCTTGATTGATGACTTCAAAGGGGTTGGTCCCAGCATGCACGTAGAGAAGGGAAATTCCTTGGTTGGTTTTTACCGCATTATCACCTGCAAAAAGAAAATCAAATTTACGATTAATCTCCGCAATTTGTTTGTTCCTCCCCATTGTAACGATTAATATGGTGGGAAGTAAGCTGTTGTTTTGCTGTTATTGTGATCATGAATACAACTTATTCACAATATCTAGACAGTAAATCTCTGAAATTTGAGGACATGATTGAGCTAGCTTGATGTAAATTATAACTGAAAATAATCATGCTCCTGTCAAGGTTAGTGCGCGTTACAACCTACATATAATTACAAGTACATGAACAACTTACCACTCTCTAGGAAAATCTCGAGTTCATTCTTGTCATTCCCCTGAAGAACTGCACGGAATGGGCCTTCAAGGAGAGGCAGGAACACTGTGTAGATAGTAGGGCCGTCACTTTCTCCATCAAGGCTCTCTTTGCTCTCAACAAGCATAAACTGGGTCTCGAAGGGAATATCCTTGCCACATGTTCCCATTCTCTGAGTCATCCACCAAACTTTAAAACGGAAAAGGCACATAATTCGAAGACCCCTGATACAGTTCAAAGAAAGTGTTAATTTTAAGTGACTTGTTTCTTATTTGTTATACTTGGCTTCTATTAAGTTGCCCCAAGTAACCAGCAATTTAGTAAGACGGAGAGGGCAGAAGCACATCATTGCAGAGATAACAGCAAATTAGGAAAGAAACGTTAGTGCTTACTCTAAAACGCCCACAGGAAAGACATGAATACTTTTACTACTAGTATCTGTAGCACCAATGAAAGCCCCAGAGACCAGTCCAGCTCCAGATCCCGGAGTCAGCATAATGTTGTCCGGCACCCCCTTGAGTACAGTTTTCCCATGCACTATCAGGTTGCCGTTATCGATGGAAATCTTTGGAGTAATTGTCATCTTTGCACGCTCTACTAGTTGCGGACAATTAGCTACATCCAACAAGCAAAAAATTCTGATGAGATAAGAGCTAACAACTTAAATTTAAATACATGGTATAGAAAACAATATTAGAATGATCCCGCGGTCTTTAAATAGCAAAATTAAATCAAACTAGGCTGCTGCATATAAACACTAGTAACAATTTACTTACTTATAACCTAAGCTCTTAAGTTATGGCATTTTCTTGAAAATGGAAACCAGAAATGTACTTGCTGATCTACAATAACAATATTTTATGAAACACAATTTACTTGTTTTACTTGATAGAAGGAATATATTGTATTGTAACCTGTTGCTTATTATCAATACATAGAGATTAATATAATTAGATCGGGGGGCATATAACAAAACCATGCTCAGCCCTAAATGAAATGTTAAAAGGGAGTGACATAACCAGGGCATCATTTATTTATTTATTTATTTCGATACAACTCATCAGCTACGTAACTAGAGCTGTTTTTTTAGGAGTAGTAAAAAAGAGAGTAGGTACGTATGGGGTAAATAACATAATAACAGTGGTTGGAATTACCTCCTAAGTTATAGACAATCCTTGTTGTGTTGAACCTCTTAGGAGCCGAAGATACATATTTGTAAACATGCATGTATGGTATGTGTGTGTATTATATACAATTAAGTTAATCTTAGCCGTGGATCATAGATCGGGAACTTAATTTCAACCGTTGATTCCTTCTCTCTCATCCCCCGATCTATACAGTTAATTAAAAATAAAAGATACATACATGAATACATTTACATACAAACTGCAAACATCTTTGCTATTTTAACGATGAAAGTAAGTGGAAGATTAAGAGAGAGAAAGAAACTGACCTTGAAAGGAGGAGGCTTATCTGTAGAGTAAAAATGTGCTATGTATTTGGGGTGTGTGTGTGTAATGTTAAGAAATGAAGACAGGGAAGAGAAAGAAATGAAATGCAGAGTAACGGGAAAGGTTGAATGATATAATTCAGAAACAATGGAATGAGTTTGTAGGAAGGATAGCAGGGGGTTTATATAGTCGTGCGAGCCAGCTTGTCTCCCAATACCGAGAAATGACTCAAAATGTCATAATTTAATTTAATAACATAATGCTTATAATGTCATTAATAATATACATGGCTCAAAATATCACTCCAACACACTATTTCGTCTCGCGTCTTTGTTTAAAATTAAAACACAACTCACATCAAACATAACACACAGCCTACACACACTTATCTGCAACACAGCTCTCTACTCTTATACTCAAGCTCTCGAGATTGATTATTGTGGTTAGGGTGAACACGGGTCGGGTTGGGCAGGTTTTAACCAAAAAATGACCCAACTCAATTAGTTCGGGTTGATAAAAACTGAATCCGTTAATAAAAAAAAATTACGTAACTCAATCTCACCCAACCCAATTAATTTGGGTTGGGTTAAACCCTCTTCTTCAAGCAACAAAACCGTAAACAAGTCTGAACATAAACTTTGATATAGTCTGCCTCTGCCAAATGCCAATTTTTCATAACAAATAAATAGTCCAAATGTTTGACATAAAATATAAATAGTCATCAAATAGTCAAATACAATTCAAATAGTCAAATGATCCTAATGAGCTATGCCTATATGTGTAAACGGGTTGGTCGGATTGGGTTGGGTTAGGGTCAAAATATGTTAAATCCTAACTCAACCCAATTTATACGGGTTTTTGAAAAATTAAACCGTTTAACCCTCGATTTTGGACGGTTCAGTTTGTTCGACCGAAACAATGGTTGGGTTGGGTTGGGTTGAGCGGGTTGGGTTGAGTTATGTTCACCCCTAACTGTGGTCTTGATTACGCTTCTCAATTCTAACAACCATGGATATAGAGGTAATATTCTAGGGTTTAGTCATATTTTGAGTTCGTTTTTTTAGTTCATATATTCTTTCCAATTGTTGTTTTCAATTCGATTGTGTAATGGGGTTTAAGCACAGATTATGTGATGCATATAGATTTATGTATGTATTGTTGTGTTTGGATTTTATTTGGGATGTTGCGTTCTTATTATGTAATGCATATTTGTGTTGTGTTTTGGGCAGTAGGTTCTGATAGAATCTGAATGTGGAGCTCCAAAACGCTATTTCATGTAGAGTTTTCTCGACAAAATCGTTAGTTTGTGTTGCGTTTTCGGCTGAAACTGAACTTGATGTTGCATTTTTTTTTAATATTTCACAAAAATGTGGGTTAAAGTCCCGTTTTCATCCTGGAAACAACATCAAGTAGCGTTTTGTTGTTAAACTAAGCTTAATGTAGCGTTTTGATTTTTATTTTTTTTATAATTTTTGATAGGAACGTGACTTAAAGTCGCGTTTTAAACTAAAACTCAACACGATATATCGTTTTGATGTTTTTTTTAAAAAAAATTAATAAAAAAAACTCAACACGATCTAGTGTTTTAGGTAAAACTCAACATCATCCCGCGTGTTGAAGTGACATTTTGAGCCAATTTACCCAACTGTGCCATTTTGGACATTTTTTTTTATAAAAATGACACATAGGGCTATTATCCCCAAATACTAGAAATACTAGGGAGTTTTGCTTCTTTTTTTGTAATTAAGCACAGGGTTTCAATCCAGTGTGGTTCGGTATTCGCCTTTAAACCTAGTATGTTGATGCATGGATTTATTTTATATTTTTATATCTATGTTTAATATAGTTTTATTTTTTTATTATAATAAATAAATTTTAATTTATCTTAAGTTAATTATAATAATATAGTATAGATTTAATTTTATATAAAGAAATATTTTAACTTTTTTCTAGTTCTTTATATTAATTTTTATTGATACTTAAATTTTAAATATAAATATTTAATATATTCGTGATAAGGACAGACATTAAATCTATTATTAATGAGTATGAAAGAGCTATAATATATATCGTATATAACAAAAAATATATACGTATACATTTAGAATTGGAAAGGGTAGAATTCTGGAGACAGAACACCTGGGGGGGGGTGTCGGAAGGTGGTGAGAGGGGGAGATGTTGTGTTAAATAAGGAAACGACACGTATAGAAAGTGTAGATGGGGTGGTCTAATAATACAATTAGAAAGATACAGGCAGGCGTACATCAGCAGCTTGTTAAACTTAATAATGGATGAGATTGATTGATAGCCGCTTGAATGCTGAGTCGGAGCATAGTCATATATACGTACTAAGCACTAGGCAGGCTTATTATTATTATTATTATTATTATTATTATTGTTGTTGTTACGGTCCAAGTCCAACCATACATGCATAATATATCGATAAGTTCTGAATTTCTCCAAACTGCTTTGAGCTGGCGATCGTACCTCCTTTCTCCATTTGCCTCCGCATATATTTCAAAAGATAATTTCTTTTTTATATATACATAGATTTCTCGTTCTTAAAGTTCTAGTATTAGTTTTTTTTAATTACAATCCTAAAAAATACATTCAAATTTATTAAATTGTGTTTCTATTATTTTTATGATCATGATCGAATGAGTAGTACTCCTGATTTTTTCTACATTTAATTTAAATCAAATAATCATTAATATTAAAGTTACTAATTAATCAAATAATCATTATTATTAATATGTATATGTTATTTTTTTTAATTATAATCCTCTTATAATAATAATATTCACTTTTTGAATATAGACTTTCATTTTTTTTTAGTATAATCATAAGCTAATAATATATATATATTTTTAACAAGTTATCAATAAATATTATTCATTTATCCACTAATTATAGTTATTAAGATATAATATTATATAAAATTAACATAATATTATAATAACATATTTTATTATATAAAATCATTGTCATTTAATATTATTATCAAAATTTCAATATTATAATATTTTATATATTATTATAAAATTTTAATTTTATAATATAATCCTCTTTTAATATAAATCATTGTCATTTGATTAAGAAATTTAATATTATTTTCATAATTACAATATTAAAATATTATATTAAAATATTATATTATATAATATAATACTCTTTTAATCAATAATTAACTCAATTACTACCTTAGAACGAAGATATTAACTATTAATTTAAAAAAAAAATCCTAATTAGTTATATATTAGCTTGCCATAGTAGTTATATATTAGCTTGCCATAGTAGTCATATATTAGCTTGCCATAGTAGTTAGATATCAGCTTGCCATGTAATCAAAATTTAAAGGAAAAGATTATGATAATCACTTACAAACGCAAAGCACAGGAATCTAGTAATCCACATTGTCAATACCTACTGCTAGTATTTTTCAGTTTAATCCAAAAATAAAACAGACTTTCACTAATTGCTTACAATAATCTATGGTTGATGTCTCTTGTTACTTAATACTCCCTCCGTCCCATTGAGAAGTATACACTTCTCATGGACACGGAGACCAAGACATCCATTATAAAATGAGTAAGGTTAGATGAAAAGTGATTAAAGTGGTGAGACCTATTAATATTTAATAATAAATTTGAGATAGTGGAGGAAAGTAGTAGGTGTAATAGTATTTTTATATTATGAATTTGAGATAGTGGAGGAAAGTTAGTGGGTGTAATAGTATTTTTCATTATTAAAATTTTACTATTTTTGGAATGTATACAAATGAGAGGGACATCCAAAAAAGAAAGTGTATAAAATTGAATGGGACAGAGGGAGTAAGTAGTTTATTATGGTTTCTAGTAAATTAATAAGGAAAAGAACAGATAAAAGCAATATTTACCTTTTCGTACCCCCAGCCTGATATCTAGCTAAAAATTCTTTAACAAATACATTAATATAAACATGAATATATGAAAGGCACGAGTGGGATGAATATACTTGACGACAGGAGGAGCTTCCTGGGAAAATGCAAGTTCGAGCTTTTTGATTCAGGTGCCAGTTGCTTCGACGGTCTTCAATCAAATTTGTTGTGTGTGATTGTGTGTTGTGTGGGTATTTTAAAACAATGGTTAACTGAACGTCATTTTTGTTAATAGTACGACGTCATTGCTGCATGCTAAGGTCACGTAACGTGGCGGTCACTATTTGACCAAATTACAGCTTTACTGTCATGTCAAAGGACAACATTAAAGTGAACGCCATGCTCAAGGACGATTGTAACTAAATTTCTAACCCAACTTCTAGCTTCCATGAACGCCAATTAAGAAAATTAGATGTTCCATTTTTAAAACAACCAGCTCAGTTATCCCATATTCGAAATTGAACTCAGCTAGTGTCCTGAAAATGACACGGAGCGGCCCTGCAACGGATCTGAATCAACACAACCGAATATTGAACAATCTCATTGTAAATTGGACTCTAAAGTACAGATTGATTGATTGATTTGCACCTGTGCACAGGGATGGAATAAAAAAAATCGGAAAAAAACCGTAAACAATAAAATTTAAAATTAATATATACTCTAATAGATATTTTATGTGAGAATTAAATAATACTACATATTAAAAATAATATATTGTATTTTAAAAATAAATACATTATATTTTAAAATAAAAAGGAGAAATATATACGTATGAAATATTGAGGGAGTCGATGATACTCCCCGAGTCCCCTGCTCCGTCCATGCCTGTGCCGACTCGCGTCATATTTCTTACCACCACAGCGACCAAGCGAGATATGTACATACAGCTCTGTTTGTTTTCCTTTATAATTAACTTGTAACTTATAATTTGAAATATATATATATATATATATATATATATATATATATTTTATTTTAATTTATAAATAACTTATAAAAAATCTAAAATCGCACCATGATTGACAAGCCTGCACAAAAGCTGGTTTGTGTTTCTGATGGGACCACCTGGCAGCCAGTTTACGTCAGCTTTCTAAAATAGTTGATGGCCTGTGTTTTTGCAACGCGATTTCTACGTAGACACTGTCTCGTTCAATTATGAAAATTACAGGGACCGTCCAATGTTTTCAATCTTTTTATTATTATTTTTACCAAGTAGGATTGCAATTGTTACTCATTTCTCTATTCATTTAATAATTCACAACAAAACTATGCGTTATAATTTAAAACTTAGCTCTTTTATATGATAGCACAGGAACGAATTTACTTTTTAAACCGAATTATATTTTCAAATATAATAATTATAATTATAGATCCCGGTTTTAATTACATTTCTTAATATATTTAGAGATGGTATTCAATTCTGATTTAATAATTTATACATTTTAATAGATTATAGTTAATTTAAAATTCGACATAGAATATATGCACAATTAGTAGAGTTTATACAATTCGTAGAGCTGAGCATAAACGGAATATAACCCCTTGCAGTCAGATAAGATTTTAAATAAATTGTAAAAATTATAATTTTTTAAAATTCACAAGAATTAATAAATTTTTAATACCAACAAATTTTAATAAATTATTGATAATATATACTGAATACACGTATATTTTTAAAATTTTATTTAAAACCAAATACTCTAAAACTTTCTAAATTTGGATTAAATAATATTATATTTTAATTTTAATTAAATACACTCAAATATTAATAATATTTTTAAAATTCAAAACAAATATACTTAAAATTTGAAAATCTAAAAAGATTCTATAAAATATGTATTGAAGAATAGAGCGTAGTGACTTAGCGTACGGAATTCAAAAGTATTACTCCCTGTGTCCCATTAAATTCTTTACTCTTCTATTTTTGAATGTCTCACCCCATTATTTACTTTTTAAAATATTTTATTTTATAATTTTTTATATTATAAAATTTAATCTCATTCACTATTTTTATTCACCTTTTCGAATTTATCAATTAAATATAGATCAACCTATCACTTTATCCATTTTCTTTTGTCTTTTATAATATTTTATTCATACAATTTTCTTAATCTTGGTGTACAATTAAAATAAAAATAAATGAATAGCATGGAAGGAGCAGTCATCACCGAGCGAACTCGAATATTTTTCCAAATCACTACAATTTAGGAAACTAAATTGAACTTAGATCCAACTCAAATTAGTTCATGATTGTGATGCAAACCACTAACACGGATTTATTGTACTAAATTGTGCATTATCGGGATGCAATTATTGCTTGTTTTACTAATATTTCTGCACAGTGCTCGATGTGTAAATTAACCAGATGTGTCGGTGTTCAAATCACCGCCTTAAATTTTAAATTTGGTGTAAACCTGAGTGCGTTTTGTTTTCAAGTGGCGTAATATTGGATTAAGATATTTGCTCTTGTAAACCGTTAAAATAGTTTTTCGCTCAAAAATTGTTAGAAAACTATTATAAAGAAAAATATTCTTGACTTAAAAGTTGTTGTCAGAGAGAAAGTATGTTTTCATATTTTTAGAAAAAACTGATTTTTACAGAAAGTAATACAAGTTTAATCATCAAATCTCTTCAACAACACTATTTTTATATATTATATGTCAAAATATGTATAAATCAAAAAATTACCAAACAGTTATCTGATTTTTCTAATAACATTTTTTTTCTAACAGTACGGTAGTTTTCAACAGTAATCTCAAACAGACCTTAATCATGTGTCACTTTCAGGTATATATATAGGGTGCACAAAATTAACTCAACCCGAATAACACGACCCAACCCAACCCTTTTTTAGGCCGAACAAACTGAACTGTTCTAAACCGAAAATTAAGTAGGTTAATTTTTTATTAGGCCGAATAAATCGGATTGAGTTATGTTTTAATAAATTTTAACCTGATCTAACCCAACCTAATCCAACCTGACCCCAACCCAACTCAACCCAACCCGTTATAATATATACATGCTAATACATGTGTTTTTAGTTATTTTAACTTATAAATAATAATTATTTAATCTACTTTTATGTGTTAGTTTGTTAACTTAAATATTTAATTTTTATACATTAGTTATAACACACAACCGCTACACTAATATTTTAACAATCTAATACAATGTATTCAATACAAAAAAAAACACATGTATTTTCTACCAATTATATTTATTTTAATCCAATCAACACAATCCAAATCGATACATAATTAATGGGTTGTTACATATAATTTTTTGATTAATGAGTTAATTTTTTTTTAAATTGAATTAATTGAGTTGTGTCATTTTTTTCTTGAACCTGACCAACCCAACCCGTGTGCAGTCATCATATACCGAGTTTAAAACAAGCTTTAGTCGTAATCTAGACAATTGCTCCTCTCTGATCCGTTACCACTCACAAATCACAATTATGTAAGCTATCGCCTCTTGCTTGGACAATGATTTCAGGTATTTGTCATATAAAATAACAAAATACGAGTAATATATAAAGGATTCAGAATTTTAATCTACGATTGTTATTTACAGTGTATTTTCCAAATATTAAGTGTCATAAAACAAAAATATTAAAGTTTTTGTGCAAAGCACCGTAAAAATAATGAACTTGAATCTTGTATTCCATAATAATGCTACTATTTATTGCTAGTAAAAAGTACTCTCTCTGTTTTAAATTATTGGTTATTTTAATTTATTATACGTATTTTATTTATATAACTTAAAATATTTATAAAAAGTTAAAGGATAAGTACTTTCATTGAAAGGGAGGGAATGTATTAAGAGCATGTTTGTATAGGCTTAAAAATTTGAATTCTAGTGATTTTAAATTTTAAATTAAAAAGTGTGTATTTTACTAAAATGTCAAAAGTTGGTATGAGATAAGATTTTGAATATTTTTTTTCATTTTTATAATTTTATTCGTATTAAATATAATTAATATTATTATTTACATATACAACTTACAAAATTTATTTGTACTTTTTTAGTAACTCATAAATTATGTAAAATAATATAAGCATTCAGCTAGCTAATAAATTTTTTTTTGAATTGTATATAATTTTTTTAAAATTTACTTATTCATCATTTGGCTCTAACAATAGGGGATTGTAAATTTGTAAGAGCAAAGTCCGATGTTAAAACTAAAATGTTTATAGTCATTGTTATAATTTGAGACAAAAAATAATTTTTGGTCTTAAAATACAATTAATGCTTCAATGCATAATTCTAAAATAGGACCACCTACATTCAAAGTGTATAATAAAAATTTTTTATAGTGAATATAATTCATTTTTCCTTCATATTTTAAAATTGCTATAGTTATTTTTAGTTCTAAATATATGTGACAACCCGGGTCAAATCCCGAGCCTTTTTCGAAAATCGGGTCAAGTCCCGACTTCCGAATCCGAAATAAGTGCAAAGTAAACTGGCCCAAATGCAACAACTTGGGTAATCCACAAGCCCACTACATGCCCCCAAAAGATTATGATTTGTTGGTGCACTTAGTAGTATTACTCTTACTTATATACTAAACAAATTATCTCAATATACTCGATGTGGAACTGGGGTGTTACAAACTCCCCCATTTAAATTCCTGACGTCCTCGTCAGGCCAAACAGATAGCCCACAGGCCTATATCGTACCTCTCTAGCCATTATGGGATAATACCGGCTAGCTTCATGTCCCCACCTCCGGAACTCTGTCCATTGTAGGATAATACCACCAACCTTCGTGTCCCCACCTCCGACAACTTGACAAATCAAGCTTTCGAGAGTTGGCTTTGATACCATATGTGACAACCCGAGTCAAATCCCGAGCCTTTTTCGAAAATCGGGTCAAGTCCCGACTTCCGAATCCGAAATAAGCGCAAAGTAAACTGGCCCAAATGCAACAACTTGGGTAATCCACAAGCCCACCACAGGGCCCCAAAAGATCATGATTTGTTGGTGCACTTAGTAGTATTACTCTTACTTATATACTAAACAAAGTATCCCAATCTACCCGATGTGGGACTGGGGTGTTACAGTATAGGACCAATTATTCATTTATATATTTATATGACTAAATATAACTATGTAGTGAAGTACCGATTTTGTAAATTTAGTTTTATGTTATAGTTATCCAATCAATTACAGTTAAATCTCGATAAATGAATACGTTCATAACCGAAAAATCATATTTAATGATCAAAATTGTTCATTTATCAAGATTAAAAATACAGTATTTTATGAGAAAAGACCATATATGTCACAATTTGGGTACTGGAAAAGGGGCGAAAACGCTACTTCATGTAGCATTTTGCACTTTATTTATTTATTTGTTTCGGGGAAAACGCTACTTCGTGTAGCGTTTTGCACTTTTTTTAATTTTTTTCGGGGAAAAACGCTACTTTATCTTGCTTTCTAGGCTAAAAAACGTAATTTAAAGTAGCGTTTTGGGGATATTTTTTTTCTTCAAAACTCTACACGATGTAGCGTTTTGGAGTGCTATTTAGGGTTATTTTTTTGGAGTGTGTCATTTAGAACTTTTTTTTCCCAAATTGTGATATATAGGACCAACACCCGTATTTTATTATGTTGGAAACGAAAATAATTATTCATTTAAGGGGGAGGTACTTGTTTATTGAATATCAATTTATCAAAGGTTCTACCGGTGAACTATGCATTGGATTGCTGTGAGACGGCTAGAGATTCCCACTCCCACCTTGAAGAACACGTACAGTGAATCAGTGATCCATGCCTACCGTATAAAATGACAAAATCATGCAGATGCGGAGCATGTGAAATCTGACCCACCTCCGAAACCGAGGAAAATAAGTGTGCAGAGCCTCTACGCTAGAAAGTTGTTGGTTTACTAGTATAGGGCCCCACTTACACTTCAATCCTATGCTATTCCACGTCAGGCTTGACAACAACCCCCACCCCTACTCTAAATCCCGACCACGATTTCAAACATTACAAATTAACAAGTAGTTATTGAATTACAAGATTCCTACACACCCAATACGACCAAAGGCCACAACATAATAAACATGAGGGAGGTTAATTATATTAGGTTCGGGCTGCATAATTTTTAGATCTAGATTTATAAATTAGACTCAATCGAATTCGATTTATAAAATATAATAAATTGTTAAAATAATGGTGATAAATTTATTTAGTTCATTTATTAAAAAAAATTATAATTATATGCTTATAAATTATTATTATTGCATAAAAGTAAAAAATGTACTCATTCTTAAATTTATATTAATTATAAAATAATTTTTATTTTTATATATTTAATATTCAAATAAAATGTACTCCCTCCGTTTTATATTAGTAATCCACTTTCAAAATATAGCGCATATTAAGAAAATTTATTGATGATTAATTGTACTCATATTTATTTTATTGAATGAATATAATACAGTATGTTATATGAAATTGATTTTGAAAATATAAATTAAAATTTTGTGGAATAGAGTTAATTTTGAAAATATAAACTAAATTAAATTTATATTGAAAGTTGAAGTGAACAATTATTTTGAAATATTTTTTTTTAAAAGCGGACTATTAATATGAAACAGAAGAAATAATAACCATAAAAAAAATTATGGGTCTCTTTTACGGCAATTTTTATTTATTTTCAACGCTCTTTGCCCTTTTGAAATGGGCTCCGACAAAAATTCACGTCCCATAATTTTTATTACATATTAAATAAATCAAGTGAACAAAATTAAGTGGATAAACCAAGTCAAAATCACCGTAACACAAGGAAAGCACGAGTTACACAAGTACTTAAAAAGAGTGCTTAAAAATAGACAATGATCCGCCTCAGTAACACGTCAGATGCGTGACTTGGGAGAATGTGCATCCATTTCTGTTGGCTGCGCAACACCCATTTGACGCCACAAGCAATGTTACTGTACTTCATGCCGCAGCGACATTTGAGGCCACATCTCATCAATGCTGTGCCTTTTGCCACCACAAACTCTTCTTAATACGCTATCCATACCAGATATTTATTATCCATACTCGGTTGGTACAATATTGTTTTTTTTTAATTTTTTAAATATTAATTCAATATTTAATTATTTTAAATAATTTATAAATACATGTAAACAAAATTAAAAAGCCAATTAAAGAGTGACAGACCCGATAACACTATAATACATAGTTGTATGCATTTTGATTTAGAAATAATTTAAATTTCAATAATAGGGAAAGAATTAAACATATACGGAGTACTGTTTATTTATTGATCGATTTAAAAGTTTCCTATACCTGTAATAATGAGATCCAAAAAATATCAATGATTTAATTATCAAGATTCTTCTAATTTAATTAATTAAAAATTATACTTACCAAGAAAGTAAAATACTGTCGTACTGGATCTTAGGTGCATACAGGTCGATAAACACGCGGAATGCTCTGATCTAATTGTTCACCAACTTTTGCCAGCAATTCATATTTTTATACTTGGATCCAAAGTCAACCAAAATAAGTAGTTACGTTCACGACTCACAATTAGATATATAACCGTCCGCTTGGTATTACTGATACATACCGTAACAATAACCTTTTGTTGAAAAACAGACATAAATGTATTTCGTAAAATTCAAAAATCGCTGTCTAGAAGTATTTTTGGTCTAAAATGTGTTATTAGAGAAAACATGTTCCCGTACTTTTAAAAAAAATTACTTTTCACCTTATTTTCATTTTTGTTCAGAACTAAAGTGGTGTATGTTTGTTTGTGGAACCAGATCTTTGTTGAATATACTTCCGAAAATAAAGAGAAAAGTAAATTGTACTAAATTTTTTTCAAACAAATAAAACAAGACCCATAGCCATAGGCCATAAATTATAATATGTCTTTTTGCAAGCAGCTATGATCTGTTTTTGGATAGTATACAGTAGTATATAATTTATAGGTCATCTATAAAACAAATGACACCAAATATTACAAATACAAAGTATGTGTTATGCTAAATGTACGGCCATAAAATGCTTCCGAGCCCATTGCATAACTTCTTATTCAAAGTACATTTCCACCACCTAGCAAAAAAAATAAACAAGGTACATTTCACAAAGGATCGCCTACTTTCTTGGTGATTCTCTGCATATACGTGCACTAGTAACATTAAATCATGAAAGAAACATCAGTGTACTGCAGAATTAAGAAGCAATATCTATTGATTAATAGACCAGTGGTCGTATATATATATATATATACATTCACAAATGATAATGTAACATCTTCTCCATCCCCCCTCCCTCACAGAAATCTCCACCATGCCCCACTTAGAACTCTCTTTACAAGATAAATTACATGACCGATATCAACATCTGGAACTTGCATGCTAGTATGCTACACGTCCCAGAAAAAAGGTTTTTACTTTTGACCACAAAAAACCAAGAATATAATTGATCTTTGAAATGCAAAAATTACATGACAATCTCTATTACACAGGTAGGTAGTTCATCTATACATTGGAAGTTATCTCATTAGTCCCTCACCTTCACTGATCCGTCTCTGATTAGTGTTAAGCTTAGACTATTGTATCTTTCTCGTGAATACTGTCTTGATGCTTTTCTCCAGTCTGTTCCAGACTTCATCATTGCAGCAAACTCCTCGTAGCTTATGCGCCCATCCTGGAAACATTTAAAAGTCAATAAATAAACAAGAACAAAACTTGAAACATGAACAAGTACCTACTACAAATGCACCATGTATCATCAATAGCCAAAACTTGTATAATGAAAAGCAGAAACAAGTGAACTTGACAATATCATGTTTTTCTCAAAAATACTAAATGCAAACACTTAAATCATAAGATTAGAAGCTTGAGCACATGGTCTATTAGATGCGTCTAGTACTGGCAGCCAACCTCATGTTAGGATCAGAGGACAGACTTAGAATGGTTGTACTGAATCTATCCCGTAAATCTAGACTCTACAAGGGAAGGGAATGCAACATGATTTATAACAGTAATGAGTAATGACTTCGCCATTAGTGTCAACTTCACCAGTTAAAGCAGAGTTATAAATACTGTTACAATTTAATTAGAGTAACAAAAATCAGGAGAGAACAGAATGCAGCATTAATTATTTATTATTATGAAGAATAATAAATATAAAGTACCAAAGATTGGTAAATCACAAACCTTGTCAGTATCCACATCCTGAATTATTGCATTAATAACTTCTTCGCTACTAGTGTCAACTTCATTGGATAATGCATCTCTGAGCTCTTCAATTTCTATGTATCCATTTTTGTTCTGATCAAAGAATGCGAATGCTTTATGAAGGTGATCATCATTTCCCATCTTCTTCAGGTGGACGGAAATTGCTACAAATTCTCCATAGTTCAGATGTCCATCTTTGTCAATATCTCCCTGTGAAATCAGCTTATGGTTACTGGTTGCAATACCAACAGGAGTAGTAGTACCAAAACACGGCGTTACAGCTGAAGGCTCGGTGTTTGCACAAGGAATACGGAAATGGGTCCTCTGACCCAGATCATGAAAATTTTATAATATAAATTTATAGGCAGCATTCTAATTTATACACAACTTAAACTTTACCAAATATAAAAGCAGAACAGTTGGTGTTCTATAGGTTAAATTTCCTAAATCAAAATATTTGTTGAATTTACCATAAAGAAAGGCCGCATGTTCCTAAATTTCAAATGATGGCCTTTAAACCTAGGAAGGTCCAGGTTGATATCGAAACTAACGCCAAAAATACCATGATTGCGGGTTTCTATTCTAATTGTGATTAAGCATTTTGCCACCTTCGGGATGCTTAATGAAAGTGATCATATTTCCTTTAACAAGCAGAAAACGGAGGTTTTAGATATACTTTTAGAAAATTAATACTTACAGCATCCATAAGAATTTGGAGATCTGCATCAGTAATCTGCTGACCAATCTTTTGTAACCCTTCTCTCAACTCATCAATGTTTATCTTTCCCTTGTTGTTGATATCCATCACTTTGAATCCCTCCTTTATGCCTGCCACTTCTTCATCTGACAAATGCTCAGCAATCACCTGTGATTGATGGTGGTTTAGTACAGGTACAAACAAAGAAATGAACAGTACAAAATTTGCCAAATGTAGTCTGAAGTAAGAAACCTTTCATGTATATCGATAGATATAATACAAAACTTGAATACTTCAAACAATACCTGTAAAGCTTTTTTCTTGAGCTTGTTCATCATAGAAAATTGTTTGAGTCTTGCTTTCACAGTCTCACCCAAAGAAACATTTGGAGCCTTCTTGTCATTTTGTATCCAAGGATGATCTGCAATTAATCACCATTATTAAGATACTATAATTTACACTCAAGCAATTGGGTGCAAGGACTAAAACATATAGTATTATGTAATTTACTTAAAAAAATAAAATTCTATATTACCTAGCACTTCTTGAGCAGTAAGACGTTTTTTCGGATCTGGATTAAGCATTTTCCTCACAAGGTCCTTTGCAAGATCAGAAACCTTTGGCCATGGGTCTCTCTTGAAATCTACAACAGACCGAATGATTGCTTGTGCAACTCCTTGTTCGGTTTCTGCACGTCACAGAATAATTTGAGATCGGTAAATCTGAGGATTGAATAATAACTAGGAAAACAATATAATTCAAGTAATGTGGGTACCGGAAAAAATCACTGCTGATATAATAAATATTCAAACCTAAGGCATCATAAAAGCATGGTCTACTTATAAAACAATAATTTGATAAACAAAGCAATTATAGAATATGCGTTGGCTCAGTGCTAGAAACCAGGATATTGAGTGCCAGGAGAGAAAAAGTTGACATCATGAAAACTTGCATTCTCCTTTAGTCAAACTATAAGAACATTAAGGTTCTTATGATTTTATTATACATGGAAAAGTACTAAGCTACACCTCCAAACAGGTACTATGATCTGATTTTCAAGAATACGAGCAATGAAAATTACAAAGTGAAAAAGTACACTACTTCGAAACTAACCTGCCCAAAAGGGTGGGACACCACAGAGTAAAATGTAGAGAATCACACCAGCACTCCAAACATCTATCTCTGGACCATAATTTCGCTTTAGCACCTCAGGTGCCATGTAGTAAGGACTTCCTACAATTTCATTAAATGTCTCACCTGCAAAGAGCAAAAGTGTATAAGCAAAGTTATCTATGCAAGTGAAAAGGCCACTCTTGATAGTATGGCTGAGCTAATTAATCTTGTGATTTAGACATATAAGATTACCAGGTTTGAAGAATACAGACAATCCGAAATCAATCGTCTTCAAGGCTGCTGTTTCCTTTTTGTTTGCAAACAAAAAGTTCTCAGGTTTAAGGTCCCTATGCATAACACCATGCTTGTGGCACATCTGCAAGATAACAAAGGGAACTTATTCATATCTTCTAGCAAGGCGGAATATAGTAGAGGGTAATCCAGTTTGAAAAAAGATAGTGGGAAAAAAAATCAAAGGTGTAACTGAAGTCTACTGGTGAATGTTTTTCCTGAAATTCATTGAAGTCATACATAAATGCTGCAGAATACATGTAATGCTAGTATTCAAACTAATCCAGAGTTAACAAAGTCATTAATCTTGTAAAACTATGCATAATTATGAAGATCAAATTTGCAAAATAAACATCAACATCCAATAAATTCAAAAACTCACCAGAATAATTTCGATAATTGTTCGAGTAACACCAGCAGCAGCCCTTTCAGTATAATGTCCTCTAGCAACAATCCGATCAAACAATTCACCACCCTCACACAATTCCATAACCAAATGCACCGCCTTATCATCCTCATAAGTATCCTTCAAGGTCACGATATTTGTATGCTTAGGTAAGTGCCTCATGATATCAACTTCTCGCCTCACATCCTCAATATCCACTCTAGTCCTCAACTTCTTCTTCGAAATTGACTTGCAAGCATAAGCTTCACCTGTTGATTTATCAGTACACACATAAGTAACCCCGAATTCGCCACGCCCCAGCTCTTTACCAAGAGCATATGTTTGCTCAATTTCATGTCCAGTGGGATTCTCCAATACATAAGACTTGTATCCACCTTTTGCATTATTTGCAACATAATCAACTGAAAAGGGGTTTGCCTTGTTTTTACCCTTCTTCTTCTTCTCCACAGAAGCATCTGATGGAATTGCACAACAGTTTCCCATCTTTTTTTAAACCCGGATAAATTAAAACAAAACAAGGTACCACAAAAGGCAACAAATCAAGAAAATTTATAGGTGATAAAGATCAAATCTTTCTTGGAAACCCAACTGGGGAACAGTATAATTTAAGTCAATGAATGATCAACTGAAAGAAAGATTGTATCTTTACAAGAAAAAAGTGAGATTGGTTGATTCAAGAATTGATCAAAAATGTGTAAATGAAGTGAAGAATTAATGGGGGGCAGGTGATGGGAAGATTTAAGATAAGATGAAGATGGTTGGAAAAGAAAAGGTCGAGAAAGAGAATTCAAGACGATGAGACAGAGTAAACAACATACAAGTCAAGGGACATTAATTAATTATTCACAGATTTCTTGCCTACTACTACTAATCAAATTTATATATATATATATATATATATATATATATATTCTGAGAAGTAATCAATCTTCTCCTATTTTTGACTCGACTTTTATGTTGTTTCTTTTGTACTAAAAAATTGTGGCACAGACTATAACACAAGTGTTAAGATTTGTGTGTCAGACATTTTTGTTTCAGTACAATTTTTTAGAAATATACGATACTCTTCGACAAATGGTACAAAATGGCAAAACATAATGTAAAAAATGGTCGATGGAATGACTCAAAATTTCACTTCATAATATAACATGGAGTTCTGTTTTTCTTTATTATTGAAAACGCTACACGAATTAGCGTTTATAAGATAAAACCCAATTTCATCTTGCGTTTTACCCCTTAAACACGATCTTATTTTGCGTTATGAACTTCAAACATTTAAAAAAGAATTGTCACACAAATTAGCGTTTTAGGATGTTATTTTGGGTCATTTTTCCGATTTGTGTCATTTTGATCATTTCGTCTCCAAATTGTGCCACATAGGGCCAACACTCGTACTCTTCCCATTTTTTATATATCGTTTTAATTTTTAATACACAATTTGAAATATTGTAATTGTATAAAAAACTATTGTTATTAATTAATTATTTTGTAAATTATAATTTTTATTATATATTTTAATTCAAAATAAAATTTAAAAATAATTTTTTTACTATATAATCAAAATATCTAAAAATATATATATTTAAATTTAAAATAACATATAAAAAATAGGAGTAATGTTTAAATTATTATTTTCTACATACCAATCTTCCCTTTGTTTCCTGATGTGCTAAAATTATTAATTTTGAAATTATCGCAAGTGCACGATCTCATTTTAGTATTTTAAGATTTGAATCACAAGAACTAAATTAATTTCGCGATTCTTAAAATTTAAGTTAAGCGAATTAGAGAATTTAATTTCAAGCTGAATTTTATTTATACTAATAAAAAAATAAGTAAGGTAGTAAACTATACCTAAAAAATATATTAAAGATCATATTTTAACACTACTAAAATTATATCTAAAACTAAAAATATTAAACTACTAATGGAGAGAAATCTAAGCATAAATTATTAAACTCACTAAATATCAAAGAAGCGTAGATCTAAAAAAATTAAAATAAAAGTGCTCATTTCATTTCCCCAATCTCGACTTGGTGGATTTTGAAAGTTATCATAGTACAAAGATTATTAAAAGTAAAAGTAAAGATGAAAACAAGTAAATGTAAAAGGTATGTGAATTAAATTCGATAATAGAATTGATATCTAGTTAGGAGTTCAACCACAAAATATAAAAAAGAAAAATATATCTATAAAGAAATAAGATAAGATGCAAGTAGAAAGAGAAACTAAGATCTACAATCTAGAATCAAGAACCAACAATAACAAAGTTATAGATCTAAAATCATTAAATCCACATTTAAAATAGAGATTTAAAGGGCTCATGACAGGATAATAAAAAGTAAAATTAAGGAGTAAAGTAGAGAGATTAAATAAACTAGATCTAGAATATTAATCTAAAACGGCTCATTTCATTTCTCAGGTATACAATTTGTGGTACTTAGACATAAATTTAAAGAAAATAAGACGGAGACTAGCATAAAAGAAACTAAGACTTTTAAAAGATGAAGATGGAGACTGGAATAAAAAAAAAGACTTGCATTAATATGAAAAGTGTTTACAATATTTGAGAGAGTTAAAAACCACATCTAGAAAATTAAAAGAGAGGATATTACTAAAATTAGGGTAAAATTAAAGTTGGGAATACAATGAGAAAAGAGTATTTATATGACAAAATTAGGGTATTAGATAAATCCTAGCCATTCATTTCTATCCATCCACTTGTCCTTTACTTTCCTTCCAAGTATAGCTTGATGACTTGAAAATGACTTGATAGCTTGACGCAAATTTACTTATTTTCCTTTCTAGCTCTTTTCTCCCATTTTCTTCCTTTTTTTCTTATTATTTAATCAAATATCTACAAAATTGTGAAAATACATCAAATTAGTTAATTAAAAATACTAAGTCAAACACTAAATAGGTATACAAATATGCAAAAATATGCACTAATCATTTCCTATAAAATTTATTAAACTTTTTTATGATCATATTATATTATATATTATTTTTTAAGTTTTAAAATTTCAAAATTAAATATTACTCCATCTGTTCCAAATTAGTAGTTACTCGTACTTTAATTTTTTGTACGTATTTTAAGGTAAAAAACATAATTTCGTTACTAATAAGAATAAAAATATAAATAATAAATTTTTATTTAAAAAATGAAAATCTGAAAAATAATTTACGGAGCTATCTATGCACCTTAAAATGCATATAAAAGGTAAATATGACTATTAATTTGGGACGGATGGATTAATATAAATTAAATATATTTTTAATAATTTAATTTTATAATAATATAATATATAATTTGTTTTGGTTAAAATTCGATCAATTGAGTTGAGAGAGGAAATGTATTTAAAAATTAAGTCATTATCAGGTATTTACACTTACTACAAAATGCAGGAACTAGGTTACCTAGCTCATCCATGGTTACTGTGAGTTACAATAATTAAATATCTTATTTTTCATCAAAACGCTATACTACATTAAAATATTATATATATAATTATATTAAATACTAATATTGTAAAACATATGTCAAAATCTCAATAAAAAAATATTACATTAAATGTTTTAAAATTATAATATATTTTTTTCTTTTAATTTGTGTGTTTATATATATATATATTTAATGTATTTATTGTGTGTTTATATTTTAAAAACTGATCATGGAATTATTTAAAAACTAAATGAATAAATATTTTTTTAAAATTAAAATGTTAAGTTATATATATTAAATATTATTTAAAATTACTTATAATATATTTCTCCCCCCTCTCTCTGTATATGTATTTAATTCTATTTATATTTTTTTTATTAAAAGTTTAGTAATATTATATTAATATACTAACACATTTTAATGGTTATATTACTTTTTTAAAATCTTAATATTTACTTTAGGTTTTAATGTTACATAATAATTATTTTTTTATTTTATAAATTAATTTTATATAAATAAATTATATTTATTATTATACATAAACAATCAATAATGTAATTTCTAGTTACATACTTATAAACCAAAGACGTGTTTTATATTTTCTCAGGAACTTATAGTGATGTAACCAACTTCCAAGGTATTTGAAGTTGGCATGTAACTACAAAACGGTGAAACAAACGAGGCCTCAGACGTTGCATCATATCATTATGAGTTAGAAACGGTCCTGTCTAATTTGCCGGCCTTCTGGAAGTTGGCTTCGGTCATCCCTCTATTTCCATTCGACACACGAGTGGTTTATGCAAATAATGAAAATAAAAAATAAAAATAAAATCAAGTCCAACCTAACTATGCTGTAATGTAATTTTATGTTAGCTACAAAACAATCATTTGGACTAAAAATAAAATGATTAGCAAAATAGTAGTAATAATCGTGATAAGAAAAATAACTTCTAGAGTACTTGCTTAGAAACTTTATATGCACCCGAAATATGTGAATTTTTAGACTAATTTTATTGCACCATATATCTAACGAGACTACATAAAATATTTTTAGTAGTCTTCTATATACTCTCTCAGTTTGGAAATAATTAATATTTGATTTTTTAACGCACATATCTTTAGAAAGTTTGACTACATAGTTAAAATTATTATTTTTAAAATTTTCTTTTTATGAATAAAAATATTAAACTAAAACTTTTATTCAAATTTTTTTAAAAAAATAATAATTTTAACTAAGTAGTCAAAACTCTTTAAAATGTGTGTCAAAAAGTCAAACATCAATTATTTATTCCAAACAGAGGGAGTAATTAATTTCATGGAAATGGTTAACATTACAATATTACATTTTATGTCCTGGCTTATAATCCAATATATAATTTTTATTAGAATTTTAAATCTAATAATGTTCATTTTTGTTTGTTTATAAAAGGCGAGTTGCATTTTTATTGGAAATACAAAGATATTTAAAATCAGGAATTTGATAAAAGTTATTAAATTTTCATGCTCGCTTGTTGTAGTCCACGCCAAAATAATACTCCCAAATAACATAACTTTTAATGTTGAATTGTGGGGATCGGTCCTGGGCTTTATATTTTATATATTACTACTAAAAAACTACTAATGGTGGAGAATAAAAGAAAGTGGACTTGTATTTTAGGTGAGAGAACAAAGTGAAAATCGGATTAAAACTAAGCAAAATCCGTAACGCCAAGTTGATCACAAAAACAAACGACCTGAAAATGACAAAACCAACTTTCATGGATTGTTTCCCTTGTACTGTATATTTTTATTAATAATAAACATATATGTAAACATACATGCACAAATCCACCTCTGTGACAACCAACAATTGAATGTGAATTCTTAGTTCATCAAAACTCTAGTGCTAAATCATCATGCAAACAAAAAAATTATATTGAAACTGCTGTGCTTCACTCAAAAAATGGTGCATGATACATCATACATGCCTGCATTTATTTGAATATTCATCGGGCTCCTTATTTCTGTAATTTTGATGATATAAAATCATGTTCTGGAGACAAATTGTGTGTTAACAGCTGTAAACAAATAGAAATTGCCTCTCAACCATTTTTCCATTTTATCATAATGCCAAAATTGCTATGCTGTATCATTTTAGCCAAGTAACAGGTACAAGAGAACCTTAGAGATCCAAGAAAACACTTTTTCTGGTTCTCAAAATCAGTACTACCTATGAAATCCCATCGAGTATACAACTCTGTTCACAGTTATCATGCTATTATATACATCCATCCGATTGAGTATGCAAAAATGAATGTGTAAACTAGACATACCTGAGTTTACTCAAAACTCTGTATGCTAATGGGAGCCAACTCCAGTAGACCAAAGTAAATGTGGTCAGAAAGTTTGTATTGTACCATGACATGGATCATCCAGCTATGAATTTGGTGCTCTTGCAAAACCAAGATCCTCTAGATGTTTGCATGTAAGCTTACCGAGATTTCTTTGCCATCTTTGGGTTCTTTAACATTCGGATACTTTGAGGAGTGACTTCCACTAATTCATCCTCTTGAATGTACTCTATACAGTCATCTAAACTATACTCCAAATGGGTATCGAGAACCACTGCACAATTCATTAGGGAGATATAAATTATTACGTGCAACAAGACGAGATTTGGCTCTCAAATTTGTATTCCTAATGATTTGAAGCAAATTAATAAAGTACAAAGGCAGCAGTATATCGGAAAGTGGAAGAAATGATAATATGATAAGTAGCTCAGAGTTGCTAGGAAGTGAAGCAAGTAAATCATTTTCCGTCAATGTTACTAAGAGGTTTCTCACCTGTTACTTCTTTATTGGAACGCACATTTGTAGCAGCCTTTTTCTTGCACACGTTTAATGCCAAGTCACCGGGCCGCTGATGAATGCCAACAATCATACCTTTATAAACCTCTGCTCCGGGGCTAATAAACAATTGTCCTCTTTCTTGTGCACTGAATAGAGCATAAGATGTAGTGGTTCCGTTCTCAAAAGCAACCTATAACCAATTAATGCTAAACTTCATGAACAAGAAATGGACTAAAGACCTAACCTTTTAAACATGCATCACATAACACGCTTTTCGCTGTCATTTGTACGAAATACTTACCAGTGACCCCTGATCACGTGTAGATATATCACCAGCCCAGGGTCCATAGCTATCAAATATTGTATTGAGAACTGCTGTGCCTCGGGAGGCTGTCAAAATTGCATTCCTCAGTCCAAGAAGTCCACGAGTAGGTATCTTATATTTAAGCAATGTTGTTCCTTCAGACCTAGTAGATTAGTAATATACAATTTTTAGATAATCTTGCAGATATTCAGAACAAAAGGACAATGTTTTATTTGTGTGGACAAGTAAAAGGACATTTGTGTAAATAAAGAGCATATAAAGGAAATTTATAAAAAAAGAAAAAAATTGAAATTTACAATATCAGACATCACAAAAACAATGTATATTTTTTTGTTGCAAATATCATAACAGCAAAGAATTTTTTGCTCGCGGATGTAATATTTCTGTAAAATGCCAAAGAATCACTCAGTTGTCCATATGAAGGACAAGCAGTTAGCCATAATCACCATATCACAGTCTAATCCAGTATCATCATCTCCGCAAAGTATTTTCTTTACTTCTACTCTGTTAAATAAGATGGTATTTTTGTTACTAGTGAGGTATCTACTTCACTTTTACAGTATTAGCTATCTAATATGCAAGAGACCCTTCAACAAAAAAACTTAAAACTGTGAAAAATTCTCGGAATTGTGATCAAGGTGTAAGCGGAAGCTAGAAAATAATTCTTCCTTATGTTACTCAACATCTACTATAATGGAAATCCCGAATATTATTATGTTATATAAACCACATATATAATGGAATTAGTGTTTTCACATACCCTAGCCCTTGCATATCTAACATCTGGCCTCGTCTTTTTCCTAGAAGCTCGACCACCGATCCCATGTGTGCTTCGGGTACCTCCACAGAGGCAATCTGCAAGTATCCGTATAGAGAATCTGATTTCAGAAGCTGCTTAATATGAAACTTAATATAATACATCGTCATAATATGAATATCTAAAGTGCATCCTTTCGAATACTAATACTGCAATACATCCTGATTTGCAATTGTGACCATAAGTTAGGGCCTCCTTGCCATTCCTCGAAGCAAGTCCAACCTTAGTTGCAAAATGGCTATAGCCACTGCTATAAAAGGGCATCAAAAAGTGAATTTTGATGCTAAACTAGAATTTGTATGGCAATGCTAGTTGCAAAATGCAACCAAAAAATACCATATTTGATGATGTAGTATGCTAATTATTATTCATTTCTCTCCATTTGTATTTGGTTGATGATGTGGCAATGAAAGGCATATCCATCTCTAGTAGCATTTTTCCATATTTGCATTTTAGTATGGCATTGCGTTGGAGTGATCATTTTATAACATTATAGCATTGCGTTGGACTTGCTCTCAGGCATTTACTACATTACATAGGAAAAAAGATGCAACTTATTTCCTGAAACCCTTGTACATAGATTCTTTTAAGAGAAATCTAGGTTTTGCTTATCTCAACCACCTCTATATACACAGAAAGGTTAGCACCGTGAGTATTTTGTAATGGTTCTAAATGCAGTCTACAGTTTTGACAGAGGAAAATTTAAATCCTTTTCAGTAAGACTGTATGGACACCACTTTCAATGTTAAGGCTATAGTGCAGTTATTAAAACTTGATCTAAGCCTTGTCTAAACCACTCCTTATAAAGGCTTGGACGCTCGGACCAATGCAGATTAAGAAGAGAAGAAAATACTTTCTAAAGTAAAAAGAAAAAAACTAAAATATATAATGCAGTTAAAATCATGTTCCTATATTATTGGAGGTAAAACTGAAGGACGCTACTAAAGAAATGACCAGATACATTTAAAGCTGAAGAAATCAAGATATGCCCATTCCATCTATTATACAAAATTACAAACCATAACAGTGGGCCCTCACCTCAAAAGGTTCAAGCAATTTGTCGTTTACTCTCTTATTGATAACCTTAGGAGGTCCAACCATAAATTCATAATTCTCTCTTCTCCTGAAATTTGTATCATCATAATAAAATGTGTGAAGAATATCAATACGAGTCAAAACATGAAAAAATAAAAGTCGGGAAATTTAAAATCCTTACATGTTCTCTATAAGTATAGTAATATGTAAAGTACCACGTCCACTAACAAGAAATGTATCCGCAGTTTCACCATCTTCAACTTTCATAGCCAAATTTCGCTCAATCTCACGGTAGAGCCTATCTCTTAAGTTTCTACTTGTAACATATTTTCCCTACAAAATAATAGTGAGCATATCACTTGGGCCCTGAACAAACCATTATGCTTACTAAGAAAACAAAAAATATTGGCATCAGCAGGAAACATCCAGCAAACAGATCATAATTACACAAGCACAAAGTGCGCCAAGAAATGGTTTATTGATGCAGTATTTAAATATAGAAACATAGGATGAGAGTAACAACTTAAATTGTTTAAAAAGGCAGTGTGGCTGCAATCTCTAGTTGAGATACAAATTTCACACAATACAAATTTTAAAATGTCTCAAGGGTAAAAAAAAGTATGCCAAGAAAATGTACATAATATATAAGTATGTTTCATGTGATTTCAACAATCAACAAATATTTGAGAAAATTAGATTAGAAAGTATTGGCAAAATACTATTGCAAAGATAGCAACACATGTACCCAGATATCTTATTTTTAACACACCTCGCGGCCTACAAACGGTGACGTATTAATAGAGAAAGCCATCTTTACTGTTGGTTCTTCGACCCTAATGGCAGGTAAAGGCTTTCCGAAATTCTTATCAGCAATTGTTTCCCCGATCTGAGTATAGAGCACAAGTTTCTTGTCATTAGTATGCCGAGTATATTTAGGCTTTTTAAATACGAGTCACATATCTAATTATGAAAGCATAGTTCTACCTGAATGTCATCGATACCACAGACCGCACAGATATCACCGGCTTCCACAGATTCTACAGGAACCCTAAAAAACTTTTCATACACAAAAAGTTCACTAACTTTTGAAAACCTGCATGCATCGTCTGGGGTGCATACCTACAAGTGCAGAGACAATTAGAAGAAGATTTATAAAAATTGCTTTCTCTAGGACAAAGACTGAGGAAATAATGGTAGAAGCGCTACTTATGCATGTATATATTTAGACAAAAAAAAACCTAAATTCCAAACTGTAATGATTCGATAGAAGACACTAGAATGATCGGGGGAAACTTTTTGATGCAAATGTAGGTTTGGTGCATCTTACCCGCACTTCCATTCCTCTGGTTAGAACTCCAGCATGCAAACGTCCAATAGCAATCCTTCCTTTGTGTTCCTCATATTCGGTATTTGTTGCCTACAATGGTTTTTAAAAGTAACAAAATACAGCATAAGTATAATGGCATTCTTTTTACAAATGTTTAAGCCTGGACAATAAGCTTCAAGTTTCCAGTACATATTTAATGATAATACCACTCATAGATTGGCAGAGCAAGACATTATTATATCAGGGCATGGAGAAGTTCTAATTGTGGAAGAAAGACCATATGCTTTATAGCAATCAAAAGAGGTACTTCTGTCATGGCAGATGATGTCTGATGATGTGCTCTCTTAAGCAAAACCAAGTTTCTATTTCTATAAAACTCAAGTTATCTATTAGTCAACATGGCTTAAATAGATTATAATATATGCTTATTGATCCAATTTAATATAAGAGGTATTAGTTATTTTGGTGGTTAAACATTTTTTTATGGACTCGCATACACACACAAATCCTCCAGAAAAGGATCAGGACCCCAGTCCTCTGCCCCCCACTGGACGAAGAGGGTGTGTGACCGTTGGGTCACTCTGCCCCTTTGGTAGCTTTTTAAGCTCAGATCTAAACCTGTATTTGGTAGTTGACATATAGTCCTATAAATATTAAAAACAAATTCTGTTAGCTTGTGCAAAGCTCAGACTAAATTTAATTCCTTGATTCTGCCTGACTTGCTAAATATAGAATAAGAACAAGATAATAATTGTATACCTAGAGCACGAAAATGGATAAAGAGATGGACTTTACTTATCACTAGTAAGCAGATTCACTTAGAATTTTTTTTGACACAGTATCCGGGAAGAATTCTACACAATTTACTACAAAAAAGTAAAGGGTCAATATCTTCCACCAACCATGGGGTCTATTATAACTGAACCACCCCTACCTGGCTTGCATAATCCTTATTTTTGTGTGTAACAAGTGAATGAGAGAGGTCATGTGGGTAAGGGGACTTTTGGATGCGAAACAGCCTTGATGAGGGGACTTGAATTGTATGCGAGTAAGTGAAAAATCGACAATGTCCTTCATTGTGGTAATAAAGATTGTATATCCAGAGCGAGTTCATGTCTTTTAGTTATTAGCCATCACTTTTCAGTGTGGCTAGAAGAGACAACCTGATCTAGTCAAACCTTCTAAGATTCTGTGATTCAAAGATTAGGAAAAGCTCAGATCCATAACGGTTTACATGATGTGATTGAGGACGGATCCCCTGTCCCAACACACATGTATTGCATTACTTCAGAGCCCTAGAAATTTGTAGTCAATTGGAGCAAATTTAAGCATTACTTTTTGCTCATTACTTTTTGCTTGTTGGAAGTGTTCATTTTTCATCTTAAGCTCTTTACTATAATGGACATGTCTTGATCTACTTCCTCACCTATGAAATTAGATTAAAGGCCAATCTAAAAAGACAACATCTTCGACTTCATATATATATATATATTATATTTCATTGCATTGTGTGAAATGTTACAATTTAGCAATAAAAAGATGCAGCACAATATTTACTTACAAGCATTTGAAGTGCGCCATCTTTGTCAATATGTGGCCCTGGTATGCATCGAATTATGGTCTCAAAAAGAGGCCCAAGATCCTCTGCCAAATTCTCAGGAGCAAGTCCAGCCTTTCCCTTTATACCACTTGCATAAATTACTTGGAAGTCACACTGCACGTAATGGAAATCGGATGGAGAATAAATTAAAAAATATACGAGTATATCTTAATGTACCAGGACATCAAATACATGTACAATATGATGATTTTCAGAAAAAAAAATAGATACGATCAATTTTCCATAATTGGCGATAATCCATTTTCAATCCCAGTTTGAATAGCTTTTGAGTACCTTTTCCTTCAAGATTTAGCATGTCAAATAATTAAAAAAATCGTAAATAGTAAAATTAGACCCCTTGTTTTCCTTCTAGACTGTTATAGCCTTCTTCATTCCTATCATCTATGCCAATGTGAGCTTTTAGTCCACATGCAGTCTAAGACAGACAATAATTAAACACACGCAGTTTCAGACTTTATTAGATCTGGATTAAAAAGTTGCCACTATACCTGCTCATCAGATGCATTGAGTTCAATGAAGAGTTCAAAAGTAGAATTGACAACAAATTCTGGACGAGCAGAGGTTCTGTCGATCTTATTGACTACAACAACAACAGCATGGCCAAATTCTAGAGCCTTCTTCAAAACAAACCTTGTTTGTGGCATTGGGCCCTCAACAGAGTCAACCTACAAATAATGTGATGTTGAGTTGTCTGTTAGATGATCACTAAAACAAAAGGATCAAGAATCACTCATCCAAGAATCAAACAGAAATGGAAATTTAAAAATGACATCATATATCGAGGTGACATTTTATAATGTACACAAGTCATAATTAAACACCATAAGATGTTAATGGTAAGCCTAAAAGATCAAATTGGTACTGAGTGGTGTGGACTGTACATAAGAATGCACAAGTTTACTCTTAATCTTTTATATAACCAATTTAACTTGAGAAGTTTTTCGAAGAGTATTATCAACTTTAACTTAACTGGAGTATAGTTTTACTTCACAACCAACAAAAGTGAAAAAACATTATACTTTCTTCATGCACATCAGACCACGCTATCAGACTACATTCATTATTGAGAGAGACAACATATATTTCCATTATGATACAAATAAATATTGCCAGAAGAAGGATTTTTCAGGGTAAAAAAGGATTTAAAAGAATAAGATGAAGAGTTCAAGAACCTTCTTAAATTATGCATCTGAATTTCACAAAGATGTCATGCCACAAGACTGATAATTTGTCATAATAATTGAGATGTGTGACCATATCATATGTAATTTTGGTACTGCAAAGCTTTAATGTGTAAATCAAATGACTGGACTAGGCACTCCTATCTTTCTCCAGCATAATTTAGTTAAACCAGGGACAACATAGTTTTTTTTCTCGAATTGTGTTAATGATTTCTTTAGGTAAAAACAGATCACTACAAATTCCTGGGAAATACCAACATTGTGATACTGCATGGATTCGCATAATCTCCAAATTCAATCAAATGAGTATGGGATAAATGGAGACACAGATGAAAGTTGGTATTATAAGCACACAATCAAAGTCTAGAAACATAAACTACCAGAAGGTTGAGAACGTATAGAGCATTACCACTAACAAAACACCCTCAACCATATTTAAGACACGTTCCACCTCTCCACCAAAGTCAGAATGTCCTGGAGTATCAATAATGTTTATTTTTGTATCTTTGTAAGTGATTGACGTGTTTTTGCTTAGTATAGTAATTCCCCTTTCACGCTCCAGATCATTTGAGTCCATTATCCTTTCTTGAACAACTTGGTTGTCACGAAAAACCTGTGGAAGATAACAGAAATTAAGTAAATGTTTAAGCAGGAGTCCAGTTGTACTTGTCAAAATGCCACAACCATTGTTTAATGCCTCAGCACAAGGCATCAGCTGGAAACCCTTGAGATAATTAAAAAAATTATACAGGTATCTGACTAAGATTGCCTCTTCATTACATGTATGGTTCAAGTTTTCTTCGTTTAGTTAGAGAAATAATATGACTTAATTAGTAATTAAAATACGAGATCAATGATGTGAGTCAGTAACAGGCACTAACAGCTTCCAAAGATAATCATCAGTTTCAGATATATTTCATATAAAAAGAACTTCACATAGTAATGATTATATGTATTTCTTCCAGGGTAATAATATTCATTTAATTTAACACAGTAGGCCTTAAATAACTGTCTATATATTGCACAATGGAACATGCAAGTGTATAGTATTGTATAGTATGCGTGTGTGCCTTTTCCCTATATATTTCAGATGAATCATGGAAGCGATACAATTAAGTTAACTACAATATGTTATAATAGATTAAAAAAGTTTTCTAGAGAAGTTACTTTTGCTTGCTTCAACATAGAATCCACCAGTGTTGTCTTTCCGTGATCCACATGAGCAACAATTGCTATATTCCTTATGTCGCTTCTCCTCATCAGCTTGCTCCTCCTCTCTAAAGCAGTGAATCAAGTGGCAAGTAATACTTCAGTTGTGATTGGAATACAAGTGAACAAAAAAACAGTCGAGTAACACAAATATTATGTAAGAAGTATGTAACAGATGTTTGAGTCACGATCAAAAGTTGAGTTGTACGTTGTCAAAGATTGAGATGAAACCTTTTTGCGGCACCAGCCTCTTAATTTTTTAGAACTGAAGACATCGAGCTACTATATCTCTGACACCATGACCAAATCATCTCTTTTTGATGAATTTTAGCAGATAATAAAGAAATGAACACTAATGGAGCAAATCAGGATTCCATTAGGAATGAAGTATATATCCACCATCTATACAGAATAACTACTAATATATATACAGCTCATCCATCACTCCGGTGACAACTCAACATCTACTCATCTGACTCTCAACTAACTTGAATTACATATTTTGCTAAAACTGAAAGATTATACATAAAATTCCACAATCACAAGCAAGTAAATTGAGATATCAACTTTTAAAAAGGGGTGTAGGGCATACTTGTCAAGGCGTAGAGGCAAACCAAGGTGCTAACAAACCGCCTGGACGCCTAGGCATCCATTAGACGAATTAGGCGTTCAACTATATATAGGCAATTAGGCATATATATTAGATATTATATTTTGATTGTTTTTAATAATAATTATACTAAAGTAATATTAGTTTATCTGATAGAATCAAATAGATGTATGTTTAATTTTAAGAGTGTTGTTATTAGTATAACGGCGTGTTCATAAATTTTACCACTAAAAGACGAAAATATGCAAAGTCAAATTAGATATTAGAAGAGTATTTTAAATATATAGTTGAACGCCAAATTCGCATAGTGGCGTCGCCTAACTCACCTAGACGTCGCCTAGGAGCCGCCTAACTCACCTACCCTATAATAATCAAGGCGGGCAGGACGCTTATCCATTTTTTACCGCCTAGGCGACGCGTTGTCAACTATGGTGCAGGGCAGTAGGGCACCTCCTTCCTATACTTACGCACATCTTTATACATATATTTAACCAGCTCGCAATGCAAATTGTAACTAAATATGTGACCATTCACCAGTATAACTCGTTACGTGAGACAATTACTCTCTCACCAATTAGAGTTACATAATGAAGAAAGCTTGCACCTTGCAATACAATTGACATAGCTAAGCACGCTGTCTTATTTTTCTTGGTTGAGACACTATTATATTAATCAGCAACTACAGATATAAGAATCAATAGGAAGATTAAAATTCCAATTACTCCACTAAACAGAAAATTGACATTTCCCCCTTTACCGCAGACAGATAAACCTTAATAAATAAATACCGACCGAAGAATTTTATTCATTTATCGAGATTATTCGTTTATTGATGTTTGACATACACCTTATGTTGGGACTGAGAACAAATATTAATTTATCGAGATTATTTATTTATCTACGTTCTACTGCGTATAGTAACAAAAAGAAGTAATATAGTAATCAAGAACACAAACACAAACACACAAGGTGATGAAAGATGGGATTACCGGTAGCAGCAGCAGCAGCTGCTGCAGTTTCAGTGTCAACAGCTTCAGAAACAGAGCATTTAATAGAATTAAAACCTGGGCTTTTAGTAAAACAAGAATTGAACAATGGTTTCTTGTTTAAACACAAAGAACGTGCAAAAGATTGGATTTTTACAAGTGGGGTTGTAGAATTAAAGCTTCTTGTTCTAATGGGGTTCAAACAAAAAGTGGGTGTGATAGAATAATTAATTCCAATAGCCATCTCCATTTTGCTCTCACTCTCAACACCTTAGAGAAGTGTAGAGAGAAGAGAGAAGATGGTAAAGGAGAGGTTGTTATTGAAAATATGTGTATATGTAATGTATGTATACGTTACTTACGAAGATAAAGAGGTGAGATTGGTGTTTTCTTTTTTATTTTGGTTGGTTGAGTTTCATGGGTTTATTTTGTGTTTCTTGTTTTCTTTTTGGTTTGGCCCAAATGTAGTGTGGCTAAATATAACCCACATATATATATTATAAACTGCCAATTTTTAATAAATAAATCAAACTAATTATTATTATCAAGTTGCAAGTTGCAAGTTGCAACTTACACTCTTTTTTTTAGTTCGTACCACGATGTATTAATGCGTAATTTATTAAACTGGACTCTTATTGGGAATGAACTCTAATTGAGTAAATGGGAATTGAAAGAAGAAAAATATGACTAAAAAAAATAATTAAAACAATTGGTATTATTAGAATATTTAAAATTTGACATTTTGTTGTGTATTTTGTGGCTTACTGGCTTGGTTGAATAAACATGTGTTTGTTTAGCATAAGAAAGAGTTGAATTAGTGACCTCGTGGCTTAACCATGTCATATATTCATCTCCCTCGGGAATGTCATAGCCATATAAGTGGGATGATATATGATCATATCATCATCCCCTTGGTCCTGTTATTGATTATCTGGAACAATATTCAGACAAGGTACGGTACGTCAAATATATATATGCTCAATGTTTTGCCTCCAAAGTCCCAACTGATACTCGATTTTATCTTTATTTTCATATCTTACCTGGTTATGACAGGGTTCGTTTAGGTTAGAGCCTGTTTGGCTAAGCTTTTAATCAGGGAAATTTAAAATTGTTTTTGATTTTAAATTAAAAAATATTTGTTTATTTGTTTAATAAGTCAGAAACCGATTTAAAGTTAGAAATAAATCAGAAATAAGCCGGAAACTGACTTAAAAGCAGAAGTAAGTATTAAATACTTTTTTCAGTAACTTATTTTTCTATTTTGATAAAAATTATTCATATATCATAAATTACTCACAAGTCACTTTTATTTTTATTATTATTTTAAAAACTCATAAATCACTCATAATACAAAATTACCCAACCATGCATTTTAAACTCCCGACTTATTACGTTAAATCACTTTAAGTCATAAATCACAATTTTAAATTTAGACAAGCAAACTTTTAATTTACGAGTAACTTATAAATTAAAAAATATATGTATTTTTTAACTTATAAATAACTAATAATGCCAAACAGCCTTAGAAATATATTACTGCATCACTACAGAGGGGTGAATTAGGCAGGGGCATGTTGGAGTCGTATGTATGAATTATGATGTTTCTTGTAAATATCGAGTGCTGTGGATGGCCCAACTAAACTACCTACTCTGCAGGCTCTGCTAAATTGTTTACAAATAATTAAATTAAATATATTTTAATTTTTATTTTAATTTTATAGACCGAATCTTCTCATTTTCTTAGTAATGCAATGTTCTTTCTCAAGAAACATCTTTAGCTTTATCGACACTTTACTAGCTGAGTCACTGAAATTATGTACATATAAATATTAAAAATATCTTAATTATGTGTCCATCATTAAATCCCATCGTACTCTATCTAATTGGCTGATTGACTCGCTATCTTCTTTTAAAGTTTCTTCTTTCTCATTAAAATATGCATGAGTGACAAACTTGACTATAAATTATGCACTAATCATACCAAAACCATTGCTTAAATAAATCTAAACTTAATTCAGTCATCTACTCAATCTTCAAGCACCTTACATTTCCACATTTTAACATCTTCTCTGCATACCAATATATCACACTATGTCTTTGGGTAATCACATATTAACCACAGCAAGTACAAGTACAACTAATCAAGAAAGCCTGGATCATGAAAACAATCAAGAACACAACCCTAGGTTCAGAGACATCCATGCTCTAACCCTCCCTCCTCCCATCAACCACCGTCCTCTGGGACAACCTTGGGAAACAAGTAGCCATGCACCATTCCTATCCACAGGCAGCTTTGATGGCGGCTCGATCGAGACGAATATATATTCCACCATGAGCAGAGAGTTCAATGCATTAGCCCTTGCAGGGTCTACGACAGGAAACAATGGCAGTGAAGCTGATCACAATAGTATTTTCATGGGAATTATAGGAGAAGAGGAGGAAATGAACCCTTTGGCTATTGTACCGGATACTAGTAATCATGCGGATCCTCAGTCATCTCCTTGGAGGGCTGCTAGAGGGAGTGTTAGTTTAATGAATGGTGTGGTTGGTGGAGATCATATGTCAGTGCATGGAGTAAAGAAAGGGGAGGTGGAGATGAAGATACTTGCGTGGCAAAATGCTAAGATTGCCATGATTACTAATAGGTTTAAGCGCGAAGATGCGATTATCCAGGGTTGGGAAGATGAGCAGATTCAGAAGGCAAGTTCACAGATGAAGAAAGTTGAGGTATGTTATAAAATTCATTTTCGTGATTACGAATTGTTCTGCACTTTTTTCTTTTCTTATGTTCGACAAATTTGTTCAACCTGTTTTCGTTTGAACCAACTTTATATTTAAAATTTTATCGATATTATAATCTTATTTTTGAACATAAGTAATGCATTATGTTTAAATGTAGAGAAAGCTGGAGGAGAAAAGGGCAAGAGCACAGGAGAAGATGGAGAATGAGATAGCAAAGGCACACAGAAAAGCAGAGGAAAGGAAAGCTTCAGCAGAGGCCAGGAGAGGAACAAAAGTGGCCAAGGTGTTTGAAATTGCACATTTGACTAAAGCTATGGGAAAAGCACCACCTAAGCGTTTCTTTTAATTAGAGGACTAATTATCTTCCAGTGATTAATTATTATCATAAGCAGCATAATGTACTGTATAATTATCTAGGATCTAGCTAGTGTGTGCTTTGAATTTGTGGTCTCCCTTCACCTTTTTTTACCAAGGGGGTACGCCCATGTATATGTGTATTGTGACTTGTGAGAGTGTGTTCGATTTTATATGTTTGCTAGCTAGACAATCCTCATGAAATATTTTCCCTTTTTTACACCATTTCTGAGGTTGCTGTTATCATGTTTTCATCAGAGCCAAATAAAACAGATTTGTGAATAGAATGATATTTAAATATCTTGAATTATAAATAAAATTTAATTTTTTTTAATGATCTAAAATCAAATACATCAACTTCTCAAACAAATTAGTCTCTAAAATCAAATACCTGCAATGTTTTTTTTTTGCTCGCTTTGGTTGCAATGTTCCTGACCAAGAATTATTAAACACACCATTTAAGTTTTTATGTATGTATTTTATACAAAAATATATTATGCTTCAAGTGTCGCATCATAATTGTTTATTATCTGCACAGTAAATTGTAAAATAGTCCGTTCAGAAATAAAAAAAATTGTGCATGACCGCGTATTAGGTATTCAGGTGCATAATTCATATTTCATTGAAGCAACTGGATCTCACCTCCAATTAAATTAGTTTATGAATTTTGTAAATGTTCTTTACAGATAATATATGAACAATGTTGCAAGTATTAGATTTCTTCTCCATATTTTTATATGTTGACTGTTGTATGCCTATATGTGCCCGGGTCTCTATTTATTAAAAATAGAATCTATTTTGTTTAAAACTTACAATATTCAAAACCCAATTTAAAAAGTAATTTAGAAGTTCTAATATTTTTCTAAAAATAATTTTAACATTTTGACCAGTAAAGTAAAAAGTGACACTGCTCCTTCAGTACAGACAAAAACGAAAGATAAGTGGGAAAAAAAGGTTATGTGATAAAAATAAATAAAACTTAAGATAGAAGGAACAGATGTCTGTCCTTGTTGACAGTTTTTTCTCTCTGTCCTTGTTGACAGTTGTTTGAGTTTTTTGGTGTATTATTTCATTTTCAAATCCGACGTTCTTATTCGTATTCATTTCTTTCAATCACAAATCATCAACAACAAGGTATCACATCATATATCATTAGTTTTCCTGGGGTAGTATATTGACTTAAGCTTCCAAACAATGGCAAGATCAGAGGAGACATTAGAAGATATGTATGCTAAGTTGGTTATTGAGGATGAGGATGAAGGTGGCCTGGTGGTATCGAACTCTGAGGTGGTGGTCCAGAAACAAATGTTTACGTTGATCGGTAAATTCTTAACTAAAAAGAATATTAATTTCAGTGCAATGCGAAATGTCATGGCAAACTTATGGAGACCGAAAGAGGGGATGGAGGTACATGATATGGGGGATTCTCGTTACTCGTTTGTGTTGTATCATAAGATGGATGTACAGAAGATTGTGGATGGTGGACCATGGAGTTTTGAACAGGCAATGTTAGTTTTGTATGAACTGACGCCTACAGAAGATCCAAGTAAGGTGAAGCTGCAGTATGCGGACATCTGGGTACAAGTTTATGATATCCCAAGGGGATTCTTATCTGAGAACATATTGAAGAGTGTAGGCGATTCAATGGGGAAGTATATACGAGCAGAGTCTAAAACATTTGAGGGGGCGTGGAAGCCTTTTGTGCGTATCAGGGTGTCGATGAATATTGAGAAACCGCTGAAACGAAGGCTGAGAATTAAGCGGGAGGGTGATAGCTGGAGTTGGTTGAATTTCAAGTATGAACGGTTGGGAACTTTTTGTTTTGTATGTGGGATATTGGGACATTCTGAAAAAGAGTGTAGTGTTGTGTATGCTAATCCAGATAAACATGTGGAGAAAGCATATGGAATATGGTTGAAAGCTCCAACTAGAAATGTTAAGAACAACTCAGGTGCAAAGTGGCTTCGAGGAGAGGGAAGTGGATCAAGAACATCTTTTAGTACAGAAACGCCATTAAACACTAAGGATGCAGAGAAGCAGGTGCAGGAACGATTCATGGAGGTGGATGGAACGGTACGCGAGATTAACGGTGATCCTGAGGGAATGCAAATCAAACCGCGTGATTGTAGGAACCAGAATAACGATGATATGATTCTAACAGCTGGGGATCAGTTGAGGGGGAATAAGGAAGTTGGCGAGGAAATTCCGGATAGAGATATGGTGTTGATTGATGCAAAAAGGAAACGGTTAAATGCTGATATAGATGGAGAAAATGTAGGAAGGGATGGGGAAATATTGTTGGAAAATCAAGTAATCATGCCAAAAAACGTGCAGATGGCGGGTCCTGTAGCCCAGGCCCGCCTAGGATTATGAGTCTATTATCGTGGAACTGTCGTGGGCTGGCCAACCCACGAGCAGTTAGATTTTTAAAAAAAATCAATAAATATTATAGGCCTAGTATTATATTTTTATGTGAGACTTTAGTTAAGAATAATAAAATACAAAAAATCCAAAAACAGTTGGGGTTTGCGTGTTGTTTCAGTGTGGATGGGGAAGGTCATGGGGGTGGTGTGGCTCTGTTATGGAAGCATGAAGGAGGAGTGAAAATTATGGGTAGTTGTAGAAATTACATTGATTTTGAAGTTATGCATGAACAGGTAGGAAGATGGAGGTACACTGGTTATTATGGGTTTCCGGAAAGATCGAGACGACGTGAAGCATAGGATATGTTAAAACATCTAGCTGGTATATCGGAGTTACCATGGTGCATTATTGGGGACTTCAACGATTTAATGATAGAGGATGAGAAGAAAGGGCCCGTACAACATCCTCGTGCTTTGTTAAATGGTTTTTCTGAAGCAATAAGTGAATGTGGGTTAGTAGATTTGGGGTATAATGGAGATAAGTTTACATGGGAAAGGTTTAGAGGAACAGATAGGTGGGTGCAGGAGAGGTTGGATCGAGGGATGGCAAATAATGATTGGTGTGAGTTTTTTCCAAATACAGAGGTTATAGTTCATGAGATGTCTACTTCAGATCATGTTCCAATTATGCTTCAATTGAATAAGCAAGTGTATTTGCCGAAAGGAAGGAGGTTCCGTTTTGAGAACATGTGGATTAAAAAAAAAAGAATGCTATAATATTATTAAAGATTGCTGGAGTGAGGTAGTCTCTGTTGATATCTTTGATAAAATGGGACGATGTTGTATCCGGTTGGAAGAGTGGGGAGGGGGATTGATTAAGGACTTGAGAAAGAAATTAAAACTATGTAGACAGGAAATGCAGGTGTTACGTGCAAGGAGAGATTCAGTAGGGGTGGGTAGGTATGGAGAAGTAAGGTGGAGGTATCTGAAGTTACTGGCAAAGCAAGAAACGTACTGGAGTCAACGTGCAAAACAATTTTGGTTAAAGGATGGTGACAAAAATACATGGTTCTTTCATAGGTATGCATCCACCAGGAAAGAACATAATAAAATCAAGAGGCTGAAAGATGAACATGGAGTTTGGCATGAGTCAGATGAGGAGATTCAAGCGATTATATCAAAATACTTTGAGCAGATTTTTACGAGATCGGATTCTGGAGAACTTATACCAGATCGAATTAAATTTCAAAGTATTATGGAGGAACAAAGTCATAATCTGTTGGTCCCTGTAGTTGAGAAGGAAGTGAAGGGGGCAGTTTTTTCGATGGCCCCGGAGAAATCACCTGGAGTTGATGGTTTGAATCCAGCATTTTTTCAGACTTACTGGGACATAGTTGGGAAAGATGTTGTTGAATTTTGTGCTAAGTTTTTTGAGAATGGAGAGCTTCCAAATAACGTTAATAGCACCTTGGTTTGTTTGATACCTAAGGTTAAGCATCCGAAATAGGTGTCAGATCTACGTCCTATCTCATTATGTAATGTGCTAATGTGTATACTATCTAAGGTCATGGCTAACCGTCTTAAGCCATGCTTGAGTACTATAATTTCTGAAAAGCAGAGCGCTTTTATTGAGGGACGTCTTTTGACGGATAATGCTTTAGTTGCCTTCGAGATTAATCACTATATGCGTAGGAAGACGCAAGGGAAGGGTGGTATAGCGGGGCTTAAAGTGGATGTATCGAAGGCATATGACAGACTAGAGTGGCATTTTATCGAAGTAATGTTGCAAAGACTAGGGTTTCCCCAGAAGTGGACGGATCGAGTAATGGGGTGTGTGAAAACTGTGACTTATAGTTTTATGAGGGATGGAGCAGTGTTTGGCGATGTACAGCCTCAACGAAGGGTGCGACAAGGGGACCCCATTTCCCCATATATTTATATAATTTGTGCTGAGGGATTGGCGGGAATTATTCGAGATTATGAAGAGAGTGGTTTGCTTACTGGATGTAAAATAGCAAGAGGTGCTCCTAGGGTATCCCATCTGTTCTTTGCAGATGAGTGCTATTTCTTTTTTAAAGCATCACAAGTGGAGGCGAATAATATGAAGAGAATTTTGCATAAGTATGAAATGTTGTCTGGCCAGGTGATTAATTGTACTAAATCTGCGATTACGTTTAGCTCCAACACCTGTGAGGCAGATAGAAACTGTGTTTGTGATTGTTTGGGGGTTCAACAGATTGCGAAACCGGGGAATTATCTGGGTATGCCTATGGTGGTAGGGAGGAATAAAAGTGAAGTTCTCAGCTTTATAAGTGATCGTCTTCAGGGTAAATTACAGGGATGGTATAACAAAGAACTATCAAAGTCGGGGAAGTTGACACTATTAAAAACATCTGCACAAACCATTCCTAACTTTTGGATGAGTTTGTTTTTGATCCCTGATTCGTTATGTGAGGAAATGGAAAGAAAAATGAATGCGTTCTTATGGGGCAATGGTAAGCAAGGGAAGGGAGTTAGATGGTTTACCTGGAAGCAAATGTGTGCGCCTAAAACAGTTGGTGGGTTGGGACTTAAGGAATTGCGTAAGTTTAATTTGGCAATGCTAGCTAAGCTGGGATGACGACTACTTGTAGAAGCAAATCCCTTGGTTTCTGCAATTATGCAAGCAAGATACTACCCGAAGACAAGTTTTTTAGATGCTGACATTGGGAACAATCCAAGCTATGTGTGGCGTGGGTTGATGGCTGCAGTGGAGGCTGTGAAAGCAGGAGCGAGGAGACAGATTGGTAATGGTGAGCAGACGTTTGTATGGGCTGTCCCGTGGCTACCTGACCCAGATAATGGGTTTATATCTACAGGTGTGCATAGTAATCTACACAGGGCCAGAGTTAGCAACTTATTAGTCCCTGGTGAAAAGAGATGGGATGTCGAGGTGCAGCAAGATATATTTGAAACCGGAGATATTGACTTGATTCAGCGGATTCCATTGCCATTAGAAGATAGAAACGATTCATGGTTTTGGCTTTTGGATGACAAGGGTGAATTTACTGTTCGTAGCTGTTATCGTTGGTTGCAGGGAGAGTTTCAAGGGGCGGGTAGTAGCATTTGGAAGAAAATTTGGGAGCTAAATTTACCAAGTAAGGTTATTCATTTTTTGTGGCGTGTGTGTAAGGGTTGCCTACCTACGTGTTATGCATTGATGTTAAGATATGTCAATATCGATGCTATATGTCCTTGGTGTCATTCTCAAGTAGAGAGTGATATTCATGTGTTGTTCACATGTGGTTTTGCAAAGACTGTTTGGGTAACTGCAGGTTTAAACACCATCATCCAAGAATCCTTGACTGATACAGTAGTGGAGGTAATTGCTGCTATATTTGCCGGGAGTAATAAGGAGTAATGTGTGCAGATTGTGATGTTGTGTTGGAGCATTTGGTCGCGTCGAAATAAGTGGGTCTGGGATCGAGTGAATGGGTCAGTTTTCGGTGTGAGAGCTGCAGCTAGGCATCTACTTACAGACTGGAGGGAAGAACAGATGAGAGTTGACGCGCGAGTCTGCAATGGAGGAATGGGAGCTCGTATATGGAACAAACCAGAAGATGGATGGATGAAAGTGAACACTGATGCAGCCGTGTTCCAGGACGGAAGTGTAGGTGTTGGAGCAGTTATCAGAAATGCTCATGGAGAATTTGTGGCAGCTAGGTGCAGAAGAATAAAAGGTGCATGGAATCCTAGGGAAGCAGAAGCTATAGGATTGAAGGAGGCCCTTTCGTGGACTATTGCGCAAGGGTATCAACAATGTGTGTTTGAAACGGATTCTCATGCTCTTGCTTTGGCTTGTAATGGTCGCTCAGGGAGAGCGTTTTTTAGCACTATAGTTGATGATTGTCTCTATTTGTTAAAGCACATAAATCTGGTGCTAGTTAAATTTGTTTACCGATCTGCGAATACGGTGGCTCACGTGTTAGCACAAGCCTCATATTCTATGTCAGATGTAGGGGAGTGGGTTTATATTCCTCCTCGTTTTATTTCTCATGTACTGGAGATGGATTTGATTAGTTGAATACAATTACATCGTTTATTCAAAAAAAAAAACTTAAGATATGAGAAGATCCATGTCGACAAACAACCATCAACTAGAAGGGAAAAAGTATACTAGTATATAGTACTAAGATTATGAGCTAATGGTCAATACGCGTTAATCATTACTATTAATTATATCTCAAGTCTTGGCTTAAGTAGGTGATAAAAAAGAAAGAAAGTTTTGGCTTAGTCATGACAAGTGAACTTGTTTATTTTAAATTATCTAGAAAGTAAGATTTTGTGCCAAAATAGTTTATATTCAAATTTCTACATGTGAATTTGAATTTTTGTTGTTTAACTATTACTGTAGTCTGTAGATATACGAGATTAAGAGGAATCGTAAGAAAATGTTCAAAATTTTAAAATATCTTCTTCTGAAAGAAAAAGGTTATTTTTTCTAAAATATTAACATTTTTTATAGAAAATTCCTGAACTTCAAAATATTTTATTCTTCTAAATACAGAAAAATATATTTTCTTAAAACAAGCAAGCGCCAAAAGAATTAAAAAAGTCGAGATGAAATGAATGTCAAAAAATCATGAAACAAACTAAGCCTTAATTTCTGCTTTGTTGGAATAATTTTTTATTTGATGGCTAAACTATTATCATTAAATTATTAATAAAGATTTCAAGAGCTATCAAGCCTTTTCTTACAGGCCTGAATGCCTTGATATCAATCACTATCCAATATCAGATCCAGAAGATAATTTCAATACAAACCTGGAAATTGGGTGTGTTACAGGACACTAAAATATTAAAATGGTGTCACTTTAACATTATTTTAATGTAAAATCAATTTCAATGGGACATTAAAATAATGTCAAAGATGATACTAAATAATTAAATAATTGGAGTGACACCAAATTTGGTATCAAACATATACTTGACATTATTCAAGATTTCAACTATACCATCATATTTGTTAACAAAAATAAATTTATCCCTTTAAAATCCTAAAACTCGATTATTTATTATTTTAATAAATAAAAGATTCCTTATAGTGTAGGATATAGTGTAAAAGATTTTTTATAATATATAATATAGTATAATTCTCATTGAAATTGATTTTATAAATTATGTACTTTTGATATTAAAATAATGTTGAAGTAGTGTCATTCATGGGAGACGGTGATAGACTTTGGACCAGAGGTGAAATACTTGAGACGACTTGAAAGAAATTTGAAAACATTAATTCTGGACTTCTGGTCCAGATTCTTATTAACAAGCCCAAAGAATTGTTCCAGCCCAACAATAACGAACCTGCAGCCTTCAATCCTCAGCAGTGCTGCCTTGTTAGATGACGGTGATCGAATGACAATTCATTTTATCACCAATCTAAAGGGAAGATAAGAGGTCTTAGAAACAAACACCCGTCTACTTTTGATTTTGTCAAATTTCGAACTATAAATTTTTCGTAAAAACAGCGAGAGTAATAACACCAGAATTTTTGAGATATGTAGCATTACTTGTAAAAAAAAATGACAAAATTTTATCACTTGCATTGCAAGAAATTATTGACGTTTCTTTCTTTTCTGTCACATGGAAATGAGATTATTTTTCTTTGATGGATTTGAATATATCGGTGGAGAGAAAGAAAAGCAAACACCAAAACAAAAGGCATATGACAGAAGTGTATTGTGACATTTGTTAACTGAACTGATAATGCCAAACAATTAAAATAGGATGGAAATGCTGACAAACGGGTTAACTAATAATCAAAATAAGTGTCTTGACAAAATAATAATAATAATAATCAAAATAAGGGCAATCTATACCAATAATGTTTTGTTTTGTTCAATGGGTGTGGAAATACAAGCCCATAAGAATAATCAGTTTAGTATTAGTAACCGGAGGTACTATACTAGCATTTGTCCTTGCATAATACTTAAAAAGCAGAAAAGCAGCTTTCTTCATCATCAACCACATAAATAAAACTCACTCGCAGGACTCTCTCCGTCCCACCCAATTGTTTATATTTGGATTGAGTACAGAAATTAAAAAATATATATAAAATATTATGAAAGAGAATGTAAATTGGATGAAAGAGAAGGAAAAATGGATAAAATAATGGGGTCAATTGATATTTAATTTATAGATTTAAAAAGGGGAGAAAAATAGTGGGTGAGAGTAAATTTTATAATATAAAAGTTTAGTATTTTTAAAAAAATTTAAAATATAAAAAATTGGATAAAATATCCAAAAAATATAAATATAAATAATTGGACGTGACAGGAAATAACACTTTTATTTATACGCGTATGCGTCTGTATAATGTACTCGGTAGAACTCAATGAACATATCGAACACAGTGCTTGTGATTGAAGCTACATAGCCTACATTAACACAACCGTACTCTTGCCAAGTGTAGAGTCATGGTTTTAGGGTCCCATGCCCAATGAAAATGAAGGTCTTTTTCCTGTTATATTTTGGGGTCCATTTTTTATATTTTAAGCCAACTAGGCAGCCGCCCATTTCTCTAATCCTTGTCGCATTCTTCTTTTTCCTCCCCTTCTTTCACTTTTCAGCTCTTGTATTACTGGTCTCTAAAGTTAGTTGTGTGGCCTTTTCCTTTTTTTGGCATTTCGTAATTTTATTTTTTTAAATACTATATTGTATAATCTATATTTTCTATTATTATAATCAAATTAGAAAACTTTTTTTAAAACAGTTAGGTTAACCATAAAAAAGATTCTGACCATCCAATTTTAAGTGAATCATAAAAACGATCATAATCATCCAATTTCAATAAAATCTAATTTTTTTAAAAATATATCATACATACAACTCTAATACTCATATTTCTCCTTTTATATAACTATTTAGAGATAATATTACATTATATCTAAATTATATTATATATTTTTTATTTTAATAATCCTGCTTATTCTATAATTTTTATTTAATATAATTGTACTCACATTTTAACTCAATTGCATCACCATTCAAATTTTTTTATTTATTTTAAAAAAAATTAATAATTAAATAAATTATCATATTAAATGAAATATTTAAATTATATAAAATAATTAATATATAATTTATACGGCTTATAAGTTGGTATACTTACATAAGAAGAGTAGTTAAACTCCATATTGCTTAATATTGATACTTCTTGTGAAGCGACTAATCAATCGAATATATAGTTAAGCAACTTAATACTCATTGCTCTCTTGACGCATTGTTCTAAATCTCTAATGCTGTTGAGTATCTTGAGTTTTTAAGAGAGGCAACTACGGTAAAAAAAATAAATAATATAATAACTGTAAATTTAATATTAATATATGTAAAATGAATATAAAGACTTTAAGTTCCACATAATACTATTTATTACGTAATTTGTTGTCCATCTATTTTTCATATTAATGGCTATTTATTTGTAATAAAAATCACTTAAAAACTTAAATTCATAATTTCTTATACGCATATAATCGAGCTTGAGTTTGGAAAAAAACGTGGTTGATAAACTTATCCGAGTTTTAGTGTTCGACTCGTGAAGTTCGAACTCCACAATCGATTTTATATATATATAATTTTAATATTTTAATCTTATTTATATGATATATGTTAGTTCTGTAAGAATGAGTATTAGTTAGAAGGTGAGATTGAATAACTTAATACCCTCTTAAAAATTTCAGTTTGGCGTTTTAAAATTTTCTCTTCTTTTTTAAAAATGTTACTAGTCAACTAGTAAATCAAGTGCGAAAATTAAAAGAGAGTAAATAAACAGAGCACAACACACAAGATTTTTATCCTGATTTACCACTATAAAAAGATGCACTCCTTGTAGCGGCAGAGAAGCCTTTACAACCACTCTGCATTTATCTTGGACTTTAACTACCCGTTAACCTCTCAAAATACAATAGCAACCATATTAGATTTATATTGGAGCGTAACTCCCTGCTATCTCCTCACAATCTAAATGGAACCCTTACAAGTTTATTTTGGAGCGTGACTTCCCGTTAGCTCCTCAAATACAGGTAAGAAAAAAATACAACCCTGTATAGACTATGCTCCTCTAACCCTCTACAGGTATTCGATCTTAGATATTGGGTCTTTCCTTTCTTCACGATGCAAAGACACCCAACTTCCCTGTCGGTGTGCCTAATACTTGGGTCATTGAACAAGGATCACTTCACTAACAGAGTATAGACTATCGAGATTGAGTCTACGCGTCTAATTCTATAGTCAAACATAAGACATTACTTTAATTCCCGAGTTACGTCGCTATATTCCACTAGCGTGTATAACTTAACTATATTTATATACTTATCTCATACATATTTCTATTAATAAGAAAACTCAACTCAAACCCAACAAATCAATAAATAAAAATATAAACTCAACTATTAACTAATCCTCAAAATTTTATTCTAATCGTCAATAAAGAATATAATTACAATAGTTAATCATCGAGACAACCAATTAACTATCGATACTTGAACATAAATAAACAATTTAATCCTCGAGGCTCGATTATAAAACAACAATTAATCCTCGAACAAAAAAGAATAAAAACTAATAATTCTAATTTATATTTTAAAACTTATAACGTCTATTCTCGATGACGTTATCAAATTAAACAATCAAATATAACATTAAACCTTTTAAAAATATTTTTAAGATCGAGTCGGATCATTAAAAGTCTCGTAAAATAGTTAATCCGGATTCGTAAAGGAATTTAGAATTTAAAACTATTTTTATAACCTCCAGATTATTTTTCTGATCATAGAAATATTTATTTCGTTTAAAACAGATAAACAAAATAATTAATATTTAATTAATAAGAATAAATAAATTAACATTTAAATCAATTGATTATTCAAATTAATTAATTATTAATCATTCTCAAATAAATCATTTTTCAATATAATTAACTACTTAATATTTTTAATCAAATAATAATTGAAATTTAAAATAAAATCTTTATTACAAGAAATTTTTTCGTCTAACATATATAAATTAGATTTGATTTTATCATTATTTTGATAAATCTTATCTAAATATATGTACATAGAAAATCATTTTGTTTCGTCTATAAAAACTGTTTGGTTTTCTTTTTGTTGACTGTCACTTCGAACAACTTAAGGGATGATTAATATATTAATTAATAACTTTCTAATCTTAATTTAATTTACACTTATCATTAAAACAAAATAATCAAAACTCAATCCATAAGACTGTATCTCACAATATAATTATTGATAAATTATGAATTTTAAATTTATATCAATATTTTTGAAGATTTAAATGTGTTTTTTAGTGAATATTGAACTTGACTTTTGATATATAACATTTAGACAAGATCTTTATTGTATTTATTATTTATAGGATATAATTTTTAACAAAACTAATAATTTGCAAATGTAATTCCGGAAAGTGAAAATTAATAAATCATTTCTTTTAAAAAAGAAAATGTTAATTAGTTAAATTTATATAGAATTAAAATTTAATTAATTAAATCAATAACATTTGTTAGAAAATAATAAAATCCTAAAATAATTATATTGAAAATCTTTTGATCATAATTTTTAGAGAATTGATAATTTAATTTTAAACTTTATATGTTGAAATCTAATAATTTTTAATCCCGCCTTTAAACTCTTCATTTCATTGTTCTATATATCTTATATCTTAGTTTGGACCTCTATTGATTTAGTACATTAATAGTTTAATGTAAAGAAGCTCAAACACTAAATAAAATGAATAAAAAAATAAATTTAAAAAATTTGATTTTTATAAAAATGAAAAAAAATTAAAATATTAGCGATTAATCCGAGCTCGACTCAAATGTTCGTGAATAACCGACTCGAGTCTGACTCAACCGGAGAGTTTGCGAGTAACTCGTACTCAATTCGTTCGTTAAAAATTTCGTACTCAAATTCGATAAGAAAATATCTGACTAAATAGATAAGTATTTTTTATAAATTCGATATTTATATTTAGGAGCGTATTTTTTTTAGTGGAATCAGGAATGTATGCTCCTTTCATTTTTGCCTGATGTCTGCTTCTCGATGCTAGGTTTGAAACCGAGGTTGTGTTCATTTGGTAAGAATGAAATGAATAATGTATGAAATAATAAATTAAAAATAAATTGTACGAAGAAAGAAAAATGCATGAGTGAAATTTTAAATGAACATGAAGGAAAATATGTGGGTTAGAATTTTTGTACAAATAATTTGAAATGAAATAAAAGAATGAATGAAAATTATAAATATTTTTACTAATCTCACCCAAATAAGAATATAAATTTTATTTAATTCTCCCATCATTTCATTCAAATAAAGTGAACACAACTCAATGGTTTGAAACTTTGAGTGCGCCAGGTAAGGGCTAGATGGGAATTACAAAGATTTTACTTTTGTTCGTAAAAGTAAAATACACTTAAATAAACTAATATCAAGCATACAAAGCAGTACAGTACATATCATCGCCGAGACTAAAGAGGTCGATGGTTACCTACCCCTCTTATCAAGAGGTAACTTGCAATTCCGGAGAAATATATGCAACTTCCTTTTATCAATCAAATAATTTTTTTAACTTATCATGAATTTTATACGGGCATTAAATACCAGATATTATAACTTCTTAGGCAAGTGAATACACATATGCAACTAAGGTTGAAATAGGAAATCCTTATTAGTCCGGGAACTAGGAAAACATTAAAAAAATATAATTTTCACAATTTGATTCGATCCAATTAATTATTAAAGTTGAATTATCTATTTTAAATGTTTAATTAAATGCTAATACATGTTAATAATTTTATAAAAATATTAAAAATATGTTCGGTAAAATTATAGTAGTACAAAACATAAAAAGAGAACATATCATAAAATATATGTTTAAAAATATAATAAAATATAAATTATAGAACACAAGTTAATAATATAGTATAGAATATAGTGTAGAACATATTTATATTAAAAAAATATTAATTATTAGGCGATTTCTAGAGTTCCCCATATAATAGTAGTGGTTCCCTTTGAACCTTACTCACATAACATAACGAATATTATAAAACGTAAATAAGTAAAATTAGCTTACATTATGTCCGATACACAATTTTTTTTAATATTTCAATATTTTATTCATATAATTTAAATTTATATTTAAAGAGATTAAAATTTATGTGTTTTGGTTAAAAAAATTACTTTCTCCGTGCTTATTTAGTTGTTTTTATTTGAAAAAATCACACATTTTAAAAATAATTAGTTGTATAATTTAATTTTTTATGTCACCCTTAATTTTTACATTAAATGATAAAATTAATTATAATATCAAATATTTAAATAGAAATATAAGGGTAAATTTGGAAAATTTAGAAAAAAAATGTATTGGAATAGAAAATTATTTATGAATAATTTCTTTTACTAAATAGATAAAGTAGGGAATATTAATGTTTAAAAATTAGATTTAATTATAGACCTATTCAACTCAAATACCTACTAAGGGATAAAAGTTTGATTAATTATTATTAAAATTTTACTGTTTCGATTTTAATAATATAATATAAATATATTAAAATATTAAAGTATATAATAATTATGAGGAAATATATATAGTTTTTAATTTATAAGATAAAATAAATGACCCAATATACTAAGCACAATATAGATAATTTTAATAAATTGATTATGTATGCTGGTTCCTCGGACCAAATAGAACCTAACAGGGGACCCACAATGTTAGAAGTTACTACTATTATATTATTAATTAATAAAATAACAAAGAACGGAAAAAGATTTTATTATGGGAGCAGTTAAAAAGGTGGTATCTTTATCAAGTGGAGGAGGGTATATGGACTTACCTTGTACCTGACTGGACAATGTGTTTTATTTATCAGTGGTTGCTTTTTCTAAAACATTTTTTTTTTCTAAAACATTTTTTTTATTCGTGTTTTTACATTGTTTATAAATTTCACGTAATGTTTCTTTCGCATGTGGGTCACACTAACACATATATTTTTTTTATATAAATAACGTAAGTTGTACATTCTAACCTATTTTTCTTTTTCAAATGTGTAACCGATATAACGCACGTATAAAATCTTAACCCATTTGTGGAAAAACGTTTATAAATACATTAGTTTATTAAATTATCACTGTAAACATTAATAATTTTGCATTGTTTTGTTTACAAAATGAATGTACTAGCATATATAAGATAAAGAAATTCAATTAACAAGTACAGTACTATACTTGTGTCTAGTCGCTTGTTGACTTGCTATTACATTAATTAGTAATTAGTAATAATATAGATATATAGTATTATATATCAGCAGAGGTAGCACTCTGCTATTGTGATTGTTCTTGAAAGAGAGGGACTAGAGAAGAAGAAGAAGATCATAAAAAATGGTTAAATGGGCAAGCTAGGAAGAACAAGTAGCATCATCTCTCTCTCACTTGCTTTCTTGCTTTCTTCACTTCTGTTGCAGCAAACTCATCTGTAAGTATCCTCACTACTTCTTGATTTTGATTACTACACTTAAATATACATGTGTATGTGTGTGAAACAAGAATGATTATCATCGTTTTAATATTCATGTTGAACCTCTATTTGGCTTTCCAAGAAAAATGGAAACACGGGGTCTGCAACTGCGAGATCTTGTTTTTCAAGAAGTAAGGGGCTACTATTTTGTTGATGCAGCTGCATATGCTTTAATAACTACTTACTCTAATTCCTTGCAAGTAAAGAGTGCGTGTTGTGTGTGTGTTTTCAGTGTCTGTAGGTGGGGCTAGATAAGAGTTTTAGAATTTAGAATTTTTTTTTAACGATGTGCCTTATCTTGTAATTATTCCGATTCCTTAGTATATATATTATCCGATCTAAAACTTTCGGTTGGTAATAACTACTTTAAAGACGCTGTGTGTTTATATTTTTTCAGGTTATGGTCCAAACTTGGTTCTTGAATATATTGTGTAAATCTATTTAAAGAACAAGACTGCAATGGTAAGAGATTTATTTCCTCTCTCATGCTCTAGTAATACCACAAATATTCCTGTTATTACATGATACATATATAATACCTTCCTTCCCTATAATTATATATATGTATGGCTAGGTTATATGTGTTTCTTTGTAAAATGCTCAGTCATTCATGGAGATTATTATCTAGTTTTGGTTAGTGTTATATGCCTATATATATGTGTTATATGTGCATCTATTGATATTAGGTTGATCCAATATTTTACCTTGATTTTCAGCTGGATTTTTGATAAATGGAAGCATGTGCTGTGCATCAGAGCAAATAAAGGACACGTCTCCAATTCCGTTATCTCCTTTCCAAACAGACATTAGTCAACTTGCTGACATAGACATGAATTGCTTGACTGTTGAAACTGAAGATACTTTTGCCAGTTTGCTTGAACTGGCTGCTAATGATGATATTGAGGGGTTTAAGAGATGGATCAAGCGTGACCCTTCTGCTATTGATGAGGTTGGACTGTGGTATGGACGCCAAAAGGGTTCTAAACAAATGGTTCTCGAGGATAGAACCCCTTTAATGGTTGCAGCTACTTACGGGAGTCTTGATGTTTTGAGTCTGATCCTTACTCTATCTGAGGCTGATGTCAATCAATCCTGCGGACTTGACAAAACCACTGCTCTTCACTGTGCCGCTTCAAGTGGATCTTTGAAATCTATTGATATTGTGAAACTGCTTCTTTTATCAGGAGCTGATCCAAATTTGATTGATGCTAATGGTCATCGCGCTGCTGATGTGATTCTTGTCTCCCCAAAGTTCCAAGACATGAAGCTCGCGCTGGGAGAACTCCTTGCAAACGATGGTCCTGATGGTATAAATGACTTGAGGGTGTCATGCGCCACCTCTAATTCAAATCCCTCTTTAGTTTCTGCATCTCCAGAGAATAGATCCCCATCATCTGCTTCAGATTCAACATCTTCTCCAAATATCACAACTTTTGATGATCTTAACTCTACTTTTGTTGCAGAGAAGAAAGAATACCCTGTCGATCCCTCTTTGCCAGACATCAAGAATGGTATATATTCAACAGATGAATTTCGAATGTTTTCATTCAAGGTCCGACCTTGTTCTCGCGCCTACTCGCATGATTGGACAGAATGCCCATTTGTTCATCCTGGTGAAAATGCTCGGAGAAGGGACCCAAGGAAATATCATTACAGCTGTGTTCCTTGTCCTGATTTTCGTAAGGGGGCTTGTCGAAGAGGGGATATGTGTGAATATGCTCACGGTGTTTTTGAATGCTGGTTACACCCGGCTCAATACAGGACCCGGCTTTGCAAGGATGGTATAAGTTGCAACCGTAGGGTTTGCTTCTTTGCTCACAAACATGAAGAACTTCGACCCTTGTATATCTCTACAGGTTCTGCTGTACCATCTCCTCGCTCAAGTACAACTGCTGCTAATGGAATGGACTTTGCTGCAGCAATGAGTCTCCTTCCGAGCTCGCCTTCATCAGTTTGTGCTATATCCTCTTCACCTTTTACTCTTCCAATGTCTCCGTCTGCAAATGGCCTTCCAAATATGGGCTGGCACCAAGCAAATGTCCCGACTTTGCAGCTCCCTGGTAGCAATCTTCAGTCCAGTCGCTTGCGTTCATCACTTAATGCAAGAGATATTCATGCTGAGGATATGAATTTGTTGCAAGATTTTGATGTGCAACAGCAGCAGCTCCTCCATGAATTCTCACGCCTCTCTCAACCTAATGTCAGTGCTAATTCTTTGAACCGTTCTGTTCGTTCAAGAACCCTGACCCCTTCAAACCTTGAGGATCTTTTCTCCTCGGAGAGCTTATCACCTCGATATTCTGATCAAACTTTGGCTTCATCTGTTTTTTCCCCTAGACAGAATACATCCATTCTCAATCAATTCCATCAACAGCAGAGCATGTTATCACCCATTAACACAAACTTATCACCAAATAAAGTAGACAATCCTATCTTGCAGAACTCTTATGCAGCCCCATTAGGGAGAATGTCTCCGCAGAATATGGAACCTATCTCACCAATGAGTTCACGGGTTTCTACATTTGCGCAGCGTGAGCAACAGCATCAGTTCCGGAGCCTTAGCTCCAGGGAACTTGGCTCTAGTTCATCTTTCAGTGTTGGTTCCCCTGGTGATTCTTGGCCTAAATGGGGTTCTTCCAAAGGGAATGCAGAGTGGAATGTTAATAACAAAGACTTTTGTCAGCTCAAAAGATCAGCATCATTTGAGGCAGACACTAATGAGGAAGAGCCTGATTTATCATGGGTTCAGTCACTTGTCAAAGAATCTCACCACGAGGCTAACCAAGATTCGGGAAGCCCGGTTTCTGGTGCTGCAGGTACTGTTCTTGCATCTTTCAGCAACAGCGCAAATTTAAATTCCAGATTCGAACCAACTGATCAATCTGTTTTAGGAGCATGGATTGAGCAAATGCAGCTTGATCAAATGCTGGCTCAGTGAGTATGGTCATGAATTTAACACATGACATCCTGGTAAATAACACAATGTTTTGAGATTTGGCATTACCTTTGGTCAATGTGTAAAGAACCAAAACGCGTCTAGAGTAGGGGGGATAACAACAGGAAGGAAAGAAAGGTCACAAGTTCTCCAGGGAAATTATTTTTGTCATTTATTATTCAAAATATAATTTTAGAATTGATGAAAAAGTTTTTCTGGGTTGTTTCAGAATTGGAGAAACCCAGTTTAACCGATTCTTCTCCCAGGTACTAATATTATAATTTTGGTGTCTGTAACATTATATATTATGATTAAGCAGAACTATTCATTGAATGAAAGTAACTTCCATCTTTGTAGTGTGTAACTTGGCAGGCTCTTTCGTTGTTGGCCTAATATAAAGATGACCGTAGACATAAATTTTGTATATCATAGTTATCCGAGTAATCGAATTATTTTGGGTTATATTCGATTTAATTGAGTCGAGTGGTGTCATATTTGGGTTGTCTATGTGATTGTGTTGGTTATGTTTGTCAGTTTGTGGGTCGTGTTAGACATTGACACCCACAAAGATGATATAGACACAAATGGTATTTTAGACAAAGTTGCCTATCATGGATCTCATACTCTCGGTTGGAAATGCAGAAATACAATTTAATCTTTGTGCAAAGAAAAAGTGTTATATTCACTTTCAAGTTGTAGTGACTTGGAACTTAATATTCACTATTCTTGTTGTTGATGATTCTTTAATGAGAAAACTTCTCCTAAGGTTAAGGTAAGGTTATAATAATTTTGTATGTAAAGTCATTTTTGTAATAATAGAGTGCACCCCTATTCACAAAAATATCCTTATTTAATTATTATACCTCATGTTGTTACCTAAGATAGTTACCTAAGGTCATAATTAATCTCTTCTTTAATTATTATACCTCATGTTGTTAGGCAGATCTGGCATTTGGGATGCTGCACAACATAACCTTCTAGTCCTAGATAAGAGAAGAGATAGTGTAATTAAATCCCCAAGAGATCTATCAAGTTATCTTTAACGATCTTTATTAAGGCATATCATCTTGATATTTGTGGTGATTAGTGGATTGTTATTAAAGCATTGGTTTATTGGAATATGTGTTATGGTGGATTCCATGTCCCCAAAGTAAGATATGGAATGTGCATAGATCATAGGAAAGATAGTGTGCTAAACTCTGACACAATTTCGTTATATATTACTCACTACTGGAATAATGAAATTATGAAACTTGCTTTCAAAGTGATAATAATGAAACAAAGTCTGCATCTTGTATTTTGATTTTGTCACGTTTCATTATGCAACTTCAAGTGGGATTTTAACTCCTTGAACCATTTTTATATACATACCTCCCAATTTATATCCTCAGTCAATAAAAAGGTTCATGGTGTTACATAAAGTGATCTCAATGGAGCCAGAAATGACCATGTCAAGAGAAGTATTGGAATTTGGAGAACTTGAAATAAAACATCTAAAGGAGATTACATTAAGAGAGGCAGAGAGCTGGTATACAAAGAAGCCTAGACATGTATGGGAATTTTGATATTTAAAATATTAAAATGGTATTTTGGAGATCAATAAAAATAAGTGGTTTAGTTTCTTAATTTATTGGCAGAAGAAACAAGTGGATTGGATGATTGGTGACAGAAAATCACATGCACGATGGTCTATTATGGCATTTTGTCCCACCATATTACCGAATGTCAAAGTGGTTAAGATATTTTCTATAAAATATTGAATATTTACATAGATTCATGTTTCTACCAAAATTTAAATTTTATTCACATTGAAAAGGAAAAGAAGAATAAGTACTAGAATATTTTTTTTAAAAAAACTAATATATTGAATGGAAGTACTTTCCCGGTAATATTAAAACTTAGCCAGATACAACCTAATCTAGATGTTTTAGCCTCTCCCCTTTCGGTGTAGTGACAGGGAGAGAGATAAGAAACATCAATTAGTTTGACCTAGTTTGCAACCTCTCTACTAATCTCTAGTCTTGAATCTTGAACTCTTGATGTAACAAAATTTACTTCGTCATTGCTAAGATAATGGGGGCACACAAGTGCTCATATGACAATAATGGTCAAAAAAGTTTTAAGTTTCTTAATTACAACATTAACCATTTAACCCTTAAAAGGTCTGAGTAACTTGCTACTTCCATTAGTCATTCAGTTGAGTACTAGATTTAATTGCTTTCTTCCCATAGTCTTAAAAGTTAAAACTATGCTTAACTTACAATATCATAAACTTCTATTCATTCTCACCAGATGCACTTATTTTTCATCTGTTCTGTCATTTTAACAATACCAAATAAGGCATGACCCGGAGAGTACTGCAAAATGTGAGATTCTCCTTTAAGCATCTATAATCCTAGTCACTATAAATTGACAGATGCAAAAAATTATTGGTAGAGAGGAGAATTGAAGGGTCTAAACATTTTTTTATTATTGTTTCTATTCTTATGAATTATTTGTTAAATCCTAAACATATTTTTCGTAGCGATTAAAATTTCTGGATGCTTAATAATATGAATAAGTCGAATCCATTGTTAAAACATTTTGGTAAATGTATTTTTTTAACAATATATTCTGTTTAGAAAAATGGTATGCACAAGTTTACTTGTATGATGATATTTATATAAAATTTATAATATTTAATTTGCTCAAATATTTTAGACTAAAGACTTGTTCACTTAATAACATAATATCTCTTACACAAGGTAAATATAGATCATAAATTCTCAATTATTTCGGGTAGTTAAAAATGAAAAAAAAAATGTATTGTGTTAGTTTTTTCGTCTAACAAGTGTTTCTTTAAAGTTAAGGCAATTATTCAACTAATGTGATATAATTAAGTTATTGTGCTCTTGCGGTAATTTATGTTAATCTTTTCAATCACGTTTAATTTTCAGATCATATGGTTGCTGATTAAGTTTATGTCAATCTTTTTAACCACGTTTAATTTTGAGATCATATGGTTGCCGATTAAGTTTCATACACAACATAATTGAGCACATTTAACTATGACTGATTTATCTTAGATATGTTTGCTTTCTGGTTTATCTTCCTCTGGTTTCTCTTGCTATAACAACTAAATAAATTCTTTATTTCTTTTTGCTAAATAACTACTAAATAAATTCACTACAACTACACCGTGAACAGTTTCTGATATGAACTCATCTTTGCACTTATCTTGAGCAACAATAATATTATAGTTTCCATAAATAAATTAAAATTATCACCACTAAATCTCTAAACCAAAACTGTTCAATGAACAAGTATTGTATATCTGAATATGAGCATACCTGGTTGCAGGAGTGATACAGAGCTGCACTTCTTACATGCTACAAAATTCTCTTGAGCCAGTCTCACTACAACCACCTGGAGCCTTCACCAAACTCATCAGACTAGAGGCAGGCAAGTAGTGACATCGAGACTATTAATTATTTGTGTGATAACTCATAACAGGGAATTATCAGTACCAACTTCATCGAGTAAAGAACTTGGCAAAAATGAGTATGCGACTCTAATATGTTGTAGCATCAAACCTACGCATGGTTGCATCAAACAGGATCATAAACATCTCAAATTCAACCAAACTCGTCAAAAATTTTTATTATCTTTTGAATGTTTATTGTAGTATAAGTATTAAACTCTTGTTTGTTGATATTCTATTCCTTGAAGAGAAAATTGGTCAATCCTAAGTAAGGTTTCAATATGAAGATCATTACAGGTAAATTCCATCACTTTTGCATATCCGATTAGGCTTGTTAGCTTGTATGTGTAATTTCACCAGTAGTCGCCGCATGAACATTTCCCATCCTCAAACCGATGAAACCTGTTATTATCCCTAACAATAATGACTCTTCCGGAGCATTTGGACATAAACTTTATAGCAGTGTGACAATCACCACACACACGCAAGTTTTTCATAATTCTGATTACCCTTCCAGGTGGAAATGTTATTAGTGCAAATGCAATGGCAAGTCTTTCACTATGATACCTAATTGCAAGTTTTTTCTCTGAGCCATCCACTTCTTGAAGCACAAAACTAGTGTCAGCAATATAACCAGCTTGTTCCATTTTATCTCCTAACTCGTCTAGTTTTTGATAGATCTCGCGTGATTTTGAGTGAGATTTATCGCTTGCCGTGAATGTATGTACCCTATTCCCCTCTTCGACCCAACTTAGTCCCGTTTCCTTTTTCATCCCTCTGTCCCTCATCATTTTGCGGGCTTTAGCTGCTTCTTCATATCTTCCAGCAGCTGCATATGCATTAGATAACAGAACATGCAATCCAGGGCTCACAGCACCTAATTCAAACACCTTATCAGCTGCGTAAGCTGCCAAATCCGTGTTTCCATGAATTCGACATCCTGTCAAAAAAGCTCCCCATACAGATTCTGTTGGCGGCATCGGCATTTCCCTGATCATTGCAAGTGCATCCTGAAGTTTTCCAGCACGCCCAAGCAAATCGACCATGGAACTATAATGCTGGTCCCCAGGCTCAATCCCATATCGCTTCATAAGATCAAAGTAATAATTCCCTTCTTTAACAAGCCCCTTATGGCTGCACGCATAAACCATACATAAGAAAGTAATAAAATTCGGTTTCATTCCACTTCCTTCCATCTCTTCAAATAATTGAAACGCTTTTTCAGTGTGGGCGTGCTGCGCACACGCAATCAGCATAGCATTCCACATGCCTAAATTCTTATCACGTACCTCATCAAACACCTGATAAGCCTCCGCTATCAATCCACACTTAGAATACATAGAAATCAGCGAACTCCCCACAAAACTCGACGAATCATAACTCATTTTCAAACACAACCCGTGTATCTCTTTCCCCAACTCAAGAAACGTAGAATTCCCACAAACCCTAACAACACTCGAAAACGTAAAATCATTAACCTCCAATTCCTCAACCAACGCCTTCTTAAACAACCCCAAAGCCTCCTCAGCTTCACCCATCTGAACATACCCATAAATCATCCCACTCCACGAAACCACATTTCTCACAGGCATTTCATCAAACATCTTACGCGCATCCCTTATCACCCCACATTTGGCATACATATCAACCACAGAACTCCCCACAAAAACATCGAAAACAAACCCAGTTCTCACAGCAAGACAATGCACAGACCCACCAACATCAAATCTCCCAATCATCCCACAAGCCTTGGTTGCACTGGGGAAAATATGATCATCAGGACGACACCCAAACCCGAGCATTTGTCGAAAGAAATCAAGGGCGAGAAGAGGAAGATCATTCTGGGCACAAGAAGAGATGATTGAGCTCCAAGTGGTTGATGATTTAACAGGTGATTCTTGAAAAATCTTGGCTGAGTTGAGAGGGAGTTGAGTTTTGGAGTACAAGTTGATTAAGTGATGTGAAATGAGAGGGATTGTTTGGAAGCCAGATTTGAGAATGTGAGCGTGGAGTTGAAGGCCTTTCGAGAGAGAACGAGAGCGAGTTAGAGAGAGAAGGAGAGTGCATGCCTTTCTGTACTTTTGTTCCAAACTCAACTGCCGTAGATCAACTATGTCCACCATTATTCTACTCTCTGCGCGCTCAACTTTTGAATGGGCTTACAACAATTACAAGTTTATAACACTCATGACTTGGGTTCAAATTTATTTTGGGGTTTTTTGATTTTTTTTTTTTAAATATTGCCTTTTTAAAAATATTTTACAAAAATAGACGATCACATCCAGGTGAAACTCAGAAATCTATACTATCATTCTTCCCACCCTGAATCAATTGATAGCTCAGAAAGTAAAAGGGGAATATATAAAAATATGGGTCTTTTTAATATGTGATCATGTGCACACTCCAAGTACTATTTTTTTAGCACTTTTGATGAGTTGGTTGATTTTTATTAATGAAAATTTTTATACATACAGAGAGTCCATCATTATTAATGACTAAAATGTCAATCTAAAATTGACAACTAAGTTTTTAACGTGGACACACATTAGAAAAACCGTAAAAATATATACTCTGCTCATCAATTACATAATCAACAGTATTACTTGTCGAAGCCAAAAGCAGAAGAGTTACAAAAGTAAAATGGACATTTTACAAGACAGGTGATAACAAGGTATATCTAGATTCTTTCATACTTTTAGACTTGGAGATCCTTTGCAGATATTCCTCCATTTATCTTTCAGGTCTATACTTGTACGATTCATGAAAATATCACCCCCGAATTCTAAAATTGTCTTCCATGGCATTTGTCTCTCATTATTACTTGCAAATCTCCTCACTCCCTCCTGCAACAATGAGAAAGCATTGTTAAGGTATATCTTTAATGTCCACTGATCAAATATTGTAATCGAGGAATATGATGTTCTTTAATCTAAACTAGAGTAAACTGAAAAGGTCCTATTTAATATAAACTACATTTATTAGTATGGAATGGAGTTTGAACTAGAAGAACACTGTTCGGTTAGATGGAACGGAATAGAATATAAACTACATTTATTAGTATTTATGCAAAATATTCATTCATTTCTCCATCACTAATTTGCATAGTTACAAATCTCGTGATAGAAAGTTGGCATCCCATCATGTTTTCCACACAGACCTAATTCATCATTCTCTGCCATATATAATCTCCTTCACATTCTTTCATTCACTTCCAACCTCATACCATTCCATTCAAAAAACAACAGTATCATTTCTAGATTCAATGTAACAATTCTATTACATTTTCTAGCTACTTCAATGCAGTTGGCCAAGCAGAAAATTTGCAAGACAAACTCAGAACTTCAAAGAGGTGCTCTTGAGGCCTTCTGAAGTGAGCAAAGAAGTCCAAAATTAATAAAAGAAGCATGGCAGGGATACTTAAATGCTGGAGAATCTTTATGGTTGACTATAGTCATCAATATGGAAATGTCCTAATATTTTTCCCTGTAGTGAGAGAGAGTTGCAGGTAATTACACACCAATCACATTATAGGCAAGAACGGGTTTTTCTCTAGTGCTCAAAGAAATTATCTTGGATCTTACGTTATTCTTCGTGTAGATATGTCCTATATAACCGACAAAGTGTACACTCTCAATTTAAAAATCTTCGATTGCATGCCTGTCCACCCAATCTCCCATATGTTTCATGGTGTGCTAGAAAATGTTATTTCATATGCTACAGAACAATATGTATACATGATTACCTTCTTATATATGCTAAAATGAAAACATATTATTTACATTTACATATGTATATATTTGGCAATTTGCTTTTACCTGGTAGTGAAATCTAACATAGACTAAATAAGTTTATCTAGAAGATGTATGCCCTATGCAGTTCTTTAATAAGTTTATATGGTTATAATATCTGTAAACCTGAATTCATTAAACACAATTGGATTTGGAGTGTATTCGAGTTTTAGTCGATTTTTATTCTCAACAGAGTCAAACAGAATTGATGTAGACTCTCATAGAATCCGGCATAGTTTGCCTCGAATCCTTCAAAATCTCATAGATTTACCCTATGTTTTTCTTAAATGAGTTGAGACGGTTATAATTTTTGTAAAACCTGAATGCACTATAACCAACTTTCTACTAAATTTTTCGTTGCATCCACAAGTTGAATACTATTAAGTAGTGTTATTAAAAGCATTAAGCGCGCACTGAAGCGCAAACCTTCCTGGAGCCTAGGCGCAAAGCGCAAAAGCGAAGCGCCTAGCTTCTAAGGGAGGCGCACATTCATTAAATTTTTTTAAAATATATTAATTAGGATTATACATATAATGACTTAGGTTTATAAGATAATTTATACTTCATAATACATTAAATCACCCTTCTAGAGCAAAAATAACATAATATATATACTTTATAATATATTAAATTATACTTATGGGGCAAAAAAATCTTGAGATGTAACATCAAGATTCGAAATTTAAAGTTTTTAGCTAAGTTCCAGGCTAACCAATTCATCATCTTCATCCAAGTTCCAACTTCCAACATTGTTAGTGATAAAAGTTTCTTGCCTGAACTCTTACTTGAACTTGAAGCAAACAATTGATTTTGACTCCTTTTCAATTTCGAGGATGATTTTGATTGTGACCAAGAGTCATAGTGAGGCTCTCCAGCACCGGAAGCTTTTGCAACTGCTGCGGAGAGCGGAACAATCTAGGTTTCTTTTTCTTTTAAAGCGGCTGCCTATTTACTTATCTTGGGCTTTTAAAGTTTTATTTTGCTTTGGGCTGTATATATTGGCCTTAAAACTGATTTAATAACAAAACCCTATATATTTTTGCTAAGGTTCAATGAAGCGTGGCGCTTCTCGCTTTTGCACGCTTCGCGCTTTGCGGCTATAAGCAAGCGCTTCTTCGAAGTTGCTTCGCTTCAGCCGTAGCAAAGCGCTTAGGTTGCGCTTTGCGGCTATAAGCAAGCGCTTCTTCGAAGTTGCTTCGCTTCAGCCGTAGCAAAGCGCTTAGGTTGCGCTTTGCTTCGCTTTGCGCCTAGGCACACTTTTGATAACACAGCTATTAAGAGAGTAACCTGATAGTGATGTGGATACACGAAAAGAAAAACGACTATTTTAGAGCACTAAATTTAGACTGGCTACATGGGAGGGTAGTAAACTTGGGTTGAAAATACCAATACAGTGGTTCATTAGGTTAATTGGAGTACCAGGTAACCCTAAACCCAAATTCATCCTGGTCTTCAACTATGTCAGAAAAAGGAGAGAAGTCTCGAGGCAGCGCACATGAAAAACCCCAGGCATGGGACAAACACAAATATTAACAAAGATTACACATGCTCAGGAATGTAAAATTTATAATAAATACTATCAGAAAATCTAGTACCTTTAGTGTCTCTTCCTCAGCATTTGACCATGGAATTTTCTTTCTCCTCAACAGTGGAATTGGTGGATATGTGCTGCAAAATAAAAGCAATTTTAGAATTTTTTGATAGACTAGCGGTAAAGTTGGTAACTAGAGAATATAGACAAAATTCCAATTAGATAATATAGACACTGTTGTATGACAATATAAAAAGGTAATTATATCTGAAACAATCTCTTTAGCATCTTGAAGTTAGAAACTTACTACTGCTGTTCTCGCTTCCGTACTCTCAGGGAGGGACAAGTATTAGATTTGTTATTCTCTCCTGAACTTTTCGCTACATTAGAATGTGTTGGCTTTGCAGGTTCACGAGGTAAAATCGGTGGTTTTTTAGAAACATCATGCTCCTTCTCAGTTCCAGCATGTTGCTTATGCCCACGGGCAATTTTCAAATCTTTGGATTTAGAGTTGTTAACTTCGCTATCCTGGACAGCTAGGGATGCTACATCTTGGTTTTCTTTATTTTCCACAAGGGGCATACCTTTAGGCTGATGTGAAACTTCCTGAAGCTTTTCAACTGCGGCAAGTTGTTCACTCCCTCCATGCAGTGAACTGTCAGCTTCCCCGTTCTGGACACCTACAACAGGAACCTGCTGTTCTAGTCCACTTGGGGATTGGCAGCACACAGAACTGCTACCCCTTTCAGCATTTCTCTTGTCTTTTAATGCAACTTCATTTCCCCCACAAGTTACAGCTCTTGCCATTTCCCTACTAGATGAATCACAGGATGCTGAGGGCTTGTCTCTCACAATTCTTTTGGAACTACTTTTGATCTCTCTGCACACAACATTCTCAAGCCTGTTTTGTTCAATGCATTTATCTGATATTTCAAATTCTCTCAAGTGATTCTGATCTGCCCTACATGAAATATTGGGGGAGTTCCTCATTCGATATTTATCTCGGTTAATGAAATCCATGAGAGCTTTCCTTGCAAAGAAGTACTTCTTTTTGCTCTCCGAGTACTCTGAAATTGCTTGTGAATATGCACAGAAGGGACAGTAAAAGCTCGTTGTTGCATCAGAGGTGGATGCAACCCCCATGCATCTCTCATGGACCACTCTTTGGCAGGAACCAGAACTACAAACCAACAACTGACCACCTATGTTACATACCATACAAAGTTTTTTTGTTCCATCCAATGTTGCCAAGGAATCTTGACTGTGTGAATATTGAGAGTTTAAAAGTGTATCATTTCTTATAAGAATCTCTTCATTTTCATCATCACTCAAAGTTTCTGGTTGATGATTATGCTCCGTTGTAGCTTTGGCCTCGCCACAACGTACACTATTAGGGGTCAGTGAGAAACTATATTCACAATTATCTTTGGTACCATCAACAGATTTTGTTCCTTGATTGACATACCGCAGTGAACTGCTTATAGTTCTCAATTCGACATAGCCTTTACCGTCTTTGGTAGCTTCATCAGCACTGATGTTTATGCCATGTTCTTCACCAAATGTTCCTCGAGTCATTTTTTCAACATTACAAATACCTTGAAGTTGATTGTTCAAGAGTTCGGCATCATCCACAATGGAGCTCATTTTAAGCTTCTTCGATGCAACACAAACATAGTCAACATTCTCAGTAGTAACCGTGTTTCTTAAATTTTCCACCTGAGGTTCTCTAGGTAAGCCTGAATCTTCTATGCCACTATGCTGAACAATTCCTCCAGGGACATCATCAACATGCCTTGTCTCATTAAAAGAAGCCGAGTCCTTACCTTCTACCGCCTTCTGGGTACAAAAGGCATCCTGCTTACGTTTCAGGGAAGCATTATTATTAGGATACTCCTTGTTAACAATGAGTTGATTGCAAGCGGATGACCCCTCTTGATTAGCAGTAGATGAGTCACTCATAACCGTCTTCGCAGATGACAAGTCCCTAGTGGGAGGATTCCTGAAAGCATCAGATTCACTCCTTTCAGGCCTCGTTGCATTTGCATCAGAATGATTGGTATTTAGCAGACCACTATTTTCCTTGACGGACAACGGAATCAAATCATGATCTTTCAGAATCACATCCTTCAGCTATTCGCCAACACAGAACACAACAAATCACACGACAAACATTAAGCAAATTTCAACTTCTTATACCTTCAACAACCTCATAAAACTCAAAAAAAAAAAAAACTTACGTGTTCCAAACCGCATTTAGGAAAGCAAGCTCTTTTATGCTGAACAAACAGCTCGATAACCGACATTTCAGCTTGAGTCAATTTCTGAATTGCTCCAGACGACTAATAACATATGCAATGACATAAATACGTCACGAAACACTGAATAAAAATCGAGAAACAAAAACATACATACCTTACGTAGTACTTGTCTAAGAACATCTTGGCAGCAATCAGACGTACTAATAAGAGCACTAGAATCTGGTTTGGGTAAACCATCACAAAATTTACCTTTTTGGAGAACAGATAAACTCTCTAAAATTCTTAAACATACCAATTCCCTCACATTGTTCCCATCATTCTCCGAAAATTCTCCGGGAATATTTTTCACCAAACCTACACCAATAACAATAATCACAACATATAACCAACATTTACACACATGATCAAATGCAGAGAAATATCAAAACAATTAACAATTTAACAAAGGGTCAGATACACGTATACACGCACCTATAAGAAGAGATGTATCAGTTGGGTCAGAGGATGCGAGGGCTTCAATCGCCAAAATCCAGGGAAGCAACTCATCACTACGACATCGTTTTGGCGCCATAAAGAAAAATATGCACGATTTTCGAGGACTTCAAGTATCCAATTTTAGCGGTGTCGTTTCGAGGATTTTCATCGCCGTCCGATCATGTTTTGGCCGGGGATAGGGTTTGGGGTTATTCAATTCTTTATTTTCTAGATTCAAAAGGATTTATTTTCTAGCTCCCCGTCAATTTTTTTTTCAGTAAGCTCCCCGTCAATGTTAGATAATCATATATCCATAGTTGTCCTCATTTTCTTCTAATACTTATTTATATTTCCCTGTTTTTTATTTTATGTTTATTACCTTGATACAAGGTGGTTAACGAAACAAATATTTAATGAATAATTCGGTTTTCAAATTTATTTAATATTGTTCATATTCGTTTATAATAAATACAAAAGCGAATTCAAATTTTAAAAAATATTCAGTTTATTAACGAATACGAATTCAAATATATAAATATTCGTATTCTTTATTCACTTAATTATTTGAAAAATTAAATATTATATATATTATTTTGTATATATAATAAATATATATTATTGTGAATGTTATAATCTTTAATATATATGTATATATATATATATATGTACTGGACTATGGACTCCCCATATTATTTTTTCTCTTTTTTGCTAAATTAGTCTATTTTATTAAAATATAAACTTTTTATTCCTTTTTTCTTAAACAAATATGAATTATATCATATATATAATAAGAGAGTAAAGTGGATTTTATCCAAATACTACCAAAATTCAGAGGATCGATTATTAATAACTACATAATATTATATACTAATTATTTATAAGTTATAATTATTATTAAGATTTCTAACAACTATAATTTTCTTATATCGCTTCAGATTATAACTCAAACTCTATTAGATATCTTAGTAATATATAAATTTGAACTTAAAGAGCTATTTTGGAGTAAGATTAAAAATAAAATTCATAATTACTGCGTTACTTACACGACATATATTGTTTGGGTCATATTGAGTTTCATAAATCATAATTGAACGATTTTACAGCCAATGAAACTTACAAAAATATCTTTAATTCTGAAGTGGTCTTACATCCAAAATCCAAGTGAAGCAGTCCGTAATCCATATAGAAAAGACAGTTATGAATTTTTATCGAAAATTTTTATTTCGTGTAGGAAATCTTTTTATAATTGATTTAAAATATTAAAATATTTTTTATATTAGATTTATATAGAGACGTGTCATATAACAAATATTATTATGTATTATTATTAGATTAAAGTAAATATTATATTAAGGTTTTACATAGGGAGGTGATGAATTTTTCTTACGAGATGGAGGATTAAAGTTTTTAAATCTAATATGTATACTCTTAAATATATTAAACATATATTTGACATATTAAAAAATCATGTTCATAATATTTCAAATCACAAAATTTTACATATTTATATATTAATAATATAAATTTATATTTTGTTCGATGTGAATATTTATTTTTAATATTTTATAAAAAAATTATTTATATTTAATTCGGTTGATGTAGAAATATATAATTTAAATAAGTTAAAAAATCATATAATCATAATATATTAAGATTTTTTTAAATTATAAAAATATTAATAATTTTAAAATAAATATTTTAATTAATAAAACAAAATATTCATGTATCGCACAAGTTAAAATCTAGTACTTAAATGAATATGAATAGTTCATGAATTTAAACGAATCAGAATATGAATACAAATAACTATTCCGATAATAAACGAATATGAATTTGAATATGGATATTATAAATTAACAAGAATATGAGAATTGAGATATTTGGTTCAAATTCGTTGCCCTTGCTTCATATTGAAATTCAAATTAATGAAAATTATGCACAAATATACAAAAAAAATAAAATCAGATAATGTATAAACACGTCCAAACAAACGTATTTTAATAATTATGATATTTGATTCGTAAAATATAGGATATATGTAAAAAAAAAAAATAACGGTACCTTTAACAATGTTTTAAAATAAAAAATAGTATTTATTAACGGTGTACAAAGGGTAAATCAAGATTTGCATTTTAAAAAAAGGTATTTACAAAAATACTATTTTCTTAAGTTTTTCGAGATGTTATCATTTTTTCAACAAAAATACGGTTTACAATAAAAAACAACCAGATGCAACTTGTTTATCAAAATGCAACAGAAAAAATAATTATTTTTATTAAATTTTAAAATTACATTTATGGTAAACTTTTTAAATAGGAAACTCAGAAACCTTCACTCACACGTTCATTATAAATAGTATATATAATTAAGAAAATTATAATAATTTCCTAATATACATAAATAAAGGTCAAACAACTGAAAAAGAAACTAATATTCTAATTTAATAGCCTGCTAACTAAGATATTAAATGCAAACAATTTTGACAGAATACGATCAATATATATCATTTGCATATTCATGATAGTATATTGAAAACAAATAAATTATAATTCTTCTATTCCATATTTTTTTTCTTAAAAAAACTAATAGAGTCTTAAATATATTATATTAAGTAATATATAATACTTAGGAATGTAAAACATTTACAAAAATCTTAAATGTATTATATTTTTTATTTATGAGTGCACTTACTACAATCTTAACTTATGTGTATATTATTTATTAAAATCTTAAATGTTGTGAATATATATAATAATGATGTAAAACACTTATTAAGATTCAATTAACTGTTCAACCAAATATTTCACTATTTATGTTAAAATAATTTTAAAATTCTACAAAATATTTTATTAAATATTTCAAAATGAATTTTAATATATATATATTAATTAAGATTTCATTAAGTCTTCTACTAACTGTTTTATTAATATTCTACTAAATTTATAAATAAAATTAATTATTAGCTTAAAAGTTAGTAGAATCCTGATATCATGTAATTAAATTTTATATTAAAATATAAAATCTGAATAACACGAGATAACACTCAGTAGAATACATACTAGAATCTGAATACTAAGTATTAACTATATATTAGAATACTTAGTATAATCTTAATATTTAATAAAATATTTAGTAGAATACATACTAGAATCTTAATACTTAGTATTAATTATACATTAGAATAATTACTAGAATCTTAATATTTAATAGAATACTTACTAGAATCTTAATATTTAGTAGAATATTTAGTAGAATACTTAGTAGAATCTTAATATAGTATTAACTATACATTAGAATACTTAGTACAATCCTAATATTTTTTATTAATTATACGTTAAAATATATAGTAGAATCTTAATATTAATATTAACATTCAAATAAAATTTTATTTTTATTAAAAAATAAAAATAAAAAATAGATTTTACAATACAATATTTTATATAATATATAATAGAAATTTATATTAAAATGAAATATGATATTAAGTGTTATATTGAAATACTTATTTTTAATATAGTTTTATAAAATTCAGTATTAATATTTAGTAGAATATATATTATAATATTTAATATGGTTGAACACCTTATAAAATTTAAATAAAGATAATTAGTACAATTTTAATTTTAATACTTTATAGAATAATTAGTACAATACTTAGTATAATCTAAATAATTTGTTTAGCAAAAATAGAATTCTAATCTAATATTAATAATAAAATTATATGTAGAATATAGTTAGTCCAAAAGTTATTGGAATCTCAATAATTTTAACATATTTCAATATAATTTTAATAATTATTAGAATAATAATTATAAAATTGAATATGGTTGAACACCTAATAATAAGATATGAAAATATATGAAATCTTGTACTTACTTGATTTAAATAATTTATATATGTTAATTATATTAAGAGCTCATCTGCATTTATTTTGGTATGAGTAATTGAAATTAAGTATAATTGAATGAAATTCAGTCAATATGAATCATCGGATCAATTAAAAATCAACGACTGATAAAAATACCTTAGTTTTCTCCAAATTTTTTTTTTTAATCTTCCCCTATACAGAGCACGGTTGGATAGCCCAAGTGGTTGAGGGTTTATCCTCTGTCATCCCAGGTCCTGGGTTCGATCCTGGCTCACTCACTCCGAGAATTTTTTTAGAACAGATACTCATTTGTAAGGCTATAAGCCAAACTAGTCAAAAAAAAAATTTTCCCCTATACATATATATTTCTTTTAAAGTTTGACAGATTAATTATAATTTTTGACCGATTTATCCAATTTTGACTAATTTTTTTATTATATTTGCTTTTTGATCCGCTTAATATAAAATTAGTTCAAAAAATCAATTAATTGATAGTTAATTCCCCATTTTTAGAACAAATCTAGTACATGATAATTTTCTCCCGATATATCACAGTTCTTAGTAGTTGACTTTCAAATTATGAAAATGGCAAAGTATGACAATATTTCCTGCTGCTGCCAACAAATATATACATTTACAACGTGGAGAGCTTGATGCCGTTTAGTATTACCTTAGTAATTACGTAAATTATAATAAAATATAATACAATATTATGACTATTTTTATAAATACAATGAGTGTGCATTATTATTATAAAATTACCACATAATTTTTGTATTAAAATAACTTATATTCTTAAATAATTATCTAAGCTCATTTTTAAGACCTTTTTCTCCGATTAAAAATGTGTACAATTATAATTCGAGAAAATACCGTAAGCTCTGGTTACGGACCCTCTACATTTTACATCTAGAATGTATGAATTCCAAGTTGACTATGATTGGCATTTCTTCGGTTTTTTTTCTTTTAATTGAGGAATGCTAAAACCATCTCCAATCACAATTTTTTAAATAAATTAAATTCATCTTCAGTTTCCACCTTTTTCATATATTATATGTCTTAATTCCATCCCCAATCATTATTTTATAAATTATTTTAAACATTCAAATTTGATTATATTATTAATATATTTTAGAACAATATACTAATTTTTCAAATTAGTATATTCTTTTCACAAATGATCAATTAGTATGTGTCTTCATATCTTGCTGAAAATAAAATCTTGAATAAAGATTTGAATTCGATAAGTGATCCGATTCTACGTAAACATTTCAAGAATGAGCAACTTAAAATATTGCAAAGGAGATCCAGTATGACCAAACATCTCAACATGAATTTGATGATGATCTTCTAGAATATTAAAAATGTATATGTATAATAAGTTATTAGCGTAGTAGGATCTATATATATTAATGTAAGTTTTTTGATGGTGTTTTGATGGAAAACTTTTACTTTACATGTACAGTGTAACTTTAAATATGGAACAATACAGTGTTTTACTTTATATATAAAATAGTAAATTAAATTTTGATTGTCAAAGTTTACATAAAATTTGAAAATTTTAAAATAGTGGCTCTAATTTCATATTTATATATTGGTAACCATTATTTGTTTCAGATTTATATGTTGGTGGTCATTATTTTTATCGAATTATAAAAAGTTGGTTGCACTTTTATGATTGATACAATAATTATATGTTATCAAAATTATTAAAAATAACTTTAATTTTTTATATTTGTTATTTGACTTTTTTTTTGAGTAAGTATTAATTTAATAATAAAAAACCATACGACATCTACAAAAATAATCGCGTTGAACAAACATAAAATAAAAATAATAGTAAATTAATCTCTTCTTTTTGAAGATACAATCACGCCATTTGTTGAAAATAACATATTTATATGTACACGTTTCATCATATCCAATTAGAGCTAATCCAATTTGAGGTATCCACCATAATTGTAATACCCTAAAAACTTTTATCATTCAATCAAAAACCATACTCTCACAAACAAAGGAGAGAAACACCAAAACTCTCCCCAAGGAGAGACTACAACCAAACTGAAATTGTAAATTAAAACTAAAGTTACAAAATAAAAGCAAACCTTAGATCTAAAAAATGAAACCACAAAAATAAGAGAAACCGACCCCTTAAAACCGAAAAATCACCCGTTTAATCGGAAAAGACAGAAAATCAGGATGCTCTGATGGTTTTTGATCTAAGAATTTTTATTGAAAAATGAAAAAAAATCCAGAGATTGGGGATTTTCACCGGAAAAAACCGGTGGAAACCTCGACTATATTTGAGAAAGAAGAAAAGAAAACGGATACAGAGAGAATAGAAAGAAATAGGGTTTTATTCTTACATTTGACTTAATTTATTAAAATCACAAATATTGTTTTAAATTTGGTTATAACTATGACCACGATTATGTAACTCCCAAAATAAATCCAATCTTTTAAAAACCTAATTAAAAAGTTGACCACCGATTTACAAATTTGAAAATACAGCCATTATTTTGAAATTTCGTACAAAATTTAATTTACTATAATAAAATAATACATGATTGAATGTGTATTACTTCATACTCCCTCCGTTTTTTTATAAGTCGCTTTGACTTTTGACACACTTTTAAATGTTTTGACCGCATAATAAAGTTTATTATTTTTAAAATTTTCTATTTTTGAATTAAAATATGTAATCTATATTTTAATTTAAAAAAGAAAATTTTAAAAATCATAATTTTTATTATGCAATCAAAACACTTAAAAGTATGTGACAAAAATCAAAGCGACTAATAAAAAAAAATGAAGGGAGTACATTTATAAATGAAGTTAAGAATGAAGTACAGTCAAAAAAAGGAAAAGAAGAATGAAGTAATATAAAGATGCCCTTAACAGTCATATATATTTTATTCAAACCAAGAAGTATCTTATAGGCGTGATGCAATTATTAGCTTCTTTCTTTAACAAAAAATGGATAATACACAATATTAGATGGGCTTCAGCTGTGACAGCATTTCAAATACATTCTGTACATATCACTGCACCACCGATGCTTCACTTCATCATATACACTCTACTCTTCAATTGCCTAAATTCAAAAAACGTAACAGAAAGGTTTCACTTTTAACAAAAGTCATGGAAGAAACTAAAAAAGCCCGACAAGAAGCTAAGACAGCACTCAATATGCAACATGCAAGTACATTTGAGTTGGACAAAGAACTTCAGAAAAATAGGGGCTTGAATCAGGGAGCCCAAGAAAAGAACCAGACTCTGATCGGGTTTTTACGACACAGCTGAAGAAGCAGCTGTGGTTTATGATGAAGCTGCAAGAAGATTATATGGACCAGATTCTTAGCTCAGTTTACCCCAAGAGTCCGAGACTTAACTTTAAGTCTTTAGGCCCTTGAAAAAATCACATCAATGGTTTCCATCAAAAACAGCTCATTGTTCCTGGCTAATGTGCTGCTGAATTTGAAGATATACATCAAAGGCTCCAGAAAATAACGGAAACTGGTGTACTGTTTCCAGCTTATTCATAAATAGCCAAAGCTGTCCGATAAGTCCAAAAATTAAAGCAAATGATGTTGAGTTATCATCAGAAATTACCTTAGAAGAACATCGAGAGAAACCTCAGCTTGATCAGAATGAATTTATTCAGCAGCTAGGTATTACTAAATAAGCTGATCATCTAGATACAGGAGAGACCTCTAGTAGTTTAATTTCTCTTTACCAACACTGAATCAGTAATAAATCCTGAATGTGTAACACCTGCAAAGACCAACTTAACCACTTAGTTAATAACATTGATGCTAAAGTTCTAAGCAAAATTCGCCAGATATAATCAGTGAAATCTGCACAAATGTGGGAAAAATGTTGCAGATAAGAAACAACTACCTAAAACTATTATAGGATAATTATTGTTAGAGTTATTTAGAGTAAATTAACCTAGGTTCAGGTTCAGAGGCTGACAGTTTGGAAGGTCATGGGGGAGCTGCACCTCCTTTTCTGCAGGAGATGCGGCCTTGCTAACTGTCCACTGAGGTACATTTGTTACACATTCACTAATTGAAGTGAATACATCTAGGTGCCTGGTTCCTCTGTGTCAACCTTTAGGCAGAATCTGCATATACTAATTCTACTAACACTACTTATTCAGAGTATAATCCATCTCCCAGACTACTGCAAGTGTGAGCCCTGATAATGATTTTGCCAACTTCCACTTCTTTGATAGTACCAGGTCTAGATTGAAAGGTCAATTGTCACCTGAATGAGGTTGAAACTACTAAGATCTTTTATAATATTTGTTATAGACTTATATGTGGAATAGGTAAGTTTCAAAATACTACCTTACACTATCAATTGCCTAGACAATACCAACATAATTACCAGTTATGAAAAAATTGAATACGCGCTCTATTTGCAACATTTAAAAGCTCACACAAACTAATCAATTTAATATTATAAACAGTTACATTATTACATGTGTTCAAAATTAGTAATCTGCACAAGAGCACTTTTTCCAAAAAGTGGCTAGAGTCCGCTAGACTCTAGTGCCGTCAGTAATGGAATCACCATATAGGGGACAACAGCTTCAACTAGCTCACCTTCAAGACAAGTAATAATATTAGCTATGCATATCATGTAGCAGGACTGGTGGATGCTCAAGAAAGAAGAGAATATTCATAGGAAAAATATAGACCACTGTTTGATGGTGATCTACTCTAGGTCACATGCCACATATGATCAATTTACCGCTTTCGGTCAATATAAGGGCTTGATTGCAAAGCAAGACCTTAACTACCAATTTTACAAATTAATGGAGTTAGGTGTCAGTATAAGAGGCAGTTATACTTCATACCTGCAGTTGATACTAGCCAACATACACATCAATTTGTGATTAAGAGGCCACTACATTTAAATTTACTCACAACCTCCTACAGAACAGGTCAGAACTTTGGCCAGGTTATTTGCCTTTCGTAGCTCCCCTCTTGAACAGAACAAAGTAATTAGATCACAGTAAGAATCAAAGTCTTTTTGTGCAGATTCTTTACCTAGGTAACCATGATGTTTAACAACTTTATCTAGTTCAACCTCGTTTTTTTTACCAACTCTAAGTCAATTTCATTAGTTGAGATCGAACACTGGGAAACAGAACTTTTATTTATACTTTGGGCACCAAACTTCTCTAGAGGGAAAAACATTGATCCAACTTCGTTAAGGACAGTGTTTGCCTCGTGAATTCTCCCTTGATCACACAAAAAACTGAGAAAATGTTCCATAGATTCTGTTTTAAACTTAGTCTCAACTTCTTTTAGTAGATTGATAACAGATGGAGCCTGAAGCATCTCCCTTATAATGCTACGTGACTCTTCCATCCTTCCTTTTGAACACAGGCCCCTTATCAAAAACATAAAACCTAAGAAATCAGGCAAAACCCCTTTGCTTTTGAACTCAAAAAAGAGTTTCAAAGCCTTTTCCATGTCACCTATATGGTAGCAGCAGTTGATCACAGCACTAACTGTAAATTCATCCGGTTTAAGGCCTTTATCCTCCAAATTAAGGAGAAGATTTAAAACTTCCTGCATTTGCCCAAGTCGGCAGTGCCCATTCAGAAGTGAGTTGTAAACCCGTGTATTTGGCTTAGAACCCTTGATGACCATCCTCTCAAACAACTTTCTGGCATCAAACAGATACCCTTCTTTAGATAAAGCGCTAATAAGGGTGGAATATGTGATCAATGAGGGAACCATATTAATGTTTTCTAATGAATCAAATAGCCTAAATGCTTGAACAAGGCATCCTTGACGGCACAAACCATTTATAACTGAATTATAGGTGATTATGTTTAGCATAATACCTTTCTTCCTGGCAAAAGAACATATATCTAAGGCCTTACTGATATATCCTTCTTTGCAAAGTCCATCTACCACAATCGTGTAATCAACTACATCAATGAGGGGAAGATTATTTTTCGATTCCATGATTAGATTATATGCATCCAAAGCTTTACCGTTGTTTATTAGTTTTGAAAGAATGGATACAGGGAAAGTGATATCCCCCTTCATTTTTCTAAGAAATTTGAGGGCCTCACTCACATTTTCTAGACATAGAAGATGTACAAGTATCCTACTTACATCAAATCTGACAATTCCGTATATTTTTACTAATGTACTTACAGTAGGCCAAGTCAGTAATATCTTGCTTTCACTGTTAAGTGCCCTCAACATGCAATAGTTCGACCAGTTGGTCACGACTGACCCTTTACTCCTCAACATCGAGTACACATCATATGCGCCCTCAGGAAAACCCCTTTTATATAGAAAAGCTACAACATGGTTGCATGAAATATCAAATATTTCAGGTTCCAAACTTTCAATGTTACGAGTAAAATCCAGAATTCCCTCTGCACTTTTTACATTAAATACTGCTTTCAGCAAGATCATCAGCATACCTACATCAAAAGACACAGCTCTTTTACCAAACTCTATAAATACCTCAGTAGCCATTTCTGCCATACACATCTTGCAGAGCCCATGTATGATACAACTGTAACATTCAACAGAAAAAATGGATGTCTTCCGCAACTCATCAAAGACTTCAAGTGCCTCGTCAAGTCTGCCTACTTTACAGTATCCATCAATCATATTGAAATAAGTGACAGAGTCTGCTGTTAACCCCATTTCCGGCATTCTCTTGTAAATTTCAAGGGCATCCCCAAAAATTCCAACTATAAACAGTGCTTTAATAAGACTGTTACACATAACCAGATCAAGACGAACACTTTCTGCTTCCAATCTCTTCCTCGTTTCTAACATCCCTGCGACGTTCTGTTCTCTAATATACCCCTGTAATATGGTACAATAAGTAACAACATCTCCAAGTATACGTTTTGAAACATCATCCGCCTCGCATGTCCTCCCAACTTTACACAAGCCATTAATCACAGTATTATATGTAACGATCCCTAAACTAATACCCCTTTTCTCCATATCAGCAAGAAGATGAAACAAATAATCCAAGTAACCTTTCCTACAAAAACCATCAATCAAAGTTGCATACATAATCTCATCCACTTCAACCCCTAAATCTCTAACCAACTTAAACAAATCAAACCCCTCTACTAATTTCCCTTTCTTGCAAAACCCCATCATGATTGCCGTATAAGTAACCAAATTAGGCCTCAACCCCTCCTTTTCCATCTTTCTCAACACCCAACCCCTTTTCCACAATCCCTTGTTTCGAAAAACCATCTATAAGTACAGTATACCCAATAGTATCCATAACTAATTTTCTTTCCACCAACTCTTTATACTTCAATAAAGCCTCCCTAACAAACCCTTCTCGGAAACACTCATACATCCAACAAGTATAAAATACAACATCGAATTCTAACCCATCTTTCTCGATACCACTAACCAACTCATTTAATCTACCTAGCCTATAATAAGCACCAAACAAAGCAGTATAACATTTGGATGCAAATCATAAGATTTTACAGCATTGTCGAAAAACCCAATTGCAAGATCAGGCTTATTAACCTTTACAAACCCAGAAATTACACAACTACAAACAAAATTATTAAATGGGTTTTCATGGGTCAACATCATCTTCAAAACTTCAATTACTTTATCCATATTTCCCATACGACTAAATGTATGTATATACGAAAAATAAGTAAAATAAGAAGGGCAAGTACCAGTAATTCTGAGTTGAGGAAGAGCTTTTTCTGGGTCTTTTGTATCTATACAAAATCTTCGATATAGGACACGAAAGGCACCATTTTGGTGTGTAGATACACAAGTTTTTGAAATAAAGATACAATTTTTAATCAATCGCATTGTGAATTCATACATGATGTTGGTGAAGATTCAAGTGTGATTGTTTGTGAGAAATTTTGTGCAACTGGGGTGAGTTCATTTGGGAGAAAATGTGGAAGATTGAATTAAAATTTGTGTTTTTGTTAAAAAAGAACCAAGAACTGGAAAAATGAAAGAGGGGGAGATTTGTGTGTGTGTGTGTGTGTTTGGATGGGGTAAATGTAATTTTATTTTATTTTACTTTTTACCTCATCATGTAATGTGAAGTGATGAAGTTTTTTTTTTTTTTTTTAGCAGAGTGAGGTGATGAAAGTTTGAGTTTTAAAACTCTCATGAATCGAAAAAAGATATCAAAAATATTTATTTTTAATTAAAATATAATTCTATTTTAAAAATGAATGTAATTTTAACTTTTCCTATGATTACAAATATATTATTTCTGTGTAGGTATTTTATACATTAGGAAATATGTATTTATAAAGCAAATAAACATTTATTTATTAAATAAGTACTAACTTATAACTCGTGCAATTCACGAATAATATTAATAAATTATATATTAATTATTTTATATAAATTAAATATTAAGTACTAGTTTATAACTCGTGCAATTCACGAATCAGGAGGTGATTGTAGACAAAGAAGGAAGTGTTTGAATACAACTCTATTACCTTTCTGGAAGCTATCTTTTAGGAAGATAATGATGGAAATAATATTTCTGCATTTAATGATCATTATCTTTGTTGTAATTAGATAGGTAAATGTGTACTATATAAACACAAGAGTAGATTTACATTAATGTATCGCTGAAGTTATTATCTTTCTCATAACCTAGCAACTCTTAAGAACTTTTTTTTCTTGAGAGAGTTTTGTATTAAGTTTATCAAAGTTAATACAAAACAGTATTTCTTTTACATACTTATATTCATAATTGATTATTTTGGTACTATTATATTCAACCCCCTTCTATAATAGTTCATTATCTGAATAACAATTAGTATCAGAACAGATCACGGATTCGAATCCCACGGAACTCGTAATTATGCCAATGGCGCATATTATGCCAAAGATATGTTGTGCAGCCATTGTCTCTTAACATGGACTTGTTAGTACTGACAGTTGTGGGAGTACTGACATCTTTCTTAATTGAAACGTGACGTTAACTGCTAAAATATAAAAATTATAAGTTGCGCCTTCTCCACAAGTAGCTGTTTTTGGTGTAGTAGGAAGCGTTTAGATCCCAACACAAACTATTTTTTTCACGGTAGGAAGTTATGCTCTATGTTTAAATTTATTTTAAAATTATGCAATTATTTTTTTCTCAGACTGCACTTTTTATTTTGAAAATTGATATATTTATATCATGGGCTCGTGTTTTTTTATAGATTGATTAAAACTCGACAATTCAAAGACGTAGATAATCAAAGTACGTGTAACAAAAATATGGAGAATAGTTGACAATGAAACAAAAATTTTAAAAGGCCAAAATCTAATATTACTTGATGGTTATGTAAGTTTTATGTTTTACAAGAATTGACTATTATTTTTATTATATTACTATGTGTGTATATATGTATATTATTGCTAATAAATTATAATTATCGTAGAATCGTTTGATGGGAAAATTTAAAAAAACCTTTATGATATTTCAAATTTTCTGGTAAAAGTTTTGATTCAATACGCTCTATTATATCACCGTTTTCCATTGTTTTCACTAAACAAACTAAAATGGAAGGTATTGATCTCATTTAAGACGAAAGTTTTGGCATAATCATACCAGATTTTGAAATTATCAATTTTAGATATTCTGACTTAATTGTCGAGCACTTAAGTGATTCATACAAAAAAAATTAAAATTTTGATAAATGTAAGCACAATTAGTATATTATATTCTGTTAAAACAAATATCATGAATAAACTTTTATTGTGTTTTGCATTAAATTTATAGGTTATTTACTGAGTAAGATAAGATTATACCCAATAAGTCACAGTTTATTATTATTATAATATTCAATTAATGCAGTTTATCAAAAACTATATTATGTATCGAGTTAATTGTAATCATTTATAATTTTTTGTGAAGAGAAAAGTAATATTGTAATAATTTCATTTCTCATATTTGGTATTTGTGAATTTTTAATAATTTATATTTATATACGATAATTTTTAAATAAAAAATCATAAATATTTAAAAAATAAAAAAATTGACTCGGTGCGAAGCACGGGTAAAACGCTAGTGAGATATAATATATATGTACATGTTAATAATATGATAATATAATTATTCATTTAAATATATTTTTTATGTAGTATAGTCTTAATTGTAATTTATAAATAATTATATAATATATATAATTTAAACTTTGCATCAATAAATAATAGATGTTATTATATTGCTAATCAAATTTAAACTTTAAGTTAAAAAATAACAATTACCGTCATAATAATTTTTACATCCCACCTTTTCATACTAATATATGATAGGTTTTTTATTGAACCAAACATATTATTCCATATTAATACTTAGTGTGTGTTATGACAATTCAACATATGCAATAAAATTCTTTTATAAATATATAAATGACTTTTAATTATAAAAATAATTAACAATAGACCTCAATTTTTAAAAAATAATTTAATATAATTTTATCATATATAAATTGATTAAATTTAAAAAATGTATTTATATTTCTTAATTTATATTATTTTAATTTTTGATTTATTTTATTTATCAAATATCATGATTTAAAACACGTGATAACGTGTTTTTGATATAATATTATATATAATATAGTAACAAAATAGAACGTGTATTTAATATCTTAGGTTGAAGTTGAACTCTTAGCCGAGAAATTCAAATAATTAATTTGTTTTAAAAACCCTAATTTATTCGATTCGATCCAAGCAGTGAATTAATAAGGTTTCTGAGTTCTTAATATAATAATTTCTCATGTAAGTGTAACCGGTTCTCTGTATAAAGTTATCCTAATATCTCATATGATATATTAAATATTTTAATAACAAAGATTTGAATAAGAAAAACTTTAATCCTCCCTCTCACAAAGAAAATTCATAGTATCCCTTAATCTCTTTGTAAGTAAAACCCTAATACTATCTCTAATCTAATAATAATACATAATAATATTTAACATATGACGCATCATATAGAATTCTAATATGAAAAGTATGTTAATGTTTTAAATTAATTATAAAAAAGGTTTCCTAAACGGAATAGAATTCTCCGATAAAAATTCGTAACTGCTTTTTTTGTCTACATTACATAATGCTCTAATTGGATTTTAGATCTTAGACCACCTCAGAATTAAAGGTAATTCTATAAGATTCTCATGAGCTGTAAAATCGTCCAATTCTAACTTCTGAAACTCAAAATATGGCCTAAATAATGTCTACCGTGTAAGTAGAATAATAATTACAATTTTTTTAAATTTAACCTCAAAATAACTCTTTTAAGTTCAAATTTATATATTAGCAAGATATCTAATAGAGTTTGAGTTATAATTGGAAGTGAGGTAAGAAAAATTATAATTGTTAGGAATCTTAATAATAATTATAACTTATAAATAATTATTATATAATATTATGTAGTTACTAAAAATTGATCTTTTGACTTTTGATAATATTTGGATAAGATTTTTATTACTCTTATTATATATACGATATAATAGTATAGATTTCTTATAAAAAAATTGAAATATCTGTTTGTCATATGTTTAGGATAATCACTTGAGAAACACATAGCCCATCAATTTAAAATGAAAAATACTTTGAAAAGATTTTAAATTTTATTTTTCTTATAATAACATAAAAATTATAGTATGTGATGATTTTTTCTAAATTTTAATTCACGAATTTAAAATATATAAAAGGAGTAAGGAGTAGAGATGTTACTGGTATTTATTAGGCATGGGAAAAGATTGCAGGTGATCCTGTATTTACTAGGCATGGAATCTCTGGTGCTGAATTCAATACTGTCTTTTAGAGCATCGTGGATGGATGTCCATTTGCTGCCTCGAATCACGGAAACTGATATGACCACATAAAATTAGCTATTCCTTCTGTCTCAAATTAACAATTATTTTTTTTAAAAAATTATCATATAATAGATGTCCACTATCTTATTTTTAATATAAAAATGGAAAATCGGATTGCATTGAAGTGAATCGACCAACTTTTATGCGGTGCCTGCTTTTACTCTGACAGAAAACTGGAGTAAAAAACTTGAAAATGGACCGGACAACATTGTAGCGTAGTTGCTCAATACTTATTGTTTCCTCTGCAACTCAGACAGGACAAATCACATATACTGTAAGTTACTGTATTTATAAGTCAAAAAATACGTCAAAACAAAAACTGAAACCATAGAGAATAAACTCATTAACACTTGGTCTATTCAATTGTACTCAATATATTTTTACTTTAAAAATGGAAAAATGATTTAAAGATAAATGACACTACTGATAAGAAAAAGAAAGTGCGTGCGCCATATAGTTTGGAAACGTATGCATACGAAAAGGAAAAGTTGGCGCTGTGTGCTTTGAATAAATGCAACGTGAAGTAGACAACAGTTATTTAGCTTGTATAGCTAGCAGACACCTTAATTGCTGCACACAATCCAAGAACCTGACTCAGGCCTGAGGCCACACTCTGTCCTATTACTCTCCTTTTTTCGAAAATTTCTAGCTATCAACTTGAGCATCAAATTGGCCATGGCGATCTCTGCTACGTTTTTTGTGGTGCCATTGGGCATTCTCTTCTTCTTTTCAGGTCTAGTCGTCAATCTCATTCAGGTATGTTATTATGTTACATGTATCTATTCGATGAAGATTTTAATGTATGAGGAAGTTTTTTATCAGAGTGTGTAATGGTCATCGATAATCGATTGTTGAGCTTTTGGGTTTGGATTGAGTTGTTTGCTCATTGCTGAGGAAATAAATGAATTTCGTATGTATAGAATATATATGCATCTCTTAATTGTTCCCTATGTAAAATTTCCAGACAGCAGTGGTCTTTTTGTTCAACTTAATTGTTACACTAAATGTTCTTTAGGCATTTTTCTTCGTGACTGTGTGGCCGTTTTCGAAGAATATGTTTCGAAGGATTAACAGTGAGGTTGTAGAACTTTTGTGGCTGGAGTTTATCTGGCTTGCTGACTGGTGGGCTGGAGTTAAGGTACATTTCGACTCTCCCATTAACAAGTCCATTTATAAATTGTCTGTGTTCCATAGATCTGCATCTTTCATTTTTCCTTTAGAAACAAGGTGATCTTGGGTATATACCGTCGTGGTCAGTGATAACCGCTGATGATTAAACTCTACCAGATCACTCTAGCTGGTCTCTTAGTAATATGTACATTGTCATGGAGGACGATTTCCTGTAGCCGGTACCATGCCCGACCCAGAACCAGCAAAGTTACTGTTATGTTATATGTAAAAGTATCACAAACCATTGTTACATTTAATCAATCCCATGGATCCAACCAATAAATTGAAGTTATTCTTAAAAATGCCCTTTTGAAATGGGTATCTGATTTCTGGGATAGAGATCACATTTACTAAGACAAAAGTTATCCATATCAATTTGGACTTTACGAATATCAGGTCAAAATGAAACACTTCTTATGTGGAACTGATAGTTACATATTGCCGCTTACTAAAGACAATTAAGCTAACTAAAACACCCTCTACGTGCTTCGCGCTTTATGATTGAGCTGTTAATAATAGAACTCCTAAACCGAACTTTAGTGTTTGTACCAGCATGGACTTTAATTTCACATATATAAAGCTAGATTATGCTGTTCAGTTCTTTTGAGTTATGGCCTGAACTCTAAAAGAAATAATTGGATCATCTTCTGCCTAACAATAAGCACCACTGCATCAGATATGTAATTATAATTTTAAATGCCGGCTCCATTCACTAAACATCTTTTACCATCTCTATTTACTCGTGTGTTAAATTTTCTTCTTAATTCTTTACCTTGTATTTACATAAGAATCAAACTATCAGCATTATTCCAACAAAAAGCTTTATTGCTTTAGCATACCTCTTATTTTCTCATTTCTACATGTCATTGTAACTACACAAGTTTAGCAAATCTGAACTTTAGCATTGCGCTGCAAAGAAATTGCATTTTGTCATTAAAAGAACAGTCTGTGCGACTAAATGGTAGCTGCCAATTTAACTGTGATTAATGAAAATGCTTTTGTTGCAGATTGAACTATATACAGATGTTGAAACCTTTCAGTTGATGGGTAAGAGCAAATGCTGGTTCCATCATATCCCACGCAGCGTGCCCATAATGTCTACTTATTAAAATTTGCATTGATGCTGAGAGTCTAATTATGATGTTAATGCCCCAGGGAAAGAACATGCACTTATCATGTGCAACCACAGAAGTGATGTTGATTGGCTAATTGGATGGATTTTGGCTCAGGTACCTGTATATTACTGATTCCTTATATGCCTGTGTGTTAGTTTATTTGTAGGAAGGATTTCAAGTTGTGTGCACGCTAATTGCTATAATAGTATGACCTAGCTAACTTGCATCAGAATGGATCCAAAATTTGCTGATATATTTCATCCAAAACCAAAATTGTAAAGGAGGTTATATTTATTTCTAAAACGTACATGATCTTCACTCTCCGTTCTAAAAAGTCTAATTTATATTATGCTTCCTCTGGATATTGTCTCCTATGACAGCGATCAGGTTGTCTCGGTAGTGCAGTACCTGTCACAAAGAAATCAGCGAAGTTCCTTCCAGTAAGTGCCAACAAATGAGTTATATCATTTGTGGTTTACTAATGTTCTTGAATGAGATTGTTCTTCTCTTGCTTTGAAGTATATTACTTGCGTGGACCTTGGGAGTCTAAACTATTTCACACAAACTAATTATGCACACATCAATCAGGTAGAAATTATATAAACTTGTATAAAAAAAGGAACCGGATAAACTCAGTTCGCACAAAGGTACGAATTATGTATGGTCCCTTGTGTAGTCTGCTGTACATCTAGAAATAGGCATAGGCATGGAGTGGCAGATAGAATTATAAAACATGGTTTTCTTTAATTTTGTGCTGCATGGATTTGTAAATCTTTCTCACACGGTCGCACTTCTGAGTTACTAAATTCCTATTATGACATATAGTACAATGTAAATATCTTGGATGGTCAGGTGAAAAGAATTGCTAATTCTGCTTACGCTTCAAAACTAGTCCCTTCAAGTGAAATTAACACAAAAAGTTTGCTTACAAATACAACCACAGATCAGGATTTTTATTATAGTTTCTTCTTGTTATTCTCATTTTCTGCGTACTAATTATTTCATAATTCCTTCACTGTAAACACCTTATTTTCAGAGTTAGCAGAGGGATAACCACTGATCATTTGTGCAGGTCATAGGTTGGTCAATATGGTTCTCAGGAGCTATCTTCTTAGAAAGGAGTTGGTCAAAGGATGAAAAAATTCTCAAGGTATGGATTTGATATAAAGAGAAACAAGTCACATGTGTGCTACTATGTGCATGTTTTCCTTGTTTTCATTCTTAAAGAGCAGAGCATCAGGGTCTTTGACACTTGCCTTAATACAATTTTGTAACTCAGCGCTTCTCTTTCTCAGTCTGGCTTTCAACGCCTAAGAGATTTCCCAAGTGCTTTTTGGATGGCGCTTTTTGTTGAGGGTACTCGCTTTACAAAGGAAAAGCTTTTGGCTGCTCAAGAATATGCATCTTCAGGGGGACTGCCTTCTCCTAGGAACGTTCTGATTCCGCGAACTAAGGTAGGAATTTTTGCACCCATGAAGTTCTTTTTACCCCCTACATACTGTTTTCCTATTGAACTATACTTAGAACTTGTCCTTCAAAACATCTATCATGTCAACTATGCAACAATGTCATACTCTTTAACAGTTCGGAGCAAAGCTTCCTTTGCCTTCCCTTTCATTTTACTGGAATTCATTCTAGCATTTACTTTTATTATAAAATCTTTTTCAGGGGTTTGTTACAGCAGTAAGTCAAATGCATGAATTCGTTCCAGTCGTTTATGATCTAACATTTGCTTTTCCCAAAAGCTCAACTCCACCTACAATGCTCAGACTCTTAAAAGGGCAACCTTCTGTGGTTAGTCAGCTGAACTTCGAGACCCTTGAGCAGTTAATTTCTATGTTTCAATCATATAATGTTAGCTATGCATCCCAATTCATGTGTCTTCTTTAGCTTTTTTCATGATAATTAGAGAAAAAATTACTTTCAAAGTTGACCCCCTCTTGCTGCATTATCTTTCTTCCATATTATTATTAAAATTACTTTCTTTGATATATACAAAAAGAGCAGAGACAGTCCATCAAGTATGGACTTCAATTGCACAAATGCTTAATAAATGATAATATGGATTTTGAAATTGGTCAATAACAAAAATTTGAATACTAACACACTCATGCCTCCTTGACACTTGAACCTCGACCTTTTGTTACCAAGATGAGACGGGTATGCAGTATACTATAGGCCAAGGAAAAAGAACAGTCAAACCTCGATAAATGAATACCCTTAATTGGATCAAAAAAAATTATTCATTTGTCGAGAATATTCATTTAACAAGGCTGAAATGCGTCATTGGGACATGAAATTTATCCATTTGACGAATTTTTTTATTTATCAAATATTCATTTATCGAGGTTTTACTGAATTTAGTTTCTCAACCGACATGAAGGCATTATAGGAAAGTGATCATGAGGACTGCTCATAACAAAGGACGGACATCTGATAGGGACTTCATATACATATTGTTAAAGGATAAGAACCAATTAGTTGTTTTCTCCTGAAACCTCATCGTTTTAGGAGCATTTACTGCAAGAATGTGTCAATCATTGGATAGCAATAATGGTGCTTTATGAAAATTATTGTTTGATGTATTTGGATGTTGTGATATGACTGTTATATAATTAAACTAGCTAAAAGACAATAATATTTTATGTGCTCAGTCAGAGAAGTTGCATATAGATTATAAAAGATGTTAAATATACAGATTTTCTTTTGCTGATAATAATATTTAGGCACCCCTTTATTTTCTCTGTTCCAAACATATCTTGTTTTTTGTAGGTTCATGTTCACATGAAGCGGCACATGATGAAAGATTTGCCTCAAACTGATGATGCTGTTGCACAATGGTGTAAAGATGCGTTTTTGGCTAAGGTGTTGGTTTTTCTACTATCCCCTTATATGCACAGGCTTATTGGATGCATTAACATGTGTTCCCAGAATGCTTTTATGGTTTTATCAAGCTATGAACAGCTTGCCTATATATAAGTTATAACTCTTTAATTATAACTATCATGTCATTTATATAAAATAGTATATCTGGAGGAATATTTTGCAATTAACACTAGATGATTGTAATCATTTTATTGCATCGTGCAGTAAACTTGGCAGGATGTTTATTTTGAGCTAAGCGGACTATATATAATGATCAGGATGAGTTGTTAAACACAAAGATTATATAACAATTTTAGACGGTGAATTTTAGCCATCAAACCACAGCTTTAAAAGTATTTATGGGTGACCTATGATTGAGTGTTTGTAGAACCATATGTTGTATTGTGTTCAAATTATGTATAAAGCTATGTCACAGATGCGATATGTAGTTGTTTTCCTGAGGCTATTTGGAATTTTGTTGCTGCAGGATAAATTACTAGACAAGCATAACGCTGAAGGCACTTTTGGCGATGAACTGCAAACCATTGGTCGGCCATTGAAATCTCTTGTGGTAAGATAGATATGATTTGTTCATTAGCGCATAATTATGATATAAATATCAAGCCGCCCTCCTAAGTCCTAAAATATTAAAGTTTTAGTAGAGTTGACTTAAAAATTGTACAAAGCTCTAGTAATGCAGGAAGTCTGTAGTTTGTGCCCCAGTTGTTTGTACCATATCTCCTCTTCAGAATGTTGACCGTGAAATGCTACTGACACTAGTTTGCAAAAACAGGTTGTCACCTCTTGGGCATGTCTGCTCATTTTTGGAAGCTTGAAATTCTTGCAGTGGACATCACTTTTATCTTCTTGGAAGGGTCTTGCATTTTCGGCGATAGGCTTGGCTATTGTGACTGTTCTTCTGCAGTTTTTGATACAATTTACTCAATCAGAGCGCTCCAACCCTGCTTATCTCTCGAAACCTCCCAAGTCTGCCCAATGAAGGCATGCATATTCAGGGATACGCCCTTCAGATGAGATAAACTGCAGTGACATGATTTTATGTGATAGACCAGACCAGTGAGAGATTTGGCCATGTGATCTATATTTGAAAACCAAAGGATATATTGTTTTTTTACTTTTCCACCTTCATGATATCCCTTTGTTTTTATATGCATTTAAAACATGCAAGTTGTGGTCTCTTGGTGATAATTAGACCTCTACTTTTCCACCTTCTTAATTGAAAAAATGACAATTTTACCACTTTTTTAAAACCGTTTATATCGAAATAACAGTTTTCGGAAAATTGACCATTAATATTCGTTGATGCGTTTTCTTGAAATTCGTATCCCATATACGCGGGTTTCAAATGCGTAATATGTTTTGATATCACCTATATCCATATTATGAATGCGTATCAAATTTTCTGTGTGTGATGCTTTTTTGTATACTCGGTCTGTGAGACTCCATCTTCAATTAATTTTACCATACCTATTGTATGCACTTACAATATTTGATATGTAAGGATAAGTGTATGTATATGGATGTGAAAAATAAGTGGGGATGGATGGATGAGTGAGGTGAGTTTTATTTATTATTACAGTTTTATAATTATGCATCTCTTACTTTCTCTATTCCCAAACTTTGCATGCCGAAAATATTAGAATATATATCATGCTATAAACAAGTACTCCTGATGTATCATCACCAAAATTTATATAAGATACGTATTTCAGTAAAGCGTATCCATAAATACTCATTCTAAAAATGCGTAACCAGCTGGTAGAAATGATCACTTAGTTCGGAAGTGGTATTTGTGTCAATTAATTATCAAAAACTGGTATTATTGTCCTTTAGCCTCTTAATTTGATGCCTCCTAACTGCATGTATGCGATGGAAAGCAGTATATAACTTGTTTATGAATCATCAGTAGGGTGAAAACGAATATGAGATGGTCGTACTCAGCTCAAGCTATCAAAGTAATCAAAGTGAATTTTGATCCGATACTTTTGATAATATTTTTTAATTTACATATATTCTGAGATATAATATAAATAATAATGTTTTTAAAGATTTTAGTGAAATTTATAATTATTTCTTAAAAAAGTTGAAAAACATTTTTTTTCAAAAGTACGAGTACCTCATTCTCTAAAAATAATTTCTAGAATCAAAACATTTATTCCTAAAAGTTTTTTTTTAGTTTTATTGAATAATATTTTCTTTGATTTTCAGCAAAAAAAACTGTTGTGTCTGCAATAACATGTCTTAATATTTTTTTTAATGTAAAAGTTTAAGGTTTAAATGTCTATATAAGAAAAGAAAATTTTAAAAATATTATGTATGAGTATTATTTTGTTTTCAATATTGATATACATAATAAATGATTTGACAATAAAAATGAGATAGTGAGAATACAAATTTTTTCAAACTTATTAATAAAATAGGGTTGACAATGGGTTATTCGGTCAAGTTTTAGTAACATACAAATTCAAATAATTTCAAATTTTAAAATAAAATCATTTACGAATCTATCAGATTTCGAATCAGTGTTTATTTCAAGTATTCAACTTTTTTAGAAAATGCAGTACTACAAAATCATCAACATGCAAGTAACAAAAATTACAAATAATTAAGTTTAGTAAATAATCAAATATAATATATTACATGAATTTTCATTGAGATGTTTTTTTAAAGTAAGTATTAATTCAATAATAAAAAGTCATACATCATCTACAAAAATAGTCGTATCGAACAAAAATAAATCGAAAACAATGGTTGATAATCATTATTTTTGGAGATACAATCACGTCATTTGTTGAAGATGATATATTTACACGTATCCGCTTCACCATATTCGGTTGAAACTAATCCAGTTTGAGCTAGGGATGAGCAAAACCGAGCCGAAAACCGAAACCGAACTGAAAACCGCATGAAATCGCATAAAACCGAACCAAAAAAATGAAAACAATTAAAAACCGAATCGAATAAAAACCGTACCGATTTTTTGGTTTCGGTTTGGGTTTTAAATTTTTACGAACCGAATAGAAACCGAATCAAACCGCACTAATATTTATAATACATATTATTATTATATATATATATATAATATAATATAATATCATTATATTTGAATTTAAATATTTTTAACTACAATAGAACCTCGATAAATGAATATGTTTGAGACCAGAAATGTATATTCATTTAACGAGATTATTTATTTATAGATAAATTAATATAATATTTATTTATCAATAAATGAAAATTAATTCATTTAGATAATATTTTTAGAATTTTTTCTTAATTATATTATTTTATATATATATTATGTTTAAATGTACCTAGAATTCACCGCAGTTATAACTTTTATGTAAATTTTGATTATATTCATTTTTTTAAAATTCTAAATTAGTTGTACTCTACATGCGTGCATGGAATAGATAAAATGCGCAGTATCATGTATTGCACAAAATTAAGGATAAGATGCATTTTTGGTGGAGGGAAGAAACAAAACATTTTAGAGACATTTTTTGAAAAGATATGACTTATTAATATGTTTGAAAATTATTATTGGATGAAATTTACTCATATATTATATAAATAAAAATATATTATTTGAAATAGAGTGATTATTCATTTATATTTATATAAGTCCTATAAAAACTACATTTTTATTTATTCGTTTATGCATTTAGCGAGTTTATTCATTAAGCTCATTTGCTCAAATTGGGACCGAAAGAATTTATTCATTTGTCGAAGTTATTCATTTATCGAGCACTCATTTATCGAGGTTTTACTGTAATTATACAATGTAAATACTAAATATATAATATTACAGCACACCAATATACAATATAATTGATAAACTGCTAATCTAACTATTTGAACTAACCCATTTACCGTGTAAACCGAGTCTATATACACTCCAGCAAACACACATAATTAAATCATTTTCTTACTAAATACTAATCGAGTATATGTTCTGTTTTTGTGCTAAACTGAATAAATTGAATGCACTTTCTTTTAATTTTCTTGCAATTATAATAAAACAAATGAGTAATTTAAATGACCACTAATTTATTTTTAGTTCCTTTTTTCTGAAAAAAATTATTTTTAGTTCCTTGTTTTATGAATTTGATAATAAATTTATTTTTTCAAATTTTAATTTATGTAAGACAACGAGTATAATAAAATAGTAATGGTTTTAAAACCGAACCAATTGAAAACCGACCGCACTTTTTAAAACCGAACCGATTATTTTTTGTTCGGTTTTGATTTCTATTTTTTAAAACTGCACATAAGTGGTTACGGTGCGGTTTGAGGCTCAAACCGCACCAAACCGCACCAAACCGCACCATGTGCCTCTAGTAAGTAAATCTCTCGATCCATACCCCTATTTGCATGGAATCAATTCATGATATCGGCCGATTACATAAATCAATAATTAAAACATATCAATTAAAATTACATAACCCATCAAACCAGTGTAAAAATCATGCCAATATTGTAGTGCAAACATGGCTTCCCCTTAAGCCCTAGAAACAACTACTCGCTAATAATTAAACAAATAAAACAACTAAGAACAAAAAGAAACATAATTAAACTAATAAGAATTAAGAAAAGATTGGATAAGAAAACCTTGAATTATCCTTATCACATGAAAAAGTCACGACCTCCATTAATATCTATCTAACCCTAATATTAAACTACTCTTCTCTAATAATAATAATCTGTCTAATAACACATAATAACTGATATGTCTCTATATAAAAAGTATTTTAATGCTTTAAAACAATTACAAAAGGGTTTCCTAAACCGAGTATAATTTTCAATGTAAAATTCTTAGTTGACTTTTCTGTCCAGTTTATGGGCTGATCCAGTAAAATTTTGTTAGTTGGCCCACTCCTGAATTAAAGAGAATTCCATAAGCTTCGCAAGAACTGTAAAATCGTCTAATTCTGACTTCTGAAACTCAAGATATGACCCAAACATTGTAAACAGTGCAAGCAGCCCAATAAATACGAATTTTCTTCTATTTTATCTCCAAAATAGTTTTTTAAGTCCAAATTCTTCCAAGTTTAGGATTTTCTTCTTGTCTGCAATAAAACATTAAAATCTATTAAATAAACATCCAATTAATGCAAAATACTATTAAATATGAGTGCAAAATAAGATAGAATATATATAAAAATATATTTTATCAGTTCAGTTTTGATTTCTATTTTTTAAAACCGCACATAAGTGGTTACGGTGCGGTTTGAGGCTCAAACCGCACCAAACCGCACCATGTTCATGCCTAGTTTGAGCTATCGACCATATTTGCAATACTCTAAAAACTTTTATCACTAAATCAAAAACCGTACTCTCCCAAACAAATGAGAGAAACACCAAAACTCTCACCAAGGAGACACTACAATCAAATTGAAATTGTAAATTAAAACTAAAATTATAAAATAAAAGCAAGTTTTAGATCCAAAAAAACAAAACCACAAAAATAAGATAAATCCGACCCCTCGAAATCGAAAAATCATCCGTTTGATCGGAGAAAGCGAAAAATTCGGATGATCCGATGGTTTTTGATCTAAGAAGTTTTATTGAATGACGAGAAAAAAATTAAGAGATTGAGACTTTTCACCGGAGAAAACCGGTGAAAGGTCTGACGGCTATATTTGAGAAAGAAGAAGGGGGGAGGGGGGTTTCCAGAGAGAACACATAGAATTAGGGTTTTTGTTACTTTTAATTAGAGGATAAATAGTAATTGAAATCTTAATTAGAAAGTAAGTACTAATTCGATTGGACTTTTAATTAAAATTTTCTTATAAGACGCCCAGTTAGAATACAAAAAGTAATTAGACTCTTATTAGAATATAAATAGGAATTTATGTAATTTTTTAATACATAAAATCTAAAAAATTTAGAAAAATAATTTCGAGCGATTTGAAAGCGCCCGATAATTCTTCTTTAAAAATCTTATCATGAATATTAAATTACAACGATTAACATACTTCTCATTTGTGAGTTGCTCTATCGTCAATAAGTCGCTCTATCGTTTGTTCTTTAAATTTCCCATAAAATTATTTTTATTAGAGAATAAGTCAACATATATTTTGTAAATTTGACTTTTATAAGACTAATAAACGACAAACAAAAAATATATTAATAAAAATAAGAAGACAAATATTAATTAGACTCTTATTATAATTCAAATAAGAATTTATATAATTCTTTTAATACATAAATTGTAAAAAATTAGAAAAATAATTTTGAACTATTGAAAAGCGCCCGAGAATTCTCCTTTAAAAATCATGTGATGAGTATTAATTTTTAATAATCTGTAGCCTTTTCCTTACTGAACCGCTCTGTCGTCAAATATATTTTTCTCCAATAAGTCACTTTATCGGATCTTCTATAGATTTTCCATAAATTTATTTTTATTAAATAATAAATCAAGTGATATTTAGTAATTTTATTTTTATAAGACTTACAATTAAAATATTTTAATATTTACATTGGACTTTTAATTAGGATTAAATAGTAATTGAAATTCTAAATAAAAGATCAATATTAATTTTATTAGACTTTCAATTAGCATAAGTTAATATTTTTTTATAAGATTCCCAATTAGAAGGTAAATATTAATTTCATTAGACTTTTCATTAAAGTAAGTTAATATTTCTTTATAAGAATTGCAATTAGAAAGTAAGTAGTAATTAGAGTCTTATTAGAAGAGAAATAAGAATTTATATAAATTTGTAATACATAAATTCTAGAAAAATATTTTAAATCATAATATAGATTATTAAATTTTAACATTTAATACGCTTTTTCTAATTGAGCCGCCCTTTTTTTAAACTTTTTCCGATGAATGAGTTGTTTTATCATTGTTTATTTAGATCTCACGTAGAATTAAATTGACAACATACTAAATAAATTTTATCATTTATAAATAAAAATCATAACATAAGTATTAAATTTTAACAATTATCATGATTTTCCTTACCGAGCCGCTTTCTCCTTAAACACATTTTTCGTCAATGAGTCACTCTATAATTTTTCTTTAATCTCTCATAAAATTATTTTTATTAAAGAATAAGTCAACTTATATTTGATAAATTTTATTTTTATAACACTTACAATTAGTATATGTTAATATTTAATAGTTAGACTTATAATTGAAAATTAAATAGTAATTGAAATCATAATTAGAAGATAAGTTAATATTTACTCGCCTAATTAGAAGATAAATAATAATTAGACCGAAGACAAATTGTAATTTATATAAAATTTTCAAGTGAACTTGTTTTTTAAAAATCATAATATAGATTATATATTTCAAGTGAGCCATTTTATTCCGGATAAGCATCCAACTAAGCAGCCAGGTGGATCCACTCAGCAGCCACGTGTACCAAGCTAATATATCGTGTACCGAATACTTTATATATACTCTGCACAATTTCTTTATGCGACCTCTCGCGTCCCTCACATCTGCACCGCCCCTTCATGCTTGATTTTACTTACTTTACAATTGCAGATGCATCAATTTCGACTTTATGTTTCATCAATTGCATGAGCCCAGGTATTGTATAATTCATAATGGATAATTGCTGGGTTTTAACAAGTGTTTAGTAATTCTATCTGCTTTTTGTTATTATTGCTTCCTACTTTTGCTGCTCAATGCAATACTGTACATGTTTGACTGAATATGTAAGAAATACACGTAATTAGGTATCTCTACAATGTATATTTTGTAATATGCCTACATATTAGATTTGGTGAATGATTTTGTTGATGTTAATATTGTATGCGAATTGGGAATTTAATTACTTCTGCGTTTGTACAATAGAATATAGCCGTGGCTGCAAATTTGATGCAACAAATCTATCTATTATCTATTTAATAGTACAACTCAGGGTTCCGCGAAACATTCTATTCCACCTAAGAAGCCACATCAGACCAGTTACGTTTTAGTCAAATATCCATTATTTGATACCTTACAATATTCACATACTACACTAGAATCGGCCATGATTGCCCAAAGAAAGCCTGCGATAACAATTAATATAATGCTTGCACGCATATATATGTTCTGCTTGAAGGATCATCGGTATCAATTAACGGAGTTTATGCGTAACTGTGATACAACACTCATATTACTCAGAGAAAGAACTCTTTATATCTTTGTGTGTCTGTGTTTCAACGGTTTTTCTATGTTATATCTTCATATAAGTGTCTGTGCAATTGAATTTTTCTGTCTGTTATTCTATTTATATGATCCATTTATGCTACTTTCATTGATTTGTGTGGCAGTGCAACATGGTGGTGGAGGTGGTTGCGGTCGATGTTGAGGAGGTGGACTATATAGGTCACTACTAAAGAGGATCCGGTTACAACAAGACGCAAATAGTTTGACATGGTAATTGTTTGTCATGGTTCTGTTATTTCTGTACATGGTTTGAGATTGCCCTGTCTTGGTTACAGGGCTTTGAAGCTCAAACATACACCACAAGCTTGTTTGATATATGATTATTACAAGAATATTCAAAACTTCATCATAGAATGATGTTTTGGTGTTTTTTTGTGATTATAATGCATGTGTTTGTGGGATTCTGCCGAGGAGTTTGAAAATGCTTCAATTATATGCCAAACAGTGCTTTCGGTGGTATACACATTCCTTTATTGAGCATTAGTTTTTTTTTGTTGCACGAACACAGGTAGCTTAATTTGAACTGTCAACCTTTTTGTAAGCTAAATTCATTTCTTGTGCATTATAGTGTGAAACTGCATGTATAAATGTATAAAGGTTGTGGCTTTTTGGCATAGACAACGTGATTTTGGTTTGACATTTGTGTCATTATATGCTTATAGTTTTACATGTATCGGTGTATATGTATATATTTACCTCAAACAGATTTTTTATAGGTATTTAGTGATGACTTATTTCGTCAATGTAGATCTCATTTTTAGACAGTATTCATATTAGTGCATTTTTCTCCCACATTTTGAGAAAGATTCTTTACTTTGTTGCTTACCTTACGAATTGAAAGGCGAAAAAAAAATTGTACTATCAAGTCTTAAACTTATGTCAAATAAGCATGCAGCATGCACAGCCTTGTTAAACCCTTCATCTCCAAAACCTCTAGTGTGGCCAGCTTCATTGAAGTTCATTAGTGATGTTAATCAAGAGGCAAGAACTTTATTAGAGAAAGCCTTGATTACAGCAAATAAGGGCAGAGAAAAGGCAATTTTGAAGGAGGCAATGAACTCATTTCCATCATCCACTGTACATTCTAATTCTAGGGTTGCAGACAATATTTCCGAGGTAACATGTTTGGATGTAGGATTTATATATCTACTTGACATTCTCTAAGATTTGCAGGAAGGCCAGTTCACTTGGATGTCTATATATATATATTGATTATATTCTTAAAAGATGCTACACTTTTGATATTAAATTTGACCGAAAATTGTCTTTAAATAGGCAAATGATGTTGATTTATGCTCTATTTGCTTCAAAAAAATCTCCACGATGGTGGTTAAGGATTGTGGCCACCAGATGTGTGCGCAGATATCTGTCGCTCGTAATCTGAAACTGATACCACTTATTTACTCCACATTTTGCTGTAAATCACATGAAAAAGTGGTTGTTGCGAGCAAGATGTCTCTTCCTAAAATTTGGAGAAATTTATATTGCTTTCCTTGAGGCAATGAGGCGTGTGCGTATTTACATATTAATTGAAATTTCATGTCTGGGTATTAGGTTGTTGTCCCATAAAACTTGCAAAGAATAATAGAAGGTCTCATTCAAGAACACTTGGATGAAACCTCCTGAAGACTCTAAATCGGTAATGAGTGTACTGCTGGTCCTCAAGCATGACAAGGTGAGTGCTTTCTTATCTTGCTGTAAATGAAAATCATATTGATATGACCTTCTGTCCTTTTATTTATTTTGTGTGCTTTTTGTTAGGCAGCATCATTTAGCCGAATTCATATTTAAGTTGGTAAACATTATTATTATCATTGGCAGGAACGAGGTAATGGAAGAAGCTAAAATACAACCAGATATTGAAAACATGTATCTCAGTTGACACTATTTAACTCAATTTTGTGCAGGCTCTGCACCTGTTGCGGGGCATCTCTGGCTTCTACGGCAGTTTTAAGTCAATGGCCTCAGGTTCTGTATTTTGAAAAATTTAAAGCAAGAACCTCAATAAATAAGCCAAAGTATGAGACACTATAGAGAAAGCAAAAGCTAGAGAAGTGAAGATTGGGCGTTGCCTAGCTGAAACAAGGTTATATGTTGCCTAGCTGAAACAAGGTTATATGTTGCCTAGCTGAAACAAGGTTATAACAGTCATTTGTAACCCGAAGTTTTAGTGAAATGTTAAATGCTACGAGTTGAGGTTTGAAATTCAGAGCACGCAAAATCTATGACTTCAATATCTAATATCTAAGGACCAGATGATTGTATAGTATGATCTAAAGCTTTTGTTCTATTAACTTGACATTAAATTTTAAAAAAAATAGAAAAAATACTATATGATATCACTAGCATTGTAGCATTCACTACTCCCATATAATCAAACTAGATAACTTTTGTATTATACTCAAATTAGGTTTGAAAAGCAATCTGTATTGTCCTGTTTATTGAGGTTATTTCACTGAGTTTATGATTAGAGTTTTGATACTCGCTCTATTCTAAGTTAATTGTTTCTATTGCACATATTTTAAGATGCATTACAAAAATTTACTACATTTTTGTTTTTCATGATGTTTTATATAAATGATGCAAAGCATACATATTTTTAGTAAAAGGAAATTTAAAAGCTAAATTTCTTGTGGAACTAATTTGCTTAGAGAAATTGCAACGATAAGAATAAAGCGAATAAAAGAGAAGATGAAGTTATTTGTATTGTACATATGGATGTTCGAATAAATCATAATTACAAGTCAAATCTTTTATTTTCGTAATTTATTTGATTTTTAATTCTTACCTTCTAGATTGGAGGTATCAAGTTTTAGTCTTGTTAACCATTGTTGTTATCCTGCAAGGAGGTGATGATATAGACTAAATGAGCAATTGAGGCAATAATAAGAAAAGTGAATACATGATATGAGAAAGTTATTTTCATTACGGATGGATGTTGTGCATTAATAGAACAACATACAGAGATAACAAAGTTCTCGTAACATATATTTCCTCCGTCCCACCCATTTTTTTACATTCCGGAGTAAGTATTCGACACGCATTTTAAAGTGCATATAAAGTATAATTTCATAACTTATTTTTAATTTTTTTTCTGAATAAAAATTTAAACATTTAATTTTTATTAAAAAACAGAAAATTATAAAAATAAGTTATGAATCTATATTTTATATGTACCTTAAAATGCATAACAGACTACAAAACTAAGTACATCTATAACATGTTCGTGCCTTGCACATTTAAGCAAACCGGAAGTCACTTCATTCATTATTCTTGTCAATCAATTAAGAGGATTTAAAGTTACCACTTCATTCATTATTGTTGTCAATCAATTCAGAGGATTTAAAGTTATTCACACGAAGAATATGTCTACTAAAAAAACATAACTGCGTATAAAACTTGTACCAGAGCATTCCCGTGCTTTGCACGGGTTTAGAGCTAGTTAAAATTTAACATGTAATACGTTTCTTCTAATTTAGCCGCTCGCTTTTTAAATATTTTTGACGTTTTATAATTGTTTATTTAGATCTCATATAGACTTAAATCGACAATATACTAAAGAAATTTTATTATTTATAAATTAAAATAATAACATGAGTACTAAATTTTAACAATTATGACGCTTTATTTACCGAGTCTTTTTCTCGTTAAATATATTTCTCACCAATTAATCACTCTATCATTTTTCTTTGTTCTCTCGTAAAATTATTTTTATTAGATAATAAATCAACTTATATTTAGTAAATTTTACTTTTATAAAACTTACAATTAGAATATGATAGTGTTTAATAATTAAACTCTTAATTAGAAGGTAAGTAGTAAAATAATCGTAATTAGAAGATGAGTTAATATTTCCTTACAAGACACCTAATTAGAAGATAAATAGTAATTTATATTATTTTTTTAATACATAAATTCTAAAAATTAAAATAATAATTTCGAACGATTTGAAAGCGCTCAAGAATTCTCCTTTAAAAATCATACTATACGTATTAAATTCTAACGATTAATAGACTCCTCCTAATGAGCCGCTCTCTCGTCAAACATATTTTTCGTCAATAAATCGTTCTATCGTTTCTTCTTTAAATCTCTCATAAAATTATTTTATAAGAGAATAAGTCTACTTATATTTAGTAAAATTTACTCTTATAAGACTTACAATTAAAATATGTTAATATTTAATAATTAGACTCTTATTAGAAGACAAATAGAAATCATAATTAGAAAATAAGTATAAATAAAAATCATAATATGAGTTTTAAATTCTAATTATTAACATATTACTCCTTATTGAGCCGCTGTCTCGTTTGGCCGTCAATTTCATTTTTATAATTTTATTCAGATTATTTTTGTTATAGAATAAGTCAACTTATATTTAATATATTTTTGTTTATAAAAATTGTTTTCGCTAAATTACTTTGATAAGAATTACAATTAGAATAAGTTACGCCCGAGGATGATATATATATATATATATAAAAGATTTTTATCAAATTTTAAATTCCATATCAGATTTCAGTCTGATATAGCTGAAATTCAAATATAAATTCAAAATATTTTGATTAAAAAAATAAATTCAAATCTAAAATTTTGAATTTAATAAATTAGATCGAATCGAATTAACAAACCGAGGCCGAAGGGAAACGGGTTCGGACGGGCACGCGGGCAAAATGTTTACAAAGCCCATACCCGACCCAACCGAGCAAGCAAAGATGGATCCTTTTTTTTTTTTTAAAATACACAAAACACAAAAACAATTTACAAATATATATTATTGTTCCGCCGCTTGGCTGCCTGCCTCCTCCCCCTCTTCTTCTCAGCTCTTCAAAATTACATGGCGCTTACAAATGAGGTACACACACTTACTCACTCACTCATCTTATTTAGTATGTATTTGCCAAGTCTTGATTATTCAATGTTTATTTTGCTATGTATTTTAACTCACTGTAATGTTTAAATTTTCAATTTCGAGGCGTGTAGATTGAGAAATTAGGCAGTGCTTTTTGTTTGTTTGTTAAATATTATCGCATTATTATATCTTGTGTTGCAAGGAGGTTAGGTTTTTAGTTTTATCGTAGCTGTTGTACTAGTTTGCCTATTTAGTAGATTACGTCCGAGTCGGTTGAGTTTATCTCGATTCTGTTATGTAAGTCGGTCGAGTTTATCTCGATTCTGTTTTTTCTGCCCAAGTTAATATTCGATACTTGTTTTGCTATGCTGTTCCTGGATATAATCTTTCGATTATCGAGTTTAAGGCATGTGGATTTATTTAATGTATATATTTTTTGTGCCGGAAGGGGCTTAGTTAGGTAGTTTTAATAATAATTTGTTTTGTTGTAGGTGACGTCGGAGACGGTAGAGGCTGTTCAGTTCAGTTTTATGACAAGCGAAGAAGTCAGGAGGCTCAGTGTTAAGCAGATTACAAGCCCTATTTTGCTTGACCCTCTTGCTGAACCTATTCCTGGAGGACTTTATGATCCGGCATTGGGTCCCTATGATTATAATAAACTGTAAGTATTGACAACTTGGTTTACCTATCTTTATATTTACTATATTTAAAAGTTTTAGCACAAAATGATCCGTCGTAGGAGATTTAATTCATTCCTTCGGTTTTTACAATCACGGCTCAAGGTATTTTTGATGGGATCTCTATTCTGTTATTTGTAAAACAATATTATTGTTATTTATTAAAGAATTTTAGTTAAAAATTATCTGGTACTTATGGCTTACAGTTGATATATTTTGTCTTTTTACATGTAGTTGTACAACGTGTGGACAGAGATTTAATGATTGCCCAGGTCATTGCGGTCATATTGAACTTGTTCAAAAAGTCTACAATCCTTTGCTCTTTGATAAACTTTACAATATCATACGACACACATGTTTCTATTGCTTCAGATTTAGGATGGACGAAGCAGTGGTAAGTCCATGCAATGTGAATTTTTTACTGGCTCAGTTTGCTCCGATCCCATCAATGTGTTTTAAAGATTAAAATCAGTTTGTTATATCTTTTTGTCAAATATTTTCTCGTAATGAATACTACTACATGTCTGTCTTATCTCACCTCTTGATTTCATATAAGGTCAAGTTATACATTTCACAATTGGAAATGATTGCAAAAGGTGATGTTATTGGGGCAAGAAGATTAGACGAAGGAGGTATACTAGATACATCCACCAGTCCAGAAGACAGTGAAACTTCTGATTTTAAGGACCAGCATACTTGGTCTTCTCTTCAATTTACCGAGGCGAGTTCAGTCCTGAAAAAGTTTTTTAAGCAAAATCCTACCACCTGCAAGCGATGTAGAGCTAAAAATCCTAAAATAACCAAACCCGCTTTTGGATGGATCCATATGGTATGTTCAGTAATATCTCGGGACACTTTAATTGGACATAGTTTGCTTGATAATCTTGCTTTGTAAGAGCTTTTTTCTTTTCCGTGACCTATATTAAAGTTTTCAGTTTCTGGTGTTTGGCTGGATATAGTGGTATATTTTGCTTTTAAAGGTTAACGTTCAGGTGAAGCCTAAGCATGATGTTTGGGAGTGCTTGTGATAATGCCCAGTATGAATGAGACTGAATTGTCTGGGCAAAGGCTAGTTTGACAGAAAGACATAGTGCAAGGTTTTAATTAAATAATAATCCGTAAGGCAGACATAATTATACTGTGATTTATCAAAGTCTGTCACTAACTTTGCGGTTTACTTTGTGAATTTAAATTCATGATTATTTTCATTTGGACGACTCTTTTACTGGAGAAGCTACACAATAAACAAGAAAAGTTGAATTTTATGATGTGAATACTTCAATGTTACTGATACATTCGTGATGCAGTTGTATTAATGCTTATGCTAGGAGTCGACTGTAATCATATTAACGAAATTTGTATTTTTAATTGTATCTCATAATCTCAGAATGGATGGAGTATATAATTTGGTTGGTTTCCTTGGATCCTTCACAGTTATAGGCTTATAGCTGCTTTTTTCATTTGTTGCTTGAAATTTTTTCCTCGTCCCTCTAGTGAAGGACTGAAGGCTCCCTACCTATAAAAGGCATCTTCAAGTTAAATAAGGAGTACTTTAATGGTTAAGGACTTAACTTATGTAATGGGAACAATTTATTATTTTTGTAACGCTTCTCTTATCAACATTGGTGCTAGCTTGAACCTTCATTTCTACCATCGTATATTGGTTTCTGCCATTGGCTTGTTATGACATTCTAACAGGCTCTTCTTGTTGATCCTTGCAGATTGGCTTGTCTGCTGTCAACACCAGAGCAAATATTATTAGGGGTATGGGTGAACTTAAAATTTCTGCTGAGAAAGTGAGTGCCAATGAGGATACATTGGAAGCTGAAATTGACATGGCTGAAACCGATTCATGCATGACTACCTCTGTTGAAACAGAAGACTCTAGAATAAAAAGGCATGGAAAAAATGTAAAGGGAGTCTCTCCTGATTCTTCTAAGCTAAAGGATACATTTGTGAGACCACTTTTACCATCTGAGGTATGTTCGACGCCAGCATTATATACATGAATCTGTGGCAATTTTATTCCGTTTTATATTGATAAGAATATGCGCTTACAAAAATTTATCAATTTCCTTGTATTTTCAGGTTCATGATATAATGGAGGTTCTTTGGGTGAATGAGATTGGCATTCTCTCATATATATGCGGTGTTCAGCGTGAGAGTCTTAAAATCACAAGTGGACCGACGTCAAGTCACTCCATGTTTTTCATCGAGGCCCTTCTAGTTCCTCCTACCAAATTTCGTCCTCCTACCATGACTGCTGATGCTGTAAGTAAGTTACATTAGAAGAATTTTGGTTTCTGCAGATTTTATGACTTTCACGAGTGTTGTACTAACATACACTCATGATATAGATGAACTGAGCTTGGGTACAGTTTATGTCTAAACAAAACAATGGTTCTTGACAGCATTTCGATGTATTGTGCAGGTGAATGATCATCTTCAGACTAGTCACATATGCAAGGTTCTGAATGTTAACATTGCTCTTCGTAATGCTCATGATAACAACTCCGAACGATCCAACATAGTTCGTCGCTGGTGGGAGCTTCAACAGTCTGTTAATTTTATGGTCGATAGCAAGACGTCCCTGAGTGAGTCCTTCATTATTTCGTTTGTTGCCATCTCTTTTGCATAAGTCTTCAATTTCTTCTAAATTAGTAGCGTGAAACAGCTATATAGTCTTGTTTCTTCATTTCTTTCCTGGGGAGTATTTGGCTATCATTTTCATCTGGAATATAATTACCATTGAAACACCTTAAGTTCTTGGTAACTGCTGTACATGTTTGTGCAATGCTAGTAAACTACCATCATATGGTTCAAACAAATATTATGAGAATGAAGATTGTAGTGGCAATGTTCCAGTAATGATTCCCTTATCTGGTAAACACCAGCTAATATTAAGCTAATGGCAGGGCAGAATATCACTCCTGGAATAATCCAGTTGCTGGAGAAGAAAGAGGGCATGTTCCGTCAAAAAATGATGGGGAAGAGGGTTAATCATTCATGTCGTTCTGTTATATCCCCGGATCCATATTTAGCAGTTAATGAAATTGGTATCCCTCCATATTTTGCATTGAGGTTGACCTATCCAGTGGTATGAGCTGAAATTTATTTTGCATTTTCTATAGTATATACGTGCAGTATGCATTTCCTTGACTATGGTAAATTTTACTTTATATATGAGAGAACTTTTGTTTTAATTCTTGCACAGGTAGAAGTGTAGAACTCATTATGCATATTGTACATGAAAAAAAACATTTCCTTGAAAAGTTACAGTACTTCTTGGATTATTTAGAGACTCCACTTCTGTTTATGCATTCTTTAGAATATGTTGTACTAGCAAAGATCAAATCCTTCTATTTTTGAAAATCTTAACTGATAGATGTATTACATATACTATATAGCGTTTATTTAATGATACAGATGTCCTTTGATAATATTATGCGTAGGGTTTGAGAGAAGCATTTGCTTAAGATGGAGGTGTCCCTGCCGAGGGACGAAGAGGGCTTTTGGTTGTAAGATGAGGGCTTGAAGTGGTAAAGAGGATAGATAGTTTAGGTTAGAAGCCTAGAAACTGATCATGCATCAGTAATCGTATCTGTTAAATTTATATGATTTATATAGTGGCTTTTCCCTATACCTTTTTAGAGGCTATCATTTAACATATGGACGTATCGTTTTAGAGTTTTGAAACCCTCAATATGTCAATATTACATATGGACACATTGTTGCTACCTTGTCGGTTCGCTCCTCAAGTCCTTTGTGAATTGTGTAGCCCCTTGGTGATTTTGTCATGGAGATCCACTTTTATCTTAATGGGCTTTTACTGTTCACCAGTGTTAAATGGTTATGATCTTATTAGTGGCTTTTCCCACTACATTAAAGTTTTAATTGAAGCAGCCATCTATTAACATCATTTTTTACATACCTGGGGCAGAATTGTAGAAACCTAATTTAGATAAGAATAGGATACCTAAAAAGGCTATTAATGGTTATTTGCAAATGAAACCGTATAGTAATCAATCCCAGCAATTAAATTACCACCAAATATAATACACCGTAACATATTAATTTATCTCTGAAGAAAATGTACTTGGCATCAATTCAGGAAATTCATATAAGGATATTTTTTAATCCTCATGTATTGGATGGATAGTTATAGTTATCAATGAATTTTCTTTTTGCTTGCTAAAATATTTTTCTTCTCTCCTGTGGTTGAGAAATTCTAGAGTTGTATAGTCTTCTGTGGTATGCTCGTTGTCCTTACTGTTGACCTTGTTTATTCTCCACCATAACTATTTTTACTTTTTCCTTTTACTACAATTGTGTCCCTTTCACAACTAGACGTCACTATATTTTGATTCTAAGAACTTGGATAAATCGCGTGATAAATTGTTGAACTGTAGTAATTTCTATGAATAAATAAACAAATATAGGCATCAGTTGTATGGTTTCTGCAATTTATTTTCAGTGCTGGAAATATGCAAGACATTTCGTGCAGGTTGATGGGTATTTGAATATTAATTGCCAATATATTCTCCTAAAAGCTCTATATGGCCTATTGCTTTTGTGCATGAGTATCTGAATTTGTTTTTCCTTTCATTGATAATTTTACTTGCTTCTAAATTCAAACATATGATCCAATATGCTTCTGCAGAGAGTGACTCCATGGAATGCCCATAAATTGAGGGAAGCTATCATCAATGGCCCTGAAATTCATCCCGGGGCAACAAATTTTGCTGATAAAGTCTCTAATTGCAAACTACCTTTAGCCAAAAAGGCCCGTGTTTCTATATCTAGGAAGTTACCATCTTCAAGAGGCGAATCATCTGCAAAGAACCTTGAAATGGAGGGAAAGACTGTCTTTTGCCACATGAAAGATGGGGATGTTGTGCTTGTTAATCGACAGGTGTTGAATTTATTAAATAATATGTTTATTATAATCTATTATCTTTTAATATATGTATGTGTAATGTTAAATCTATGTAATATTTGAATACATGCCAGCTGCCACATCCCCAAAGCCTTTGGATGTGATTTACTGGTGGATCTATTTCGTTAAACATTATATTTGCTAGTTTTAATAAAAGAATGTAATTGTACTCGTTAAGAAGTACAATATGATTTTGTCCCCCTCTGAGGCATTTTGTCTTCCACAATATAATTGATAGTTGACGATAAATATGATTAAAATTGTGGTGTCCCATCAAGTTAATTTACTGTATTGCTTATTAAAATGTTGATTGCAGCCTACGCTTCATAAGCCTAGTATTATGGCGCATATAGTTCGCGTATTACCAGGGGAGAAAACTATCCGGATGCATTATGCAAATTGCAGGTTCTTTCTTCTTTTTTAAAATAAACATTTTGATGTTATTTGTAAGTTGCATCTGTTTATAGTGTTGTTCTTGATATGACTGCAGTACCTATAATGCCGATTTTGATGGTGATGAGATGAATGTTCACCTGCCTCAAGATGAAGTTTCACGTGCTGAAGCTTATAACATTGTAAATGCTAACAATCAATACATTGTTCCGACAAGAGGTGATACCGTCAGAGGCTTGATTCAGGTTCTATACTAAGAATTCATAGGCAACAGTTTAATTCAAGAAAATATTAACTTGAATTAGTTGGCTGTGATATGCAGTCATCAATTTTTTTGTTCTTTTAATTATGTATTTTAAGTTTTTAAATTGTAATTGCTTTGGCAGGATCATATCGGAGCTGCTGTTCTTTTGACAATGAAAGATACATTTCTGACTCGACATCAGTATGATCAATTGCTCTATAGTTCTGGTGTATTTTCTGCAGGATCCAGCTTATCTTCTAAAAGTTTGTCCAAGAAAATATCTAAAGTAGAGTCCTACGGTTTACAGCCTGTCCTGCCAGCTGTTTGGAAGCCAAAACCTCTCTGGACTGGGAAGCAGGTGATAATTTATATTAGCTGAATCTACAACCTTGGTCATATAACAGCGACCAATATCTAATTATTTACTCATTTTATTTGATATGTTCTAATGTTCAAGAACTTAGACAAGTCTTGTACCTATTAATCGTCTGATCTCATTCTATGTCTCTATTTAGGTCATTACTTCACTATTAAATCATCTAACTCGTGGGTGTAAACCATGCACCCTTGAAAATGAAGGAAAGATCCCGTACCAATATTTTTCAAGAGACAGCAGTAATAATCGACCGAGCAAAGATGAAGAGGCTAGTGCCGAAAATAAGTTACTAATTAGAAGAAATGAACTTGTTCGTGGAGTTATTGACAAGGCACAGTTTGGCAAGTATGGTCTGGTTCACACAGTGCAGGAGCTGTATGGTTCCAATACTGCAGGCATATTGCTTTCTGCACTTAGTCGCTTATTTACTTGTTTCTTACAGGTTTTCCTCATTTCATGTCCTACCCGGTTATCCCTTCTGTTTTTATTATTGCTTCGTATCAGTTCAATTTATTCAAACACACACATACACACACATAGAGAGAGAATTGCATGCTTCATCTCATTGTTGGTGTACTACTTTTTTGCCTTTTCAGATGCATGGTTTCACATGTGGGGTAGACGACCTGATATTATTACCACAATATGATATTCAAAGGAAGGAGGAACTTGAAGGTGAAGATGTTGGTGAAGAGGTTCATTGTGATTTTGTGAATTTCAAACGAGGCAAAATAGGTATTGTATACATCATTCTTGTATCTCAGACATCATATATCATATTGTCATTCAAAGACAATGCTAATAGTCATCTAACTCTGCGAACAAAGTCATTATCTTGTCCTTTATTCAATTCTAAGTAGTAGGTTGCCATACAACTAATTTACCATAGTATTCATCAGTAATTATCGAAGGTGTATTAAATTATATTTTAGTTTGGGTAAAGCTTTGCACCTGTATTAAGCTCAATAGTCATTAATAATATTCGTTGTTTTTTGACACTTTATGTTGAGATTCAATGATTAGTCAATTACACTTCTCTGATTTATTTTATCTAGTGATTCAGGTGTTTGAGTTTAATGTAGAGTATTCTCATTATTATTAGTATAGTCGGACCTTCTAACCCACACCGCTTCCCAGTTGTGGCATCATTATTTCACGAGTCTCTTTATCATATATTTGCAGTTTTCTGACATCTTATGTTGAGATTCAATGATTAGTCAATTACACTTCTCAGATTATTTTATCTAGTGATTCAGGTGTTTGAGTTTAATGTAGAGTATTCCCATTATAATTTATATAGTCGTACCTTCTAACCCACACCGCTTACCAGTTGTGGCATCATTATTTCACGAGTCTATTTATCTTATTAAAACTATGTGCTTGGTATTGCACAATCAGTTATCCCTTATTTGGATGAATAGTGTCCCGTTATTGCAAAATATAGCTATTTCTTTACCTTTTAAAAGTCAATCTTAGAATTTCAAATTTGCTGTAATGTACTAATATTATATTATTATACAATATTCAATCCTTGTACTTGATACTGACGTGTAAAAAGTTTACGCTTTTTATTGTTGTATTTAGTTGACCAAAGTTGAGGTTTCTTTGTCAATTATTATTTTTGACAAGTATTCTGAAAATCAAACACTCAGTGTTTATCTATATTAGTATGGATGATATGACTTCGGTGCATGCCATGAACCATTTCCAGTTTTTCCGCAACATAGACTCTAGTCTGTTTTCATATGGATTAATTTTAACAGATAAAATTTGTAGGTCCAGAACTTGTTTATAAGCTGATATCTGTTTCTATCTACGCTATCTGGCAGGTCCAAAAGAGCTGCAGTATGAAATTGAAAAGGTTATGCAGAGTAATGGAGATTCTGCAGTAGCCCGCTTAGATGGAAAGATGAAAAATGAACTGCGGGAAAAGGGTTCAAAAATAAACAAGGAATTGTTGCTTAATGGGCTCTATAAACCCTTTCCGAAGAACTGCATTTCTCTTATGACAATAAGTGGAGCAAAGGGTAGTTCAGTAAGTTTTTTTTGTGATTTCATTTAATCATCCTGAACCTCCCGCCCTCCCTCCCCCCCTTCCCTAGAAAAAATAACTATGAGATGGTTTAGTGTTATTACATGGGAAATAACTGATTGTAAGATGCACTGTACAGGTCAATTTTCAACAGATATCTTCTTCGCTTGGTCAACAAGAGTTAGAAGGAAAACGGGTTCCTCGAATGTCCTCTGGGAAAACCTTACCCAGCTTTTCTCCCTGGGAATTTTCATCTCGAGCAGGGGGTTATATTACTGACCGCTTCCTTACTGGTCTTCGTCCTCAAGAGTATTACTTCCACTGCATGGCTGGTCGTGAAGGGTATGAATAACTTTATTTCTCCAACCTCTATAGAAGTTTTTCTTGTGCTCTGAGCTATTATTTTTTACACAAACATGCCTTCTTTAACTTCAAGTTAAAAGCCATCTACTTAAATGATAGCCAAACAGGCCCCGTATCATGGTTTCTGGTGAGAACTATTTACTAATTAAAGATAACAATGACCTGAAATAATATTGAATTCTTTATTAGTCAAAGAACAATAATTAATGGTCACGACGGAAAGTAGGATTCTGGTAAAGGTTTTTCAGTGTTCATCATTAAAAGGTTTAGGGGTCGTTTGGTTCATGACTTCTGGGTATCAGCTATGGGTTTTGTCCATTCCAAACCCATACCTGGTGTTTGGTTGAAATTTTTTAATTTTAAAACCCATACCTCAAACCCATAAGGTACGGGTTTCTGATACCTTAGGGGGGAGGTGGGTATGAGCCGGGGGTACGAGAAATCAAATCAAAAACTTATTACTTTTATCTTTATTTATAAAATTACATGTTAATTTTGTAAAATAAAACATTTATAATGATGTTATTTAATATTTAATAAATAATAGTGATTTATTTTTCATATTAACTGCATATATTCTTTTATCTATTAAAAAATATATTAAATTAACAAATTCATTCCTCCATTCAACCAAACACATGATATCAGGAATGATACTTCATCCCCATACCACCTTAACCCGATACCACTACATGAACCAAACGACTCCTAAATGGTTTGGCATTTTAAAAAAAAGATTCAAGTCGTATCATTATATAAATTTATTGGTTGGTTTGCTATGAAAAAAATAGAATATAAGAAGTCAAGTCGCTTTAAGTTACAAGAGTATACGATGTAGTAAACAATATTTATTTGGTATATATGTTAGCTAGGTTCTATGCTGCAAATTGGGGTGACTCTGTTGAGAGAATTATTGATACTCTCTAAACTGCAGCTAGAAAACACTAACTGCAGGCCAAGATCAAACTTAACAAACTAGGCAGAAATATGCACAAAACACACACAGACACACACTGCTGTTTGTTACAGGAGAGAACAGGGAAATTACTTGGAATATATTCTGAGTTCTCAAATCTTATTTTTATACAATATGCAGGGTACAATTTATAGGTATAGCTGAACATTCTAGATGAAATATTAGATGCATGTTCTAGTCAGATTCTATGTATTAATATTAAATGCAAATACATGTTCATGAACCTAAGAATGCATGATTCACTTCTCAATAATTCTAGAAACTTCAGGAAGTTTGCACAATATTTCAACAGACTCAAGTTAGTATATATGTATTTAGTGTTTTACATTAAAGTACTCACAGAAGTGTTCATCGTATTAATTATTGTCTACATGTAGCTTGTCATGTTGTAATCATAATTCAATTGTGATGACTCTGTGTTCTCTGGCTTCAAATACCTAGATTGGTGAAGCATCTCTTGTGATGACTTTGTGTTTTCTGGCTTCAAATACCATAGATTGGTGAAGCAAATTGTATAGCCTTCTTCATCTTTTGGGCTCAGTTGGTTATGATTTATTATCTAGGCTGTCTTCTTTTCTGGAATCCCTATGTCTTACATTTTAGTCCACAGGTTAGTTGATACTGCAGTTAAAACATCTCGTAGTGGATATCTGCAAAGGTGCCTGATTAAAAATCTCGAGTGCCTTAAAGTTTGCTATGATTATACAGTCCGGGATGCAGATGGTTCTATTGTTCAATTTTGTTATGGGGAAGATGGTGTTGATGTACATCAGACGAGCTTTCTCAACAAATTTGAGGCACTGGCAAAGGTGAGCCCTAATTTTTTTCCGCAATATAAAGTGTATCAGAAGCTTTTTGGCAAATTGTAGATTGAAATAGAATTAATGTAGAAAAGCTGCTCTTGGTAAAACTGATAAGAGAAACTTATTAATTTTTCTATCTTGTCACTTTTTCTCAGAATCAAGAGATTATTGGCCAGAAATTTCATCACAAGCTTGAATACAATGCATATATTAAAAAATTGCCCAACAAGCTGAAAGAGAAAGTGGATGAGCTTACCACAATGTCGTTAAAGGGGCAATTATTCTCGGAAGAATTTAAGCGGCAGGATTTGTTAATGTTAATGAAACAAAAGTATCTCTCAAGTCTCGCCCAACCTGGAGAACCGGTTGGAGTGATTGCAGCACAATCTGTGGGCGAGCCATCAACACAAATGACGTAAGATTTGTGATTTTATTGTATTCTATTCTTCACTTTATTACAGTTTGCATTTATATATAGGAAATGATTTGGAGATATATGTAGGGAATGATTTGGAGATTCTATACCTGAGACCAGTGGTAGAGCCAGGATTTTGGTTCAGGCAATCTCAAAATTCATGTTCAGTGTTTACATTGTAATTTTATTATCTATACTAGCGCCTCAAAAAAACTAGTTAGATATATGCTCAGTGAAACTAAAGATTTAAGAAGGAAGGTATTAAAAATAATGATTAGTTTGAAGATGTCATTAATGTTAAATAAATTGAGCAAATTGATTCAATGAATTTAACAAAGGTCAAAGGTAATCAATTCGCAAATAATATCAACACAAAGAAACCAAGAATAACACGACGAGAAAAACAAGCAATTACTCTACATTTGGATAGTAAAAAAACTTATCAATGCTATGAGCTAACAAAACTTAAAAGGAAATATTTGATAAAAAGAACATGCCAATATAATTCAACTTGAAAAAACAATGAAATCAAATAATCGCATGTTAAATAAAACAATGAATGTTTAAATTATAATTTAAAATAAATTTTGCTGCGTATTATATTCAATATTTTTTTTTTTTTTATGGTTGTACTTGTAGACAATAGTATCACGAAGAATCCTAATGTTGTCATCCCACTTTGTAGATTGTGTTCATTGCATTTGAACTAAGATTTAATTATGATATTGATTGTAACATCCCACATCGATAAGCTTAGTGAGTTTGAGTGCCTTTTATTGAAGGTATAGCCGTATAGGATTGAATGGTGGTGGGTTGTAATGCATTGGGGTGTGAGCTTGGGTTGTTATAAATGATATCAGTCTGACCGGAAGTGCATTAGTACTGTTTGGGTTTAGTCAATTTGTTCATTGGCTCGACGAGGACATCGACCCAATAAGGTGGGGGTATTTGTAACATCAGACATCGATAAGATTAGTGAGTTTGAGTGCCTTTTTATGCATTAGCCAACAACTAATGTATACAAAATTGCTAGCTTATTTGGGCTGACCTGTGGTGGGTTGTTGGGTCTAGTATACACTGGGTTGTGGGCTTGGGGCGTTTTATTGTAATATGCATTTCTAATTGGTACCCATGCGATGCAAGGTAATCATACAAACTCATTTTAAAGTAATATTATGTAACTGCATTATAAATCTAACACACTTGTAAACTTGTGCAGTGAATATTTAATAACATAATAGCTGTTTTTACTTTAGAAAAACTTTTTGTTGTACAAGTACTATACAAAATAAGAAACCTCCTGCTGCATTTATTTATGTATAAATTGCAATTTATAATAGCATATATCCATTGGGTTGCTATAGCCGGTCTGCTTTATATGCGTGAGTATGTTGTGAAAGTGGTTATCGTTTCCATATTACAGGCTGAACACTTTCCATCTTGCTGGTCGCGGGGAAATGAATGTTACCCTTGGTATTCCACGTTTACAAGAGATATTGATGACTGCAACAAATGAAATCAAGACTCCTATTGTCACATGCCGTCTGCTTGAGGGGAAGTCAAAGTGAGTTTTTTCCATTTCTTGTATGCATTTCTTAAGCTATTGAGATCACCCTATAAATGTAGCGCATTAAGCTTGCTGTATTAAGGTTCATTCACCAATGTTTGTTGACTTCATCAATCTTTTCCTTGGATAGATGATACCTTTGTGCATGTGTCCTAACATACGTGTAAAGCCACTCACGGGTGACGGGTGTACACAAACTCATGCAAGTGCAGATTCTGAGTTTATTTTTTCTTGTTTTTTGTGTATAGGGATGACGCCAAGGCCCTTGTGGCAAAGTTAAAGAAGGTCACTATTGCAGATATAATTGAGAGTGTAGAGATATGTGTTGTACCATTATACATTTATAAGGACCAAATCTGCAGATTATATAAGCTTAAGATTAAGATTAAGAAGCATGAACTTGTTTCTAAAGAAGACTGTCAAGAAACACTTGAGATTATGTTTTTAAGGGAGTTGGAGGATGCCATAGAAAATCATGTCAATTTGCTGTCAAGAATCAGTGGTATCAAGGATTTCACAGAAATAATTGAGTCGGCGAGCGCAAGTGAGACAGGGGATGCTGGTTTAGGCAACAAATTGCAAGAAGGTGATGATGATGATGATTATAAGAACGGTGATGATGAGGGTGATGATCTTGGATTGGATGCTCAAAAAAGAAAACAACAAGCTTCAGATGAGATAGATTATGAGGATGGTATTGACGGTACAACAAGTGGAGTGGAATCATCAACTGAACTTGAAAGTGAGGTTGATCAGGCTGATGATGAGATAGAAAGTGGCATTGGCCATGTTGAGGATGTTGATGTGGAAGATGAACCATCCAATATGTCATCTGACAAAGGTTTGACAACAAAACCTACATTAACTGACAAGAAGGCCCAATCGAAATCAAAGAAAAAGAGAAGGGGGGTATTAGTGAGGAAGGACTCAGATAGGTCATGCTTTGTGAAAACTAAAGGACGGCATTACGAAGTGCATTTCAGGTTCATAGATGAACCTCATATCTTGTTGTCTGAGGTACTTGTACACTCTAAACATGTCATTTACTTGGTTTTTGGTGATATGTAGCGTATCTGATGGATTTTTTAAGAAGAAATATAGAAAAATTTTCTACACCGTCCAGACTTGTTTTATTTGCATTTATCTTTTGAAACAACAATTTTGCATATGTAGTTCTTCTCTAGTACTCTGGCAGTGAAATGGAACTGGAAGTTTAGTTGTATGCCTCCCTACCCCCTCACCCTAAGACAATAAAAGATGGCTGCACTTTAGTGATTGAAAAAGAACAATGAACACAAATATTAGTGTAATATAATTTGTCCTTTAGGTTCCGAACTTATTATTGTGTTAGCAAATTATGTCTCGTTTCTTATATCCTTGATGGTCCGTGATAGGCACCAAGCTAGTAACAGATATTGCTGCAAGTCCTTAAACTTAATTAGTTTAATATGTTATTGCTGAGTTTGAAAATGTTAGCACACATTCCTTCTAGCTCATTATTTTTTTTTAGTAAGCCACCTCTTCCCTCCCCCCAAACTTTTTTTTGTTGGGAAATCAAAGTAGGGGTGCTGATATTATTAACTTAAATATATCCATTTTATGTATTCTACACCTTTTGCACACTTGTATTACTTGTGTATGTTTGACCATACAAAATAGTTGCGATGTGATATATGAATGGACATGGTTGTCATGTCAGTAACTCGAATTTCAAGCCCATCGACTAGTCAATAAATTAATAGTAATAACTTATATTTAAATATATTTATCTTACACATGTGGTTTCTCACAAAAGTCCAACATTCCCATATGTATATTAATTACAAAATAGATATATTAAATGTAGACATTCCCATATATACACATACTATACATCTATATACACACATATATCGGTTTTAATCACTTCACAGATACATGACAAACACATGCACACATATCAGTTTCAGTTCAACGGAGAGAATAAGAAAAAACGATTTTAGAAAATTTGTTTTTTTTTCATTTTATTCAATTAAGTTGGACCTGATTATGACCATATTTTGCGCCAGTCGACTGATTAGTCGCCCAAGTCAGCCGCGTAGTTGACTTCTCACCCACTGAAACAGACTAGTCGCTACTAGTCAAGTACCGTGACAACAATGTGAATGGATTGTGTGCTTCAGATGAAATAACCCTCGTTATTTGTTCCCATCTCAGTATGGCAAACATTGTGATATATATATACTTGTTTCATGGATCTATTATCGTGCAGGCATTGCATTTACCTAATGCGGTATACTTGTTCTGAATATGATGCAGATTGTTCAGAAGGTTGCCAAGAAGGTTCCTCTCAGCAGTTCCGGGAAGATCGAACACTGTCAACAACTTTCATATGATGTACTTGAAAAACAAGTTTTGTGGGAGAAAGAAGAAAACAGTGCTGCAAAGAAAAAGAACAAAGTTCAGAAGGATCTTTCTAATCTTTGTGCGCTGAAGGCTGCTGGAGTCAATTTAACTGCATTATGGGAAATGCAGGATGTACTTGATGTTAATCATATATATTCAAACAACATCTATCTTATGCTGAGAACTTATGGAGTGGAAGTTGCCAGGAAAATTATTATAAAGGAGGTGCAGGATGTGTTCAAGATTTACGGAGTAGAGATTGATTATCGGCATTTAAGCCTTATAGCAGATTACATGACTCACTCTGGCGAGTATAGGCCTATGAACAGACACGGAATGATATCTGAATCACTATCACCTCTTATGAAGATGTCTTTTGAGACTTGTTCCAAGTTCATAGTGGACGCTGCATCTCATGGACTGACCGATAATTTGGAGACACCTTCAGCAAGAATCTGTCTTGGCTTACCAGTTAAGTTGGGTACTGGTTCTTTTGATCTAATGCAGAACCTACAAATTTAGTCATGCCTGTATGTTTGCATTTATAACTTTTATTTTGTAATATTTAATATGTATTGAAATATCTAGAACTCATATCCAATTTATATTTTTGGGAAAGGCTTCTTTTCTCGGTTGCACTACAAAGTTTTAATATTATACCATGTAGAGATTTAGTAGAACTTTATAACTATATGGCGTTAGCCTATTAGGTTGCAAGTTGTAATTGGCAATATTTATATTTTTATTCCTCCGTCCTTTTCAGTTGATTTTTTACGTGTATTTTAATGGGTGTAAAAAACATAATTTCATAATTTATTTTTTGAATTTCTTTTTTAAATAAAAATTTAATTATTAAATTTTATTTAGGAGAAGAAAATTTTAAAAGTAATTTATATATTTTATGCGTGTAAAACATAAAGGACACTTAAAAAGGAACTGAAATAGTATTTTGATATCTTGATCATTGTTGTAGGCTCAAGTTCTTGAGTTTTTATTAATTCTTAATCGACATAATTTATTTTATTTGAATACTTATTAAAGGGCCATTCAACACTGATTCGATGTATGATTAAGTCTCTATTTGGTTGGAGGATGAGAATGAATATCAATGAGATAAGAATAATGAACATTCTGATGAGATTAAAAAAAGAGTTGTTCGTTTGAGTATTTGACAATAAAATGACTTACTTTTGTGTGACTTCTATCCTTATTAATAAGTTAATTTTTTATTCCACAATTACACATGAGATAACCATTCATATTCTTACTAATAATAATTTTGTATCTATATTTTTGTTCTTGAATATAACAGACATTTGATATAAAAAAAAACTTGTTTAGCTATTTAAAATTTTTAATTATTAGTTTTTAAATTCAAATTATATATGTAATTTTATTTTTTATATATTATTTTTGCCTTATTTATATTTTTATTTAGTAAATTTATTATTAAATAAAATATTTTTAAAAAAAATTCATTCCATTTCTATGTTAAATAAATTAATAAAAGTGATCATTTCATTCCTAATAAAATTAGTAATATTAAACGAACAAAAGAATTGAATGAACATTCTATCTAATTCATTCATATCGGAACTCATTAATATCTCTCCAATCAAATACTGTAACACACCTCATGATCTTTTGGGGCCTGTGGTAGGTTTGTGGATTACCCAAGTTGCTACATTTGAGCTAGTTTACTTTGGCTTATTTCATATTTGGAAGTCGGGATTTGACCCGATTTTTGAAAAAAACTCGGGATTTGACCCGGGTTGTCACATATGGTATCAGAGCCAACTCTCAAAATTTTGATTCGTCAAGTTGCCGGAGGCGGGGAACCGAAGGCTGGTGATATTATCCCACAATGGACAGAGGTTAGGCAGTCGGGACACGAAGTCAGCTGGTATTATCCCACAATGGCTAGAGAGGTACAATCTGGGCCTATGAGCTATCTGTTCGGCCTGACGAGGACGTCAGAAATTTAAGTGAGGGAGTTTGTAACACCTTAGTTACACATCGAGTACATTGGGATAATTTGTTCAGTATATAAGCAAGAGTATTACTAAGTTCACCAAAAAATCATGATTTTTTGGGGCCTGTGATGGACTTGTGAATTACCCAAGTTGTTGTATTTGAGCTAGTTTTCTTTGACTTATTTCGGATTCGGAAGTCGGGATTTGACCCGATTTTCAAAAAAACTCGGGATTTGACATGGGTTGTCACATATGGTATTCAGAGCTGTTAGAAATATATTCATTTGATGATGTACAAAATACTAGAACAGAGTCTAGCACAGATATATCTGTAATAGAATAAGTCTTTCTAGTTTCTGATCAAAGTAAATATAAATCAGAATCTAGTTAGTCCCTGTACAGGTATCAACAATATTTTTATTTAGAAGATTTTCTGAAGAAATAAAACCAGAGTCTGGATGCAAATCAGAGTCTGGAGTTCAATTAGAGTTTATAGTCTGTCAGAGACCGAAAATCATCAGAGTCTAAAGGTTTTCAGAGTCTATAAAGCTGAAGCTGAATTTGAAAGATGATCACAATAAAGGAAAGTATTCAAAGATAAAGGCAAATATATTGCAGATATGCTATGTGAAGAAAGAAAAATTATAGGAGGAAACTGTTAGCTAATAATTAGGAATTCTATTCCTATTGTAATTTGATTTTCTATTATTAGTTGATAGGCATCTCTCTATATAAACACTCTATGTAACCTAATTTATAAGTCAAAGTTTTTAAGAGCATAGAGATAGAGAGAGTTGCTGTGAGAAACACAGAGAAGCTGCTAGGGTTTGTGACACCCTAGGAGAGTTTGTATTCATATATAAATAATACAAAGAGTATTCATTCATATATTTGTGTTTGTTTTTTGTTCTTAATTCAAAACTTTAATTTACATTAAGTTAATTTTAATCAGACGAAAAGAACACACAAGTATTCAACTCCCCTTCTACTCGTGTAACTAGGAAAATAAGACCCAACTCTCGAAAGATTGATTTGTCAAGTTATCGGAGGTGGGACACGAAGACTGGTGGTATTATCCCACAATGGACAGAGATCTGGAGGTGAGGATACAAAATTAGCCGGTATTATCCCATAATGACTAGAGATGTACGATCTGGGCCTATGGGCTATCTGTTCGGTACGACGAGGATGTCTGAAATTTAAGTGAAGAAGTTTGTAACACCCCAGTCCCATATTGAGTAGATTGAGATAATTTGTTCAATATATAAGTAAAAAGTACTACTACTAAGTGCACCAACAAATCATGATCTTTTAGAAGACTGTGGTGAGTTTTTGGATTACTAAGTTGCTGCATTTGAAACTATTATTTTAACTTATTTCAATTTAAAAATCGGGACTTGACCTAATTTTTAAATAAAAACTAGGATTTGACGTAGATCGTCACAAACAACACTCAAACATCCCATCGTCATCAAACTAGTCCGACTAGATTATGTTAACAAGATGTCTCCGCTAGCCTGTATTCCAAATAATTGCATTGGAAAAATCTGTAGTTTTCTCGTAACCGCAATAGACTATGGTAATCTGTTTTAAAATCATCAATATTAGGTGTATTTAGGTTGTGTCCGATTTTAATTGTACATTGCAGCTCCTGTTCGAATTCGATGCAAGAACTGAGTATATAGGAACGGACCTAAGAAGCAAGTTAAAATATGTGAGTTTGTATAATAAATTTTAAAATAAAAATTTGATAAGAGGTATTTTTTTACTAAATATTTATAAGTTTTTATTTATATCTGATTAGTTTATAAACAGCTTATTTTATTTTTATAACTTTATTTGATAAAATGTAATATTATCTTTCATATGTGTAATTTGTGCATTTATTTTTTTATTTTTAATAATTCATAAATTGCATATAATAATTTTATTATTTAAATAGATATGAATTAAAATTCAATTATCACTTTAACAGGCATCTCGATTGAAGAAGGAAATGAGAATCGAAAGGTTACGGGAATAAGAATAAACGGGAATAAATTTAACCAACTGAAAAATGGTGTTTACGTCCCATATTTTAACTAAATTATTAATGTAAACACTAACATACTGAATTAAAATTTTAATTTATTAACCGAACTCATGAACTAAATACCTTCTAAATAATTTAAATTTATAAATAATTTTTCTAAATTATCAAAATAGGTTGTAAATCTAAAGTGTATGCATATTAAATAAATAAATCATTTAAAAAATAAGTTTCACTGTGTATTAAGTAGACAACATTATATATGTACTCCCTCCGTCCCACCCATTTGTTTACATTTCGGAGAGAAGGTCCGGTACGCATTTTAATATGCATATAAAATATAGTTCCATAACTTATTTTTAATTTATTTTTTTCTGAATAAAAATTTAAACATTAAATTTTTATTCAGAAAAAGAAATTAAAAATAAATTATGAAACTATACTTTATATGCACCTAAAAATACGTGTCGGACCCTCTCTTTAAAACGTTAACAAATGGGTGAGACATGGGTAGTAAAACTTTAAAGACACAGTAATAATAAGAATAAATAATAGAAATCACTGTTTACGTACTAAAATTATATTTATATGAACACAAATCATCAATCATGTACCTTTCTTTCGTTATTAACGTACGCAGCCATATTTTTTAGAAGACAAAAAGTTTGTCACTATATAACTTAGCCTAACAAGGAATCTAAAAAGAAAATTTCATAATAATACAGTGCTGATAATTTCAAATCGAAATATATTCATATCTATATACTGTAGTATCGTATTAAACTGAAATGTACAAAATGATAGAAGCAAAACCAAGCAAGTAACAGTATGAACTTGGCCGCATAGTATGATTTTTGTTTGATACGGCGCCGAATAATGCCTCAACTTCCGGGAAGAAAAAGAGAAGTAATTTATCAATTAATTTATCCACCTACTATTTAAGAAGTGGTCAGTGGTCAGTGGTCATAAGTTAAAATGAGCTCAAGTATTTCACCCTAAAAGATTTACTTGTTTGGTTGACCTATAAATAAAAAAAAATTATTTGGAAAGTGTTTGTAATACTTAAAGTTATTAGATTAAAAATGTAATTTCTTCGAGAGAAGTTCGTGAATTAAGTTTTTTTTTAAAAAATGTACGTGCGGCTATATTAATTAGCAAATAATGATTATAAATTTATAATTACAGTTCTTATTTTCATGGGAAGGAAAAATCAAAAGATTTTAACTAGAAGTGAGTTTAAAAAAATATGGACTAATTAGTTTAAATAATGTAAATCGATTAGTTGATTATTTGATGAATCATGATTCCATATTAGATGTAATTATATGTATTCATACTATAAACAAAATCTCGTAAGTTTAGCGTGCAAGTGCTGTATGAAACAGAAACACAGAACAGTCACACATGGCCATGGGAGTACAACTTTATTAACGTGTGATGACTAAATGTAGTGGTAACATTGTAGGCCTTTCTTGATTGTTTACGTATAAAGTGGACACGTTTTCTTGCCTAACTTAAAGCTTAATTTGTCAATCTATAAATGCAGAGCATTCAACAACTTCAGAGTTGTTTTCACGGTATTTTATTTGTTTTGCATCTAGAATAAAGATACGCACAAACGACATACATTTATGCACCTACTGCTTATAGTATTCTACTGTCTCCATCACGTATATGAATCAAGATATTTCACTTTGTTGATGGAGAAATCTGGTAATCAACAAAGATCGAGGTTCTTTGCCGGAAAAAGATCTGACGAGGCTGAGATGCGGCGGAACGTTGTGGTTTGTATGAGATTTGGGGCTGAGATTGCTGGGTTTTAGAATAACTAGAGCTTTGTGTTCTCTGGCGGCTGTGAGCTCTAATAATTTCGACCCCCAACAATGTGCCTACGTACCTCTATTTATAGGCAAAATAGAGGATCAAGCCCACGTAGTTCTTGACAAAGCAGAGGCCCGTTAGGAAACCTGAGTTTCATTCTTCGAATCGAATGCAGAAAAGGCAAGTGGAACCTTCCTGGAAGAGGACTCTACATTCGGGTTTGTTCGGATAGGTCAAAGCCCAGTATAAGGTCCAAGGACTTCATAGATCCGACATTGACCCGGAAACCGTGGGCTCTAACCGGTCCACTACAGCTATTTCCAAGGATACCTTGACTGGAGGCCAGCACTAGATCCACCACAAATCGTAGGTCACGTCCTAAGCCCCCAGACGAGGGCAACCCGCCTGAGTACAGGGAAAGGAACTTCCAAGATAAGGCCAAATATGCCTCCATAACTCCCCTACGAGGGCAACCCGAGGAATGTGGAGCTATGTCCTTTGATTATTATTATAAGTAAGTGAATGCAGGGAGACATGCCGACTTTCCCAGCAACGGACGAAGGAGGGCGCGCCCTATACCATCAAGAACCAAGGCGCGCCTCCTTATTGGACCACTTCTAAATTAAAGAGCATTCCATAAGCTTCGCGTGGACTGTAAGATCGTCCAATTCTGACTTCTAGAACTTGAGATATGACCCAAACAGTGTCTGCAGTGCAAGATCAGGGCGCGCCCTCTTCCTCAGAGAAAGCCCTCTTCAGGGGGAGCCCTCCTCCTCTTCTTCTTCACTAGGGCGAGCCAACCTCAGGGAGAGTCGTCGTCTCCCTCTTCCTCAAGGTGAGCCAACTTATTCTGGGAGAGTCGTCGTCGTCATCTCCCTCTTCTTCATCTTCATACCAGGGAGGCCGATTCCAGGAGAAGTCCGACACTAGGAGGAAGCCGATTCCAGGAGAAGCCCGACACTAGGAGGATGCCGATTCCAGGAGAAGCCCGACACTAGGAGGAAGCCCAACTTCAGGCAAAATATGGGCATAACAACTACCCCCCAAATTCTCGAAATATTAAAATATGAGAGAATTTCTTCATTCACCATGCTCCTCCATTTTTCAAAAGAATGTGTTCCCTGTAGTTTTGGTGTGTCCATAACATCCTCCTAAAACAGTTTACTTCTTCCTATGATTGCCTTCAAATTATCCTTATGCTATCTTCCTTCAAGATAAGGAGATTTTCTTCCTTCAAATATTTTAGAATATGAGTCGTCCACGTGACTTGAGCATCTTCCTCCACCTGTATTACCTTTATCTCGAGAACACTAGGCTTCTCCTGAACTTGCAACGGAAACACCCCGCAATATATGAGCATTCTTCTGAGAACTTAATTTGGTCAAGACATCAACACTACTATCACTCTTCATCGACATCTGCTGCAGGAGCACCTCCTTGAATTTTTGCATCAGTCGGTGAGCATACTCCAAATACATCATCTTGGGGCCCCGAGCCTAGTACCCCCCAGTCACCTGGTAAACTACCAACTTAAAGCGCTCCATAACTGGGTGTCCACCTTCAAACATTTTGTCAGGAATATCACAAGTTTCTTCTGTTGGCCCTGCTTTTTCACTACAAGAGGCATTCAAGGATCCAGGTCAAAGTCAAAGTCGTCTTCTTCCTTCCTCCTATTAGAGGGCGCGCCCTCTCTCTCCCCGGGAGATTGTTGAAAATTTTCTTCCAGTTCAATGATGGGAAGAGATTCAAGAATGACCGATTTTCCCTTCCTTTTTCTGGCTAAGGCTTACTCTTCAGTTTCTTCGTCGCTGACATCCTCCACGATTCCTTCTATGAATTGTGGCTAAGGCTTGTTCCTCAGTTTCTTCGTCACCACCAAGGCATTATTATGTCGGTGATGCACCCCACTTGGCGTCCTCCTCTGTGAAGGTGATGTCTGTGGATTCTCCTTTGAAGAGATTCGTTGGCCTTGAAGACAAGCTGTTGACATTGGTGAGGGGTCGGTACTTGGCCTCATTTACATACCTCTCCATGGCGTTTCTCCTATGGTGTCCTCCAAAAATGATTTGTATGATACTGGCTCTAACAAAAGTAGGATATGAGGATGACGGAATTCACCTGCAAGGGCCATCCTCCTATCAGTATTCTCCTGTTAATTCTGGTTGGTAGCACAACTCCCAAATTCCAGCCTTCTGGGGGTGACTCCATAGAACCTACCATCACGAGCACCTTCCAGCATTCTTCCTTCATCACCATGAGGGCGTCTCCCTCCCTGAATCATTGGCTCTTTCCGGAGCGACGTTCAATAGTGCGAAGGCATTCATCAAATCCATTGAAATTCGTATGGAGACTCCTGGTCGTGTCTTCAATAAAAAACAACTGCTCTATCATCTCTGAATTTGTCATCATAATGGGGGGAGGTCCTCCAACGATCCGACCAACATTGGAAGGATTGGTTACATGCTCAGGAACATACTCCTCATGATCATGGTAGTTCTGGTTGTTCTGACCATGATTCCGGCCAGGTGACTGTGCTTCTTCCTCCCTCATGTCATTCATCCACTGATCTTGTGGTTGTGACATCTTTTCTCCTTGAGAGTTGTGTTGAGTAAGGGCGCGCCTTGAGGCATGGGCGCGGTTTGGGTGTTTGATGCTGGTGTGACTTGAGGAGTTTATGGAGGGCTAAGGCATGCCTTGAGCGATGACGGAGGGCTGAGGCGTGCCCTGATTAGCCAAGGGGGGCTGAGGCGCGCCCTGACTGAGTAGAGGAGGCTGATGCTCCGATGCCTTTTTTCCATTTGAGGACGCGTCCTTACCCTGCATAACATATCTACCAATTCTACTATACAAATCATCTGTAGGTTTCCGGAAGTTACCTGAGTATTACGTACCTCATTAGCAGAACTATCGGCGTCGCCCGAAGACGAAGCTGATGAGGGGAAGGCGTCGATTCACGAAGGAGGAGTAGGCGTCGACCCTCGTCTTGGAGATGAAACTAACGAGGGGAAGGCGTCGACTCACGAAGGAGGAGTAGGCGTCGACCCTCGTCTTGGAGACGAAGCTGACGAGGGGAAGGCGTCGACTCACGAAGGAGGAGTAGGCGTCGACCCTCGTCTTGGAGATGAAACTGACGAGGGGAAGGCGTCGACTCACGAAGGAGGAGTAGGCGTCGACCCTCGTCTTGGAGACGAAGCTAACGAGGGGAAGGCGTCGACTCACGAAGGAGGAGTAGGCGTCGACCCTCGCCATGACATAGGGCGCGCCTGGAGACGAAGCTGACGAGGGGAAGGCGTCGACTCACGAAGGAGGAGTAGGCGTCGACCCTCGTCTTGGAGACAAAGCTAACGAGGGGAAGGCGTCGACTCACGAAGGAGGAGTAGGCGTCGACCCTCGCCTTGACATAGGGCGCGCTTGGAGACGAAGCTGACGAGGGGAAGGCGTCGACTCACGAAGGAGGAGTAAGCGTCGACCCTCGCCTTGACATAGGGCGCGCCTGGAGACGAAGCTGACGAGGGGAAGGCGTCGACTCACGAAGGAGGAGTAGGCGTCGACCCTCGCCTTGACATAGGGCGCGCCTGGAGACGAAGCTGACGAGGGGAAGGCGTCGACTCACGAAGGAGGAGTAGGCGTCGACCCTCGTCTTGGAGACAAAGCTGACGAGGGGAAGGCGTCGACTCACGAAGGAGGAGTAGGCGTCGACCCTCGCCTTGACATAGGGCGCGCTTGGAGACGAAGCTGACGAGGGGAAGGCGTCGACTCACGAAGAAGGAGTAAGCGTCGACCCTCGCCTTGACATAGGGCGCGCCTGGAGACGAAGCTGACGAGGGGAAGGCGTCGACTCACGAAGGAGGAGTAGGCGTCGACCCTCGCCTTGACATAGGGCGCGCCTGGAGACGAAGCTGACGAGGGGAAGACGTCGACTCACGAAGGAGGAGTAGGCGTCGACCCTCGTCTTGGAGACAAAGCTGACGAGGGGAAGGCGTCGACTCACGAAGGAGGAGTAGGCGTCGACCCTCGCCTTGACATAGGGCGCGCTTGGAGACGAAGCTGACGAGGGGAAGGCGTCGACTCACGAAGGAGGAGTAAGCGTCGACCCTTGCCTTGACATAGGGCGCGCCTGGAGACGAAGCTGACGAGGGGAAGGCGTCGACTCACGAAGGAGGAGTAAGCGTCGACCCTCGCCTTGACATAGGGCGTCGCCCGAAGACGAAGCTGATGAGGGGAAGGCGTCGACTCACGAAGGAGGAGTAAGCGTCGACCCTCGTCTTGGAGACAAAGCTGACGAGGGGAAGGCGTCGACTCACGAAGGAGGAGTAGGCGTCGACCCTCGCCTTGACATAGGGCGCGCCTGGAGACGAAGCTGACGAGGGGAAGGCGTCGACTCACGAAGGAGGAGTAAGCGTCGACCCTCGCCTTGACATAGGGCGCGCCTGGAGACGAAGCTGACGAGGGGAAGGCGTCGACTCACGAAGGAGGAGTAGGCGTCGACCCTCGTCTTGGAGACAAAGCTGACGAGGGGAAGGCGTCGACTCACGAAGGAGGAGTAAGCGTCGACCCTCGCCTTGACATAGGGCGCGCCTGGAGACGAAGCTGACGAGGGGAAGGCGTCGACTCACGAAGGAGGAGTAGGCGTCGACCCTCGTCTTGGAGACAAAGCTGACGAGGGGAAGGCGTCGACTCACGAAGGAGGAGTAGGCGTCGACCCTCGCCTTGACATAGGGCGCGCTTGGAGACGAAGCTGACGAGGGGAAGGCGTCGACTCACGAAGGAGGAGTAAGCGTCGACCCTCGCCTTGACATAGGGCGCGCCTGGAGACGAAGCTGATGAGGGGAAGGCGTCGACTCACGAAGGAGGAGTAGGCGTCGACCCTCGCCTTAGAGATGAAGTTGACAATGGGAGACGTAGGAACAACAAAATCACACCAGCCTTCCGGAGAGGCTAGTGAGGGAAAGAGGGCGCTCCCTAACAAATTGGAGGGATGAGGACGTGTCGTCCCCTAGAATTTGCTACATGCATAAAACCCAATTCACAATAGAAAATATCAGAAAGTATGGTTTACCTGATAGGCGTGTGCGGCTCATTAATCCCATAACTGCTTGATTATAGTTGTGTTGCTGCTTTGACTCCATCCTCTTCCCATAGCCAGAGTATTCATAACTCTCATCTCTGAATCGGGTTCAAAATCATCTCTCACCAGATCTGTTATTCCGATTTTGCTATAGGGGCATCCTTTCTCCTTAGATGCGAACATCCCCTCCTTCTAGCGCCAATTTGTTGATGGAGAAATCTGGTAATCAACAAAGATCGAGGTTCTTTGTCGGAAAAAGATCTGACGAGGCTGAGATGCGGCGGAACGTGGTGGTTTGTATGAGATTTGGGGCTGAGATTGCTGGGTTTTAGAATAACTAGAGCTTTGTGTTCTCTGGCGGCTGTGAGCTCTAATAATTCCGACCCCCAACAATGTGCCTACGTACCTCTATTTATAGGCAAAATAGAGGATCAAGCCCACGTAGTTCTTGACAAAGCAGAGGCCCGTTAGGAAACCTGAGTTTCATTCTTCGAATCGAATGCAGAAAAGGCAAGTGGAACCTTCCTGGAAGAGGACTCTACATTCGGGTTTGTTCGGATAGGTCAAAGCCCAGTATAAGGTCCAAGGACTTCATAGATCCGACATTGACCCGGAAATCGTGGGCTCTAACCGGTCCACTACAGCTATTTCCAAGGATACCTTGACTGGAGGCCAGCACTAGATCCACCACAAATCGTAGGTCACGTCCTAAGCCCCCAGACGAGGGCAACCCGCCTGAGTACAGGGAAAGGAACTTCCAAGATAAGGCCAAATATGCCTCCATAACTCCCCTACGAGGGCAACCCGAGGAATGTGGAGCTATGTCCTTTGATTATTATTATAAGTAAGTGAATGCAGGGAGACATGCCGACTTTCCCAGTAACGGACGAAGGAGGGCGCGCCCTATACCATCAAGAACCAAGGCGCGCCTCCTTATTGGACCACTTCTAAATTAAAGAGCATTCCATAAGCTTCGCGTGGACTGTAAGATCGTCCAATTCTGACTTCTAGAACTTGAGATATGACCCAAACAGTGTCTGCAGTGCAAGATCAGGGCGCGCCCTCTTCCTCAGAGAAAGCCCTCTTCAGGGGGAGCCCTCCTCCTCTTCTTCTTCACTAGGGCGAGCCAACCTCAGGGAGAGTCGTCGTCTCCCTCTTCCTCAAGGTGAGCCAACTTATTCAGGGAGAGTCGTCGTCGTCATCTCCCTCTTCTTCATCTTCATACCAGGGAGGCCGATTCCAGGAGAAGTCCGACACTAGGAGGAAGCCGATTCCAGGAGAAGCCCGACACTAGGAGGATGCCGATTCCAGGAGAAGCCCGACACTAGGAGGAAGCCCAACTTCAGGCAAAATATGGGCATAACACACTTGAAATCTTGCGATGCCAACATGTTACAAGTCTTTTGAGACCGACATAGAAGTCTAACATATATACATAGGTCATTCCTCTAAACATGGATCTCTTGTATTGAGTTCCGGAGAGAATCTTGTGATTCTAATATAGAATCTCGTAAAAAAAATTAAAATTAATTATATTTATAGTTCATAACATATAAATTTTGATTATGATATAGCATACAAACCATACATAAGTTTCATAAATAATTTAATACTTAAAAATTTAGAAAAAAATATAATTTTTAATTTGTTTCTATTGTAGAATTCTGTTAGAGTAATATGATTTTAATGTAGAATCGCTTAACTAATTGTTCATTATTATAGACGATTTTAATGTGTTTTTATATGTAAATTCATTTTAGATTTATTTATACTTATATTAAATGAATAATGAGAAGAATATATGCATTTTTTTGTGTATATAAGTTGGTTATCTAAGGAATTCTATATAAAAAAATCTCTCTAAAGTTGTCACCCTATATATATATATATATAATCATTAAAACTGGATTCAGAATTTAAAATGCAACGGAATTATCACTCATGCACACCATATACTCATGCACTACCAATATCTTGATTTCTAGTGGCAATACATCGTGTACTTTTGATCTCGGAGGGCTAGAAGCAATAATTAGGATAGTTGGTTAAAACGAGTAAGGAATAAGGTCGTAGTTGGACTCTCGTATCGATCCGAATGAATCATTCTTTTCACGGAGGTAAATCTTTGCCGGCTAGGCAGGAGGGGTACGGTACACAACTCTAAATTTTAATAAAATGATTGATATTTAATATTTTTTAATTATTCTTTTTTTGAATAAAATTATTTTTAAAACTCTTTTATTCAAAAAAAGAATTATTAAAAAATAATAAATATAACTCTTTTTATTTAAATCTTGAATTGCATACAGTGCCCTATAAAAAGTAACGAGGGAGTATTTAATTTTAATTTTAATTTTGGTCGCGGATATCTAATGGTAGGTTCACTCTATGTACTTGTTCTTGTATTTGGCTGCTTTACGTTTAGTTTGGTTTACACTCTAATTAATTAATAACAAAGTCATGCAGTCTTATTAGTTTTTCAAAATTTAGGTAAAATATATTAAATCTCAGCAAGTACTAGAAATAAATAATACGCGGAGTATATATTTTTAATTCTTAATTTATTCCATCATGGACTTATATGTTTAAATTTATTTCACTATCAAATAAATTTAAATCAAGGGGAACTAAAAGTCCAAGTCTTCTTTTGATAGAAATTTCAGCTATATATATATAACTGATTGGCGTAAAGATTTAAAAGAACGCTATGTAATGTGGTGTTGCATCTACTATTCTTTTTTGCTAAGCTGAGTTATGTTATAACAAATGGGTGAGAAGAAATTCACCCCATTCTCAAATGAGAGTCATGGTTACAAGGTGTTAGAAGTAAGCTCTGTACCCAACAAAGATCATAAAAACAAGTTCTCAAACTTACAAGTCAATCAACCAAAACAACCAAAATATCAACCAAAATAAATTAAAATTTTAACAAAGTTCATAATACAGCAATCAACATCCAAGTCATCCATTCTTCTTTGCTCATTTTTTAGGAGCTTTGGCATCATCCGCTCTTGTAACCAGGTTCACCAACCTGGTCTGCACCCTGTTCTCAAAAACCAAGTCCTTCATGTTTGCCTTCTTTTGCAACCGGGAAGAGAACTCCAAATGTTCATCGACAACCTCCACATGTCCTGAGAAGTAGAGTTAGAGGGCTCATCTCGGTATACGTTAGAGTCAGAGATCTGAGTGACAATTCCTTGGCTCTGGTCCTTAATAGAGAAAAAGATATTTAAGCTCTGACAAGATGAAACATCGTGCTTGGGTGAGAAACAAAAGGAGCACAGAAGACTGTCCTGATAGACAACAGAAACTGGGACAATCGATTCATCTAAGAGTTTTACTAGAATTATTTGATCCAAGCCTTGGGTGTAGAGCATTAAGCTCCATAAGGATTGAGGCCTTAGAATCGGGTTCACTAGCATAGATGGCTTGAAAGGTGTCTTGGGATAAAGCCAAAGACTTTACAAATAAAAGTAAGACCATAGAAGAACCAATACCCAAAAGAGACTTGATTGAAAGTAACCTAAATAGTCACTTTTCCAACCAACATGAGGTTTCTTTCTAAACTTAAAGACTAAGAAACCAGCATGATGATGAAAAACATTCCTGAATCCAACAAAATCGTATATGCTTAAAGCAGACTTTTTAAGAGCAAGAAAATCAAAATCCATAGAATCACATAAACCAACACAACAAATGTTTCAAGCTAAGGACGAATCATCTAAAAATCAACCGGAGGTTGCACACATGTATACCCATTTGCTCTAATTAGCACACTTTCATTCTTAGTGACTAAAACATGTGAACTAAAAGGGTAAGGAAGTGGAGAAACCTGTTCCTGATTTTCCAATGGAGACTTCGCTTGGTACGAGTTTACTGGATCTATAGTTTGCTACAAAGATTTTCGAAGAGCTTGCTCTACTCTACACTTGGAGTTCAGATCTTGCTTAAGGTAGACATCACGCCTGGACATAGAGGTCTCCTGCATCTGGTTATCCAGATTCAAAGGGTCAAGGGCTAAAGGGGGAGAAGAGCCAGCATTCTTGTCAACAAAATCATCTTCAAGCTTCGATAAAGTCACCTTGCGACTAGGACCCGGAGCTTGAAGAGATGGGTTGAGAGAGATCGAGGAAAAAGACGACGTCGAGGCATCGCAAGGTAAGAATTACAAGTGAGTCTAATAAGTAGCAAACAAAGAGAAACATCTTTAAATAAAAACCTTATAAAGGGGGGGATGCGAAGTCCAAAAAAAGAAAAAGAAAGGAAAGGTCGGAAGTTGAAGAGACGGCGGCGAAGGGAGAGGGGAAAGGGAAAGGGAAGGGAAGAGAGAGAGAGTAAAAGCGAAAGTCGACTCTCATAATTTAACGGTTTTAGTCAAAATTAACGGAATGGTTCAAATGAAAAATAAATATAACGTTGATGTCTATAATTAAAAAATATTTAGTTGAGTGGTAGGTTCCTAAAAAGAATGAGTGTTTAAAAAATCTATCTTCCCTGTAAAATATGATGCACCGTCGAAACCGAATCGGGGAACCACTTGGCCAGATAATCTACAAACAGCCCCAGCAGTGACAGTATTTTCCACCGATGAATGTTTCATCCTAACAGAAAAAAGAACAAGGAATATATATATTTGAACAAAAGTGTGTGTGATTCGGGATTCCATGTTCGTACCTCTATTTTAAAATTAAAAATGCTAGCTAACTAATGATATAAAATACGAAATCTCATATATAATCTGGTAATATTTCTTTCGCTCTCTTTATAAACGGGTAATTATAAAAAAAAATAACGTTTTAGTTATGATATAAAATCATAACTAATATTATATGCTTTTATAAGTGTTAAGCTATTTTGAGTGAACAACTTAACAATCATAACTAAATGAATTAAATTCATGAATATATTTGGTGCATATATATATATTATAGTGTATGAACAGCGATGCATTGTGATATATGGTTATATATGTCGCGGACATGGTTCCATGTTGAATATATAGAATAATAGAAGAGGAGAGCATATATCTTTATCAAATCAATCTCCATTGTTGTGCATCTTCCACCAATTGGACGTTGTAATGAACTGTAAGATGCTCATTGGACCCTCTGTAATTATGCGAATCTAGCTACTTTCACTCCACATTATAATATTTTCAATCTTATATTATTATTATCTTGTAAAGTTCGGTTTAATAAAGTTTCATTTTATGTGATTTTTTCATTTCTCAAAATTTATTAATACCCGCTAGCTGCTTCACTTGTTTAATTAAGTAGATTCGTACATTTGCATTACGTACGCTTCTATACTATATTATTAAAGACGAAAGATTAAAAGTTTTGGTCGGTATGGTACTAGGTGAACCATAGAAAAGATCTTGACCGTCCAATTTTAAGTGAACCATAGAAATAATCTTAACCGTTGAATTTTAATAAAATATAATTTTAAAAGAATATAATCATACATACAATTCTAACACAAGTAATCCTCCTTTTATGCAAACAACTCATAAACATTATAATTCTAAAGAATATAAACATTACTACTAAAATACAATATCATATTAATCTTCTAACTAAAATATCTCACATTAATCTCCTAAGTAAAATACATCTCTATACAAAACAAACAAAAATTATCCTATTAAAATATAAATACAAATAAATTATATAAAAACATATACATATAATATTAAATAAAATTTAAATTATTATTATACAAATTCAAATCATTAAAAAATATTAAAATTAAAAAATTAAAAAAATTCACCCGTGCGATGCACGGGGTATAAGCTAGTATAATTAAATTGCAAAGTGAGATTAATCTTCCCAGTTGTTCATATATATTCAGCAAAATCAACAGAAATTTAATTAACAGGCCGTACAAAACGCATGGACGTATAGAATATAAAATCAATATTAATTTATGAGTAACAAACTAACGAACATAATACAATAATACAATGCAAAACTCCGGGCCCTATCTCTATCGACTATCTATACATATAAAAATATGTATATGATTTAACAAGAACACAGAATTCAAGCTCATGATGAAATACCACCAAGTAGTATATATAAATAAAATCGTGTCGATCGGAAGTAGAAATCAATATATATCTCATAATAATATAAATTTATATATAAGCACCGAATAAAATTAGTTCCTGAGGAGAGCCATGAGAGACAAAATCAAGGAAGTTCCAACAACGGCAGTGGAGACGGGGAGAGAAAATCCTGCTCCGACATCAGGTGAGGGTGCAGGGGCCATTTCCTGCCCCGAAACTGCGACGGCAGCGACGACGGCGACGAGGAGAGCCTTCACAATGAAGCTGCTTATCTGAGACATTCTATGAGAATAAATATATGCAAGTAATTGAGAAAGCTAGGAATTCAAGGTTGAACAAGTGTAAATGTCTAAATGATATTGCGAGAGTATTTATAGGGGTAGCTAGGGAATGTGTGCATGTAACTATGTAAGTAATAGGTTACAAATGGTGACCTATTATTAGTTGGTGTTTGTTTCTACAAAGTGAGGGTTGGGTCCTACTTGTGCTGGCCACGTTGCGATTATTGACTGGATCAAATATTGGTTTGGACTTTATTGTCCTAATTTTGTTTATTTTTAGCGTGTTAATTAAGTTGAAATGAATTAAGTTACTTGATTTTCGTTATTACTTATATGCAGTATATATTTAGATGTTATTGTGTAATAATAATGTTTAATTTAAATTTATTATTCTATTATTTTTAACTTAAATTATGAAATTAATGAATTTAATTATAATATACATGAATTATTTATCAATTTTTTAGGTCTAATCGAATGACTTATTAATATAATTAATTTTCTAAAAAATATGTAGACGCAACGCAAACGCAACTTGAATTCATTTCGATGCAGTATATAATGCAGTATGTAGAAGACTGCAAACTTGAATTAAACATGCAGCCCCCACATACGATGATCGATTGTGGAAAAGAGCTTTAATAGGAGATATTTTGAATTTTGAGGATCTAAATGCATAACTTATAATTCAAATTATTAAATATAACACTATGAATAGCTCAAAAAGTTTTAAAAACAGTTGTCATAATTATAATCTTTTGGTCCAGCTTCGAGTACTATTAAGTTGACATGATTAATCGTAATCATCAGGCCTGCCTTCTCTCACAATTCACAACTAATATTCAAATTTCAAATTTTTTACACGACTTAAAAAATCACTAGTGAACTTGATCAATGGACAATAATTGAAGGAGATTAATAAAAAGAACGACTTTTATAGGCAATGCAAACAGTTGATGTATATTCGGGTTTTAAAATGGATATAATAATATCTATAAAAGAACGAATCAACGAGCCATAATTGGATTAGTAAATTATTCTATTTTTTTGACTAGTTGGTACTTTTTTGCTTGTTACAAGACACTGGAAAAGGAAGAAGAACAAATATTCGAGTATTTAGATGTAAAATCGATAGCTACACAAGTACAAGCAATAATAAAATTTATTTATGATTTATACAACATCACACAAATTGAACACATTTGTACAGCTAATGCCACAATACCGCCAATGACAAAGTAAGCTTGAAAGGTACAAGTTTGCCGTGCCATAACTAAAAATAATATTCAGAGGGAATTACCTGCAGGACTAAATATGTTTGAGCAAGTCAAGTGAAATTTAGAAGGGGGCTGTTTGGTGAAGTAGGTGAATGTAGATTAAAACTCTTCTTTCCAAACTTACAACTTATATTATATAATGGGGCACCAACCAAGTACCTCTTTGCGTACAAGTTAAGTCTACATCAAATTGCAATTTGGTAATTACATGCGGAGGGAGGGTGATAGTTAAATATATTATTCAAATTTAGGTATCCTTTGTTTTTTATGCACGAGTATTTCTAACTTTGTAATTTATCATAATCGTGAGTAATAAATAATGTTTGTACCGCAACTGATAGTAATGGTTAACACAACTATACAAGTATAATATATAAATTAAGCTTGAACTGAACCTAGCTAGCTTCAAAATCATTGAATTTAGTAAGAAATACGGTATATATGTGTATATGTACATGCATGCATGTCACATAAGGAGGGTCACACAGTCGATTTCACCTCCAATGAATTGACCATTTATCTAACCTGGGCGCCATTACATTCAAGTTGGATCTAACCTTTACTGTTTCATCTTGTACTCTAGTCACACAAAAATAGTCGTATCTTTTTTTTTTTCCCAGGTAGAAAACAATATCTTTATCTTTATTTTGTCAACGGATAAATTTTCTTTTTCAATTATAATAAGTACTAATAGTTACCAATATATATATATAGAGAGAGAGTCCTACTCAAATAGAAAATAGTTTAAATGAGAAATAAAAAACTTTATCTTTATACATGCCGCACCCACACACAAATTATATACACCCTCACACACACAATCTCATCTATTCTCCTCCGTTTTTAATTTGATTTTTCCCGTCAATTGGCAAAGTTTTTTTCAAATCTAATTTCACCACATTTTTTTCATCTCCCAACGATCAGTTTTCATACCATATGTGCTATATTTCGGCAAATATAATTTATAATTAAAATAAATTCGTCACTTATCAGATTCAAACTTCAATCACTAAATTATATTACAGAAACCACTAATTTGTATTATAGAAATCACTAATTTGTATTACAGAAATCACTAAATTATATATCCTGGGTTCACAAAAAATAATGGAAATCGCCGAAAAAATAAAAGTCACTGGAATATATCACATATGGTATGCAAACTGATTGTTGGGAGATGGAGAAAAATGTGGTGAAGTTAGATTTTAAAAAAACTTCACTAATTAACGGGAAAAATCAAATTAAAAACGGAGGGATTATGTGGGATTGGGTGTATGAGGGTGTATTTGATTTGTGTGTGGATGTTCCTCATTGCCATTAGATTAGATTGAATATGTGATGTAGATCTTATTTTCTATTTTCTATTCTAAATTATTTTCTATTTGATCACTTGCCTATTTATATATATATATATATATATAGGGTCCTGCTCAAATAGAACTAAAACTATTTATATATATATATATATATATATATATATATGGGAGTCGTATGCAATGGGACGAATGCAGTATATTATAGCAAGTCCAAGAGCATCCAACAATATCATATTAATTCCCTAAATTATTAGAATATTCTAAATTTTACTAGTCAATCCTATTAATAGGGATCCTTTAGGATATCTCAGTGAATAAAAAATTCATTTACCTCCATTTTCTCACATCTTTTCTCTTTCTTTTTTTCTCTTTCCTCGTTTTTAAGACTAACTAGATTCAAATTTATTATTATAATAATAGGGAATCAATATAGAGAATATTGTTGGAGTTGACATGCAAAATAGATTACTTAAATTATTATGATCCATTATTTTATAATATTTATAGGAAATCAACTAAAACAGTGTTGAATTTGCTCTTGCAGCTTGCACGCATGCTGCATGTCAACATATTGTGTATAAATGTAAGTTTTTGTGGTGATTTTGAGTAAAGAAAAAAGGTCTTGAGAAGAAAAGAAGAAGCCTTTACGATATATTCATAAAAATGGAAGAAAGGGTCAACAGGCGTCGGGAATCCTAGAGAGCTAAAACAAGTGCAAAAGGGTTGATATCGAGAAGGGAACCCACACTTGCACATGCATGTTTACGCTCTGTATCTATATCAAATAAATATATACTTGTATATGCAAATATATTGTCTGCATTTGTCTCTTACTTCTGTTCTACTCTTGTCTTCACCTCCATTCTCAGTCACGGGCACATGGTTGTTTACTTATTATAATTTGGTTTGCTACAAATTTATTCAACTGCAAAGCATGCCTGTGCTATTTCATTCATTTGAAAAAATTAAATTAATCGAGTTCGGATATTTTATCAAACAATTCTTGTATGTTCGATAAAACTACTTCGATTTGAATGCTGAATTAACTTATTAAACGAGTTTGAGTGATTGCTTAGTTAAAGTAAGACAAACTAAAACTCTAAAGTCGCAAAGGTACAAATAATATACAAGATGTGTGTAAAATACGATTTCTGCTTAGTGACATGACCTTTTTTACAATGTAGTATGATTACTAATTTGCACTGCAAATTTGTACTACATGTATGCACCATTGATTGATAGTGCTCTGTAGCACTGTTGTTGTTAACTGATACTGTATATAGTATGGAAGACATGAACAGTTGGTTATCATCCATTGCATCATCAAACCATACCTTATAGTCACTTGCTCTCTTTTCACTCACACTCTCACTTCAAGAAACACAAGCAAACAATACAGACTCTCTCATCTGTTTACTGCTCTACAATGGCTATCACAAGCCAAGTTACATTACTCTATTCTCTTTTGCTTTTATTTTACATTCAAAACTCAGCTTCAACTGAGACAGAATTTCTTCTCAGTTTTAAGGACTCCATTGTAGACCCTTTGAGCTTATTGACATCTTGGTCAAACACTACAACAGCCCATCACTGTAACTGGACTGGAGTTGCTTGTATAGCTACTAATGATGTTCTATCTGTATCTTCTTTGAATCTTCAAAGTTTAAACCTTTCTGGTGAAATCTCTGCAACTATATGTAAACTTCCAAATCTTTTTCATCTTAATCTTGCTGACAATCTTTTTAACCAGCCTATTCCACTTCATCTCTCACAGTGTAGTTCTTTAGAGACTTTAAATCTTAGCAACAATCTCATATGGGGTACAATTCCAAATCAGATTTCACAGTTTGAGTCACTGAGAGTTCTTGATTTTAGTAGAAACCATGTTGAAGGGATGATTCCAGGCAACATTGGTTTACTGAAGAAACTTCAAGTTCTTAATTTGGGTAACAACTTGCTTTCAGGTAATGTCCCTTTTGGTGTTAGTAATTTAACTGAGCTTACTACTCTTGATTTATCTGAAAATCAATTCTTGGTAAGTGAGATTCCAACTAGTATTGGTAATTTAATTAAACTTGAGCAGCTTCTGTTACAAAGTTCTGGTTTTTATGGTGCAATACCAGATTCTTTTAAGGATTTAAAGAGTCTGTCTACACTAGACCTTTCACAAAACAATCTTACTGGTGTGTTACCACAGTCACTTGTGTTGGTGTCTCTTGGAAAGTTGGTTTCTTTTGATGTTTCTGAGAACAAGCTTTTTGGGTCATTTCCCAATGGTCTTTGTGATGCTAAAGGCCTTGTAACCCTCAGTCTTCATACTAATTTCTTCAATGGTTCAGTACCAGATAGCTCTATTACCGACTGCTTAAATCTTGAGAGATTTGAGATACAGGACAATGGGTTCTCAGGTGATTTTCCCACTGGGATATGGTCATTGCCTAAAATCAAACTTATCAGAGCTGAAAACAACAGGTTTTCTGGGAAAATTCCGGAGTCGATATCGATGGCGAAGCAACTAGAGCAAGTTCAGATTGATAACAACACCTTCATAAGTAAACTACCTCAGGGTCTTGGACAGGTTAAAAGTTTGTATAAATTTTCTGCTTCCGTTAACGGTTTATATGGTGAAATTCCTAATAATTTCTGTGATTCACCTGTAATGAGTATTATAAATCTTTCCCATAACTACCTTAGTGGTCCAATTCCAGAACTGAAAAAATGTAGAAAACTTGTCTCGTTTTCATTGGCAGATAACAATTTAGTAGGTGAAATTCCACATTCGCTTGCTGCATTCCCAGTCCTTACTTATCTTGATCTTTCTCATAACAATCTCACTGGTTCTATCCCAAAAGAACTCCAATATTTGAAACTTGCCCTCTTCAATGTATCCTTCAATGAGCTATCCGGCGAGGTTCCTCAGTCTCTTATTACTGGCCTTCCAGCTTCATTTTTGCAAGGCAATCCAGGACTATGCGGCCAGGGGTTGCCTAATTCTTGCGGAGGTAACAAGTCTAAACATGAAGTTGTTGGTCTATCAAAATTGGTTTATGTTGTAATCTCTTTAGCACTCTCAGTTGCTATAGTGATTTTTGCTGCTGGTGCTTATGTTATGATTCGTTCTTCGAAGCAAAATTCTCAAATGGGGGTTTGGAGATCAGTTTTCTTCTATTCACTTAGAGTCACTGAGCAGGATCTGTTAGTAGCAATGGATGACAAAACTGCTAGAGGGAGTGGTGGGGCTTTTGGTAAGGTTTACATCATCAACTTGCCTAGTCGAGAACATGTTGCTGTGAAAAGGATACTTAATTTTGAAAGTCAATCTCTGAAAACTTTGAAAGCTGAGGTCAAGACACTGGCAAAAATCAGGAACAAAAACATTGCTAAAATTCTTGGTTTTTGTTATTCCAGTGATGCACTAATCTTAATCTACGAATATTTACAGAAAGGGAGTCTTGGGGACATGATCGCCTCGCCTGATTTTCAATTGCCATGGGATGTTCGATTAAGAATTGCAACTGGGGTTGCTCAAGGATTAGCCTACCTGCACCAGGACTATGTTCCCCACTTGCTGCACAGAAATGTCAAGTCCACAAATGTCCTTCTGGATGAAAACTTTGAACCAAAGCTCACTGATTTTGCTCTTGATAGGATTGTAGGAGAATCTGCATTTCAGTCATCAGTGCTATCAGCATCTCCAGGGTCCTGTTACATTGCGCCAGGTATGCACTTCAAAACAAATTTTCATTTTTAGTAAGCATAAAATTAGAACTTTCCTTATTATGTGAAAACAAAATTGTAGCATCTTCAAACAAGGACTCATATTTTCTTGTCGAGCATATACATCACAAGTTTTAAACAAGATTGTTTAATTTCGAATGCAGAAATTGGATACAGCAAACAAGCTACAGAAGAAATGGACACATACAGCTTCGGGGTAATGCTGTTAGAGCTAGTGACAGGCAGGGCTACTGATGAGACTATAGAATCAGGGGAAGGAGAATTTCTGGACATTGTCAAGTATGTGAGAAGGAAAATCAACATAACTAACGGGGCAATCCAAGTAGTTGATCCCAAGATCTCAAACACATCGTCCCAACAAGCAATATTACGAGCTCTAGATATTGCGGTCAGATGCACTTCTGTGGCACCAGAGAAGAGGCCACCAATGTGTGAGGTTGTGAGGGCTCTGCAGAGCCTTTGATTCAACTTGTGGCCTCGTATATATAAAGTTCCTGCTTCGGTTTGAGTGTTTAATACAATCCATATAAAATCGTTGCACTTTGTACATACACCTTGTTTCTGCATTATGATTCTAGAATAGGATGTGGCCTTGGCTTGGGGAGAAAAAATGAACATATGGAAAAGTTGGTTTTGCTTAGGGAAGAAAACTGAAAATATGAACGTGGAAAGTGGAAAAAGTGATGTGTTCGCAAATGTTTCTCTTTGGCATCGTATATTTTATTCATTATCTATTAAATTATTTAAGTTATTCCCCGGGTCAAAATCTAAATTATCTAGGTGGCATACCGACATCTATGTGTCACTATTTAGAGATGTATTCGAACCTTGTTTCTATTAGCAAAAAATTATAAATAATCATATTTTATTATAGATAATACCATTAGAATGAATATTGTTCTCTTTACCCAACAATATTCATATTTTATTATAGATAATACCATTAGATAATACCCAACAATTTTAAATATCACCCTAGAGATGCTCTTATACGCTTATTTATATTTTATAGTATATTAAATTATATTTTACTATAGTGTACAATGGTAACCTCCAAAAACTGGAATATATATATAATCAGGTTCTCATGTTTTGAAAAAATTATGAAATTCAGAAACTTGAGTTATATTATCTAATTTAAGATTCTTTTAAAAATTTATCTAATCAAACATGTAATTTTCGAAACAGATATAATTACATCAAGTTATTTATTTCTGAACATTTAAATATTTTGAATTTAGTTTATAAAATTTATTAATTTCATTTATAATTTTTAATTTTACACGAAAAAGTGCAAAATCAAAATCATTGACATCGAAAAATGTATATTTTGTAAGAGGTGAACCAATTTTTGGCCAAGCCTGAATAATTCCTAGTTATTATCAAAATAAAGCTTTTACTTGTGAGAGAACGGGTAAGAACGTCAAAACTGTACGCAAAAAATTGAATTATATTTTTTAAGGAATATATAATTACATTAAATCCTAAGAAGAAAATTACACTAACAGAAAAATTAATATAATAAAAGAAGTATCTCACGGTAATAAAATTCTTTCCTAACAAAATCTTTCAATATTTGCCATTGCAATAGAGAGAATTAATAGCATTATTATTAATGGGAAATGTTGATCCACAAAAACGGCCAGGAAACTTTACACACAACTGTCACATATATCTATCATTATTAGAGTTGTCATCAGACCACTAATTTTTATTCATACGTGATTTGAAATACATTTAGTTTACTTTAGTTAAAACATATTTTTAGTTAAACTTACACTTTTACAAATTTTATTATATATGTTTTTAAGACAAAAAATTTATTTAAATTGATTTCTCTCTTTTTTATAGCTAGTTCTAATATATTTATTGATTATTTTAAATTATTATTTGGAATTAAATTATATAATTTTATATTATATATGTTCATTTTAAATCAAATTATATTTAATTATTATTATATTTATATTGTAATGAGATATATATTAGTTTTATAAAATATTTATTATTGTTAAGAAATATTATTTTTTAATATGTTTTGTATTTTTATCCTTTGGATAATTTTTATTAACATGTGACTAAAAACAAATTGACTTCAAAGTTCTATAAAAAAAATTGATTAAATTATATTTTAACTACCTTTTTATGATTACAATAAAAAATGTTAGATAATCCAATATACAAATATGTATATTATTTATTATTATATCTTATTGTATTATATATTTTTATATTCTATATATTCATTTTAGATTAAGAGTATGTTAAAAATATATTTAATTACTCTTAATCTAAAATGAATATACAGAATATAAAAGTATATAATGCAACAAGATATAATAATTAAAATAATATACGTTTTTATATATTGGATTATCTAACATTTTTTATTATAATCATAAAAAAAGTAGTTAAAAAAATTAGTTAAAATATAATTTGTTTTTAGTGATCACATGTTAATAAAAATTATCCAAAGAATAAAAATACAAAACATATTAATAAATATTATTTCATAACAATAATAAATATTTTATAAAACTAATATATATCTCATTACAATATAAAATATAATAATAACAATAATATTTAAATATAATTTAATTTAAAATGAACATATATAATTTAAAAATATGTAATTTAACCCAAAATAATAATTTTAAAAATTAATAAATATATTAGAACTATCTATAAAAAAAGAGAGAAATCAATTTAAATAATTTTTTTGCCTTAAAAAACACATATGATAAAATTTATAAAAGTGTAAATTTAATTAAAAATATGTTTTAACTAAAGTAAATTAAAAGTAGTTCAAGTAAGGTATCAATAAAGAATAGTGGCCGACAAGCCTAATAATAATGATAGATACATGTGACAGCTCCGCATCATTATGTGTAAAGTTTCTGCTGTGACCTAGCATTTCTCTAATTATTATTATTTTTTGGGTTTTTTTCCATAAATATCCAAGTTTTTATTTATTTTTTGCAAAAATACTATTATTTTTTCAAATTATTTACACAAATACGTTTTGCAACTTTGCAATCATGTTTGCAACTCAAATTTTAGGAAATATTTACAAAAATACATTCTGCAATTTTGCAACTATATTTGCAACCTAATTTGCAACGTAAAATGAAACTTAAAATGCAACATAAATTAATTGCACAGTTCAAATTAAATGCAACCTCTGTATTTTTGCAAATATTTTTAGAATAAAATAGCATTTTTGCAGAAAATTTCAAAAGTTGGTAAAATTACAAATAATTTCACAAAAATTAGTATTTTTTGGTAAATTCGAAAAACAAACATATTATTTACTCAAGCAACATTGAGAGAGAATTATTATTATTTATTATCATATAAACAATTAAACAAAGGTAAAATTCGAAAATTTTAGTAAAAGACCGCCCAAATTGAAATTTGAATTTTTGGTCTCCCACTCTCCCCCCACTGCTAAATCTAAACCCACAGATTTTCACACACACACACACACACACTCAAAAAGCATACTAAATTCCTGAGATCTAAAAGTAGTAAAAATTACTGTAGTATTAGCCGTTGAGATTTGAGGATGCCTGAAGCGAGAGATAGATTGTTAAGGCCAGGAAATGATGCTGAACAAATGTTCAAACGTGGTTGGAGATCAAGCGGAAGCATCCACATTCGATCCGATGAGTCCCCTGTTAATACAAGCCCAGTGGTTGCTGCCCGTGCCCGTGCCCGGGCTCGTGGTCGTAATTTATATAGAAGATATTCGGGTGATGAGAATAGACAAGTGGCAGCAAGTGGAAGGCGTAGAGTTTTACCTTGTTGGTACCCTCGCAAGCCTCTCCAAGACATCACTACTATTGTCCGGGTATTTTACCTATTTCCTCTTCTCTACGTAATAATAAAACTTGGAGATTTATATTTTCGTAAAGTTGTTGTGTGCGTGAGTATTTAAATTTAATTTATGCAATTCACTATTTTTGGAATTAATATAATTGATAAGTGTTTGGTAAATATATAGTAGAAGTTTAAATTAGAAGATCGAATAAATGTTGATATTAAGTTTTTGTTAAATTACTAGTCACGAGTCGCTGAGATCATGTAAAATGTAATTCTGATCTTGATGCCACTGTTGTAAACTTTAATCCTGCAGTATGTGGTATGTTTCTTTTATAAACAGGCCTTTGAAAGAAAAAGGGCTCGCTTTAGAAAAATGGGAGACCAACCACTTGAGAGTGGACAATTTGTTCTCGATTCTTCTGTATCTTCTTCCAGTGCTCCACTCGAGCACAGCCTCTCCTTGACTACGCCAAAACCAACACTTTTAACGAGGCGTAAACCACCATTTCTTGGTAAAGTTCCTGAGATATTGCATGACGTCACTAATCAGGAAGCTGGGGAATCTGAGTTACTTACCCCTGAAAAGAAGCTGCTCAATTCAATTGACGAGGTTGAGAAAGCGGTGAAGGAGGAAATAAGCAGACTGAAGCAGACTCCTGCTGCGAAGAAGGCAGAGAGGAAAGCAAAGGTCCGCACTCTGATGTCAATGCGCTGATTGTGAAACTCAACCTAACATTTGATGCAGACCATGCTTAAGGATTTAAGGCAACCCCTTTAACCCAGAGTTGGTATTTTAATTCTCGAAGTTGATTTTATCGAGCTAATAATTGTCATTTCTTCGGAATGTTAGGACTATAGGTGATCTATGTTGCTACATCAACTCTTTTGTAACAGATTAGATTGCATAACTGTTTCTAGTAATGATTGTACATAGCTTTGATTTTAGGAAGATGATCGATCAGTACTTGTACAGTTTTCTTCTTTTATGTAATGGGGAACTACTGGTTTTTCTAAATCCAATTGTTTTTACCTGTTGGTTGTTTACATTGTTCATAGTGGTTTATAACCATTCCGAATATTCAGAGGGTCTAAATCTCTCTTATTTGCCCTTGGTAGTGTAATAGAGGTTATAGAGCAAGGGTTGGAAGATTATTGATATGGAACCACAGAAGTAGGGGGGCTGTAACTCAGCTGGCATGGCAACAACACTTGTTTGTTATCTTATTCCACACTGATCCAGATGAATTTGTGTCTATCCATTAATTATTATGAAGATGGATCAGCTGGAGATGAACAATATTTGAAGCCTACAAAAACTTGTGCTTGTAGAATATTTAAGAAGGCTGATAAAATTATTAATCATAGATTTAGTGCCTTAATGTTACTACTAGAGGTAGAAATGTGTTTTGTTCATGGTCGTAGAGCTTCGAAACAAATTCATAATATTGGTAATTGTTCCAGGGAATACTCGTAGGGTACGAAGTACCTAATACCTACTAAGACCAATTTACCATCCCAGGCAAGCTTGTCTGATTATATAGTATAATTTTATCTTTTAAGTTTCCATGGATGCATATAAATTGCAAATATGGATAGTACAGAAGTTTGCGGAGGACATGCCCTGGTTATGTAAACAATTGATTCGTTTCTAGTGAACATATAATTTCACAGCCAAACAAATGACATTTCTGAATCTGCCTCAAAATGATTCTGAAGTTCAGCACAACCGGTTCAAATGACCAACTAGTTTTACTTATGAAAGAAACAATTAAATCAAAAGCTATGTGAAAGGAACATAGATATTGATCATAACAAGGATGAAAATATTGAGGACATGAGGTATATACGAAGACAGAGTGTTTAGACAAACAGAGATTAGAATATAAAAGTGTCGTTATATTAAGCAGTCAAAATAATATTTTAGATGTCAAATAAATGCATGTCACATTTTGAGCTAGAACTGCAGCTACAGACAATACAAGTATTCACTTCAAATCCAATCTTTATCATCAGTATTATCCGAATAAATGCTCAAATCCATTGCAACTTATTTTGGAGGCAAAACTTCGAAATTAAACTGATACAACCAAGATTTTATTTTGTATATATAAAGTGCTAGCCGTTTAATCAACACAATCACCTCTCTTTTCTTATTGGTCAACTTTAACATGCTTAGCTTTCAAGGTTATACACTTGTCTTCTTTATTTGGCTCATCTTCACCCTTATACTTCGAGCCATATTCAAAAGTCGAATCACCTCTAACCTTCCTCCTAGCCCTCTTAGGCTTCCAATTATTGGTCATCTCCACCTCCTTGCTCCTATACCACATCAGGCTCTTCACAAGCTCTCCATCCAGTATGGACCTTTAATACATATCTTCCTTGGCTCTAATCCTTGTGTCGTTGCCTCATCTCCTGAAATGGCTAAAGAGTTTCTCAAAACACATGAAGCATCTTGGTCAGATCGTCCCCAAACAGAGGCCTCGGATTACTTAACATATGGTTCACAAGACTTTACTTTTGCTCCTTATGGACCATACTGGAAGTTTATGAAAAGAGTATGCATGTCTGAGCTCCTTGGTGGTCGAACTCTGGATATTCTACAACATGCAAGACATAGCGAGATTAAAAGGATGGTCAATATATTGTTGCAAAAGGCCAAAACTGGACAGGTGGTTGATGTTGGATGTGAGCTTATGAGGCTGACCAACAATGTAGTTTCAAGAATGATCATGAGGGTGAGTGTTCAGAGGATGAGGATGAATCTGTGGAAGTTAGAAGCTTGATCAAAGACGTAAGTGATGCTTTAGGAAAGTTTAATCTCTCTGACCATATATGGTTCTGCAAGAATTTAGATTTGCAGGGAATGAAAAAGAAGCTTGTGGAAATCCGTAGAAGGTATGACATAATGATGGAGAGGATTATAGAGGAGCACAGAGATGCGAGGAGGAAGATCGAAAATGGCAATGATGGGAATGCAGAGAAGGACTTGCTTGATATCTTACTTGATATATCTAAAGATCAGAGCTTGGAGATTAGATTGAGCAAAGAAAACATCAAGGCTTTTATTCTGGTAACCGTGTATCTCGCCTAAGTATGACACTTTAGTCATATGCAGTAACGCTATATATAATTTAATCAACTAAATACTACATGTCATTATTATGCTGTAACTACCTAGTTACCATGAAAATGACTTTTAAGCATGCAAAAAAGTTCAAATATTTGAGAGAGATTACAATTTGTCCATAATATTTTCTTGGGATAAATTGCAGGATATATTTGCAGCTGGAACAGACACATCTGCCATAACAATTGAATGGGCACTTGCAGAACTGATCAACCATCCAAAAATTATGAAAAAGGCAGTACAAGAGATATATTCTGTTGGGAAAAACAGATTAGTAGAAGAATCTGATATTGTGCATCTTCCTTACCTTCAAGCTATTGTAAAGGAAACTTTAAGACTTCACCCCACCGGTCCACTATTCATCAGAGAAGCAAGAAAGATTGCACCATTGCAAGTTACCGCATACTAGCAAAGACTAGACTGTTTGTTAATGTCTGGGCACTAGGCCGAGACCCAAAGTACTGGGAAAATGCACTTGAGTTTAAACCAGAAAGATTTCTTTTTCTTATGAGCACAGAAGATCGAGGGATTGGAAAGATACAGTTGGATATTAGAGGACAGCATTTTCAGTTGTTGCCATTTGGCAGCGGAAGAAGAGGGTGTCCAGGGATTTCACTAGGATTGCTTGTTGTTCAAACAACCCTTGCTGCAATGATACAGTGCTTTGAGTGGAAAATAGGAGGTGCAAGGGACAATGGTAATATGATTCTGGATATGGAAGAGAGTGCAGGGTTGACATTAACTAGAGCTCATCCTTTGGTCTGTGTTCCAGCTAGGTTCGATCCATTTCCATCAACTTGGTAGTTAACTATATTCCACACAAAACCGAAATAGATAACTTAATATAGTACATCCAAGTTTACTTTAATATCATAATCTACATTTATTTCAATATGATTCCGAGGTTCTACAGAAGTGTGGACTTGCTAACTTATCAAAGCACATACCATTAAGAGTGTTATAAAATAATGAAATTGTCTGTTTGCACTTTAATGGCTGCATCATGTATCGCGGAAAAACTGCAATTTACAAACAATACAGGTATAATTACAGATTCCAACTGTTAATCATCTGTATCAGTCCAATATATGTCTAAATAGCTGACACTAATACTTTAATTTGTAAGCGATATTTCATTTAGCATATATAAACTGCATCACCTCTTCTTCTTCTCCAAGGACCAAGTTGATTTTATTTTATCATGTCTGATTTTCAATTTTTAGGTAGCTTTTTTGCATTTAGGCTCGTTCCTCCTATTATATACTCTGAGCCATTTTCAGTCGAACAACCTCTAGCAAATCCCAATTCTTGCAAAACCACATGTCCCTTGAAGAATCCAGGCTCTTCACAAACTCTCCATCTGGTATAAACATTTAATCCATATCTCCCTGGCTCTAATCTTCGTATTGTTGCCTCATCTCCTGAAACGGTTAGAGAGCTTATCAAAACACGTGAAGCGTTCATTATCAGACTGCCACGAGATTAAGATTTGTGTGATCCCTATTTATATTTTAAAGAAACAAGTAGAGATTGCACCATTGCAAACTACCACATACCGTCTAACTCAAGTCACATATTTCCCTTGATGTGAGGGTTATAATTCATTGCAGACAACGAAATGAGGGGGAACATTCTCAGTTGTGTTTGTAATCAACACCTTGCTAACTGTCATACTTCTTCTGCCGATTTTTTATGAATTATCTTCAAGGGGATCCCTGCTGTCTGTAAGATATGATGTTCCTTGGATTATTTGGTAACTAAAAACAAATAAAAGCATTAGACAGACCGTCAGCTGAAAAATATGACATGATAATCAAAATAAAAGTATTGGCCACTCAAACAATATAGACAACAATGTTCAGACAGAGAATATATGGACGGAAGGTACCATCGGATAGAGCCACAGAGTTGACCTTTAAATATATGGTGAAGCATCACACTTCCAACTCTTTATCATTAGATTTCTCCTAGTTATTAATTTATCCCGTCTCAGAATCCAAGTAACAAATTTGCAGCGTTGCCATTATTTTTCATTAAGAGGCTGTTTTAGGAGTTTGAACCCGTGACTTGGTGAATAGCAAGTAGACACTGTAGTAGGGAGCCAAGTACGGGTTCCTATCAAGTAGACACTTGAATATGGAGCCGAGCATGGCCTTTTCAACTGATTTATGTGTGTATTTTGACTTGCTACTCCATGCATCATGCATCTCACAGGCTAATAACTTCAAGGACATTGACAACAAAATTTAAACAAATAAAGAGTAGAAGTGTAAGTATCAGTATAAATCTCTGTTGATAACTATAGGTAAAATGGATTGCTGACCACAGAAGCATGCACAATACTAAAACAAAAACATATTGGAGAGCAAACAAAAAGACACAAACGCAATAATTGGTCAGATAGTTCGATTATACCTACTTTGTGGGCTCAGTACAGACGAAAAATCATATACAGTACAATTTTATAATCTAGTACAAACAATATTATACAATAATTAAGATTGAGAACTACTTCATAATCTCACAGTAAGAGCGATCCCAATAAGGATCAACAGTTTGCTTTAAGATTAAACAAACATAGCCAAGATTCGGTTTCGTATATATATTGCATCCCTCTATGAAATTATTACCATCATCACTTCTTTGTCTTGTTAACCATGGCTGATTATCAAGGTTACATAGTTATCTTCTTATTTTTTGTCATCCCCCTCTATAGTACTACAAGCCATATTCAAAAGTCGAACCACCTCCTGGCTTTTTCCTGGCTCTTTTAAGCTTCCAATCATCGGTCATCTTCACCTTCTTGGTCCCATACCACATCAAGCTTTTCACAAGCTCTCCATTCGATATGGACCATTAATCCATGTCTTTGCTGGATCAAATCCTTGTGTTATCGCCTCGTCTCCTGAAATGGCTAAAGAGTTTCTCAAAACACTTGAAACATCTTGGTCATACAGGCCACAAAATATAGCCACAAATTACCTAGGATATGGCTCACAAGACTTTACTTTTGCTCCGTATGAACCATATTGGAAATTTGTAAAGAAACTGTGCATGTCCGAGCTTCTTGGTGGTCGAAGTCTAGATCTTTTCCATCCAGTAAGATGCCAAGTGATTCAAAGTATGGTAAGCGTAATGTTTAATAAGGCCAAAGCTAGAGTGAGGGTTGATATTGGAGCTGAGCTCATGAGGCTTAATAGTAATGTACTTTCAAGAATGATTATGAGGGAGAGGTGCTCAGAGAATGAGGATGAAGCTGGGAAAGTTAAGACGATGATCAAAGAGGTGTCTAATGTTATAGGGATTTTTAATTTGTGTGACTACATATGGTTTTGCAAGAATTGGGATTTGCAGGGAATAAAACGAAAGCTTGTTGGTGTTCGACGAAGGTATGACATAATGATGGACAGGATTATAAAGGAGCACCGAGATGTTAGGAGGAAGAGGAAAGCGCATGGTGATGAAGCATGTGCGGAGAAAGACTTGCTTGATATCTTAATTGATATATCAGAAGATGAGAGCATGGAGATAAAATTGAGTATAGAGAACATCAAGGCCTTGATACTGGTATCTGCAATAACTACACGCAAGTCGTATTTCTATCTTATATTCAATAATATCAACTCGATTTTTGAGACTTCTGTGATCCATAATTGATAGGCCCGTAACAGAAGAGTTATCAATAATAATCAGAGAAGTCTTTTACCTGCAGTCAGCATCGTTATCATTTAGGTTGGTATAAGCACAAAAAATTGTTAATGCTAGTCATTTCATTAATTCTTGAATCTATGATGACAATTATAAACGTAGAACATTTGTTTTAGTACACGCGACAATGTGAGTGCGCTTAATTGTTAGGAAAAGTATACGTATTGCAGGATTGCATTCATGATCAGTCAGTGGATATATTATTGCACGATGTATTTTCAGCTGGAACAGACACAACTGTCATCTTAACAGAATGGGCAGTTGCAGAACTAATCAACCATCCAGACATTATGCAAAAAGCTGTACAAGAAATCGATACTGTAGTTGGGAAGAACAAATTAGTAGAAGAATCTGACATTGAGAATCTCCCCCTACCTTCAAGCAATTTTAAGGGAAACCGTAAGACTTCACCCTGTTGCTCCACTATTATTTAGGCAATCAAGCCATTGGACTAGAAGATTGCACCATTGGAAACTACCACATACCCGCAAACACTGGACTATTTGTTAATAATTGGGCTCTTGGCTGAGACCAAAGCACCGGCCGGATACGAGCAATCAAATCAAAAATTTATTACTTTTATTTTTATTTATAAAATTATATGTTAATTTTTAAAATAAAATTTTTATAATTATGTTGTTTAATATTTAATAAATAATAGTGATTAATTTTTCGTATTAACTGCACATATTTTTTTATTTATTAAAAAATATATTCAATTAATAAATTCATTATATCATTCAATCAAACACGTGATATCAAGAATGATACTTCATCCTCATACTACCTTAACCCGATTCATGATTCCAGCTTCATACGCAGGGCTGTGCATTCGGTTAAAACCGAACCGAACCGAATTTTTTTTCGGTTAACCGAAACTGAAATTTCTGAAAAATATCTACCAAAAACCGAACTGAAATTTATTCGGTTTTAAAACCGAACCGAAATAAATATTACTGTTAATACCGAAAATCGAATTAATAAACCGAAATTTAATAAAAAAATTTAAAAAAATATAATTATACAACCTATATTCACACTTGAAAATAAAACTTAACACCACTGAAATACCGAAAATCATTTATATTATTACTAACTTAGTTTCTAACCATTTCAATGATTTGTGCCTTTTTAATTAACTTGTATGTATGACTAGCAATACAACCAGTCAGAATGGAGTTCGTAAATAATTTTATAAATTTAAACATTACTCTTTAATTATTTATTTCCGTACTACGACAACAAATGTTTAAAGAAGTTTGGATATGTAGTTTAGTTCTCAAAATTGGTAACACCCAGAGTTCTGAGAATTGAGGAAAATAGAGGGACAACAAAACAGTAAATACATGGACTATATCTTGACATGGATCATTGTGATAACATAGCAATGTATTATTAAAAGTATATGTAATAACCTACTAGGTTATTATTAATTATTATTTTATTTATAATATTTTTAAAAATCGGTTATTTTTTTCTGTTATTCGGTTAACCGCGGTTAAAAACCAAATTACCGAATAACCGAATTTTTAAAAAATCATTGCCAAAATCCGAACCGAAATTTAAAATATGGTTAACCGAACCGAAATTATTTCGGTTAATCGGTTCGGTTTTCGGTTAACCGAACTGAATGCACTCCCCTACCCATACGTATGTTAAATTGAATTTTATAAAATAAGCATTAAATAAATCTTATTACTAACAAATTGTATATAGGTTAATAAAAAAATGCTAATAATATAACTCAAAATATTTATTAGCTAATACGATTACGCCAAACACAAATAAATATTTATTGTTATTCATAATTTTTATTATTTAAACTCAAATCTTTAATATTAGAGGGCTATAGTAAAAAAAATTAATAATATATATATATATATAATTTTTTAAGATTAGAAATAATGAAATTCGTATATTTTGAAAAATTTTAATACACGATATTACGAATCAGGTACCACTATTTAACAGAAAGGGATATGACTCAACATGGTCCAATAGTTGCGCTTAGGACCTGAAATTATATCCTATATAATTACTATCAAAGATCATCTTAATTCTTAATAACTACATAATATTATATATTAATTATTTATAAATTATAATTATTATTAAAATTCCTAACAATTATTTTTTTTTAACTCGATTCAGATTATAACTCAAACTCTATTAGATATTTCAGTAATATATAAATTTGAACTTAAAGATCTATTTTGAAGTTACATTAAAAAGAAAATTCATAATTATTGTGCTACTTACACGACAAAAATTGTTTGGACTATATTTTGAGTTTCAGAAGTCAGAATTGGACAATTTTATAGCTCACTCGAATCTTATAAAATTATCTTTAATTATGAGGTGGTCCAACATCTAAAAACAACTAGAACAACCCATAATCTAGATAGAAAAGACCGTTACGAATTTTTAACGAAGAATTTTATTCCGTTTAGGAAACCTTTTTATAATTGATCTAAAACATTCAAATACTTTTTATATTAGATTTATATAGAGATGTATCATATATCAGATATTATTGTGTATTATTATTAGATTAAAGTAGAGATAATATTAGGGTTTTACATGCAGAGAGATGGAAGCCCCGTTAATTTTTCTTGCGAGAGGGAGGATTAAAGTTTTTCTTATGCAAATCCTTTTTATAAAAATATTATATATATATATATATATATATATATATATAAGATATTATGTTAACTTTATACGAAAAACCAGTTACACTTATTGGAGAAAATTATTATATTGACAACTCAGAAACCTTATTAATTCATTGGTTTGGATCGAATTGAAGAAATTAAGTTTTTTTTTAAATAATTATTTGAGTTTCCCGACTAAGAGTTCAACCTTAGCCTAAGATATTAAATACACATTATATTTAGTTACTATATTATATATAATACTATATCAAAAACATGTTATCATATATTTTAAATCATGCTATTTAATAAATAAAATAAATCAAATTACAATTAAAATAATAGAAATTAAAAAATATTAATCCATTTTTTAAATTTAATCAATTTATATATGAGAAAATTATATTGAATTAATTTTTAATAACCGAGGACTACTGAGAACTATTGTTAACTATTTTTATAATTAAAAGTCATTTATATTTCTTAAAAAATGTTATTACAGAGGTTGAATTGTCGTAATATACATTACGTATTAATATGGAGTAATATGTTTGATTCAATAAAGAACATGTCATATATTACTATGAAAAAAGTGGGATGGAAAAATTATTATGACGATAATTGTTATGTATCATTTTATTTTTTAATATTACCTTAAAGTTTAAATTTCATTAGTAATATAGTAACATTTATTATTTATTGATGCATGGTTTAAATTATATATATTATATAATTATTTATAAATTGCAATTAATACTATAATACTGAAATTCTAATAACATAAAAAAACTTATTCAATAAATAATTATATTATTAACAGATACATATATATTATATCTCATATACCATAATATCTATTAAATTTTATATAAAATAAACATATGTGCATATATTAAAAAATATATATATAAATATATTTAAATCAAATATGTATAATCTTAAATATATTAAACATATGTTTAATATATTAATAAATCATGTTTATAAAATTTTGAATCATAAAATTTTACATATTTATATATTAATAATATAAATTTATATTTTGTGTTATGTGCATATTTATTTTTAATATTTTATAATTTTCTTATTTATATTCAATTCGGTTGATGTAAAAATAATAATTTATATAAGTTAAAAACTAATATAATTATAATATATTAAGAATTTTTTAAAATTATAAAAATATTAATAATTTGAAAATAAATAATTTAATTAATAAAATAAAATATCTGTGTATCGGGTTAAAATCAATAGTAGGAATATTATTGCACTACTAGCCTTTTTGAAACTGTGCTAAAGGAACATGCTACATATTGTCATTATGTCATATATCTTAATGTTGCGCTTGTAAATCAGGCTTTTGGCCCATATATTACTGGGCCTTATCCTCAATTACTACCTCAAATTATACAAAATTTGAAACAAAAATTTAAAATACGGGAGTCATATTTATAAATATATATTTATTTATTTTTCTGTGAAAATAGAATTTTTTTTCTAAATTTTTATGCTAAAAACCATTATAATGTGGATGATTATCTAAGATTTTCCTCGAACCCATTATTCAATTACACGAAATATTAAAAACATCTGCCTGCGGTACATATAGAGGCTTAAAGTAGAATTATTTCAAGGGACTAGTATTACACATTTTAGTTAACTTCACTTATGTTTCTACTTAAATGTTGATCATATTTATAAATTTTATACATATTAAAAAAATTAAATATGATATTTTATTTCCATTTTTACCTATTATATGAAGAAAATGTTGACTCAAGTTAACATTGAAAGTACAAATATCAAAATTATTTTGAAAAACATTTTATAAAATTTGTATTAGATAAAAAAAATAATACAAATTATACAAATTTTATTTTTCTAAACAAGCCCAACATTTTTAATAGAAAAAGTAAACCGATGACAGGTGTCCGGGGTAAAAACCCTAGCTTTGTCTTTGTTAGTTCATCCATTCAATTGGTAACCTGAGTTGACGCCACCGATATAAGATATGGATGGCATCTTTTTTCTACATTTCATTGTAAATCACAAATTGGTCCCTGCCCGAACCAATCAAATCACACAACCTTGGACATTTCACTACGATAGGAACGCACAAAAGAGTTTGATTTTACATAAACAGGTTACTTTTTTATTCCTCTGACAAAAATAAATAGAGATAGCATCTTTCTTTCCTTTCATCCAAAAGGCTTCTATTCAGTTCCATGTCTGCCTCTACTTAAGTTTATACTATCTTTTAGCAATTAGCAGTGATCATCATATTCTACAAGCACATCAAAACCCCCTTGATAATAACTCAATCCGAATATTATATTTGATATCTTTAGTTACCTTTTTTAAATATTAAAATTTAAATGCACATTTACACTTTTTTTAACTATTTCAAATTCCTAAAAACTAAATATGTTGGTATTAGATAATTAAAGATGTACATCCGAACATCGCGGTTGACGGTGCTTGTACTGTTACAAAATTAGAATTAATTATCCAAAGATACCAATAATAATATAATTTAGGACCACCAGCAGATAATCTGTGCGAAATATAAATTTATTAATTTGAATTTTATTATAAAGAGCATAAATGTTGTTTATCCTATCTTGACACCATTGTTGAGACTTCTTTCGCAATTGGGGTTGCCACCAATTGAGTGCAATCTTGTCGGATGAGTGCAGGGAAAACTTAGTCGGTAGTATTTGTAATCTTTACCGTGAAATGTCGATCATAAACTTAGTATATAAGTGGCCCTTACGTACCAAATGCAATAGGTAATTGATGCAATATTCTACTTGATTTAGCAAGCTTCATTTTCTTATTGATTCAATAAAATAATAGTGACAATAAAAAAAAGTAGGTCAAACCTAAATTGTTATGATCTGTCTATGTATATGATACATCCCATGTGAATGTATTATTTGTGTTTGGTTGGCTAGCTAGTTGTGATTTAATGTTTGGCTTATCTTCCTTGAGCATTTTGTACTAGTAGTAACTAGTAATGTTTTGTCTTGTTTTCTCCTCCATTTCCTCAGAGGACTACCCTACATTGTGATGTGTTTCTGCGGCTTCTAGTCTTCCACATTGCTGTTTTTTGGCACATGTCTTTGTTCATTACCACTCCTCAAGTAACTTCAATCATTTCAGATAATATACCTCAGAGTAATGCTAGATCCAGAAAAATGGATACAGAAAATAGAGAAATGGGTATAGAAAATAGTTACAGCGTTGTATTAATATCTTATCGGCAACTAACTCATCGAGTAATGCTAGATTAACATAAATGAATACATAAAATAGTTACAGAATGAGCTGACATAGCCAAGTAGGCGTGATATTAATATCTTGTCGGCCACTAACTCGTCTTTTGTGTAATTTTTTTATTGATGATTATCTTAATTATTTTACTCTTACTTCATTTAATATTTTTATATTAAAAAAATATGTTATTCTTAAAATTATTAATATAAACAAATTTAAATTTAACACCTATTAACCATAATAACAAAAATACAACTTTTTTACCTTAAATATTTAAAGTTACAAATTTAATATAATAAACATTTTTATTGGTATGAAAACCTATCCTTGTATATTCTTTTATTTTATATTAATAATTATAAATTTAATAAATACCCTCTTATAGCTTATATTTTATATTATTAAAGGTAACTGAGACTAAATTATATATATAATCTAAAGCACTCAATCTAAAGCACTCTTACGTTTGTTAAAGTGAAGAAAATTTTATAACAACAAATGAATCATCCGTTTATTCATATATAATTGTTATTTTAAATAAAAATATCTATTTACTTAAAAATATATAAATTAATTTGAAGGTTAGAAAGTTTTTTATAAATGAACCTATTAGAATTGAAGCAAACTAATATTTTTTAAAACTTGACCGTATTTCATATTTATATATATAGTTAAATTTAGTTTACTATTAACATACTCATAATATAAGTTATAATAGGGTCTTTATTAAAATTATAATTATTAAAATTAAAACAAGAAAATATATGACGATGGATTTTCATGTGAATAAAATTATTATTATATTAAATTTGTAACTTTTAATATATGATGCAAAAAAGTTATATCTTTTTATTATTGTTAAATTATAAAACGTATCAAATTTAAATTTGTATATGTTAATAATTAAAAAAACAGCGTATTGTTAACATAAAAACATTAATCTGATAGAACTAAGAGTAAAAGAAATTAGATAATAATTACAATAATATAAAAGAATTGGATAGAAGTGAATGGCAGACAAATTATTAATAGCACATCTAGGTCCCCCGGCTCGTACCTCAATACTCTTCACTCGGACTCCATCACGTTGATCCACAATGCGCGATATTTTTATTTCGGTAACAACATTTATAATTTATCATTAATTTTTATAAAGTATACTCCCTCTGTCTCATTCAAAAATATACACTTTCCATTTTGGGATGTCCCCCTCATTTCTATACATTCCAAAAATAGTAAAGTTTTAATAATAAAAAATATTATTACACCCACTAACTTTCTTCCACTATCTCAAATTCATAATATAAAAATACTATTACACCCACTACTTTCCTCCACTATCTCAAATCTATTATTAAATATTAATAGGTCCCACCACTTTACTCACTTTTTACCTAACTTTACTATTACACTATCATTTTTTTAATTTCTCCTTGTCCCCCGTGCCCATTTGATTTGTATACAAATCAATGGGACGGAGGGAGTAACTCCTAGATTATTTCATTTATTATTGTATAATCTTTCTCTTATGCCCAATATTTGGGCATGGGTTCTAGGTATACCAAATGACATAAATTGGCTGACACACCTCGCATCTAGCTCACATGGCTCCATGGCCCATACCCAGCTCGAATCGCTCTAAAGAGGGTAAAATATTCTAAGGCCCTTGTCCTAGCGTGAGGCTGCATCGCTAACTCACCAGTCTTAGACTGGTCCCGAGTCTAGTTCCCTTTTCAACATCATTTCTCAAGTCGCATGAACTTGACAGAGAGTTCTTCAGTTCGGCTCGCTTGGTCAGACTCAATGCCTTCACGTCGCTTCGCTAACCCGGAACATTTAGCATAGATTTCTCATAACTAAACTCATTGGTTCACCTCACTTGATATTATTTACCAATCTGAACACCATGGAAGGCCCTCACGGGGTAATATCTCAACGTAATTATCTAATTGAAGACAGCTAGCCACACAGGTTCTCATCTCAATAAGAGATCCGCTCAAGGTCACATCTACATACTGCTCCCGCGAGTCCACATCACGCACAATTCTCTATGGGGTCCCCTTACTCTAAAATTCCATGACAGGCCCCAAAGTCGAATGGTCTTGGGTCATGGCAGTTACAGACATATGGGAAGCATGTCCTCCACATCCGCATAGACTTGGGCAAAACCCTTCACGTATGATGATCTGGACCTGATAGACCGTAGCAATACCTAGCCCATTAAAATAATTTATTCCCCAAGAACTACACGTAGATTGAACCCTCATAAATAGGGTATATAGGCCTCTTGTTTCAGTTGAATCGACAGTTGGCAGCAAGAGAGCAAACATCATATTTTGCTCAGTGATTCTAACACTTTCCTCCCGTGATCTTCGTGTTCTTCATCAAGTTCATCAGCAAAATCATCATATTTTGCTCCGTAATTACAACAAACCTTCAAATTACTGTTATACCAGTTTTTCTCTATAACACTTTGTGTCAGAATCCATATAATGGTTAAAATCTATATTATTAGTAAATAATATATCTAATTTATTATTTTTTTTAATTAATATATTCAGTAAAAGTTTAGTTAGTTTAGGAATTTAAATAATTTCGTTGGATAAGAATAAAATGGGTATGGACTCGGGAGTAGACAGGTATGTGGAGCGAAGGAAACAAATAGGACAAATAGAGATTGGGAGAAGGAATAGAGTATAAAGAAACACAGACACTTTCAGTCTGTGTCTAGGTTAAACATGATGCTAAAGACATGTTGAAGAAGAATGGGACCCACCCTTGATTCTTTTTTTGTTTTTCAATTTTTTCTTCTTCGTATTGTAGCAGGCCAGAGCTTTCAGTTTCATACACGAGAGAGCTGTTTAATTACCAAATGTATACATTATGAAGAATTGACACGGTGACATTGAAACAGCAATTATAGCAACTGAATTATTTAGGCATCTATCTAAATTATTAAGTTGATTACACCCTTTCAAATCATAATAATGCCGTATGATTGCAACAATATAAGAAACACTTGGAATGCATACAAGTTAATTAGAAGAGTAATTAAGAAAGGTTTTGTCTAAATCAGAGGTCGTACATGTATACATATATATGGATCCCTTCTGTCACGATCGAATATTTTTGATATTCAGCGAACTCATCTCGTACCGTTAAAAAAATATATATATATCAAGATTAAAAAATATATATAAAACATATGCTCTATTATATAACGTATACGCTGTATTATATAGCGTACCCTTTTAATTATTTCCCCCCCTTTTCTGCCCTTATTGTGTCACATGACTTTTATTTAATTTTAATAAAAAAATCATATACGCTATATGATATAGCGTACATTATCTATACTAGCTTATAGCCCGTGCAAAACATGGGCGAGATTAATAAATTATATATTAATTATTTTATATAATTTAAATTTTTTTATTATATCAGCTATAATAATATAATATATAGTAAATTATTTATAGATAAAATAATAATATTATTTTAATATTCATAAGATTTAAATAATAAGTTGTAATTTCAATTAGAAGTGAAATGAGATATGCTATTAGATTGTTGTACAAAAAATGATTTACTGATGATAGAGTTATATGTAAAATATATATATGTTTTAAAATTAAATTATAATTATATCATAATTGCATTAAAAAAATCATATAAAAAGAAAACTTACGGATGATAAAAAGTATTGTATAGAAAAAGGACTTACCAGACCAACTGACCAAACTTTTTATTTTCTTTAAATTTAATTAGAAAATTTTTATTAATAAAAAGAGTTACAAATATATTAGAAATATTTTAATTAAAATTTAAATAAAAGAGTATATTTTAATGTAGGTATAATATAATATAATTTTAATATTCAAAAAAATTAATAATAAAATTGAATTTTAAATAAATTATAGTGTTTGAGCGATGAGGAAAATTGAAACATGTTAGTAGATTGTGAGTACGACTATATATTCTAATTAAAAGAGAAGTTTGTTTAAAATAATATAATATAAAAGTATAGATAATATAGATATAACATAGTGATAAAGTTTAATTGATGTTAATAAAATAATATTATTATTTTAATATTCATAAAATTTAATATTCATAGAATATATTTTAAATATAATATAATATTATTCTATCTGTGATGAGTTGTATAAAAATAGGACTATTGGGGGTTAGAGTTGTATATAGGGTGTTGATATCGGTTTTCTAATTTTAACATACAGGTATTGATGAGAACTGATTATTTTAGTTTGAGCAAAGTTCTTCTAATTTGAGTAGAACTTGTGTTTTGATAAATAATTTGTGTTATGCGATTAGAATAGAGAAATAGATGGAAACTGAAAAAATGCATATTAAACATATCATAAACTTTAATGATATACTTCCTGTGTCCCAAATTAACTGTCCTCTTTGACTTTTTAGGAGTCAAATTGACTCAAGTTTGACTGAAAATTACATATAATATAAAAATGAAAAAAATTATAAAAATATATCATTGAAAAGTATTTTTAATATATTTTAAAATTTATTTTTCAGTTTTTAAAATTATAAAATAATAAATTGTAATTCTCAGTAAAAGTTGAGTCAAATTGACCGTCAAAAAGTCAAATAAGACAGTTAAATTGGGACGAAGGGAGTATTAAATAAAAATTATAGGATAAATTTTAATGATATGTTAAATAAAAATTATAGGATAAGTATGATTCATAAAAAAATATAGAATATAATTTAAATATAATATAATAGTATCCCATCTTATTATCATATCTTGTATAAAAGGAGGACTACCAGGGTTAGAGTTGTATGTATGATTATATTTTTTTTAAATTATATTTTATTAAAATTCAATTGTTAAGATTGTTTATATGGTTCACATAAAATTGGACGGTTAAGATCTTTTCTATAGTTCAATCAGTACTATATCGACAACCAAAACTTTTAATCATTCAGTTATAATAGTATAGTATAGATGATACAGCGTACATTTCAATTAAATAAAAAATAATATAATTTTAATTTTAATCAAAAAGTAAATTATCTAATAGTAAAAGAATACTTCCATCTCTTATTAATTTGACTTTTACAAGTATATTAATATTTTAAAAAATAGTACTTATACGTAATATTTTGAATTTCTTTTATAAAAATTTGAATTTTAAATTTTTACATCAAAAAATAAAATTTTAAAATTTTTAAGGCTTATTTACAATTTAAACCCTATGTTATTAACAATATACAATTCAAACCCTCTTTTAATATATTTAGTAAATTTAACCCTACATTTTTTAACTATTTACAATTGAAACCTTTTTTAAAATAATTAGTAAAATTTTAAAATAATTAGTAATTTTAACCCTATATTTTTTAACTATGTACAATTGAAACCTTTTTCAAAATAAATAATAAATTGAACCCTACGTTTTAAAATATTTAGTAAATTTAACCTTGACTTTTTAATTTTGGAATAAAATAAATTTTATATCGAAAAATTATTTTCGAGAATATATTCATCGAAGAGTATTTTTAAAAATAAATTAAATTCGGTGATGAACATTCATCAATATAATGAGCGGGAAGTGTGATGGCAAGATGAAATAATATAAACACATATTAAAATTTTATTGAACATATATAATATATTATATATATAGATATATTAATATAGAAAAGAACATCTAAATATCCATTTTATAAGAAAAAACCATAATAATTGCAAATATCTATTATGCTTAGATAATATCTATACAAAAAAAATTGACAACAGTGCATTTGACAAATATTTATTCAAAATTTTGTCGTAAAATTTATTTTATTCCTAAATTAAAAAGTCAAGGTTAAATTTACTAAATGTTTTAAAACGTAGGGTTAAATTTACTATTTATTTTAAAAAAGGTTTCAATTGTACATAGTTCAAAAACGTAGGGTTAAATTTACTAATTATTTTAAAAAAGGTTTCAATTGTAAATAGTTAAAAAACGCAGGGTTAAATTTACTAAATATATTAAAAGAGGGTTTGAATTGTATATTGTTAATAACACAGTGTTTAAATTACATTTAAGCCAATTTTTAAATACATATATTTCATATATCGTACAATGCATAAAAAGAATAAATAAGGTGGAATAATTTAAATAATTAAAAAACAAAATACAATAATATCTAAGGTGTACAACAAAGAGAAAAGTGCAAAAAGCAGGAAACAAATGGATATACTTGAATATATACAACGGAGATCATATTTTAAAAATTACAAAACGAAAGTGGAATAAAATGATTAATTATATTATTTACACATATATATAATTTTATTAAAACACACTTGTTGGGTCTATTTTTCATTATTTAATTGTTAATAACTTTAATTTTAAATATTTTCATTTTTTATATATATTTAAAATTTCAAAATCCTAAATATTATAAAATCTAAATATTTTTATAAATATATTACTATTGAAATTGTTTATTAAAATTTATTATTATTTTACAAAATATATAATTACTTTCTCCTGAAATCTCTAAAAAATAGTCTCATAAAACAACAAGTGTGTTTCTGAGGAGGTAAATGTGTGTGTTCTGTAAAGACATATAATAGATCGTTGATTTGTTTGTTTAACGGTATGAGATGTGTTAGTTGAATATCAAAAATATTCAATTGTGGTTGTGGCTGTGGCTGATGAACATTTTCATATGTGTGTGTGTGTCTGATATTTGTACATGCATTAGTGGGATAAGTAGGGGAAATGGCCAGCTTGTGTTTTTCAATAATACAAAATAGTTTAATAGTACTAGTCACACCCATTGAGTTGGCAATTGTCATCTGATTTATTGCGTTATTCTCGTATTTTCTTACACCCGTTGATTTAATTTTTGCTTTGTGCATGAAAAATATTAGCGCAGAAGTTGTTTAAACGATATCTGTATCAACAAACAACCGCGGACAAGTACATGAAAATAATTTAGATAACTGTCAATTTAAACGACCATGAGACTATCTTTTTTCCATAAAAATAAGGTGGACGTCAATTTGTGGCACAAATTTAATCAAATTTGGATTGTACAAAACAGTTATCCATTATGCTGCATCAGGCTTCAGGGTATTTGTGAGAAAAAGAATTTCAAGTGAATATATTTGAATAGTGCCAAGATATATTATTCGATGTATTTGCAAAAGTTTTTGGTTTACAATGCATTTGAAACAGTAACTTCACTGTTTGGTATCTCCATTTTTCATACTTTTAAAATATCGAAATAGTAGTTGGATAGAAATCGAGAATTGTTCAAATGGGTCACTGGAAACATTTTTTGTCGGGCGAATAGAATTCCACAATGACATGTTTAATTTGGACAAGATATGTGATGTGAGTGGCTAGTGGCTACAGCCTACAAGCCATGAAGCTAGGATAAAGGCCTTCACCTCTTTTTCTTTTTAACTCTCTCATAAATAATGGTTTAAATGTGTGCAATATATGAATTCTTTTATTTATTTATATATCAAATTTATTTGGTGTTTTCTATAGTATTTTGGATTGAAACTTTCAACTTTGTTAATATATTTAGAATTAACTTTATAAAATGAATAATTTTTGGAGGTCTTGACATAGTGATATTAGACTATAGAAGATTTGTGTTTCGTTAATTGGTTCATGTTTGTTTGAGAAAATTCATGTGATTCTATTTTGAGATGACTTGTAGCATATATTATTCCCTTAATTAACCATCATAATTCTTCGTAAAAAGAACATTTGAAAGACAGTAGTTAAGTTAATATGTTATGTTTGCACATCTATGGATGAGCTGACTCGATGACCTTGCATAACTCTGTTTCAATGGACAAGTTAATCATTGAAGATCATTGTTTCTAACCTTTCTCAGGTAGTTTTTCCTCAATGTGTCATAATGTAATCAACCTCATGTTTCTTCAAATTAAAGTGAGTAGATGGATGCGTAACCAGCAACACCAAGAAGATACTAATCATGTTATCATGATAGATCAATGCCCTACTGTCTACATTTGTGTCTCAAATTCATTATTTACTCTAAAACACTGTTGCTACAATATAATATAATATAAGATCTGTTAACCATGATACTAATCATATTTCAACATTTTTGTTATTTATTAATTATATGAAGTAAAATAGGAGAACGCCGGTAAATTAAGGCTTAATTAGTAACTTTTTCACTCGCACTTTTTGGATGATTATGCCCTAACATGCATACAAATTTAAGCTAGAGCATTCAAGCGATCGACCTGCTCCTCCTCATATTCGGTAACTTCACTTTCACTCTATGGACATCAACCAATTATATCCTAATACACTAATAGTAAGATGAAGTTAGAACATATATTTAAGCGACCTGCTCCTCCATTAGAGTACATGACTCAAATTAACATGTACTAAATGGGACACACAACATACGAGTATATCAATGTATATATATTTGTAACTTGTCTCGTGTCCCAGCATTGTGCATTATTTATTTTTATGGCTGTCGGCTTCTATATACAGTACATGACATATATAATTATATATACATTGAATGATGTGTGTACAAATGAAATTCACATGTATTAAGCATCTTTTTGCTGTAGTATGGAATTTTCCAGTGTACGACACGACTGTGTGCCAGTGTTCGGACCATTTTACAAATTATGTTATCAAATACGAGTATATGTTTATTTAAAGGGAAAAGAGTGGGTAGAAGTTGTCGCTGTTTAAAATTAAATAAATTAATTATTATTTAAATGATTGACTGTTGATATTAATTTAATATTAAAATAAGTTAATGTACAAATTTTCATATAATATATTTACTTGGAATTATAAATTTATAACAATAAGATTATAATAGATCTATATCAAATATTTATTAAAAAATAATACTATTATAAAAGTGATAATCTACTATTTCAAATTTAATGAAATTTTTCATATATAATTATTTTTGTATAAATATTTCATCCAATAAAATACATGATTTATGACGAACAAGTATAGAATTTTCTATAGTGTGCTTCAGAAATTTCATCCTCTTATTTAAAACTGTTAATAAAATTTTGTTATGTACTTGAATGTATTTGATGTGCAATTATATATATGTTTATGTGTGTTTTTGTATATATTTCATTCATTATTTTTTTCATGCATTAAGTGGGGTATTCACCGAAAAACATTTTTATTTTTCTAAAATAGGAACGTGGTCTAGATGCATCTTATCCTCTCAACTCTACTCTAAACATGATATATATTTGATTTAATTTGATATATATAAATGAGCACGTCAATTATTTTTCTTTTTAAATAAATATTTATGAGGATAACAGAAGTGAAAAGGGTTCGGCAAATGAATAACTCGTTATAACTGTAAACTGATAAAAAAAATGGTATGAAATAATTGCAATTCATTTCTTTTATTTCTTTTTGTTTTGAAAGGTGATATAAGTGTAATTCTTTCAGCTAATTTAAATTTGAGATAAAAAAATTTAAAAATAGTTTAAGTAATTTATAAAGGATTACAAATAAACAGGCTTTCTGATCTGTTACTCACGATCACGAAATCAAGAGGCACTACATATTTTATACTGCAAATTTAATTCATCGGAGATCAGCAATGAGCCAATGGGTAAATTTCAGTTTCTTTGCTCCAATAGATACTAGTGTAAAATATTTTCAAAAATATTCATATATTTATTATTTTCAAAGCTGACTCGTTTAGAGCTGAGTTGGATTCTCATTTTTTAAGATAATAATTTGAAAAAAAATTTGGAAACAAATTATACAATTAACTTTATATTAATATATTAAAAAAATTAAAATAGACATACGAATAGGAATGAAAAGAATATAAATGATAGGATTTAAGTTTTTTTGGCATCAAAGTCTAATTCAAATTAAGTTAATTATTCGCAAATATGGATATTCTTTAGATTTATGTATTATGCTTATACATTATTAAAACAGGATCTACATGTATACACATTTTCATCTAGTATACAACTTCTAAAAGTTTAGAAATCCCACGATAAAAATAAAAAATATATAATTAGAACATATAAAGTTGACTAGAGCTAATTTCTTCGAGGGTCAAAAATCATGAATCTATGACTATAAATTTAACATATATTTATACAGTGTTCCCAAAATTTTGATAGAAAAGAAAAGAAAATAATGGTGAAGAATTAATTTATTCAATTCTTTTCTAAATAATTAGAAAACGGAAGGAAATTTTTATATAATTATATCATTTGAAAAGTAATGAAAATAATTCAATTTTTATTTTCCTTTTCTTTTTCTACCCATATTAGAGAACACAATGCTAATATATACTATTGTATAAACCTAATTTATGTAGATATATCATTTATGGTCACAGGACAGATCCTAATAGGGGTGGGCCGGGTGGCAAGGGGTTAGTTGGTTCTTTTAATTTTTTTCATTTTAATATTATATATATTTATCCCTCCTTTAAATTTCTGGAATTGATAAAAATTGTATTAATTCTACCAGTTGTAGCTGTAATAGTTGAGAGAAGTTTTTTTGTTACAAAACCTATTAAAACTGCGCTTTAAAATAGAATAGAAGATATTTGTTGAAGGTTTGTTTGATAATATATATTGAATTTTTTTTAAAACAATTGAAAATAGAGTAGTTATGAAAGGATTTGAGAATATAAAAAATAGACGGACGATTTTATAAAAATAATATTATTTTAATGTATAATTATTTACTTAAATATATTTGTTCGAATTTATTGAATATATTTATAATATTTTTCTTCCTCTTAATTTAAAATATGTTATAGTCCTAACATATAGTACTATATAATTTATGTCATAATATAACCAAAATTGCTGGAAGTTGGAATATGGTTATAATTGATACTCCGTATTTTTTAATATTTTTATAATAGACAGAGATCTGGAAGTGGGCATACCAAGTGAGTCAATATTATTTCATACTCACTAGGGAGGAATGAATTTATAATGTTATCTGTGCCTACATTTGAAATTTGCCGACTCTACATTCTTAATTTGAGAATTATGCAACATTATTGATAATTCATAGATTTATCGCAAATTCATAATTTAATAATATATTTAATAATATTATTGAATTTTATTAAATTAAAATCTTCACATATATATGCAAATATGGAACTGAATTCTACATTGAATTTTATATATTGAATTAAAATTAAAATAACCGAGTCTGTTTTATTTGTCCAATAAGTTAAAAGAAAAATGGTAGTTTAATGAAAGTACATTGTCGATCATTTCCATTTTCTTCTACTTTTTTACAAATACTTGTTTCAGGAAAATTACATAAGATAATAGTATTTTTTAATATAAATATTTTTATAATTATCTGTGATTCTTTCTAACTACAATAACACCCTCTTACGTATAAGAATTTTTTTTAATTTTAGTAAAGTTAGGAGATAAGATCAGGAATATTAATCTCGTAATCTCATAAATAAATAAACAAATACCCCTATGTATAACTGGCATTGGCGTGGGAAATGCAATGATGACCGCCACCCCCTAAAAGCTGCCGGAATTTCTGCTTCTTTTTATACACAGATGACCTACTCTCTTTCTATATATATTTATTATTTACTTGTTTATTTTTATTCTCCTATTTTGTAAGTATTTTATTTTATCCATTGAGTGAATTGTATACATCAACTTAGACGTGACAATTTAGTACACCGTACAAATGACTGAAAACATGGAAGTTTAGTATTTGTATTTTAATTTTGTGTACACGAGTACACAACATGAAATATACGAGCTAGATTTAGTATCGAGTTTATCCTTTAAGTACACGACACGACACGAAAGTACACCACGTAAATAAATATTATATATATTTATATTTATATATATAATATTTAATAACTTATTTTATAATTTTATATACAATTTTATAAAAGAAACATATTTTGTATACAACTAAATACTAATACGAGAGTCATTCGGGTCAATGGATTATATCAATATTCACTTTTAAATTTTAGTACCTTTTATTATGCCTTTTGTTTAGACTTTAAACTTTAAAACTTGAAAATGTAATGTAAATTTTACTTATTTTCGTGTTAAAATGTGTGTTTTCGTTTCCATGCGTTTCTTGTAGTTTGGTGTCGTTTCATGTTGGATTGTTTTTATGTCGTGTTGTGTTTGTGTTACAGTTTTGGGTACACGATTAAATTTCGTGTTATTTTTGTATCTAGTCACGAAATACACGAAATACGAAAATACATGACACAAAAATATATGACACGATCGAATTATCAAGTCTACATGAACTCGTGTATTTTATAATTCACATCTATCAAATTTGGAATACGGCGCTAATTTTTAGTCAATCTTGACTTGTATATCAAACACGTTAACTCTGTGGGCTTCTTTTCACAAAATCATTATTTTTCCGTAGGGCTGTAATTCGAGTCGGGTTTTTTTGAGCTCGACTCGAGCTCGACTCGATTAACTCGGCTCGACTCGACTCGAGCTCGTTATCGAGCTCGAGCTCGAACAGATTTCCGGGCTCGATTGAAAACTCGAGTCGAGTCGAGTATTTTTAGGCTCGACTCGGGCTCGACTCGATAAGGCTCGAACTCGAACTCGACTCGGCTCGAGCTCGAACTCGATTAATTTATTTTATAATATATAATTTAATTTATTTAAATATTTTAATTAGTTGATTTCTAAATATATAATATATTAAAATTTGTAGTGTTCTTGAATTTATAAGTTATAAGTTATTTATTTTTTAAAAATTTAATTTAGAAATTTGAGACCAAATCTTATTTTTAAAGTCATTTTTCATTTTGAGTTAAAAAAATGTCTTTTGTGTAATAAATCATAAAATGACTTAAAATTAAAAAATATGTAATTTTATACCTTTTTTAAAGATTAAAATTTAATTTAGAAATTTGAGACCAAATCTTATTTTTTAAAATACAAAGTAAGTTATTTATTTTTAAAAATATTAATATACACTAAGAGCCCGATCCGATCCGGCAAAAATCCGGATTTAGGCCCGATTCGAAAAAAATCCGGATTTAGGCCCGATCCGGATAAAAATCTGATCCGGCCCGGTTTTAGCACGGTCTGGCCCGATCTGATCCTGATTTTATCCGATTTTTTTTGAAAAATTCGTATAAAACTAGAAATATATTTAAAATTTTATTTATTTTTTAAAAAGGTATGTAATGAATTATTGGATAAAGATATATCTTGACATCCGTACGGTTGGATCGTCTAGAAATATTTTTAAAAAAATAGAAATAACAATCCGTGACAAAGCACTAGTTACGAGTATTAGTCAATATTGTAGTGATCTACTAAGATCTCTAACCAAATTAATTTTTTATTTTTTGAAAAATTGGGAATATCGTTATATTATATATATCTTGACATCCGTACGGTTGGATCGTCGATAAATATTTTTTTAAAAATAGAAACAATAATTCATGACAAAGCACTAGTTACGAGTACTAGTTAATATAATAGTGATCTACTAAAATCTCCAACTAAATTAATTTTTTATTTTTTGAAAAGTTGAGAATATCATTATATTAGATATATTTTGACATCCGTACGGTTGGATCGTCGAGAAATATTTTTTAAAAAATAGAAACAACAATTTGTGACAAAGCACTAGTTACGAGTACTAGTCAATAAAATAGTGATCTACTAAGATTTCCAATCAAATTAATTTTTTATTTTTTGAAAATTTGGGAATATCATTATATTATATATATCTTGACATCTGTACGGTTGGATCGTCGAGAAATATGTTTTAAAAAATAGAAACAACAATCCATGACAAAGCACTAGTTACGAGTACTAGTCAATATAGTAGTGATCTAATAATATAGTATAGATTTGAGACCAGATCTTATTTTTAAAATAAAAAATAAGTTATTTATTTTAAAAAAAATTAATATACACTAAGAGCCCAGTTTAAAGTCAATTTTTATTTTGAGTTAAAAAATGTCTGTTTGTGTAATAAATCATAAAATGACTTAAAATTGAAAAAATTATGCAAGTTATAAGTAACATATAAGTATAGCCAAGACACCTAAATATCTAATGTAATTTCATATTATTATTTCACATTTAATGCTCAAATTAACCAAATTGACTAATAATTAACAAATTTTTTTACAATTTTGAAAATTAAAATTTTAAAGTAAATTATATATACTTTTTAGTAATATATTAGTATAACTTTTTAATTTTGTCTAACTATATAATATTCGGTTAAAGTTTAGTCAATTTTACAATAAAAATCAAATAATCCACTTAACTTGGATAAAACTATTTTTTCCAAAAAAAAAAAAAAAAAGCTCCATAGGCTTGAAGCTCGATTAAAGCTCGAAAACTCGAAAACTCGTTAAACTCGAAAACTCGTTAAAAGCTCGTTAAACTCGAAAACTCGTAAAAAGCTCGTTAAGCTCGAAAACTCGCGAGCGGCTCGAACTCGACTCGAATACTACCCGAGTCGAGCTCGAACACATATTCTAGGCTCGAATAATTTTCGGCTCGACTCGACTCGACAAAAAAAAGCTCGAGCTCGACAAAAAAAAGCTCGAACTCGGCTCGACTCGGCTCGAATTACAGCCCTATTTTTCCGTGTCACTATCATGTAAAATTTAATATATTATTGAACAAATTAATAAATTATTCAAATTCAAAGACATGCATATACATATTTTCTTCTAAACCAGATGTCATAATACGAAGAAAAAAGTACATTTTAATTTAATTTAATTAAAAGTACAATACTATAGGAGAGAAGTACGATACTAGACCTACCCGCTATACTTTATCGAACTTAATTACGAGTAATATTTTTGACATCTATTAAATTGAATATCAAATATTTATATCTTCGTGAATGCTTAATTTTTTATATTATTATCGGGTCATCGGAAGATATTTGTTTTTTTAAAGGAAAAGTAGATACGATGAAAAAATGGAGTAAAAATGACTACTGTGAAAATTTAGAAATGAACGTCTTTCTCTGTAATAAAACAAAGAACAGCAGGTGTCATTGAAGCTTATGTATCAGCGTCTAATTAAATGGATGACATCAACATTTTTATGTGTCGATTTCTTATTAAATTTTATTTTTAAAGTAATTATTCTACGGAATATATAATTTTATTTTTCTCCACTAATTCTCTCTCGTCCTCCAATAATTATTTCTCATCTTCAATTATCACGCCTCACTAATTCTCTCTCCTTTATTTTTCATTCTTCTACTATGTTTCAATATTATTTACACATGTTAATTTAATTATATAATATAATAAGTTAACTTTTCTATTTATAATATTTTCTATATTTCATCCATTTATTTTACAACTCTCTCTCTTGCCATTAATTATCTCTCATCCATATATTTAGCTTTTCTTTAATACATTTTCTTACTTCTACTAATTATCTTTCTTTTTATTTTTATCTGTCTTTAATATTATTTTCATTTAGTTTATAACTCTCTCTCATTCCCGTATTTAACTTTTATTACTTCTACTAATTATCTTCCTTTTTATTTTTTATCTTACTTTAATATTTTTTACATAAATATTTATTAAATTACTTAATATTTCATAGTTACATAATTATTTACTGTTATTATTAAATATCAATATAATACAATTTTTTTTTAATTTTAGTTCTCGCAATGACAAATAAGAATATTAAGTATGTTAATTCAACTGCAATTTTATTTTTTGATGTTTATGATAAAAATATAATTGATTCCGTTTATATGCTTTACGAATTAAATTTTAATTCAGTTAAAATGAAAATTTTACTATTTATAATTGTATTAAAAAAATTATTATTTAAATGATTATGAAATTTTCAATTGTATTACAAACATATAAACTCTGAAATCATTAAATTAAGTATTACTCTATTATTAACCGATTGCATCATAAAGATTGTGTGTCCTTTTCTTATTTAATTGATTATATCATATAATGATAATGATAATGATTATGTTTTTTATCTTCTCCCTAAATCTCATTTTCTCCCCATTTATTTTATAATATTCTTTCTCACCTACATATTTAATTATTTTTTCTATTCTTATTCTTACTTCCACTAATTATTTTTCCTTTCATTTTTTATTTTTCTTCAATATTATCTATAGAAATATTTATTAAATTATTTTATATTTTCATATTTAAACAAATATTTATTATTATTATTAAATATTTATATAATACTACTTTTTTGTAATTTTATTTTACATAATGAAATAATACTAATTAAAAAATTTACATTACTCATTTAAATAAGTAAAAAAGTGATACTACATGTCTTATAAATCTCAAAACTTTTTTTCTCTTAACTGAAAGTTAATTATTTTTTTGCATTTACATATTAATTTTGTATATTTTTGAAAAGGCGATTCTTTTATTTAATTGTAAAATATATAAAAATTTCGAATCTATTTTCTAATTTTGATATTTTTAAACTCTATTTTCAATAAGATTCATAATACAAAATAATGATATATTTAATAATCCTAATTAGATTTTTATAATTATATTTAAAATAATAATACATTCAATAATCTCAAACTCTATTTATCTTATTGAATTAATTAAAATTTTATCTACACATAACATAATTATAAAATCTAATTTATGCAATCAAATATTTTAAATATGTATAAATATTCTAAAATATAACATATATTTACAATTAAATAAAATATTATTTTTAAACAACCGTGCATACTAGTATCAGTTATGTTGACGTGACCGGGTGAATTTGCGTGTGGTTCGAGGGGTTGAGTCGAATGAGAAAGGAAAGGCCCTACCACGCACCGACCCGGGAAACATGGACTGCGTGCGCCTCCACTTTCCTCTTATTCCGCAAAGTTGTACAATATTTTATTTATATACTTTTTTGTTTTTAGATTGATGGTGGCAATAAAAAACACTATTAGTAAATGAAATTATTGGTATTTCGAAAATGGCGAGGAAGATAATGGTCATTCATTTATTCTTATAAATAATTTATAAATTTATATATATTTTCAATGTAACTCATAAGAATCCGGTTGAGGCCAATAATTTATGGTGTTTCCAAAATGATGAGAAAAGTTTTTTGTACTCGTGATTAGGTAATTGAGTGAAATTATTTCAGTATTTCTTCTTTTGGTTTTATTTATTCTTATCATTTTAGTAAATGGATGATCGCCAGTTAATATATTTGAATAAATGATAACTTAATATATTTATCCTCAATTAGGAATTTCTTCCTTTAATTGTTTCTTTTTTATTCTTTGTAATGTTCACGTGCAATTAAAAATATTATCGATGGTATTATAGCAGTTTTGATCAATTAATATTTGTAAATGAATAGACTCATTAATTCAATTTGTTTATAAATTTTTATTTCAAATTTTTATCTCCTCAATGTCAAGCATAAAAGTTATACAAATATTACTCTGATTAAAAATAAAAAAAAATTATAAAAAACATACTTGACTGTACAAAAAAGTTTCAGAGTACAAATTAAGTACGTTTTTTCTATAATAACAAAATTTTGGTGAGTTATCAAATTTTTATTGATTTCTTTTTCAATAATAATAATACTCCTTATGTATGTATAAAAATTCTCATCAATAAAAAGTCATCAAACTCATGAAAATGTAATTGCATGTTAATGTGTGTACATGGCATGATGACCCTAAAGGTTTATTAGCAAATGTTCAAATTCGTCAAAGGTAAATGCAATGCAAAAGATACAGTAATAATAATAGTTGAAAACGGTAAAATGCTAGTAACAGGGCTGAAGTGGAATATTAGAGCTGTCAACATCGCATATGCTGACGGGCCCAAAGCCGCCGGCATATTCTGCCACGTCAGAGTATGCCACGAAGTCCGAAACGTGGAGAGAGAAATATAAGAATCTCTTAGGTTAATTAGCAAAGAGGAAGAATTATTAGTAGGAGTATCTGCTTAAACTTTAATATACGGAGTATTAAAGTTCGAGGAGTACAGCGTGCGTGTGAATAAATCAAAAAGCAAACAGTGTTATGATAAGTAATGCTAGTTACAAGAAATGAGTACAAAAAATAGTTACAGGATGCACTGACATAACTAAGTAGACGTGATATTAATATCTTGTCGATCACTGACTCATTTTTTCTATAATTTTTTTTATTGATTATTATCTTAATTCTTTTACTCTTGCTTCATTTAATGTTTTTATATTAAAAATATATTATTTTTAAAATTATTAATATACACAAATTTAAATTTAATACCTATTAATCATAATAATAAAAATACAACTTTTTTACCTTAAATATTTAAAGTTATAAATTTAATATAATAAACATTTTTATTCGCATGAAAACCTATTCTTGTATATTCTTTTATTTGATATTAATAATTATAAATTTAATAAATACCCTCTTATAACTTATATTTTAAATTGTTAAAGGTAAACGAGACTAAATTATATATATAATCTAAAGCACTCTTGCGTTTATAAAAGTGAAGAAATTTTTATAACAACAAATGAATCATCCGTTTACTCATATATAATTGTTATTTTAAATAAAAATATCTATTTACTTAAACAAAATAATATAAATTAACTAGAAGGTTAGAAAAAAAATTAAATGAACCTATTAGAATTGAAGCAAACTAATATTTTTTTTAAAACTTGACCGTATTTCATATTTATATATATAGTTAAATTTAGTTTACTATTAACATACTCATAATATAAGTTATAATAGGGTATTTATTAAATTTATAATTATTAAAATCAAAACAAGAAAATATATGACGATAGATTTTCATGTGAATAAAATTATTATATTAAATTTGTAACTTTTAATATATGATGCGAAAAAGTTATATCTTTTTATTATTGTTAATTTATAAAACGTATCAAATTTAAATTTGTATATGTTAATAATTTTAAAAACAACGTAGTGTTAACATAAAAACATTAATCTAATGGAACTAAAAGTAAAAGAAGTTAGATAACAATTACGGTAATATAAAAGAATCGGATAGAAGTTAATGTTAGGCAAGTTATTAGGAGCACATCCATGTCACCATGCTAGCTCGTAACTATTTTCTGTATCCATTTACGTGGATCTAGCATTACTCGTCTTATAATAATCCCCATGAATAATAGTATTAGTTGTGGGATAGATCCTTTATATTCGTATTAACGTAATCAGAGAAAATAGGCGGTGTCGATTATTTTGTACTATTTTCTATACTAATATGATAACAATAAGCTCCATTGGAGATTATTATTTAAAATGATGTGCTGTTGAAAAAAGTGTCGTTAGAAAAACTACTCTTTAGAAAAATTAGATGATTGTTTGGTAATATTTTTTAACTTATTTATATTTTAAAATATAATATAAAAAATATAAAGTTTTTGGGATGATTTGATAGTGAAATCTATAATTACTTCTTGTAAAAGTTTTTTTTCTTCCCACAAGTATGGGAACCTGCTTTTTCTAAAATCTATCACATATATTTTATACCATAGGTATAATATGTGTGTGTGTTAAGTGTGTCCTTTAAACAGAAGTTATTGCATATTTTGATAAATAATAATTATTTTAATTATGAGATAGTTTATTAATGATATGAAATGACTAAATCATGAGATAGTTTATTAATAATTATATCTTCGGTTGCATGTAAAATATAATTAGAATTGAATTACAAAATTGAGATAGTTTATTAAAATTTCAAAATAGAGTTATATATAATATCATTATTGAATTATTTATAAAGTAACATAATTTTTTTATTTAAAATAGAGGATTATAGATAACATATGACTGAATCATGTATGTATTATTTAGGAACATTAATTAACAGTGTTAAAAATATAAAAATATATATTAAATATAATTGGATGAATATTTGTATAAAAATTCATGTTTAACGGTATAAATATGGAAGGAATAAAAACTCAATTAATGTTAATAAAACTTCATTGAATAAAGGAAGATTTGATTTACGAAATCAATTTACAATGCTGTCAATTTGTTAAGAAACAAATTAAAATTAAAAAAAATAGAATTCGACAATGATAAGAATTACTCTCTCATAGTCTATTTACATGTTTATTTTGAAAAAAGTTAACATATTAAAAATGTTAGTTGAATAAATTTTTCTATGAATATCTTTAATTATTGTCTTAAAAAATGGAAATCTAACTAAGTTTTAAATGAGTCAAATTTTAGAAACAATAGATATAAGGATAGTTTCAGAAGATTATTTCAAAATGTATTAAAGTTGTAGAATGAAATCATGCCTTCGATGAAGACACATCTAACTAGAGAGTACGAGATCTGCAGCAATGTCCAGTGCACCTTGGTTGTCACAATAAATCGTGATTGTGGAACTTGTAGTTTATATAAAAGTAAATGAAACCAAGAAATATCACATGTTGTATTAGTTAAATCTCTTGACTCTGCTTCAGCTGTAGAACGAGAAACAATTTGTTCACAAGACCAGATGATCAAAGAAATGCCAAGTAATTGGATCAGATATATTATATAAAATAATTGGATCAAAATATAAAGTTGATATAACAAAAATATGATTCGAAAACAAAATTGTAGATATTATACGATGTCGTCATATATATTACATGATCGATTAAATGAAATTTAAATATTTAAAATAATCGAATTTTGACATCTAAATTTAAAATAAATTTTATATTATTCTGAAAATTATTTGAATTTACGTTAAAAAATGAAAGTTTTGAAATAGAACCCCACGTAGTGTATATATTAATTTACTAAATTAGAATATAGAAAACTCAGTTGAGTTAAAAAAAATGAAACCATTTAATATCTTTCATAATATATAATTACATATAAATATATTATAAAAAATATATATTTAAAATATTAAACACTATTTATGCATAAAGTTGAACACTTAATCTGTTAGGAATATATTAATTTGATGATGTACAAAATACTAGAACAGGATTTAGCACAGTCTATCTGCAAGAATCAATCAACGGATATCTATCTGCAAGAAGCAATCGACTGATAAATATCGATCGATAAGTCATCAACTGATAATAAGCCATCGACTGATAAAGCCAATCGAGAAGTCATCGATCGAGAACTCAAGTCATCAACTGATATTTATCAATCGAGAACTCAAGTCATCAACTGATATTTATCAATCGAGAACTCGACAACATATATTTCCTGATCGAGAACTCATCAACGGATATATAGTCATCAACGGATATTTATTGATCGAGAAGTCATCAACGGATATTTACCAATCGAGAAGTCTCACAAGTACTCGATTGATTAGCTCACAGCCTGACTTCTCGAAGCTTAAAGGAGATGAGTATTCGGTTGATTCAAACAGCTAGTTTAAAGGAAAGTCTTCGAAGATCAAAACAAATTTATTGCAGATATGCTATAGGAAGGAAAGGGAAAATTAAGGAAGCTGTCGGTCAGAGTTTACTCTATCAGAGAATACTCGATCAGAGTTTACTCTAACAGAGAATGCTCTATCAGAGATTATCAACCGACAGAGTTTATCAGAAAAGGAAACAGACAAATCAGAGTCTGATTTGGATAGTAAGAAGGAATTCAAGTGCAAGTCTAATTACCTTATTAAATCTATTCTTATCATAATCTGTTTTGTAATTGTATTTGTAGCTGTGTCTATATAAACACAGAGATAGGTTATAATTCAATATCGAATTAAGAATTTATATAAAAGCAATATCTTGTAACCTAGCAGCTCTTAAGAACTTTATATCTTGAGAGAGTTTTGTATTCAAGTTCATTATTAATACAAAACAGTATTCCATTCAACATACTTGTGTTCATAATCGATTTACAGGCACTATTACATTCAACCCCCCTTCTGTAATAGATTGATTATTCTGGGAAACATAATCTGATACAGTTTTGAAAAATTAAAATAAATAATTTAATCAGAAATATTTTTTTTAGTTTTTAATAAAATAATAAAAATCAAATTTAAAAATTAATTAAAATATAACATAAAACAAAACAATTTAAGTCAGGGGCCCGTCACTGGCACGGGCTTTTATGCCACTTTGATGATAATTAACGAACCGGACAACAAAATTAGTAAGCATCCACGAGAGAAAGAGTATTAACTTAAGCTACTGCTGCCAATCTTAGTAATTCTTGTAATTATCTCTAATCATAGGCTAATAAATATACATCAAGTGTCACCTTCGTGGCCGGACGCGTCCACACAAATATGCATTTGCAACCTAAGATTAAACACTTGAAAACAAAGTCACGGTAAAACACGTAATTATTCTTAAATAAGATGCTGATATTTACTGGAAAATGAGTAGAGGCCTCCGGGGTATTAATACCAGTAATGTAATATCCGTATTTTTATTAATATATTAGGTATATTAATTAATATTAGAAATAATATTAGTTAATTATCATTGATTTATTAATTATACTTATTTTATTATTAGACTATTTTAGAATATATTATTAGCAATAAGAGAAAAAGAAGAAAAAATAGATAAAAAAGAAAAGGAAAAAAGAATAAGAGTTAGGGTTAAGAAAAAAATTGGTATGTAAGAATAGTTAGGCAACCAGGAAGAAAAAAAAAAGAGAAAGATATAAAGAGAAGAAGAAAGAGTCAAAGGGAAGACTGATAAAATAATGTTTTTGTGATTGTGACATCTAGATTTCTTATGATTCATATTCTTTGATTTTCAAGGTACGGATACATTCTACACACTTTATTTGTTATCGTATCGTTAATGTACAAATATTTTCGTTATATTCTCTATCTTGTTATGACTCTACCCAATTTATTTGTTCGATCTCTTGATAATCTAATTTCTTGTTAAATTCGTATCTGATTCATTATTTGTCAGATTGTTACGATTTTATTGTGCATAGAAAGATATTTTGATTATTTATAACTTCCGTTCTTTACATTTTCTGAAATTCGGTTCGTAATTATGTTGAAATCTGTCTTTTGTACAATCTGACGTGTTAATTCATGTTTATATGTTGTAACTTCAAATATTCATAGTAAACTGAAATTGTATTCGATTTTTGTGAGCAATATCATTCTGAAAAGGTCTTTTCGAGCTTTTCGTTCTTTGTTTACATTCCGCTGTCAAACTCTATGATCTTGAGTTCTTAAATATCAAAATACTACTGTGATCATAGTTTGATACTGTTATGGCACTCCGCATTTTTATTGTTTCTGAATTCATTTCCTATTCGTTTTTAACGAGCCTTACCATTCTAGAAATGTTTCGGAATCCTCTACGAGTCATGTGTTTTGTTCTTTTTTATTTGGATTCATATTAATAGAGTTAATTGGCTTTCTTTAGAACTAATCAAGTCTGATTGTGTTTTGTATTGTCTAATTTATATGATATTTGTGTTGATAATATTCGAGTAAGCCATTTTCGATTAATTTGTGATATATGTATTATTATTAGACTTCTTTTCGAGTTAGTTTTATGTAAGACTTACATAAGTTATTTGTGATTATGTTTTGATTTAGGAGATATTGTAAGAATCTGTCATGACTGGATTAATCTCATGCTTTGGCACCTCCTATGCGGTGTATTTAAGTAGTATGGACGTGTCGCCATGGGACACGTATAATCGCGACTAATTTGTTTATGTTTGCCCATTTGAGTAACATTGTGCTTAGTGCCTTGCAATCCCCTGTAACATTTTGGGTAACATTTGATTTGTTCTATACAAGCCCCTGTAAGTTTTGATAACTACATATTCTGGAGAATCGAAATGCAGGACATCCTGTAAATGTACGATTATCTCCCATATCCGTAAGTAAGTTTACTTTTGATCTATTTGATATTATTATCAGTAAGTGTTAAAAATATGTGTAAGAGTAAGAACATTTATGATTAAAAAGTATGTATGTTGAAATTGTAAGATAAATATCTATCATGTTTTTTTATTTGTTTATATTGTGAGTTAAGTATGACCAGTATCTTTTGTCTTTTTCGATTTGTTTCATCATTCTTTATTTATATATTTTATTTATTTATATTGTCATCGTTCCAACCCTAACCCTTATACTATTTGCATAATTTTAAATCCGTATATGAGCATTTCACTCACTGCCGGTCTATATTTCTTTGATTTCCCCTGGCATGTTAGGTGGACTACTTTGTGGGCAGAGTGCGAGTTGCGAAATTTGGAGAACTTAATTGTATTTTTAATTTATATATTGTAAGATACTGAATATTGAGCTGTTGTAATTTTTTATTAGATTTTTGGAGCATTTTATTTAAGTAAATAAGTTTGGGATTTTAAAAGTAAAGGGGCGATGTTGTGATATAAACATACGAGCATGTTTTTTAAAATTTGCCTTTTTAGGTAAAGTTTTACTGAGAAATTAATAAAAATATTATATTTTATAAATTTATTTACGATTCTACTACCTTTAAAAAGAAAGTTGCGATTGCATTTGTAGTTAATTTTTGTATGGACTCGTGAAATCCCATTCTTGCAAAAATTTCAAAAACTTATATTTTTACAGAAAAGGGAAAAACAAATCCGATGTTTGCAATTCAAGTGAAAAGGAACAAAATAAAGTACATCCAATCTGAGAAAATATTTTTAACAAGTGTTGCTTGTCTTTAAAATAAAGTAAGACTCATTTTTATATATTGTTTTAAAACAAAACATTTAGCTTCTTAAAATATTTTATTTAAAAATGAAATCAAACATATTTCGAAGATCTGACTCCAAATATATATATATAAAAAGTCTCCAAATAGAAACATTCAAACAGTGTCAATTTATATAAAAAAAGACCTTGCATATTATATATAGTTTTTAATATCTAAGGTCAATATTTTAACAAATCAGTGCATGAAATTTTGGAGGCAAGAGTGTTTTCTAATACAATTGATAGTGATAATTAAAGTACAGCAATGGTTACATTCGTGCTTCCGAATTTTATTTAAATAAGGAAAAAATAAGTGAATTAAGTAATGTAACTTTCATGATTGGGCTCCTGAACTTTTTCTGGTGGGACAATTAGTGAAGAAGAATAAAAATTATAGATGATTTATTCTTAAAATTTTTACTCAAAAATTTGAGATGAAAAAGAAGATAATAGTGAAGAAAAATTAAAAAGGAATTAATATTATAAATATATCATTATTATCAATATTATAATTCTTAAATAAAAAATAAAATTATAATCTAATCAATTAATTTTATACAATTTTCTTTTCCACTTCGGAGCAGAAAGTAGTTTCACTATTTTAATTTTTAAATTCCGAAATAAATTAATGAAATTCGTTACATTTTTTTCATTTATTTTATTTTATATTTTTCATAATTAAAAAAGAAAACCCCGAGTATCTATACTCATGACAGCCTACAATTGCAACATACGTAAACCAAGATCAACTCATCTAAACACAACTTAATTAACTCCTTAACCATCATGCTTTGGGATTCGATATTCGAATATAGTAGTAGGAAAAAAGGGACGTCCTTTGTAAAATAAAATACAATAAAAATGCCAGAAGTATAGCAGTGATTTATACGGTGAAGAAAAAAGTAGCAGCACTGTAGCAGCAATATATTTGATGGGGGTCATAATTAAACTCTCTAAACACATTGGTGGTCAGCTTTGAGAACTTCTAGTCAAGGCCAATCTTAACTACAGATACATACACACATATACATACAGATAAGAGAGAGAGAGAGAGAGACTCTTTCTGGGGAGAGAAGAACAAGAAGCAGAGAGACAAAGTGAGTTGTCTGGGAGATGTAGTGCAAAATACAGGCCATTTTTAACAACATTTTCTTGGTCTTTTCAACACTTGAGCACCAAACATTTCCCACTTTTTCAACTTTCTTTTGTCTCCCTCTACCCCCCCTTTCTTTTCCGGTGCCGGGATCTTTTTCCGGCGTCCAGATTTTTATCTTTTTTCCTCTTAAAGGGTGTTGCTCTCTTTTCTTTTCATTGGGTTCTGATCTTGAATACTAATACTTTATTATTAATTTAATCTGCTACTTGTGCTTAGAGGAGCTAGAAAAAGTCAAAAGTGGTCAGCCTTTTTAGTTATATTCGATTTGTTTAGATTTAGTTTTGGTGATTTTGGTGTGATGAAATGAATCTCTGGTGATATTTTCCGGCCATTTTAGCAGCTAATCTGGGCGGTCAAAGTTCAAATATCTTGAAATCACCGGATATGAAAACGCCGGCGAATGCTGCCGGTGCTTCTATGGCTAATCAAAGTGAAGGTCATCCCTTACAAATATATGCATGTTTTATTATTTATGTTGTTTATCTTTAAAGATAAGCCTTTATAAGCATTGGAACAACCGGAGAATTTGCTGTTTGATTTGTCCTTTTTTTGTGTGTGTGTTATTTTTGGTTATATTTTCTGACAAAAAATGATTTTAATTTGAAAATGGAAATGAAAATCTTGGAGATGTAGATTGAGATTGTTGCTAATCTGGGTAATTTTTTGAAATAATTGATTAAATATTATTTTTTGTTGATTAAAATAAATCAGGAGTAGAGAAGAAGAGTATAATAAATCCGGAGTTATGGCAAGCCTGTGCTGGACCTTTGGTGAACTTACCGGCAGCTGGGGCCCACGTCGTCTACTTCCCTCAGGGACATAGTGAACAGGTTTCCCCTTTATTTTGCCTCTTCCTTGATCTTGTGCGCCGCCTTGGACTTGTGTAATAAATTTATGTGTTTTTATGCATATTATTACTGCAATGGGTTGGTGGCTTGAATAATCTGGTTGAGAATGGATTAATTTGTATTGTCTTTAATTGGAAATGGGGTTTAAAAAATAACATGAATGGTGATTTATATGTTGTTGAATTGTGGTAGTGTGCCCTTTAGTTACAGTGGCTGATGGATATAAAACCTTTTTCTTTCTAGTTACCTACTTTGACCTAGCTTTTCCGAATGTATGACTGTATGAGTTCTAAAATAAATCAAACCATATGTTCTACTTGAAAGCGGGTAGTGTATGATATACGCAGTGTGCTAATGTGAAAATTCTCGTCTGGAGGGGTGTGAGGGTTCTAAAAGCTTTTGAATTGGATTATTATTTTCTGGGGTGCCAATTCATTATCTTTATTATTACCAAGGATGTTCCGGTTAGGCTTCTTGTGAAGTGTGGTAAACTTAACATATTTGCCTCCGTTTTTATTATGAAAAAACTATTAGACTAAACTAGTAGAATTATAACTCTATAAGGGTTATAAAGACGATGATGGATGGTTTTTCCTGGCATGATACACACACAAAAATCTGGTATGCATATATGGATGGATGTGTGGACTGTTTTCTTGATTGCTATAATTGCTAAAGCTATTAATTTCATGCGTCACACGCGTGAATATGATCTAATTTAGGAAAGGAAACTAGTTCATACGATTTCCTTAAAGCTGGAGTGGATTGGGATGTTTTGTGAGAAGAGGTACAAAATTTATAGTTGAGCCTGTAAAAACTAGTGGGGGTTACTTTGCTCTATCATTATAACAGAGATGTTCGGGTTGCTTGCATCATTAATTATGAAACCCAAGATTAGGGCTCTTGACTCACCATACCTAGTTCAGCTAGTCTCGATATCTATAGGGTCTGGACAAGGTCCCTATGTATACAACCTGACCCCCATTTGTCATGATGAGGCTTTTTTCAAGGGTTCGAACTTGCCATCTGTGACCTACAAGCATGACTTACGTTTTAGGCTCTTGATAAAATACAAATATTGAAGTTGTACTTATTACTAGTAAAAGTTTTATGCTACTGTTTCAGCTTCGGACGATACTGTATCATCCTTGATTTCTTGTCATATCTAATTAAAATGTTCATTTTCAGGTCGCGGCATCTATGAAGAAGGATGTAGATGCTCAAATTCCAAACTATCCTAATCTTCCCTCAAAGCTGTTGTGCCTACTTCACAACGTGACATTACAGGTATGCATCACATGACTTGGTTCTCAATGTCTTCAAGTTTTGTTTTCTCGCACTAATATAGTTCTCTTGCTTCTGATCTTAGGCTGACCCTGAAACAGATGAGGTCTATGCTCAGATGACACTCCAACCCGTTCCTTCGGTAAATTTCAGCTATTCAACTAATGGTCCATGCGTAACTTGTTCCAAAGTAATTTGATTTATTTACTAAACTGTATACAGTTTGACAAGGATTCACTGCTAAGATCTGATCTGTCAATGAAAGCTAATAAACCGCAAACAGAATTCTTCTGTAAAACTTTGACAGCAAGTGATACAAGTACACATGGTGGATTTTCTGTTCCTCGGCGTGCAGCAGAGAAAATTTTCCCTCCTCTTGTATGCAACTTCATGAAATCACAACCTTCAATAAGTTAAAACTCCAATATATATATAAAGATATATGTCTTTTGACATAATTCTTTTGCTTTCACAGGATTTCACTATGCAGCCACCTGCACAAGAACTTGTTGCGAGGGATTTGCATGACAATGTTTGGACATTTCGCCATATTTACCGTGGTAATGTACATTTTAGGTCCAATATCTGATGAATTAATGATGTGCAATATATATGTATATATTCTTTCCTACTTAACGAAATGTTACCAACCAACTCATACTCCAGGGCAACCAAAACGTCACTTGCTTACTACTGGGTGGAGCCTGTTTGTTAGTGGCAAGAGGCTTTTTGCAGGGGACTCTGTATTATTTATTAGGTAAGTACCAATTTGTAGTTGGTGTATTTCTGTTCTTACAAATTATGTTGTCTTTAAAAGATTTTTAGCTTTACGAAGTCTTAGTTCTCTAATTGTGTTCAGTTCCATATCTTACTGCTTTGTTATGGTAATGAGCAGGGATGAAAAGCAACAGCTTTTATTGGGTATTAGACGGGCAAATCGCCAACCCCCTAATTTATCATCATCGGTGTTATCTAGTGATAGCATGCATATAGGAATTCTGGCCGCAGCAGCTCATGCGGCTGCCAACAATAGTCCATTTACAGTATTCTATAATCCCAGGTTTGTGGCTTCTTTCTTGGTTTGTCTGGAGGTTATGTATAATCTCTTTTATTTAGATGCCATTTCTGTGTAGGATCCTCACACACACACACACACACATGACACATGTATATATAGTAAAAAAGTTTCTAGCTGGCAAGCTAGATATGCTATATCTAAAGTGATTAGAAGTGGATTATTGCAAAACCCCTCTAAACTTGCACCAAGCAAAGAATCTATCTTAGAAAGTTTTCTCTTTGCTGGTTCAGGGCAAGTCCGTCAGAATTCGTGATCCCTTTAGCCAAGTACTATAAAGCAGTATGCAGTAGCCAAATATCCCTTGGCATGCGTTTTCGGATGATGTTTGAAACTGAGGAGTCAGGCACTAGAAGGTATCAATGTTTGAGTGGATTATTTAAGTTTTTCAATGTGGGCTGTTTGAATTGCACATTAAGTCGCTATGAAATATGCGGTGACAGTATGTTGCATGACAGCTTGACTATAATGCTGTTAATGTAGTGGCCCTTTTTCAACTTATCTATCTATTCTATTGAACTTTTCTATTTTACTAATATAATAAGTTTCCCTGTTTTGAGCTGCTTTGCTTAAGTTTAATAGTCGCTTTCCTGACAATTTGAAGTATGGGTTGCAATAGTTTAATGCTGTTAAAATATTTTGCAGGTATATGGGTACAATTACAGGTATCAGTGACCTGGACACTGTGAGATGGAAGAACTCACAATGGCGTAATTTGCAGGTTTAACTTCTAATAATTTGTTGTGGCTCTTTTCCACTTTCCTTTCGAATGATCTAGACATGTAATCATATTGTTCTCTTGGGTAGGTTGGCTGGGATGAGTCAACTGCTGGGGAAAGACGTAACCGCGTCTCTGTTTGGGATATTGAACCTGTAACTGCTCCATTTTTCATCTGCCCGAGTCCTCCCTTTTTCCGATCCAAACGTCAAAGACAACCAGGAATGCCAGGTACAAACCTGTTGAAGTTGTAAAACAGTTTCTTAGCTAGTGAATTGATCAGAACCAACTCTCCAGTCTGTGTTCGGAGTTTGTTATATTTTCTACTTTCACGTAGAAAAAAATAGAATATAAAAACACTGCCCAATTGGGATCCTCTTTTTGTCATGCATTGTGAATTTTTATCCATCCATTTTGGCCCTTTCTTTAAATGTTTGCCGGTGTCAGTGTTGCTGAAATTTTTTGTTCCTGAAATAAGTTAGAGAATGATAATGGATTGCTTACAGGCTTGGTTTGGCAGTAATCTTACCCTCACAAATGTTATTTTATGCAGATGATGAAGCTTCTGATCTTGATAACATATTCAGGAGGACAATGCCTTGGCTTGGTGATGATTTTGGCATGAAGGATCCCCAGGCACTCCCTGGTTTAAGCTTAGTCCAGTGGATGAACATGCAGCAAAATTCTTCCCAGGGTAACTCAATGCAGCCAAATTACATGAATTCGTTGCCTGGATCTGCTCTACAAAACTTTACAGGGCCAGATCTTTCACGCCAGTTAGGCTTTCAAACACCACAAATCCCCATGCAGAACAACATACAATTCAATGCTCAGAGAACAACCCAACAAACTCAGCAGCTTGATCAGCTTCAGAAGCTAGTACCCTCATCGTTAAATTCCTTAAGTTCTATGATGCAGTCACAGCAGCAACAACAGATGAGTGATATTACCCAGCAGCAGAGACAAAATTGCTCGAGTCAAGTGTTAGCTGCAACCCAAGTTCAAGCACAAAATTTGCAACCACAGTCTCTTGCACAAAATCAGATGTTGCAGCAACAATCATCTATCCAAAATCATGAGCTGCACAGAAACATATCTCAGAGCCTGCAGCAGCAACCGCAACATCAGCAGCAAGTTGTTAGTCAAACACAGCAGCAAAATATGATCTCATCGCAACAGCCTGATCAAGTTAACCAACAATTACATATGTCAGAGAATCAAATCCAGGTGCAACTCTTACAAAAGCTTCACATGCAACAGCAGTCGGTTTTAGCTCAGCATTCTGGTTTACAGAACCCTTCTCAACTTTCACAATTACAAGATCAGCAGAGACAGATGTTAGATTCATCCCAGAGCTATTCAAGGTCGACAACTACCTGTCAAGTGCAGGAAATGCCTCAAATGGTAACCAGCTCGCTCCCACAAACACATGTTATTCCTCAGGAAATGACAAGAAATAATAGTCAAACAAATTTTGGTTTCTCCCATCCTTCCCAGCAGTCAAAGCTCCAGCAGCAATCTGGTTTACTGCCAGAATTCTCTGGGCATCTGGGGCATAACCAGCCTCCAATAGCCAATCAACTCTCCACGGGCGGAAGCAGCTTATTGACAGGAGCAGCAGGTGGAGGTCAGTCTGGGATCACAGATGATGTTCCATCTTGTTCTACATCACCTTCCACAAACAATAGCCCAAATGTGGTTCCATCGACAATAAATAATAGGGCAAGATGTTCCACCTTGGGTGATGAGTTGGCTCAGTCTTCTGCCATGCTACTAAATTACGGTGGTCTAGAAACATTCTCAGCTCATGCTAATTTAGCAAAAGATATACACCAAAAGGCTGATATCAAGGCTTCATTGAACATGTCCAAGAGTCCGAGCCAAGGATTTTTGGCACCACAAACATTTCTAAATGCAGCTGGAACACAAATGGATTACTTAGACAGTTCATCATCTGCAACTTCAGGGCGTCTTTCTCAGAATGATGTTCATTTACAGAATAGTAACACTCTGTGTTTCAATTCACAATCTATGCCCTTCAGAGATTCTAGTCATGAAGGAGAAGTTAATGTTGATCCCAGAAACAATGTACCTTACGAGGCAAATATTGCTGGTCAGTTAAATATGTCCATGATTCCTGATACTATGATTGGTAAGGAATTGACAGGATCCGGAAAGGATTTCTCCAATAATCTTTCATCGGATGGAGGTATGCTATCCAATTATGAGAACCCGAAGGAAGCTCAGCCTGAGCTTTCCTCATCGATTGTTTCTCAGTCATTTGGGGTCCCAGATATGGCATTTAATTCAATCGACTCCACGATAAATGATAGCAGTTTCTTGAATACTGGTGCCTGGGCTCCAGCACCACAATTTCAGCGAATGAGGACATATACCAAGGTATGTTAATAATTCCAGTTGGCAAGTTGACTGCATACTCTACATCTTTCGTACTTGTTCTCTGGCTTTGGTTAGTATGAGGAGTATTGACATGCATGGTTCTTTTTAAGGTATACAAGCGTGGAGCAGTTGGAAGATCAATTGATATTGCTCGTTACTCAGGATACGATGAATTAAAACGAGATTTGGCTCGTAGATTTGGTATTGAAGGGCAGCTAGAGGATCGACATCGGATCGGATGGAAACTAGTTTATGTGGATCTAGAAAACGATGTCCTGCTTGTCGGGGATGACCCTTGGGAGTATGTTTATCATCTTAGTCTATACACCCACATGTTACATTTCCGGAATATGTTCTATGAAAGATGATCACTAGTACTTTTACTATATAATTTTTAAAAAACAGCATTTGAGATGGTAAAAGTCACCCTATATCTCTGCTCTTTTTTGCACACGGTCTTTTCATTAACTGTAGAAAAATATCATTCTGCAATATTAGTAGCCAGCAGTATTTAGTCATCGTGTATATGATTTAGGTCTGATGATCCATATTTATTTCAGGGAGTTTGTGAACTGTGTCCGCTGCATCAAGATTCTTTCTCCTCAAGAAGTACAGCAAATGAGCTTGGATGGAGATTTCGGAAACAATGCTCTTCCGAATCAAACCTGCAGCAGCTCTGATGGCGGAAATGTGTAAAGTATTGTCCCACCAAATCTTTGAGCAGTTCATCTGACAAGTTTACTAATATTATTTACCACGAAGCTGAACAAGTTTGAAGTTCTGGCAGATATTTTCCCAGCACTGGGTATAATATTCTATCGAGCGATCAAGGGCTGTCCTTGAAGTTTGGATCCAAGACATCGGTCCAAATAATGATAGGGATTTATATGTTAAAGTTTCTAGAAGATGACCCTATCTGCCATTTCATTCTTATATACTTAAGATTATTGTGAAAGCTATTCAATTAAAAAAGTTCCAAGCTTCCAATGAATTTATCAAACAGATGATGAGTGTATAGATAGTTTATTGTAATCCAAGAATATGTTTTCTTCTGAGTTTAAGTTCAGAAATCTGATATTGCAAATGGAGACTTTAACTTGCCACTTGCAACTTGCCAGTAGAGAGATTCAGGACTTGGACATTTTAATAGGAGGTTAATTGTTCGGATATAGTGTATCAACTGTGTAGCTCAGATAGTGTATCCGTGGTCTAGCTAGGTGCTATCACAAGTGTATCTATTATTTATGTAATGGAAATTTTCATCTCCGCAGATGTCGTTTATTTCTTCTCATTTTTAATAAATTTTCATTGAATTTAATAAATGTCATTTTTGATTTGCTGATTGAAATTTATATTTTATTTGATTAATAGTGAGATAAATATGTGTCATTTTTTTTTATGGCGAATAGAAGTAACACAATTTGTAATTTTTCAAATGGATCAGCGGGTTATTTCATTTATCTTTTTTGAACTTTTACCCCACTATAAAAAAATGCGAAATAATAACTAATAAAAAACCGTTCGTCAGGAATCTCCTACTACATATAATTAATAAAAATAAGTAATCTCATATTTAAACTAAAATAATTAAATATGTTTTACCTAATTTTTCTAAATAACTAAATCTGTTAAAATAAATAGTCAAACAGGTAGAACTTAAGATAAAGAATATAGATATAGCATTAACAATATTAGACCCCAGGCCCAGGCTCCAAGTGCAGCAACAATTAGACAGGGAGATTATACCCACCCGCTCACTCTAGTTATATTACATCCAACTATAAAAATGGTCGATGATAAGAACTCAAATAAATTTTTCCACCAGTTGTATGCACCCATCAGATATATAGACAGCTGATAACAACCTATTACACCACCAACTTAAAAAGAAAAAGGATTTAATATTCTTCTTCTTCAGGTTCAAACAAATCATGGAAACCTATCAAACTTGTCTTCTGAATCTTTTTCAGCTTTTTGCACATGCTTGCTCAAACCCTCCTGAAATTTTAATACCAACTATTTATTTTAATCTGAGTATATACCCAAAATATATATCACTATATTCGTTTATTCCCTTATTTTATTTATAACAGTATTTCTCAGATGCTTCTATGCCGCAGCCACCCCAGCAAAAAACTGCAGTGGCCCCGAGCAGGGTGAAACAGAGTACTCGAGTGGTTTTTTCACCCTGGATCTGCATTTTTCCTTGTGTTCGTCAGTTGAGATTTGCTTGCAGCGGCACTCTGCGCTACAAAAGGCCTTTTCCCCTCTGCAAGAAATTAACACAAAAACGCTGAGAAGCTGTTTAATAAATAAAGACAATTTCATAGACAAGACGAAGTTTAATTAATCCCACAAACTTAATTGGAGAAGTATTGCAGAATAAAGATGCTGTGCAACCATAAAAGGCAGCTAATAATAGTTATAATAAAGTCGTGACATAACATATAGCAACATTATGATCAAAATAGCAGTTATGTAAGTTACAAGTATGAACCAAGAATTAAGAAGTTGGGCATCTAGATATTTCAGATGGAACACCGCGAATGAAAGGAACAGCAGTTACCATAACAAAAAGTTGATGGCTATAGGAATAAGAAAGAGGGGTTTAAATCATTAATCACTGAACTAGTTCAAATATCTAACAGCCTGTGTCTGCAATTCATTTTCATGATGGGACAATAATATAGAAATTAACACCAGCTAAGTGACAACGATATGCAACTACATAGGCAACCAAACAAAAAGGGAATACTCTAAAAGAAAAAGTGTAACCCAAATGTAAAGTATGTACAAATGCACCATAAAAACTCTGAAACCTACATAGCTAGTTTTTCTGCACAGAACATAGGGAGGGTAGAAAGGAATGTAATGAAATAGTTCAATGTTATCAACTCTGATCTGTACATAATTTTCGTAGGACACAAAAGCTAACTTTCTTTCTTCCTCCTTTTAATTGTGTGTAGTGACTAAGAGCAAGTCCAACAATTACCTACAAGATGCCTTGTAAATATAATAAAATATAACGTCCTAGTGATTTAGGACACTATATATATACATCAACTCCAACAGCTGGCCCTATTTTCATGCCCTATTATTAAAATAATAGTATATTTTAATTACATTTATATTTGAAAAGATAAAAAGAGGGGGGGAAATAAAAAAAAAAGAGGGAAATTAATATTTTATTACTAGGACATGTGTAGTAGTGCCCTATATAAATAAGGCATGTGATGGATGTCCTAATGCTTTAGAGTACCACTAGGACATTGTTGAAACACATATTTGCTTAAATTGCCCTAAATTTTAGCTTAGGACAACACTTTAGGACATTGTTGGGCTTGCTCGAAATAAAAGACAAATGCAAGAAAACAGCTTAAATCAAATACATGTAAATGAAGAAAATGGCTCTCATACACTTCCTGTTCTAGAATAAAACTTATAATATTATGCTAAAGATTCAACTTCGAAAAGTAATGGTTCACAACTGTACTGATTTTAGAGGTGATTGGTTCTAATTAACGGGGCATAGTGGCAACATTTATTATTTAGAATTTCTCAGCTCAAATTCACATTTGTAGGATAAGAAAAGAAAGTCTCCAACAGTAATAGGTACTTAAAATACAAATAAAACTTCACAGCGACAGAATTCGAAAACATGAATATTATTCCCCCAACTTCATCAGTCCAAAAAGAAGAGGAATATATACATGTACTTGTAAAAGTGTCTAATCACTTTTTACTATTAATTCAAGGCTCTCTTTTCAAACTAATAAATAAGATTCTTATATATGGCCAAAACACTGAAAGAGAGGATTTGAAACAAACAAGTCACACTTCCAAATCACTTTACAACAGATATAGCAGGTAACATGCTACCTCTGGAGCAAAATCACATATATCAAAGTATAATACTTTTTTTCTTTCAGCTAAATATAATATTTAAAACGGGGTTTTTTTCTTTCAGCTAAATATAATATTTAAAACGGTCCATAAATGAAGATTCAGCAAGCTATAAAGACTACAGTCTGTTGACATTTTGATCATCTAGCAAATTAATACCCAGTAGAAGCACTAACTATAATTAACCAATTCTCCACCAGTAGAGAGTAGAATGTAATAACTTAGTTTGGAAATTAATAAGACATGATATCAAAACAGCTGAACTTGTAACGTAATAGAACATCCCACTGATACTAAAAAGAAGAATCTATTGTTATTCCTGAAGCAATTGAAGGTAGTAGTAAATTCAACCTATGCATCAGAAGTAAATTGTAACACAAAGTTGACTAGCCAAGGTTAAATATAGACTTTCCTTCATCAAGAGTTGTCCTGTTTGGCCTTCCTCCTTAGAATTATACCTCAATCATTAACAAGACAAATATAGCCAAGTAGGTTTCCTAGAACAGCCTAGATCAAGGGGTTACCGTTTTTTTGACTTTCTCCCTCTAAAATACCCCTCAATCATTAACAAACAAGCAAGAATACATGTACTTTATTTCTAATACAACTTTCAATCAGCATTCAGATCAAATGTATTCAAAGTTAAAGATTTTCACAAACAACCCTAATCAAGAAACACTACTATAAATCTCTAATTAAGAAGCACAGATAAATTTCAAGAAAAGGTTATATATTCATTTATGCATATCAAAATCATACCTATACATGAAAATATCCAACCCATGAAGCTGCTTCTTGCAAAGATAACAAGAAGTCAGAAAATCACCAGTCCCAAACACAGCTTTAGCTGCAAACTCACCCACCGGAGGCGAAGCAGCATAAAACACACCAGAATTCACCCAAATATTAGTAGCTACCACAGTAGTCTCGCACTTACTAGTCAAATTCCCATCAAAATACTCTCTTTTCTTAATCAAATTGTTCCCAATATGAGATATAACACAAGTATACTCCTCAGATAACTCCATATCATCCTCCAAATTAGACCCCATAGACTTACCAGAATCAAAATCACTCATATTTCCAAAAATAGGGATTGGATCGGATCTTGGAGAAACCCCCAAGATTCCCGGTCGGGTTGACTTAAACGGGTCTTGGGTTTGATCCAATTGGGTCATAGCAACAACAATTCCAAGACCCACAACCCCATTAACCCCACCTTCAAATTTCTTGGATGATTTTGTGGGAACATTAATTGGGACTTGGGTTTGATCATTAGGGCTTAAAAATGAAAGATTAATTGATAAACTCCTCTTGTTCCCCTTCAATTCTGCCATTTTCAAGAAAATTAGGGTTTATAAAACAACCCCTTTTTCTCAAAAATCAGCAAATGATTTTTTCTCAGTACAATATGATCAGTGATATATATATATATATGTATATATGTGTGTGTGTGTATGTATGTATGTAATGGGTTATTGTTAAAAATTGAAACTTGGACTTGCAAGAGTTAACTGAAATTCAATACACACACAGCACACACACACACACTATGTGTAAGAAGGAATGGAGTGGAGGGAGAGGTGGTATTGTAACTTGTAGTAACGTTCTCTCACTAAACCAATTGTGTGGTTTCAGAGCAGCCCACAGATTTTCTTTTACCATCCTTTAAATTTATTTTTTATTTAAATTAAAATAAAGATGAAGATATTTTTTCTTTAAAAAACATCTTTATTTTATTTTATGAGATTTAGCATGAAATAAGAATATAATTTTTCAATTTTTATATTTGTTTTGTAAAAATTTATATGAATTAATGTAGAATTAATCTTTTAAAATATTATTCACATGTTTGTTTTATTAGATAAAAATTATAATTATAATTCAGTCGCTTATATGTAAAAGAAATACAACATTAATAGATTTAAAGTATAATAATCAAGTCTCGTATATTATCTCTTAAAATATATTTAATATTAAAATAAATTATAATTTAATTTTAAAATTTATTTTATCTCAAAATAAATATTAAATTAAACAATTTAGAGGATTATAATTGTAGAATCACACTAGAAATATATTTTTCCCAGCTGTGGGATTACAGTGACTCAATACTTAAATTGGAGTGTTTTTTTTTAAATAACTTTAAATTATGGAGATGTGTGGCTATTGTATGTATATTGTACAGTGAACTGTCGTGTATTGATTCAATCATTTGGGTCGACATAATTAAATAATACTATACAGATTCTTATGGCATATAGGAGTATTATTTTATTTTAGAATGATTCTCCACAAATAAGTTGGCCTTTATTTTTGGCCTGTTTGGCTGGACTTAAAAATAAGTCTTTTTGGACTTATTTTCGGGTAAAAATTTCATATTTTGATAAATGTTTTTTATACAAGTATTTAATGTATATTTGAGATTCTATAAGTTACAAAAAAAAGTCAACTTTTTTCAGAAAAAAGTTAGGAATCTCTAACTTTGTCTTAAAATAAGTTGACTTATTCTAGAAAAAAGTTTCCCCAAACACCCCCTTTATAAAATGCTAAGGCCCGTCTGACATATATATGTCTCCCCCTCTGTATTTCCTATTAACGTAAAACTAGTTTATACATGTATAGAACAACTACATTAATCAAGGAGCATGACATTATACATGTTTATGTTAACCATACAATAAATCAATATGTTTAAAATAGACTGCTTTGAATTTAAGATTTTTAACTTGTTTGCATGTATAATGATTTAAAAAATGTATGTATAGTTGAAATTGTGGAGCTTAGTTTAATACTCCCTCCATCCCAATTGATTTTTAACATTTCTGAGAGAGTGTCCGACACGTATTTTAAGGTGCATATAAAATATGGTTCCATAATTTTTTTAAAATTTTTTTTTATGAATAAAAATTTAAACATCAAATTTTTATTCAAAAAAATAATTTAAAATAATTTATGCATCTATAATTTATAAGAGTCTTAAAATACGTGTCAAACCCTCTGTCCCAGATGTTAAAAACGTATTGGGACAGAGGGAGTATATTTTTTCCATACCACCTCTTCACCTAATCCAATTTCACTTATTGTACTTCTTAAAAAATTAAGATTATAAATAAATGTTAAATTTTTTCTATTAATAACTATCACACTAAAAAAAGAGTTACAAGTACATAGAAATAAAAAATGGAGATAATAACTAAAATACCCCATTTATAATATACATGCCCTGAAATACATATACGGGAAAGAGTCGGCCCTATTTATCCACGGACCACGCATACAACTTATGTGATTCTTTGTTATGCTTCAACGATTCAATCTGCTGTACTTCAATTCTTTCATTACATATATATGAATAATCTATTTATGTGTGTGTTTTTCTTATAGTTATATGCATAACTTCTTTATGTGTTTTTTTTGGGGGGGGGGTTAATTATATTATATGTATCTGTTTATTCAGACACACAAATCTTTTAGAGGGTATTTTGAATCTTGACAAATCTTAGTCTTGTAATTCTATAGGAGTAGAGAATAATTGTATTAAGGCTTTATGGTTCCTTATTTGTTTGACTACCATACTTAGAGTATGTATTTTGTATATTAAATTCTTGGTTTAATTTTTATTTTTGAAAGAAGTAGAGTATATTATTAAAAGTGGAAGAAAGTTTTAAAGTACATTTACATTATAATTGAGCAATCGTGGTTGATTTTTGTTGCAAGCAATATATAACTGATGACTCTTAAATTTGTATGTAAGGTTATATGGTTGAAAAAACTAGAGATTGTGCCTGAATTTAATTCAGAGAATATGACAATCTCGTAATGTGTATATATGTAGTCGCATCTTTAAAATGCGTGTAGGTTGAAAATGGTGAAACATTACGAATGTTTTTTATGCGTATACGTGACGCACATTACAAAAAATGCGTACAGGATATGATTACCGTGTTTCCTATAATGAGATTTACGCGCATTTCTATCATTCGTATTCAAGAACCACACATGTTGGGCCACACTTCTGGGTACTCAGGATTAATTATATTACATGTATCTGTTTATTCACACACACAAATCCTTTGAAGGTATTTTGAATCTTGACAAATCTTAGTCTTATAGTTCTATAGGAGTATAGAATAATTGTAATAAGGGTTTATGGTTCCTTATTTGTTTGACTATTATACTTAGAGTATATATTTTGTATGTTAAATTCCTGGTTTAATTGTTTTTTTTTAAAGAAGTAGAGTGTATTATTAAAAGTGAAAAAAAGTTTTAAAAGTACATTTATATTATAATTGAGCAATCGTGGTTGATTTTTGTTCCAAGGAAAATCTAACTGATGACTCTTAAATTTGTATGCAATGTTATATGGTTGAAGAAACTAGAAATTGTGCCTGGAAATTCAGAGAATACCGCAATCTCGTAATGTGTATATATGTAATCACATCTTTAAAATGCGTGTAGGTTGAAAACGGTGAAACATTACGAATGTTTTTTATGCGTATACGTGACGCGCATTACAAAAAATGCGCACATGATATGATTATCGTGTTTCTTATAATGAGATTTACACGCATTTCTATCATTCGTATTCAAGAACCACGCATGCTAGTTATGTGTACATAGTGAGTATTTTGGGCCACACATACCGCTTCTGGGCACTCAGGGTTAACTATATTATATGTATGTGTTTATTCACACACACAAATCCTTTGGAGGGTATTTTGAATCTTGACAAATCTTAGTCTTGTAATTCTATAGGAGTAGAGAATAATTGTATTAAGGCTTTATGGTTCCTTATTTGTTTGACTATTATACTTAGAGTATGTATTTTGTATATTAAATTCGTGGTTTAATTTTTATTTTTGAAAGAAGTAGAGTATATTATTAAAAGTGGAAGAAAGTTTTAAAGTACATTTACATTATAATGGAGCAATCGTGGTTGATTTTTGTTCCAAGCAATATCTAACTGATGACTCTTAAATTTGTATGCAAGGTTATATGGTTGAAGAAACTAGAGATTGTGCCTGGAAATTCAAATTCAGAGAATACCGCAATCTCGTAATGTGTATATATGTAGTCGCATCTTTAAAATGCGTGTGCGTTGAAAACGATGAAACATTACGAATGTTTTTGATGCGTATACATGATGACGCATTACAAAAATGCGCTCAAGGTTTCCGTGTTTCCTATAATGAGATTCACACGCATTTCTATCATTTGTATTCAAGAACCACGCATGCTAGTTATGCGTATATAGTGGGTATTTTGGATCATACCTACCGCTTTTGGGTATTCATGGAAAAAAGGTAAACATAGATTTAACCCTAAAAATTAAAGTTTTGCTTAAATAATTGAAATGGGTTCGTGCACAAAATCAAGAATCTGAAAAGATAATTTAACTCGAGGGAAAACAACAAGATCGTAAGTTCAATTATTCAGTTTCGTCACATGCAAAATAAACGGGGAAGAAGCAACTAGTTCAAAAACTTAAAAAGTGAATTTTGATATTAAATCATATCTATTTTATATTTTAATATTAGTTGCATAATGCAATCATAAATATTTATATTTAATTATATAATATATTAATTATAATTTATTTTTCTCATTTGTACATATTTATTTTTAATTACAATTTTAAATTCAACTATATTTATATTCAAACATAACATTACATTAAAAGAAATTGTATTTAATTTTATGTTATGACGATGCAACTAATTATGTGTGTGAGACTGTGAGTTGCTTTGACAGCAAAAATGGGTGCCAAGGAATGCTACACGATGAGATGTGTTGGTTGTAGATCATCAATTTATCATACATCAATAATATATTATAATAATTAACTGGAGAACTTTTTTTTAAAATACTAAGGTGAACCATAAAAAAGATCATAACCGTCTAATTTTAAATGAACCAATAACCAATCAATTTTAATAAAATCTAATTTTAGAAATGATATATACCATACATACAACTATATCTCCGATAGTCCTCTTTTTGTACAACTCCTTACGGATAATATTATATTATATTTAAATTATATTCTATATTTTTTATTTTAAGAATCTTACTTATCCTATAATTTTATTTAATATATCATTAAATTTTATGAATATTAATATATAAATCTATACTATTTTATTAGTTAGTCAGTATTTGAGCAGCATAGTTATTATTGAGCCTAATTTTAAAAAATTAATCTTCTAACTAAAAATCACAAATTAATCTTCTCACTAGTACACATCTCTAAATAAGACACACAAATATTATCTTATTAAATATTAATATCCTAAGTAAAATGCATCTCAAATTTATTTTCTAACTAATATATATCTTTAAACAAAACACACAAATATTTTTATAAAAATATATACATATGATATTAAATAAAGTTAAAATTATTATTATAAAAATTTAAATTCAAATCATATAAAAAATATTAAAATAAAAATTATTGAAATTATTAAAACAATTCGATCACTACATCGCACGGGACATAAACTAGTAACAATTATTTAATGTTAATATTTACCGGTATACACACTTCAATTATTTTTTAAGCCATACACACTTCAATTATTAATACATATTAATGATATGACAAAAGTTTTATGCAAGACCTTAGAAGTATAAATTGGGAGAACATGTATGTCGTGTATTATATTATATTTATAATATATTATAAAATAGAATATAATACATGACATATATGTTCAATTTCTAATTCATTTAAGAGTATTTCGTTAAAGAAAACTCGATATGATATTTCAACATTATAATGTTGTATAAATTATTAACTAATTTCACAACAAATTACAAACTAAATACTTTATAATATAATTTCAATAAATTAGGTTGTACATTAGGTCAACAGTATATAATTTATTTACACTAAATAAATATTATAATATATTATTTATAACTCACGTTTGTATTTTATAAAAGATTCTGTACAACTCAATTGTTGTAAATTTTGTTTATATACTAACTTTGTATGTTTATGAAAAAATAGTCCAGATATAGAGAACAAGTTTTCTGGGGAAATTTACCAACCAAACAAAAAAAAGTTCTGTAGGGCACCACGCGCGAGATAAAAGGTTGGACACGTGGGAATTCTTGCCACAAATCTTTCGCTATAACAAAAAAAGGACAACTGAAGTCATCAAAATTTATGTGTCTGCCTCTTATTAAATGAATGATATCAGCATCAGTCTCTTAGTCTCTCTTTATTGAGATCGAGGGTCTTTTCTTTTTACAGGAATCAAGCCGGAAACTGTGACATCGCTAGTGATACTGTAACATCCCACATCGAATAAATAAAATATATTTGAGTCCTTTATAAGGACAAGTCAATAACTAGTGTATACCTAAAATTGCTAATTTTTTATGGGCTGATCTGTGGGGGTTGTTGAATCTGGTATGCATTCAGTTATGGGTTTAGATTGTTATAGAGGGCTCAAATACACTTTACCTATTCGATGTAGGACGTTACAAACACCCCACCTTATTGGGTCGACGTCCTCGTCGAACCCAAGCCCATAACTGAATGCATACCAGGCCCAACAACCCACTACAGGCCAGCCCATAAAAAGCTAGCAATTTTAGATATACACTAGTTATTGACTTGTCCTTATAAAAACAGGTGACGCTAAACAGTACCCTCTTGTTCGTTGAGTTGCTATAAAGGAACGCTTTTATCTGATTCTATTTTGAGATAATAAATTATTCTCGTTTTCAAAAAAAAACATACTATGAGTATATTATTATTATTCTCTATCGCCCCTTTTTTCAATTATTCTATTCATCCACAGTACATTTATATATTTCTATTCATCCACTTATATATTGAATACTGATACATATATAATAGATCCGTTTGTTTTATCTTACTTTTTAAAATACATATTTGGATAAATATGTAAAAATCTAAAATTTTAGAATCAAATATTTATTTCAGAAAAATAAATCAGACAAACATTCAATATATAGCAATAGTTTATTCCTTCATTCCTTCATTTACATAATTATTTACATGCTACCACATTCTTTCTTGAAATGATGATTGGAAATGCTAACGAATTGTTTGGTTATTAGAATATTATTAGGGGATCTACGAGTTTGAAATTATAAACTAGGTTGATGTAATACGGAATTGTAGCTTGATTAATAATATTATATGCAATGGACATATTACACTTAAAAAAGTTTAAATTATCAGTAAAAAAATTATACTGAAATTGTATTTAATTTCTTTTTATCGTTTATATATTTTTTTTGGGAGGCGTTAAAGAATTTGAATAATAATGAAATTGAGATACGCAAAGTTAAGTTACGTATATTTATATTAGTATATTATATTATTATAAATAAAATAAATTATATATGTATCAGTTTGATGAATTATTGCGGTACAGTCTCCTTGCAGATACCTAAAATGCAGTTTATTTTTGAAATCTAAGAAAATACAGTTTAATTTTATTATAAAAAAACATCCCAACAATACTTTCTTTGGTTTGACCCCTTGAGAAAACAGTAAATTCTTTTGTTAGAGATTATTTGGACTCGGAATTGGGCCAGTTGGACTTTACACAAAGCAGAAGCGGGCTTAGATGAGCTGAGGCCACAATGATCTGTATACATGCATATATATATATATATATATATATATATATATATATATATATCTGAATCTGATCGTATATATCTAAGAACAACCATTTGCTGTATAAATGTTTCTTTCTATATTTTTCTACATTCAACAATGGAAGCCCTGTCAGTTATGTGTGCAAGTTTTCCTCACAGAACCATGAAATTAAATTGCTCAAATGAGAAACTAAATCGAAAAATGGAACACCCACATCGTTCTCTGTCTCACAAGGTATGTTGTTATGTAAAATTTAGTGTCCACCTGTTGTAAGTATACTTTTTGCTCTCTCTATCTTGTATTGTGTCAAGATGAATTGTTTTTGTTGTGGGTTTCTGAGTTTGAATGGTATAAATTCAAGAATATAAAATTTACGGATTCTTGGTATTTTGCATTTATATATGATTTACATATAAAATATATCTGAGTGAGAAGCACATGTAGATATTTTCATGTAAATTCAATTTTTTTTACTTTGAGGTTCCAGCCGGAATTATTTCAGGCCAAAAATATATGTAAATTTTTTAAAATATGCAGAGGGCTGGGATACGTATTCACGTTGGACCCTTCTAGTCAGTCGAGTCCGGATAACAAAACCATACCGTTGATAGATTAAATCTCACTTTACTAGCATGCTTGTTCATTTGTACCTCTAACACCTATTCTGTCTGAATTTATCAGAATTCTTACAAGTGCATTGTACGTGTCATCTGATAATTTCCACCTATTGACTATTGTAAGGAGGAGCAATAAACAAATGTGAAGAGCATGTGTGAGAGTGTTGCTAAATTAAGCCGAAAAAAGTGTTAGAGGTCAAATGCACAAACTTTATAATGCTAGAGATCCAATTGATCAAACGTTAAAGTGGTAGAAGATTAATACAGTATAATTATAACAACATGATGTATGTGCTGATAAGATTGACCCAATCCCAGTTCACCAGTATGTCTTTACCTGTCATGGAATGATATATCATATTCTTTTGGCAGAGTCTTTAATTCATCCGAGAGAGATATTGATATTGTTTCTTTCGAATACTGCAGAAATTGTTTATATTTTTAATCTTTTTAATATTACATTCTGAATTTCAACTGTGGATGCTATTCACTTTTAGTCCGCTTTTGTTGTTTACTCTGATATTATTACTAAATATTCTTGAATAGTTACTCTGGCATTCGAAACAGCGAGCTGCAGATCATCCCTCCACTCACTTGGATTGTTCTTCACAAATTCTAAATCTAAGTAAGAAGAAAATGCCTCATGCTGCTGAGGAGCTCGTGCTGGAGATGATATCTGAAGGTTTTTGTATTGATTATTCTACTTTGTCAGCTCTTTTGTTATGTTATGCCAATAATAACTTGCTCCCTCAAGCACAGGCCATGTGGGATGAAATTTTATATAGTTCTTATGTGCCAAATATCCAAATAATTTCTGCGTTAGTTGACGCCTATGAGAGAGAGGGACTTTTCAATAAAGTCACTGAACTTTTGCATCAAGTAAGTTACAAGAACCCTAAATTGTTGCCTGAGACTTATGCACTTGCTATATCTTGCTTTGGGAAGGCGGGGCATCTGAATTTGATGGAGAGGACAATGAAAGACATAATTTTAAAGGGATTCAAGGTAGATTCTAAAACTGGAAATGCATTTCTTGTATATTATAGCACATATGGGTCTCTAACTGAGATGGAGGATGCTTATGGTCGCCTTAAAAGGTCAAGAATTCTCATTGAGAAAGAAGGGATTCTGGCAATATCACATGCTTATATAAAGAATAATAAATTCTATAATTTAGGTGAGTTTATAAGGGATGTAGGTCTTGGTAGGCGAAACGTTGGAAACCTTCTTTGGAACCTTTTGCTACTGTCTTATGCCGCCAATTTCAAGATGAAGACCTTGCAAAGAGAATTCTCAAGAATGATTGAATCTGGTTTTTGTCCTGATCTTACTACATTTAACATCCGAGCTTTGGCTTTCTCAAAAATGTCTTTGTTATGGGATCTTCATGTAACCCTTAAGCATATGAAACACTACGCAGTTATTCCCGATCTTGTGACTTATGGTTCCGTAGTTGATGCATATTTGGATAGAAGACTTGGACGGAATTTGAAATTCGCCCTGAGAAATATGAGAACTGAAGATGCCCCTGCCGTGTCAACAGATAACATTGTGTTTGAAGTTTTAGGGAAAGGAGACTTTCACTCAAGCTCAGAAGCCCTTTTGGAGTTTAACAGGCATAAATATTGGACCTACAAGGGGTTGATAAAAACATATCTAAAAAAACAATACCGAAATAATCAAGTATTTTGGAATTACTAATAGGTGACATTTTTGGATTAAGCATCTAAGTTACTTATAATAATGGTATGATAAGATAGCACTATTGTCAATTCCTTGTAGATATGCTATAGTAGCTGAAGAAATTGGTGTCGCACTTTCTGCAAGAAATCGAAGAATGTTCCCTCGTACTGGAAATCTGGAACGGAGGGGAATCTGAAGCTCGTGATTTTTTACATGGAGGCATGGAAACTACAGTTTAGCCAGCCTGTGGTTGGTATCTCCTACTTTTCTACTCTTTCTTTGAGTTCTCTTATTACTGATAAGAAGATTCATCGTGTTCCATCTCCACAAAATATGCATAGATAAGTATGTCGGGATTCAGAACCTGGCAAGAATTCTAAATAATATCATATAAAAATTGGCAGGCAAAACTGAATATAGCCACGAATATTGCTGCCATTGCCACCACCAGAAGTAATACACAGAGGACAATGGTTTGAACTAGTAGTTTCGCCAGAAAAGGACCTTGAGGCAAACCTCTCAGAATATGCCACTGCCTAGATGGACATGTAGGAAAGGGTTAATTGTAAATATCACCCTCTGTAATTCCCTTTTGGTCAACACTGATCACAATAACAAAAAGCCTGATTCTAGTCTAGGATAATTGTAAATGAAATTGTAGATGCACTACTTGTTTTTTGCTTATAGAATTGTATTGCTTATAATCAATAGTCTTAACGAGTATCTTGCACATTCGTCTAAATCCCCTTTCTTCCCTTCTAAACATTTCTGCTATATGTTTGATAGCAGTTGTATACAACACGCCTACTGCAACTGAAGTTAAATGGGGTACGACAAGATACACTAAAATTCTACTATAATATACTGTATATACTAAATCTCCTTCGAATCCATATTGTGCAGTTTCAGACTCGTAGGCGGTAGGTTGCCGTTTGTACAAATAACATCAAAATAAGTCCCCTGTGGACCGGGTTGTTTTTGACTTTCGAGGCATCCCAACTCCACAATACAAGGACTAATAGAATTTTTTACAATATATACATTAAATTGTGATTTATGGAGATATAGTGGAACTCCGAATTTCATGAAAATATTTTAGGATCTTTAGTGTGAGGATCTAATATATTTATATGTATATAATATATTAGAGCTCAGTTATATCTTATATTCAACTAATTCTAGACAAATAAAAGAATGAAAAAAAAATATTTTTATCCCAACTCATTACTATCTCAATAACATTTCGGGTGTGTTCGGTTGGAATGATATGATATGAATGGTTTGGGATGAGAATGAGCTAGTGAATGGAATGGGTTGGGATGAGAATGAGCCGAGATAAGAATGTTCATTTTATTCTTTTGTTCGTTTAGTAATATTAATTTTATTGAGAATAAAATGATCATTTTTATTTATTTATTTAATATATAAATGAAATGAATTTTAGAAATATATATTCTATTCAATAATAAATTTATTAAATAATAATATAGAAAATATAAATAAGGCAAAATTAATTATATGAGAAATAAGATTATGTATACAATTTGAATTAAAAAAAACTAATTTTTTAAAAAAATAAATAGTTAAACAATTTTTTCATTAAAAACCATGAATTATGAACATGCTATATTCAATAGTGAAAATAAAGATATAAAATTACTTACTTTTGGTAAAGATAAGAATGGCTATTCTATGGGTGAGTGTGAGATAAAAAATTAGGTTAGGAATGAAGGGTTTCGTGACACAAACGCAGCGGAATAAACGTGAAAAATAAATCAAAATAGCGAAACCCTCCGCAGGATCCATGCGAAAACAAAAGATTTAATTCGGAGATAAAGAATAAATACCTTTAGAAGCTTTAACAGTTCATTAATGGAAGATTAATGGAGGTCCAAATCTTGTTTAATCACCACGTATCCCGCTCTCGCGATCTACGCTCTACGGTATCCACAGGAACACTTTTCATGAAGGATTGATGTGTACTAGCACCCGAAAACTTCTTCTCTCTCTATCTTCCTCCTCTCTCAGAGCGGCTAGGGTTTTTGTAAAATCTTTTTTTTTTTTAAATCAACCCATAAAGAGATTATATAGAGAGAGGGATAAGTTTTCTAATTATAATCCAATTATAATTAATACTAATCCAAAATTCTAAATTATTTAATTAAGTCTCACTTAATTAATTAATTATTAATTTTGGAATTAGTTTAAGTAATTCATTTATTCTATTTATATAATTAATTAAGTCATACTTAATTAATATCATAAATAAAATAAATTACTTATTTAATTTAAATTCATAATTTAAATTATTTCTCCTTCAAGCGTTCTTTGTGTGTGACCCTGTAGGTTATTATTACGTTGGCAACAATTTTAATATCTAATTAAAATTGTAAACAATGAGCGGCATCTAGTAATACATCATTGCTACCCAAGTAATAATAATAAATCGGTGATTCGATTAAGCCTTTCGTGAATAATGTTCCATGTAATATAATCCCTTTAATCTTGATATTATAAATTAAACTCAAGGCATGTCTCGTGTCATCCTCTTCATAATTTAATCTTTATTTTCTTGATCGATGAGTAGACTATTAAAATCAAATCAACATTTGAGCACGGCCGTGCATTTCTTAGTCTCACTCAAACAAGAGGCCAATAATATCACTCCTAAAATTAGGAGGATTAAATCCCATCTAGATCATTCATATTTCTCATACGATTCATAATATACCCAATGTCCACTTTTATCATCACCCGGTCAAAGGTAACTTTTAATGTAATCAAAGTATATTAATTCTCGTATAGAAATATAATGATTTCAGGTCTAAGGATCATTACACCATTATCACAGTGAGAATTACTTATGACACTTACTTAACATGTAGAATCTCACAGCGGGTCATTCCAGTGCCATGCATTGAGACATGCACTTATGTTCTTGACTTTAGTATCCCCATACCTATGACCAATGAGATGTGGTCATCTGTCAAGAAACATACTAGTCTTTGTGCATTATTATTGTCCTTAAATAATAATACTCGACTAGGGAATTTTAGGAATAAGATACTATTCATATAATCTCATTTTTAAGTCACATACTTAAAGATATAGAATACGTATCAAAATTTCAAGGACATTTACTATGCTTTCAATTTATTACGCAGTAAACAAAACATAATAAATAAATAATAATCAATAAAACATAATCCTTAATAATAAATATTTTCCTTAAAATATAAAAAGTATTGTCTCTAGAGCACAATTACTAACAATCTCCCACTTGCACTAGAGCCAATTACCCAAGTATCCAATACTCATGAAACTAGTGTGACTTTCATGCTTCTGCTGCGACAAAACCTTAGTCAATGGGTCTGCAATATTATTATTAGTATGCACTTTACATATATGTATATTTCCTTGATCATTAATCTCATTAATTAGGTGATATCTCCTAAGTACATGCCCAAACAGCCTCCTTGGCTGCTTCGCAAGCATCAATATACTCAGACTCTATTGTAGAATCAACTATTGTCTCTGCTGTGAACTATTCCAGCATACAACATCTCAATAAAATTAGATAAAACACAAATACAGACAAAAACATTAAATTATCGTTATCTGTCTAGAAACCAGTATCACTGAAACCTCTTACAACTAGCTTCACATCTCCTCCATATAACAAGAATGAATCTTTAGTCCTCTTTAAGTACTTAAGAATATTCTTGACTGTCGTCCAATGACCTTCACCTGGATTAGATCGGTATCTACTCATCATGGTTAAAGCATACGAGACATCAGGACAAGTACATATCATTGCATACATTATAAAACCAATTGCTGACGCATATGGAATTTTACTCATGCAGTCCCTATCATCCAATGATTTAGGACAAATTTTATTTTGAGATCACTATCCCATGAGACATTGGGACATATCCATTTTAGTCTCTTTGCATTTGAAATCGATGCAAAACTTTGTCAATGTATGTACTCTAAATTAGGCCGATCAATCACCTTGATCTATCTCTATAGATCTCGATCCCTAATATATATGTCACATCGCCTAAGTCTTTCATTGAGAAATTATTTCTCAACCAAGTTTTCACAGTCTGTAGAGAAGGAATGTCATTCCCTATTAGTAATATATCATCAATATATAATACTAGGAATGCCACATGGCTCCCACTAAACTTCTTGTAAACACAAGTTTCATCTTCATTCTGAATAAAGTCAAACTCTTTTTGACTGTTTCATGAAAACAAATGTTCCATCTCCTCGAGGCCTGCTTTAATGGATCGACGCAACTTACATACATTTCCAGCATCCTTTAGATCAACAAAACCCTTAGGGTGTGTCATGTACACATTCATATCTTCTTCAAGGCTCTCATTTAAGAAAGCGGTTTTGACATCCATTTGCCAGATTTCATAGTCATAGTAAGCAGCTATAGCAAGCAAAATCCTGATGGACATGACCATAACAACTGGTGAAAAGGTCTCATCATAGTCAATACCATGAATTTTCTTGAAACCTTTTGCCACCAATCGTGCCTTATAGGTCTGTACATTAGCATCCATGTCGGTCTTCTTCTTGAAAACCCACTTGCACCCTATAGGTTTTACCCCTTCAGGTGGATCAACCAAAGTCCATACTTGATTAGTATACATGGATTCCATCTCAGATTTAATGGCATCCAGCCATCTCTTAGAATCTGGAGTGTTTATAGTATCTAGGTAGGTGAGAGGCTCATCTTCATCCACAAGCATCACATCACCATCTTGAGTCAAGAGAAATCTATATTATCTCTTGGGCTCATGGCGAATCCTACTAAACCTACGAACACCTGTGTTTCTTGAGCAGTATTATTTTTCTTGTACATTCTACTCAGGTTCCTCCACTGGTTCAACGTTATCATGTGGGTCTCAAACTTCATTGAGATCTATTATCCTCCCACTGTCTCTCAACAGTTCGAGCAACAAACACTTTGTTCTCGGAAGGATTATAGAAAGAATAACCCCTTGTTTCAGTTGGGTATTCTACAAAATTACATTTGTCTGATTTTGGTCCTAGCTTGTCAGAGATTAGACGTTTCACAAACGCTTCACATCCCCAAAATTTTAAAAATGACATGCTGTGACGTTGCTCAGTCCATATCTCATAAGGAGTCTTTTGAACCAATTTAGTAGGAACACAGTTAAGTGTATGTGGAGCCGTTTCCAGGGTGCAACCCCAGAAACTAATTGGAAGATTCATTGACTCAACATTGATCGCACCATGTCCAACAAGGTGTGATATCTCCTATCAAAAAAAAACTTTTCTTTGATATTTTATACTTCATCTTTATAGTCTTTGAACTTTTCAAATGATTCGGATTAGTTCTTCAAAAGATACATATATCCGTATCTACTAAAATAATTAGTAACTTTTATGAAGTTAATAAAATCTACCTTTTGTCATCGTACACATATGACCACATACATCACTATGTATAAGTCATACCCATTCAATGATCCCTTCACCATGTCCGGTAAAAGGAGCTTTAGTCATTTTACCAAATAAACCAAGATTCGCATCCTTTTGTATGATTCATAATCAAACTTATCCATGAATGCATCCTTATGTATTCTGAAAATGCGTTTCTTATTAATACGGCCTCAACAACAGTGCCAAAGGTAATATTTGATTTGAGTCACTTTAGAACATATAAATTGTTAATTAGATGTGCAACATTATAAGGCTCATCATCAAAATAGAATAAACAACTATTGTTATAAAATGAAAAAGCCTTTCTTGTCCAAACAAGAAACTGAAATAATGTTTCTGCCAATTGCAAGCACGCTATAACAATTATTAAGTTCTAAATTTTCCTTATAGGCCAAAAATTAAGTAACGAGTTCCTCGAACCAGAGCAACTATCTTTACTCCAATTCCAACCCGATACCTTAAGCTTGACCCTTATTGATCATCATCTCCCGATCTTCCAATTAAGCATGACAGTTTAATTTCCAGTCTCCCAACTTTCCACAGAAGTGACAATCGTCTTCTTTATCAACACCTCATTCAGACTTTAGAGTCTGCTTTAGGGATTGGACTTTGGTTTGACAACAGAACTAGATCAAATCTTCTCCTTGCCTTTCCATTTTCATTTCCCTTTTACATTCCCTATGTTTACCATCAATATAGTAGTAGTTCATGCATTTATCATATTACTTTCAGCAGTTCTTAACATGCTTAGCAACTCAATGGGTGTTTTACCAATCTTATTCACTTTATTGTTCATAACAAAATAAGAATAATATTTGTCCAAAGATTGTAAGATCAAATCTAACTGTCTCCAGACCAATCTGGAAACCCAAAATATCAATGGTATTCATTATACCCTATAATCTTTAGAACATGTGGTGTAACTGGGTCTCACTCTCCCTACTTGTAAGTGTATAGTGCCCTTTCAAATATATCTTGTGCTCAATCGTTTCATAAGCATCTATATGCTTGTATTGCTTCTTAAGCTCAGCACATATATTTGCGAGCATGAGACATGAAACATCAGTCGCAACATCAATTTGCTTCCAATAAGCACTATGATTTGCACATGTTACATTCTCAACTTTAAGAGCAGGGGAAGAGATTTGACTAATATCGTGGTGCCCGAGGACGATCCTCAAGCTCCTATGTCAGTCAAGGAAATATATTCTCGTCAACTTGTCCTTCTCAAGAACTGATCGCATAGAGAAGTTGTTTGTGTTTATCATTTGATATCTACAATATTAAAGTGCATAAAATAAACTAGGTTGCAAATTTAATATTAATTATGTTTAAGTGATTATGGTATATCATCATATACCTCCCACTATTTTTATCAAACTAATAGCCCTTACTATTAATTTGGAAAGTATATCCCATAATTCTTTCTAGTGAGCCAAGATCCATATTTCGTCATGTCTTAAGTCAACCACTGGAAGTCCTTAGAAAATGATTATTTAGGTAGACAACAATTGTCAATTATATCATATATAATTCTTGGATAGTTTGGTGAACAACGATTGATCTTATCTATCTAATAGACTTTTAACCAAACTCTATGCTTCTAAGTTCATAATAGTTGAATATAACCGTTTATTTTCACTTATTATGACGACTCAGTTAAGTTAGACCCAATGATACAACGGCCGAATATAACCGTTTATATTCGTCGCATCTCACCACGATAGATAGGAGTCCCCTGCCACTGACAGTCCTTCCCCTTATCGATCTAGGATTCGATGAGTGTTCATTCATTGGAAAGCATCCGAGTAAAACTTAATATTTTGTTAAGGGGTTTTAGAAAATTTATAACGATCATGATCACATCATAAAGAGATCCTCAATTTTTCCTTGAACCAAATATTTCAAATCGACATCTTAAATTGTTCATTTCCCAGGTAGATGGAGGATACCAATGGTCACACTTAAAACCCATCAGCCTTACGAATACGCATATCCGCTTTTGTCAGAAAATCCCAATTATAGATATCAAAAATCCATATTTAATTCCGTGTTTTAAAAATCCATATTTCATAAACACAAGAATCTCATGATCGTTTGTTAATTTTAAAATCTTGAATCGTTACAGATTTTATCTTGTTTAAGCAAACATGGCATGGGTGTCGTATCTAATACATACATGATTAATCAATATTAAGCATGCATCTCAATTATATCTACGCATACATACCAATACATGCAATCATATACATATATGTAATGTGCGTAAATTAAACGTGTTTGGTTATGGCCACATCCTATATGATATTTCCAAGCTAATGGAAATATCAAGGTCAGTCTATGGTGGTTTTAAAAATACTATCTATTACATGTCTTCTTTCTTCTTTGCTCCATCATCCCCTTTTGGATCGCCTCCTTGCTTGCAAGTCTTCATTGATAATTACATTGAAAAATAAAACAATTCTAATGAAATTACAAGAAGAACTCGAGTTACATTCGAGATAATTAAATTACAATAAATAAACGACATGCAAGTCGTATTTAGAAACCAAAACCATAAATCAAAACCACTATCCTATGGGTCTTTAGGCCATAACCATCCACCATGCTATCATATAACACATATAATATATCTCATATTATATAATCATATCATATAATCATATATAACAAATTTCGAAATTTCAGAAAATTAAAAACAGATTTCTAAAGACAATAAATCGCTATTTCGAGGCCCTTAACGACGTCAAACGCCTTACAGACCCGTCGATGATAGCACAGCTATCAGTTTTGTTCATTGGCCCGATTCCAGTCAGAAAACACATATCGTTTGCGAAAATCGGATACGGCAGTCAGATTTCTCCAAATCTGACGGTGTTTCAGAAATCGTATCATATACAATTCTCATAACAAAAACAAGCATATATCATATATACATATACAGAGATACATACAATCATCATATGATTATACATTACATGAATATCATATATTCATAATATATACATACATATACTCAAAATTTTAGAAAATCAAATAATTTTCAGAAAATCATAAATCACCGTTTTGGAGGCTGTAACGACATCTAATGGCTTACAGACGCAGAGATGACTATGTCAGTATTGCTCAGTGACCCGATTCCAGTCAGAAAACACATATCGTTTGCGAAAATCGGACAACGGACACAGATTTCAGAAAATCAACGGCAGCCGTTTCAGAATTCGTATCGAATACGATTCCCATAATAAGAACAAACATGTATCATATACATACATCAACACACATAATCATCACATGATTATACATCATATGAATATCATATATTCATAATATATATAAACATATACATATTGTATCAATATAAAATCATGATAGATCGCATACATGCTTATATATCAAAAACTGTTAAGCACATAACCGAATTAAAATGTTTCGCAAGTAGCTCTGATGCCATTGAAGGGTTTCGTGACACAAACGCAGCGGAATAAACGTGAAAAATAAATCAAAATAGCGAAACCCTCCGCAGGATCCATGCGAAAACAAAAGATTTAATTCGGAGATAAAGAATAAATACCTTTAGAAGCTTTAACAGTTCATTAATGGAAGATTAATGGAGGTCCAAAGCTTGTTTAATCACCACGTATCCCGCTCTCGCGATCTACGCTCTACGGTATCCACAGGAACACTTTTCATGAAGGATTGATGTGTACTAGCACCCGAAAACTTCTTCTCTCTCTATCTTCCTCCTCTCTCAGAGCGGCTAGGGTTTTTGTAAAATCTCTTTTTTTTTTTAAATCAACCCATAAAGAGATTATATAGAGAGAGGGATAAGTTTTCTAATTATAATCCAATTATAATTAATACTAATCCAAAATTCTAAATTATTTAATTAAGTCTCACTTAATTAATTAATTATTAATTTTGGAATTAGTTTAAGTAATTCATTTATTCTATTTATATAATTAATTAAGTCATACTTAATTAATATCATAAATAAAATAAATTACTTATTTAATTTAAATTCATAATTTAAATTATTTCTCCTTCAAGCGTTCTTTGTGTGTGACCCTGTAGGTTATTATTACGTTGGCAACAATTTTAATATCTAATTAAAATTGTAAACAATGAGCGGCATCTAGTAATACATCATTGCTACCCAAGTAATAATAATAAATCGGTGATTCGATTAAGCCTTTCGTGAATAATGTTCCATGTAATATAATCCCTTTAATCTTGATATTATAAATTAAACTCAAGGCATGTCTCGTGTCATCCTCTTCATAATTTAATCTTTATTTTCTTGATCGATGAGTAGACTATTAAAATCAAATCAACATTTGAGCACGGCCGTGCATTTCTTAGTCTCACTCAAACAAGAGGCCAATAATATCACTCCTAAAATTAGGAGGATTAAATCCCATCTAGATCATTCATATTTCTCATACGATTCATAATATACTCAATGTCCACTTTTATCATCACCCGGTCAAAGGTAACTTTTAAGGTAATCAAAGTATATTAATTCTCGTATAGAAATATAATGATTTCAGGTCTAAGGATCATTACACCATTATCACAGTGAGAATTACTTATGACACTTACTTAACATGTAGAATCTCACAGCGGGTCATTCCAGTGCCATGCATTGAGACATGCACTTATGTTCTTGACTTTAGTATCCCCATACCTATGACCAATGAGATGTGGTCATCTGTCAAGTAACATACTAGTCTTTGTGCATTATTATTGTCCTTAAATAATAATACTCGACTAGGGAATTTTAGGAATAAGATACTATTCATATAATCTCATTTTTAAGTCACATACTTAAAGATATAGAATACGTATCAAAATTCCAAGGACATTTACTATGCTTTCAATTTATTACGCAGTAAACAAAACATAATAAATAAATAATAATCAATAAAACATAATCCTTAATAATAAATATTTTCCTTAAAATATAAAAAGTATTGTCTCTAGAGCACAATTACTAACAAGGAAGAGGGATATGAATGACATAAGAATAAGTGATTCCATTCCCAAGTGCTCAAGTGAACAATTTTTTTTTATTATGAGCGGAATAATCATTCTTATCTCACTAATCAACATTCCTTCACTCATTTCCATCTCAACCCAATTCTATTCTTCCAATGGAACACACCCTAAAACACCCTAAGGGGTCGTTTGATTTGGGATTTCTATGTATCAGGTATGAGTTTCGTTCATTCCAAACTCATACATGATATTTGGTTCAAATTTTTTAATTTTAAAAACCATACCCCAAACCCATAAGGTATAAGTTTATGATACCTTAGGGGCAAGTGAGTATGAAATGGAACTATGAGGAATCAAATCAAAATTTTACTACTATTATTTTTATTTATAAAATTACATGTTGATTTTTAAAATAAAAATTTTATAATGACATTGTTTAATATTTAATAAATAACAGTGATTAATTTTTTGTATTAACTGCATATATTTTTTTATTTTTAAAAAATATATTAAATTAATAAATTCATTTTATCATTTAACCAAACATGTGATACAATTATGATACTTTATACTCGTAGCACTCGGAGCATCTCAACCTGATTTCAATCCATACCACTTTATGAATCAAAAGACCGCTAAGACAGTCACGTGCATCCAATAAGCAATTTCCTTTTAATAATTTATAGTTACTCATTAATTTAATTTATCAATATGCAAATTGATATTGATTGAGATTAGTGAATTCTTATGGTGTTTTACGTATTGGACCACTGATTAGTAGTTTCTAATTTGATGTATACACACATACTTTCAACTCAAATACTTTTTTTTAGAAAACATCTTATATTCGAGCTCTAGTTATATCCAATATATAATATCTATACTATATTATTATAATCAAATTAGAGAACTTTTCTTTTAAAATACTGAGGTGAACCATAAAAAAGATCCTAACTGTCCAATTTTAGGTCAATCATAAAAATGATGTTAACCATCGAATTTTAATAAAATCTAATTTTAGAAAAGATATATCATACATACAACCTTATTCACGATAGTCCTCATTTAAACTCTATTTTATATTTTCTATTTTAAGAATTCTACTTTTCATATAATTTTTATTTAATATAGTTTACTCACATTCAACTCAATTTCATCACCGTTCAAACTCTTTTATTTATTTAAAATTATGGTTTATCATTAAATTTTATGAATATTAATATATAAACATCATTGTGTAGAAAAATGTAAAAAGAAATTAATAATAAAATAAATTATCATATTAAATAAAATATTTAAATTATATAAAATAATTAATATATAATTTATTAATAGTATCGGTACTTTGTACGAGTTATAAACTAGTATATGTAATAAGACTAAGAGATATATTATTCAAATACTATCAAACGTTTAGGGATCGAATCCCAACAACTACATATTGTTATATAATTATTTATAAATTATAATTCATTCAAAATTTTAATATTTATAATTTTAAAAATATTAACTGTCAAATCTTATTAATAATATATTAAAATTAATATATATGATGAGTTTATTAAAAAAAGATGTCGGACTATTTATGTTCACAATTCAGAATGTGAGGGGAAAAAATAAAAAAGAAGAGGCATTACCCGGTTAACCTGTTCTTCTTCTCATGAACAAAAACAATCATGTTGAGATCAACAACGCTAAAATAAGTTTAAATATGCTCAACTCCACTAACTGGGATCCTTAAGTGGAGACGACCTTATATACAAACATAGACTTTCGTGGATCCGATGTTTCTGGGTCACTGAAATTCCATGACCCGATACTATCAAAGGTCAGGATCGATTCCTCCCAAATATTTAATACTACTCCGTATTATATAATTTTAAGTTTATCATATAAAGAAAATTATATTAGAAGTAGGTCTAGCTCTTGAATAACCTACTATAATTACTTATCCACACATTTAAAACGATTAATCTTGCTATGAGATTAATAAATAATGATAACTTAAAAAAACAAAACAAACTAAGAGAACATAAAACTTGAAAGATGTATTCTAAATAATGGAGCACGCTTTTCCTTGACAAAATCAAATAATTCACGAATTTAGTACAGATCGAGATGTAAGAATCAATTAAGATTAAACAGTATGGCAGTATTATCAATACGTACGGACATTAAATTATCCTTCTTTTTTTTCCAAATTAAACACACATTTAATAATCTTAAAAATTGGTTTTAGAAAAAAAAAATCGATTTAAATCCAATTCGTTTACATGTAGATTAGTTAGTATTTATGTAAATATATTTTTATATTATATTTTACTGATATTTAATATGAAATTTTATATATTATATTTTTGTAAGGTTGAAAATTTAGTTAATACATATAATATATTTTCTTATCATATAGAAAATTATTAAATAAATTGGTCAAATTATAAGAATTAATTGAATAATAATAATTCAAATCCAAATGTAATTACATCTTATATATATAATAATCGTAAAAAGATCTTATTTAAATACTGTGAAAGGTCTAGAATTTAATACCCACTAGCAACTTATTAAAATATAATATTTATATTTCTTAAAAATATTAACATTAAATGACAATAACAACATATAAAAAATGATTATTTTAAATTATGAACAAACCTTATTTCAATCTTAATTTTTTGGATAATTCGAGTTTAACATTTATTTTCAATTTTAAATATCTAAAAAATTCGATAAATAATAGAATTTTTTATAAATATCTACAAGACTCCCGTAGATATTTGAAACTATTACATGACTTTCAGTTACACATATATAACAATTCAATAAAATTTGATAACTTATACATTTTTAAAGACTTAGCATATAACCAGAATTAAATATTAAAGGGATTATTCATGTTTTCAAATATATAAAATTTAATATTTATTAACAACTTATTTAAATATAATATTTATAATAATAAAATATTAACATAAATTTAAGGTTAAAATCTAACTAATAACATATTAAAATTTAATATATACTAGCTTATATCCCGTGCGATGCATGGATGATTTTTTTTAGTTTTTTAAAAAATTTATTTTAATATTTTTTAATGATTTGAATTTATTTGTATTTGTATAATAATAATTTAAATTTTATTTAATATTATATGTATAAGTTTTTATATAATTTATTTGTATTTATATTTTAATAGGATGAATTATAATGTTTATGAGTTGTTTGCATAAAAGGAGGATTACTGGTGTTAGAATTGTATGTATGATTATATTCTTTTGCATAAAAGGAGGACTACTGGTGTTAGAATTGTATGTATGATTATATTCTTTTAAAATTATATTTTATTAAAATTCAACGGTTAAGATTGTTTCCATGGTTCAATTAAAATTGGACGGTCAAGATCTTTTCTATGGTTCACCCAGTACCATACCGACCAAAACTTTTAATCTTTCAGCTTTAATAATATAGTATAGATTATTAATCCTAAGAACACTAACAAAGATTAAAAGTTTAAATCATATTACAACATATAATAATTTCTTTGTTTTAAATATTTTATAATTTTTTTATTTATATTTAATCCCACTAATATATGAATATGTTGGAGTGCCAGTATCTTCATAAATCGAAACGTAGCGTTGGTTGCTACAATATAAAAATTATAAGTTACGCCTTCTCCATAAGTAGCTGATTTTAACGTAGTGGTAAGCGATTAGATCCTAACAATTGGTATCAGAGCAGGTCACGGGTTCGAATTTCACGGAGCACACAATTATGCCAGGGGCGCGTATTATGTCAAAGGCATGTTGTGCAACCATTGTCTCTTAACATGGACTTGTTAGTACTAGCAGATGTTGTGGGGATTGTTGGAGTGTCATCATCTTCCTAAATCGAAACATGGCGTTGACTACTACAATATAAAGATTATAAGTTGCGCCTTCTCCATAAGTAACTGTTTTTGACGTGGTGGTAAGCGTTTAGATCCTAACAGAATATATAACTTAAATAAGTTAAAAAATATTATAATTATAATATATTATTTTTTTTAATTACAAAATGTTAATGTTTTTAAATAAATAATTAAAATGTACGAAAATTGTCTGTGCATCGTGCGAGTTAAAATCTAGTATTATATAGTTATACTAGCTTATAACACATTCAAAACACGGATTACATTAATAAATTATATATTAATTTTATTTTATTATTAAAGTTTTTTATTTTAATATTCATGAGATATGATCAATAAGTTTTAATTTTAAATAAATTAAAAAACGATGATGAAATTGAGTTAAATGTTAATACAACTATATTAAATAAAAATCATATTATATTATTATTTCTAAAATATAAATTATATTATATAATTTAAATATAAAATAATATTACACGTGAACAGTTGTATAAAAGAAAATTATACCGTTGATAGAATTGTATGTATAATATATAGTATATATATTATTTTAATATTCAAATTATTTAAATACAAAATTATAATTTTAAATAATTTAAAGTGTGTGAACGATGATAAAATTGAAACATGTTAATTAGTAGATTATGAGTACAACTCTATATTTTAATTAAAATTTAATTAAAACAGTGTATTTGGAGTTGAGTATGAAACAAAAACACTATACTAGATAACCAACCAACCAAACATTTGTCATTTCAGTTTTAATAATATAGTACAGATATATACGTGAGAAATTCATAATTTGAGTTGTATTAATTTTTCACTTGTAATCGTTGATCGTAATTGTTTGTAGTTGAATAGTTGGGAACAAGGATTCAAGGGACTAGAGGCTAGGGAAATTTATAATAAAGTAATATAGAACCCAGACAGTAGGAGTTCAAAGGAACAAAGGTTTCAACAAGATAATATCACTACAGGGTTAAAGGGAACAATATTATTGTATCCTATAATCGTGATTTATTGTGATTAATAATATTATCTTTTATCGGTTGGTAGTTGACTAGAGGTTGAACAATAGCGATATGGGTCGAGCTTGGCTAAAAGATTTGGTTTTTCTTTACTTACTGCTTTTATTTTCTATACTACATTGTATATAGTACCTAGTTGAAAGTAAATTGAAATTGAACTTAATTAATTAAAAGGATAAATGACTAGTAATAATTAAAAAATTTCATTATTAACCATAATACTTATTCATACCCTTTAGGTATTCATTTTTAGAAAACTCTTAAAAACATTTAAACCAGTGAACCATATAGTGTGGTAGACTAGATTTTTATAAAGAAGAATTACTCTTCTTATTTAAATAATTATGAAAATATATGTTAACACCAAAAATGTAATATCCCGTAATTTTTAAAATATTTTAGCTATTTTATTTAATATTCTGAATAATATTAGTAGGTTATTATTGATTTATTAGTTGCATATATTTATATTTATTTTATTATTAGAATTTTTCAGAAGGTATTTTAGTCAACAAGAAAAATAGAAATAGAGAAAAAAAAAGGAAAAGGAATAGAAAAGAAAAAAAAAGATTTAGGGTTTTGTAAATTACATAGGTATTCTTGAAGTAGCGAAAAGACAAAAATAGAGAGGAGAAGATGGAGAAAGAGAAGAAGAAAAAGCTTGAGAAGATGAGTTATGGTATCAAATTAGGGTTCGTGTGATGGGGACATCTATATTTTTCTTGAGAATCATTCATGTATTTGGAGGTTTAAGGTACGGATATATTCGTTACACTCTCTTTGTGTTCTTAACACTCTCTTTGTTCTATATTTGTGATTCAATATCGTATGTATATTGTGTATAGATCGTATCCATTCTGATTCTTATTAAATTTGTATCTCCTTCGTTATTTATCGGATTGTTACGATCTTATTGTGTCTAGAAAGGTATATCAATTATCTACAACTTTTGTTTTTTGTGTTTTCTGAAATTCCGCATGCAAGTATGTCAAAATCTGTATTTTGTGTTCTGATTGATTATTTGGAGTTGTTCTGCTGTAACTTCAGAAATTCATAATAAATTGAGAATTAATCCAAAAATTATGTGTAATGTCATTCTGAAAAGGACGTTTCGAGCTTTGCGTTCTTTGTTTACATTCCGCTGTCAAATTCTATGATATTGAGTTCTTAAATATCAAAATACTACTGTGATCATAGTCTGATTCTGTTATGGCAGTTCGCATTTTAATTGTTTCTGAATTCGTTACTTCTCCATTTTTGACGAGTCTTATCATTATTGAAAGTCCTTAGAATTCTCTACGAATTCTGTGTTTTATACTTTTTCATTTGAGTTCATTGTGATAGAGTAAACTACCTTTTTCTGAACTGGGCATATCTGATTTTATTATTAATAGTCTATTTTTTTAAAGATATTTGGGTATGTGATCTTTAACTGATGTATTTTTAGTATATTTGAAATATATGATTGATTTGGGAGATTTTGTAAGACTCCGTCATGAGTGGATAATCTCATGCTTTGACATCTCCTATGCAGTGTATTTAAATAGTATGAGCGTGTCGCCGGAGATAAGAGACACGTATAGTAATAACCACTTTGTATGTGTGTTTTAGCCATTTGGGTAGCATTGTGTTTTATACCGTACAAGCCACTGTAAGATTTTGGGTAGCATTTGATTTGTTCTATGCAAGCCTCTGTAAGTTTTGATGACTACATATTCTGGAGAACCGAAATGTAGGATATCCTGTAAGTGTAAGATTGTCCCTCATATCAGTAAGTACTAATAGCATGTGTAAAAGTAAGAACATTTATGAATAAAAGTTTGTATGTTGGAATTGTAAGATAAGTATCTATCATGTTTTTTCATTTGTTTATATTGTGAATTAAGTATGACTAGTATCTTTTGTCTGTTTCGATTTATTTCATCATTCTTTATTCAGATATTTTATTTGTTCATATTGTCATCGTTCTAACCCTTGTACTCTTTGCATAATTTTATATCCGTATATGAGCTTTTCGCTCACTGCCGGTCTATGTTTCTTTGATTTCCCCCGGTAGGTTAGGTGAGTTACTTTGTGGGCTGAGTGCGAGTTGCGAAATTTGGAGACCTTAGTTATATTTTTAATTTATATATTGTAAGATGTTGGATATTGAGTTGTTGTAACGATTCATTATTGGAGCATTTTATTTAATTAGATAAGTTCGGGATTTTTAAAAAAAATGACAAAATTAAATAATTAAATTTTTTCATGGAAAAGTATTAAGACATGTATATTTTAAAAGTAAACAAATATTAGAATTTAAGGTACATAAAAACTTTACCATTTTTCTGACAAAAAAAAAACTCTACCATTTTTATAAACTGATGGTTAATAGTTGTCTACCACAATTAATCATCTTAATTTAAAATTGTGAAAAAAGAATGTAAAAAATTCAATTTGATTAACTTATTAATCCTTTTTTTTATTTGTTGAGAAATCTCAAAAATATTCTCAAATTAAAAGAATTGGAGAAATAATTTCAAGCACAGTGACATATGAAATATAACCGCACTCATTTTTTCATTTCTATATGTAAGTTTTTACTGAAATGAGAAACCCCCACTAACGTGAGATATGAGATGTAATTTTAACTCTTCATTTTATAAAATTTTTAATCTAATATAATAGCCCTGTCAGGGACACCCACACTAATAACCTACATCCTCACCCACATTAACCTCACCCTTGCTGACGTCATAACGATGTCATAATTAGTATTTTTTTTAATAATTAAAAAAAATATTTTGGATTTTTTTTATATATCTGACGTCAGCATAACAGTGATTTTCTTGAGATGTGATGGTTTTGTGAAGAAAAAAATTACCAGAATTCGATTTTCTTGAGAAAATAATTATCAAATTTCAAGAAAAATCACCAGTATGACGTCAGATATATAAAAATAAATTCGAATTAAAAAATATATATATGATGTCAGCATGACGTCATACTTGGTGATTTTTTCCGGCTGATATCATACTTGGTGATTTATTTGTGTAGAGATGAGTGGTTAGGATTAGATTTCATATCCCACAATACTGGGTCTCACTAGAGTGCGACCCTATTCAATATAAAAATGAAGCAAATGGACATTAAAAATGATGTGATAAGTACATGAGGTTATCTTTTGAAATTATTCATTAATACATATTAAATAAAGACATAAATGAATAATATTATGAAATAATTTCTTAAAAATTAAATTATATTTATATATAACTAGTATAAAGAGATTAATGTGTATTGTAAGGTATTATGGTTATAGGTTAGATAAAATTTTAAAAATAAAAAAAAAACATACAAGAAAGAATAACATATATACATGACTTAATAAAAATTATATTATATTTCGATACAATTCATTATTAAATTTTATGTCTCCAATAAAAAAATTTATTAAACTAAAACTAATTAAAAATATTTAATAATAAGATCTAATATTTTTATCCATATATATATATATTAATATAAATACAAGTAACCAAATTATATGAGAATAATTATATATGTAATATTTAATAAAATTAAAAATATCAGTTGCAAATTTAAAAAATAAATAGTATATTAAAAAGATTTATGTATCATACATGTTTTTTTTGAAAGGTGTATCGTACATGTTATAAACTAGTTATAAAAACGGATTAATATTAGAAAATGAAATTATATTACATCCTATCTATACTATATTATTAAAGTCGAAAAATTATATATTTGGTAGTCGGTCGGTATTTGGGCCGACTAGTTATTATTCGGCCTAAATTTTAAAAATTAATCTCCTAGCTAAAAAATCATAAATTAATCTCCTAACTAATACACATCTATAAATAAAATACACAAATATTATCTTATTGAACATTAATCTTCTAACAAAAAATATCTCAAATTAATCTAATAACTAATAAATATCTCTAAACAAAACACATAAATATTAGTGTATTAAACATTAAGATCTTAACTAAAACACATCTCACATTAATATTCTAACTAATACACATCTCTAAATAAAACATACACAAATTATTTTATTAAAATACAAATACAAAAGTATATGATTTTTTTAAATTTTTTTACATATAATATTAAATAAAGTTTAAATTATTATTTTAAAATTTTAAATTCAAATCATATAAAGAAAATATTAAAATAAAATTATTTAAAATATTAAAACAATTCAATCCGTGCGATGCACGATATATAAGCTAGTATATAATAAGAGTAAAATGGATCTTATCCAAATTCTACTAAAAGTCAAATGATATATTATATACTAATCATTTATAAGTTATAATTATTATTAAGATTCCTAACGATTATAATTTTTCTTATCTCGCTCAAGATTATAACTCAAACTCTATTAGATATCTTAATAATATATAAATTTGAATTTAAAAAACTATTTTTGATTTAAATTTAAAAGAAAATTTGTAATTATTGTGGTACTTACGCATCAAACATTGTTTAGACCATATTTTGAGTTTCAGAAATTAGAATTGGACGATTTTACAGCCCACACGAAACTTAAAAAATTATCTTTAATTCTTAGATGGTCCAACATCCAAAATATAAGTGGAGCACCCTGTAATCTAGACTAGAAAAGATAGTTATGGATTTTTATCAGATAATTTTATTCTGTTTAGAAAACCTCTTTATAATTAATTCAAAACATTAAAATATTTTTCATATTAGATTTATATAGAGACATATCATATATCATACATTATTATGTATTATTATTAGATTAGAGTAAATATATTATTAGGGTTTTACGTGTAGAGGGATGGATGGAGGCCGTAAATTTTTCTTGTGGGAGAGAGGATTAACATTTTCTAATCCAAATATAATCTATAAAAATATTTAATATATTATATAAGATAATAATGTAACTTTATACGGAGAACCGATAACACTTACATGAGAAATTATTATATTGAGAACTCAGCAATCTTATTAATTCATTGGTTTAAAACAAATTGGAGAAGTTAGGTTTTTTTAAAAAAATAATTATTTGATTTTCCCGGCTAGAAGTTCAACCTTATCCTAAGATATTAAATACACATTCAATTTTGTTACTATATTATATATAATAATATATCAGAAACACGTTATCACATACTTTGAATCATGCTATTTGAAAAATAAATCAAATAAAAATTAAAATAATATAAAATAATAAATATTAATACATTTTTTAAATTTAATCAATTTATATATTGGAAAATTATATTGAATTAATTTTTAATAACTAAGGACCACTATTAATTATTGTTATAATTAAAATTCATTTATATTTCTAATTTTTTTTATTAAACAGGTTGAATTGTCATAACACACATTAAGTATTAATATGGAGTAATATGTTTGGTTCCATAATGAACCTTTCATATATTAGTATGAAAATGTGTGATTTAAAAATTATTATGACTATAATTGTTATATATTATTTTGTTTTTTTATATTAACTTAAAGTTTAAATCTCATTAGCAATATAGTAACATCTATTATTTATTAATCCAATGTTTAAATTATATATATATTATATAATTATTTATAAATTACAATTAATACTATACAATTGAAAATCTAATAACATAAAAAAATTTATTCAAACGAGTAATTATATTATTAACATATATATATATATATATACACACACATATATATTATATCTTATATACCATAATATCTACTAAATTTTATATAAAATAAATATAATAAAGATCTTATCAAATATATATTTAAATTTAATATGTAATCTCAAATATATTAAGCATATGTTTGATATATTAAACAATCACATTCCTAATATTCGAATCACAAAATTTTATATATTTATATATTAATAATATAAATTTATATTTCGTGCGATGTGCATATTTATTTTTAATAATTTATAATTTTGTTATTTATATTTAGTTTGGTTAATGTAAAAATATATAATTTAAACAAGTTAAAAATAATATAATTATAATATATTATGATTTTTTAAAATATAAAAATATTAAATAATTTAAAATAAATAATTTAATTAATAAAATAAAATATCTGTGGATCGAATGAGTTAAAATATTGTATTATTAAAATTAAGAAATGTCTAATTAGAATCCCATAATATAGGGATGAAACTAAAGCCCAACCCATTAAACATATAGTACTATACTAATATACTATACATATGCGGCTTGTCTCGACTTGACTGCACATAAACTCGGTTTCTGTTTTCTCAAGTAACACCGAACACTTGAATATACACACAAATTCACTATATATATATATATATTCGATTCCATATATACACAGCACTAACAGGTACTCCTAATCATTGCTATTATTTGATTTTTCTTTTAATTGTTGTTTTATATACTGTTGTTTCAATTAAGATTTTATATGTAAATTAGGGTTACGGTTTCAATAGCCTTTTTTCATTTGATGTGATATTATATATATCTGTGCGTGTGTTGGTTTATTGTAAGACACTTGAGTGATTTCATTTTTGATTTTTGTTTATTGTCTGATTTTGTTACATTTTGTTTTTGTCTTTATTTGCAGGGTTTTTCGAGAAAAAATAAAGGATTTAATTATGAGTTCGTCTATTGCAGATGATTTGCCAGCAATTCAGGTATTGACAGACTCGTTGATTTATTTACGAATGTGTTTTGTTTGTTCTTTGGTGATAAGTTTTTGTGTTTATATTTATTATGTTCTTTTGCTGCTCTAGGTGAATGGAGTGGGTTTGGTAGTTTGACCTACATATGCATCTATGTAATCCGGTAGCACTATAATGAGACGAAATTCATTTTTGACTTGATGTAGTAGTTAATTTCACATAAGTAGGTTCCTTTTATAAACTGTAGTGATATGTTATTTGTTGTTATGTAAATGTTCTAAATCAAAGCAATATGTTTAGTGCTAGCTATGTAGAGAAAATATATTAGATTTCGAATTAAGATTACATTTGGCAAAAGCTATTAATCATAGAAGTTAAAGCGGTAAAAAATTGTTTAAATTTTGTCAGTTTCATTTTTGTCTTGACAAGTATAATGTGATAATAATAAAAGTTATATAATGATAATTAACAAAAGAAACTGTAAAGGGTTGTGTTACATGTCAATATCAATATTAAAATAGTTTAGAATTAAAATATTAATATCAAACTGTAAAAGGTTGTTAAATTTGTGCCAGAGTTATTTTGAAGTTTAGGATTTAAAGTTTACCTCATTTTTAATATCAAAATAGTTTGTGTAAAGGTTGGATGATGTGTAGCAGAAAATAATTTAATTAATATTTGAACACTCAATATTAGTTAGGTATTTTGTATTATCTGTTAGAAATGTTCTTGAATCTACATACAAGACAATAGTTATCTATTAGTTGTCTAGATAGTCATTAGGATTATTTTTTACTATCCAACATGGGGTTTTGTTCCTGTATAATGTGATCAGTACGTTGACTGCAGTTGTGTCTGGTTGTGCTGCACAAAGTTGTAGGTTTATTGCCTTACGGCTTTTTAAATTAGTGGTTTAGCAAATTGAGGCTGGGAGCTTGTGACGGTGAAAACCTTGGTTCATACTTGGAGGGTTAATTGTTGAGCTCTAATACTATCATTTTATTTTAGAATGATGATGTCTACAAATTTATCTTATATACCGCTTTTTTTTTTGGTAAAATTTTATCTTGCTTCACAATAGCAAAAGGTTGAAGTGTTACTTTTTCATATACAAGAGGCTGCTTAATGTGTATGTGACATTTGAAAATCATTGTAGCAGGAACCTTTTCTGGAATTCCGTGCTGGCAAAATGCATATGGAAGGAAAACGAGTAATCCCTGATCTGCGTAAAGGGCTTGTGCGAATCGGAAGGGTATGTGGTGTAAAGTTGCTTGTGCATCTGAATTCCAGTTAATGTATGTAATATATGGTGAGAGATCCTTGCCAAAACTCTAATGTGGCACAGCTACATCCAACAAAATTTGCATCTTTCATCTGATGGATGAATTATATAGATTTAATCTGGAGATGTGCCTAGCTAGAACTGACCTTAATGTCAAACGCTCATCTAGTTGATTAATTGTGATCTATCCGGTAGATGTACTTTTGGCCACATTTGACTGTGACACTGATCTCTTTTTGTAAAATGCTAAATAATTGTCAAATTAAAACAAGAAAATAGTACGTGTCATTGAGATCTTTATCGAAACTAACATTACATGTGTTTTATAGGGGGATGAAGGTTTAATCCATTTCCAATGGCTTGATCGGACTAATAATGTCATCGAAGATGTATCCTGATTCTGTTTGACCTTTTCCATAACTCATAATATCTTATGCTACCCATATGTATTTGTACTCGTGTGTGACCACATTTATATGCTTTCAACACATACACATATATATGTACTTGTGGTATTTGATAGGGGTGCACAACTTACGGGTCTGGCCTGTAAACCGGACCGGGTCTTTCGGTCCAGGACCGGACCAAATATATCCGGTACGGTCTCCGGTCCACAAAATCAAAAAAATCCGGTTTTCGGTCCGGTCTGGTTCAAACCTGGAAAAAAAACTCGGACCGGACCGGATTTCATATATATTAGGATATTTATTTTATTTTTCGCCTTAAATAATCTAATTTAAAGATAAAATGTTAAAACTTATCATAATTTAACTATCCAAAATGTTAAAGAATAAATTATTATAACAATAGTGATCAATATAACAAATTAAATAATAAATTTATTGAGTCTATATATTAAAAAAATGAGAGTTATATGTTTAAAAATCATTATTATCGTATAAAAGATAAGAGATGTATTTATTATTAAATTTATATTAATTTACAAAATAATATTTATTTTTTTATATTTAATATATAAATAAAATTTTTACTTAACATACTTCTAATATTTTTATAAAATTCTTAACATATATTAGCATTCAATTAAACATCTAATTTATATAATTGAACCTTAATGATTAATAGTATCGGGTCAAATTAAAAAAAATTAAAATATTTTGATAATAGTTTCGGGTCCGGGTCCTATCCAAACTTTTGGGTTTTGGGTTTTACCCGATCCGAAATCCGTTGGATTGGGTTCAGGTCTCAATTTTCGGGTATTTTCCGGGTTGTTTCCCAGATAGTTAACTTATTACAGAAGGGGGACCAATAAATCGATTAAGAACACAAGTATGTAAAAGATGAGTACTGTTTTGTATTAACAATGAATAGATTACAAAACTCTCTCAAGAAGTTCTTTGTTTTCAAGAGCTGCTAGGTTAAGAATATTATGATTTGCAAAGATATATTTTCTATAACCTATATCTGTGTTTATATAGACACAGTTACAATTCAATTACAAATCAAATTAGAAATAGAATAGCTTTTCATAAGGAAATAGTCTTGCAATAGGAATCCTTCTTACTATCCTTTTCATACTCTGATTCGGAATTGCTTCTGGACAAACTCTGATATTAAACTCTGTCGGTTAAATATTCTCTGACTGAGCATTCTTTGTTAGAGTAAACTCTGACCGACAGATTCTTAAACTCTGATGACGTCAGCAATGTAAACTCTGATTTGTATTCTCTGATAGCCATAAGTGTTTGCTTCCTAACAATCTCCCCAAATTTATGCTTTAAGTATTAAAACATAAATTTCACTTTGTGATGTCAGAAATTTAAGACAAATGCATCAGAGTTTGTTTTTCCCTTTTAAAATTCAGACTCTTTTGTAGGAAAAATCATCTTTCAGAAATTGACTCGGAAGATTTACTTCAGCAGCTTTCAACAAATTAACCAGCTCCTCTTTCAATTCCTTCATTTGATTAGAAGAATCATCAATCTGACAAATAGCAGCTCTCAGAGCATAGATAAATGATCTGCTCATTCTTTCATCCAAGACAATGCAACAGGCCTTCATACCTTCAGGATTTAAAATTAGTGTAGGAATTCCTAACACCATTTTGACCTTTGCATCTCCCTTCCTCATTGCTCTTCTTGATCCATCTTCAAGTATATAACCAGGCTCATACTCCTCGGTATTTATCATCATTAGCCTCTTAGTCTTCTTCTTCTCAGCTATTGCTCCTTTAAGAATTTTCACCCATCTAGAAATTGCTTCATTTTCATCACTTAGAAGATAAAGAACATGTTCAAGTTCTTTAGATGCTTTCTGTTTCAAATCTCCTTGAGCAATCTTCAAAACTCTTCCATCTTCTAAGAAATAAATAAGCTTCTCCTTAGCTTGAGCACCATCAAAGATGTCCTTCACAACATTCACAGAGATTAATTTGTCCAGATGTTCTTGAGACAACTCTTCTTCAAGTTTGTCTTTTGATGAGTAAGGATCTCTCAAAATGTTTGCTTCACCTCTGTAGACCTTAACATGTGAATCACCAATACCACCTTTGTCTTTTCCAATCCTGGCATTGAGAATCAAAGATTGAGTGTTTGTCCACAGAAGATCAGACTTTTTCTTTCTTATCAGAGATTGTTGTTGCTCTTCTTCCTCATCATCAAAACTTGAACCACCTGGAAGAAAAGTTGTTCCAGACATAGTGAGATGATTCTTTGGTTTAGCTGGAGCTTTTTGTTGACTTCTTGTAGAAGACCTTGTTTGAATTTCTGAAACTGGTTTAGATTGAGCAATTGGCTTGGGAGTTTCAATAGTCTTGATTTGAATGACTTTAGATTCTGGCTTCTTTTGTTGAGTAGACACCTTCTTTTGAATTTTGCCTTTCTTTCCTTTTCTCTGGACTTGAGCACTGTCAGTACCAGATTTCTTTAATTCAGCTTCCACAGTAGCTGGATCCATTCCAGGGTGTTCCTCTTCAAATAACTTCTTTGCCAGTTCTGCATTTTTCAGATTTTGTTCCTCAATATTCTCCAGCTTTTCTTCCTCTTCAAGCCTCATTGCAAAAGCTAAATCAGCTTCTATCAGAGTTTGTTGCTTCTTTTGTTTGTCAGAGATTGGTGCCATCAGAGTTTGAGTTTTTGATAGAGTTTGACTTAGTAATCAGAGTTTGCTGCTGCATAATTTGTTTACCCTCCCTGTGGCTCCCTTGATCTTCATCATCAGGTTTAGTAGGTTGATGTGCAACATCCTCCTTGCATTTGTCTGAACTCTCTCCCTTTCTGACATCAGACCCTTGCTTGACAGTAAGAATTTCAACAATGGTGTGTTGCATCCCCTGCATAGAACTGATAGATTTAGACAGATTGTCTACCTTAGTTTCCAAAGCATCCTGCTTGGCTGAAACATTCTTGAATTTGAGCTCCATAGAATTTTGCAAAGTCTTAACAAAAGCAGAGTTTGTAGTGAGAGAAGTCTTGAGTGCATCAACTTCAGTATGAAGTCCCTTAGATAAGACATTAGTAGCTTTTAACATAGACTTCAGTTCTGTAGAATGAATCTCCTTATCAGCCTGAGTAATCAAATCATGAACATGAGGCCAATAGATAGGTTCATGTGAAAATTTCCAAGAACTGTCCCAAATTGTTTGCTCAAGAGAATCTAACACAGCTTGAGAAGTTCCTGGTTGAGAAGAAAAATCTCTATGTATACCCTCAGCATCTAGAGCAGCTTCAATCTCCCCTTTAAGTTCCTCAACCACCATGTAATCAGGATAGCTCATCTTCAGCCTGTCAAGTGCATCATGAGAATTGATTGGCCATTTCTTTGTATTGTATCTGTGTGTGTAAGGAATTGACAGATCTGTGACTTCTTCATCAGCAAAAATAGGCTCATCAGAGTCTGTATCCACCTCATCAGAGTTTGCAGCTTTCTCAGAGATTAGCAAAGCATCAGAGTTTGCAACAGATAAACTCTGAGTACCTGCAAGAGATATGGAACATCCTAAATCACTCTCATTTTTTAAAGTAATCTCATTACTTCTCACATCACACATATCATAACTTTTAAGAGTTAGATGTAGCCATGGTTATTACGGCGCCAAGTCGAGGCTTGACACCCAACTACCTTCGTAAAGACTAGTCGATAAGTCGCTCGACTAGTCGTAAAAAGTCGATAACTTGTTCATATACATATATTTACTATTTATTGGATGTAATAAATAGCATCCCTAAACACATCAATTTCACAATTTAAATCAAAAGTAATAGAGTAATAAGTTCAAATTAAGCATATTTACTACATAATAATATTCAAATACCAAATATTAAACATTTCCAAGCAAATAAAAACATAAGTGATGATGAAAATCAAACAAAGTAATCCATCTCAATATTAAGTTAATCTCTATCCCTTTATTGTGAATTGTCATTGATCGAATAATGTGATTGTACACCATAATCATCGTTATCACGGCGCCAAGTCGGGCTTCGAAAAATCTCGGCGCCCGAGTACCTTCGTGTCGACTAGTCGTCGACTAGTCGACGACTAGTGGTCTTCGTGATAACAATGGATGTAGCTCACTAGAAGTAACTAACTTCTTTCTCAATTCTACCTCACCTTTTGCCAGATTCAGTGTCTGCCTCTCATTAATTCTGTTTTTCACACATTTTACCTCAGACTCACTAGAAAGGCTCAACACAATGTCCTACAGAAATAAGAAGTGGCTGAGAAAGGTTGACTGTAGTTACATGACTAGGGGTACCCTTTTCAGGACTATTCATGATCATTCTAGCAGTTAAATGAGGAAAGGTAAAATCTGAACTTAAACTATCAGAGAATGCATATTCTGAAGAAAAGTCAGAGTTTATACCTTGAGTTGTGGAAGTGGATGTTGTCTCCATTTGCTGTGCAGAGATTGGTAAAACTAGAAGAGCATCAGAGACCGCCAAAGGAGCTTCATCAGAGATTGTTTGTCCAACATTTGAATCTTGGTCTGCAATCATAAAAGTGATGATTGGTTCTTGTGGGACCTGAGTCATATCTGCAGCTGCTTCACCACTTTGAGGTGAAGGTTCTTGTGGGCTTGACTCTGCCAAAGATTGACCTTCAGCATCAACAACAACAAGATCTGCAAGAATAGGTAAAGTGCCTGCATCCAAACTTTGATTGGATGGTTCTTGTGTGGCTGGGGCCTTAACAACTTCTCCAACCCTTTGAGCTGAAGGTTCTTGTGGGTTGTACCCCTGATCCAAGCTGGCTTCATCTGCTGGAACTGTGGCTGCTGTTGAACTTTGATCAACAGGTTCTTGTGTGCTTGGCCATGTAGAGATTGCTATCTCACTTTGAGAGATAGGTTTGTGTGGATTCTGGCCAAAAGTGACAGACTTCCTCTTTCTTCTTGAAAAATGTTTTGAACTTGGAGAGGCAGATGATGTAGACTTCTTTTCTTCCATCTCTTTCCTTACTTGTTCTGCCAACTCCCTAACTCTTTCATAAGAAATCTCCTTGATAATTTGCTTAGGTGAGTTTGTAGGAGAATCAGAGATTGTAAGAGGAGCAGCTTCCTCTGGAGTGACATATGGCTCATCTTTCAAATAATTATGTTGTCGCTCCTGTTCAGCCTTGAGCCAAAGATCATTTAGATTCCCCAAATTTTTCCTGCAGACCGTCTTGTTAACAGTAGGCCCCCGTCTAATACGTTCACAGTTATAATGGGCAACATTTGTCCACCAATCAGCTTTTGACTTGACATATCGAGGAATCATGTTCTCAATTGGAACTAGTAATCCAGGTTCCTTCCAAGGAATATTTGCCTTCCAGCTACGCCATGCTTCAACAGAGTTTGCCAAGTCATCAGAGTTTAGCTCAGAGATTAGAAGGTCAGAGTTTAGGGTTGCATCAGAGTTTAGTCCTTCAGTGTTTGCAGCCTCAGAGTTTATAGCCTTGGCTAATCTTCTCCTCTTCTTCTTCACCTCAGGTATTGGATTTGTAGTGAATGACTTCATAAAAGGTGCAGGAGGTATCTCAGAAGCCTGTTCAACAATCTTTCTCTTGGCAAATACAAACCCTTCATCAGAATCAGTGTCTTCATCAATTAATTTTCTCCTTTTTGGAGAAGATTCTTTCACTGCCTTCCCTTTCCTTTTGCTTGGACCTTGTTGAGAGGTGTGTTTTATAACTACAGCCTTTTGGGAGACTGTAGAGGTAGGCAAAAGTGTTTGGGGGTCAGTGTTTGAAGGGTGGCTTGGGTTTGAATCAGAGGGTGCTAAACTCTGATCCATAGCCACAGAGAGAAAATCCCTTCCATACATGGTAGACATTCTCTGATTTAAGAGAAGCCTGACCCATGTGGGATAAAAGAGAGGAGAGAGATTACCTTTCTTAGCGTCCTTCCTAGCTAGGTCACAAAAATCCTTCTATTCATACTAAAGCTAGCTAAACTCTGATCATTCTCAAAATTTACATCAGGCAACAAAATATTAAAAATTAACTGAAGAAATCTAGCAAAGTAAACAGTGTGAGCATCATCATTTATTTTGCTAGCCAGCTGCCTAATTATCATACAAGGAAAATTAAAATTAAGATTATGGGTCAAAGAATACCCAATTTGTTGTGCAAGCTGTGGGATTGCATCAAAGTTTGTGCACTTGCCTGTGAAGGCCCTTGTTATGCAATCGAAGAAGAAACTCCATTCTCTTCGAAGATGAGATCTGGTAAGACTCCCCAGCTTTGTTAGGCTTCCTCCATAGCCTATAGAAACGAAAAATTCTTTTATCCGAGCATCTCCCACAATATCATCATATTCAGCCACTTCTGGGAGATGAAGGGCTTGTCGAACCGCGGCCAGTGTTATTAAATGCTTGCCATTGCAGTTGAATGTGATGACTGGTTCTTCATCATCACCTGCATCATTAAACTTAGCAGTCGACCAAATCCTTATCAAGGATTGAGCAGAGAAGTTGGAAGGTTCCTGTAACGCGAAGCCAATATAACTTTGTTCTAAAAAATCTTGAATCACATGAAAATCGTTAGGTGCATTAGTTTTGTGTAACAAAGAAATATAGTTTGTGGGTGCAAAGGTGTAGGTTTGAAAAGTTTGTCCTTTTGATGCCATTGAAACAAAGAAAAGTTGCAGGTTTGAACAGTTAGGGTTTTTGAGAAATGAGAGAAGAGATGAATAGTAATCGATAAAATGAAAACTGATAATGATTAATAGAATTAATCTGTGACTATTCATATGCATAACTTATGTAGTGGGACACGTGACAAGAATTGATTGGATAGCAATTATGAATAAAGTCTCAAAATTCGGCAAGTGTATATGTATCTGTGTAAGTATATGAACCGTCAATTCGTGAGTGACACGCGCCTTGTTTCAAGTCTAATAAGAGAAAGATAATTATGATGTCATAAAAATAGAATATGATGTCATATTTATGATTTCAGAGTTTACCACGTAATCAGAGTTTAACAAGTTAGAGTTTAGACGAGTCAGAGTTTACCACAGCCTCTGACAGAGTTTACCATAAACACTGATAGATGTGATCAGAGATTAGATGCCTCATTGATCATAGTTTACTTCCATTTCATCAGAGTTTATCTCATACTCTGACATATTCTCTGATTGTCTGTACTTGTTAAGTCATGTTGAGCTACTTGTTACCATTCCTAATTCAGAAACCAGTATGTTAAATGTTGTTTCAGGTAAAGGCTTGGTAAATATATCTGATATTTGTTGATCTGTGAGAACAAAATGTAATTCAATCGTGCCTTCCATAACATGTTCCCTTATGAAATGATATCTGATACTGATGTGCTTTGTTAGAGAATGTTGAACTGGATTTTCTGTCATTGCAATAACACTTTGATTATCACAATAAATAGGAATTTTAGTAAAGTTCAAACCATAATCCAACAGTTGATTCCTCATCCATAATATCTGTGCACAACAGCTTCCTGCAGCTATATATTCAGCCTCTGTTGTAGATGTTGAGATTGATTTCTGCTTCTTGCTAAACCATGATACTAGTCTTCCTCCTAGAAATTGACAACTCCCACTTGTACTTTTTCTGTCAATTTTACATCCTGCAAAGTCAGCATCTGAATAGCCAATTAATATAAAATCAGACTCCCTAGGATACCATAAGCCAAGATTGATGGTGCCCTTGAGATATCTGAAAATCCTTTTCACAGCTATTAGATGAGGTGCTCTTAGATCTGCTTGAAATCTGGCACACAGACATGTTGCAAACATGATGTCTGGTCTACTTGCAGTCAAATAAAGTAGAGAACCAATCATTCCTCTGTATGCAGTAATGTCAACAGGTTCTCCAGTGTCTTGATCAAGCTTTGTTGCAGTAGCCATAGGTATTGTAGCAGATGATGAGTCTTGTATTTGAAATTTTATGAGTAGATTCTTTGTATACTTAGACTGATTAATAAAATGCCTTCTTCAGTCTGTTTTACTTGTAAACCTAGAAAATAACTCATTTCCCCCCATCATGCTCATTTGATACCTGGACTGCATTAACTTTGAAAATCTTTCACAAAGCTTTTCATTAGTGGAACCAAATATTATATCAACATATATTTGCACCAATAATAGATCCTTACCTTGAGTTCTATAAAACAAGGTTTTATCAATTGTACCTCTAGTGAAACCACTTTCAAGTAAGAATAGAGCTAAAGTTTCATACCAGGCCCTTGGTGCTTGTTTTAGTCCATACAAAGCTTTATCCAGTCTGTAGACTTGATTTGGATATTTTGGATTGACAAAGCCAGGTGGTTGTTCAACATAAACTTCTTTTTCAAGTTCACCATTTAAAAATGCACTTTTAACATCCATCTGGTAGACCTTGAATTTCTTATGTGCAGCATAAGCAAGAAAAATTCTGATTGCTTCAAGTCTAGCTACTGGGGCATAGGTTTCATCATAATCAATACCTTCCTGTTGAGAATAGCCTTTAGCTACTAGTCTTGCCTTATTTCTTGTAATGATTCCATCAGAATCTGTCTTGTTCCTGAATACCCATTTTGTGCCTACAATAGATCTGTTCTTTGGCCTAGGTACTAATGTCCAAACTTCATTTCTTTCAAACTCATTTAATTCTTCCTGTATTGCAGTCATCCAATCTACATCCTTCAAAGCATCTTCAACCTTCTTTGGTTCTGTTTGAGAAAGAAAACTATGAAATAGACATTCATTGTGAGTAGCTTTTCTTGTCTTTACTCCACTTTCCAGATCACCAATAATTAAATCAGGTGTGTAATCCTTTGTCCACTTTCTTGAATGTGAGAAATTTCTAGAACTCGATGCTCTCCCATGATTTGTGCCTTCATAAAATGATTCTCTTGTAAATGCTGATCCTCCTCCTGAATATGTGCTATCACCAGTGTTTAATGTCTCAGAGTTTGTATATTTAGAGTTTGAATTATCAGAGATTGAGGGTTCAGAATTTGTAGTCTCAGAGTTTGATGGATCAGAATTTAGAGGTTCAGAGTTTGGGTTGTTCAGAGTTTGGTCAGACTCTGATATTTCAATTACTTTATTTTGATCTCCAATTTCAGTATCTAATTGATGTTGCTCCCCCTCAACATGTGCAGAATCTTCAATTTCTATTTCAATCATTTCTGAATCAGAGTTTACAGAATAAGAGTTTCCCTCATCAGTGTTTAGTTGATCAGTGTTTGGTTCACCAGAGTTTATTTCCTGTAGTTCATTCTCAAATCTCAGAGTTTCCTGTGCATCCTTATCATGTAATCCAGCTATTTTCCCTTCATCAAAAGAAACATTGATTGATTCCATAACTGTCCTTGTTCTTAGATCGAATACTTTGAATGCCCTTGAAGAAGTTCTAGAGGTTGTTGCATATCCAACAAAGATTCATTCATCTGCTTTAAGTTCAAACTTCTTCAATTACTCAGGGTGTGTTTTGAAAATAAAACATTTGCTTCCAAAGATATGAAAGTACTTAACATTTGGCTTTCTTCCCTTCAAAGATTCATATGGAGTCATTCCATGTTTGTTTATTAATGAACAATTTTGTGTTATACATGCAATGTTTACAGCTTCTGCCCAAAAATAAGTAGGTAGTTTTGCTCCTTCTAGCATTGTTCTTGCAGCTTCTATGAGTGTTCTGTTCTTTCTTTCAACTACACCATTTTGTTGAGGTGTTCCAGGAGCCGAGAATTGTTGAACAATACCTTTTGTTGAGCAGAATTCTTCTATTGCAGAATTTTTAAACTCTGTTCCATTATCACTTCTTAGGTTCTTCACTTTGTGAGTTGATCCATTCCTAATCATTGCAATATGTTCAAAAATTATTTCAGTAGTTTCATCCTTTTTATGCAAGAAGTATACCCATGTAAATCTTGTGAAATCATCAACTATCACAAGAGTGTATTTCTTCTTTCCAATGGACATAATGTGACAGGACCAAATAAATCAAGATGCATTAGGTGAAACGGTTGATCAATTGAATTTTCAACTTTGCTCTTGAATGAAGTCTTCTTTTGTTTGGCCTTTTGACAGGAATCACAAAGTCCATCAGGATGATATTGAACTTTTGGAAGACCTCTAACTAGGTCCTTTTTCACGAAATCATTAATATTTCCAAAATTCAAATGACACAGCTTTTTGTGCAAATTCCAGTTTTCCAAGGATGATGCCTTTCCTAGTAGACAAGTTAAAGGACCATGAGAGTTAACATCCAAGCTAGTTTCAAATAGATTATTATGTCTGTGACCAACAAGAACTACTTTTGCATTTTTCTTGCTTTTCACTTCACAATGTGTTCCATGAAATTCCACAGAATAACCTCTGTCTGTCATTTGACTTACACTTAGCAGATTATGTTTAAGTCCTTCAACCAGAGCTACATTTTCAATGATGACATTCCCAATCACAATATTGCCATATCCCAGTGTTCTTTCTATGTTGCCATCTCCATAAGATACTGCTGGACCAGCCTTCTCCTCAAACTCTGAAAGCAGGGATTTGTTTCCAGTCATATGTGCAGAACATCCACTATCAATTACTAGGATGTTTTTCCTGTTTCCCTGCAATCAGTAAATGCAACTCAATTAGTAGGTTTGGGGACCCAAACTTGTTTGGGTCCTTTTTTTGAAAACTTGTTAACTTTTGCAGCAAAAGTACCTTTATCAGAGTTTGTGTTAACATTGTTTACAGAAGCAGAGTTTGCATTCACAGAGTTTGTACTGTCAGATTTTACACTCTTTCTATCAGACTTTATCACATATATTTGCTTGACAGTTTGTTTTGGAGAATTATTTATTTGAGGCTGTGGTTTATAAATGCTGTAATACAAATTATGATATTCTTTGCAAGTATAGATTGTATGACTCATATTACCCCAATGAAAACATGGATTATTTCTAGTTTGTTTTCTAGCCTCAAACCTAGGATTTTTAGGTTCTTTCTTTCTCTTTTGTTTGCAGTCAATAGTAAGGTGATTTGAATTAGCACAAGTAAAACATGTTTTCCTAGGAGCATTATAAATATTCATGTAGTTAGTCTCCTTAGTAATTCCTATTTTGCCATTTCTATTTCTTTTAACCTTTTTAGGTTTTCCTATATTGATGACTGCCTTCAACTTTTCTTCAAGTTGTTTCTGTGAAAGTAGGCCTATATTTACCTTTTTAGGTTCTGACTTCTGACACACTTTTGTTTTTAGAGCATTCAGTAATAGTTTCCTTATTGTTACTAGCCCTAACAAATTTCACAGGTTTATTCAATATTCCTTTTATGTGAGCTTTTGTGTGTGTATCAGATTCATATCCTAAAGCAGAAGTCCAATTCTTATTAGTTAACATTTGTTGAACTTTCTTTCCAGAGTTTGTCCAAACTCTGAAGGTTTCCTTTTCTTTTGATATTTCTGATTTTAAGTATTCGACTTGAATTTCTAGTTGTGTTTGCATGTGAATAGCATTATCAAAGTCTTTCTTAATTTTAATCATATCAGAGTTTTCAGATTCAAGCATGTTATTTTTAGCAGACAGAGTTTGTATCTCAGATTTTAATATATCATTCTCCAAAGTTTGAGATTTAAAGCTAAAATGAAAAGATCTAAAAAAAGACTTTAATTCACAGATATTATCAGTTTGAAAGTTAAAGACAGAGTCTGGTACCTTATCAGAGTTTGGAGCATCAGTGTTTGCCATGAGTGCATAATTTGTTTCTTGTTTAAAATCTGAGGAATCCATCCAGTCTTTCTTTGAAGTGATTAAGGCTTTTCCTGATTCCTTACTTCTGCATTCAGTAGCAAAGTGCCCCATCTTGTTACACTTATAACACTTTATTTTTGACTTGTCAATAGTCTTTGATTTCCCATCTCTATCTTCTCTTTTCTTGAACCTTTCTCTCTTTTCTGACTCTCCATGTTTCTTCTGAATTTTTTTTTGCTTCTTATATTTCCTGTACTTCATCTTTTTGAAGCCTTTTACAATCATAGCAACCATCTCCATCATATCAGAGTCCGTGGAGTCATCAGAGTTTACTTCAGAGTTTGTCTCAGACTCTGATTCACTACTTTCTTGAGTCACTATCTCTTTTCCTTTTCTTGTTGAAACTTTAAGCACTTTTTCTTTTGGTTCTTCAAACTTTGTTTCAACATTCAAAGCAATGGATCTTGCTTTGTTACTTTTTCTGTTTCTTCTTTGCTGTAATTCTAGATCATGAGTTTTCAGTTTGCCATAAACTTCATCTAAGGACATCTCATCTAAATCAGCCCTGTCTCTAATTAAAGATGTCTGTAAATCCCATTCTTCTGGAAGAGCCCTTAGAAATTTGGTGTTTGAATCTTCATTATCATATACTTTATCCACCAAGGCCAAGTTATTCAATAGTGTTAGAAATCTATCATAGATATCTGTTAGGGATTCATTATGTTTGGCTTCAAAGTATTCATACTCCTGAATTAACACAGATCTTCTATTTTTCTTGATTTCCCTTGTTCATTGACATTGAATCTCTAGTGCATCCCAGATCTCCTTTGTAGTTTTGCATGCTATAACCCTGTTGGACATTACAGAGTCAAAACTATTGTGTAATATGTTCCTTACCTTGGCATCTTTGAGGACTTCTTGTTTTTCCTCAGTAGTCCACTCCTTTTTGTCTTTGAGGGTATAATGTTCAGGAACTTGTCTTCCATCCACAATAGTTGCAGGTACCAGTTTTGTTGGCATGTACTGGCCTTCATTGATCCTGTCCAAGTAATCAGGATCTGTTGCTTCTAGGAACATCAACATCTTTACCCTCCATGTAGGGTACTCAGCTTTCTTTAAGATTGGAATTTTTATGCTCTCATACTTGTTTCCAGACATGATTTGTGATCTAACAGTTGAACTTGAACTGCCTGCTCTGATACCAATTGTTTCCCAAATAGTTAACTTATTACAGAAGGGGGGTTAAATGTAATAGTACCAATAAATCGATTAAGAACACAAGTATGTAAAAGATGAACACTGTTTTGTATTAACAATGAATAGATTACAAAACTCTCTCAAGAAGTTCTTTGTTTTCAAGAGCTGCTAGGTTAAGAATATTATGATTTGCAAAGATATATTTTCTATAACCTATATCTGTGTTTATATAGACACAGTTACAATTCAATTACAAATCAAATTAGAAATAGAATAGCTTTACACAAGGAAATAGTCTTGCAATAGGAATCCTTCTTACTATCCTTTTCATACTCTGATTCGGAATTGCTTCTGGATAAACTCTGATATTAAACTCCGCGGTTAAATATTCTCTGACTGAGCATTCTCTGTTAGAGTAAACTCTGACCGACTGATTCTTAAACTCTGATGACATCAGCAATGTAAACTCTGATTTGTATTCTCTGACAGCCATCAGTGTTTGCTTCCTAACACGGGTAAAAAAATCGGGTCTGGATATTGAAAAACCCGCCCCAATCCGACCTGTTTGTATCCCTAATAAAAATGCAATAAACACAAAAAAATTATATAAATAATAATTAACCGGTCCATATCGGTCTGGTTCCGGTCCGGGTTTTACCGTTCCGGTCCCTAGACTGAATATAACCAGTCCAGGCTTCGGTCCACACATTTGAAATTTTCCGGTCTTTGGTCCGGTCTGGTTTTGACCCTTTGTGCAGCCCTAGTATTTGATAGGTGATTTACATCAAATAACGTAAATCTGTGATTATCAGATTGTACTTGGTAGTTGGTGCTTTAGCATTGAAAGTACAAAAGTCTTTGTTAGTGTTGTTTTTATAATATTTCTTATCTGGGATGCAGACACATAATTAAATATTTGGGTAGGTGTCCACTGCAGCGCCTTGGATTTAGTTGAGGCATCATATGGCATCCTTAAGTATTCACAAGATTTCCTTTTAAAGTGTGTTTTTTAATTCTTATATGGTTGCTTTAAATTGCTTTTGTGCTCACATCTATTAGTACCTTTGTATGTGATGATGACCTATAATAATAGTCCTTTGATAATTTATTGTGCACTGTAATAGGTCTATTGTAATATAGTGTATGCGGAACATGCAAGTCTGTTGAAGGAATATATAGTGAGAGAATGGTAGCTTACCTGGCAAGGCGATAAACCAGTGGAATTTATACTTTAAAGGAGTCCTGCACTTCAGTGCAATTTTAAAAATTATGTTACAGGGAATCCATACATTTCTATCCTTTCCTTTTCTAGTGTCAGGCATACTTCCACAGTTCAACCTAATTGAATATCGTGTACATTTTTCCAATTAGTTGATGAAAAGCTTTCAACAACGCAATACAAGTGGTGGCAGTTCTCCTGTTTGTTGGTCTGTTGTTATTTGTTTTTTTTGCTTAGATATCTTGAAGCTAGAACTTTATCCACATATATATTTTCCAAGAAATATGGCCATAGTATTATATTTTGATATGAAGTGATCATAGATTTATAGTGGCCTGGAACATCTCTTACTTATTTGAGCCTGTGATTATTTATGCATAATAGCCAAGCCCCAAATCTTATGTTCATGCAATGAATTTTTCATCATCCCCTGTCTAGCAACTTGTTTTTTTGATTTCATGTTTGTAGTTATTAATTTCGATATGTTTTACCTTGACTCCTAGTAAACATAGGATCAAATAATCTTTCCCGATGAGGGCATTTTTGAAAAGGTATTGCCCCTTTCTGATTCAATGTTTATGTTATTGTTCTAATATAAAACTATATCAGTTCTTGTATCACCTATTTATTATTACTACTGTTGTTTTTGAACATTTAAGGTTAATCAGTCGTCCGAAAGAGTTTACATCTTGAAGTTTCAGACAGACGATAGAAAGTTTTTCTTCTGGATGCAGGTAACACTGATATATTTTTTGTGTGAAGCATAACTGGGTTAAGAGACCTGCTCACTGTTGCTTGTATCTCCACAGGAGCCTGATTCTGATAATGACATGCAAATATGTAGTGCGGTCAACCTATACATCAATCAGCCCATGGGTAAGATCAATTTATTGATATAGGCTGTATACTTGTATTAGTTGTATTGTAGATTACCATTTAGATAGAATTTATGCATTGTTGACTTCACTGTCTCTTTAGAAGAAGAAAATTAGTAAAGATAATATTCAAGGAAGTTGGCATATGCATCTCACCAGAAAGTACTCCCTCTGTCCCAATAGATTGTTAGCATTTGGTTTGTGCACGGAGATTAAGAAATACAAAGAAAAGAGAAGAAAAGGTGGGTAAGTTGGTGGGAACTACTAAAATTAGTGAAGAAAAATAGTTATTTTAGGAAATGTTAACAATCTATTGGGACATCTCAAATTAGAAAGTGTTAATAATCTATTTGGACGGCGGGAGTATGAAATTGCTGACCCAGAATAGAACTTTGTTTTCCAAATTTCTCATTTGCCATAAAGTTGCATTTTTATTTAAAGCCTATGTCTATTTTTGCATGCTGAATAGTTTCTTCTTTTTCTTAGATCGGATACTTTATTATCTTCAGTCATGGGTTAATTATAATAATCCATTTTTTTAATATCATTTCCTTTCGACAAATTAATCAGCAAGAACCTACTAAGCTTGCTGTATCAATGCCGATAACGAGCTGATTAGATGCATGTGCCGTCTAGTACTGTAGTCTAGGGAGCATTTTCTGACAGGCATTGTCTTTTTTTTAATCCATTACGTACTCATTTACAATCTCCACATCATTTTTTTTTGTGTAAATCTATTATATAAATATCTGTTCGCTCCTTACAATCTTTTATTCATTCTATAGAATCATATTCTTAAGACCCTAACTTCTTTGTAGCGTCTGCCAATTGTATGGTTGGATTTGTACTTCCCTCTTTTCCTCTGCGTACTCAACTTGTGAAACCGTTGAGGCAGACCCTATTAATTTATTTATCTATCTATAATAAATTATTATATCTCCACAAATTTGGCCTGTGCACTGATGGTGTGTGCAATTCTGTTATATCTTCCCAGCTATTGAACTGATCTAAAATCCATTTTTTGCAGAGTTCCCTGGTGAAGAAGAACCCGATGTTTCTGCTCCTCTGCAAAATTCTGAAGACATGACTGAAGATGATATTTCATCGAGGTAATATGGGCAAAGCTAATAGTAACAAACAAATCTTATAAATTGCAAAAGACTAATAATAAAGATGATCTAGAAGTTGAACTCTGAGTTCAATTTGACAGTGACTTACTTCTGTGTATCAGTGTATGGCATGAACAGGGTGACACATTTAATTAATATGCATAATCACAAAAGATTTTTAATATATTTGTAATTTTATTGTGAACATGGAACTTGGAGACCTCTACTTGACCGTTTTTATTCAAATTGTTCAACCTAATGTTCTTGTTATTGAATAGTTTTGCTTTTGAATATTGGTTTGCTTTCTTCTCTACATTTTCCTGATTACTTGGTATTTTTTTTCTATTACTTAATTATGCAAAATATGTTCTCTGGTTACTTGGAGTCTGGACTAAAAAAAATGCAGCGAAATTCCTGAAGAATATTGTGATGTGAGAACTTATACAGAACTTTACATGTTATCAATATAAAATAGATTTTTGTCAGTAAGGAACACAAAAGAAAAATACAAGAAACCTCCCACAAAAAAAGTAAGCATATGATATGTTTTTCAATTTGTTATTTTTATTTAGTCGTTGAACCGATTTGTGTAATTGTGTGGATTCCCATAATAACCAAAAAATATCATGAATAGAGTTGTTGTGTAGACTTCTTCTATAACTGGAATAAGTAGTGCGAAGAGACTTTAGTTGAGTTACTTATCGCTATTCAGCAGGGGGATTCTTTAGTTTCCTTCCTGTTGAGAAAACATTTTGAAATCTTTCATTATCAATCTCCCTTTCTCGATAACTTGATTGGCTAGTGAGTGTTGAGCTATCTATCATGGAAAAGGCAAGTGTCTGATCACTTCTTCGTCTTGCCTCTTCAAATCCTTATGAAAATTTGTTCCGCTTCAAGGATTAGAGTAGGACTAGAACATGTTTGGATCATTCGCTAGTACTTGTGAGATGCTCAAATAAACACCTTGCAACTAAAAAGCTTAACCACCTTTGCCTTTAAAATAACGGTTGCTTTGAGTCAAGTAAGGTTTAAGTTTCTATCTTTTAAATAATATGATTCTTGATGCGGGGGAGAGAATTGTAACGTTATATCTAAAATTATATGGCACAGATTAAGTTGTTGATGAACCACCCTCACGTCTCAACTGTACATCAACTGGCTTGTGTACACGAGTTATTACACTTTGTTTTGTTAATTTCTTTAACCCATATTTAAGCCTAGTATGGTTCAGTAAATAATATTAACAATGAAAAAGACAGCTTAACCCCCTCCTGGCAATGATAAAAGTCAAATAACTTCATGCTCCTACACACGGTCCTGATGTGCGTGTGCATACTTTTATCTACTTGTATCCCATGCCCGTGGTTATGATATCCATGTCCTTAATTATTTGTTCACTTATAGTTTGATTGGACATATATTTGTACCTTTTCAAGAGTTTTCCCTCGTTCTCTCCAAAAATTTGTTTAATCTTATAATATCTTATATATTCACACATGCCTGTTTATGTGTTGCATAGATATTCAGATACTTTCAGCACTAACTGCAACAAACAGTGTGCTTTTTCTTTTGATGTCTATTGAATATCCCTATTCCTGCCTTCGTAACTCTAAAAACATATGAACAATTTTTTTTTTTACTGGATCTGTTCTGTTTAAGTGTATCAAGTGTAATTTGCAAGTTGAACTGCCAAGCTTGCATGTGCTTTTATATTTGAATTTGGTATCACCATTATATTCACGGCGATGAAGTTTGATTGCCATTTACACTTGTAGTGGTGGAAAACTGATGAATATACTTAAAGTGTCTACACACACAGAGGAGGGTGCTCAAATGAGAACCCATACCCAATATCAGCCCTTCCTTTTTTACAAGTACTTCTAATCTGAACCACATATATTTTATATATTAATTTATAATATCTCAATATTTTATATACATATAATACAGACATATACGCATATTATCTTCACCACTTTCCCACTCATCTCACCGGGGATGGCAAAATAATCCGATCCGATGGATACCCGATCCATTCCGACCCGATTGGATTTTACGGAACCCGAAATTTTAGATTTGGATTTGGATTTCAGGTGTACCGAACCGATACCCGACCCGAAATTCGAAACCCGATAAAAACCTGATATTTATATATATAATATTATAAATATAATTTATTATATAATATATATATAGATATAAGATAAATAATTTGTATATGTTCATTTTATTATTTCATTTTTAATCATTAGTCAATACTTATTTTATGAACTAGTTCTTCATTTTATCAACGTATAATGGATTTTACTAGTATTATATTATACAAAATTTTCATTTTTATTAATATCTGAACTATTAACTAGTTGTTAATTATATATTAATAATAAATTAATATCACAATTTGTATAATATATTATATTTAACTATTTTTTGAAATTTAATCATTTATAATTTTATAACTGTGATTATTGTTATCCGCTTGTGTCAATTAATTGAACTTGATTACATTTTCTTATAAAGTTTTTGGATACCTGAAAAAAACCCGATCCAATTTGAAACCTGTTGGATTTGGATTTGGATATCCCGAAAATATTTGGATTTGGATTTCACTTAAACCCGACCGAACCCGTTGCCATCCCTACATCTCACTTTCTCTCTTCAATTGTTTCATCTGTCTCTCATCTCTTTTTTAATCTGAAATCTATCCCGTTCTCACAACTTTGCTCCATTCATGATGTTTTCACATCTTTGATTGCCGTCATCTCTATTTACTACTGCCTTCATTTACCACACTTGGATTCATCGCTAACCATCACTTTAAAATCAACATCTTCATCTTCTCTGACGCCACCACCAGATCTGAAATCGACATGTTTGCAGATATCAATTGATTTGAAGAACTATAACGGTTGATCGAGATACTAATTGACAATGACTACCATGATGATGGCGGTGATGGTGGATACATCAGTGGTAAAAGTATGGTGGCGAAGGTTATGATGGTTGTATGTATGATGGAGGCAGCGTTTTTCAAGTGATTTGCTGATTTGCTTCAAGAAAATTTGGTGATTATTGTTGAAATTTAGTGATTTGTTTTGAAAATTTGGTAATTGGGGATTAAAATTGGTGATACTGTGGTGACGGTAATTAAAATTTGGGTGATTCTGGTTTGAATTTTGTGATTCTAATGGTGATGGTGCATGGTGGCGGCGGCGATAGTGGCTGTGCGGTGGTGATAATGGCGGCAATCCGGTGGTAAGGGTGCGGTGGTGGTGATATATATAATTATAATTTATAATAAATATGTATAAATATATAATATATAATAATTTGTTATATATATATGAACTGTAATTCTTTTGCATATTTATCTTGGATAGTTGCTAGCGTGTGTATAAAATGAAGCAATAAGACAACATAAATGCTGAAGAGGGAATCTGGTCAGTTTTTAAATCATAGTTATTTACATACAACTTGGAAATGAAAAAATGTACGTGCATATGCAAGTACACACATGGACTTGAACGGGGACTGTTATTATCACTCAAAGTTGTACAAAGCACAAGGTCAACGGACACTGTGTATTCTGATTATACTGTGATATAGCTTGCTTTATATCTTTATTGTGTGTATATATAATATGGAGGAAAAGGATACTGAATGAGGGCCTTTCCCTTGGCTCCTGGCTGTGCCACAGCGATAGTATATAGATCATCTCAGAGGGAGATAACCTATCAGTTATTGCCATATATCATGATGACATAGCATGATTTATTATTCAAGAATCCTAATTCTGGGTCTTTCAGGGCAGGAAATTTGGTTGGCCCAAGCATGGGGACAGAATTAACTAGTGACGTCACCTCTTCAGGGCCTGTGAAACTGGTAGATCTGCAAAGAATATTAAGTAACATTGGGTCAACAGGTGCTAAATTATCTATTTAAGTGTATATTACTAGTACTTTCTTTACACTTCTAGGCACTGACCACATTTTCGTGTTGTATAGATGAAGCTGGAGATCCAGACGCAGGTAAGATGTCAAGAACTATGACTTGTTATGTCCCCTTATGTTTTGGGTCTGATGACTTTTGGAAAAGACCCAGAGATAAATACATTTTAGTTTAGATAGACCTTAATCTTTATCTAGTATTGAAGTGAAACACATAACTTGATAATAAGAACAACACATACTGTTAACAATTCTCAGACAAGAAAAGAAGAAGACATTGGGGTATTGACACGGCTGAATCTTAAATGGATCAAGCAGGCAAGCAGCACAAATCACTGTCTTTTGATAAAATAGCAAAGCCATAGATGAGTAAAGACCAATCATAAGATGGGAGAAATAATTCCCTGACAAGAAATGAAAATAGATATATAATTGTTAGATGAACAATGAAATAATGCAAGTTGGACAAATTTTGAGCAGAGATTTTTATTTATAGAGTTTCATGCTTTGAGACAACTGATAGCTTGTTATCTGCTACCATAACTTTTGTCTTCTCTTATTCTTGACTTTTGCTATAGGCTTGGGATTAGGGGATATATTGAAGCCTGAGTTAATATTGCCATTGATGGACACCTTATCACTTGAACAAGGGCTGGCTGCATACTTACCTGAGGTCAATATATGATATCCAACTATGTTGTCACCAGAATTCATTTTATTCATTTTGTTGCATTTCTTTGAGACTACCTGTATCATTTTAGGGTCAATGGTCTCCAGAAGATTTGATGGAAATTTTACAAAGCCCTCCTTTCCGCCAACAAGTGGATTCATTTACCTATGTAAGAGATTTCAGTGATACTGGTTACTTGTCCCACCTTAATTAGTTGGCCTAATTGTGAATATTTCCTGCTTATCTGTAGGTGCTTCGAACAGGACAGATAAATCTTACTCAGTTTGGAATTGACCCAAGTAAATGTGAGTCAGTAATATTTGATGTTGCAAGAATATAAATATTTAAGATAGTTATTGGTGAAATGGGTTAAATGATCGTTTAAATTTAATGAAGACATTTTATATGTAATTTTTTGTTGTATTCCAACTGGTGTTTGTAATGCAAGTTAATTATAATACTGGAATGGCCTTCGTATGCTGGGCTTTGACACCTCAATCAATAACAGACTCATCCAGGAATAGAAACTAAAAGTTTGAAGATTGAATTGCTTCCTATCTGATCTCATCACAAAGGCACTTAAATGTTGATTGAAAATCGTGCAAAGGGGCCACTAGTGTTTGTTAATTTACATCCGAGTTAGTTTTAAGTTGTGTCAAATATACAAGTGCCCTTTGAAATTTGGCAAGTAGAACTAAGACCTGGAGAGTCAATTGTTTCCTTTAATATGCAAACTTAATTATTAGAATTAGAATCTTAGAGCTAGTAATGTCTTTTCTTTATTTAAAAAATTTTATTTACAAAAGCTGACATGGTTGGTGCAGATAAATTCACAGTTTTATCCTTCCTGGAGGCACTTGAAGATTCTGTTTTGAAAACATCAGAATCAGCATCAAGGCTAGATGACAAGGATTCAATATCTCAGACCTGTAACCAGAATGATCCAATGGATGAAGGCCAATGATAGTAGCCAGCTGATTTGTTCTGTTCAGATAGTTGTGAATTGTGATTTATTTCTTCCAGTGCTTGTGCTACATTATTACTCTTACAGAAAATATTTTGTTTTCCCTTTGCATGAAGATGCATTCAAGATGGATTGGGAAAAATATGTTAAAGCAACTGAATCAGAATGGTATTGTAAAGACTTTTGTCAAAAATATTTTTTTGGCAGGTCTCAACTATTCTTACTCAAAAGCAGGTAGGAATGTGTTTGTAAAAACCAAAAGCAGTTGCCTGAAAAAAATACTCTCCAAACTATTCTGCCACTGTGTTCCCAAGATTTGTATGAAGGAAGAGTAAAATAAAAAACTGTTCTGCCACTGTGTTCCCGAGATTTGTATGAAGGAAGAGTAAAAGAAAATAATGATATGAGAGTTACCTTGGTTTTTTCAGCTATCGTTTGGTGAATATTTTTTCAAAAAAATCTTTAAGAATTTCCTTGGTACAACACAATACTGAGAGTGTTACAAAATAATTGAATTTTGGTATGGTGGTGTACTGGAAGTAAAATTCTGTCAAAAAACTAATTATATTTTATAATAGATTTGTAAGTTATATTTCAAGAATAATATGTTTATTATTTTATTTTAATTATATAATATGTTTAGCAAAAAACAAACAGTACATTCAATAATATCCTCTATTTTTTAATACTTTTTTTTATTAGAAACAACTTCAAATAATACAATATCAATTAAAATTTTCAAGATATTAATTCCTTAGTCAAAGCATCATTTTATTATTACCGATGCATCCAGAGTATGACTAGGTCAAAATCTAAAACCGTATTACTCCCGTCTCGTATGAAAGCAAGCAGGGCACTAGTGCAGTAATATTCTTAACCCTCAAGGTATGTAGACGGCAATAATTATACCACTAGCTGAAATTGAAAATAGTTACCGACATGATGCTAGTAAGAAGTAATTTAGACATAGGTCTATGACAATAATTACATTCTATTTTTTTGGTTTTAATTTAGTTTTTTTTATACACTTTTACATTTGGATTTCCAAATTAATATAATGTTAATTTATATATGCATGTAGTTGATTATGGGTGATAATCGAAAATTATCAGTCCCGCTACTCTTTCAGAATGTCTGCCTACATGTTATCCTCACAGACCTCGCTCAATACGGATAGGTTTGGTTTGGTTTAAAATGTATGATACAATATTGTTGATTTTATTTATAAAATTTATATTTTTCACATCCTATAGCAAGCACATTAATTGACGGATCGATAGCATATCAAGTGAGAGATACTCTCCAAAATTTTGAGGTTACCCTCTCACCGTACAATCACCACTCTCTGGTCACCAACCAAGTGCACCATTATCACTACCATAAATTCCAGTAAACCTCCAAATAGCTTGTTCATACAAAATTTCTTCATTAACAAACTCAAACCGCAACATATATATAAAGAATTTATACACAAGCTACAGCATTTTAGAAGTGACAATGAATACAAACAAGCTGAGGAATTATATGAAGAGTTTGAAGAAGTGCGCGGACGAGAGGTTGGTATTCAATATATATCCGTTTGTGCTGGTGGCATCAGTGCCAGTCCTGAGTTTTGTCCGGGGTAGAGGATATTTATGACAAAATCACTGAATTCCATTATCATTACTAAATACTAAACTCGATCTCGTGATTTAAAAATTATTATTATTATCACATTTAAAATATGTCTCTTTTAATATGCCCTTATTTCTTAATTAAAATATGTCTCTTTTAATTTTTAAATTCTAATAACCGGTTTAATTTTTAATTTTTTTTATTATTCGTTTCTAAGATATTCCCTAGATATTGTTTTTTAAAAAATTTCCCCCAAAATGATGGATACCGAGCTTGTATTGCTTGCCCTTAGGGTCGGCCCTGCCTACACACGGGCTATAATGTACAGACTACAGAGTGACAAATGAGGGTTATGAAGATTTTATAGTTTTATCTTTTGGAAACGGCTGTCTTTTTGTATTCACAAGTTGGTGGATTATCATATTCAATGCAACTACTATAGAGATACAGATGCTTCATCAGGAAGCTGATCAACCTTGTGCTAATGCAATTTGATTTGTTAAATTGAACCAAACAATACATAAGCCATCATTAAAATCTTTTATGATTCATGCCAAATTCCTATATATGTAATTAGCAACCGGTGAGATGAATAGATGATGACTCCTTATAAGAGAGCCATCAAGGAAAAGTCACCTTTCAGCATTAGTGGCAACAAAGCATCGTGATTAGGGAGTGAGAGGTTCAGCAGCATAAGTCGGCTGCAACTAGCTAGCTAGGTAGATAGATTCTCTTAGATCTGGTTTATGCATACATGTTTTCTCAAGGTTTTTTTTTACAAGTTGAAGCTGGGGTAACAAAAGGAATCAACTGCATGTGAATTTTAATTTTTAATGCTATGGGTTATAAATTTATAATTAGATTTGGTTATACAAGGACATTTGTCTACACTAGCTTCATACAACCCTTTCCTTAGTATATTTGGATAGTTGATATGGCAGTTATAAGGTGGCAATTAGAAATCTACGTACGGTAGTTTCTTTATTTTGCAGTTTATTTATAATTAAGACAATTTTAACAGGAAACTTGTTGTTAGCCAACCTAGAATCCTAGAATATATATACAGGTATTCAATACATTGTAAGGATTAATATTATTGGGTATTTATTGAGATTTATATTTGTTATCTTCTAAACTTTCTTTGTGGATTTGGCAGCACCGTTACATATCCAAGACCCGGGACCGAAAATTTTAAATGGGCCCTAAATTTTTTCCCCCACTAAAACTATAAAAAATATAAAAAAAATCATATGATATAACAAAAGGTCATGATATTTTTTTTCAAATTTTCAATTATTTCCATCAAAATTTTATCAAATTTGCTTGAAAGTCTAATTTTTCGATAACAAATTTAGCCATATATAATTCTTTTGTGACTCTCCTCACTTATCAACTCATTTTTTGCTCTTTTCACATTCAGATAATTGCTTTTAAGGTAATATCATATAAATCTCATTAAAATTTTCACTAAAAGTAACATCATAATAACACCTCAAATAGATAGTTTAAATTCAAAATTTTCACTAACATTTGAAAAAAATGAATCTTTACATCAAAATAAAGACAATATATATATATATATATATATATATATATATATGAGCTTAAGACATTTTTTTTTGAAAAAAGTTTTAAGACAAAACTTTACTAACACTAGATTATATTGTTTTGATATAAAATATATATAACCGAATACCTATGCAATTATTAATTTATATTTTATGAATATTATTGATTTTATAATTTTTTTAACTAAGTAAGATATATATATATATACATATATATACTAAATTTGTTTTAAAAAAAAATGTGTATTAGGTATGAGTTTCAGGTTAAGTTAATCATGGGGTGAACGATTAACTCAAATTCTTCTTAATCTGTTTAATTGATGTAACTAGTTTATAAAATGTGTTTGTATAATAGAGAAATGCGGAATTAAAAAATTCAATCACACAACACACAATTTAAATTTTCAATCTAATGTATACTAGATTTTTGTTTTACTACAATCTGATATTTAAACTTTAAACTTAAATCTCAACTTCTTGTTCTAGAGAGAAACAAGGATAAGAACAATAAAAAAATGTTTCACCCTCACTAACTGCAGAGCTCTCTTTTTATTCTATATAGACAACATGTCTTTTTAACTCCACATGTTTTTTGCAGACAATGTTAGCTAAACTGGAATAGTATGAATGAAATTTTACAAAACACTTCATTCCATTTCTAGCTTAGTCTTCAGACTTGACAGTTCTTTACATCTGCACACAACTTCTGTCTTTGTCTTATTTGTTTCTCCTAGCTACATTGTAGACTTGTCACCATCTGTTCAGGTTTGATTAATCCTAAATAGAACAGCGTTGCACAATCTTGTCTGTTGCTTCTGCAATTTTCCTGGAAATCTGCCCTTTAATTCATTCGAGTTCTATGTAAATAATTCAATGTAATGTTATGTACTTGGACTTCTCGAACTGTTCAAGTTTTGTCACTTCTCGAATGATTGAGACTTCTCGAATGATGAGACTTCTCGAATGAGCCATTTTTTACACTTCTCGAATGAGACATAACCTGACTTCTCGAATGATACATAACTTGACTTCTCGAATGATACATAGCTTGACTTCTCGAATTGTTTCCATACTGAACTTCTCGAATCGATCACTTTCTTCACTACTCGAATCTGTGACTTAGAGTAAATTCCAGTATGTGCTCAGACTTCTCGAATGGCAGACATTTTGCCTTATAAACTTTCTTCAACTTGAATCCTTATTTTTCTAGCCTTATTCTCACTGATGCATGACTTATGACTTGAATCTTCTACCAGCTTTATTTAAGGCTTTAACTACAATCTGGATTACAACTCAAAGATCACTTCTAACTGCAGAAATTACATTTAAAGCAAATAAAGTCACCACATATTACAAGACAGTCTAAGATTACATAACAGATAAGAAAATACTATCTAGTAGGCTTGATATGATCCAACAATGTCCCCCAAATTATTTTGGGTCCCGGACGGTCGTCCCAGCCCCCTATCAGGGCCGGGCCTATGATTTGGTAATTTGCCATGAAAAGGGCCATTGATAGTTGAAAGAGTATTTTCAAGACACCCATATCTTAATCTTTAATGTTGTGTTCGATTGAGATAAATGAAATTAGAAGAAATATTGGAATGAAATTTGAATTATACATAACATGGGTAAATGTTTAAAAATTTCTTCTTATCTTCATTCCATTCCTAATAACATATATTAGAATTCAAACTCTCAATTTGAGAAGAAAAACTTCATTTTCCATCATATATACCCATCTTCTTCACATGGTTTTCTATATATCATAACAAATTTGTACTCTCTCATTTTTCTTTCAATTTTTTTCTTAAATCTCCATTATTTCCCTTTTACTTCACCTTATTTCATTGCATTCCATTTCATTCCATTGTATTCTTTTTTCCCCAACCAAACACAACATAAATATATTTTAAAAACCTGCCGGCTAGGGGTGTTCATTCGATCCGCCAAACCGCGATTTTGGACCGGATCGAGACAATTCGAACCACTTAAACAACACCATAGAAAAAACCGTTATTAATGGTTCGGTTATCCGAACAATATAGATTTAAATGGTTTGTAAAAATTATTTATTGGTTAATCCGGACCAGACCATTTAAATATTATATATAATAAATAAATAATGTATATTAATATAATTAATTAAAAATTAAATATTTCACATTTAAGAATAACTTTCTTTTATGATAAAAATTTAAAATTCCGCTTTATCAAAATTTTGTAAATGATTCAGTGATTTTTAGGCTATTCCTCATCGATATGTAATTAAATATATTATAATTATGAAAGTGAAAAGTTAAAAATAAAATCATTGAGTTTCTTTTGATCTAGCATAAAACATTCAAGATTATGAAAAAATTAAAGAATTTTTGAAATTATGATTGCATGTGACTTAAAAGTATTACTCATAATTTTTAAATATGATAATTAATTTATAAAATATTAATTAGAAGTCAAACTGTGGTTCGAAAGCGGACCAAACCGTTCTTAAGTGGTTTGGTTTTTAAATTTTATTGATTCAGTTTGGTTTTGAATTTTAAAAAACAGCTATTATATTATCAGTTTGGTTCGGAAAATTGATGAATCCGGACCAAACCGAACCATTAACACCCCTGCTGCCAGCAGTGGCGGAACCAGGATTTTAAGATAGTCGGGGCCCAAAATTTGCTTTATTCAAAAAACTCGAAAACTCATCATAATCTCAAAAATGAGGTTCATGTTGTAAAATATGGAAACACAACTAAATCTATATTCAAGCGTTTGTGAAACTTAACCTCAATTTCTTATCATTGTTATATCATATATAGGAAAAATATGTGATATGTTTTATTTTTCATTTTTAAATACTTGAAATTTTCTTATACTTTGATTGTGAAATCAGTCGAAGGAACACTTCTAATGTTTTTTTTCTACATTTTAATTGTTATAAAAATATAAATAAGGTGTCATCTCCGACTTAAGAAGATAACACTATAAACAGTATGGTTTCCTAGTACATAACATAGTCCAAGCGAATTCACTTAAAATCTTTACTGAACAAGACAACATATTAGCAAATAAACGTATTCATGAGATTAATGCACGAAAAGAAATGAGAAATTTGAAATCCCACGCGGGTATTGTAATAGTGTACTCTAACCAATCATAAGTAAATCTATTTAATTGAAAATTTATTTTAGTTTTATTGTATATTACTTTTTTGGAAATGTAATCAAACGGTTGTAAAATAAGGAGTAAAATCAAGAAATTTGGATAAATGTATAAAATCTTTTTTGTGAGAATTGTAATAACTATCCAAGAACAGATAATGTGATAGCCTGACAAATAATGACAACTAATAAGTACCAAAATTGTAGAGGCATTAGAATTGCAAAAAATAGAAGTTACTATCTAAGGAGAGCTTTAAAATGATAAAAACAAAAAAGTATATGAATTATTTTGACTCTAGCCGGGTTTCAACCTTCTTTAGCCTCCGTGCCCATGTTTGAATTGTGTATTCATATCCAACCATTAATATATATGCATACATATACATACACACACACACACATATATATATATATAAAAGTTTTAAAAACTCTTTATTAAGTGTTTATTTACATTCGATATATGTTAATTTATCAATATATTAATAAATGCATTTTCATTTTCCCTATACTTCTTCCTTTTTTTGTATAAATTTTCCCTATACTTCGTTTTGTACTATTAAGAATTTGTTCAATAATTAATTATGTTTACTAGCCAACTTATTCACGAATTTAATATCAATTTGTTCACAAATTATTGAGACAAAAACTCTTTATGATAAGTTCGAGCAGAATCTTAAAATTATATTCAAGTTCTTTGCATTGTAAAATAAAAATAAAACCAATTTTTGAAACACAAAATTATGGTACTACTTACTAGAATAATTGTTTGCACACGTCGTTTTGGATTGCAATAACATTGTTTGCAATTTTCTTTTATAACAAAATTTATTTGATGCAATGCAATAATATTCAAATCATAAATCAGACCAATAAAACATAAATTTATGAAATACTCTTATGGTTTGTTTGAAAAATTAAATTTCATTTAAAATTTTAAATTCGATTAAATGTCAATGTTTTGATAATAAAAGATTTGAATTTAAATGAAGATATTTAAATATTAATATAAATTTAAAAATTAAGAAAATAAATTACATGTTTATCCAAAAAACAATCTTATTTAATTGACAATTATGAGAAAACAATTAAATTAGTTATAGCTCACCTTTTTTTGGACCTTTTATAATTTTTTCCTAATGTTATCTTCACTAGAAAAATATTTTAAAGTAAGTGAAATAGATTAGTAATTTGAGTTTTATCTAAAATTTAAAGAATGAGGATAAAAAAATGTACTCCAACATTGATTTCTTATTTAAGTAAATCCTTCATTAGTTATTTTTAAGTATCCTCTCATTCTTTTTAAGCATGTCCTAACTTATATTTTATAATAAAATATTTAAAAAATTATCTTTTTTTTGTATTAATAATAAAATATAAAACGAGGAAAGAGGAAAGAGTATAAAATATAAAATAAGTAACATTGTTTATAAAATATCTATTTACATCCTAAGTTACTGAAATTCAATATTTTATATTAAATTTAAAAAATACACTAAAATAGAAGTTGCTCTTAGCTATCTACTATTCCCGATGACAGAAGAAATTTGATTTATTTCGTATCCTTCCCTCAATGAGAAAATGAGTCAAATTAGAAAGAATCAAACCTATGGGACTTAAGGAATGATATAAAAAAAGAGAGGGAAAAATATTCAATAAATAAAAAAAGAAGAAAATAAGTAAACTAAGTAAATATAGAAGAACCCAGATTACAAATGAACAAATTCAAACTTGAAAAAGATCTTTCTGAGAATAATAGTCTTTTTTTGGAAAAAAAATTGTCCTATAATAGTGTCAATTTCTACTTTCAATGTAAAAAATTCAAACTTACCCTCTTTTTTGTCATTTCCAATATAAAACTTAATTTATTTAGTATAAATAGTCATAAAATAAATATGATAATAAATATGATAGGGACGGAAAATTATTATAGAACTAACATTTGCATTATTTTTTCAAAAGAGACTAGGGGTGAAGGGAGCAAAAACAAAGAACCGGGCCCTTAAAGTCAAGAACTTTTCACACATTGCTATGTACAAGGCTGTGCCTGATGTGCTCTTCAGCAGAAAAAAGGGCTGTGTCTGTGCTCTTTCATCTTTCATCATATACATATATTTATATATCTTTTTAAGAAATTTTCCTCCTTTCAATTACTCTATAGCTAAACTTGCAAGCCTGCAGGTTGTAGTCTCTCTCTCTCCCACACAAAATAACTAGGGTTGAGACAACAAGGGTTTGGGTATTATTCATATGTAACTGCCCTATCTCTATCACAAATCAATTTAGGTAATTAGAACTGACATTGAAAAGTGCGTATGAAAATGAAATATATTTTTGCAGTTTATTGTGAATTTATTATGATCTTATAAAGTTCTTATTTTATTTTATGTGTTTTTTAAACAATTTTTGTTCTTAATTTGCATCTGCAGATCTTCGATCTAGCTAGCTAGTTAGCAGTTATAAGTGTGGCAGATTCCAGGAAAATTAATCCGCAACAAGAGGTTCTAATTACTTGATCTCTTCTCATACTTGTTTCAAATTAAATTAATTGCCTGCTAGTTCTAAGTTTACTTAATTGATTCAATTTTCTTTATGGCGTGCCGGTGTGTTGGCCAGACAATTATATATGTGTATATCTAATATGGCTTTCAGATCTATAGATATTTCTACTGTATATCACAGTACCCTTGAGAATACTAACTCAGGATCATGATTTAATCTATGATAATTTTAATTGTGGATATCCTGGTTGAGCCCTAACTGTGGTTCACACCTAAAAATAATACTTAAATACTCAAATAGTTATTAATTTTTTAAATTTAATTATCTTTTTTAGTGAGAAAAACAATTGCAACAGTATTATAAGTCAAATATTATTTTAAAATAAAATGAGTACAAAAATAATATAGACGACTGTCAATAAAAAGATAAGAACCTGAAATTTTGATAAATAAAATTAAACTTATGTAATTAAGATCATATAAAAATAAGATAAACTAATATATATATATATATATATATATATGATAAAAATATTATTCATACCAAATAATATTATATTTATACTTAATAATAGCTACAATAATAGTTAAGATACATGTATACTAATTGGGGAAAGATTAACTTACACTTAATTAATTGATGAATAAACTTACACTCACATAATAGTTTATAAAATACAGGAGCTAGGGAGTGGACACTTGATTATTGACATATCATGAATAAAAACTCATACTCACATATAGATGCATATATTATATTCTATTTTGGAAATGATAATTGGGTTTATATATGACGTACAGATTAATTTGCCAAACAGTTAAAATGGCTCAGGGTCAAGCATCTCTCGAAGACCTGAGTGACAATGAAGTGTATAATATACTCAAAACACTTACAGTAAAGAACCTTTGTCAAATGAGCATATTATCATCAACATGGAAAGACTTGATAAATGATGCTGATTTCATCAACTTACATCGTACATGGTCCAAGAAAAACCCTCTTCTACTCGTTGTTACTCAGCCATCTCACATTACTAGTAATGATTCCGAAAAGGTGGATCATCTTCTGTTAACATCTGTGAATCCAACCGAAGGGGCTGTTGCCTACCAAGTGAGAATTGAGACTTATGATGACAAAGATCTCGAAGTGTTATCTTCTGGAAGTGGCTTCCTTTTTTGCATCCTCAGGTGGAGGGATTCTGTCATTTTCAATGCAACTACGAAAGAGATCCAGACACTTCCCAAAGTCGATCCACCTCCCTTCTTTTCTTTTGTTATTGCAACTGGATTTGGATACATTGAATCAAGACATGCATATGCCGTCATTAAATTATTCTTCCCAATCCGCTTATGTCAGATTCTCATGTTATCTGAAACAGGCAAGGTAATTACTACTTGGAGAACCCTTGTGCAAAATTACTCACACCTTATTTTTCCGGTGAATAAGGGTATTATGGTTAGGAACAAATATTTTTGGTTGAACCGGGACATATGGTGGCAAAATGGTATGGGATGTCTTCAGATAAAATGAGTATGCTGTGTTTGGATTTTGAATCAGAAATGTTTTATGCAATTCGTTATCCTAATATTGGAACGTATGAAGGAACTGAGATGCACTTAATTGTTTTTAGGTTACTCACATGGTGATCCCTTGGTTATGGACATCTGGGTATTAAAAGATCTACAAAATTCGGACTGGAACATAGAGTATCGAGTAGATTTGTCTTTGATAGGTGGCATTGATGATCGTCTACTCTCAGAGGTGAGACTAATTGGCTACGTGGAGGGAGAGCAAGGCGGAGTGTTGATGTTTCATGATTCGCTACAACAGGTGTTGCTTTATTATAATGTTGAAGAAAGGAGATTCAAGGAATGAAAGCAAATCCAAGTTGAGAATGATGTTTTAGACATGTTTCCCTACAGCGAAAGCTTCAGCAGTATAAGAAGACCAGCTATATAGGTAGATATATTTTCTATAAGATATGTTTTTTTTTGTCAGCTCTATAAGATATGTTTTAATTATGCTTGTTTAATTTAAAATGCTCTTTTAATTCCTATTATAAGTTAAACATACAGTGTTAAAGTTGGGGTTTAATTGGCGAGGGAACTGAAGGGGTACCTATTTATATATTTTAACATGTAATGCAATATTAGAGTCTGTGAATTTGAAACTCATGCAATGCAATATTAGAGTCTGTGATTTTTTTGGATATATATATATGGTCTAACAGATCGATGGATCTAGAGTCTCTTGTACTCTACTCTAAAGATCGTTACAAGCCGTATATATAAGACGAGGTTATGGTATGAAATGCTAGCAGTGCACCAAGCTGGTTCATGCTCCTGGGCCTAATGAAAAGGAGGACTGGTCGGCCTTGCCCTTGAATTCTTAAATTTCTAGTGTCTTCGACTTCTTGAACTACTACTAATTATTATGTTTATACCAAGGGGTCTCCGATCCTTTGCATATTTTTTTGGGTTATTTTTCATCATAACTTGCATGTTATGTGCATAAAGACTTTTGGGGGCATTTTCTTATAGTTTCCTCTTGTAAATGGAGAAACTAATTAATTACGCCCAAGTAGATCTGGAAAATATGGGAGTGAGTTACCATAAGCATATGTATGATTGTAATGATAATATTGAGAGAAACATATGAATCTGTGTCATACTGCAGTGAATTCCAATTATATATATGCATGAATAGCCCTAATTTGTGGTTTGGATCCTCTATCTGCAGTTCGCTTAGGTTTTTCCTTAGAGATTGAATGGGATTATTTGGAACATTATGAAACAAAATACTTTGTTTCTTTCATGTGGCTGCCATATATAACATGTACAACATGTTATACATCAACTTATATATACATGCATTCTTAGTCTCTATAAAAGCCTCAATTTAAAGTCATATGTGGCAATCAAACTAGCTCACCCCGTGCTACTAGCGTACAAAGCAAAACCAACTGTAAAATATCACTAAATATCGGGTTTTAACAACATTGTGCAATTGTTTGTAAATAAAAGTCTATAATTTGGACGACCGACACGGTGAGCAAATATATATTCACCTCCAAATTGGTGATGGATAAACATTTAATTAATTAAAATCCAATTAATTATAGATTTTATTATTTTTTTACTAGTTTTTACAAATTACATTATATATATAGTGCTATATATTTCCCTGTTTCAATACAATATATATATGCATTCACTAATTTATCCTATATTATTAAATAATAAGAAGGTTCGACTCAAATTAATTATGCGTATTATTAATTTCATTGAAGATAAGAGAGTTCAAATGTAATAAACCCAATAAAATTGATCATAATATAACAATATAACAAAGCAAAACAATAAAAATATTAGAATTATTTCTTCTTTTCGTTCTTGCATCTTAGCCAGCCCTTACACGTACTGTGGCATTTGCATAAGATTGGATCGGGGGCTAGCAAAATTATAACAATATACTTTTTACGAATGTACAAAAATTCGCAGACCGGGCAGACTCTCTAATTCATGTTTTCATGTAGAGGAAATTTCTGTGCCTTGAATCCTAGTGTTACTTTGAAACCAAATCATGAAAACTTCATCAGATCTATTTATTATAGTCATATATATGTTGTTACCCACTATAATAAGTTGGATAGGAATCTAAAGGGATATATATATGTATGATCGAGGTTGTATATATGATCATGAACAAAAGAATTCTTGTTAGGACAATTGACCAAGAAATGGCCAGCCAAACATAGTGAACTTGTATGATAGTATTATAACTCCAACTTGCATATAAAAAAAAGTTATAGCATAATTAGGTCTTGCAATCTTAGTACTCGTTTCTATGCAAATCTTGGCATATGGACTATATATGCTTCATGTCCCGGCAGAGACGGTGGTGTTACTGCTGTCAAATATAATATAGGATATATTACTGATAACAATTTCTAGATAACAAATGTCGTCAATAAAAAGAATAAATAATTAAAAAGTTACATTGATATGACTTGATCGATATTAAACAAACCAAGAAATTTGTAAGTTTAGAACAGAATAACAGCCATATATATATATATATATATATGAAAAAATTCAGGGGCCACAGTTGGATAAGTACTATAATACAACCAATCCATCTCGTACCGTTAAAAATCCAAATCAACGACTGAGATTTAAAAAATAAAGTAACATACGCTCTATAATAGAGCGTACGTACGCTCTATTATAGAGCGTATGTTACTTTTTTTCTTCCCATTTTACCCTTTTAATGATACGCTCTATTATATCTCTCCCTAGAATACACACTCACACACTAGTTCTTTTATCATACCTAATTTTTGGAGATTTCTATGAACTCTCTAAAACTCATTTCAATTTTGCCCATCTCATGACTCATCTCATACCCATTTCATACCCATCCTCTCTAAAAAAATCTAGATTTTAGAATCATTTATTCTATGGTTATAATGGCGAATCGTATAATGAAACAAAACTTAAAATCTGTATTCCTCCGTCGCTGTTACAAATCTGTTTCCTCCACTCGTTCCATCTCGCCTCTCTACTATGTATCTCGTATTCGCCCTATCGCACCGTCTTCCATACGATATTACACTAGTGCTTACATTGTTCATCACTGGCCTGATCATATTCCAAAACCTGATATGATACCTCCACTCGAAGGAGTGGTTTGCAATCATTGGTTGGTCGTAATGGAGCATCCCTAGCCTGAGATGATTTACTCTGTATCTACCAGGAAATACTATGCATTTGGAGTCCTCATGTCAGAAGAAATGACAAGATGAGCACACATCTGCTCTATAATAGAGCGTATGTACAGAGAGATTGATTGTGAAGCTGTTTTGACTTAGAATATTTTCCAGCCATATAGGTACGCTCTATGATAAAGTATGTGTAGCAGACATCCGCTCTATAATAGAGCGCATGTACAGAGAGATTGACTGTGAATCTGTTTTGACTTAGAATATTTTCCAGCCATATAGTACGCTCTATAATAGAGCATATGTGATTTTTTTTATAAATAATTTACACGTGGCAAATTAAGGGCATAAAAGGAAATAAAAAAGAAATTATAGAATAGAGCGTATGTCATTTTTTTTATTTAATCACAGCCGTCCTTTTGTTTTTTTAATGGTGAGAGATGAGTTAGTTGGATTATGTTACATATCCAACTATGCCTGTAGAAGAGGACTCATATATATATATATATATATATATATATATCCAACCAGGACTTGAGAATTATTTTATTACCAGCAATTCAGCAAAGGACTACTAATGACAGTCTCAAAGATTCGGTCACATTTGAACAAATTTAAAATTCTAGGATACTCTTGACGAAAATCATTATTTTCCGTAGGCCAGGTGAAATAGGTACTGAATAATGTTAAAATTTGTTAATCCAATTCATTTATAAAATGGATTTTACAATCTATATTAACATTCATCACATTAATAAATCTAATAAAAATCAAATCAAGCCTCTCCATATCTACCACCACACGCTCACACTGGTAGGCACGTTTAAAATTAAATCGATCACTTTCGAAATGAGATGAAACTTTTATAAATTTTCGGAATTATATTTGAGGCCCTAGTTTTTTTTACAGGAGTAATTTTTCATTTATAAATTGTATAAAGATACAATAGCAAGAAGAAGATATTTCTTTTATTGTAAAACGTTTATCATCTGTTCCCAAAAATTTAGACAATAAACTAACTTGACCACTAAAATCAGGTTAAACGACAATCAACATCTTGCAAAAAAACACGTTATCCACTATTATCCCCTGTTAACTACCTCCGATTTAATCTCTTCTTTCACTTTGCAATTTTGAGATGTGACTGGTCACATGATAGTAATTTCTTTTTTTTAAAAAATTCTTGATGCATTTGTATGAAAATCATTGTGAATTTAATAATTTTATAATATTTTTTAATAAAATCATATTTAATAAAACAATGTCTAAATCAAATATGATTATTTTGAAACTCGTACTACATTTACTATACAATTTAATTAGAGAAATTATCAAAAATATTATTTTTTAAATTTATTTGCAGTTTAACTATTTTTTTAGAATATTTATAAAAATACTTTAAATAAAATTGCAGTCACTTTTGAATACATTGTCATCAAAAGAAAAAAGTTAAGTGTCATCATGATATTAATCCAGTTTTTTATATTCAATTTTAAACTTTCGTAACAAAAAGATTAAAGTCTGCACAAGTTTTTTGATGATAAAAATAAACATTGTTGTTTAACCTGATTTTATACTAAGCATTATATCAAGTTAATTTGATCACCGCATTCTCATATAAGGAGAAATCTCAGAATTTTGTTAAAGGGCGTCTGCCATTAATATCTGCTCCACGATATTTTTACATGTCTAAATAATTAATATTATGCACTTGAAAATCACAAATAAATCCTAAATAAGTCAAAAATTAAAATAAAACCAAAATATTATTACATATATTTTTTACAATAATATCATATGAAATAATAATGCACAATCTAATTTAAAAAGAAAAATCTAACCAAAAGAAAATCTTTTTGGTTAGATACATAATTGAATAAATTTATCTATTCAAAATTTAAAAAACTTTCAAATCAAGTTTAAAAAATCAATTAAATAAAAGGTAATAACTACTTCCTCCGTCCCACCCAATTGTTTACATTTGGTTGAGCACTGAGATTAAGAAAATTATATAAAGTATTATGAAAGAGAAGGAAAAATGGATGAAAGATAAGAAAAAGTGGGTAAAGTGGTGGGGTCAATTGATATTTAATTGATAGATTTGAAAATGTAGAGTAAAGTGGTGAGTGAGAGTAAATTTTATAATATAAAAGTTTACTATTTTTAGAAGGTTTTGAAATGTAAAGAATTGGTTGGGACATCAAAAAAAAGAAGGTGTAAAGAATTAGTTGAGACAGATAGAGTATCAGTAATAAATATGAACATATATAACTTATACTCATTAAAATTATTTAAAACTATTAATGATTAATACATAATAAAAATACAACTAAAATTTAGCTAATAAACTTAAAAATAATATAAAAAGTTGATATTATTAAGACATAATATTTAATAGAAAAATAACCGAAAATTTTAAGTCTAAAATGAATAGACAAGCCAATTGAAAATATAAAAATATTAATACGTAATTAAAATATAAATTATAATAAATATTGGTAATATAACTAAGTATGTATAAGCCATCAAAATCAAAATGACATCTCATTGTCTATTACAAACCCAAAATATAAGTCATCAATCATGGTCACCCACACAAATGATACAAAAATTTTAATTACCTCTTAAAAATCAAAAAATAAGCCTTGATGGCACTAATACATGATACGATATTAGCACGAATATTCACTAACATTCAGACTAATCAATGACCACCATTAACAATTGACAAATACAAGCTAATATTATTCAACATTTTTGAAGCCCTAGTTATAATAATATTATAGTAGTTATTTGTACGCATCTTTGGATCACAATAACCAGCTAGTCCGCAACTTTGGACGAGGGCAGCTTCATAACCTATTTCCAACACATAATCTTTCACACCCTTCATTTTTTTTAATCACAAAATCTTTTTTATTTAAAATTCTATTACAAATTAACAATTTTTTGGGTTTAAATATTGTGCAATACTACAGAATAATATTTAAAGATTTTAAATTAGTCCTCTACTAAATAAAATAAAATCAAATAAGACATGAATTTATGGTCAAAGAAGAATTTATTCATTCCTGACTCACCTGTAATTTCTTTAAAATCAATTTGGCTCACATTTGATAAATAAGTGCTAAGACCATATATATTCAATTAAAAATATCAAAGATATTAAAAATAGTGTAATTTTAATATAATTTTAATGATAAAATGACATTATTTATAAAATTAACTTCAATGAAACTACCTATAGTTTACATTATAAAGAATCTTTTGTATATAAAAATATGATATTCTAAGTTCTAACATTCTTCAATTTTAATATAAAACATGACTTTTTCTAATAAATCGTTTGTTAACACATATATCCACAAACATGCGCCACTATTTCTTTTTATTTTTTTCATAAATTTATAAAAGATTTACTTACAAATGCATTCTAAATTTTTATTCAATATATAATAATAATAATAATAATAATAATAATAATAATAATAATAATTTTATTACAATATTTTGTAAAATTTTAATTTTAAATAATAATTTAGACATTTTAATATGGGAAAATATAATTTATTCAACTTTGCTTACTAATAAATAAGACTCTTTATTAAATAAACATCATTTCAATTTATTACCTTGACAAATTCAAATTTAATATTAGGATAATAATTTTATAAATATATCATACATTTTATTGTAATTATAATTTATTAAAAATTATATTAATTAGTTTTTGCTTGCAAAAACTTGAAAAATATTAAAATTTTAATTAGAGATGAAAAATTGGAAAGAAAAGATAGAAAAGAAATTACAAAATTGATAAAATAATTAGAGTCAAATGATATAAAAGAATTATAAATTTAATAAAAGTTAAAATAAAAAAGTAATTATTTAAAGATTTGAAAGAAATAAATTTATTTTTACCAACCAACATGAAGGTATAAAAAGAATTTTGAAAGAGATTAAATTTGATGTTAAGATTACACATCAAATGTATGTTTAACATCAAATTTAATGTTACATTATTTATTTAGCGCAAGTTGTATAAAATATTATTTTAATATCCCATTAAAAATTATTTTATATCAAAATAGGGTAAAATTAATACGCCCATCGTCCCTCTTTATATGTATATTTTCAAAATAAATTTTGTCCTATTCATATTTTCATTTCTATTTTCAAAATAAAGGATAATTTTCTGAAACTATTCTTATATTTATTGTTTTCAATGTTTAACTCTTTTAAAAATTAATTGAATCATTACTTTTTAAGATAATAATTAGAGATATCTATAGCAATAGTATATTCAACTTATTTTTATTGATATGGGTGCATTTTTTAAAATGAAAATGTAAATAGATGTGGAGTGAGTTCTATTTTGATGTTAATTTTAGAGGTAGGATGTTAATAATTAGAGCAACTCCGATAAAGTCTTAGTCTATTCCTTAAATTTAATATTAAATGATATATGTTAGTAAAGTTGGATATATATAGATAGGTATTTCCAACTCCAACAATCTTACTTATATCTTTGCCTTATCTTCTATTTTATTATTAAAAATATTTTTCATCATTAAAAATGTACTATTTAATGTAATGAGAAAGATATTGTTTTTAATTTGTTATTATAAAATATAAGTTAAGACATGTTTAATAAAAATGTGACATTAATTATAAATAAGTAATGAAGGAAGGATCCAGGGATCCTAGTGATATAATGAACCTAGTATATTGTTGGAGTATATTTTTTACTTTCATTCCATATATTTTAATTTAAGAACTCAAATAGTTAATTTATTGGAATCGCTCTTACAAATAAAAACAAAGAAAGGAGGGCCTTAAAGTCAAATTAACTTTTCACCTAGTTAAGGATGAAATAAACATGAGTAATGTGTTCATATCTCTCTTTAAGACATCTTCCTTTCTTTCTCCTTTCAATTACTCTGCAGCTGAAGTACTTTCAGGCCAGCTCTCTCTCCCTCTCTCTCTATCTCCCTTTATTGTTTAATATTGGTCTGATATGTGTATGTTTGTGTATAAATTATTATTTTAATTTAATTTCTTTTAAGAAATAGTTAGGGCTCAGACGACAAGGGTTTAAGTACATTATTCATATGTACCAGCCCTATCTTAATCATAAATCAATTCAGGTAATTAGAACAAACATTGAAGTGTGCAAAGGTATTGTTGCAGTTTATTATTGATTTATTGTGATCTTATCAAGTTCTATTTTTTTATGTGTTTTTGTTTAGAAGAAATGGGGGGGAAAATCTTTTTAGCTAGTTAATTAATATATTTTTAACAAGTTTTGTTCTTTGCATCTGCAGATCTTCGATCTAAGCTAGTTAGCACCTTCTGATACGATCGCCAGGAAAATTAATTTGCAACAAGAGGTTCTAACCTGATCTCTCATACTAATTAGTTTTTACAAATTAATTGCTAGTTCTATATAAGTTTACTTGATTCGATTTTCTTTATAGCAGGCTGGTGAGTTGGCCAGATATATAGCTATGTGTATATCGAATATGGCTTGCAGATCTATAGTTATATCGATCTACTATCACAGATCTATAGTTGAGAATACTTGATCAGCAGGTTCATCTTTTAATTTATGATAATTTTGTGGATATCGGCCTATTTAAGCCCTAATTGTGGTTCGCACCAAAAATTTATACTTAAATATTCAAATAGTTATTAAACTCTTTATTTAATTCATCTCTTTTAAAGGGAAAAACAATTGAAACATTAATATAAGTCAAATAATTTTTTAAACAATATATATATATACACACACGCACATTGTATAAAAAATTACACCTAATTTTTGTATTTATATATATACATAAATAAAAGTATTATTAATATTAATATTAATAATAATATATTTATACTAATAATAACTAAAAAATATATATACTAGTTATTTGGGAAAGATTAACTTGCACCTAGATGAATAAACCCACACTCACATAATGATAGTTAAAATACAGGAGGGAGGGAAACCTTGATTGACATTTCATGGATAAAAACTTAATTACACACGTAATAGATACACATATTATATATATTTTATTTATAAATGATAAATGTGCTTATGACAGGTTTACCATACAGTTAAAATGGCTCATGGTCAAGCATCTCTCGAACACTTGAGTGGCAATGAAGTGTGTAATATACTCAAAAGACTTACAGTGAAGAACCTTTGTCAAATGAGAAAATTATCATCAACATGGAAAGACTTGATTAATGATTCTAATCTCATCAACTTACACCGTGCATGGTCCAAGAAAAACCCTCTTCTACTCGTTGTTACTCAGCCGGTTACTAGCAAGGATCATCTTCTGATAACATCTGTCAATCCAACCGACGGGGCTGTTGTATACCAAGTGAAAATTGAGATTTATGACAAAGAGGTTCAAGTGTTATCTTCCGGAAGTGGCTGCCTTTTTTGCATCCTCAGGTGGAGGGATTCTGTCATTTTCAATGCAACTACGAAAGAGATCCAGACACTTCCCAATGTCGATCCACCTCCCTCTTCTGATGATTTTGTTATTGCAACTGGATTCGGATACATCGAATCAAGACATGTATATGCCATCATTAAATTAATCTGCCCGGCCCGCTCATGCCAGATTCTAATGTTATCTGAAACAGGCGAGGTAATTACAACTTGGAGAACTACTGAGCAAAAATACCCAGACTGTGTCTTTCCGGGCAAGAAGGGTATTATGATTGGGAACAAATGTTTTTGGTCGAACCTGGAGATAGTACTGGCAAAATGGTGTCATCAGCTATCTCCAGCAGATATGAGTATGTTGTGTTTGGATCTTGAATCAGAAATGTTTTATGCAATTTCTTATCCTAGTATAGGAAAGTATAAAGGAACTGAGATGCACTTAGGGGACCTCAAAGACGAGTTGTTTTTAGGCTACTCACATGGTGATCCCTTGGTTACGGACATCTGGGTACTAAAAGATCTACTAAAGTCGGACTGGAACATAGAGTATCGAGTAGATTTGTCTTTGATAGGTGGCATTGATGATCGTGCACTCTTGAAGGTGAAACTAATTGGCTACGTGGAGGGAGAGCAAGAAGGCGGAGTGTTGATGTTTCATGATTCGCAACAACAGGTGTTGCTTTATTATAATGTTGAAGAAAGGAGATTCAAGGAAGGAAAGCGAATCCAAGTTGAGAATAATGTTTTGGACATGATTCCCTACAGCGAAAGCTTCACCAGCATAAGAAGACCTGCAGCTATATAGGTAGATATGTTTTAATTATATTGCATGTTTAATTTAAAATGCTCTTTTAATTCCTATTATAATTAAGTTAAACATACTCTTAAAGTTGGGGTTTAATTGATGAAAGAACTGAAGGGGTACGTACCTATTTATATATTTTAACATGTAATGCAGTACTATAAAGTATGTGAATTTGAAACTCATATATATATATATATGCAATGCAATATTAAAGTCTGTAATATATATATATATATATATATATTGGATAAATGGTCTAACAGATCTAGAGTCTCTTGTACTCTACTCTATTAAAGATCGTTACAAGCTATATATGTAAGACGAGGTGATGGTATGAAATACTAGCTAGTAGTGCACGAATTAAGCTGGTTCATGCTCCTGGGCCTAATTGAAAGGTAGACTGGCCGGTCTTGCCATAAATTCTTAAATTTTTAATGCCTTCAACTTCTTGAACTACTAATTATTATGTTTATACCAAGGGGTCTCCTTTACATTTTTTTTTGGGTTAATTTTTGGCGTAACTTGCATGGTTATGTGCATAAAGACTTTCATATATGGTGGCATTTTCTTATAGTTTCCTCTTGTAAATGGAGAAACGAACTCTAAGTAGATCTGGAAAATATGGGGTGATCGAGTTACCATAAGCGTATGTATGGTTATAATGATAATATTGAGAGAAACATATCAGTTCATTCGTGTCATATGATGAATTCCAATTTGTTAAATGCAAGTTCTCGCACAAACATAAAATGCATATGCATGAATAGCCATAATTTGTGGTTTGGATCCCCGTCTGCAGTTTTGCTTGCTTTTTTTCCCGACATATGATTTGCATATTCCATGAGCTCAAGCACAGTTGGTGCATCACTTGAGATTAAATGGGATCATTTGAAATTAACATATTATGGAACAAAAACCTTTTTTCTTTGGTGTGGCTACCATAACATGCTAGGCATGAATTCTTAGTCTCTATAGTTCCAAGCCTAAATATAAAGTCATGCAACCATATAAACTCGCCGTACTCTTTAATTATATACAAACTCCTACTCGATTAGCTTCATATATACTTGTGCTTATGAGTACCTAGCTATATATATATATATGGCATGTTACATATATGGCTTTGTCATCGATTCTTCTCGGCCTCACTTTGTAAATAAAACTACATAGGTCAATATTATTGCATCTAGAAATAAAATGAACTTCATTACAAAATGATCATCTTCTTCAATTCGTTATCATGCATAACCTGAGTTAATTTTTTGCAACAATCACCACTATATATATACAAGAAATGTATATGCATCCTAGCTATTAATACAGAGATCGAGAGAGAGATTTTAACAAAATTAATCACACGATGACCTTATACTCGTAATTAACATACTTTTAGCTTGTGAGGGTACTTTAGAGTAACACGGAGTGATTCATCAAAATCCTTCCTCACCCTTAACTAGTTAACTAGCTAATCAATATATAATATGGCCACTATCAATTTGCTCATCAAAACATCTATAGCTGATCCAAAGTCTATAAATATTGAAGAAAGCAACTCAGGTAGGTAGTTTAAGAGTTTTGGTATCAATAATACTATTAAATTGATCATATTCAATTCTCTATTTATATAAAGATGTTGACACTCGTACTAATTTTGTGGAATTTGTGGTATTAAGTCGTTAGTTTTAATTCCTTACATAAAAAAGTTATTATTTTTAATTTTATTTCATTAAAATAGGTTTTTAAAATAACTAAAACTTTCAAATGTGTTTTAATTATAATAAAAAAAAGTCAATAATAAAGAATTTCGTTTATCTAAACTCACTTGCAATATTATAACAAACGGCGTGATTATAAAAGAATGAATTAATCGGTTTATGTTTTATATTTGTTCGACGTAACTATTTTTTAGATGTCATATGATTTTTAATTATTGAATTAATTCCTACCACTAAAAAAAGTTGTATTGGATTGATATACAGTTTAAAATTAAGAGAACAATATATAACCAATTTATTCAGTTCGATTCTAACTTTTATTGTCTCAATTCAACGTATAATTTTATTTATTGGATTATTTGCTAAAAATGTAAATGTTGAATGGGATCGGTTTAATTGTTTAAATTATTCGCTATGCAACCTTCCTTTCAAAAAATATTTATGACTAATAATATCAGCGCATCAATTTACAGAAAGAGATCAGATCAAATATATTCACACCCTCAGATTTGAATGGGAGAAAAAATTGGCAAACAAATGTCATGCATTTACAAAATCGAAACAGTACCTAACAAAATAAAAAGTGCAAAAAATCCAATTTAATTTTAATCTTTTTGAGCATCCTTATTTTAAGAACTCCAAACTTGCCAAGTAAGAACTGTAATTGAGTTGATCCCAAAGCTTTGGTAAGCAAATATGCAGGTTGTTCATTGGTAACCAGATGAGCAGTAGTAATAACCCCATATTGGAGTTTTTTCCTGCACCAAATGACAATCAATTTCTATATGTTTGGTGCATTCATGATAGACCGGATTTGCAGCAATATAGATTACGGAGAGATTGTCACAATACAGTAAAGTAGGAGCAGATTGTGGTACACCTAGTTTATTTAGTAGCGATCGTAACCATACAACCTCACATGTTGTATCAGCCATAGACATGTACTCGGCTTCAGAAGAGGATCTAGACACCGTAGGTTGCTTTTTACTTTTCTATGAGATTAAAGAACTGCCAGGAGTAATACAGAAGTCAGTAACTGATCGTCTAGTTATTTCGCAGTTGCCCCAATCAATATCACAAAATGCTGAGATTTATAATGTAGAGTGGGAGGAAAGAAGTAGATCATGCCCACAAGTACCTTTAAGATACCGAAGTAGTTTGACAGCAGCCTGCATATTATTAGTCTTGGGATTAGCCATAAATTGAGATAACACGTGCAATGAGTAGGAAATATCAGGTCGTGATATATTCAAATAGATCAATCGACCAATGATTCTCCCATAAAGAGAGATATCTAGAATGGTGGCAGAATCATCTAGCTGAAGTAAATGGTGTTTTTGCTTCATAGAAAGGAGAGAAGCAGTGTAAGATGATAAACCAACATCCTTTAATAGATCCAAGGTATATTCACTCCGATTCAAATAAATACCAGCAGTAGATCGGGCTAACTCCAAACCCAAAAAGTACTTTAAAGTACCTAAATCCTTTATTTTAAACTGAGTACTAAGAAACTCATTTATTTGTGTCAAAAGAGATGTACTGTTACCAGCCAAAACCATATCATCAGCATAGACAAGGAGTGTGACAATGGAAGAACCAAAGGTATAAGTGAACAAGCTATGATCACTTACAGATTGTATGAAGCCAAACATCAAGAGGGCTGCATAAAGTTTGAGAAACCATCGTCTCGGTGCTTGTTTAAGCCCGTAAAGCGATTTCTTTAACTTGCAAACTAAAATTTGATTAGGATACTGAGCTTGGATATCAACAGTAAGAATGTAACCAGGAGGAAGAGTCATATAAACATACTCAAATAAATCACCATGAAGAAACGTATTTGTAACATCCAACTGATCAACTATCCACTTCTTAGCAGCTGCGACAACAATCAAGGTTCTAAAAGAAATCATTTTTGTCACAGGAGCAAACGTCTCAAAATAATCAACCCCCTCTGTTTGGGTGAACCCCTTTGCATAAGGCGAGCCTTGTATCTTTCCACATCCCCATTAGCTTTATATTTAACTTTAAAGATCGAATTGCAACCCACTTGTTTCTGATGAACTAGTAAGGGAACTATATCACATGTATCGTTAGCTTCTAGAGCTGCAATTTCAGTGGCAATTGCAGTACACCACTCACGATGATTGGCAGCCTGCGCATAAGACTGTTGCTCAGGTATTTTAATGACATTACCTAATAAATGAATATAGGCATGAGAGAAGGAGTCATAGTGTAAAGTATCTGGAAAGATGGCAGACACATGATTTGATGTGGAGTGAAATTAATGAGGTAGACCTGTATAATCAGAGTATTTGGTAGGTACGGTTTTTGTTCTAACAGGTTTAGTAGAAACAAGAGGTTCGGGAATATCATGAGAATGTGGTGAATGACTGACATAGCCTAGAAAAAGATGAAAAATTAAGCTGAGTAGAGTCAGACAATGATGAAGAATCCTGCTGATTAGATTCAGGAGATGATGTATCTGAAGAAACTGAGATATCATCGAAAGGATCTGTTATATTATCTGACAAGGAAGGTGAAAATAATTGTGAAGGTATGGTGGATGGAATAGATTTGAAGGGAAAGACGGTCTCTACAAATTGAACATGTCGTGAGACAAAAACCTTTCTGGTTTCCAAATCGAGAACCATGTAACCTTTTGATGCCAAAAGGATATCCTAAGAACACAGATTTTATGGCTCTGGGAGCAAAGTTATCAGAAGAGTGAGGAGCAGTAGATGCATAGATTAGAGAACCAAAAACGCTCAAATGATTGTAAGGAGGAGTGTGAAATAAAAAAAAATCATAAGGTGTACAACCATGCAAGACAGGAGTAGGAGTTTTATTGATTTAATAAGTAGCTGTTAACAAGCAATCACTCCAAAAATAAATTGGAAAGCCAACATAAAATCTTAATGCCCTAACAGTATTTAAAATGTTTCCTTTCCACTTTACCATTTTGTTGTGGAGTGTACACACAACTTGTTTGGTGAACAATCCCTAAGGAGGCAAGAAGAGTGTGCATTGATTTGTTTAAGAACTCGTACCCGGGTCTGATCTAAGAACTTTAACAGAAGTATTGAACTGATTATGAACATAAGCTAGAAAATCCATGATAACAGAAGCTACCGGAGACTTATTACTTAATAAGTGATGAGATCATATATCTTCAATTAAAAATATTAAAAATGGTGTAATTTTAATATTATTTTAATGACAAAATGACATTATTTATAAAATTAACTTCAATGAAAATTATAAAGAATCTTTTATATATATAAATTTGATATTCTAAGTTCAAACTATCTTCAATTTTAATATAAAACGTGACCTTTTCTAATAAATCACTTGATAACACATATATCCACAAGCATGTGCCACTATTTTTTTATTGTTTTCATAAATTTATAAATAATTTAGTTACGAATGTATTTTAAATTTTTATTCAATATATAATAATAATAATAATAATAATAATTTTATTACAATCTTTTGTAAATGTTTAATTTAAAATAATAATTTAGACATTTTAATATGGAAAAATATAATTTATTCAACTTTGCTTACTAATAAATAAGATTCTTTATTAAATAAACATCATTTCAATTTATTACCTTGAAAAATTAAAATTTAATATTAGGATAATACTTTTATAAATAAATCATAAATTTTATTGTAATTATAATTTATTAAAAATTATATTAATTAGTTTTTGCTTGCAAAAACTTGAGAAATATTAAAATTTTAATTAGAGATGAAAAATTGGAAAGAAAAGATAGAAATGAAATTACAAAATTGATAAAATAATTAGAGTCAAATGATATAAAAGAATTATAAATTTAATAAAAGTTAAAATAAATAAGAAATTATTTTAAGATTTGAAAGAAATAAATTTATTTTTATCAACAAACATGAAGGTGAAGTGTTTCGGGCACGAAAACGCAGTGGAAAAATGCGAAAAATAAATAAATAAATAAAACACTACCGCAGGATCCATGTATAACTTTGGATGATTATGCTGAAAAAGTCTGTACATTAACAAAGTTTTCCGTATGATGTTTAATAGAGGTCTAGAAAAACGAATCACAGCAGCCCTTTGTTGCAAAGATATGCTCTCTAAAGAAGTACACATAAACGTCCGATCGTCCAACGATTACCGGAGTCGGTACTAGCCGAATTGCTTGCTTCTTCCTCTCTCTCTTCTTTTCTCTAGCCTCTCTTAATGTTGAGAAGCTATGGTTTTTTTTCTAAAAACTGATTATTAAACCCTAATATTATACATCATTATGTATATATAGGGGAGAGAGAGAGAGATTTTGGGCCTAACCTTAATCCATGTTGTTTCCAAAACCCATTCTGATTTTGGGTTATTATTATTATTAAATCCGAATTCTAATATAATTAATCAAGTCCCGCTTAATTAATTCAATAATTAAATTTGAATAATAATAATACTTATTAAATCCGAATTCTAATATAATTAATCAAGTCCCACCTAATTAATTCAATAATTAAATTTGAATAAACAATAATATATTTAAATTCATAATTTAAATAAACCTCCGTTTTGACGTTCTTTGTGTGTGACCCTTTAGGTTATTATTATGTTGGCAATAATTTTATTATCTAATAATAAAATTATAAACAATGAGTGACATCTAGTAATACATCATTGTTACCCAAGTAACAATAATAATTGGTGATTCAATTAAATCTTTCGTGAATAATGTTCCATGTAATATAATCCATTTAACCTTATATTATAGATCAAACTCGAGGCATGTATAATGTCATCCTCTTCAACATTTAATATTGGTTTCTTTGATCAATGAGTAGAATATTTAAACAAATCAATATTTGAGCATGGTCATACATTTCATAGTCTTACTCAATCAAGAGGCCGATAATATCACTCCTAGAATTGGAGGGTTAAAGTCTATATCTATCATTCATATTCCTCATATGATTCATAGCATACACAATGTCCACCTTTATCATTACCCGGTTAAAGGTAACTTTGAGTGTAATCAAAGTATATTAATTCTCGTATAGAAATATAATAATTTCAAGTCAGAGGATCATTACATCACTATCACTGTGAGATTTCTTATGACACTTATTAACATGTAGAATCTCACGGCGGGTCTTTCCAGTGTCATGTATTGATACATACACTTATGTTTTTAACTTTAGTATCACCATACCTATGACCAATGAGATGTGGTCATCTGTCAACAAACATACTAGTCTTATTGCATTATTATTGTTCTTAAATAATAATAATTGACTAGGGAATTTTAGGAATAAAATACTATTCATATAATCTCATTTTTAAGTCACATATTTAAAGACATATATTACGTATTAATATTCCAAGGAAGTTTATTATTCTTTCAATTTATGACGCAGTAAATAAAGATATAATAAATATTAATTAAATAATCACATAACATAATTGTTTTTAATAAAACATTAAAAGTATTGTCTCTAAGACACCAATACTAACAGAAGGTATAAAAAGAATTTTGAAAGAGATTAAATTTGATGTTAAGATTACATATTAAATGTATGTTTAACATCAAATTTAATGTTACATTATTTATTTAGCGCAAGTTGTATAAAATATTATTTTAATATCTCATTAAAAAATATTTTATATCAAAATAGGGTAAAATTAATACGTCCACCGTCCTTCTTTATATGTATATTTTCAAAACAAATTTTGTTCTTATTCATATTTTCATTTCTATTTTCAAAATAAAGGATAATTTTCCAAAACTATTCTTATATTTATTATTTTCAATGTTTAACTCTTTTAAAAATTAATTGAGTCATTATTTTTTAAGATAATAATTAGAGATATCTATAGCAATAGTTTATTAAACTAATTTTTATTGATATGGGTGCATTTTTTAAAATGAAAATGTAAATAGATGCGGAGTGAGTTCTATTTTGATGTTAATTTTATAGGCTAGGATGTTAACAATTAGAGCAACTCCGATAGAGTCTTATGCTATTCCTTAAATTTAATAAAAATTAATGGTTGTTAGTAACGTTGGATATATATATATATAGGTATTTTGAACTCCAACAATCTTACTTATATATTTGTTTCATCTTCTATTTTATTATTAAAAATATTTTTCACCATGCACTATTTAATGTAATAAGAAAGATATTGTTTTTAATTTTTTATTATAAAATATAAGTTAAGACATGTTTAATAAAAAGGTGACGTTAATTATAAATAAGTAATGAAGGAAGGATACATGGATCCTAGTGATATAATGAACCTAGTACATTGTTAGAGTATATTTTTTACTCTCATTCCATATATTTTAATTTAAGAACTCAAATAGTTAATTTATTGGAATCGCTCTTACAAATAAAAACAAAGAGAGGGGTCTTAAAGTCAAATTAACTTTTCACCTAGCTAAGGATGAAATAAACATGAGTAATGTGTTCATATCTCTCTTTAAGACATCTTTCATTCTTCATCCTTTCAATTACTCTGCAGCTGAAGTACTTTGAGGTCAGCTCTCTCTCTCTCTCTCCCCCTCTCTCTCTTCATCTCCCTTTATTCGGTTAATATCGATCTGATATGTGTATAATTGTGTATAAATTATTATTTTGAAGTGTTATTGTCAACTACAGAGTTTGTAATGGAGAAAAGTAGAGAAAATATAGTGGTATTGAAAAAGAAGAAATGTATTTACATTCTCAAACTATAAAATGTCTCATCTCAGTTATGTTGACCTCTCTCTATTTCTTATATACTATATCTCACTGTAACAACATCTCTAACTAACTTGACACCTGTACCATGACAGCTAATGCTATACTACTAGTACTCTATTGTGGCTTGTATGTTGACTTGGGCCAACCTTCTACACTCTTGGTACTAGTTGGTGTTTGATAGCTATTGGCATACAATTGTATTGTACTGAGTTGGGTTGTATACTGGTAACATCCCCCCTCAAGATAGGAGGAAGAAATAAATTATTGCTAAGTAAGAACTGTAACTGAGCTGATCCCAAAGCTTTGGTAAACAAATCTGCAGGTTATTAATTGGTAACCAGATGAGCAGTAGTAATAACCCCATATTAGAGTTTTTTCATGCACCAAATGACAATCAATTTCTATATGTTTGGTGCGTTCGTGATAGACCGGATTTGCAACAATGTAGATTGTGGAGAGATTGTCACAGTACAGTAAAGTAGGAGCAGATTGATGTACACCTAGTTTATTTAGTAGCGATCATAACCATACAACCTCACATGTTGTATCAGTCATAGACCTGTACTCGACTTCAGAAAAGAATCTAGACACCGTAGGTTGCTTCTTACTTTTCCCATGAGATTAAAGAAGTGCTAGGAATAATACAGAAGCCAGTAACTGATCGTCTAGTTATTTCGCTGCTGCCTCAATCAACATCACAAAATGCTGAGAGTTACAATGTAGAGTAGGAGGAAAGAAGTAGACCATGCCCACAAGTACCTTTAAGATACCGAAGTAGTTTGACAGCAGCCTGCATATTATTAGTCTTGGGATTAGCCATATATTGAGATAACACATGCACGAAGTAGGAAATATCAGGTCATAATATAGTCAAATAGATCAATCGACCAATGACCCTCCTATAAAGAGAAATATCTGAAATGGTGGCAGAATCATCTAGCTGAAGTAAATGGTGATTTTGCTCCATAGGAAGGAGAGAAACAGTGTAAGATGATAAACCAGCATCCTTTAACAAATCTAAGGTATATTTCCTCTGATTCAAATAGATACCAGCAGTAGATCGGGCTAACTCCAAACCCAAAAAGTACTTTAAAGTACCTAAATCCTTTATTTTAAACGGAGTACTAAGAAACTCATTTATTTGTGTCAAAAGAGAGGTACTATTACCAACCAAAACCATATCATCAACATAGACAAGGAGTGTGATAATGGAAGAACCAAAGGTATAAGTGAACAAGCTATGATCACTTACAGATTGTACGAAGCCAAACATCAAGAGGGTTGCATAAAGTTTGAGAAACCATTGGCTCGGTACTTGTTTAAGCCCATAAAGCGATTTATTTAGCTTGTAAACTAAAATTTGATTACGATACTAAGCTTGGATATCAGCAGTAAGAATGTAACCGGGAGGAAGCGTCATATAAACATCCTCAGATAAATCAGCATGCAGAAACGTATTTGTAACATTCAACTGATCAACCGTCCAATTCTTAGCAGCTGCAACAACAATCAAGGTTCTAAAAGAAGTCATTTTTGTCACAAGAGCAAACGTCTCAAAATAATCAACCCCCTCTATTTGGGTGAACCCCTTTGCAATAAAGCGAGCCTTGTATCTTTCCACATCCCCATTAGCTTGATATTTAACTTTAAAGATCCATTTACAACCCACTTGTTTCTGATGAACCAGTAAAGGAACTATATCCCATGTATCGTTAGCTTCTAGAGCTGCAATTTCAGTGGCCATTGCAGTACACCACTCAGGATGATTGGCAGCTTGCGTATTTTGAACTCCAACAATCTTACTTATATCTTTGACTCATCTTCTATTTTATTATTAAAAATATTTTTCATCATTAAAGATGCACTATTTAATGTAATGAGAAAGATATTGTTTTTAATTTATTATTATAAAATATAAGTTAAGACATGTTTAATAAAAAGGTGACATTAATTATAAATAAGTAATGAAGGAAGGATCCAGGGATCCTAGTGATATAATGAACCTAATATATTGTTGGAGTATATTTTTTACTCTCATTCCATATATTTTAATTTAAGAACTCAAATAATTAATTTATTGGAATCGCTCTTACAAATAAAAACAAAGAGAGGGGGCCTTAAAGTCAAATTAATTTTTCACTTAGCTAAGGATGAAATAAACATGAGTAAATGTGTTCATTTCTCTCTTTAAGACATCTTCCATGCTTCCTCCTTTCAATTACTCTGCAGCTGAAGTACTTTCGGGTCAGCTCTCTCCCTCTCTCTCTATCTCCCTTTATTGTTTAATATTGGTCTGATATGTGTATGTTTGTGTATAAATTATTATTTTAATTTAATTTCTTTTAAGAAATAGTTAGGGCTCAGACGACAAGGGTTTAAGTACATTATTCATATGTACCAGCCCTATCTTAATCATAAATCAATTCAGGTAATTAGAACAAACATTGAAGTGTGCAAAGGTATTGTTGCAGTTTATTATTGATTTATTGTGATCTTATCAAGTTCTATTTTTTTATGTGTTTTTGTTTAGAAGAAATGGGGGGAAAAATCTTTTTAGCTAGTTAATTAATATATTTTTAACAAGTTTTGTTCTTTGCATCTGCAGATCTTCGATCTAAGCTAGTTAGCACCTTCTGATACGATCGCCAGGAAAATTAATTTGCAACAAGAGGTTCTAACCTGATCTCTCATACTAATTAGTTTTTACAAATTAATTGCTAGTTCTATATAAGTTTACTTGATTCGATTTTCTTTATAGCAGGCTGGTGAGTTGGCCAGATATATAGCTATGTGTATATCGAATATGGCTTGCAGATCTATAGTTATATCGATCTACTATCACAGATCTATAGTTGAGAATACTTGATCAGCAGGTTCATCTTTTAATTTATGATAATTTTGTGGATATCGGCCTATTTAAGCCCTAATTGTGGTTCGCACCAAAAATTTATACTTAAATATTCAAATAGTTATTAAACTCTTTATTTAATTCATCTCTTTTAAAGGGAAAAACAATTGAAACATTAATATAAGTCAAATAATTTTTTAAACAATATATATATATACACACACGCACATTGTATAAAAAATTACACCTAATTTTTGTATTTATATATATACATAAATAAAAGTATTATTAATATTAATATTAATAATAATATATTTATACTAATAATAACTAAAAAATATATATACTAGTTATTTGGGAAAGATTAACTTGCACCTAGATGAATAAACCCACACTCACATAATGATAGTTAAAATACAGGAGGGAGGGAAACCTTGATTGACATTTCATGGATAAAAACTTAATTACACACGTAATAGATACACATATTATATATATTTTATTTATAAATGATAAATGTGCTTATGACAGGTTTACCATACAGTTAAAATGGCTCATGGTCAAGCATCTCTCGAACACTTGAGTGGCAATGAAGTGTGTAATATACTCAAAAGACTTACAGTGAAGAACCTTTGTCAAATGAGAAAATTATCATCAACATGGAAAGACTTGATTAATGATTCTAATCTCATCAACTTACACCGTGCATGGTCCAAGAAAAACCCTCTTCTACTCGTTGTTACTCAGCCGGTTACTAGCAAGGATCATCTTCTGATAACATCTGTCAATCCAACCGACGGGGCTGTTGTATACCAAGTGAAAATTGAGATTTATGACAAAGAGGTTCAAGTGTTATCTTCCGGAAGTGGCTGCCTTTTTTGCATCCTCAGGTGGAGGGATTCTGTCATTTTCAATGCAACTACGAAAGAGATCCAGACACTTCCCAATGTCGATCCACCTCCCTCTTCTGATGATTTTGTTATTGCAACTGGATTCGGATACATCGAATCAAGACATGTATATGCCATCATTAAATTAATCTGCCCGGCCCGCTCATGCCAGATTCTAATGTTATCTGAAACAGGCGAGGTAATTACAACTTGGAGAACTACTGAGCAAAAATACCCAGACTGTGTCTTTCCGGGCAAGAAGGGTATTATGATTGGGAACAAATGTTTTTGGTCGAACCTGGAGATAGTACTGGCAAAATGGTGTCATCAGCTATCTCCAGCAGATATGAGTATGTTGTGTTTGGATCTTGAATCAGAAATGTTTTATGCAATTTCTTATCCTAGTATAGGAAAGTATAAAGGAACTGAGATGCACTTAGGGGACCTCAAAGACGAGTTGTTTTTAGGCTACTCACATGGTGATCCCTTGGTTACGGACATCTGGGTACTAAAAGATCTACTAAAGTCGGACTGGAACATAGAGTATCGAGTAGATTTGTCTTTGATAGGTGGCATTGATGATCGTGCACTCTTGAAGGTGAAACTAATTGGCTACGTGGAGGGAGAGCAAGAAGGCGGAGTATTGATGTTTCATGATTCGCAACAACAGGTGTTGCTTTATTATAATGTTGAAGAAAGGAGATTCAAGGAAGGAAAGCGAATCCAAGTTGAGAATAATGTTTTGGACATGATTCCCTACAGCGAAAGCTTCACCAGCATAAGAAGACCTGCAGCTATATAGGTAGATATGTTTTAATTATATTGCATGTTTAATTTAAAATGCTCTTTTAATTCCTATTATAATTAAGTTAAACATACTCTTAAAGTTGGGGTTTAATTGATGAAAGAACTGAAGGGGTACGTACCTATTTATATATTTTAACATGTAATGCAGTACTATAAAGTATGTGAATTTGAAACTCATATATATATATATATGCAATGCAATATTAAAGTCTGTAATATATATATATATATATATATATATATATATATATATATATATATTGGATAAATGGTCTAACAGATCTAGAGTCTCTTGTACTCTACTCTATTAAAGATCGTTACAAGCTATATATGTAAGACGAGGTGATGGTATGAAATACTAGCTAGTAGTGCACGAATTAAGCTGGTTCATGCTCCTGGGCCTAATTGAAAGGTAGACTGGCCGGTCTTGCCATAAATTCTTAAATTTTTAATGCCTTCAACTTCTTGAACTACTAATTATTATGTTTATACCAAGGGGTCTCCTTTACATTTTTTTTTGGGTTAATTTTTGGCGTAACTTGCATGGTTATGTGCATAAAGACTTTCATATATGGTGGCATTTTCTTATAGTTTCCTCTTGTAAATGGAGAAACGAACTCTAAGTAGATCTGGAAAATATGGGGTGATCGAGTTACCATAAGCGTATGTATGGTTATAATGATAATATTGAGAGAAACATATCAGTTCATTCGTGTCATATGATGAATTCCAATTTGTTAAATGCAAGTTCTCGCACAAACATAAAATGCATATGCATGAATAGCCATAATTTGTGGTTTGGATCCCCGTCTGCAGTTTTGCTTGCTTTTTTTCCCGACATATGATTTGCATATTCCATGAGCTCAAGCACAGTTGGTGCATCACTTGAGATTAAATGGGATCATTTGAAATTAACATATTATGGAACAAAAACCTTTTTTCTTTGGTGTGGCTACCATAACATGCTAGGCATGAATTCTTAGTCTCTATAGTTCCAAGCCTAAATATAAAGTCATGCAACCATATAAACTCGCCGTACTCTTTAATTATATACAAACTCCTACTCGATTAGCTTCATATATACTTGTGCTTATGAGTACCTAGCTATATATATATATATGGCATGTTACATATATGGCTTTGTCATCGATTCTTCTCGGCCTCACTTTGTAAATAAAACTACATAGGTCAATATTATTGCATCTAGAAATAAAATGAACTTCATTACAAAATGATCATCTTCTTCAATTCGTTATCATGCATAACCTGAGTTAATTTTTTGCAACAATCACCACTATATATATACAAGAAATGTATATGCATCCTAGCTATTAATACAGAGATCGAGAGAGAGATTTTAACAAAATTAATCACACGATGACCTTATACTCGTAATTAACATACTTTTAGCTTGTGAGGGTACTTTAGAGTAACACGGAGTGATTCATCAAAATCCTTCCTCACCCTTAACTAGTTAACTAGCTAATCAATATATAATATGGCCACTATCAATTTGCTCATCAAAACATCTATAGCTGATCCAAAGTCTATAAATATTGAAGAAAGCAACTCAGGTAGGTAGTTTAAGAGTTTTGGTATCAATAATACTATTAAATTGATCATATTCAATTCTCTATTTATATAAAGATGTTGACACTCGTACTAATTTTGTGGAATTTGTGGTATTAAGTCGTTAGTTTTAATTCCTTACATAAAAAAGTTATTATTTTTAATTTTATTTCATTAAAATAGGTTTTTAAAATAACTAAAACTTTCAAATGTGTTTTAATTATAATAAAAAAAAGTCAATAATAAAGAATTTCGTTTATCTAAACTCACTTGCAATATTATAACAAACGGCGTGATTATAAAAGAATGAATTAATCGGTTTATGTTTTATATTTGTTCGACGTAACTATTTTTTAGATGTCATATGATTTTTAATTATTGAATTAATTCCTACCACTAAAAAAAGTTGTATTGGATTGATATACAGTTTAAAATTAAGAGAACAATATATAACCAATTTATTCAGTTCGATTCTAACTTTTATTGTCTCAATTCAACGTATAATTTTATTTATTGGATTATTTGCTAAAAATGTAAATGTTGAATGGGATCGGTTTAATTGTTTAAATTATTCGCTATGCAACCTTCCTTTCAAAAAATATTTATGACTAATAATATCAGCGCATCAATTTACAGAAAGAGATCAGATCAAATATATTCACACCCTCAGATTTGAATGGGAGAAAAAATTGGCAAACAAATGTCATGCATTTACAAAATCGAAACAGTACCTAACAAAATAAAAAGTGCAAAAAATCCAATTTAATTTTAATCTTTTTGAGCATCCTTATTTTAAGTTATACTCAATGTCACAAAATATACACCCTTAAACAATAAAACTTTGTATGCTATATGATTTATCGAATTTGAAGGGATACCCTAGAAGGGTCACGACTCACCAACACTAGCAGCATCAAGAATTGAATAGTATAAACTTTCTACACAATAATTCGAATGAAATAATGAATGAATGGTTATCGAATTTTAAGTGTTGTCCTAGAGGGGTAACGAACACTAACAGCATCATGGTTCACGCAACCAATCATCAGGTTTTGCTTGTAAGGCAAGTAAGTTCTCTTCTTCATCTCCTCTGCTGCAGCTCTGTTCACCTTATAATGCTTTTCATGAGCTGACAAAGTCGATTTCTCTTTCTTCTTCTTCTTGCAATTGTCTCCTTTCGGAACTGAATTAGTACTGCTGCTCGAATTCTTTAATTTATCGTTTTATAGGGCTATTATAAAACACTCTCTGTGAGATTGATTTTCTTTTGTACAAACACATAGTCAAACATTATAATAGGAATCAATCTGTCATATCTCTCTGTAGTAGCGAAGAACTAATTTGTTCTTCAGAAACCATTTATATTTTTAACTGAGTGTAGCACCCCTCTGGTTTTATATACGAAAGATATATTCCCCGAACCTTGCCTCGTTAATTTACTTGCTAATTTTTTAGAACTTACATGTTTATTCATAAATACAGGAATTAGTAAGCAACTCTCCTAAACACTATAAATAGCCAAACTCACTCTGAAGCAATAATTTATTTATCCGCAAATTCCGAAAAGAATTTAAATTATTGTGAGTATCGTATTCAACCCCCTTCTACGATACTTCGAGACCTAACAATTGGTATCCGAGCGTACTGATTGATATACAAATCAAGATCCGCAACTCAGTAAAGCTCGTGGTGTCGAAATTGTTTGGACTACACAAGATTAGAGGACTTGATGAATAAATTTATTTTATAAATTTAAATTTTAATAAGTTTATTTTATAAATTTCTTTTTAAATAAATTTATTTTATAAATTTAATTTAAATGAATTTATTATTTAAACTTGAATAAGTTTATTTCATAAACTTAATTTAAATAAATTTATTTTATAAATTTAATTTAAATAATTCTATAATTTAAATTTAAGTAAATTTATTTTTATAATTTAAATATATTTATTTTGTCTATTTTAGATTTACAGCATTGTCACTACTCATACCATTTGAAGTCTACTTCAAGTCTACATTTCAATTTAATTTTATTTTAGATTTATTTATTTTTCTAGAAAATTTAAAATTCTGGAAAACTAAAATTTTTCTTAAGTATTAATTTATGATATTTTAATTTTAAAAAAAAATCAAAATTTTTGAAAATTAAGTTGTTGTAAATTTTTATTTTTGATTAATTTATTTTCTAAGAAAATTAAAAATTATGTAAATTTAATTTTTTTCTTAAATATTAATTCGATGGTGCTCAAGAAGTAGTAGTTAGAAGATTTTTCCGAGTATTGAAGACAACTAAAATTGACTGAAAAAAACCAAATGAAGTTAATTCTGGAACATGTTGAAGAAAAGGTGGTATTAATTTTCTCAGAGGGTTACTCTATAGGATCCCACTAATATTTTGGAAGCTGCAAAAGAAGAAATTAATTTGGGTTCAGTTTTTGGTTGATTTGAGTTGAATTTTTGGATGAAAAATCTTAGGTGTTAAAGTAGTGAAGGAGAACAGACTGGACTACCTGGCATCTCAGTAGAAGCCTTAAAGTTTATTCTACAGGGAGATTACAGGAAGTTAATACTAGCACTGTAGATCATCTAGAACGTATGATTACAGCCAATAAGGATCTAAGGATATGACCGCATTATCCTTAGAGGAACTATCTGTGTGCTGAAAGCCTATGAACTAGAACAAGAGCTGAAGAAGATAATATTTTGTAAAGCAGGTTGTTAGCATATCCACTGTATTTGTGACCCTCCTAATGTACCTAATATAACTCACTTGCAATATTATAAATATATAGTTGAATAATCATTTAACAGTTTAATGTTGCAGTTCAGAGTCAAACAAGAAGTGTTGTATAAATAATTTTGTTAGTTTTTTTTATACAATTTGCCTCACTTAGTGGTAATATAAACAGTATATTAGTCACTGGGCCTGATTAAAGAATCATTAACTATGAATCATGTATATGTTAATTATTGCCAGTTGCTTACTGAATACTTACCAGTCATTACATATTCAGGAGCTGCATAACCACAAGTGCCCATAACTCGTGTTGATTCATGAGTTTGATCTCCCATAGGCCCATCCTTTGCAAGTCCGAAGTCAGAAGGTTTTGCATTGAAATGCTGCATATTTAAGTTTAATGTTATCTTTAGTAAAATTGAAGGAGACTTCAAAGCTCATATTCATTTACAAATTCTATGGTGATTGTTGAAGAAATTTAACCCTTTATATGTATATATATATATATATATATAGGTAAAATAGCATATCCAACAACACTATGATTGGCCAACTGTAAGTCTGTGAACACCTTTCACAAATATAAATACTACAATAAAATAAATCAATATTGTACAACTAACCGCATCCAGCAATATATTTGATGTCTTAAAATCCCGGTAGATGATAGATTTTTCCGCACCGTGAAGAAAAGCGAGCCCTTTTGTAGCATCCAAAGCAATCTTTAACCTTCTTGCACAAGTCATAGTAGCACTCACTCCTGTCAAAATGCACAAGCCGCATAGCTTAACACCATATGCCAATACCATAAATAATATTGCAAACTACATTAATTACTCGAGAAAACATATTCAACCTCAAACTGAAGACTATTCACATTATCATGTTAATCAATATTCCGTAATACTATAAATTTTTTCATTTCAACATTGCCGGTATTAAATCTAAGATATAGGAAAGGAGTAGAAGAAAAGTGTTCTTTAACTTTCCAAGATAATGTAGCATGATTCTCTTATCCAAAACAATTTACTTATGATCTTTATCTTCATTTAAGACTACTGTTTCTTCTAGTCGTACTATCAATCATGAAGGCAAAAGTCTACATTTAAACACAAATGTCCATTAAAATCATATTTATACACCAGATGTTTCTAAAAGGTTAAGAGAGCTATAGGGTGAGACTCAAGGAATAGAGAATATGGTAGTATGTCATGATTTATTGACAGAGATAGGAGTTTCAACCCTGTTCCCAACATGATATACATATCAATATCAATTATCAGATGTCATAAAGTAAGCCCAATGTTTAAAGATGTGATTCTGTGAATGAAAGTAAATATACAAATCTACAATACTATAGCATAATAAAAAGTGAAAGCGTAATGATCCGACAAAGATAAAAAATGGAAATATGTCCCTCTAGCTTAGTTTAGCATTTGTCGCATACTTTGGAAAAGGTGATTTTCTAGGCTCCCATATGCCATATATTCGTAGACCAGAAGCCTGTGATCATCATCACAGCAGTACCCAATGAGCTTCACAAGATTAGAGTGTTCGAGCTGTCCCAAATAGTTGACTTCAGCCTGCAAAAGTAGAAAACCAGTGCTTAATAACTAAATGAAATACGTCTACATGAAATTGTAGAAATATCTACATTAAAGGTGATACAGTTGTAGCTCAAACCGCAAAATAATTACGAAATCTAAAAAATGTTCTTAGATATGGTTATTTCTCGAAATTAGGGCTTCTAGGAAAAACCTTTGCTTGTTGAGGCTCTTCTTTCGACTGATGCTAATGTATATTGCATTATGGGAAAGTGAGATACAGGCAAGTGTTGCATATACAGTACTTGATAGACTAAATATTTGATTTTTATTCATCAAATAATTGAATTTTGGGTGCATGTGAAGCTTTTGACAAGTTGCTTAAGTAAAAAACCCACTACATCATGAATTAATTGGTTCTGTACATTAAATTCATACTACTTCCTTTTGCCGTGCGCTATAAGTACTGGTCTCTAGTGCAGTTATCTTTAGCTATCTTATATACATTTCTTTATAATATTTAAAGAATAATTAGTATATAGTTTTTTTTAGGAAATGAAAAAGAAGAAAGAAATGAAGTATACACGAACAATATGAATAATCAAACATTTAAACGTAATTATTTATTATGTTCAGCTTGGTTAGGGGTATAATAATCATACAGTTCTAGTATCTGCCAGAACAGAACAGTTGAACTTTTTAGAGCCAATATTTTCTTCATCTGGAAAGCACAATAGCACATACTCAACAAGGTTCATAACTGTGTGCTGAAAAAAACCTGATGGTTCAAACTTTTGGTGATATCTACATATGCATCTAAACTATAGATCACATTAACAATGTAAAGATCCTTCGGACAACTTTAGGTGTTATACAGAAGCAAAAATACATAAAGTAGCCATCAGTAAGATAGATTATCCTCTTTAAATATAGGCATCTAGCCAATGTTTAGCTAGCTCAAAAGTGTTGTGTGATCAATCTTAGCTGAAACAAAGAAGTAAAAACTTGACGGGAGCAAATGTTAAAAAGTGACACCATTAGCATCAGAATAAGCTGGGACCCACTTTTGAAGGAAATATGATGCTTAAATAACTTCTAGCAAGCATCTTTCAATTCCTTTAACTTTTAAGGTACCCTTGAAAAAAAATGAAGATAAATAGAAACGTTGATCAACCAATTCAAGTCTTTCCTTTGTTTACACTATCCATACTAGATCATCTACTATCACATGTTCGCATGCCACTATGGATGTAGCGAGTTTCGTATTTTCTTTTGTATGAACAACTGTTCATTGCAATGCATATGTATAAACTATAAGCAACACACCAAGTCTCAGAACTATGTCTTACAAAGGAAACTATTAGCATATGCTGATAAAAAATTTACCAGCCATTCTCTGTCGCCTTGGATTCCTTCTGGATCAAGCTCCTTGATGGCAACTTCAGTTTTATTGTAACCAGGTCTAACATTCTCATCTATAACTCCTTTGTACACAATTCCAAATCCACCCTCCCCGAGAACTTGATCAGGGCGAAACCGCTTGGTGGCCAGCCTCATCTCTTCATATGTAAAGATCTCAAGATTACTATTCCCCGGATTCTGGCAAAGATCCCTAACATTCTAGGGCATCACCACGATACTGTTTGCTTTTCCAGTTCTGTTTGATTCAGTAGAATTTGGGAAGGTAGAATTTGCATTGGTGGGAGCTACGACAACAACACAATCAGCCCCAACTGTAAATAATGATGAAGGTTTTGGTCAGCACAATTACTATCCAGCCTGTACCCTTGACATTGTGTTCAATTTAAAAATAAGAAGCCAACAAACAATCCTCCTAATGGACCCCGTTAAGCGCAATTTCTAAGCCTTTCTTTTCCACAAACTCCATCACCGGACCTCACAGCAATTTAGTGAGTTGTACTATATTTATTTCAGTTCAACAAAAAATAAAATTTTTAAAGGAAGCACATTAAATGCAATATTCTTAAAATGAAATTCAACCAGCTCTTGTAGGAACTCCAAAGGATTGATCAGATCAAGTGGTAGTAAGAATCGTGGAGCATTTACCTACAACATCATATCTACAAATGAAAGCTAAGACGAAACCTAAGTCCAGCAAAAACAAAGAAAAATTGTATGAGTGATTTTTAAAGGTTCAAATGAAAATAAACAAAATCAAACCTACCCTTTGCATCATAAAGAAGAATTATTTTTGAATATAAGCGGCCAAATAAGTCTATTAGTATACCAAAAAACAAATCTTTGCGGGCTTGATGACAGCTCAAAGGGGATAATATGATACTAATGAAGACTTTATCTGGACACTAGGCAGACTTTATCTCCGCTAGCAGAAAAGCTTAAAGTGCATTCTAATAACATAACACCTTTCATAAATTGCAATATCTAATCGCAGCAAGTCTCAGAAATCTACACACAATCTATTTCAAGTCAGTCCCCCACTGAATCATATTAGTGCAACTTAAAAAAATAATATAAAAAAGCTTCAAGTTTCACCTGGATTCTTATTACCATACTGCTGCTGCTGATATTGCTCATCTTCCTTCAGAACTGTAACAATTCCCCATGAATCTCAACACTTAAAAAACAGTTTATTTTTTTTCACATTTCACCTCTCCATCACTTCAGTTTAAGTAAACTGTAAACAAAACAAACAAACTCAAGAATCTTCAACTTTGGTAGTGAGATTATCAACACAAAAATTACTGGTTTGGTCAGAAGTAGAACAAACAATAATTCCACTTGGGTGTTCAAGATTTTCTTGTGGGTTACCCCAAAATTGAAACTTTTCTGAGCCCAAATCCAATATGAGTTGCAATTCAAAATGTTTATAACTACAAGTACATGTGTATATTGCGGTAGAAAGACATTTGTTTATTGGGAAAAGTTACTATACATGGATGTCAAAGTCTTGTTTTCGGATAGTGTATTATTAGTATCTTAATTTTTATTAAAGATATTGATTAAACAGAACTCGGCGTGAAAATTAAAATTAAGAGAATAATATATTAATATGTAATATGAAATTCATATATATATAATAATAATAAAGGTATGTAAATGCAAGAGGAAAGAATTGGAATTTAGCCTAGGAAACTCTCCGCATCACCCTCGAAAACTAATTTTCTTATTAATTAATATATAAATTTGATAATTAACTATAATATATTCTTAAATTTTGAATTATTCTCTTTTTATAGCCAAGTTGTACAGACGAGTATTCCAAAATACTAGTCAACTAATCAGTCTTAAATTACATACCTTTTTTTTTTGACAGATACATTATATATTTTAAATCTTTAATACTCGTGACTTGGTCTTCGCTACTGCAATCAAAGGCCACCACATCTTATTTTTATTTATTTATCATTACTATATATTTTTATAATCAAATAATTTATTAATTAAAAATTATATGATATTTATAAAAATAATCAAAATTTAAGAAATATATATTAAAATAAATTAAATAAAGTCATATTTCATCAAAATTATTATAAAAATAATAAAATTTAAAATTTGACATATACATATGAAAATTAATAAAATAAAAAATTTCTCCTTTAAAACTATTATTATTGAATAGTTTTTTTTACGGTCGCGCATTCTATCATATCGTCTTTTTCAGAAAATAATCTATTAATTTATTATAATCATAATATATATATATATAATTCTTTTTAAACATAATCGAGAAAGTAATTATTATAATTTTATACATATTTTTAATTAAAAATCAGTATTATGATATTCTCATAGTTTTATAATTTTGAATATAAAAATATTAAAATTCTCATAAAAAGAGTACAAAAACCGTGGACAGAAGAACCATATTAATAATAAATATATTATTAATTTTTTAAATATATATATATTTTAATAAAAAAATTAATTAAAAAATCCAAAAAATTACTCTCTTCATCTCATTTTAGCAGTGACTTTAAGCTTTTATACGTACTTCAAGATATATAAAAAATATAGTTTTATAATTTTTTTAAAATTTTCTCTTTTTAAATAAAATTTTAATATTCAAATATGTATTTAAAAAAGAAATTTTGAAAAAAAAAATGAAATTATCCTTTTTATTTTATTAGTACTAAGTACTAACATATTAAAATAATTTTATTGATATAAATGCGAATATACAATCGATATGGCAATTAGGTACACCAGGAACCCTAGGTCTTCTCTTCACTTGTCTCTACCAAAATCAATATGGCGGACGAAGCTACCCGAACTGTATGTTTCTATCACTTTTCGCTCTCTCGCTCTCTATCTCTCTCTCTATATATATATATTCAATTAAAATAAACTAATCATGTTTTTGTTTTGTAATATAGGCGTTTGTTGAGATTCAAGCTCGTATGATTGAAACGACTGGCAATCTCAAACAGGTCATCTCTCTCTCGTATCACTGATGTTTATATAATTGTATCTACTCGCACATTTCACCTGTTAAATATTTTACTATAGTTTTTAGCTATAATGTTAATACTAGTTTGGAATTAAGGTGGAATCTTTATTAGTGTTATAATTATGTTGAAACTCGGAGCCAAATTTCAGTGTCTCTCGAGTAAGATTACTAGCGTGTTTAACTTGTATTTCCGAGCTTATCAAAATACGGCGTTCCTTTTAAATGACTAATTTGAAAATCTATTTGGGGGTTTCTATAATATTTTAAAACAAAATGATATGTTGTACAAGACTGATTGGAACCAAGGTTTGTTTGCTAAATTTGCCAGAAGTTTCATTAATAACGTAATTTGTGAAAAATGTATAGATATGTTTTTCTGTCTTGGCAATTTGGAATGTTATGTTGTGATCAATAGAAAGTAAAAAATTTGGTTATCAAGTTTGCTACATATAAACAAAACACAAAGGAAAGATGGGCCCCTTCTGATATATGCATAATACATGTGGATGTAGACGAGAGTTGCTCTTCTCACTATCAGTGCTAATATTTCTATGCATAAGAGTTGACTTATACGAGCGAGAGACTTTGTATTATTGTAGGGCTCTAGGCTGCAGATTACAGAGTAGTGGTTTATGGACTCGCGTCTGGAATGCTCCTCCTCATCAAACACATGCTAGGGTTTAGACAAGAAAGTAAAACAACTTAAGAAAAACATATTTCCTTCTATAATGTTTTCTGTGGGAGTTGTTTCCTTAAAACTCTATCCGTCCTGCCCTTAAATGATATTCTTTGCATATGCATAGTGTGATTTTGTGCAAAATTTCCTCCGGAGTCTGTTTTATAATTCTTATTCTTTTAGTACACAATGACATGCATGCAATTTATAGGAAAACAGAAAAAAAACATAGAAGTTAAAAAATAAATTATTAGCAGGTGTTTTGTGTACTTCGACCAGGATCGAAACTTGAAAGTAAGTCAATCATTTGCAAAGGAGGGGTGTGTTTTTTTTATATAAAAAAATTATTAGTAGATGTTCAGTGTATTTGTGTACTTTGATTAGGATTTCAAAGTAAGCAAATCATCAGGACTAATCCTATTTTGTTCTTGATCACTCTGCTTCCCTCATTTGGGGTTGATTCTGCATTAAAAATAAAGTAATGGGTATAATTTAGTCAAGGTTTACATATAACAAAATCTAAGAGAAAAGTAGTAATCTATGATATTAATAAGGTTAAGGGTGATATAGTTAATTGGTTGGTGCCTCGTGCCATCAAGCTGATATGCGAGGGATCCAAAATGAGTATGATCTTTACTCTGTAGCTCAGTACTGTATATGATTATTAAGTTTTCTTCCTGAAAGTTCAACAAATGGCTTGTGCTTTCCATTTCGGTTGGTGGAGGAATATATCCTAGCACATTGTTGAACAAAATGACACAAACGCTAGTAAGAAACAGTGTCACCTCTGTTGAGATGTGCCATGAAATATGTATGTTTCACATGGTTGGTATATTATTTTTTTCCAGAGGGTCACAGCAGGTGGTTAATTCTTGTAAAGAAGAGAAACCTTGAAGGATTTGATTTCTTCTTGTGTGTTTATTATGTATCGAGATATTGGGAGTGTCAGAAGATGAATTCTTCTGTAGGTCCAAATGTACCTATATAAAGTTTCATTCACTTTAGAAGATAAAAATGCTATATGCCCCTCTGAAATTTCAAAATTTTGATAATTTTTTTTTATCATTGTGGAATAGATAATTTCCTAGTTCAACTCTCTTACCAGGCTAGGAATTAGGATTAAGTGCTATTGTGTGGAGTAAGGTTAATACTTTTTTTTTGGTAGTCAGGTGCACTGCCATTTTCCAAGCTTGGTGCCATTTTCTAAATGCTATATCTCGACTTATGATGAAAATTAACATGTTTAGCTTTCTAAGATGTTGGTGTGTCTCGTGCATTATGATTGTTGGACAATAAAACTTTTACATATCACTCTCTCTATTGCTAGTGTATGTAGTAAATAAAAAGATGTCTTAAATGGATATATTTTGCATGTTAAAAGAATAAAATCGTAGTGATTTCAGTATATAGCCTGAGGTTTGAAACCCACTTGGTCTCTCAGGTTCAAGTTCAAATGCGAAACAAAGAAGGAGAAAAGAAGCGTGCGTACTTAACCTTGGAAGAACTGCGTCAACTTTCAGATGACACAAATACATATAAGTCTATAGGTAATGCAAGAATCTTTGCTGCATACAATTCGTTAGTTTAGTTCAGTTGCTCAAGTTCCATCAGAATAAGGAAGCTCTGTCATTGCTATAATCCTATGAACTTTTCTTATTAAATCCGCTTATGTAAAGACAATGAACTTGTCTACTAAATGCTTATATAAAGCTAGACTCTTCTATTTCAGGAATATGCTCATTAGTATTTTCCATATTATTTTTTTGCAGGTAGAACGTGAGTCTCAAATCCTATATGCAATTAATTATCGATCATCTTTATATTTTGCCTGTGGGCCGACGCCAACCAAAATTTTCTAGGTTTTCACCTAGTATCTTACTGCTAGTTTCCAGCACTTTACTTGCTAACTTTTTCCTCTCTTTTAAATTTTGGAAGGTTTGTTCTAGAGCCCAAATCAGCTTTAATGGAAGAACAAGAGCAAAAGCTCAAGGATAGTGAAGCTGCAATTGCTTCACTACAGGTTTCTTTTCCTGATCTGGTTTCCTCATTGCTCATTTTTATTTGCTGCAAACTAAATTATAGCATTATCCGTGGCCCCATATGTCGAAATACTCACGCAGAAGGGATGAACGCATTGGGGCAAGTTGTTTAATATTACAAAATCTGCCATCAGATTCATACTTGCTTTGATTTTTAAGAAATTAATCCACCATCTTTATATTAAGCTAAAGGCCAGACTATAGCTAAGCTAATTTTTGTTGGACAGACCTCAAAGGAGTACTTAGAGAAGCAGATGGCAGAGGTAGAGAACAACCTAAGGGAGCTTTTGCAGCAGGATCCCACTCTCACTCGTCAGATAATGTCCATGTCGGTATAAACTATAATGTAAAGTTTGTACTTTGCAATATTTTATGTCTTGCATCTTTACCTTTGCATATTAGATGTCGACCGGAAGTTTCAGATTTTTTATTTATTTATTTTCGCATTGCATTTTATTTCTTAAGCTGTACAATATTGGAAGATTTGTGTTGTGGTATTTGATGTTAATGCAAGAATCCTTGTATTATCATTTAATGCTTTTAAAATAACAGTATATCTTATATTCGGTTGGGTATGTGTTATACAACACAGAACTGTTTTATACAAGTAGTCCAATGCAAACCAGCCTAAATTGAGCCAAGTAATCATTTGTATAGTTGAAAGTTGAAACTGGTGAAGGATGTAGTTCACTGGTGATATGCATGACCATGAATGGTGATTTTATACTCAATTAATGATTGTTCCAATAATTTGTATAGCTGAGGTTGGTGATTTAGATGCAAATTACTAGTGCTGGTAAATTCGGTGGTGATTTGTACTCAACTTGTGATTGCTAGTTTCAGGCTTTCAGCGTTGCGAAACATGCTCGTAATATCATTCTTGGACACTTAAAATGAATGGAAAAACAAGTGGTCGGTGATCTCAGAAAAAACTCTTACTAATTGAGCACAGCTTTCATTGTAAAAATCAACACTGTGAAAGTAACCTATGTATTACACTTGACATTATATCTTACCTTTATGGAAAACAATTTTCCCCTCTATAAGATATTCATTCTCGTAGTATGCACAGTAATCAGTCTTCCATCAGAACTTTACCATATACTATTCGTTTCACCCCTCTGACGATGCCTTCTGGTAATGGATATAAATACACCATTTCCTTTACACACACTTTCATCTCAAAGGCATGCATATCACCAGTGGATAACCATCTCTGGTAGTGGATATAAATATTTTATATATGATATATGTAAAACTCCAAACCCTAAATTTATAATTTTCCATGTAACAAAATTCAATTTTGGTTTGCAAGTTAAATTTATGAAAAGTACAAGTGAACTTATTTCAGTAACCTATTTCAGTTTTTGTAATTTAACTTTATAAAAATGAATTTTATTTTTTATAAGTTATTCTTTATTATTTTATTGTAATATATATATGTGTGTGTGTGTGTGTGTGTTAAATATTATTAATAAATTTATTTAAATTGATAATAATTTATAAATCAAAAGTTAATTTTCACTTTTTCACCTACAAGTACACTATTTCAAATGAAAACATATTTTTATAAAATTAGTCAAACGACCCATACATCAAATTAAAATGCTTCTGATTCATGAAATGCTATACTTTGCTGAGGACGTGAAAACAACTTAAATTATAGAATTTATATAGGTCGTCCATGTAGGGATAGTAACTTGGATATCTGTAGTCTGTGGATCGATGTATTCTACAACCAGAAGAGAGACCCTGTCTATATTGTACTCCTCTTGTTTAACGGGATGCTTTAATTTAACCATAAATTCATATTAGACTTATACTTTTCCGAAGTCATAGCTATTAATCAGGACGGAACCAGATATTTTTTTAGGGGGGAATTTTAAACAACAATTTTTATAAGCGAGATATGCAAGGTATCGTATATTATAGAGGGTTAAATAATATATATATATATATATATTATGAATATTTATTGATAAAAAATTAATATTTTTTAAATATTGATAATAATTTGAGGTGCTAAAAAAATATTTTAAATTTTGGGGACTAAATATATCATATTATGAATTTTAAACATAAAAATTAAAGATATGTAACAAATTATGGGGACTAAATACACCATATTATGAATTTTAAACATAAAATTTAAATATATATATATATATATATATATATATAAATTATTGGGAAGATTAAATACGCTATATTATATATTTTAAACATAAAAATTGAACATATATAACATCTTTAGGGCGGTTTTGGGGGGAACTACGGCCCCACATGTCCCCTCAGTTCCCTCCCTACTATTAGTCAAAGACTCAACAAATTTATGATTTTTTAATTGTAAGCTATGTATTATTCCTTTCGTTTTAAATATTTTATCTTGTTTAATTTTTTATAGTCAATCAAATTTTAATTAAAAATTATATATATTATAATATGTAAGATATATTTTTCAGATTTCAAAAATTATTAAATGATAATATTTAATTGCAAAAAGTTAAATAAAACAAAAAATAGAATAAAAGGAATATTTTTATATAATAATTGAACAAACATCATTAATTATGAGCATTTATATTATTATTATTATATATGTACAAAACCTCGCTGAATACAACCTGTTTAACAAAATACGAGTACCTGCCCGTGGAAATTTCTGACGAGGCCAAAATACAGTACTCCCTCTTTCCCAAATTAGTCGTGGAAAAAAATTTGTCTCATAATACATGTTCATTATACTATTTTCAATGTAATTTTATAGATAAATTTCTAAAATAACACTTGACTAGAGTATTTGTACTTGTACTAATAATTAATAAAATGAAATTATTATTTAAATATGCATTGAAACTATATCAGCTAATGCAATTAATATGTATGCAAATGAAAAATAATTTTTATATTAAAAGTTTTTAATATATGTATATTTTTAAAAGTGACATGTATAATGGGACGGGAGAATATTTGTTAATTTAACTCCAAAAAAAAACTGACTTCGTAAAGATGCCACAATTTAATTTCACCGGCCATCAGGATCTGCCATACAGATGATTTAAAGATGCATGTTCTCTTGTGTGGGTATATATACTCGTATACTCTCTATAGTTGCTTATATAAACCATCTATTTAGCTACTGGCTACCCATAGTTTTAAGCAAACCCTAATAAGACAAACCAATGGAAGTCTTCTATGTTTCTCTCCTTTCTCTCTTTCTCCTCCTCGTCTCCTTTTCTTTTCACTACCTGTTTTACAAAAACAAATCCAGTTTGACTGATGGACTACCTCTCCCACCAGGCAATACTGGATGGCCCGTCATCGGAGAGAGCTACCAGCTTCTGTCCGCCGGATGGAACGGCCATCCCGAATCTTTTATTTTCGACCGCTTAGCCAAATATTCTTCCAACATTTTTCGAACATCCATTTTCGGAGAGCCTGCTGCAGTTTTCTGCGGCGCAGCTTCTCACAAATTCTTGTTCTCAAACGAGAACAAATTAGTTGAAGCATGGTGGCCTGACTCAGTCAACAAAGTCTTCCCTTCTTCTCAACAAACATCTTCGAAAGAAGAAGCCATCAAAATGAGAAAAATGCTACCAGGTTTTCTCAAACCCGAAGCGTTACAGCGATACATAGGGATCATGGATGGAATCGCAAGAAAACATTTCGAGTCCGGATGGGACAACAAGGATCAAGTTTTGGTATTCCCTCTCGCAAAAACATACACATTTTGGATTGCTTGCAAGCTTTTCGTGAGCTTTGAAGAACCTTGTCAAGTTGCAAAACTTTTGGAGCCATTCAGTGCAATAGCTTCTGGGATCATATCTGTGCCAATAGATCTACCGGGCACACCATTTAACAAGGCCATAAAATCGGCAAAATTGGTTAAAGCCATGCTTGATAAAATTATAAAGCAGAGGAAGATTGATCTGGCAGAAGACAAGGCTTCGCCAACACAAGATATATTGTCACATATGTTGTTGACCAGTGATGAGAATGGCAAGTTTATGAGTGAATCTGAGATTGGTGATAAAATATTAGGGTTGTTGATCGGAGGCCATGACACTGCAAGCTCTGCATGTGCGTTTATTGTCAAGTTTCTAGCTGAATTACCTGAGATCTATCAAGGTGTCTACGAGGGTAAGTTCATCGGACTCTTTAATTTGCGTTTGACTTTTTACTTATAATAATAATTACTCTACTCAATTTACAGTTTTTTCTACAATCGTGTTTATAATGATTAATGCCTATAATTCGCCAGTAAAACGAATATAAATATGTACTACTACTCCACTGTAGTAGTTGGTAACGAAGTCGTATGTGGGCACGAAAGATATCTAATACACTTCATACTTAATCCCTGCATCTTCGTGTCTTTTTTTTTATATAGTTTAATGAGGCTTCATCTTTAGATTTACATATATATTATTTTTTAAAAAGTTTAAAATAATAATTAGATCAAAATATTTTAAAATACCCACTCCTTCCGTTTCCTCCCCATTTTCAAAATAAATTCTATATTTAAATATAAAATATCCTATATTTATCATTTATAATATTTGATTTTTCAAATTTAGTTAAATTTTCATTTTTCAAGATAATAATTAAAACACATATAAAAAAATTATTCAATTAATATTGTTTTAATATGACGTAATTTTCTTGATATTAAAAAGTGAAATACTGTATACTCTATATGGTTTAAAACCGCCGGAGTATAAAAAATATTTAAAAAAATACTGTATTCGTATTATTTAAGTTTTATAAAATTCGATTAAAATCAAACCGTGGCTACGTTCATAATCTATACTCCAGTAGGTGCCAATTGCCATTAATTTTAATGCTTCATGCAGATTACAATGCACGAGGAGTCAACTCTTGCAACTTGAACCTCTATTAATTGTATATGTTTATTTCCCTCAACAAACTTCAACAAAGCTCTAACTACTCCTCCTAAAGTTTGGTAGTCAATCATGAGTGCATTTAATTTTACTCCGTATAACTTAAAATTATATCATGGAGAATCGAATGGAATCTATATACTCCTATATATATACAGTTATACACACAAGTACCATTTCTCTCAAAAACATCGAAAGCGATGTCAATGAGGTTTTTTTTTTTTTTTGTAATTTACTTGTAACAAATAAACATGCCATCTCGGCATTATCGAATATAGACAAAGCAGGCTAAAAAATCATTAGTATTAGTAGGAGCGACTTTCTTTCTCTTTGGAAATGGAATCTTTTAATCATGCATATAATAATATTAGCTGGCTGATATAGGTATCCATTTTCTTCAATACACTTTATATATTAAAAATTATACTATAAAATTTTCATTTTACAAGTTAAAAATAAGGAGGCGCGTGGGTGTTTTAAAATAAGGCATTAAGCCATTAACTATGATGTAGTACTGTACAAGTGCAGGCGTGCAGATCCTACGTAAAGCAAATTATTGTTGCAATGGAGTGTTATTTACTTTATTCGGCAGTATATTAGAGTATCAGTAAATAAATAAATAAATATACGAGTCGTGTACAGTAGCAAAGTGATGATGAATTAATTTAGTTTGGGGGATGCAGAGCAAATGGAGATTGCGAAATCAAAAGCTCCCGGAGAATTATTGAAGTGGGAAGACATACAAAAAATGAAATATTCCTGGAATGTTGCATGTGAAGTGCTGAGACTTGCACCACCACTCCAAGGCTCTTTTAGAAATGTCCTTGCAGATTTTTCTTATAAAGGCTTCTCAATCCCAAAAGGCTGGAAGGTATGTATGCACAGCTCATTATTTTTTCACAATTTAACAAAGTGACAGATTTAAATTAGTAATTTGTATAACGCTATTAATCGATAATTATTACTTGTTGCAGATCTACTGGAGTGCAAATTCGACCCATAGAAATTCGGATATATTTCCAGACCCGCTGAAATTCGATCCGGCGAGATTCGAGGGATCAGGACCTGCACCGTACACTTTTGTGCCGTTTGGGGGAGGACCTAGAATGTGCCCCGGAAAAGAATACGCAAGATTGGAGATACTGGTGTTCATGCACAATCTGGTCAAGAGGTACAAATGGGAGAAAGTTATTCCTGATGAAAAAATTGTTGTTAATCCCATGCCTATTCCGGCCAAGGGACTTCCAGTTCGCCTGTTTCCTCACAAAGTCCAAGCCTAGTCTACCCTTGATTATGTTATAATTATCTGTTTAGTAGCTTGGTTTAATAACTACTCCGTAGTACGTACTTGTGTAACGATAATATTCTAAACTTGGTATTCTGATTAATTAATGAATTTGGACCTCCTCCTGTTGGCTAAATCTAAACAAATCATCGTACAACTGTTTTAATTAAATAACTTGTTAAGAAATACAATTGCCACTCTACCTGACTTTTAACTTTCTCAAAAAAATTTCAAATACGAGTATTTATATATAGTGCGGTTTAACCGGTAAACGTGGCACACTGCGTAGCATAATTTATTAAAAATTGAATTCAATTTAAAACTGTATTTCACAGTACGGTCCCGACAATTTTCACAGTTTGTATATATGGGGGCGTTTGGGGTAGCTTAAATTTAAAATAAATAACTTATTTTTTTAAAAAAAATACATATTTTCAAAAAAAAAAATTGATACATATCTATTTTAGAATTTTAAAACCAAATATGATTTCCAAAACTGAAAATAAATTACTTATTTTCAGGAAAAGTACATACATACTAACTTTTTCTGAAAATAAGCACTTATTTCCAAAAAAAAAGTTAAGCCAAACAGGCTAAAATATTCTCTCGGTCCCATGATATTAATTTCTTTTTAAAAAAAAATTCTTCCATAATAATTGTCTATTTCTAATTTCAATGTAAAAAAAATCAAACTTACTTTTTTCTTGTCATTTCTAATATAAAACTTAATTTATTTAGTATAAAATAGTCATAATAAATATAATACGTACGAAAAATTATTGTACAATTAATTTTTCTTAATATGCATTATTTTTTCAAAAAAAACTATTAATATGGCACGTTGGGAGCACATATATTTGCAATTTTACACGTGCATGTATATAAAACTATGGTATTGTTTGCTACCTCTTATAAACTCCTTATAAGTCACAAAATACATACATTTTTCAACTTATAAATTATTTATAAGATAAGTCAAACGAGCCATATATATTCAATATATCATAAAAAATATATGTAAAAATGAAACTAAACTATTAATCTTTTTGTTAAATAGTAATTTGGTTTCATTTTTATATATTTTTTAAATGATGTATTGAATATATAATTTTATATGTTTTCTTAAAAAAATATTTAAATATTAATTTTTTATTTAAAAGATAAAACTGTTTAATACAAATTAAAATAAAATATAAAAGTTAAACTGAATTGTTAATTTAAAAGGCCGGGTATATGATATGACTCTCATGCCATGTGTTTTTTCTCCCTTTTTGAATGAAATGATGCCATGTTTGATTTGGAACTTTTACTATTCCGCCTACCTACTTACAATTTGACTGTTAGGTACTCTACACCGGGACGTTGCAAACAAAAGAATTGGTTAGGATTACTAAATATCTTTCGGCTCGTTTGGTACATTAGGTATGATTTTTTTTAATTTTAAATTCTGTTTGATTAAAAAAATTTAATTTTAAAACTTATACCTTAAATCATAAGATATTGGTTTCTGATACCTTAACGGAATGTGGGTATGAATTAGGAACATGAGAAATCAAATTAAAATTTTATTATTTTTATATTTATTTATAAAATTACATGTTAATTTTAAAACAAAAAAATTATAATGATGTTGTTTAATATTTAATAAATAATAATAATTTATTTTTTATATTATCTGCATATATTTTTTTATTTATTAAAAATTATATTAAATTAACAAATTTATTTCACTATTCAACCAAACACATTACATGAGAAATGATATTTCATCCCTGTAATATTTTAACTTGATTGCAGCCGAAAGCACTCCCCGAACCAAACCACTCTTCATTAATATATTCGGCTCGTTTATGAAATCTAGGATATGCTATTGAATAAGTTTGGGTCAACTATATTTATTACGTGTGTGTGTTTATTATGGTTCACTGTCAATATTTATTATATACTTCGTAACTCCCTCTGTCCTGAGTCGACTTTACACAAATATTAAAAAATCTGTAATACTCCTCTGTCCCATAATAATAGTCTCTTTTAAAAAAAAAAAACTCATAATAATTGTTCATATCTACTTTCAATGTAAAAAAATTCAAATTTACCTTTTTTTGTCATTTTCAATATAAGACTTACTTTATTTAGTATAAAATAGTCATAATAAATATGATACGCGCGAAAAATTATTGTTCAACCAACATTTCTTAACATGCGTTATTTTTTCAAAAGAGACTATTCATATGAGATACAGAGATTACATATTTTTAAATTAGTATTTGATCGAAACAGTTGTTGATCATTTCCCTAGATAAATATCTAATCATTTTCTTTTGAATATTTTATTATTTTCATTGTAAACTTATTCTACAAATAATAAAATAATTCTTAATGTAGTGTTAGAAAATGAAAATTAAATCTAAAAAAATATTGTTTTCAACGGCAGAAACAAGAGTATATAAATGTGTATATATATGCATAGTGTTCAACCGTTGAACAGATCATTCTTTTATATAATTGTGACTTTATGAGTACGTTTTTCAATTTTAATAGTTTAAATTCTTGACATGTATGTTGAGATGAAGAAAAAATATAGTTAAATTTAATATTAGATTAAAATTTTATATTAAATAAAAGTAAAAAATTTAAATTTTTATTTGATATAAAATTTAAATTTTATAATAAATTTAATTATGTCTTTGTTATTCAAATTTCTATTTGAATAGTTCAAGTGATAAAAAGTTTATTTTCTGGGTTAAAAAGTTTATTTTCTGGGTCCCAGGTGGACCCTGCTTCACTAAGGCTATAAGTTAATTTTTTTAAAAAAAAATCCCCGATTTTCATTAAATAGCAATAATAAAAAGTAAAACGGTTTTTCTAACATTAAAAACTTAGTTGTCAATTATTTTTTAATTTTTAATTTATTAATAATGATGAACCCTATATACACAAAAAATCACACCAATAAATCAAACTTCATAGGGGAGCAATTTGTAAATTCTTACTGTTCCTTCCAGGAATCATTAACTTCACCAGCTGGATACTATTGAAAAAACTTTTCATCCATGAAATCTATAGTCCAATCATCGAAAAAAAATCATAAATATAGTACTGGCTGTGCCAAGGGACAAGTATTATACTATCAGACAGCCTGATTGCGTTTCTATAAATACGGTATATAAAAAAGATTATGCTTTCACAAGCTGGAGACTTTTTTCCCTCGGCTGAACAGCCTGAAGTGAACTATAAAGGCCTTACTTTTGCTAGAAAAAATATATCAAAAAACCAGGAAATATACAGATCTGAGCATCTAAGCATACCCACAGGAAAAGCTAGCTAGAAAGAAACAGACTCCAACCTAGAAAACCAACTAAAAAAATGAAGTCGAACAGATACTCGTACTCAATAAAGAGACTGAATAATAGAGGCGTTGGACTTCTCGCGAGGATGTAAGATACTAATGAGAGGGAATTAAACAATAATTAATCTCTAATGAAAGGAAAATCAACTCCCAAATGCTTAGTTCTTTCCAGAGAAATCATATTCTCTGCAATGTATTTTGCTAAAAGATTGTCACAGAACAAATCAAATTGACGGTGGCACTGAAACATGTTAATCGTGTAACGACCCTTAAAGCCAAATAAGCTCACTAGTCACTGCTGGTACATAGCTAATACTTCTGTACTCTGCTTCGTCACAAGAACTCGTGGAGGTGATCTTCTGTTGCTTAATTTTTTAGGAAATTAAAGAATTACCTAAAAACATAGCCTAACCAGAAAGAAAACAAGTATCCCGGTCACCATCACAGAAGGCCTTCAAACACAAATCATTGAGAGAAATGTATAATAAGCCTATATATATTGATAGTTCCTTTCAAATACTTAAAACATGTAAAACAGCGTTGCGTTGTGTCTGTGTAGGTGAACCAAAAATGACTAAGGTGCTGCACAGCTTAACTAATGTCAGATCTAGTCATGTTCGAACACAACAATTTGCCAATTATTGTGAATGCGTTGTACAGAGAAATTAAAAGACAAATTTCTCTTCTAGTAAGAAGTAAACGACAAGTTTGCACAATATTTTGGTTTGCCCTGCTATTCAGCATAACTGTCTTTAAAAGCAGTATTTAACAAAGCAACACAGTAACTGGTTTCCTAAACGTTCAGCAACATGAATCTTGTTATAGTTTGCAACGAATTTTAAAATGATGTCTGTGGTATAAATTTTTTAAATCGGTGACTAAAGTTTTAATTAACTTTTAAAATATTAGCTCTAGTTTGAAATTTATAAATCGGTGACCATTATTTTCATTGAATTTTATAAATGTGGCTATACGTTAATAGTTTGACAAATACGAAAAAATAATATGGGTTCAAATGAAAATTGTTTATGTTAGAATTTTTTAATATGGATAATTTTTTCAAAAGTCACAGGTAATTTGTGACGGAAGAAGTATGTGGAAAATAGTGAGTAAGTTAAAATTTAAAAAATATTTTTGAGGACTAATAAATATTTTTGAAATTTAAAAATTTATAGAGCCTGAGATGGAATAAATTTGCAGGCTCTATAATTTTATTTTATTTTAAATATTTTTTTACCTAAAAATGTGTTCAAACTCAAGATTGAAAAAGTGTTCTAGTAAAATTTGAGTGAACTAAGTTTGAATTGATCGATATGAATTACTTATACCTTTATTATCAACACAATAGTTAAATGTCATTAAAATTATTAAAAATAGCTTTAATTTTTTTATATTTGTTATTTAACTTATTTTATTAAAGCACAACAATCGTTTTGAAATTTGATAAAAATAACGGTCACTGATTTGTAAATCATAAATAACGACCAATATTTTGAAATTCAATCAAAACTTTAGTCACCGATTTAAAAATTTTAAATTACAACCATCATTTTGAAACTCAGTGCAAACTTTGGCCTCTAAAATGAAATTTACTCTATTATTTAAGCCTTAAGGTGTAAGTATCGATACTTATTGTTGGCAAATTCATAAAATAAGTTTTCAATGTATATATTTTTGAATATTATTGTGTACTTTTGTTCTTATTGTAAACTAGCATAAATTTCCTTGCGAGTCATGGGCCGCCAACTTATTTTTTTTTTCCAATTTTTTTTATTTTGATTGATTGTTTTTTTAGAAAAATGATTATCTTTTCTATAATTCACGTTTTCTTTTAAAATGTTAAAAATTCATTTTTTGATCCAATTACAAGTTTAGTTTGAATTAATGTTCAACCGATTAACAATGAGATATCACTCTAGTAACCTAGTCCCACGTCGAAACATGTGCGCACTTTAGTTCAATATAATATATAAGGTAGATTTAAAATTATGTTCCTAACCACCGTGGGATAATACCAATCAATTTTGTATTCGCACTTTCGAACATCTATTTATTGTAGTATAATATCACCAATTTTCATGTATCCATATATTTTTTAAAATCAATCTATGACTTAACCAATATCAATTTCAATGTTCAATTTTAATTCACATACGATTCATATTGCAAAATACCATATTGAAATTATATAAAACATTGCATGCATGTTATTTAGTTATGACTATCGTAAATTACTTAATAATTATATAAATAACATAGATTTATATTTACTAAATATTAAAAATATCTATTTACACTTTTATTAATTTTATATTAAAGTTATTAAAATTAGAAAGTCATATATTCAATGTACACTATTCAATGCACACTATTTAGATGATGAAGGGTATCACCATAAAATCACTTTAATAAGATGACTCAAGGTTTTCTTTCAAACAAAATGACTCAAAAACATTCTATTGCCTTTCTATTATACATATATATATAAATATATAAAGGATGTGTGATAAATTAACCATGATTTTGTGGCTCATATATTAGCGACAGAGACCCATAAAGAAATGTTATGGACCTTATGGTTAACAACTGCAATGAAACCAAAAGCGAATAAATCCGCTAAATTATGATAAATAAGTCTTTGTACATTTACATACAGTAAACCTATCCGAATAATTTACTCCAACAAATCAACCTAAATATATGTCTTCCAATTATATATCTTTCAAACGATAATAGTAAGGTTTAAATACAATTTAAACCATGTATTATTAGCAATATACAATTAAAATACAATTTTAATATATTTAATACATTTACTCCTACGTTTTCAACTATATACAATTAGTTTTTTTTAAAAATATTTAGTAAATTTAACTCCACATTTTTAGTTATATATAATTTAAACCTCCTTTTGAAATATTTATTAAATTTAACTTTGACTTTTTAGTGTTGAAATAAAATAAATCTTACCCAAATCTGATCCAATTTCCGACAATTATAAAAGAGTATTTTTGAAAATAAATTAAATTAGATGATGAACATCCATGAATATATTGAGCGAGAAGTGTGATGGGAAGAAATGCATATTATAAACACATATTAAAATTTTATTGGACATATATAATATTATATATATATAAAGATACATATTAATATAGAAAAGAAGATCTAAATATCTATTTTATAAGGAAAACCCCTGATAATTGCATATATCTAATATCTACCATGATTAGATAATATTTATACAAAAAAATTGACAATAGTGCATTTGACCAATATTTATTTAAAATTTGGTCGTAAGATTTATTTTATTCCGAAATTAAAAAGTCAAGGTTAAATTTACTAAATATTTTAAAAAAGGTTTTAATTGTAAATAGTTAAGAACTGAGGGTTAAATTTATTAATTATTTAAAAAAAGGTTTCAATTATATATATTTAAAAATGGAGGGTTAAATTTACTAAATATATTAAAGTGGAGTTTTAGTTGTATATTACTAAAAATGCAGGGTTTAAATTGTATTTAAGCCTAATAGTAAAAAGGATAAATTATGATAACAAATAACAAGATAATAGATTAAAATAATAAAAGTGTATAAATTAAAATTTATAATATATATAAAAAAATTAAATGATGATAAAATAAATTTAATAGGCTGTAATGTTGTTGTTCATGAGAAAAAGACTTACTAAAAATGAGCGTGTTAATTGAAAAATCTATCATATTTATAATTTATATTTTTGTCTACATATTTATCGAAAATAGGTTGATAGTTAAACTTTGAGAAAAACAAATAGTGTCATTAAATATAATTATTTTTAGGTTAATATGTAAGCATTCTACTTTGTTCTTTCTAAAATATTTATTTTAACGATTAATTGTAAAACTATTGTGTTTGTTAATTTATACTTCCTCTGTCCCAATGACAGAGAGTTTGAAACGCATTTTAAAACTTTTATAAAGTATAATTGCATAATTTATTTTAAATTATTTTTTTATTCTGAATAAAAATTTGATGTTTAAATTTTTATTAATTTTTTTAAAAAAAATAAGTGATTGAAGAAAAACTATTAAGAAATGAATGAGACGTAGGGAGTAAGATATTATAATTATTTATTCCTTAATTTTCTTTTAAATTATAAGATTTATTCGATGTGTTTTTCAATAAGATTCGGAAAGTATTCTAAAGCGGTGCGCTTGGGCAACTAGCTGACTCGAACGCACACCCGAGTGACCCGACCCGTTTCAGACAACAAAAAAAATTAAAATTACAAGTAAACAAGAAGAGAAATAACAACCAAGTCACTCAATTTTGTAAGCGCTGATCCCCCGAGTTGACAACTCGCAACAATTCAATGGCGGTAAGTTCATTTTCTCCAATATCAGATCTCTACTCAAACCCTAGATCAGTACAATTCATGTAATTATAAGTATACACACACATCATAAGCTATATATATTGATTGATTGCGCAGGACTCTTCCGGGACGACGCTGATGGATCTGATTAGTTCGGATCCTACGCCGACGAAGCCTCCACCTTCGTCTTCTTCGTCGGCAGATTCACCGGCGGCGGCAATGCCGCCTATAAGTAGCGGAACTTCAAAGCCGGTGTCGGATCGAAAATCGAAGAAAGGCACTTTGATGCAGATCCAGAGTGATACAATTTCCGCTGCGAAAGCAGCTTTGCATCCAGTTAGAGCTAATATATTGCCTCAGAAACAGAAACAGAGAAAGAAGGTCTAGTTACTCTCTGTCTAATTATATGATTGTATTGCTTTTAGTAACTTTACGCTCATAATTAGTAGAGGAAAATTACGTTTAACTGATTAGTGCAGGCGATATTTTAGTTTTTTATACCTAATACAAGCTTAGTTATGCAAAGCATTTTTGATATATTGCTGCTATTGATTGCTGAATCAATTGTTGCTTGCAATTTTACTGCTAGATATTCGCGTAAAATTTATCAGTAGAGGAAAACTACATTTTACTAAATAATAAATGTATTCTCGCAGTTTCTATATTTAAAAACTTATTAACTTAAGGACGACATTTTTGATTATATTGTTGTTGGCGATTTTACTGTATGATATATGCATAGTTTGGACCAATAGAGGAAAATTACACATTACTGAATACTGAATAGTGATTGTATTATCGTAGTTAGTATATGGAGTATTTAATAAAAATTTATTTACATATGTACAACATTTTTGATTATATTGCTGCTTATGATTGTTAAATAGACTGTTGCTGGCGATTTTACTGTGTGATAGTACGTGCTTGATATGGATCAGTAGAGGCAAATAACATTTTAACGATTTGTGAATGCGTTATCTCAGTTTGTATATCTAATACGAGCTCATTTATGCGTACAGCCAGTATCTTATGCACAACTTGCAAGGAGTATTCACGAACTAGCTGCTAGTTCAGATCAAGTATGCCGTCATTTTGACTTCTGATTTCTTGCATACTGTTTTATAGTTCGATTTTAAGATTACAAGTTATTTACCTCGTGTTAGTTATTGTTTATGTTGATTTTTATTCTCTGTTTCCAAATGCAGAAAAGTTCCCAGAAGCAGCTAGTGCATCATGTGTTTCCCAAACTTGCCGTTTACAATTCTGTTGATCCCTCGTTAGCCCCATCTTTGCTAATGGTATTTTTTTATTTGTTTTTTTCAACCTAATTACTTTAGATTAAGAGCTCAAATAGTGCAAGTTTCTTGTGTAAAATGATTGTTCCTTGACACTGTATCTAGCCTAACATATCAACAATCACTTATTCTTTATTCAAAGAGATTATATGCCTGAGTTGATGCAGAAATGCAGTCTTCATCGATTAGAAAACGTGTACATTATGTTATACTGCGATACATCTCATCTCCTTTTATAAAATCTTTTCTGAGATAATAAATTCCTAAAAATTATTATACTGCATTGGTTTATTTTTAGCTTACCATATAAAATTTTACATGATATAGGCACATCTATCCATGTTCCTTAGGTGATCTTCGATTCTCATAGAGACTGTTATAGTATACAGATCACTCGTGTCAAGCTCAATGCTTCTTATATGCATCTATAATGGTACAATTTTTTTGGTAGATATATCTTTAAGTACAGGAATAAGGAAAGGTGAAAACTGAATTGTAGACCTCTTTAGCGCTATGAGCACCTTTGTCTCCCCTCTGCTCATAATAATATGTTTAGTCTTCAGTAATGCAAATATTGATGGAACTCAGTCTTTGTGCGTTGATATTCTCTGATATCAATTGTGATACTCTAATTGCTAGATTTACATCTTTAGCCTTCAAAGTGTAAGCTATATATATTTTATGACAAATTAGCTTTTAAATTTGCACATATATTTCATTGTATGTAATATGTTGACTTGTATAAAGTTTCCATTCTGTAGCTTGACCAGCAATGTGAGGATAGGACTGTTCTACGATATGTCTATTATTACTTGGCCAGAATATTAGGAGATCCTGGTTCACAAGGTTTAACTCCTGGTGGTGGAATTCCTACACCAAATTGGGATGCTTTAGCTGACATTGATGCCGTTGGAGGGGTAACACGAGCTGATGTTGCGCCTCGGATAGTGGAACGACTTACTGTGGAGGCCTTGAATGCTGATGTTGAATGTAATGTAACTCCCTGCTTTCACTAGTGCAATAATATTTCTCCCGCTATATTTTCATTTATTAGTGCACTATTGTGGAGGATCCATACTACAAAACTGTTTTCTAAAAATTTATTCTTAGTATAGTTGTATCTGGTGCATCGGTTGTAAATGTTTTATTGACATCTGTCTTGTGAAATAGATTAGATAGAGTAGTATGAATTATTAATTCTCTGATCATTGCAAGCACTCTTATCAAAGACTGATACCTTTACTTTTGCCATTTTCTGTCTCTAAAGTTCATGCTCGAAGACTTCAGGCATTGAAGGCTCTTTCATATGCTCCTTCAAGTAACTCTGAAATTCTGTCCAGGTTGTACGAAATTGTGTTTGGTATTCTTGATAAGGTATGTATGTACAATCTCTATATCTTCATGGTGTCTGGTGTGTAGTTAGACAGCGTTGCTGCCATGTCTATTATGGATATTGTTTAAATGGTATTGTATAAACTGTTTGTGTTGATTTTTTCAAATAGTAGTGGTAAGTTATGGTATTCTTTCCGATAAATTGTACTAGAATTTGGGAGCTATCATTATTATTCGGTTATGCCTTGGGAGAATAAATTAGCAATTTTTTTAAAAATATATATGTAATCATTCAAAAAGATAATAAACCTTATCCAAATCTCTTTCAAACATATAGTAAATTTAGAAAAATCGGGGGAGCACGATTTTAAATATCGAGGAAAACATATTTACACTATAAAACTAAAATAATTTTGTAATAAATTTATACCCTAATAAATAGACCGAACTTTGGGGGTGTGACTTCCCCAGGCACGTCTTAAATCCGTCACTGCTATTGGACTGTATCAGCTTGGCAAGTATATAGCTATTTTTTGTCACAAAGGAGGTGGTGTAAATATTATTACTGCATGTACAGGAGTTTCTACTTTCTATAGGGGGTATGTTCCTTTCTGTGCGGATATGATATCAACATATACTTATGTACAGATGCACTCATAGCGAGTATATCTGTTATGGTTGTATTTCTAGTTTTCATGGCATTGACATAAACTTTGAGCACATGAATGTGTATAACATTCAGAAGAGTCTGTGCAGAGGCTCATCGCTTGGTAATATTATTTATTTTGCATTTGCTAATCGTACTTGTATACAAGTATCAAGCAGATATTTGACAAGGATGACTTGCCAAATGTCTTTTGTCATGCTATGATATTCTACTAGTTTGATGGTGATAGGTTTCGCAATCTTCATTAATGTGAAGACATGCTGTATAATGTATATATGCACTTTCAATTAAGATAGTTTTTTTATTTATAAAAATAAGGTCATCTCATAAATATTCAATTTGTAACTTGTTTTATAAAGATCTTACTGTATTACTTTTTTCTTGTTCAATTATTTTACATGGCAAAATAGGAGAGGTTTCATATCCTTGTATCTTTTGTTTGTTCTTTTCGTTATCTTATTTTTTTCCATTTTGTTACTCAGGTTGCTGATGGACCTCAGAAGCGCAAGAAAGGCGTATTTGGGACGAAAGGTGGCGATAAGGAGGTAAATATAGAAATCACCTGTTAAACTTTATGTTGTTATTTTCTTCTTAGGTTACGGGTAAATTATATTATTGTTTAAGGTAGTGTATCATGATTCATAAGTAAGGTGTTTTATTTGTATTATCTTTTCTTGCACTGGATTGTCAGTTTATTATTCGGAGTAATCTGCAATATGCTGCCCTAAGCGCCTTGAGAAGGCTTCCTTTGGATCCAGGAAATCCAGCATTTCTTCATCGTGCTGTGCAAGGGTTAGTTTATTTCTATTTGATTTTGTGTGCGATATCTAGGGATATGTCATGTATGAGTACTCTTGACCATTTATGTACAACTTTACTGCTTATCCAAGAACAAGTACAAGATGCTTCCTTCGTTCCTGTGTTACTTTATTCTTTAATTTTGCTCTTAGTTTTACTTGAGATTACCAGAGTCTCTTAACATTAGTTGTATTTTCTGATTCTAAATTTGGATCTACGTTGTTTATATTTTCCTACTATGAATTTCTTTTACTGTTGTGGATAATATACAACAAACTCTATCTATTGCCACAGTAGCATCGATTTGGTGCGTTTAAAAAGATCACAGATTGGACAAAAAATGCGTGTTACAGGTTTCAGTCAGAATTTTTTTATCAAGGGCTGATGTTCAATTTAAAATACGAAGTGGCCTACAAACTAGGTGAAATTGTAATTGTATTTCTAGTGAAATATATTCATATTTTAGTGAATACGGCTTTATGTTTTACAAACAAAGTTCTGGTTTAAATTTTTGGTGAATCCTGAAAGTTTAATTTTAAAGGTTTATAGTCAAAGGTGACCCTATTTATGTGTGTCTAATATTAACTTAAATATCTGTAACAAGTAAATGGCATGTTATTTAAATCTGTCTCAACTATTTACAATAACATTTGTCTAGGTTTCAGTCCCTGAAATTTCTATAATTTCTTCATTGCCAATAATATTAAAATTTAGGGAATGACATCCACATATATTTATAAGAAACAATATTTCCGGTTCAATGCTGCCACTGCCCCTCAGTTCCTGACTATGTTTACTTCTGAAAGTTGGTGCTATATAACTTCTGAAAGTTGGTGCTATATAAATTCTAACATGTTTAATATAGATGGTTATTTAAATATAATGCAGTCTGACAATTTTTGTGTGGATGGAGTGATGGACGGATAGTATGTTACTTGGTTTGTCTACTTCGATATCTTTATTAAGACTTTAAATTGTCTCATTAGGGTCTGTTACCTTATACAAGTCAAGAGGTATGTCTCACTACATCAGGAGTACAGGCGTTATATGGATAATTTGTCCATTAAAAATTTGATGTGATATAATTGATATCATTGGCTTGCGTGTTTCTTCTAAAGCCATTTATGGGGAATGGGGGATATAATAGAGACTAGCCGTCTCAAATGTTTTCTGGACATGCAAGTTGTTTTTCTTTGGATTACATGCTTTTGTTCCTTCATAAAATTTATTTCATTTTTGTTAATGTTCGCTGTTTTATGGGATAGCTATTGTTTAATATGAACTTGAGCATTGTTCTGTTGGTGTTTCGGACTGATATAATTTGGGATGTAGTTTCACAAAATTACATTGGTTATTCAAACCTGAGGTTATTTATGATGGGTCTTTTTGGAGGCTGAATTGGGTCAATCACTTAGGTGGTCTCTTGTTAAACAAAGATTAAGAGTATCCTTTTAATTTTGCATTGTATTTACAGCATGACTGTTATCTACTTCAAATGGTTTAGCTTCCTAGTAATTCATATTCCCTTGTAGGGTTTCTTTTGCTGATCCACTGGCTGTAAGACATTCTTTAGAGATGATATCTGAGCTGGCAGCATTGGATCCGTATGCAGTGGCAATGTCATTAGGTATTTTGACCATCTATTTAAGCTCAAAACTCTGTTACATTCCAATAGTTTTTGCTTGCATGAAGCCTAATCAATTAATTATCCCTGACATAAAAGAAACAAAAGAATATTTTTACATTCAATTGTGCTATCTGCTTATTTCCTGTAATTGGTCAGTGTATGCATCTCCATATTTAATGATAGGATTTACCCCCCCCCCCCCCCCCCCTATAGTAGTTATCTGCACTCGAATCATAATTGTATGCATTAGTTATGACATTAATTAATATCTTTAAAATGCTAATATGTTTACTTCGTTTCTTGAGCTATCTAATCTTTTCAATTTTATTTTCTTGTGCAGGAAAGCTTGTTCAACCTGGGGGTATATGTGATAGTCTTTGTACTTCTGTCATATATTACTGTCCTTACTACTTTTATGGTTGTTAGTTTGTTACTAATGTGTATAGAATTTTTATTGTATCAGGAGCTCTGCATGATGTTCTTCATTTGCATGATGTTCTTGCTAGAGTTGCACTTGCTAGATTGTGCTATTCAATTTCTAGAGCTCGGGCACTGGATGGTATTTATCATCACCAAAGTAGTTTCTTTATGAAGGATAACAAAGTTGGTAAACGCTAAAATATTATATTTGTACAGAAAGACCGGAGATCAAATCTCAGTTTAATTCTCTTCTCTATCAACTCCTCCTTGATCCCAGTGAAAGAGTTTGTTTCGAGGCTATATTTTGTGTATTGGGAAAATTTGATAATGCGGAAAGGTAGTGTTTGTGCTTCCATTTTACATATTTCCGCCTCTTGTCCTTCAAGAAATTAAAGGTTCTCTTTTTCCATTTTCCGATTTCATCTTCCGTTGATGCACTACAGAACTGAGGAACGTGCTGGTGGTTGGTATCGTCTGACCAGAGAAATTCTTAAGGTCCCAGATGCACCTTCTGCAAAGGATGTTGATGTTGAAACGAAAGATGCTCTTCCTCCAAAGCCCACCAAAGATAAAGCAAAGAAGACAAGACGTCCCCAACTCTTGATCAAACTTGTAATGAGAAGGTTTATGCTTTTATTTCCTATTTCCTATATTCTTATTAAGCAGAGACATTGGATTTTGGTCGCTGTTGTTTTTTTTGTAGTTGATGTTAAAAATATTAAATCACGGACTTATGCTTCAGGCTAGAGAGTTCTTTCCGTAGTTTCTCCCGACCTGTACTTCATGCATTTTTTTTGTAGTTGATGTTAAAAATATTAAATCACTGACTTATGCTTCAGGCTAGAGAGTTCTTTCCGTAGTTTCTCCCGACCTGTACTTCATGCAGCAGCAAGAGTTGTACAGGAGATGGGGAAAAGTAGAGCTGCTGCTTTTGCTGTAGGTTTACAGGATCTTGATGAAGGAGAAAATATCAATACATCTGAATATAGTGATTCAGACATTAATGAAACCTCCTATGAAGGCAAGTCTTCTACATACCTACAAACATACATACATACAAACATATATATTTGGTAATTGTCAATTACATAAATTTAAATACTCACTCAGAAATGTCTGGACTGAGCCTTAAACTGTCGACCTCTTGATATAAACGGAATATGGGTATCCACTAGGCTAAAATGCTAGGGATAGTCTTCTATATTTCTAATTATGACAAACAGGGTGTCCTTGTTAGCTTTTCTTTTGTTCAAATCTCGAGGCTAAAGATTCTTATTAAAATTTGAGTTCTTTTAGTCCCATGGTGCAAGATTATACTGAGTTGGTGTTTCCTTCCGCGATTAAGTTTCAAGACATATCTTGATTCTGTAAATTACATAATACTATGTGAAATGACCTTTGTTTTGGTCATCAGCACTTAGTTAAATCCTCCTATGCACGTGCAATAGTCCCTTTTTGGTTTAAAGAATTGAATGGTGGATAGGAATGGGAGCAGTTACTCATATATTTTGATATTGGAAATTATTTAAATCAATAGCGATAAAAATAAAACATTCCCATAAATTAAAACTACAGAGTTGCTCAGGTGTGCACATGCGCAGGTCTCCTGTCCTTTGGAACAATGACATAATTTATTACTTTGAATTTTTCTCAGTCACGAGTTTTATTATATTTGCCTTCACTAGTTTGTTGTTTCCTAATCTCTTATTTTTTCCTCCAGCAAATCGAAAGGTTCCTTCTATGTCAAATGGCACAAGCGGTAAGGAAACAGTTTCCAGCTTATTAGCCTCATTGATGGAGGTGGTGCGGACAACAGTAGCATGTGAATGTGTTTACGTTCGTGCAATGGTTATTAAAGCATTAATATGGATGCAAAGTCCACATGAATCCTTTGATGAACTAAAATCAATAATTGCATCTGAGCTTTCTGATCCTGCTTGGCCGGCAACTCTATTGAATGATGTTTTACTCACCTTGCATGCTCGCTTTAAGGTACTGTATAGGTTTGACTAGATTTTTCTCTTAAAACTTTGTTTATCTACATATTACTATTTGAGATTAAGCATTGGTGTTTGACTATATATTTCACATTATAGACATGTGTTAATTGTTTTTTAGGAAACTTTTTAGCTCATAAATTTATTATGTAACTTGTCACATTGATAGCAGTCACTCTTTTTAATCTGGTCTAGTGAGGAAACTTTATTCTCTTCACGCCCTGATAGCTTATCTGTGAAAAGTAAAGACTCAGGGGCCATGAACGTGTAGGTCTCTTTCTACTTTTTCCATTGTATGTTCTTTATCTTGCTCAGCAATCTTGAGACCAAGATGTTGGATTTACATAGTCTGGGTGTTGATATATGCAAAATATCAAATGTATAATAATACTGGGTTATGCTCATGTATTATCTCACTCACGTAATGCACTTGCATATTCTCATATTTTAATTATTGCCTGGTCCCTGGTCATTAGTAAAAGAGAATATATGTAGATATATTTGTCCAGGGGCCTGGTTTTTAACTCCTTGAAGTATTCATATGATGTTATGTAGAGGAAGTTTTTGTCGTTGCGGTTACATATTCATCATATAGAAAATTGTACACTTTAATATGACACAACTTCTATGAAATCCACTCTTCTGAGTTAGACATTTAGGCACCTTGATATAAGTTGCTAGCTCCGCCAATGCTTGCAGAAAACCAGAAGATATGACTTCTCTGTAGTATTTAAAAACTGATTGTAATATATGTTTCAGACCTTTTGGGGACTGAATTTCCTGGCATATATCAGCAACTGTGTTCCAAAGAGGTCACAGGTAGAAATATTGTATGCATACCCGTGTGTCTGCAGATGTGTTCCAAATAGAGTATTGATTCCATGCTTTGAATTACAAGGGCTTTTTTATGTGTCGTCCTGACATCCTCTGAAGATTATTGTGAACTTGTGAAATACCAAAGCTGAATTTATTGTATGCTTTTGTTCTTTATCATTAAAATTTTACTTCATTCTTCTCATGTTTCTCTTTCCCACTGTATTTTATTAGGCTACTCCAGATATGGCTGTCACTCTTCTTGAGATCGCTAGAATATTTGCTACTAAAGTTCCGGGAAAAATTGACGCAGATGTATTGCAACTACTGTGGAAAGTATGTCTGTTTTCACCTTTGTATCTTATTAACACCTTTATCATATATTTTATTTTGTGTGAATATCTTACGTTTATACTTTGAAAGCATGCTTGCTTTTAAGTTTATGTTTGTATCATTGTGTGTAAAGGACTATATAGCCAGACTTCAGTGGCAGGCTTCTGGCTGTTATGCTTTCTCTGATAAGCTTATCATCTGAGTACACATACAAGTACCCAGTTTTACTCTTATAATTTGAGGCACAATGACTAGGTATTGATTTCTGTATGCCTCTCATTCTCTCTATGGTGTCTCCAGTCGAAAAGATGCATAGGCGTTGACTTTTCTTCTTAGAAGTAGCAATAATTTCCTGAACTCCATCTGCATTCTCATGTAATTTTTTTGGGTCCTGTTTAAAACTTCTCTAATCAGCATCCTCAGACAATGGCAGGGGCTGTTAGTTAAAACTTTGAACAAGTTTGAAATGATAGTTTGGAAGGAGGGCAATACCCAGTTCAGGCACTTCCAAATTAATAAAATCTTGCTCGTCTATGGTTCAGATTTTGCAAACGTAACTCCAGCTTAGGATAAAACTACTTATTCACAACTCTTGCAGTGTTCCATTTTTTCTAGACTTTATAGTGTATTAACTAATATACATCGAACAGCTTAAGCTGAACAAATTGAGAATACCCGTAGTTGGTTCGCAAAACTAAACTGTGCTGTAATTTCTTTTATGCAAAACCTTAAAATTCTGAATGTGACTTGCTGGTTTCATATTCCGGAATATTTCTTTGATACCGTACTTCAATCACATTAAACTCTTATATCTAATAAGAACACAAGGCGATAGAATTTGCAAGACACATATATGTGGACCCAATTGATCGACAAACATTTCCGAATGATTTACTTAACCAATTCCTTTTCTGTTTGTCTATTAACCATTTTCTGATTATTAATTAGTTGTTATTTATCGAGAGATGTTAATTGCTTCATGTTGGAAGATAACATATGTGAGCAGAGGTGCATAAAAACATTGTTTTGCATCATACATTACCATTTTTTTCAGTTGCTGATATCTGATTTGTCAGACATGCCTAGTTGGAGCTGGTCCTGATGGTAAACACACGGCTCTTGAAGCAGTCACAATTGTTCTTGATCTACCACCTCCACAACCCGGGTCAATGTTGGGAATTACATCAATTGATGGGGTCTCCGCTTCAGATCCGAAATCAGCACTTGCACTGCAGAGATTGGTCCAGGCAGCAGTAAGCTTTCTAATTTAATGACCTCTTCTGTGACCGGTTTAGAGCAAGTGGAAATGTTATATAGAAAAATGTTGCTATTCTCTTTATATTACCGTGATTAAATCTGTAGGTCTGGTTTCTTGGTGAAAATGCAAATTATGCTGCTTCCGAGTATGCTTGGGAGTCTGCAACCCCTCCTGGTACTGCATTGATGATGTTGGATGCTGATAAAATGGTTGCTGCTGCCAGTTCTCGAAACCCGACTTTAGCTGGTGCACTCACTCGACTTCAGAGATGTGCTTTTAGTGGCAGTTGGGAGGTAGCCTCTAACTTAATATTACTTTCAGGATATAATATACAGAATATAATAACATACCTACATAAGGTTGGGCTCAAATGAGAACTAGTTCTGCGGAGTACTATGTGCTACACATACATAACACGTGTTTTATAAAAAAAATTCATTAATTTTTTCACGAAATGCATGATTTATTCTCATAATTCTTTTCTAATTTACACTACACATGTTTTTGATGAAAACATGTGATATTTTTTGCAAAACAAGAAGTGGAGAACTATTATGTTTTGTACACAAGTATGTGTTCTGTAAACATGTTTTCACTCCTTTTTTTTAAATGCATAATTTTTTTCTTATAATTGTGTTTTTATTTATAGAACATGTTTATTTATGATAAAAGATGTGATGGTTTTTACAAAATAAGGAGTGTTCTTCAAGATTTCTAAATTAAGTAGTTCTCCATACAACCCAAGCCTACTAATATATATGTGTTAAATATATTAAAATTTATACCAATTTTGTAAATTATTATTATAATTTTTTGATAAGGTAATATAATATTATTATGAAATACTGGATAATTATAGTGGGCATATGTTATCTACACTTATGTTAGTTTTATTAGAAAAAATTATTCACTTGTTTATTCATAATAAAATAGTTTTAATATCTAGCAATACTTTATTTTGTCTGTTAAGACTCTTTTATTTTAGTATATATGGACTTTTTATCAGGGCAGGTAAATGGTTGAAGTAATAAGGTTTGACATTGTCTCTTGGGGGTGGGGATATTTCATGATTTAGAGAAGTAGAAAGGAAACTATTAAGGCCATTCTGTAACATCCAATTTAAGTTTTAAAAATAAATGTCTTTGTAAGCCTAATATGAAGTGCAGAAGCAAATCATGGACGGTTATGTTGGGCTGGTGGAACCCAGTTGTTGCATTGGTGTGCATAGATTTGTATTAAAATATTAAACTCCTTTTACTTTTTATCGATACCCTAGTTCTACATGTATGTTATCATCACCACCAACAAGAAAAAAAATATTTATGTTGTAATTCTACTGTCTCTGTGTCATCTGCTTATGATACTTTGTACATCATGTAGATCCTTGCATTGATATGTTATGTATACTGTGTGTGTTTCACGTATAATTGTATATCTTGGTGACAAGCTGACATCTTATATGTTATAATAGGTGTTGCCATGTACTTTGGATATGTTTAACTTGCAGAACATATTAGTGATAATTTTATTCTATACAATTTGGTTATGCTCTCTGTATGGGACATATTATGCCATATATGTATGTTGAACTGGGGTCCTCTTTCTCTTTTAATTTGTGTATATACTGCAGGTTCGCATTATAGCTGCTCAAGCTCTCACGACTATGGCAATAAGATCTGGGGAGCCATATAGATTACAGATCTATGAATTTCTACATACGTTAGCTCAGGGTGGTGTGCAGTCCCAGTTTTCTGATATGCACATCAGTAATGGGGAAGATCAAGGAGCTAGTGGTACTGGGCTTGGATCACTAATAAGTCCTATGATAAAGGTCCTTGATGAAATGTACAGCGGGCAAGATGAATTGATCAAGTAAGAGTAGGATTTCTTCATTCTCATTTGGTCAGTGAAGATTTTGTTAAAAATTAAAAGATTATAACAATATGTACTCTCTCTCTCTCTCTCTCTCTCTCTCTCTCTCTCCCTCCCGTGGATTCAACCATTTTAATATATAGGGATATGAGGAACCATGATAATGCGAAAAAGGAATGGACGGATGAAGAACTTAAGAAGCTCTATGAAACCCATGAGCGGTTGCTGGATCTTGTCTCACTATTTTGCTATGTTCCAAGAGCAAAGTATCTACCACTAGGGCCAACAAGGTATGTCCCTTTTATGTGTCATTTTTATGTTAATTCGGAACATTTTAAAGTTCCACTTAAATGTGCATGATATTAAGGACTCTCGTGTTGGTTCGATAATGATGATTTCAGAGTGCACTTGTGTTACTGAAACTTGTAGACAATGTAATGATAATGATATTACATGTATGTTACATTATAAACCTGCGCTCAGTAACTCAAGTGGTTGGTAGCTGGAGGTCCCTTTGGGGCCTCCTATTTCCTGTGGGTCCCTTATACGAGAAACAATTTATATCTATACTGCATAGCAAATTAAGTTATTGGTATTGACAAGACTTGGTTCAATGGTTATCCTTTGCTCTTTTCCTACTAAAAGGTTTTGTGTATCAAGTCTTAACTTAGTCTAGGCATCATTAATGTTGTTACACATTCAATTATACAAATACAAGTACGGTGGGGATCTTTCTCTTGGTGAAATGTTCATCCTTATCCTTTGATGTTATCTGATTCCTCATATGGTCTCTGTTGTAAGTTCTGTTGCATTTTTCTCTTTACATAGATGTAGAACTTGGTTCAAGGACAAGAAATTGTGGAAGCATAAATAAAGTTCCTATAAGCATGTTTGTTTGGGCGAATAATAATCCTAGGATTATAGTACTAGGATAGTAGTCTCATCACTAATAATCCTATAGATAATTTATCCTTTTGAAAATATAGTCCTGTGTTGGTTTTGCAAAGGATTATGTATGGGATAATATATAAATTAGACAAACTATATCCCCATATGAGTTGCACGAGCTTTTTTGTCAAATTATTTTGACTATATCTATGATAATTATATATGTTCATTTTTTTTCCCTCCATTTTTGAATGTATAATTATAATATTATTAACTCCTTGTTTTGATTTTTTTTTAAAAATAAAAATTGAATTTACAAAATCCTCCGATTAATGTTTTTGCAATATATATAATATAAAACTATAAGAAGCAATACAAGTCTAACTGTGTTATTAGGAAGCTATTCTGAAAAGAAAGTTATCTAGCCACCAGGCTAGAAATGAAAAGAAAAATTTATTACAGCTGAAAGCTGATGCTTAGAAATAACAAAATAATTTCTTAATCCCTAAAATTATTCTAACTTAATGAGAAATTATATATTCTATTTAAAATTTTAGATATTTCTGTTAATATAGTTTAATTACATTTTTTATTTTAAATACTTCAAAAAACAATATTTCTAATATAAATAAAATAATTAATGTTTACATGAAAGGATGATTGATAACTACACCATTTATATTAATGAGTAACATTCCATGGAAAACTATTTATGTGTGAAAACTTAGAAACCCAAATTTATAACCGTCCGATCTATTTCAAATAAAGGGTAAGATCAAAATTTTATAGCTATAATTAAGGAGAACCGTTGATCATAAAATGATTCAATGGCAGGGAATTAGTCTCGGGTTCTCATGATTTGCAATTGATTGTTAGCCTTATATTAATAATGATAATATTTTATTTAAAATAGATGTGGTCAAAATGTGAAGGTATTAGGTTTTCAACACAGCACAAATTAAGGGTATTTTTGACCGTAAAATCCTTCTTAATACCTGCTTTGAGCTGGTATTATTTTACCCAAGAGACAATTATTTTTTTAGTCATTAGTTTCTTCCGGGATTGTAATCCTGTGAACAAAATTGAGAAACAAACATGGGATTATTTTCTTTTAATAGGATTATTATCCAATCTCACAAGTAATCCTGCTAAACACACGTGGCCCTAGGGTTAATAACTGAAAAACATTTCCTAACCCTAGTATTTTTAAACCTTAAAAAAGATGTATTACTACTGATGAGTCATTTTATATCTATACCATCAGACTTTATTTAATATATATAAGGATTCCATCATTTGTATGAAGTCTAAATCCTAACTTTTTATGGGAAATAAAGATATATGTGCAAAAAATCCTAAATAAATCATTAAGCACTAGCTCCTAGATTCCACTATTACATTTAATGTCAATTTGTTTTATATCTTGTACCTGCATTGCCATTCACATGTCATTGTTATTTGTTTTGATTTAAAGTGTTATAGTTATTGTTATTATTATTTCACCTGCATAATGCGTTCTTGTCTCATGTAACTCATCCTGTTTTTTGTTTATATTATTGCGACAGTGCAAAACTTATTGACATTTATCGCAATCGGCACAACATAAGTGCGTCAACTGGGATGAGTGATCCAGCTGTTGCCACCGGAATTTCTGAACTTATTTACGAAACTACTAAAGAAACACCTGCTGATCCTGATTCCCTTGATGATGACCTTGTGAATGCTTGGGCAGCAAACCTTGGAGATGATGGTTTATGGGGAAACAATGCTCCTGCAATGAATAGGGTAAGGAATTTTGTTCTTATTTAAAGTTAATGACCTATTCTCCTTAACTTAAAATAAACTTCGATTTTCCCTATTGTTTTTTCAGTTTAAATATAGGCATAATACTTGCATAGAAATTTGACAAGTTGATTCCCACGTAGTTAATAAGTTTATAGTGGACCATCTAATGGTGCAACTCTTCTAGTATATTATTCTTCATGAATATATGGCACCATCTGTAATACTGGCTGATCTTATAAAATCAGTATATCACTGCTATACAAATGTAGCATAAGAGTTTTGATCTCCCAAATATTAAAATGTTTATTTGTCAATTTTATTAATAATATAAGTTACATGACCTAATTATAAATATTTATATTATCTGCATCCTATTTAACATAGAGAAACTTGAAGGACTTGAGAGGAAATCATGCCTGGTTGTTACTATCACTTGTTCTATTTGTCTTGGAACTTGTAATTTGGGCAAAAAATAATAATTTGATACCTTTGTTACTCAGACTCGGGTACAACGATGTTACTCGGACATGGGTACGAGTGCCACATACAGATGTGGATCCAAATGTCGGATTCTTGGTTTTTAAAATTAAAAATTCTTGGATATGGATCCGAAAGTGGACACACGTGCGGGGACTCAGCATGTGAGTGTAACACATAGAATGTTATATATTTGTATATTCCTATGTTTTTGTTTTCAGAAAATACTGTTCACTTCCAATTAATTAAATGGACTTGATTATCTAAGGATTTTATGAAATATAATTAAAAGGATTATTTAAAACAAGTTGTCTAGAGGCCTTGGGTTACATATCGGAAACGACTATAAGAGGGTTAAGTGTCTGGACTAAACATTAAGGATCCGTCTCATATTCCAAACCCACACCCATCTCATGTCATGTCAAACATGGGTATGAGTGACATATGACATGGAAACTGAACAGTCCAGGTAACAAAGGAACAATTAGCATAATGGAAGTTTAATTAGCATGAAACGGTTACTGATTGCCAATGACTCTTTACCTATGTTTCATGCCAGGTTAACGAGTTTCTTGCTGGGGCTGGTACTGATGCTCCTGACGTAGAGGAGAACATTACTTCTAGACCTTCGATGAGCTATGATGATATGTGGGCAAAGACTCTCTTAGAGACAACAGAATTGGGGGTATCATCTTTTATCCTTTCCATGTAGCGATACATACATCATTATTAAGTCCTCTGATGGCAGAATATTCTGGATTTTTTTGCAGGAAGATGATAGGTCATCCGGGTCCTCATCCCCAGATTCAATAGGGTCAGTTGAGACATCCATATCTTCTCACTTTGGTGGAATGAATTACCCTTCATTGTTCAGTTCAAAACCAGCCTATGGTTCATCCCAATCCACGGTATGCAGTTTCTCTACTCCAGCTAATTATTGTATTCTATATCTTAAACTTGATGTCTTCACAAGGGTCCTTGTACATATATGTACACACATGCGCGCGCGCACACACACACATATTAGGCTAAGGGCAAGAGTATAAGACAAACGAAGTCAAAAGTTTAGGCGTACCACGAATAAGTCAATACCGCAATGGTATCATTGAGAATTTCCCCAAAAATCAGTAACTAATATTGTGTTGTTACTATGTATAAAGATCTTATATCCCCTAAAAAACTCAGTATAACTAATGATACTTTGGTTTTTCTTTTCTGTATTTCCATATGCAAAATAGTGTGTGTGGTCGATATGGGTGAATCAGAAAATTTATTTTGTGAGATTTGCCAAATGGCTAAACTTTACGAGGAACCTAAATTCTTGCTTCTTCCAAATTTTTGGTTCTCTTTAACCTTGCAAAATTTTGAAATTATCTTTTTGCAGCTCTGCAAAAAGATGATATCAAAATTAGTTTGTGTTCATAACAATCAGTGCCCAATACCTCCATGTTTTTTGCTACCTAATACTTTCATGTTATTAAATATGTGTATATAATACTCCCTCTGTTTTTTAATATTTGTCGTTTGACTTTTCTTCACACATCTCAAAATGTTTTGACCACATAGTTATGATAATTATTTTTTAAATTTTGTTTTTGTGAATAAAAATATATAACTCATATTTTAAATCATAAAAAGAAAAAGGAAAAGGTTAAAAATAATAATTATAACTATGCGGTCAAAACACTTTGAGATGTGTGCAGAAAAGTCAAATGACAGATATTAAAAAACAGGGGGAGTACATTTTACTCTTCTTCTTTTTTAATTTTGATTTAGTTCTATTGTATACAACAGGATTAACCGGTTTGAATTAGCAAAAAAAAAACCAGTTGCAAGAATATATAATAGTCCTTCTGGAAGTAGTTCCTCTTTATATGAGGATCTGGTTAAAAACTCTTCAACGTGAAACTCTCTAATGCTTCAACTGCTTTCAGATTAATGAAGAACCACCCCCTCCGTATACTTCACCTGTGCAAAGATTCGAGTCATTTGAGAATCCCTTAGCTGGGCCTGGTTCTTCTAGTTTTGAGTCGTCTCAGGATGAGGAACGAGTCTCTTCTGGAAATCCTCAATATGGTTCAGCACTTTATGACTTCTCTGCTGGTGGTGATGATGAGGTGAGTTGACTTTCAGTGACTATAGTGCTTGGCCTTTGCAAAAGCACATGTTCTAAAACCATGGGAAATATTTTTATCAAATTTCAATTTGAGATGTTTGATATTTTCGTTGTTGAGTAATTTTTAACTTTGAGTGACATTTGTTTCTTTTAAATGATTTCATTTAGTACTGTGAATTTTACAGTCGTTGGATATTGGTTTTTGGGATTTTCCTGTGCTTTATTTGTTTATTTACAGATTGTTTATTTTGTTTATTCCCCCCTATGCAGCTGAATCTGACAGCAGGAGAAGAGGTGGAAATTGAGTATGAAGTTGATGGCTGGTTTTATGTAAGTATACATTGTTGGCAAGTTTTTGGGAAAATGAAAGCAGATTATTAATTACTCGTATTTATTTTTAAATGTATGTATTGACAAAGAGTTAATAGACCTTGCACTTGGATTTTATTTTTTATTTGGCATATGCATTTCGTTTCATTATACATTTACATGGTTTTGTGTGTAAAGACAGACACACATTACATGTATATGCATGTGTATTATTATGTACTACGATTTCTAAGACTGTATTGATCAATATCACATTATATTAATATATATACATAATTTTAGACCACAGTCATGAGTCATGTATATGTATGTCTACCTGCTCAACCATAGTTAGTAATCAATATTAGTGAAGACCTGATTGATCAACCCTCTGTTAGCTGTGTTTGATTTTACTTAATATACCAGGGTTATGTTTGAACCAAGTTTGGAGTAGTATCTGTTCTGTTACAACAATAGTTTTGGACTCATAGTTTTGTGGAAAAAACCGAGTGTCATTTAATTATTTTATTCAGTTGATAATCAATGTTCTTTGTTTCCTAATCATGTGCTAATATGTCTAATGTCATGCTTATTATAGGTGAAGAAAAAACGCCCAGGTAGGGATGGAAAATCGGCAGGTCTTGTTCCTGTACTCTATGTAAGCCAATCATGATGATGCTCAATATCGACGACAAACTATTCTTGATTTGATTTGATGAGAACTTGGGTGGTGCTTTCGGCTCGATATCTTGTTAATGGAGATTGGAGGTGATTTACATGGGCCGCCTGCATATATACTTGAAAAGCCATTTTGTTTTGGGGTGTTGGTATTTCCAGAGTAAACATTTATTTGTATCATAGTTTTGCCTTTAGCTTTTCTATTTCTCGGGGTTTCTGTTGTAATCTTACCAGACAATTTATCATCATTATTTAAAAATAGTAATTCCTACAAAATTGTTATCATCGTTAGCAATTTGATTATGCTTTAGAAGCTGATAATGTTATGCATCTCCAAGAGAGAAGAGCTAAAACAGTTAAAACGGTTATCTAAAACATGATTATCTAAAAATTTTGGAACCTGTAAAGATTTATGTTCCACTGGCATTAGATATAATCATATTAGTTATAGTCAAAATATTATTTTATTTTTATTTTTAAATGTACAATTAAAATAAATTCAATTAATTTTATTCAATACAAGTTAAAATAAAAAATATTTAGCAAAAAGATATTTAATGATAATATTATAATATTTTTATATTTATATAAATATTTTAAATTAAATATTATTATATATTTATAAAACATATTTTATTATATTAGAATTAATTACATATATTATAAAACATATTTTATTATATTAGAATATTAGATTTTTTATAAATTTAGTTAACAATAAAATAATATTTTACACTTGATATTACATAAAATTAATACTTTATAAATAAAAATAAAAATAGTACATAGATACATATAATAATAATGAATATATATTTTGTATATTATATTATTATATATTTAATAAGTGACTTGTATATTTTAAATTAAATTATTAAAAAATGAATAAATATAGTATATTATATGTAATAAATAAATAATAAAATTTACAATAGGGCTTAGACTAAAATCAGGATCAGGGTTAGGAGATATTTGAGTAAGAGTTGACGTGAATTGATTTAGACTACTTAGCGTGCATATCTTATTATATAAAATTATACCAGTATCTAACAGGAGCTCATAGTTATTTGATTGCGAAGATTTTGACCTGACTAAAAAAAATGATATAGATTTTGCTAGTTTAATTTTTACGCAGTTTAATTAATTATGTCAGGAAATAATTAAAGTAGCAAAATAATTATTTTCTGTGGGAGGGAGGCGGTACGGATATGAGGTATGAGAAATAAATTTAAAATTCATTTTTAGTTAGATATATATATATATATATATATATATATATATATATTGATGTTTTTTAATTTTAAAAGAGTAATACTCTCGTCCCAAATTAATTGTCATATTTGACTTTTCAAGAGTCAAATTAACTTAAGTTTAACTGAAAATTATATATAATATATAAATGAAAAAAATTATGAAATATATCATTGAAAAATATCTTTAATTTATATTAAAATGTATTTTTCAGTTTTTTAAAATTATAAAAGAATAATTTTTAATTTTCAGTCAAATTTGAGTCAAAATGACCACCAAAATGTCAAATAAGACAATTAATTTGGAACGGAGAGAGTAATATTTTTATTTAATATTAATTATCTGATAAAAACTATTAAATTAATATTTTTATCTTATAAAAATTATAAAATAAAAATGCAGTTGTAATTTTTTTAATATAAATTTGGAAAAAATCAATGAAAATTGTTTACATAACATATTCATGTGATATATACAAGTATTCTACGTTTTATTTTATAAAAAGTAGCACGTTTTTTTTAGTGAAAACACCGTCAACAAAATAAAATTATGATATTAAATTTTGCATTAGAAAAAATTAGTGAAAAATGTCTATAAAACACATATTATAAAAGTACAGAACATAATAATTTTTTGGAAAATTATTTCTCATTTAAATCCAACTTTATACATATATATATACATATATATATACATATATATATATATTAGCATAACTAATTTTTATTGAAGATAAAATAAAATATAACAATGATAAAAAAAATTTGGCAGGATAAAAATGATAATTATATTTACACAAATACATATATTACTAATAAATATTTAAATCTAATTGTTTTTATATAAAATCTAATTTAATACATGGCTCTAATATATTTTAAATCAAACATAATTCATTATATTATTTTATTCATATACTAAATCAAATACATGAAAGTATGAATAAATTTTAATACAATATTGACTCTCATTTGAATTTTAATTCCAAATTTATATCAATTTAAAATCCTAAAAATTTATATATTCTCGTAGTAATAATATATATTGACTCATATAATCTCTTGACCAAAACGAGAAACGTTATTATTTTAACAATTAATGTTAGATATTATTATAAAATTGATCTTAGAACTAATTCATAACCATGAACAGTGAGCTTATAACCATCAAAATCGAATTGTAAACCTATTAAAATCTAACTGTAAATCTATTAATGAAACAATTAATGTACTTGAAATAACTTTAAGTACACATGACCTCATTTTTAATTTATATGATATAATTTTGTTTTGAAAGTAAACAAATTTCATTCCTTGAATAATATCGGATACAATGTTTTAAGTATGAATAATATCGTACACCTATGAACGTACTCGATTACAATTCATCAAAGTGCTTACAAAGTTGAACACAATCCTCAACAATTGTGTCAAAATAAGATATCCCGCAGCCCTGTACACGCATCCACTAGCAGTTTTGCATCCGATTCAAAGATGCATTTTTTGTTATTCAGTTCTTGTGCCCATATTATAGCTTCTCTCCAGATTCGCCTCTAATAACAACACACCCGACTCCCGTGCTACTTGGAACGGCACAGCATCCACAGACATATTTATCTGCTCCCAAACCCATTTATTCCTTGGGTTGGGTTCCATAAGCTCCAGCAAAAAATAATCATTTTCATTAATTGTGATTTTCAATTATTGATTTTGAGTTAATCGAAAAGTTAATAATTAAATATGATATTAAATTTAATAATTTATTATAAAATATACCTGTCAATAAAATTTATAATAATTGACTAAAATTTAAAATTAAATTAATAAAATATTTTTAAAAACGAATCAACAAAATCGAAGATTTTTAGTACCGTGTTTTTAATCCTTTATAAATTATAGAAATACTTGATTTACATTTTTTTAAACGCTAGTTTCGTTCCTACAAATACCCTCAATTCCCATCCCTAGTCTTGCTCTTGTTCTAATCAAGTCGGGGCCGATTGCAATTACTTCTTTTTCTAGGGTTCAGTGTAAGTTTTTCAAGGGCTTTATATTTGTCATTATATGTACTTTGAAATTCAAAATTTGTTGAATTGTTTTAGTTTGCAACAGGGAAGTGAACCGGTGCTTGTGAAATCATGATATACACGGCGATAGATACATTCTATTTGTCGGATGAAGAATTGAACAACACGCCGTCTCGAAAAGACGGAATCGATGAGGCTACTGAAGTTAATCTTAGAATTTTTGGCTGCGATCTTATTCAGGAGTGTGGTATTTTGTTGAAACTGTATCCTTTTCTTATTTTTATTTATTTATATGTATGCATGTTTAGGGAATAATCTGTTAGGATTTCACGCAATCGAATATTTGCATAAACTGTGAATTATATAACTTGTTTGGGAATTCCAGCATGATAGAGAAATTATCGTGTATGTTGAGGCCTGTATATATAAAAATACGTATATGTTGAGGCCTATATATATATATAAATTGATAGTTTGTTTACTGACTTTATTTCTTTTTCTTTTTTTGGGGTTTCATAATTTGAGGAGTTTGAATGTAATGTTGTCATGTGAAGAATGAGAATCGACATTCAAACATTAGTCAAGTGCCTATGATTGATAACATGGTAGGTTGTTGCATGTTTGGAAAATTAATATCACGAGAATAAAATCTGATTTGATGGGTTTTCCATCCATCATTTGCATAACTCTTGATTGGGCTCATTGTTTTTTGGTAATTTGTACTAGTTATCTACTGAGATCTATCTGGACACTATATTTAAATAGTATCGTTATTCATTGGTACTACATAGTACATATTAATGTTTTATCAATTTTTACTTGCTGATTGATATATGTGTAGAATTGTATATTTTTAATTAACAGAATTAAATAAATGACCTAATGTTATGTTTTATACATCAAACCAGACATTGGCAGGTGTCCTTCCACAGTCATAGTCGTGGGGACCGTTGAATGTTTTGGAATAGAAAGATCTGGTGTCCATTGTTGCTCAATAAGCTTAGAAAAATGATTATTTGAGCTACATCTGGACACTATATTCAAATGCATTAAATTTCATAATTTTCTATGATTATCTGCCTATGGCTAAATCAAATATGATGGTGTTTGGACTTTGTCTTAGCTGAGAAGTGTCAAGAAATACATGAATTGCAGTGTAGGTAATTAAAAGTGGTAAGACAATGACACTTGAGAGAAATTGTTGTGATATGAAATTGACTTAAAGCAAGAAGAAGTATGTGGTTGGTTGGGATCAGTAAGCGCTTGAGGTAAACTGTGACATTGATGAAGTGAGATTTAACTTCTTGAATTTAATTCTATTGTTAATTACTTTATGCTGTTTTGTCTATTTTTTATATGTATGTGTAATGATTAGTCTACCTGCTAATGAATTAAAATGTTGGTTATTACATCTAAGGTCATGTTTAATTGTAATTCTATTATTAAACACATTCATAACCTGTTTTTGCACGTCTCCTTGTCCTGATTGACGCATTATGTAGTGTGTGTGTGTGTGTGTCACATATATAAATTTTGAAAGGTGTAATTAAGTATAATGGTGTTATGTATCGTGTACTAAGCTGTAATTTTTGATAGACAATTGAATGCGGATTTCCTTAATTCCTGGTATAGACCTCAAGCAGTAATGGCTTCTGGGCAGGTTCTCTTTCATCGTTTCTATTGCAAGAAGTCGTTTGCTAAGTTTAATGTGAAGGTTTGTTTTCTTGTCTATATGCATCACTGTTTAAATTGAGTTTTTCTTCTATTTATAGCTATTTCTGACTTGTTCATTTCCTCGCAGAGGCTCGCTGCGAGTTGTGTTTGGGTTGCCTCGAAGCTCGAGGAAAATCCAAGAAAAGCAAGACATGTTATCCATGTTTTTCATAGAATGGAGTGTAGAAGGGAGAACTTACCAATAGAGCATCTGGATTCATTTTCAAAGGTTAGGTGTTCATGTTAGTCTAAAAATACTGGACTATGTTTATTTTTTGTTGTGCATGTCAATTTTTAAGTTGTTTGTTTATTGTTTTCTTTTAAGAGTTGCATTTTTCTGGCTGTTAATTAATGCCTTTTCGACAGAAATATGCGGAACTAAAGTTGGATTTGATCAGAACAGAGAGGCACCTTTTGAAGGAGATGGGTTTTGTCTGCCATGTTGAGCATCCCCATAAATTCATATCGAACTACCTTGCCACTCTTGAAACACCCCCAGAATTGAGACAAGAAGCTTGGAATCTTGCAAATGATAGGTAATTGTATTGCATACAAAATAATATTTTACATGTTCACTATACAATATGACATTATGTTCCAATGCTCTCATTACTAGTTGTACTGCTTCAAATAAGTTTACAAGCTATTGCACATTTTGCCTTATCACGAGTGTTCATCTATAAGTTCTCTTAGGATTAGGAATTCATGTTTTTATTAACTTCTAGTTTCTAGCTGTTTGCTTCTTAGATAGTCAGAATATCTTACATAATACATTAGCCTCTTTATTTTATCGTACCTTGGATTTCTACCTTTGATGCATTTGCAAAACCAACAAGTTGCTTTTTATTAACAATTTAAGTGAAATGAATTTATAACGGACCCCAAATGCTCTTGTATAGTTGAGACATGTCTTTTATGTTTGTATGATGTACATGTTACCTCACTATCTTGATAAGTTACCAAATTGGATATATTAATGCATTTAAATTTGCAATTTTTATATGAAATCATAATTTATTTAAATTTTCTCTGATAATTTTTTTTTGCTAAGTATTAATATTCCATACCAAGCCTTAGTACAATCCACGATTTAAATAGATAAACAACCTCCATCCCAAGGATCATGGGATTTGATCTTATTTTCTAATCTAATTTATTTAAAATAATCTCAATCCCAGTAATTATGGGATTTGACTATCATCTTTTAAACGCTTATTCCAATTTATTATTAAAAAGATATTAAAGATAACAACCCTAATTATAATGACGCCGTGTTGTATTCCCACTTAATTCTTTAGGACTTCGCATTTCTTACAGTATCTAGATTTCTTTAATTGACCATGACCTAGAAAAGAAGTTTTTGAACAACTGATTTCTTTGATTGAACATAACCAAGAAAAAAAGATTTTAAACAACCTGAAGGAACTTGTATGTTTGTGAGATGCGATAGTAGCATAACTATGAAGTAATTAGTGTTCAGTATTCACACTGTAGCATTATGCAGAACCTTTCAGTCATAATTCAGCAAAACAGTATAATATTTGTTAATTTTTTTTACCAACATGGTGGTAAACGACCTTGGTTAAATTAACAATATAATTGTATTCATGTTGGACTTTATATGTAATTAGGTTACACGATTATACCTTTACTCGTAGAGAGGTTAGGTTGTTTCTGTGAAGACTTGTAGGAAAGGGTTACCGAAGTTCGAAAATAGGGTTTTCTCTGCATTAGAGTGTTCCATTTTTTTAATAGTATGAATGTATGATAACTGAAACTCTTAAAGTTGTTTGTACTTGTAGAAATTAAGAAAAGGAAAGCTCTTAGTACCTTTGTGTTTTTTCAGTTTAGCAATTACTTTTTAAGACTAGAAAGTAATCATGAAGGTTGTTTTAAGGCTTTATTCCATGTTGCATTTTAATTATAACCATTACGTAACTTTCAAATTGATTCTTATATGTGCAGCTTGCGTACGACTCTATGTGTTCGATTCAAAAGTGAGGTTGTAGCTTGTGGGGTTGTGTATGCTGCTGCCCGCAGATTTCAGGTCCCCCTGCCCGAGAATCCTCCATGGTGGAAAGCTTTTGATGCAGATAAGTCTGGGATAGATGAAGTTTGTAGAGTGCTGGCTCATTTGTACAGCCTACCCAAGGCCCAGTATATCCCAGTATGCAAAGAAGGAGGCTCATTTTCGACTACAAGTAAATCATGGGATCCTCAGCCTCAGTCAATGTCAAAGGTAAATCTACCCTCTCGTCATGTGTGATTTACTGTTGAATATTACCTTTTCAAATATTCTCTTTTGTATGGCTATAAAATACTCGGTAATGCATGTTGCAAATTGAAGAATTAACCAGCTGTAGTTGCATGTTTAAAAATTAAAATATGGATTTGCATAATAGTGGGAATTGTCGAAATATTTTTCTTATTTTTTTTGTAATCTCCCTTTATTTCTTATACATATAGGAAGATTCCTTGAGTGGCCCACCAATAAAGGACGACCCTAAAACAGCTACAACTGTTACCATCAGTTCTGGGGGGTCAAAGGAGTCACTTGGGAAAGCAGCTACTGGTAAATTGAAGGAGTCAAAGAAGAATGAGGACAGTTCCCAAACCGTGCCTCCTGTAGAAAGCGAGGCTAAGGAAGAACAAATGCCACGAAAACCAAGATCTGAGCACAAAATGGAGGCAGGAGGGGAAAGGATCAAAGAGAGGGAGAGAGAGAAAGACAGAGTCAAGGTTCGAGACCGGGAAAGAGGAAGGGACTCTGACAGAGAGCGGGAGCTGGAGGATGGTGAACGTGATAGAGAGAAAATCAAGGACAGAATCCACCGTTCTAAGGATAAAGGTAGAGATTCAGGTTAGTTGAGATCCTACAACATTAATTTTTCAATAGTCAGTATCATAATCTGAAGAGAAAAAGGGCCTAAAAGAGACTTGTAAAATAATGATCGCATCATGTACAAGATATGACGTTGATTTTGAAAAACTCATCATGTGCATTGCAAATTAGAAAATAGTGATACTTATGGAGAATATGTTCTCAAGTAGTTATGAAATTTTATTTTGTAATTTTGTTCCCCCACAGTGTGTATTGCAAATTTGCACATAATCATGCACCAGTTGCTTGTGTCATAATGCGTGTACAGTTGATTATTCACATAATTCTAGTTCTGTACAGCAACACTCTAATTTTTAATTTTATTTTTGTGTAAAATTTAACTTATATTATTTGTGTATGAGTTGGGGGGTGTAGGTAATTCAATTTTCTAGTAGCATATAAATGAATTTTGGGGGTGCTCAAGTCTCGGAACCCTAGTTGATAAAAGGATTGTTTACTTAGTATCTTATTTGGTTATTCTTCTCTGCTCTGTTTGTGCAGGACATTCAGGTATGCTAAAGCATCATTCATCTCGAGGTATGTAATGTTTTCTTTTAATATTTTCAAGGGCATCTTTCTGTTGATAAAGTGAGATGCAACATAGCATTGTCTTGTAAATGCAGATCGCGACCATCATAGCTCGTATTCCTCGAGAGAGAAAGATCATCATAGGCATCATTCTTATGGTTAAAGACTTGAAGGTAAGTAGGTGACCATGCTATAGAGCTGCCCCCAGATGTCGGAAGTGCATTACTGGTAGATAGGTGATATCCATTTTGACCAGCAAAAAACGATGTCATAAATATATTTCTCAATTGAGATTAAATTGTTAAGTTGGTTAAAAACTTGAAATGTATTTTTCTGATCTACATGACAATCATGGAAAGCCCTTGGTGCAAAATCTGTAAGTATGATATATGCAATATACTTTCCCCAGTAGATGTTCTGAAAAGTGTGATGAAATGTAGATCAATCTCAATACCAGTGATTCACCAGAGTGTACTAATTTTTTGAATTAGCACACTTAATCATTTAAGGGTGTTAAAGGATTTCTATGGTTTTCTTCAAGGGTTTTTAAATGTTGGTAAACCTTTTGTGCAACTGTAGTAACCTATTACTGGCTTTCTTATCATACTCTTTTTTTTTTGGGAAGAAAACAATGATCATGTCCATGGTTTTACGACAATGCCACTGATGGAATTAATTACTTACAAACAAATAAACATGCAACGACATTACCACAAGAATCAAGTGTGCAAGTGCTCCCTAGCTCTTAAGTGTCACTCTATAGTCCTAGCTGAGGGCTGAAATTTGACATGGTAAACATTCAAAATCCACTTAATTCCTACTGCATTGGTTCAAGTTGCAGTATATAATACGGATTAGAACTTGTTAACTGAGTTTAGTTTTAACATTTATGATGTACAGCTCGATGAAATACTATTAGAGGGTTGTTACATATCTTAAATTTGTTGTTAAAATATTTTTCAAATAATAATAATAATAAATTTTTTGCATTCACATAAATCTCATCAATTAAAACATTTTATAATAACACATTGCAGTGCCATGTTATTTGAAACCTGAGTTTAGAAAATAATTTTGTACCTATAATATTACTCATATTATTAATTAACCTTCGGGGCTGGAACTAAGTTATCGGGTTAAATTTTAATTCAAGATATACAAATCTAATAGGTGACAAATAAGTTAATTGAACAGATAAGCATGTATGAAGAATGACAAGAAATTTCAAAAACAAGCGTCGAGCAAACAATCTGAGTCAAAACAAATCTATGATTAAAAAGTAGGATGGGATATTAAATAACCGGTGTCCACAATAGGGAGTCAAAATATATTCGTAAGTAAAATATAAAACGATTGATGTTTTCTAAAATTTGACAAATTTATAATAAAAAAGTATGAATATGAAATGAAATAATTGATACCTATAAAAAATGTGAATCAAAATAAATTCCTAAGAAAATAAGTTGGAGATTGATATCTACCGATAAATTATATAAATTAAATAATTATAAAAATGTTGTTAATTCTTTTTTGGGTTAAGGAACGAAAAAATACTTGTGGTTTAGACGTAGGAGCGGATAAATCATGTGGTTTAATAAGGTTCAAATAAGCCCTTTAAATTAAAACTAATGGTTCAATATATGAATATAGCCCATCTAATTAGTTTTACTTAACTATAATTAGAAAATTATTATATTCATGTATATTGTGACATTAATATTTTAAAAATATATCAAAATATTCTAATTTTAATATTATGAGGTTAATATTTATGTATATCGTAACAATATTGTTACACGAAAAAGTGTATCAAAAAAATATATATTCTAATTAAAACTTATCTTTAAATAAAATATATAAATTTTATCTCTTTTAAACACGAACACATATAAAATATGTGAAAAATTATATAAAAGTATTTCTACACAAGATTGTAAATAAATTAAAATCATAGATATAAAAATAAAAATAAATTCTAATCATATAAATACAATATTAAAGTAAAAATAATAAATATTAAAAACAAATTCGTACATTATACGAAGTGTAAGAAATTGTGCATATTTGTGTGTGTGTGTGTATATATGTAAGTAAGTAAGTGTGTGTGTTTGTATGTATTATAATTTAATATTAAAATGTCACTCATATTTTGTTAATTATTAAAAAAATATAAATATTCGTCGAGTAAGTAGAATTTAAAAGTAAAATACAAACTAACGTGTAAATGTTTAAATATTAAAAATTAATAGTTAAGTAATAAAAAAAGTATATACATACATTAATATTGGTTAACAACTTATTTATTATTTTATATAATTATTTAATAAAAATCAATTATATAAAAAATTAATAATTTATAAATAATAATGTTATTAATAAAAAATTAATAATATAAAATATATATGTATGTATGTATATTTATATTAATGTAATTAGATATTTAATAATATTTTTAACTAAAAACTAACTAGATAGGTTATATTGAACCATTTTAATTTGAAGGGCTTATTTCAGCCTTACTAAACAACATGGGCTTATCCGCTCCTAGACCTAAATCACACAAGGCTTTTTTCGGTCCTTTATCCTTTTTTTTTGTGACACTTACCAACAGACAACTATGTTTTTATTAACATCTATAAATATATATAAAATAATTCATTTTTATAAAAATAACTGAACACATTATTACTTTCTTTGTCTAATACTTACCAGCAGTTAACAATATTTTTATTAACGCGCGTTATTACTTTCTCTATCTAATACTTATCAACTACTAACGATATTTTTACTTACCAGTTAACGATATTTTTATTTTTATTATTAACGCTACACTACTAACAGATAACAATATCGCTCTCATTCCTGATACATTCTTATTAATATTAAATTAACAAAATACAAACATATATAAAATAATTAATATTTTAAAAAAATAACCAACAACTAACAACAGACGACGCCATTGCCCTCGTTTTTGACATATTTTTATTAATATTAAATTAACGAAATATAAACATATACTCACTTTATTCGATAATATTTGACGTTTGATTTTTTAACACACTCTTTTAAGAGTTTTGATTATATAGTTAAAATTATTATTTTTAATTTTTTTTTGTGAATAAAAGTTTTAGTTTAATATTTTTATTCAAAAAAATAAATATTTAAAATAATAAATTTAACTATGTAGTCAAAGTTCCTAAAGATGTGTACCAAAAAGTCAAACGTCAAATAAAACCAAATAGAGTGAGTATAAAACAATTAATATTTTACAAAAAATAACCGATAACCATAGACAAATATGGTATCATCTCATTTTTAACATTTTATTAAGAAAAATATTTTAGCACAAACTTAGGGGTGTATTCAATACAGATTTTAAAATATTATTAATAATCTATTGATTTTTATTGATTGTATTTGATTTAAGATTTTAGGTAGAGTTGACAGATTATATACATAATTCATGGAGTCCGCGTTGAATCCAGTGGATCTCTCGTATTTGGGAAATATTTTGAAATATAAAAAATATATGGGAAAATTCAACATAATCCATGGATATTTAAAATCAATTAGTGTTAATAAATTTTTGAATACTTTTAGATTTTAATTGATTAATAATAATTCATGTTGAATACCCCGTGATTTTTGATTAAAATTCTGATTTAATACTCCTGAATTTTAAAGTACAGTTTAAAATTCTGATTGAATACTCCTAAATTTTAAAATATTATTTAAAATTCTAATTAAATACCTCAGATTTTTAAAATATAAAAGAATACTACAAAATCCGGATTGAATATACCCTTTAATCTTGTCAATTTGTCATAAACATTTACTTGATTTCAAGCCACTTGGCTTCTAATCTTATAATCAACTAATATAGAGTCAAATTAAAAAACCATATCCAAATTCTATTACGCAATGCTACGACAACATGAATTAAAAAACACAATCGAGCTTATCAGTGTATACCTATTTTCCAAGCCAAGCAAAGCTTTTAATTATACTTCTATTTCTACTAAACAATATATCACACAAAACGCATTTTTAGCCACACAGGCTTACCACGTTTCTAGTGTGAGTATACTCTTTAATAAAACACACAAAACTAAAAAGTAATAATAATAATAATAATTTAATTGTTTAATAATTTAATAATTCTCCCCCTTAATTATCACTTCTTTTCACAGAGGTGCTACTCCCCATGAGCGTCCCTTTCTTCTTACCCCACAACTTTCCACATCCGGGCCCACTTTATTAGCTAAAATACGTTCTACTGGGCCCCACTTCCCCACACATCATCTCCCCGTCACCCTTGCTTCATCATTATCCATCCAACAACTCTCTATACATCAAATATAACAACGGCTCATATGTTGCCACGTGGAGGAAGCTACAGTGACGCTACCGCACCAGATCACATCTCCAGTGAAAAAGAAATGCAAGACGAAGACTAGTTATTCATTTATCGTTGTTGGTGTGTGTATGTGCGTGTTTATTTCTTTCTTTGTCTTCTCTCTCAAAGTGTGTGTATATATATATATGTATGTATTCATACACCACACACATATATATGTGAATAACGCGGTGAGTTGAGTCAAGTAATCGGTTGATTTACTGAGTCGATCTATTCGAGTTTTCTGTTTAATCAATTGTAATTGACTGAGTCAAGGCGTCTCGATCAAGGTACATTTCACACTCGGATCACTTGTTTTTTCGATTTATGTATGCTTGTCTAGCGTTTTTAGTTGAGATTCTGGGTTTTTTGTGCTTCAATTTGTGAGATTGTAGTTAAAGTTGCAGTCTTTATGTTTTGATTTTTTATTTTATGTGGAAAATTGGGTGATTTTTGTTGCTATGGTCAAAAGGTTTGATTTTTTATTGTTTCTGGGGATGATTTGTTAGGGTTTATGGGAAAGAAATGAGTTTGGATTGCTGGAGGATGTGTAGATGATGTTATTTAGGGTTTGTTGTTGTGATTGTTGGATTGTTTTGTATGTTTGTTGTTGTGGTTTTCGGAGATGGTTTATATGTATGTTGCGATGACTATGTACTCGGTGAATCTAAAGCTTTAGTAGTTTTAGTTTTTAGAAGTTTGTCTTCTTTGTGGTTTTTTTAAAGTGATAAGAACATTTTTTTTATGATGATAAATTAGTTGTTTGGTTTTGATTTTATTTGTAAGTGGAAGTGTGGTAAATATGGAACAAGTTTTAATGAATTTTCCTTGATTGAAGTTTATATGTTATGAACGTTGAGTAAATGTTTGGTTGGCGAAGTGCTGCAAAAATATACACTTATGTTGTTTTAGAAGGGTAATGTTGATTTCTAACTTTATTTTGGTTGTGTGATTTTGTTAGGTTGATTGAAGTGGACCTTGATGCAGAATTGAGTTGGTGCTGAAAGATATTGTTCTGTAGTAGAGAAGATGTTGGAGGGTACAAAGTTTACTGGAATTATAGACCTAAATAGCCACCAAGAATATGATATTTCACAAGTCTTTTATCGTAAGCTTGGCGAAGGCTCGAACATGTCCATTGATAGTCTTGGGAGCTTGCAATTGAGCAATGGTGGAGGTTCTGTTGCCATGTCTGTTGATAATAGCAGTGTTGGTTCCAATGATTCCCACACTCGCATCCTAAATCACCAGGGACTTAAACGTGTCAACAATAATTACTCTGTTGCCCATAGTGTCAATCGTGGGAAGGTCTCTAGCCTTAGTGATGATGCACTTGCTCAGGCCCTGATGGACAATCGTTTCCCTACACAGGGGCTTCAGAATTTTGATGAGTGGACCATTGATCTCAGGAAGCTTAACATGGGTCCAGCTTTTGCACAGGGTGCTTTTGGAAAACTATATAAAGGCACTTACAATGGCGTGGATGTTGCCATCAAGCTTTTGGAGAGGCCGGAAAATGACCTAGAAAGGGCCCAGTTGATGGAGCAACAGTTTCAACAGGAGGTAATGATGTTGGCAACATTAAAACATCCAAACATAGTTCGATTTGTTGGCGGGTGTCGCAAACCCATGGTCTGGTGCATCATCACAGAATATGCAAAGGGAGGCTCAGTTCGGCAGTTTCTGGCAAAGAGACAGAATCGAGCAGTGCCTTTAAAACTGGCAGTAAAGCAGGCATTGGATGTTGCAAGAGGGATGGAATACGTTCATGCACTTGGTTACATTCACAGGGACTTGAAGTCGGACAACCTATTGATATCTGCTGACAAGTCAATCAAAATTGCAGATTTCGGTGTTGCTAGAATTGAAGTGCAGACTGAGGGAATGACTCCAGAAACAGGAACCTATCGCTGGATGGCTCCGTAAGCATCCCAATCCTTTAATTTTTACATATATGCTTTGAATCTTTTACTGGTGGCTGGTGCTATTACTCTCTCACTCCACAACACTGTCTTAAATTTGAATAGTTATTTATAGGGAATTATGTTCTTGACTACGTCCTCAGGTAACTACCTGAGCTTAGAAAGATTTACTATGTGTGTGTTTGGTTGAAGCTTATTTGGAAAAGTAAGTACATATCTCCCACAGTTTTTTTCCTGGAAGATAATACTAATTTTTCAAAATAAGCTAAACCAAACCGCCTTATATGAATGCATGAGGGTATATTTGTAATTACAGAAAGGTTCTTGTATTTACAAAGATAACCTCTCTAACCTCTGGAAATTCTTTGAGGTTAATCTCAGGGCCTTCTTTCTGTATTTATTATGCTGTTGAAGGACACTTCCTGTTGATTGATTTGAGTCTCGACCAGTTTTTTCACAATTAAGCTTATTATAATTAAATCTTTCAAGAAGTAAATAATTGGATATCCTGAAGTTTTGAGGCAATTCTGTTTTTGTGGTATTGCTTAGTCTTAAGCCAGTGTTAGTAGCTAAATTGACAGTCACTTCTGGGAGCCTAGTTTTTGACCTCATCTTAACTATGATTAAAGTTGAAATTTGTAGGAAAGAGTAAAGACAGCTAATGATCTCTTGAGATTTTTCTTTTCTTTATTTTTTTTAAAAAAAACTTGGAATCATATTTAGCCACCTTTGACTCTCTTTTGACATTAATGGATCGCTTTTGGTTTTCTTCCTGAACTTTTTATAATATTAAAAAGGTAGAAACGTCTCTATTTCCAGTCATGTAAAAATACTTATAGTAAGCCACTTGTTTCGGTAATTTTGTTTTCCTGTCAATTGTTTTGTTGGCACTTGTCTCATTGAGTTGGACAACTGGTGATTCACAAAAGCCACCATAGCCATTTTTTATTTTATCTTTTTCAGATTTTGTATGATTCATGCATCATTGGGAACAAGAAAAGAGTCCTTATGATTTAAGCAATACACAAATAGGTGATTAGCTACGGTAACATGAGGGTGGGGGGGACCCTATGCTGTAGTAGTTAGAAGCCCACAAATGAATGGTGAACTGGTTTTATTGGGGATCTTAAATAATATGAAATTATGAATGGACTATGAAATAAAAGATTTATTCTACGGAGACTAGTATTGATGTTTTTTTAAGGCTCTGTGGTTACAAATTTCTGGGTTGATTTAACTGATTTATTACCGGAAGAGTAACATTGTGGATTCATACAATTTTAGCAACATTGTGCAATTATTGGAGTTTGCTTTAAAAGTATAAATTTTCACTAGTACTTTTGTCTTTTAAGGTGTATTATTTTTTTATTAGTAAAACTGAATTAAATATACAGAGTGTGGAACAGGAATTCGGTCTTAAAAAGTGGTTATGGGATCTCTACCTGGATACGTGTATTAGAAAAGCCGTAATAGTATATGTTTCTTGAAGGACTGATATGTCTGGTTCATTTATGCCTAATTTTTATGTCATCTTTTTTCGACTAATATATATATATAGTTACAATCCATGATCATTTAACGTGTTTTTTCTTATTCTTCACTTTAGTGATCTAGAACTTGCATCTATATGAAACAACTATAATGTGCATACATTAGTAGCATAACATATATGTTGTTTTAGGTTACGGCATGCTCTAATTTAAAATTGGTGTACCCCTAGAAAGGGGCATTGTTTCCTTGGTCTTTCAATGTTAACAAAAGCTTAATGTTGATCATCAGGCAGGTAAATATTATTTCTTTACCGTGAGTATTTTGGATCGAGCGGAAAATCTCCTTGTATATATATACTTTCTTACATCACTTTTGTCTATCTTATAATGTTTTTGGTTGTTTGGGGTTGGGGTCGGGTTCGCGTTCGGGTTCTGTAACCTTCCCCTGTTTTTGCTTTTATACTGGCTATTGATTTCCATGGCTGTCTTTGTGGCTTTCCAAACACACTTGCAGTAGGCTTCAATGGAAAGTTCTTTAGGAGAAAAGAAAAGTTATGACCCATTTATGTTGTCTAATTGAATTGTAATGTGCTTGATGTTTACCAAGTATACAGTATGATTTATCCTTTTTTTATAGGAAAACGTATCGAAATAAAGTAACTATATGTTAGTTGGCAGGCATCACATTGATCTGAATCTAATGGCCCTTTGATTTGTGATTGATCTCTACTTTCTGTTATTTACATGGAGCAGCTCTATCTAGTTGTGGGATACTTGAATGCATTTCTAATTTTCCACCTTGAATTGTTAGGGAAATGATCCAGCACAGGCAGTACACCCATAAGGTTGATGTTTATAGCTTTGGGATTGTCCTGTGGGAACTTATTACAGGAATGCTACCGTTTCAGAATATGACCGCTGTGCAGGCAGCATTTGCAGTTGTCAACAAAGGTGTTCGTCCGAATCTCCCCATTGACTGTCTGCCAGTTCTTGGTGATATCATGACCCGTTGCTGGGACAGTAATCCTGATGTGCGGCCACCATTCACGGAAGTTGTCAGAATGCTGGAAAATGCAGAAACTGAAATCATGACAACTGTTCGAAAGGCCCGGTTCAGGTGCTGCATGAGCCAACCAATGACCACTGACTGATGCAGGAAAAGAGAAGAAACTTACAGCTGTAAGAAAGAAAGAGCAAAGAATCTGATAAGCAAAAAAGTTGGTTAAAAAAAAAGGTAGCTGAAAGAGGTGATTCTGTCAGGGTTAATTTCTTTCTTAAGATAAAAAAGGGAAAGAAAGTTTATGATAAGAACTGCGTAATTTGTGGTTTTTCATTTTTATGGATTTATATTGCTGAATCAGTTGTAGTTATAGGAGAGATTTGATGTGTATTTTATATAAAAGCTTTTTCTTTAATTTGTTAAGCTGTCCCTATTTCGTAGTTCTTTTCTATGTCGTTTGTTCCATCAATAGCAGGTTCTCAAAGATATATGCGTATATATTTATTCAGATTCAGATGTAGTGCTTCTGCATATTGTAATATTTCTGATTCCTGACTTGAGACTAAATAAACCTTTTTAGAAAACTATTTTTTAATTTTATCAAATGATTTTTAACATATCAGCGTGACCTCGATCAGTTGCCATTTGTAACAATTTATTCATGGCTTTTCTACGAATAACGTTAACATGAGAATATTTATATGAATATAGAAATGCATTTATTTGCACCGAAAACAATTTTTTTACATATTTTCCCCATCAATCAATTATTATAAAATTATTACTAAGAATTAAATTCATAAAATTAATAATAAATAAATAAATATAAGAAAGGGAAATAAAGTAGGGGGCCAGTATCACGGGGTTCACAGGTGACATACATGTGAGTGTATGTTTGTAATCTTTAGGGTGTGTAAAAGCAGAGTATATGCTATGCTCCCTCCCCCATCCCATGTCTATTATATACTACTGCTGGAGAGAATATAACAAGTATAATAGCCATTCAAACTACACAATACCTAATTTGTTTGTTTGTGTATAATTTATGTAGTAATTAGTGTGTATGATTTGAAGCTTTCCTGTAGTGTCAGTGTGTGTATATAGAATTATAGATACACCAAAATAATGGAAGCATTGAGAAGCACTTTGAATTATAATCATCAGAAGATATGTATTATACATAACAACACGAGGAGGAAGATGAAGATGAAGATGAAGAACGAGCGTTGCTTCTTTTCATCGAATTCGAAGCGAATCTCTCCGCTCAATTTTAGCGTTGGAGCACCTCACACAAACGTAATTATTATTACCATTCTCTTCTCACATATACGCTATATAAATTTTTATCATTCTGTCTTGTGTGTAATGCTAATGTATATGTGGACTAACGAAGCAGAGTGTTTTTGTATAATTTGAGGTTTGTTAGTGTAGAATGGCAATACATATGGAATCACAGTATTGAGAACAGTTTGAATTATAATCGTATATGCTATATTTCGTCAGTGCAATTAGTGTAAGGTTTTGGTTATATATTCAACTGCTGAATTTGTAATTACTATTGCAAATTTGCCTCTCTTTTGTTCCTCTCTATGATTTTTAATGCTGATATACGCGAGTGCAACTCATCATAAATGGAGGAAGCTTGTGATGAGATCATTTTTTAGAAGAGAATTAGAGAATGATGGTACATTGAGAAGAACAATGTGTCAAAGTCATGCCTTTAGGCTTATATAGTTTCTGTTTATAAATCCAATTGCCATCAACTATACTAGACAAACACAATGTATTAACGGTATTACCTACGAACTAAAAAGGAATGAAATAAGTGAAGTGTATACTGTTGATCAGCACTCTGCACCAGACTACGTGGGTTTCCTTACCCCCATATTGTAGTGTGATTAGCCAAATGATTCAGGTTGTAAACTTGAATCTGCTGTTATACATGAAATACTTGTAAATTATGAAGTTATAAACAATTTAGAGGTTAAAACTACAAAAATTTGTAGGACATGGACGGGGGACTTCATTCTTGTCAGGTTTGGAAATGTTATGAAACTGCTAGGGGATTGTGCGTTTTTTAGTCTAGCGAATGTCTGTCAAAAAAGGGAACATATTCAGTTTCATGCTTTAATAGTTCTTATCTCTTACTCATAGCTCTATGTTGTCAGCTAGGCACTGTCAAGCCAGAAGGTGCAGTAATTTCAGAATCTGAACTTTTGGTTTGGCCTTCTCCTAAAGACAAAATCCCATTCTGGAAGAGGGACTTTCCCCTTTCTCATGCCAGTGCAGAAAGTCCACCTGATATACAAGACATTGATCTTCTGCATATTGTTCATATCACTGCTGAGCTAGCACCGATAGCTAAAGTTGGTGGTCTTGGCGATGTTGTAACCGGACTAGGGCGTGCATGTCTGTCCAGGGTCCATAAAGTAGAAATTATGCTCCCTTTTTATGAGTGCATCCAGAAGCAGAATATAAATGAGTTGGAGCTAATAACTACATATACCTCATATCATGATGGAAACTGGGTGCTACCAATGCATATCGTGGAATAGTTTTAGGCATTGCAGTGATATTTATTGAGCCATCCAACCACTTCTTTAAAGGGGAATCTGTATATGGAGGCTCATACAATGAGCTCGAAGCATATTTGTTCTTTAGCCGTGCTTGCCTCGAGTGGATGCAGGTAGGTAATCAGTATTTAACTTTCACTGATTGCATTCCGTGAAAAGTGACATGAAATATTTCCTGATATGCTCCAGACTTTCAAGTATTGCTCGACAATCGTTGAACGTATCTAACATTCAACTTCTTTTGGGTCCGACGAAAAGCATTTTTAATATTGAATATTATACCATTTAAAATTTACATTTTATTATTATAAGCAAGTACTATTTTTGCATTGGTCTGCAAGAGAATCTAGTCTTCTATTATATCTTCTGCACCCTGAAGCATTTTACACCTTTTTCAGTTTGCACGTCATTTATGTTTGATGGAGACTTGGGGTATTAATAAGCACACAATTAACTGCAAATGCATCGTACAATTTTTGTTTTATTGCCACTCTTATGATTTCTCTTTCATTAGCTTTTACATCAATTTCTATATTTGTGCAAAAAAATAAAATCTTTATTACAGCCAATGGTATAATTTTATTGTAGATTACTGGAAAAGAGCCAGATATCATTCATGTTCATGAGTGGCAGACTGGTGTACTACCCTTGCTTTACTGGGACATGTACCATTATCTCTCGCTGCAGGTAAACTTGTAGTTTCTGCTGCTTTAGTTTCTCCATTGAGATTTATTAACAAATATGCTTGCAAAGGAAAGATCTTAAAAGTTACAGTTGGATTGTATCTGTAGAAGCCAAGAATAGTATTGACAATCCACAATATGGAGCATTACGGAGAATGCAGGTATACAGATGATTTATCCCTTCATGTAGGGCACTAAATTGTATTTTTTAACCAGAAAATTATGTTTAATCGAGCCTAAAGAATGTTATTAAATCATTATTGGTTTTTCTACATGTTTAATATGTGATATTTTGAGAAATACATCAGAACTATTTCACAGAGCAAGAAAGTGTACAGTCTATCAATGAGTTTCCTAAACTTTGTGATTGCTTGCTTTTCGTGGCACAAATTACTATATTTGTAACATCCCACATCGAATAAAATGTGTATGTTTGAGCCCTTTATAAGGACAAATCAACAACTAATGCATACTAAATTGCTAGCTCTTTTGGGCTGACCTGTGGTGGGTTGTTGGGCTCGGTATGCGTTCAGTTGCGGGTTTGGGTTGTTATAATATCAGCATGACATGGTTCCTTACTGTCTTTCACATTTGCTTATACTCTGAAATCTGTCTCCTTTGTTTTATTTGGCAGCCAGGAACAGCTTAGTAAATGTGGGCTTGATGGGTCTTTATACGGGACTGTTGATAAGGTTAACATTTGATGTGGTCAACATAATCATGTGCAAGTTAGTGGAACTATTGCAAATAACTACTGTCAACGATATGGTACAGACAAGGACACAAGTATGTGAGTGTAGACGACAGGGTAAACGGAGAAAAGGTTTGCTATAAATGAGAATATTACTATATATGTAAAACCCCAGGTATGGTAACAATATGTAGCATAGGTTAAAAAATAGTAGGCCCTATAAGATGTTTCCGGCACAAATTGGAATGTTAAATATAGTTATAATCTCTCATACTCGAAAAACTAGTTACATCCAAACACATACAGTCTCGCTGATGGTGGTTAGAAACAAATTTCGAAGCACTCCAATTGTTTATTTATCGGGTAAAAATGATAGGCAAAATAGATTAACATGTGACTTAATTTAGGGCACCTATATAATATGTTAAAGATCTTCTTTAACTTCAAGATTTACATGATCACATGAGATAGGAAGATTGAAAGAAATGTCAATGTTAGCTAATATTCTTTGTAGGGATAAAACATCTTCGCTTAAATTATTTCATGAGTACTCATGAGTTATGTGGCTTCCATGGTGCGAACTTTTAAACCATTGATATCAATATGCATAATATAAATTTACATTTTGGAGTTGAGGTTCCATATAACAACTCTATCACCATAATTCAGATGTATTTTTTAGTTTGGTCAATTTCCACTCTCTCTATATAAATTTACAAAAAAAAATTCAATGTATAATTGTTTTTCATTTTCCTTTTTGGCAGGCTGTTGATGACAGAACCATTGGCCATAACCCTGAAAGGTTGAGTTTACTGAAAGGAGGCATTGTGTATAGCAATGCAGTGGTGTAAGTAGTACTTTAGTGCTCCTCAATGCAGTGGATTGATTTAAAAATTGATTGCACATGTAGAAAGGCACATTACAAGCTTTCAGTAACAAATGTGATTTTTCTTCTCTTTTCCAGTACAGTTTCTCGAACATACCTTACAGAAACACTATGCTCTGGATGGCTTACAAGAACCTTGATGCAAAATCGTGATAAGTAAGATCTTCTGAGCATTATGATATATTATCAGTGGACGAATGCTTTTACCTTGCTCATTTTCACTCTCTTCTAGTTTGCACTTGTAATTGTGATTCCACAGCAACTTATGTTGTGCTCTTGTCTCTTCTTTACATGTGAGTATTTATTAATATATCACGTATTCACATGTCATGGATTATCCAAAGATGTGGGTTATGTTCTTAATCAGGTGAATTATGCATTTTATACTAATTGATAATGGTACGCTTATTTTTGGATCATACTATTGACTAACCAGTCCTCATATTTCTGAGTTGGAGAGAGAATATATATCACCTTTTCTAAAATTGTATAAAGTATCATCAACTAAGTCGCTCTTCCATCTGGTAAGGTCCACACGGCACTATGTTGCCATATTCTTGTAGGCATTGCACGAGATTGATGCCGAACACAGTAATACTTGCCTATAAGTCAACAAGCATTTTCCATTTTTCCTCTCTATGTTACATGTATGAACAACTCTGTGTTTTTTTTTTCCGAGTCATCCCTGGAATTGAATACCTCATTCAAGAATCGTTTTTGATCCAATCCGTAGGAATCAATAGAAAAGACAAACACTTATGATACACCAGATCCAGCAATGTTCATTATGCAAACTACTCTTAGTGTGTTAATATTCTTATATAATATCTTGATATAATTAAAATAAATAAAAACCCGGGGGTAGGGGATAGGGAGTGTTGGGTGTGGGAACCAAGGACAAAAGTGTAAAACTGTTTTTAAGTTATAGGGATTCCCTGTTACTGAGAATTACTACGTAATGGGCTTTATTGAACATAAGTGATAGAAGAATCACCAAGGTATTCCATCACTTATTTTAAACTGTGGGCCACTGTCCTCAGTTCTGCTTTTTGAGCAATTTCCTATACTCTAGTTAGTTAAAGATGTGAATAATTTATTTGGCGTCTACTATAATTCTGGTTGCATTTTATGAATCTAAAAAAGTTAGTTTTGCTATTGTAGATACATTGGTATTCTAAATGGTATAGATACCACAATATGGAACCCTGCTACTGATGCTTTCTTGCCTACTAACTATGATGGTAAGGTTCCTCTTCCAATGGTAATATATTTGCATATAGAAAAACTGTTAAGATTTATGTGTTTCAGTCACTTCTTTGAATAACATGTTTCTTTGCTTAGTAATAGGCTAAAAGTTTCAGTAATTCATCAACATATAAAATTAAATATAAGCCATAGCATTGCAATGTTGGAAACTATTAAAAATAACTTCTTATATATAGTTTCTTTGATGTGGTTGATTTCAATATGAGATTTCGGCACCGGTGAAATAGAATTTGAAATATATTGAATGAAAAGACTTCCATATTGGTCTGTATCGCTTCACTTTAATATGATATATTAGCACTGATGAAACACAAGCTGGTATATATTGATTGGAAAGACATCCACATACCTTATTGATCCCTCTGCATCTAGTTCTGATTCCAGTTACCATTACTGAAGTAGATTCTGTGTCTTCTGATGCAACAAATTCCCAGATATTTCTGTCACCAACTTTATGATACTTTTTTATCACTTGAAGCCAAGAAAGTTGGTGGTAAGCATATATGCAAACACTTTGTTCAGAAGGGGCTAGGCTTGGCCTCAGAAGATACGGATAATGGGAACCACATCGCAGGTCGGGTACCGTTGATTGTTTGCATCACAAGATTGGTTGCTCAAAAGGGTCTTCATCTGATCAGACATTCAATCAAGCTTGTGGAACAATTTGTGAGTAGCTTTTCTAGGAATACCTTAACTTTATATTGTTATTTTAATCAATTCAGCATCTCCAAAAATACATAATCTCTTTGTGGGGACCAAAATTAAGTAGTTTGAAGTTAGCCAGTGTAATATATGTGTTGCCTCCGGGGAAGGACCTGTGAGTCTAACCAAGTCTTTGTCAGGATCAAAACCAAGTATAAAAGTGTGATATTCAAGCATGAATGTTTCGTTAGGCCTATAATTCATGTTAAATATAAGGAAATCATAATAATTATGGAGCCTTTTGTTGTATGTTAATGATGAAATACTCAAGTCTCAAGCTTTACTACGAAAATAATGCTGGATGAGGTCTAGAGTTTGATTCCCAACCCCGCCCTGTGTACCTAAATACAATGCATTAATAAAAATATGTAAATTACTAAAGAAAACATTGGATTTGTGTGTATGTGTGGGGGATTTTTTACTTTAAGCAAGTACAGAAAAGAAATATCTAACTTTATAAAACTTAGATCCCTCCAAAGATATGTCTACCACCATTCCAACTCACTTTCCTTTTTATGTGGGTACACCGATAGTTGGCCGGGATAAGGTTATAGAACATTAAGAGAATAGTTGTGTGTTATTTATCTTGTTTTGCTTTAACAGTTGTGTATTTGACAGGGTGGACAGATGATCATTCTAGGAAAGGCATCTAATACTGAAGTAAAAAGAGAATTTGAAGATCTTGCAAATTTGGTTGGTAATTTATCTGTTGAATAGTCATTATTTATTTTCATGGTTTACCTATTTGTGCTCTTGCATGACTTGCTCACATATGGTATGGAGGTGAAAGATTCGTTAATAAGAGTAATGTTCCTTTGTTTTATGAGGCACAGACCTCCATAACTTCTGTTTTTGTTATTATGTTTCATATTCAATCATCTTACTTTTGCAGCATAACAAAGATTCTAACATCCGGATCCTTTTGATGTACAGGTGAGCCTTCTGTATACATCTAATTATTAGCCGACCTTTATCATAAATATCAAATTTCCTTTCAAGATTCACACGAAAATATTAAAATATAAGAACCATAATCAGACCAAACATATCCAGCATGTCTCTCTTGGCAGTAAGGAGAAGTTGTCCCAAGACCAATTTGTTCGTCTAGAACATCTATAACAGCAACCAACAGTACCTTACCACAAGGGCATTTGCTAAACTTAATTTGGGCTTCACATTTTACTCACAACAACATGTAAATGAACTTGAATCTGTAATTCTTGGGAATTTTATTAACATTTTAAACTAAAGAATTGGAGACGTGAAACACGTCTTTTACCTTGAAATAACATGTTGCTTATAAGTTATAAATTACTAGCCTTATGGTAGAATAAAGTAAGACATGGTATATAAGTGAACTCAAATTCCTTTATGTAGTGCTATAATGTGCTTTTTGCAGTGAGGAACTGTCACATATGCTTTATGCTGCAGCAGACATGGTTTTGGTACCTTCAATATACGAGCCTTGTGGACTTGGTCAAATGATTGGAATGCGATATGGAGCGGTATATAATCCTCTCATATTCATCCTCTCTCTTTTGGGGAAGATTACCGAATTAAACTTCTCACTTGATAATAGTACTTGCAAACTCCTGAATCCTGCAGAACACCTAAATGTTTGTTAAGATATTATCCAACGCTTTATTAGGCTAGTTCTAAGATATGTACCAAGACACCTAGATGCATAAAATATATATATAATAAAGTACACTGCATGGGACAGCTGTCTAATCTTTGTGCACAAGATTTAGGTGCTTAGAAGTTGGAAGTACCTTTGCCTTGCACCCCTCCTCCCCTCCCCAAAAAAAAAAAATCTCTTCTCAGAGCAGAACCATCCATTCATATTTGTTATGCATCTAAGTTTCTTGTCATTGAATGAATAGCCTTGTAAAATGTGACTAATGTAAGTTCTATATATTGGCTGCTAATACGAGACACTATTATGGTTTTTACAGGTTCCTATAGTTAGAAAGACTGGTGGCTTGGCTGACACAGTCTTCGACATGGATGATCATTCACAACCTGAGATGGCTAATGGGTAATCATTTCGTGAAGAGTGATAATTATGCAGACTACGCATTACTTTTAGATTAGTCTTCCCCATGGCAATTTATTGTTATGGCATGTGAAGATTAGATGGAAGTTCCTCCATCTTATTAGTGTGACCTGGTTTTTTTTTTGGGTGGGGGCATATAGATTATATTTCAATGCATTTGATTTTCAAGTATGCGGGGAGAGGGAATGATGATTTGATCCCATGACTTTTGGCCATGAGGGTGAGGGGAAAGGAGTCTTGCCACCAGGCTATCAACAAATCCTCAACCTATTCATTTTGCCGATCAGGCGATCACAAAACAAAAACTGACTAATGATTTCCGTATATTTACATCCCTAGAAGGCCATCATGTATACTTCTTTCATTTGCCATGGAACAGCCCCTCGTCCTTTGACACTTAAAAAGCATATTTTTGTAAACCTTTAACTTTGTAAGGATGTCTATGTGCTACAGAGATTGATTGACTGGTTTATGCTCTGCAATTATTGTATAATGTTTGGTTTCATTAGCTGTCATTTGACCACTCTGAGACTTGTTTGTATTCAAGTTTTGTCTTTGAAGGAATTGATGAAGAATCTCTGGATAGAGCTCTGCACCGTGCATTTTCCTACTACCAAGAGAGTAAGTTCAGCTCAGCTTAACTTCTATTAATTATCCCACTTGGTATTGAATATGAATGTGCATATACTAATGTAGATTGATCCCTCTGCAGAAAAAGAAAAATATATATAGAGTTTAACTTAATTTCTATCCTATTTGATCCACTTGGCTTCACAGAAACAATTACGATAGCACGCATAAACTAATGTACATTGATCCTTCATTTTTGGAAAATGTTAAGGAGAAAAGAGTGAATTGATCTTTGTAGTAATTACTAAGCAAAACTGAGCACTTCCTTTTGATTATGTCGTGATGCTGACTGTATCCAATCCTATCTAAAACCCGGATAAAAGGTAACTTGGGCACTTGGCAGTTGAATGTTTGAAGGTGTAAACCGGTAATGACAAAATTCATCATCATGAAGAAATGGATTTAATACTTAAGATTTATTATATACAAGGAACTGCTCGTTCATATTTCTAATCTGTTTAATGCAGAACCAAATGACTGGAATCGCACTGTTCAAAATGTTATGAAGATTGATAATAGCTGGAACAACACTGCAGGGAAGTACATTGACGTTTACAACTCTATTAAAGTGAAATAAGAATTATCAGAATTCTAAAATTGGTGATTTGCTTTTATATTTAGTACTGAACTATAAGAAATATAATATATTAAGTTGTGCATACTACCCCTGTAATCTACTTACGGTAGGGAGCTTTTAATAAATTCTGGACTCCCTATATTTGTTATGTTAAACATTTGGTTCCGGAGTCCAGATTGGTTCCTGCACTGACTTTTTCTAGAGAATCTTTTAACTTACAAACACCGGCGCACCAGCAATGTTGTTACCAAGCCAACTTGACAGTATCTTCATGTACCTTCTCTGACTCTTAAAACAAACAAAAGGATAGCAGCAAGAACTAGGAATCCCACACCTAAACTACCTCCGCCTCCCTTCCCCGCCAAGAATGACAAAATCACTAGTAAATACTAAAAAGAAAAATAAACTAAGGTGAATGTGAAAGATTGAGAAACTTAGTGTACAGCTGAGCTTGGACCAGAAATTACATGAGCAAAAACTCCATCACTTTTGTCGAAGTAGCAACTCTTAGCCGCTCATCATCTATCCCTAAACGGCTAAACCCAGTACCCAATGCATCAAATTGGTCTGTCAATTGGGATTTGCCATAGCACTCCAAATTTACTTTCATTTGTCTTCATTTACTTTCAGATGAAGTGTACCAGCAAGGTTCTCTGATAATTGGTTTATTGAAGCATCAGGACTTCTGTCTGAACTTGGCTGTTTAGCCCTCTTTTCCTGCAATGATCGTTCCTCTCTATCATCATAATAATTAAAGTCATCTAAGATTGATGCCTCAGATTCATGTTCTTTGAAAATTTTCAACATCGCGAGACCTTGTTCCAATTTCACCTGCAGCAAATTAAGACAAATATCATGTTGGTGTCCTAACATAGTTGAACCCCAAGTTTCTGGCATTAATTTGAACAAGGCCAGGGAGTAATCATGTGAAAATTCTAACTCTATTATTACCAGGTGTTGGAAACTTGGATTTTTCATATTTTGGGTGAGATTGGTCATTACTGAACCAACCATATATCAATCAAAAAACAACAGAGAGAGAGAGATGCATCGGGGCACTAATATAAGAACATGGTATCTTCCCAAAAAGAATATTCTCGGAAACCCAAGCTCTTGAAAAGCTTAGAGGAAAAAACTCAACCAATTAAACAGACCGACTCTTCACAAGAAACAAAACATTTCTTTTTGTATCTTGTTTTCTCCAAGGAAATAATAATTGACCATGAGAGGAAAGAGTGACTGGAAAGAGAACTGATAACTGTCAGGTACCTCTTGAGAGTCTCGGCTGTGAGTAACGGGCTTGTTGTCATTGTTTTCCAGAAGAATATGGCGAAATCGACCATTTGGTACATCTTTTACTATATGCCACCGGACAGGGAACTGACCACTCCATCTATCCTGCTGCCAGTAATCTGCATTTTTCTCAAAGTCAACAGGTCCAGTCATTTCAGCTACACCGCAAAATTGACCGCTGGCATTAACCTGGAATTTATTTTCTAGAGTTTAAAAAATATGTATCTAGGATAAAACATAGGAATGAGAATATATACAGATACACACAGAGAGATTTGGTGGAATTTCACAAATTGACTCTTTTAATCAATGAATATCAAAGTGCTTGTTTGTCAAAAATGAATCAAGCATTCAGTTCACATTCTTGGCATTTGATTAAAAGCCTTGCTTCAATTATACCTTCATCTTATATAGTACCATATATAGATCGAGTTTCCCATTTCACAGGTATGGCTTTCTTTACTCAAAGAGAATGTAGACAATCATGAATTAGCAATTGGAACAATTGCTCTATAGTCTATTCCCATGTTAATTTAAACCAGGTTTATAGAAATCCAATACGACATACACAGGAGGTCAGCATCTGCAAAAAACTTCACATTACACTTATCTAGGGATGGCAAAAAAATCCGATCCGACGGATACCTGATCCGAACCCTAAATTTTGGATTTACCGAACCCGGTTTTTTGGATTTGGATTTATTTTTTAGAGCCGATTTTTTTTGCATTTGGATTTGGATTTGAGGTATACCGATCCGAAATCCGATCCGAACCCGAAACCTGAAAAATTTTGGATTTGGATTTGAATTTGAATTTTCGGGTCTGAATTTCGAGTTTCGGATAAATCCGATCCGAAATCCGTCGGATCGGGTTCAGGTTTTAAATTTCGGGTTCGGGTTTGGATTTTGCCAAACCCGACCCGATCCGATTGTCATCCCTACACTTATCCCCCCAATATATATATATATATATATATATATATATATATATATATATATATATATATATATATATATATATATATATATATCACTACAAATTTTAATTTGGAGTCGGTCTGTCAGTTTGTGCGGATACAATTTGAGTGGAAATAGAGTAGGCAACTACATCTGTAAATGGTGTTGCTCGTAACCACAATTTCAGTGGGCACAAACATCAGCTGTTAACTCTCTTGAAATCAAAATTATATTGTAAATCTTGCAATCCTCCAGCCACCAACTTGTCACAGAATTGAAAACATAAATAATATTTTTAATTTTGAGAGTGAAAGTAGCATACCGAGAAGAAGAGAAAAACTGGATAATTGCCATTAGCATCCTTGCCTTCTTGATAAGCAGCATCCAATTTCCTGTTCCCAAGAGGTGTGCTGGCCCAAACCTGATACTTAATACTTTTATGAACATTGTCTTCGCTGAAAGACTTGATGACAAAGAACTTGGCCCTCTCATAGTCTGTGACAAAATCCGGTTGGTTGTATAGATCAAGATTGACTCCAGAAGTAGATGCACCTGCTTTTGCGACACTAGGTGCACCCAGTTCCTCAGTATTATTTTTGCTTTTTGGCTTCAGTGCTCTTGGTCCTCGATTACGGTCATTGAATATGCCATGTGAATCGGCAGGTGCACTAACTGAGTCTCTATCCCTTCTCCCACCTTTGTCAGTAGTGAATCGGTTGAGGCGACTAGCATCCCAGTTGCCATAGTTTGAGATCCTAGAAGTGATATTGTTCGGATAGCGCCCTGTGAATGGTGTTTGCTGCTGAGAAACCTGCAAACATAGAGGGTGTTTGTGTAAGCAATTTTTGATTTTAAGTGTGTTTGCGTAATAAGTTAGAAACTGACTCTTAGAGTAAAGAAAAATAGCTTAAAGTTACAAGTTGGTTGAAGATAAACAACTTATATTACTATTGTAATTTTATTTGATAAAAATTAATATCATCATTCACATGTACAACTAGATTTTATATTTATTTTTCTATTTTTAATAACTCATAAGTTACATATATAGAAGGTAGACAAATACACATTATTCAAAACATATTTCATTTCAAATAGTCCATCAAAAAACTGTATATCAGTTAATTACCAAACAGAAACTAGAAAGTTCAGAGATATTTGAATTGGAATTGTGCCCTAAAACAACATTTACTGTCATAACAGAAGAGACATGCTAGTATTGAAAATGAGAGTTTTTCAAACAGGGTGTTCTACAGTTTAGGAGCGATTGAAAAGATCCAAGATCAGGAAAGAAAAATTTTAAACCTTGAAATAAGGAATTGTTCAGATGCGTACTTCCACCCTGAAAGCGGGTATGGAAAGGAGGTGTGTGGTGGTGGTGCAAAGACCAACCTTAACTTATAAAAAATAAGAGAAAGAATTTTAAATCATGAGACTCGTAAAAGCTACACATATTGAGAGTCCATGTACATAAGAAACAGCCTTCTAAACAAGTGGAGGCAACAAATCGTTGTCCAGGAGAGTAGTCAAAATGCACGTATAAGAGAGTAGATAGACCAGAAAGTTCCCTCGACAATAACATAAAATGCTTACTACAGTAACTGTAAAGCATCTTCCAGGTTTACACTTTTTTTATAAGCTAGGGAGCATCCAAAAAAAGGGGCGTGTAACATTAGTTGATTAGTGCTTCTACTTTGGCAAGTAATAAATATTAAATCGTCATCCATGTAGTGATAGAAGTTGCTGGGGTGACAATAACAGTCATGATAGTGGTATATAACAACAGAAATAAAATATATACAGGCATAGGGAAAGACTCAAATGAGAACTAGTTCTCTGGAGAAATAGTATGTTCTGTATTGTAACCAATTACCGTTCTCTAAATTTTGTGACATGAATTCTTCTCATAATAGTGTTTTTGTCGCTAAACATATGTATTATTCATAAAAGACCTGACAATTTTTACAAAACAAGAAGTCTTATCCGGGTCCTCTATCGATATATATAGTTCTTCAGAAAAATTCAGGGGAAATAAAAACTCATCAGTAGCAATACTCGCATGGTAGATCTTTCCTCTTTCCCATTAAATATGCTAGTTTACTGATGCAGAGAATTTCTAAAAACGAAGACGAACCTGGGCCAAACTATGGTCATATGATCCAAGTATGCCCACGGGCTGTGTATAAACTGCTCCTGGTGTCAATGGAGACAAAATATTGCCCGTGTCCGAGGAATTTGATCGGATTGCTGGATTTTCACCGGATCCAAACTCTCCTGGGTATTTGTACAAGCCAAGGCTACTGTTTCCAGGTGGATTACTAGCGGGAAAGGATCCAAAATGCAAGTAATAACCGGATCCTGGTCCAAAAAGCATATTGTCATTAGGACTGTCTTGACCTGTACTTACTGGTGTCACCATCTCAGTTTGAGGCATTGAATGAGAAGATGTAACATGTGGTAGGCCTGGAGAAATTGACTGCGGATAGTAATTCGGTGACATGGGGATTTGATGTGGAGAGTACAGCTGACCATCTAGCAAAAATGGAGACATTGGACTAACCAAGGGAGGAAACTGGCCATATGCCATTTGTGTATCAAAGCCATAGCCAGAAGGAAAATAGAGCGATGGATTGTCATTGTACATTGCCTATATTAAAGCATGACAAATATTTAGCAAGTTACTTTAAAGGCAATAGACAAGAAAAACATGTGAGGAAATAACTTGTACTCACTGGAGGTACCATCTGCAAGTTGTTGGCATTAACATAGCTAGAATATTCCCCCCAGTTACCATTGCTGTTGTCATAACCTGAAGCAGTTATAAAGAAGAAATAAGTAATACATCAAGAAGAAATAAAAGAGAGAGAGAGAGAGAGTAGTAATACTTTAACAAAAGGAAATAAAGATGGAGTGGAGGATCAATATGCAAGCACGGTAGAATAATGCAATGCCAATTTGTTACATATAGTGGAAGGAGTTGGTTTCAAGTCAGCATGTCAATTACTAGAAATTATCAGATATTGAGAAAGGTCTATGTTGACATAGTATTATTCTACCCTGCTTACAGGCTGCACCACGAAGTTTTGACATCATCATATGCTTAATTTTGTGTAAATTTCATGAAGCATATTGTTCCTCGCAACAACTCTTAAATTATATTGCAACTCAAAATGTGCCAGATTATGTTAATAAACACTGAATTGGCAAACAAAACTACAATAACTCCCAGAATAGTAATTCAACAATATGGCCAATATATTATCTGCCTCCCTCCCCTTTTACATATCTCTTTTCAAATTAAAATTTGTACCTAACACACGTCCGTCTCTTCTTTAAAAGCAAATTTATGTGAAATTATCCAAAACTATCCCTATATTTACTATTTCCAAAGTTTGACTCTTTTAAAATTTAGTTGTATTTTCATTTTCCAATGTAATAATTAAGGGTCTATATAGGAAAAAATATCTGAATAAAATTTTCTTTATATGCGTATTTTTTTCAAAAAAGACATGTAAAGGGAGATGGAGGGATTATTCAAATAAATATGTTCTTTAGCATGTAGGCAAACACAACAATAGGTTGCTGATTATCTTAACTCTGCACTAATTAATGCTTACTTGAAGCAGCAGAACAAGTTTTTAGTTCTTGCAATATAGATTGGGGGTCAGAGAGTTTATAATATTTTCTTATGTTGCTGAAAATATTTTTTCCACATACCATCTACTATGAGATTTGAACTTAGTTTTACCTAATATATATTTCTACAGCAGATGATACATGTCAACTTATGAAGCATATAATCTACATATCTGGTTTTAAAGACTCGGAAAAACAATACATAATTTTGAAAATAACCTCCATAGTAGAAACTTTGATCTAGTGGAGTATAAGCATTGGCTTGATAGGAAGTAGCAAGTGCTCCACTTGAAACCAATAATTCTGGCGGGTTTGTTACAATGCTTGGCGGCCTGACCATAGTTGTATTGGTAGAAATCACTGATACAACCTTTTCATCTTTGGGTGGCAGTGCCTGACATCAAATATTAACTGGAAATATAATTACATATTTCACAAAAACATTTTAATTAAACTACACTATCAAACACAATATGCCAGAAGTATGCTCCAAGTTACCTGTTCAATCGAGTTACCAGGAACAAAATGTCTCTCAACTGCATCAAATGATGAACTGGTTATAGAGTTGTAACTCCAATCTAATAAAGCAAACAGTCAATTTGAACCAGAAGGCAATGTGTACAAAATAAAACAAATATTCAAGTATTCACCGACTTCTTTTCACGTTAACATAAAAAACGCATTTAAATTTTCCTCAACAGACAGAATATATCTGCATAATATTCTTTCATCCAAAAAATTGTTGAAATTCACTTGCATCAAACATATACTTCACACCAAACTTCAAGTCCACGGAAGATAAAACATCAGGAATTCAATATCAGTCAGTGCCAGCATCTAATATATTGTTTATACTTTCTATCAAGTTATCAAACTAAAAATCACAGCAATTAACGGTAATCAACTAAACCAATTTCACATCTATATATATACGTAACACCTTGATAGTACATGATTACCGTTAGGACCCGAGAACTCATGCACTCAACGAGATTATTCATTTATCGAGATTAAAAATACACATTCCCTCCTACGTTTCATATGTTCATTTTTCCTCAGATTCACAAAACACATGCAATTCAACAATCAACAGAACATGAAGATGTGTAAATTAAAAACAACTTCAAATCATACACTCAATCAATCTTATTAACATATACATACGCGCACATATATGTATATACATAAGCACGTACCAGCAACAGTAGAGGTGGAGACAGAAACAACCCGATCCGTACCCGGTTGACCCGTTCGTTCCATCAAGATCCGAAGGCGCAAAGTTCAAATCTCAAATCTAACAATCAATTCAAATCTAATCTTTTAATACAAAAAACAAAAACAAATATATAAAATAAGCAAAACAAAAAAAAAATCAAATTAATTTGGGAGGGTTTTTGATAGTATTATTTATAGAAAAAAATTGTAAATGTAAATGAGAATTCGAAAAAGAGAGGGATTTTAGGTCATATACACACAGCCATGTGTGTGTATATTGGCTCCGTATGTGTTGTGTGTGTGTATATAATAGAGAATGCTTCCACACGGATAAAATTATAAAAATAAAATAAAATTAAATAATTTAAAGAAGGTTTTAAGAAATTTGATCATTAGTAAATTTTTATATAATTTATAAAAAATAAAGGAATTTAATTAGTTTAAGTAATATTTATTCATTAAGAATAATAATTATAATTATGAATTTAAAATATATTTGAGAATGTTACATATATTTCAAATATAAAAACAATCATCCCACGCGGAAAAAAAATACAAATGTCTAAAAACATTTAAACATTTCAAAACGGATGAATAAAAATTAAGTAACAATCATCCCATACGAAATAAAATTCAAATTCAAATATGTCTAAAATATTCGAACAAACTAACTTGAGTAGTCAGAAGCTCCTCCTCATTTTTTCTGTCATGTTAAAAAATATAAAGACAACCAATACCTAAAAATTATAATTTAATATATGGTTGACATGATATTTCTAATTCTCAATAAATGAAAATACCAGTTTAATCTTCTTGTTGTAAGATTTAGTTGAACCTAGAGTATTTCCTAGTTTCAAGATTTAGTTTAATTACGTATTTCATTTTAAATCGTTATACCATAAATATTGTTATAGAAATAAAATAATTGAGGTAAAGCTTAATGATATAGTTTTATGGCTAATTGGAGAAATTATATTAATAAGGAATATAATTATCAATTAATGTTACATATGAATATGATTTTATGATATTTTATTTCATATATTTAAATTGTTTTATATTTGGAATCTTTGACTTTATAACTCATTCATTTAATTAAAAAATTTGTATATATAAACGTGATTTTAAGATTTTAATGAGCTTAATCTTTGAAATTTTTAATCTTCAATCTTGTAATTTTTATGGTTTAATTTTGGTACATGAAATTGTATAATTAGATGGTGAAAAAATAAATTAAATGTTAATATTGTAAGTTTTAGGAGACGAACATTATTCTGTAAAATAATTATATTTTTTACATCTATTTAATTAGAATTCAGTTTAATCATAAAAGAAAATATTTTTATTTATAATGTTATATCAAATCACCACAGATTTGTTACATATTTGCTCTGATTGTGTGACATAAATTAAGAATTTTATTAATATTAGTTATGATAGCCTTATTTAAATGTGTCAATTAAGTGATATGTTTAATGAAATAGAATAATTTATGTGATTAGTTAATTGAATAAAAGATTGAAGTAATTCTAGTAATCAAGCAACAATAAATATGATGAAGAACATATATTCAGTTTAGAATATGTGTATTTTTATTATTATAGTATTATTAAAATTTTTTAGATTTGTTATTAGAATCACAATGATAGAAATTTAATTTTAAATTTGAAGCTTGATTTGATTTTTTTAATTTGTATATATAGTATAAATATATAATTAGATAAATATTTATATCTTATACAAAAGTGAAATCTTAAGTTTCCTTCCATTATATCTCATGTCACTAAATTAAATTATTATATTTTTTTTATAATGGGATATGTTTGATAGACTCTATTGATAAATTTGATTGAGTATATACTTAAATTTTAAATGTGATATTATATGCACAAATTAACCCTGAATTTGATTCATCATAATGTGATATTATATGCACAAATTTAATATCAAAATAGCATTCAAATTTGATCAAATAGATTGCAAGAAAATAATTTCAAATACAATCATACATAAAAATTCAGAAAATAGGCAGATGTTTTTCATCTATGACAAAGGAAAAATGCACTGCAATTAAAAAAATTCAAGAAAAACAAGGGATGAAACTCCAAGTCAAGCTATGTTGATACGCGAGTCACCAATGTGCTTGACTTTGTTTCATTCTTCACTTTCAATGATGTCCAAACTTTCATCAAATAGAACATAATACTGATCTTAAACTGAGTGATTTAGTTATTTTATAGAACTCAATTTAATATTCTACAACTACCAGCAACATAAAAATAACTATATTTCACCTTTGCCGCATCTCAAAATCTTTTTCTATGTCAGGATTAACATAGATTCTGGAACATTGTATGCAAATAACTGATACCCAACCTGAAACCAGTAAAAAAAATTGAGTATAATAACTATGACAACCTAATCTCAATTTCACAAATTTGTATTTATTTAAATACAAATTAATAAAAAAACTCACGCATACGTCTTGACATTAGTCTAAACACTTGCGAATACAACAACAACAGATTGGTCAAGATCATCCTGAAAAAGAATAATTAAACTTGGCATATATTTGCAACTGTCAATTCCATCCGTCACATTAAAAATGTGAGCATTCTTTTCACCATATATAGTTGGTATGATAGTCACCTCTCCAGGATCGGTAACAACGCCAATAACATCTAAAAAATTAACAAAATAATTTATATGTACAACGTTGGTTAACACAACAATAACAATTAACTATATTTATCATATTCTTCTGCTTACTTATTGTATTAATGGGAAAATGATTAATGAAAGTTAAGCGTAGAATGACATATGAATAAGATGGATTAACAAACTCAAAACGGTTAAGGGGTATGACAAAGTTGTCTTCAAATACTTCATGTATTATGGTTGAAGACAAAAAACGAATGCATTTTGGTGTAGATACAGGCCTCAGGTTTTCAATTGTTTCTATTGTCTATATATTTCTTACTTCATATATATTCTACAACCATTCCATTCAGAGAATGTCATTGTTCAGGCGTCACCAATACATGTACGGGATAGTTCTGATAAAAAAAAGTGTTTGAGTAATTGAAATCATAGTGTAAATTTTGACAGAGTGAGTTTTAAGTATACTATGATAATCAATATAATTTATCTTACCCCGCTATCTAAAAAAATAATGTTATATCGTGTAATGATATTATCACGGGTAACCGTCAGCCACAATCTGGTTACATGAATCTTAAGCCTCCAGATAATCTTTGTATTATCAATAGATGAAAGTAAGTCAGCAATATCTGTGAAAAAAATAACGTGGTTAATGATATTCAACAGTTGTTATAATTATTGAACCTTAATTGTAACAAATATTGTATCTATTTTATTTATGGTGTATCAATATATGATCAATTACTTGATATGATTTCAAACTGTATAAATAGATTAGATGGGTGTGTAAAATATTTATATGGATTTTTTTATAATAATACTATAATTAATAATCGACATGTAATTAAGATTTTATAATATTAATAAATTCCCAACATTTTTATGAATTATACCCTTCTCATCTTAATTTTACACCATAATCAATTATTAATTTTTATGTGCGTAAATATAAAAATATTTATAATATAAAAATAATTAACTCTTAATTATTAATAGATGAATATAATTTTAAAAAATCGTAATTAATATTGATTGATGCAGTCGATCGTGTAATTTAGCCTTAATTTCATGATATAAATCATTACAAAATTAAATCTAATCACCATTTATTGATGTGCACGAGTTACCTTAATTGATATCGGTTGATATGATGAGCACAATCAACAGTATATAGTGTATACTTATATGAGAAATATGGGTAAAACCCGACAGTTTAGAATTTGTATATGTTTATTGTTAAATTATAATCATGTAAAACCCAAAACAAAAATGGACTATCCAACTTGAGTAAATTACTAAAATACCCAAGAATATACAAGAAATTTTAAATTTTTAAAAGGATACAATAGTAAATCTAGGGGGGGAATAGGAAATAGCACCTATTAAGAATATATAAATAAGATGCAATAATAATTTGTTCTTGTTTTTGTTTTTTATGTTTTTTATGTTTTTTCTTGAAAGGCGGTTCTATTTTATTTTAAATCGGAAGATCTTGAAATTTAATCGCTACTGTAAATTGTTTATGGGTTATGTGTTTTGTGGAAAGTGAAAACACGCGTGATGCTTAATCTTTGGAGCGTTGTGGTAAGTCTCTGTTGTATGGGTGGGTGAATTTGTAGAGGAGTCAACGATTTTCAATAAAGATGACTTATTAGTCAATGCCTTCAATAAAATATAATCAATCCCTCCGGCTTCTTTTACTCTGTTTCATTTTTTTTCTCAGCTTAGAGGATAAACCGTAAGATGAATTGCATCGGAATACAATAGCCGGATCAAAGAGTTCCTTTCATTTAAGAAACTTTATCGTCGAACCGACAGGTCATGCAAAATGATGGTGAACATTTAGACAATAAAATTTTAATGTCTGATAAGAAAATACCAGTAGTGTCAGATCCCATAAAACCTTATTGGCTCATCTTCCGTGTACCTGAAAATCAAGATAAATGAAGAAATACATAAGTCTCAATAATATGATCAACCATTTACTAAAAAATAAGATAAATTGATATGCTGGAAGTGACATATATATTTAAAATCATTTATATAAGAAAGTGCAAAATTTTACATTAAAATTCAATAAAGAATAAATAAATTATAAAATTTTTTGAAAATAAAACTAATATAAATTAAAGTTAATAAAGCATTAAAATCCAACCAAATGGTTTTCTTTGATTGGACACGTCAAAAACACATAACTAAGTGAATCGAAATTAATATAAATTTAATGAAAATTTTGAATTTTAAAATTCTATATAAAATAGACAAATCATCAAAATGACACTTGATTGCCTCTTAAAAACCCAAAATATACGTGATCAAACATGACGACCCATGGTACAAAATCACAAATATTTTCCCAATTAATTCAAACTCCTAAATTATTGTCTACCTAATAATCATAATCTTAATTATATATATATATATATATATATATATATAGACAAATACTCAAATAGAAACCAAGTCAAACCTAAAAACTAGAAATCAATCTAATCTAATGGCCCCTAGAGCCACCACACAAAGCTAAAATACACCATCTCATACACAATCTCATCTAATCCCCTTCGTTTTTAATTTGATTTTTTCCGCCAATTAGTTAACCTTTTTTCAAAGCTAACTTCACCGCAATTTTTTACATCTCCTAACGATCAGTTTGCATAACACATGTACTATATTCTGGCGACTTCCATTTTTCCAGCGACCTCCATATATATTTATTTAACAAAAATGGTGATTTTGGTGATTCTTATAATACAAATTAGTGATTTTTATAGAACCAATTTGTGATTTATCTAAAATAAATTAGTGGTTGCATTTCGATCTAGTAACAGATGTAATATAAATTTGTGATTAATTTTGAAGTCACCGGAATATAGTACATATGGTATGCAAACTGATTGTTGGGAGATGGAGAAAAATGTGGTGAAGTTAGATTTTGAAAAAAGTTCGTCAATTGACGAAAAAATCAAATTAAAAACGGGAGATAAGGTTTGTTTCTAATTTCTCGTCAAAGTTGTTTTCTGTTGGAGTAACACTCTGTATATATAAATAAATTTTATTTTTTAATACATAGTATTTAGTTTTATAAATATAAATATAAATATAATATTTTCAAATTATCGTTATGTTTATTATTTTTAAAATATAATTACTCCCTCCATCTCGTTTTAATTGATGTTTGATTTTTTGACACACATATTAAGGTGTAAAAAATAATAATAATACTTGACACAAAATTATAATTCTTACATTAAATTAAAATTTAAGTTCTAAACTTTTATTTGATATAAAATTTATAAAAAATAATTATATTTAGATATGATTTTTTTAATACCTTAAAATAAGGTGTAAAAAAGTCAAAAGTAGTTAAAATGAGACAAATGAAGTATATTTTTATTTTGATACTGTTTTATCTGTTGAATACTTGATTAGATAGTATTCTTAATTTCACCATATAATATTTTATAACACTTTCCGGTATCAAAATAATATCTAAACAATATTAAGTATTTTTTCAATTCCACAATATTCATTCTAAATTTGATTTAATCATAAGTCTTCAATGCACTTGTCAGCCGTGGGGTTGTCTTGTAGACATTTGTGGATATTGCTTCCATGGCTTAAGTATTTGCTTGAACAAGGAAAGACAATATAATTAGTTTGTCTCGTATATGGTCATTTCGATGGAATAACTATACTGTATCTTGCTAAATGCAATTCTTTCTGTTTTTCACATTGAGTATTAATTATGTGCACACTGCGGTGCTGGTGCCCTCTGCAGATGAGGTGAAAGATCGTTTTTAATTACTCCGATCAGTATTTTATTTTACATGTCCTCGTGAAAATTAGTGACAGTTCTCATCATATTATATACTAGACAGATTGATAAGTGACAAATGAAGAAAAAGAAAAAATATTATAAAGCAAACTCTTAAGCGAAAATCCTCTCAGCGTCTCCCATATCATCTTCAAGGGGACCAATAGGGGAAAGTCGGATGCATCATCCCAATGGAGTGCTATGAGTCTAAATCCTTGTGGTGTATAGAAAATTTAAAAACTAAGTACTCTAACTAAGCCATAAATTTCATGGCTTCACCGGTATACATAACATCTTATATTGTTTAGTTAATCGATCTCACAAGAACTCGGTTCCCAGCACTAAAATTTTGATTTTCTAATATTCGAACACCAAAACAATTCGTCTCCTGTATTGCTCATCCGGCTCCACCATACTTAAATCTCATTAAAGCCGTAAAATCGTGTCTCGTGTACTTTATTACGATACAAGTCACACTTTTCTCCGAAATCAATACAAATCCCTTGCCATGGGTTTCTATGATCGCCTGGATTACCCGCTCGCAGGGCTGACCCTAGAGATTTGGGTGTGCTAGACGAAATTTTGAAATTGTGCCCCTTTTTTTCAAGGTTCTAAAAAAAATTAAAACATATATATAATACATGTATTTAAATTTTTTGGCGCACCTAAAGTGATGGTACCGTAGGCAGTTGTCTTGATCGCCTTACTCAAGGTCCGCCCTGCCGCTCGGTTCCACACCGCTAACAATGCATTGGATTGACAATTTTTGCCATGTTGTACGAAACAGACTGGTCATTTACATTGAGGAGATTCTGATATAACATCTTATATCATTCCGTGAATCAAGTTCATAAGAGCTCTGTGACAAAAACATTAGATTATTCAATTTCTCATTAAGCTCCCACATACTTGAATCTCATTAATGTCGGAAAATTATGTTTGTACTTCATCACAATGCACGTAGCATTTCCTTCGGAAAATAATATTATATAATATTTTTAAAAATATTATTTTATTTAGGTGTAAATTATTTTATAAAAATATTTATATACTAAAAGTGCATTGGTCTTATTAATATCTTAATTATTTTATAGTTAATATATGTGTTAAATAAAATTTTAAATAATTCAATAAAAAGATATCGGTATTAAAATTAATTATAATTATATTAAATTAAAAAATTTTTAAATAAATTTTTTAAACCACTAAAAGAAATTAAAATAACAGAATATCTAAATATCATTATTGCTTTGGTAAAATATATATTTTTAAAATATATTTGTTAGATTTTAATAATGTATATTTTATTGATACATATGTTTAATAATTCAACTTATTATATAACATTAAATTTAAAATAGTGATTTTTTAAATGTTTGAATTTTTAATAAATTTGTTTACATAATATTACTGATTAAATTTTATCACATTCATGAATTATTGTAAATAAATTTTTTTTATATTTGTGCTTATATTTAACTAGGTTTTTTTCATATAATTACAAATATATATAAGACCATAAGTTGATGATTCAAACTTTTTATATTTTAATAAAACTTATATAGTATTTCAGTTTATTCCACGGTTCTTGAAAAATAATATTATATAATATTTTTAAAAATATTTTTTATTTAAGTATAAATTATTTTATAAAATATTCTTGCATCATTTTATAGTTAAGGTACATGTTAAATAAAATTTTAAATAATTCAGTAAAATACGATAAAAATAGTTTGAGATTATTAAATATAATATTATTTTGAATTTAATTAGAATAATATTGTTTATATTATTATTAATTTATTTAAAAGTAATAATAAATAAACATTAACTGTATTTTGAATAAATTTAAAATTTTGAATTTTTGAAAATTGATAAAATAAAAATTCATCTTCTTGAAAATAAAATCAAAAATATCTAAACTAGGAAATATGCTATAACATATTTTAAAAGTAAAAAAAACTAATAAGTAAATGCTAAGAAAAATAAAATATTGTAATCAATTAAAAAATCCTATTTTACAAAATTATTATTGATAATTTGAAAACTTTATTATTGATAATTTGAAAACTTATTATTCAATAATGTTGTAGCGATTATATGTTTATATAAAAATATTTAGACATATTATTTTATAATATATTGAAATTAACAATTTTTTTTATATTGAATCAAGTTCGGATGGTGAAAAATTATTATTATAAAAATATTATTAATTTATCACATATCAACAAATAGGATTTATAATATAATTTAGTGGATGTGATAAATAAATAATTATTTTGAATTATAGAGAATAATGTGTTGAAATTAAAATAAAAAAAAAGTGACTGAGTGTTCAAATTGTATTATATTTTAGTTATAAATATATAATTTATTCACATAATTTAAATAAGATTTTTGAATATTATATAACTAAAATATGTAAATAAAACAACATTATTTAAATTTTAAATAATATATTTATTGATTATAAAAATATTAAATAAATTAATAATTATTTTTACAAATATAATAATATGAAGAAATATAAAAAAGTTTGTAATGAGTAGGAGAGAGAAATAGTGAAAAGGTAAAAAATAATAATAAATAAGGAAAAATATTTAGTGGAGTGAGATAAATGAGAGAGAATTAATAAAAGGGTGACATATCAGCATTAACTTGAAAGAATAAAAGGACATGTGTATGCGAATTGTCTTTATACTCCTAACTCCTGAGAGCATCTCAAAGGTACAAAACCCTTAGTTAAATTAGTTTACATGACGTGTATATGTCACTATCTAGACAATATATAAAAAACATAGTACTCTAACCATTGCAAATCCTTAATAATAAATATAGACAACCATGTTTGATTGGGTATTTTTGTCGAATCAGCAAAATCCTTAAGTATAATTTTAGCTTATGATAATTATGCATAACACCATTGGAGTACACACTACACCCCTTAGCTAAAATTTTAAATTTCAGCATTTAGCCAACCATTTTACCTATCATCTTGGAGATGTTCTAAGAGTGAGTTCAAGATCAATGTATATTTGAGTTCACTTCTCCGACTACTTTCAAGTGGGATAAACTGGGTATGTTTAATTTGGTTTCGATAATTCGAATCGGGTGGATTTACTTGCATCTTCGCGGTTGCTTAATTGGATGAAAAAATTATATATTACTCCATTCGTCCCCTTTTAGATGTCCATTTTGACTTTTTTGGAGTCCAATTGATTAATGTTTGACTAAAAATTTAAATTTTTTCTTTTTTAATTTCAAAAAACTAAAAAAAATATATTTTAAAGTAGATTATATATACTTTTCAATAATATATAATAATAATTTTTTTATTATATATTATTTTTAAATTACAGTCAAAGATGAGTAAAATTGACTGTACTGAAAATAAAGTGAACATCTAAATAGGAGGCGCTCATCCGCTTCATAGGTTGAAGTATCATTCTTCATTTTGTTTTTTTTTAAAAAAAACATTCTTCATATTGTTGCATATGTTCTCATGCAGCGGAGAACGTTGTGTCAAGTTGAGGCACCATCATGCAGCTTGTAGTGTCGTCATGTGTTGTCTTATACTAATGCATGCATAACATCTTTAATGAGATCGTGTGACTGAATTAGAAAATGAAGATTATTTCTAACCCACTTAAGAATAGACTGGCTGGTTGATTAAACAGAATCATATCCTTCCAAATGTTCTTCATGCAGCAAGGATAAGGTGTCAAGTTTAGGCGTAAACTTGCTACTTGTGAATTGTGATATCGGCACGTGTTGACTTATACTGATGCATGCTATATATCCTTAATGAGGTGCCACATTAATTATTGCACTACAAAAGTTATCTTGTACTCGTATCAATATTTTCCTTCGCTTTAACTCTTTGCCATTCCTCTTTCTCTAATTCCCTTTAGAAAGATTTTAGCCAGAATTAAACTAGCTCCACACCTAGATGTTATGATCATTGTCTGATAGGAATTCGTACAGGCATGTAATTTGGGCCGAGCATGGCGCTATCTAAGAAACCTGATAAAAATTCTTCCTCGACTCCCCTAAAGACCAGTGCCAAACGACTTCGGGGTCCCTATAAAGGTGCTCGGCTGCGAGATGGAAAATGGGTTGCAGAAATACGCATTCCCAAGACAAAGAAACGGATCTGGTTGGGATCTCACAATACAGCTGAGGCAGCTGCTCAGACTTATGATGATGCCTCTTATTGTATATATGGAGCGGAGGGGCCATGTAATTTTCCAAACAATAGAAGGCCCTGGGTTGCCAGTCAGCTAATTGGTTCCAAGTCAACTGAAGAAATTCTACGAATCGTAAAAGAATTTACTCCTGCAGGCACTTATAAGGTTCTTGATGTGAAAATCCCCTCAAAGTTGTCAACAACTTGTCATTCAATTGACAAACCAGTTGTGCAAGATGAATTAGAACTTGGTGAAATGGCTGCCCACAAGTTCTGTCCTGAACCCGTTGTCACATCTTATGTGTCTGAGGTGGAACAGCATGTGCCTGAACTGGATTTTACAATTAGTACATCAGAAGTGGAGCCATATATCCCATCTTGTGCACCAGAAGAAACACTATTTTCTTGTTAAAACTTACCATTTGATGAAGCCTTCTAGAAGGAATCAGGTGACTGGATACTAGATTTTATGGCAGAGCCTACAACTCAAAAGGACCAAGTGGAAATAGCAATAAACGTCAATATGTAATGTGTATCTGGTCCTGGACTTGTAGCAAAACAGAACCTATCTTGGCAATTCTGAATTGCCATTCGTATGACCAGTCACTACTAAGCAAATTATATTAATTTTATATGGCTTTTGTTACTTTACCAGATTCATTATACTAAGCAAACATCATCATATTGTTGGTACCAGATATATATTTATTGGCTATTGTTGGTACCAGACTACCAGTGCTGGCACAAGGTAGCCTGGGCATAAAAGTGGGGGGAAACATGTAGAAAGCTGCAGCCTGCAAGAGCAAAACACTGGAAGCTTGCTAACTCTAGAGAACTGTCCGGTGAGTTCTGTGATTTGTAAACAATTTGCCCTTGCTTATAAAAAAACAGAAATTAATCTGAGCATGCCAAGGGGATATTATCAGGCTATTCTGCTTTTGCCTTCGACGTTGCATAATCTTTCCCAAATATTATTCCGAGACGAATTTTACCAGAAACTTTATTGAGTAGGAGAGAGAGGCAAAACAATCGGATTCCATAGATACATGATATATTCCCATCTGAATGTAATTTACCGAACCGTAAATTTTGTATTTAATTTATAAACTTGAAAAAGTTTAGATTTGGATTTGAATTTCACGTGTACAAAATCGACACCCAATCTAAAATCTGAAACTCGATTCAAATCTGATGATAAAAATTGAATATTATAATATTATTTATATAATATTGCAATTCATAAATTATTTATATATAATATTTTAGATGTAGAACAAATCATATATATTTATTATTATTTTATTAATCAAAATTCAATACTCATTTAGTGAATTAATATTTTTAGATTTCATTTAGTATTTTAACAAACTACAATATATTATATTTGATCACTTATTTAACTTAAAATTTTATAATTTAATTATTATATAAATAAAATTAATGTTAAACTAATATTATTTGTGTGTGTCTAGTAATATTTTACTTAACTACGTTATTTTTTTTTTAATTTTTAGATATCTAAAACGATCCGAAACCTCATGGATTTGGATTTAGATTTGTATTTCTTTTTCAAATCCAAAAATATTTGAATTTGAATTTAAATTTAAATTTTATAAACCCCGATCCATTGCATCCAAGGAAATTGGAAAATAAGTAAAACAGTATCGGTTGTTTCAGACTTTCAGCAAATCTAAAATTAATTTATTTTTGTGAAAGACTTTGAGTTGAGAAGGATACAACAGGGAATCAATCGACTGTTGAACTGTCTATAGCAGCTGCTTGCCGCTTACCAACGCACGCGACTAGAGAGATGTGCATAATTTCACACTCAGATGAAATTATGCATTACACGCATGTTTCTTTCCATCTGTGCAAATTTTTTGGCTCAAGTACTCGTGTGTTTTTAATAGGGGGAGCAGGCAGCTTAGCATAACTTCTAACAAGGCATAGAAGCAAAATCTTGGCATTATATAGCTGAAAAATGTTGCTAGATTTTAGAGAGTTTTAACACTTCATTTGAAGGATGCAAAAAATTAAATATTACAGTCTGTTCACCAAATAGTTTGTCACCTACGATTCCTAAGAGTTTACAAACAGTCATAAATGTAAAGAGAACTTAAAGAACTGTCGAGAGAAGCACTATAACAGCGGCCAGAAAACTCCATCTCTTTTGGATACCGCCAAATGTCCTCCCAGCACCTGCATAGTATGGTTGGATCATTAATCCAAACCTGCAACTTCCAGTTGATGGATCTGTTTTTGTGATCATTGACAGGCCAGGGAATTTGCAAGCAGTGTCGCGCTGATTATTCTTCTGGTAGTAACTGTTGAATGCATAGGAGATGTTCCCATATTCATCCAAATTCCCACATGATGTCCCGTAGCCAAGGCATGTGCAGTCAGCTAGCCCACAAGCATAGCTCACACTCTGTGCCACCTGGGGGTCATCAAGTGATGCTGATGGCTTCATCACACACCACTTGCGCTCCAAATACTGCACACTTCTTGCCGGTATCAGGACCCCTGAATTTGTTGTACCAAGGTTCAAAGCATACTTTGGTAGCCCATCATAAGTAAATATCCCCCAGTGACGTTCGAAGTTCCCTGGTTGAACACTCTTCTCATCCTCATCAATCAAACTAAACAGATAGACATCAATTGGACCATTTCTCATTGGGGTTCCTCTTCCGCCTGCTATATGAGACATGAACCCTTGGTTGAACCGTTGAGCTAGCATAGCATTAGCATTTCGGTCCCCGTCAGTTGGCCAACCAACTTCCCCCACTATGATCTGCATATCTGGAAAGCCATTTTTTCGTAATGCCCATACAAGAGTATCATAATTTGCATCAAACATATTGTTGTAACTTGCCCCATTATCATTTATAGGAGACGAATTGCCATCAAAGAAAGCATATTCGATCGGGAAGTTAGAATCTGTGTAAAGGCTTATAAAAGGATATATGTTGACAGTAAATGGAGCACCATTATCACTCAAGAACTTGACAATCTGCAACATGTAATTTTGGATTGCAGCTCTGAAATTACCGCCTGACGGGTTAGTGGTTGAGCTCTCATATACATCGGCATTCAGGGGACAAGTGACTTTCACTTGGCTGCTATGCCCGGCTTTTGTCAAGGCAATTTGGATGTTTCGCAGAGCAGGGAAGGTTGTCTGGAGAAAGCTTCCATTGTATGTTTCCAAGAAAGGTTCGTTTCCAACTGCAACATACCTGTGATTGTGATAATATCACGAGTTGCATGAGAAAGGCTTAAGGTTACTCTAAAGATTACCAACAAAACACAAAATGCTATAATTCTTGACTCAAAATCATTATATATGCATTCCATCAGAAAGATCGGAGTATATATCAATAATAAATACTGTAGAAAACCTTGTAATTATTGCATGGAACACACACATATATATTACAAAGCTAAAGATGACATGAATTATCAACAACATATTACACAGGCAGTATACAGGGATATAGGTTAAGCGTCCTTTTTCCTGGCTTGACATGCACTTTACTCTGGTAATTACTTCAAATTTATTGGCTCTTACTTCAACAAATTATATTTATTGCCTTGTTTTAAATGGTGAAGTGATTATCTTTGGTCAGGGTTATTAAGTTTCCAAACTATGGAAATGGCTAGTGTAAGCAAAAAGATGAGGTTAAAATTCATCTTCTTGTCAGTTATAATCTTCCATTGAGAAGAGGGCAAGCTCACCAAGGGATTCAACATAAACCAAAAGGTTCAAGTCTTCAAGATGCTTTCACACACAACAAATCAGTTGTACAACTTTAGATCCTCATCGGACCTTCATGTGAAAACAAGGCTAGGACCTAATGGATTTTTCAAACAGAAACCCCAAGGCATGCAAATGTCTTGCATTCTCAAGCTGTCCCCCAAGAAACAGTTAAGTAAGAAATATACATCAACAACTATCCATAATTCGAACATGATATGCTATTAAGCATTCACCAAAATAGATAAACAAATATTGTGAACAATACAAACCTATAATTAACCAACAGCCCAAACAATTTACGATAGTGTCACCTCATCCTACTGTTACTAGCATCATCTCACTTTAGCATAAACTGTCGCAAACTAGCTTCTCAACTCAACTACAAATGACAATAAGATGATCATATACCTATACAGCACATTGTGGACAACAAATTTAACAGAATAGATAGTCAGGGCCTAACCTGATGTTAGTAGCTCCATTGCCACTCATATGAGCAGTCACATTTTTTGAAACCCATTTCTCAGCAGCCTTTAGGCTTGAAGCCAGGGTTGCTAACATCTCGTTGGGAATTCCAACCATGACCTCAATGCCAGTATTACGTAGAGCTCTCAGAGCCCCGTAATCTGCATCAAAAAGTTTCACTTTCTGAAATCCATTCTCCCTTAGCATCTTAACCACCTTATCAGGTGGCAGCTGGTGAGATGCTTGGGTTCCCCAATTTGCACCAATTCCATCCACAAAATTCCCAAGTGATAGTAATGAAACTTGTAACACACAGACTACCAACACAACATATCCCATAACTTACTGTACTTAGCTAACTTCAAGTCAATAATTTGCAATACAATTTGAAATGAGGCTAAAAATAAGGTAATTATTCAAGAACTAGATTGGGACTAAAACCAAAACAATTTATGCTAAAAAGCACAAATCTTTGTCGACTAAGAAGAGAGATAAGATCAAAACTGAAAATAAGAGACATAAAATAGTATAATTTTAGTTAGGAACTGGGCTCATAGATGAAACTACAGCCTAAAAAATGCAAGAAAGGGCAAGAAACTAGAAAACCTTTTGCTATTAGTAAAAAGATTCTTTTTTTCCCAAACCCCACAAGTAAAAAAATGGAATAAAGTCAGATTTCAAAAAGACATGCACAATATGAATAGCAAATTGAAATCCATGAGTGTGATATATGTATATGCAAGTGGTGAAAGGGATCTAGTAGATGAGCAAAAAGCAAAAACACAACAACATGAACAAATATAATAGCAAGTAAACAAAGAGAAAGCACACCCACACTAGTTTATAAGATACTCTCCACTTTGCAACTCAAGAAAATCAAGATAGGACCTTTAAAATAGTGTAAAAACAAGATTATAGAGGAACTAATGGAGAGTTGAACAAAGATATGAACTTTAAGATGTGGAGATGATGTGGAAGATAGAGCAACTCAAAAAAAGTGTAAAGATGGAGCTCAGCAAGCTCAAGACACCACCTAAACAAGTTATATATATACCCACAAGCATATAGGGATAGAGATGAAACTGCACTAGCTACCTGGGGTAGTATGCTGACCTTAACAATATATATACATACATATATACATACAGTTTTTTTATCTATAATCTATTTGCTTCTACTTAAAAGCACTTTTCCAGTGTCATCCAGTACGTTTAGAGAGAGATTGTTTTGTTTTCTTTAAAGGCAAAAAAATAAATAGAGAGAGAAACTAGAGAGTGAACATGGGGCGGGGACGTGGGGTGTCTTCTGATGAAGCTATGACTCATTTCGTTGATTCGAACATTTTTTATTATGCTCCCTGCACTTGTATGATATCTGGCTTGATCTTTTTTTACACAGTATTTTGACTATATATTTAATTTTAATAATTAAAAAAATATTTATTTTAACAAAGTATTTCCTGCGTCCCAAATTAACGGTCTTATTTAATTATTATTTTTTAATTTGACTTAATTTTAACAAAAAAGTAAAAATTATTTTTTTATAATTTTAAAAAACTGAAAAATATATTTCAAAATAAATTAAATATATTTTTCAATAATATAATTTTTTTCAATTATATATTATATATAATTTTTAGTCAAATTTCGTTGAATTTAATCACAAAAAAGTACAATTAATTTAGGATTATGAGAGTAACTAAAAGATGCAGAGTTGTGCGTAAAGTCAAAAACGTCATACGAGGAATTATATGGCTAGCATGTGTTACCAATATCACTGTATATGTATTAAATGCAATCAAATCCTTGAAATGGGCACGTTCAATAGTGCGCTATATCTTGTGAAAATGCACACCTAGAGGGGGGTGAATAGGTGTTATGGCTAACAATGACCAATTTTAATTTTACCTAGTTATTAAGCCTGTCAGCTAGCTAAGATTGATTAACAGACACTGTCAGCTAGCTGCTATATGCAATGCAGTACAGAAAAAGTAAATAACACCAAGACTTTTAGCCAGGTTCGACCCCTAATCTCCTATGGTCTACGTCCTGGTCCCCTACCAACTGGTAAGAGAGAATATTATTAATCAAAATCAACCACGATTACAAGATTACAATAATATTCCTCCCATATTCCCTTGCAACTGATATTAGCTTGCTGAAACCCTGTTCTATCGAACTCTCTAGCTCTCTAAGCACTATACTACCCTAGTACAGCCTTCTCTAGCTCTCTAGTTCCCAAACCCTGTTTCACAAGCTCAATATCCAGCCACAACCAATTACACCTTGAACAAATACAAGTGAATAAAGATACAACTCAAACTATAAGCTCTCTAACGTATATATATAAGTATATATAATACTAGAGCTCAAAGATATTTGCTAAGAACGTTTTAAATTTGAGAAGAAGTGTGTATATATGTTTCAAATCAGTTTAGCTTCACCTCCTTTTCTTAGAGAAAAACTATACACACTTATATATATATATTCGATTTTATCAAACCAAAACTAACGTTGAAATTACAACGTTTGAATTAGTTAAGATAAGGTACGTATATATATTTAAAAGTACGTATATTGAGGATAAATAAGATGATAGAATCGTTTGAAATCAGCCTCAATATAGTATAGATAAGAGTTAGTTTTAGAAGATAAGTTTTAGTCAAACTCCAACTCCTATTAAATAGGAAAATTAATTTGAATATTAAAATATGTTTGAATTTGATAAAACTGAGCTCTAATATAATATATAACCATATATATATTAGATAGACTCGTACAAGTAAGATCCTATAAATCCTCCAAGAAAATCGGACTTCCTTGCAAATCAAACAGTTTCTGCGTTCCAGTGTCAGCTTGCTGAGATAGAATATTTCCTGCTGTCAGCTCGCTGAAACGCCCTGTTTTCCTACTTTCAGCTTGCTGTCAATATATTACAACATGTTATACTGACAAGTTATATCAGTAAGCTAATACCTGCAAAACCATGTTAGTACATGTATAACAGCTTGCTATTTTATATCATATACAAGCTTTCAGCTTGCTAACAGTGATCATCAAAATCCAAAAGGGTTTCAATCTCCCCCTTTTTGATGATTATCACAAAATAATTTAGGAGAATAAAATACTCCCCCTTAATTCCTGCAATCCTGTAAACACATGATATAAAATTGCAAATATAATACACTAGGCATTTAACAGATAAGATTTAAAACCAATTCCATAGCATATCATAAAAACACATGCATACTAGCATGCAACCAACAAAATATCCAAAATAACCAAGTACCAAAAACCAGCAAATATTCAAGTACCACAAATACCAGCAAAAATTAACAAGTCTATCATGCTTGAAATTAAAACTTAAAACTTAAAACTTAAAACTGACCCCAACCCAGCCTAATTCTCCTAAAATACTCCCCCTTAATCATTAAAAAGGAATATTCAAGAATATTCTGGGCTCACAGCATCCTCTGGATCTGCAAACTTGTCATCTTCAGCATCTGTCTCTAGCACTTTGTCATCTGGAGTAGTTGATCCACCAGGTTTTCCACTTTTCTCAGCACTACTTACTGCAGCATTTGCCAGACCAGCCAAGTTACACTCTGTAGCATTGCCATCATCTGATATTTTGAGCTCCTTTTTATAAGCTGTCAACAACTTACTTACCACAACTTCTCTAAAAAACTTAACCTCATCAGTTAAACTTTCAATTTTTGAAGCCAAGTGAGCAATGTCAAGAGTCATAGTGGCATTATCATTTTTCAACTCTTTAGCAAGAACTTCAAACTTTTTCTCAAAATATCCAGTAGATTGTTCACCAACAGCGGTACTTGGAGTTTGAACTTCAACTTGTACCAAACTCCCATCCTTGTCCACTTTGAGATGAGACTGAGCTAAGCTTTTGTTGTCCAAGAACTCCTTAGCCACAGATTTGTCAACATCCCTCAGTTTGACACCATACCAATCAAAAATTCTGGTCAATAAACAACCATATGGTAACCCTGTACTCTGGTTTCCCTCAAAAACAGCCAACATGTTCTTCAAAATCAAATCAGCTAAATCAAACTTCTTACCAGCTAGTAACATACCAACAACACACACATCTTGACAGTTAAAATTTGACTTACTTCCAACCCTAGGACAGATATTTGCCAAACAAATCTTAAACAGAACATGAGCCATTGGAGTAACATTCGATGTAGTAGGGCAATTGAACTCCAAAATACCATGCAAACCCCTAACTGTATTCAGTTGAACTAAAGGGCTAAAATCATCCAATAACACAGGACCCTTTTTAGTGAACACAGATAGTTTAGATGGGTTTTCAATCCTCAAGACAGAATTCAAAACAGCATTGTTCAGAGTAATTTTGGTGTCTCTAACCATAGATATAAAGTTACCAAACTTATCAGGCACCAAATTTGCATAAAACTCTTGAACATAATCCACATAACAATCCTTAGGCATGTCAACCAAAAACGACTCAAAACCTAAATCAGTGAAATACTTTACTGCGCCACAAGTAAAGAAAACCTTACCAGCAATAGGGCGGCCGAAAATAACTTTACGATTGAGCAAATCAAGAGACAATGACCTTGCTTCCAAATCAGCCGAGACGAACTGCAAACTTCGTTTAACTTTCTTCGATTCTGAACCCTCACGATCTGATCGATTAACTTCTGACACATCATCTCCACTATCAATGTTCAGTGGTTCAATAAAATCATCATCCTCATCGATAAGCTTGCGCTTCAATTTGTTCTCTTTAACACTTGCAGATGCCTTCATTTTCCTTGTCTGCCGCATGACTTTGACGATTGAAATTGATAAAGCAAGAGATATAGTGTATTTGTTAAAAAGAAACCCTAGAGCTCGTATCCGCAGATTTGGCCGATAATATAGGGAGCCAAAGAGTCTTGAGTGAATAAGCTCAACTAATCCTATTTTAATTGATTTAAAAGGAGTATTTTTCGGAGAAATACTAGAAATTATCCCACCCTTTAAAATACTAAACATAAAAAAAAAAAAAAACTAGACAGTGATTAAACAGATAATTAATCATGTTAACAGATAAGCATTATATATCATGAAATAGCAATTAGTTTAAAATTTGAAAGTTACACTAATTACTTAGCCTAGAAAACCGAATAGTCATACACAGATAACAAGATAGTGGAATCTGCCAAACTTAGCACATAATACATAACAACTAGATAAAATAAGTTCAATCTAAATCAATAAAATTATATATGCACTTATTCGATCAGTAAGCTGAGATTTAGAAAAACCTGGTGTCAGCTTGCTGACTAGATGTTACACATGCCAAGTTCCCTTCTAATAATAGAAAATCTCTCTTCTGCCAATGGCTTTGTAAAGATGTCAGCTAGCTGATACTCTGTAGGCACAAAAATCAGCTTGATCTTCCCTTTTGCCACATTGTCTCTCAAGAAATGATGTCTCACATCAATATGTTTTGTTCTTGAGTGATTGACAGGATTTTCTGAAATGTTAATAGCGCTTGTATTGTCACAATATATTGGAATCCTTCCACATTTGATTCCAAAATCCCTTAGTGTTTGTATCATCCACAACATTTGAGAGCAACAGCTGCCAGCTGCCAAATACTCCCCCTCAGCTGTTGATAAAGCAACAGAGTTCTGTTTCTTGCATTGCCAAGTGACCAAACTCTGGCCTAAAAATGCACAAACACCACTTGTACTCTTTCGATCAGTGTGACAACCTGCATAATCTGCATCACTATACCCAACAAGATCAAATGCATTTGTGATAGGATAAAATAAAGCCAAATTAATAGTTCCACTTAAATACTTAAAGATTCTCTTAACAGCATTATAATGGGACTCCTTAGGCTTGCATTGAAATCTAGCACATACACAAACTGCATACATTATATCAGGTCTAGAAGCAGTAAGATACAGTAAACTACCAATCATACCTCTATACTTACGAATATCAACATCTACACCTTTTTCATCTGTTGTCAGCTTGCTAGCTTGACTCATTGGTGTTGATTTTGCCTTGACAGTTTCAAATCCAAATCTCTTGAGTAGATTCTTGATGTATTTGGATTGATGCACAAAGATTCCATCTTTTGTTTGTTTGACTTGAAGACCCAAAAAAATAATTGAGTTCACCCATCATGCTCATGTCAAACTCACTGTGCATACACTTTGAAAACCACTCACACATGGCATCATTAGTTGATCCAAAAACAATATCATCCACATAAATTTGAACAACAAGAATATCATTACCATCAAATTTAAGAAATAAGGTTGGATCAATTTTACCTCGAATAAAGCCATTTTTAAGTAAAAATTCACTTAATCGTTCATACCAAGACCTAGGAGCTTGCCTTAGTCCATACAATGCCTTCTTTAGTTTGTAGACATGATTTGGAAACTTTTCATGCTCGAAGCCCGGAGGTTGCTTGACATAAACTTCTTCTTTGAGATAGCCATTAAGAAATGCACTTTTGACATCCATTTGATGAAGCTTGAATTTCTTGTAACATGCAAATGAAAGTAGCATTCTTATAGACTCCAGCCTTGCAACAGGTGCATAAGTTTGATCAAAATCAATTCCTTCTTGTTGATTGTAGCCTTGTGCAACTAGCCGTGCCTTGTTCCTTGTAACTGTACCAAATTCATCAGCTTTGTTCTTGAAGACCCATTTAGTACCAATGACTGAAACATCTTTAGGCTTTTCCACAAGTTCCCACACATCACATCTTTTGAATTGATTCAGCTCCTCTTGCATTGCCATGATCCAATTTTCATCTTCTAAAGCCTCTTGAACATTTTTGGGTTCCTCTTGAGCTAGGAAAGCTGCAAAAGCACAGAAGTTTGCTTTCCCTCTTCTAGTCTTGACACCCTCAGAAGCATCACCAATGATTTGAGTTGGTGGATGATTCTTCACAGTTCTTGTAGCTTTAGGGAGAGAATGTTGGGATATCTCTTCATGAACAGCTCTAACAGGAGTTGTAGTCCTTGCTATAGGAGTTTGTGACCCTCCTAGATTGAGTTTAGACAATTGTTCAATAGTATCATCTACTGAGATTGCAGTGTCAGCTGGCTGATTTGATGTTTCAGCTTGCTGACTGTCTGACTGTTGAGCAGTAGATGTTGTAGCAGCTTGCTCCTTTGTCTTATCAGCTTGCTGACTACCTGACGTTGCAGTAGCTTTATTGCTTCCAGCTTCATCACCTGCATCATCTTCCTCATCTCTTGACAGATCATTGTTAGGTTCATGAAATATAACATCAATAGACTCCTCAACAATGCGTTTCTTTAAATTAAAGACTCTATATGCTCTACTAGTTAAAGAATAACCAAGAAATATTGCCTCATAAGACTTAGCATCGAATTTACCATCCCTGTCGATTTTCTTGAGGACAAAACACTTTGAACCAAACACTTTAAAGTAACTGATGTTAGGCCTTTTGTTCCTCAACAGCTCATAGGGAGTTTTCTCAAGAATAGGTCTGATCACCACTCTGTTAAGAACATAGCAGGCTGTGTTTACTGCTTCTGCCCAAAAGCTTCTTGGCAGCTTGCTTTCCTGCAATAAAGTTCTAGCAGTTTCCTCCAAAGACCTGTTCTTTCTTTCCACTACTCCATTCTGTTGTGGAGTTCTAGGTGCAGAGAATTCATGAGTGATGCCCCTTGCTTCACAGTAAGTGACAAAATCTTTCTTGAATTCACCACCTCGATCACTTCTTATACCTACAAGTCTTGTGTCCAGCTTGTTCTCAAGAACCTTAATTAGCTTCTCAAATTCTTCAAAAGCAGAATCTTTAGTACGAAGAAATAAAACCCAAGTAAAACGTGTATAATCATCAACAATAACAAAACCATATTGTTTACCTCCAATACTTTTATAACATTCTGGACCAAACAAATCTAGATGTAATAATTCTAAGGATTTTGTAGTAGATACAACCTTTTTGGCCTTGTGAGAACTTTGAATCTGTTTGCCCAATTGACATGCATCACAAACTTGTGTCTTGACATACTTCAATTTTGGCAAACCCCTCACTAACTTCTTGCTAGATAGTCTGTTGAGCAAGTCCATGTGAGCATGACCCAATCTTCTATGCCAGATTGTTGGATCATTGTCAACAGCAGCTAAGCAGCAAGCTGTTTCCTACAATTCAAAGTCTAACACATACACATTGCCTTCCCTTCTAGCAACTAGAGGAATCTGGTTAGTAGCAACAGTAATAACACATTTATCTTTATCAAAAACAACTGAATGACCATCATCATGCAACTGACTTACACTAAGCAAATTATATTTTAAGCCTTTAACATAACGAACATTATCAATAAAAGTTGTGTCATTACCTACTTTACCTTTACCTAGAATAGGAAGAGTCTTACTATCACCAATTGTGACACCTCCACCTTTCTTAAATTTGAGATTAATAAATTGAGCTTTGTCTCCACACATATGTCTTGTACATCCACTATCGATGATCCATGATTTCGATTTGATCTTAACAGCAAGACATATCTACAAAACACACAAAAACAACACTTAACCTTTTGGTACCCATATTGGTTTGGGTCCTGATTGGTTAGTAGCAAGTATATAAAGAACATTTAATTCAGATTTCTTGATCCACATTTGAACCACTTTGGGAAAGGAATTCTTTGTTCTTTTCTTCCTGCCAGAACCATTTCGGCTAGCTGACTGTTTGTTCCAGTAAGCTGGCTTCCTGTCAGCTTCTTTCTGGTAAATTCTGGTAGCTTGCTGAGATCTACAATTTTGAGCTAAATGACCTTTACCACCACATTTCTTGCAGCTTGTCCAGGGCATAGCATATTTGTATGGCTTTCCTTGTCTGCCTTCATACTTTAGTGCAGTAGCCCTCTTGTTGAAGTTCAAACCAACTCCTTCTTTGTCCAAAGGTACCTTGATGCTTTTCATCATTGATTTGAGACCTTCTTCTCCTTGAACAAAAGTACCCATGCCTTTTCTGAGCTTAATGACTTCTTTTTCCAAGGAAATAATTCTTTCTGCTTGCTTTGATGAAGTGGCAGCAGGCTGAGATGTACTGTCAGCAGGCTGAGATGATGTTTCAGCAGGCTGAGATGATGTTTCATCAGGCTGAGATGATTCTTTCTTGGAAGATTCTCTGAGTTTAAATGTTTCAAGACATGCATCTCTTGCCTCTATGTCAGCCTTTAGATCAGAAATCTCATCAGCTAGAGCATTGTTCCTTTTCAACAGAATCTTGTTGAAATCTTCTAGATCTTCAATTTTTGATTCAAGCTCCTTGATTTTGACTTCATTTGTGGCTTGAACAGGTTCCTTAGTTTCAATTAATGATTCCACCTTTGCCATTAAATCTTGAACCATCTGTCTAAGGTAAGCATTCTTTTCTGACAGCTTGTTGTTTTCTGTCCTTACTGAGTTATATTCCTCTACAGGAATACTATCTTGATCCTGCATGGTTAGTTCATCTAGAATAATATTATCAGAAGAAATATCAAATCTAAAAGAGTTTACCTCACTCGTATCATCCTCAGAATCACTTTCAACAATGATCTCCTCAGTTAAGCCTCGAACAATATCATCATCCATTCCAACTAGTGCAAGGTTGACCATATCATCATTGTTGTCACTGTCACTTGGTGAGATGTCTTCTTCATCATCACTTCAGGTTAGCAAAGCTTTAAATTTCTTCTTGTCTTTGTATCCAGCTTGCTGTTTTCCTTTTAGCTTGTAACAGTCCTTCTTGAAATGGCCAGTTTTGCCACATTCAAAACATGTTGAATCTCCTTTGGAATCTTTGGAGAACTTTTTGGTTTTAGAGAAATCTGAACTCCTTCTATCTCTCTTCATCTTGTTTTTCTGTTCAATCATCTTTCTGATTTTTCTGGACATGAGTGCTATTTCCTCATCTGATTCATCATCAGATTTCAGCTTGCTGTCATCACCATGAAGTGCCAAATTCTTCATCTTTGATGTGAGATCAGAAGTAGAATTTGCATGGCTAGCATTTATCTTGCCTTCAAACTGCTCCAATTCAGCAAAAACACTTAGAGTGTCCATTGTATCAATTGTTGGAGAAGATTCTAAGGCAGTGACCTTCGGTTCATAGATCCATGGAACAGCACTAATGATTTTCATGTTGATCTCTTCTTGTGGAATTTTCTTGCCAAGTAAAGTGAGACCATTCATAGTGACTTGGAACCTTGCTTGAGCATCCTTAATAGATTCACCTTCATTGAGCTTGAAATTACCATACTCATTCATCAGCTTGCTGAGTTTAACCTTCTTTAAGGATTTTGAACCTTCATGACACAATTCAAGAGTGTCACACATCTCCTTTGCAGAAGTACATGAAGAGACTTTGTCACTTTCTTCAGGACATAAGCCAGTCATGATAGTGTTGATAGCGCGGTTGTTGTAAGCAAGCTTGATCAGCTCATCAGCAGTGAGTTCATCTATATCCTTTTCTTTACCATCTGTAGTAAGAAACTTGAAAGAACCTTTTTCTGTAACTCTCCACTCCATGGGTTCTCTGGCCAGGTGCTGCTTCATTCTACCTTTCCACCAGTTGTAGTTTTCTGTGCCAAGTAGAAGAGGTGCCCTCGAGCCTGAACTTCCCATTGGATATTTGTCAGCCATCTGTTCTATACTTTCCTGTTACAGAAGATATTAGTATAGCCTGCTCTGATACCAAATGAAAATGCACACCTAGAGGGGGGGGGGTGAATAGGTGTTATGGCTAACAATGACCAATTTTAATTTTACCTAGTTATTAAGCCTGTCAGCTAGCTAAGATTGATTAACAGACACTGTCAGCTAGCTGCTATATGCAATGCAGTACAGAAAAAGTAAATAACACCAAGACTTTTAGCCAGGTTCGACCCCTAATCTCCTATGGTCTACGTCCTGGTCCCCTACCAACTGGTAAGAGAGAATATTATTAATCAAAATCAACCACGATTACAAGATTACAATAATATTCCTCCCATATTCCCTTGCAACTGATACTAGCTTGCTGAAACCCTGTTCTATCGAACTCTCTAGCTCTCTAAGCACTATACTACCCTAGTACAGCCTTCTCTAGCTCTCTAGTTCCCAAACCCTGTTTCACAAGCTCAATATCCAGCCACAACCAATTACACCTTGAACAAATACAAGTGAATAAAGATACAACTCAAACTATAAGCTCTCTAACGTGTATATATATAAGTATATATAATACTAGAGCTCAAAGATATTTGCTAAGAACGTTTTAAATTTGAGAAGAAGTGTATATATATGTTTCAAATCAGTTTAGCTTCACCTCCTTTTCTTAGAGAAAAACTATACACACTTGTATATATATATTCGATTTTATCAAACCAAAACTAACGTTGAAATTACAACGTTTGAATTAGTTAAGATAAGGTACGTATATATATTTAAAAGTACGTATATTGAGGATAAATAAGATGATAGAATCGTTTGAAATCAGCCTCAATATAGTATAGATAAGAGTTAGTTTTAGAAGATAAGTTTTAGTCAAACTCCAACTCCTATTAAATAGGAAAATTAATTTGAATATTAAAATATGTTTGAATTTGATAAAACTGAGCTCTAATATAATATATAACCATATATATATTAGATAGACTCGTACAAGTAAGATCCTATAAATCCTCCAAGAAAATCGGACTTCCTTGCAAATCAAACAGTTTCTGCGTTCCAGTGTCAGCTTGCTGAGATAGAATATTTCCTGCTGTCAGCTCGCTGAAACGCCCTGTTTTCCTACTTTCAGCTTGCTGTCAATATATTACAACATGTTATACTGACAAGTTATATCAGTAAGCTAATACCTGCAAAACCATGTTAGTACATGTATAACAGCTTGCTATTTTATATCATATACAAGCTTTCAGCTTGCTAACAGTGATCATCAAAATCCAAAAGGGTTTCATCTTGTTCTGCGTTTATATTATAGAACAAAAATTAAAAATTTTCACTTCAATTATGTGTTAAACATTGTGCTAAAATAGTACAATACTATAATTTGTTATATATATATATAACAAAAAATAGATAAAGTTATAATTAACACCTCATAAGAAAATGAAAAAGGGGAGCAAAATGAATAAAAGAGGGACATCAATTTTCTAACTAATATATTCAATATCATTTTTATTAATTTTATATTTAATTTTATCAATTTGAAATAAGATTTAAAACAATACATTGGATACATAATGCTATTTTAGTATAAAAAATTATTTTCTAATGTTAAATTATAAAAATAGTTTCGTCTATTTTAGAACAACCATTCAAACACCGTTTCAACGGAATGTCATGCAATTCAAGTGCTAACCGCTAATCCCCCTCTATCGTTCTGGCGTTCTGTAAAAAAAAGAAAGTAAAAAATCTACTTCTACCTCTCTCTTACCGGAAACGTCACTTTCTATGTAGACACTCAATTCGCACAGGGATCGTGAATTTGTGACTATACCCCGCTGTATCATATATTCGATATCTGCGGTTCCGTTTGTGATTTATTATAAGTTAAAATATGTAAATGAGAATAAATTTCACGAGATTATGTCGGGAAAATTAACTAGAATACTAGTGTTTTTTGTATGGCTATTTTTGTAATTATATATAATTTCATTTAATTATAATAATATTCTCGTGTATTTATATAAAAATTTTGTTTAACCTTAGAAAAGTTATTTGAGGTAAATTCAGGAAAATTAATCTTTTTTTAATTTATAAATTATATTTTTACTTCATGTTACTTGTTAAGTCACTCCTATGTTTTTATATAAATAAAATGACCAAAATAGAGAATAAGAAATTTGATATAATTTTTAGATAATTTTTTCAGATAACAAATAAATAGTTCTGTTCTAATTAATATAATATTTTAATATATTTAATTTTTTGATATGCACAAATTTTTATAATAAAAAACATTTTATTTTAATAAATAATCGAGCACAAATATAAATGAGGTGTTTGTTTAAAATTTAAGTTCTGGTCTTAGAGTAATTTTTTACTCTGACAAATTGTTTGTTTGAATAATAAATTAAAAATAATATTAAATTAATAAAATAATTAAAATTGATAGAAGGTATTTTCTTGAATAAGTTATTTTTTTATAATTTTATGTGATAAAAGGTGATATCACCATTCATATTTATAATTAATAAATCTTATTTTTATATTTTATATTTCAAAATTTTATAAGTTACATAAGTAATAAAATTACCCAAATATATACTCACTTGAAAATAATTTTAAATCACAAATAAATGATTTATTTTAGAAATTGAATGGTTAAGATCATTTTTCACTTTAAGTGTCTTTTTTTTATATAAAACACTCTAAATAATTTTAAATCACAAATAAATGATTTAAAAAATATAATTATGCATTCAAAATTAAATAATTTTTTTAATTCAATAATAATTATGTATATATTAACAAAGATAATATTATATTAACAAAGATAATATCATTGAACAGTTCCAACTTCTATTCATGAAAAAAAAAAGTTTATTTATCATAAAAAAAATTATGTTGTATTGTTATAACCGAATTTGAATTTTTCTTTAGTTAATTTGATTATTCCAAATTTCAATCATGAAAAAATATTTCAACAATTAAATTTAAAATAATATACAATAACTGTTAGATAGAATAACGCTTATTGTATTCAGAATTCTGTTTAAACCGTAATATTTATGTGACATAGTCGTATTCGGTACAATTTATTTAAAATGTTGATTTTATTCATGTTCAGATTCATTATTTCCTTTAAAGTTACAATACATTAATTAAATCTTATAAATAACAAAAAATATGTTTATATTTTTAATATTAATAAATATACACGTATGCACGTATATATTAATAATAAATAAAATTTTGTTTATTATAATATGATCATAAATTATATACATGTATGTTTCTATTTAGATATGAATAAAATAATTATAAAATATTTAAAATAAATCCTTAAATCGCACGAATTATTATCCCTTAACATACGATGAACAGATTAAAAAAATGTGTTCTGGTACCATATAAATTATAATATGTTATATAAATAATTAATATAATATTATTACAAAATATAATAAATTGTATGCATATATTTTTATTAACACGTTCTTTTTCTAACATATTAATTTCATTTATATTAGTAATATTAATATGTATTTTTTTGCTTCTTATTATTAGTTGTTTTCATTCTTTATTATTATTTTGATAAATATTACGGGGGCACTTGTAATTTTCAAGGGTGTTGGCCTTATATGTCACGTTATTGAGAAGAAATGCCCAAAATGACACACATCTAATAAATGATACCAGATGTCATTCTAAAACGCTAATTTGTGTAATGAGCATTTTTTTTAATTTTTAATGTTCAAAACGCAAGATGAAGTAGAGTTTAAGAGTAAAACACAACATGAAATAGAGTTTTAGGGCAAACCGCTACTTTAAGTTGAGTTTTGCACATAATTTTTTTAAAAAAAATTATAAAATAAAAAACAATACTTAGCTTTTAATTTAAGCTTAATATTTTTAAAACAATCAATTTAATACTTAGTTTTTAATTTAACCTTAATATTTCTAAAACCCGATTAGGTAATTCATAACCCCTAAAATATTAAAAATGGTTAAATTAGGGTCCTAACTTTAATTAGGGTTTAGGTCCTAAACCATAAATCGTTGAATATTCTATTACACGGTTATAAATTCAAATACTTAACTTTTAATTTAAGTTTAATATTTCTAAAACTCATTTAGAGAATTGATGAATCCTAAAATATTAAAAATGGTTAAATTAGGTGTGTTTGGTTTTGAGGGTTATGTTTTAATTTATTTTACTATCAAACACATTACATTAAATGTTGATTAAAGGAGGAAGACATAAGAAAATATGGTGATGATAAAAATAAAAAAGGAAAAGCGTGATATTAAGTGGCGTTTTGTATTCAAAAATCAAAAAAATAAAAATGTCACACTATATTATGTTTTGAAGTGACATTCAGGATAATTTTTATAAGCTGTGTTATTTTGATTGTTTTGTCTCCAATTTATGTTATATAAGGCCATTATTCTATTTTCAATGAGTCATCATAATCATGACTTCATAATTTAACTAGACTGAGTGGAGTCTCTCCCTCCGTTGCCTTGCATAATTGCATGCATAGAACATATAATTTGGGAGGGTGGAATTATAAATCACTCCATACGGTAAAATTTCTAAAAATTAATAATATTGAGATTGATAAATTTTATTAATTTATCAAAATTATTAATTAATTGAAATAAAAAATGTACTATTAATATCATGTTAGGAACAAAAATCTGTATTAAAATATTAATTTAACATAAATCATTAATTTATCAATTATTAATTAATCAAAATTTTATGGTATCATAATAGAATGCCCAGCAGTCCAGCACGATTACAAGTTGTCAAGTTTACAACCTAGTTTTGAAAAATGACCAGATAAAATAAAAATCGCAAGGCAACAGCGAAGAAATGAACGACAATATGTCCAGAGTTGTCCGTTGCTTCTCAGTGTTGTACCTAGAAGATACTACATGATTCCAGACCTAGTGCACGCGTCACGGAAACCGGTAACTATCATAGGGTCTTTGTAGTATTATTATAAAATTATACAGTGGAGTAGTATTATTATATGGTCTTTGTAGCATGTACCCGGTTTGCCTCATTTTAATTGATACTACTTCCGTCCCATCCAATTGTTAACGTTTTGGAGAGACGGTCCGATATGCATTTTAAGGTGCATATAAAGTATAGTTCCATAACTTATTTTAATTTTTTTTTCTGAATAAAAATTTAATAAGTTATGAAACTATATTTTATATGCATCTTAAAATGCGTGCCGAACCTTCTATCCGAAACGTTAACAATTGGGTGGGACTGAGGGAGTACTATTTTTGTGCATATATGGTTTGTAGTCTTTTTGAACCACCAGAGCAGACAAAACTAGTAAAATCATCGGTTTAAATCGGTGGAGTTGAGTCCGAGTCAAGTGGAGTCGAATTTTTTATTATTAAATTTAAATATTTTTAATCAAATTGAGTTTAAAATATTTTGAATTTAAAAATTATATTTGAGTTCAAGTCGAGTAATAAATGAGTCGAGTTGGAATTATTAACGAATTTTCAAATTTATCGAACTTTCTGATGTATTTTTGAGTTTATTAACATTTTAAACTAATTTTCGAATTTATCAAGGTTTATCGAGGTTATCAATTTTTACTTGATTTCACGAAAAAATATTTATTATTTTTATTTTGTTTTTAATTTTAACTTAAAAAATCCCAATAAAAATGATATCAATATAACTATATTAAATAATTCCAATAAATTCAAATATAATAAGATATATATCGTTTATTGGACTATCAAAATAATAATTTAAATTCTTTAATTTGTCTATTTATACCTAATTCGTGAATACACTTAACTTTTTACAATTATTAACTTACAGTTGCAACCCATAAAAATCCGCGCAATGCACGTATTTTTTTAATATATTAATATTATATTATTTATATTTCAATAATATTTATGTATTTATAAATTCAAATTATAGGATTTTTATATATTCAATAAAATTATTAAATATAAAATACTATTTAAAGGTTTTCATGTATCGGTTTTAAAAAACGTGACAATCATTATTCTTTTTAATCATTATTTTTTAATTTAAGTGATACCCAGGTAATGAACTATTATAGAAGAGAGTTGAATATAATAGTTCCAAACAATCGACTATGAACGCAAGTATGTAAAAGAAATATATTGTTTTGCATTGACGATGATAAACTTAATGAAAAACTCTCTCAAGAAAAACAAATTTCTTAAAAGCTGCTAGGTTATGAGAAAGATAATAACTTAACACGATACATCAATGTAAACATAATCCCGTGTTTATATAATACATAACTACCTATCTAATTACAACAAAGATAATGATCATTAAATGTAGAAATATTATTTCCATCATTATCTTCCTAAAAGATAGCTTCTAGAAAGGCAATAGAGTTGTATTCGAACACTTCCTTCTTTATCTCCAATCACCTCCTGATTTGTCGATTTCCATCTGTCAAACTCTGATCAGTATGAACTCTATCGGTTAGTAAACTCTGATTGAATAAACTCTGTCTTTATTTTCTAATCTTTGATGGCGTCAGCTAAACTCTGATCAGTTTCAGTAACTCTGACTTAGTATTCTCTGATCTCATAAGTTTTTCATATCTAACATTAAGAACGCACATAATTAGAATTTAATTTTCCAATAAATATATATTATTTTAATATGATATTATGATATTAAATTTAATTAAAAAAATAAAAACATAAATAATTTTTTGGGTAATTCAAACTTTATATTTAATCACTTTAAGAAAGATGAGGTAGACTAGTCCAAATCAAATAATTTTTTTTTAATATATATTAGAAATTGTTATCCAATCCTATCATACGTAGTTACCTACCTAGTTTAAAAAAATAGGAAACCTCGTTTATATATAAAAAAGATAAATATATAAATTTATTATAGCATATAAAGTATAATATTGAATATATTATTTTCTTGTATTAGAACTAAATTAGTTTCATGAATTTAAGAAATAAAAACTAATTTTTGAAAAATATATAGAGTTATTATTTTTTAAAAGTAAAAATATATTTTTATTGATTAAATATAAATATTTATATATTTATATTAAACTAATTATCAAATTCGAATTTATTAAGTCGAGTTCATAAAAATTCGGCTCAAATTTATTATTAAGTTAAAAAACATATTCGAGTTCGAATTCAATAATAAGTTAAAGTTAAAGAGAGTATGTTTATGGAGTTGAGCTCGACTCAAATTTGAGAAATACAATAGAGAAATATAAATTATAAACATCAAAAATAAAAATTATAAATATTGATTATTTTATCATTTCAATTTATTTTTTGATGAAAAAAATAAATAGATATTATGAATAATATTTATACTTATTTCGTCAATAATATTTTTTAATTATATTAAATATCATATATATATATTTATCATATTATTGAATTATTTACATATTTTATTTAAAATGTATGTTTTTATAAAAAATATTATAATATAATTATTCAGTATATTAACTGTCTTTTTATTGAATAATAATACTATACATGTTACTTTTTATGATATTTTTTTAATCGCCATTAATAATTTTTTTAGTATGTAAACTCTACTTAACTAGTTTGTGCGATGCACGAATTGAATTTTTTTAGTATTTTATTGTTTTTAATTTAATATTTTCCTTATATAATTTATTTTTATTTCTACAATAATAATTTAATTTTTTATGTTATATGTATAAATATTATTATATAATATTTTATTTATTTTATTTATATTTTAAAAGAATAATGTATATTTATTTTGTTTAGAAAGTGTTTTAGTTAAGAAATTAATATTTAAAAATTAGGCTCAATAATTAAATAACTATCTGTTGTGCCCCAAATATTGATCAACGACCGATTACCAAACTTTTATATGATTTGAATTTATTTTTAAATTTTATTTAATGTCATATGTATAAATATTTTTATATAATTTATTTGTATTTACATTTTGAAAAGATAATGTTTATGTGTTTTTTTATAGATGTGTTTTAGTTAGGAGATTAATATTTTTTTGTTTAGAAATGTGTTTTAGCTAGAAGATTGATATTTATTCGTTTAAAGATATATTTTAGTTAAGAGATTAATTTTTAGAAACTAGGCACATTAATTAAGTAAGTATCGGCCCAAATACCGAACAACTACCGACTACCAAATTTTTAATATTTCATTTTTAATAATATATTATAGATTTGTTAATGTTATTACATATAAAATGTATGAGAATAAATTTCCTGAGATTATCTCGGGAAAATTACTCAAGGTGCAAGTATTTTTTAGTGTGAGTATTTGTTAGTTATGAGTTACACAGAAACTATATAGAGGGGATGAATGTATGGTTTGATTCTTCTTCATTTTTAAGCTTTTACTTTGATAAACTGATTTTGCTAAACCTTGTAGTTTATGTTGTCTTGCAGTGTTTACAAAAGAATTGCGGATAATAAACACAAAAGTTTACCTTTTAAACTATTATTGTATTAGATTGTATTGCTACAAATCTGAGATTCTTGATTTGAATCTCGACTTCTTGTTCTTGAAAGATAAAAAGAGTGAATACAATTGTAATATTCAACTTGTTACTAACTTGTGAAACTGTGCATTGGCTATATAGACAACATGTCTCATTGACACATGCTTTCACAAGTCAATTAGCTAAAACTAGAAATAGACAAAAGATGACTTACATTTGAACACTGTTTATTTCTAGCTAACACTTTCTTTTGACAGTACATTATATATGCATTCTATTCTTCGGTCTCTGTTTTGTTCTCCTTTCAAACTTCTTGTAGACTTGTCTCTATCTTCACAGGTTTGACTGATCCTGATCATTATAGAGTTTCAAATTACTTGTTTTATTCTTCTGCAAATATCCTTGAATTTAGCTTTTTGAATCAATCGAGTACTCAATTGTTCTTGCTTCAAGAAGTCATGCACAAACTTCTCGATCAGCCTGTTGACTTGTTACTTCTCGAGTGCCTGAACTTCTCGATTGGATATAGCTTAGGTGACTTCTCGATTAGGACAGACTTCTCGAATGGTCTACTACCACAAACTTCTCGATTGATCTCTTTTCTTAGACTCTTGAGTGATTCATCTGTTAACTTCTGGATTTGTTCTACTGGACTTCTCGAATGTTTTATTACCTTTGACACTTCTCGAATGACTTCGATTTCTTGACTTCTTGAATGAACACTTCTTGATCGAGTGCTCAGCCATTGAGTATTTTGAGACTTCTCTACCAGTTGCACATTTTGACTTCTCTATTGTGGTGACTTCTCGAACAACTGTTTGCCTTAAAAAAGAATTCGCAGACTGCGTTATTTATTCTCGAAGAAGTCTTATTTATCTAGAGGCATGATTCAACTTGAATCTTCTATCGGACTTTATTCTTTAACTTTAATTACAACTTGGAATTACAATTTGATCATACTTCTATCTGCAACAGTACATTAAAGTATATAAGTCACAAACGTAATACATAAGTTCTAAATGTGTTACAACAAGACAAGTACATTCAATATAGTAAGCTTGATCAGGTCCAACAATATTTTTGTAATTGTATATAATTATTTGTAATTTTAATAACACCCTCATGTATTTATATGGGAATTTTTATTAATTTCAGGAAAATTACGTGTTTCATGAACATTAATCTCAAAATATATCCATACTATATTATTATAACTAAAAGATTAAAAGTTTTGGTCAAAGGTGAACCATAGAAAAGATCCTGACTGTCCAATTTTAAGTGAACTATATAAATGATCTTAACCATTCAATTTTAATAAAATCTAATTTTAGAAAGATTATATATCATACATACAACTCTAACCCACGATAGTCCTCCTTTCATACAATTCCGAATAATATTATATCATATTTAAATTATATTCTATATTCTCTATTTTAAGAATCATATTTATCTTATAATTTTTATTTATTCTAAATTATCTGATTACTCCATCGTGTTACAATTAAACAACTCTTTTGCAACAACTTTTTTATCCATCTGAGATCATATAACCAAAAAAATTATATTAACTAAAATTTTATTTTATACATGTCCAAATTATAATAGAATACTATGTATCATATTTAAATTTTATAAATTCAAATAATATACATATTTATTAAAAATTTATTTATTATATATAATTTTTAACTATTATTAAAATAACTCTTTTAATTAATTTATTATCACTCACATCGTTAACAAATTTATATAAAATATGACAATATATCACATATATTAACTTAAATTCTCAACGTTATAAAATTTTATAGTAAATATCAATAAAATATAATATAAAAAATAAATTTACATAATTATTAGTCATTCAAGGATTATAAGGATTACAAGCTTGTATGATTATAAGTATAAATCGCATGAAAAACGAAATAACAATTTTTCATGAATAAAAATAAAAATAATAAAATAATGAAAACAACAATCTATTCGCACCATAGCATAGCGTAAAAAATATAAATTTATGATAATTACATAGTACCCTTCTCATTTTATTTATATCATAATTACATTATAGTCGCTCATCGTCTTCGTTCAGTCCTCAACTCCTCATCCCAACTCTCCCTCTTTTCATTTCTTCCGCGACTACATCAGCTCTAATCTATACACACAACAGATCTGTATCTATGTCCCCCGCTCGCCTCTTCCTGATCTTCTTTCTGGTAATCATCCTGCTTTTTACTCCTGTTCTTTTCGCGATTGTTACAAAATTTATCAACGAAATTTATGTAATTGTTCACAATTGAATTGCCACTAAGTTCAGTTATGTTTTCGTGTATATAATCTTCTTCGAGTTACAATATTAATCTGTTTGTTATTTGTTGTTGATTAGTATAATTTAAACACGTGTAGTTAACATCTGATAGTTAGGTTTATCAATGTGATTTTGTACATTGTATATGTGTATATTAGCAGTGTTCCGATATCGTATTTATATAAAAATGTGCGTGTACAGTCCTAGTGATGGACTGATGGATGTGTTAATTTACAAGATAGCATAATTAAAACAAGTTTTTGATGCAAACTTCGTCTATAGGGGAATTATATTTTTTCTAATGTGCTGAGGTTATTTTTAATCAGTTACTAGCAGCCACATCACATGGAGCTCCTGGAAATCGTAAAACTGGGAAATCATCAGTGTTTTCATTATTTAACCTCAAACAGAAGAGTAAATTCTGGACTGAATCCGTTATACGTACTGGTATTTACTATATCTATTCCTGTTATTTACCTAATTAGGGGTCGGCATTACTAGCTGGTTTATTGTAACAAATATACATGTCTGACTTCTCATAGATTTTGATGACCTGGAATCTTCTGTTCCTGGAAATGTGGGAGCTCTGAATTACACCAAGGCAGGTACTTAAATTTCCTTCTCTTTTCCGTCCCCACAACCTCGTATTACATGTGTTTATTTTAAGTTTATCAGAGTGTATCAATGCACGTGTGTGTCTATAGTCTATACCTTTGTATCTATATTCTATCTTAGTGCTGTATTTCTCTGACACGGTGACACCACTCACACTACTACATGATGCATTTGCAATGATTTGATTATTGTTGTAGGACAAGGGTGAAGGAAAGGGTAGAATAAGGAGAGAATGACCTATCTCCGGCAGAGAATCGGCAAAATACATAACAAACCCGTAGATTTTTTTAATAAAATACTCATCACTATATTCAACTCTAATAACAATGATGATTACAGTTGTATGTATAGATATCCTAATACTCGGAGAACAAGATCCCATAAAATTTGAAACTACTCCTTATCGATAACCATAACTGAATGCTAAGCCACTATCATAATTGATAAATGAATTTAATATCTAATCTAATATATTTAAATTAAATTCATTATAATTTATATATCTTATAAATATATCTTACATAATAAACAATCAACGATATTATTCTTTGTTCCGCGTCATTCTCTTCGCCATTAAAAAAATTCGCCCACAAGTTCTATAGAAGTTTTGAATCAAAAACCACGAGCGAAATAGAATATCCAAGTGCAACTGTGTAATATTATATTCGATTATAGGAATGCCACAATGAAGAACTTTGAACCTTTGTAGTCTCGAAGCTTTCATCTAGAATAACAAAATATGATCCACCACCTCCAATTTATCTTGAATTTGTTTCACAACTCATCACAGGCTCCATTTGTGCTCCACTTTTAAGTTCTGAATCTATCTCCAAAGTTGTGCTTGTCGGTAATGCCTTTAAAGCAGGAAATTCCCAAGTTTCCACATTTGCTCCAAACTCGGTCTTATATATCATTAGGTAATTCTAATGATTTTTCTATCAATAATCTTTTATGATCCACACTCCTGATATCCAATTAAATCATCATAGTATTGCCAATTCTCTTATAATATCTTGTAATCAAAGCTAGATGGATGCAATAATAAAAGTGAAATCAATATGGCTTGATAGATATCTCATGACATATTACTTCAGGGGTTGTTTTGTGATGACATATTATCTTTCAAGGGGAACAAGGAATACTTTGACAAAATATCATACATACATACATACATACATATATATATAGATGTAGATATAAGAGTAGATTTAGTGGGGAACAATTTTCATCGCGAGGCTGCACTTTTTAAAGTGTGGAAAATATAATTTTAAATATGTGCTAATAAATGATTTTCACTTTTTTTAAAATGGTAGAAGAATTATTATCATTGTTCCCACTCCAATGTACGTTCTTCATAGAGCGCCACAGAGCGCAAATAATATTAGGGTTTTTGGATGGTCAAGTGGTTGTTGGCGGATGGCTGGTGGTTGAATACGGCAAGAGGTAATTTTGGGCAATTGACATTTTGCAGTGGTTTAACTGATGGTGAAACCGGTGAAACCCGTATGATTAGATGGCACAAACAATGGGTATGATACCACCTTTGCAGAGAATCGACAAATCTAGATTTATTTTAAATACTCGTCAGATTGTTATTCACTCTCTAATAATAATAATTATTATTATAGTTGTATGTATAGATATTCTAATTCTTTTTTTTTGTTTCTAAATGTAGATATTCTAATTCACGGAGAACAAGTAAGATCGTATTAAATAGGAAACTATTCCTAATTGAGAATTATTAAACTAAATTGATTACAATTAATAAACAGTCAATAAGGTGTTCCACATCAATTCTGGTGGTTGAACCAAAATACATAGGGATAAGAATAAAGTGTTTTCGAAAGATAACACAATAGTTATTGTAAATTATTATATACCAACACTCAAAACCATGTTCCTTGACCCATGGGCTTGCATCCCTTGAATTGACGCTCCTAAATTCACAGCCATTTATGTTTAACTAGTTAATGGAATGACTACTATAGTCTAGAAATCATATTGGGAAAAAACTAACTTAATGAAATAACAAGTAGATGAAGACTAACTTATAAACTGTAGATTTGCAAAACAACCGAAATATTTGATTATAACATTGAATATATTGAATTGATGAATATTAGATAAATCTAAACATTGTTTTTTGTATTTTAACTGATTCTCTGCACAGATTGATATAGGTTCTGTTTCTAACCATTCTTTCTGTATAACCATTCTTTTTGCTGCATGAAGAGCCAAAAATCATAGTACTTTTCTTCCTATTTTCTTTCTACCAATCTTTAGCCTCAACCATTTGTTGTAGTTCGTACGGAATGGACATTCAACTTAAACGGAATCATGATTTGCAGCTGGAATTGTGATTGATTAGTCTCAAATCTACAAAACATGTGCACCTTAATTGTCAAAGCAAAATTAGGACGTGCAAAACTCCAACTTGATGAAGAATCAAGCATAGTTATTTAATAATTTGTGCACGTGCACCTAGATTCTTAAAGTGAATTTGGATGTGAAACTTAATGAATAAGAACTTGTTTCTCTAAAATCCGACGATGCGGAGATCAGAAATGTCAATGTTTTAAGTCTCTTTTCGAAGATGTTGAATTGACTTCCCTTATAGTCCATATTGACTTATTTGTGAATGCTTTTACGGAGTCAAGTATATATGTGTGTGATATTTTCCAATGACTTTAAAAAGTTCATGTCCACTTTATGTAGAGGATTATGAATTTTTTTTCCCATAAAACTCTTAGCCAAGCTTTTTAGGAGAATGATGCAGATATGAGAGTTAATAAAATAATTTGTGTATGTATAATATGTTATTGTTAAGGTATAAAATAATTGTCATTGATTAGTTGTTGGGTTATATTAGGCAAGTAGATTTTAAGTAATATTCTAGATTTAAGGTACTACAGCCATAAAATGGGGTGCTTTATATATATTATAAAGAAAGTTAGTATTAGTTTCTTCTTTAGGAATTATTTGGCTTCCAAGTAATAGGATTTCTATATAAACATTTGTAATCATCATTATTTTACGAAGATGACTATTATGAATTGATAAATATCTAATGAATCTAAGCGTTTATTAGTGTGTACCGATTCTTTCTATCCCCTGTTTTCAAACTTTGCCTTAACCTTGTCCTACACCAACTAGTTTAAAAACCAGATAATCTGGTTTAACATGCATTTTCAGATTGGCCATGGTTTGTTCTCAAAAGTTGTGTTAAGATATTATGTTGGTGTTCAATGACTTTTATAATTCATTTCCAGATTGGAGTAAACTGGAAAACAAATCTGAATCGTTATATGGTTAATTGTTGTGTCATTATGCTCTTTGAAGGTTATTACAAATTCATAGTCTAGTAATGTTACCAGCTAGGATTCTTTGCTCATGACCAATGAACTACTTGAGCAGTAACTGCACCTTTATTTGCAGCTGGAACTAGCTAGTTTTGTAGCAAACATCATTAATGGCTCGGTTTCAATTGAAAAGCAGCAGTGTTGTGTTCGTTTACTTTATGTTTAGTATATTGTTACTTTTGTTTCAGGTAACATTGCAAATTATTTAAAGCTCTCAGAAGTCGAGTTCATGTATCTTCCAGTCCCCGTGAATTTTATTTTCATAGGATTCGAGGGGAAGGGAAACCAAGGTACATTCTTTTTCTTATATATTTTAATTTTTTTATTCTGCCTTTTGGATGCTGTTTCTATGATACAAGTAAATCAACTCTTGGTCTGTTTTTGTTTGTTATTATTGCTTTAGAATTTAAGCTGCATGCTGAAGAACTGGAGCGCTGGTTCACTAAAATTGATCACATATTTGAACATACACGGATTCCGAAAATTGGAGAAGTTCTTGCTCCATTTTACAAAATTAGCGTAGATAGGAAGCAGCATCACCATCTTCCTCTCGTCAGTCACATTAATTACAAGTACTATCAATCAGAATCATCTATAGCTGGAACTTATATGAAAAGTACTATGTTTTCCTCTTCTTCCTGATATATCATTTTGGTAAAACTTGTGCAGCTTCTCTGTTCATGCTATTCAAATGAGTGAAAAAGTCACTTCTGTATTTGAGCGTGCCATTGATGTCCTTGGCCGCATTGATCATGTGTCTAATGTCAGGTTTTGGTCTTATCCTAAAGTCTCTGAGCATCCTGTGATATTCTGCACTCTCTTGATAAAATTACATGAATTATTGTTCATACGCGCACATGCACTCCCCCCTCCCCACCCAAAGAGCGAGAGAAAAGGGAATTGTCATTGAAATTGAACGCCTAGATAGTTCATGTAGTGGCATCAATATGGTTTAGATAGGGGCTCTGATCAGAGTGTTAATTTACTATAACACTTTAGAATACTCAGAAACCTATATTAATGTAATCCAGAAATCAAGATGAGATGAAGACAGCATCGTAAAGGAAATTTAGTGGATAATTTCATCTACTTGTTCAATTAGCAAACCATCAGAACTCAAAATGAATTGATATTTTTATTCTTCATAAAAGAATTTCATAAATTAGTGGTTGTACATCTTAGATGAATGTAGATCTGGAGATGGAGATAAATATTATATGACCATGTGTTACCTGCTGGTAAGCAGTAATAAATATATATTTTTGTGATGCCCTAGAGTCTGGTATATTGCATAGGCAATCAGATACTTTCTCATGTAATGAAATATAAAAATTAGTATGTCCTTTTCAACTTATATATGAGTTTTGTATTTTCTTAAATTTTTAACATTCTTTGGGGATGTCTCTAATACTTTGCTAGGTATATTACTGACCAATATAACAAATGGGCATTGATTCTACCCACAAAAAAGAGTTTAACCATTTTTACATGTTGCATATTTTACTTCCATTTCTCTTTTGTTTTATTAATAATCTAATGGAGTCGAGAACTCTTCTTTTTGGAGGATACCTCACAATTTCTTTACAAGAAAAGCTTCATATTGATGCACATTGTTTTTGGATCATCTAAATTTGCCTACTGGATTCCGTCACTCATAGAATCTCTGGTGGTATAGTAGATTTGTCTATCTTGCTCTAATTACTCTTCATTTTGTGTGTTGTAAGTGATGAAGGAGCTGGCCTTTGGCAAGTTGATGTAGACATGATGGATGTTCTCATCACTAGCCTTGTGGAGTATTTACAACTAGAGAATGCATATAATGTGTTTATTTTAAATCCCAAGCGTGATGTAAAAAGAGCCAAGTATGGATATAGGTGAGTATGTTATGGTATCATTAATTTATTTTGTTTGTTTCTTGGGTGAATATTTAGTTAAGAAAATTAGTTTTAAAACTCCTAGTCTGTTTGCACTCTATAGCAGCTGCCAGCTGGTTTAGACTTTTGCAATTTGCTGCATGGTCGAGACGACAATTACGATAACTGCTTAGGGTTTTGTTCTCAACCAGCATTAAATTGTTATTTTTCTTTATGTTTTGTCAACTAGTAAAATATTTCACAAGTCTTTCTTTACGTGAAATCTAGTCTTGATCATTCTATTAGCATGTTTGACAGCATTTCAGTCCAAAATTTCCTGTGTGACGGTTCTGCTTTCATTTGGGATGAATCGCATTTTAAATGTTTTTTTTCCAGAAAAATTTATACTGTATGTTCTTTTTATCTGATCAACTACTTTTGAAGACTCACAATTTTCTACTGCTAACTGTGTTAATCTGGGATTGGGATATTCGTTCTTACAGCAACACTGTTAACTGGTCCCTACTGACATCTGTTTTGACATTTACAGGAGAGGATTGTCTGAGACTGAAATAACCTTTCTTAAGGAGGTAATATTATACATAAATTTCTCTTTGCTCTCATGTATCATTTCCTCCAAGTCTCTAACGGACCTGTTTACAAGTTTACTCTTTATTTGTAAGTTGTAACTTTGTCTTTTGCGTGTTTTTAGTTAATCCAGTCCTTGGGACTTCACTAAGTATTAGGGGAAAAGGATTTTGACTATAAAGAAACACTTTTATTGCGCTATACAAAAGTTTGCATATTGATTTTTATACAATTGTTTGATGAAGCAGAACTAACAGCGAATTTTGTGCAGAGCAAGAGCTTACAAACAAGAATTCTTCAGTCAAAAAACAGCCCCGGGAGCGTTTTTGGTGTGTAGTTGCATATATGCATCTTGATGACATATTTTAATCGTAAACATGGAAATGAGATTAATGTTTAGTTAGTTTCTAACAATGTTCTGTCATCAAATTCTTTGTCAGCTCTGGATAAAATCAAGAGACCGTTGTATGAAAAACATCCAATGGCAAAATTCTCCTGGACGATAACCGACGAAACTGACACGGTCCGTTCCTTTTGTGTTTGAACTCCTTGAACTAGTGAATATCGATGCTTATGAATTTGAGTGAGGATCTTTTCTTGTTTTCCAGTTTTGTCATCAAAAAGCAAGTTCTGCAGATCATTATATATATATATATATATAATATTATTACCCTACCTCTTGCCAGTTTGGGCATCCCACAACGAAACCTTAATGGTCATAGCAAATAAAGAGAGATCATTTCTTTTGGACCTTTTGGAAATTTCAGAATATAGTCTAATCTATAATTTATCCCTTATATACTGGGGTGCTGAAAGGTCATGTTTCTGGGCTGGAAAGCTTTTTCCTTCTTAATCCTTTCATATACAGTTTGTGTATATTATATTTAAGTTTTTAGGGATAAATTAATTGTAATTGATTAGGTATTCTATTAATACTAGGTAAGTATTATTAGGATTCATTTCCTATTATATACTCCCTCCGTCCCGGCCAAATGTTTACATTTGGTCCGGGCACGGAGACCAAGGATAGTGGGTGTAATAGTGATTTTATTGTTAAAATAAATGAAGTAGTGGGTGTAATAGTGTAAAGTGTTGAAAAAGTGGAGTGAAGTAGTGGATGTAATAATATATTTATTGTTAAAAGTTACTATTTTTAGTAATGTAAAGAATTGGATGGGACGTCCCAAAAAGGAAAGTGTAAAGAATTGGTTGGGACGGAGGGAGTAGTATTTTACTTATTCTCAAAGTTTACCTGATGTCCAAGTTTTAGGATATCTGATTAACAATTGTAATCTTTAATATTTGATAGAATGATTATTGGGCAAGTGTGAGTAGTTATATGTGTCTACCGATTATTTGCACAGATAGGTTTTATCCTTGTATTAACCCCCTTTTCTTAACCTTTTCCTACACAATGAAGAATCCAGACAAGAAATTGAATACAGTAATGATATCAACTTAGATATATAATTCACTCGAAAGTAGCCTCAGTATTTTTCCACGCAGACTTTTGCCATCTGCACCTTTACGGGATCTATGTTTCAATTTTTAGATGAAAGTGGCACTGCGCTTTTTGTTATTAGTACTGGGCTACTGGTCTATGCTTCTCAAGATTGTCTGTCAGTCTATACAGACAATTTAGACTTCCTTTTAGAAAACTTTATTCTTATTCGAACATATAAAATTCTTAAGCTGTTAAGGTTATTGCCATGCATGCCTCATAATGAGGATCTGTGTCTGTTTATGATCCCTTGTGATATATATGAGATGCTATACATATGATGTGGACAAGGATCGTAGTGCTTGTACGCCGTGTTGCTGAAGCGAAAATGTATATAATTTCAGCATAAGATATTGAAATTTTGTTGATACTTGACCTGTGCCAGGCACCGTTTGCATGTTCTTCCAGAAATATCGATGTTAAATATCTTATTTGGATAAACTTGAATATTATTTAAGTGCGCAATTAGCAGAGTTATATTGTTTATATGTATATAAAATTGTTCTTTACTTCTTTGTCATATTCAGTATCATCATATTTGTTATTCCAGATAGAGTGGTACAACAAATGCATAGATGCGCTGAATAATGTTCAGACACTATATCAAGGGAAAGAGATTGCTGATATAATCCAGAGTAAAGTTTTACAGGTATGTTGTTTCGCTGTTAAAATATTATTAGTTCTTTCTTTGACAAAAGAATGTAAAACTAAATTACTGTCTGAAGTTGGTGAGTGGTCAAGATGAAGACATGAAGCTTCTGTGGGGAAAGAATTTAAAAGCGGGGGACTTAAGTGGTATTCATGCAGAATGTCTCACAGATACATGGATCGGAAAAGACAGGTTCCCTCCCCTCTCACACACAATGTTGGTATATAGATTTCAATCGCACACTATTAATTGTTGTCCTGCTGTCTCAGGTGGGCATTCATTGATTTGAGTGCAGGTCCTTTCTCATGGGGACCTGCTGTTGGTGGGGAAGGCGTGCGTACAGAATTAAGTTTACCAAATGTGGAAAAGACCATCGGTGCAGTTGCAGGTATTGAGCAGAACCATAAACTCAGTTGCTTGCAATGCATTGCTTTATTACTTGGTTGTTATGGAAAGAAGAGTGCATTTCAGTGGATTAACATATTCTGAACAGGCCTGTTAAGAATAGAATGACTCCATTACAGTGACTTGTGCAGTTTCAGTTCAATACAGATTTTTTTTATTTGCCCTAATTGCCACCATTGTAATGTGAAGTCTGTTAAAATCTCTTATATGCTTACTTGTCTCCATTGTAATTTTATTATTAAAGTCGTATTTGAAATGGTGGCTACTGTTTTGGGCCAGATAATTGAAGATCATCCATTAGTTGGTACTCTAGGACTAACAGGTTTAAAAAAGTATGGCGCCTTACAAAAGTATACTCCCTCCGTCCCGTTGAGTTGTTATCATTTCAAAATGGGGTGTCTGGCACGCATTTTAAGGTGAATTTTGAGGATAGTTCCATAATTTATTTTTGAAATTTCCCTTTTTTGTATAAAAATAGAACAATCCTATTTTTATACAAAAAAAGAAAATTTTAAAAATAAGTTATGGAACTATCCTTAAAATCCGCCTTAAAATGCGTGCCAGAAAGTGAAAAAAAAGTGATAACAATTGGGTGGGACGGAGGGAGTATTATTGAAGCCGAATTGTAAGATTTTAGCCAGTATTTTGTGCGAAATAATTGGGGTTAAAATAGTATGAGATTAATTGGGTTGTAAAATATTTTCTTAAATGATAGTTTTTAAAGTATATAGTGGGGTTGTTAAAAAGAGTAAATTTTAGAAATACGATATTAGTATATAAAAGGTATTGGATTAAAATAAATAGTTGAGCTAAGGGAAGATGGGTTTTTAAAATAATAGATTAGAGAATATGTATAAATTATGATTGGGTAAAAATCCTTAGGCCCTGTTTGGGGTTCCTTACAAGTTACTTATAAGTTGAAAAATGTACGGGGGTGTTTGGCTTTCCTGATTTTCAGGAAATAAGTGCTTATTTCTAGGAAAAAATAAATACATTTACATACTTTTTTCTGAAAATAAGTACTTATTTCTGAAATATAAGGTAAAGCGAAACGGGTCCTACGTATTTTTCAACTTATAAGTTAGGGTATAAAAAGATAAGTTCTTAGAATTCAAATTGTATATAGTAGTATATAATTGCACCCAATATGTTCTATTTATCAATATTTTTAAGGTGTAAAAAAGTTTATATTTATTGATATACGGGCTCTTTTATTGCTTGTATCTTGCACTGGCTCTTTGTTTCTTGTATTTAACTATATATTAACCATGCATTATTTAGTTACTTTATCTTTTAGATATACTGATATATATTTTATGTCCATGAGTAATTATGTTTTTTTCTATTGGTCCAGAAATTTCAGCAGATGAAGCCGAAAATCGTCTGCAAGACGCAATTCAGGAGAAGTTCGCAGTGTTTGGTGATGTGAGAATCAAAATGAAAATTATAATTGATTCAGTATTTCTGGTGTTAATACCTTATTATTGTTGAGTTGCTTTTTTACAAGAGGCATAGTCATCTTTTTAAAGAAGAAGAGAGAATGTGCGTGGGGTGAGGTGGGGGGTTATGCACTTATGCTCTTTGCTGTGTAAAATGTGAAAAGGCCAATGATCTTGGCTTACTGGGTCATGCCTTTGGTATGATGATTACGGCTCTATCACAATGTTGCATTTGCCTCGGGGGTCTTTGTTTACAAGAGAATGAATCAAAATGAGCTCACTTGGGATGATTCATGCATTAAATTGTTTTGGGTATTTAAAATTTTCATGCTAAATGTTACGATAAGTACCAAAATTAAGTGCAGTACCTGAATGGTTCACCCTAAAGTTTTGGGCTGAATCATCACAAAATTTTACTAATTTTATTCATACCATTTAGGTATAGCATATGACCCCTTAGTCATTCTAAGATGACTTATCTGGTTATTTGATCATCTTCTTGCTTTGAACCATGCGCATATTTTGTGTGATGTCTTTCTTCGTAATTATTTGGGGTCGTGGCACCACATCAGATAATATTCCTGTTTCATCAAGTGACTTATCTTGTTATACCAATCTTCTGTTTCATAGTCATTATTAGGTTTCTTTTTTCATATTCTATGGTCTTTTACACTCTGCATAAACTTGTGTCATGAGTGATGGTTTGAAGTATTAAAGTGACCACTGTTGATAACTAGTTATGGCACCATAATGAGTCATGGTGCTAGTGACTTCCACTTGGTAGTGATATTAACTGAACCCCGTCATCAGGACCTCAAATGAAAAATAAGAGGCGAACAAGATATGTTTGGAGTTGCTGATCGCTTTCTGCAAGGATAATAGTTAGGATCTAAATAACATATATACATGTAACGTTTTCTATAAACTTAAATAAGTGGTGATTAATTATATCTAGGCCACCTCTATCTATTTGTCTTGCTGATTACAAGTTTCTTATTTGGTTTTAGGCACTGGTCCAATGTGGTACTATTATTGTTACCATATGTACCATCTATACTTGGACAGGATTAACCTAGGGTTCTATACTTTTTTAATGCCAGTTGATCAAGTATTACCATGAAGCATATTCAGTTAATTGGGATATTAGATACCCTGGTCTTTTCTTATGTCTTATCTACCACATTGTCTATATTATGCTATTTGCGAGAAAAATTAGAATGTGGTTGTCATAGATTATGTTGTCTTTGCCTCTATTTAATCTACCTTGTTTTTTTAATTTAATAAAAGTAGATATCTGGTATTTTTTGTGTCTTAATATACAATGCATTTGAATATGCCAGAGAGATCATCAAGCAATTGATATTCTTCTAGCAGAAATTGATATATATGAGCTTTTTGCCTTCAAACACTGCAAAGGAAGGAGGGTTAAGCTTGCTCTCTGTGATGGTAATCTTTTACTCTTCGAAATCTGTGATGATATATATTATTTATGGTGATGAAGTGTTGAGGATCATCCCTTCAAACAGTTGTGTATATTAGAGAAATGCAATTGGGATAAGGGTCGATTTGAAGTATCAATTAATGATTTTTTTAATCTAGCAGCATTAATAAATTACCTGTAGAACTACCAAAGCTAACTTAAGAAGTTGATGATTCGTACCTTGTTGGTTAGTTTCATTGTAAGCTAATGGAGCAATCTCCAGATACTCCTCGTTGTGGTATGTGGTACAAGACTTCTATACTGCTAAAGAATGGTATCCTCAGAATAAATACCACCTTAGTCTTGAGACTGTGCTCATAACTTGGCGCTTAGTGTATAATGACAAGTCACCGGAGCAACCAGATAAATATTTGCAATGATTTTTTTCCCCCTCTTTTCATTTCATACTAGTATCTGACAATTCATGAAAATATGAAGTCAGTGTATAAATTGTTTCTAATTTGTTACATTGATAAATTGCGATCTCAGAGCTTGACGAGAGAATGCAAGATTTGAGAACCGAGCTTCAGTCATTTGAAGGTGAGGAATTCGATGAAGATCATAAAAGAAAGGCTGTTGATGCATTAAAAAGAATGGAGAACTGGAATTTGTTCAGTGATACACCTGATGTACGTTTGCTGGGTGATACTAAAAGTTTAATTTTTCTAGGCTCTCTTAGGGAGTGAAGACTTGAAATTCTCTAAAGAACTGCGTTAAATTTTTGTGTTCGCAAGCAGATTGAATTTATAGACATATTTATTTTGTTCTGCAGGACTTTCAAAACTACACCGTAGCACGTGATACATTCCTGGCACATTTAGGTGCAACACTGTGGGGGTCTATGAGGCATATCATATCACCCTCACTTGCTGATGGAGCATTCCACTTTTATGAGCAGATATCCTTTCAGTTGTTTTTCATTACACAGGAGGTATGGTATATGTTCATCCTACCAAGTTTGCTTTCAGATTTTATTAGTAATCATATCTGCTTAATTATTACAATATTACCTGCAGAAAACTAGCAATATCAAGCAGTTTGTGGATCAGAAAGCTCTCACCGAAGGGCTTTCCACTCTAGTATTACCTTCTCAGAGAGTTATGTTCAGTACAAACATGTAAGTGCCATTCTCATTTGTTGGCCACTATAATTTAAAATGGGTTATAATGTTATATATCACGCTACTTACTGTGTTCCCGAGTTTTTTAGATGAAGAAAAGAAAAGAAAGGAAAAAAATGTGTATGATTATATTTCTTACGTTCCCGAGTTTTTTCAAGAGAAGAAATGAGAGTGGAGATATGAAAAAAGATCAATACATTTGTTATTATAACTTATCTCCCTGTTCCAATCTTCCCATTTGTGGAAAGAAAATTTTGGAGAGGAATTTACTCATATTTTACCTTCTTTCCTTAAAATCTGGGGAACACAAGAGAGAATAAACAATCACATTTCTTTCCCTTTCTTTTCAAATCTGAACAAGGGGACACAGTGCAAATGCACACACATATATCACAGGTTTCCTGTCACAGCTCACTGAAGTCATTGTAGTTACAAAACATATCATTTCCCTAAAAGCTGAAGTTAGAGTTTACGGTGAAGAGGTGGTTTTACGACTGTTTGGTCACTGATCTGTTGTATGATGTGGCAAGTTCCCATAATATGATCAGGCTAAATCTTTCTAACACTACGACTACTCACAAAAGAAGGAAAATTTAAAGACCTTAACTCATTAAATCCTAAACAAAGATTCAACAAAATAATGTTTAATTGACTGAGAACTGAGAAGCATAGTAATTGCAATCTCCCACTCAATATCTGGGCTTTGAATGGCTTCAAGTTAGAGAATGTTTTTGAATTACTCGAGTTTAGGCTATTCTCATCCTCACTTTATTATTCCAGATAACACACACGATGTTTCATTACTGAAATGAATTGATTGAGGATGATATGATGCAGTAGACATGGTTCTTGATGTGAAGATAGAAAAAAGCTATGTAGGTAGGAATTATAGATGGGTTCAATTAGGGCATAATTGAGTGGAGACCTTTGAGGGCGACTGGGAAAAAAAAGAAACAGGGCTTAGTTCAAATTAGGCTTAGTTCACAATTATTTGAAGATATTCTCCATCCCAGGTGCCAGTATAGATTTTTTGTCAGCAAATATTAGATGTTTTTGCCACGTGTTTACATTCTAACAGAAATTTTTAGCAGACTGGTTTACTCTGACTAAATTCATTACAATTTAAGCAAAATTAAACTCGTCTAGCTCTCTCGATCTGAAACTATATTAATATGACCAGAAAAAAATATTATTATCGAGCTCGAGCGAAATCCATTTTTATCGAGTAGAGTAGGAGAATGAGGGGGAAAAATCTCAGCTTTATGTTTGGATTTTTGTTTCTTGTTCATGTTCGTTAGGTGATATCTTATTTTGAATTTTCTTTGTCATTTACTCTTTTAACTTTAAGGTTTTTTTCTTAGTGTTGTACAAATTCATAATCAATAAAAGATGTGATTCAGATGAAAAGCATTGTCTAGAACTATTAGGAAGCATAGCTATTGTTTTTGATAATTGTAGTTTCCATAAAAATTATTCTGATAAAGGCCAAACTTACCTAGTTTTTAGAAGGAACGGAAATAACAACTTTTGAAGTGAGGGATCAAAAATAACAATTGAAATACACATTTTGAATCTGGGTGTTAAAATAAAGGATACACATGTATGAAAAAAGTATCCTAACATTTTTTGAAACATGATACGCATGTATGAGAGGAGTATCCCAAAAAAGAGAGATACACGTGATAATGATTAAAGAGTATTTAATTTTTCCGCAAAGTCTACAATAGCCCAGCAGTTACTTGAGTGCATTGCTGATACATAGCACAAGGCCTCCTGCTGAACTGCAAGGTAAAGTTATTAAAGAAAGGGATACTCATTGGAGAACGATGTATTATAATGGGTAAAATTGACCCCTGATCTAGAATTTGTTATTTTTGGTATAGAAGTATCAAAAACTGACATATTTGTCATTTTTCAATTTATTCTTGGTCAAATTAGTTATTTACCGATTTATTAATAATGTTATATAATTGATATGGTTTCCATTTTTTTCTGTATAATTTTTTAGATTATCACTTTCCGAAGATCCCGCTTTAGCAATGGCCTTTTCAGTGGCTAGGAGAGCTGCTGCAGTCCCAGTTTTGCTAGTAAATGGAACATATAGGAAAACTGTTCGTTCTTATCTTGATACTTCGATTCTACAGCATCAATTGAAGAGATTGAATGATCATGGTTCTCTTAAAGGTTCTACATCGAAAACCTATGATTATGATCTTTTCTTTTTCATTTATTTATACTGTAATTATTTCTGTGGAACAGATGAAGGGAGTTTTGTAGTGGCACAATCTGAAAAATACAGTATCTTAACACACTTTACACAACATATTTGAAGATAAAATCTAATTAAAACTTTGAAACTAAAAAGATTGAAGTTGGGCCATGTGCAAAAATTGTGGCTCGGATATGATTCAAATTAAGTGTATTCATAAAGTTGGTGATTGCTGTCAGTCTGCCAGATGTAGATTATGTAGCACTTTTTTAAGGTAATTGATGTCTAATGAATTGCAAATTGCCTTCTACTGGATATTATGGTGCAGTAATTTTTTTAGATTCTTATTTAGTTTTTAGTGGTACCAAAGATCACCAATGCAGTGTAAATGTGTCCTCATTATATTCATATCTGATTAAGTAATTATCTTGTGTTCAGCAGCTTTAGTTGTACAATTGATGCATTGTTTATTTCTGATGCAGGAAAACATGCTCATAGCAGATCCTTATTGGAAGTTCCTATCTTTTGGTTTATTCAAAATGAACCTTTGTTAGTAGACAAGCATTATCAGGCGAAAGCACTTTCAGATATGGTTATTGTTGTCCAGTCGGAAACATCATCTTGGGAGAGTCACCTGCAGTGCAATGGGCGATCCTTGCTGTGGGACTTGAGGTTGAACATTCAATTTTATGGCAACTTTTATCATGATTCTAGCATTTGAAGTAATTTGTCACTGCATGAACAGTTAAAAATTTAAGTCTATACTCTATATTTGTCAGAGCTAGTAATTCTGGTTTGGTAAATGCATGACACGTCTATCCAGGTGCTAAGAAGTTTTTCTGTCTAACCTATGCAGATTATAACAATCACTATCAGAATAGTGTTTTCCCTCGCTTAGTAAGGGCCGTATGACCAGTGCTGAAAAAAGCAATATACATACCCGACAGTTTACTGTTACTTACACAACTAGGCCTTTATGATCTTGATTTGCTCCAGAGGAATCGTCCTCGTGGTTGAGGGTTCAAGCCTTGACAAAGGCAAAAATAGTTGTGCATGTGTCCAATTAGCAAAAGAGTATGATAAAATAAACATGTAATATTTTGAGCTGCCTGAACTGCAGACTTATTTTAGAAACATTAATTGGCTGTGGCTATCTTTATTTGGAATCTCACGGGTATCATCAAAATCAGTGAGGGAGGTATTGTAGGTGTGGATATGGAGGGGTGATAGTGAAGGAGTGGAAGATGGATTTGGTGCTACATACCATTTTCTTGAAATTATTTTGAGTTAAGGAACCAAGTGTGAAGTGGCATTGGAAAGAGATAGACAATGACAATATTTTAGCTTTTGGAATTCTGAGTTTATTTTGCCATGGGAAACGGACTTATATAGTGGTTTATCGTGTAAGGGGTATTTTTACTTTGGGTGTAGGCACCCCCCCGGGCCCTTTTTGTGACTTGGTTTTATATACTCGAGTCTAGATTTTTTATTTTTATGGGAGCGTATTTTTCAGCTTCATTACTGTAGATGTTTACATGTTGCATTGGTAAGAACAGGGATGTGTCATATGTGTTGTATCACTGTGTGAATTTATAATTTCTTTCATCAGCATCTTCCCATCTCTCGTTATACCAGTTTGTTTGAATACGTATCTTTTTTTCCAGTTGCAGGAAAAATCTTTTGAACGCTTTCAGTTTTCCTCGCAATCTGTGTATATAGGTCAATTAATTATTCAATTATTTATTTCCTAAAATGTGCAGGAGGCCCATAAAAGCTGCATTGGCCGCTGTTTCTGAACATATCGTAGGCTTGCTTCCCCTTCATCTCGTTTACAGTCAAGCCCATGAAACTGCTATTGAGGTTGGCATTTTAAAAATTGGATACATCTAAACAGTACTTGAGTTTTTATAAGTGTGGATCCCATCAATATTTTTAAATATATTTCTTTATTATTGTTCTTGATGGTGTAGTTCACTATCATATATGTTACATTTATTTTTCTGCAATAATTCCGGATGTCTCCCCTCTTAAAGTGAATTACCGATCAGCTTTTAGACAAATATAGAGTTAGTATACACTATATTTGGAGTCCATGAATTAGCTTGTTTATTGCTGCTATACTTGATAAAATGACAGATACCATTTTTTACTTCACAATTACTGTTTCTGTTTGTTAATCAATGAGTCTTTAGCATACTGCTGGTGGACCTTGTAGAGCATCACTGGTGATTTAGTTTTGATTCGCTAATTACTTTCTGTTAATATTTGTAGCTGAAAAGCAACAAAACATAAGCAGTGATATTTGCAAGATTTTTCAAAATGAAAAAACTTGTAAAATCAGAACACCTCTATTCATGCTAGAAGTCTAGCTTGAGCAGAAATTATATATAGGCTTAAATACTATTTAAACCCTGCGTTTTCAAGAATATACAATTAAAACCCCCTTTTAATATATTTAGTAAATTTAACCCTATGTTTTTAACTATATACAATTAAAACCTTTTTTTAAAAATAATTAGTAAATTTAACCCTATGTTTTTAACTATTTACAATCAAAACCCTTTTTTAAAACATTTAGTAAATTTAACCTTGACTTTTTAATTTGGAATAAAATAAACCTTATGACCAAATTTTGAATAAATATTCGTCAAATGCACTATTATCAATTTTTCTTTGTACATATATTATCTAAGCATAATAGATATATGCAAATATTAGGGTTTTTTCTTATAAAATAGATATTTAGATGTTCTTTTCTATATTAATATGTCTATATGTATAATATATTATATATGTTTAATAATATTTTAGTATGTGTTTATATTATTCCCTCCTTGCCATCACACTTCCCGCTCAATATATTCATGAATGTTCATCACCGAATTTAATTTCAAAAATATTCTTCTATAATTGCCATAAATTGAACCAGATTTGGGTAAGGTTTATTTTATTTCAAAACAAAAAAGTCAAGGTTAAATTTACTAAATGTTTTAAAAAAGGGTTTTAATTGTAAATAGTTAAGAATATAGGGTTAAATTTACTAATTATTTAAAAAAAAGGTTTCAATTGTATATAGTTAAAAAATGTAGGGTTAAATTTACTAAATATATTAAAAGAGGGTTTTAATTGTATATTGTTAATAACACGGGGTTTAAATTGTATATAAGCCTTATATATATATGTATCTGTAGTTTTAACTTTGCTCATACCATTAAGATGGTGATTCCCAATCAATTGTGATGCAAAACTATTTTATCACTGCATGCCAAGATGTTTTCGTGTTTGATGCAATTGTTTCGCTCATGTGGGAACATTATTTACACTCCAGTGTAATCGTCTAATCAGATATCTTAGTTTATGATTTAAGAATTGGAAGTTTCTTGAGCAGATAAGTATATCTCATGTTTTGGGAAAAAGACCCTAATGTTTCTTATTAATGATTCTAATATGTATACAGGACTGGATATGGTCGGCAGGATGCAATCCATTATCTATCACTTCTCAAGGTTGGAAACTTTCTAAGTTTCAGACGGACACAATTGCTCGGAGCTATATACTGACAACTCTTGAGGAGTCGATACAAATTGTTAATTCGGCGATTCATCTCCTAACAATGGAGCTTACATGTATCCTTTTAGTGTTGAATTCTAGTCTAGGATAAGTATACAAGCATATATATATGAATCATATCATTCTTTTAGCTCAGTAGGGTGATAATTCGCCTATTGACTAGCTATGTGCTAAACTGGAGTGTGATTCATAGGTCGTCACGAGAACGTGCTTAATTTACTTTCTGTATATGTTGATGGAGTTTCTCTGCAGGCTCAAATCTTGTATAGCTATATATCTATTTAAGCTACTGTTGGCCTCATACATATAGTTCATGGTCATGCTCCAAAAAGTTTTAATGTTATCATGTCCTTCAATTTTACGAAAATTGCTAACACCCGAGCAATATTTGCAAGCACTGAAAATATTGTGGCATCTTATGTTTACTATGTTTTTTTATTGGGTTTATTTGTTTCTAATCAAGTGAAGTTTAACATTTTTGGATACTTAACACAGAGTCAGCTGAGCAAACCTTTAAGCTCTTCCACACCAAGGAGCGTGAACTTGTCAACAAGTATAATTATGTTGTTAGCGTATGGAGAAGAGTAAGTATTACACTTTATACACCTTGATGGTCTCTTTATATGCAGAGTTATCATATCAGTTTCACTTTTTACTAATGCATCACCCACCCTATTTCTTTTCCTCTCTCCTCTTTTTTGGAGAGGAAAAAGGTTATGAACTTGAAATAGTAACAATGTGGTGGTTATGTGGTTTGTCCCCTTTTCAGATCTCAACAATCACTGGAGAACTACGTTATGCAGATGCCATGAGACTGCTATATACTTTGGAGGATTATTCCAAAGGGTAAGATTTTCTTCTATTTTTTGCATTTGGGTGTGCAAATCATATATAAATCAGATCTTTATTGTGTTTTTGACATTCCGTTTTCATTATTAGAAATAATGCATGTTTCTTTACCTGACATGTCTTGAAGAAAATGCATGCATTTGGTAACTGCATATCATAGAAGGGATTGCATATAATTAAGAACTGCAAAATTTATTTCCTGAACTAGTTTTCTTTTGGCATGTCTCGGACCAATATAATGAGATAAAGTGAAGTTGCTACCTTATCTCCTTGAAGTTTCTCTACCTTATATCAGTAAATGTATTTACAACTTGTCCGGAGGTCCACAAGTTTATGTGTGTTAACACTGACAGTAGCATGTTTTAAGTAGCCGCCTGACTCAATGTTTGCATCTTAGATGTCCCATTTAAACTTTCATTGTGTACCCTAATTTATTGTTTAACTTGGTATAACAGTACTTTCTGTTTCCCCAATTAGCTGAACTTATAATCTGTATGGGGAACTTTGATATAGAATATTATTATTAGCCAGTTAATTGTTCCCATCATAAAAATATGCTGTTCTATGTATAAATCACGAGTAGATAAGTATCAGATTATAATTATGTAACATTAGTGAACCTTATAGATTATATATGCGATTTGCTATAGCGAAATGAATAGCATGGATTAGATTCTTCAGGTGAATGCATCATTTACTTCAGTTTCCTTTTACAAGCTGCAAGGATCTTGCAATTTGTAAGTGAGATTTCTGCTTGTTGAGATGGTCTTATTTATTTATGGAACCGTCTGATATGCAGATTTGCTGAGTATGTAAATGCAACTGTTTCTAACCTCCACCCCATTCATTGCACAAGGCAAAGAAAAGTCCAAGTTGAGCTTGACAATACAACGATTCCTGCTTTCCTGATTGTTTTCTTTGTCCTATGGATGGTGTTAAAGCCAAGACGGCCAAAGCCAAAGATTAACTAAGAATCTTTTGGTGGTGGTGATAGCAGTGTAACATAATATACTGGTTCGATGCTGTATGATTTTGCACCTCCAAGTAGAAGAGAGAGTTGGGGATAGTGTTTTTCGGTTATCAAGTTGTCTAATAGGGTAAAAAATAGAGTAGGGAAACAGGCAGGAGATAGAATGGGCATACCAATTTAGACGGGAAAATGTATGTTCACATTTTTGTATCTGGGTAAAAAGTATTTACATGAATTTTGAAAGCATGAGAGTTGTTGCATAAGTTTAATGTCTCGTATCTTTTCTGACTTAACCAAAATCTGGAGAATCCAAAGGCACTAGTTGGAGCTGTATTAGCCTGTACAGTGTAGAGTATAGAGCCAAGCTAAATACTTGTTTGATACTGTGATGCAGCCGATTTCACATTTTTATTACATTTTGTTTGCACATTTGTGTTGTAGTTTACATCCCTCAGCTTCACTCAAAATGCAATTTAGGCCTCGTTTGTTTGTCAATTTTTTGGGTTACGTAGTAACTTAAATATCCATGGAACTAGGTTACAATGTTTCACTTCCCGCAGAAATGAAAACACATGTTTGGTTGGTTGGTTGGTGAGTATGTTCAAGCATGTAATACACACCTCAATGCTTGTCACAGGATTAATGACCACTGAACGTAATGTTCTGGAATTATTTCCTAGTCTATGATGTATCTTACATGGCATTGCTCAAGATGAAGTTGGTGCTGATACAGCCACAGTATCAGACAGTTTCCGGCCTTTTGTTACAAGGGGCAACAGTAGAACAGAGAGGCCTGAAAAAAGTATCACACCAGTAAATAGGGGAACTGCAGCTGCTTGATGTCAATCAGTCGCCAACTTGACTGCTACCAGGGGGCTTATCATGCCCCCAACTCTTCCAACAGCACTAGCTATTCCGACGCCTGTTGCTCTCACTGAGGATGGGTATATCTAAATAGCAATCGAGCTTAGATATGGAACAATAGAAAGTAGATAATAGATTGCTAATCATATGTACAATACACACAACTGCTTTCATGACAAAATACGTAGAAAAGTGAAATGAAGCCGAAACTATAAGTGAATTCCCAGTACTCACCTCCAGAGCATAAACATAGCCAATAATGAAAGTCCCATTGGTGAACATACGAGTTCCAAATAATAATCCAATAGTTAGAATTCCATTTTCATGTACCACTAATGGCAGAAGGAAGCTGTCCACAACCAGTGCTGATAAAATAGTTCCAGGGAGCTCTGAGAAGAGGGAAAAGAGCAATATATGCCACAAACCTTCCAAAACTCACGACTAGACATCAGAGCTATATGTATACTACACTACTACCTGCTAAACTAGTCACAAATACATTGATGTAGATGGGGTCATCCTGTTTCTTGGACTTGTATAACCAACCGCAAGGTACTTGAGTCACAATAATTTTTCCCACCACTCAGCTTTGACGTCAGCAGTATAATTCAATAATATGAAAATCCATTCCCAAAAAACAAAACCCACAACAGAAAGGAAGTTCTTCGTAATTTAGACGATACAAGAATCAGTATGTTTGAAAAGCCTGCATTAGATGGCACTACTTCCTTTATTGATGGGGAAAGAAAATCAGAATCTGCAGGTCGACCAAATTCTTCATCTAGCACATTTGACATTCCTGCTCTCTGGCATGAGGATGCCAGCAGGCAATTCCTTTTGATTAACTGCCGCTACTCTTCTCATAATGTTAAGAGCCTCAGCTGTTTGACCGTTTATGCATAAATATCTTGGAGATTCTGGTGTCATACCATTAAAGAGAAGTGCTGCAAAAGCTGGTACGGAAGATAGTGCAAGCAATCATCTCCAACCTAATCGTGACATGATTAACTACAACAGTAGATTGTCAGGAGTTTTTGCTACTAACAATGCAACATCAGAGAGCCGAATTGGTATCATAATTCACTTTAATTTAAAATAATTGGTCCCTTACTAAGTTAAGGTTTAATCAACTACAAGAAAGACCTAGCAAAGCCATGGCATTGAAAATATTTTACATAAGCCATGTCACCAAATAAATTTCAGAAGGATTGTTTGCTTTAATGCATGAAGGCACAGAATTTCAGATGAAAGCTGACACTAACAAGCGTAAGTTATGGATCTGCTGCAGCCGGTTGCAAAGAGTCGAGAATCAACGTGATCAAATAAGAGATTAAAGTTCCTGAGGTTAACTCACCTAACTTTCTTAAAAAAAATTCTCATATAAATACACGAGGGTGTTATTATAATTACAGAAAATCATATACAATTACAAAAATACACCCACTAAAAAACACTAGTACCTCATATAATTTCCCTGAGGTAATTTCAAGGAACTTTATTCTCACCAAATAATTAACCTTTATCTATAAAGGTTTGGTTCCTGAATCCACAAGAGTAAAACATGTTGAACTTATATTGATATGATTAGTTATGTTGTACAGAGCAAGTGCCTTGAAAAAACAGATACATAACTGCTTAGAACAAGCTACAATAACTACTTGAACCGCTTACTAGCAGTTACTTATTTTTTCTTCTTATCCTCTTTTTCCATATATTCACTAGCTAGTTGTTCCGCATCAGGATCTGAGATATATTTAAAGCCGAAATCTTTTTTTGACCATATATGCTTTATTACAGTACTAACTACAATTTCAATATAATTATTTTGAGTAATATGTATAGAGGAGTAAGGAGTTGAATCTTGAAGGCCCAACACTGAAGTACAAGAGAGTGGGAAACTGGGAACAGCAAAGCAGATATCAAGATGGTTGCTTGGATGTACAAAATTTATACAAATTTATCTTCATTTTCAAGGTTGTACAACAATTCATTATTCACGGGACACCAAAAGGCAGGGTTAAGAAATAATATGCCTTGAAGCATGTTGCTATATTGGCAACTACTGAATGAAACGTTCAGGAACCATTTTTTCACCTACCATGTATTTACATGAGATTCTAGTACAAACTCAAGCTGAATTTGTTGGAATTGATGCAGTGGCAGTATCAGACAGTCTCCGACCTTTTGTTTTGAGGGGTAAGAGTACAACAGAGAGCCGTGAAAGAAGTATTACACCAGCAAATAGAAGAACTGCAGCTGCTTGATGGCAATCATTTACCAAGTTGACTGCTACCAACGGGCTTATCATGCCCCCAACTCTTCCAACAGAACTAGCGATTCCAACACCTGTTGCTCTCACTGAGGTTGGGTATATCTAAATAATAGCAGTGGAGCTTAGATAAGGAACATCAGACTTGATTAAAGCAGAGACTAGACTTGCGGACCATATGAATAATACAAGCATTTTCTTCTATGACAATTTATGTGGAGAACTAGAGAAGTGAAAGAAAACCTTATTGATGGGTGAGTTTTCAGAACTTACCTCTGGAGCATATATGTAGGAAATAGTGAACGTCCCAATGATGAACATACGAACTCCAAATAATAATCCAGTAGTTAGAATTCCATTTTGATGTACCACTAGTGGCATAAGGATGCCACACGCGAGCACAAACATGGAGACCATACCAAGTTTACGACCAATTCGGTCCACAATCAGTGCTGACAATATAATTCCAGGAAGCTCTGAGAAGAGAGATAGAGCAACATAAGCTACAGCCCTTTCAAAAAGTCATGACAACCAAGCTATGTATGTCTTACCTGCTAAACTCGTTATAAATACATCGATGTAGAGAGTGTCATCCTGGTTTTTGGAATTATATAACCGCAACGTACTTGAGTTGCAATGATTTTTCCCACTGCTCAGCTTTGACGTCAGCAATATGATTCCATAATATGAAAATGTATTGCCAAAGAATACCATCCACAACAGAAGGGTAATTCTTCGTAATTTAGATGATAACAGAATCAATACGGTTGAAAAGCCTGAGTTAGAGAATACTACTTCCTTTGTTGATGGGGCAAGTAAATCCGAATCTACTCGTCGATCAAATCCTCCGTCCAGCTCATCTCTGCTCTCTGGAATGAGTATGCCAGCAGGCAGTTCTTTTTCATTGACTGCCGTTACTCTTCTCATAATGTTAAGAGCCTCAGTTGTTTGGCCATTAATGCATAAATACCTTGGAGATTCAGGTGTCATGCCATAAAAGAGAAGTGCTGCGAAAGCTGGTACAGAAGATAAAGCAACCAACCATCTCCAACCTAATTGTGGCATGATTAACTAAAACAATAGACTGTTAGGAGTTATCCTTACCAACACAGAGACCCCAATTTGTATTCTTCATTTTAGGAAAATAATATATTGGTATCTTACTAGGTTAAGGTTTTAATTAACAAAATGGAAAGGACCTAGCATAACCATGGTACTGAGACTATTTGGGATAAAATATTGAAAGGAATGTTTGCTTTTCCGCATAAAGGTACAGAATTGCATATGTAAGTTGAAAGTCATGGCCTAAGCATTCCGTTAAAGCAAATTCTATTCCTTGCCAGTGATTAAACCTCATATACCAGCATCAATTTCTATCCTATAATGCAGATGCATCTTGCTCCAAGTTTAAAGAAAATGGATTAGAAAAAGACAAAGTGTAATTGCATTTTTCTGACAAACAGAACAGGAATTAAATTACAAACAGGTGGATAAGGAAGACATGAACATACCCATCCTAGAGAAGCCTCGATAATTGTTCCAACAGTCCAAAAAGTTGAAAAGACAACCATCCAAACGCCTCTATTCGGGACAGGAACAAACTCAAGAAACCAAGATGTATATACTGGCCCACCTCCCAGACCAACACCAACAAGAAAACGAAGAATGACCAAAATTATATAATTAGGAGAGAGCGCTCAATAATCCAGCTCCAGAAGTCATTAAAGCTACACTAAGAAGTCCCGTCCTAGGCAAGGCAAATGAACACATATACTCCAATAACTATGAATGTTCACAAAGCACAAAAATTCTACTGCAAAAGGACTGGACTTTTAAACGGGAATGTAATACCAACAACTACCAGCTAGGAGATATTGAATGACAGATAAATGTAAAAAGGGTACTCCCAGAATCTTAGGTCGATCCTAGAAAATCTCATATAATAGCAAATTAGCAATCAAAAGAGTAAAGGACTTGCCTCCTACCATATTTATCTGAAATAACCCCCCATGAATACGCACCAATGAGCGTTCCAGCAAAGACCACAGTTGTTATTAGGCTTTCTTGGGTAGAGGAAAGATTCCACTTAGATTTGACAGATGCTCCTATGAAAGACAGAATCATCACCTCCATGGCCTCCGATATAGAACCGAGTCCAGCATAAATAAGCACAAAACTCTGGAACTTCCCAAATCCAATCGCAACGAGTGCTTCATCCAGTGTATACATTGGGCCTTCACGATTATTAACCATCTACATTATTTACCAATTGAAACAGGCATGAAGAATAGCCATAAATGAATATTGGTATCAGTTGTACATAGTAATAGTAGTGGCAGTTTTAACGATTAGGTATAGTAATATAAAAGAGATTGTTGGAATGTAACCTCCATGGTACTTGAATAATACTAGCATTAGGCATTATTCATTTGGAATAAATACAAAGTACTATGTACTTGTGCCCTTCTATAACAATACAGTCTTTGGCTGAAGATGAGCAATTGTACGCATAACCAAACCAAACCTACCGAGTATATCCCTAGGTTCGGGGAATGATAGGATATACGTCGACTGTGCCCCTACTCCATGAAGGAGAGAGGAACTGTAAGGCACACAATTCTTGAAACATAAAAGTAACAAATTTGGCAAGGAAAATAAACGCGTTTCAAGAATTTACATAAACTATTTATACAAGCTTTATTTATGACTATATTTGCACTTGCTGCAAGCTAAGCTACAAATTACTGAGTAATCACTATATATGAACATCAAAACACACACATTCACACACACACACACAGAGACAAGGGTATAAAAACATACAAGGGAAGAAAAGTGCCGGGTGATTAGTCATCTGAAATTAGGGAGGCAGATATGTATGTATGTATTACACAGAGACACACAGTGGATTCTTGTCAGAGCTTGGGTGGGTGGGTGGGTGGGTGGGTGGTATAAAAACATACAAGGGAAGAAAAGTGCCGGGTGATTAGTCATCTGAAATTAGGGAGGCAGATATGTATGTATGTATTACACAGAGACACACAGTGGATTCTTGTCAGAGCTTGGGTGGGTGGGGTTGGCGGGGTTTAATAAATAAGACCAAAGTGATAAAGTTTTTTTCAACACTTCTCCCCTGCATCCAACTCATAACTAATCACTCATAAATGATATTCTATTTTTTTTCTTTCATAAATTAAGATAATAGTATCTTTTTTATTTATTTAAAAAGAAACTAGAATAGAAAATAAAGAAAAAATGATAAAAATACTCATTTTTTAGTTTAAAATGATAAAAATAACAATTTTCAAATTTATAATTATTTTTAACGGATGGAATACCCAACTGATGGATATCTCATTTTGTATAACATACATTTCTCCCCTGCATCCAACTCATAACTAATCACCCATAAATGATATTCTTTTTTTTTTCTTTCGTAAATTAAGATAATAGTACCTTTTTTATTTATTTAAAAAGAAACTAGAATAGAAAATAAAGAAAAAAATGATAAAAATACCTTTTTTTGAGTTTAAAATGATAAAAATAACAATTTTCAAATGTATGATTATTTTTAACAGATGGAATACCCAACTGATGGGTATCTCATTTTGTATAACATAATTCACTGGCAAATGGATATCTAAAAAAAATTGAGATACCTAACTTATAAATGCGTATTTTATACAAAATGAGATACCGAATTATCAGTTGGCAAATATATTTTTTTTCTTTCATAAATTAAGATAATAGTACCTTTTTAATTTATTTAAAAATAAACTAGAATAGAAAATAAAGAAAAAATGATAAAAATATCCATTTTTGAGTTTAAAATGATAAAAATAACAATTTTCAAATGTATAATTGTTTTTAACGGATGGAATACCCAACTGATGAGTATCTCATTTTATATAACATAGTTCACTAGCAAATGGATATCTAAAAAAAAAAAAAAAAAAATTGAGATACCTAACTTATAAATGCGTATTTTATACAAAATGAGATACCGAATTATCAGTTGACTATCTCATCCGTTATAAATCACCCGCCACTTTCAAAAGTGGTATTTTCGTAATGGAGTTTTAGAAAATGGGTATTTTTATTCAAAACCCGAAAATAAAGTAGGCCGAAGTGACAAGTTTTGGTTCAACAATTCTCCCCTGCATCCAACTCATAACTAATCACCCATAAATGATATTCTTTTTTTTCTTTCATAAATTAAGATAATAGTACCTTTTTTATTTATTTAAAAAGAAACTAGAATAGAAAATAAAGAAAAAATGATAAAAACACCCATTTTTGAGTTTAAAATGATAAAAATAACAATTTTCAAATGTATGATTATTTTTAACGGATGGAATACCCAACTGATGGGTATCTCATTCTGTATATAACATAGTTCACTGGCAAATGGATATCTAAAAAAATTAAAAAATCGAGATACATAACTTATAAATGCGTATTTTATACAAAATGAGATACCGAATTATCAGTTGGCAAATGTATTTTTTTCTTTCATAAATTAAGATAAATTCCCTTTTTTATTTATTTAAAAAGAAACTAGAATAGAAAATAAAGAAAAAATGATAAAAATACCCATTTTTGAGTTTAAAATGATAAAAATAACAATTTTCAAATGTATAATTGTTTTTAACGGATGGAATACCCAACTGATGGGTATCTCATTTTGTATAACATACATTTCTCCCCTGCATCCAACTCATAACTAATCACCCATAAATGATATTCTTTTTTTTTTCTTTCATAAATTAAGATAATAGTCCCTTTTTATTTATTTAAAAAGAAACTAGAATAGAAAATAAAGAAAAAATGATAAAAATACCTATTTTTGAGTTTAAAATGATAAAAATAACAATTTTCAAATGTATAATTATTTTTAACGGATGGAATACCCAACTGATGAGTATCTCATTTTATATAACATAGTTCACTAGCAAATGGATATCTAAAAAATAAAAAAAAATTGAGATACATAACTTATAAATGCGTATTTTATACAAAATGAGATACCGAATTATCAGTTGACTATCTCATCCGTTATAAATCACCCGCCACTTTCAAAAGTGGTATTTTCGTAATGGAGTTTTAGAAAATGGGTATTTTTATTCAAAACCCGAAAATAAAGTAGGCCGAAGTGACAAGTTTTGGTTCAACAATTCTCCCCTGCATCGAACTCATAACTAATCACCCATAAATGATATTCTTTTTTTTTCTTTCATAAATTAAGATAATAGCACCTTTTTTATTTATTTAAAAAGAAACTAGAATAGAAAATAAAGAAAAAATGATAAAAATACCCATTTTTGAGTTTAAAATAATAAAAATAACAATTTTCAAATATATAATTATTTTTAACGGATGGAATACCCAACTGATGGGTATCTAATTTTGTATAACATACATTTCTCCCCTGCATCCAACTCATAACTAATCACCCATAAATGATATTCTTTTTTTTTCTTTCATAAATTAAGATAATAGTCCCTTTTTTATTTATTTAAAAAGAAACTAGAATAGAAAATAAAGAAAAAATGATAAAAATACCCATTTTTGAGTTTAAAATGATAAAAATAACAATTTTCAAATGTATGATTATTTTTAACGGATGAAATGCCCAACTGATGGGTATCTCATTTTGTATAACATAGTTCACTGGCAAATGGATATCTAAAAAAATAAAAAAATTGAGATACATAATTTATAAATGCGTATTTTATACAAAATGAGATACCGAATTATCAGTTGACTATCTCGTCCGTTATAAATCACCCGTCACTTTCAAAAGTGGTATTTTCGTAATGGAGTTTTAGAAAATGGGTATTTTTATTCAAAACCCGAAAATAAAGTAGGCCAAGGATGTTATTTGACTTTAATCTATATCTATATGTATATAATAGCAGGGGATTAGGACGGGTGAGGTGGCAGCCTGAGATCTCTTTCTAATATTTTTCATGCTTTCCGGCTATTTAGCTCCCAACTTTCGTGCCGTTGTATAGTCATGTTTATATAATATTATTATCCCCTGTTTCAGTAAACTCGGGCTCGATTCTTTGTATCGTCATGTTTATATAATATTATAATAATAATTTTTAACAATATACTAACAGATTAATGGTGAAATAACACAAATGATAAATGTAATAAATAGCCTCAAAATTAATTTTTGCAAAAGTATAAAATGAATGCTTATTTTTCTGGTATTTTAAAATCTTCTTCGCTAATCACCTTTTAATAATTTATTTATCTAATATTGCATTAAATTTTTATTAGAATTTATCTATAATCGTTTATGCTTAGTTATCAATTTTTTATATTATAATGAAAATAAATAAATAAATATGTTAAATTTGCGATATTAATAATAGAAAATAAATAAAAGAAAATTATATAATTTATAAGTATTGATAAACAAATTAAACTAATGATTCATAAAAAGTTTTATTAGATTATTTTATAATTAAAATTTGTAAGAGAAGTCCAGTTAACGAAATCGTAATTTATTTAATATATTAAATTATAATGAGAGAAAAATAAATAAATGTGTAAAATTTGTGTTGACAATAATAGAAAATAAATAAATAAATAATATGTTATTTATAAGTAGTGATATACAAATTAAACCAAAATTTGTTTAAAAATTTATTAGATTATTTTATAATTGAAATTTATAAGGGTGTGACGGCTAACAAAATCGTAGTTTATCTAATATATTAAATTACAATGTAAGAAAAATAAATAGATATGTTAAATTTGTGTTTACAACAATAAAAAATAAAAAAAATACGTAATTTAGAAATAAATTAAACCAATAATTCATAATTTTTTTTTAAATTATTGTTTAATTAAAATTTGTTAGAATGGTGTCTGCTAATGGAACTATAGTTAAAGTTTATATAATATAATTTATTTTAAAATTTTAAATATTTTATTTAAATTATAATTTATTCTATTACATATTTTTTTCTTTTTCTAAAATTTAAAATAATTTATAAAATTATAGTATCCAATAATATGAAAAAATAAATATGATTATTTATATTATAATATTATTCTATATTATGTATATAATTTATAATATTTTAATATTAATAATAAAATATAAATTTTAATATATAAATATATTTTATAAGGCCGTGTAACACGGCTAAGTTCCCTAGTGTATAATTCCAAGGAAGTAATACTAATAGCCGCACACAACAAATTTGCCTTATACGTAATTAACTTTCTAAAGTCCAACTCTTCCTAGTATTTATTGTGTGGTGGTTATTACAGCATTGCATATATGTTTCATACCATCCTTTTTTCTAAATTAGATGAACACCGCAAAGTTCCCGGGAGTTGGGCCCCTTTTATTGCAATTTTAAGTAAAAATTATTTAAAAAAATTAAATAAAACAGTTAATTTGAAACTGTAAAATATTACGTTGAAGTGGAAGAGATGTCTAGCGGGGCATATTAAACGTAAAAGAGATTGTTGTCCAAGAATTGACACCACAACTACCAAGTCAACTATGTGGAATCATAGTAATAATTAATACCCCTTTATATGATTTCATTTTCGTGCAGCAGAGAAGACATTTTTTTTAATTGTAAAAGTTTTGGGCTTTAGTTTTATTTGCTTCTAGCACGGCTAATTATTTCTTTGTAATATTCCCTCTCTGGTTGTTATATAGCACGGCTAATTATTTCTTTGTAATAGCCCCTTTATATGCTTATTTTGTTGTTATATATCAATCAAAAACTCTAACATATGTAATTTGGTAATTCGCGTAACTTACCGAACATTAGGACTTCGATATATGTTTAGGTCGCGAAAACCTTAAGCTCTGTATGTATCTGTAAGACACGATACCGCACCACCTTAAGTAAAATAATACTCCCTCTATCTCCTTTTACATGTTTTTTTTCGATTTTTTGTGGTTAAACTGATTAGTTTTTTATTACAAATTAAAAATGATTCTTTTATAATTTTTAAAAAATAAAAATACATTTTAAAATAGATTATATATAGATTCTAATAATATAAAATTTTAATTTTTTAAATTATATATTATTTTTAAATTACAGTCAAAGATTAATTAGCTTGACTGCGCAAAAAACAATGGGGACAAGTAATTGGGGACCGAAGGAGTATAATGAATTGGAGCAAAAGGGTTGAATCTGTTAGGGTTTGATAAAGATATATGAATGCATGCAGATTATCGATGCAGTCAATAAAAAAAAACTTAATTCCATTTATGACAAGCTTCCCTTTTGAAGAATAATACAGGATCGTTTACAAATCCTCCTGCCAGATAATCGACTCATCTGAATTCTACAGGGTAGGAGTGACTATTTTTCTTCAGGTTCCCTTTTTTTCTTAAGAGAGCCACTTAAAGATGCTTTAGCCTTAGCCCACTCCTTCAAGGAATCAGCACTCCTCACGAATGAGCAAGTTTTCCCGAAGTCGGCAATAGATATTGGCTTTCGAATTAATGGACGTCTGTTGTCAACCTTTAGGGCAGTAACTTCACAATTTCCTGCGACTGTTGACCCTTTAGTCTGCTCAGACTCAACAGTGCTCTTAGACAGAGAGAGAGCATCCAAATTATTAGGAGCAGCATGAAGAGATCTGTTTTTTACTTCAAGACCATGTCCTGTATTTTCAGATTCATCTAGCTTGGACAAGTTTTGATAGTTTGCATTGCTTGTTTTTGCAGCAACATCAGTGACACTTGGTTGTGATGGCTCTTGTGTTTCAAAAGAGAGACCGGGTAAAACTTGTGAGATGCTGAATGAATTTTTGTTTGCATCAGCAACTAACTGTGTCCATGAGTATTTTTGTCGCCATGAAGCACCTCTAGCTGTTTTGATTGAGACATCACTTGGTGAAGCTAAAGCAGGAGCTTCGACACCTTGCTGATCTTTGGACTGCACTGTTTCATTTTCTCTGTTCCCATGCTGTAGTGTATTTTGCTCTTCCGCACTAGTACTATAAGTGATGACATTAAGATCAGCAGACCTGGATTGCTCTTCCATTGTAGATGAATTGCCTGCAATAGAATGTGAGCTTTGAGGCTGCTCAACTTTTGGAGATGCAATGCTTTGGGGGAGATCAACCTTTGCAGAAGAATTGCTTGGCATAACGCTAGAGCTATCGGGCTGTTCTTCTTTTGTAGGAGGAACACCTGGCACAACACTGGAAAACTGGAATGGAGTATCAGCTTTCTTACCAATCAAGTCCTTCCATGCAGACTTCTGTGACCATGTAATATTGTTTTTCGATTTTGGGGGGAGAAACTTTGGCTCTGTACTTTGATCCTCTTGTCTTTTAGAAGTAATTGGCAAACTCTTCTTCCTTTTTGTATCCAGGGATTCATGTCCATGCCCTTCACTTAACTCGGCAAGAGGCAATTTCCTCTTTTTATTGAAAGATTCACTATTATTTCTCTGACTTGTGTGCAAACTGTTAATCGGGCGATCTTTGAAGGTATTAGATCTACCATGTATTACTTCCTAGCCAAGCAAGCAGTCAAAGGTGAAAGATATCAACATCTAATAGTTCAATAAAAAACAAAGATAAACGTGAATATCCAAGCACAAAATGCTGCTGTACATGAAAATTTATATTATACCTTATTTCCCTGGGTAGTTTTTTGTGCCTGGTTCCCTGATGATGGCATACTTTCTTTTCCACCAGCCACGATGTTAATAATAACATCGTCGTCATCTGATGGTGGATCTGAGATAATTTCATCAACCGGAATATCAATTAATTCAGCTGAACTGTTTCTTTCTTCTGTCGATTTATCCCTGTCTGGCACAGCCTTGGAATGAGTCTCTCTCTCAAATAGTTTTTTCATAACTGATTCCATAATGCTAAGCTCTTCCTTTCTTATCCCGCCATTAGCTGTTCCAAGATCAAAAGGTGTTCCTTTATCCCGGTGCAAGGAATCACAGTGTTCTTCACAATCGCAAAAATGAATAGGAAGAGGGGGTACTTCAATACGCTGGAAACTGTACTTGTGCTTTCCACTTCCACCGAATGGCAAAGATTTCATCTAGAACAAGATGCAACAGGTCGGCATTAAATGTGTGTGCATTAGAGCATCAATAGATATGCGTGGCCGTGTGGGCATAACATCCGTAAAGGATTATTATATATTAAATAATATTTAGGTATCACAAATAATATATTCCACTCTACAGTGGTCGAGAACTAAGTTTAAGGAGCTTTCCACCACTTAAGGATTTACTGCTTGCCACAAAAAATTATTTGTTTCACACGTCTGAGGGTTCTAGGTATAGGGAGCTGGAGCTTTATTCTGTTCTAGAATTCATTTCTTGCCACAATTTCATTTGTTTCACTTGTTAAATATTCCTAGGTGTAGTGAGCTTTCTGCTGACAAATCAGTAGCCTTAAAGTGCTATAAATTGGTGTGCCGCAGTCAGAAAATTGGAACTATTGCAACATTAAATTTCTAGTACTTGAAGCTGAAGAACATAGCACCCAACGCCTACCCACACGAACGACATAAAAAATTTACCTTGCTCAATTTGGGAAAAAATATTCGAAGATTTGGCTTTTCTACGACGTGGGCTTTTTTGAGCTTCTCCAAAGAAGGCTTGCCTTCAGATACATCATCCTTACTTGGTGCAGTCTTAACAAGTTTGGCATCATCATCCCATTCACGTTTTAAGCGAAGAAGATAGTGCTCTTTTGCCTTCTCAAGTTTCAACCTTCCTCCCTTCCACATACACCCATTATACTGTATATTTACAAAGTCAAAATTGCAGCATGTCAACAATCAGAATTAGCAGGTTCACTTTATAAACATCATATCCACATTAGTCCAAACAAACTTATATATAAATTATGCCAACCCCGATTTTTGGGTTGGTTTGCTACTTTAGTATGGGATCAAGTTTTATGTAGGATCACAAATATAAAGAAATCCATAAACATTTACATTTTACAAACAAATAATGAATGTTTTATACATTATATCATTCAATTTTCTTTTATTAACTTGATATTTATTTTTATAAGGTATCGTCCTCATTAGACTGAACCAAATTCACATCTATACTAAAATGCGTCAAATTCAAATAACGGTCATAGTGATTTCTAAACCAATTACCTAATCCTTTAGGTGATTACCTTGTAATTTCCTACCCAGAGCTGTGGCTCTATAAATACAAAGTTATCAAATAGTAACTCTATAAAAAGAGTTTCATCAATTGAGCTTAATTTTCCAATCAACCATTTTCTTCTTCTCTTTTCGAGCTATTCAAATAACACATACACACAATCATGTTCCACTACGAACTAATAATGGGCCTGTTTGGCAAACTGCAACTTATGGAAATAAGGGCTTATTTCCGGAAAAAAGTAGGGATGTATCTTTCCAGAAATAACCCCTTATTTCCAGAAATAATTAAGAGCCTGTTTGGCAAACCATAATTTATGGAAATAAGGGCTTATTTCCGGGAAAAAGTAGGGATATATGTACTTTCCAGAAATAAGTCCTTATTTCCGGAAATAATTAAGTTCATATTTGGTTTTAAAATTCTAAAACAAATATTTATCTTTAAAAAAAATATGAAAATATGTAAAATAAAAATAAAAATAAGCTACTTATTTTAAGTTTAAGGAACCCCAAACACCCACTAAGTTCATATTTGGTTTTAAAATTCTAAAACAAATATTTATCTTTAAAAAAAAAATGAAAATATGTAAAATAAAATAAAAAATAAGCTACTTATTTTAAGTTTAAGGAACCCAAACACCCCCATCCTACAAACTAATCACAGTTGTTCAATTTCTTCTATCGAATAGTTTAATATGCAGTCGCAAATCGCAATCATCATTCACCACTAACAGTAGACAATTTATCCCTAAAAATATTAATGAAAAAACACCTGATTTTCAGAATACAATCCTATATATGTAATTATGTATATATGATCCATTTCAGTTTATAATACTTCAATAACATTTATCTGTTCACGCACACAGAGAAGCATATTTAAACATCTATATGAAGAGAGAGAGGGAGAGAGAGAGAGAGACCGTGCTAAAGAGCTTGGGGAGAGACTTGTGATTGGAAGGTATAAAATCAAGGTAAGCAAAGCTACGGGATTTGGTGCGATAAATATCGACAGTGTCAACATGACCTAATCCTGAAAATGTTTTGCGAATTTCATCTGAAGTTACATTTTTTCCCAATCCACCCATGTATATCCTCGTTTTCTGTGCCGTTTCTTCTTCTTCTTCTTCTACCTTCTCCATTATTCCCCTCTCAATCCTTCTTCTTCCACAGCTAAACCCTAGCCTACTACATTTGCAGTTGTGCCCTGCGCTGCAAATGAGGTAACCAAACGCGGCCTTGTACATTTTCAAATATACCTCATGGGCCCAATAACAATAGGTTTTCTTATTATGTGTGTGTATTCTTAAGTTTAGGCCCAAATATCATCGAGTCGGAGTCTCCCAGCAACGGGGTCCAATGGCCCTTTCTACTATAGAAAAATAGTTTATAATATTATATTATAATTTTAAAATTTGTCATTTTTGAATGTAATTTTATATTGATTTTTTAAAAACACAATTTTAATATCACATTTTTAAACAATTGAATTTTAATATGCATGCCAAGGGATGATGCAGATCCAACATTAATCCACAATTGTTTTGCCTCAATCAATTCAAAATCCAAGACAAGAAAATCACGGGGTTGCTTCACCAAGTTGGTGCATGTTTAGTGTCATTTATTTTCAAAAATAAGTACTTATTTTTATAAAAATAAAATAAAATTTAATATGAAATTTCTATGATAAATATTTATATATATATACATATAATTTTTTTTAAATAAATAAATTACCTATTACTTACTCCCTCAGTCTTACCCATTTGTTTATGTTTCGGAGAAAAGGTTCGACACGCATTTTAAGGTGTATATAAAGTATAGTTTCATAACTTATTTTTAAATTTTCTTTTTTCTGAATAAAAATTTAATGTTTAAATTTTTATTCAGAAAAAAAAATTAAAAATAAATTATGAAACTATATTTTATATGCACCTTAAAATGCGTGCCGGACCCTCTCTCCGAAACGTAAACAATTGGGTGGAGGTACTGAGAAATCCCAAACAAAATTGTAATAATTTTTACGGTATTTATTTTCTGATGTATTAGCCTGTATTTCCGCAAAGCAATAGTAATATTATACTATTGTACAATACTACCTGACTCCGCCATTTTTTTATTGCCCCGCCCCCATCGCCCTTGTGCATTTTTATTCTGCATTCTTGTAACTCCCGAAAAATATCGGAATGAAGTATTAATTAGATTCATTAAAATAAAATAATAATAATAATTAATTTATTAAATTTATAATATTAGTTTTAAAATATATGTAATAATTAATCGGATTTTAAAAATCGGTAGGAAGAACACCTTAATCGGTTAGATGTATATAATCGATATATATTATTTCCTATCAAAATAAACAAGATTTCAGGTGAAAAAGACTGAACATCGACTATTTTTCATATATTCTTTCCAACTCACACCTCATGATATGCGCACAGCTAAAAAAACAGTGACTGAACTTCTATGCAGTTTGTGCACGTAGAGGCGTAGAGCCAAAACATTTCCCAACTGAACCAAGTCAGGCTGAAAGAAGATTATTACAAACAAAAACTCTGAGATATTTTCTAATCACAGTCAGAACATACAAAACAAATTGAAGATCTCCCAGTAAACCAAGTCAAACACAGTAAGAAACAGAATTTTTTTCCACGGACTAGAAGGAAAAATAAACACATTAGAAAGTGACTGACTATGTTACTTATTCATTTTGGAAACAGAATAAATAGACAGACTTCTAACACAATTAATGCTGCTTCAAACCATGGATAGATCAAGTATAATACCCAGACCAGACCTCGGTTTTGTTGTGTTCGTCTAAATAGGGATCATCCGAAACGGATCACTATGCACGATATATCATCTTTACTCTTTCTTGCCAATGCTTCTGAAGTTAAACGCTTTGCTGCTGCTTGAGGATCTTTAATGAACTTCACCATATCAACTGTTTCTTGGTTGCTCATCACCTGACAGAGAAATTTTACCAAATATATATCTCCATATTTATGCTTTTTAACCATCACAATGCGCCTCATTTCAGCTTATGCAACCCATTTTAATTTATTTTTTTAAATGACAATGTTTTGTTGAGGTTAGTCCTCAAGTTACTAGCCGGTAGGAAATTAATAGTAGGACACCTATGAACTCAGAAGATAACATTTTTGGATTCCAATATTGCATAAACAAGATGCAAATATGCTCTCACTTTCAGAAAATAATAGAGCAAGCTCTCGTTAGCAACTTACCTTCCATAAGCCATCGCTTGCCAATATAACGAATTCTATAGTTGAGTTGATAGGTATATGTCGTATGTCAGGTTCTGAACTTAAATGTGCTTTAAGGCTTTGGTCTCCAAAAGCGCGTGCAACTGCAAGTTGTCCGTTAACTCGAGGTACATCACCTGAAACAAGCACAATAATTTTTACATTAGGAGCAATTGCTTGAAGTAAAATCAATTTACTGCACAACTGATACATTAGATGTAAGTGGCTAGGCAGTGTTTATTATAATTTTCATGTAAAAAGAAACCCAATAGCAAATATGATTACCAGGAAGATTAGTTACAAAGCCACCCTGCTTTTCAATCCTCCTCCTTTCGGTATGTGGTTCATGGTCTACAGTAAGTTGATTAGCTGAGCCTCTCTCACATAGAACAGCCCTCGAATCACCAACATTTGCCAACCACAGATCTTTGCCATCGATTACAATTGCTGTAACTGCCGTTGAGCCACCAGGCCCTAATTGCATAGAGTTCTCGAGAATAAATTTATCAGTAGAACGATAGGCATTCTTTATCGCCATTTCAGGGTTATTCCAGAAATTTGGCTGTAGCAGACAACCAAAACAATCTACTGAATATTGTATAATGAAGAAAATATGAGGCAAAGATGTACAAACTGGATGCACAGAGAAGTTTTTGTTAGCAATATTCTGGGCAAATGCGTCCTTGTTCCTTATTTTTCTGATAAGGCATGTGTAATCCTTAAAATAACTCTGATGTTGCATCCCCAATACAGAAATAAGGAGTGTAGGATAGACAGATGTAAAAAGGAATTACACTAGTGCTTTTGTCATAATTAAACAGAACACAGGCGGTCAAAGTTCAAACCAAGATATTTCAGCTCTTCACCAAAGATAGATATTACGAATTTAAATGAGTACAAGCCATATTGGAATGGTTAAAAAAGTTGGCAAATCAGGTTACCAATAGGAATATCAATGACATGTGTCCTTTAGAGAGTCTTCATAAGGTTTTAGAGGTGAAAAAGAAACAAACCATATGGTGTGTACAAGTGCGCCTAAGAGTCTACTAGGAAGGTTTGCGTGTGCATGAGGTAGATCAAAGAAGATCCAAACTCATTAATTAAAAGATTTGTCGTATTTGAAACCTCTGGGCTAGCAACATAGTATAGAAGACCAATCTTTTTTGGCATCAAATCCCACCTTCTTACAAAATCTTCTGTTGACTTTTAAGTTACCATACACTATCAAGTGCACAATTACTTGATTCCTACGTAACCACATCAACAATCTAAAATACATATATTTCTTCTTTTCATTTTATCTCCATCTATGTTATTATAGAAAAAAATCACAGACAGTAACTACTATATTTTTAAGCAACTCCCATCGACATAATAAAATGCATATAAACTTCTTTGCAACTTATCTCCAAAACTCTGTTGGGAACACTAGACATTTCTTTATCAACTGCAACCACTCTTTAACATTATCTTTAGGCATCTCATCATCTTCAAAACACAAACCCTGGGACGAATTTCTACGATTCCAACCAGTACTACCAAAACAATGCCATCTCCAATTAGTGCTATACTCAAACTCCGTCTCATATTATTGAATAGGTGGCCCAGACTTATTCACCACAAAAATAAACAATATAGCTAGACGATCTCATTATGTTACTTCTTAATCTACTTGTATAATAGCTGACGTAATTCTCAACTAACTTTTACTTTTAATAATGCACGATATGACAAGATCAAAACCATAACCAATTCTATGAATAAAAAATTTAATCCTTCCATCATCATTTTGTTAACACTACAAGATCAGGATATACCGGATCCACCAACGATCTACAGTATATGCTAAAATGAAGGGAACACGAACACCTATAAAGGCTAAGGATGTTCTTCCTTCCATTCGATTTTAATGATGTAATCCTAGCCCAAAGCATGACGAAAATTAAAAGCCTAAATACTTAAAATCTGAGTCTGGAAAAAGTATCAAGTAAAAAAGAAATGTCGAGATAGGACCTTGCCAACTTCTAATTTCATTGCTATTACTCAACCTCTATACATTTTAACTCCTTCACTCCCAATTTACAATTTGTGCCTCACATCATTACTCAATATGCACCTCCTGGAGCGTTGAAGACTTAATGCACTACTTTCCTGTTCATTCCTAGTAGGGTTTCAAATATATTGTCTGAATTCTGTCAGTCTAAGTGTGTTTAATTATACAAGAGATAATTTGTCATATCATGTAAGATATGTGTTTGCCCTGCAAAAACTCAGACTGCTCCCTTCGATTGGGGTCTTACTGTTACTTGTTATCCAGACATTTAACAATATACCATCTCTATTATATATATATATATATATATATAAACTTATTTCTTTCTGAGATTCAAAGCTTTAACAATTGATTCAAAAAACTATAGAGTGAATATAAGACAGATATGTCCAAGAGGTTGCGGTAAGCCCTAGACTTTCCAATTAGTGACATGGAAAGATGATCGAAGATACAAAACTATTGAAGGAACGTAGTATAGAAATATACTTCTTTATATTAATATGTAAGAAAACTACAATCTTCCAAAATTGTGCACGAATTCACAGGCTTAGCAGATAGTGAGTATAAAATCAAATCAAAAAATTAGTTAGGTCCATAGTCATTATCAAAGATATTTATTTAACATGTGGTATATTACCTCTTTAATTATGTTATCAAAAAGATTATCCTTTAAATAACTAGGAACTCGGTCCCCAAGGTGACCATCAAATATAGCAAATAATCCTAGCATGTGATTATTCTTGTATCTATATTCAGCAACATGATAGTCTTCCATGTCATGACCGGATTTCCCTTCTACTAAATGGAACCCATGAGCCACTTTGTTACCAGATGACTTGCTTTTCCCTTTTCCAGTGTCCGGCGAGGAAGACTTCAGACAAACAGCCCTCTGCAACACAGTCCGACATCAATTTCACTTGGTATGCCAAAAATTTTGCATTCCAAGTTGAGTGACAACAAGACTTTTGAAAACCTTTCTTATAAACCTACTTTACCAGTACAAGAGGAATACAAATCTATTTATAGTTGCTACTTCTTTTTTCTTAAGAAATAAAATTTTCTTTCCGAAATCTCTATGCAGTCTGGTTTTTACTTTTTAGTTTCTAAGAGATTGTAGTTCTCTCATCAAACATACTAGAACCTTTTTAAAAATTAACTAATAAGAAAATTTTTGCTATACAATTTAAAATTTCACGTACTTAATTTTTTTATATCTACCTATTTTGTTTACACATATATAAGCGCTTGGTCAGTTACCTAGAGTAGTAATCTTGGTCTCTATCTTTTGTGTGAATTAATAACAATATTAACTTAACACTTCACTATAAAAAATTAAAACTAGAATGAAAAACATACTTGGCAAAACGAAATACAAAACGAGAAAGAATCAAAATCTTAAAAAATAGTGAGGTAGTGAGGAAACATACTCATTGATTATCCTTGTAACTAATGAAATACAAGGATAATCAACATCTTAGTTTTGTCACTAGCCTTTAAATTTTTTAAGGCATTAAATCATTTAAATTTTGTTTTTTTCTCAAATATGTTTATTAATTCTAGTTTTAATTCTGCTCAAGTGAAATATTAAGTTTATATTGATATTGATTTACACAAAAGAGACCATCCCTAGCACTATATCTACTTCCCTTTTAGCTATAAAGACTCGTATGGAAAACATGTAATATCAAAGACACGATACATATCAAAGGGAAGTTGAGGTCTCGGACTCGGCTACAGAAGGGGAGCAGTTAAGGGTGAAGTAGTTGGGCTGGCAGTTTGTGGAGTTGTAAGAATATAGAGGAGCATATAAGCATATTAGAGGAGTTAGAGTTATTATGGAAAACTTGATCTTTATTTCTTTTATGTTTCAGCATGTTATCATCTTCTTGTTTTAGTTAAGTTATCTCTATGACTTGCAATTGAACTCTGAAGTTAGTATTTCATCCTCAGGATTAATTTTTAATTTCTCCTAGGTCTTTAATGTTAGAATTTGTTACCAATTTCGAAAACTTCAAACCATAATTACGAAACTAAGTAAAATGATATCAAGAAAAGCCTAAACTAGACAAACAAGATTTTTCTATCACGATGATGAGAGATATGAGCAGCAAGAACCACTAAAGAACATACAAAAATCAGTGAGTAGAACAAACAAAACAAACACACATAAAAACTGCTTCCCTAATCACAAGATACAAGTATATAGAATATCAAACCTTGATCTTTGTAAAGAAACTACACTTGTCCTTCTTCTTCTTCTCCATAGATATCTAATTGTACTACTTCTCCACCCCTCCACACATAAAAAAGATTAAGACCCTTATCTATATTCTTGTTTCTTGACTCTTCAAAAGCAAGATTTTTGCAAATCATAACCAAGAAAACAAGAAAGAAATGAAAAGATGATGACCCTCTTTCAAATCTATGTAAGAAAGTGACAACCTATTTATCAGTGTGTCTATATGTATGTATTATATAAGCAGTAGTCTGAAATTCAAGTCTTCTGATGGGCCGTTTACTTTCTGGCGGTTTAAGGATTAATGACATGTCTCTACTCTCCTCCTCTTTGTCTTCTTGGAATTTTAATTAATCCGTCCGATTACTTTTTTCACGTATTTAATTTATTAAAAAAAATTCTTTTTCAAAATAGAATTTTGAAATTAAAATATTTATTTAAAATTTTAAAAATAATTTATACAACCATCATTTTATGCATTTTTAGATGCATATAAAAAGTAAAAAAAAAGTATATATTTTAAAACGGTAGGAGTATTATAGTAACATTATTTCTGGTTTTAAAATGTTAAGTTTAGTATTAGTAGTGTTCTTTTACTGTTGATTTGTTCCTTTTTTGACAAAAATATATTATTTTAAGATGTGTTTAATTAGCTTAATGTTATTCAAATTGTTCGGCTGGTTATTTCCTGAAAAAATCATTCATATTTTTATTCTAAATGAAAGTAGTAATTTTGTGGGAGAAAAATTGATAGCAAGTACAATGTATTCTTTGTTCCGAGTCAAATTTTGAAAAACTCTTGTTTTTTAATCAGACTACAATTCGATAATGAATTTAAGTTTATATTAGAAAAATGAACTAAAATATGTAATATCGCCTCGTTTGGTTGCATATAACTCAGCTATGTAACTCAGACTTTCATGAAACTTACTTAAATTACGGTGTTTGGTTGTATGATTTTTAAAATAAAGGAAGGAAGTTATAGTTCCAAGATATATAGGAAGAGAAAAATATTCCTAAGGATGACCTCAGGGAACATACCTAAGGTTATAAGGAGTTTGTATGTAAATACTAATGGCAATTTTGTTATTTTAAAGTTTACCTCTTGTAATTACAAATATGCCCTTGTGCATTTGTATGAAAATTTCTTTTAACCTCAGGTAGTTACCTAAGGTCACCCTCAGGAATATGAAGCCCTTTCTGTAAAACATAGTAACTCTGTTATCTAGCCTATCCGTAGTCACTCGCAGTTATATAGTATAAATATACTCCATCCATGATATTTTGTAAATAATATTTTATAATTAAACTTTTATTTAACTTTATAATAGTTCATATTATAAAATTATATCAGCTAGTCCGCCTTCTTTTTTTATAGAAAAATAGGAGATGGCTCCATGTGCTCTGGGTCATTATTTGAATTCTGATCCAGAAACACTACCAAAGTGTTTCGAAGGGGGTATCTTGACGTAGGTCTACCTGTGGCCTAGATTAACCTAAAATGAAATGGTCCAAATGTTCTTGGAAATTATTGCTCTCATTGGACCATTTGTATCTATATGCATCGGGATCTCAATTCGTGGATCTCTCGGTTCGAGAAATCAAAATAAGAGGATCGAACCATATCTTCAAACTCTTTTTCAAATTCGATAAATGTTGGTTGATCATATATTTCATTCTAATTCTATGATTCAGAGTATCCTTCCCTATTTGATCCCTTTGAATTCCATATTCGAATTTGCGATCAGATCTATTCATTAAAAAGAATCGATTCAATACAATTTTTATGTACCTATAGGTGCTATATTCTGAAGATTTCACATAGTATTTTTGATCAAAAAAGAAATTTGATTTATTTCGTAGCATTCGCTCAATGAGAAAATGGGTCAAATTAGAAATGATCAAACCTATGGGACTTAAAGAATGATATACAAAAAAGAGAGGGAAAAATATTCAAAAAAAAAAAAGTAAATATAGAATAACTCAAATTACAAATAAACAAATTCAAACTTGAAAAAATCTTTCTGATTCTCGAAGAATGAGGGGCTCGGAAACGCTTGTTTCTTCCATATTCTGGACCTTAACTCCCTGGAACGGCTGAAACACGGAAGAATTGAAATATGAGATCAAAACACTATGTATGGATGGTATGAACTGCCTAAACAAGAATTCTTGAACATCGAACAACCGGTTCATATATTTACGACCAAGAAAAGAAGTACTAGATTTTCTTTCGGATAGGCCCTGAAAGCGAAGGAAGGCTGGAATGCCAACATACGTTTATTATTGAATTGCACCGTTCCATTCTTATAGATAAAAATGCGCTTTCACATCTTTTTAACCCGAAATGGCTAGAGAGAAATCTCAATTCATTAGGCCTTTCGGTACAATCAAATAGAATGCTCTAAGGGTGTCAAACTATGTGATTAAATAAACCCTCTTCTATCTGTTGCGGGTCGAGGGCCCCTTCCCCTTCTTCAAACTCCGATTCATATTTTTCATAAATAAATCTCAGATCAAGGATAGAACAAGATCTGTTTTGCATCATATCTAAGGGATTCCTTGGTTCGGGCCGAAGAAGCAATGTCACTCGATCATTAACAAACTGACTGCAATCTTTTTCTGTCCACAAAGATCTCACCAGAGCGCCTTCTACTTGTAATAGGCCATGAACTATATCAGAATCATTCTCAACGAGTCCATAAGAAGTGTCATTTCTTTCATCGAGTTTGGATAGAGACCAAAGATCTTGAACGATCGATCCGGCGAAACAACTCAAAAGATAAAGAAGTATCATTAATTTTTCATGCTAGTTCCAAGTTCGAGTACCATTTGTACAAATGGGAATCCCCTTGTTACATGATTTCTTCTTAATATATATAGATATAGAATTTATGGGACAATTACTTAGAAGTGCATTTTGTGCTACAACCCTTTATATCTTATAGAAAAGGAAATGATCATGAACCAATCTTACCCGGGATAACAAATCCCAAGTTTTTCTATGAAAAGCGGATTTAATTGTCTTAGTGTCTATAATTGATTTCTTCTGTGGTGTAATACTAATCGACAAGACCTCATTGGTAAGTGTTACAAGATCTCGTGTATTGGAACCCATGGTTATGAACCCGAATCCATTAGTATGGAACATTTTCTTTTTCAAGCGAAATCCCCTAGGTGGTAAAATAAGAACAACCCCTGCATTCAAAGCACCTTTTTTACCATTAGCAAGAACTTGTTTTAGTTACATAGTATCTGATAAGGAATTCGAACAACTGCTTCAAATACACAGTATCTGAAAGTGCCGTTTGTGGAACTTCAATATCTACGGGCTTATTAGCTAAATGGCAATTGGCATGTACAATACGATCAGTCGCTTCTCGTGAATTTTCATAACCCTACTGTGCAAAAATTGGATATGCACTTGAAATGGATGGTCGAGTTATGATATATATCATGAGCGATACAAAAATGGATCAAGTAATTTGTTCTTTTATACAAGAAAAAATATTTCTAGTTTGCATGGTCCGGCCATTGAGCCTAAAAGTGTCTACAATAAATTTGGTAGATCACTAACCTAGTTCCCTATCAGTTCTGCTATTTACTAGAATAAAAAATATTAATATATATAATAAATCTTTGGGATGGGTAGAAATAGAAAGAGTAAGTGTGATTTTACATGCTTTGCTTATGTGCAACTACAAAGTAAGAAACATTAGAATTGAATTGGATTAATATCAGTCAATTTAGATATGTGCCAGGGTTTCGAATAGATAAGAAATACTATTTCTATCTAAATACCATCTTTAAACCAAATCATGGTAAAATCTTGGCTTATTTAATCATCAGGGACTCCCAAGCACACTAATTTTCTATAACTCGAAATATAGAAAACTAAAAGCTTGGTATTCAATAGTATAACATTACTTATATGTACTTGTCAACCAATATTTATTTAGACCTATCCAAGTTTTTTATAAGTGTATTGTTGGGAAAAAAAGTAATTATATACATATCTCTTTTTCTGGCGGTGGGTTGCCCGGGATTCGAACCTGGAACTAGTCGGATTGAGTAGATAATTTCCGTGTTAAACAGGTAAACACCCTCCCCAAGCCGTGCTTGCATTTTTCATTGCACACAGCTTTCCTTGATAAACCAACACAGGTTTTTAGTAAGCCCTAGAACTGTAACCTACTTATTTCAAGTTCCGGTGTAACTATAAATCCTTGTAAACGAACGAGGCCTATATCCCTCAATCTGCAATAAACATGACTCGTATACATCAGCACTCCAATGATAAGGAGGCAAGGGGCTTGCACACATATGCAAACCTGTGGCAAGGTAACACATTATTAGGATATTACATTACAAGTAAAACATAAGATTACAACAAGCATGGTGTGACCCCTGGAAATGGACCAACAAACATTCACATAATTTACAAAAGAGCACAAACTAGATTATCTGCACCAACAACACCAACAATAGACCTGGAACAAGACCTGAATGCCGGAAACTGAGTATTCATGCATCCATGAAGCCCAAAGACAAAGCCTATTACAGGAGCCTCTATATTCATTTTACTTGCAACTGGTGCCAGCGGAATGACCTATAAGCCTGCATTGTTCGGGAAATAAAGAAGTGATGACTTGTTCAGCAACGGGGAAAAGTTCACCGTCAATGCCACACCCATTATGTGTGGTCTTTCCTGGTTTTATCTTCACTGACTTTACCTGAAATTCAAAGGTATGAAACTGAATCACACAACTATAAATTACATCCATCTATTTATATTTTAAACAATGTCTGTCCCACAAGTAGGCAACAATCAAAATCCAAAATGTGATTATTTTTTTTTTAAATCAAATCCAGAATGTGGACATATAAATCTACATTATGATGAGAACCTCATATTTCCCATTACTAACTTGCATGCTAGTCCCATAACTGTTGTATTCCCAGTTTGCTATTGGTTACTAGAGCCTTAAGCTCCTCCTCTATCGCTAGCTTTTGGGTTGGACTCTATTACTATGATGACCAAGAGCACAACTATGGCATCAAAATAGTTTAGATATATGGACCACAGTACAGACGGGAAGTTCCAACTCGAATCTGGATTATTATATTAGCAGGTGTAAGAATGATACTGACATGCCATGCACACTGGTAAGAAAGTGCACTATCCTATCAGATTATATTGGCAACTTGGTGCTGGGTAATATGATCTTGCCCTCTTCTCCCTAGTAACTAGCTTCTGAAAATTGCTCTAATTCATAACAACTATAGAGGTCTACATTTGACTAAGCATGTAAAAGGAAGAATTCATCTTTCCATAGTATAATCTGATATGCAATATTGTATTCATAATATACATGCAAGAATAAAAATCTTGAATCCTTAATCAGGGGCTGAAAATTTTCAAGATTACATATTTAAAAACACTATAGATTCATACCTTGATATATTCGACGTAGGGTAGAGAAAGATGCCGTCCAAATTGCAGAAGCAAGAAAAATCTCAACAGCTTCAAACGTCCACTTCCACGAACCAACAACAAATCCAACGTGCTGTCATCATGTTCAGCCATAGGAGCCACCACCTGAGAACTCAAACTCTGAACAGTTTTACACGAATGGTTGCAAACCAGGACACCAAGAAATTGACCTTTCGTGGTAATCCACTTTTCTAGAGATCTAGGAAAATCATCTTTGCTTATTTCATCTTCACTGTTATCATCTTCTCCTGCTGGACCAGGCAATTCTATAGGATTTTCCATATCCCAGTGAGGTTCGGTGTCCCACTTCGGTTCAGCATCCCAAACTGGCCCTGGATCAGACATTGTTGATGAAATATCCTCTTTATCATTTGTTGATGTTGTTCCCCAAAATGAACTAGTGGTGTCATGCGTGGCTGTTAACCCAGTCCATCCTTTATCGGTCCTCGATTTGGACCTAGTTCTTGGCCAGTTTGGGGTTGATGAAAGTGGTAGGTGAGGATGGCTAACTTCTGGTTCTGCTGTTACATTACTTCTCCCAGATGATAAGCGTTTTGATTTTGGATTTATACCACGTACAGAATCTGACGGCTCAGTGCTACTGCAAGTCGTATCCAAGTCAGCACCAGAAATTCGGCTAGGGGTCATTATTGAGTCAATACTTGACAAGCTAGAGGCTCTAGGAATGCCGTCTTTGTTGGATCTTCTCATGATGTCTGTATAAAGTTCTGACATATCAACTATTTCTCGATCAGTTCTCTCTTTTGATGCTGGAAGATATTCCACTTCGAATCCATACTTGGGTAAGCATAAAAATTTAAGAACACCAGCTACAAAATACCGTAGAGGGCCAAAGCGTTTCTGATATTTCTCAGAAAGTTCTAAAACTGCAAAACATGAGAAGCCATATGCATATTTATTATAATAGTAAGGGATTAAGGTTAACTGACATACAGGCATAGAGAGCCTTCTCCAGATAATAATGGCACAGATATTCTCTAATCTCTAGCACAGTAGCACTTGCTTTACGGCGAAAAAATCATAAAAATAAATAATCCTTCACTCCCTTAATACAGATGAATCGCCCCTTGTAAGCAGAAACAATCATTTTGCTCCTTATACCAGCTGAGCCATGTTAAAGTACTGCAAATGTGATACAAATATAGAATATTCTATAGCCTAAAACCAACTGAGCTCCAAGTAATTTATGAAATGTAATACATATAAGCACTGAATCCCTGAGAAGTGAGGATGTTGCCCCTGCTATAACTCTAGGACTAAATTTTGACTTCATAAATATAAAGCATATAAGCCAATAGTCCAAATATTATTATTCCCGCGAAACAAACATAGCAAAAACAAATAGTAGCCAGACTGAGGGGATATATAATTTTGCAATACCATACTCTTTAAGATAATATCTCTTACCGTCGCTGATAAATCCAAAGTATGTGACAGTCGTCCCAAAATGAATTGCTCCAGTATGAACCCATTCAACCGCAAAAACATCGATTGCAGTTAGACCTCCCTAAGAACAAGAAACAAGACAAGGTAACATATTGTCTGCTATATTCCAAGTGTATGCACACACTAAGTTCTAATTCATGGTAGAGAAGTTAAAATTGAAATTCCAGAGCATCTTTAATCTCTCTTGCATACACTAGTAAGAATACCCAAGGGATACAGGACAGAGACTGCACTTCATATCCAATTGTTCTTTTGGCAACACTTGATATGGAGGAAGGAATATATATTTCGAATTATTATTTAGGTTCAATTTAATTGTAAATTACTACGTATTTAAATTGCAATAGAGAAATAGATATTAGGGGTATTCAAGTAGTGGGATTCCAAAGCCTATGATACAATCAAAGTTCCGCTGGATTAGATTTATACCTTCACTATCGCAATTGCAGCAGCAACTGGATCCCTGACTCCAAGAACAGTCCACACTAAAGAATTATCAGAACCAGCTGGGATAATTCCAATAGGAATTGAAATGGCTTCCTTCTGATTGTCTCTGCTAAGGAGACCATTTAGAACCTGCGAGTGTGATTACCCTTGTTATTATCTGCAGCAGAAGCAGCTCGCTAAAAAAATTAACTGATGTTAAACAGCAAAACATAAAAAGAAAATTGTAGTGCAAATAATAGCTTAAGATGTTTGAGAAGTAGTGCAGAGTACGTAATATAGCAAGAAGTAGCTACCAAATATGACTTGATAAAATAAATTAAACAAATAACATTTAATTACTTAGCAACAAACGAATTTCAGGATAACATAATTACAAATATTCTAACCAAGCTACAAAACTCTGAAACTAGCAGCATTGCAATCTTCCACACTGCCTTCAGATGCTTTAATACATGTAACTAGGGAAAGCCACCCACAAAATAAAGTGAAAATTTCACCAATAACTACAAAACTAAAAAAAAGAATGGAAATAGTATACGAGAACTCATAACTACCAACCAAGGGTTCACCAAGTATCAGCCTTAATCAGAGCCTTTTCAAATAACTTAGCACTAAATACAACATCATGGTTAAGACAGAGAACATGTGCGTTTTTTTTTTGTTTTTTTTTTTTTTTGGGGGGGGGGGGGGAGGGAGTAGGGGGAGGTACTGACTGCCTGGGCTGTCCCTAGCTGAACAAATACTAGCAAAGCCAATTATTATTTTTTCGTGTCTTTAGTATCTATACCACCTGATACTATTTGTATTATTCTATGCCAAGACATTGTCGGATTGATGTTTATTGTCTCTTGTCTTTTATATCATGGTTTTATTATGTTTATTGTCCCTCGTCTTTTATAAAATGATTTCTTTACTGTTTTTTATACTATTCAAACCGCGGGCTCTTGTGGAAACAGCATCTCAGAGCTCTATGAGCGGGATACACTGGGTAGGTTTGGTTTTGTTGGTCAGTATACATACCTTCCCACAAGCACTAAAACAATGAACACTGCTACTACTTCATCTCTTTTGAACACCACACTGAACATACCTTCTATTACAGATAAACCAACTATATCTTGGAGATCATCGTCATGTGTGAATGAAAACATACTGTCGAAGAAACTTCTATTTTTTGCTAGTTTTTATAAATTCCTACCAATGTGTTACAATATACAGTTAGCACTTAACAGTTTGTGTGGTAACAATAACTTGAATTTTGGACCAAGTGAAATTATTATTAGCACGAGATTCTAATAAAAATATCTAGTAATATTCAAAAGAAAAATCTAGGAAGTACAACAATATCACTAATTGAGCAATGACTAACCTCGTTAACAATTCCATCACCTCCGACACATATGATTCCTGGTGTAGAAGTACGGTCAGAAATGAATAGAGAAAATACCATATAACAACAATAACAATAACAGAAAACTCAAAACTAGGGAAATGCAGGACAGATGAAAAAGGTTAAATACCATCAGGACATGTACTGAAGTCTATACTTGATGCAAGGTTTCTAGCATGTCCAGCAGCTTTTGTTTTAACTACCTCCAGCTTAAATCCTGCAAGCTGTAACGGTATCCGGTATAATAATAAAATACAAAATATAAATCCAAGAAAAAACTATAAACCTAGTTCTCACACTGTTTAATGTTCTTACCGTGCTAAAGGGGAAAATTAAAGGACAGTCACCACACAAAAGATGGCATATCTCAAAGGATTTTATACTTGTAAAAAGATTAAACAGAAAGTACTATGAAGAAAGATTGATAAAGTTGAAATATACGGCCAAACATTTATATGTATTGATATGTGCATGAGAACGTTGCTATACTACACTATAACATTTGGATCAGAAATCAGAATCATAAATACTCCAGAAACAAATCATATATTAGAAAGCAGCACGATATCTTCAATAAGTACAAACCAGCAAGAAGTTCAAGCATAAAGATTTAAGTTTAGATTGATTTATATTTTGGTATATTGAGGTTATGGACACCAAGTCACAAAGTATTTATGGTGCTAAGTTGTCAGTAAATACTACTACCTGACTAGATATACTAATGTTTACATAAAAAATGAATATCCACGATAAATTATCTAATACGAGAATGCCGCATACATACCTTAAATATTGGTTCTACTGTTCCGTGGAAAACTTTACTTGAACGCCCATGTCCAGACCGTGGATTTAAAATTACAAGCATTGTAGGTGGACTTTTACATTTGATATGTGGTTCAAGAGGAAAATCACTAAATAAAAAATCTGAAGCCTGCTTATTCGAAGAAAACAAAGGATGGCTCGAACAATTAATAAAACATTGCCGATCTGCAAATCCACTAACCCATTGAACTGTTTCTTCTATTGTGGCAGCCAAGAAGCGAAAATCCTTCCGACTTCTGCCAGATTTCTTAAAGCAAGAAAGACCACATGAGGACCTTTTTACAGGGTATGAGTGCACTATAAAATGTCTAAGGCCAAAAGTGTATGATACCTGCCAAAGTAATGAACAAAGTATTAAGGCCACTTTACAAGTAAAAGGAGTACACCATTCAGGCAGAAAGCACCACTAACCAATATAGCTTACCGAAACCACATCCGCAAGTGATAATAGATGTGAACCCCAAACCAGTGCCTTGCTCGTGAGTTTAGCATCAACTGTTTCTTGATTTGTCGTATCAGTTGATGTATTAGCATCATTGTTTTTATTTGTCTTTCTTTTGTCTAGAATCAGCTTTCCAGAGAAAACATCATATCCTAGCAAGTCAGATTTCTCATCCCCGATATCGATTTTATGCTCCTCCTTCTTTGATTTCTTAAGATCATCAATGCTAACACTAATTTCACTGTGCTTTGAAGTCTTCACTTTGCTACGCTTTTCAGGAAATACAACCGGGGACGAGTGCTGTCCTGTTGCTACTTGAGAACAAAAGCTTAAGCGACGAACAGAATGCTGAGATGTCAGTCTCAAAGAAGTATTCTTGAAAAGACTGCCAGTCTTCTGCATACTAAACTTAAAGCAGAGCAAGTACTGTGTACACCACAAACACTAGTAACAATTGAGGTGTTTCATCAGTTATACATATAGAACAGATGATCAACCAACTTCCACAACAAGAGCCGGCAAAAGATATAAGCTGCGCCTAATGCATACACGCCAAATTCATCTGTCTAGACAAATAATTCTTAGAAACAATAAATTATTAACCATAGCTCATATAATTCCCTACAATGTGTTGATCAGAATTACGAGAGGCTGATGCTGAGAAAGGATTTAATGACTTGTAATATATCGTTGTCAATTAGAAACAATTCGGATATTAATCAAAGAGGAAGATGCTCTTGAGGGCACCTCCCCACTCCTCCCTGTTTAACCAATAAGTTGTCTTCTTGACTTCTTTACTAGATATATATGTCCATGAAAACATGTCTATATCTATGTAAATATAGTTACGTAAGTGCGTACACATCTGTGAATATGTTAACAAGTCCTATTTCATTTTCTACTGAAAACCTCATTTTCAAATGAAAAAGTAAGAGCACGCCAAGAACCACAGTCTCTTGTATAAAATATCGTCTACTTAAGTTATTAACATTAACACTAAACGCGGGTACTCTAATCTAAATCGTATGCCTTGGACATATCTGACAAATTTCCAATTCACACTAGTCACTGAAATTTGATTCTAAACCGAGGCATTCAGATAGTATTTGCATTCAAAAACCTTGTAGCGAAAACAATCACATTTCAACACAGAACACACCACATTTCAATTTTCATTTCTAATCCGAACGAATAAACAGTAAGAAATAATTAAATAACACCAACTAGAAAACAAATGAAAAATAGTTGACAACTTTCCAAATCAATCAGCCTAATCTTAACAACTCTTTATACACAGAGATCCAACACACACACATTCATTCCATATATACTTAAAAACTAAATTGTAAAAAGATAAAAATAAAATAAAAAATTGAGGTTAAATAACAGAGTATTGTTACCTCTAATTAGTGATCTTGACTGGAAAGTCTGTAGGTTAGCGATGGGTTGTTGCAGTGAGAAAGAGGGTTTGGAGAAGAAGATGAATGAACAAGAAGCGATATACAAACTTCAATTTTTTTTTTTAAATGCTACCGTGTAAATAAATATTTAAGATAGGAAACAAATTTATAAATGCTCTGCAGTGGTAGTTATTTATAGCGGTAAAGTTTGCTTCGCGAGGGTAACTATGGAAATACACCACTTTTTTATATGATATTTTATCTTATTTGTTATTTATTTTTAATTTTCCTACTTGGTAGATAATTTCAATATTTAAAAGGTACTAATATTAATATTTTCTGAAATTTACAACACATAACTTACTTGTGTTAAATATAAAATTTTGATTTCACTAATCTTATATTCTTCACTTGATTACCTATCATTAAATATTGAAAAATCTTAAATAAAATTTGGGAAATTTGTTTTTTGGATATTCTTCGTATTTTTTCCATCTTCTTTCTAATCAATTTTAATTATTTTTTATCTCTAAAATAAGTTTCTACAAGGTATTTTCAATTTCAATGATACAAAGAAAGTTAATACTGTTAAAAATTAATACCATTAAAAAAACAAAAACTATAAATAATTTCTCTAAATCTATGTAAGAAGAGGTGTTTGGAAATGAAGACGGTGGACTGTTCATTTGTTTTGTTGTGAGAACGTCAAAATAACATTAAACTGGGTTTGCCCTTAGTTTTGTTTACAACCAAAATTTGAAAATATAAGAAAATGGGAATATTGGAATGAACTTGGCTTTAAATTCAGTTGGATAAATCTATAGGACAATGGAATGAACTTTTTGGCACAAAAGATGGACAAGGGGAAGCTGCCTAAAGTTGTTGCGGTAGGTATTTACAGAATATTTAAACGCATGTGACTACTTTAAATAGGCATTATAACAAGATAAGTTAATTATACGAACTCCCCCGTTACGGACCACTGCTATTTGCTACTATATGGTAACATATCATCTTTTATTTTTCTCGTCAATTTTACAAACTTCGAAAATTTACTATATTTATATGTACAATATATATAAATGCATAAAAAAAACCACTAAATAATCAAACCTGTAACGAAAATTTTAGATAAAAACACTTTTCCAGAAATTAACTTTCAAATTTTGTTAAATATTTTAAAATATTTTATAACAATAATATCAAACAGAATCTCAGGCAGCCCATCTATAATTCCTCACCATAGAGGTGTTCATGCACCATTCGAGATCCAGCGAGTGGGCAAACTCTTGTCAGCTTTACAAACTCTGAGCCAGTAAGGTTTAAGGGCAACTTTATCTCATTTGCTTTTTTGATTTATTTTTGGTTTTCTTAGCTTGTAAGCAAAGCTTTGATAATCAAGTTTCTTGTCATTCCTTCTTAAAGAAATGATCTTAAGCCGTTTTCTCTGCCAGGTGCAAGCAGCAGGGAAAAAGAAGAAATGCTATAAAACATTGATAATATGTTAGCACTATCAAATGTCAATGGACAATGGTGGGGGCTCCAAGACGATATCACAATATATATTTGCAGAAGCTTTAATATTAACCCCCTCTAAAAATTGGAAACTAACAATTTAATATTGCCAACAAGATTTTTGCAAGCATATGCTTGGATTGTCAAAAAAATTCCACGTCTTCTCTAAACAGAAGCTTAAGCCCCTCGCTGTGTCGACACAAGCAAAATTAGAAATTTGTTGCACTAAACATTTCCAATATATCAGCACTATAATTGCTACTGTAAGACATTATCACAATATTTATTTGCACAAGTACAGCAAATTTACAGCTGCAAGCAATTGACAATTTACAGTCCTAAATTCAAAATTTCTAATGACGCCAAGGATGTCACGGTTGGGAAATGGATGGGTAACCCCCCCCCCCCCCAGGAGAAAAAATGATTCCCATTATCGGCGGAAATGAATATTTACAACAGCTGGCTGCAAAGACCAAGTCTGCTGGATGGAGAGTGCAAGAGGTAAAAACGGATGGAAAAGAAACGAGGAGATCTTCTTCACTCGACCATCTGCAGTACCAACTTCAGGTCCTAATTACAAAACAATTTAACAAGATTTTTAGATATTTCTAAACAGTGTAAATTGGTTGCAACAATGAGGCTAATCTTGCACAGTGGCACTTCCCACACTAAACTATACTAATTCTAGAGTAAACACCGCTTATGTGAGAAGCTTAGCACATGGGTTCGGGTTATCCATGAGTAACCCGAACCCGACCCGAAATAATTATAATTTATTAATAAATATAAATAATTAATAAAAATTAATTATTTTTATTATTAAAAATTATTTTTAATAATATTTAAATAAAATATTTAATAAATATATAGATAATATTTAATATATTTAATTTTTATTATATATATAATTTCGGGTCATTTCGGGTGAGTTTCGGGTAACCCGAAAATGACCCGACTTTTTCGGGTCACTTTAGGGTCAACCCGAAATTGACCCGAACCCGAAAAACTCCAACCCGAATTCGTATTTTTCGGGTCGGGGAGTCGGGTACAAAATTGCCACCCCTAGTAAAGAGTGACCTAATATAACACTAAAATATTTCTAAATAATTAAATTTATATATAAATGTAGTATTTGATAAAGTTACAAGCTCCTTAAATAATATTATTATGTGATAATGATAATTAAACTTATTTAACCTAAACACGAATAACGTGAAGTAAGTATAATAACTACATTGAAGTTTACTTCGGAATTAATTAATTAATTTAAAATATGATAAGTATAACAAAATATTAAATAATGAGGTAGAGCTCATTTTTAATTAGTGTAAAATAAATGACCAGGTTTAAAAGCAATTAATAGATAGGATATAAAGTTTATTTTAATTTTTAATAATAAATAAAACCCCATTAAATAAAAAATATCAAACGTCTAGCTAATTCAATCCATGTCTTGAGCATTTATCTCTCTAATATAAATAACGAACATATAAAAATCATATCCAGGCCACATGAATCTCAATGAATCAAAATGGCCCTCTCTAAGGCTTATAGCCATACCTGGTTTTATCTTAAACTTGAGGGCATTTGATTGTCTTGAAATGAACTTGATGGGATGATCCGTACACTGTCTATGTCTGTCAGTTGCAGAAATTAGCTGCAATAGGAAATAAATTTATCAGTCCACTTTATATTTTTATTATTTCTGATTATCGGCCCATTTATTTTCAATTATAACTAGGACCACAATATCCATCCATCTTTTTGGGGGCAACGACCATAACTCTCACACAGCTTCAAAGAAAAACCACCTCCCTACTTATCTCATAAATAATAGTAAACAAGATATTGAAGAACTGGAACCAAACCTTCTCATCATATCGGAAAAGAGACTGGTCAAAATATGGGGAAGGACTCTGTGACTGGGAACAGTAGGGCAAAGAAGACAGCATCTTCTTCACAAACTGTAGCATTTAGGAATTACCATAAATTATACCCTGGCATACATGAATTGATGATACACAAGACATGAACAATTGGATGCTGAGACAGTTTTAGATGTTACCTGGGGTAAGCTAGTAGCTTTATTCTTATTAGACCTAACTTGCTCACGGGCATGAATGTTGTTAGAGTGAGATGATATAAAATTCATATACACTGATCGTTTTGATGTTACATGAAAGTGGTGGCAGAATTGTTCAAACAATAGATATAGTTCATCAACTGAGTTCTAGAGAAATCCGAAAATTGTGTCAGTATTTAGCCTTCAAGCTGTGAAAGAAGTATCAGATAATAACCAGCACAAGATACCTGATAAAAAGCAATTATTTCAGTTGTCTCCATGTTATATACAGCAAGAAATGTGGGATGATTATCAGCATTTCGTGAGACCTGCAGCTTAAATGATGTTTGATCAATGTGTGGCTACCTAATAAATTTGACAATACAATTGCAAACTTTGTAGCATCCCTAATACTATATCTTAATCCTGACAGCTTCACAACTACTACAAGCACATCTTAGCTTTTATGTATGACCAACTGGGACAACTCAACCAACCATCAGAGATGGTTACCCATTTTGGTTTTCTATATAAAAATCCCATGTTTTGCTGGTAAAGAGGTCATGTAGCTGTTCAATTTACATAAGCATTAAGGTTGTAAAGATCTGATGCAGATGCTATATACACTAGTTATATGTAGCAACTTACACCAACATAATTATTTTAGAGCTACAGCAACATCATATAGCATAGAAAAACCTCAAAAGCAGCAGCAGCATTATAATACATCAAACGGATCCACTATAGTTATTTCAACTATACTCAACCCGCATCATACAGTTTACGTGATAAATTTGTAGGACAATAGGCATTCAGTACATTTTAAATGAGTATTAGGGAAATAAAGTAATGAGTAAGATGCAGGTTTGTTAAAAAGGATACACCCAGAGCCAAATTGAAAGCGAGATGGATTATGTAAATTGCCAAATGATACTATATGAAAGCTTCTAAACCTTTCTACATTTAATTGAAAAAAATTGTTAAATTATTGAATTCAGCTGTAGTCATATACAGACTGCAGCTCTAATTATTAATAAGAGTAGATGCGGAAATTCCTCTCGTAGATAACTTGTTAAATCATTTACTTGTAGCAGGGTTGACCTCCAGCCTTTCGTTGTGTGAGCATTTGAGGGTAAGGTGAAGGATACAAACAACAATACAGAGAGAAAGGGAAAAAAAGATCCTCACCCCTCCATCAACGCTGCCAAACTTGATTAGTAGATGATGTCGGTCCAATAATTGTACCTGCCAAAATATATCAGACACATTCACAAATGTCATATTCAGTGACAGGAAATCAAATATGAATAATAACGCATAGGACGTGAGGAAGTATGCTAAGAAACAGCATCAGATGCAAGTACCTTCCACATAATCAAATCAACGTAATCTTGAAAATGGAAATAAAACTTCTTCTTCACATGTTGCATCCTCTGATTGAACCAGAAGAAAAAAACAGATTAGTTAGCATACAATCCAATCAATATATGAATAAAGTTTAATTTAATACGTCCCCATATACCACTTGATAGCTGACTATCGTTAAGGAAACAAAAAGTACATTCTTCAGATGACAATTGGCAATCATGTATTCCCCAAGTTTTAAAATAAATGAACTTTTTCTTGAGTCAATTTGACTGATTTCTAATCCAAAAGATTCTAGATTAGTAAACTTCACACTTGTCAGTATTCAGTATACAGCTTTGGTAAATGTATTGAGCGAATCATATAACATACATCAATATAAAATTTAAAAAGTAAGATCAATGTGTCTTTCGAAATTTAAAATAGGTCACTAGAGTACTTTGGAAAGAAAAGAGTTTATTACATGTAAATATCAAAAGATCTACTGATTGAGCATATCCGCCAAAAAACTAAATACTGTACATAGTCAGCATAACTTTTTTTTTCTATAGCATGTATTAGGAATGCCTGGCAAACCTAGTTAGTAGTTAATCTTGTATTGGAAATTTTGAGTTTACAGCCATCCTTCTCTTTTTGCAAAAACTGCTATGCTATCAGAGCATAAACATAAAGGATTGTATACTACACCAGCCACTCCCTGCAAATCCAAAAGATAAAGGTCCACGACTGAATCCAACCAACCACTTCTGGCAACATAAATTATTTATAACCAAGTAAAGGCAATGGATATTTTGGTATTAACAGGACTTCTCCTCACAAGTTTTTGTGTGTAGAAACCACTCATATACAACTAAACACATATGCTCGATGATAAATACAACTGACAAAGAAAATCTAACCATAGATTAGATTACATTTTAAATCCTTGTACTTTCTTTGATTTCAAGAGTCATATACAAAATTGAATGATAATCAATCATCAAATACATGCAAATGGTTTTTACCGAAACTGTATTCTTTATCTTCATATTGATATTGCATAACAAGTTCTTGCATTTTTCCTAATAGTGCTTGAGATGACTCAAGTCAGCATTTCAACACGGCAAGAACAGGAGAAAAATGGGCAAAGAAAAATATACGACGGAGATATTGGGCAGTACATGGAACAGGGAGAATTAGGCTGATTGACTAGAGTTTTCTTCAGAAACCTCACACAAAAATCTAGAAATTCTTCTCTTTAATGTGTATCATGGTAACTCCCAATTTTATCTATACCTATGTGAGCATCGCAACAGATCATCATATCCTTAACTTCCAACCAAGAATTATATTTTCATTCAATTTGACATCAAGCTAGAACTATGACAATTCAGCAGATGCAGTGTCAAATAGTACCATTATTCGAAGCCTAGATGGATCTCATTAAGATATTTCTTAGACTAGTATGCAATGGAGACGGTGAAAATTTGGCTATTTCTCTGAATAAAAGAGCTCCTAATTCCAGACCAAGAGATTCCATGCATACAACTTCGAAATATGAATTTATTTTTATCTGCACCGCCGTATAATCAGAACGAACTACTTTTACAACTATATATATATATATATGAAAAGTTATATAGAGACCGCTTTTTTGTTGAAGACGTCGGACACCATATATGTACTGCAAAAAAACATATTTTACAGTACAATATATTTTGCAATGTTATGCACGCAGTACATATATGGTCTCCGACGTCTCCAACAAGAAGACGGTCTCCATATAACTTTACTCACATACACACACACACACACATACATATATATATATATATAGAGAGAGAGAGAGAGGCAAGGATAAGACCTTCCCTAGTGAGTAAAACAATGCAGGACCTAGTGAAGGGCTGCATCCAGTTCTAACAAAACAACTAAAAGTAGAGATTCACTTCAAATCACAGAAATCTATCATTTTTATAAGTAAATCAGGAGAGCATAAAACAATATAAGTTTCTAAGATTCAAAACAGTGTTTATTTTCATTGTACAAAGCAAACATGTATAAGAGGAGTTGGAGCAATTAAGTTAAAGTTTAAATTTTAATTTTCTAAAATAAATTAGCAGCAATACTGAGAGGCTATGATACCATATTTCAGGCAAAAAAATTTAAAATATGCAACATTTATGGCATTATCTTTAGTTAGAATAGGTCAGAGAAGACTTACTAACCTTTATACATATCAGTTGTAATAATAAATGACACTTTCTAAAAGTACATGAACATGATAGTAAATGACCAACCAGAGTTTCATCAGTTTCTTCATTCCATATCCCTTGAAATATAAATGAAAGCAGTCTCTGTTTTATACCACTCAGGAAAGGGTTCTCTGGACTGGGCTGGTTATGATTGTCGCTCTGTCCAACATGATCCACAGGGACATGGTGCTGCCTGCTCTTGTCAGCATTTGCTGTGCACTGCAACAAACAGTTGAGTGTGAGAGATTCATTAATGGGAAAGCTTTATTGATCACTCTTATAGCCTCCTGTGAAAAATGAGAAACCAATTTAGAAGTAAAAGGATGTTGGTGAATTTAGGAAACTGTAATTTAAGAGGATGGACTATTGTGATATGTAATATTTGAAGGAAACATCAGATTAAGACCTCTCCATCCTTAAATGATGGAAATTAACATATGATGTGCACTTTGAGTGATTTCAATGAGGTTAGTAGTTATATAATTGATTATAGCTCAAACTCAATTATTTTATTAAGCAATATATTTTAATATTTATTGGTCTAAATTATGACGTTAATAACATCCTCAATGTTAAATAAATATAATATTTATCAAGCATGCCTTCCTGTAATCCTGTTCAGGATTCCTGGATCCGCCATTGTGTATAACTTAATACAAGGACTAATATAAAAAACCTTGGACTTTTTGCAAACTGAAATTTAATTCTATAGTTCTATTATGGACTTATAGTTTGTAATCCGATGAACTAAAATTTACCATGACCCATTTTTTTCCCAAAGGTCAATAAGTACTCCTAAGTTCTACATTAAGCATGTGTCTGAATACCATGTCACAGAGAGAGAGAGAGAGAGAGAGAGCGAGCAAATCAAGCTTCAGTTTGATACCATTCAGAGACATTAAACAGTTTCACTTGCCTGAGAACTTGAATTCATAAAAAGCTCATCGTCTTCTTGGCAAAATTCCCCAATCGCCCGTACATCAACAAGGGTTCCGGAATCTCTAATTTGTAGAATGTGTATTTTTTGATATCGAAGGGATACAATCGCCAGTAAATCATCATACAAGAAAACTCCCATGCTGTGAGCCAAATTGACATAATCATTATGGAAGACCCTCTCGTCAAGAATGACCCCATCTTCCAATCTAGAGTAAAGGCCAAAATTTTAAGAAAGTAAATTAAACTGTAATGATCAACAAATGGATTAAAAAGATAACCTATATTACAGAACTAAATTTTGTAGATAAGAAAACTGCACTAAAGTCCTTGCACCTTAGAAGGTGAAATGTTATCTTTTCAACTGAAGGGACTCCATGTACAGCTCCTCCAATTGCAGGGGCATCATGAACTTGTGGGGTTGAAGTAGCAAAGAGTCCAAACTGGTTACTCTCTATGTAGAGAAAGAAGTCTTTGCATATTAGCTCACTACTGGACGCAAGTGGTACACTGTACAGTTCGCTGAAGAAGCTCTCAAATTTCCTGGCTTTCAAAGGAAGATCGTGATTGTCACAGTCTTCTTCTTTGCATGAAAATGTCAACCATGATGGTCTATACACAATGAGATCCTGATGGTTCCTACTGAAGCTTATGAGATACTGTCCATCTTCAGTGAACTTGCGAAATGAATGATCTGGACATTCAGCATCATATATGGTACAACTTGGGACTATATTTTCATAAAATCGTCTGGCATAGTGAAACTGCAAATCATCAAAAAAACAATATAGATTTCTCATGGAAAAGCATAACAGAATAAGCACCACAGAATATCTACTTCAAATTCATATAATACAAGATGAATCCAGAAACACAATGTTGTACAATCCTCTGCATACGACTATTTAAATACCAACAAAAAAAAAAAGATAAGGGCTTTATAAATATGTGACCTTCTACAGGAGATGTGACTTAATGAAAAACAGAAAAATCTAATAATAGATTCAATATCTTATGAACTGCATCAAAATGAAATGGCAAAACTATAATAGTTGAAGCAATCTTCTTCACTGCCTCGGCCACTGTTAAGATCCACAATTATAACACAAGAGGAAAGGGACAGATAAAAAAACAGGAAACACAATGTTGTAGAATCCTCTGGATACGACTATTTAAACACCAACAAAAATAAAATAAGTGCTTTATAAAGATGTGACCTTCTACAGGAGATGTGACTTAATGAAAAAACAGAACAATCTAAAAATAGATTCAATATATTATGAACCGCATCAAAATGAAATGGCAGAACTATAATACTTGAAGCGATCTTATTTCACTGCCTCGGTCACTGTTCAGGCAAAAGTTACTACCAACAGATATTAGTGACCTAATACATTTCCAGCTACATGAGATTAAAAACATATATAATCGCCCAGTTATATATAAAATTGAGAATAAACATGAAGACTTGGACAATTAGATGGAGTAAATTAGTGCAGAAATCAGGTAGAACTTCTATATAAAACTAAGAAAAGAACTAGAGAGAAAAATACAAAGAATTCATGAGACATAATCGAGAAGGAAACTTAAGATTTAAATTCTAATACTTTCTCAATTATCATCGGCACTAAACAAAACTAGTAATGAACCACAATGTGTTGAGGGCAATCTGCCACTCTGTAGAAGACCGTAGACCCTTTTTTAAAAACCAATTGTTCTAGTTCATAGAATTACTGTATATAAGAACACGCCACATGAAGCAGATTGATAGTAAACCAGATGTTAAAGGAGTTATAAGTGTATTAGTCACATTCCAGTATTCCACCACCGCAAATTATTTTATCACTATAAAATAAACCAGCTCGAAAACATCGGTTTGTGATTCGTCATTAAGTTACCGGTTCTGCTAAAACGTCAGGGTATATAAATATATTTAATACATTTCCTAATATTCTTAGAATAAAGTAGAAACAGACCGTATACAACTATGCATAGTGAGTTCAATCAAAGCGAACGCAAGAATAGTAAAGCGAAAATTCAAATCAGTTAGAAAAATAAAGAGATACAAGCGATACATACAGAGGTACCGGGAGCAGGAGTGCGAATCTGGCGCTGGAAAATCCTAGCAGTGACATTATTATTATTGTTGCTTCTAAACATCAGTGATTAATAATATAATATAATATAATATAATATATATGATTATCACTCGCTCAAAATTGGAATTGTTTACTTTAAATTCCAAGTTTGTTGGATAAACAGTGGTATTGAAAAGTGTGATTCCGGTAGAGATTTGTGTCGGTGCCGGAGATATCGTCGCCGGCGGCAACTAGGCTTGAGTGTTAATGTTATCCACTTGGCCTGATTTTGCTACTGCTACTGCTACTGCTACTGCTACCCAACCGTACCAAATATTTAATGAGGTGTGTTTTTGGATTAGTGTAAAAGTACTGGTAGTATACATGGGTGGCGCTGTGTGAGTAGTGAGTAGTCGTCGCGTGGGTATACACGTGGTTTACTCTTTTGGCGATTAATAATTTCAAAATGTTTTTACAATTATTTATTAATTAGAGATCTATATATTCATACATTTTTAGTGAATAGTATCCTTCGTATTTCTATGGATTGATTTGAATTATTTTTAAAATAAAATTATTTATTCATTTAAAATATTTTTATTACTTATAAATGGAAGAAATTTGTAGTTTAAGAATTATTATTCATTGGAATAAATTTATTGGCAGTATATAATAGTTAAAATTTAACAAACTATTGATAAATTAGAAAGGTTATTATTTTATAAAAATCAAAGTAGTTAAATAAATATTATATTTTAACTTATTATACAAATAATTAAAAAGTTATAACTAATTTTCAAAATATTTATTACAATAAATGAAATCATTTATATTTCTATACCTATATATATTTGACCACATTATCGGTCTCATATCGTATTAATAAATTGTTAATTTATTTAAAATTGTTGTTTAAAATTATTATATTGTAATAAAATATTGTTATTATGAAATGTGTTGTTAGAAAAATAAGATAATTATTTAATAATATTTATATATTTGATATATATATATATATATATATATATATATAATATTTTTGAGTAAACCTGTTAGTAAAACATATAATTGCTTTACGTAAAAATTAATGAAAAGTAATGATCAAATTTTTCTTTAAAAAAAAGTGAGGACCTTCCTTCTCTAATGGCGTCATTTAGATCAAACTAATTTTTTTTGAAGTTATTTGTAAATTCTATTAAATGATATTTTAATTGTGTTTAGAAAAAAATACTAATGTTTGAAATAATTATGGTGTAACATCTCATTTCCATATCAATTAAATTAGGATAATTTGTTTAATATATAAGAAAGAGTACTATTGTTAAGTGCATCAATAAATAATAATCTTTTGATGACTTGTATTTAGTTTTTGAATTATTCAAATTGTTATATTTGGATCAGTTTATTTTGAATTGGGTCAGTTTACTTTGAGTGATTTCAATGAGGTTTGTAATTATAGTATTCTCTATGATGTGCACTTTGAGAGGTCATTTGGTTCGTGATCTCTAGATATGAGGTATGAGTTTTGTTCATTCCAAACTCATAACTTCTATTTGATTGATAATTTTTAATTTTAAAACTCATATCTCAAACTCATAAGATATGAGTTTCTGATACTTTAGAAAGAGACAGGTGCCTATGAGATGGGGTACGAGGAATAAAATCAAAACTTTATTACTTTTATCTTTATTTATAAAATTACATGTTATATTTTTAGATAAAATTTTATAATGATGTTGTTTAATATTTAATAAATAATAGTGATTTATTTTTCGTATTAAATGTACATATTTTTTTAAATTAAAAAGTATATTAAATTAATAAATTCATTCTACCATTCAACCAAACACGTGATATTAGATACTTTATCCCCATACCAACTCGATTTCTCATTTCAACCCGATATCACTTTATGAACCAAACAACCCCGTGAAAGATTTCAATGAGGTTAGTAGTTATAGAGTCTGTTTGGTTAAACTTTAAGCCGGGGTTTAAAGTTGTTTATGACTTTAAGTTAAGTCCGAAATAAGTCAGAAATTGACTTAAAGCTAGAAGTAAGTATTATGTACTTTTTTCGGTAACTTTTTTTTTTTAATTTTGATAAAAGTTATCAAACAGTTTCACTTGCAGTTTGATACCATAAACAGCTCATCGTCTTGGCAAAATTCCCCAATTGCCCGTACATCAACAAGGGTTCCGGAATCTTTAATTTGTAGAATGTGTATTTTTTTGATATCGAAGGGATACAATAGCCAGTAAATCATCATACAAGAAAACTCCTATGCTGTGAGCCAAATTGACATAATCATTACGGAAGACCCTTTCGTCAAGAATGACCCCGTCTTCCAATCTAGAGTAAAGGCCAAAATTTTAACAAAGTAAATCAAACTGTAATGATCAACAAATGGATTAAAAAGATAACCTATATTACAGAACCAAAATTTGTAGATAAGAAAACTACACTAAAGTCCTTGCACCTTAGAAGGTGAGATGTTATCTTTTCAACTGAAGGGACTCCATGTACAGCTCCTCCAATCGCAGGGGCATCATGTACTTGCGGGGTTGAAATAGCAAAGAGTCCAAATTGGTTACTCTCTGTGTAGAGAAAAAAGTCTTTGCATATTAGCTCGCGTACTACTGGACGCAAGTGGTACACTGTACAGTTGGCTGAAGAAGCTCTCAAGTCTCAAATTTCCTGGCTTTCGAAGGAAGATCCTGACTGTCCCAATCTTCTTCTTTGCATGAAAATGTCAACCATAATGGTCTATACACAATGAGATCCTGATGGTTCCTACTGAAGGTTATGAGATGCTGTCCATCTTCAGTGAACTTGCGAAATGAATGATCTGGACATTCAACATCATATATGGTACAACTTGGGACTATATTTTCATAAAATCGTCTGGCACAGTGAAACTGCAAATCATCAAAAATTAAATATAGATTTCTCATGCAAAAGCATAACAGTATAACTCCACAATTATAATACAAGAGGAAAGGGACATAAAAAAACAGGAAACATAATGTTGTAGAATCCTTTGGATATGACTATTTAAACACCAACAAAAATAAAATAAGTGCTTTATAAAGATGTGACCTTCTACAGAGATCTGACTTAATGAAAAAACAGAACAATCTAAAAATAGATTCAATATCTTATGAACCGCATCAAAATGAAATGGCAGAACTATAATACTTGAAGCGATCTTCTTTCACTACCTCAGCCACTGACTCTTAAGGCAAAAGTTACTACCGACAGGTACTAATGACCTATTACATTTCCGGCTACATGGGATTGAAAATACTTATATATATATATATATAATATATAATCGCCCAATTATATATATGTATATATATAATGAAGAATAAACATGGAGACTTGGACAATTAGATGGAGTAACTTAGTGCAGAAATCAGGTAGCACATTTATACAAAACTAAGAAAAGAGCTAGAGAGAGAGATACAAAGAATTCAAGAGAGATAATCGAGAGGGAAACTTAAGATTTAAATTCTAATACTTTCTCAATTATCATCGGCAATGAACAAACCTAATAAGTAACCACAATGTGTTGAGGGCACTCGCTAGTCTGTAGAAGACATTATGTCAGTGTACCCATTTTTAATAACCAACTGATCTAATTCATGGAATTACGGTAAATAAGAACACGCCACCACATGAAACAGATTCAGTACATAGTTGAATCTTGTTTTTTATTAAATAACATAATATTATATATTAGTGAAATCATAAAATTTATATATCAAAATCTAAATTGAAAATATTAAATTCAAGTTTAAAGTTAAAAATATTTCTTATCTTTCATGTGACAAATATATAATATATTTGTTGTATGTTTATATAATAAAAATTAATCATAAAATTGTAAAAAATATTAAAATATATAGATTATTTTTCTTATTAAATTGGTAAGATAGGTAAGTCAAGAATTATTTAAAATTATTTATAATATTTTACACGTTAAACACACACATATATATATATATATACATATCGATATAATTATATTAAAAATGTATTATTTAATCCAAGTTTTATTATTTTTTTTATTTGAAATATAATAACATTATATTAATATGTTAAATCATCTTCATAATCAATTTAATTTTTTAAAATCTTCAATATATTTTTTTAATTTAGATGTTACCTAGTAATTTAGTATTGTATATTTTATTTATTTATTTTTTATTTGTATAAATAATATATTTTTATTATTATACATGAACAATTAATTATGTAGCTATGTAATAATATTTAGTTTTGTATATAATTTATTTTTTATTTGTATAACTAATTTTAGTATTGTTTATACTTTTATTTATTTGTATAAATAACTTTGTGTTATTTTATATAAATAATAAATTAAATGAGTTACATAGTACTAAATCAAACACTTATTTTTTTATTTATCGAGAAACTCCACGTTATAACTTAGTTTCAAGATATTTGAGTTACAACGTAATTGCAAAACTTGCAAACCAAATGAGGCATATGATTATTATTGCTTCTAAACATCAGTGATTAATAATATAATATAATTTAATTTTTTATCAAAAATAATAATATAATATATATGATTATCACTCTATTATTAATGTATATTAATTGTTTTACAATTAATATTTATCTTTTTAATTATTCCATATATCATATCTCATGTTTTATTAATATAAATTAATTGTTTTATAATTGACATTTATATGTGTATAATATATCTTTCTAAACTCATCTAATTGCATTTTTATTTAAGTTATTTGTCTTTTTCATTATTGTACAATCTATTATGACTGTATATAAGGTCAAAAGTCAAAGTACTAAATTCTTTAAACATATATTATTTTAGTTTTATCATTCATTTTTGACGGAAAAATTATATAAAAAATAATAATCACCAAAAACACAATAAATTTAATAAATTGATTTTACATAATCAAGTTAACAAAAAAGACATATAAAAATGAATATAAAAATGATAAACAAAAACTATCACAACACTCTATGGATCCAGGATGTTAAGTCTCGTAATATCAACTCCAAATTGTATGAAAAATATTTTTTTAAATTTTATAAATACTATGAGTTTAATAAGGATAAATATAGTTAAAAACATTAAAAAATATTTTTAATATTTTTTTCTTTAAAAATTGAAATTTAGAACAAATATGAAAAGTTACATTAAAAAATATATTGAGAATATTGATATACATATAACATTTATTTTAAATTTTATGTATATTAGAACTTTAACAATTATAAATATAATTTAAAAATATTGAAATAAACCATTTCAACGATTTTTGTCTGCTTAGATATTGAAATTTAGAAAAATTACTTAAACATTGAAATTAATTGGAAAGAAAAACATTTCAAATAAATTATATTACAATAAGTATTAAACAGATTATTGATGACACCTATTTTGGAAAAATCATGTAGTAGCAACTTGTTATAAATGAGTTCTCTATATTGGACAATTGTACATTACTAAAAAAATTAACCAAATAAGACAAGAATAACATTAACAACTAAAGTTTAATCTTTTTGTTGCCTTCTGATAAAATGTGTGTCCTAGTTTTATGTGGTGAGATCTTTATCATTTGTCTTATTTCAGAATGAGGTTATTTCAGAATGAGGATGATATAATTGAAGTTGAGTAAAGAATATGGAATTCGCGTATATCGAAATTGGCTGCTGCAATACAAGGCGGCCTTACTAATATATGGGTCGTAAGTACTACTCCCTCCGTCTCTTATTACTTTTCCTGTTAATCATGTGCGCGTTTATCAACACACGCTTTTTGATCGTTAATATCTTTAATTTCATATTAGTATTAAATATAAAAAATTTACTGTATTAAAGTAATCACAAATACGAATCAAACAAAATCACTCATGACTATATTTTGTCTTATAAATTATGTGTAAATTAGTAGTCAATCGCTTACAATGAACAGTACAAAAAGTCAAAACAGGAGATATTTTTAGAGAGGGAGGGAGTATTATATATTACAATAGCATATCATTTATGCCATTAATTAATTCATATTTATTGCTACATTTAATTTGCTTCATGTTTTCTAGAAACCTGGCTCTCGTGTTTTATACCTGGGGGATGTATGTGGAATTACAGTTTTACAATTGTCTGATCTTGTTGGCTCGGTAAGTTATTTGGTATGTTCTTGGTCATTTATGGCTTGTGTAGATGAATTGTATTTTTCTCTCCATATCAATTATCTAGATGTTTAAATAGCTTTAGTACTAGCTTGTGAACATAAGTTTAATTTGCAGGATGGTTTGGTCTATATGTAAAGGGGTTGTCAGACGATGTTGCAAACATGGCGGAGGAGAGGGAAAATGTTATAACAATGTCTAGAAATGATATTTTTAAGGATTACCGCATTGTTGTTTGTAACACCCCTTCGCAAAACGAGACGAGGGATTACTTATCAAATCACAAACCCGTATACAGAGTACTAAAATCCACCAAACTTAATAATTAAATAGGTCCAATAGGTCTCCAAAACTAATATCAATACCTCCAAAATAATTCAAAATAATAAATATGAATAAATCTAAAATCTCTAATAATAAAAATGACTAAAATAATCCTTTAAGTTTAAACGTCCTAATAAATGTAAATAAGGGAGCTCTCCATCACACAGCCCAAGATCCCCCTAAGTACCTGCCAGAAGAAAGAATACTGCATGAGCCAAATGCTCAGTACGGATTGGAATAAAGTTTATAAAACAGAAACAAGATATAAATTTTGACAATAATAAATAAACTTTAATTTTTTTTAAAATAAGGCTGAAGCAAAGAGGGTTAAGATATTTCATACCAATACAAAACAGATAACAGATACACACATCATAAGGTATCTAATGCGTGCAACAAACCGGACAACGTGTACGGCATATACAACGTCACCGTCAAATATCAAATCACAAATCAAATCAAATATGGGTGCACCCACGTATCCTCAAACAAATATCAAAATGCGCAAAGCTCACCACCCGAGCTATCAAAAGGATACGCCGTGACTAATCACACTGCCACAGAAGTGTCATGCCACTAGTGCCGCAATGACATGGTTGTAGTACCCCTACAGCTGGTTAACTCGGTATACCCTACATCACTCTAAGAGTTCAAATAAAATAATTTTCACAATTTTAAAATCACCTAAACAGATATTTCAAATATTCTACGCAGATATGTAACATATATAATTTTTGAAAATCGCAGAGACAAATATTTAAATATTTTAAAACAGACTTTAAAATAACTATCGGAGAATCAAAACAGTTAAAACGAATAATAACGGAAGGAACAGATTTATGAACGGAACGAATTAAATATAACTAATCCTAAAAAGAGTAGCACTGAAGAGAAAGGGGACGAAATCCGTACCTCGAAATAGCAATCTCAGACACTAACGAAAACTCGAACTAGCAATTTCAGACACTAACGAAAACTGCATAGACCCACAAAATTTCTGGTTCACGATCTGTTCTTCTTGATCAAGACAATTCAATGCGTCCAAAGTACCAAATAGCGCATCTGTATTTCTTTCTTACGCGGACTCCACTTTAAGGTTTAATAAAACTCACGGTTGTGTATACATGGGTCTTGTATATATACTTAATAAAATAATCCTCAACACCCGATTGAAAATATCACATCTCAAACGTCTCAAACGTCGAACTTCTTCATAACTCCAATTCTGCCCAGATCTGTAATTTACCTTTTTGACCCTCTAAACGATGTTTTGTGGAAAAACTTAAAACACAACAATCGTAGAGAACGAAAAAATCTTTCTAAAAAATCCAGAATCAATGAATTCCGACTTACGATGAATTTATTACGAATTTTACAAGACAGCTGATTTGTGTATTAATAATCATACGAATTTTACAAACAAAGGTGAAGAAAAAGAATAAGGATTTGTGTATCGAGAGAGATTTAAATCTGTTTAGTCTTTGTGGCTAGGAAAAGAATATAAAAAAATGAGGAGATCTTAATCTATATATAGAGTTTTAAAACCCTACTACGATTCAAATATCAATATTCGAAAACCCGTTATTCTAATCCAATTTTAATTCCTAACCTCTATCTAATTTTAATCTTTTTTTATTATTATTAATCTATTTTATTACAAATTCTAATTATAATCAAGTTCAATATAATAAATATTATAATTAAAGAAAATAATTTTACAAATTCTAATATAATTCTATTTATTATTACTAATATCTAAATAAATAAATTACGGATATTACATTGTTGGTACGGTAGAAGTGATCTTTGGTGATATCGTTTATCCCGAAAAGAATTATGGCTCTTTGCAGGTTTTTTACCCATAATATGATGTCTGCTATATATCTTATTGCCCAGTTTCTTATTAAATGCTGATTTAATATATCCATAACGGAGGGCTATGCTATGGTTATAAATTAACTTTTAAAATGCTTTATGATCTTCTCGTGTATTGTTCACTATTCCATTTTTTATTTTGGTCATTCTATCATCCCCACCAAATTTTACTTTTGGTTACCATTTAAGACTTAATAGGTGGTATAGTTTTTTGGTTTTCAAATCTTGGATTATTAGTTGAGTTTGGAATTTACAATTGGAACTAAAGATTTATATACCTACGCTCCAAATGTTTAAAATAATGGTCTGAATTGTCTTGCCACAACCTATGTTTTAATGTTGTGTTTGGTTGAGAATCGGCATGTAATGAGATTTAAACTAATATTTGGTGAATTTTTAAAAATTTCATTTTTTTCCATTCCATTCATATTTAATCTATACCAAAACCCAAACCCTCCATTGTGAGATGGAATGCCTTGTTACTCATTTTTTGTCAATTCTCATCATAAAAATTTTGTATTCACTAATATTTTTTCAAATCTTTTGTTATACCTCAATTATTTTTTTCTTTTTTTACTCGTTCCATTCCATTCCATTCAAATCTCTCCAACCAAACATAACACAAGTGTAATGTACTTGGATGGTTTTAAATTGGGTGATGTTCAAGCCATGATTAGTGGAGTATTTACAGCAGCCTTCTTTCTATTTCTCTCTCATGCTAGACCCCTTACCACTTTATCAGCTGAGCGTCCCCATCCAAATTAAATATATATCTTTTGCTACTATGTCTTCCTGTCTCTCCTTGGGCAAATTGCGTTTCACATTTTTTTCTTAATTTCTTCCGTGAAAAGAGGCTGAGATATACAGGCCTGAGCAATGCATTGAACCAGATTCCGATTTCCATCCTAACCTTGTGAATACATGGTGAATATGATGATCCAGGTTGCTACGTTTGCTGTAAATTATATGGGCCACCCTTTCAATCAGAGTAGTTTTGAAAATAAACCATTCTGTTATGCCCTCTTGGCCGCTGTTGGTTTCTTTACTGCGATCACCTCTGATCTATTTAGGGACTTGAATGACTGGTTGAAGTTGGTCCCGATGCCAAAAGGTTTGAGGGACAAGCTTCTCATCTGGTCGTTTCTTATGTTCTTGTGCTGCTATGCACGGGAAAGGTTTTTGAAATGGGCTTTTCCTGGTAAGATGCCCAGTATTGAAGAATCGACAACAGCCAGCTACAACTAATCAAAAAACGAAAAAATTGCTTTAATCAAAAAACGAAAAAATTGCTTTAAGTTGCAGAATACACATTTGAATCTGAAAGGTATTGTTGGGGCATAAGAACATCCGCAGTGCATGAGCCCAAATTCATTTTATTTGGGTCACATTTCAATGATAAAATAAAAATTATGATTTTGTTAAAAAGTTGTTCAAATAACTTCAATGCATGCAAGTCCAACTCAATTAATTAATAGGTCCTACTTGTTTCCTTTATAAATTTTTTACTGTGCTTTCTTTATGTATTATAGTTGTTAAATAAATATTAAGATTTATTTTTTATTAAATTATAATAATATAAACTAAATAGTAAATAATAGTTTTAAAATAAAATAAATAAGTTTAAAATTTTTAAATTTTATTGATTACATGATAACAAATCACATTATAAGAAAATGAAAGATACAAAATTAAAAAATATTTTGTATTAAATAAAAAACGTTACATAATTAGAAAAAAATGTCATAAGAACAAAATAATACAGTTGGGAGTTAGGCTTGGACACCAAAGTGGGTCTAGCCACTTCTGGCATTTTGCTCCAATGGTATATTAACGGGGGACAAGTCAGTTTGCACTTCCCGGCAACTAGGCCCGCGCTGCAAATGCTCTGAGCCCAAAAACCCAATAAATTAGATTGTATATTAGGGAATAGGCCATTAGGAGTTTACTTGCTCCCCAATCCAAGGGTTCCATACATGTACCTATAAATAATATCCTTTTCCAACGAGTAAAGGGGTTGAAAAATTAGTTTAAAAATACAAAGAAGAACTTTCAGAGCGCAAATATTATAATTTATACTATCTAAACAATCTCTCAATATTTGTACTAATCAGGTATGCACTATAAATAAAATTTTATTTGTTATTGGTTATGTGTTTGAATAATTCGATATCAATTCAATTAATTATAAAAATAATTGAAATTACATGTTAAAGTTAATGTTTTTAAAGTCAAAATTATAGACTTAAATAACCCATTGATGGTGTTTGTTTGGCTTCACTAAAAATACGACAATGTAAACAAGCATGCCCAAACAGCGAGTCACTGACCCATTCAGGCTTTAGGCCGAGATCCACTGCTGAGTCGCCATAAATTGAATGTGTTTTGAATATGCAAACAAGTAGGCATGTATAACGCCATTGGTTACTCAATCTTACATGCAAAACTACTCATTGATTCACACATAAAAAAAATAGGTAGAAATTGATTTTATTCTTTATCGATTTTCACTTCTTTGATTCTGCTTCAGTGGGGGTCCTAGTGGTCATCTGGTCTACTGCATGCACAGTGCTTTGAAGTTCTTCCCATATGGCTTTGTATACCATTCTCTGCCTATTCACTGCAGATTGCCCCTCAAAGGTTGAAGCAATCACATCAATGCTGCAACAAGTAAAAGAGTAAACTGTAAACAAGTAATCGGCAATTATTATTTTATGGGATACCTATAACAGCGCAACTGGAATTCAAACCACGACGTAAAGGAAACCAACTATAGCAGACCCTATAGCAGACACTTGATCCAATTTCCTTAGGCTCAAGTTGAGTATTAACTATTAACATATTACATTCATCAGATACTGAAAGTCAGTATGCATCGCTTTAAGCCGGTATGCATCGCTTAAGTTAGATATTAAATTTAAGAAAAAAAACACAGTCCATCCAATAACAAAAGATAAGAATAACAAAATTAGGGTCCATCTGAAACTAGCTAAATGTGCAAGCCTGCTCTTTATATCAATCAAGGCCTCACTTCTCTCACATGTCAATTCAGTCCTCTATTGTCATATCAAATGAAAACAGCATCTTATATTCCTTGTCAAAATTTTGAAAGTCGAGTGTAATTTAATGAAACAAATACAGTGAGAGATCATCTTTGTGTACAGAACATATCTTACTAAGAAACAATCAGGCAGCAACACAGGGCAGACCCGGAACTTATTTCCGTTGGGGGTTAAGTCATATGATATAGAGTTATTATTAATAAACTAGATTTTAAGTGCTATGCACCGATGTTTTGTTTTATTAATTAAATTATTTATTTTAAAATTAATAATATTTTTGTAATTTTAAAAAGTCTTAATATATAATAATTATACTAATTTTTTAACTTATTTAAATTATATATTTTTACATCAACCGAATTAAATATAAATATTAAAATTATAAAATATTAAAAATAAATATGTTCATTGTAGAAAATATAAATTTATATTATTAATATATAAATATATAAAATTTTGTGATTCAAAATATCATGAACATGATTTTTTAATATATCAAACATATGTTTATTTTATATAAAATTTAATAGATATTATGATATATGAGATATAATATATATGTATATGTATATGTTAATAATATGATAATATAATTATTCATTTGAATAAAAAAAAATTGTGTTATTAAATTTTCAGTAGTATAGTATTATTGGCAATTTATAAATAATTATATAATATATATAATTTAAACCTTGCATGAATAAATAATAAATGATACTATATTGCTAATGAGATTTAAACTTTCAGTTAATATTAAAAAATAAAACGATACACAACCATTACCGTCATAATAATTTTTACATCCCAGTTTTTCATACTAATATATTACAAGTTCTTTATTGAGCCAATCATATTCCTCCATATTAATACTTAATATGTGTTATGACAATTCAACTTGTGTAATACAGTAGCATTCTTTTGGAAATATAAATGACTTTTAATTATAAAAATAGTTAACAGTAGTCCTTAATTATTAACAATTAATTCAATATAATTTTTTCATATATAAATTGATTAAATTTTAAAATATGTATGAATATTTATTAATTTATATTATTTTAATTTTAATTTGATTTATTTTATTTATCAAATAGCATGATTCAAAATATGTGATAAAATATTTTTGATATAATATTATATATATAGTAACAAAATAATGTGTATTTAATATCTTAGACTAAGGTTAAACTCTTAGCCGGGAAACTCAAATGATTAATTTTTTTAAATAATTCTTCAATTTGATCCAAATCAATGAATTAATAAGGTTTATGCGTTCTCAATATAATAATTTCTTCAGTAATTGTAACTGGTTCTCCATATAAAGTTACCCTGATATCTTATATAATATATTAAATATTTTTATAGAAAACATTTAGATAAGAAAAACTTTAATCTCCTCTCTCACAGGGAAATTTCGCGTTCGCGGCCTCCCTCCATCTCTCTATATGTAAAACTCTAATATTATTTCTACTCTAATCTAATAATAGTACATAATAATGTTTGATATATGATATGTCTCTATATAAATCTAATATAAAAGTATTTTAATATTTTAAATCAATTATAAAAAGGTTTCCTAGACGGAATAGAATTGTCCGATAAAAATTCGTAACTGTTTTTTCTGTCTAGCTTAAGGGTTGCTCCCGTTAGATTTTGGATGTTGAACCACCTCAGAATTAAAGATAATTTTGTAAGCTTCGCGTGGGCCGTCCAATTTTGACTTCTGAAACTCAAAATATGGCTCAGACAATGTCCGTCGTGTAAATATCACAATAATTAAGAATTTTTTTTAATTAACTCCGAAATACTCCCTCCGTCCCAACCAATTCTTTACACTTTCCTTTTTGGAACGTCCCATCCAATTCTTTACATTACTAAAAATAGTAACTTTTAACAATAAATATATTATTACATCCACTACTTCACTCCACTTTTTCAACACTTTACACTATTACACCCACTACTTCATTTATTTTAACAATAAAATCACTATTACACCCACTATCCTTGGTCTCCGTGCCCGGACCAAATGTAAACATTTGGCCGGGACGGAGGGAGTAGTTCTTTAAGTTCAAATTTATATATTACTAAGATATCTAATATATTTTGAGTTATAGTCTGAAATGAGGCAAAAAAAAATTATAGTTGTTAAGAATCTTAATAATAATTATAAGTTATAAATAATTAGTATATAATATTATGTAGTTATTAAGAATCGATCATTTGACCTTTGGTAGTATTTCGATAAGATCCCTCTTACTCTTATTATATATAGGATATAATTATAAAAAAAATATTGGATGAAAAATATAATTTTAGTAAACTTCGAAGCTAAATCTATCCCTGTACATGAAGTTTTCTTACTACGCGAGAAATGATTCCAAGGCCGTGACAAGGAGCTCACTTTTTGTTATAAATAAACTTAGCAATCATGAAGAAAGCTAGATAGTCATGAAATAACCAATATGCACCTAGAATAACTCCTTTATCAATCAGACACACGCAACATGTGGAAACAGGGCCTAAAGCCGTAAAAAACAAGAAATATAACTGATGCAGCAGAGGAGCTACCAGAGTATTCCAATTGTTCCTAAAACTCCTCAACTACTCCCACCATATCTCAAATCCTCTTAACATAAGGGGACCCCCCGGCTACATAAGAAGGACCCTCGATAAATATATCATCATAAAATAATATGCAAGTTTCACTGTGACAAACTTATTGTTACATCTAACTCATTTAAAACAGGAAGGGGAGTGGAAGTTAATATTACCTAACATGACGACCATCACCATAAGCATCTTTAACACTGACAGATTCTGCACTCAGATGCTCCTTAATCTGTTAAAAAATACAATCAGGTTTATCATACACATGTATTTTCATCAAGAACACAATAACATATAAAAGGATGCAAAGAAAGATTAAGAAACATTAGTACATCTGTTTCAAATTCAATATATAAATTATTTTTTAAGATCAATTTGGAGCTATATAATATAATCAAGTCGGTGTTCCCCGGCTTATAAATAAGTTGACGTAATATGTGAAAGACAAATGTGTTTCTGAATCGTAAATTGCATAATATGAATTGTGTCACGTCCAATTCTGAGTCACATAACGTGTCACCTAAAAATGAACTTGTCGAGTATAACAAGCCAAGCATTTAAACATTTCAGCTTTATATTTGGAAACAGACATAATGAGTAAAGGTCACTACTATAACTACTAGTTAATTCGAATACAAATAAGGTCACTAGTTCAATTACTAGTTAATTGAACTCCATAATCTACCGCAATTAAATAGAGTTTAGTGTGGTTATGAATGAATAGGATGATAAATTTATCAGTGTCTCGATTCAATTGGATATAAATAAAAGGTAGGATACAAGATAGACCTTGGTTTCCATGGATTGCATCAGAGGCGAACTGATAGAACCGGGATCGTTGACCTGTGTAGTTGCACGAACACAGAAGCTCCGGCGACTGACGGTGTTGTTTGATAGGTGATTCAGGCGAACGGTGAACGCCGGCGGCGAAGAAGAGAAAGATAGATTAGACAGTAAACGGGGACGGAAAGCGCATAGCGAAGGACGAATCATCAGCGTCTTTGCTGCCATCGTCATCGTCGATTTTAGAACAACCATCTATCTAATCTCTATCTCTATATCTGTATCTATATGTATGTATAGGAGGTTTACACAGAGTGTAGTTTAGCTTGGCTTGTTTGTTACTAACGCCGTTGTACATCAACCACGTGCATCACTCGTGACCAGCTACTATCGCTTCTTGCCATTTCTCTTTTGAGAAAAAGTCACCTCAAGTTAACCTAAGCAAGAGCTACTGTTACATTAATTTGGGCTAATTTTGTAACTAAATAAAATACATCGACTTTATATTTTTAAAAATTTATATTTATTCAATTTTAATATTATAATTTAATATATTTTTTTCAAAAATAATATTAAATTAATTATTAATATTATTTGATAATCGAACATCAATCATTTTATTTATAAATAAATTTAAAATAATATTAAATTAATTCTTATACTCGTGGGAAATCGAACATTAATCTATTAGTTAAATAATTAATAATATTTGAAAATTTACATATTTATCATTGACAATCATACCATATTATCTTCCTTATTCCAATTATATGTAAGATATAATTCACATACGAATCACTTGTTAACTAAATGAATTTGAATATAATATTTCAATTTTCATATTTATATTAGAATTCATAATTATTTATTATTCGAATAATTATTTATAATATTATTTAAATTTACAAATTGTTAAAGCCAATTTTCGTCGGATACGAGTTTCAATATTAAATTTATTATCGCGTCTTCTGATAGAGATTATAAGAAGAAAATGTATGAATATTAAGAATACGATTAGGGTTTTTGAGTTTTTAGGACTATTCTTGAGAGTATTGTAATCAATAATGATTTCTGGATCATCTCTCAATGTATGTGTATGTATCCTATTTATAGGGATTAAGTTCATATAGTTATATTGGATTTATAATCGTATTTCTCCTAAAATATGGCCTAACCTATTTTTTATTTCTTTGGAATTAAGTAATTTTCGTATGAAAAGTATTTTTAATATTGAGATCCTTCTATAGTTAGATTTTTGGCTTTATAATATTTTCCCACCATCACATGTATTGGACTCTTCAATTATTGGATCGGGCTCAGCAATTATCGAGCCTCCTTTAATTAAATTTGATCCAACCTTCACGTTCACTATATTTTTGGGTTGTTGATAAGGCATTTGGATACAAGTAAATGGATTGAGTCATTATATACAAATAATATATATCTTTGTATCAACATAAACTATTAACATTTGTTTTAAAAAAGAGTTATATTTTATTGGGTTATACAATACATGGATTATTAGACTGATTTAATATGATACAAACTATAAACATTTGTTTTAAAAAAAAGTTATATTTTATTGGGTTATACAATACATGGATCATTATACTAATTTAATACAAGAGAAAAGAAAAAAGATATGAAATAAGTTTTAACAAATATATATGTATATATATAGATTATAGTATAGGTAAAATAATATTCATAATAATATATATTTATTGTATAGAATAAGGTTTAACCGATAAACCAAATTTTATTTCATAAGAATTTGGTTATCAAATAATTATGAAAAAATATTGAAAATGAATAAAATTATAGAATACTAAAGATAATTATAAAAAAAAATTACATAACATAAAAATAAAATAAAACATAAAATTATCCAACATTAATACTGGATAGTGTTCTATAATTCTGTGTTTTATATTTTTTGTATTTCATATATATTTTTTGTTTTATTCTGCATTTGATTTTGTATTCTATAATTTTTCAATATATAACTATTTTTTTCCATATATTTTGTAATTATATTTGTCGGTGATTCCTTAATTACTAAAACAAGGAGTTACTCATTCAAAATAAGCCTTGTATATATACAATAACTGATACAAATATTTATTTTTTTGAATTCGTATCCATTAGCAAACTAAATATTTTTTTTAAATTTAATTATGCATTTATTAATAAACGAATATGAATAATTTTAAAACACATATATATTTGATCCACAACTTTATCATTAACGAGTTCTATTTTTGTACAACAATTTAATATATTATTAAAACCGCAATGACAAATGTTCGATCGGTCGGTCTGGTAAGTCCTATTTTTATATAACTATTATATAATTATAATATAATTTTAAAATACATATATTCTATCTACAACTCTATCATCGTATCTTTCTTCTATTATCGCTCAAACTCTTTAATTTATTTAAAATTACAGTTTATTAAATAAATTTTATAAATATTAAAATAATATTATTATTTTATCTATATTAAATAAATTTTAATATAGTATATTAATTTTTTTAATTAAATAATTAAATTATAAAAAAAATTAATATATATAATTTATTAATACCGTGTGTTTTACACGGGTTATAAGCTAGTATTTATAAAATTAAGAGTAAATTATAATTTTCATTTCTAGTCCTTTTTAAAATATAGTTTTACATATTTAATTTTACTTAAAATTAAGAATAAAATTCCTATAAAAAATAAATGAATATGAATATAATTTTTTTTTATATAAATACATGTGCATCGATTTTTTTTAATCTTAACTTTAGTTATAAAATTTAGGATTTTTCAAACTCATATTTATAATTCTAAATATTACTAATATTTAGATCATTCCAACCTTTATATGATAACCGAACACGGCTTAAGGGGTCGTTTGGTTTATAGAGTGATATTAGGTTAAAATCAGGAATAGGAATCGGGTTAAGGTGCTACGAGCACGAAGTAATATCACATGTTTGGTTGAATGATGTAATAAATTTAATATATTTTTTAATAAATAAAAAATATGTGATAGTTAACACGAAAAATTAATCATTATTATTTATTAAATATTAAACATCATCATTATAAAATTTTGGAATGAATCATACGTGGTATGAATTTGAAACGAATGAAACCTGCTACCTGGAAGCCGAATTCTCGAACCAAAGGAGCCTAAATAATATGAGATTTAGAGATACAGATATAGATATATACGAGTAAAACCCGTATTATCGTCAAGTTAAAGATACAGTAATAATTAGTCAATATATTTAATTCATTAATTGGCATGATTAGCGGCCGCAACAGCAGTAATTTTATTATTATTATTATTTTTAAATGAATTTTATTACTGTATTATTATTATCTCCTCGTAATAAAAATAAAAATGAACAAGGGTGAGTAGTACTGTGAGGCAAACATTTTCTCATCGGTGTTTGTGTCTCCTCGACGGATGAAAACACAACTCTAAACACCCCCCCCTACGACGGTGGTGGATTCTACAATTCACACACACACACACATATCAATACATATATATATCTATCTCTACACTGAGTTTTTCGTGCAATCGCCGATCCTCTCCGCCGTGACTAATCTCCGATTCCGATCATCTCGCGGTCAATTCCGATTCCGATCGCTTCTTTCAATTCTGATCGGCGGCGATTGTGTTATTATATCTATTCTCCCCTCAATCAGCCCTAATTTTTCTATTTATTAATTGAATTTAGTTTATGGTGGATCTATAATGAAACTTGTCTTGTTGTGAAATTCGAGTGGGGTTTTGTGAATGAGAATGGGATTGCAATCTTCTGGTGAATTTCACAAATTTGCCGGAAGGTTAATTTATCTTCTCGAATCGCAATCCCTTGGATAATTCTAAATTTCTTAGTAATTGTAGACTTGTATTGTTATATCTATATATTGGTGAAGTTTGATGGATGAAGTTGGAAGTACTAGTACTAGTAGTGTTAAGGAAGTGGGGGATAAACCCTTGGAGGTGCCATGGCGTCCGCGCCAGCTTGTTTTCGCTCCTTTTGCTCCTACTGGTGCTGCATTTGCAAAGACTCAATATTCGCGTGTTTCCGTAAGAAGACCTGTGAGTTACTTTACATTTGCAATTTGTCTTTGCAAAGTGGATTATTTGAATGCTCTTTTACGTGTTGTAGCAATCATCTGTTTTGAAAATGTCGTTTTAATTAGTACTATATTCATTTGGGTATTTCATGTTGTATGTCGGTAAAATTGAATTATTTAAATACTAAGAGAGTCATAAACGGTAACGAGGAATATTGAGGATGATTAAGGCGATCAAAACTGGATCACTGATAATATCTATATATTCGATCACAGAAAGTAGTTTAGTGTACTATTAACTTATTTGGCTGATATATAGGTTATACTGGTTGTCCTTCGCTATTTGCCAGGTACAAACAATGGCAGCAGATAATTTTGATTTAACATGGAGGGTAGTGTATTATTAGCTTGTTTGGCCAAGATTTTAATTCTACTTATAATTAAACATCTCATACATGTTTCACTTGCATAAAGTAACTTCAACTAAAGTATAAACACATATATCTCAAGCGACTCAATGCTTGGAATCAAATTGCATATAAGTATCAGGTCTTGCTACCATTAACACTAAAGCAAGCAGATTAATTTTATCACATCTTAGTATGAACCTGTCATAAACTTGTGATTTAAATTTATTATGACATGCATACAACAGTTTATATGTCTTTTTTAATTACCTGTTAGATATCCATCTTACTTAGAATTTAAGTGAAATTGACATATGAAGCTAAGTTTATGCATAAATTTCTAGTTTGATTTCTATCAAATTATGATGCTATTTGTAGGGATATCTGCAGGTTGTCGTGTAATAAACATCTTTACTTTCAGCTTCTGCGACATTCATTAGAAGTAGTTTACCAATCATAATTTGGTTAACTGTTTTAACACACACTTATTTTCGACAGAATAGTATTTTGATCTCAGCTTTTTATCTCACAGTTGGTGGCAAGACTGACAAAGGACATTGTTGAGACATACCAAACATGCAATCCGCAGTTTCAGTTTTCAGAAGACTTGAATCCCAAGCGGTTTTTGACAAGCCCGTCTATAGGAGTATTAAATGATGGCCATGATAATGCGAACTCAGATCTAATTTTGTCTGTTAACTTACCATTGGTTAAGATGGAAACTCAGCAAAGGTTTGATTTGTTTATCTAGCTACCTTGTTTTATCTGCCTTTCGTAATTCAATTTTTATACTCCTGTTTATTAAAGAGAAGGCATTCTTTAGCAAACTTGAAAAATGAGAATCCACATTTAATTGTTAGCTTTGAGATAATAATATCTGTGGGGGAATTCTCCTTGTACAGCTTCTTTTTTCTCCTTACCTAGTGCCTCTGTCCTTTGTGCCATTTTTCAAGTTGAAAGTTAAATTCAATTTTGCCTACAGGTAAAAAAACAAGGAGTTTGGTTTTGGAGTGGTTTGTGATAAATTCATTTGCTTAATTATTGTCTAATTATGCTGTATGTGTTTTTTAATATACTTGAATGCTGACTTTCAATTAGCAAAAATTAAAAAAATGTGGACTTTAAGTTTTGTATTTGTGTCTGGCCTTTTGTTTGTAGTTTGTCTCCCTTGAATAAGTATGTGTCATGATGTAGCGAATTTAGTGCTCAGTTTGCTGACTCTGATGTTCAATCTACCCAGAATCAGCCAAGTCTAGATTAATTTTTCTCTTACATTAAGATTTTTTAGATGAAGTTAATTACTCACAAGAACCTTGATCGGAAGATTTAGTGCAAGCAGTACTTATAGAGTATAGAACTTATAATTTAGCAGAGAAATTACTCCCTCAAATGGGTCATTTGACTCTCTGCATGGAATTAACGTGCTTAAACATATAGTTAAAAAATGAAATTATTGTAATTTAATTTTTCTTTATATAAGTTATACTATTAAATCTATATCTTCATTCAAAGAAGGAAAATTATTATTATTTTTTAATTTAGCTATGTTCAAAGCACAAATAGGACTGGAGGGAGTACTGTTTATGATGATACAATCATACAATGACCTATATAAAGTTTGGATCCAAACAAAGGTGTAGGAGATGCAATGTTGAAGAGTGCTGGTTGACGGAGAGAGCAAGGGAACAGGAGATTAGTGTGAAAGAAGAGAGAACCAGTCATCCTATTCTTGTCAGTTTAGTGATTTCACTTCAGGGAAGGGGACTGATAGATGATCATTCACCTGAATCTTCGACATATGTCCTCCCATCTGCATGAATCTTCGACTTGTGTCCTACCAAAACTCTTCACTTTGAATTATTATTATTATTCCCCTCTACATTCCATTATATCAAGAAATAATATAATTTCTCTTGTGCATATTAAAAATTTTAAGCGAATTTTTGTACACAAATGAAACCATTATTGCTCCTTCTCATACGCAGATACATTGTTAAAGAAATGCTTGGCCATGGGACATTCGGACAGGTGGCTAAGTGTTGGGTTGCAGAATCCAAGAGTTTTGTTGCAGTGAAGATCATAAAAAACCAACCCGCATACTATCAGCAAGCGCTGGTTGAAGTTTCTATATTGACAACGGTAGTATGATTGTCTTATTGTTTCTTACTAGTGGTGAAATTAGCAGTAGAGTTTTTTTTTTAAATTTATGTCATCGTCCTTTTTGCAGTTAAATAAGAAGTTTGATCCCGAAGATAAGCATCACATTGTTCGTATATACGATTACTTTGTCTTTCAACGTCACTTGTGCATTGCTTTTGAGTTACTCGATACTAATCTGTAAGTAACATGTGTTTCTTGTGAAGTTTGCTATATTGACTTCTATATATGGTGCAAAATATTTGTGCAGTTGTACTGTTGACCCACATATGGTTATACAGGTACGAGCTTATAAAGTTGAATCATTTTAGAGGATTATCATTGAGCATTGTCCAACTGTTCTCAAAACAGGTATTATTATGCTCTGTGTTGCATCTAATATGATCTAATAACCATTGTCACATCTGCTCTTCTATGAACATCTCATGCTCAAATTAGATATTGCACGGGTTGACATTGATGAAAGATGCTGGCATAATTCACTGTGATCTCAAACCAGAGAACATCCTTTTATGCACAAGGTGAACTCCGCCTTAATCTGTCAGACTACAAATGTTTATCTTAATGTCATGAATTATAATTTCGTTATGGAAATTTAACAGTGTGAAGCCAGCAGAAATTAAAATTATTGACTTTGGATCAGCTTGCATGGAAAATAGGACCGTGTACTCTTATATCCAGGTCCTCAAATATGTTTTCCCCCTAGAGATGTGTTTTGAGTTCTATCAAGTCCTCAAATGCTTTCAACGTGATCCTTTGTGTTTCTTTTGCAGAGTCGCTACTATAGATCACCTGAAGTTCTTCTTGGATATCAGTATCCTTTGATATGAATTATCTTGCTATTTGTCCGCTGTTTGCTATTTTCTTCTCATTGTAATATCATAACTGTGCTACATATGTTTTCAGATCAATATGAGTTCAATTGCAGCACCTAACAAAGAGGAAAGGGGAAGGAAAAGAAAAATGAGATCCTTTGTGACTATTATAATTATTTTTTGATAATGGTCAATTTCAAAAATTTAAATTCTTGCGCACACATGCCTTTGTGGTGGTTTGAACACTTGACCTCTTGTTACCAAGAGGAGAGAGGTATCCACCAGGCTAAGCTTTGAAGATAATTGTGATCATTAGTCCATTATTCAGGAGCTTAAGGTTGGGATTCGTATATCTTGGTTGGAAATCTTACTATGAAGTTTGATCATTTTCTGAGGAGAAACTAATTGACTAATTGTATTCTATGCTTGCCCGTTGCTTCTGTTAGGAAAATGAATGATAATAACAATGTTGTATCTTGCATGCTATATAAATGAGCATTAATATATCCTAGAACTCGTACATGGGCAACAAACATTCCCTAATGAAGATAAGCTTGTACATGTAGATGACAAATTCATTAATTTTGATACTCTATTTGTTAGTATTTCATACTATGTTCATACTAAAATTAGAATCTCTCTCTCACACACACGCGCGCACACACTCACTCATGCATTTGACAAGGCTTGACCCTCAACATCCTAGGTCTTGTGTCCCAGATGAGGGACAGTTGTTTTTACTTCAATTATATTTTTAATTAACATTTCATTAAACAGATATGTCTAAGCTATATTGGTGTTGTGAAAGGAATAACTGTTTAGTTATTGTTTTTTTATTTCAACTTAATATCATTTACTGTTCTTGTATATGTTCAAGATACAGAAAGACATGTATTTGTAAATGGCTATTGCTATATACTAGGCAAGAACACACACACACACAGATATATATATATATATATATGTATGTTTGGCTGATGGGTGAGGTCGTAAATGCATCTCGAATGGATCTATAACAATAATAGATGGGTTAGTAACTTAGTATACACGAGGTCGGGTTCCAGACAACCAAAAGTACGCACTGCATATGTGCATGTACGTGAAACACACTTCAGAACAAATATATGTAAGCAGTTTCATAATTTGTTTGTAAAAATAGTGCTGCAAAGTAGTATGAAGTTAATTATTATGTATTATATCTGTCAGCAACTTATTGTTTAAGTTTGATATATCAATGCAATGTATTTCCAAAACATTACTGTGTTGCTTACTTGTTTATCATACTTTAAGACCTAGAGAGAGTTCCTTAACCCTCTATCAGCTATACAACTGCAATAGATATGTGGTCATTTGGGTGTATAGTTGCTGAATTGTATCTTGGATTGCCGCTGTTTCCTGGAGCATCAGAGTTTGATCTTCTCAGGAGGATGATAAAAATTCTTGGGTATGGCTTTAATAATCTGATTGACTTGCAGTCTTACTGTACTGGACATGGGTTTTCTTGCTTGAATTTTAGCAAAATGTAGATTAAATTGACACCCCTAGTTATACCGTCAGTTTATGAGGAATGGAGGGAGTATGTTTTAGTGGCTGTTATAGATATTGGATTTGATCATATTCCGGTACTGGTCTGTTTTGTGTCTTTTATTTTCTGTGCTATATTTTAATTGAAAGATGTGCATCTGTATTCTCTTGGGGAAATGGGAGATCAGGCTAAACTGTTGTCAATCCAATCTAATTGTGAAGGAAGAAGGTAGAGTTTTAGTATAAAGAGAGAGAGACAAGGTTAAGAGATGCCAAAATGATATTGGAGAAATGAGAGAATAGGATACATATTCTAGTGTAAATGAAGAGAGATGAAGTGAGTTCTGGCTTCTTTTTTTGAAATTGATATCTAAGTTCCTGCTTTTCTGTTTCTTATATTTGTGTTTTATGGTTATTAGAAAAAATGGTTCTCCCATATTAGTACGGAAATATGTCATTCTTCTCAGAGCATAAGTATCTCGGTTTTTATAGAACCAATAGCATTCCAATAACATGTTTGTGTGCTACAGGGGACAACCTCCTGATTATGTACTTAAAGAGGCTAAAAACACCAACAAATTTTTTAAATGTGTTGCGACTATCAACACTGAAGATGGTGGTCAGGTTCCTATGAGTAGGCAGAGTGCTTTTCAAGCGTTGACAGAAGAAGAATACGAAGTTGTGAGTGTTTCGGTCTATTTTCCTGATGTCTATGACTATAATTCGTCTTTCACTTGCCAGTGTTTGCCCTTTCAACAAACATTTTTAGTCCTCATTCTTTTGGTGGTGTTAATATAATAACACACACCTATCACACTTAAGCCTGCAACTCAGATAGTTTTAATTGTGCATCTTAAACTTCATACCACTTCTGTATAAATCCATATTTCATATGTTCTGCTGCTGTATCTTTTAGAGGGAATCAAAGAAGCCTTCAATTGGCAAGGAGTATTTCAACCATATGAACCTTGAAACAATTGTAAGAAAATATCCTTACAGGAAAAACTTGGCAGAGGAAGATATGATTAAAGGTTAGTTTACATAGCACTTTCAGAAATCAAGTACCAATTAGACAATTTGGCAATTAGTTTATTTATTAATGTCTCTGATGTTTTAATATGTAACAGAGAGTCAAGTACGTTTGGCACTAATTGATTTTTTGAGGGGACTGGTTGAGTTCGATCCAACAAAGCGGTGGTCACCCATGCAGGTTGTTATATTTACTGCAAATGTAGATTTCTTTTATACTGTTTTGGATGAATATTGCTATGTGTAATAGGTGGCCAGGCTCTTGCACAGGAGTTGTGTAACAAGATAATTATAAATAAGTTTACTGACTTTTTAACTTTAGGCAGGTTTTTAGGAGACTTGATTATTGATAATATCAAAGATTCTTCCCCTTCACTTTTTTGACATCATGCGATATTGTATAATTCATGATTAAATGGGACAATACGAATCCAGGACAATGCAAAATACATGTGTTGAATGAAATCTTAGTATGACTCTACCCTGTGAAACACCTGATCAGGTAAATTTCAGCAGTTTATTCCTGTAATTATTTCAATTTTTGATTGGCCATGATTCATCTAATGGTCCTTTCTAATGGAATCTAATATTTATGATTGAGCTATATCACGAGTCCATCAATACTCCTTTCTGGTTCATAAATGGTAAGTAATAACCTTTGTAAGTGCAATTACCATAAAAGTGATGTATGGTGAAGTGAACAACACAACTACACATCTGTAAATTACAACGATTGAAAATTTTAAATCATGTAGAGAATTTTTTATCCTTCTCATCTATATTGTACTCTGATGTGTCGGGCTTTGAGTGTTTCCCTTTGGCAGTTATCACTTGTGTCTTTGTTTTCTAATTGTGTGAGACTGCTACATAAAGATGGCAGAAGAACTTTTGCAAAATTTTCACGATCTGATTGCTTTTTGTTCTTTTTTTATTTAATTATTGTTGTTGTTGTTAACAACATATATTATTTAATTTCCCAAGTGGATAAATAATCTCTAGATCTAATCATCTATGTCCCTCCCACATTTTTTTTCAAGTGAGTAGACTATTCCAATCTAGTATCGGCATTAGGATGTGGGTTAAATTTATTCTTGAATATACAAGACGCTGCATTATATGTCTATATTATCTTTTTTACTCTCAGCTTGCGATTTTGGATATAAACTGAGCATGCTTATGTGTCAATGCTTGTGCTGCAGGCATCTAAACACCCTTTTGTGACTGGGGAACCTTTCACAGGCCCTTATCAACCTGCTCCCGAGACCCCTCGCTTGGTATGTATATCTCTAGATGAATTTTCTAGCATTATTCAGAAAAAGAAGAGAGAAAATATGCCAGCATTATCATGAACTACAAATGATTTTGTCTGAAATATAAGCTCTCACTGTGTATTATTTGATGATTTTGAACTCTGATTTAATTTCTTTTGGTTGCCAACTGTGAAGCTTCCCACCATTTTCTTATATCTACATTGTCTTTCATCACTTACTCATCAGGAAAGCCACTTTTTGTATAGAATGTAACTTGTGCATGTGCATTGACATCATTGTTGGACTATTAACAAAGTTGATATTAGTTGCGTGGAACAATTTACAATTTTTTTTATCTTTGTAGGATTGTATTGAATGTTTGAACTTCTAGCTTTTTCGCTTCTATTTAGCAGTTGGTTCTTTATCTCCTGTCTTGGGTTTCTGGGTCTTCCCCTCTAGCATGCTGTTGTGCAGACTATATGTAGTTTTCTTATTTTCTACTTGTCTGTTTTCATCATGTTGTCTGAATATTTGTTTAGTTCATAAATGCGGATATTCTTATTATCCTGTTTCATTTATCTGCCACCCTCCCTTATTTTCCTTGTAGCCTGTTACTCAAAATGTGAAGGTTGATCATCATCCAGCTGGAGGTCATTGGTTCGCGGCTGGTCTGTCTCCTAATGTGAGTTTGCGCTTTCTGAAAAATTACTTGCATAGAATGGTTATCTTGCATCTTGACCCAGAAGTTTGTGCCATTGAATCATCCTTACAATTGATGTAGATTCCAGGTGGAAACAGACTCAGCTTTCACAATAGCCCACATTATCAAGCGGTGCCATATTCACATGCAGGTAGCTATGGTAGTTTAGGAAGCCACGGTAGCTATAATGATGGTGCAGCTCTTGGAAGCAGCTATGGAAGCTATGGGGATAATAGCAATATGCTTGCATTTTATTCACCTGTTGGCCCATCAGGGATGAATATGCATGCACATTGTGGTGTGCCAATACTGGGGACTAGTCCCGATGCAAGAAGGATTATTCAAAATCCACATGCAAATGGACTTGGTGTCAGCCCTTCGGGAAATTTTGCACCGATGTCCCTTGGCACTAGTCCATCCCAGTTTACACCTCCAAGTAGTTATGGTCAGGTTTTGGGTGGATCCCCTGGACAGTATGGTCCAAGTTCTCCAGCACGTGGGAACAGTCATGGTTCACCTTTAGGTAAAATGGCTGCGACAAGCCAATTTTACAGAAGGAATAATTGGGGACATCAAACTCAGGAAAGTCCATCTCCTCATTGGAAAGGGCAGTTTGCTGATGGTAGCATCACTAGCCAAGCTGAGGGAAGCTCGCCTGTTCATGGTTCTTCACTGCATATGCACCCAAGTACAAATGCTGCAAACTGGAGGCATCAACAAGGAGGCGGCGTTATCTACTCTGCCTCTCATAATATCTCTAGTTGGTCAGTGCCTGGTTCGAGTGCACAGTTCCCTCATCTCAAGGGTGCGAATCAGGAAAAGCTCGAGGCTAGTAACTCACTGCCTGATCCTGGAGATTGGGATCCAAATTACAGGTTACCTTGCTTGCTAAATGTGATTTGTATTTATATGCTTTTTGTGTGCCCTTCTTCGAGTATATTTGCGACGGGTTTTCGGTTTTCAAAGTCTAGAGATAGCAGTACTCTCTTAAAGTGACAAATCTACCCGTGACATCATATTTTCTTTCTTTCAAATATTGTATATGGTTCACTTGTGTACTCAATTGGATAGTAAGTTTCTTTGGAAACTAGTTGAGTATGACATTATATATAAGCATTATCATTTAATTATGATTGTATATACATAGCTCAAAAACTTGGTTTAGTAATGCAGCTATTGCAAAGAATTTTTTGGACCTGTTGAGTGCAGTAATGTAATTATGTTCACTTATTTACTTCAGCGACGAACTCCTTTTGCAAGATGATAGTTCCGTTGTAGGTGGACTGGAAAATGAGTTTAGCAAGGGAATGCATCTCAATCAAGCTATGGGTCCTACAGAAATATTGATTGGGGGAAAAAGAGTCAGTGGCTCCTTAAACACAAGTTCAAATGTGACTATGCAAAGGTAACAGCATATACATTTTCTTCAAAAAATCTACTTGGTGATTAACTATATAATTGGCAGCATAAAATGCAGTAGGTTTTCCTTTGAAGTTGAATGAACGGATAGCTCTCTGAAGTAGACAAGCAAAAACAAATGAATTTTCAGTATATATAATTCAAAATGTTTGATCTATCTTGTGATTCAGGCCAAGCAGTCAAGTCTTTACATATGGAGAAGTCGCTAGTTCACCTCTTGATCCACAGGGTGGGTACATGCACCATACAACAAAGCCTCCACACTTCTTGCCTCATTTTCAACAAAACTCTCCAAGCCGTTTTGGTCAGCAGCCTGGTCAGCAGTTCGATTATGGGAGATCTGCATCTGTTCATGGAGCTGAGTGGAATCATCTAAAGGTTCAGGCACCTCTGTCAAGCTTTAGTTACGGGGGTCCCCGATCTCCTGGTAGCAGCACTGTGCCGTGGGGTATGTAATTACCCTTCCCTAATACGCATGTTCCCTTTCGTTTTCTTCTACCCCCCTCTCAAAAAAAAGAGGATCAATTTCAAGTATTTGAGTAGGAGAGTAAGGTAATTTTTTTGTAAGTACTGTCATTGTGTTGTAGGACGACGCGGGAACCATCCAGTTGCCGGTATGCCCCCAACTTCACGTGGAAGAAAAGACTACGGAAGAATTTCTTGATGCCTGCAGTCGAACTATCTCCTGCTGCAAAAATTAATGTCAGAGGTGGAATTAAATTTGTATCTTATGGTTTTGCATGCCCTTTTGTGCTCATGTTACAAAAGCCGCATACAGACCATGTCATTCATTGTGCTTGCAACATATAAATATTACTCTGGCTACTTCTGATCGTTTGATGCATTCTCGAGGAGCGTCATGGTGGTGGGTTTTTTATTCTTCCAGAATTTAGGATGACAATTTCTCATGAATATTACATGTACTTGAAAACTTTTGATATCTATCTTTGTTCAGGTCTTGCTGCAGGGTGAAATATATTTTTTAATCGTCATGCTTTGCTGCTTTTGTTAGAGAATATATCTGCGTTATATGTGCCATCACCCCCCCTTCCCCGGCCCCAAAAAAGACTAATAGCATTTGTACTGAAATTTTGTGATCAGGGAACGATATTCTGCTTCTATGTTATTGTCTATTAAGTACATATTCTTGTGGGATTGGCCGAAAAGATCATATGGTCTGTGTAGTATACCACTGTCGTGTCGTATGTCTACAATCAAATGGTGTAGGTATAGAATTTTACTTGACGCTTGTTGTCCATCGCAAGATTTCAAGGGAGATTAAAGGCAATAAGGCTATGTGGTCAGTACTCTTCACCCTAGTTTTGACTATTTTTCTTTTGAGGTTCACTTTGTGTTGATCAAAACCTGCCATTTCTTGCATGTAGTTCACCTTGTGGTAATGATATATTTAAGAGGGTACAAAGATACAAGAATGGCAAAGAAGTAAAAGAATCGGTGGAGTACCCTTCTTTCTCCTCCCCTTTTGACCCGAATAGAACCAGAGTGAACGAACATCTATATGTCAATAATTTTTTTCCTATTTTCATTTTTTTTACTTGGATTTCTCTGGAAAACTGCTTATGTTGATTTGATAAGAAATTAAACTTACCAGTCCATTTTTCATGGCCAAAATAGTTTACAAACACAGACAACTGTGACCGCACTTCCTCCTAACCCCTCACAGGCAACGCTATTGCACTGCAACTGTTTGCAATGTACACCCGTCACACTTGTTCATGCATTGATGTATAGATACATGTAAGCCAATAATCATAACTGGGTCGTTGGTTGAAGTGTATGCTCGGTCTCGCCTAATTGTTTGTGGAAAAAATCTATAGCTGTTTAGAGAAGAGATGCAAGTTTTAGAGTTCGATTGTCATTTTCCCTCCTATACCTAAATAAAGATAATTAAGCTCTTCAGAGAAGATTTGCATAGGCTTGAGACTCGTTGTGCATAAACTTTCATCTTTTCTCTAATATTTTAGTTGCATAGATTTCCCGGAGAAAATACAAAGGATTTGTCGCGGATACTAAAATAATATAGCGAGGTCGAAATATTTTTTGATTAATGAATTTTCAAAAAATATTTTCCTTCATTTGACTATCAAGAAAAAGCTAATAGGAAATATTCCATTTAAAACAGGTTTTCCTTCTTTTGCAAGGTAAGTTATTAAAAAATTTAAAACATTTTTTGAATAAATTATCATCTTTTAGAAAACATGTTTTTTTTCTAAAATTAAACAAATATAAGAAAATATATTTCAGAACACTTGAAAAAGAAATTATTTACTTTTTTTTTGAACCGAAAGTAAAATTTAAAAAATATTTTATTCGTCCTGAAACAAACATAGCTTAAAAAAAAATCAGAGAAATGTTTGAAGTAGATAGAAGTAAGATGAAGACATAGAAGTAAGGGGTGTGGTGTGGGCAGTCGTTTAGGAAACTTGGGTTTGTGTGCACCACAAGAAGCGGCCACCAGGTATCCCTTCCCACCAATCCCATCTGTCCACTGGATTTCAATACCATCCCCACTTCATCCCCCCATCAATTTTATTTTATTTTATAATCCTCCTCCTCCTCTACATTTACGCTGCCCCCATTGTTTTTCTTCAATTTTATTATTGTCGTTTGCTTTCTTTGATAAAATCATCATGTATTAATCAAATCAAACTTTTTTATCTACAAAACTTAATTTGCTAAAAATATAAATAAGATGGGTTACTCTACTTACCAGTTAAATTAACAAATAAATAATTATAAAAAAGAGAGAGAGAAAACTGGATGCGCAAGTAAGGAAGTTGTTACAACAAAAGTGCATACGTTGTTGCAACTAAAATATCTATATTTTATTGGTAATCCCGCTTTTGTTTATACTACAGTTGAAAGAGTCGCATAGCCATCAGTTTTTCCCCTTCACTCACTTTGTTATCATCACCACCTCTCTCTCTATCTCTCTCTCTCTCTCTCGCCAGGTACTCCTCACACAACCCAACACTTTGATAATCTACCAATACTTCTGAGGATGCATGTACATTACTGGAGTATTACATAATTTACTTCTGTATATGTATGTAGACTATATATGTGTATATGCATGTGTTTGTGTTTATTCTTCTTAATTGCACCTAGTTCCTGATCCTTGTTGCCATCTTGTTTTGTTGATTCTTTATGTTTCTGTGTGTATGGTATCAACTCATAATGTTTATATTATCTTCTTGATTTGATCATGTTACATAACGCATGTACATGACCATGCCAGCACATATTAATATGTTTATGATTTTAATTTTCTAATGTTACATAACAAGAATCTCAAAATTAAATAGCTTACATGCAGCTTCATCTGTTTTAGTTTTGTCAAATGGACAAGAAAGAAAAAAAATGATCTCCACTCGTTGTTTTCCATGGAAAGGATTGTTTTGAAATTCATATAACTTTTTCTATTTAATTGTCACATCATCAAAAAATTTAGCCAAAATGCTAAAATTTGAGTATGGTCTGTTACAAACTATCAAGCTTTGATCTTGGTTCTACACACTGATCAACTTTAACTTTGTGCTAGCTATTTGTCAAATTAACCCCTTCTCTTTCTAATTTTAATCCAGAAGCTATAGAAAGTTATCAAGGCGAAACTTTAAGGTCAGATTATCGCTGTATAGGAATAGTGGTATGGCCTTTTTCCTATACTTTACCGGCCACTGGTAATGTTATAGAATACAAGGAAAACCAATCAATAGAATGGCCGCCACTGCAGTTATTGGACTTAGTGCAGGAAAGAGACTTTTGAGTTCCTCTGTCTATTACTCTGACTATGCGGAGAAGTTCTGCAGTAGCAGTGATATTGGATTCACACATCAGCAGGTTACTTCCTCCAAGAATGTGATTAGTGCAAAGAAATCCAACTATAGTTCTAATTTTCTCTCGAATCGAGACACAAAATCTATTAAAGCTCTAAAAGAACACATGGATACTGCTTCAATCCCTTCAAATTTAGAGCCATGGTTTCAGAGTTCCAAGAATTTGGAGGTGGAAATATCTGATTTTGACTGTTCAGTAGATGCGCTCCTCTTGCTACAGAAATCTATGTTGGAAAAGCAGTGGAACCTTTCACCTGAGGAGACTCTGATGAAACCTTCAACTAAAGAAAAAATCCGCAAGAACATACAGGTCACTAGTTCTGGGATATCTGCTCGGCGTCGAAGAATAGATACTAGGAAGAGAGCTATGAACCAAAGAAGTCCACAGATCGAACTTAATACACGTAAGAAGCAAGTTTCTGTTATAAGTCCAAAGCTGATTCAAAATCATATGAGAGGCTATGTAAAGTGCGTCATAAGCGAAGAATTACTCACCCACACAGAAGTTGTACACTTATCCAAAAAAATAAAGACCGGTCTTCACATAGAAGATTGGAAATCAAGGTATGTAACTGTTGCTCTAATCTTTCCTTCTACCCATATGAACATAAAAGTGGTGGTACTGTAACTAGTTGTATTAGTATCCTCATCCCAAAGGAAAACTAGATGTTTTTGTGTTCCAAATACATGCACTAAAGACATGATGTTCAATAGTTGTGATACCTTAACCAAGTATAAGTTATGCTTGTAACTCTTGCATAATGTCAATGCAGCTAGTTATTCTATGTTACAGTTTCTCAGTTGCTATATGTCTTCATATTGTTCTAGGTTATTGTTGATAAAATGCCTAGGTTGCATAGATGGTGTGTTTTGGCAATACTGTTCTTCTTTCTTCTATATATGCAAGTAGAGTTTCGGGCGCCCATTGCTACGCACAGCCATAGCATACATAAGAGAAGTCTTTAACCTGCTCACTATTCAATAGCAGTTCAAGTACTCTTTAGATCCATCAAAACTTCCTCTTCTGTCTCGTGCTCAAGAAAACATCTTGTTCTATTGTTTCAGTCAGTGACTCTCTACCTAATGCGATGTTGGTGATTGCCTTGCTATTGGTCTTTCCAGGCAGAAGTCATTGATTAAATTTGTTATTTGGAAAGTTATCAACTACATGATGGATTTGTCTTGTTCTTACACAAATGGTCTCTGCATAATAATGCTAATGGTGCTGAGAAAATTCTAATACAAAATCTTTGAATCCGATATATGCTGATGCTATTATGCGTTAAAATTGTTCAGTCTTCTAAGACGTATAATTTCAGGCTGGAGGAAAGATTAGGATGCGAGCCTTCAGAGGAGCAACTTTCAGCTTCCTTGAATATTTCTCGTGCTGAGTTACAGTCTACACTAATAGAATGCTCTTTGGCAAGAGAAAAACTCGCAATGAGCAATGTTCGTCTGGTAATGTCTATTGCACAAAGATACGAGAACAAGGGTGCTGAAATGGCTGATCTTGTACAGGTGATTCCTATCCCACACTTTAGTAAGATGCTATTACTTGCACTGCCCTGATTTATGGATCCTTCCTGCTGACCTGTTGTATCTCATCGTGTAGGGGGGCCTCATTGGATTACTCCGAGGGATCGAGAAATTCGATTCTTCTAAAGGGTTCAAAATTTCAACTTATGTTTATTGGTGGATACGCCAGGTGAGCTAGACATTCACTTTAATATTAACAACTTGAGCACATGGACATTTTGCCAATGCCAGGAATCAGATGTTCCTGATTATATATGTTTCTAAACAAGTTATATATGTGTAGCCAATATGGGACACAATCTTGTTTTGACTGTGACAGGTGCGATATAGAAGAAGAAATACTTAATATAGTACATCATCAGTTTAGGTCCTAACTGGTTCACTTAGACATTGTAAAGCACTCGAGCATTCATAAAATCAAGTAGGTATTTGCAGTTGTCCAAGACTGACATGGCAATTAATGCTACTCTGGTAGTTTGCCTCTTTGGTGTGTGTTCTTATGTTCACTTTCTTTAAGTACATACAGGTCCATTGTTTTATTTGGGTTGGCCTATGATTTACCGGACTTGTATTTGTAAATGTGATTTTTATTTATATATATATATATGAGAGACAATTGTTTGTTCTAGGAGAAATGACTGTAGCTGGGCACCTTTTTTAGTCAATAATGTATATTTATGACTTTATCTGTGCTTTGAAACTTTTAAGGATGATCCATTGTTTTATGTGCCAGGGTGTGTCAAGAGCATTAGTTGAAAATTCAAGAACCCTAAGATTGCCGACCTATTTGCATGAAAGACTCAGTTTAATCCGGAATGCTAAGATCAAATTGAATGAGAGAGGAATAACTCCGTCGGTCGCTGTAAGTCTATATAAGTGCTGTGCACTTAATTTCGTCGATTTCTCATACTCCAGGTTGCATCTGATTTAAATTAGGGCCACTCTATCCCCTACTTGTAGAAGTTAATGTCTTATCAAGATCTTGGGTTTTTGACCCATCAATTATTTATTACATCTTTTCATCGCTTCTCATTTTTATATAACATCAGTTCCATTTGAACGTTTCAGAACATTGCAGAATGTCTCAACATGTCCCAGAAGAAAGTTAGGAATGCCACCGAGGTACTGATAATTGGAGATCTCTATGTTATAGTACTTCAAGCAATTATTGGCAATTTGGCATCAGACTTCGGATTTATATATTTTTACTTGCAGGCAGTGAACAGAGTGTACTCTCTTGACAGGGAAGCATTTCCCTCCTTAAATGGTCTCCCAGGGGATACACTTCATAGTGTAAGTCTTACGGCTCTTTGATCACGTAGAATAGTTTTCAATATGTATCTCCCTAAAGGGAAACCTAAATAAACACGTACAAAATGCAAAAAGTGGGTGAATTGAAAAAGACCTTGAAGCTATTAAACATCAGGTCGTCGTACTTATTCCCTGTATTCCATGTCAAACTTATTTATTTTCTCAGAGTTGTTTCACTCTGTGTGTGTGTGTGTGTCAAAGAGGATATAATTGAGTTTTATTTTCTGCACTGTTTTGACTTCTTTCTTCTCTCCAGTACATTGCAGATAATCGTCTGGAGAACAACCCATGGCACGGAGTAGATGAGTGGGCACTGAAGGTAGTGAAAGAATTACACCATGATTGTATATTTTTTTATTATATGTGATACATAAAGCACATCTGGTATTTTGGCACTTTCAGGTATATAGACTAATATGCATATATAATCTTTCATTCAGGAAGCAAATATACGTCTTCTAAAAACACAAAACGTATTTATACAGGTGGATAAACAGATGCTACAATTTATTAAGCTGTATGTAGAAGGATACAGCATGTTTAATGGAACTTTTACATACATTGCCCAAAGCAAGATCCAATGCGATAAGTATGACATAATTAAGCAGATTACACGTAACTCATTGGACTGCTCCAGATTAGCGGGTAGATAGATGTAGGTCATACGCTTAAAACCATACAGAGTAGTGCACAACAGAAGAAAGAAAGTATTTTGAGCATATACATTTACATGACTGCTGACAAATAATGTGAAATAGAGTCAGGGATCAACTAACTTTTAAGTTGATCTACTAGTTATAGAGAACACTCTAAGGGTAAGATCTTAAAGATAGCTTAATAATTCCTGGAAATGAAGTGATTTAGAAAGTTATACATATATAGAGAGATATATAGATGCTGCAGATCCCCTGGCAAAAAAAAATGAATGAACTCCTGCAATGAACACTTTACAGATCAGACTTTGCACTAAATGCTGACTCATGTGCCTAATCTCTGAGCACTTGCCATGAACTCTGAACTGTTCTGTGTGCAATTTGATTTTCTTTTTTCTATCTTCTGTTAAATGCATTAGTTATAATGAGCACATCTCATTCATGTTATTTTAGTTGGTTTTGTATATAAAACCACAAAATTATGCTCAAGTGTGTGCACACATTTATGAATTATGAAATACATCATATATATACTACTAAACAATGTATGAATAACACCAGATTCTGTTGATTGCTATTTGCTACTTTACTTTTTTGTTTTTTTATATACATATTGCCCAATTTCTCTTATTAATAAATGTAATGGTAAAACCATTTTTCAGGATGAAGTAAACAAGCTCATGAGCACCACACTAAGGGAGAGGGAGAGAGATATTATCCGCCTTTATTATGGTTTGGACAATGAGACTCTTACTTGGGAGGATATAAGCCGAAGGTTCGGAGGAATACTATAGTATTTTTGTCTCCAAAATATTATAATTAAAAAAACTTAAATTACAGCCTCAATAAAGAAGTTCAATAATGAATTGATTAACCTGTTCATCGATTCTTGGTTTTGGCCACAAAGTGAAGATGTTAAACAATTAAATGTTACTCCTTGATACCTCATATTAAATACGTATCAGGCAATTTAAATTTGCATTTTGACAGAAGTGTATAGTTTGAGTTTTTAAATATCATGCTGCATTAATAGATACCTATTTTCTCTAAGTAAGTGTTGGCTATGTGTTGTAATTTACAGATCACCTCTTGTATACTATGCATTCACTCTTGGATTATATGATATTATTTGCCAAATAATGTGTTTCTCGAGTGCATTAATATTCATCAGACTGATGCATCTTTTCATGACCGTTCAGGATAGGCTTGTCCAGAGAAAGGGTTAGACAAGTTGGACTTGTTGCACTGGAGAAACTAAAGCATGCTGCGAGGAGGAAAAGACTAGAGGCCATGCTCTTAAAACATTGATTTGACATGCTTTTTGTAACGGTAAACATACTTGTATATATATAGAAGGTGAAGATGAATCTTTAATTTCTTTTTTCTGTGAAAGAATTAGTACATAAACTCTATACAACAAGAAACCCCATCCCCAAATATATGTGAGATGACCACATACATTTAAAGAGCTTGTAACATGTAGCCAAAGTTTTATCCATCATTCAAACAGGTATTTTATTTTTGGAATAGCTTGTATTCAACTACATTGAAGAAAGCCAATACAAGGAAAGAATTCGAATTTTTTACTTATCGTGTACATCAAATACCATGTGTTAAGTACATCGAATTTTTTAACTTAGTTCTGTCTTCAGTTTTCAGTAGTAGTTTCTTTTGATCTTTTCGGTAGTAGTTTAAAGTTATTTTTAATGAGTTTTGTGGAATTACTCTTTTATTCTTGCAACATTATTTATTTCTTCCTTAAGTTGGGTCTGTGGTTAGAGTGTAACAAATTATTACACATAAAAATGGAGACATGGTTGATGATCATTGTCGTCAAAGGGTGCTCGAAATTTTCCTCCAGCGACTGTTATTGGAGTCCAAGTCGGGAGGCATACAAGTTGATCATTTTCAGCATGCCATGTTTTCTTTATTATTTCTCATGTGCTTCGGCGAAATTATTGAGGATGAAAAAATTATAGAGATTGCTGAAGTCCAGAGAAAAGTGTTCATGAGTGTGTTTAAATCCAATGTTCTTAATATTTGGCCGAAAGTAGGGAGGATTCTATTTTGGAAACAACGGAAGGAGCTCATTCGGATTCGTGAGGATCGAAATAGTGTGTCGATTCCAATCATTAAAACTAGACTTTTCAAAATGATGAAGCAAAAAGTACATGAAGATGATGGGTGGCTTATGTTGATAGTTTGGTTGATATGAAGTTGCCTGAGGAAGGGAGTAGAAAATTGAGTGATGAAGAGATAGGTAGTCTGGGTGGGGAGTTTCTTAATGCAGGGAGTAATACAACTTCAACTACTTTGCAATGGATTATGGCTAACTTAGTCAAGTATCCTCAAGTGCAAAACAAGCTTTATCAAGAAATCCTTTCAGTTGTAGGTCTAGCAGAAGAGTTAGAGGAGAAGGTGGTGAAGGAGGTGGAGCTGCAGCGAATGCCATACCTAAAAGCAGTCGCGTTGGAATGTTTAAGGCGTCATCCGCCTGCTCACCTTTTGTTGCCACACTCAGTGACCGAGGTGGTGGAGTTGGATGGATATCTGATTCCAAAGAATGCTGTGGTGATTTTTATGGTGGCGGAGATGGGAAGGGATGGTGAGGTGTGGAAAGATCCTATGGAGTTCAATCCATAAAGGTTCTTGTATGGGGATGGAGAAGAGGGCTTTGATATAAAAAGGTAGTAGAGCGATAAAGATGATGCCTTTCGGGGCAGGGAGGAGGATGTGCCCTGGCTATACAATGGCATTGCTTCACTAGGAGTATTTTGTGGCTAATTTAGTTTGGAATTTTGAATGGAGGCGCCTTTGAGAATTATGACGTTGATCTTTCAGAAAATCAAGGATTCACTGTTGGCGTGAAAAATCCACTGCTTGTTTGCATTTCTCCTAGAGAAAAACCATAGCCTGTATATATGGAGATAAAGATGATGCCTTTCAGGGCAAGGAGGCAGATTTGCCCTGGCTATTCATTGGCATTGCTTCACTAGCTTGGAATATTTTGTATATCCCCCAGAGTAAAACTGTTAGAACCATGCTCTTCAGCTGACATGACATTGAAGAGATGATATGTCGAAGATTAGTTACAAATCTATTTTTCTATAATCATGTTTTCCCTTCGATAATCCTTTTAATTTTGTGATTGTTCAGCCCTCTAATGCTGCAATCTTTAATCTTTCCTTTTTCCAAGAAAAAATGATCTGCAAAGTTCTTTCTGAACTGATTCATACCTTCCTACTTCCCCGTCAGCCATCAGCAACTGATTCCTAATTTGTTTAAATGCTCTACTGTGCATTGACCCAGTCTAATCGATGTTTAAAATATGATCTTATTGTAGACTTAACATATTAAAATCTTATCATAGTCAGTCAAATTTAATTGACTAGTTTGTCTTATAAAGTGACCCTCCAGAACACCCAAATCTATCAAGTTGAAACAATTGGGATGATGAGAGAGCTAATCGAATAAACAACTCAGCACAACAATAATATGTTTGAGGAACCGACCTTTTTTCTTTTCTACGTTTCTAAATGCAACTTCTGGACATCGGTTTCTGGTTACTAATAAATTTTTTCAGGCTCATCGAGTATCGTTAACAGCCCGACATTTTTGCCTAGACACCGTAATCTAGATATTTATTACGTATTACATTTAAAATAATAATTAAGAAGGTATCTATTCTAGAAAATATGAATCATTGAAACGAAACATGTCCCATAAAAGCCTTCTCTCAGACACTCCACCTCGCATCTCTGCCACCATGAAATTCACCATAGCATTCTTCGGAATCAAATAGCCATCCAACTCCACCTCCTCAGTCACCGAATGTGGCAACACAAAGTGACCAGGTGGATGAATCCTCAAACTTTCCAACACAACTGCTTTTAAGTACAACATTCGCTGCAGCTCCTCCTCCTTCACCGCCTTCTCTTCCTCTCCTACAACCGAGACAATTTCTTGATAAAGCTTCTCCTGAACATGAGGATACTTGACCAAATTAGCCATAATCCACTGCAAAGTATTTGAAGTTGTATCAGTCCCTCCATTAACTCCCCACACAAACTAACCATCTCTTCATCACTTAATTTTCTATTGCCTTCTTCAGGCAACTTCAAATTAGCTAGACTATCCACATAAGCCAACAAATCATCTTCTCGTAATTCTTGCTGCATCACTTTTTTAAGTCTAGGTTGTATAATCGGAATCAACACATTATCTTGATCCTCGCGAATCCTGATAAGTTCCTTCCATTTCTTCTTAAAAATAATTCTCCCTAAATTAGGCCAAATATTGAGAAAATTAGACCTAATCACACTCACTAACAAATTTCTTTGTACCTTCTCTATCTCTCTAATTTTCTTATCCTCGAATTTTTCTCCGAAACACATGAAAACTAATAAACAAAACATGGCATACTGAAAATGATCAACAACTTTGATACCATCCAACCTGGAATCCGATAATAGTCGCTGTATGAGAACTTCAAGCACCCATTTACGTCCACCAGAAAATGTTTTAAGACGTGCAGGATGCATGATGGTCTCAGCCATGTTACGACGAAAAAGGCGCCAATTGGGACCATAGGAAGCTGAGCTGATGTTGTGCTGGTAACTATTGATAATATGGCCAGTTGGGAGTTGATAATTGCACCAGCTTGAACAAGTGCACGATGAGCAGAGGAGTGGTTTGCAATAAAGATGGCAGGGCGAGAGCCTAGTTTGAGTGTGATTATGGGACCATACTTATCTTAAAATTGTGTAGAATAGGTTCAAATTGGATGAATGATGTGCGTAGCCATAGGAAGCTACCAATGATGGGAACTGTGGTTGGTCCTGGCGGGAGTTTCTTGGTGTTCGAAGATTGGATGATGGAGAAGATTGCTTTAATGAGAGCTGATATGCAGACTGAGACTACGATTATGAACCATGTCTCCATTTTTTGTGTCATTCGTTCCAATGCAATATTATGGTTGATCAATATATGCGTGAGTGTGAAAGATGCACATTACAATTCGAGCTGCATTTCTGGAGAAAATCAAGGGGCTGTTTATAATTCTTTATTAATAACTTATAAGCTGAAAAATACGTCTATTTTTCAGTTGGTAACCCCAAGTCTTCTAATGTTTCTTAGCCATACAAAACTGGAGTGTTTTCGATAATGTTGTTGAGTGGAAATTGTGGTTAGTCGTACGCTAAGATATTTTTTTGGTTGACGTTTTCTTCTCAAAGTTGTGCTTGCTTTCGAAACTGTATTACTTTAAAGTTGTGTTTTCGTTTTGAAACTGTATTGCAATGCATGTCTCGACTTTCTTCAAATATAAATAGAGCTATTGAAAAAAAAAATAGAACCATCATTCAAAAATTTATTTAAATATAATAGTTTGATATTCTTTATCTAAAATTGTTCACTTCTCACAAGCTTTCCTATGGATTCTATTAAAAAGCTTATAAGAATGAATAAATAACAATTGTTGCATATTACCTACGAAGATCATTCTAATTTTCCTATTCAAAATTTTTTATTCTTCACGCTTTGTTTTGTTGTAACTTTAAGAAGGGATCATCAACAACCTGCTTGTTTGCCCAGAATCCATACACGCTCTAGTACAATATAACATTCATAGATGAGGTAGATTATCCCTTTTTCTCCTTTTCATTTTTTCAGTTGCAAGTTTCCAATACAATAAAGCAGTAATAATAAAGCACAGTTGCTGCATAGATTGTGAATTCCCTTTAAAAGAATAATTCTTTTCTATTCAAACTTTGGCTGCTTCTGGTAAAGCAAATAAGACGGGGGAATCATTGCCCCTTTAGTTTCTGATCTGCATATAATTCTGCATCTTTCATCGCTTCTTCCACATTTGAAATAACAGATCCCTGGTCGAGGACAACAGAATCGACAAAGTCAGCAACTGCAGTTGTGCATCACATGGAAACAAAATGAACATAATCTGATAATTCACTCGATATAATTTAGATATATTATTGTAGCAGTCCTATTGCATGACATGTACAAACATGTGTGCATACACTTACTCCAAAGTTAATCACCTTAACATTTGGTTTCTCTATGGTACTCGATCATTTTAATTCCGTTTTACATGATTCATATATTCTATTTCATGTATTTTTTCTCAAAGATTTCAAATATACAATTTGTTTTACAGTCTGAAATCAATTCTATTACTTTTTACTTAACATAAGGGTATTATATATGAAAAACCAAATGTACGAGGGTACCATGAATAGAAGCCAATAATGTAATGGCACCATCAGCAAAAGCCAGTTGTATAAAGGGTATCATAGAGAATATCCCTATTAAAATTATAGTTTGCCATGACCAATTATTATTCAAAATATGAGCTGGCTCAGTGCGACCATAGTTTTTTTAATAACAATATTCCGATAGACAAGTATGCTAACCTGCCCTTGAGCAAGACCACCCTTCCCTCCACCTCCCTTCCCATTTAATGGCTTCAAAGCTATCTTCAACCACTCCAAAACATTCAGCTGTTTGCTCTTATCACTTTTCTCTGGAACCCCAGCACATATCAAGGTCTTTTTCTCATCTGTGCTAAAAACCATTGCAGCAATCCCCTGCACAACCATAATCGATTTTTAACATGGTGAGAATATTATTAAAAAACCAGGAAAAAAGTTGCAAGTAACCTTCTGCTCCATGACCCTAACAACTGCTTCCCGGATTGCAGCATTGTCTGAACCAACACTAACACGAGCGACACAGAAACCCTTTCCTTCAGAGCACACAGTTTCTGCCTTTTCACTGACATCTTTAATTGCTTTCAGTATATTCTCTTCTGCAGTCTTCTTTTTCGCTTTTATCACTTGGTTCTGATAATAGAGAACAACAGTGTCTTTATTTTCTGGTTAAGTGGTAATAGAATGCAAGTATAAACGTGTATAAAGATAAGGTAAGAAACTTCAACATAAAAAGAAATACCTGCAGTACAGAAATTTTGGCCTTCAAATCAGTTTTCTTGGCTGTTGGAATAGGCGCAGACTCCACGCGCCCATTCAAGGATGTCACTTTCTGGAAAGAGGAACAAATAAGATTAGGTGTAAATACATAATTATTTACTTGGCTCTAAAGGAGATCAAGGAGTTTGAGCATATTTGAAGACGCAGAACATATAACAAAGGAAAGAGAAGATGGATATAAGCAATGAACCGGTTAAACTGGTAAACAGAATTTTTCCATAATATATTCACTTCTAAGAAAATAATAATATAATATTACACAAATAACAATAATATAATTGTTTAATGAGATTACATGTTTGTTAGTGAAACTTGAAGAAGCAAAGCAAACAGTCAGCATGCTAAAAAGACTACAACGCGAGCCAAACACAAAACACCGATAGCTAATAAAAACGGCAATGATGCACTACTCGTAGTGTCTTCTTTCCGGATACGAGTACTATTTTCATATCAGATGTAAAAGAAAATTTGAGTGAACTTTCTTTCCCTATTTCAAAATTTATATTCTTACTAAAAATGATTGATTATAACCTGCTCCAGCAGGTCCCCTTCTGCTTTAGATGCCTCGTTAACTTCTGTCTCAAGTACGGAGGCCAGCTCTAGGGCCTTGAAAGCAGAACCTGTGGTAACAGCAGTAACCCGGCGGATTCCCTTTGCAATTCCTTCCTCAGATAGAAGCGCAAATGCCTCAGCTTCTCTTGTATTTGATATGTGAGTTCCTAAATATTTCACAAATACTAATTGCATCGACAATTTTAATGTTAAAGTACTAAGCAGCAATTAAAGTAACAAGATTTGTACCTCCACAAAGCTCTGCAGATATCGATGACCACTCTATATTTTCTGGATTAGCCAAAAGGTCTTCAACCTTTCTACCAATTGCAACAATTCTAACTGGATCAGGATACACCTGTTGCAGACAAATAAATGATTTAGATTACAAAAAGCTCGTAAGCATATACATTCCAACAAGTTAATCAACAGCTTATAATGCAAAAAAGAGCAGAAAGTTACTTCTCCAAAAACAGCTCGTAAACCATTTACAAGTTTAGCATCCGCAAGGATTGCCTCCTTTGAATAGACATCAAGTTCAGCTTTAATTTGCTCATTGACTATGGATTCAATCCTTTTTAGCTCTTCAGGTTTTACAGGCTTGCCTAAATATATATACACACTCATATGTGAACCACTCAGAAAAACAATTCATACAACTTGAACAAAACTTTATACCAAAGTTACCGTGAGAAAAATCAAATCTCAATTTTTCAGGAAGAACAATGGATCCCTTCTGGTCAACATGATTACCAAGCACTTCCTGTACAATTGTAGAGAGTATGTTAACCTTCAACAAAAAATATAAATAGAGTCGAAATGAATAACAGTACCGTTTTAAGCTTACCCTTAGAGCAAAATTCAACATGTGCGTACAAGTATGGTTTGGAGCAATGAGCTTACGCCTGCCGTAGTCAACCTGCAAAATAAGTTATATAAATACCATCAGAAGTAGCGTTTAACATATTCATAATTTAGTGTGCTCAAATAGGGAGCTAAATTTTGGAATATACACCAATTAGCTGGCAAAACCTAGGTCTATCCGGAAAACTCATATCTGAGTCTGGCTCACAGTGACCATAAATAGAAAGAACACTACTAATTCACATTCAAGTGTCTAGCAAGTCATCTTAGTTGGTTCAGGATGTCAATTTCACATTCCTAATAGGTGTATTTATTTATGTCGATTTAATATGTTAAAAGAAAATAAAAGTAAATTTGCAACACAGCATATTTGGTACATTACAAGATGTGGTTGTCTTTAGAGAACAATAACCTGAAAACATATTTTCAGGTACAACACAAGCAGATAAAGAAAGGCTAAACTCCAGTCAAGCCACAGCAACTGAGCTATGAAGCTCTAGTAGACAATGAACTTTAAGGGTCATGTAAAAAAGTACTGTTACCTTACAGTTGACCCTATCACCCACAGAGAATCTGCCGCTATCATCTGTAAAATAGCCAATATGAACAATAAATCCTCCAAAAGTTTGAACATTTGACACTTGGAATGTTCCAAAGGGGCCTTCAAGTACTCCAGTATCATATATCTACAAAACAAATAAAAAGAACTGCTTGAGTGAAGAACATTTTTAATCTAGCATGCCAAAAAGGTGGTTTGCAGATTCAACAGCTTAATAAGCCTGAATATTTAAAATTTAAATGCTACAACTGTATCAGGAATTCACATGAAGGTATAACACAGCTAGCTAGGAGCATAATATTCTAAAGCTTAAAGTGAATTAACTATATTAATCATATAATGATAAGTTTCTAAACATTCCTGATATTTTTGTAGTGCAATTAATTAGTTTGAAAAACATTAAAACATGGGTGCAAAGATATATGCCTAAAATGTCAATAAAACTCTAATGCTCCATCTGGTTAGAAGGAATGGAATGAATTTTGAGAACAAAATTATAGGTGGATGAGAAGTATATCAAAGGGAAGAGTCAATAAAAGAAAATTGATAAAAGAGCAAATTTCATATGATGAAGTTTGTTAAGAAATGATCATTCTCCCAATATTGATGGGATTGAACTCTAGTTTAAATTTGTATAAATGGAATGGACAAAGGAAAAAATTATGAATATTCATCCATAAAACAGTACAAATATCATACCGATCACCCCCTAGTTCATTTCCTTCCAACCAAACAGAGCATAAATATTTATCTTCGTGCTCCTAACAAAGCCAAAGATATAGCAGGACGGGAGGAGATCACACTATTTCAGCTAAAAAAGTAGAGAAACTGATTCAACAAAATTTCGAGTGGCATAGCATCACATGTGAACACAGCAGGCCTCACCAAATCCGGCAAACAATTCATAATATGTTAAATGCGAAATAAATCCTTAAAATAAACAGCTTCGAATAGTTATATGAACTCAAATATATCATTTATTGAACATTAGAATAAGTAAACAAAGTTCTAAAATTCATATAAATATAGTCAAAGTTTATGATTGAAAATAGTTCTCGATTCAATGGTACTGCTATGTAGCAATTGTTCCCTGCTACGGCTATGCACTGATGTACAATTTTTTTGCGTATCAAAATTTTAAACAAGCAGTCAACAATCCAGTAAAAGCTATCATAGGGTGGCACGGTCTGGATGAACATGAACCACATCTATGGCATCATCCTAGTAAATGTAATATAAGCAATAATTTGTGTAAATAATCTTATAGTATTTGAAGGACAAATAACCACCAATCATCTAGTGCAATAACTCATATCTCATCAGCTGAATCGAAGATGCAGCTGTGAGTATTAAACCTACGGTCATCATAATGTACACACCTGGCCTCCTTGTTCAGCATAAAAGCTTGTTGATTCTAAAACTATGCCACATTCATCACCAGCAGCAGTATCTTCCAAGAATTCGCTGCCTGTGTAAATAGCTTTAATCACACTGCGATGATCCTGAATAACAAAGATACAACATTAACTGGTAATTAGCAATTCAACTACAAAAACAGAAAGGCTCTATTATAATGATTGATGCAGCAACATGAACTCATTAACTACATGTCTACATCTATGTTCAATTGTTCACTATAGGAAGTTGCTAGTTCAGCCAAAGAAATTGTCAGTCCCACCAAGGTAACATGACCCTTCACAAAATTTAAAACATATTCATGCGCCGTGATCAAGTATTTCTCATCTTAGATTTTAGAAACCTTCTAGAGACTAGATCTGGTTCCTGCTCTATATTTATCAGCAAGAACTGGCTTGGCCTGTACAAAGGCCTTGACACTGAGCTCGACATAGTCATCATTGCCAGAACCGTGTCTTTGAGAATGCAAAAAAACAATAAACCTGCAATCAAGTAAACCATTGCAACCACAAACTAACGACCCCACTGCTTCCAATAGTATCATTTAAAAATTCTAGAATAGATACTCATTCCAATACTGCCAATAATTTAAGATATATTATATGAGTGGAATCACTTGATAGGATATCATTCAAAGAATCGCAAGCAAGCACAAATACACCAGGGATCTTATATTTACAATGGGTGTTCTTCACCACTTGATAATAAACAAAAAAAATATATCAAGAAATATTAAAGATAACTTAATTATGCTTCTCAATATACAGTGGATTGGGATTATACCTCTACAAAGATTTATCAAGTAAATATGTCATGTGCATCCTACAAGTCCCAGCTAATACACTACCATGTAGAAGCACGACATACATAAAAGAAATTATAGAAATTACACACAGCTGCAGATAAAATTACACAAAGCTGCAGATAGTCCTACACAGAGCTAGCAAAAGACTATTTTAACAGCATAATAGTCCTGCTAAAAGATATAATTTGGTTGAAAATCGTACATATGACCATAAGCATACCTTCCATGTAAATTTGAATATATCATTTGTTGTTGAAATCCCTTTCTTTTGTAGAACTGAGGTAGCATCAGCATCCATTGCAATAATTTTACCAGTTTGCTGTCAATATTTAATATTAAACATCAGGATAGTTGGTGCAGAATACATGTATAGCTAATGACGCATAAGTTCTTCACCCTATTAATATGCTTATTATTCTGTGGCAAATAGTGAAGAGTTATCTTATTTAGTATTCTTCCGGTACTTTGCAAAACAGGAAGCATTGTGGGTATATTCTAGGGAATAAAGGCAACAAACCATAACAAAGTGATAATTATTACCCTATTTATAAATGTGAAAAAAAAATATCAAAGTGAATAATGTTACCTTATTTTGAGCATTTCTTGACCTTTCCCTGGCCTCATTCATTGCTTTGTTGTAACCATCAACATCAACTGTCAAGCCTCTTTCTTCCGCCATCAACTGATAAGAGAACCAAATTGAGTAGCTAGTTGCAGAAAAAAATGCTGATAAATATAATAGCATTCATCAACCTGAGTCAGATCCAAAGGGAAGCCATAGGTATCCCACAAAAGAAATGCATCCTGCAACGAAAGGCTGACAGTAGTAAGAAATGGCCCTGCTGAGCAATAACCTAAACTTTCTAAAGCAATGAACATAAATCTAAAACAAACGGTAATATACAAGTCACTACATATGAGGATATAATGCAACAAAAACTTCAGACAACGAATGGAAAATGCAATTGCAAAGCAGATATCTCTTTTCCAACTAGTTAAGAAAGACCTATATTTTCTACACTAGATATAAGTTCATAAGATCACAAACAAACTTTCACATTGCAAGAGACTACAAGAAGTAGATCATATATTCCCTCCAGTCAAGATCTGACCAACATGGAGTGAGGTAACACATAACACAAGGGAATATTTAGCTACAGAAAAATATAACTTATAAGGATTAACTGGCACAAATTATGGTGGAAGAGGCTCATATATGTGTAATAAATAAAAAGAACATATGCGGGTGAAAGAAGCTCATGTTTGTGTAACGAATGAAAAGAACACACACGGGGCAACACATTGATCAATACAGTACATAACTATATAGATAAATAGATAGACAGATATGTGCATATTCTTACCTGCCCACTTAGAATTTTCCCCTCAACATCCTGAGCAGCCTTCTTAAATTTTTCAATTCCCTGACAGAAGTCAACGAACAATTATGTACAACTGATACTTTGATGCATGATAATATTAACATATAAGAACACTTACTAACAAGAATAAAACAAGCAAACACACATAGGAGTTATGATACATTATGAAGAACCGACATAAAGTTAAATGTCACTGACGATCTCATAGTCTGGAACTCTGGTCACTACAATTACTGGCTTATTAGTTTTTCTTTTCATTTAATCCACATAAAATACCAACATAGCATTATGTGAGTTCAGCACTATTATTGTTGGCAACTGTTAGTCTACCTTTATCACAATCTCGGTTTAGCAAGAGATGTTTTATTTGGTTGTTTAGAAAAATAAGATTATAGCACAAAGATAGTCTAGACTCTAGACCTCTCATTCAGATGCCCACTTCTTTCCCTCGAAAACCTTCCAACACCAAATATCATCAACAAAGGATTCTATCTCTCTATTTGGTACTTCTTTTCAAATGGTCAACCTTTGAACATAGTCATGTGGATTAACAACATCTTTTAAATCTTTCAATAGCTTATAGGGCAAAAAGGCTTTAATAGCCTATTCAGAAAAGGACTCAAGTCTCATATCCTCTATTTAGTCAGAAGATCTGGTCAATACCAAAGAATGTGTGGCCTTGAATGGCCATGGACTAGAAGGTTCTATTTAGTATTTACTATTACCTGTCCCCTAGAAAAGTTACAAAAAACGTACTGCAAAGCTGCCAAATTTGATAAAAATTGGCTTATACTACTTTAAAATTACTCTTACAATCCATTTTAAAAATTAATTGTGCTACGTTATATAAGAATAAAAAAATTTAATTAAGGACTCGAGCTTACATTAACCAATGTCTTGCCAAAGCTTTTCTCCTCTGAAGCAATAGTGTCCACGATATGCTCTTCATATTTCTTGAGCTCAGGAAAAACATTGCCCATTACTTCCACCACAACTTTCACCAACCTGATTTCCACAATATGTTAATCAATTTTGCTTTTTTTGGATTTGTAAGTAACCTCTCCCTTGTTCTGATGAGGAGTGTTACATAAAAACACTAGCCACGTTAGATCTGTAATAGATCTTACCCATTAAAAAATCCTTTTTCGGCTTTTAGGACTTCAGTACCATAACGTACAGCTCTGCGAAGAATTCGTCTAAGAACATATTCACGTCCTTCATTTCCTGCAACAGTATAATTACCATGAGTAACAAATCCAAACTGGTCATCCTAACATCCTCTGAAGAGGAACGTAATATGAACTTCTGACACTATGAAGGAATACGGAAAACTTGAGGACAGCTACTATCTGTAAGTATTGGTAATTAAGTAGACTATCGTAATGTGATTTAATCTGAATATAGATCATATCATATACAATCAGGATCGAGTCATCTTAAAAACAGCAAAAACAATGTGATAGAAGAAAAGATTAAGGGATAAGGAAAAAACTAAAACAGGAGCTATAACTTCCAGTCATGGAGGAAAAAAACAAAAAAGTGCATCTTGCTAAACCAAAGTATGTGCAGTCAAATGCCAATCAATGATCGATAACACCCTAAACATTGTTTATTTTGAACTTCTTCCTGTAAGAAGTAATTCCACGTCATCCTATATGTGGTATTCGCCAGACACTGGAGGCTTCTAGAGTTCTAGTTGAACTAGCACCACACGCCTCTACTTCAGAATGTGTCGAGAGATCAATCCCTGTAGAGTACTTTAACCCCCAGTAGATCATAACTATAGGCCCAGGTCAATTAGGTTCGACAACTAGTGTATGATCTACCTCACTGCTCTCTTTGAACTTCTATAAACATCAAGTATTTGTTACTCTCAACGACATAGCTGGCTGCGAATGTAGGTAACTATACTATTATTTTAAAAAACTCAAGTTTCAATACAGTATTAATCGATCTGCAGGACACTGAACAAGTCCTGTTCGCAGAAACTAGAAATCTGAAAATAACAAATTCAAAGGCCATGTAGATACATTAGCAGGAAAATCAAGGGACTGAATTTACATTTGTACATTATCTCATGAATTATAATATTTCCAGGCAAGGCTTCATGCATTATAATCTCTAGGTCTAGACTCTAGATAATCAAATTTCTCAACGCCGTCCTAAGCACCTACATGGCACAATGTTAATGGAAGAGTGGCAGACTAGTAGACTAATTCTGTTCAAGTACTCTCTAAAATATAAGTCGAATTCAAAAAAAAAAAACCTTGAATTCAGACATGCACCAGATATATAGACAAGAAAAAAATTAAGAAAACGCCTGGTCCTGGAGTCACAACAGGGCCAAAACAATGAGCCACTTCCACGAAGATCACATGTCGGCAGATTAAAATAAATAAAGTTCCACTCAACAACAAAAAAAATTCGGATAAATCAAGGTGCTCACAAATTTATGTAATTCAGTACAACAAAAGCAAAACAACAGCAAAATGGGATACTAGCAAGAAATGTGACAGAGATGTCAATAAAGCCTTTCACCTGGATAAGAACCGTCAGCAATTGCAAAGCACAGAGTTCTAATGTGATCAGCAACAACCCTGTAAGCCATGTCAACCTTGTCAACGTCATCAGGCCCAACTTTTCCTGAATATGGACGAGCTCCAGTCGCCTTAACAGTTGACAAAATAATCAGGAAGAAAACATCAATTGAAATCTAAACTTAATAAACGACTGAAATCTAAATAATTTCCCAACTTACTCGGACCAATAATCTCACATCATGTATTAGATTCGCAGTATTCATTTATTTTTTTGGAACATGCCTACGACTTGCAAATGAGATCACAAAATCCGTATTTTTATAGATTAAATTCAGGAATTCAACTTCATCAACTATCACTTAATAATTTAAGAAAAGTCACAAAGACTTGTACTCATAATTCACTAACGTGTACAATTGTTTATACTTGATCAAAGAGTACCTCCAATTCCTCATGCGGGGAAAAAATTATATGCCTTGTTAAACTAGTAAGGAAGCAGATATAACACCTACAAACTACATAATTTCTCATATGAAGACACATTAATTATGCAACACATCAAGATAGTCACTTTGGACACTCAACGCTTATCTTGAAAAATATCACCACTACCATTCTCTCCTTAATATAATACAGTGATTATTCAAACCTGTTTTATTTACATCCAACTCAAATGAACAAAACACAACAAAAAAGAGATATCCATTGCATTGTCATCTTACCACTTGAATAGCGTTAAATATGGGTATGAACACATCTGTATCATAGTTGCTCATCTTGTTCTGCAGTATAGAAGTCAATCTTTCGAAACCCATTCCTGTGTCAACGTGTTTAGCAGGTAACGGCTTTAGAGAGCCATCTGATTCCCTGTTAAACTGGATAAAAAATATTAAACTTACGAGGGGTTAGGAAGAGAAAAATCTTATATATCCAAATTGTATTTTGGATCGACTATGTTAAAAAAATCATAATGCTACCTGAATAAACACAAGGTTCCATATCTCAATTAATGTTGGATCGTCATTATTAACCAGAGACGCGCCATCACGATTTCCAATTCTGTCAAAATGTATCTCAGTGCAAGGTCCACATGGACCAGTGTCACCCATCTCCCAAAAGTTATCCTGCCCAGAGTTGGAGAGCAATGAACAAGATCATCAGTTCCTCTATGCAATATATTCTGAGTAGCTATAATGTCTATAAAGATTATTTTCTCAACAGTTGGTGACAAGGGAGAACTATTTGTCAGAAGAAAAATGGAACAAGTCATACCAATTTCCTCCCCCTAAAATTACATAGGACATTAATATTCAGATTTCAGAGATCACCGCCCAAACTCCAGTTCTTTATCCCTCAGAATTAACTTTAAACAAAGATGAGAAATAAAGTGTAGAATCAAGATAACTTTACTGTGTGTCTACCTATATCTCCTGTGAGGCCTAACTAATGTGCACAACAAATTTGTACATAATCTGGAATCTCTAAAACATAGAGGAAATTCTGTACCAAGTAAAAATCTAGTATAAATCAAAATGTGTCATCAAAGTGGATATCTTCTTTGATAAAACTTAAAAGCTTTTCTTTGGACTTTCGCCATCTGATTAAAGTGAAAACTATTTTGACACTTACAAAAATCCATAATCTGGCAGAAAGGAGGGGGAATTTTTTTATAAAAATCTGGGGGCAAGGAGGTGGATTCTTTTATTAAAATTTGATAAGTGAGCATCTAAGTTCTTCGTCCTAAAAGAAGAGTCCTTGGTTAGAGATTGACAAAAAAGTAAACCCATAAGGACATAAAAAGCAAACATTGGTCTCGCAAGACAAGTTTGATTACAGGATGTAAAAAGATTTGAAAGAAAAGATGCCTTAGTAACTACATATTAACATCACAAGACAGATGACTACTTCAGGTCAGAAAAACTTTCGCATGTTTCAATGGCTCTAGGAACACATATATAGTTCCAAAACATGAGATGCCTAAAGCGGACACAAAATGATCAATGATTCTTCACAAGCATGCATGCGCAAAAACCCGCACGACGACAATCCATCAGTTGTCTTGGAAACAGTGTGAAGAAAACTCTAATATGAAGCTCTTACCTTGCAACCAAATGGTAATACACGTTCAGGTGGAAGAAAACTCAGCCACATATCTTTAGCTTCATTATCAGCTGGAAGGCCAGATATTTCATCACCGCCAAAGTAGGTAGCATATATTCGATCCGTGGGTAGTTTATAGACCTGATATCAACAACCATCAAAAAACTAAGATAGGCATATAACAATTAATAAGAAGTCAAGAAATCCTCAAAAAGATTAGAACATGCCTTGGTGAGAAGTTCCCACGCCCACTGTATCGCCTCGGCTTTAAAGTAGTCCCCAAAAGACCAATTACCAAGCATCTCAAAGAAAGTATGGTGATAAGTATCTTTACCAACATCATCCAAATCATTATGTTTCCCACCCGCTCTTATACACTTCTGTGTATTGCAAGCACGTGTTAGCTTACTCAACTGAGTATTGGGATCCGCAGTTCCTAAAAAGATAGGCTTATACTGATTCATCCCTGCAACAAAAAACCCCAATATGAACCATCATCAAATCACAATTCAACACCCTAAACAACTACAAACTGTCCAAAAAAAACCTTAAGAACTTCACTGCATAATATTCAACACACCAAAACAGTAAAAAAAAAACAAGAATTAACACAGTAAACTATCATAAAGTTAAAAACTTTACTCGAAAGATTCAAAATTACATAACTTGTAACATCACTAGACAGTAAAAACCCAATCTTTAACACAGTAAACAATCATCACTTGAAGAACTTTCAAAAGGCAAGTATAAGTTGACTCACCGGCGTTAGCGAAGAGGAGAGTAGGGTCATTGTGAGGAACAACGGGGCTCGATTTCCAATTAACATGACCTTTATCCTCGAAAAACTCGATGAAAGTGTCTCTAACTTTACTCGCCGGCCATTGAATCTCCGAACCCATGGGAATTGAATACTTCAACGATGAGGAAGAGTGAGAAAAGCGTCGCAGCAAAGACTTGATATGAACGGGGAACGACGTCGTATGAGCAAGGACTGAGAAGTAAAATGGAGGCGGTGGTGTGTAGGAGTGATGACTAGTTGGTTTGCTTAAACTCAACGCCCATATTCTTCTCATCCATTCGTCAGTTTTAATGTGTGTGTGTGTGTGTGTGTGTTTCTATATATTATTCGACTCCACTAGTTGTGTATCTCTAGTAGCACTAAATAAATATTTATACATACACCAACTGCTGTATGTATATTAGGGTTTTGGGTTTTCCTTTTCAAATTTAAATCATCGATTTTTTTATAATAACAATTATAAATATCAATAATATATATATATATATATATAAATTTTCCATATATGGTTGACACTTCAAAAAATATTCAAACTAATTCCAAATGCCTATGTGCCATTGTTTATTGGTTCACGAAAGTTTCAATTTTGCTACCTACGAATCCAAAATTTGTATATTTTTTTGTTTATGTATTTTCATAACGTATTTATATGTATCTAAAAAAATTGTGTTTATATACTTAAACGTTTTATATGTATTTATAAAATTATTAATATAAACATTTAATTTTAATATGTTATTAGTGGAATTTAAGCTTAAACATATTAATTTTAGAAAAAATAAAAAATGTTATTTAATAATTCTCATCAATTTATTATTTTAACATACTCCGTATTAACTAACCAATTAATCAACAACTTCTTCACTTATAATATTTAGTATAGATACCTATAATATACGAAAATATCTTAATATTAACATGAAAATATAAAACTAAAATTTATCATTTTTTCAATTTCTGATAATCAACACTAAACATTATCAATTATTGACATTATGCATTTTGGAAGAGGTATTATGAGTAATTTATAATTTTTGTTTATCAAAAAATATCAACATATACAATATTTTTCGTTTGCCAAAAAAGAATTACGTATTCTTATTTTTTTTCTAGTAAAAATATCTTATAAACTTATTAATTTTATTAGTTTCAACTCAAAAATATTGATCCGATTTGGACTTGCTCATAAGAATATCAGAAAAATCAATTAGCACATCCCTAATTATATCCCTGAAATATATGATTTTTAGAGCTTTAGTCCATAAATGATTTATTTTTCGTATTGAGTTCTTAAACTATATAATTTTTGGATTTAAGTTTTTAAATTATTTTTTTCGTAATTGAGTTCTTAAACTATATAAATTTCTAGGTTTAGCTACTTAAATAAAATAATTTCTTAATTCAAACATTAAATAATCTTTGTCTTGAAATTAGATTTTTCTCTCTAAATTTTTTAACAAACATCAATTTAATTATTAATGGGACATTTGCTTATTTTAACATATATTTTTTAAATTAAAAATTAATTTTTAAACTATACTGAGCACATATATAATATTAAAATATAATTAATTTATATATATTAATTGACATATATACAATTTTATATTAGTTAGTTCTTATCATTAAAATTTAATATTTTAATCAGTTCCGAGAAAACAAATCATTTACATTATTACATTTACTTTTTTTTGTTGTTGAAATTCATATATTTATTATAATGATTCACTTCAAAGTATTAAATAATATATATTATTATTAGTTTAAAATAATTGACTCAATTAAACCTAACACAATTTTTGTTATTTTAATTTAATTAGGTCGCATTAGTAAATTAACAAGTGTCATATTAATAATTATATTGACATTTGTTAAAAAAGAATTGGGTAGAAGAATGTAATTTTAAAATAAAAATTAATTTAAGGACAAAATTAAGATATTATTTTATTTAAAAACCTAAACATAAAAATATATATAGTTTAAGAATACAATTAGGAAAATAAATCATATGAGAACTTAAATTCAAAAAAAAAATAGTTTAAGGACTTAATTACAAAAACAAACACTTAAATCTAAAAATTATATAGTTTAAAGACTCAATTTCAAAAACAAATTGTTTAAAGACTTAAACTCAAAAAATCAGATGTCCTAGTTGATTTTCCCTAAGAATATCCTATAAATTACTTGCAAAATAAAGTCCAATTATCTGTCATTTTTTCTCCTGAAAAATAATGCAGAAAAAGTAAATCACGATGTACAAAGCAGTAGTTCTCTTTAAGCTCCAAACTCGGTTTCTCGTCTCGGTTCGGTACGATCTTTTTTCAACTCAGTATTTACAAAATTCATGATGCTCTGTTAGCAGCAGCTAAAATTTGCAACAAAGAAGAATACAACAATCCTTTGGAAAAAATATTCTCAATTGAAATGCAGTTACACAGGTCAATACGAAAGTGAAGAAATCTAAATCAAGCATATTTAGCATCTATTGATGTTACAGTCCAAAAGCCACTCTCTGCACGTAGTCAGGCCGCCTCTTGCTAGGCATCCTCAGCAAACCCGTAATTTGGAGCTCCACAACAGCCCTGCAGAACCGTGCTCTATGCAATTTTGGTTAAAGATTCAAAAAATCAATACTCAGACATGCATAAAAGCCAGGGGAGCCGAAGCTTCTACATTAATCCTCAGTAAATTAATATCTCTATTCAATACCTCTTTTACTGGGTACTCAATACATAATGCCACATACTTGGCCATAATAACTTCATGGGCATGGAGGATGTGACTGTGATAACTATAAAATGCAAGGATGGTAATTTGAATCACCATACTACAACGTAGTTGGTGCTAAACTATGAGATAAACCAATTAATTTTACAATCAATTACATTTATGTTTCATGTCTAAATTGTGTTGAATAGCTAGGTATGTTGCTGGTAGTAAAGCATGCAGTTTTGAGTTTTTCCTATTTTAAGATTTAAAATAACTAGTAAATAGTTGCTAAAAGTAACCTTAAGCTACCTATTGATGATGTAGAGGAGACAAAGGAAAATCAAATGGCAACCAGTAAAACAATATATGATATCTTCTATCAGGAAAATGGTATGACCAAAAAAATCTGACTAAATTTCATATGCATGAAAAAACATGAAATAGGATCCTAAAGAAATTTTATGTAGGATACTGTAGCGATGCTTCATCTATTGCTCGAGGTTCAGCACTACTCTTTCTTTTCTTAGGTGATGGTGACTGCCTTAGCCTCTGCTTCGGTTTAGTAGTTAAGCAAATAGTAGCTTTGAAAGATTGATACCAGTCGTGGAGATTGATAAGGTCACCATGTTCTTGAGCAAGGCAATACCTAACAGATGAACAGCGCGCACAATCTTAAACCAACTACTCAAACGTCAGTCTATAATTGAATACCAGAAACATCATGACACTCAAAAAATTGTTGGCACTATCCTCATCTCTTTTGCTATTAAATAGTCGTCCATGAAGTTGGCAAATAATATATATAGAGTCGCCCATGAAGATAATACAATTTAAAGATTTAACACCAAATGCAGATATACCCAAGTCTTAGACCACCACATAGCCTAGAGAAAACCATGGTAATATTATTACAAGACAATACCCAGTGACTGCCATTCCTGGAGTGGGACTCGGTCGCATTGAACAAGCTTATACAATCACCTTATTCTTTTTGTTAATCAGAAAAGTTCATGTGTGGAACAAATAATTAAGCCACGCTCATTGAACGAGAGACGGTGACAAGGTTGTAGGCCAGTATCTATATGGACATATAAGCATAAAATAACTTTAAATTGGATAAAGCATAATAACAAATCATAGACGTAAACGATAAACTGAAATTGTTACTAATATTAAAAGGGTGACTACCTATTCGTAAAGGAAATAAAAATGGAAAGAGCAACTAAGATAGCACTTCCCATACTCATCACGAGTATAATAAGAAGACTTTAATCAGGGGACAACCATAAACAAGTGATGAGGTGTAGCGATACTATCTATAATTTGAGTGCTGAACTTTTAAGCATTACAGCATGAAACCATGAGGCTTATGAGCACTACTGATTCATAGAAAGTATTAATAGGTCAATTTTGGTTTCTCAAACAATCTGAGTGAACACTAAAAACAATGTTAGAGGATAAATAAGCATGCCAAGATTACTAATTCACAATCCTTTGAACCAGTCTAAAAAAAAAAAATCCAGATAAATCAAAAACCCTTGCTGCACAGACCATCATGTTTTTTTTGTGTGTGTGTCATTAGAAGGAAGATGTCCTTTAATAAATAAATTTAAAAAAAAAACATGATCACTGTGTCTCTTATAGTCTTATATCAATTTAAAACATCACATAGCAGGGAAACAATTCATCTTACATAATTGACGTGTCATGCATGGATGGCAGTGGTGTATTGCAACTTATTCTGCAACAACTACACTTGAGAAATTTGTACGACTCAAGGAGATCAGCTTGAATCCTTCTTCTAGGGTCTCCCATAATGTTCTATTTCACGTGGAGAGAAAAAAAATAAGATATCAGTTTCAGTAACATCATGATTGCCATTAAACTTCCAAGATAATTAAAAAATTATTCTTGTGTATCATATGCAGAGGCCAGAGAGTAGGCATATGACGATTGGCCATAATCTAAAAACTTTTAAAGTTGTGAGGCATAACCATAAGGTTTTACTCTTCAACAAGTGAGTCATTTGGATATTTCTTGTCTGTTCACTTGTTCGCCAACAAGTGCAAGGAATATCCTCCTTGGAAACAGCAACTATTTTAAACCAAAGAATGTGTGCAACTGCTTTTCAAATATAGTGTGGTCCCTTTCACAACCCCGAGATTGATTAAGACTGATGTATGAACAATATCGTATAAACACACAAACGGAAAAAAAATTAAAAAATGTGATATTGGATAAGTTTATGCAAGGGCTTCACTTTATAGTTAGTAAATTATACTGTAAACTGTAACCTATATTTCGGTCAAGTATAAAAACTCTCAAGATCTTGGTTGATCATAAATATTATCTTAGCCTAATGGTTATTCTTTTTCTATCACATAAGATAATCCAAATACTGAATAGACAAAGTTAAAACCTACCGACTGAAGTTTATCAACATTCTTGTAGCAGAGAATCTCATGAAATGGTGTGCACTCCATAGGCTGGATATAATCCCTGGTACATGAAAAATAAGGGATAAAATATCACATGTTGAATGTCAGGAAACAAAAGTAGCTCAGCAAACTAATTTCATGATAAAATAACCTCCAATAGAAAACCCCCAATGTCAAAATTAAAATTCCACAACTAGTAATATTTTCTTAAAGAACAAATGATAGCAACTAGTGTAATAGACTAATAGTGCTAATGATACCTGATCAATTAAGTGGCTCCTCCCAAGACCTTACAATTTCAGAAGAGGTAGTCATCTAACATGGTAATAGAGTTTGATCAACTCAAGGGTTTCAAATTTGAGTATTGGGTGCTTCCAAAATTGTCAAACTTATTTATGGACATCTTTAATAGCTTTTCACACCACCTTAAGAAATGAGAGAGATGCTCATCTAAAAATAGTTTTCTTTACAGATTTGAGTTGAAAATATCAGCAATACAAAACTAAACGGAAGGTGTTAAAATCATACTCCCTCCATTCCAAAATAATAGTCGCTTTGACTTTTTCCACGTATGTTGAGGTGAAAAAAAAACATAATTAGACTCAATATTAAATTTAAAATTTTATATCAAATAAAAATATAAATTCTAAACTTTTATTTCATATAAAATTTAAATTTTTAATAAGTCTAACTGTGTTTTTTTAACATTAACATACGTGCCAAAAGTTAAAGCGACCATTATTTTGGAATGGAGGGAGTATTGCAGTATAGTTACTGCAACCTGTAGCATCCTCTGTCAAGAGTGTAAAACAGTTAGATACATCCAAACAGAAAGGATACATTATATATGAAAGAAATATGTTTAACTTATTCAACAGTGGTTTGTATAAATATACGATGCCAGAAGTGGATATTTTACCTTACCATGGAGCCTATTAAGGCAGCAGCTTTCTCATTTAACGCTTGTGCATCTCTTTCTGTATTAGTATGGTTTCGAGTGGTATGCCTCCTGTAGCATCGAGAACCTTGAGATAGTAATACAACAGATGTATTTTACTTTATAAGTCATTCTTACATTTGAATACTTAACTTTGCTCATTATATACTACAATTATTTACTAACCTTTCTTATTTTATTCTTCCGAAATCGAACAAATAGAAGTAGTTGAACAAAGACTAAATGAAGCTTATTAAAGAGTATCTGTATAACTCTACCAGGGAAACTCGACTTCTAGAAGGCGAAGATAACTCCAAGTCGCAGGTAACTCGATTTCTAATGAGACCCGTTAGTGTAATAGATAGAGGCCAAGATATATAGACACTGTTGATTATTTTATTTTTTGGGAGGCTATGGTTGTTTCCTTTATCTTCTCCAGAGAGAGAATAAATTTAATAGGAGAATTTTTCTTTTGTTTTAGTTTCTTGCTCATAAATTAACAGAGTGAAATTGGGAGGAACAATTTTGAAACAAGATGATTATATATCATGATTTCTATTCATTGCATTTTGGATCCTACTTCACTTTTCACTATCCGTAGCATCATTTTAAGCTAATTGTATCTTTCTGCCTTCATTTATCGAAATTTGTTTGGTTTCTTAATTTGGAAATATATAAAATAATTTGGTCTCTGTGGATTGGATTTAAAATGATATAATTGAGACAATTCCCTTGAAGTTACCAATATTATAAAACTATCATGAATATATAGAAAGTCGTCCAAAATAGTAGACCACTATGACCTCAAGTCCTTGCACAATCAAAATTAGAAAATTACCTGGATATGTTGGTCAATTCTTGATTTAAGTTCTTGCTATCATCAAATTTTGACAGGCACTGTAAGTCTTTTACTTTCTCCTGGATCTGAGACATACAAATTATTCAAATATCATACAGATGACTCGACATCAGTGTTTTCTATTGGAAGTAAGCAAAATAATGTAAGAAAAATCAACCTGAAAAATAAACACCGTAAAGGAGACTGAACACACACAGCCACACAGGCACAACACAACCACTACTGTATCGATTAATTGGATTCTACATATGCCTTGCAATTATGTGAACATCTGTATTGATTAACTAGTCTACATTCCTGCTCCACATCACACAACCACTGCTGTTCTTAGTTTTAACTTTTAAAAGACGTCGGTAAAAGAATAAAAAAACTCAACAAATTTTACTTGATGCATTTTGCATCTAAATGCTAATATTTAAAAGAAAAGGTGTCATTTGATGTGAAGAGTCTAAAAAAACATAAAAAATAATTCCTCTTATTATCTCTCTCTTCTCCCTTTCTTCATGCAGTCTCACTAGCTGACATCTCTTTTTGGATTTCTAATAAAACGTTCCACATTTACAATTTTATTTCCTTCTTGGTTTAGTCGTAAATCGTAATTGTTTTCCATCTCCTAGACAGTCCACAAGAACATTTAACATAAAATAGTTCAGATTTCAAAATAAACTTCAACACCACTGCAGTGGAGGGGATATAAGGATATCACTAAGTTTTATGAAAGTATAATATAGAAAAAGAGATCAGACAAGACAGTACCTCATTGACACCCTCGCTAAGTGCTTCCCAGCTCACAAGCAACTGGCACAATGCTGCTGGAGACAAATCCCTGAGTAAACAAAGATTCAGCATCCCTATTATATATATTAAGGAGCTACATCCAGTAACAAGCTTTAAACCAGAATGAATACAGAAAGGATGGGTCAATTGCATGGGCTCCATTGTAAAAAGGGAGGACCCATACAATCAAATCTGCAATTTCAAGGTACTTCTATATATTTATTTATTGACATGATGCACGGCTCTTATGAGTAACATGTACGCAGAATAAATTCCACCAGATAGACATGTCAAGGGTAACATAAAATTAATCTAAGCAACACATCTTGCATACTGTACTAAGTCATGCACCTTTAAGAGAGATGAAAATATAACATTGAGTTTTTTATTATAAAGCCTGGAGGTCCGTTCATCACAGGCATTAATACAAACATTCACACAGGCACGCAACGTAAATACACATGTTATTAAACCTGTCCAGGACTTGCATGTGCACTTCCATTATTTCATATATATGGCCTAAAAACATTCAAATTCATTCTGACAAACAAACATGTATTTATTATATCACATAATTATATGATCAAAAGACATCTCCCGTTTTATTAACTTTAGTAGGGATATTTATATCATTTCAACAATGAGCTGCACATACACACATTTCAAAATCAAAATATTCATGAAAATTGCCCGCCAATGACACAGCCAAGATTTTCAAAAAGGTAGCACATTAAGCTATCCCCACAACCAAGAAATCACTTAGATGACTCTTTACTAAAATAATTTTCTCCAATAGCTAAGAAGTTTAAAATTGATACACAACACTGGTTGAACAAATACTGTTCTGATGATAAACTGAAAGTAAACATCCATTACCTACCTCACCTTGCGAATTGCTTGACAAATGAAGCCACCCGTGTGCAAGTTATTATGCTCTCCAACAGCCATTTGATTGCTTGGAGGCACTTTTAACTTGTTATCTAATACTAAAAAAAAATCCGAAGCTCTAGTTCCCCATAACTCTGGATCAAGCGCCTCACAGTACAAGTCTAACAGGCTGATTTTATGATACTTTCCAGCTTCATACAAGCACTGCAACAAAAGCTACTTTGTCAAATAATAGATTCTTTTCAAAAGGTGTGGCATGACTAATTAACTCAAAGGCTAAAAAGATAATTAATTACATCACATGTCAAATACTGCAAATTATTTATTAATTATGACAATTCAGGATATATAATTGCTATCATCTAGGTGAGGAAACCTAATTTAGCATACTTATGGAACAAGTATGTAGCAACAAAAGATTATGAATTAAAACACTATATGATTTTATGAGAATGGACAAGATTGCAGCACGGAGGATGAAGAAGTGTTAAATTTCAAACTCTTTCAAAACTTAAGGTGTGAGGAGAAGGCCGCTCCCTCCAAAAGTCCATTTTGGTATTAAAGAGCTCACCACAAGAAGCCCATCTTTTGAGGCAAGAATCAATCTATTGTCCAAATTAAATATTGAAATTTTTAGGGGTACATGAGATCAAAACACTAGACCACACGGTATACCTAGGCAGGGTTTAGAGAGGGGTGTCATATACATGTGTACATTGTTATAAAACAAGTATGCCATTACAAATAGGTACACAACAAATCTAGTTCATTTAAGATGATTGGGAGGAAAAGCTGTTGTCATGGGAAGATAATTCACAACTGTAGCCTTGATTGGCTTTTCTAAATATGAACAAAATGTGGTATACTAAAACCAAATATAACAAGATAGGGTTGGCCATCAGTGGGTACCAGGGTTACCAGCTAACTGTATAATTCACTAACCAATGCTTCTGGGAAGCACATTATGTAGGGAGTGCTCAAAGGTAGACTGCCTTCCACCAGATTTTGTTTCATAAATTTCTACCAACTCCCAACATTCTACCTTCACTTATCAAAGAAGTATCTATTTGCAGTTTTGCTTATAACAGGCAAAGTCAACTTAGTCTCTAAAGTTTAAATAACTAAAGACAATATAACAAACAATTTGTTTCTTCAAAAGGATTATCTAGAAGATAGAAGATAAGTTAACCTTGTATATCAGTAGAAGGAATAAAAAGTTTGAGGTCTCACCAAAAGTACAGAGCTCCATAACTTCTGTGATCTTTTCAGTTGCGACAAACCTTGTTCTAACATTTCACCATTTGGTTCACCATCTTTGTTCCTGTAATCAAGATAAGCAGCAAGATTATTACTATGATTTCTTAACTAAAAGACAAGTAGCGCTTGTACGTAAGTATATGATAAATAATTTAACTACCCCGGGTAAGAAGGAAGATCGTAAGCTCGACTGAACATCGCTTCTGGTAAAGTTTCCTGTTTCCAGCTGAGTAGTACCTGCAATTTATTGATATGTACATGTTTATATACAAGTACCACACACTTTTATAAAGATTGTGGCTGCCATGCACATGCAGATTGATAAGATACTGATAGTCGTTACCATGACGAAATGGCAAAGTATTAGTTGGGGACTGGGGGGGATAATGAAGTTTTTAAATGGGCAGAAGAGAATATAAACTTATAAGCACGTCAAGTGTGTTAAATTTTCTTGAAGAAAATACAGAACGTATGAATGAAAAAGCACAAAAGGATTATCCAGGAACTACATTAGGAAAGAAGAAATTTTCACCTGTCTGTCATTTCCGTCAAGTAAACCTTTCAATATGAAGCTTAAAGGCTCCATCGAAAAATGGTGGACAAGTGACATCTGAAAATGTTTATTATATTAAGTAAAAATTATTATATATATCAGAAGCATAAATTACAAACCTCTTCCATGTTACGATGCATCATCAACAAATAACTAGAACGATTAGCAGTTGCACAAAGTAAAGATAATGACCTTCAATGCTCGAATAAATGAGGAAAGTGTTCCATCCTGTCTCAAGAAGCAGTTTCTTAGGAAAATCGCGACCTTGTGACCAACATTGAAGCCAGAACATTGTCTCACGAGAACAGCATCAATGATTGAATCCAATCTCTCAGATGGAGATCTCAATATGAACTTATGAGGGGAAACACGCTGAAGTGCATTCGAAGAAAGTACATTTCTCGGGGCATCAATAGTAGTTGCAACTCCCAGTATCAAAAGAATGGGAAGCTTAACTACCCATTCGCTGGTTAGAGCACAAAGATAAGAATTTTAAGTTTCAGGTCGTGCTTACTGAAAATGATACATGGAACTGAAATCAAGACAAACAGTGAATCAAATCAATAATATGTTCTATATTCCTGGGCCATGTTATGTCACCTATCTCAAAGAAGACTAGGATGCTTTTGCAATTTATTAGTCAAGTAATAGCATTGCCCATAGGAAATTACAAAATGAATTTAAAACCAGACTGTGAATCTGTAAGAAGACTAGTGTCTGAATGTGAAGGTCATGTAAATGATAATTACTCCTGCAATTTTAAAAGATCAGTGACTGAATATGAAAGTCATCTACTGGCAACCTCAATCTTCCATTGTGAATATAATTTGATGATTTGTGTCATCTTGTTCCTCATCTATCCACATTGTTTAAATGTTTATAAATTTCAGACTGCATTGATTGGGATTTAGGCAAAAATATGTCAATTGTTTGTTATAGCATCTGGACTTCAAGAGCACGTGTATGCTTCATCAAATCATTCTTCTCTCTTTGTCTTTTTGACAGAATAGACAAGAGTATATTGATCACCTAGGTGTGTGAATGAGGGTAACTGAATAAGTCAGACACACCTTAACATTAGGATGAAATCAGATAAGACAGTGCCACAGCACCTCTCAAGATCTTCTATGATCACAACCACAGGATTTCCATAGTTACCGTGTTCAGCATACCATGATGCCAAGGCTGATATATCGGCCACCTGTTTAAACATGTATAAAATATGTAAAAACATAAATTATATTTTTAGGCTGTGAAGTCGTACAAACTTGACACGAATATAAAGTTTCAAATAAATATAAGTTTGTCATTTATTATTCTTACATCCAGGGTAATCATCAGAAACTTTCTCAACAAACTTCTGATTGAACCACTAATCCCAGTCTTCGGAGAAAAATCACATGATGAAAGGTTAGCCACATGGCATCCATTAGACCTCAAATGTTGTCCAAGATCCGCAAAGGTTAGTAGATCATCAACAACTTCCATATTCCCTAAGAAATTTGTACACAATCAGATTTTGATTATCAGTGAGGTAAATAATAAAAATTAATAGTAATGTTTACATAACCAAATGACACTTACTGGTAAAGACCAGCCCGCTGAATAGTTGTTTAGATGTTGCATCAGTTACAATGGGGTATGAGGATATCACTTTGGCAAAATCAAGCTTCCCGCGAGAAATAATTGCATTAAATGATTCATGAACCCATCTATCAATCTCATTGAATACATCTAGATTGATATTCCTCAAAACATCCTGCAACATAGCCAAAAAATTACTCAATTCTTGGTATAATAAAAAACAGACTCCGACCAAGTGTATATTTCACAAGTATATCAATTATGAGTGCATTACAAATCATTTCATAATTCACCCAAAATCAGGAAGTTAAAAAAGTTAGGATAATTGCTACTTCTCCGAATCCATTTTGAGAAATGGCCCTATATGTCACAAATTGGAGGTAAAATGCCCAAAATGGCACAACTCATAAAAATGGCCCTAAATGTCACTTCAAGACTCAACATAGTGTAGCGTTTTTGTTCTTTTGATTTTGAATGAAAAACGTCACTTAGTGTCACGTTTTTCACAAATATTTTTTTAAAAAAATCTGTACAAAACTCAACTTAAAGTAGCGTTTTTGCCCTAAAACTCTACTTCATCTTGCGTCTTGCCCTAAAACTCTACTTCATCTTGCGTTTTGAACTTTAAAAATTTAACAAAAAAAAATAAATTATTCGAGACGCGACACGATATAGCGTTTTGTGAAAACTCAACTTCATGTAACGTTTTGGAGTGACATTTTGGGTCATTTCTCCGGACTGTGCCATTTTGGGCATTTATTTTTGTAAAAGTGACACATAGGGCCATTACCCATCCATTTTCTACTTTATAAAAACAAAAACAAACTAAATTCCCTGAGTACCTAAATTACGAGAGAGAGAGAGAGAGAGAGAGAGGAGAGAGAGAGAGAGGGAGGGAGAGAGGGAGAGAGGGAGAGAGAGACAGCGAGAGAAGGGGGGAGAGAGAGAGAGAGAGAGAGAGAAATGGCACCTTAATGACGGACTCGGTGTTAGACCAGACGCAATCAAACGCTTCATTTCGCAGCTTCTCTAATCCATCAGCTTCACCACTGCTAGATTTCTCCGAATTTTCGGGCACCGATGGAGATAAATCAATCCGTCTCCTTGCTTTAGCACCTGATTTCCTCTCAATCCTTGGAGAAGATGCTTTGTGAAGTATAAAAAACGGCTAAATCGAGAAAACAAATACCCACACTCAATTCACAAATTTCTACAAATAGCACATACACATATACTCTACTACAAATAAACAAATCAATATATACCTGCAGATCGTTTTCCTCATTTTGACCTACTTGAAGATCTTCAGCTTCTGTTGAACCCATTGTTATGTTATTTGGATGCTTGTTATCGTCTCAATTCTATAAATTAGGGCTTCGGTATATTCTGCACCTGTCGTTGTTTTTCGTTATGGCGGGAAAAAATCTTTAAGGGCTGGTATGGGACGTGTTAATGGAGAATGGGCTTATAGTTCTTTCGGTTGATGGGCCGACTAATGCTTCTTGCAAATAAATCATTGTATTTTATGAGTATAAAAGTAATACGGAGTATATGATTTAATATGTAATGGAAATTGTAATGATATGCAATTACACATTTCAGGTTCTAAACCGCTCCGATTCCCGGTAATTACCTGAAATACTAGTACATGTATCTCATTGTTTATTTTTAAATAACATCTAACCATTACTTATTTCTTTTTTTAAAATAAAAAAAATCCTCTTTTCTTAATATTTTTTCATTTTTTTCTCTCCTTTTTAAGAATATTTAGATTCAAACTTATTATTATTTTAATAATAAATAATGAATTAATGATATAGAAATTATTATTGAAATTCACATGTTCTGCTAATTATCTAAATCAATAATACTTATTATTTTATAATATTCTAGCTCTAAAGTGGATAGTTGAAAACTTGAAATAGCATAAACTAAACTAGAAAAAACAATGAAGTTTGAAATTTATCAATTTTACAACATAAATTAAATTATTTTGAATTTATTGGGTTAACAAACACCGGATGTGGACCGTGTGGTATGTCCATTGGTAAAAAACTGAGGTGTATATATTGTAAAAGGGAGTATACCGGTTACCGGTTCAAATGCCTATAAGCAACTTAACCTCACACTGTAACCTATTTGCCAAGCACAATCGCTTCGGCATTAGCCATTTACCCAACCAGCCAGTGAATGAGCCACTTTGTCGATGTATCGACGCAATTCTCAATGTATGGTGCATATAATCACAGGTCTTGCCATGTGCATGAATGCACCCTTCAAGGGCCACAGCTGTTGCTACCAAAGTACCAATACACAAAATTTGCCTGCACAGTATCTCTTTTTAACGAAAGCTTATACATGCGTCATGCTCCAAATCACCCACCCCAAAAAAACGCAAATATCCATAGACGAAAATCTGTACTATTTCTAAGACCTGCATGTGCCATTCAGAGTCATTTGTCATAAGGCTTTGAGCCAATCATAATTTTATTAACTGAAGGTCAGATTTGTTACAATTCTGCTCAGATTAAGGCAGCCTAAAGTGGCAATGCCTAGGGCTGTGTTAAACATGCTCACAGACCACAGTCTCAACACTTACCTTGTTTGTCAACCAATCTCTAGGAATCAACATACAGAGATTAGTAGTATTTTCACTCATATCAAAATGCAATATAAGAGCAATCAATTATCTATCAGTGATTAACCTGTGAACTCATCACTATCAATATATATAAAGGTTGAAGAGGATAACGACAGAGCCACTATTCACAGGCATAAAAATTAAAAAACAGGTCAAGTACACCTTCTCCTGGACTGAATAAAGATAGATTTATCCACTTTCTGAAAGTGATTGAAGCAAACTCATATGAAGTATGTTCCCTATAGTGGCACTGCAATCTATTTAAACATATTGGCCAATTATGTCTCTTACAAGTGGTACATTTTTGCTTTCCTCGCCCTAATCTGGCATCTATTTCTGTATTCCTGTATGAATGATGAACATTATTAACACCTGAAATTTTGTAACATTCATAAACTTGCAACTGGCATATTATAAAAGGTAGCACGGGATGTGTAGACCAGCTTGTCAGATTCCTTCAATTTGAACTCAACTGCAACTACAGTCAAGTTCCTACCACTCCTTACAACGCAGGCATCAACTACCACCTCTGCCTGCAAACGTAAATAAAGCATTAAATTAGAACATACATTTAGTTGACCAAATTGAAATGTATTATGTTATGGGCCTGTGGTTACTCTTATCCATATACATTTAAATTATACATAATCCTGCAAAACAGAATCGAGTATGTCTGGGAAGAGTAAATGATGGAATGGAGGACAGGTTAAATAATTTGCATATACGTCCAACAGATAGTTAAGATTTTATCTATCCACATCATGGCCTTTCATCCAACCAAATATAACATCAGTTTTACACAATAAAAATTTTGTATACACTTTTTTTAAGCCAAAATTTTGTATGTGCTTGATGCCAGCTTGTACAGAAAACTGGGAATAAAACAAACTCGGGCAATAACCTAGTCACAAGCAGGGTGTTGTGCTAATTTGACACTTGCCAGTTGAAGAACAAAGTAAATATGTGACATCTTCCAACAGGTGTTCCAAATTTATGAGTTGTGGGAACCATAAATTATCTTGTTGATATCTTTCCACTGGAAATGGAATCAATGAAACTATATATTGTTATCCTAATGTTGCTGACTGCTGTGAATGTCCATAACCATCATTCACATAATGACCCATAGCATCACAAGCTGATAGAAAAAACAGGTTTGATGATGAGCCATGAGAAATACACATTAAGATTTATTGTTTGGGAACAATCTAAAAAAATCTCTTTTGATAAAACAGTTAAATGATTATCAATTTATCATCTCAATAAAATAAGGCTATTAATTAATAACTTTCAAGAATAAATGAACGATTAAGAGTTGACAACATGAATCTGACAAACTTACACCGCGTGGTGCAGCAGATAGGTAAGAATTACTCAATTCTCCAAGAAAAAGCTCCTTTTCTTTGCCCACAACAGTTCTTGCACAATCTACTGCAACCATCTCTGCTACAGATGCTACTGCCCCACCATGCAATCCTCCAAAAAAATTCTGAACCCCCACTGAACAAAATTAGTCTTACACAAAACTCGAGTGAAACAAAACCAACAAAGAGTATCAAAATTTAAACTACTTATTTAATGAGAGCAAATAGAGAAGAAGAAAGTCCAGTCTATACGTAATGCTATTCAAATTTAACAAAAACTCATAGATAAGATAAACGCATAGGCATAAAGCCTTCACGGGTTCACAAGTTGAAATTATCAATTTATCAACTTAACTTCAATGCGTTGAGAATTTGCTATATTTAGTCCTGTTTAATAACAACTAGAAAGCTATAAGAATGTTTTTGTATCAGAATAAAAATGATTAAATATTAGTCATATTTATAACACCTTAATTCGGTATAGCTGGATCCTTAAAGAGCTCCTAGTAACTTAACCTAATATCATAATAACTTTAACTTGTTAGAATTGTTATCAGAACAGAACTCGTGCAATACCAATTACCAGGTCTAGTAGCTCCATATTCTCTAACATATAATATGGACACAAGGTTTTAAAATAGACTTTCGAGTGACAGAGCTTTGTACTAACGTAAGCAAGACATACATTAGTCTGACTAACACAAAATAACGAGAAAAATAGAGTAGTCACAAAAGAGTAGCTTACAGTGACAACAGATTTAACACGTAAAAGGAAAGATATACGGCCGCTTTCGACATGAACAACCTCAAGCAAACCTCGAATTATGTTTGAGAAATAATTCTTAATGTCATAATCTACTGGGATTGTGTCGGAGAGTCCCGTCCTCGTTAAAAACCCATCAAGGTTTGAAATCTGCTCTGGAGACTGTTCTTTGATGATTGTTTCTTGGAAAATGCAACTTTTGGACTCTTGTTTCTCCATCTTCGTTCTTGTTTTCCCTGAAATGTGGAGTATAGATACAGATCTGATGTATCTGATTCTTTACCGTACAATTTTTATGTGAATATATCAATCTTGTCAGTTGACGCATTACATAAACAAATTTATGTAATTTTCTTTTTAAGAATGCGTACATTCAATATATCCATCCATTCCTGATCGAGATATCTATAAAGAAAAACTGTTCCTCAATTTTTTTTTTGAAGAATTTTCCTCAATTTTATTCTGTGGTCCAAGATTTAAAATTCCGAATTATTCACTTAAATAAATTATTCCAAAAATTTAATAAAAAGTTACAACAACTCAATATCCAGTATCTTATAATATATAAATTAAAAATACAACTAAAGTCTCCAAATTTCGTAACTCGCACTCTGTCCACAAAGGTAGCCCGCCTAATAATGAATATCTGTCGGGAAAAATCAAAAAACATAGACCGACAGTGAGCGAAAAGCTCATATACGGATATAAAATTATGCAAAGAGTACAAGGGTTCGAACGATGACAATATGAACAAATAAAATATTTGAATAAAGAATGATGAAATAAATCGAAAGAGACAAAAGATACTGGTCATACTTAACTCACGATATAAACAAATAAAAAAAACACGATAAATACTTATCTTACAATTCCAACATACATACTTTTTAATCATAAATGTTCTTACTCTTACACATACTTTTAGCATTTATTGATAATAATATCAAATAGATCAAAAGTGAACTTACTTACGGATATGAGAGATAATCTTACACTTACATGATGTTTTACATTTCGGTTCTTCGGAATATGTAGTCATCAAAATTTATAGGGGTTTGCATAGAACAAAACACAATGCTACCTAAATGACCAAACCTAAACAAATTAGTTGTGACTATACGTGTCCCATAACTCCGGCTACACGCCCATATTATTTAAAATATCTCTCAAATAACTCCGGCTAAAACATGAGATTAATCAACTCATGACGGATTCTTACAATATCTCTCAGATCAAAATATAATCACAAATAACTTATGTAAGTCTTACATAAAATTTACTCAAAAAAAATCTAATATTGATAAATATATCACAAATTAATCGAAAATAACTTACTCGAATATTACTAACCCAAATATCATATAAATTAGACTATACAAAACACAATCAGTCTTTACTAGTTCTAAATAAAGCTAATTAACTATGTTAATATGAATCCAAAAGAAAAAGCACAAAATACAGAACTCGTAGAGGATTCCGAGACCTTTCCAGAATGATAAGATTCGTCAAAAATGAAGAAGTAACGAATTCAGAAATAATTAAAATGCGGACTATCATAACAGAATCAGGCTATAATCACAGTAGTATTTTGATATTTAAGAATTCGAGATCATAGAATTTGACAGCGGAATGTAAACAGAGAACGAAAAGTTCGAAAAGACCTTTCTAAAATGACATTGCTCACAAAAACAGAATACAATTTCAGTTTACTATGAATATTTAAAGTTACAGCATATAAACCTGAATTAACACGTCATATTACACACATAACAGATTTCAACATGTTTACAGGTAGAATTTCATAAAATATAAAGAACTAAAGATGTAGGTAATTAAAATACCTTTCCAGATAATATAAAATCGCAACAATCCAACGAATAACGAATGAGATATGATTTTTATAAGATTTAAACATGAATATAAACGGCTACACATGAATATATAATATACTTACGATTTTGAAGCAACAATAAGAATTTCAAGTAATGATACGAATATGAAGATAAGAGTAAAAAAAAGATAACCGTACATTAACATACGATAAAGAAAAGAGAGTGTGTAGAAATATCCGTACCTTGGAACTCAAAGAATACGAATGAACCTCAAGAAAACTGGATGCTCTGTTTATACGAACCATAATTCAACACCATAATCCATCGTTTTTCCTCCAATAAATCTCTTTTCTTTCTCTCTCTTTTTCTTTCTTCCATATGGCTGCTCCTACAAAATTTATGTATCTCTTGTTTTTCAAAACCCTAAATCCTTTTCCTTTTCTTTTTATCTATTTTTTTCATTTTCTCTTATTGCTAATAATATCTTCTAAAATATTCTAATAATAAAATAAATATAACTAATAAATCAATATTAACACACTAATATTATTCTTAATATTAAATAATATACCTAAATATATTAATAAAAATACGAGATGTTACACAAAATGTGTTGTCACATCTAGCAATTAGGATTTATATCACTCTTGTTATAACTATTTTTTAATTACATTCCATTTTATGTTATCAACGTATATTATATAATAATATTTGTTTCTTAAATAAACTTATAATTGTATTTATTCTCTACTAATTTCCTAATATAATAGTTATGTAAAAATTAATACTCACTCAATTTTTTAATATTTGACGTGCTTTTATTATAAAAATAAAAATAATAATAAATTTAATTATGTGATAAAACTCTTAAAAATATGTATCAAAAAATCAAATAATACGGGATTACAAGTTTTTCGAGGGTGTAAAAGGTAATACAAAAGTTTGAGCCACGGACACCGGAGGTAGGCGAAACAAGAAGATTCCTTTCTGCTTTATTCCATGATAAAATCAAGATTCCTTTTTGCCTTTTTTGAATTCTACATTCTATTCTAGTTTTCGACCTCGTGAATAGATGATTACTGAGTTTGTTTGGAGCATGTTTTAGCTCCATCGGTCTACGTGTCATGAAAGATATTATTGAAAATATTTATCAGTTCAAGTGAGAAGAACAGTTAGCTATAATTATAGATATCTTATATTGGTATTTTATATTTATCGAATCTCTTGTCATCTTTTTTTCCAATTTTTTTAACTATCTCGTTTAACAGTTACCATAAATTAAAATTATTTTAAATATAGTTATCCATTGCGTCCAATACCATTGGAATACAATCCCTTACGGGTTTATCAAATTATAGATAATTTTTTATTTTTTTATCATTATAACTAATCAGTTTAGTTAATACCCTTGTAGATGTTCTTAGGGTGTGTTTGGTTGTAATGATAGAAATATGTTGGGATGAGAATGAGCGAAATGAATGGAATGGGTTGGGATGAGAATGAGGTGGGATAAAAATATTCATTTCATTCTTTTGTTTATTTAGTAATATTAATTTTATTGTGAATGAAATAATTATTTTTATTTGTTTAATATATAGATAAAATGAATTCTTAAAAAAACATTCAATAATAAATTTACTAAATAATATAGAAAATATAAGGCAAAAAATAATTTACATGAGAAATAAGATTATATATATATAATTTAATTTTTTTAAAAATAACAATTAAAAAAACTAAATAGCTAAACAATTTTTTTTCATTAAATATATTGAATTACAAACATATTATATTCAAGGGTAAAAATACAGATAAAAAATTAGGGCATGTTCGGTTAGAGGATAAAAATGAATTTTCGTGGGAATGGAATGACCATTCCGTGGAGAATGAAAAAAGAGTTGTTCGATTGAGTATTTGGAAATGAAATCACTCATCCTCGTGTCATTCTTAACCATCTAAATAAGTCAATTTGGTATCACAACCTCTCACATGGGATAACCATTTTTATTCTTACTAACAAGAATTTTGTATTTTTATTCTTGCTCTTGAATATAATATATTTGTAATTCAATATATTTAACGGGAAAAAGCTTGTTTAGCTATTTTAAATTTTAAATTGTTACTTTTTTTAATTTAAATTATATATATAACTTTTTATTCATGTAAAATAATTTTGCCATATATTTTTTATATTATTTAATAAATTTATTATTGAATAAACTTTTTTTATAATTCATTTTATCTATATATTAAACAAATAAATTAATAAAAATGATCATTTCATTACCAATAAAATTAATATTACTAAATGAACAAAAGAATGAAATGAGTATTCTTATCCTACCACATTCGCATCCCACCCCATTCCATTCGCTCATTGTCATCCCAACCCATTTATATTCTTCCAACCAAACACATCCTCGTAGTTAATAAGAATATAAATGGTTATCCCGTGTGAGAGGGTGAAATACAAAATTGACTTATTAGGAAGGATAGAAAAGACACGAGCATGAGTGATTTCATTACCAAATACTCAACTGAACAACTCATTTTTCATTTCCGGCGGAATGGTCATTTCATTCCCATGAAAATTCATTTCAGATTCTTAATAAACGATTGTCACGTGTTAGAATACAATATAAGATTCTGTTAAGTCAGTCTAACGCCTTGAGATTTTAGGAGAACTGGTATCTTTATTCGTTATAATTTTTCACATATAATATTAATATGATAAAAAAATTATGAATTCAGAGAGGTCACATCATTTATTTGCACTTTTTGCTGTATTTTTTAGATTTTTTTTATTCGCAGAAGAAACAAATATATTGTTCTGAACAATCAATTATTCCAGTACAACTACGTTTGATTTGTAGTTGTAAATGAATCAAATTCATAAGAACTTTTAACGAACATGAGCAAAAATTATTAAACTGAACATGTATTTCATATTTTTTCGGATAATATTTTTTATCAGAACTCGAATTTGGGAATAATCGAACCAAATCTGAGCAGATTGGTTCGAGTTTAACAAATAATTCAATTCATTTTAATTTTAAATTATATAAACTTATAAAATGACAGTAATAAATAAATAAAATCTCAATTCTCTCTACCTTCGTGTCTTTTATTTCAACGTGCATCTTTTTTGGGCTGACATGTGGTGAGTTGTTGGGCCTGGTATGCGTTAAATTGTGGGCTTGGGTTATTATAAATGGTATCAGAGCCATACCCGGCCGGAAGTGCTAAGGCACTACCCGGGTTCCGTAAATTTGTCTGTGGACTCGACGAGGACGTCGACCCAATAAGGTGGGGTGTTTGTAACATCCCACAACGAATAGAATGTGTGTGTTTGAGCCCTTAACAAGGACAAGTCAATAACTAATATATACCAAATTGCTAGCTCTTTTTGGGCTGACCTGTGGTGGGTTGTTGGGCCCGGTATGCGTTAAATTGTGGGTTTGGGTTATTATTGCAACACCCTACTATTATAATAATAAGACAACACAATTTAATAAAGTCTAAATAATATCAAGCTGCCATAAATGAATAATACTGCTAAAATTTAAGTACTAAATCTCAATAACAATAATACTGATAAAATCTGAAATCATCTAAAGCAGTTCTCAAATGTCTTATTAAATCTCCTAAACAAAAACAACTAGAATCTGGGCAGCGCTCATCACTCTCCCCGCTTTACCCATTATTACCTGCGGAAAGAAAATAATACGAGTGAGCCAAACGCCCAGTACGAATATATTTTAATATAATGCAGAATTTTTAGAAAATATAATGGACTGTGTCTTACCAACACAAGAAGACAATAAAACGATACAAATGGAAACAATAAACAATATAAGGATCACGAGATATCTCAAATCATATACGATGTTTAATAAAATGGTACCACAATAAATAATTCGGATCCAAAACAATAACAATAAGGCTGAAAGGCAAATAAGGTGGGAACAATAAGGGTCTCTTATACAAAACTGTACTCGTGAAACTCCACTCACCAAGTTCAGGACAATGGTTTCTTCCTTGGATATCCATAAGAAGAAATAACAGAATGTATAAAACATCCCAACAATACAATATCGATCATGATCTATTCGCGTCGTACTCCGGAAACACGCCCGTATACCTATAACACCGATACGAGTTAATGTCTAGTTCACATTTACTCTGAACTCCATGTGAACATTGTCCGTGATTAACCCACACGGATCGGTCTAAGAGCCCAATACATAGGTTACAAAATTTGTCAACTCTTTAATCAAATTAAAACAATATCTCAATAAAAATGCGAGACAAAACAAATATAAAGAATCAAGGCAATAATTATTCCAAAAACAAGGAGTTCGGAACGAAATAAGGGATGCGTACTAAGAAGTACACATAGAGTACAAAAAGGGTCACTGTTTTATAAAAGTAACTCGACAATAAATATAACAAATAATTATAATTTAAAAAGGAGATAATGGAGAAAAATTCAACTAACGAATAATGATCAAATTTAAATACCAAGAAGGAAAGAAGGAATTCGTACCAATAATCATAATATAAAACTGAGAGAAAAGAAAATAAGAATTCGTACCTTAAAACGAAGATTAAACTAGTCTTGAATATTAAGAGAACCCGTTAAAGAGACGTGCACTACTCCTTATTCAAATCTAGGAGTCAATGTAATATTATCATGCATTAGCATTAAACATAGACTTATATTCAATAATACTAAATTAAATAGAACCACATTTCTAAAATCGGAACACAAAGACACGATTGTATAATATTTATTATAATATAATATAGAAAAGTATATACACACATGAGAGTCCCTCATTTTAACACAACATGGATAATTTCAGTTACTATTAATAAAATATTAAATAATTATTACAAACTAATAAATAGCAAAGCACATAAAACTTAACAATTATAAATAATAACTAATTATTTACTAATCAGACCATCTCATTTTTTACAACCTGATCAGCCAAAATTAATTATACATAACTGCATGCTATATTAATTAAGGAAACAATAGTATTAATACTGATAATAATGTCCAATTCTTAAATTGTACATGATGATAGCATATGCATGACATTAGGCCAAAATTATTTTTATTAAATAAATTAATAAAATTATGAACAACATAATATTCATAGTATTAGTATAATTCATAAAACTAATAACCGAGTATAATTCAGAATCACAGTAGCCTTATTGCTTACATCAACATATTAGTAAATGGTAAATTAAGACTTTTACTCTACACTCTCGTGCATGCATAATTAAAAAATTTATTAAAACAAGTGAACAAAATAATGGCAGTTCTACTGAATATATTAATGGACGTAACAATTATAAATATAATATCCATATACCAAATTAAAAATGCGTTCAAAAAAACATCCCAATTTATTGAAACATCACTTTGGGAAATGAAAATAAATCGCACTCTTTATAAATTTATAACTACTTTATCATAAATAAAAAATAATTAATATTAATAAAAGATTCGACAATAATCATGAATTTATTATAACTCCAAAATAAATAATTATGACCTCAAAACATGATATTGTACTACTCACATATGACCCTTAAAATCAATAATATAAGATTATATATAGGAAAATTTATATAAATAAATAGCTATTAACAACTAAAAGAGTATGTTCACATTTACAATGATGTGGCATGAAATTTAAGAACGCAAATCAACACGGGGGTGGTGGGGAAAGAATCTATGCAACCCTGTATGTGATTAAATATCTTACATTAATATAGATATTATCACCAAAAATAATATTAAAATATTAACATTATCGCAACATCAACATACCTCCTAACTCTTAGTAGAAGTGGTGTTAGACTGCTAGGAAATAAAAACCTATACTCTATGACTTATGTGCCTATCCCTGCAGTACTCGTTAAATACATAATGTAATTACATATATCTATATCAAGTGAACCTTTGATAGAATATAAGTTACGTCAATGGCCCCTTATATTACTATCATGAATAATACCTTCGTTTTTCTTTGACTACTCGATGCAGTTCTACACCTCAAATAAATATATCTCAACTTATATTTATAAGACTAGAAAGATAAATATCACCTAAGTAAAATAGGTTATGTAGTAATTATCTAAACAAACTAATCCTTATCACTATGAATTTTTGAATCCTATTAGGATTTCGTGACAAATTTCTTATAAATTATAAAATTATTAATATAAGTAATCATAGTTTAACATAAAATTTATTTTTATAAAAGATAAATATTTAAATAATTAATTAAATAAATATATGTATATACTTAATCGGGGTATTAAAATAAATATAGTTCCACAAATTATTTTTTAAATGTTATTTTTCTAAATAAAAATTTGATATATAAATTTGAAAAATATTTTGTGAAACTATACTTTTTAATATGTTTAAAAAGTCAAAAGTACAATTAAAAGGGAACGAAATAAGAATATAAATTTGTTATTTTTGAACAAACTCAAACAAATTCGAGTATAAAATTATATTTGATTTGTTAAAATTTTCGAACAAAAAATATATTTTCAACTCAAATTCGTTAGCATGTTCGAACCAAGATTATCCAACACGAAATCGAACAAGATTAATAAACAACTCTGCTAGTTTACAACTCTAATTTTATTATATTTATTTTAATTTTTTATCAAAATTAATTACATATAACTAAACAAAAATAATTATATATAATTAAAATAAAATTAATATATATATTTTTTTATAAATATGTCAACTCGGATAGCATGATTTAAATTATGAAGTATATATTTCCCGTCAATGTTATTAATAGAAGTAAATTTTTATTAATTTAATTAGTTAATAGTGAAATTTTTGAATTTGATAATTAAATTACAATATAGTTGAGTTTAATTGTATTTAATCATTTGACTTCACAAAAAACTCTCATTTTCTAAATTATATAACCAATTAATACGAAGTACACAAAAAATATATAAAAGATCTATTCCGTATATAAAAAAAGTATTAAAAGTGAACAATAAAAGTATTAAATGATAAAAATAACGAAATCAATATATATTTTGAACATATAATTTTTTACATAAATATTAACAACCAAATATCATCATGAACCAATGATATGTAGTATTTTTTTATATAAATTCGATTTATAATTGGATGATATTTAAATATAATTATAAATTATTATCTATTTAATTAAATATTTTCTAATTAATACTCTAGGTAATCAATACGATTAATCATATTAGATTGTGTTCCGAAATTTTGATTTCATTTTAAATGACATGATTTGAATTATTAATTTCAAATTCCCATATTTGTACTGTTCAAATGAAATCAAAATTCAAATTTTTATAATTATTCAAACATGTTATTAATCTAAAAATTCAAATTAAATTTATGTTCACAAACATGCCATTAACGTTTTTTTAGAACACCAAACATAATATAAAATTATACTATAATATAAAAAACAATATTAAGCAAATTAATTATCAATTAATTTAAATTAAGATAAAAGGACACCTCAACAAAATTTAAAATTGAATAACTGGAATAATAATTAGTGACGAAAAGTTTTAAAAAAAATAAAAAATAATTAGAGACGAAAAAAGTAATTAACGCCCAGGAACTGGAAAGTAACTGTCAAACAGAGCGTAAAATCGCAGCGGTATAAGAGTAGAGAGAGAGAGAGAGAGAGTGTGGGAGGGGGAGAGAGATCGAGATGGGGTGGGGATGGGCGATCTACGAAGGAGTAGTGGCGGTTGGTTCCCTATTACTACTCGGTTGGGCTGGGATTTGGTTTCTTAATCAGCGACTCTACAAAGAGTACGAAGAGAAACAAGTCCTTGTTCAGATCATCTTCAGCGTCGTCTTCGCTTTCTCTTGTAATCTTTTTCAGCTCGTCCTTTTCGAAATCATTCCTATTCTCTCCAAAGAGTAATCACTCTCTCTCTCTCCCTCCCTCCCTCTCTCTCACACACACACTCGCACAATACATACATATATGCAAATTGTTTAGAACTAGTAGTGATCAAAGTTAGGTTAAAATAGACTCCTATATATAATTGAAAACACTAGAATATACTAATTAGGTCATTTTAATCTCAATTTGACTTGAAAAGTAGGAAAATAGCTCAGTGTAGCACTAATTAGGGCATCTATTTTTTTCGTGCTGGAGATTTTCAACTTTAGAGGTTACTTGTACATTTTATTTGTATTTCGTCATTGCTGAACATGCTTATGACGAACACGAGTACTAATTTGCGGAGTTAAAGTTTTTGATTTTGATCGAGAATGAGGATGCCTTCTACATGTATGTCTAAACTTTTAGAACTTGATATAGGTCTGCCTCAGCTATTCTAATTGAATGGTAATATTATGCTAATTTATAACTTGATGTGAGTGTGCGCGCGTGTGTGTGAATGCCTATTCCTGTTAAAATTTCCGTCACCGTCATAATGTTAGAGTTTTGCAAATATGTTGGTACCAGATACAATTGCATATCTAAATTTTTATGGATGCAGCATGTGATTACAATCTAGCAGTGCTGCAGTGGTGCTATGATGTTTGCATTAATAGATTATATTGGAACTAGAACTAATTGCATATCTAAATTTCATTGACTCGGTGTTTGATTATATTCGAGGAGTGGTGCTATGATGTTTGCATTAATAATAGAGTCTATACATCCCTTCATAACAATGTGTAGTATACTGGTCAGAAATAGAAAACAGTTGATTACAGTGAATTCTTGTATGCACCACAGATTTGGTTGCATAGTGATTCTTACGTTTTGACATCAAGATCTTTCCTAGTTGTTCTAATATTTCCTTATGCCTCCAGTATCATTTACTATTAATTGTAGTAAATAGAAACATTGCATGCATGCTTTTGTCTAATACTATATAATGAAGCACTAGTTTGAAACAGTTATTGTCCAGATTTTACATAGCTTATATCTTAATATTTCATTTAAAGTCTAAGGAGGATCTCTGCACTCTCTGATGGTTAAAACTTAGCAACTTGTGTGTTTTCTAGACAGTAAAAACATGATTACATGTGCTTTTTTGGTTGAAAATTCATGTCTAGTATTATATACATATAGCAGTTTGATTTAGAACAGCTGATGTACAAGATATTGTTGTTTTAAAATCATGGCTAAATTTAATAAACTGACCTCTGACTTTCAGTAGAAACTTGTGAAAACTGTACTGGAACATTTTTTTTTTCTCAGTAAATTTTTTGTATTCGCTGCAGGGCAAGATGGATAAACTGGAAGGTGGATTTGTTTTGTTTGATTATGCTACTAGTCTTCATGTTGCCTTATTATCACTGCTATTTGATGCTTTGCAAGAACGGTAAGTCTTATTCCACTATACTAAGTCCTATTTAACTAGTATTGCTTTTGGATGTTTTTCATTACACATAAGAATAGTTGAGAAAGTAATACATTAAGTTTCTGGTGGAATCCACATATTTCTACATTTTGTTTCTAATAGGCAAGCATTTTATGTAACTTAGTATCTTCCACTTACACAGGTGCACACTTATATATTTTATATTCATTATTCTTTTTCTACGTTACAGGTGTAAGGAGAGAACGAGCTGCACTTGGTGGTATCTTATTCCTGTTCGCCTTTCTCTATGCCTTTTGGCGGATGGGCATTCATTTTCCAATGCCTTCACCTGATAAAGGTTAATTCTTGCCCCATTTATTAGGATTATCCTAACCACTACACATGCACACCCTCTGTCCTCGTTTGTCTTATGCCAATTTTTAGAACCAAATATCTGACATTCTGACTGCATGCACATCATTAGTAATATTGTTCTTGATCAGCTTTTGTTTTCTGACATGCATTTGGTTTGTGATATCTCACAAGGTTCCTCTTTCTCTATTTATCTTTTCCATTTAGTTTCCTTTGTTGCTGTTTTATTTGATTTATACATCCACTGTCACTATCAGGGACATAAATTGATGCCCACCCAAGTAGTAAAGATGTTGTAGTTTTTTTTTTGCTTAGAATTTTATAAACTCCCAAATATTGAGTAATTTGTTGCCAACTTTCCAAGAACTACCTGTACATTTGTTCCTATGCTTCCTTAGATGTTGAATTTGCGAACTTGCAGTTTTGTACTCCCTGGGGTCTAATAAGACGAAGAAGCAATTTGAAAATCAAACATATATTGTTCCCACACCCCAAGGGAATGTTCAATATCCGCAATAAATGTGAAGTATGTGCGGTCTAGCTACTATTTTCAATCAGTTCACCTAATACATTGTTCGCTGTTTGGGAAATTCCAGAAACAAAAGTCATTGCAAATTTAGTAGATCATCGCATGAAATTTATTAAAAACTTGAAAGGCATGTTGAAGGAAGACAAATGTAAGCTCTGAAACCTAATTAAAATATTTTTCACATCCAAAACAATAAAGAAATTTGAACATGTTGCTGTTTTTAGAATTGCTGTCCTTCAAAAAAAAAACTGTAAATTGACTCTTATAATCTACGCCAATGTTGCATGTGTGATGGTCTTTTGAGCACAATGATATTTCATTTTTATCGCCTAATCAGTGAAACAGCATCTAAATTCATGCCTTTTTCAAGGATGTGTCTTTTGTTTCTTTTACTTTTGATTCCTTGTTTGTTAAATCCTTATTCTGGCATTTCCTTGGACCAAACTCACTAGAGAAGCTACCAGTATGTCTATCTATTTTGTTCTTTTTTATCTCCAGGATTTTTTACCATTCCTCAGCTGGTCAGCAGAATAGGGGTGATTGGGGTGACTGTCATGGCTGTCTTATCTGGGTTCGGAGCTGTCAATTTGCCATACAGTTACCTGTCTCTCTTCATCAGGTAAATTTTCTACATCAAATTAGGGTGTACCCAAGGGTATAGGAAACTGATCCGCAATATAATATCTATTATGTGAAGGGATCAGATCAACCGATAGGCACACTGCACATTATCTACTTTTCTATGCATATTTATGTGCATCTGAACTACAATGCCATTAGCTAGAAAAGTCACCCCATATTTGTTTCACTCATTTGACCACTTCCATGTTCTCTAGTTGAACCACAAATGGTAGGTGTTAATATGATATTTCTGCTCTATTACTGTGCATCATGATTAGCACCATGCTGAATAATTTTTTTAGTGCTTTACACAAATTCTGTACTTTCCTCTTGTAATTTCACCATAATATGTTTAGATTCCTATTATTGTAATGCAAGGGAAATTGAAGAAACTGAAATCAAGGCTTTGGAAAGACAGCTCATGCAGTCTATAGAGACTTGCATCGCCAAGAAAAAGAAAATAATTCTTTCTCAAATAGAAATGGAGCGAACTCAAGGGTCAAAAGAGGTACATTTGTTCCGGCATATTTTCATTTTGCTTCTGTTGGAAGAACTTTAGCTGTGATAATAACTTGTACATCTTCACTTTTCACTTTTTTATATGCCCTATATTGCGCTGCTTGCAGTTTTCACTATCTTGATTTTGTGTATTCATTTGAGGTGTATGTTTAAATTCCAGCTTTTAATAATAGATCAATGGATTATGAACTGAATATTTAGCATAATAGGTGGCGGCGGCCTCAAGATTATATGAATTTAGTTCAGTAGACTGTTGAAAAAAGTTAAAGTTATTTTTCTTGAATAATTATTTATAGGTTAAATTCTTATTGTAAGAATTTTATTCAGTAGACTATTGAAAAAAGTTGAAATTAATTTTCTTAAATTATTATTTATAGGTTAATTAATAGACACCCCTCGTCTACTCTTCTCGCTGTGAACAACACTGTGTCAAAGGAAGTGAGAATCTTATCTATATCCACTATAGTGATACCTGAGTGGTACCTCACTGATTGTACTCTAGAAGTTTATAATGTGAACTGACATTATGGTTTGACATTATGATTTTAATTTATTCATCTGATCATATCATCTGATTGTACTCTATAAGTTTATAATGTGAACTGACATTATGGTTTGGCATTATGATTCAGATTTATTCATCTGATGGTATCGTTTAAACTTTAAAATGGCTGGCAGGCTGGGTTATATAGTAAGAAAATAATGCAGTGTATAAAATGAACTACTTTAAGAAGTTACGGTCTGCGTATAGATATGAGGCTTGTTATATGCTATAGCAGTTATGATCATGACAAGATTGATATGTGTGTGTGTGTGTGTAGGGTCTGGATCGAATTAGAATTGTGGTTGAATATAGAACTTGAACCAATATCAGCCCTCAAATGTTTTTAATCAAAAGTTTTAATTTATTCAGTATGCTAAATAACACACCAAGTGGAACCTCACCCTATACCTATAAAATATATGTTATGTATAGTTATAGAATTACTATGTCAACATTTTGAATCATGAACAAAATGATCGTATTGATCATTGACTGTGTTTCAACTTCAACTAGTCCTTTATCCTGTCCCATTGTCTATTTTCACAACCTTACTACGTGAAGTAAAACTTGTTTAATTGTGTGACAAAATCTGTTATGATATTGAAATCTCTGTTATCCCGACTTTTCATTTTGCCTCAAGTACCCTTGTTGGACACTTGACACGCGGACATGGGTATGGACATTTGGACACTGATTTTAGGCCAAAAACATGTAAAATTTTCAAAATACTGCTAATTACGACACCCGGATACTATTTATGTTGGACACTTCCAGTCGTAACAAAGATTGAAATTACAATAATAAGCTATACAATTGTTCTTCAATGTCACAATTAGACATTTATGAAGTACCTATTGGTATTTACATGTTTCAGAAGCTAAAGGGCAGTTCAATCTTCAAGCGCATTGTGGGAACAGTTGTGCGGTCTGTGCAGGATGATCAGAAGGAACAAGGTAAGAATTCCATGACTCATCATGCAAATAATTTCCTACAGTGCAATTTATCAAAAAAAGTCTCTAACATAATATAAATTCTTTAGATTCAGTAATTTCTAAAACTTTTTCTCTGTTTTATTAGGTATTACTTTCTGTAATTTTTCCCGAAGGGTAGTTTTAAGTACGTAAATGGATGCATGAAATTATCTGATATATCATTGGCAGATTATATATCCTGAGTTTTCTTTTTCTCAATGTTACCCTTTTTCTATTTGAAGATATTAAAAGCATGGATGCAGAGGTACAAGCTCTAGAAGAACTATCCAAACAGCTATTTTTGGAAATCTATGAGCTTCGTCAGGCCAAGGTTCACTATTTTCCATTTTGGAATCAACTACCGAGACTAAATTTTGTTTGATGTCCTATATTTTTTATAAAATATTAGGTCATATCGGTCAAATGTTAGAGGTTTCGCCACTAATGTCTTTAGTGCAGTGGTGGACCCAAGAAGGGCCCAGTGGGGAATGTAGCCTTTTACATTCTAGTTAGGACCACTCTAGGTATATTGTTGCTAATAATATAAGTTAGCTGCCATGGTATTTAGATTTCAACTATGGTGTGGCATAGGTTGTTGGTTCAGTTCCTACCAGACACAAATTTATCAGACCTATTGATTTCTTATTGTTTTTTTTTCTTTTTATGATTTTGTGTTTAAAAAAATTTTTGGGGAAAAAATTACATATTTTCTCCTCTCCTTTCCTCTTTTTTCGTTTATTCCTTTTGCAATTTTATCTTGGTTTCTTGTTACAATCTTATATTCCTTTTTGTTATTAAAAATCAAATGAATTTTATCTCACCTTATATATTGGGCGAGTACTCGAGCCATATTCAAGCTTAAAAGTTAAAGATTGAACTAAACTACTGTACCAAATTTCACAACTTGTAATCTTACAAGTTTATTAATATATTAATTTAAATAAAGGATGCAATATGTTCTTTAGTTGTGCCTTAATAACTGTCCCCGTCTCTAGAACAATGTGTTCCTGTCCATTACTCTCCCTGCTGGCTGATATCTCTTTCTAACATGGTTGGTTGCATACAGGAAGCAGCTGCTTACTCTCGAACTTGGAAGGGTCACCTGCAGAATTTACTTGGTTATGCATGCTCAGTGTACTGTGTATACAAAATGATAAAGGTACATTAATACAGTGGGTTAATGGGTGGTACATGTTCAGGTCAACTGAGTAATTCTTTCAAGTCAGTTTTCATTTTATTTTCTGAACTTATGATGCTGGGAAACAATCCTATTTGCAGAAATAAATTTGAGAATTTCAAAAGGTCAAACTCACTTTGTTTTTAAGCCGAGTGAAGAAAGTAAAAGAATATGATAAGCATTACTTCGAGAGGTTTAAAAAATGAATAAGTCACTTAAAAAAAAGGAAAGTTGACCAACTGGAAATGTGATTAAAGAGGTACTTTAAAATCAGCTCTGGGGGTGTCAGGTGTGTAATAATAAGATTAATAAAATTGAAGAAGTACATCTTTAATTGAGAAACTCAATACACATACCCAACACAAGAAATCTGTTTTAGAGAACCCCGTATACAATAATCCCAAATTATGTTTGTTGTTGTCTATTTAAGTAAGCAACTAAAGGTGCTCAATTCATGGAATAAAGTTTCCATAGAGATAGAACTCTCTATATATTATTCTTAACTTATGTTTATTGTTGTCATTTAACTATTCAAGCAAGCAACTAAGAATGCTCAGTACTTGGGATAAAGTATGCATAGAGATATATTTTGCTACATTTTTTCTATGTTACTCGGACTCTTCATTTTACCTTCGAGTACCCGTGTCGGACACTCGACACTCGGACTTGGACACTTATTTTAGGCCAAAAGCATGTATATTTTTCAAAATGTTGCCGAGTCCGATACTTGGACACGTATCCATGTTGGACACTTCTAGCCGAGTCCGAGTAACATAGCATTTTTTAAATATAGCTGTGTTTAAAAGAGCTAAATAGTAACTTAGGACTAGTGACTGCTGGTAATTTGTAATATATGGTCATGAGAACCTGAGTTAGTTCTCTAGCAACTATAAGCAGTTTCCTTCTGAAGCTAGTCACAATAAGACAACAACTAAATGTTTGTAAACACCATAACGAATGAATCATGCAGATCTTTAGTAAGGTAATACATATTTTGTACAAGTACAGATGTTATATGATTGATAAAAAACATACAAGTAAAACTTTCTATTGGAAGTTGGAAAACATTGTTTGCGTTATAATTTACAGAAACAACTTTTTATACAGATTTGGCTTCAGTCAATACTTCAAGAAATGTGATTTCACCGAGAGTTTTACACTTCACATCTAGAGTTATTGTCATTTGTCTTCTAAGATCTTCTTGATTTACTTTATATTAATATCTTATCTCAATTTTTCGTTAACATGTAAACTCATTTTCTCCTTGCTGATTGATGCCGTAGAATGATACTTTCTGATTTTTTTTTGTTTCTTTTTTGTAGTCGCTGCAAAGTGTTGTTTTCAAAGAGGTACTGGTCCTTTTATCCTACTTCATTACATTGTCAGCACTTACATTGATGAAAATAACAAATTGTTTCTTATGTCTTCATTTGACAGGCAGGTTCAATTGATCCTGTGACAAAGACTATCAGCATATTTTTCAAGTTCTTCGATATCGGCATCAATGCCACATTATTATCGCAGGCTAGTTAGCTCTGCTGGATTTAAAATCTTCTATGCTTCCTTATACCCAATTACCAATAGTTTAATTTGTATGATAGGTATTGTATACATACCGTTATTTAAGTGATGTTGAGGAAATTTGTCACATCGTCATTGATAGCTTAAGCTTTCAGAAGTTTTGGTGCAAATGGTGTGAAGGCAACCAAAATATTTGATACAAGTTTCTTCTGTGCACTAGCAAATGTACATTGAAAAAAACATTAAACCCAACAAACATGAGAGCTCGTGAATGTAACCCTCCAACTTGACTTTAGGCCAGTAATTAAACTTATTAGAGATTAGCAAATAACAACTGCTTCCAACAATGTCGAGTTATTAGTGCAGTTTCTAATTACAATTATGAATTATTGAAGTAAAAAATTAATCTTTGTTAATCTGAGTAGAGTTGCAGCTACTACAGCCTGCTAGTTGAATGGCCTAGAGGATTCTTGTCGGTTGCTGTTATTTTTAACAAGACACTTGAAACCTCTAGGTTCGTAGTCCAAATTTTCCTTTGCTATTTTAATGCAGTTTAAGATACATCTAAACCTTAAAGCTGACAAGTTAAACACATAACTAATTTAATTATATAATCACTTAATTGTGTACTTTTTCAAAATTAATGTTGAAGTAGGATTAGGGGTGCCACCTACATGCATGTAGAGGCACAATAACACGAGAATCCATATATTACCAGAGTACTAAACATAAGTCTTCCCCAAGGTAAAATCTTAAAAAATCCGAATTTTAGTTTGTAAGCCTTACATGGTAACTGTGATATATTGTCATTATGATGGTCTAACAGTTTGAAAAGTGCTAGACCACCTTCCCTGCCATTTAGCTTTCAGTACTCAGAACGAACCTCTATCATATTAGGAGTTGATTATCTTATGGAACTTCTAAAGTTGCAACTTAACATTTTAACGGACTTCACAGTTGCTTTTCCTTTTAAATACGGCTGTATTTGGAGGTTTTGGCTATAATTAACTTTATATTCTTGTTATGCAGTATATCTCTCTCTTGTTCATTGGAATGTTGGTTGTTATTTCTGTTCGAGGGTTCCTATCTAATCTAATGAAGGTACATAATATCAGACCCTTTCCAATTCTTTGTTGCGGGATCCATATAACATTGTTTCTTTAATATTCGCATTGTTTGCACGGATCGTGGATCGATCGGGTGCGTGGGACGTTAGCTTGAGTGAATCGGGTACGATGATTAATGAATCGGGTTCGTGGATCGATATGAGGATCCCTTTTTAATAATATATATTTATTAAAAATTATATATATTAAACAACACCAATGACTATTCTGCCACTATTCTGAAACTTGAACAAGAGATTTTATTTTAGTCATTACTTCATCTCATATTTTAAGCATAAACTAATTTAGGAGACTGCAACATAATTATAACATTCAAGGCATGTCTCATGTGTTTTGGTGTGTCGTCTCTTCCATCTACATCATCTTTCCAACTCCTTCCTTTCTTATTCCTCTTACAGATTTACCTTTCAAAAATAATTTCAATCTAGATGGTATAAATTTATCTTCTTTTTTATTCTTTCTCCTCCTTTTCACATATGATCACCGGAGTTAAAGGTGGTTCGTCGGAGTTGGCGAACTGGAGCGTGAACCCCAGCGATCCGGGTTGAAGAGGAATCGTGTTCTGGAACGACGAGGGAACTAGATCGGGGTTCCATAGGTTGACCCACGAACTATGCAACTAAAACTACTACTTACTATGTGGTTTGACTTTGGCCAGATCTTATTTATCTAGAACTATTGCCAAGTTCTTTAGATGGATTCTGGAGGCTGTCAGTGTGCTGTTTGATATATTTATTGTGAATTTAGATTGTTTGATGTAGACATTAGACACATGATGGCGATCTGACATTGCCTTTGTGCAGTTCTTTTTTGCCGTCTCTCAAGTGGGCAGCGGATCTTCAAGCAACGTTGTGCTTTTTCTCTCTGAAATCATGGGAATGTATTTTCTGTCGTCAATTCTTTTAATCAGAAAAAGCTTGGCAACTGAGTACAGGTATGCCATTGTTAAGATCATAAGATATCTCTCAGCTACTTGCTGTTTGTAATTCCTACTCAAAATGTATGGCTTCATAATTATTTTTACTTTTGGATTAGGAACAATACAAGGGTAGAAAGAAGATAATTTTATTTGTGAATTAAAGAAGTATCACACGACTATACTGTACTGTCTGCTGAGTAGAAGGTTTTCTCACCTTAAAACTGAAGATGTTATAAAATGAAGTTGTCAGTTCTATTAGATATAAATAAGTATGGTGTGGCTGTCTAATGTTTTCATGATATATCATATATATGCAGTATTATTTGCTGGAGTAACATCTAAAAAATGCCCGTGCTTCACTGGGTAGTGATTTTTTTAACTTGAAAGTTGGAACAATAAAATTCTAAGTTATTTTTTGTTTTAAAATAGATGACCTGTTGTTACTGCATAACACAAAATTTTAGTGTTTCTGCATAACACAAAATTTTAGTGTTTCAGAATTATAAATGAATGAACTCGTAGTGCCACAATAAGATATGCAAATCTGACTTAATGACATGTTTCTTGGTGTTGCACCAGTGTATGGATATGTAATGATTCAACAGAATCAACACACACATTGAAAAATATCTTATTTGTGATATATAGTATACTTCAATGTAAGACATCATTGGATCAATTTTTTACAGTTTATAGTGAAAGTGAAATAATCCTTGACTGGGCATTGTGCAATACTACAATTTCATTATGTAACTTGACTACCTGGGACATAAATATAAGAAAGAAAGGTAAGAGATCGGGTGGAGACAAATTTGATTATATATGGACTGATTGAGATCGAAGACCCAGTTTGTTCTACAATTTTGGCTACTCAGTGAGCTTTCAGTGCCATCCTTCAACCCGGCAGATAATTTTTTGGGTCATTTGCAATTTTTTTTGTCAGGGGGTCATTTACATTTTAATCCTAACAGTTTCCATGTTTGTACACATGAACCTGCAAAGTTTAAAAATGTACCTCCCCGCGCTTGGTTTGTGTCAAATGAACATGTCAACTATAACCTTGATTGCTGCTACCGGAATATATGTATTGGTGATATTGGTGGGAGTAAAATTGGATTTTCCTTCCAATCAACATAATATATAAAATGCTACATCATATAATTTACACTATATTCATCAAATCTCCACCTAAACCTTTCTCTCTTCTAGCCGATCAACATCTCCTCGACTTCTTCAAGGTTTTCAACTTTTCTAAACATCACCTTTGAATCATCTTGATTCGAATCAGTCCATATTAGAGTATGTAAATCAAAACTATATAGGAGTGAAACTCTATATTTTTGCTTGGGGATGATGACCAGAGGTTGTTGAGTAATTCGTCTAGTTGTGTGTGGAAGGAGATAAGTTTTCTGTGAGATGGAGAGACAGATAATTGAAATAGAAGATCATATTTTGTTTCATATTAGGGCTAAAAGCTTAGTAGGATTTTGTCGTATATATCAATAAAGGGTTCCAGATCTTTAACCTAGCAATCAATAGTCGTGTTAAGGGTGAATGAATTGTGTTGTGGAAAAGTCTGTAACACACACACACAAAAGTATATGATTATATATATTATTTTCCGATATATGACTGAAATGACTGATACTAAAATCTGGTGGCAGTAACCGAAGTTAGGGTTGAGATGTCCATTCGACAAACATTAAGGGCACGGAGATACATTTTTGAATTTCGAGGGTTTATGTGTATACAAGCGGAACCGTTAGGTTGGAATGTAAATAATCCTATTATTGTTGGAATTTTTGCTAACAGCATTAGTGAGCCCCTATACCAAAGTGTACTTCCCATGTCTCAGTGGTATTATCAAACTTCTTGTGCATGCTTTCTTTTTTGCTTGCTTTGTACAATTTCACTTGTAGAGCAGTGTTTGCAATGTTTGTAGCAACTGGTGGCTCGCTTTTCTGTTTTGCTTTAATTTTATGAATGTCAAGTAGTAGGGTATGCCTGAAAAAAAAACTTTTTTGCAGGATGATCATAACAGATGTGTTGGGTGGAGACATTCAGTTCGATTTCTACCATAGGTGGTTTGATGCCATCTTTGTAGCAAGTGCTTTCCTTTCTCTGCTTTTGCTTTCTGCACACTATACATCTCGCCAAGTTGACAAGCACCCAATTGATTAGCTTCTTCGTAGGTCAGTACCTGTTGATTCACTAGGTCCTTGTTCATGGTATACATCTTTATCTCTGAATAATATAATGCCCCGATGTTTATTTGAATAGATACTCCGGCTTGGATATACATTTTTGGGGTTACACTGTCTTCCTTTTTGAATACCAGTGCCTTCCGCTAACTTCTGAAAGTTAGCGCTGTAGTAAAGTATATCCAGTCCTGTAAAGAGCTTTGGAATATAAATGTTATGGCCACATTCAGCCTTGAAATGGAAAGTCATGTAAAGGAAATGATGTATTTATATCCACTACCAGAAAGCTATCCTCAGAAGTGTGAAACATAGTTTATGGTAAAGTTCTGATGAAAGACAGGATATTGTGCATGCTCTGAGAATGAATATCTTATAGAGGGGATTTATTTTTGAAAAGTGGAGGTGGAGCTTCTGGTAATCTGTTGTGAAATATTAGTTTTAGACTTTTAGTAGTTTGAGATGTGTGTTATTTTTTCTCCTAGAAACATAATATCAAATGATACAGAAATTATGAAATTATTGTGTTGTTAATTACAATGAAAGTTGTGGTCAATGAGTATGAGTTTTTTTAGAGATTGTACCACACTTGTTTTTCCATTCATAACAAGTGTACATGTCAATTTTATTGTTTCTCCACTCGGGATAAAAAGAATCTGTAAAACATGAGCCAGACGAACTTTATGCCTGGTGCTCAGATTTGGCTTGTAGAAACAAAATCAACTTATAGTTGTATAAAAAGTGAACATATTTACTATTGGGACCTTCCCAGGCAATGGATACCAGGGAGGAGTTTATGTTTATGTATCGCCGGATCAAACAAGCAAACTGTTAGGATTATAAGATGAGTTGAGTATATTAGGATTTTTCTTGTTAAAGACTAGCTATTTTTTGGTCAGTTGGATTTAAATGGTCAGTTGAAGAAATCAAATATGAAATAGAACATCTGCATGGATATGTACATGTCAGTTTAAAAGAAATTAAAACGGAGGCGTGGTCCTAAAGAGGAAAACGTGTCAAGGGCAACTTGTTCAACGAAAACTTTGGAACTAATGGCCCCCCATGAATAACGGGGTTGTTCCAAATTGATTTGTGATTTGTTTACCAAAACTACAAAAAAATAATAATAGTAGTCTCGATTTAATTGTTGAAATCAAACTTTCTAATTTGGACCTTATTCTCTTCCGGTTTACAAACTAAGAGCCCAGTCCAGTTAAAAGCAGCCCAATGGGTTGAGAAACAGAATCCTACATCCCACGTGTGCTGAAAACTGAAAAGTGATTTGAAGAAATTATAAATAAACCTCGTCAACAAATTGCAAACACATACAAACATAACTCATTTCACTTTTATTATTATTATTATTATTTTGATTTCAATTCCTATCGGAGCAGCAGGTGGTGTATAAATTACACAAGCTGTTGAAACACACACACACACACACACACACACACAGTAAAGAAAGAGAAAAAAAAGAGAGGGGTTTGTTTGATTTAATACTAGCCATCTCAATACTCCAATTCTCATCCGTACTTTTATTCTCCTCCATAGATTTTTCCTTTTTTTTTAAAATAATAATATTAATTATTATTGCTACAGTTGTCTCTCATTTTTTTAATTTTTTTTGATATATACTTATTTATATATTATTTTACGAGAGATGCAGCTTAAGAATTTAGTTATAGTTGGACATGGTGAAGCGTAAGGAACGAATCGTCACTGACCTTTACAATGGAACTGTGAACATTAAACAACTTGAGGCACGTAATTTTTTCCCTAATTTTATTTTTTTAAATTTAGGGTTTTTATCTAGTTTTTGTGATTTTGTGCAATTTGGGTTGTTGATTACTGCCTGATCTTGATTTTTAGTTTGTTTAAATGAATTATTATTGTGATGGGATTTTTTTGGGTTATAGCTTTGGTTTTGATTTGTTTGTGTTATTGTGTATATATATATGAGTAATTTGTGTAGGGGTTTTTCATTTTGTAGTGTATGTTGTTGTGCATCTTATAAAGCTTTGAAATTTCTGAATAATGTTAGAATTTGGCCAATGGATTTGGTAGACAGTGATTGATGATGTTTGGTTTGCGGTCTAGACCCGAGTGCAGTCTTGAGTGATAGGTGTGAAATGAAAGGGTGTGCTGTGGAAAAATTAGGCTGTTAGACTGATACAGTGAGGTTAGAGGGTAATTAGTAGTCGATGCTCGTGCTTCCTTGTGTTTCTGAAATGGCAGTTTCTTTGTCTTTATATAAACTGAAGTTTGGCAATCCTTGGAGGATTCTGAGAAGGACTCTTATGACAAGTTCCCTTCTTTTATTTTATCCCGTGCTAGATGCATATTAAATCAGTACAAGTTGTCTGTTTATATGTAGATGATTGCTTTGAATTTGCGAGTGCATCTGCACTAGTTTTTGTAATCTTGTTTAGTTATGCCATTTCTGATTCTGAAATGCGATTTTTTGTTGCTGATTATCTTCAGCCCAGTTATCATTTTTCAATGAAATATTGAAAATAGAGGCTTTTATGAATGTTATTTCTATCAAGTATATGTCTATTTCAGGGAATTCTTTTTGAACAATATAAAAAGGAGAAAGTTAGTGGTTTCTTTTAGTATTAAATCTTTATCTTTGCGATATATCTTCCTATTCATCTCTGATTTTTTTAGGTGTCACCTCCACCCGATAAAGGAATTTATAGACATACCACAAATCAAAATATCAACGCGAGAGTGGACCGTGGGACATGTAACGTGTGTTCTGCTCCTTGTTCGTCTTGTTTGCATGTTAACAAAACTCGTATGGAGCCCAAGATTGCTGAATCTTTGGATGAGACATCTAGAGAGAGTGCAATCAGTTATTCTGTTGATGATACAGTTCAAACTAAAAAAAGCAGAGAATGTAAGAGTTCACAGCATACTACTAGTGAAGCAAGTAATATGATCAGTGTGAATTCCAATCTTGATTCTTGCAATGAAAATGCTGGAAGGAAGGCTGGTCTTAAACTTACTAATATATCTGGTGCTGCTCAAGATGTTGAGGTGCCCAACAAGGTGTTCTCTGGTGGATCTGTTAGAGGGCAGCTTCACGCTCCAAGTCCACATAATAAGGATGTAGAACATCGTAATTCCATAAGCAAGTTTGTGGACGCAAGAGGTTTAGAAGGTCATGATGACAACATTTCATGCGTCAGTGGCTCTGATGAAGCATCAAACATGTCTAATTCTAACAAAGGAATTTCAGACACGAAAGTTCCAACATCATCTACCGCTTCACCCAGTAGTTTAGCTTCTGAAGAACACATTAAAGCTGGTCAATCTCACGTGGCTTCATTTATGGATAAACATGAATTAGAAGGGATCCAGAACAAATCTAGTGGAGAGGTCATATCTAGAGTTGTTACTGGACAGAAATCTGCTTCATATGCATCTCGTGATATACAGGATAACCAAGTTGGTCATGTCGGAGGGAACTCTGAACCTTCAGCAATGGAATGTCCGAAGGTAGAAGCAGGAGCTGACAGTGATGAGTTGCCAACCAAAATTCCAAATTCTATAGAAAAGAAAGAATTGGAAAAGACCAGTGAGTTGCTTGCGTTGCCTGAAGTCAGGGAAACATCTATGCATTCTGATCCCGTAAATGAGAGTGATGAATCTGATATTTTGGAACATGATGTAAGTATTGATGCTTTCACTATTCTTTTTAATAGTACTTAGCTCATTAATCCATCTCTACGTTTTTTTGATTGTATTGTTCCGCAAAAACAATCAAAATTTATAATAGATGCACGCATTTCGATTAGCATATGTTATTTGCATTTTGTGATTGCCTCATCTTGAATATCATTACTAATAATATTAAGTTTTTGTGTTCTCTTTCCTTTCTGATTGATTAAAAACTTCCAAAGTTTTGCCAACACTGTTTTGTGTAAACATTTTGCGAATTCATGGATGTGCCATCAATTGTAACTTGCAAGTCATTTTTTGGTTAGCAAAAACATTTTTCTTTAATAAAAATTCCCATACATCAGTCCCATTTCCCCATCTATTACATCCTTTCTTCTATCATGTTATTTTGTAATATCATTAACCTCATACCTGGGTCTGGTGATTTCTATTACCACACTTCAAATTAATTATTCTTTCAGATTTCATTTTCTGCCCAATGTTTTGGATACTCTCCATTGGAAACAGTATTTGGAAATTAAAATTTTAAAACATTAATAGTATACTTATTCCTTTGTCTATATATATGCAGCCGGCATCAAACAATCTCATGTGACCATAAAGGCTATGATGTGTGATGAAAGTGATTGTTTTGGTGTTCTATTTTATATGCCTAATCTGTAGTAATATAAGATGCTGCATTTGCTGCTACTACTTTTAAATAATATTTGTACTTCATGTAGTTCTGAATCTCGTCCCACATTTGTGGGTATGAAGAGATTCCGTCTTCTGACACATAATACATGAGGTCAATGTCAGGCATTCGTTTTCGGTTTGTCAACCCAAGATGCAAGAAAATATCTCCCTTGATATTCATTTATAGTTTTCACAGTTTGTTCAGTAAGAGACTGTTCCCTAGAAACAAACAGATGTTTGAATATTTTTTATGCTATAGTTTTGATAATGGCGTGGTTACTGACTTGCTGCTGCTCACGATAATAGCATTTCTTCTATCGAAATCTTTGATATCCAGAATAAGATTTGTTGAATACTGGGGCTTATGGAGTTGGTTAATTTGCTTAGACTTTACATTGTTAACATGCTCTGCGCACGTATAACCTTATAGTATTGTTGACATGTGCAACTGCTGGTACTAAATTGTGCTTTTTAATTTAATGGGTTTTAGTACAAGTGATCAGTACTAATTTAGTCTATTGTCTGAGTAATAGGTAAAAGTTTGTGATATATGTGGAGATGCGGGTCGCGAAGATTTACTTGCTGTATGTTGCAGCTGTAGCGAAGGTGCTGAGCACACGTAAGTCATTAAAGTAGTTTTAAATGCATTTGTTGGGGTAGACTTGCTAAGACTCTTCAGTTTAGATCTGTTTAGCATGATTCTTATTGAACTTAAATGTTGTCAGTTATTGCATGAAAGAAATGATGGATAAAATTCCTGAAGGAGACTGGCTGTGTGAAGACTGCAAGTCCAAGAAAGAAAAAGCTCTGGAGAAAGTTAAATACAATTTAGTGGATGGAGATGGTGTCGACTTTGAATGTGGAAAGCTAGACACAGATGCTAACAATATTAAAGCTGAGAAGGATAGCTCACATGGGAAACTTTCTCGGAAAAGAAAAGCAGAGGATGCAGAAGTTTCTTCATCGGCAAAAAGGAAAGTTTTTGAATCAAAAATCAGATCTCCTAATGTCTCGAGTCCCAGAAGAGCTAATGTCTTTTCTCGGGATAGTTCGTACAAGGACATAGATAGAGAGAAAGTGAAGCCTGCCTATCAAATTCCTCCTGGTGTTCAGACTGGTAAGAGCGCTGCAGAAGTTGCATATCCTTCTCGAGATGCACGACTACATACATCTCGAGGTGAGTTAACACCCAAACCCAGTTGCTTTGTTGTTTTTGTGTGCTGCAATGCTTTGTTCTATATTCAGGACAGTACTAATTAAAGCAGTTGATCTCCCAGGTACTTTTTTGAGGTCTAAATCATTCAGTTCCGCAAGTTCAAAACAAAATGTTAGGCATGTAGATGAAGTAGTATCTCAAAAGCATAAATCAAACAGAGAAGCTGCTTTCCTTGGCACAAAGGGAGGGGTCAGCAGGACGATGGGCAAATCTAAGTCATTCCATTCTGTTAACTCAGATGGTTTGAATTCAACTGATTCGAAAGCTAAAATGTTATCTCATAAATTTTTTCAAGGTCAGGATATGAAAGGACAGAACCACACTAAAGAGCGGAGCTTGATTGAGAGGAAAAATTCCCTGAGATTAGAACGTCATGTGGTCAATTCTGCAGTAACCACTTCTACAACCTCATCTCCTAGGGTTGATAGAAACCTACCCGTTCGTGATGAAACTGTTCCATTTTGTTCGACAAGCAACAACCGTGAATCCAAGTCCATGCACTCTGATAATAAATTAATACAGTTGTCCAGACCAGTGAAAAAAGTTACTAGTAAAGGTTCAAAAGTACCTGTTCCTTCAGGTATGATAACAAGCTGTTTTTTTTTCTTTAGAGCAATGTCATAAAGATGAAGATATTCATGTGTATATATTGTAAGTTCTATTTTAATATCATTTTGTTTCCCTTGTTTATTGTATGTATTGGTTTTGGTGAAGGTACAAGGCAGCTGTCTACCAGCAGAATCGGTAATGTTGAAGAAAGGTCTGTACAGGCCAGAACAAAGGATGATTTCTCCTATACTTCTCTTAGCACTGAAGGACCAATCAGTAAATTTAGCGAAAGTTTACCAGCTGGGTTAATGAAGGCTCGAGTATCAACAAATCTGGTTGAGAGTGCCAAGGAAATTTCTAATAGTCAACCAAAGCATAGTACAGCTGGTGGAAAAATAACTCCTTGTCAGAAATGCAAAGATGTTGGTCACTCTGCAGAGTTCTGCACCATTGACAGCCCAGTGCAACCTCTTGTTCCAAATGTCCATACTTCAAGAAGTTCAAAGGATCTGATCCACAAAGATAATAGGTTGAAAGCTGCTATTGAAGCTGTGTTGCTTAAAAAGCCTGGAATATATAGAAAGAACAGAGCTCAAGATCACTCTGATGAGTTAACTGTGTCTGGCATTAATAGTGATGTATGTTCTCAAGATCAGCTGTATAACACACGTAACTCAAGAAAATTGATATCTGGAGATGAGGTAAGTAAGGAGCCAGAAAGTGCATGGAAAACCAATATAGAGTTTGTAAAGCCGGCAACTGGTTGCAATATGAAGCAGTTTACAAACTCAACTGAAGCAGTTACTGCCTCGTTACATAGGCCTATTCCCCCTGCCGATGGCAAGTCTGTGTCGATTTCTGATCTTCCGATTATGTCAGCCATCCCAAAGCATGAATACATTTGGCAGTATGGTTTTCCGTTTCCATTTATTTTTGTGCGCCACATTCCGTTTATTTTTGTAGACGTGACCTTGTGTCTCTTTATATATCTTAGGCTCTAGAATTATCTGTTTGCTGTGCAGAGGGTGTTTTAAGGTGTTTAGAAGCGGAAAACAGTCAGGCTATTATGATGGATTTCAAGCCCATTTGTCAGCCAGTGCATCTCCCAGAGTTCTTGAAACAATGAATAAGTTTCCAAGCACGGTTCTTTTAAATGAATTGCCTCGGCAGAGTATGTGGCCAATACAATTTGAGGAAACTGGAGTAAGCGAGGATCACATTGCACTCTATTTCTTTGCTAGAGATCACGAAAGGTGACTTTTCTTGTTCCCCTTTTACCCTTACTGTAAGAAATTCTGCTCCCATATCTAGATGAAAGTGATTTTTTGCCCGCTGGTGATAATTATTATGTTGCTTATAATACATACAGCTACGAGAAAAGCTACAAGTCAATACTGGAGAGAATGATCAGGAATGACCTTGCTCTGAAAGGCAACATCGATGGTGTTGAAATCCTGATATTTCCATCTAATCAGCTTCCAGTTAAATACCAGCGTAAGATATTGTATACTTTTTTATTTTTTTTGGTATCATATAATTTACGTTATTATCAAATGAGGATGACGGTAAACTACTCAGTCAAACATATATTTTGTAATTTTGATTTTTTGATATTGTAGATGTTATTGTGAAACACATATTTTTTTGTTATCACTTAAACGTATGTTTTAATTGCTCCATAATGCTAGTATGTGATTGTCCACTGATGTCAGGCCTTAAATGTATGTGTTAGGAATCAGCCTTAGTAGAATTTTATAGTAAATGATTTTTGATATTGTAGATGTTACTGTGAAACATATATTTTTTTGTTATCACTTAAAATCTATGTTTTAATTGCTTCATAATGCTAGTATGTGATTGTCCATTGATGTCAGGCCTTACATGTATGTGTTAGGAATCAGCCTTAGTAGAATTTTATAGTAATGAGTAGTAAGGGTATATGTGTCTATTACAAGTACCCCCTATAAATAGAACTAGTAGTTGTATTTTTCTATTAAGCATCATGAATTGTTATATGAAAATGGAATATATTTTCCACCACTTTCTCTCATCCGTTTCTCTCTCTAAACTCTAACTTCTCCTGCAAGTTTCTTATCTTTCTACCTGTTCTTCTGCTTAACCTCTCTCTCTCTCGCTTCCAATCTCTTATATTTCTCCGTTTCTCTACTATATCTGCCTATTTCTCCTTTAAACATACAGAAAATCCCAAAAATATTGTTAATTTTAGTTCAGTAACCTAGAGTTCCTGACAGTATGACATGTCGTACTGTAGGGCAACATATTCCCTAAAATAACAATATTTTGGATTTTAGCTTTTCAATTACTCATGCGAGTCCGAATTTTTTCTGGTGTAAGAGCATCTCCAACCATCACTACCTGTTGGGTAAAAAGTCTAGGTGGCACTATGATATAGATATTAGCTAAAATATATAGCCCTCCAACCATAAGACCTATTAGCAAAAATTATAGATATCCTTTATTTCATCTTCTATATTTGTTGAGTCTCTAGCCATTATCTAAAATATCCATGTCAGCTTTTTACCTTATTTAAATTATATATGTCAAGCCATAAATTATATAATTATATATAAAATAAGATTTTTGAATATATCTAATCATTATGGCCCTAATACCATTGGAGTACAGGCTCTTACAAATTCAGTAAAATTTTACATAATCATAATTTAGCTAACCATTTTACCTATTGTCCTATTGCCATTGGAGATGCTCTAATAGAACTGATATTTTAGTGGACAAGCCTGTTCAAGCATTTAGATGAGCTGGGGCCTGTTTATTAAACCCAGCTTAAACAAAAAATCACGTCAGTTTCTTATTTAGGGTTATATGCCGGTGCAACAATATTATGCTCAAAGCTTGTGTGACTTGTAAAAGCTGGAACAGAGAGAAATAAGTTCTCTGTTTAGCAGTTAGGCTCCAATGACTCGTTTAGTGAGAGCTTAAATATGTTTAAGGATCCCAGGTAGATCATTTTGTTTACAACCCTTCACAGAACGAATCCTTGGAAGGGGTTTTATATGTTCCGAATGTCATAAGAAGTGATTTCTTCTTCTCAACTATTTGCGTTGTTGCTTGTCCTACTTGTGAATTATTAATGTTTGTGTTATTAGAAGTATTCTGATTGGTATTGGATATGGATGAAATTATCATTTGAATACCTTGAGAAATGCACACTTCTCATGCAAAAAACATAACACATCTATAAAAAGGGCTATATTTCCTCCTGAAACAACTCAAAGCACTATGTACTTCAATACTTGGGCCTACCCCCCCCCCCCCCCCCCCCCCCAGCTGTGTTGCTTCTTCCCGGCACTCTGAATTAATAATGTTTCTCAAGTGTGCAGCGCATTGGAAAATGCACACTCTCTGTCAAGAAGACATTCAAAGTTTGTAATAGTCATAGTGTTAAATATCTGTTAACCAGTTTACGAGAGGAATTACATAACTTCGGAATCGAGTAGTTATTGGTGAATACAATACATAGTCAACTGGGAAATGTTGATCAGCTGTATATTAAATTATAAAAATTAAATGTTTTTGATATATTCATGCCTTCATGTTGATGTAGGTAGCAAGTAATAGAGTTGAATTGTATCAAGTTTACAATTGATGTTGTGCTACTGTAATATAGTAGATCTTCCCAACTTTTGTTTGTGTATATTTACTAGTGATTCATTTGTAATCATCTCTTTGTGCAGGTTGGAATACTATGTTTTTTTTCTGGGGTGTATTCAGAGGGAAGAGAAATAGTAGCTTGCAAAAAGTGCCTGTTTCCCCAAAGAAAACAGCTGATTCCAGAGACACGCGCACATCTATGATGTCTTCTTCACTTGTACCAGTAGACAAAGATTTGCCTCCATGTAACAAAGCTGGTATGGTGATATCTGATGTCCATTCATTGACAGATATGCAGTGTTTACCATCAATGAAAAAGATGAATGGGAATAGTGATGGTAAGGCAGTACTGCATTTCCAACAAAGTGATTCTGTAAATTCTATGAAGGAACAGAAAGGGTACAGACTTGACTGCAATTCAGTACCCACTGATCAAATGGAGCCTCCACAATCATGGCAAGATACTAGATCCAGAACCAATTCGCTGGTAATGTTACTTTTTTCAGTGTAGGTTACTTTGGCAAAGCACAATCTCTATCTCGCTTGTTCTTTATGAAGAACAGTCAGTTATCTTCATTATGAAAGTAAAAACCCAGGCTGCATATAGTTTGCTCATTCAAATCTGGACTTTCCTATCTATAGGTAATCATATGTAAAAAGTTCTTAGATTCCAAGTTACCAACAGAATTATGGGGCAGGATACAATTTCCTTTGTTTAATTCATATGCAGACCAATTGATGATTCCACAGGCTCCTATTGACAATTCTTAGGGTTCACCTTTTTCTAAATAACTGTAATTTCAATTTATTTGTACCCCAACTGATTTCTGGGCTGTACCACACTCTTGTGCATTCCACTTGTGATATTCCATTCTCTGTCGTGCATTCTAGTTGTGGTAGTCCATTCTCTGTCGTGCATTCTAGTTGTGGTAGTCCATTCTCTGTTGTGTAATCTAGTTGTGGTAGTCCATTCTCTGTCTTGGGTAACATGAGCTCACTCAGCTTTCAGTGTGATGGACAATAGTGATTTCTACCCATGTGCCGATATTCATATTGATGTTCAATGCCTCTTGAACTTCGAATATAGTCTTGTCCTTTATTTGGGCGTTAAAAGATATCCGTGATATGCAATCTGTAATAATTTCCAGTTCGACTTTTCTGCTTAATGTTTGCATATGTTAATATGTGTAACCTATCAGGTATGATCTATAGCTTTGTGCTAGTTTTGTGGTGTTTGATTGACTTTTATCTCTCCCTGTAGGAGAGACAAGTTGATCAGGACTTCAAACTGATCAAAGAACCCCAAGCAGCAATCCAAGTTGACAGTAGTGCTTGCAACTCTAACACTACTGGTGAAAAGAAGATGGGTCACTTGAGTACTCCATATGATATGCATCCTTTTCCGCAGATTCACAGTGAAGTTTCAGCTGGCATGCAAGATCCTGCTACCACACGAAGCGTAGGGGAGGTAGATAATGAAGAGAAACTGAGAATGAGAAATTCCAAAATCGAAGGATTTTTTGGAGCGGAAACTGTTGCGGATGGGGTGGCAATGAAATTCCCAAGTCCCAAGGAACCTTGTAGCTGGCCTTCATCTTACACGAAGCAATCAAATATTGATTCTTTAGTATCAAAATCAGAAGCCACTTTTTCTTGCTCAAGTCAAGCTGTACATGGGAATGACAGAAACAACATATTTGATGATGGAGGAATTGTAAATAATAAACCAAGGTTGGTCTACAGTGATCTGTATGACTCAACTGATCACACCAGTTCTTCAAGGGATAGTTTAGTGATACAAGATTCAACTTACAGTTTTCCAGTGCAGAAGAATTACGAGGAAGTTTCTAATAAGATGTCAATCAGGACTCCAGAAAATGCTGAAAGGTACTTCTTTCCGGTAGATCCTTATCACGTGAAGCATATTGATTTAGGTGATAGTTCCATACTTAGGAGGGGATTGTCAGAGAACAAGGAACCCTTTCAAGATAAGATCCCAAATCTTGAGCTTGCTTTAGGGGCTGAAATGAAGCTGCCTCCAAAACAAAGCCTCCCACATTTTTTAGCTGCACAGATAGAAAAGAATAACCAGAATCAGCATTCTGAGAAGCTGCCTCTGAAACAAAGCCTCCCACATTTTTTAGCAGCACAGATAGAGAGGAATAACCAGGATCAGCCTCCTGGAATGACGGTAACCACAGCAGAGGAGGATGCATCTGCAGCTCTCTCGCTTTCGCTTTCATTTCCAATTGCAGAGCAGGCGGGTCGGCCAGTTGAAACGAAAGAGCTGCTGCTCCCTCCTGAAAGGCGACATGAGGTTAATTTTTTTAGAGTCTTTTCGGACAAGTAGATACAATGTGGGAATTACTGTATATTATAACCCACATGGATGTGGTAGTTATATACCATGTATCATGTACAATGATATACAGTGCTGGTTGTACATGTAAACCCAATCACTAATGTTCATAATCCACATAGGATCCATCAATATACGTTTTCTTTCATTTGATCTTTGGTTTACAAATGCATAGATATAGCTGTTTGTATATATTACAGAGAGCAGTATAGCTCTCTGTCGGTGGAGGGAATTTCGGATAATGGTCAATAATTTAGATGGCTTTTATTTCTTGGACCATTTTGTATTTCCAAGATTAGTCAAGTTGCTGTTTGAGCTATATATTGTGTGTGAGCTCTGACCAAGTTCATAGAAAATATTGTTTTTTAAGGTTCAAATCGTGTAAGGAAAAGAACGAAGGAATGAATAAAATTTATTTTCTGATCATTTCAAATAAATGTATAAATGTCATTTGATTATTTTCTCATTTTATTTTATTCAAGTGAGTACAAGTTTATTATTTTGTGTTTAATTGTGATGAATTAATTTGAAGGGAATTGAATAACATTTGAATTATAATATGGGTAAATATTTAAAAAAATTATTAGAAAGAATTTATACTAGATTTTAAATCCCAATTTGAAAAAAAATGTTTCATTCATAATTATGCATTTTTCCATATATGTTTTTAATAATAAATTTATGCTTACCCATTTTTTTCCGATCTTCCTTGTAAGTTGTAACTTCTACTTTTCCCCCCCTTTAATTTCTCATTCTAAACACAACTATACGGGCTGTTTGGCAAACCATAACTTATGGAAATAAGGACTTATTTTCGGAAAAAAGTAGGGATGTATGGGGGTGTTTGGGGTTCCTTAAACTTAAAATAAGTAGCTTATTTTTTATTTTTTTTTACATATTTTCATATTTTTTTTAAAGATAAATATTTGTTTTAGAATTTTAAGACCAAATATGAATTTAATTATTTCTGGAAATAAGAGCTTATTTCTGAAAAGTACATACATCCCTACTTTTTTCCGGAAATAAGCCCTTATTTCCATAAGTTGCAGTTTGCCAAACAGGCCCTATGTACTTTCCAGAAATAAGCCCTTATTTCCGGAAATAATTAAGTTCATATTTGGTTTTAAAATTCTAAAACAAATATTTATCTTTAAAAAAAATATGTAAATAAAAAATAAAAATAAGCTACTTATTTTAAATTTAAGTAACCCCAAACATCCACTATATTGGACTATCCTGTGTCCTACTTTTAATTAGCCAGCAGGAGGATTGTGGTCATTAGTGACAATCTGAAAAATAAAATGAAATTCAAATTGTACGAGTATAAGCATACACACCAACCACAAAATTAAAAAAAAGATAATATTTTTACTTAATTTTTTTAAAATATAAATAAATTTATTTCTAACATTATTATTTTATACATAATAGTCGATTTAGTAATATTTTTAACCTCATCGTATATAAACTTTTAAATAAATTTAAAGAGACAATATTTTTAAAAATTATTCTATTTTTTTTGTTACAGAACTCTCCCTCCTTGTCGTGTTTATAAAAGGTTTAATTATCTGAAATTATAAAATATGTATTTAATATTTTAAATGGCAAGATGATGAAATAACTATTTTGAATACCCTTGTATACTATTTTGAATAATAGAAATAGTTTTTTTTTCTTAATAATACCTTTGTATACTAGTTTTGAATAACTAATTTTTTTTTAGAATATAACTTTTTAATGCTACTACATGTTTTTAGAATATATCCATCAGTTTTTTTTAAATATAATTCCATTTTTATTTACATTTATTGTCTTATTGCTACACTTTTCAATTTTGAATAAATTGTAACATGTCATTATATTAAAGTATATACGGAGTATTAATTTTATAAATTAAAGTATACTTTTCTTTCTGAATTGACGGGTCTACCGCTTTTAAGAATATATATTTTTCCTCATTTTGATATTTGTTTATTTAATCTAAAATAAATCGGTTCTTTTGGGATGGGGGGCATATTCGGAATATAAAATGTTCACTGTTCACACATATAAACTCGCACACTATATAAATAAACTAATATAATATACACACAAGCTCTTTGATTCGATACATAGTGTTCTCCGTGAAGTTGCAGATCTTTTCCAGATGGCTTCGATCATAGCTTCTGTTCCAATCTCTGGTATATCTATAACTTATGCTTCACTATGTGTGTATCCCATATATTACGCTGTAAATTTATTTGCTTTTATAAATGTTATAGATGTTAGTGTAATGTAATTTAATATTTTCATTAATTTTGATCATATGGGATTTGTTGTATACTGTAATTTGATTGGACGGATGATCATATAACTAGTTCTGCTCTTTAGTTTTATTGATTTTATGTTTCATTTCTGTTTAGTTTTGTATGAAAAATATGAACTTTTGAGCTATTTTAATGTTAAAGACCTGGTCATTATTGAAACCCTTTTCTTTGTTTTGAATCTTGATGATTTCTATGTCACATGGATATTTTTATTGTGTTGTTCGGTTTCAGATTGCCTGTGAAATTCATGTATTTTGTGTGTGTGTGTGTGTGTGTGTGTGTGTGTGTGTGTGTGTGTGTGTGTGTGTTTCATGTGAATCCACTGGCAATATGACGGACATATTTTTGGTATGGTGTGTGATTGGTGGATGGATGATTAATATATTTAATTTGCTTGATTTTTAGGGATCGGTTAACATGGGAAATATTTCTTTTGCAATGTTTTAGTGTGATGGAAGTAGAAGGTTTCTATATTTTTAATGAAAATGATCCATTTGATTGTAAAACTAAATATTGATTCCCTTTTGAGCTTGAAATTGTTGATTTATTGTTGACTATAAATTAGTTGCCACTTGCCATGATAGACACCTATCCATGTTATAAAGTGAGCTTAACCTGTGGATGGAACTGATATCTTTTTTTTAGAGGGGGGAATGTTGTATATATGTGATTGTACCAAACGTTTCAATGCATTATAGTATCTGCATCTGAGAAGCATCCTTGTAAAATTGTTATAATTTCAATCAATGCTTCTTTGGGATCTTTTTACTTTGTTGCTTTTAGATATGTGCTACTCCTACTAATTATACCACTGTTGTTAGTTATTGGCTAACATAGTTCTACTATAGGTGGACTTTCTTTGAAATCACGTGATTGTTTGTCCAAAAGGTCCAGTTTGTATGGTAACACCATGCCGTTGACATTTCAAAGGAAACCAAATCAACAAAAAACCAAGCGCTTGTCTGTTTGTGCAGAGTATAGATACGTACAATATGTGTAAAATATAGAGTTAATTGCATTTTGCATCCCAATGGTTTGGACTAATGGTACTTTAGTACTCATATTTTGAATAACTGCACAATGCATCCCACAACTATTTTGGACGCCGCACTTTGCACCATTTCCATTAAAATGCTAGGGGTAGTTTAGGAAATTAAATTTTTTAAATTATAATCAGACCTTTATTTGAGGTTTTTGACACTCTAAATGATATTTTTTGGAAAAATTTAAAGAACGGAAGCTGGAGAGGGCGAAAAAATCTTTTCAAATTAATAAGGCTCAAAATTTTCGGGATTATAACGAAATTGAAATTAAATAAAACATACGCTTAATTTACCCTTTTACAAGATTACTAAATTTGCAATTTATTAAAAAAAATTATAAAAAAGATTCCGAAAATTTTGAAACGTATTATTTTGAAAAGATCTTTTCGTCCTCAACAATTTTTGTTCTTTAATTTTTTCTAAAAAATAACGTTTAGAGGGTCAAGAACCTCAAATAAAGGTCTGATTATAATTAAATATTTTTATTTCCTAAACTACCCCTAGCATTTTAACGAAAAGGGTGCAAAGTGCAGCTTCCAAAATAGTTGCGGGATGCATTGTGCAATTATCTAAAGTATGAGTACTAAAGTGTCATTAGTCCGAACCATTGGGATGCAAAATGCAATTAATTCTAAAATATATAATAGAGCAAGTATGCAACTTGAATAAACAATATTTTAATGTGAAGCTGGCATAATTTGATGTATTGTGATAAAAAAAACCCAGAAAGTAGAGGATAAAGAAGTAATTACGTGATATTTCAATGATTGATCTTCATTCATTAATTATATTCTATAGTTGTCAATTGTCAGATTGATTACGTATCTTTTGGAATAAGAAACATAACTGAAAGATTCTGGAGATAAAATAGTAGTTGTATTGTTTCCTCTAAGATATCCGTTACTATGACCAAAAGAAACTGTTATAGCCAATTCTGCACATTTTTTTCAAGAGACTGAGTCGATCATCATTTACAGATATACATTTCCCTGACCTGCCTTTGCTTCACTACACTATTGTATTTTGATTTATACTATATATGATAGCTAGAGTTATATTATGGTATCCATTGTTTCCTTGAATATGTTGGCGTAAATGTCAGATAATTTGATATGTAAAAAGATAGCAGTAATAATTGTATATAGATTTATTTGACATAATATTACCCGATATTTTGCAATTTGTTTTTACTACCCTCTCCCCTCATAATCTCTTATATGGAATTAGCAGTGATCAAAGAGGTGGAAGTGGCGGAGATTTCATATCCAGCTTTCTTATGGGCGGTGCATTATTCGGAACGCTTGCATATGTGTTTGCACCACAGGTTTTGATTTTTCTTTATATGTCTTCTTCTGCAAAGTGTTGTTTTTTTTTAACACAAGTTGCAGCTTTCATTATAGATAGAGCTTGGGGAGATAAATCCCCCCCCCCCAAACATATTACGATCAGCAAGATCAGGAGCTTCTCGCACAAGATGATGAGCCATCTTGTTGGCTGACCATTAAACAAAATTAAGTTTAACATTCAGTAAACTATTCAATAGACACTTGCAATCCTTAATAACTAAACCAAAGAAAGATACCATCTGAGAAGAAAACATCGTATCTTGTACCATGTTTAAGCAATCTGACTCGACAATTGTATTAGTCCAATTCTTGGCTTTAATCCAGCTTAGCGCCTCTTTGACACCTAAAGCTTCAGGAACATTAGTTTGCTAACAAGATAGTATTCCAGCTCTTTTAAACCTATTGCCAAAAGGTTGTACTCACAGTTTCATGGTGACATGACCCTATTTTCTCTCCCAGTTCCATTTGCATTTTGTTTTCCGATTCTAATCATGACAGCACTATCAATAGTCAATATTCTTTATTTGTGGGGCAAACTGATCTTGTCCTTGTCGAACCGTAGTTTTTGTTTCACTCCACAATCGGTAGTTCATCATATGTCAGGGTGTGTTGGCCATGAGTAACAACATTAATTGAAATTATTTCCAAATTAGCTGATATTAAAAGTGAGTGACATTTGTTGGAGTTGTATAGCGTCATAGGGGAATTCCACATGTGCACATATGCCATCGTATCAGTGTTGTGTTACACGTGAAAGATGAATTTCATATGTTTTTTTGTTGCCTACTATGCGCGTTATAGTACAATATGTAATAGTTTTTTAATGTGCCATCTATATGATGCTTTCAAAAAGGTTATACATTACTCTGTTCCATGAATAAAGGTTTTGGACTTCTTCGTATGTATAAGTTACTAGAAAAAAATACAAGCAATTAATACATTTTATATTCATTTCCTCTGTACATATAATCCAGGTCGGCATCATCAGTTTATCGCTCTTACATGATTAATAAAAAAAAGTTAATATTTGTAACAAAGATGCTAATATGAGCAACAACTTTGATAACTTCCGATATGGATGATGTTTTGTTTAAATCTAATACATAGGCTTTGATCCCATTTATCAATCCTTTCATTACTTTTCTTTTCCTTCTCTTTTGAAGATGAGTTAATCATACAACTTGGTATTTAATTTTGTTTGAAAATTTAAGTTGTCAAATATTGTGTCTGATGATTATAGTTGTGCTTACAACTGTTTGTTTTGACAAACTTGCTTTTTTGTGCTACACCAAATGTCTTGTAGTTTTACACCCGCTGTACGGTTCGGGGATAGCAAATGGAGGACAAAAACTTCTTTTTCGATGTTTTTATGATTTTAATCTGTGCCTGTAGTTGGTGTAAATCAATATGCTGTCTGTTTCCTTGCCATTTTTATCAGATAAGAAGATCCCTGCTTAATGAAGATGAATATGGGTTTCGAAGAGCCAGGAGACCAATTTACTATGATGAAGGTCTAGAGGTGATTGCCACAACTCTTCACTGAATTTCTATTGTAACTGACACTTGTAAAGTTATATTGACTTCTTGCTTATCATTTGCCATAAAAAACACAGAAAACCAGGCAGACCCTGAATGCCAAAATAAGTCAACTCAATTCTGCTATTGACAATGTATCAACAAGGTTGAGAGGTGAAAAAAATAAGCCTCCCGTTCCAGTTGAGACTGCCATTGATGAAGTCATAATGTAGACCTCCATTTCTGTGGTTAAGCAACTCTTGATAATGTGTATGGTACTATGGTTTGTCTAGTTCTGCTATAACTGGATTTGAATTTGGGTAAAGTTATTTTTCAAAGCTATTAAATACATGTAAATGACCTGGTAAAATCTCTGTTTGATATCTCGTGCATGTTTAGAGGTTTACACTGTATTTCCGAGTTCAAATATAGAGAGAAGAGAAAAGAACGGAAGAGAAACTTTTAAAATTTTCTCTTCATGTTGTGCTCTCGAGTTTTTTTAGGAGAGAAGAGAACTGATTAAAAGAGAAAATTTTCAAAATTTTCTTTTACAAAAACTTCTTCCAAAAAATGAGATGATTATGAGCGAAGCTCTCAAGTAACTTTTTTAAATATTCCCCCTCTATCCTTTTTTTCCAATAAGATCAATAACCAAATGAACTATCCAATTTCAAAGCTTAATCTTGTATGAAAACTTGTGTATCTACATGCAAAAATATATCCTAGATTATTGGATTGTAAATTAAATATAATGGATCGGTAGGAGGGCCTCCAGCTAATGCGACTGAGTCGGCGCGAAACATATTGAGGTTCACTATGTTTCTGATGCTTTTATGGGACAGTCGACAGATATCGAAATGTGCTACAGATAGTGGGGCGTACACAATCTTTACTTGATAGTGTTTATGATTAACAATTACTGATTCTTGATGACAGATTTTCTTCGAATACTGGAGATTGTATCTTTCTTCACTTGAAGGCACAAAATGGGTATATAGTTCTAATAAACCGCTTCTTTGTTAAAGCATAGATATCGAAATGTGCTAGAGATGGAGTTGAATATGCATCCATATGTTTAGAATAAAAACATTCTTGCTTACTAAAAAGCTCTCAACTTAAATTTTAAAACATGAAAATACATTGCGATTGTTTAAAACAGAAAAGCAACTTTTTTTTATTCAAAAACAACAATAGTACAACGTCACATTAGACAGACTAGTTAAAAATTAATGAGAATTTTAACACAATCTGGGTGCTTCGTCATCTCAAGCGCCTCATTAATTTGGTCGAGTGGAAATTCATGCGTCAACAACTCTTCTAATTTTATCTCCTGTAAACAAAAGATTGCAATTCTTTAGCATTAGTCTTATTAACAAGCATGACAAATAATACCTTCAAAATTGAATTACCTTGTTTACAGATTTGTTGATTATAGTTGGTAAATCAGAGTGAATTCTGACACCGCCAAAGATGGTTCCTTTGAGTGTTCGCCCGCACAAGAAGGGAACAATATTGAAGTGTCCAATAGGGTCAGTGCCCGTACCTATTAACACTGCTGTTCCAAGGCCCTGCAGGTTATACAAGTGTGACAAATATCATGATACAAAATATCTTTCAGTTTGATCATAAATTGAATAGCTAGAACATGTTCCAAGTACACATACCACTTTGGTGGATTCGATGGCTTCACTTAGCAAAGATGAAACTCCGGTGCACTCGAAACAATAATCGACGCCTAGTCCCCCTGTTGCCTCTTTCACCAACTCTGAGATCGACTTGCCAGATTCCTTAGGATTTATAAAATCAGTCATTCCGAATACTATTCCTTTCTTGCATTTCTCATCAATTAGATCAATCCCAATTATTTTTGATGCCCCTTGCATTCTTGATCCTTCTATTGCCTGCATAGACAACAAATAGGCTGGCCAAGTTCAGAGAAGCTTTAAGTGCTTAGATAAGGCCTTTATTGGTGTTTAATTTTTTCATCGCGAGTGAAAAGGAGAGAGCAAGTAGAAAAAACAATAAATACACTCACACCAAGTCCAACAGCGCCAAGACCGAGCACGGCGACAGTGGAGCCCTTCTCGACACTGGCTGTCCTCCAGGCAGAACCAAAGCCAGTGGTGAAGCCACAAGAAAGGAAGCTTGCATAAGGCAAAGGTAACTTTGGATCAACCTTCACCACATAATATGAACCGATTACCGTGTATTCTGACCAAGTGGAACAGCTAAGATGGTGGAACAATTTTTCGCCAGTGCTGGATATTGACATTCTTGATGTGCCGTCTGGCAATAAACTGCTTAGATTCAAGGGGTGAACATGACACAAGTTGGATTTTCCTGACTTGCAATTTAAGCAATTCCCACATTCACCCAAATATAGAGGCATTACTATGTCTCCGATCTTTACATTATTCACATTTTCACCTACTGACTCTACCATCCTGCAGGGCAGCAGAGTTACCAACAAAAATCAAATTTAAACAGTTGCGACATTTTATATTTACTAATATTAGAAATACTCGTACAGTCTTACATGCTGGTTTTAAGGGACGGGAGACCTATAATTTTTTCACCGCTGACAATTTAACTAGTATATTGGGGTGTTTCCCCAAAAAATGTGTCATTCTGAAATTTAAACTATACTAGATCTGCAAAACTTTAGAGAAAATGAAACTTATATCATCGATCATCAGTGTTTGGAGAGGGTCAGATGTTTACCCGACGCCTTCATGTCCGAGAGCTCGTGGAAACAGAGGCTGAGGAAAAGAAAATTGAACAAGAATAAATACTAGTCTGTGTATATACATAGATTACACATGTAACACAAGATATAGACTATAGATAATGTCCGGCCCCTGTAAGGAAGTCATTTCAAATGTGTTGCAAAAATGATAGAAAGAGAAAGATAGTGATATTTTGGATAACTATTTCAGTCAAGGCAGTCGATAAAGATGGACATATACTCGACATACAAAGGCTAACATCTGCAGATGTATTGGTACTTGACCAAAATATAGAGAGGGACCAGTACTGGGAGGATACAATTTCGTTGTTAGATTATACAGTATATTTTTTCAAGGAAACTTTCGTGGTGGTAATTAATTTGTAACACCTGAGGACAGTGATCAAGATGATTGTATGCAATGTTAGAAATTTAAGAGCAAATAACAGGAAATTAAAAGAAACAAAAATCCCACAAGGTTTCTGTTGATGTAAATTTACATAAGATAAGAAGTGAGTACCTGGAGGCCATCGCGGTAGAGAACGTCAGTGTGGCAAACGCTTGCAAAGAGCATCTTAATCCTAACCTCCCCTGTTTTTGGAGGATCCACCTTTATTTCTTCCACCTTGACCGCCTTGCCGGCTTCCCATAGCACTACAGCTGAATTATTATATCATACCAGACTAATTACAAACATGCATATATACCCTTTATTTAGCTCGATCATGCGTACGTTTTTACATTGTATGAATGAAAATTAATCAAGTACCTCTGCATGCTATCACTTGTGGGCTGCAGTCGCTCATTTTTGCCAAATAAATGTTGCTTCATTCTATTCATTCCACTCCTGTATATGTATGGTGTTTGTAGTTTGACTTTAACATGCCTGCTGTAGATTTTCTTTTCTAGGGGCTGCGGGAGAGGAATTCTTACATTACACACTAACATTTTATTGTGTTGTGTTAAAATATAATATAAGATCCAACCCTTCTTCTAACGTTTAAAATCTTTAGATGAACTGGTTACTTAACGTGATATTAGGCTTTCACCCAAAGATGGGTTGTATATATGAAATCACATGATTTTTTTTTTCATTTTTTTACGAAAGTATAAGTTCTGATTTTGCTTGTGAGCATTATTACTTTTAATAATTTCAGTTGTGAATTTAATCGATTCAAAAGAGACATGTAGATCACCATAATATGGTAATTATTGATACATGTAGGTCAAAGACTCACAGTAGTGATTACTGATTATTGTTGACATACATCCACGACCACGTATTACTGATATATATAAACGGTCCCAGAAAATTTATTGGCAACGTTCAAAGGATCACGTGGCCAAAATACATACAACCTGTAATTTAATTTATTTATAGACAGGCTATTCTTAAAAGATACTCCGTAAATTTAAAAAATCAATACAGCAGACCAGCTAGAGTGATTAGTTGAGTTTTTTTCTAGAAGTTTAATTTTTCGATATAACTAACTTAAGAACCTCTCAAATCTTTGTTGAGTAGTATTATTTTGAAACCAGAACCTCACCTGTCAAAATTTGATTGCTATGAATAGAGGTAGGGGTTTTTTAGTGTGTACTCATGGAGACTGCACACATTAATCACTTATTTTTATGAAACTTTTATGAGGTGCTTTTTTTTTTATTAATGGTATTTTTTGTACATATAAGGATGTTCATTTTCATTAATAAATAAGAGTCGCTTAAAATTTAACAACCCATCTTCTATTTTGTGCCTTCCAGAAAAATTTGAAAAATTAATAAGCAGTCGTTTGATGAAAAATATGAACAGGCTCACATGCAGATGGGATTTAGACATGTTTTAGAGCATAGACGCGCATTTAAACAAGTAGAAATGGAGGGTTGAATATACATCCAGTAGAAAGTCGATAAATGAATACGTTTAGAATTAAAAATATATATTTATTTATATAATATTTTTAAAGTTTTTTCTTAATTATATTATTATATATATATATATATATATATATATATATATATATATATATATATATATATATTATGTTCAAATGTATTAAGAATTCATCGTGTTATCAGTTTTATGTAAATTTTAATCACATTCATTTTTTTTGGTTGTATTGTATATGCGTGCATGGAACACATAAAGTATATAGTACCATATATTACACAAAATTACGAATAATATTCATTTTGATGGAGGAGATAGACAATCAATTTTAAAGGCATTTTTTGAAAATATATGACTTATTAATATGTTTGAAAATTATTACTGAATGAAATATATTCATATCTTATATAAATCAAAATATATTATTTGAAATATAGTGATTATTCATTTATATTTACATAGACTATAAAAACAACATTTTTATTTATTCGTTTATGTATTTAACGAGGTTATTCATTAAACTCATTTGCCCAAATCGGGACTTGAGAAATTTATTCATTTATCGAGATTATTCATTTATCGAGATTCTACTATATTCTGAAAATGATATGGAGTATTATTATTTTTTAATAAATAAATTTATAATTTTATAAATAAATATTTATTTTAATAAATATGAGTAACAGTCGAATTGAGAACATAAAATCACATAGAATAGATCCTTATCATTTGACTTATCTAATATCTGTTAATATGACTGAATTAAGCACAGTAAAGAAAAAGATAACGAACTGATATTACTCCATTAACAAGTGTCACATTACTTTTTAGAGAGAAAAAGTATCTACATATTACTCTGAGTCTTGTATACTAAGCTACTAATCAATCAACAATACTGAATATTACTTATATCTCCACTAATAACTAACTGACTCAGCTTTGTAACTGAATAGCTGAGCTTACAGTGGCAGGTGGCACTCCAATACCCCTCATCCCCCTCAATTAGGAGGTTCATGAGTAACGGGATCATGAAATCCTAACTTGGAAAGAAGCTCCTTGAAATGAGGAGAAGGAAGCACTTTAGTAAACACATCAGCCAGTTGAGAGTTGAGAGTGAGTGGGGAAATATGTGAGTTATATCAAACCTTCAAGAACTTTGTCACGGGTGAAATGGCAGTCAATTTCAATGTGTTTAGTGCGTTCGTGAAAAACAGAATTCTTAACTATATGAATCGCAGATTGGTTGTCACAATAGAGTGTGACTGGTTTGAGATTAGTAACATCCAATTTTTCAAGTAATCTGATAAGCCAAGTGACTTCAGAAGTAGCCGAAGCCATGGCTCGATATTCAGCCTCAGAAGAAGATTTAGAAATAGTAGACTGTTTCTTAGACTTCCATGTAACAGGAGATTGCCCTAGTAACAACACATGACCAGTAATTGATTTCCTTGAATCTGGGCAGACAGCCCAGTCGGAATCAGTAAAGGCCTGTAGCTTGATATCTGAATTAACTTTTAGCAGAATACCCTGGCCAATGGAGTGTGCCACATACCTTAGTGTATGAAGTAAAGCAGTAAAATGAGTACTTCTGGGACAATGCATGAACTGACTCAATGATTGGACAACATAAGCAAAATCAGATATAGTAGTAGTTAAAAATTTTAACTTTCTTACCAAAGACCTATAGATCTCAGTATTATTCAGTTTGTCCCCTTCTTCTGCAGACAACTTAATGTTTAATGGTAGAGGAGTAGAAGTTCTTTGTGACAAATCAATGTGACTGCCTTCTAAAAGTTCATGAGTGAACCTCTTTTGACTGAGAAAAATACCAGTAGGCAAGTGACTGACTTCAATGTCAAGAAAATAGATCAAATGAACAAGATCCTTAATACCAAAGGACTTATGCAAGTATGTTGTAAGATCAGAGATGGCATGGTGATTAGTGCCAGTCAGAATAACATCATCCATATAAACAACAACAATACAAATTAAGCCATTAGCCTTTCTGGTATACAAACTATAGTCATACTTGGATTGAACAAAACCATGAGCCTTGAGTGAAGTAGTCAGTTTAGTATTACATTCCTTGTAAACCTGTTTTAGGCCATAAATTGATTTGCCTAGTTTACAGACCTTATTAAATGGATTAGGAATTCCCTCAGGAATCTTCATATATACCTCCGCAGATAAGTCTCCATGGAGAAAAACATTATTAACATCCAATTGAAAGATAGACCATTGTTTACTAGCAGCTACAACAAGAAGTGTTCTGATGGTGGCCATCTTGACCACAGGGGAAAAAATCTCTTCATAATCTATACCATATTTCTGATTGAACCCTTTAGTTACTAATCTTGTCTTGCACCTTTCTAGTGACCCGTCTGACTTCAGTTTGAGTTTTTAGACTCATTTTGAACTAATTGCCTTTTTTCCTTTTGGTAAATCCACCAATGTCCAAGTATTGTTATTATTCAAAGCTTGGATTTCTGTTGTCATTGCATTAACCCAGAGAGGATCATTTACAGTTTCTAAATAACAACTAGGTTTAACTAAATCACAAATGTGAGATATAAGACATTGTCTGGCAGGTGGCAAATCTTGAAATTGAACCAAAGTACACCAATGGGAAGTGTGAGATATTGTGTTACATTGATATTCCTGAAGATAAGCAGGAGGTTTGTGTAGTCTAGTAGAATGTCTAGAAGGCAGAGTAAAAACTCTTTGACTCATATCAGTCACCAGTGATGAGTTAGAAAATCAAGAGAAGTATGAGAAGAATTCTGAGGACTGGTATCTGGTGAAGAAGTAGAAGCAGAAGAAGAAAAATTCTCTTGAGTGGTAGAAGGTATAGAATCAGAGTTTAAGAAAGGATCAGGAAATGTGTCACAAGTAGGCAATGTGGTGACTGTAGGAATATAAATGTCTGTAGAAAAAGTATGAGATTCAGTAGCAACTGAAGTGTTGTTGTGAGAATGAAATGAGAAGTTTTTCTCAAAGAAAACCACATCTCTGGAAACAATTATTTTATTAGTCGCAAGGTCCAGCACTTTATACCCTTTACTAAGTATAGAATACCCCATAAAAATACCAAGTACAGCCCTTGGGTCAAACTTAGTTCTATTGACTATGGTTGATGCAACAAAACACAAACAACCAAAAGACCTAATGTGTGTAAGAGAAGGAATAGTGTTGTGGAGTAGAAAATAAGGTGTGTGATTAAGAATGCTTACTAGAGGCATCATATTGATCAAATATGTAGCACATAATACACACTCACCCCAGTATTGAAGAGAAACCTTGGATTGAAAAAATAATGCTCTAGCAGTCTCTAGAAGATGTCTATGCTTCCTTTCAACCACCTCATTTTGTTGGGGTGTAATAAAGATGAAATCAACGAACACAATTGTGTGGAATAAAGATGAGAAAAAGAAAAAAAAACGCAGAATCAACGAAAAATCTATATGAAATGAAGAAATCGATCATGAATCATACTGTCAAGATCGATTTAACAAGATCTACATTTATCAAACAGAAATGAACATAGAATCGTAGTTAATTCAATGAAACGAGTAAAAAATGAAGACATGTAAAGCTTCGATGTCACCTGATTGATGAACATGAAGATTCAATTGAAGAACGAAGATTACAATCTCGTTTCCTGCTCTGATACCATGTTAATATGACTTAATTAAGCACAGTAAAGAAGAAGATAATGAACTGATATTACTCCATTAACAAGTGACACATTACTTTTTAGAGAGAGAAAATATCTACATATTACTCTGAGTCTTGTATACTAAACTACTAATCAATCAACAATATTGAATATTACTTATATCTCCACTACTAACTAACTGACTCAGCTTTTGTAACTAAATAGCTGAGTTGGCAGTGACCGGTGGCACTCCAACAATATCCGATCACAAAATATTAAATCAAGTATTGAAAAGATAAGCTCTCAAATTGCACCACATGATATAAAACCTTTATTTGAATACAACAATCAAAGGAGGTCGCGGGCCCCGGTTTTGAAGTGATCCGTTCACCATTCGGAACGATGTAATTTTCAGATATGAAATATTAAAATGAATATGCCTTTGTCATTTTCAGGTCATAAGTTAAATTATATAAATGTATAATATTTTAAAATTATTATCTATTTGTTACAATATTTTTTAATAACAATTTTTTTCATAATACAACAATTCTAAACAACAATCCAAATTTAACATTTAACCCGAACCTAAACCCCGGTTTGTTAGTAGATTGTTGTGGTCCATTTTTCTGGTAAACTTCGATCAACTTGCACCTTTTTTTTCTTTTTTTTGTCAAGATCGGCGTGCTCTTCTATTCAGCTCTACGCCTAGGCTTAAGCATAATTATCCGAAACCGAACCAATTTAACCGATTTAAATTATCCAGACCGAAATTTCCGGTTTATTAATGGTTTGCTTTGGTTAATTAGAAACCCAAAAAAAATTTTATTTGGGTTTGGTTTTTATTTTCAAACCGACCGAAATAACCGAACCTTTAAGACATCTATTTTATAATTTAATTTAAATATTTAAGTGTTAGACCATTATTGTAGTTGTTTCTCCGTTTAAAAATCATTCTCCATTTTTATCTTTATCCTTATTTATTATTACTAGTTAATAATTAATAGTTCTCTTCTTTTTTTAATAAATAATTTCTTTCCTTTTTAAAAATTAAATGAGTTATTTTTTTTTCATAACAAAAAACAAGAATAACACCTAGAATTATTTATATTGAAGAGTTATATAAATATTATCTTTATTTTTATGTTTGTATTTTGTTAAAAGACAAACAAATATAACAATTAAAATTATTTATTTTAATGTAGTAAAAACATATAATTTTTTAAAAAATATTTTGATATTAAACTGAAACCGAACCGAAGCAATCCGTTAAGAATCGGATTGGTTTGATTTGGTTTCTGTAACATTCGGTTTATGTTTGGATTCGGTTTCTAAATTTTCAAAACTAAAAATTTCAATTTGATTTTGTTTGGACCTCCAAAATCGCCCAAACCGAACCATGCTTAACCGTAACTGCTAACTACGACAACTGTGAGAGTAAGTCTTTTACTCATAAAGCTAGATTATAAACCAGGTCAACGTAAAACATAATAAACATTTTAGATTATGTTCACATTAGTAATGTTGACTAAATTTAGGACAAAATTGTGGTTCAGAAGGGTCCATGACTCCCTAAATTATAGATGATCAAATGTTTCACTGTCAAAAACAGGGACGGATCTATGTTTGGGCTGAGGAAGTCTGAGTGAATTTCAGAATATTCAAAAAAATATCAAATTTAATAAAAGTTTACTGATCTTTAGCCCGGTCAAAATTTTTAAAAACCCAATTATTTTTACTCAATTATGAGTTTCGAACTTTATCATTTAAAGTCGAGGCTGTTAACTTCTATGTTTGTAAGTTATTTTATAGGGTTCAGGAATCAGGACGAACTCAGAATATTGATTAAAATAAAATATTATATACGGCATTTAGAATTTGTTATTAAATTTTAAATGCCATATTTTAATTTATGGTATATATACATAGTAGCTTATATTATCTCGTACTATGCACAGATCGATTTTTTTTATTTATTTAAATAATTTATTTTTATTTTTATTTTTATAAAAATAATTTATCCTTTTTTAAATATTTTGTGTATAGATATTTTTATACAATTTTTCATATATTTTAGTTGTGTTTGTAGGGACAATATTTGACGGTTTGTTTTGTTTAGATAAGTGTTTTAATTAAGATATTAAAATTTTATTTAATATTTTGTGTATATATATTATATATTTATATATAATTTTTTTATATTTTTTAGTTATATTTGTATTTTAAGGGTATAATATTTGACAATTTAATTTGTTTAGAGAAGTATTTTAATTAATAGAATAGAAATGTGTTTTAGTTAAAAGAATAGTTTTTGAAAATTAGACCCAATAATTAATTAATTATCTGGCTCAAATACCGATCAATGATCGACCACCAAACTTTTAGGTGGTTTGATCGAGGTTGGAATGAAGAATTATATTAGGGTGGTATGAGTTTAAATATCATATCATGTGTTTGGTTGAGTGTTATAATGAATATATTTAACTTAAAAGTGAACGATTCCCCATATTCATGTCTCATACTCACGTCCCTTGTTGTCAAAAATCCATAACTTGTGGGTTTTAAATTTTATTTTTTAAAATCAAACACGAGGTATGAGGTTGAACCTCGTATCAAAATATCATGAACCAAAAGACCAATACCTTAGAGGTCGTTTGATTCATGGAGGGATATCGGGTTAGAATCAGGAATCGGATTAAGATCATATGGGGATGAAATATCATTCTTGATGTATTTGGTTGAATGATGAAATGAAATTGTTAATTTAATATATTTTTTAATAAATAAATAAATATATGCAGTTAATATGAAAAATAAATCACTATTATTTATTAAATATATATTAAACATAATCATTATAAATTTTTGAGTTAAATACAAATTGTGTGGCTGGAGTTTGAGCCAAATGCAAATTGTGTACCTATAGTTAAGAAATAGCAAAATGTGTGGCTGAAGTTTGGTCATGGTGCAATCTGTGTGGCTATAATTTCGAAAATAGCAAGGTGTGTACCTCAAGTTTACAAAACGTTGCAAAGTGTGTACCTAGAAATTAATTTTTTTAAAATCATTTTTTTCATTTTATAATTTTAATAGTTAAAAATTTTATTCCTTTTCAATAATAGTTAAAAAAAGTATAATTTTTCATTCCTTTTCAATTTTAAAGGTCCGAAAATTCATTTTTTTCATTTTATAATTTTATATATTCAAGATTATACTATCTAAGTATTTTCAATTAGAAAAAAATGAATATATAAAATTATAAAATGAAAAAAAAATGAATTTTCGGACCTTTAAAATTGAAAAGGAATGAAAAATTATACTTTTTTTAACTATTATTGAAAAGGAATAAAATTTTTAACAATTAAAATTATAAAATGAAAAAAATGATTTAAAAAAAATTAATTTCTAGGTACACACTTTGCAACGTTTTGTAAACTTGAGGTACACACCTTGCTATTTTCGAAATTATAGCCACACAGATTGCACCATGGCCAAACTTCAGCCACACACATTGCACCTTTAATCAAATTATAGGTACACATTTTGCTATTTCTTAACTATAGGAACATAATTTGCATTTGGCTCAAACTTCAGCCACACAATTTGCATTTTACTCTAAATTTTTTATTTTAAAAATTAACATGTAATTTTATAAATAAAAATAATAATTTTTAATTTGATTTCTCATACTATAACTCATACCTACCTCTCGAGGTATCAGAAACTCATATCTTATGGATTGAATATGTGTTTTAAAATTAAATTTTTTTAACTAAATATCACGTATGAGTTTGAAATGGATAAAACTCATATTTGACACCTAGAATTTACGAACCAAAGGAGGCATTAATATTTCAATTTTAATAATGTAATATAGATAGATAGAGGAGACCTTTTTAACAGAGAATTTTGCACCCATTTGAAAATTAATTTTAAAAATTCTATCATTTCTGATGTGTTTCTCCAAAATAATAATTAAATTCGAATTTCTTCCCCACCCTAAAATTGTCCTGATCACCTTGTGTCTCTAGTCCAAAATTTCAATATCTTTAAATAATCGAATTATTATTTGAACAATGCCTTTGAGCTCTTGTTCTAGTTCTTCCTTGAGGACTGGAAGGGGAGACAGAAGTATGAAATTCCTCTTCTGAATAATTTGTTAGAAATATTGCAAATTTTATCAAACGCAAACTCTGCTCTCATTCTTACACTATTCAGTCTGAAAAAATCGATAAATACAATTCGATAATTAAAAAAATAATAATAGTAACCCCTGATACACATGGCCATGTGCGAGTAACTGAAGAAGGGCCAAGAAATGCTTTCGGCCCATATACTTATAGTAGTTCAATAGTATGATGGGTGACTTGACTAACTACTGTATAACCCAACTTCGCGAGTGGACTTAGTACAAGTGAAGCTATTGTTCTTGGGCCTTACGAACATATGACCATCCTGCTCTAATTAGTTTGCTAACGTTTTCTATTTGGTTCAGAGTTTTTCTTAGAGAAATGTGTCAATATGATTATCTACAGTATCAAAGAAACAACACTAATAAAAAGATTATTTTATCTAATATAATTCATGTTTAAACAATATTAAATAAACATATTTGCTTTAATAATAAATATTATAAATCAAGTAATTCATTAAAAAAATATATATTATAATATGAATATTCTCAATTGTCAAAGTTACATGAGATTTGAAATAAACGTCTGGCCAACAAAAGGTCGAGTCCACAAAATAAGCCGTGGCTGAGACTTCCCAATTCTAGGTCTATATTTTACCTCTGTGATAACTACAGTCCACACCACATACATTCCTTTCCTACCTCGTATGCACCTTTTTCTTTTCAATTTTATTAATTATATATGAATTGAACTATATACATACAAATATTATATATTTATTAAGATGTAGAAATAAATTTAAAAATTATAATTGCGATTGTATATATAAAAATCTCGGTAAATTCGCTTCTTAATCCCCTGACATTTTAGAAAAATTAATAACTTAACGGATTATCAGAATTTTGGTTACAGAAGGTCATCAATCTATAATGGGGGAGGGGATAATAATATATAAAAATGATAGTAACACCAAAAATTGTCTCAAATGAACTTTTTAATAATAATGTCAGATCTCGCGTGCATACATACGAGCACATGAATTAAAACAAATCATATGTCATTTCATGTCACGTCATCTGGGAAAAAAATTTAGAACAATATTTGGGATTCATAACCTTTCTCAATAATATAATCTTGGTAAATCCGTTTTTAACACATTAAAATTATAGGAGAATGAATAAATTAACAAATTGAGATATTTAAACATAATTAAATAAAAATTACAGTATTAATTAAAATAAATGCGGGCAAAATGATTTTACAACCTTCTTTAAACATAACTAAATAAAAAGTAGCACAGAGAAACAGAGGTGAAGACAAGTAGTAATAACTAAACTTAAGCATCAAAATATAAAATCTGAAAAATCAAAGTCCAATCTGTCTTAAACACAGCTGCCCTTTTTTCAGCTGTTCCTTTGATACACGTTCACAACATTCTTGCCCCCCATTTTTTATATTCTTTCTGGGAATTTGATTTTTCAATTTTATAATTAAGGGTTTATATTTAATTTGTAAATTCTAAAAAGAAAAAGAAAAATAAAAAGATATTTGTTGAATTCGTTATCTATGTTCCAGTTGCTGTACTTGAAATGAATGTTAGAGACACTAGTTGATCAGCGTATGGAAGGCAATGATAAACATAAACCCACTTACAAGGTACTTCTCAATCATCCCAACTTATGTTTTTATATAGTACGTGTTTGTGTTTGTGTTTGTGTATTATATACATGTCTGTGTGTCTTTTGTTGTTTTTTAAGCCTTTTGGGAGCTAATTTATGTAAATATTATGTTTTTTTTACTCTTTTTCTTGTAATATATTGGTTGAATGAATTGGGTTGTTCTTGAAAAATGCTTCAATTTTTTTATTTTTTTTTTGTACTTGAGACCCCTTATGTAACTATTCAATTGCATCTTCATTATTTACCTTGTAGATGTCTTTTAATGTTATTACACGGCTCGTTCAAATACAAACTAATTTAGCATATAATCTACAAGCGGGTGATTTGTATAATTGAAATTGGTGACTTTAAGTACATAGAAAAAAGAAGTAATTTGTAACACCTGGAGTTGTACTAATGTGAGCGCTTATTTGTAGCTGGTTTGTAGAGTTTGTAGGCTAAAGTGGTTTGTTGTTCGATATGACCATGTTAGCATACAAGATTATTGAAAACGTATGGTTTTTGCGTCCCTTGACAATTTATCCATAGACCATCTCTGTCTATAGTTCAATGTTGTTCTTATTAGAATTTCCTGTAAATATGTAGTTCTCTTTTCTTTTATTATAATTTTCCCTTTGGTTTTCTGATGATCCCTTTTTTTTTTGTATTTCAAGGATTATTATCAAATTCTAGAAGTTGATTACGATGCTACCGAGGAAAACATTAAACTCAATTACAGAAGACTTGCACTGGTCAGTTACTTGTGTCCTTGTTTTCTTTTGTTATTATGTTATGTTATGTGCAACTTTTTTCAACTGCAAGCTGGTATTTGATATATATGTACATTAAAACTGTGGGAACATGCAGAAGTGGCATCCTGACAAACACAAAGGTGATTCTGCTGTCACTACTAAATTTCAAGCAATCAACCAGGCTTACACAGGTATTCTGTGTCATACACAAAGGATGATTCTAAAAATGGTCTGCCGTTAATTGATTTGAGTGGTACATTGTTCCTTCAAAAACAAGCTCGTTAGAACTAGGCATTGCTATATAATATATTGCAGGCATCTTTTTTGTTAGTCTATGATTCTGTGACCTTTATATTTGAACTTCTGTTCAATCTGCTTGATGGTGGTATTGTGTTCCTTCATATCTATATAAACCTATTGGCATACCTGCTCCCCCTCCTTGCACCAATAAATATAAAAGACAGATTGGAAGGAAAATAAGTAGATTTTTTTAGAGGCATCTGGTGTTGTTTGCTTATAACATCTATACTTGAGACTTTGCATACTTTATAATTGGAAGTTACTGATCGATACTACCCATGCTTATAACATCTATACTTTAAACTTTGCATACTTTATAATTGGAAGTTACTGATCGATACTACCCATGCTTATAACATCTATACTTTAAACTTTGCATACTTTCTAATTGGAAGTTATTGATCGACACTACCAATTTACAGTTCTAAGCGATCCTGATAAGCGGCTCGAGTATGACTTAATTGGGAACTATGAGGTGGAGAAGTATACTTTACCGGTGAGAACTATATATCTCTTACAGTGTGTATGATCATTCTATTTTGGTTCTTGGTCAATTTAATTGAAATCCATACAATTTTACTTGGGCTAACAGTTTGTGATACTTTAATTGGATTACAGGAATACTTAACCAGATTTAAAGGAATGATACTTACCTGTAATGGGCTGGGTCTCGGTCACACATCAATTTGGTGAGTTCTCTTCACACTTGGATGATTACAGTTTTAATATAGTCAGGCATGTCTATTGCATTCATCCTTCTGTGGGCTTCAATTATATTGTGATATATTCTGTATTTCTAAAATTATCTTCTGTCTAGAAATTAGTTCTGTGATGCTGTCTTAATGCCTACATGAAATTTTTGAGATGGATCTGCTAACAAATATAAAATATTCACAAGTAAACTGAATTTACAGGAAAGTGTCCCCCCCCCCATTTACACTCTGAGCAATAATATGGATAAGATGATGCATTGGCATAAATTTTCCTTATTGTTTTGTCCTAAATAGAATGGCCATATAAGTTCTACATGTTTATTGCATAAATAGCAAAGTAGCAAGTAAGAAATTGAATGTTAATTAGGATGGTTTGGGTTTTCCTTATTGTTTTGTCCTAATTAGAATGACCATAAGTTCTACATGTTTATTGCATAAATAGCAAGGAATTCATTTACTGCTAGTTGAATGTTAATTAGGATGGTTTGAGTGCTGCATACTGAATCCACTGAGAAAAGGATTCTAAGTCTCTGTTGACACCATTCTTGGTTGTATGATATGTTAAAATTATTGAATATACAATTTGGTGAGCTGTATGAGTTTGGTAACTTTAGCATTCTGTATTGGGGCGAAAGGAAGGGTTTCGTGACTAAAAATTGAGAAATTGATATCAGTTTTGGCGTTTGATAGAAATTATAATAAAAAATGCATATATTGCAGAAAATTTTCATTTTCCTTTTGCATTGTGTTTTGTTGTCGTGCATTTGTTTTGATGTCTTTTATACCTTTTTAAAACCGTGAATTTTCATGGAAACAACCCCTCTACTCCTTAAAGTAGGGGTAAGGTTCATGCACGTGATAGCCCGACCCTACTTCTGAGACCCTCCCTGCCTTACTTCCGAGTGGGATATAGTCTCCTGTATGAACGATAGCCCCATATATCCAGTAAAAAATTATAGAGATATCTTGGACTGAATCGCTTCGTGGGTCTGGGCCTAATTTACTACTTACGTTCACCAGCCTTATATTAGCCATTGTAGTGGTATGGACTTGTATTACTGCTAAATATAAATAAATAAATTCCAACTCCACATACTCAACAATATCTGATAGACAATTATGGGATTTTGGCAGTCGCAGTTCCAATCTAGTAGTATCTTATAGTATTATTTCTCAACCTTGTATGACAGGCAAGCATGCATATCTTCCTGTATTCAACAATTTTATGTTGTTTTTGGGCGCGTAACATCAGTATATCATGCTCCTTTATTTAACTCATTATATTCTTCTTTGCCTAGTATACTCCTCGTAATATTGACATAATTTTCTTATCACTATTATTACAGGTATTCAACATTACTGTGCTATATTGTATTCTTACCTGCATGAGGTTTCTTATTTAGCATGAGCTACATAGCTGAAGAATTTCTATCATTTTGTGTTGCATATTCCCTCTCTAATTGTTTCCACTCCTGCACGTCATTTTGGCCTATAAAAAGGTTTCTGTAGACTGGCTACTCACGTTTTCTGTTTACTGTACAGGTCACAGCAGTTAATGGAATCTAGCGAGTTTGATGATAAATGAGGTTCTGTTGTTGAGTCTTTTTAATTCTACAACTAACCTTTGTAAACCTCCAGCCACTCCACGCCCCTAACCCTAAACTTCAAAACTCCTCCCGTGTAATTTAAGCTGTGAGAGGTCTATACTATACAATGAATTCATCTTTCAGATAAAACCTGTATGTGGTTTTTATATGGAAGAAAGTTACGATTTGCCCGTAGCTTTCAAACACTGACCTAGTGTCAAACTATAATGGCATTTTGATGCAAGTGCGTCTTATGAATTCATGTTTTTAAAGGGTATCTTATGAACCTCTTTGATTAATATAGTGCTCCTCTGTCTTACTCGTTTCTCTTGATTGGAAGTAGAACACATACAGGATGTATGAGTGAACCGTTTGATAGGTCCTGATGGTCATCGTGTTCAGCACAAGTTTAATGGTATTTCGACTATTATCTGGTTGCAAGCCAACAGAGAACATCATCCTAACTATCTACTGGGAAAGAAACATTCCAAATTTCAGTGAATGACATGGTACTCTTAGTTGCTGGATAATCAGACCATGAACCTATTGTATTGCTAAATGCAAAATTAGCAATGTAAATTTGAGTTCACATCCTGACGCTGGAACATTAATGAAGTATGCCATGTTTATGAATATATAGTCGTATACTATCATATTTTATGGTAATTGTTCAATGGGAATCATATTTTATGATCTTATTTACAATGGTAACCAAGAATGCGAATATATCGTATCATTTAAATATCATACAGTAACCAGTATGGTAATGTGTAAACCAATTTTACTACTCGGTCGTCATTCCCATTCTACTGACTGATAGACGGTCTCATAGTCGAGTTATAAAAAACTATTTCCTGGTGACGGACTGGGTGGTTGTATTTTGTTTTTCACCGGAAAATGGAGGTTATTCAACGTGTATCTGTGATCCATGTATAATTAATTATTTGACAATAACATAATGTATGATAATTATTTTGAAATCTTTATTCTTTAGCTGTGCGCAATCCAGAGAGCTTTAATAACCTTTAATTGTCATGAGCAGCCAAATTGTCTCTTACCAAATAATTACATTCTTTAATCGTGCCGTGCACAATCCACAGAGCTTTACTAACCTTTGATTATCATTAGAGCCAAATTATTTCTTAAAAAATTACAGTTGTTAGCCTTGCCGTGTTTGGTTCACACAGCTTTTGAAACCTTTAATTATCATGAACAGTCAAATCAAATGAAATATTTCTCTATTTTAAAATACACGTTATTTGATTTTTTTGCCATACACTTTAAAAAGTTAGGCTATATATTTATTATTTTATTCTTAATGTTTTTTTAATAAAAATTATTAATTAAATATTGAATTAATAGTTTTATTCACAAAAAAAATAAATTAATATTGAAATGCATGTTAAAAAATCAAGTATATCGAGGAGGAAGTAAGAATTAATTAGAAGAGGGGGATCTTGATCCAATTTACCATCTACATAATGTAATAGCAAATACTCCGTGGATTAGCAACATCAACAAACAGTTTGATAAATAGTTCTGGTCTATTCTGCAATAACCTAATCAACACAAAGAACAACATTCAATGTCCAGTCTAAATAGTAATACATAAAATTTTTGTCTAATTGGAAGAAGATACAAAATTCTTGATATGATCCAAAAACGATACATCACGAGGCCTATCTATCCTTCTGACATACCCTTTGGCTTGAATCTCCGTATAACAATCAAAGCCTTTCTCCCCATTCCTCTTCCAAAGATCCATTGCGTAATTGTTATGAGCAAAATAAGCTTGAGCCGACGCTACACCATTAAGTCTCACAGGCATTCGCTCGTAATGTCCCGTAGTCACACCCTCTAGCTCATCGATACGAACCAGGGCCTTATCAGACACGGCATATAATTCACCAACAACCTCATTGCCTGATCCTGGAAAATTCAATAAGAAGGGTACTTTGAATGGACCACAAACCAGGGGAATCTTATCAGCTGTTGTGTAAACACCAATAAAATCAGCATCGCCCGTTGATAACATTTCTACCAGGAGATTGTGGTTTGGAAATCCACGTTTTAGGGTTCCATAGGTGAAGATGAGTGTTTGGTTTGGTTTCTTTCCCATATCCTCTCCTCCCATTTTTTAGATTTCCTCCGCCTCTAATTCTGTCACTCACATTTACTTTTTGATTATATACACGGGGTTGTTTGGTATATTATGTGTGGATTAATAAACTAATTTTTTACAATCCTAATAAATTATGTATAAATTTAACTTTTAATAGTATTAACATTTATTTACGAGTGCAATTTTAAACTTAATAGTTTAATTTATTTTTTTATAATTGTATATGGGTGTGTAATCATTGAATAATATAATACTAGCGTACAATTGTAAAATTAAACTTTTTTTTGTTATATTATTTATTTTTATTAATTTATTATTAAAATTTTAGTTTTAAACGCATCTATAAATTTTTACTAAAATATATTGATCGATATAAATTTCATACCAAGTTTATAAATATTAAATTAATATTTAAAACATAATTAATAAGTCACACATATATTATACAACTATATCTATGCATTATTATAAATATTAATTTTGATTTTCTGACTAAATTAATTTTTTAACAATTTAATGTATTTTAATAATTTTTTAATTTTTTACCCAAATTTACTAAATTTTTGTATATACAATCTAATATCATATTCCTAAATATAATTTTTTAAACCCATTTATTTAATTGTACATATCATAATTGATTACTTATCTTATTTTGCTATTTATATATTACGACATTTCATGAATATTTTTTTCTTGCACCCACAAAATCTTGTATCGAAGATACAAGAGTTATCGAACAACTGAGTGAGACGGATGAATGATAAATTTAAACATTTATTATAAATCCTTTTTTATATAAAAATATATATTTAATACAATTATCATGTAAAATTCAAATATATATTTTTTATAAACATAATCACATTTAAGTAAATTCATATTTTTTAACTATTAATTTAATCAATATATGTACACTATTCAAAAAGAAAAAATTATTATTTTAAACATTTAGAAATAGATAAAATATTATTATTATTATTTTAGAAATAGATAAAATTTTATATAGTATTATTATTTTAGTATTAACATCACAATTATAGCTCAATTTCATGTTTTATTCAAATATTTAACATATTTAATATCTAAATTTGTCATAACTTTTTCAAAAATTCATTTAATTTGTACTAATAAAAAAATTTGAACTCAACTATACGAATTTCATTTCTCATATTTTAAAAAAATATTAAAAAATAATTTATATATGATGCATTTATAATATGAAAATTTAATATATGATAAAAAATTGATGATTTGTGTATTAAGGCTTTTAAAAGAAAAAAAATTCAAGTAGATCAAATGGTTACAATAATGACTACTTAACACGAGGTTATTGGTTCAACACCCAATGATATCATGATTTTATCCTGGTTTGGTTTACCTTGGAGAAAGGAAATGTGACTTAGAAAGAGAATTAAAGAGAAAGGAAAAGAATGACCTTCAATTCTTTTTCTTGTTTGATTTAATTCCGGAAATAAAATAAATAATTATTTTTAATAAATTATTTTGAACAAATTATAATATTTAGGATTGATATAAAATATAAATATATAGAAGATGTGAGTATGAGAGAGAAAAAGTAATAAGAGAAAGAGAAATGAAATACCTCGGAAGACCTTGGAAGAGGTGGTGAATGAGAATTAAAGAGTTTTGAGTAAACGTAAAATTTAAATAGGTCAAAGGGAATGATTAATTTTGTAAAACAAATGACAACAAAGGGAATGAATCTTGTTATTTCCTTTCTCTTTACTTATTTATCTTAACCAAACGGGCCTTAACATAATAATATAATGTATCATTTGTCAAAGTTATATATTTATTTAATAATCAAATATTTTATTACTAGATTTATGGGCCTAAAGATTGTTGGGCCTAGTAAAAAACTTGACATTGTACCAAAATCACACATAATGCACCAAAAAACTAGAAGTCCTCATATTATTTTTGTATATCATATATTTTATATATACTCCGTCTATTTTTATATACTGGCGGCTTATTTTTTAAAACATAATTTTAAGAATATTAACCATATAATTAAAATATTTGTTTTAATTTTTCTGAATAAAAATATTTATTTTACATTTTTATCTAAAAAAATTAAAAATATTATTTTTTACTACGTATTTAAAATTACATATAAAAAATGAAACGACCTAGACTAGAAGGAGTAATAAATTTAAAAAATATAACTATTAAAGTAAGTATTATGGATTAAAGAGTGTAATACTAAATAATACTATATTTAAATTTAATATAATTAGTGACATTAAAATTTCAGTTACCGGTGGAAATAATGTCTGCATCCAATCCACATGTTCACCCCTTAAGGACCGTGTTGGTTTCTAAAATTAATTATGTTTGAGGAACATCACTCATTAACAATATGTAAAATTTAATATTTATATTATTATTTTTAAAAATATCATAGACTATAATCGAGGTATATAATAAGAGTAAGAGAGATCTTATCAAATACTACAAAATATTACAAAAGGTCGAGTGTTCAATTCTCATTAACAATTTATTTAATTACAATTAAAAAATCTAACGACAATGTAAGTCAGTGTAATTAAGAAAAAACAATTGAAAGATGAAGGATGGGGGCTTGCGACACTAAAGCCCAAAACCACAAGTCCATAACTATAATATAAAAATATGACATTATTATCAATATTAAAAATTGAATACAAAAAATTATCATAATATTGAATAAACAAATCCTTCGAAGAAGAAAAAAGAATATTGTAATGGGAATAATAGTTAGATTAAATATAAAAGAGATTTTATCCAAGTATTATTAAAAGTTAATAGTTTAATATTTATTAAAAATATTTGAATTTAATATTTATAATTTTAAATATATTAATATAAATTATATCTTTTATATAATAAAAATAAGATTGATTTTAATTAAATGATATCAAAATTCTAGAGATCTATTCCCAATAATTAAATAATATTTTATAATTGTTTATAAGTTATAAATAATATATAAATTTATGGATCAGTTCCTAATAATTAAATAATAGTGTATAATATTATAATTATTTATAAATTATAATAATAAGAATTTAATAAATTTTTAATTTTAGAATAATGGCAATCACATTGGTATTGATATTTTAAATATGCACAGAGACTTTGACGTTATTTAAATGTATATTTTCTATGGTATCCTTATACGACTTTTACCAAATGTACCATAACAGTATTGACTTGGTGCCCTCATATATTTTATTTTCACATATAATATCCTTCTAACAAATAAAAAATAATAGAATTGATTTCAAATTTTAAACAAATTATATATTTGAAATCTTTGCGAAAAATTACATAAAATAAACCCTTAAATTATGTAAAATAGAGCCAAAATGAGTAAGATATTAATGATCAAAGTTTGGTTATAGTGTTTGATTATATATCAATCATTTTAATTCCGTTTTATATGATTTAACAGTCTATTTAATGTATTTTTTTTGTCAAGATTTCAAATATAAATGTTACATGAAGAAATTGGTATTACAATAATTTGGAGATTTGCTGGGATCATGGAGCAAAACATGACGATTTTACTTATGAACTTGATGAAGAACGCGAAGAACATGTGTTATCTTGCTTCCAACTGTTAATCAACTAAAACAAGAGGCCTACGTAATTTATAAGGGTTCAAACTACACGTAGTTCTTGGAGGACAAGTTACCTATATGGGTTAGGTATTGGTCCGGTCCATCAGGCTCAAATCCTCAGACGTGAAGGGTTTTGGCCCAAGTCTGTGCGGATGTGAAGGACATGTTTCCCAAATGTCTGTAACTGCCACGATCCAAACCCATTTGGCTTCAGGGGTTGTCATGGAGTTGTAGAGCAAGGGATCCTATAGAGAGTTATATGCGATGCGGCCTTGCGGGATAATATGTAGAGGTGACCCTGAGCGGATCACTTGATGAGATGAGAGCCTGTGGGGCTAGCTGTCTTCGAATAGATAAATATGTTGAGATATTACCCCGTGATGGCCTTCTATAGTCTTCGAATTAGTAAATATTATCAAGTGATGTGAGCCCATGAGGCTAAGAGCTTTTCAGTTAGTTATAAGAAATTCGTGTTAAGTACCTCGGGTTAGCAAAGCGACTCGGACAGAGCGTTTCAGACGAACGACTCGGGCTGAGGTCCATTTTTTGTTAGATCAATGCGACTTGGAAGAGAGGTGATAAAAAGCGAATCGGGTTGGGGGTTCTCCTCTCTCTGCATTCTCGAGATCAAATGAGTCTAATACAGGCGGGATAGCGTTGCGACCTCACGCTAGGCCAAGTCCCTTAGAATATCTTTAGTTTAAAATTTTATAATATAGATATAATGATATCATTCATAGTTATATTTATAAAAAATGTATAAATTTAATTGAATTATTCATAAATTTAATTAAATTATAAACTTATGAATGTAATTAATTATATTTATTCTTAAATGTAACTAAAATTACTTTATTCATCCTAAATTGATTGTTATTTTTGTCTTTTTTCTTTTACAGTTAAATTGTTTAAATTTTGACTGAAAAAATAAAATTTACTTTGTAATAATTTTAAAAAATTGAAATTTATTTAATAAAGTAAATTAGATATATTTTATAATAATATGAATTTTAAATATTTATAATTATATAATATATTAAATTTTAGTTAACATTTAAATAATAAAATCAAATAAAATTATTAATTTCAAATATGAATTTATTAAGATTTACGTGTATACCGATGTAACCGATATAGATAGGATTATGTGAATAAATGTGGTGACAAAAAAATACTGTAAAATCGGACAGGGCAAGTAAAGATAGTAGAAAAGAGACGTCACAATGCATTGAAATAAACGCTATCTCCCTCATCTCTCTTGTTGGGGCTTTAGGCTCGGAATGAGGTTCGGGAGGAGACTTTTCTTAACAAAACCCAAGCCTAACCCATGCCCACCCACCACTACAAAGGGGAAAAAAAGATCCCACCTTTCTTTTCTTCTCTCTCTCTCTCCCTCTCTCTCTCCCATCACAAAAATAATTTCAAACTTTTTCATCAACTTTGTTCACATAATCAACAACCCTTTTTTGAGTTGATCAATACCCATATTCTCAAAAATGATGCTTGGCCTTGAAAATGTATGTATCATTTATCAATTCTTCTCTTTTCTTGCTAGTGTACTTGTTTGTTATTGATGACCTTTGTTTGTAGTTGTGATCTTTCTTGATTGTTTGTATGTAGGGTGTGAAAGAAGATGATAACAAGTGGCCACCATGGCTTAAACCACTTCTAGGAGCAACATTTTTTGGTCAATGCAAGAATCACCCAAGTGCTCACAAGAGTGAATGTAATATGTATTGCTTGGATTGTATCAATGGACCTCTTTGTTCTCTCTGTCTCTCTTCTCATAAAGATCATAGAGCCATTCAGGTACTTTAATCTCTCTCTCTCTCTCTCCCAATTTATGAGCTCTTGATTGTATAAAAAAATGTCCTTGATTCATTTATATATGTATATAAGTATCCTTCATGGTTACTATGAAAAGGGTATGGGTCAATTTTGGTTACCCTTCAGAAAAACTTGCAAAGACTTTAACTTTCTTTGATTGATGGGATATATATGCAAGTCAATTGTGTGACAGAGTTTGTTTATTGCTTAATTGTGATGAATTGACGATTTGTAGATAAGGAGATCATCATACCATGATGTGATAAGAGTTTCCGAGATTCAGAAATACTTGGAGATTACAGGGATTCAGACTTATGTGATCAATAGTGCTAAAATTGTCTTCTTGAATGAGAGGCCTCAGCCTAGGCCTGGTAAAGGTGTCACCAACACTTGTCTTGTTTGTGATCGTAGCCTTCTTGATTCGTTCTCTTTCTGCTCCATTGGCTGCAAGGTATGCACAATTTATAGAACAAGAAATATTTAACATTGCATATGTCTTTGTTCTAGAGAAGTGATCAAAGAATTTGAGTTTTACTTGATATTAATATCGGAAGTTTGATCAAAATTGTGTATCTTGTCACCTTATAGAATTTGACTGTTAGTCTATGAGCCAAGTCAACTAAAGCTCATTGTAGCATTGGACCATTAGTTATTTACTGGTAAATGTCAGAAACAAATGTTCGTATGTAATGTTTCGGATAATATTATTAATTGTTCTTTATTTTGCATAATAATCTTGATCAGATTGTTGGAACATCTAAGGACTTCCGAAAGAAGAAAATGTCGATGGAGATGGGTGGATCCGACTACTCGGAAGAAGAATCAATGATTGATATTGGAAATGAAGGTGTCAAAAGGATATTCCGGGGATTTACGCCATCGACACCACCTCAGATGGCCGGAATTTACAGGAGTGCCAAGAGGAGGAAGGGAATTCCACATAGATCTCCAATGGGGGCAGGCCTTATCTTGGAATATTGTTGATGACAAAAATTTGGTTAGTGGGGTTGGAATGGAATTAATCCACTTCGAATCCACCAAAAATTACTATAATGTCCTAAGTGTCGTAGTATGATATATACATTTACAGGTACCCTTTACTTTCTAGTTTCTTATAGTAAAGAAAGACAGACACTTTCTTTATGAAGCAAGAAAGAAAGCCACACACTGAGCTTTTGTCCATGGAGGCCGGGTGTTGGAATTCCAAGTCAAGTTTGTGTATACAAAAAAAGTGAAAATTACAAAATATATGAATGTAGTAAGTTATACTCCATTCAAAATGATTGGAGAGATTGTAATAGGCTTTGATATGGACTGTTTGAGTGTTTAGAATGTATAAACTGGGATATGCAGGAGGGGCCTTAATTGTAAATATGTTTAACTAGTGATGGATGAATAGGGAGATACGAAGCGATGATACTCCTTTGTGTAACTGTAAAATAAATAAATGAAATGATGCATATTTAAAGTATTTTCTTGCATTACTTATTTAGTTTGTGTGAAAATTTGAAACACTCCTCTCTTCCGATTCTCGATTCCTCATCTTCTTGTTCTTGATGTCTGCTTCGAACCTTCAACTTTTTGTTACATGAAAAGTGGACATCCCTAAGCTAGTTGGGACATGGGAATACATTTAGCCAATTGTTTGTTATGCTAGTTCATATACTCGCTCTCTCTTGATTCTCGATTTCTTGTTGCTGATGTCTACTTGGAACCTTAGTTACCTGGAAAGAGGGTGTTGATGGAGAAATATGGTAATCAACAAAGATCGAGGTTCTTTGCCGGAAAAAGATCTGACGAGGCTGAGATGCGGTGGAGTGTGGTGGTTTGTATGAGATTGGGGGCTGAGATTGCTAGGTTTTAGAATAACTAGAGCTGTTTGTTCTCTGGCGGTTGTGAGCTCTAATAATTCCGACCCCCCACAATGTGCCTACGTACCTCTATTTATAAGCAAAATAGAGGATCAAGCCCACGTAGTTCTTGGCAAAGCAGAGGCCCATTAGGAAACCTGAGTTTCCTTCTTCGAATCGAATGCAGAAAAGGCAAGTGGAACCTTCCTGGAAGAGGACTCTACTTTTGGGCTTGTTTGGATAGGTCAAAACCCAGTATAAGGTCCAAGGACTTCATGGATCCGGTATTGACCCGGAAACCATGGGCTCTAACCGGTCCACTACAGCTATTTCCGAGGATACCTTGACTGGAGGCCAGCACTAGATCCGCCACAAATCGTAGGTCACATCCTAAGCCCCCAGACGAGGGCAACCCGTCTGAGTACAGGGAAAGGATCTTCCAAGAGCAGGCCAAATATGCCTTCATAGCTTCCCTACGAGGGCAACCCGAGGAATATGAAGCTATGATCTTTAATAAATTTGATTGGTCTCAGGATAAATAACTCAGCCGTTCCCCCACATTGGGCGCGCCTTCTCTCTCAACCAGGAACAGGCGCGCCTGGCCTCAACACTGCCTGATTTTCCGACCCTGCAGAACTCTGGTTCTCTGGCTGACCTCACTACGGGGCGCGCCTAACATATATGGCGCGCCGTCATCATTCCAAAATTGACATATAACAACTACCCCCCAAGTCTTGAAATCACTGAGTGATTGTAAGACTTCTCTCTTTCCAAAGCAGGTATCCAACCTAGACATAGGGCGCGCCTACACTTAAAAAACAGAAAGTTATAGAAGGCTCAGCTTCTAGTTCTCTTGTGTCTTCATGCATTGGCGAGCTGGCCCACCCTTTAATTGTAGACGACGACCTCACATTTTGGTCGTCTATGAAAGATGATGAGGCTGATAACGCCCTCATTCGTTCGGCTGGGGAAGTATACTTTCACGTGATGAACAGATCCCGGTCATGGAGCAAGGATAGGGCGCGCCTTGACAGGCTAGTTAAAGACGAAGAGCTTCGCAAAACCGAATTGATTGCTGCAACTCAAGAAAAGACGCGTCTAGAGGCCGAACTATCAACTGCCCAAAGCCAGCTCTGCAAGGCTGAAACTGATATGTCCCTTGCAGATTCTGAATTAAGAAAGCTGAGAAGGGAAAAGGAGGACGCGTCCAAGGTTATTGAGGGTTTTCATCTAGAGAGAAGTTCTTGGGAGAAACAGATGGAGGTTGCCAGGGAGGAAGGCAAGGTATCGGGTTTTCACGATTTTCTACGAGGATTCCTGGCCTTTGAGCCTGAGTTCGACTGGTCAAGATGGGGTCCTGCTACCAAAGAATTCATAGAGGAGTTCAAGGTGGATGAAGCCGAGGCCATTGTCGCCAAGAAGTTAGAATTGGAAGAGGACGTTGAAGCCCAACTTGCAGAGGTAGGTCACCAGGCGCGCCTTGAAGTTGGGGACGCACTAGCTGATCCTAACAATGCTATCGTGGCTTCACCCCTTAATTCCCTTCCTCCTCCAGAATGATTGTATTTTTATTACTCTTTTTGTACTTGAAGTGCAGGTCCTCTGTAAAACCTTGCAACTTGTAAGCAGCTCTAAACCATGACATGGCGCGCCCGGTTTTGACTACGTTTGGATGCTATGCGGCTATAAAGTGTGCCGGACATGAACGTTATTGCTATTTTCTATTGTTATGCACTTACTACATATGCTTCTTTATCTTGTTATGTAAACGTTAATGTATGTGTTTGTCTAGAGTATGAAGATCATAAGGCGCACCTTCATGACATATGTTTCTTTTATGAGTCCATTACATATCTCGTCACTGTAGTGCATGTTTCCTTTGAACATTTTTTTGTCAGGCTGTGATTAAGTGGACGCGCCTTCATTTTTTGCATTTCTGAAAATATTTACATATTCTAAAATACTTAGGGGCGCGCCTTACATAGTCAATAATGACCCCTGGTGCGCATGCACTAACCGAACATGTATAGTAAAGACATAAAAAGAAAAGGAACAGCACATGTCAATCAATAGCACATCATACGTCTGCTACCCCCCCCTAGAGAGGAAGTGAACTTGAGTTTTAATTCTACCTCTACTTCTACTGATAATTGAAAATGATAATTGAAAATTGTCTTGACAACATAACATGAAATCGTATAGGGCTTGTTTTACTGGAAATATTTCTTCAAATGTTCTGCGTTCCATGCCCTTGGAATGGATTTGCCCTCCAAGTCTTCTAAGTAGAAAGTACCCTTCCATAATGCTGCTCTGATTTTGTATGGTCCTTCCCAGTTAGGTCCAAATACTCCATGATTGGCCGTCTTAGCATGAGGCATCACCTTCCTCAGCACCAGGTCACCTACTTGAATTGGCCTTTCCTTAACCTTCGAGTTGTAGTATCTTGCCGTCCTCTGCTGATACGCTGCTAACCTCACCTGAGCATCAGTTCTTGTCTCTTCCAGCAAGTCTAGGTAGAGTCTGTGATTCACCTCCTGGACTTCTTCCTGAAAAATTATGGGGTTCGACTACTATAATAATCATGATTTCTTCAGTGGAGTTCAAATAAAACTTTATATTTTCTACCTGAAATTTATCCCTCCTCCAGGACCCGGCTCCGACCTCAACTGGCACCATGGCTTCACATCCATATGTTAGGACGAAAGGCGACTCCCCTGTGGTACTTCTAGGAGTAGTGTTGTAAGACCATAACACCTGGAGTTTGAAAGTGTTTAAGATACACCATCCTACCATAGATTACGCATATTGAACAATTTTTTTTTTTTTTTTTATACCTGAGGTAGTTCTTCCGGCCAACTTCCCTTGCTTTCCTCTAACTTGGCCTTCAGGGTGTGCTTGATGATTTTATTGATGGCTTCGGTTTGTCCATTGCTTTGAGGGTGGTATACTGCCGCAAAATCTTTCTTTATAGACAAGTTCTCACATAGGGTCCTTAACTCTTTGCTGTCGAATTGCTTTCCATTGTCAGAGATCAGCTTGTACGGGATACCAAACCTGCAAACAATGGCGTTGAATACGAAGTCTGTTATCTTCTTGGCTGTTATGGTCGCGAGAGGAGCGGCTTCTGCCCACTTCGTAAAGTAATCTACTGCTACCACGGCATATTTAACTCCTCCCTTTCCTCTTGGCAATTCTCCTATTAGATCGATCCCCCACATGGCGAACGGCCATGGGCTTGTCATGGAGGTAAGAGAAGCCACCGGACTTGCGATGTAGTTGGCATATCTTTGGCATTTGTCACATGCCCTAGCGAATTCATAGGCATCCTTCTTCATTGTAGGCCAATAGTATCCTTGCCTAAGAATTTTCATGGCTAGGGAATTACCCCCCGAGTGGTTGCCGCAGATACCCTCATGTACCTCTCTCATGATGTAAGTGCACTCTTCTCCATCTATGCACTTAAGTAAGGGTTGGTTGAATCCTCTTCTATATAATGCCCCATCATACTCCACATACCTGGCTGCTTTGTACCGAAGTTTCCTAGCTTCTCCCTTGTCCTCTGGAAGTTTTCCTTTCTTCAAAAATTCCCAAATAGGTGTTTTCCATGTGATTTCTTCTAGAGTTTTTTCATCAATTGTCATAACCTCTTCCCTTGGGATGCTTGGCGCTTCCCGAATTTCCAGGGGGATGACTCCTAACATTGTAGCATTTCTTTGTGATCCTAGTTTTGCCAGGGCATCTGCCTCGAAGTTTTGACCTCGGGGGATCTGCTCTATGCGAACCTCTGTAAATTTCGTTATCAGGTGCTTGGCACATTCGAGATACATCTCTGTCTTGGGACCTCTTGCCTGATACCCTCCTTTCACTTGATATACTACCAACATCGAATCACTTTTGATAACTAAGTGAGTTGCTTTCATCTCAAGGGCAAGTTTCATTCCAGCAATGAAGGCTTCATACTCCGCATCATTGTTAGTGGCTCGAAAGGCAAAGTGGATTGCGCTCATAAGACGGTGTCCTTCAGGGCTGATGAGGACTATGCCGGCCCCGGCTCCTTCATTATTCACTGCTCCATCAACATGCAATGTCCACCATGCCTGTGGAATTTCCTTCTCTCCTCTTAGAGAGGTGTGTGCCGCTTCTACCGGAATCATAGCGCGTTCATTATTTTCAAAGTCTGGTGGAAATTCTAAAACAAAGTCTGCTAGAGCCTGTCCTTTAATAGAACTCCTTGGCTTATACTCGATGTCAAATTGCCCCAATTCAACTGCCCACTTCAGCATTCTCCCTGATGTCTCTGGCCGATGCATGACTTGTTTGAGTGGATAAGCTGTCCTGACCTCGATTTTGTGAGCCTGAAAGTAGGGCCTTAGCTTTCTTGCTGCCAGTATTAAGGCGTAGACCAGTTTTTCCATGTTAGAGTATCTTGTTTCGGCGTCGAGAAGTCTCTTGCTCACATAGTAGACTGGGGACTGCGAGTCGTTCTCTTCTTTTACTAGGACAGCACTAATTGAGTATTCAGAAATGGCCAAGTAGAGAATCAATGTTTCCCCTTCAGTTGGCTTAGCTAACAGAGGCGGCTTCCCCAAATGTTCTTTTATTTTCTGGAAGGCTTCTTCACATTCTGGAGTCCACACAAAGTCCTTAGCTACTCCCTTGATGGCTTGGAAGAACTCTTTGCATTTGTCTGATGATTTTGACACAAACCTGTTGAGAGCGGCTATCCTTCCAGTTAAGCTCTGTACCTGCTTCACGGTGGTTGGTGACTTCATGTCGAGTAGAGCTTGAATTTTGACAGGATTTGCTTCAATTCCTCTATGATTGACTATGAACCCAAGGAATTTTCCTGATTCCACCCCGAACACACACTTCTGAGGATTAAGCTTCATTCTATACTTCCTGAGAATATTGAACATCTCCTCCAAGTGTCTTACATGAGTGCTGGCTTCTTTAGATTTCACCAGCATGTCGTCCACATACACTTCCATTGTCTTACCAATTTGGTCTTTAAACATCATGTTCACTAGCCTTTGATAGGTCGCCCCAGCATTGATCAAGCCGAAAGGCATACCAATGTAGCAATATAGTCCTCTGTCTGTGATAAAGGAGGTGTGTTCTTGATCTGACTCGTGCATTGGAATTTGATTGTACCCCGAATATGCGTCCATGAAACTAAGGAGTGCATGGCCAGCCGTCGCATCTACCAACTGGTCAATTCTTGGGAGAGGGAAGCTATCCTTAGGACAGGCTTTGTTCAAATCAGTGAAATCAATGCATGTCCTCCATTTCCCATTGGGCTTTTTTACCAAGACGGGGTTCGCTAGCCATTCAGGGTAGTAGGATTCCTTAATTAAGCCAACTTCTAATAATCTGTCCACTTCTTCCCGCAATGCTTGAGCTCTTTCACCACTGACTGGGCGACGTTTCTGCCTCATCCCTTTCTTTGTGGGATCGATGTTAAGATGGTGGCACATTACTTTAGGATCTATCCCTACCATATCAGCATGACTCCATGCAAAAACATCCAGGTTAGATCTTAGGAAATTTATCAACTCTTCTTGTAAGGCGGGCTCAAGGTGTGAACCAATTTTCAAAACTTTTGAAGGATCCTTCATATCTACTGGGATGGATAATGTATCTTCTGCTGGCCCTGATCTTTCTATCGCAAGAGGCATTCGAGGGTCCAGGTCAAAGTTGACATCGTCTTCTTCCTTCTCACCTTTAGAGGGCGCGCCCTCCTTTCTTGGAAAACTGAGACAATCTTCTTCCAACTCAATGACGGGAAGAGATTCGGGTACTACCGCTTTGCCCTTCTTTTTTCTGGCCAAAGTTTGTTCTTCAGTCTCTTCGTCGTTAGCGTCTCCCACCACCTCTTCCACAAGCTCCGGTGTGGAAGGTGCTCCCAACATTAGAATTTGAGGACATGGTTTGTCCTCGAGGTACAAGGCCTCTTCTTCTTTGGGGAATTCCACAGTATACAGAACATTCACCATGGCTTCTCCTCGGTTTTCCATCATGTTGGTTGACTGAGGTTGTCTTAGACTTCTTGTTTTCTCAAACACCTTTAGTGATTTGTTATAGCATTCCCTTGAGTCGAATTGGCATCCCTTCACACATCCTATCCCAGCAGGAGTGGGAAACTTCATAGATAAGTGGTAGATGGAAGTGATGACTCTCATCTCTTTCAGGAGCGGTCTTCCGATCAGAGCATTGTGAGTTGACTCCTGGTCCACTACTAAAAACTCGATGATCTGGGTTGATGAGAGCGCTCCTTCTCCAAGGGTGACAGGAAGACGGATGGTTCCCTTAGCGGGGATAGACTCTCCTCCAAAGCCATATAGGAAGATGTTCTCCATGATCATGTCTTTGTCAAGAAGTCCCATTTTTCTATATGTGCTGTAGTACAGGATGTTTGCTGAGCTTCCGTTATCCACAAATACTCGATGGACATTCACCGTCCCGATCTTTACTGCTATTACTAGGGCGTCGTTATGTGGGTGATGTACCCACTTGGCGTCCTCCTCCGTGAAGGTAATGTCTGTGGATTCTCCTCTGAAGAGCTTCGTTGGCCTTGAAGAAAGGCTGTTGACATTAGTGAGAGGTCGGTGCTTGGCTTCCTTCGCGTATCTTTCCATTGCATTTCTTCCATCGCCTGCTATATGATGTCCGCCGAATATAGTGTGAATGCTGTCTGCTCTGACAAAGGTGGATTCTGAAGTTGGTTTCTCATTATTGGCTCCTAAGCCAGGCTTACTCTCCCTCCTTGGAAAGGGATGATCAACTTTGTATTTCTTCACCCACTCGGTGAGGTGCCCTTCTTTTATCAGTACTTCGATCTCGTCTTTCAGTTGCCGACATTCATGAGTGTTATGCCCCGCAGATTCGTGATATTCGCAATATTTCTTCTGGTCTTTGCTTTGCCAAGCCGATGGGGGAGGAGGTCTCCTGAACAATCCCTTGTTTTTGTTGACTTCATAAATGTGCTCTACTCCGGCTACCAGGGGGGTATATCCGTCTCTCCTTTTTTCATAGGACTGAGGCGGGCTCCAGTTCCTCCTACTATCCGTCATATTCACCCGATTTGGACTCGTCGGCTTTCTCCTATAATCAAAGGGTGGAGTTCTATCCCTCTTCTTCAGATTTTTGGACTTTGAATTCGATTGATTGTTGTCTTCCAAAGATTGTTCAATTCTTTTGAAGGGTTCTGCCTCGGCGTACAAGGAGGCCAAAGTTGATGGCTCCTTCCCTTGCAAATGTTTCCAGAAATCTGTTCCAACTCTCAAACCTGCAATGAGGAAACTTTTCAAGGTATCATCCGTCGCTCCCCTAACTCCTGTAGCTTCGGCATTGAATCTTTTGAAGTATGCTTGGAGGGATTCATTGTCCCTTTGTTTGACATTAGCCAGAGTTGTGACCGGGGGAGCATACTTCACCGCAGCCTGGAACTGTGTTAGGAAGAGAAGTTGCATCTGGTCCCAGGTTGTGACAGTTCCCGCTCCTAACTTCTGAAACCATATTTGAGCGCTATCCCTTAGTGTAGCAGCCAAGAGCCGACATCTAGCCAGAGCCTGCACCTGATAAACATCCATGTCCGTGTTGAATTTTCCCAGATATTCAACTGGGTCTGAATTTCCATGATAGCGGAGATCAGTAGTACTTCGATATCCTTGTGGGAGTGAAGCGTCCCTTACTGCTTGAGAGAAGGGAGACGGGGTCTGCACCAAGGTAGTAGGCCTTCCCCCGTCGAGGAGTGTGAGAAGCTTCTTCAATTCATCAACATTTACACAACCTACACCAGGTATATTTTGCATTCCTGAAAGTTGGGATAAAGGGCTTACCTGGGGGGCAATAGCTAGGGGCGCGTCCCGAGGGATGGGCGCGGCTTGGAGAGGAGGGGGGCGCGTCCTCCGCTGGGGTGACAGGCACTGAGAGGACGCCCGGCGTTGCATGGAAGGCGGGCGCGCCCCCCACTTGATCGACGGGGGGGGGGGGGGGGGGGGGGGGCATACTCTGGTTCACTCGAGTATTACTAGGCGCGCCTTCTCTGGTATTTCGATTGCTTTGGGTATTTTGCCCCCGAGGAGCGGGACGTCTGTCTTCAGATGAGTTTTCAGAATAAACAGGGGTGATGATGGGTTCGGCGTTGTGACGCCTCCAATGAGGGAGGGGCCTCTGACTCATGTAATCATTCTCTCTCCTTCCTTGTCGATTTGACACAGCCTCGCGATTACGTGGGTTTATTCTCCGTGGAAAACCCTCATCTGGGTGGATTGATCTTAGAGGCAGAGGATTGATGACGGGACCTCCCTCTGTCTGCTTCCCTCTCCTGTGAGGTTGGTCCTCCTCTTCCCCCTGCAAAACCAATCTTCCATTCCTGTCACGGATAAAAGGTCTACGGTGCTCCGAGGTTACCGGGGCATTATGCATTCGATTGACAGCATGACTCGAGCGATGTGGGTGTGGAGGATGTTGGACTTCTCCTGCTAGGACTATACCCCTTTCAAAACTCTCTTGATGATCCTGATTGGTAGCACCGCTCCCAAATTCTAGCCTCCTGGGGGTGATTCCGTGAAACCTTCCATCCCGATTATCTTCAAGTCTTCTGCCTCTTTCATCAAGGGTATGACCCCTTCCTTCTATCATCGCTTCTTTTCTAGGGCGCCGCTCAAGGGTGCGCAGGCGCTCGTCAAATCCATTGAAGTTCTCGTGGAGGCTCCTGACCGTATCACCAATCAGAAACAGCTGCTCCATTATCTCAGAGTTGGTCATCATAACGGGAGGAGGTCCTCCGACAATTCGCCCAACATCCGTGTACTCAGGAACATATTCCTCATGGTTATGGTAATTCCTGTTATGCTGACCATGACTCCGGCCGGGCGACCGTGTTTCTTGCTCCCTTCCGCCTTTCGTCTGATGATCTTTTGGTTGAGATATCTTTTCTCCTTAGATGTTGAGGGGGGCCCTCCTTCTAGCGCCAATTTGTTGATGGAGAAATATGGTAATCAACAAAGATCGAGGTTCTTTGCCGGAAAAAGATCTGACGAGGCTGAGATGCGGTGGAGCGTGGTGGTTTGTATGAGATTGGGGGCTGAGATTGCTAGGTTTTAGAATAACTAGAGCTGTTTGTTCTCTGGCGGTTGTGAGCTCTAATAATTCCGACCCCCCACAATGTGCCTACGTACTGAAAGTGTTTTTCCTAAATCCAATCATGTATGATGAGTTAGGAAGAACTTTCTTGTATTCTTGTTTGATTTCATTAATATTAATAAAAGACTTATTTGTTTTATTACGGGCTTTATCTGTTTAAAGTGTCTTAAATAAGATGTTCCATAGTTTAGAGTGAAGCTTCTAGAATTATAATGAGATTATAATAGTGAGATCTAGAAGATGATGACTCTTGACTTAAACAGTTCCTGATCATAGGATAACTAATTGGAAGTTAGTGAATCCGCAAAGATTGGTACATACTATGCTTGCTCCTTTAAGGAGGATGTCTGTTCTCATAGGCATTTGTGTGGTGACACTATAGCTAGTATGTAGGTGCTTATTAAGGAATAAGTTCACTGAAAGTGACTCGATAAATTGAACAACTAATGGAGTTTACTCATGTGTCAATAGTTGTTCACTAAGTGATAGTTGCGCAAGTATCCTTAGACTTGAGATCGTTAAAGTTATCTTGTATATAATGAACTATGTTTTGGTTTAGTCCTTAGTCTCAAGGACATCCATTAGGTCTGTTCCGGGCATAGGGATTTGTGTATGAAGATAGTTAACGTCAATAGAGGATCCACCCCTTCCAGTATGGGAAGAGAATATCCTATGTTATTCTTAGTATGCGAGTTCTGGAATCTCTGGCCAGAGTGAATGAAATTAGAAAGGAGTTTCTAATTTGCATTAATATGAACTTTGCACTATGAATAAGAAAACATATGATTAAATTTAATAGGCTTGACACGAGTTCCATGCCTTGTATTTAATCGGGATATTGTAGGGTGGAAGGAATTGATTGTGCGGTAACTAGTCACTGACAGGTTCTTGGCAGTGAATTCATATTATCCGGATAGTCGCGATATGTTGAGAAGCATCACTCACGATGTAGAATAAATATAATTAATCAGTTAATTATATTTAATGAATTATTAGAATTCATATAAATAATAAATAAAAAGTTTATTATTATTTATTTCTACTACCGGCTTAATATTGAACATACATGGTCACACCATAAAAGAATATTTTCTTTGATGAAAAGATTTAAATTATGAGAGAGAGAATTATTTTCTAAATAGTTTAGAAAAGGAAATAATGATTAAAATAGTTTTAATTATTATTAAAGCATTTTATTAAAATATGGGGTTTAATATAATAATATATATTGATATATTATTTATGGAAAAACCCTAGGATGGTCCTATAAATAGAATGAGATGCATCATTCTAAAAACACTTCTAGGTTTTGGAGAAAACACAAGCCTCCATCTCTCTCTTTTCTCTCTAAAAGGTTTTAGAAATTATTTGAAGATCTTCATCAAAGGAAGAATTCTTGGTGGATACAGGTAGAGTACTTCACACTCTGAGAAGTAGCTGCTAGGATCTCTTATTCACACACTTGGATCGCTTTAAAGGTATGGTTTCGATTCCATCTCGATTTATATGATAATATGCGATCATATATATGAGTTTACGGTAAAAAAATTGTAATATCACGCTTCCGTACCTCCGTAAATTCCTTCAATGGCATCAGAGCCAGGTTATGCATATAGAGATTCATGTAAAAAATTTCAGATTTTTTGGAGCATGTATGGATTTATTATGATTTTTGCAAGTTTATTTAGATTTAATTATGAATTAATTCGAAATATTTTTTGCATGAGATTTTGACCACTGATCTGGATTCTACAAGTGTTGTGGATCATCTGGGTATTTTTTCATAATTTTCTGATGTATAGATTATTTGTTATGAATTTTTTTAAAATTGTTTTATTTAAAATTCATGTAATAATTATGCATGTTGAAATATATGGATTAATATTTGCACTAGGACCCTTGGCTGATCATTATTTTAATCTGCTGTTGGATATCAAAAATGATGTTTTTATGTTTTTTTATTAATTTGTTAATTAATAGTTAATTAATTTATTAATATTAAAATATAAAGATATTAATAATAGTTATTATAATAGTTAATATATATAAACGTTTATATATATAAACGAAACGGCAGTACAACGGCTGACATCAAACAAACGGTCCGATTTTTTTTACAATGTCAGCTGCTGTCACGCGCGCGTGGCGCACAGACGACCATAAGGGGTGTTGCGCATTCAAGGAATGCGCAACAGGGACTGTTACGCATTTATGAAATGCGTTACAGACGGTAACGCATACGGCTCAGGCGTTACAGCAGAAAATTGACTTTAATGGCTGTAACGCGTGTGATAAATGCGTTACGCCCCTCCTGTCCACATTAAATTTGATTTTTTGGGAGTTCCGTAACTCCGATTTGGGCGTGCAATATATCGTTGGATTCGTTTTTCCGAGACGGATTTAATGGAGTGGTCAAATAATTTTAATATAAAAGTTTTGAACTGTCCATATTCCCTAAAGTGTTTTAAAGCATGTATTAATTGTTTTAATTGTTTTTTTTTACTATAATAAATCCATACATCATTATATCATTGTATGACATGATATTTCTTGCATGCTTACTTGTTTATTTAATTTTATATATGAGATATATGCCTAGATTTACCATGCGATGATAGATTTAGGTGGACCTAAATCAACATAAGGCGTGCTCTAGAAAATCTAGAATAGGAATCGTTTCTTGCATTAACAATAATATTATATAAACAATCATGAGATTCTTGTGTTTGCGAAACACGTAATTAAATATGAATTTTCAATATTGAGAGAAAGGATGATTCTGTCTAAGAAAGGGGTATTAAGTGACGCCTCTTGACAATGCTCCCCCCGATCTGGGAATTATCCGATTATCGATTATTGATTTGAAATATTTAATTTAAAAGGAAGAATCTCTTTATAATATGATTATGATTGTTAAATAATATTGTTTAATTAATAATAGTTGATAATTATTTATTTATGAAATAAATAATCAGTTAACAAATTTTATTAATTGATTAAATAAGATTTATTCGATTATAAAATAGTTAAGATGTGATCTTATTATTATTAATTATTGATTTAATTTAAGAAATTAAATTAAGGGAGATATTTATTTTCTAAAAAGGTTTAGAAATAGTATTAATAATTAAAAGAGTTTTGATTATTAATTAATTATTTGGTTAGTAATTGTAATACTTTATAGAAAACATTTAATTGAAATTTGTGTCTATAAAATATGTGTAATTATAAACCTTATAATAAAAATCCCTCTTAATTAAAAATAATATCAAGTAGTAATTGGCCAATGACACAACGGGCTTGTGTCGGTCATAGCATTCCAACATGATAGAAAGTAGTTCTTATTTTTGAATCATTGTCGTTTCGTGCTACAGCCGAGGGCTTTGATTTCGAAATAAGAAATACTTGTCTATTACATAGAGATGTATACAATGAGTTAGAATCTAATAGTCGTTACGTGCCACAGCCGTGGGCAGTTGGAGACTGATTCAGTTGTATGAAATGTTGGGTTAGACTTGACTTAGAATATTGAGTTTGTCATGCCACAGCCGTGACTCAATTATTCAAGAGGCTAAAGTTTTAATTAGGGAATGACATGAGATGTTATTGACAAGAGTTGTCTGCCTACTGAACATCACATGGCGTTTCGTGCTACAGCCGAGGTTGTGTGATGGAATGTAGGATCCCTATTCCCACTAGCATTATGAATGCTTAATTTTTCACTTAGAGGGTTGTATAAATTAGATAAACTAGGGGGAGCCACTTATGAATAAAGACCCGATTCATATAGTGTTTTAATAATGAAATTGATTATTTGCTAAGTGTTGTTATGTGTTTGTCATTTACAGATCTTAGATATACATCATGTCTTCTGCACTATCACTACGAAGCATACTAGATGCTCACAAGTTGACTGGTCCAAACTTTGCTGATTGGCTTCGAAACCTGAGAATTGTTCTTAGGGCTGAGAAGTTGGACTATGTGCTGAACTCACCAGTACCCGATGCTCCTGCCGAAGATGCTCATGATGATGAGCATGTAACTTACAGGAAGTGGATGGATGAAGCAAATGTTGCTCAGTGCATCATGCTGGCATCTATGAACTCTGAGCTGCAAAAACAGCATGAGAACATGGATGCTCATACCATTCTAGTACGCCTACAAGAGTTGTATGATGTACAAAGCAGGACTGCTCGATATGAGATATCGAGGGAGCTATTCCGTTGTAGAATGACGGAGGGATCATCTGTGAATGATCATGTGCTTAAGATAATCAATCTGATTGAGCGTCTTGGGCAACTTGGTTTTGTCATGGATGGGGAGTTGAGCCAAGACTTGGTCTTGCAATCACTCCCAGATTCGTTCTCGCAGTTTGTTGTGAACTTTCACATGAACAAATTGGATGTCAGCCTGCCTGAACTCCATAACATGTTGAAGACTGCTGAGTCGAACTTTCCCTCTAAGAAAGGTTCTGTTTTTCTGATTGGTGGTAGATCCACTTCCAAGAAAAGGAAGTGGAATCCTCCCAAGAAGAAGAAAGTAGGTGAGAAGAAGCCAGTTCCACCAAAAGCTGAAGACCCCAAAAGCAAAGCTGTTTGCTTACACTGTAACAAGGTGGGGCACTGGAAGAGGAACTGTAAGGTTTACCTTGCAGAACTGAAGAAAAAGAAGGGTAGTGAGACTGCCGCTTCTGGCTCAGGTATGTTTATGATTGAAGTAAACATGTCACTAAATCAAATTTCTACTTGGGTATTAGATACCGCCTGTGGTTCTCACATTTGCAATTCATTGCAGGGACTAAGGGATAGTAGGACTCTTGAGGAAGAGGAGGTTATTCTGCGGATGGGCAATGGAGCAAGAGTTGCTGCTGTATCTGTAGGATTATTTGATTTACATATGCCTACGGGCAAGACTATTGTTTTAAATAATTGTTATTTTGTTCCCTCGATTGTGAGGAATATTATTTCTATTCCCATGTTAGACAAGGCTGGATTTTCGTTTATTATTAAGAATAATGAATGTTCAATTCTTAGAGATAATGTTCTTTATGGTAGTGGTATTTTGAATAATGGTCTGTATGTATGTGACGTAGAGCATAGTTTACTACAAGTTGAACATACTAATAAAAGGAAAAGGGATGATGAAAATCTCACATATTTATGGCACTGCAGACTTGGTCATATTAGTGAAAATAGACTACGGACATTGCACAAGGAAGGGTTACTTGAACCTTTTGATTTTGAATCATATCCTACATGTGAGTCTTGTCTATTGGGAAAAATGACCAAATCTCCATTTAGTGGACATGGAGAAAGGGCTGCAGATTTGCTAGGATTGGTACACACAGATGTATGTGGACCGATGTCTACGCAAGCCATGGGTGGTTTTTCCTACTTCATTACTTTCACAGATGATCGATCTAGATTCGGATATGTGTATTTGATGAAACACAAATCTGAAGCCTTTGAAAAGTTCAAAGAATATAAGTATGAAGTAGAGAAACAAACCAGACATAGTATTAAAACCCTTCGATCAGATCGAGGTGGTGAATACTTGAATGGAGAGTTTCTAGATTATCTCAAAGAAAATGGTATAGTCTCTCAATGGACTCCTCCATATACTCCACAGTTAAATGGAGTATCAGAAAGGAGAAATCGAACTTTGTTAGACATGGTTCGATCCATAATGAGCTATGCAGATCTTCCAGTATTCCTATGGGGTTATGCATTGGAAACCTCAGCATATTTACTGAATAAGGTGCCTTCCAAATCTGTTCCTCAAACTCCGTATGAGATATGGAAAGAAAGGAAACCGAGTCTTAAACACGTTAAGATATGGGGATGTCCAGCTTATGTCAAGAAAGTTGACCCTGATAAACTGGAATCTCGATCTGTAAAATGTAGATTTGTGGGATATCCTAAAGAGACTTTAGGGTATTACTTTTACACCGATCATAGGGTGTTTGTCTCCAGACATGCTACCTTCTTGGAAAAACAGTTTATCCTTGAAGGAAACAGTGGGAGCAAAATAGAACTTAATGAAGTTCAAGAAACACAAACTACTACAGTTCAAGAGGAAACACCTGTTCAGACTGAACAACCTTCTGTGGAACAGCCCATTCGTAGGTCAGAGAGAGTGTCTCGCCAGCCTGAGAGGTATTATGGCCTTGTCATTGAGAATGACAATGAGTTAACAATCGTTAATGATGACGACCCAATGACCTATAATGAGGCTATAAGTAGTATTGACTCAGAGAAATGGCTAAGTGCCATGAAATCCGAAATGGATTCTATGTATACCAACCAAGTATGGACTTTGGTTGAAGCACCCAAGGATGTGAAACCTGTAGGGTGCAAATGGATATACAAAAGAAAGATTGGAGCGGAAGGCCAGGTGGAGACCTATAAGGCCAGGCTCGTGGCAAAAGGATTCAAACAAAGGCAAGGGATTGACTTTGATGAAACTTTTTCGCCTGTAGCCCTGCTTAAATCAATTCGGATTTTGCTTGCGATTGCAGCTTACTATGACTATGAGATCTGGCAAATGGACGTGAAAACGGCCTTCCTCAATGGGAAACTTGAAGAGGAAGTGTATATGACACAGCCAGAGGGTTTTATTTCCAAAGGGAATGAGCACCTAGTGTGCAAGCTGCTACGAACCATATATGGATTGAGGCAAGCTTCTCGTAGATGGAACATCCGTTTTGATGAGACAATCAAAGAGTTTGGTTTTATCAAAAACATAGATGAACCATGTATCTACAAGAAGGTTAGTGGGAGCGCGGTAACATTTCTTGTGTTGTATGTGGATGACATACTTCTTATAGGAAATGATATACCGATGCTTCAATCAGTCAAAGTGTGGCTATCAAAGAACTTCACTATGAAGGACTTGGGAGAAGCATCCTACATTCTCGGTATAAAGATCTATAGAGATAGATCTAGAAGAATGATAGGTCTTACCCAGGGTACATACATCGAGAAAGTGCTTAAAAGATTTAGCATGGAAAACTCCAAGAGAGGTCTCATGCCGATGAGCCATGGAGTGTCCCTTTCCGAGAAAATGTCTCCTAAGACAGCTGAGGAAAGAGAGCGTATGAGTAAGATTCCTTATGCTTCAGCAATAGGATCTATCATGTACGCGATGATATGTACTAGGCCTGATGTTGCTCATTCAATCAGTGTGACGAGCAGATATCAGTCCGATCCAGGTGAAGATCACTGGAAAGCAGTAAAGAACATCCTTAAGTACTTGCGAAGGACTAAGGATATTTTTCTTGTTTTTGGTGGTGGTTCTGAATTGATAATAGAAGGTTATACCGACTCTAGTTTTCAATCAGAATGTGATGATAGCAAATCTATGTCAGGGTACGTGTTTACTCTGAATGGTGGTGCGATTAGTTGGAAGAGTTCCAAACAGTCTACAACGGCTGACTCCACAGCGGAAGCAGAGTATATAGCTGCAAGTGAGGCTGCAAAAGAAGCCGTTTGGATGAGGAAATTTGTTTCTGAGTTGGGAGTTGTTCCTAGTGTTGAGGAGCCTATTGTATTGTATTGTGATAACAATGCAGCAATAGCACAAGCCAAGGAACCTAGGTCTCATAAAAATTCCAAACATGTTTTGCGGCGCTTTCATTTGATTAGGGAGATCATAGAAAGGGGAGATGTCAAAATAGAGAGAGTTGACACACATAACAACATAGCAGACCCACTTACAAAGCCGTTGTCTCAGATTCTTTTTGATCGTCATAAAAGGAAGATGGGTATTACTTACCAGGGTAATTGGCTTTAGTCCAAGTGGGAGATTGAAAGTGTTTGTCCTAAATCCAATCATGTATGATGAGTTAGGAAGAACTTTCTTGTATTCTTGTTTGATTTCATTAATATTAATAAAAGACTTATTTGTTTTATTACGGGCTTTATCTGTTTAAAGTGTCTTAAATAAGATGTTCCATAGTTTAGAGTGAAGCTTCTAGAATTATAATGAGATTATAATAGTGAGATCTAGAAGATGATGACTCTTGACTTAAACAGTTCCTGATCATAGGATAACTAATTGGAAGTTAGTGAATCCGCAAAGATTGGTACATACTATGCTTGCTCCTTTAAGGAGGATGTCTGTTCTCATAGGCATTTGTGTGGTGACACTATAGCTAGTATGTAGGTGCTTATTAAGGAATAAGTTCACTGAAAGTGACTCGATAAATTGAACAACTAATGGAGTTTACTCATGTGTCAATAGTTGTTCACTAAGTGATAGTTGCGCAAGTATCCTTAGACTTGAGATCGTTAAAGTTATCTTGTATATAATGAACTATGTTTTGGTTTAGTCCTTAGTCTCAAGGACATCCATTAGGTCTATTCCGGGCATAGGGATTTGTGTATGAAGATAGTTAACGTCAATAGAGGATCCACCCCTTCCAGTATGGGAAGAGAATATCCTATGTTATTCTTAGTATGCGAGTTCTGGAATCTCTGGCCAGAGTGAATGAAATTAGAAAGGAGTTTCTAATTTGCATTAATATGAACTTTGCACTATGAATAAGAAAACATATGATTAAATTTAATAGGCTTGACACGAGTTCCATGCCTTGTATTTAATCGGGATATTGTAGGGTGGAAGGAATTGATTGTGCGGTAACTAGTCACTGACAGGTTCTTGGCAGTGAATTCATATTATCCGGATAGTCGCGATATGTTGAGAAGCATCACTCACGATGTAGAATAAATATAATTAATCAGTTAATTATATTTAATGAATTATTAGAATTCATATAAATAATAAATAAAAAGTTTATTATTATTTATTTCTACTACCGGCTTAATATTGAACCTACATGGTCACACCATAAAAGAATATTTTCTTTGATGAAAAGATTTAAATTATGAGAGAGAGAATTATTTTCTAAATAGTTTAGAAAAGGAAATAATGATTAAAATAGTTTTAATTATTATTAAAGCATTTTATTAAAATATGGGGTTTAATATAATAATATATATTGATATATTATTTATGGAAAAACCCTAGGATGGTCCTATAAATAGAATGAGATGCGTCATTCTAAAAACACTTCTAGGTTTTGGAGAAAACACAAGCCTCCATCTCTCTCTTTTCTCTCTAAAAGGTTTTAGAAATTATTTGAAGATCTTCATCAAAGGAAGAATTCTTGGTGGATACAGGTAGAGTACTTCACACTCTGAGAAGTAGCTGCTAGGATCTCTTATTCACACACTTGGATCGCTTTAAAGGTATGGTTTCGATTCCATCTCGATTTATATGATAATATGCGATCATATATATGAGTTTACGGTAAAAAAATTGTAATATCACGCTTCCGTACCTCCGTAAATTCCTTCACGTACCTCTATTTATAAGCAAAATAGAGGATCAAGCCCACGTAGTTCTTGACAAAGCAGAGGCCCATTAGGAAACCTGAGTTTCCTTCTTCGAATCGAATGCAGAAAAGGCAAGTGGAACCTTCCTGGAAGAGGACTCTACTTTTGGGCTTGTTTGGATAGGTCAAAACCCAGTATAAGGTCCAAGGACTTCATGGATCCGGTATTGACCCGGAAACCATGGGCTCTAACCGGTCCACTACAGCTATTTCCGAGGATACCTTGACTGGAGGCCAGCACTAGATCCGCCACAAATCGTAGGTCACATTCTAAGCCCCCAGACGAGGGCAACCCGTCTGAGTACAGGGAAAGGATCTTCCAAGAGCAGGCCAAATATGCCTTCATAGCTTCCCTACGAGGGCAACCCGAGGAATATGAAGCTATGATCTTTAATAAATTTGATTGGTCTCAGGATAAATAACTCAGCCGTTCCCCCACATTGGGCGCGCCTTCTCTCTCAACCAGGAAAGGCGCGCCTGGCCTCAACACTGCCTGATTTTCCGACCCTGCAGAACTCTGGTTCTCTGGCTGACCTCACTACGGGGCGCGCCTAACATATATGGCGCGCCGTCATCATTCCAAAATTGACATATAACAGAGGGCATACTTGAGCTAGTTGGGACTTGGGAATGCATTTAGAGTCTGCAGGAACATATTTTGCTAATTGTTTCAATTAGTTCTTTCACGAATGCCTCACTGGTTTTGGTGCAACTGAATTTGACTCTGCCGTACATTTACTTGTTATGAAACTTAAGACAGTTTAGTGTTTTCTAGAATATATATTTGTTGAAAACAATACTAATTTTTATGAAGAAAAAAGCTATCATGGGATATTGGAATCTCCTCCATGACACATTGACACCAAAGCTGGCAGTCATGGGATTGCCCCACAGCTGAAACTAGAAGCAAGGTATGGGTAAAACGGAGATTGTTAACACTATAATAACACCGAGTCTGTGAGCCAGTTTTGGATTAATATTTCATATAGTAAAGACACTTTTGATTTTCAAAACGATATTGTTGATTAAAAAAAAAGGATTTATTTTTGAAATTGGGAAAACAATACAAAATATGATTGTAAAAAGTCAAATAGGACATATAAATAGGGATCGTGGAAATATTAGTAACCGCATATGATTTTAAGAGAATTGATAACGTTAACGAGTCTATTATGTTTTCTCATGTTAACAATAAATAGAGGGTTGAAACAACAAGAGCTTATTGATTTCTGATTGTGAAAAAATTACAGAGAAACTCAGAAACATATAGCTAATATTGAAAATTATGTAGTATTAGAGTATGAGTAACAATCAATTAGAAAGCAGCCGAGCGTGGATCATATGACCCTGCTATCCTAAACTTCCAGCTTTTATTGACCTTCTCTCCGCTTTGAAATTTTCAGTTTTTTAAATTTAATGATGTTGACCATTTCTATATGTTGCCGATGCTTCTTCTCTGGTAGTTTTGAACTTGTGTTTCTTTATAACACTGTGACCACATTTATACGTTGCTTACATTTACGGAGTGACACAGAAGAGTTGATAAATTACCAAGCCTTGCCTTAATTTAACTTGCAAAACTCTACTGAATATATCTTTAAAGAATGTGTTTTTCTGTTTGACAAAGAATATATGCAAAAACGTAAAAGCGTTGCAATGTATATAAATTGCATTATAAATTAACTTTAAAACAACTTCTAAGAAAAGAAAAATATTCAAGATAAGGAACAATTTACTATTTGGCAATAATTCTTGATACTTGGAGATAAATATCTCTAAATAAACAAAAAGCATGATAAATATGTGTCAAAGATGGCTCATGATTTTGGTTAAAAATACTCATTTTTAAAATTTTCATTATGAAAATAACAATTTTAAAAGTGATTAGTGATTTATAAGAGATGAGATACCCAACTGGTAATTGGGTATCTCATTTATATAAGATATGCATTTATGAGTTGAGTATCTCAATTTTTTATATATTTTTGGATACCCATTTACCAGTGAACTATCTTATACAAAATATGATACCCAATTAACAGTTGAGTATCCCATCGATTAAAAACAACCATAAATCTGAAAATTGTTATTTTTATTATTTTAAACTTAAAAATAAGTATTTTTATCATTTTTCCCATGGCTCACTGCTCAGCCATTCAAACTTTTAATTGAGGTGGTTTTGAGCAAGTCAAACTAAACATCTTTATATCATGACAGCGACTAACATAGTCTATTTTCAACTCAAGTTTATTAATACGAGTTGTAGTATCATGTTACAGTAATATACTATTGTATATTGTGTATGATCCGCAGTAACTAAATGCATGACGATATGTGTACAAATATACAATAATATCACTCAAATAACATTAATTTGAAGTATCATGTACTCTCTCGACATGAACTACTCGGACTAGTTCGTTTTAAAAAAACAATATTAAAAAAAATCTAATACACCATTTGTATTATTGTGTGATCATCCTCATTTTCCAGGCATGTAGCTACTTATACCTGCTCCTCACCTTAATTTATGATTGAATAGGATGCCAACTTGCATCTTTTTCGAAAAATAAGAACAGTGACCAACCCCGCAAAAAAAATATAAAGAAAACAAAATGAATAAATAAAATCTAAAACACACAAAAACAATCTTACGATAATATCCTCTATAATTCTTACAAATATAAGTAAAGTTCCCTTAACCATCAGTTATGAAAATATGCGGAGTGCTACTTTAAAATTTAAATATCTTTAATCAAACATCAAATATTATAATAAAGTACTGCGAACTCGATTTTGGATGGAGGAGTCATACGCGGCACGCCCACGCAGGCACGCAGCACTATAGAGAAGTGCGGTCATATTTGGATGGTCTCGAAAGCACTACTATATATTGTGGTGTTTGATTTATCTTATAGATAATTTATAAATTGATGATTTACATCTTTTTTGTTTATATTTGAGGTTCATTCTTCTGATATATTCTTAATTTCTATGGAAAACAGCAGAAAAAAACTAGAGATGTCCCGGACTTATTAGCTAAATGACAACTATCACATAAATTGTTCGTCTATTTTCAGTTTTAGAGCAAGTCCAACAGTTTCTTAGAATTTTTTTATAAATATTATAAAATATTGTGTCATAGTGATTTAAGACATTACTTTCATACATGCACTTCAACAACATTTTTTATTCTTATTCTTTATTATTAAAATAATAATATATTTGAATTGTAAAAAAAGAGGGACGGGAAAAAAGAAATATAGAAAATGAGAGAATAATTTTTTATTAATAAAAATGAAATAAGAAATAATTAGGACATCTTAAAAATAAGGAATGAGATGAATGTCCTAACATTTTAAAGAACCACCAGAGAGCTGTTGGAGCAATTTTTTTTGTTATATTCCTTATATTTTAACTTATGATATAATTTAAGGAAACTCTCGAACTTACTCTAAATCGCGTAAAAATGAAATTCAAATTTAAATAATCAGAGATCAAATAATAGTACTTGAAGCGCTAACACGCGAGTATTCGAATTTTTGGTCGGACACCATTTGTGAAAAACAAACTATTGTGACAAAAAATTCAAAACATTGCCCCTCAACAAACCAAACCAACCAACAGTTGTTTCTAATTCTAGAATAGTAATATAAATATATAATCGCTACATGAATAATCAAGGCAGCAGAGAAAGGCTGCTAACAGAACAAGACCAAGCTCTATATGTATTGACTTCATGGGAGACCATCCTATTAAACATAAAGCCATTCGTATGCATAATTATAAAATATATAGGAGTTGTCAAAGTTGGGATAAAAGGTGTGGTTTCAAGTCTTCAATAAAGTCTCTGGTATATGATAGAATAATCTCAACAAAATCGGGGGCAGCTGCAACAAGGTGCTTTATAGAATTAAACATTAAAACTAAAATGCCCCATCTACATGATTACAATATATCCAGATAACATTATTATCGTCATGCACTAATTAGAAAAGAAAAAGATGGTCATTCTGTCTGATGAAAATAATCGTGTTTTTTAAAAGAAAACACACTGGGAAGATAAATATAACTCTGGCAGAAATAATTACAGAATTCTAGTAAAAAATATTGGACAGCACAACATTGAAGATGGTGCACAACATATATTAGCTCTCCAATGCTCCTGAAGCCTATATATCCATTAGAACTGATTAAAAGTCTCACAATATGAATTTAGCAACAAAAAAAAAAGTTTCGCAATATGACGGGGAAAAATATACAGGAAAATTGATCACAAACGTACATATAGGATGCTAATTCCATGAGATGCCATTCCCTTCAATATTAGACGTATTCATACCAGGCTAGTAAAAAACTGGATAGTTTATTTTTGCCGATATTTGAGTTACTGTCTGTGTCTGCTATGCAGGGATCAGGAATGTACCATAATATACACAATCCGTTTATACTGAATCAGCTAGATTCGTCAGAATCACTTCTTTCAGGTTCCTCAGCATATCCGGCCTGAGCAAGTACAGGTGCAGCCGGTTTATTTGCATTGCGAACACTTCCATCTTGCTCAGCCACTTCAACATGTGAAGCACTAGCTTTGTCAAAGAATATTGCAAACAAAAAACGTGAATAAATTAACATGGCAACGTCTCTAAACTAACTACTTTATTAGGGTGTTTGGATGGGGAGTTTTTCTACTCTGTAGAGGTACTTATTTTCTAATAAAAAATCCTAACCATGCTTAAGAAAAACGTTAGGAAGTTAATGTGTAGCACTAAATGAGAGAATTTCACACAGATGCTAAAAACTTTGATGAAGGTATTTCTACTAGTTGGACCCCAACTATAGGAATCTAGAGCTTAATCTCAACTTAAGATCTTAAGATAAAAAGCCCTTATTTATTTCTGTACTCAAAGCACAATATCCACGTAAGCTCATTTATTGCACACAGTTATATATTAAGACAGGTAATTAGCAAAAAATAAATAAATAGTAAGGCGGTTAAACTTTAGCGTGCTACTTAAACCCACAGTTGACATACTGTTTTTAGCTTTCACATTATAACTTGTTAAAGGTTCAGCGACTAAATATTGCCTGTGCAAGAAAAACATGTAATACCAGACAAAGATAAAGTGATCTAGCAGTGCAAGGATATCAACAGTTCCACCATTCTTCATATCGCACAGATCTTTGTCTATCCGTTTCACAAGTTCAGGCTGCCTGTATGAAGAACAAGAATTAACAGGGTCTAAAATTAAGTTTTGTAAGTGCCGTGTGGTATAATAAAATGCATTTCTCAGTTGTTATAAGAGCGTAGAGCCACAGATCCATCCAACTAGCGGATCGAGCAATAGCTACAAATATAATACCTCCATCTACAAAACCACACAGCAAACTCTGAAAAAGGAAAATGGTTAAGAGAAGAATTTCATTGATTACATCATGACTCGTACATTTAAATCTGGCTCTCTCCGGAATCTTCGTCTTCGAGCATCTCGCATAGGAGTGAGGCCATGCCGGTAATCCACTGCGTCTGAAGCAGAATCGCCCTCTTCTCTCACCATAATCATCTGTCAACCCCATGATTTTTTTCACATTAGAAGTAAACACTAGCCAAAAAGGTTTTCACAGAGAGTTTAGCAATCTACTTGACCAATGTCTGCGGTTTTAATCAGCACACTGTCATCATAAGTCTTGTATGATTCAACAATATATTCCAGGAAGATCCAAGAGTGATGCAGGAAAGTGATCATTGCCGATGGCAAATGTGCCACTCCTCCCATCGTCTGAAACATAAATAGTGGAAAATACTATTAACAATATAGGACAACCAAAACCAGTTCTGCAGATTATTTAATTTCTGAAGTACCACAGGTTCATGTCATTTTTTATGCAGAGCTCAACTATCAAAACTAATTATGTGACTACACGCTATGCACACAACTAAGAGTAACATTTTGAAATTCTGTATGATTCACAGTTATATTCGCATGAAAGTTGAGGACAGGTAAGTATATAGGAACAAAGATTAATAAAGAATGGAGAGATGGAGAAGAAATAAAAGCAAACTACGTCCCTGAATCCTGTTACAATCTATATAATAGGCTAATAGGTCCTATCTACATGTCAACGAATGCAAGAACAATCAAAATTAGGGGTGTAAATGAATAAGCTACTCGAGCTTGACTAATAAAAAAATCGAATTCGAGCTCTACAATAATCAAGCCTCTTTGTTTTATGGCTTGTGATTCATAGTTTTCCCCCCTTCCACAGTTGGGAATTCCTAAGTGTAGCGGTTCTTTTGCGGTTAAATCATCGGACTTTTATATTTATTGTCGTTTTTACCTCCTAATTATTATTCTATAATTAGGCGTAAAGGCTTGAACTTAAAAAGTTAAAGGTAGAAGTTGGAAGGAGGTACTTTTTGCACAACTTATTTCATTTTTATAATTTTATTTGATAGAATTTAATATCATCGTGCACTGAACAACTTATAAATTCTATTTTTATTTTTAATAAGTCATAAGTTACACAAACTAATAAAATTACCCAAAAAAATATTAACTTAAAATTTTAAATTTACATTTTTAACTTGAAGCAACTTTAAGTAATAGGTAATTTTTTTAAGTTCATCCCAACAGCTCCTATATCACATCTATCCTGCATCAGATCCTTTCCTATTTTCGATCACCCACTATGAAAGGGGATCAATTGTAAGTGTTTAGGGAATCAAGAAATAATACAATCTTTACTCTTTATTTGAGTCTTCACTTATCTTTGTTTCTGTTCTGCGTTACCATGGCAACATTCTGCAAGTACATTAATAGATGCATTGTCGACAACCTTACTAAAAAAACTATCATCCTTGATCACGTTCATCTAACTGACAAACACCAACCACATAACAAAACAAAGAGAAATTATAGTATAACCTAGGAATATGGCAATCCTCCAAGCCAGATTAAATGTATGACTCCTACTGAAACTATATATGTAACTATGTAAGGAGAAACACTAACCAGAAAATGACAAATCCAATGAGCTGTCTTCACAGGAAGAAGCACTTTGGCTCAAAAACCGATCTATTCTCTCAGCAACACAAGGTGGAACCCTGAGTATAAATTGTTCTTCCATAGCTAGCAAAACAAATGTTTGATATATATAGCAATAAAAAGCAGCGCAAGATACTAAACGAAAAATACGCCAGTACTCTGTCTATCTCGTCCGTTTCTTTACAATTTTTTTTTATGCCTCTCTCAATTCTTTGACGTTTCGAAAAATAATAAAGTTTTATAATATGAAAATCAACTACACCCACTAATTTCCTCCCTCATACTCACTTTATACTCTAAATATTAATAGATCTCATCATTTTATTTATTTTTCTTACAATTTTCCACTAATTCATTTATTTTTCTTAACCTACATGTCCAACCCATTTTAAAAAAATGGGAGGGACGGAGGGAGTAAGTGGATAGAGCAAAATTAAAATTTTGAAGCAAGTTGAGGTTTCTATTAATCAAACTGTGAGCTAAAAACTATAAGTTGGTATTTCAGTATGTGTAACGAATATTAAAACTCCGACTTCAACTATATAATAAACATAATATATCTACACAATACTAATAAAGCTAAACCGGAGATCTTACTATGTTAGTGATTGAATTCAAATCATTAATATTTTTAGAGTTAATAATATAAAAATTGAGTTTTAATAATTGATTGACAGGTATCGAACCCCAGACTTTTTTGTTGTTAAAAATTAAAAATTTAAATATTTACTTGTAATATGTTGTTGATGGAATTTGAATCTTAAACCACCATTTGATAGTAGTTTAGATGTTATAATAGATATAACAGTTCTCTTATCAATCAAATTTTTGGATAAGATTCATTTCACCCTTATTTTATATAAAATATAATATTTTTCACTAAGAACAACCCTTATATATAATCCTAAAAGTGTTTTTTGGTCTAAAAGATATTTTAAGAGAAATCATGTAAATATTTTTGATATAGATGTTTCTGAAAAAGTGTTTTTATATTCTCTCAAAACATACTTACATAAAAAATTACTATATAATATTTCCCACATCACTTTTTTTTTGATGAAAAGGATTTCATTAAAACAATAAATCATCCGACACAGACGAGAAAACAATAAAGCTATTGAGCGCACAAGGGATTCTAGCTAAGTAATGAGCTACCTTATTCGCCTGCTTTTTAATATGACTAAGAACTATTCTATCATTGCATCTTAATATATCACCACATTGCCGCAACACATCTCCAAGCTCCAGAATGTTGCTTTGAGATCGATTAATTGCATTGACGCTAAGCAGAGAATCACTTTCTATCATGACGGAGCCTCATGACACTTCTCGAGTCCATATCAGTGCCTCCAAAATGCCAACTGACTCGGCCTCCATGACTGAAACACCACCTGCAATCTTCAACGTCTTTCCTGCAATGAACTGACCATGATGATCTCTTAAAGCCATTCCCACCGAGAAGAAATTCTGACCTTCAACAACAGCAGCATCAACATTGACTTTGAGTTGGCCTTCCCTGGTTTTTTCCATTTCTTATCACTGTTATCTAACATATCACCAAGAGCACTAGTGATAACAGGCCTCTTATTAGCTTGTTGCCATTCCTCCACTTGTTTCAGGCACCAGGTCCTAACTACTGCAGGAGGCACCACCTGATCATCAAAAATACGCTTATTGCGTGCATACCATATTCCCCATAAAATTGCAGACATTACTTAATCGGGGTAACCTATGTTGTTTTGGATCAATTTAATCTGCACCAACACCGACAAACACTCCAAACCAAATATAATAACATGAGCGGGAAAGAGAGGCATCGTAGATTATAGGGTGGTTATGTAAATATAATGTATCTAATCTAATTAGGTTTTGTTGAAACATATGATTTGAATAATACAAACTGAATCGAACAAACAATAATACATTCGATCATAAACTAAAAAAGGATGTGAAGATGAGCATGCTGATGTGTATGTATAAATAAAATATATACTACTCTCTCCGTCTCACCCAAATTATTTATATTTGGGTTGGGTACGGAAGTTAAGAAAATTATATAAAATATTATGAAAGAGAAAGAAAAGTGGATGAAAGATAAGGAAAAATGAGTAAAGTGGTAGGGTTAATTGATATTTAATTGATAAATTTGAAAAGGTGAAGGAAAGTATTGGGTAAGAGTAAATTTTATAATATAAAATTTTAATATTTTTAAAAAAATTTAAAATATAAAAAATTGAGTGGGGCATATCAGATAAAACAGGATGGAGTATATGACCGAAGATTGTAAGTAACTTACCCGATTAAATTAAATAGATTGAAAGTTTAAAGTGAAAGGCATTGCTCCAGATAAGAGAGATCCAGTGGAGAAATGAAGTGGAAGTTTATGCATGCATCCCATAGTCCCATTCCGGGGATAATTATTTATTATTTTTTCATTTCATGACAATTTATTGGTCAATAAAATCTATAATTTGATTTGTAAATAAATACGAGTTTTTATATTTAAAAAATGGAACCTTAGTAATTTATAAAAAATAACTAGATTAATTTATATAGTTATGTTAAAAGAACACAATTTTTTATTTAAAAAGTATTTGCTAATTGAGCCAAAATATATAAAGAATTTAGAAAATTGTATTTTAAATATAATATTGCGGTTTATATTATATGTTTTAAGTTTATATTTTTGTTTAAAAATAACTTTCTTAAATGTGTAAAATATGGATAGTATTAAACTATCCTTAACATGTATTATTTATTAATATTAATATATATGAAAATATATTGTAACATTTTTATGAATAAATAATTTTTTTTATAATTATAATAATACCCTTGTATATTTATATAAAAAAATGGTCCTTTTATTATAATTTTTAGAAAAAAATTTAAAATGTCAGAATTTATAAAAATAATTTTTTTATTACTTAAAAACACAATAATTTTTTTGAATTATCTAAATTTTTGAGTGAAATCAAATTTCTATGATTGTTATGGAGCAGAGGTCGCAGAGCCGTACTACTAGTTTCCATATTTTATTATATGACGGCCGCATATTATAATTTTTTTATTAAAAAGAAATGATAAACCGCAAAAATTTAAATACTCGGCTATCAAAAAAGAATAATATTTTAAATTCTCACCAGGCAACATGAGGCTTTTAAATTGTCTACCCTAAAACGAAGGTATGGCTAGTAAAATTTCACTTTTACTTGGTCATAGAATTCTGACAGCAAAATTGAAGATGCAGCCCTGCAATGCCATATTTTATTATTAGCTTGAATACTAATAATACCCGAACTCGAGCGTGATTAGATAGCGCAGGTGATAAAGGGATTGTTCTCTGTCATTTTAAGTTGTAAGTTCGACTCTTGCTCATGTGAAGTTTATAGAATAGATACTCATTTACAAAACAATAAATCTAATTAATAATAATAAGTCTGCAGTTATATACCGTCACATGGCAAGACAGGACAGGTGTTATCAAGGCAGTTAGATAAATAATGTTTAGCAATTAGTTGAATTGTTGTTCTGTTTACTCGTATTGTAGAAGGCATCATGCTGCAGGAGTTGACAAATCAGTTCTTGAATTGTGCGCATACGTTTTTTCATCCGGGTCTGAAGTGGATAAACTTTCACTTGGATCATCAAATAGAAAAAATTTACGGTCAAATACTTGAACTATTAAATATTTTTCATATTAATTTCTGTCGTTACTCCCGTTAAATATTCCAACGGAACGTTTGATGTCGAAGTGAGGTGGCCATCCAATATGAACCAACTTGTTAGTATTCATACCCGACCCAATTTATGTCTTCTTTACTCATCATACTGATGTCCCTATGAACCCTGACGCGCTATGACCCCCCCCCCCCCCCCCCCCCCCCAACCCTTAAACAATTTCTTTACGAATCCAATAATCTAATAATACAATTAAATTGACTTCACAGTGAAAATATACTCATTAAACTCATTGTCATCAACAATCTTGTTGCTAAGAAATATCATATATAAGTGTATATCTCTATAGCTGATAAGAAGTATTTAATTGAACTCATCCAACTATTGAGGAATAAAATATAAGGGTAGTTTAGTCTTTGTAGCTGTTAAGGATATTGAGCTATATATAAAGCCCCACTTAGTTTTTATTGGATCAAGATTATTACAATGTAGTCTTTAATATATTTTCCGTTTATAGCATATCCTATTTTTCTATCTCTTTGTTCTTCAATTACTTGTCTTTAATTCTCAAATTTATAAAGTTATCATGGTATCAGAGCAGGTTCTAGCCTGAGTTGTTAACATCTTCATTTGAGTATCGATAAACCCTAATTCCCGAATTGACATAGTTGTACTAGTGCTAGTTGTTGGCATCAATTTGTTACTCTTCTTCTTGTTGCGGGGGTAAGCAAACCTGAAAATAGAAAGGATTATGGCTTATGTTCTGGTTTTTCATGTGAGAGTTGTGTTGCTGGGTAATGTAGTTTATGTGTTTGACAAATTGTCTGAACAAGGAACATTAACTGAGGGGGAAATGCAGTCGGCAAATCCAGATGCTTCTTACCTAATGGCGGACGCTGAATGCTGTCAATCCCTCTCAAGCCAAGAACGTCGAACATTTGGTGTTTGTGTAGTTGATGTTGCTACAAGCAAATTTCTACCTGGACAGTTGGTGTTCATCTTTGCGAAAGCTTCATTTACAGGCCAAATGGAGGGTTTTACACCAAATTCATGCTCTAGAAGGTTGGATAGTCACATCAGTCATGAAAATTCAAAATGGCTTGCAGAAAATATTGAGGGTGTTGATGACATATTCGAAGAAATTCGAAGGTTGACTGGTGATGAATATTCTGAACTTAAAGAAACTGTAAGTTGCCGAAAATTTGTTCAAGAGAGTGAGGCAGGAGCTGGCAAATCAAATGCTCAGCTGATGAAGAAGAACAATGGTCCCTTTACAGTTGGTAATGGAATTGTCATACCTGCTGATGACAGTCAGAGGGAATCTCAAAAGTCACTGCCATCCACTGTTGGTTCATATTCAGCTGGTCGTCTCGTAAAAGTTGCAGATTCACGGACGATATTCGTTAGCAATGTTCATTTTGCTGCTACCAAGGATAGTCTTTCTCGGCACTTCAACAAGTTTGGGGATGTTCTGAAAGTGAATATTGTAACAGATGCAACAGGGCAACCAAAAAGGGTTAGCTTATGTAGAATTCATGAAAAGAGAAGCGGCAGAGCATGCATTGTCACTGGAGGGTACCTCCTTCATGTCACGTATTCTCAAGGTTGTAAAGAAAAGTGCTGCCGCGCAAGAAGCTGCAATTGTGATGACATGGCCTCAAATTTCTAGAGGATCTATATTTACTACATCTAGGTTTGGTAGAGTTACCTTCCCAAGAGGGATCCCTAGCCCTTACCAGGCACGACCGCCAATGAAAGCTGGTGCAAGGAGCTTCCAGTAGAAGAGGGGTGCTCTGACATCAAGGGAGAGAATATAGATGACACAGCTAAGGTAAGAGACTCTGAAGATTATGACATGTTATTGAGAAGACTCACTGCATGTGAAGAGGAGCTGATAATTGCAAGTGAAAAGCTTCAAATTTCAGAAAAAGAATATGCCAGGTTGAAGGGCGAGCTCAAGAAGCAAGAATCAATTATAGTTTTAATAGATAACTTGAACATTCAGTCCATCCTGAAGCATTTCAAGGATGCATTTGATTGGGTGGATGCAAATAGTTCAGGCCGAACATTCAGTCCATCCTGAAGCATTTCAAGGATGCATTTGATTGGGTGGATGCAAATAGTTCAGGCCGTATAATACCTCATGAGGGAGCTGATGAGGAGTATGATTCTGCCTGCCAAGCAGTTCAAGGGATCGAATCCAATTTTTTTAAAAAAAGCTTGATCTTTGAAAATTCAAGCTTGGGAGTTCATTTCAGAATTGTGCAAGTTAAGAAACTGCATTGAAGTGAACGAGTACCCAAGTTAATTTTACAGTTTAGCTTGCATCGTTAAGTTGCTGAAATTAAATAGCATTGCTTGCGTAACCGAGTTGCTATAATTGTGCCTCGATTCTTCGTTTAAAATTCGGCGCCAAATTCTGTTGAGGCGGCCATGACCCTTGAAGTAGGTCATTAGCCTTGAAGTAACCTTTTGAAAACAGATGTTATTGGATGACAAGGAAGAAGAGATCGATGGAGATTTTAAAACATAGAAGTAATTGCCATGATATTGAGCTCTGTGAGCATTTACGGTTTATCTTGCATTGTCAAGTTAGCTGATAATTCAATCCAGAAAATGCATGGTGCTAGATTGGGTGAAATCTTGTTTACTCGTGGAGATTAGGCATGAAGCCTTGATTACTTCGGTCATGCTTGGAAAAAGTTGTGCTTCGACACTTTGCTCTACCAGATTCTGTTGAGGCAAAATACCTTGAATTAACATATCAAGTTGTGGTTAAAGGAGTGAAGGAAAGTCGATGGAGTTTTTTCTTATTTACAAAAATTGAGCTCTGTGAGCAGTAGTCCTCAAAATGGCAGTAGCACACTCTAACTGTCACAGGACAATGATTGATTAGTAGCAGTTTCCATTATCTTCAAGTCCAAGAGTTTCACTTTGTTCCCACTTATTGGCTTGAGGGGGAGTATTGAGGAATAAAATATAAGGGTAGTTTAGTCTTTGTAGTTGTTAAGGATATTGAGCTATATATAAAACCCCACTTAGTTTTTATTGGATTAAGATTATTACAATGTAGTCTTTAATATATTTTCCGTTTATAGCATATCCTATTTTTCCATCTCTTTGTTCATCTATTTGTTCTTCAATTACTTGTCTTTAATTCTCAAATTTATAAAGTTATCACCAACGATACATATATAAGTGTATATATGTTATCCATATGCATACTTCCATCTCCACATGCTTTAATACACATACACATACGTGTGTGTATAAATGTATATATAACCCATTTTACTCACGTATACATGAAAAATGAAATGAAAAAGGCGTGGAGAAATCAATTTACATAGAGGGTAACCTTAACCAATTATAATATTATCTTGATGTTGGTGGTAGACTTGAGTTGGGAATTAGGGTTTAAAGAACTGGGTGGTGAGGAACGAAGGAGAAATTGGGAGAAAATGAAATGAGTGATGGACGCTGATATGGCATATGGGTGGCAGGTGAGTTGGCAATAACTAACGTTTTCTGTCAAAAGTCAATGAATGTTAACGGTCATGGAAAATAATTAACGATTTAGTGTTTCGATTGAAAGTTATGTACAGTACTGTTATGTACAGTACTGTGGCCGTTTGAGATTCTTTAAACTTGAAATAAGTAATTTATTTTATTTTTATTTCTTACATATTTTCATATTTTTTTTAAGATAAATATTTATTTTAGAATTTTAAAATCAAATATTATCTTCAAAATAAAAAATAAGTTACTTATTTTCAGAAAAAGTACACACATACCTACTTTTTCCCGAAAATAAGGGCTTATTTCCAGAAAAAATGGGTTGCCAAATAAGACCATTATAATGCGTTTGAAAGGCTTTTTTTTAGTTGGCAATCTGATTGAAAGTTAATAGTTGAATGATGAATTAGCCTATTTATCCTTTTTCATCCATTCTAGTTGGTAATCTGATTGAAAGTTAATAGTTGAATGATGAATTAGCCTATTTATCCTTTTTCATCCATTCCATCAATTCTGTAAGCTTATAATACTTGTGAATGAATTCTTCAAGTATTATAACTAATAGTTGAATGATGAATTAGTATTATAATATTTGTGGATCGAGAAAAGCGTCTCAAGTTGACAAGCTTATGGGACATGATACATTTGGTTGCCTAGTAACTATTGGAGTTTCCATCCAAGATTGTGAAGATTTGACAACTTTTCAAAACATTTAAAGTGCATATTAAAACTTTAAAGTGTATATTACTTTACCCATTTTAATATTTTTTTTCATTTTCATATTAGCCACCTTAAAGATTGTTAACTATTAACATAAATTTTGTATAAAAGTTGCCAACAATGATATGGATGAGTGAGGAAATAATAAAAATAATATATGTGATAACTTGTCCAAGAAAATATAGGGGTGATATAATCCTTAAAATACTGGCCGTAATTTAGGGGTGCATTTCAATTTAGATTTAAAAGTATTATTTATAATTTATTAATTTTTATTGATTGTGTTTAATTTAAGATTTCACGCAAAATTAATAAATTATATACATAATTCGTATAGTTTGCGTGTAATTGATCATTAATCCAGTAAAATTTCTCGTACTGAGTTAAGATTTTAAAACATAAAAAATATATAGACAAATCTAATATAATTCATGAATTTTTAGAATCCATCATTATTAATAATTTTTGAATACCTCTAAATTTTAATTGATTAATAATAATTTATATTGAATATTCCTGAATTTTAAATAACTAATTAAAATTCTGATCGAATACTCCCGAATTTTGAAGTATGATTTAAAATCCTAATTAAATACTCTCAGTTTTTAAAATATTATTTAAAATTTTAATTAAATATCCTCAAATTTTTAAAACATAAAAAAATAATAAAGAATTTGAATTGAATACTAACTTAAGTTGATAGACCGAGGTAATGTGCCAGTGTGGTCACAGGTCTGAGTTCTCGTGGCCACTCTGTTACGGACTACTTAAAAAAGAGACTCTATTTATCCGTGTTAAATTCAATAATGTCTCGAATTAAAATTTAAGGCATTTTAAACAAATAAACACTTTTAAAAACAAAAATAAAAAATACGAGTACATACATAAATGATAAATCTGACATACCCCACTTATTTTCTTGCCTCACATTCTACTTGAGATTTGCTTCAATATTTACAAACCACTGATGTTACGATGATTTTATAATAATAATAGTAATAATAATAATAATAATTATTATTATATAGGAGTATCACAGTTCATACATAACTACTCCGTATTCGGTAACCATCCATCTTCCTCCTCCCGCTACCATGTCTTCTAAATCCAAGTAACCCCCCTCTCTTTCTCTCTTTCGATCTTGTATTATACTCATGATCGCTCTTGTTTTCTTGTTTCTTGAATGCTTATCTGTTTGAATTTAATTTTTGGGTCGCATTTTAGTATTTTACTGTTTCTGGGTCAGATCTTTTACTGTTGTATATCATATATATTTCAATCTTTATACTGTTTGTATGTGTATTCTTCTGCTTCTGTGTCATTTTGATTGTGTGTGTGTGTATGCTGTTTTGTGTTGTATTTTTGGTTTCTTGATTGTGTTCAACTCATTTAGGTCAATGTAAAGGTACTTCTTTCCTTTTATTATTAAAAAAAGGGGCTTTTGAGGTTTCATATCGTGGATCTTGCTTTAATTCATACTAGATTGTAATGTTTAGTGTGTTTATATTGGGGTCTTTTACCTTTTTTGTGGGTTTTGTAAAGTTTCCATCTTTGGTTAGGATTCATATTCAATAGTGTCAAAACATGATATAATTTCATATATTGTGCTTATAAATCTTGCATTGTTTGATTTTAATGGTCATCTATATATGTGTTGTGGACATGACAGATTGAACTTGAACAAATCTACATTATCGGAAACTCCAACCCCCAACAACAAAGTATCTAAAGTAGCTCCTAATGACAAAGTATCTAGTGTCACCCCCATCAGTAAAGTGTCACCAGCAACTCCTAAGGTTGCTAAAATTAGTCGGGTAGTGGTGGTGAAATCTGATAACGGTTCACCTTCTCCCCTACAGAGTTCACGCGTCTCTGTGGATCGTTCTCCAGGTTCTGTTACTTCAAAGCCCGTGGTGGATCGAAGGTCTTCCAAGCTCAGTACAACACCTGATGTAAGATTTGCATTTCCCTTTTTAGTTTATTAGTTGTAGTTTATGAGTTCTAGTCCATTGTTTATATTCATCTGTTATGTTTACACGTTTGCATTGTGATTATCATTTGAGGTGTAAGAGTTAGAAAGGTCACTTTGACGTGAATTACTCTTTGCAGTGATTTATAACCATGTCAAACTACTATGTGATTTGATTGCCATTGCATCTTTTAAAGTTTATATGTCTTATATTTACAGAAACAGCCAACCCGGCTGTCAAAGGGATCTGAATTGCAGGCTCAACTAAATGTTGTTCAGGAAGACCTAAAGAAGGCAAAGGAGAAACTAGCTGAGGTTGAGAAAGCAAAAACACAAGCACTTGATGAATTGAAAGAAGCACAGAGTTTAGCGGAAGAAACTAATGGGAAACTTACCACTGCCTTGGTTGCTCAAAAACGAGCTGAAGAGGAATATGAGATCGAGAAGTTTCGTGCTATTGAGATGGATCAGGCTGGCATTAATTCAAGTCAGAGAAAGAAAGAGGAACAAGACAAGGAGATTGAAGATTTGAGGAATCAGCATTCGGCGAATATTTCAGCTCTTCTCTCTGCCACTCATGAGCTCGAAAAGGTGAAGCAAGAACTAGCCATGACTTTTGATGCAAAAAATCAGGCGCTTTGCCATGCTGATGAGGCGACTAAGATCGCTGAGATTCATGCGGAGAAGGCGGAGACTATGTCAGCTGAGTTGGTCCGCTTAAGGGCTGCATTTGAATCCATGAATGAGTCGGAGGTAAATAGTAATAATATGGCCTCAAACCTCAAATCAGAGGTACAAACACTGATACAAGAGCTGGAGAAAGCAAAAGATTATGAAACTGAGGTTAGAAACTATAAAATAAAGGTGACGGGGCTCGAATCAGAGATAGAGACATTGAAACATGAACTTCAGAGAGGAAACCATTATGAACAGAAGCTAGCAGAAAATGAAGTGGCAGTAGAGCAACTTAATATTGAACTGGAGGCAGCAAAAATAGCTGAAGCCTGTGCAAGTGCGAAGGCAAGAGATTATGGGACGGAGGCCACCAAGTATAGAAAAATTGAGTTGGAGCTCAAATCAGAGGTGGATGCTTTGAAACAAAAACTCGAGAAAGCTAAAGATTATGAGACGAAGCTAGTGGAAAATGAACTTGCTCTAGGGTATCTTAATGTAGAGCTGGAGGCTGCAAAAATGGCTGAATCTAATGCACATAATCTAGTGGAAGAGTGGCAAAAAAGGGTTAAAGAACTAGAACAACAGTCTGAACAAGCAAATCGCTTAGAGCGATCTGCATCAGAATCTCTGGATTCAATCAAGAAACAACTAGAGGAAAGCAACGGTCGACTGCATGATGCAGAATCCGAAGTCGCTTCTCTGAAGGAAAAGTTGGGGTCACTGGAAATATCAATAGGATCACAGAGAATTGATCTTGAGGAATCAGCGCGTACTGTAGATGTGGCCGAAAAACAAGCTTCTGAATTGGCAAAGGAGGTTGAATTTCTCAAGTGTAGGCTTGAAACTGTGAAGGACGAGAAAACCCAGGCAATAAACAATGAGAAACTGGCTGCTACGAATGTTGAAACACTGCTAGAAGAGAAAAACAAGCTTATAAATGAGTTGGATACTTCCAGGATAGAAGAAGAGAAAAGTAAGAAAGCAATGGAGAGCTTAGCTTCAACATTACATGAAGTATCTTCAGAAGCAAGACAGGTGAATGAAAAGCTATTATCTAGTCAAGATGAACAGGAGAATTTAAAATCCCAGGTAAAAAATTTAGAGCTAGAACTGAGGGCATCTAACGAGAAATACGAGGGAATGCTTGATGATGCAAAACACGAGATTGATGTCCTTAATCAATTGTATGAACAATCTAAGCTTGATCAGCAGATTGCCAAGGCTAACTGGGAGCAAACAGAACTTCATATGATGGATTGTGTTAATAAATCTGAGAAAGAAAACTCTTTACTGACAAAAGAAATTAGTAGGCTAGTTACTTCACTTAAAGACGCTGAGAATGAAACTTGTGCAATAGAGGAGGAAGAAGCTCAGGTAAAGAATAGCCTAGCTGAAGCTGAGCATGAGGTAGATTATCTAAAGAAGGTTCTTGGGGAAATGAAAGCTGAGAGCATGAGATTGAAGGAGAGTTTACTGGATAAAGAGAATGAATTGCAGTGTATTATACAAGAGAATGAGGATCTTCAAAGTAAAGAATCTGCTTCTCTAAAGAAGGTTGACGAATTATCAAAGTTGCTAGAAGAAGCTATGACCAGAGAACGAGCTGAGGAGAATGCAGAGCTCACAGACAGTGAAAAAGATTATGATATGCTCCCTAAAGTAGTAGAATTCTCTGAACAAAATGGAAATGGGAAGAAAGAGAACTCCAAATCGGAGCTGCCTCATCAGAACTTCCAGGTTCTTGTGCAAGAAATTCCTCTAGAGGATAGTAATGCTGTGTATGTAAAGGGAGTTGACACTGTTAGTAAATCTAAGGATTTAAATGGAAAGCCAAACTGGAATGAGAATAAGGAAAAGGAAGACGATAGTGTAGAAGTTGAGTTTAAGATGTGGGAAAGCTGCAAGATTGAAGATAGAGATTTCTTGGAGCCAGAGAAAGAATTTGATGAAGAGCTGGACTCGAAGGCAGAAAATGAGAGCTTTGACCAGATAAATGGATCGTTCTTGTCAGAAAATCTGGAGAGTGGTGGCAGCTCACCAACAAAGGAGTCAAGTCAGAAGAAGAAAAATCCTTTGCTCCGTAAGTTTGGAAGTTTATTAAAAAAGAAGGGTACTAGCAACCAGAAGTAAACCAGATAAGTCCTGATTTGTTTATGGAATAGGAATATATATCGGATTCTGTTAACCTAATTGTGTTCTGGTACTTCCATATGCTTTCCGTTTCCTATTTCTAAACTGGAAAGAACGTTACTTAGATGCTTCTGTCATCGTTAGATATTATCTTTTCTTATTAATAATTTATTAATCCTTGTCCAAAAATATATCATCTGCAGTGAGGGAAATTTTTTCCCTTGTAGAAGTAAAAGATGTATAATAATGTGCTTTCATGAATTCATCTGCTTGACATAAAAAACTTTAATCACCTTAACCTGGATCTTTTCTTCAATCCAATTTTCATTTAAGTTTCTTTTATGCCATACTGGTTGTTTATGAATTTGATTACTTCGAAGAAAGTTTGTTATAGATTATAATGTGCTGACCTTTTGCATGAGTTTAAAAATAAAGTTTACATGTACTATTTGACTTCCTTGTGCTTACAGAGTGATAGTTTCTAAACTTTTGCGCGTTAATTTAGCGCTCCTCTTCTGTTATCCCCTGCATGATAGATAGTACTACACAACAATTTCTTGCATTTACAAGTAGCACGAGATTTTGAGATTTTCTGAGTAACGTGGACCTTGACAGGGGTAGCAAGAAGGAAGTTTCCTGAATCCTGAAATCAAGTTCCAAGTAGAGGAAGCATATTTAATATTAAGTAGAGTATTTTGTTATTGTAGATGTATATGTATATTTACAGGATTATCTAACTGTGCAGCCCAATCATTCACCATATATTTACAGGATTATCTAACTGTGCAGCCCAATCATTCACCAAATCATTCCGAGGATGGCCTGATCTGTCCCACCTTTTGCAAATTCATTCAATATGACCCAACATGCCACACCACATGTGCATCTCATGTCTATGGTTTATAATGTGGAAGTGTATATACAGCAGCATATTATAATCCTCTATTTTCTTCTCATAAGTTGGCCCCTTATGATGAATCTGAGGCTGAGTTGGACCTATATGTGACTGTAAATGTATTCATGCACATGTGTGTAGATGCTAGTACCATAAAGTTGCGTCTAAATTAATGTTGTCCAAAATTATATGCTTGCATGACAGACAACACAAATCTTACTATCTCAGATCTCAAGTGATTACTCAGATTAATATTGAAATCCAAATTTTTTTTATCAGGGGACAAATAAAACGGGATGAAGAGAACGAGTAAGATGGGACGGGGGAGTAATGTTTTTGAAGTACTTTTTTTAATGTGCTTTTGGAGGGGAACCATCATAGGCACAAAAAAAGAAGGATAAGTAGCTAGTTCAATCTTTGTTCTTTAACGGACATGGATCAAGTATAAGCAGTTGTGGACGACAACAAAGAGAAAAGTTAGACACAACTCATGAGTGTCGATCTGGAATAAATTGCATGCGGGGTCCTTTAACTGTTTATATCTGCTTGTATACAATACCACTCTTTAGCTTTTAACATTAAAACCATAATTAAAAATTGATTCTAATTCCATTCAGAGATAGAATATACAAGATAATTAATAATCTAAAAAATTTATGATTGAATTCTGCCATATATAATTTCTTAATATATTTAAAAGATTGTTAATAAATTTAATCTTTTTTAGAGTTCGTATTATATAACTTTGGACTTAATAAAATTTTAGTAGACTATTTGGTGAATACTATTCTGGATTTGAGATTCGAAGGAAATATTATTTTGCAGGATTAGTGTAAGAGTGAAGGCACTGAGCAGGAGATAGAATGTCTACTTCTTTAGCCATTCTCACCTAATACTTTCCTAATCATATTATTATATCTCCTCCTTTCTTATACTAGTAGTACATGAAATTTTCTATTTTATTAACTGATACATATTTATTCTGTTTTAGCTTATACCTCTAAAATTTTCTGATTACACTAATGCCTCTGACTAATCTTGATCGGCGTTGGTTCGTTTATTAACTAAATATTTGGAAGTTTAGGAATATTTACGTTTTCGACTAAAAATTAATTATAACATATATTGTGTCACTATACAAAATTCTCATCGGCAGCTTATAAAAAAAATGCAGGTGTATGAACAATTTTTAGTGCACAATACAAGATATATATGGTGGTGTTTGGCTACCCATAAAAGTAGATTATAAATTGAAAAATACGTACAGTTTTTAATTTATAAATTATTTATAAAAAAGACAAACGGACTCATAATTTTATCATAGATATTTTTTAGATCAGCAATCTTTTAATGCAATTTTGTATAATGACTGGTTCCATTAATGTTTAATATTTTTATATTGAATCCTTGTCCCGACAATTATTCTATCATCTATTCGCGAAAAATAACCGTAAAATGTATTAATACAAAATTTTTTGTGTAAATTCAAGGGCACGTCTTCTATCCGCGGCACACATGGAGTATTTTATTCTTCACGATATTTTAGAGCAGAATGATGGTTACCGGCATCGTTTCTTCTAGAGCACAACCCTTTGTCCCTTTTATACATGTTCATATCTTTACTCTTTGGAATCAAACCAAACTAAAAAAAAAAAAGCTGAGGATAAAGGGGTGGCAAAGGACATCGAGTGTTGACCTCATTTCTATCCATTGATGCAGTGAAACGAGGCTTGCCTCGTTGTCTTTTCCAGTTCTGTCTTTGTTTTTAGGACTAGTTTATTTCACTACCCTTCTCAATAAACTTACCACATGACTGGTGACTTGTGAGTTATGACACCAACCCTTTTTCTCAGTGTCTCAGACGGTTGAACAATAAATTTATTCTTATTTCCACCCCTATAAAAAACTCTAAAAATCAAAAATAAAATATAAAATTCTACAGAAGCATATCTTGGGGGGTAATATGGTACAATCATTGCTTCTGCAACTAAAGTTGATAGGGACAGAGAAGGAGCAAAGAGACACTTTAAAGTGTTGTGGTGGTCTACAGTTACACTCTAAAAACAAGAAAGAACACCAACCTGCATTTCTAAATACATACATACACTAACATACATATACACTCAGATCAGTTTATATATTATCAAACTGAAACCACCCCCAAGAAAGTTTCTTGGGCTTGCATTGTCTTATAAATCCCATAAATACACCACTACAACATTAATGTTAATGTCTGTCAACATTAATCCTATTATTATATACTAATAAATATATATTATATATCACTGCTGTTACTTCTTTCATCCCACTGCAGCCATGTCTACCAAATCCAGGTAATTCTTCTCTCTTTCTCCTGATCTATATTTTAAATTTTGTGTATTTTTTATTTATCATTTTGTTGTGTTTTCTTTACTTATGCATTTTATGTTTTGTAGGTTGGATCTTTTCTTTGTTTTATGTCAAATTGTTAATCTTTCTGCTATTGTGTTTGATTTTCTGTAGTGGGTTTGAATTGATCATTCTTGTGCTTAATCTTGATGACCCTTGTAGTAAATTGTGCTTTTTTGATTTTCTGGTGTGGATCTAGCTATATTGACTCAATTTCAAGTGTCATACATAGTATTTGTAACAATTTGTATATTTTGGTGTGAAAAATTCTAATAAAGTGTCCACCTTTAAGATAGATTATTAATTTATATGCAGATTATGCTTATTTAGTAGTGATTACATGGATTGTGAGTATAGATCTTGCATTGTTTGTTTTAAATGGATTTTGTATTTTGTTGATGTGATCATGACAGGTTGAACTTGAACAAATCTACTTTAGTGGAAACTTCCAACAATAAAGCATCTACAGAAACTCCCAATGATAAAGCCTCTAATGTAACTCCAACTAATAAAACATCTAATGTAAACACCAACAACAAAGTATCTCCTGCAACTCCCAGGATTCCTAAATTGGGCAGGGGAATTGCGAAATCAGAAACTGATTCGCCATCTCCCTTGCAAAGTTCGCGCCTCTCCATTGATCGATCTCCAAGATCAGTTACTTCAAAGCCCTTGGTGGATCGGCGATCTCCAAAACTCAGCACTACACCTGATGTAAGTTCTAACTAAATCCCCACTAAATTTTTAAGTCAGTCTGGTACATATCAAATGGGATTGAGAATTGCCTTTTGATTATCAGGGAGGCTGCATTATATATGTGGCATAAGTCTATTTAAGGAATTATAGTGCTGTCAAATAATTTTTTTTGCAAGTATAATAGGTACATTGGATAATTGGATTATTTGGATCTTGTGAAGTTGGTATGTGATTTGATTTTTATTTTTATTTCGACTTTAAATATATAGAAGCAACCGACACGGCTGTCAAAGGGTTCGGAACTACAGGTTCAACTAAATCCTGTCCAGGAAGACTTAAGAAAGGCAAAGGAGAAGTTAGCTGAGGTCGAGAAAGAGAAAGTGCGAGCAATTAGTGAGTTGAAAGAAGCTCAGAGGTTAGCAGAGGAAGCGAATGGGAAACTCACCGAGGCTTTGGTTGCTCAAAAGCGAGCAGAGGAGGAATCCGAAATCGAAAAGTTTCGTACTGTTGAAATGGAACAGGCAGGCATTGATGCAAATCAAAAAAAGGAAGAAGAGTGGCAGATGGAACTTGAAAATGTGAGGAACCAACATGCATTGGATGTTTCTGCTCTTCTTTCTGCCAATCAGGAGCTCCAGAAGGTGAAGCAAGAACTAGCCAGGACTTCTGATGCAAAAAATCAGGCACTTTCCCATGCTGATGAAGCAACTCAGATTGCTGAGATACATGTGGAGAAGGTTGAGATTATGTCAGCTGAGTTGGCTCGGTTGAAAGCTTTGCTTGAATGCAGGAACACTTCTGAGGCTAACAATAATGACAATATAGTCTTGGAGCTGAAATCAGATGTAGAGACATTGAAACAAGAGCTAGAGAGAGCAAAAGATTTTGAATCAGAGGCAAATAATTACAGCAGAATGGTAATGGAGCTCAGTTCAGAGATAGCGACATTGAAACAAGAACTTCTGAAAGCAGATAATTATGAGGAGAAGCTGGCAAAAACCGAGGCTGCTGTAGCGCAACTAAATGTTGAACTGGAGACTGCAAAAACTGCAGAAGCTTGTGCGCATGGGAAAGTAAAAGATTATGAAATGGAGGCTGGCAATTACAGAAATATCGTGATGGAGCTTAAATCAGAGGTAGAGACATTGAAACAACAACTAGAAAAAGCAAACGATCATCAGGAGAAGGTACCGGAGAATGAAGCTAAACTAGAGAAACTTAATGTAGAGCTGGAGGCTGCAAGAATGGCTGAATCTTATGCGCATAATCTGCTAGAAGAGTGGCAAAAAAGGGTAAAAGAATTAGAGATACATGCTGAGAAAGCAAACCATTTTGAAAAATCTGCATCAGAGTCTTTGGACTCTGTCATGAAACAACTAGAGGAAAGTAATAATTTGTTGCATGATGCAAAATCCGAAATTGCTTCTCTTAAAGAAAAAGTGGGGTCACTAGAAATGTCAATAGGATCACAGAGAGGTAATCTTGAGATTTCAGAGCGTAGTCTTTATATGGCCAAGGAACAGGCTTCTGAGATGACAAAGGAGGTTGAGTCTCTTAAGCGTGAGCTCGATACTTTGAAGGATGAAAAAATCCAGGCAATAAACAATGAAAGGTTTGCTGCTGAAAGTGTTCAGACTCTACTAGAAGAGAAAAACAAACTCATAAATGAGTTGGAAGCTTTGAGGATAGAAGAAGAGAAAGATAAGAAAGCAATGGAGAGTCTTACTTCAGCATTACATGAAGCTTGTTCAGAAGCAAGAGAAGCCAAACAGAAACTATTATCTAGTGAAGTCGAGCATGAAAATCTAGAAACCCAAGTGGAAAACTTAAAGCTGGTTTTAAGAGCATCAAATGAGAAGTATGAGAGTATGCTCAATGATGCTAAGCATGAGATTGATGTTCTTACTAATTTGATCCAACAAACCGAGCATGATCAGCAGACTGCGAAGGCTGAGAGGGAAGAAAGAGAGCTTCATCTAATGGATTGCGTTAATAAATCTGAAGAAGAATGTTCTTCAATGACAAAAGAAATTAGCAGGCTGGTAAATTCACTTAAAGAAGCTGAGTATGAAGCTTCTGCAACAAAGGAAGAAGCAACTCGGCTTAAGAACACCCTAGCAGAAGCTGGATCCGAGATGGACTATTTGAAGGAAATTCTTGGGGAAGCAAAAGCTGAAAGCATGAAACTGAAGGAAAGTTTACTGGACAAAGAAAATGAACTGCAGAGTGTTATTGAAGAGAATGAGGAGCTTCAGAGTAAAGAATCAGCTTCTCTGATAAAGGTCAAGGAATTGTCGAAGTTGCTTGAGGAAGCTAAAATGAGAAAACAAACCGAGGACAATGGGGAACTTACAGACAGTGAAAAAGATTTTGATTTTCTACCCAAGGTAGTGAAATTCCCCGACCATAATAGTGATCAGAAGGAAGTGGATACCAAGGAAATTCCTTTAACAGAGAGCAATGTAATGGATGTCAAGACAGTTGAAACTGGTACTGAAACTACAGATATAAACGGAAAGCCCAAAGATAGTGAGAGCAAAGAAAAGGACGGTGATAATTCAGTTGAATCTAAGATGCGGGAAAGCTGCAAGATTGAAGATAAGAATTTCCCGGAGGCAGCAGAGAAGGAATGCTTTGAGGAAGACCCAAAGACAGAGAACGATAGCTTGGATCAGATTAATGGATTATCTTCGAAGGAAGATCCTTCAAAGGTACTTCATGAGAATGGTGGAAGCTCACCACCAACAAAGGGACAAAGCCACAAGAAGAAGAAGCCTTTGCTCCACAAATTCGGAAGCTTATTGAAAAAGAAGAGTACCAGCAACCAGAAGTAAAAGAGCAGATAAAGCTTGTTTTATGTCCTAGTAGAGATGTATACTGGCTCTATTGTACACCTGATTGTGTTTTCTTCTAGTTTCATGCTATCCATTTCTTATTTGCAGAAGTTTACTGAAAGGCTTGTAATCATCTTTAGATTTTTTTGTTAATCCTTGTTACTATTTCTTTTCTTCATGCAATTCCAGTATGGGAATATCAAAGTAAGTGTTTGACATTCTATCCTTTTCCAGCATTTTGGTATCCAATAATTCATAGAGCGGATGGAAACGTATATCTATGCCTATGTATAATCTTAATGCATGGTATCCAATAGTATGGTATGTGTATTCCTTCATCTGTACTTGGGATGGCGATTCCACACTCGCAGCCGATGAACGTGGATATGGATAAACGTGCATGTGGATAATTAATTGAGTTAACAATAATATTTAATTATAAAGTTATAAATAGGTGGTGAATATGAATATTATTTTATATATTAAATGTGTAAAATAGTAATTATAAATATATGTATATTATATTAAGAAAATATATTTCCATACAAATAAAATAATAATAAATATTTTTATACAATTTTTTTTACAAAAGTGAAAAGGTATTTTTATAAAAAAAACTGTAATAGTGTGTATATTTAAAAGGGCTTCTAAAAAATCCGATTATCATTTTTAAGTTTTCTTGTTGCAGTTTACTTAATTGCTCCAAATTTAAGTTGCAAATTTCGTTTTGTTGCCCGAAATTATGGCCATCTGTTCAAACTTTTAAGTTACAAGTAAAAACGTTTGGGAGTATTACGATAAAAATATTATAAATTATTGTATTATAATATGTAAAAAGAATTTAAAAATATTTAAAATTCAGATGATAAAACCGTGAGGATCGAGGTTGGGGAAGCTTTACAAACTCTCTTTCCAACTCCAAAAAATTTATATTAATTTAATTTCCTCATATTTCTCAAACATACAAATTATACACTAAAAGTCAAATTTAAGATTTTGAATGCCTACGATTAATATAAGTTACCTATCGCTGCTCATTTACTAGGCACTAAATGTGGTGTTTATAAACTACACCTATAAAGATTTCATCACACAAAATGATGGTTGTTTGTATGACAGAAATATATCATTTTGAAAAAGTGTTCGGAATAAAATAAGAGTAGTGATATATGCATACCCTAAAATTATTTATGCACACTCTTATCTTGATTTGGACTAAATTACCCTCTATACTTAATCATTTTTCTATTACTTTTTTCCACTCATCTTCATTATTTTTATTTCTCTATGTACTTACTATGTTTATAATTTTCATACCCGTAAGTTAATATTTTAATACAAAAATTGTTAATTTAAATAACCGGCATGTTAATATGTAAGATACATATTTGAAACAAATGTTTTGAATTATATATTATTCATTTTTTCTTCATAATTATAATTTCTCTTCTAGAAAAAAATATCAAAATATCAAATATTTTTAGAGAATAATGTAGGAATAATATTTAAAGATTAGTTTCTAATTATTTTTAAAATTCTTATAATCCAATTTTCTAAGACAATAAATTGGTTGGATAAAAATTTAATTCTATAATAATAACCAATGAGCATTTTGAAAATAAATAATAAAACACATAAAATATAAAAGGTTTTTTTTTGAAAAATATCAATTTTTTTTATTTTTTTGGTTACAAATTGTAGATAAAAAAGTTGCATTTTGTTAATTTTAGTTGTAGACTGTATTTTTCCAAGAAATTTCAAAGATAGTAAAATCGCAAAAAAATAATTTAAAAAGGGTATTTTTGATAAATACACTATATAAATTTAATTAATAAATAATATTAGTAAACAAATTATTCAATTCGAACTCGAACTCGAGAGTTTCATAATCAGTTGTAGAAAAACTAGAACGAGCATTGTACAAATAGTTGTTTGAACATAAGAAATTGATCAATAAGTTAATCGAGTTTGACTCGAATTTACTATAAAAAATTAAAAAAAAAATTAGTGTGCTAATATAATTTTTTTAAAAATGTATTGACATGAAATATTAAATGTAATAAAAAAACTTTATGTTGTCTCGATATAAAATTAGAAAAAATTATAAATATATTAAAATCTATGAAAATATTAAATTTATATTATAAATTCAGGTATGAATAATCCAGTTATCAAATTTGACTATCGAAACAGAAATTTATAAAAATAGTAGATTATATGATTTTGAAAAAATTTAATGAAAAATAAGATAAAGAAATAAATTAAGATTAATTTAGTCTAAAACAAGTAAATGATGTGCATAAATAATTTTAGGCTGTGCATATATCACCGTCCTAAAATAATCGGTGAGACATAGAATAATGTAGGGTTTTGACCATTTTTATCACAATTCAAACATTAAATGCCCAAAATAACACAGCCCGTTTAAATGGCTTTAACTATTACAAAAAAAACGCATCTTCAGATAATGTTTTCAAATAACGCAAGTTGAAGCCACGTTACATGCTTTTGTAGTATAAAATAATAAAGTAAAAGATGGAAATTAAATTTACGTTTATGTCTTGAACACAACTTAAAGTATCATAATCTGAGTAAACGTAACTTTAAACTGTATTTGTGACTTATACACACAATCCTATTTTTTCATAATCTCTCTTTTCATTCTCACATTCTCGATAACTTCATTTCTTTGATCATGTTCACTCTTATACCCACAAAATTTATCAACAAAAAACAGAAAAATGAGTTTCTATGTATGTATTTAAACATGAAAATCTACTTACAGAATATATGTACCCATATATATATATACACGATAAAGAACATTAATCTCCATTGTTTTTGAAAGAGAAGATTGGGCATTAGAGTCGTGATTATCATCTCCTAGTCCCAATTGAGGCTTGAGATGAGAACAAGTGATTAAGTAGTGTAGTAGGGTAATTAGAAAGTGGGTGAAAAAAATGAATCGACGCTGGTTGATAAAGGAGGGTTAAAAACACGTTTTTTTGTGTGACTAAAAGGCCAATTATTTAAGTGTGATATTTAGGGCCTTTTAGCTTTAATTTATGATATTTAGGTCCATAATTCAAGAATGTATAGAATGATAAATAATATAATTTTTTATTTAAAAAATTTAGAAAATGCAGAACTATATTTTATGTATATTTTTAAATGCTTATAAAAGTCAAAGGTACAAAAGGAGTATGTTAGATTAATTAAGTACCATCCCGACCTATTTCGGTAATTATTTTAATTTATATTTTTTGTTATAAAATAAATGTTATTTTATTTGTTAGCGCACATGCTTTAGACTATAATTTGAAAAGTTTTAATTTTTTTCTTAATAAAAATATTTAAATAATTTTTTAGTTCATAAATAAAAAATTTTAAAAATAATATAGAGATGTGACTGAAATCATTAAGTATCATCCTTAAGTATCATTATCAAGTCATGTGGATCCCACAAATATGATAAATAATTTAATAATATTATGAAAATAAAAAATTAATATTATAATTTCTAAAAAATTAATAAAATGAGATTATAAAAAATATATTTAATAATAAATAAATTATTTTTTTACAAAAAAGGGAAGTAGTGTATATGTTTCAACCAAACAAAAAAGGTCTAAAACCTTTATATAGAAATCATCACAACTTGATATGAAAATGCAGTCTATCAAGACACATCTAAAATTAGAATAATTGGGCTGCATCTGCCGTTTAAAAAGTGTGCGACATTGTTTTCCTGGTACTGGTGAAGAATACCAGACGCACGCAAATCGAGAAAATAGAAAGAATAAAGTATGTGGGTTGAGCTGCTGTGCGGTCTTGTAATATACAAAATAATCACTCGTTTCTTCTCCCAAGACGACGATGATATTGCTGTTGAATCCTCCGGTGCCACTGCCCTCTTCACCGTCGCTGAAAGGTTTTTTTTTGTATTTCTTGATCAAAGATTCAATCTTTTTGCTACTTATTTGATCTTCTTGATTGATATTTCTTTTATGGGCATCAACTGTTTGATGAAATGTCTGTGTGAATTAAAGTTTGTAAATTGTTTACCGAATGAAGGCTTGAGAAGCTGTATGGGGGAAAGGCTTATGTTGGCCTTAGAATTCCTGATGCTGATACGGGCACTCAAAAGAATATTGATATTGTTCTTGTTACTATGAGGTAATTGGATTTTTTATTGTTTTACGGTAATGGTTGTAATGAATGGCATTGAATTGGAAAATGTTTTTGCTTTGTTGTTTTACGAATGTGTGTAATTTGTAGGGAGGCGGTTGTAGTTTCTGTTAAGAGATTTGGAGGTTTTGTTTCTATTAATGCAGATGGGAGTTGGGTTTGTGTCGGTGGGAGTAAACACAAAGAAGAACGACATCCTGACCCTGTAAGTTATTATGTATTTTTTTTTTAATAATCATCTTTACCTAGCTAGTTAAATGCATTGACACTGCTACTGATGTTCCAGATAGCAGAGACAAAACAACAAATTGCGATTCTTGAATCATATCTTGAACAAAGGGGAGTTTCTGTTCCAGAAGGTTACTTTTCTTGCAGGGTCGTGTGTCCCAACCCAAAATTCAGGTAAATAACAGCTCTTCTTTTTCCTAAAAGCAATCCTTTGCTCTGATTTCTGTTGTAAAATTGTCGATACTTGATAGCATCATAGATTCATAGCTGTACATTGGACAACTACTTAAGTTATTTCTTTGCTTACAATATTTGCAGAATTTGCTTATATCTTTGATTGTTATTAATTTTTATATATCAAAGTTGTAGTTATCTTTTTTAATAATCTCAGGACCCCTTAAAGATGTATCTTTTAAATTTTATTTTGGTTGGAAAGTCGTGTTGTAGTAATTTTGATTTTATTTTTTAAATGCTAGGAACATATAATTAATAATTATTATTCATATGCCACTATCTCTCCACTTACCTCATTTCTTTTATGCAGTGTTCTAAAAATCCCCGCAAGATGGATTAATCCTGCCTACTAATCGTTATTTGGACCTTTGCTGATTTAATTTCTGCATAGGCTATTATTAGACTGATTAGGATAATAGTAGTGGTAGTAATAATAATGGTAATAATAATAATAATAATAATAAACTATAACAGAATAATATATTATTAAGAAATAGTCTTTCTGCTTTCACATTGAATATAGTTATATAAATCTGTATAGAAGGTATAAAATTAATAAATATATTATATATTTATATGAGATAAGTAAGTAATGTAATGATTTAAGTTCACTGATGAAATATTTTAAATAGTTACACCAGAAAAATTATCCACTTAGTGATCCAACTAATCCTTTTGATTAGTTGTTACGCATTGACCTCACTGAGCCGGACTGATTTTCATTCTTTTGAACATTGATTTTGTGGATGTCTAAGAAACATTCACTTTTAAAAGGACACGTTTGGTTGTATGTTTTTGTTACTTTGACGTGACCAGCTTAAACTGTTCTGATAGAATTGGAGGGGTATCACAACTATTTTTGAATAGGCCTGGTAAATCGATGTTTATCCATTATAATTAAGTGGGTGTAAATGGCGAGCTTATTTTATATCTCTAAACTTTAGTTGTAAACCCAAATTCCGGAACCTATTTTATAATGTTGGATATAGGTGTGAGGCTATTAATGTGGCTTTTGCCGTAGTTTCAAAGTACAGAGTGCAGTAATGTCCTTGATCTGGGTAATAATGTTGTATCGACAAAGATGCTTACTCTGGTTCTAGTTGATGGATTACAGAATATGTAAGAATTAGTTGTTCTTTTTCCTTGGGAAGAAGTTATATTTACATTGCATAAATTGATGCTCGAAGTCTGTACTTTTGCTTATGAATTGAGTGTGATTGTCAGCATAGAATCAGCAAGATTTGATCTTGGGCTGGGAATGTCATTTAATTAGTAAAATCATATCTTATAAATACCTCAAGCTCCTATTTATCCGTAACCATAGGCTGACTTTTTTCCAATTTCACCTTTTGCTTCACACATGTAAGCATCACCTGTACATATAATATAGTAGCTCTGGCCAAATAATCAGTAACACATCACTATTATAGTTTCTTTATCCGTTGTTATTAGTTTAAATATACCTTAGTTTGTAAAAAGAAGGCTAGTCACCTGCAAATACTTTTCATTCATGCAGTACCCTTCTATCGAACTTCCCACCAGAGGTCATCACCTATGAGCAGTGGATACTAATGAAAAAGGAGTCCAAGAGCATGTTTTCTGGCTGGATGAAGGGTGCGTTTAGTGGCGGGAAAAAAGAAATGCAGGAACAACTGCAGCAAAAGCTCAATTCCATCCTCAGCACGGCTCCTATGTGGGATAGGCCTGTTCCTTCTTCTATATCATTTTCATTACTCCATACATATATTAGTGTGTCCAACATTTGTGGGTATAGGCTTTTGATGTTTCTTACTAGATTCCTCAGCACTGAAATGTAACAGGTACAATTTACTAGAGACTCTTCTTACTATGTCAAAGAGAGGCTTGTAATCATTTGGTGTTCCATATTTTATTTTCGTAGGTTTAATATTAAGATAATACGAATGAGGTGTTGGGAGTTTCCTATTATTTCTTACCCTGAATGGATGGGCGGGCGGGTTTTTTTTTTTTTTTTTTTTGGGGGGGGAGTGGTTTTTGCATGTAATTGGGTATTTATTATAATGCTATTTGGGTATAATAATTTTACTGAGATCTGTTCTGTGGAAAGGTATGAATTTCTGATTGTCAAAGCGTCATGTACTCCTGTAGGTTGGAGCTTAAAGGGAAATATCTCTTAGGAGAATTTCTTGACTTTAAAGGAAAGCAGGACGATATCCAGGCCTTGAGAAATATCAAGAGATCTAAAGTTAATCGTCTGATTATCCAAAAGACCAGCATGTTTGGTCTAGGTAAGTATTATATCTTTCAATGTTTAGAATATCATGTTCATGTCTTTGACCTATGTAAGAAAGCTGTACAGGTTGGGTCTGAAATTATGACTGGTTAGTGGTGACTAGCAGTTTTGTTAGAGTTGAACAAAGGATCATCCATTTTTTATTGGTACTAAAGAATTGTTTTGAAAATTAAGTTATCAGCAAAGAAAAAGTACCTTTCTGAATATGTTGTAGATGTACAGAATAATCAATGGTTCTGGAGTTTGTATCCAGTTTTGATTTTACTACAGCTACAAATGTTGTTTGGGCCAAACATTTCCTGCCTTTTTACAACCGGAAACTCTGTTTGAGGTCTGATGTTACCCGCGTTAATAGATTTTATAACTAAGAAAAGCTTCACCAGTCCCGACATGGATTACCCCTCGTGCTACCAACTAGGTACTATTACTACATGACAGGGTTTTAGTTATTAGTTAGTAGGCATCTGATTACTGTTATGTGTGATTAGGGCCACTTTTATTTAAGTTTGTGGTGTTTCATTAATTAAGAAACTACTCTAACTGGATGAAGGGATTCTGTGGCTTCCCTTGTACACAATATCCTTGCTCCACCCAAATTTGATTTGATTAGTAAATCTCCAGTGTCATTACAAAATCTGGATTATGTGAATGTATTTCCTTATTTAGTCTACTAATACTGCAATGTATTAAACTTATGTGGTCAACTGACTGCAGCTCATTCAAAGCTCCAAGTTCTTTATTCTCCCCGGGATTATCGAACTGAGGGAGCATCGGGTTCTGATTGGAAAGAAGCAATGGTCAGGTCGAGTACTGAGGCATTATTTCAGCCTCAAAATTCTACAAAAGTTCGAAAAATCAAACTATCTTCAATTATTTCTCTGTCTTTGAGTGCCTGAAAATTCAGCCGAGTTATGTTGTTTCTTCATCTGGAATGTAACTAGCAGTCTATTATTGCATCTCCTATTAAATTTTTATGCACGTGGCCTTATAAATCAGTGTGTATATATGTATATGGCTTGGGTTGCTTTGAGCTCAACTTGTAATGATATCGCCTGTCTGGTGAAATATAATTAATTCACATATCTGTTTCCTTTCTTCCAGTAAAAGCTTGAAAATGTGTATGTTGGATTGTATAAGACCTGGACATCAGGTAGTTGTCATCATTGAACATTGCTTGCAGACATTTCAGCTGCTCTGAGAGGGTGAGGTCTGGATGAGAAACTCCCAAGTTTACTATAAGTCTATTACAGTCCTCTCTGTGGTTGTCTACTATAACCTGTCACGATTCTCCAGTTTATGAATATTCAAGTGAAGCTCTCATGCTGATGCAGTTGCCTAATTTGCAGCTTAAAATCTTGAACTGGAATCCAACTACGCTACCACATGATTTTTCATTTGGATGCAATTATATGATATGAAGTTCCTGCATAAGATTCCTGATGTTCTGGATAGGTGCCCTCTTGTAATAATTTTTAATAAGATGTTTTAGGGGTTTAGAAGTTTGGAACCCACAATATATTAGATATATCATGGTGTCAAACACAATGAAAATTATATTTTTGTCCTTGCTATTATATAATTGGGACCTGATCTTTGGCAACCATTTATCATTTAAGGATCAGACAACAAATGGTGTCCCAGCCGTTGGATCACGGCTGGGACGACCAGGATTTAAAAAATAAACGGACGGGCCGCGGTTATTAACAGCGGCTCGTATACGGGCCGCGGTTATTAACAGCGGCACGCCGCGGTTATTAACAGCGGCACGCCGCGGTTTTTAATAACGGTTCGGTCATTTTCAACAGATTTATATACATCTTTCCCTTTTCCCCAAGTTAGCAACATATCTGAAATTTGTTCATGTTTTCTGGAGCTTTTTCTGGCAATTTTTGCAAGATCTTCAAAAAATGTATCATTTTTGTTTATAAATCTTGTACATTATGGCCGATAAATTGTTTAAACGGATTTTTAGTTCCAAAAAGAGCCATGTTTTAGAGAAGGAAAAGGAAAAGGGTAATGCAATAAATTTAGATGATATTATGTATGATGCTATGTATGATTTTAAGAATGATGATTTTGAAGAAAATTATGAAAAAAATGAGGAATGTATTAATGTTATTGATGATGATGAAGATGAGGATGTGAAAAATGTTGATGAAAATGGAAAGGAAAATGAAGAATATGTTGATCTTGATATTGATGAGAATGAAGATATATATGAGAATAAGGAATGTTCATTTAGTGATGATGTTAATGTTCCCTATTTGAATAAAAAATTTGATAGTTTAGTATATGTGAATTTTTTTAGGGCTTATGTTTTAAGAAATGGATTTGTTATTAAGATTCAAACTACACAAAGGCGTGTAAAAAGTAAGGAAATATATGCACGATTGTTTGTGTGTAGATTATCGGGTTTTAATGTTAATGAAAAAAATAATTATGAAGACGAAGATAATTTTGGAAGTAGTAGTAAGGGCAATGGTAAAAGACTTAGAGATTGTCTTCCTAGAAGTGGTTGCAAAGTACGAATGAATGTGATTTATCGGATGAAAATAAGTCGGTGGGAGATAAGTAGTCTTGAATTGGAACACAATCACGGAATTATTACTCCTAATAAGATGAACTTGGTATAACGAGAAAGGCATGTGACCGATGTTGCAAGGAATATAATAAAAACACTTACTGGTTCCGGGATTCAAGCTAAACAAGTGATGAATGTATTTGGTAATATGACCGGTGGAGGTGTTGAGAAGGTACCATTTGGAAGCTCTCAGGTGAGAAATGTGATACGTGATAATAGGAATAAAAACTTGAAAAGTAGTGATGCTCAAGCAGCTTTGGATTTGTTGAATGTGTTAAATGAGAAGAGCGGCGGTAAATTCTTTGTTAAGACGCGTGTTGATGATGAGCAACGGCTAGAATGTCTTGGAAAGAAGGTTTTACTCTGTTTACGAGCCGCTGTTATTAACCGCGGCTCGTCTAGCCAAAACAGAGCAAAACAGAATAAAAACATTCTGTCCAAGTTTGCCAAAAAAAAATTGTCATAATTTTTTATTCAAAAAATGCTACAATAACCTTTTTATTTATGCCAAAATAACATGAACATTATGCAAAAAAATTAAATAAATTTGGAAATAATTTTCTAGAAATCCAAACCTAAGTACAATTCCAAATAATAAAAATTCAACTACAATAAAAATAAAACAAAAATCCTTAAAGTAATATCCATAAACTAAAATCCATAAACTAATATCCAACTACAACTAAATCCAAACGAATTTTTTTTACAAATCCATCAAATTTAAACTACATCTCCAAAATCTTCGATACGCTTTCGCATTCTATTGCCGGATATTGGTCTTGCCTTCCCTTTTTGAAGCTCCATAGCAATCCTATACCGGAAGGTATCCACTATATCCTGTGACCAAGGGTCCAATGATATAATATCATATCCTTGAAGCATGAGATCCATGAACTTCATGACAAAAACACCACAATCATCACAGTTAAGTTGTATCGGCCTGTCATTCGTGTGATGACAGCGAACTGAGTCATACTCGACACCATGGTCAGGATTCATCTTCTCAATTAACATAGGTAATAACTATGTCTGTATTAAATTTTAAAGACAAAGTGAACATAAGTACAAATAAAATGTATAATTATAAATTCACAATGAATAAGTGAAATAAATTTTCCATACCACGACTTCAGTTTCAGCTTTGTATTTAGGGTTGTCGGCCATGGAATCAAGAATAACAACATCGAATGACCTCATGTCGAAAACGAATAACACCCATTGACTATTTTCTATACAACTCGGGATGAAAATGTAGTCCGCTTTCAGAACTGAGGGACCAACAGAAGCTGTAGCAAATCCTGTGAAAACACGCAGCACTGAATCCCATGCTTTTTTCTCGGCATCCTTCCCCTGCCTCGTAGCCCTCTTAACGGATTTGATATGGCTCAATCCAAGTGTAACAAAATATGGATCCATGAAATAGTAGATCGGTTTCTTCTCCCATATACCACCATTGGCAATATCCTCCTCTCGGTCACGTAACAATGCTTGACATATAAACAAATTAGAACCAAGCATCAAATACATCAAATAATCATTAAAAAAAGAGACAAGTTAGAACATATACCATATAGTCGTATATGATTCTATCATCAATCCAGAGCCTCGGCGCCAAGCTCCTCATTGTAGACTCATGTATGACGACCCCGGCAGATGTGATTCATCGCTCCAACTTGACCTTTCTGTCAGAGCCCCATCCCCAATCGTCATGAATCTTGGTCTTCTTCTCCACACTTAAGGCCTTCAGTATTTCCCATTTATCCTCCTTCATTCTACGTGAAGCTAACTTCGTAGGACGGCTAGACGAAGGATGAGAAGCATGTTGTGAAGGCTGGGTCATATCAACAATATCATGATCAACAATGTTGCGAAGCTGTGCACCATCATCAACCTTATCTTCTTGCAACTTCAAATGCTCAAATTGAGGAAGTGCATAACTATGGCCTTTAATCTTCTTCATCAATCGTGTAAATGGAGTTAGAAATCCACTAGCAATACCAGCAAACTCTGCCACAAACTCAGCAGGAACCCTAGCATCCAACCTCTTGACCATTTCAAGGCCAACAAGCATCTACAAAAACAAAAACAACACAAAACAACAAACATTTACAAACAGGAGGATATAATTAAAGCAGTAAAAAAGCCAAAATTTAAGAAGTTGAATTTGTAACTTACAACTTGACAGCCTTCCAAGTTAGGGTACAACTCCCTAGATGTGTAAGAAGGCATAACATCTGGCTGTGGCTTTCCTACTCTGCTACGACTGACCTCAGTGTACCAAGCCATATAAGCAGCCTCAGAAACCGGACTAGTACTATCCACTAATCCCTCAAAATCATCACAAAATCTCTTCCACCGACCTATATCAACATACCACCTCACCAACCAATCTTCATTCACAAACGTGGCCTCCTTAGGTACCCGATAATGACTCGTATCAATAGGGGATCGGGAAATCTGTGGCCGACAACCAAACTGCCTCATAACCCTATCCGGGTGCTGCCACTCCACCACATCATAACAAACAAGGGAGACTCTTGCCTGCCCAGCTAACTGATACTGAAGCATCTCCATATCTACCATATCATCAAATCTGGAATAGGGAAGCCACTCAACAATATCACCGGCAACCCCATCAAACTCTACTCTGTAGAAGGGCAAACTATGGTGATGACCTGGCCCACGACGCTTTCTGCTAACACCCAGTCTCATGCTGTAAGCCCAACCCTCTGCAACGGATAATCATCCTGATCGGGATCCCTAACTGGCACACTAATGCATGTGAACCTCTCATAAGACCACACCTCCAACAACCACACGCAACCAGCAATACTACGACTTTCCTTCATTGCAACATACTCTAATCCTCTATATAGATGAGCTAAAACAGCAGGACCCCAAGTGTAGTTAGGTATCTCCTAGATGTTAAGTAGAGGCTGTTTGTATCTCGGATGCACAAAACTGCGGCTGCTAATCGGGAACAACACTGCTCCACAAATAAATAGTAGGTACGCCTGTGTGTGTACAACAGTCGCCGCCATGTTATCCTTCTCCGGTTTCCTACGACCGTACCTCTCAAATAACCAACTCAGCTTGATCTTGTTCCTCCAACAGGCCTCATTTACCTCATCCTCAGTCAAAGGCTCAAACCAGTTCTCAGCAAAAAAATTCTTCTTCTTATCTATAGCCCCATATGTAAGAGGCTCCTCAAATACAGGCAACCCAAGAATATACCCCACATCTTCCAAAGTAACTGTCATCTCCCCGGGCCTCATAAAAAAGGTATTGGTCTCAGGCCTCCACCTCTCAACCAATGCAGATATACTCCTCTGATCAGTTTGCAACACAACATGAGGATTGACAAATATGCCAAATCCAACCATATGCAACAGCTCCCTCTGTGCTCTGCGAATCTTCCACTCCCTCATGTTACGATTCCCACAATAAGTCTCCAACTCCTCTCGCTCAACACCCTCCCAAACATCCTCAGTAACATGGTACCTATTATCCCAAAGAACAGCCCTGCTAGCCGGTCCAGGTATTATATCATCCATATTATCCATCCCTGAAAATAATTCAATATAATTCGTCAACACAATATCAATTTTAATCCCCTAAATTCACATAACCAATATCCAATAATTATCCAAATTATTTTTCTAAATTAAGCATCACAACTATCAAAATAATTTGAAATAAAACAACTCCATAACACATAACCAAATTATTCAACAATTATTTCTAAATTAATTCGAATATTATTTAAAATATTACCAAATTATTTTCAATTATTTATCCAAATTATCCAAATTAATCAACAATATTTTCTAAATATATTTGATTTATTTTAAACCCTAATTCCAATTTCAAACCCAAGATTGACACAAACTATCACAATCAATCATTATAAAATCATATCAACCATGTATAAGCATGAATCAATCATAGTAAACATGTATATATACGCAAATCACAAAAACTCAATTGAATGTTCAAAGGTTCAATCGAAATTGCATAAAGGAGATGAAAAAAACGAACCTGTAAAATGCTTTGTAAACTAAGCTTCAATCGAGAGATGAATTCACTTTAACCTTCGATTTTGGGGGTTAGGGTTTTAGGGTTCACTATGAATTAGGGTTCTTCACTAGTCGCTGTGATGTATGTGTACTGTGTATCTGCACGGTGTTTGTTGAAAATGACCGAGCCACTATTAAAAACCGCGGCGTGCCGCTGTTAATAACCGCGGCCCGTATACGAGCCCCTGTTAATAATCACGGCCCATCCGTTTTTTTTTTTAAATCCTGACCGTCTCATCCGTGATCCAACGGCTGGGACACCATTTGTTGTCTGATCTTTAAATGGCAAATGGTTGCCAAGGATCAGGTCCCTAATTAATTATCATTTCTTTATTATTACCTTTAGTCTTTTTATATCAAGCTCTTCAGTTGGGTATGGAGTAGGATCACCCTATATTTAAAGATTTTCACTATTGTCCTACATGAAAATACTAGGATTGTTAAAATTTGGAAACTATGAATTTTAATATAATCACAATCTTGATGTCAAATGTTTATTCAAATTAAGTTTAGCAAAAAAAAAGCGTGCTAATCAAATTAAGCAACACACTGAAAACTTATTTACCATAAAAACTTATAAACTTCTCTATATATTAAAAGTATTTGAATTTCTATAAACAAAAGTACATTTGCTTGGTTGACAAGGGGAAGTGTAAATCATATATTATGGAAATTTTACCCACCCCAACTTAGTTACTTGCACCAACTTCCTGCAGGTTAATCAAACAAAATTTTCCACTTCCCATGAATTCAATATACCAACTACCAAGGAAGGAAGCTTGTCAAAAGAAAAAAAAATGTACCAAGGAAGTTAATACCTAAACGCCTACATCCAACCCAACAAGCACTTTTAATTGCAATAAAAGACCATGCTGTCAAAAAGAGAACCCATTACAGTTACATTTATATTCATGCTTTAAAATGAAAATTCCTTTGGAAGTTCTTGGTATTTGTTTAATAAGAAGCTCTTATACTTTCTTTTCAGATCTCCACCTACAAGATGTTTATATTTGATTCAGTGAGTTTATATCTAAAATTCAAACAATCAATTGAAATAGGATAGATGGTAGGTAAGTTACCTTTAGGTTTAATTGGCGGCATATTCTCTTGTAGGGCAGACTGAACCAAATTAACAATATTGCTGCCTGAGAAGAAACAATAGCACGTATAAAGTTGGCTCTACTAAGCATTATGCTTAGTAAGAATTGCTGATAGCAGAATTATTGTCTTAAAAGATTAAATGAAACAATTCAAGTGTTTTAGGCCATTTCCCTTGCATGTGTTAACAGAAACTATCTGCATAGCGCATATTTGTTTTTTCACTGTATTACCATATACACATATATAGGGAGAGCTTATTCACTTGGACAGCCAGCAATTAGTCACAACTTCTGTATACTATTTCTGACTTCATGTTGTGAAGCATGTCCCTACTATTTGTATACTAGCTATATTTGCATAATGATTAAGGTGCACGATATAGGCAGATACCCTCGGTTGAGTTTGAGAAATATCCACAGAAATGAGCAACAAACCAGAAACTGAAGCATAACGTTAAGTGTAATAAGAAGTTTTGAGAGAAAAGATGTTGGAAGAATCGAAATAGTAGCCATTAAATGAATAAAAAAATACACTGGCAAAACCAAGTAAGTTGGGGAAAAAATAGTCTCAATTCTCCTGCCTATTTGGCTCCTTACAAACTGTTTAAGCAGAGACTGAATAGTAATAAAAAGACCTCAAAGATTTGATCGAACTTGATTAATAATAATATTACTTTTTAGGTAAACTGACAAACCAACCTCGAATAGATGTCTACACAACATAACCTTATATGGAGAAAGAGATGGTGGGTTAAAGAAGACAGTTATATTAAGTATGAGCCTTGCCCGTGGATTTGAGCAGTTTAGCTTTACAAGGAGGGCAACAGAAAATTCTTCCCAATAGGACCAAACAAAACTCTTTTGAACTTTGCTTACCTGTTTTTAACGTTTGTCCTGCGTTTAAATTAATCAAGAATGATGAAATTTGGTTCTCATGCAACTGCAAAATAAACATAGACAGTCAAACATAAGTCTGTAGCTTAGTACAGTAAAAGATCAATATACTGTAGTAGGCTATTAATACCTTAGTCAGAAGACCTTTTGCCAGCTCTAAAGGATCAACAGAATGATTCTTACAATATGCAGGTACGAACTTTCCATTCTGATACCCTACAAGAAAGTGGTAAGCTGCTTGGCCAGGTGTAAGCTTTGAAATGGATGGAATCATTCCTGAACTGCTACAACATGATAAAAGAATTGAGCATTTTCTGGTTAACACCCGCTCAAATTTATGGAGTGATCACTACGAATGATGTGCACACTAAAAGATCATTCCACAGAATGAAACTTACCAGAACGTAAAACAACTTGATAGACATACATATAGAAATTGACGCAGAACGAAAGCGTAGAAAAACAAACGTTAATCCTTATAAGAAAAACAAAGGACTCTTACACGAGAAATTCTTAAACAACTTGAATCCACAAGGAAGAATTCTTGAATCCACAATAAAAGAATAGAAAACTCTCTAGGGTTTTAATTCAATCAATAATCCAATCCTTACCATATTTAGAGATGATATATATTATCCCTGATATGAAAATATAATAAATCAGCCCAATATAATTTTGGACTTTCCCACCCAACTTCTAGATATAATATAAGTAATTTTAATATAATTTGAACTTTACTATTCTAAATATTAAATACTAAAAATACCGGGTCACTTGTCCTACACCCGTCCCTCCCACTTATGAAAAACTCGACCTCGAGTTAATCTTTGGATATGAAGGACTTCATCTGCATGTTGCTTATCTCTCCATGGTGGTATTTTTATCGGCAAACATCTTTTTAGAATTTTGTATCTAAACCCCTCCACAAGATCAATATATTGTAACAACAAACTCTGAATTGCCAACATAGAACTTGAACCATTTGCAACTTCTTTAAACCCATCAATTGTACAAACAGATAACACCTCCTATGGATACAAAATATAGGTCTCACCATTGAAGTCAACTGTTTTCTCACTATTTCTGTGACATAAATTCAAATCAAGTGGATATGGTCTATCGACAACTAATTGACATGCACTCGTATCAATCTCATAAAAAATAAGAGTATCTTTGTAATTGCTCCAATATTGCAAATCATTTACCGGTTTATAAGTGTCAAATGACAATTTTTGCATACCTTTAATGGGATGTTCATCATCATTCTTATATTCATAGATATCATCAAAACTTTCTTTGTTGCGTTTTTCTCTATCCTCATCATTGACTTCTTCTTTAATCATATTAGTGGTCTCGTAATTTATAAACATAAAATTTTCACAACTCACTATCTCATTACCTTCTTCAACAATCTCCAAACCTTTTAAATCTTCTGAAACTTCTTTCATATTATCAGCATCAAACTCTTTTCTATCTCCAACATACAATAAAATATCATGTTTGGCTTGAGGACTTTCATCGAATACATCAATAACATTATTGATATCACTAAAATACCTTGAAACTTGTTGTGCCTCGTCTTCTATATACTCTGTCACCGATTGGTTGCCCTGTACACAATTTTGGTGACTCAGAAAAATAAACTGATCATAATTAGGAGATAAAAATCTGTTCATCAACATTTGCTTCATCCTCCTCCAAGATTGAGTTGGTGTTTTTCCTTTACGTCTCCTGTTAGTTTGTAACTTCTCCCGCCACACCGCAGCACCACTCCGTAGTTTACAAGCCACCAGTTTCACCTTTTTATAGTCAGTAACCTCCATAAATTCAAAATAACGCTTAATATCCGAAATCCAATCTAAGAGATCTTCGGTCTCTAACATCCCATAAAATAATGGAATATTAGCATAAAATCCAGCCATCGTAGAACGAGGCAAAATCCTTGCTCTGATGCCACTTGACACAGAACGGAAGCAAATGAAAAATAAACGTTAATCCTTATAAGATAAACAAAGGACTCTTACACGAAAAATCCTTAAATACTTTGAATCCACAAGGAAGAATTCTTGAATCCACAAGAAAAGAAGAGAAAACTCTCTAGGGTTTTAATTCAATCAATAATAATCCAATCCTTACAATATTTAGAGATAATATATATTATCCCTGATATGGAAATATAATAAATCAACCCAATATAATTTTGGACTTTCCCACCCAACTTCTAGATATAATATAAGTAATTTTAATATAATTTGAACTTTACTCTTCTAAATATTAAATACTAAAAATACCGGGTCACTTGTCCTACATCAGAAATGTACAAAACACAGCATCAAATTGAAAAAAAGAATTAGAGGGAGAGCTATACATTGACAATGGTAATGTGGGATGATCCAAGAATATCTATCTATATTATGGCAATATCATCTTTGGCTTGACTAAATGTATACATTATTGCTATGGGTTGGCATAAAGTGCCATGTTGCTGCTTTAGCTCAAAGCAAGTATAGACTGAATGATGACATATGATACAAATTAAAATTACAGGGCGCGACAAAGAACCATAACTACAAGAATTAGTGTGGGTGATATATTTTTTAAACAATTACCCAATTAGAATTGAAGTTACTTCATTTCAGTTTAGTACCTATCCGAAGATGCAAGGATGACAACTGATGGTAATTTCCAAACACACTCTTCTCTTGAGTTTCCAATTTGAAAAAGTGGTGAAACACCTTCAGAAGAAATAACAACGCCAGCTTCAGGCGATACTAATACATCTGAGCAGTTTTGAAGAGTGTGTTCTGGAGCAAACAAAAGCATCACCAAATTGCTGGAAACTAGGAGCCTGCACTTCACAAGGATACCAATTAACATGTATAAATACAAGTTGAATAACTGCAAGTTGATAAAAGGCAGCAGTTATTTACCCAGCAGAAAGAGGAAGGCCTCCGCGTGAAATAATAATAGGTTCGGATAAGGCAGTTAGTGCTTCCCTTATTCCATTTGAATCAGTGAAAGCCTTACCACATAAGACTAGAGATGAACGTTCAATATCAACAACAATAAATCCATTATCTCCTTTAATACCAAGAGACTCTCCAATACTTGCACTGAACAATTAGAATGACAAAATAAATAACATTAAGAACTTAGCCATATGAGCAATGAGCTAAAACTTTATATAGACCACCAGTACTGATTTTACGCATATCGTTTAAACTAATCTTTTGAAAGATCATATACATGGGTGTATGCATGTCACAACTGCTTTCAAAAGTAAGTACTACTTTGACAAAACCCTATATTGTATGAAAAAGCAGTATTTGAGATTTAAATAATAAGGTATTACTCAAATTGCAGTGATGAAATGATTATCTACTGATTAATTAAAAAAAAAGTGACTGAGTATATATCTTCTATAATATCTAAAACATATTGCAGATGTCAGAACGTGTAACGAGCAGGGGCAGTACTCCCTCCAAATTGTGCACACCTAGAGCATTTCCCTCGAACATGAGAGAGAGAGAGAGAGAGAGAGAGAAAACATTTACAATTTAAAAAACTCTAACCACAACAGTTAGAGGAGTCTCTGGGAGAGGAAAGCATCCAACATGAAGAACAAAAGCAGTTCCCATATTATTAGGGCATTTATATATGATTTCTATGAAGTATTCCTTCCTGTCAAGCATAACAGAAACAGGCATTTATTGTTTCCCAAACATGGCAGTCATTCTTTTACATAGCGACCATAAATGTGTACATTATTCAATATGCTTTAACTGGACTTGCATATGTTTATGAGGAGAACAACGAGAGGAGGTCTTTCTAAGAATTTAAACCTAAATTTTGGTTTAAAATTTCAATATCCATTGTAAATTGATGCTTGAACTCAAAATTATGCCATATCTTTTACTTCCACTATAAGGCATGACAAATAAAATGTCAAATATTCCCAAGTGCTCGGATGAAGAGACTACAGCATATATTGTGTGATTTATAATGATACCTTATTGACGAGGCAACATAAACAGTCAAAGGAGAAGTATCATGAGAAACTGCACGACTAGGGGTTCTCCAGAGCAACTTGGAAAGTGACAAGACAGAAGATGGATTGTCACTTATGATGCGAACTTTGGCATCACATTTTAGCAATGAACTAATAGCCCCGTCATGGACATATAACTCTGAGACTGACGAAATGTAAGACGTGACCTAGGAAAAAAAATCATCTATAATTAAGGCGGTTACCTTCAGTCCTCCAAATATTTACACTAAATATCAGAGAGAGAGAGACCTGCTTCAGAATTTTGGTAGACTGTGCCCTAGATATTTTTGAGTTCCCCGAAAAAGCATGCCCTCTACCAAGAAATGGAACACTTAAGGAATGCTCTGTAGTCCAAAAATGAATAAAATTAGCATAAGACGAGTAAAAAAATAATGAAATTAGAATGATTATGACAGATGTCCTACCTATAATGGTTGCACCCTTCTGCCGAAGTTCCAAAGCTGTCAAGTTTTGAAACACTTTTTCCTTTACAATGACGCCTTTTCCGGCCAAGCCCCAGTTAAGGCCATTAGTTAACTCAGGACCTTCCCTATAATTGAAAAAAAACGGAACATTGAAGAACTGAAATGCAGAATATATATAAATATGATTATATCAAGGTACGAAATATTGGTCGTAGTAGTGGTCTAACGGAGTGAATCTTACTTATATAAAACAAATCACCTTGTAGCATTCCTAACCGCATCCTGTCCGGAGCAGGAAACTATATTCTACAATGTCAAAGTACCCAAAAAATATTAAAATAATTACAAGCACATAGCTGAGAAAATGAGAAATGGCTGGTGGATAAACAAAGTAAGGCAGAAATTATATAGACAAAAATACGCACCCTTGTATATCATTAAACATTGAGTTGTCATTAAATCAAAGTTGACAACTCACATGATAATAAAATTCTGCAGATTTTGCAAATTAACAAAGAAGTGAATGAGCATAATAACAGTCTACATTCTGCATTCAATCTGCTACATGAGAGAAGGGGGAGGGGGAGAGAGAGATAGAGTGCGGGGGGGAGAGAGGGGGGAGGGAGAGAGAGAGGGAGGGAGGGAGAGAGAGAGAGAGGGAGGGAGGGAGGGAGGGAGGGAGGGAGAGAGAGAGAGGAATTACGCGTGCAGAGTAACGATGTAAAGGGGCGTTGAAGAAGGTTTGGGCAAATCTCTTCATTACTAGCAACAACGTAATTGATGATGATGATGATGATTCAAGAATCAAGAACAAGAAGACGAGTCAGACAGTGATAACAAGTACAGCTGAGTTTAGGCCCAGCCGAAACATATATATTTAGGCCCAATGTTTTTCTTAATCCTGGGAAAGAATGGAATAAAATTTAAAGAAAATAATGGAGTTTCAAAAAGATTAAGGTTAAAAAATAAAAATATTTTATAAGAAACAGTAACAGGAGCAATAATAATAGAGAAAGGATATGATTAACAGAAGTCAATGATCACTCCAATGTGGAAGGCGGAAGCCGCCTTGAGACTGAAATAAAGTCTACAGACAGACTATATAATCTACGGATGCACAAAACATAATCACACAAATAAATTTACGAGAACGTGTTTATTTTATCAATATATTCAAGAAAGATGGCTGGTTCAGTAAGTTGTGAATAAGTGGTAAATGCTCCAGCAAGCTTGGTGTGGGATCTGTACAAGGGTCTTGAGTTATCTGTTATTATTCAACAAGGTCTCCCTCAGCTTGTTGACAATATCCAAGCTGTCGGTGATGGTTCTGTTGGTACCGTTCTTAATATCAAGTTTAAACCAGGTAATTAACCTTTCTTTTCTTATTTATTAGTATTATCTTTTTATCGTTCTCGTTGACAGAAATTTAAACGCTCACGCACACATAACTTACCTTATGGTTTTTATTATAGGCGTAGTTCCTTTTTCATACTACAAGGAGAGGTTTACAAAGGTTGATCACGAAAACAGGGTGAAAGAAAACGAGGTATTCGAAGGAGGTTATTGTGATTTGGGATTCAGCAAATACTTTATTCGGTTTGAGATCATAGACAAGGATGAGAAAAGCTGCATTACAAGAACTACAACTGAATATCAACTTAAGGAAGATGCTGATCCTAAACTTGCCTCTTTAGTTTCAGTTGATCAGATGATGGGTGTTATGAACCTTGTTGCTAACAAACTTGTTAACAAAACCAACTAATCACCCCGCTAATATTTTTTTTACTTTGATAAGTCTTCGAGAGATGCTGTATTTTATGTTATATTTTTGTTGATGTTCTGTATTATGTATTATTCATGTATGCCAGAGACAATCCGTAATATCCCATATTTTTTTAGAATAATAAAATATATTAATAATAATAGAAAAAAAATTAAAATTGGATAGAAATTAGAAATTAGAATTGGATTAGAATAACGGGTTTTCGAATATGGATCGAATTTGAATCGTTAGGTTTTGTTATAGGATTTAAAACTCTATATATAGATTGAGATCTCCTTATTCTTTGATATTCTATTCGAGTCACCTTGACTAAACAGTTATAAATCTTTCTCGACACAAATCTTGATTCTTTTTGTTCATCTTTATTATTGAAATTCGTAGGATTTCCCATACACAACTCAGCTATCTTGTAAAATTCGTAATAAATTCATCATAAGTCAGAATTCAGCGATTCTGGACTTTTCGGAAAGATATTTTCGTTCTCTACGACTTTCGTGGTTTAAGTTTTTCGAGAAAACATCGTTTGGAGGGTCAAAAAGGTAAAATACAGATCTGGACAGAATTAGAGTTACGAAGAAGTTCGACGTTTGAGATGTGATATTTTCGCTTGGGTGTCGAGGATTGAATATATGTTCTAGAATGTTGTTGATTCTTGGTTTTCGAGGTTGATGTAAGTTTTCGATTGATCTTTCTGGTATTTTCAAAATTATGTGTATATTTGATTATAAAATTTTGGGCTAAGTGATTATATTTTGAAGTGACGTGTATTACCCTATATGTGTTGTGTGTCAACAATAATTTTGGATCTCTAATTTATGCCATGGTTTGTGAAAATAAGAATAAGAACTTAGGACCGAGTCACCGGGTTGTAGTGACAGTTTTCTAAAAATTTGGGACAGTTATCACCGGGTTGTAGTGGTCGTGGCATAGATCATGAGTTTTGAATTATTGTTGTTTATGTGGTTATCTGTATCGTATGTATCGAATAAGAATATGAAAGTATATCGAAAAGTTATGTGTATAGTTATCGTATTTTCGAAAATTATTTTGTTATATGTATTACTTGTTACTTGGTCCGACTAGTTGGATCGATTGATTACTTGCTGGGCTGTGTAGCTCATTACTTACAATTTTCAGGTTCGGTGTATGAGGAAGATGAAGTGTATCGGATTTCGAGGATTTTAGAATTGGAATAGATTGGTTGTTCACTCGTCATTGTTAGTTGCGCTTTTGTAATAGTTAGTTTTGTAATAGAGATTTTGGATTAATAAATATAATTGTTTTAGATTTTGTAAGATTAATAGCCCGAAAAGGGCGGGCTGTTACACAATCACTTTTGATGTCATGAATATATGATGAATTCATATCATATAATTTCACAGCTACACTTGAACAAATTAAGGAGGCAAAAACCATTACATGGGCATAAAATCACACATTCTAAAAATCAAATTAACTGTTCCTCCATTAGTCACCTCACTCAGACCTCCAGTAAACAAGCATTAGATCATCATTAACCTGCACTAGAACAAATGTACCAGCCACTTTGATCTGAACTGTACTCATTGTCAATGCCATTGGGCATTGTTTAGCTACCAAATGTACCATAATCAATTGTTTTGCTATCTAGCTAGTATCTGCTTGGCATACCCGAAAAATGATAATATTCCTAATGTCCACTGATACTATCAACTGTTACGTAAGCCATATAATGATTCGCTATCAACTTTAGCAGCTAAACTCGTCTGGCCTTGGAGGGTATCCCAGATAATGCACACACAAATATCCCTTGATTTAACAAACACATACCCCCGATGGATGTCCCTCTCGCTGGTTGTCTCTCTTACCAAACTCCAATAGTCTCACTATTTTTACTAATTATCTTACTGCCTCTCTTGCCAGAATTCAATTACCTTTTCCTTACTACAAAGAGAAGTATACAAAGGTTGACAATGACAAGAGGGTGGAAGCCGAGGCTGTCAAAAGTTGTTAATTTTGAATTTGGATTCAACAGATTTCTTGTTTGGTATGAGACTAGAGGAAAAGATGAAAAGTGCTGCATAACCAAAGCCACAATCGAATATTACATTAAAGAAGAATGTGCTGATAATGCTTCCTTTGTTACGATTGACCCATTCATGGCCCTTATAATTATAAACCTTGTTGCAGATCATGTTCTTATAGTAAGAAGGTGAACTTCGTCTGAATTATATCATCAAGCGTTTATGAGGTTTTAATGTTGTAATTGTATCTCGATAACATGCACCTTTCTGATTTTTTGTTGTTGGTGTCTTTTCTGTAGAAGTATGATTACCGGAGAAATAATCATTTGCCCTCTACTCTGTTTTCTGCCTGTATGAATTATGTACTGCTAAACAAAGAGCTCCATAAATTTCTACCTTGAACTGAGCCATAATATGTCAATTCAGTAAATAAATAACTATGATAATAGCTATAGAATGAATAGCATCAAGCCTCCTGTAACAAATTTCTTAAAGAGTATTTTCCTTTTTGATTATTTAACGGTCACTTCAAAACAAAACAAAAAGTAAAAGAGATCGAAAGTAATGGTAACTAATAAGATATCAAAACTTGAATTGCAGGTGAAATAAATGCCACCTTATCCATACAAATTGATGTTTGTGGCTGGAAAAGAAAACAAAGTTTAGACAATGGAAAATGCTAACATGTGCTAGACAGACATATGAGGGAGGGTATCTGTGATATATGAAATTTGGATTTTTCTAGATATCCTTATTATAAATACCATTGTATATATGTACTCCAGAAATATGTAGTAAACATTATCACAAGATATAAGAAAGATGTTTGGCACAGTTAGCGGTGAAATAGAAGTAAATGCACCAGCAAGCGTACTGTGGGAGGTGTATGGAAGTCTTGAGCTAGCTGCTGTTGTTGAAAAGGGACTCGCTAATATTATTCAAAAAATTGAGGTTGTGGAAGGTGATGGTTCTGCTGGTACAGTTCTTAATCTTGTTTTCCAATCAGGTATTCTACTTCCAAGGTTACTTCTCACAATTCTTTATCCTTTTTTGGCTAGTGTACATGCACAGCATACTATCATACACTATACTTATTTATGCATATCTCTACAATCGGTTGTTTAATGATCAGGTGGATTTGCTTTTCCTTATTACAAGGAGAAGTATACAAAGGTTGACAATGAGAAGAGGGTGAAAGAAGCTGAGGTTGTAGAAGGTGGTTATCTTGAAATCGGATTCAACAAATATCTCGTTCGGTTTGAGGTTATAGAAAAAGATGAAGAAAGCTGCATCACCAAAGCCACAATTGAGTATGACATTAAAGAAGATTTTACTGATAATGCTTCCTTTGTTTCCATAGACCCACTCATGGCTATTATGAACCTTGTTGTTAATCATGTTCTACTCAAAAGTAACTAAATAGTGTTTTTCTTTTCCGTATTGAGTCTTGAAGTTCTGCACTAGGTTGTAACTTGCTAGTTGTTGTACCAAAGTACTTGTCGTATGAATTTGAGGTGATTTGTTGTTTTTAGATAATGCAAGACGACCAAAACATTGGCATTAGACTACTTTATTTTGAATGGTTCATTGTTCTTGAACAGCACTAAACATTAAGATATAACACCAGAAGAGGTTGGATTTTCTGGTGGCAATGAGAACCAATAATATAGTAGCTAGTACAATGATTTAATTGCTTGTATAAATAAATAAATAAAATAATGATCCAACCAACTAGCTGTCTGCTTCCTTATACAAAGGAATCTTGTGTAGACCTTCTTCTGTTACATAACAGTAAACATAAATTACACGTATAATAGAAGGAAAGATGTTTGGGACAATCAGTGGTGAAGTAGAGGTGAATGCACCAGCAAGCCTAGTATGGGAAGTGCATGGTTCTCTTCAGCTAGCTGCTATTGTGAAAAAGGGGCTTACTGATGTTATTGAAAAAATTGAGGTTGTGGAAGGTGATGGTTCTGTTGGTACTGTTCTTAAACTAGTTTTCAGACCAGGTATATATATACTTCTTTATACCCTGCTGATTCAAGAAGTGGAATATGTAGTGAATTTACCTTAAAATAAGCTTCATCATATTTTGGTAACCAGATAGAACTCGGAAAAGATAAATATAATATGTTTTACATTAGAAATGGTCAATTTGAGCAGAGGAAAATCAAAACGTTAGTCATGGCTTCGCTTTGACAAACAGGTTGTTTGATGAGTATCTCTGATGCCATGTCCCATGTTACATGAGTAACTCTTCCCACACTTAGCTTTATATCTTTGAATTATAATGCGGTGTAGTTGCATTTCCTTACTACAAGGAAAAGTGTAACACCCCAGTCCCACATCGAGTAGATTGAGATAATTTATTCAGTATATAAGCAAAAGTACTACTACTAAGTGCACCAACAAATCATGATCTTTTGGGGGCCTGTGGTAGGCTTGTGGATTACCCAAGTTGTTGTATTTGGGCCAGTTTACTTTGCGCTTATTTCAGATTCGGAAGGCGGGACTTGACCCGATTTTCGAAAAAGACTCGGGATTTGACCCGGGTTGTCACAAAAAGTTTATCAAGATCGACCACGAGAAGAGGGTGAAAGACGTTATTGTTGTAAAAGGAGGTTATCTTGATATGGGATTTGATCGGTATTTTATCCGGTTAGAGATTATAGAAAAAGATGAAAAAAGCTGCATTACAAAGTCCGCCATTGAGTATGACATTAAGGAAGATTATGCTGCTAATGCTTCCTTGGTTTAAATTGATCCTCTCATGCCATGAACCTTGCTGCCATTCACATTCTTGCCAAAACAATGTAAATTGTGGATTACTTTATGCATTTGAATTTTCCATTTTCTTATATCAGGCTTCTTTCACATTTGCAAACATAAATAAATTGTTTCACTTAGTGTAATTTGGTTAACTAGCTCCAAAAGATTACTGTTATCAAATTGTCTGATCTTTCAAGATTTTATAAATAGTTTGTCAAGCGCACAACTCTATTGCTGGTCCCGTGTATATCTTAAAACACACAGTCTTACCATGAAAAACTGTTTTCAGATATACTTATGGAACTACTGTAGTTTGACGAGTGCGTTGTGCGTTGGTCGTGTGATAAAATAACAAAGATGCCTAATAGAGTTATTGATGAAGTAGAGGTAAATTCACCAGCAAGCTTAGTTAGTGTGGGAAGTGTATGGAACTACTGAGCTAGCTGCTGTTGTTGAAAAGGGGCTCACTGATATTATTTCGACAAATGAGGCGGTAGAAGATGATTCTTTTGTATCAATTCATGGCAAATGGGAATGAGGTTTGAATCCGGTAAATGGGAATGTGAATAAGATTCTAAGAAATCTCATTCCGATTTTCACTAACCAGGTTCAAATCCCATGAACCACATGCTACTTAGAATGGCCCCTAAGCAGTCTGTAATCTGTATGATTGAATCTTTAAAGCTCTTATTATGAGGCTTTGAGCTTGTTACACTGTATTCCAAACATTGCATGAACATTTATTTATAACTCTTATCTACTAGCTACCTAAATGCTATTATAGGCTTATAGCTATTACAAAGTATTAAACATGCAACTACTTCTTTTATCGGTTATTATTTAAATATTTTTCTGGACAAGTAATATGTCATTATGAACAGATTAAGAATATAAAACTTTAAATAATTGAAAATTTTATAACAAGAAGAATATTTCTTAGTACATGGTCATTGACTCATTGGCTACCATTTAAAGAAAAAAAATACAAACACACATACGTCTGATTCTCGTGGCAATGAAAACAAATGTCTATTATATTGCAATGATTTCATTGTCTTGTACAGAGAACCAACTAGCCGTCTGCACCCACCATCCTTATAGTAATACAAACGAATCTTGTGTATACATTTTCTTGATATTCCAAGCTTTCACTCCTTGTCCGATGTTTACAATGTCTGATGGATGTCTCCCTATATATATAACCTATAGTGTGTGTGGACATAATGTAAACACACACTGGCACTGCATCTGCACAATAGTAAACATATATCAAGTAGTGTAACAGAAGCAAAGATGTTCGGAACACTTAGTGGTGAAGTAGAGGTGAATGCACCAGCAAGCGCGGTATGGGAAGTGTATGGTTCTCTTCAGCTAGCTGCTGTTGTTGAGAAAGGGTTCACTGATGTTGTTGAAAAAATTGAGGTTGCGGAAGGTGATGGTTCTGTTGGTACCGTTCTCAATCTCGTTTTTCGACCAGGTGAGTAACCGTCGTAATGTTAGGTTGTTCGTATACTCGTAATTAGATCTTAAGAGGAGAAATGGAGAAGTCCGAGACTTACCTTAAAATGTTGAAGAAATCTATTGAATAAATTTATATATTTTATGCAGGTGTGCTTACATTTTCGTCCTACAAGGAGAAGTTTATTACGGTTGACAACGAGAAAAGGATAAAAGAAACTTTAGTTGTAGAAGGAGGTTATCTTGAAATGGGATTCGATCGGTATTTTGTTCGGTTGGAGATTATAGAAAAGGATGAAAAAAGCTGCATTACAAAGGCCACAATTGAGTATGAACTTAAGGAAGAGTCTGCTGCTAATGCTTCAATGGCTTCCATCGACAGTCTAATGGCTATCATGAACATTGCTAACAGTCACATTCTTACCAAAACCAACTAAATGGTTGTTGCATTATTTTCTAACTTGTCAACTGGTAGGAAAGATGATACGCGTATCAAATTGTCTCATTTTTCAAACTTTTGCTTACATTTCAAGGACAAAATAAAAATGCAACTGTCGTGAGTTCTCATCCTATTCGAAAATAAAAATGCAACTGTCGTGAATTCTCATCCTATTCCAAATTTATACTACACATACACTACCAGAAATGAGTTTCTAAATTTTTGTGGAAACACAAAGACTGTGTTCGATACAAATTAAAATGGTGGTTAACAAGGTAGATTTCCACATGGTCTGATCATAACCTACTATAATCATGATAACAAGTTGTGGTATCAAAAAACTATACTATTGTAAGCAGTAAGCAGTTTCAAACACAAATAATTGAGCTCGTGTCAACCCCTTTTTGGGCCAATCGCTCAAAAAAGAAGTGCCAGCTCTTTCCTGATCTACTATCATTATTAGAAATAGGAGTAACAGATTTGATGCTCTTGTTGTGTGTTCCTCGCTCCAAACTCGAGGAATACACGCAAAGATCTTTACCTTGTCACCATAGCTTTTGAGTTTACCTTCACAAAAATAATTTCTTTACCACAACAATAGCCACGTACATGCCTCTCCATACAAGTATAATTCAAATAATCCGATAATGTAACAGGCTGAAGTAGACCTATCACCAATAACTGCCACTTGCAATCATCACACGGCTAATAACTGTGGCATGCTAAACACCCAAGTGCAACTCTATCAATAGCGCTATGAGAAATCAAGTGACTCCTCAAAATGTAATTAACTTGCATTATATAAAGTCGGAACACAATCACCATTACATTTGATCAACCAACACCATAAACCAGACATGTACAATCATTTTCCATAAACACTACCCCTGATCCACTCTCATATAATATGACTGATTTTACTCTCATATGATAGGATAAAATATGATAAAAAGAAATCTGTGTTGCAAGTCAAATTAGATGATAGAATTCACAAGAACTATTTAGAATCCACTTAAACCAACACTCAACATGATAATCTACAATATTAAGCACACTTTGGTCCCTAAATTTGTCCTCCACAAAGCTTGTTGAATCATCACCGATATTTGAGTCGTTCCTCACTGTTCATGGCAAACTTTAGATAATCATCCTGAAGACCCATCTTATTCTGTAGTGGCATTCAAATTCAATCTTATCAACTATCGAATTAAACTTCGAACAACCTCTAAAATTCATTTCTCCATCTATCTACCTTGACTTGGACTTGGCCATCATAGTCAAGCCATCAGATCAGTAATCTGAGAATCAGAACTAGAACCCTGTCACTTGTTTCAAGTTAGCCACAACTTCAACATTTACGATGACCCTGCCATGGAGGATACAAATAAAAAAATTCTTAAATGAACATAAAATTGCAAAAAGTAAAATTATACAACAGTGATAAAGGGCAGTAACCCCTGATCCTTATCATCTAACCTGATATTAACTTTCCTAATATCTATTACAATCTTACTAACCTTATCAAGCTGGCAGTGTGTAAGTGTTCATAACCAATTTGTACAAACAATGTTTCAATTGCAACTTTAAAGTGAGGAATCTCTATATGTATAAACTCACTCTTAAAATTTTATTCTAAAGACCCTGAACAACATTTCGTCAACAATCTATCTTAACACCTTATCATCTAACAACAAAATACCATAATGAACTATATCATGTGTAGTTATATAAAGAAAAAGATTGTGAAGGACGTGCAAGTGTAGTTAGCCTTGTTATTGAAAAGTATTTTTCTGGTGAGGAGTTATTTCTTGCTTTTTTGGATATTGACTAAGCCTTTTCTTTTGCTTTTTACTCAGATATGCAAGACTGAAATTGTAATATTATATATGACTGCATTGCTTATTAAGTCTTTAGGTGTTCAATCTTCTATTAACTGAATGCAAGAAAGTGTACTTTTCGTATAGCTTAGCAAGTAATAGAAGATCAGTGAGCACAAGTCACTTGATTTTCTTACTTGATCATTATTTAAACCTTTGTAATAGTGTGATTACTAAACTGCTATGCTACAAACAGTTGCTCCTACTCATGGAAATGGAAATTAGGCAACCCACAACCAGTGCACTTAATGCCTAGGAAGTGTTTGTATTAATGAGATTATGAGTGAATATGTGATCAACAGGTGAAAAACATCCCAGACACTTGTACAATTAATCTGAATCAAGGGCATGCCAGTTTAAGATCACATGCACCGCAACAGGTTACTGTTTGCAGAATATTATATAGAATTTATCAATAATAAGGAGAAAATATATATTTTACACATTGTATACTCCTTCAAAAATGCCTATTCCTCAAAAAATCTAATCTCCATATCTACAGTAGCACTAAAGCATCTGAACTAAAAAATTATGGCTGACTGCAGAATGCTGTCTTATAGAACAAAAACCTATTTTAGATCGATACAACTGAAGAATGAACCTAAAATATTACAGATTATAAGATTATACCCACATCACTTGGGCTTTAAATTTATACAAGGAGAAGGCGTCATGAAAAGGCTTACAGGAGAGATATAAAAGAAAAGAAAACAAAAGACCAAGTAGAAGATAAAAATCGAACTTTTTCACAACAAAATCAAGACAATTAGAGATTAGGCAAACTGACATTCAGTAGCGTTAGTTGTCAGTATTCTTTTGTTCTGTGTCATTGGAATAAGGCAGCTGCCGCTTTCTTTACATTTCATCCACCTGGGGACCTCATTCTCCTTTTTCCACCATAGCCGGGATGTTGCTGATCTAAAACCACTCCTTACATAAGCCACCAAAAGTGTGGCAAGCTCTCTGCAGAACAGAAAAGTAATCAAATTCTTGAGTTCATCTAAGTTTCATTATATTTGATGTTAAACAAACATATATGTCAGACATTTCTCTTTCGATTGCATCTTCAAATTCAACATACATAGCAAGATGCCTTTCAAAACATTTTGGCACAGAAGCAAATTGAACAAAAATACAATAATTTGATTGAGGTGAAGTTGAGATCTTAATTTAGCAGCACAAAAGTTAAAATCTGTGGTTCTCATTGGTTTTTCTTTGCGCTTACCTATAATTACAATATAATTAATTCTGACATATCTTTCCAATACGTTCCAAGTTGTTAATGTAAGTGTCTCGGTAATTTTTTAGGAAATAATACTGAACTGTATATCTTGAAAGCAATATAATTTGATATCAAAAATCTACTTGAATTACAAATATGAATCCCTATTTAAAACAAGCATAAATAATTCTTCCTAATTGAAATATATTTCTAAAAAGATAAGTTTCCTATTTCTGATCTAAAATAAATAAATTATCACCTATAATAAATAGAGTACTATAGAATCCTCTATGTATTGGGCTTCCAAAGACTATAATATTATTGAACCCAAGACTCTTTACGCCTTTTATAGGGCCGTCCTGAATCTTAGATGGGGAAGTTCAGAATGGGCAGACGCATACTCTGGACATTGAGTAACTCCACCCCGACGATTTGGCAATATAATCTTGACAAAAACTTAATACAAACTATAAATTGGAGGTGCAATTAGCTACCCAAGGCTCTTAACCTAGAATAAGGAAAGTAAAATATGGTCCTAGGAAAGCATTCCATGTTCCGTTTCTTTAGCACACATTGGAATATCTATATAAGTTATATTTAGCAAAAGTAAAATCGTATATATCTATATCAAGTTTCTTTATAAAGAAGACAGCAACTGTAAATCCTTTTCCAACTCCGCAAAAATGACATCATTAAACAAAACCAAGTACCAAAGCTATACGCACGAATAACAATTTCCTTCAATATATATTCAATTATTTGTTGGGTTAAATCTCAAAGTGCTCACTAACGTGAGAGATTGGTATCAATTTGGTCACTCTATTCATTTTGGTCTCGTTTGTACTATTATAGTTGCCAATAATGACAAGAATGTTGGATTGACCAGTTTGACTTGACGAAAAGCAGTTGATCTTAAGTGATCTTAGCTGAAACATGCGTGAAAATTGCAAGCACACGACGTGGTCAAGACCCAACGTGTTTCCAAGTGTATCTCGCATTAAGATCCACTACTCGGCTCTAATCGGTCAATCTAACATTCTTGTCATTACTCGCAACTACAATGGTATAAATGAGACCAAAATAATTAGAATGACCAAATTGATACTAGCTTCTCATTTTAGTGAGCACTTTGAGATTTAACCGATTATTTGTTTGTAAACATATGATATTCTTAAATGCTAGTGAAATTGCAGGATTTTTCAGGTATGACTGAACAAATAGATTAGGAAAAAGGCACACTTACAATGGTGAGCAAGGAGATCGACCATCATTTACATTGTAAATGAACAAGTATGAATCATAATGTTGCCTGTTGATGAAATAAAAGGCATGTAACCTCCGTACACACTGAAAGGACATTTTTTTGTACAAGTGGATTGCAGAGTTATTGTATGAAATGACATGCAGGTAAACTGCCTGGCAAGTTGGGATATTTGAAGCATATTTGATGACCTCTCGAATCAGCGAAGTAGCTGAAAGTCATGGCAGATCACTTTATGTAATTCTACTAAGAATTTAGAAACTGTGCAACAAAAAAACTAGACTAAAGAAAAATGGAAAACCTATGCCATGATTTCTATAAGAATCCACCACTCCAAGTGTCAATATATAAACTAGTGTTTCGTCTTCTCGTGGTGTTTCAAATCTGAGAAATTCTTCTACCTGCAAGGCAAATATTATGGTAGCGAAGATGAATACAGCTAGGAAGCAAAATGTATTACAACCATAAAATATAAACCATGTAATATAAAAATGACTTTGTCCTTCAATGATGTGGGTTTGTTGCAATGTTTTAAAAAAAAAAGAGAGAAGAAGAAGTTACACCTGTCAATTTAATTTCAGAAAGTTAATTTCAACATCTTGGACTTGAAACTAGAGATACACAGACCAACACAATATGCGAAGAAGTTTATTAGCTAAAATATAACTGGGAATTTCCTCGAACACTTTGAAATATTTTAAAACACTAAAATGAACATAAAGCGTTCATTACAAATGTATAAAACCTGACCTGAAAGTTAAAAGATTCATTACATTGAAATTAAGTAGCAAAGATCTAGGATGCTCGGACTCTTTTGGAAGGATCCGACACGGACACATATCGGTGTGTCTGATCCTTCAAATGCTAAATTCACAGACTCGGGGACACGTTTAAAAAAGATCCGACACTGGGATATGGACACTGGCATTTATTATTTCTAATATAATATGATACTTTTTATAAATAAATATCTACAATTTTATATAAAATAATAATATATAAACTTCAGAAAAAAAGGTAAAATAATATTTATTATATGTCAAATGTTAAAGAGTTAAATTATAAACAATTGCACAAATCAAGGCACAGAGTTAGAAGACTTTTTGTCTTCTCTTTCTTCTTATATTTTCTTCTTCACTTCCTTTTAGAGATGAGTTATCAAAATTATAGATGAGATAGAAGTGTCCATTTTCTAGATGGGGTTCGGATCCGGATCCAAGTGTCCATGTCCGTGTCGTGTCCTGTCGACATGGGTATGGCTGGGTTCCTAGGAGAGTCCGAGCATCACAGGCAAAGATAATATTGTTGTTCAAAATTCATGTTTTCCTTTAAAACAAAACTAGCTCTTATACCCGTCCAAGGCACCGGCAATCTCTACAAATCAAGTTAGATTTTGTACTTTAAGTGTATTGTTTTTTAGGATTCATGAGGTATAATCTGATGATTTTAAAATACATATATTCAGCAATCACACTAATTTTCAAAGAATCTGTGCCCTACGAAAACTCCATCCTTTTAATGCATGTGTTTACTTCCCGGGCCAAAGTATTTTTCTCAAATTCATCGCAGAGGAGTTATATATAGCTTTGTTAACTGTATGTTTTGAGATGCATAATCTTTCAAGATGGAGAATCAATTAGAGAATGAGAAGGGGAGAGATGTGTATGCATATCTAAATATCATTAGACAAATACTAATTAAATGTGTATAAGGGTATAATTGTAATAGCACATTGAATAAAATCACTCCCCAAAATATGATGTTGCGGTATTATATAATAGATAGATAATGTACTATATCAAGTTCATTGGATACTAATTACTACACGAGAGAAGACTACAGACTCATCTCACTTTCTCGTTCCATAACAAATCTTGCGGTGACAAATCCCATAAGTTCATCGTCGATGGTTTATACATTTATAATGAACCCTTTCTGTTCATGTTAGTGTTTTAAAATATCTCAAAGCATTCTTATTATTCAACATTTAGGAAATTCATAGGTATAATTTAGATATTAAAATTCTCCGCTTTTGTGTGTGTGTGTGTGTGTCCAATTTCAAGTGCAAAATGTTAAAATTTAACTTTCTGAAAGTTAAAAGCTTCCTCACTCGGAAATTAAGTGGCAAAGAGAATACTGCTAAGAAGCATTTTTCAAAATTCAATTCATGTTTTCCTTCATAACAAAATAAAATACTATATTAAGTTCATTGGATATTACACCAGAGAAGGCTCAGACTCACCTCACTTTCTCTTGCCATCACAATTCTTGCGGTGACAAATCCAATAAGTTCATCACTCTTACCATTTTGCTGATTTCGATCAACAGCTCCCCACGACACTATATCACGGCCATGAACGACATTGAGAAAGAACTCAGACTCATACCTAGTAATAAATAAAATTGTCTCTGTTATAGGTCTGCACACATGATTTTAGTGCTGCTAATGTAATAACATAGCATGTTTGGATCATCCGACCTTATAGGAAATAACTCGGCATGTATTTTCTCGATAATCTCTAAATCAGTTGGCCTTATCGGTCTGTAAGATATGCTTGGACGATGCAATCGTTGGTGGTCAAACATCGAAGAGCGTGGTATCAGTCCGTGAAAAAAATCCGTTGTTTTCAAAAATTGGAGTAAATTATCTTCCATGTTTCACAAAATGCCGGCAACGGCCAATAATTTGGCTTCCATGGTTCCTGCTGATTGTCAACTACACCTGGTAAAACAAGAACTAGTTAGGTGAGCTGATGTAGAACATTAAACAAAGGAAGACAATAAAAAGAGAAGATTGGGTGGGTGAACGTAAAAAACCCTCTGACCAAGGATAAGAGTGTGTTAACCACTAACCCTAGAGATTCGTAACCGCGCAGAAGAAAATATAATAGATCGCAGCCCATAAAATTGAAAATTAAATATAAAACCCAACAATTTAATTCAATAATAATAGATTACATTATAAGAGAACCCTAAAAGTAACCTAATAACAATAAAGTACCTACTTCTAATCAATATCTACTTGGATGCATATCAACTACCATAAATTAAAATAAATATATATAAAAAACTTCTTTTAATACGCGACTACTAACAATTTGAATATTCCTAATAATCTATAGTATATGATTAAATTTCATTATAATTTACGTTTAACTTTACTCTGAAATATAGTAACAGGAGATAAATACAAATTGAACTCTTTTTTTTTTGCCACGATACAAATTGAACTTTTAAATCCTCAATCTGCATCACAAGTCTCAAATAGCCATTACAAAGAGAGAAACAGACGAAGAACCATTTATGTCATCTCTCTAAACTTAATTACTAGCAACAATATTGATATTTGCAGTTTTGCAAATTTCAAATTTATCTAATTTGTGCAAGCTCAAACAGAACAGACCATCTATATTACCATCCTATGTATTTTGAGACTATATAACCTAATTATATGCAAGGATTCGTCTACCAATTACCCCTCTTGGTACCAAAAGGTTGAGGTAGGGTGTGTTTGATGTTTTGTAAATGACCTTTACCAAAAAAATATCTAAAAATGTGTTGATCAGCAGATATCATCACCCGATAAATTGTAGTTTAAACTCAAAATTCAATTCTCAAAGTTGAATCAAGTACACAAAACTGGTAAGATAGGTAATTTCATAGGGTACATCAAGGACACAGTACTAAATCAAGAATTTATAACCAATTTAAATAATACACAGAGACGCTAAAATCATAACTTATTACTTGCATCTAGCTAGCAGAGTCGAGCTTAATTTGAATTCAGACATTAAGATAATAACTCAGACATTCCTTATTAAGGCCACTAATACAATCAGATATATAATTCATGATAAACAAAAAATCAAAAACTTACGAAAGTGAGAAAAATCCAAGTGAAGAAGAGTCTGTAATTGAATTGAATCTCGCAGATTAGTTGGGTGGTTAAGGCATGTGTATTTCAATTACGTATTCTTTTCCCCTGAGAATACTCGAAAATAATATATTTTAATTTTAATACATCATTGACTTTTAAACGTTGTTATTTTAATATTATTGTTTTTAAAATTAAAAATATGGATTATTTATAGTTTTTTTTGACTAATTTGGCTTATAACCTTACAAATGAGTATATGTTTTAAAAAATTTCTCGGGACGAGCCAGGGTCGAACCCAGAACCTGAGATAACAGAGCTATCCAAGTGTTTGGTACAGTATATACTACAAATATATATATATATTCTTAAGAAATAAAAAAATCAACAAGTCTTTGAGCAGGAAGACCTGATCCGATGGAGAAGGGTTTTTTAGTCTATTCGGTCATGGGATTAGATGGAACTCCAACCAGTTGCTGTCTCTTTTCTTTTTGCCTTTGTTGTGTTACTATCGATCTAACGATTTAAATTTTGTGTGAAGAATATATAGAAAACGATTGCATTTTCTACACGTGATTACATTATAACCATTTAAATTTAATTTACGTGTTCAAGTGCATATAATAAATCACTATTTTATACCCCGTTTGTGCGGGTTATTTGCACAAGCCCGTAATTAACTCTAAATATTCTATGATAAGTAATTTATAAATTAAAATTATTTATAAATTTATTATTTGACCGTGTATTTAACAAGTAATAGTAGGTTATAAGTAATTTATAAATACATATTTTAGTTATTTATTTTAATTTTTACAGTTAACTTTATAAAAATAATAAACATCCTTTTCTAAAGATAATTTATAATACTTTATAATTATTTTATTTATTTATTATGTATTATAAATTATATATTATTAATAAATTTATCTAAATTAATAATAACTTGTAAATAAGAATTACCTTTTTATTATAAAAATACTTACAAGTACAAAGTTGCATTTTTTTGACAGGACAAAAGTTATATTTTTAAGATAACTCAAAGGGCTCCTTTTATACTTATATAAAGCGAATAGGGAACTACATATCTTGGGCAAACATCTCTTCAAATGACCCGTGAAGTTATTTTGGATTTAGATTATTCTTTATCTTTTCAATAAGTCTTTTTATTTAATGATTCACCATGCATGTACAGAAATTAAATTATTTTAATTAATTTGTTTCCCTAATTAGCTAAATGTAGTCTTTCAAAGTAATTTTTCCTAATTTAATCTACAATTTGGTACCTTAATTAGAAGTATATATAAATGTACAATATTGTAAAGTCCTTGTAAACGGATTTTTAACAAAAATGCGACTTTTGAGTGTCTCGAAAATAGAATGCCAGCATCAGTCCTTTATTATCCTAGCAGCCTAGCTCGATCTATGTATATAAAGCCAATTAATTATCATAAAAGATTGTACTTTGATACGGCAGCTCCATAGTTGAGAATGAATGAATGTTTTGAAGTAGCAAAGGTTCTTCTCCAACCGTTTTAATATATTTATGAGTAAATTATACAATTGTGGCCGAACTTTATCTCACATAACATTTTAGTGGTTAGAATTTCAAATTTATAATATAAACATTCATTGTTTTTATTTTTCAAAAAAACGGCTAAAGACCATTTTTCTAAGAAAATTTAACAATTAGTCATCTTTTTAAAATATAAAAGAAATATTTAATTATGATAAAATTTGAAATTTGGGTCATTAAAATGTTATACAGGATTAAGTTTGATCACGAATCTGCAATTTACTCTATATTTATTAATTAAATCAGAAAATATGTCCCATGTCATGGTACAAATTAGACAGGGAGTTGGATCTAAAAACGTATTTAGGTAACTGAGGTGGATCAGTTAACAATTTTTTATATGAATATAGAGAAATAATATAACAAAGACAACATTGGTTAACCTATTATCATATACTATATATGTACTTGAATAAACTAGTTAATTATGTACTTCGTAACATCTTTATCAATTAAATATGTGTTGGCCAAACAATGAACACAATATTTTGACTTTGACTTGAGGAGGAAAAGAGATGCCTTACATGTTAGGTGCAGAAGACGAGATTCTGGTAAATTCTCACTCGTAAAAATACAAAAACGAAAATGTTCATTCGTGTAGATTTTTTGGGTCTCAATCTTGTGACTCTTGTGAGTGTGATACATGATAAAAAATGATGAAACAAAAGCTCAAACTTGTACAAATTTGAATTCACATAAAGTCAAGTCTTTAAACGGATATTAGGAATTTTTGAGGAGAAAATCAAAATACTACTAATAAACCACTTACCATGCACAATAATTATTCTAATTAGTATGGCAACAAACAAAAGGTAAAAGATATAAATAAGATTAAATGCCTAAAGTTGATAACCCAAGGACTTTAAAGTGGTTAAAGTTTGAGACATAAATTTTCCAGCTTTTTTACCCCCGTAAAGAAAATATTCAAGAAAGTAAGGGGGGAGTAAAAAGGAATTTACAAAATATATTAATCTCAACTTTTTTACTTTTGTCTAAAATTTCTCCATCTTCAACCTAGCTAGCCGAGCTCTCGAGGTCCCCTAACCCCACATTCTATAATAAAGAGAAAGTATTCCTTTCTCTTCCTCTTGGCTTGTGAGTGTCATTTTCTTGCATATACTCCACACAACAACAAGCGTTCATCAACATCTCTACTCACTTGATTCTCACCTTTCTTTTCCCTCACTCATGTTTCTTGTTGCATTATAACAACTATATATATAAATATATATTCTCTCAATTCTTCCAAAATCCACACACAAATATATATATACACAACCAGAAATTAATTAATCTTATCTCTCAGTGTACTCCATTAATTTGCAGTTTCATCATTTCAAAATTTGATCATCATGGAACTTTTTCCAGCACAACCAGATTTATCACTTGAGATCAGCCCTCCAAACACCAAAAACAACACATCAAACTTCTGGAGAAGCCCTCTTGATCATCACACAACCAAGATCTCTTCATTAACATGCAAGCCCGAATCAACCGACATGGCTAATTTTGAGCTATCCCTCCTTCCCCATCATCATAATCAATATCATCCACATACAGAAAAGCCCTCATCATTAGAACCTCCTCCTCCTCCTCCTCATCATCATAACAATAATATTCACAATCCTAGTAATTTTCAACACATGACTACACCTCATCTTTATCAATACAAACAGAATGGTGACTTTGTACCTCATCAAGTGCCACAAGGGTTTCATCAAAACTATCAAATTCAACAAGTAGAACAAGGGTTTCATCAAGAAATTGATTATTTGAGGCCCATTAGAGGAATTCCTGTTTATCAAACACCTCAAAAGCCAACATCACCTTCTCCTTTTGTTTCTGGACCTCAACAACGACATTACTCTTGTTTAGATTCTTCTAATCCTACTTTTAGTACTTCACCTTCCAATAATATCTCAAGATCTAGATTTTTATCGAGATTTCCCACAAAGCGCAGCACCAGAGCTCCCCGGATGCGATGGACTACAAACTTACATGCTCGTTTTGTACACGCAGTTGAATTACTTGGTGGCCATGAAAGTAAGTGGTTTTTAATTATTGCACCATTTTTAGAGCCTTTCTACATTTCAAGAATGTCATATATAACATGATATGTTTAATTTGTTAGGAGCTACACCAAAGTCAGTTCTTGAGCTAATGGATGTGAAGGATCTTACCTTATCTCATGTGAAATCCCATTTGCAGGTTACAATCTTAACTATAATATAATCATCATTTGGTTCAAGTTCCCATCATACATGTAACTACCTAATTATACTGTAATCATTACACAAACTGATTCAATTTCAGATCTTTAATTATTTTATTAAAATTGATTAATTAATCTACTTTATTTTTCTTCCCATAAAGTACTACTACCAGCTATATTATTGGTTGCATATTTTAGTTAATAAAGCCAATGAGCAATTAATGTCACTACTGTTACAGTCTTGCAGAAGCCAATGTTTTATGTTTTGGTGAAAGATCTCTGCAACCTTAGCTATCTATAGCTAGGACTTTGCTCTTTTACTTAACTATATGCATACACACACATTTACATACTATATTATATATGGATCTGATGGTTGACAGAAAAAGAAGCAGCTTTTTAGATGGAAGATGAAAACATACAAACATGGAAAAGGGTAAAAATCAAGTAAATTTAGTCAAGGTGGTAACTTTGGGAGTATATATTTTCTTGGTTACAGAGAGTAACAAATTAAGGTCAAGAAACTGATCCAGTTAGGACCACCTAGCTAGAATCATTCAAAAATCAAAACCCTTTTTTACATAATATTTTGTTTGGATAATTTTAGTTTTACTAGTACTATTTGCATAGTAATTTGTGTGGTAATTAATTTACTAGCTCACTGGTGTTTAGAAATGACAAGTGTGGATTATTTAAATTGCAATAACAAAGTGGACAAAACAAGTACTGTGCTGCTATCATTTCTCAATGATGTCTTCATTATTGGTATTCCTAACCCTATATACAGATCCACACACACACACTGTAACTAAGAAGTCTATTGCTCAGCTTAATGTTCAACTACTTGTGTAAAGTATGCATATAGAGTATATAATAGGAGGGCAAAACAGACTACAGTGAATAATGTAGGTAGTAGTGTCCACTGTCCAGTAACTTACATGCATGATGCATGCAATTATCTACATTTTTCTGTTACAGATGTATCGCACTATTAGGACCACAGACAGGCCTGCAAATTCTTCAGGTAACTAATTAATTACCTTAACTGTTCATTCTTTTTTACACACTGATCGATTATAAGGATCGTTTTAGATTATTCCAGTAATATTTAGATTTGGCCTCGATCATTATAATCACACAGGCAACCAGTCGGATGGATTTGAAAGCGATTTGGTAGTAGTAAACTCTGAGGATCAGACTAGCAATGTACAAAATCTAGGCGAAGCATCTGGGGCATCATCGTCAAGGTAAAATACTAGCTTGGATATATTTATGTAACGGTGTATTTCGAAATTTTAATCATCTCACATTCATGCCTCCACTAGTCTCGAAGTCTCAATTGTTATGATTGGAATGGAACAGTATCCATGTAACATAGAGATACTCCTACTGATTACAGTAGTTAATTTCAACTGCTAGCTGTCGGGTAATGATGCATGATCTTAATATAATACTTGTAGTCACGTAGCATGGGACTGCGACAAATTATCATTACTTGCTTTTTCTTAGGTCTAATTATTACTAGTACAATGTGCATATATACAGTAATCAGGTCTAATAATCACTATCTTCGAGTATACGTGCATATATATACTACACACGTAGTTAGGAAATACTAATATTTTGCTCAAGGGGATTTTTGCCATGTAATTAAGCTTATTTGTACTAATACAAGGTACGTACAACTATACTATACGTATAATGCATGAAATGATCGATTACTATATCATGTTAAATTAATTTTAAATATTTAGTACTAAAAAAATACTACATTTTAAAATATAATATTGTGCAGGGAGGGGATGAATGGACCAGGGAGATGTGTGACAAAAACGAGACATATGGATGTTTTTAGTCAATTGTATATTTGTATTATATACATATATTAATAAATAAATAAATAAATAAATAAAGAGTTGGAGAGAGCATTACGTACAGCTGGCAATGGAAGTGTGATCTTTATCTTTGTATAATATATTGCATGCATATGCAAGTACTAGTATTTGAGGACAAACTGCAGTACTCATGTTTGAGTGATTAAAAATAATCAAGAGCACAAAATTAATTAGTGGTTCATTTTATAATATTACATTCGTTTATTTCACTAGTAATTTTAATTTAATAATCTAAGAAATTTCTGTTTGTTTTTTTTAAGAAAAAGAAAACCTCCCATCGAAGCTTCCTGGTAGTTTCTTACTTTACTGGTTCTTTTTCATGTGGGATTCTACTCTATATAAATGCGTTTTTGTGTGTGTAAAAGCAAGCAGAAATGGGTACATACAAACAGAAAAGAGATTTTATATCCTAGTTACTTGAGCTTGTTACTTTGATATAGTATAACTTTTCTTTTATCTAAATAATCATCATATACATTTAATTATTCTCTCCATCTCTGTTGATTTCGTTTGCAGGGATGCTGGGATTCATGGTAAGCCAATCAGGCCCACTACAGGACACACCAGCCCTCCTTTTGAGGTACTTCAACTATACCTCCTCATCTCTCTCCTCTTTCTGCACCTTCATTAATTTAATTAACTACTAGTACAATCTCTCTCCCCCTCTCTCTGAGATATATATGTGTGTGTGTGTGAATCATGCATATGTGTATGACCACACATATATACACAGACACAGAAGAATCTAATGAACTGGTGATTAGTTCTACCTTTGTATGAAAATTAAAGACAGCATGAAAAGAAGAGGAAAGAGAATGGACTTTCAACTCACCATCCATGCACACAAATTCAACAAATGATCCACATGAACACATTTTTGGTCCATTACTTTCTAATATATTTTTAATTTGCTGCAACTACTTTCTTACTTTATTAATTTTTAATTACATCATATCACTATGGCCAAAATCTCACATGAATTAGATTTAGGTTTATAGGTTATTTGAGTTCCAATCCATCATGTAATTGGGTTTTTGAAAAGGTTCCAAGACAGATTAAGGAGAATTATAGAGATTTCACTCTACTAGAGTGACCCGTGAATGCTATTGAGAGAGTTCAGATGGTGAGGAATCACCCAAAGATGAGGAACCACCGTGGGATAAAGACCTAGTAATGCATGCGGAGGTTCCAACGTCCAAAGAGCTTTCACTCTATCAAGGTTGAAATCTATTTTAGAGATGTTCCAGGAGACCAATGAAGTTGGGAATTCACGTGGGAGGTCTTAGCATGCTCCAGTTTCCAGAAAACAGGTTCCTGATTCCATTGGACAGGTTCCATAAAACAACTTCTGGGGCAGGCCTTCTAAATGGATTCTACTTGATCAAACGAGATAATCATGATATATATGTGATATATTTATATATATTCGCATATATATATTTATATGAAGTTTCCAAAGAGTCCTACTCGATCCAAGACACCTATTTTTACACAACTATTTCGAGATAGATATTCAAGTGGAGGATAAATCTTATCACAACACAGTTGATTATACGTTGGTGCTTTAGATCTTTGCTAGCCCAGTCCCTTCATCATCAAAACTACCCTCCACCCTATGTGGAAACTCGGTCAGGAACCTGTTTCTTGGTCAATTTACATAACTCTTGTTCTGCTATTTTAGTAAAGGGTCTCCAGTGTTATATCACACAACATTCAGAGCCACAAACCCTAGTGACACACAAAATGTTAAAACTTCAAGGAGAAAACAAATTATAATGTTACTGTTAATTGTGCAGGAAATACTGGCTTATGAAGATATATGTGAGAAGCAATTGAAATCGCTTCCAGCTCTAGAAATGAGATCAAAGAAGCCTAATTTGGAGTTTAGCTTGGGAAGATCATATAATGATCATCACATCTCCTGTTGAAATAGTATAGAATGGTCACTCATATATATATTATTTAAATAGAATAGTATCATGCAACCTTTGTTAATTTTTTGCATAAATTTTAGAGTGACGGAAAATATATTATCCCATATCTAATTAAGTCATTCTCCTAATATTTTCAAATTTAAAAGAGTAACATTGTTCCGCAAACTAGCTATCGAGAAGAGTGGGCTCTTTTTATTCATGGTCTGTTTCGAATTATTTGTTAAAATTTAAAGAATATGATGAGTAAAGTGACTTGGTTAATAAATCAAGGAGCCTTACCTAGCTAGCAAGTGCATTAGTGGTATGGTGGTGACTAATGGGAATCAGGTACCTTTGGTTTATTAAAAAATGAAGTGATCGAGGAAAGAAAGAAAATAGAAAAGCAAAAGGAGAACAAAGTAAGACAAAAGGAGACATCAGAAGAGAGTGGGAAGCATACACCATATCTTTGACACCCTTTCAATCTTCATGACTTTTTTTTATTCACACGTACTTCTAGTCTAGTTACATACGGAGTAATATTAAATACACGCTCACATGTGTGCGTGTGTCTATTTTACCTCCTCTTTTTAGGCGCATATATAGAATTACAGATTTTTTAGGGATGGAAATTCGAACCCATTAAGTGGTCGAAGACGCCAAGTATTCTTCTTTCTTCTCACGAATAATATTATTGCAAAGTTGGGCCCATTTATTATTTGTGCTAAAGTTGTATGCAAATTTTCCACCCTGCCCTGCCCTGCCATCCGCGTTGATTATTACCCTTAAATGTAAATCCATCTATGAATTCGGTGGTTTTATATATTTAATCTTCTTGAACTCATCTCATGTGTGGTTTAGTTATTAGATTTAGGATAGTTTCTAATTATTCGTATGTTTGGTATATTCATGTTGATTATAGTTTGTTTGCAGGATATATATGTTTTTTTGGAGCACCGACCTTTTTCGGAGTTTTGATTTTCTAATATATATTTATTTGATTAAATCGGTTTTGTTGCTGTGATTCCTCTCATGGTCAGCCATTCTAGCCAAATCTTAAAAAATTTCAATATTATTCTACTAGTTTTATTTTAAATGCTTTTCTAGGATCTGGCCCTTTAATGTTAATTTTCTCTCCATTTTAGGAGGAAATTTGCATTCTTGCATTACACCTCTTTACGAGGAATTGTTCTTATATATGAAATTTGAAGCTGGTTTCTCCTTTTAGTTGTCGACTTTATTTTTAGTTCATTTAAAGTGAATAATTTTTTGTTACAATTTAAATATAATATATAATTGAAAAAATTAAAATTTTATATTATTAAAAATTATATATAATTTACTTTAAAATATATTTTTTAGTTTTTCAAAATTATAAAAAAATAATAATTTTTAATCAAAAATTAATAAATTTGATCATAAAAAAGTCAAAACAGAAAACTATAATATTTAGAGACGGAGGGAGTAATAATAAGGGAAGAAGTCATCGATATGAAAAATACCATAAAACTTTATATGGGGTCCGTTTGACTTATTTATAAATAATTTATAAATTAAAAAATGTATGTATTTTTCTTCGTACAAGTCATTTATATGGGTTTCCAAAGAGAGGCATTATCCTGATGAAAGGTGTAAATAAGGTTAATAAGGTAGAGTGAGGGGCAAGTGGTAACTAGGAGACAAACGGTGAAGTGAATATAATCAATGGAAGTGAACTCTACTCCGCGGGAGATTCAGATGGAGACAAGTGGGATAGTAGTAAGCAGATTATAAAAGTAAAGAGGTAGGTGCATATAATGATATAGCACTCGAGTACTGTATGATTGCCCCCCTGCCTTTCCCTTTAAACTTGTCTTTGAATTGTCTTTTCATCCATGCAATACATATTACTAATATACTCTATGTATGCATTTATACTATACATGATAACAGGGCGCGTGTGGTGACTGGTGGGGTTATGTGTTACTCGTTTCCCGGGACAGGAGGAGGGTATATATGTCTACTACTGTTCATTTTAAAACACACAAGCAAGCAGCAGATGACAATCGACAAACACACACTTGTTTTCTACTTCCCCACTCTCCCATCTTCTATCTCGCACTACGCAAACTCATTTTGTTATTTCAAGAGTTTATTATATTTCTGTGTCAAATTTTACATCGAATTTCAAAACAAAAATAAAAAATCGTTAAGAGTTTGAAATTTACTGATCAGTAACTCTATTTTTGTACTAAATTAGTCGTTGTCAGTTCACTAAGATGAAAATATTAGGCAGGGGATAAGTTAGATACGTTTCTCTAATATAGAGGTATAAAACATTATACATACGAATTTCTCCATTTCTACTTTATCACCGTCATTTTTAATCCGATTCTTTATATATGCAAAACCCTATTTTAGGGATGTCGTTTAAAATGATTTTATGGTCAGACATGAATAAAACTTCTTTATTTTATTGGATAAAGTTTCAATATTAAAATGCAACTAGCTCTTGTTTGTATTTGGAATGTTATTTGCGTGTGTAGTAGCTAAGCTAACGGCTAAGGTAAAATAGCTGGATCTCTCTGTGGTATGAAGCCTGTGATTTGTACAAGGAGCGTCTCGTCCTGTGATTATTTATATATAGATTATGGTCGTGCTTTGTATAAACCACCGGTCACTTTGTAATTTTGTATACATCTCGGGTAAATATATAAAATTATAATGACCAGAACTAAAATATTAAAATTAGCGGGGACTCAAATTAAATAATATAATAATGTTAAAATATAAAATAAGATTTAAGATAAAATATTTCACTAATTTTATTAATTCAACCGGTGCTTTAGCACAGGGCAGACCTTCCTGTTTCCTCCACAGCCATTGTTGGGTACTAGTAGAGGCTGATTAACTACACTTAAATATTACTTGTACCACTATTTTAGGTGGGTGTGTGTGTACATAGTAGCAGTAGTAGGTCGCCCATTTCCAAATGACAGAGACGAACTGACAAAGATACACGAGAGAGAGAGAGAGAGAGAGAGAGAGACTACTTTTACTACGTCTCCTTTACTTTGGAGTCCATCCCTTTTTCCTGTGCAGTCACTTTCACTATCAATCCCTACTAATCTAATACCGTACTAGTTATTACCCAATACCCATCCTTCCCCACTCCCCCTCTCATTCTTAATGCTATTGCATTGCTCACCCAACCGTCAATCTATCCTATTTCTTAACCTGTCTTTCTATTTCACTCCTCAACTATCTTTCCTTTTTCTACAAAATCACACTCGGGCAGTCGACCTTCACACCTCTACTCCCCAACTCAACTACTGCTGCCTTTCTTTTTCATCATCGGAAATGAACAAAATTCAAATTAGATATTATTTATTTGTTTTTATAATATTATTTCTACTTGGAAATTTACAAAATTTGTTCTCTTTTGTTTTACACTGCTGTATTTTTACCTATATGCAATCTTTAGATTGATATATACAGACAACATAATAAACATTGTGAATCATATAAATTTATAGAACAATTCAAACTCTTAGAATTTAATATTAACTATAAGCTAGCTCTCAATTTTCTTAAAAGTCTCACTCCGAACAGTACATTTGAGTCCAAAGAAGCTACACAGTTTTTTCGCCATCATCACCAACAATCGAAAAAGGAGCCAGATAATACTCAGCTCAAGGAAAAGAAACTTGGAACAATCACCATAATGGAGATACCTTAAAGTAGTTCCACTATTTAGAGGCCCTGGGAAAGTAACTTAGATGCTACTGCTGCTGCTAAAGCTTCCACCCTGGGATAAATAACATCCTTAACAGTGAATCTATCATTACAAAAGCTTCAACCCACCAGTTACATCATCAACTAACTCAGCAGGGCCTGCACACGGCATAATATCAACAATTAAAGTTGAAAAAACATGGATGTGAGGAAGAACAAGTACACTATTCAACTCAGTCCTGAAACAGTAGTCCCATTTTTCTTGTACTAGTTCACTTGAATCTTGATGACAATACTATAAATTGATACTTTGTACTCAAATATCACCATCAAAATTTATTATCATATTACAAATTGATTTTTTACTCATTAATAGTATCAGACTTGAATATCATACAATCAACAAAAAATGAGCACCACTATATGTAATAAAGGATTGAAAGAGTATATCGGAAAGATTTGAATTTGTGTAAGAAACTTCACACTTGTATATTAGATGAATATTCCAAAAAATTCACAACATAATCAAGAGAGAATTCTTACCAAGAACAGCCATCACCGTCCTTGAATCTGAAGAAAGAAGAATTATATAACGTCAAGCAAATTAAGTATAAAAATCAAGGCTCACTTAAAAATTAAGTATAAAGTTGAGTATTTTATTCGTCCTCCTTTTTTCTTTAAATTGACATGCACCAATAGCAATAAATTGCTACTTGCTGACTAGAAGGTAGTAAAGGGCAAGGGATCAATAAACAGAAAGTAGAGTGCTTTATTTGTCCTCCCTTTAAAAAAAAATTGACAAACGCCAATAGCAATAAATTGCCACTTGATGAGTAGAATGTAGTGAAGAACAAGAGATCAATAAACGAATTAGGGGAAGGCAAAAATTGCATTCCAGTATTATGTAATTATTTTTATTATTGCATATAGTATCTTTATTCAACCAATCTATTATTGATATTATTAAGATATTTGTAACTAGCACATAAAAATATATTTTTCTATTTCATTAGAGTTTATTTCAGTAGAATTTCTGAATTCAGAATTCCAAATAGAAAACATTTAATACAACCAATTCAAATGATAATACAGTTCACTTCTTCACATGTACTAATGAAGAGCCAGGAAAGTTTCTACTCGGTTGTGTTGACGTAGGTTCTGGACAACTTATTTGGTTCTTCAGTTAACATGCATGCCTCTATTTAAGTATTTATTAAGATAGTTTAGTTCCATAAACTTTTTACTATTAATTTTTACTTCCACTTTATGTGGGTTACTCATTCCATTCTCTAATCCATATCTGTCATTCACATATTACACCATCTTCTTCTTGCAACAATCCATAATCTCCCAACTCCCATTTTCTAATTATAAATTTATACACGTTCTCCTTGTATACCTAAAAACTTTTTCATCATAACCTTCATGCCTATTTCAGTCAATTATTTCCAAACAAGCACAACCAAACCAGTGTGCATACAATTTTTAGAATTCACAGCTTGTCAGACAGCAACTTAAGTCCAGTCAAAAGAATTAAAGCCTACAGACTGACTTCTGGGGTAATAAGACAAATTATAATTTAAATACAGTAAAACAAACAGGAATATTCATTCACTCACTTGGAGCAATCTGTGTTCGTCCAGCATCGATAACAATATGGGTAGGTATGTTTAGGGATTTAGCTCGTTCCTGCCAGAAAAATTTAAGTTCAAAATAATTAGCAAAAGGATAGTTCATGACGGAGCTGAGAATACTTTGCAGTGGACATACAACAAGGTTGAAAATTTAAGATTGGCCTATAAAAACTAGCCAAGATAAGCAGGACACCAGAGTAAACATGCTCTGATCATGCAAAATAACACAATTCTCATCTTAAAATGATACTTTTCCTGATCAAGCTCAGCTCTTTTAACTATAGGAGCTAAGCTGAAGAGAGCCTACAGTCTACACAGACCTAACGAATGTCAATTAGATTGGGTCATTAATTTTGTGCAAAGTGTTTCTTAATGTGACTTGGTCTTGAGGTAGGTAACCCAAGCATGTTCAAACAGCTCCTTTCATTTACAGCCCTGATCAAATTGGGATCAAAACTGTGAATTTTATTGTAACCTTCAAAATCGACAAGGAAAATAAAGCATATAACAATGAAATATTATATAAAAATAGAAAATAGAAGATCCTACCAACCACTACACTATAATTAGTTATCAGGTTATCACCATTCTATCTATAATTGGTATCACTACTATTGCTCAATTAAATAACACAAAATTTACTGTAGGTTTACCTGATTAATAATATCAGTGTCTAAGTGGCACAAAGATTAATAACATGACAATTGACAGGTCACCGATTGTTAGGGTTGTTCACGAACAGAGCCGAGCCAAGCTTTGTCCTAAACGAGCCGAGCTTAATTTTTTTCTCTGACAAAGTCGAGCCGAGCCGAGCCGAGCTTTCTTATCGAACAAAATATGTGTTCGAGCTCGATCTCGTTAGTTAACGAGCCGAACACGAGCTTTTATCGGGCCGAATCGCACACAAGCCATAATCGAGCAACTCGGTAACAAATCCAAATTTTACAAATAAAAAAACTCAATTTTCTTGGCCCAACCCACTAATCCAAGCCTAACCCAATCTAAACGACTCGTTCGGTCGTTCATTTCGAAATCCCCAAATCCCTAAATCTAAGACACAATACACACGCAAACTATAAAAGAAAGGGTACTCTCACTTTCTCTCTCTAGACTCCTTCACATATTCATACGCACACCGTAAAATCCTCACAAAACACACATGTTTTTGGACCTATTAGGCAAGGTGTTTAATACATATATGTATGTATGTGTATGTATATTGGGGTTTTGTGAGCTGAGATTTGTGGTGGGTTTTTTTAGGAGAAATGGAACATGAGTAGTTACAAGTTTAGAATCTTTGTATTGTTTAGAAGATTGATGTGATTTGAGTTTGTTCTTTACTTTTATTGTTGGTATGGCAAATCGTGTGTATGAAGTTTGGAAAGGAAGCAATGTAAGATTTGTGTATCTTCTTCTTTTTTGAAATCTCATGGTTTGATTTGCTATTTTCTGGACTTTTTTCAACTGGGTGTGTTTTATATTTGATGAGTTTTGATTGAATTTAGTAGGGCAGCTGGTTTAAGACTGTATTTTAAAAAAAATTGTAAACTTTTTATATTTTGGTGTGAAAACAGCCGAACAGATTCATGTAATTTCAATCTAAAAATGTTAGAAAGCTGGGTAAGTATTATAAAAATATTCAGGATATATTCTATATTTTTCAAGCTCTAACGAGTCGAACTCGAGCCGAACGAGCTCGAGCCGAACATACCAAAAGCTCGGCTCGAGCTCATTTTCTTAACGAACACATTTTTGTGTTCGAGCTCGAGTTCTTAACGAGTCGAGCCGAACGAGCCCTTAACGAGCCGAGCTCGAGCTTGTTCGTGAATTCAGAGCTCTGTTCGTGAACAGCCCTACCGATTGTGACCGCTGATTTGCTGAAAATAAAGCATGAAAAAAATGTGAAAGAGTAGCACCATGAAAAAAATGGGAAAGAGTAGCACTGTTGATTTTTGCTCAGTGTAGAACATGCTTTGCTCGATAGGGTCGACCAGTCTTAATTATTTCAAAATATTCTTCTCACATGGGTTCAATGGTGAAGTTCAAGGTTTTTTAGGGAGTTTCCCATTCAACCGGTCTCTCATGATCAGCTAAATCTATAGTTTACTAAACAGCAAAATCTGAGACCACCCTTATTACTAAGTTAATATATCCACTACTAATGCAAATAAGTTTGGATATATGAAGCTAGAGCTGGTTTAACTTGTTTAAACAAGGAATAACAGAAAAGAAGGGTGAGAAGTACATTAAGCAGCATTACTAATAAAAGTACCCTATTTAGCCAAAAAAAAAAACTACCACAGATATAGCCTTTTTAAATGTCTGCTAATAATCTGATCCAGCAAGTCTATAAAAATTTATTTCTAAGACCTGCAGGTACTCTTTTACAGGGAAGTAGCAGGAATATGCTGATGAAGAGGGCTGCACTAACTCTAGTGTGTTTGGTACTATACTAAGTTAATTACATATATACACATGCAACAAAACCAAATTTAATCCAAAAACATACGCCCTCCGTCCCTCTATCAAAGGAAATCAAGTGCTACTTCATGGATATAAAGCTGCTTTGCGAAAGTTGTAACATCTTAAAGTAGTATTCTGCTCACATTAAAAACACCATCAAAGTATCAAACTAGCAACTTATGTTAATTGATTCGTGATTTGAATATAAAGACAAGCACTTTTGTAGTTAGATCAAATTAGACAAGTCATAAGTTGAAGTTGTTTGCAAGCATTACTTGTAGAACCAGCATATCATCTTCGCTATCAATTTTCACCACCACCTTAACCTGGCCGCACATCTCCCACCTATTGACAAGGGGGGAAAGGTATATATAACAAACACCATCACGAGAGTAACTATTTACTGTTCATGGCACTAACAAATCAATTAACTAATTTTAAGCTTTTGACATACCTGTTTAAAGCTTTTGGTGCCCGGTGAAGGATCTTCTTATATAGACCCAGCGTTGCATGACGGACAAATTAGCAATTGTTATATCACTTACAAATTGCATACTCGTGCACTACAGGTACACTATTCCAAAATACAACATATTCTCGAGGTTAGTGCTTCTGACTCACTCACTCCAGCTTTGATATAATTTTGAGAATTTTGATTTTGAAGATCAGAAAACATGCACATTCCTTTTCATGATGGAGAAAGCCTCATGTAAATTTAATTAATATTGACATTTGGGTGAAATCATTAATGAGAGATTATTATGACTTCACAGTTCTTACTGCTCGGTCAATTATTTGTGATTTACTATTTTGTTTAATTTTACTTTCAATGCTTGTATTATTCATATTATGCAGACAACATAACCTCCTCTCTATGATGCATAGATGAACTTGAAATAAATAAATGGACCTTCATATGAGACCAATAATTCTGCCAGGCTTCAATGGAAGAATTGTACATTAGTTGCATGACTCGGTCTTAAAGTAAATAATTCATGCAGAAAAATAAAATAAAGGACTAGAGTTGACATTGCCTCCATCCATATTGCTATACACCAACACACTACTATACTTAATTAGGTTTAGTAAATAATATTTTTTCCATATTAGTGTGTTAACCTATCCGTTGGATGCAATTACCTTCATCAACCTCCCACAACCTTAGCTACATCAATTCATCATCTCAAAAGGATCTCAAGACAGTCATCTTGCTCATGAGGATCTCCAATTTCCATTGCTCAATCTGAGTTACTCATGCATTGATTAGCTTTGACATTGATTAATATATTACTAATTGTGAAGTTCATTTGTTCTAAAATATCAAACTCTATTTCATATACCTTTATAATGCATTAATCAAATGTTATGATAGGATTGCATTAGTTTTGAAAAGTAATGCATGAAATTGTTTTAAAAATTGATAAGTAGATGAATACTTTGCAACTCAAATAAATATACAATTACAAGGACTCATTTCCAGAAAATGGATTTCATAAATCTTTTTTTTAGGGGGCGGGCCTGGGGTAAAAGGTCCATTTATATGGCATTTAGAGATGGCAATTATTACTAAACCGATGAATACATGATCAGTTACAATCTGATTGAATTTAACAGAACCTGATAGTTTGGATTTGGTTTTATATTTATAAACCTGAACGGGTTTTGTTTTTAGCTATACCGGAATCCGAATTGGAACCCGATCCGAAACCCAAATCAAAGCAAAAAATACACACAAACACACACACATATATGTGTCAAATAATATTTATATAGACTATATATTAGGGAGTTGCATAAAAGTTATGGATAATTATGTAATATACATGTCAAAATAGAGCTTAAATACTAAAATAAAGAGCTTATATATCAATTCCCATATATTATATTATATTAAAATAAAAATCAATCATGAAATTTAAGGCTTAAATAACGAGTATTAAAGTATATAAAAATGAATAGAGCAAAAAAGTATGGTGATTTCCGGCAAATATAATTGATATCTTTTAAGCATATATTTAGTTATTAGGAAACAAATGGGGCACTTTTGTCCAATTTATTAATATTATTTATTGATTTATTCCTATACACATATCAAAATTCTGCTTTTCTTTTTTCGAATTACAATCTTGTTTATGTCCTAATTACACTGAACTGAAAAACGAGAAAACCGGATGATTCGAGCCATGTTTTTCATTTTTGACAGGCAGTCCAAACAAGAAGCACACAGAAACATAGTGGTTAGGGTTTGGTTTTCATGAAACTCGAACTGAACCCTTGCCATTCTTATTGACAGTTCAGGAATCTCAGCTCAAATGGAAAGGCTAAAAAATCAAGGGAAAGAGTGATATAGATGAAAAAGATGGAACAATTAGTATCGATTCAAAAGGACTTTAAAAGTATTTGAAGCTTGTGTTTCCTTCATGTGCTTAAACGAGTCAAACTATTTGTTGCATATTCGATTTCAGCTCGTAAAATAATCAAGCTCGACTATAATTGAGATGAGCTAGAAATCGAATAGTTTGAGTAGTGATTGGCTCAAGCACCAAATTACTAGACTAGTGAGGTTTGCGAGCCAAATTGAGCTTCTATATTCCATATTTTTAAAATACAAATAAATCCTTATATATAAATATACGGTTTGTTTAAGGTACGGGAAAAAAAAATCTTTTACTACTTTTTCTAGGTTTTCAACCATAAAATTAGGATATATTCACAACTAGTCAACTAGATTATAGAATGTCACTCTACGTTTCCTATTTTTATGATTAAGTGCCTAAAAAATTGGAAAATAAGTTAATTGATGAATGAAAAATTATATATCTCCTATTTTTGTGACTAGGTGCTTGAAAATAGGAACAGTAGATTCTTCCTATCATGTGCCTTAGTTCTTATCATGTGCCTTAGTGGCACAGGTTAAACAAACCGATAAATATATATAATGTCTATGTATAATTGAGTCGAGCTTGCCGGATTCAAGCTTATAATTTGGTAAAGTCAATTTGAGCTTTCAAGATGAACTCGAGTATATGAAGATCTGCTTAATAATTATAGCTCAATTGAGCGCGAACTTTGAACTTTTAGTCAAGCTCAAGAGTAAAGCTTACATCCATCTATTAATGCAGAAACAAAAACAAAAACAAAAAACAGATCAGTGCTACCTGCACTGAGCAGCGATTTTCCCTTTCCCCATCTTCAAGTCATTCCTCACAACCAAAACCTGCATAACTAAAGCAAATGATTCTTCGGTCTAAATCAAGCAGCACATGGGGAAATATATAGAGGTACAGAGTGGACAGTGGAAGACCATTTTAAAATCTTCAATAATTTCAGCCAGCTTTTCAACCTCAAGAGGTAGTTTGGCCCGGGTCTTCTTTCCATTGATAACTGCAGTATCTCGGGCAGTTTTGGCCTTGAAGTGTAAAAGACCAGGATACCGTTTACCAAAAATATATCCCAAGGCAAGGCAGCCTGCCCCAACTAAAATGGCGCTGAGCCATGTCATGTCCATCATATAATAACCTGATCCAACGACCTGTAACGAGTGTAACAAGGAGAGATACTAATTGCATGTCTTGATGTAGCTAAAAATGGAACTACATAACATTGAGCTATATATGTCATCAAGTTTCACCGGTACTGTGGTAATGAGACCTTATGCAGGACAACTTCTAATTGGCCAGCTCCATGTGGCTAAAAGCCTAGATCGACACAAAAGCTATGGAAGCTAATGATAGATCAATCCAAAAAAATACCAGCGACTTTTAGCTTTTAGCTAATGATAGATAAAGCGGTAGACAAAGCTTCCACAACTTTTAGCTTTCATTTTATTGCTTGCAACGAAAAAAAACACCAACGACTTCAATTAAACACTTGATTTATAAACATCTTAAAGTATATCTGAATATCATTGGACTCTCTATAAACTTATTATAAATTGTTTGGTTGGTAAAAAATATGAAAGATGTGATAAATATAGGGACTTCCGTTGGGAAAATATACAAGGAGATTAAGTCGAATATAAAAAATGAAATTTAAGTAAAAATCGAGAAATGTAATGACCTAAATTTGTGAAATATAGGAATTAATCATAGTATATATGATTGAAATAGAACGGATTAAGCCTCTAAAATTATGCTTAAACAGTCGAATACTTCAATATACTCTTAAGTCCTATCTCTTTTAATGACAACAAGTTATCATCAACAAAACAAACACAGTATTCACTCACATCCATCTACGCAACCATATATGCACACAGACTATATATAAGTGCATCAATCATCATGTTACTTGTTCAATAAAAATCAGCAGAATAATTGATTAATCAGGCACAAATATCAATGTAAGCATGAATCAAAATAAACATATTAAATACAAAATTCAAACAATACACAAGGAGTTGAATTATAAATGAAAATACCTCAATACCTATGAAATTATGATCTTATAGAGCTACTGCATTCACCGTCCGATTAGAATTATATCAGACGGTGCAGAGCAGACGGAGGAGTGTGAGAAAGCTCTGTGCTACGGCAAAAATAGAAAGAATGTGAAGATTGAACAACATTGTTAATTGTCTGGATTTATGTGTGACATTTTTTAGTTTTGGGCTTTATTTGTTTTGGCCCATTGTGAATTTGTCAAAAGCTAAACTAAGCAGAGTACTGTAGTAGCTAAAAAAAAAAACCCAAATTAACTTTTTTTTTTTTGGGGAAAATTCCTAATAGTACCACTGTACTATTGGCTTTTTCAAATGGTACCCATCACTATTTTAGACTTCCAAGTAGTAACACTGTACTTTTGACTTCGTCCATATTATAACACTCCGTTATGAAAACGTTAGTCAAACGTTATAAAATTACAATTAATTAAAAGTAAATTAAATAAATTACAATTAAAAACATTAAGCTGGTGACTTGGGCCATTAGTCGGGTATCGACTTTTTATTTGGGCAAACTGATAGCAAGCATTCTCAAATTAGGTCAATAGATAGAAGAGGCCGATTGTGTTCTTCTCCACCAATACTTAATTCAACACTAATCTCTACAAAAGGTATGCATTCGAACTTCCATTACTATATATATAATCGATATATATGTATATTCATGCCTAAATAGTTAATCAATTCGTTGGTTTAGGGTTTGTAGAATATGTTTATATACATATATATTTCTATATGTATCAGTATGTATATATGTATATGTGGATGTGTTTATATATGAAGGTGTATGTGTATATGCATGTTTAAATGTGTGCAGATGGATAAAGTGTTGAAATTTCATTGGAATGTTAATTATGTTTATGTTAAGGTTGATGTAGATAAAACATCACTGCTAGACATTGTTATTGAGTATGAAGAGTTAGCAAAAAAAACAGGGAGTGAAGTTAGATTATGCTTATCCAACGTTTGCATATGCATTTAACATGAAGCATCATTCATTAGAGATAGATAAGGATTTAATAACAATGTTTGAAAGGTTTGCTGAAAAGAGTGTGATTCCTATTTGGGTTGGAACTGTGCTGAAACCAAGTTCTTTCTATAAATTGGTTTTAAATTTGAAGAGAAGACAATAAAATAATAAGAAAATGGCTGGTAGTGAGAAGGATGTTGGGCATGAAGAATCACAAAGGCTACTTCATTGGAAGACCTCGAGGACACTTCTTTGAATATCAGGCAACATGCCCAAAAAACCACTACAACAACCAAAAAATCCACCAAACAGAAGCCTCCTCCTAGAAAAAAAATAATTAATCCTAATTTACCACCAGCCCCCATCTCACCTAAAACAGCCTTCAAGTCATTACCTATTAGGAAGAGTCCTAGATTTGTTCCTCCTATAAATACTACCCCATCTGAGCTCAACCATCCTCCTAATGAGACAATGTTTGTTAAAAAAATTCCTAGAACAACAGCAAAAAGGAAAGGGATCATTGTGACAGCCACTACTAATCCAGAAGTGAATATAAAGGCTACATCTAAGTCTAGTGCAATTACAACAAGAAGTGCTAAGAAAAAAATGACATTTATTGAGGAAGAGTTTGATATGAATGATGGAGGTGCAGAGTCAAATAATGATGTCAAGTTTAAGAGGAATATCCCATCTGATGAAAATGAGGAGATAAACTCATTGCTAGAAATCATAGACAATTGGAAACATAGTGAGTGGCATGATTTTGTTGATGATGAGGATGATAATGAGTATTATCAAAGGCTGTACAAGAATGGAGAGTTGTATGAAGAGAAAGAGTTTGGTAAGATTGAGTTGAAACCTTGGATGATTTTTTTAGATAAAGGTCATTTTAAAGAGAAATTGAAAGACTACTGTGTGCAAGAAGGATTTGCAATCAATGTATTGTGGACTGACAAAAACAGATATACAGCTACTTGTTATGCATCATGTTGTAAATGGAGGATACATAGTAGTAGGCTTTCTGATTGCATTACTTGGGCTATTAAGAAGATTGAGCCTAATGTGCACACATGCAGGGGTTTGGAAACATATAATCCACTGTGTGATGTCAAATGGGCTGCATCAAAGTTGTTGGAAGATATAAGAGTCAATCCAGATATTCTAGGAAATGCTCTAAATGAGTTGTTGTTCCAGAGATATGGGGTATATATGAAAAAATCTTCATTGTATAATATGAAGAAGTTGGCAATAGAAAAATTGTTTGGTGGACATGATGAGTCATATGCTGAGCTGCCTGCTTATACAAGGGTCATTTGTGAAAGTAATCCAGATTCAAGGGCCTATTTTTCAACTGTGGAGAGTGAAAGTGTCCCAAGGCAACTGTTATTCAACAGTATTTTCATTTCTTTTACTGCTATGTGGAAAGGGTTTCTAGCAAGGTGCAGGCCTCTAATAGGTGTTGATGGAACACACTTAAAGGGAGATTATGGAGGTATTTTACTCTCAGTAGTGGCTTTGGATGCAAATAATGAGATTTTTCCATTGGCTTATGCTATAGTTAGAGTCGAGGACAAAGAGAATTGGTCATGGTTTTTTTGGAATCTCTACAACCTTCTCAAAGAATCAAGCAGAAAGGATTGGACAGTGATCTCTGATAGGCAAAAGGTACATTGCTTTTTGTTATCTCAAATTCTTATTGTTGTCTGCTCATATGATCTCATATTCTTATTGTTGTCTGCTCATATGATCTCATATGCTTATTGTTTACTGAACTATATATAGGGGATTGATCTTGCTTTAATGGATGTATGGCCAACTGTAAAGAGAAGATTTTGTTGTAGACACATTTCTAGAAACTACAAAAAACAATTTTCTGGTCCCTTGATGTACATTCTTTTTTGGAGGGTTTGCAATGCCACATCACAGTTTACATTTAGGAAGGCTATGGAAAGGCTCAAAGAAGCTGGTGGTGAGCAAGTCATGACATGGTTTGCACAGCTAGGTGATTCTTCTACTTGGAGCAAACACAAATTTGATCCAAATGTATGTAATGATTCCAACACTTCAAACTTTGTGGAGAGTTTCAATTCCACTCTTGGAATTGATAGATGTAGACCAGTCTTGACCTTACTTGAAGGTATATTTTCATGTTTGCATTCATCTTTGCATTCATGTTTGCATTATTCATTTATAATCAGTAAGTATATATAAATGTGTTTGAAACAGGTATTAAAAGAGTGTGCATGGTTAGAATAGCTACAAGAAGTCAAACTGCCATGACTTGGAATGATGATGACCTTTGTCCTAAGATAAAGAAGCTGTTGAAAGATATTAGCAAGGACACTATAAGTTGCAAAGCATATATGTCCAAGCCAGTAGAATATGAAATTCATGAGGGTAAATCTCATTTCCCTTTGTCTTTAAATAACAAGGTTTGTTCTTGTGGAGCTTGGCAGATTAGTGGTATCCCATGTAGGCATGCTATAAGGGCTATGGTTCATGCAAAAATTGATCCTCATAATGTTGTTAGCACATGGTATTCTGTTAGGACATACAAACATTCCTACAGTTTTAACATTAACCTCATACCTGACACAAATCAATGGCCTACATATGATGTTCTGCCTACTATTATGCCACCTATAATTAAGAGAGGGGTTGAGAGACCTAGCAGAAACAGAAAAAGGGAAGAAGGGGAAGATCACAAAGGGAAGAGAGCAAAAACTATCAAATGCAGTAAATGTGACTGCCTTGGCCACAATGCAAGAACTTGCAAGGGAGGTTTGACTGCAAAAGAAAAGAAGGCAGAAGGAACTAAACCAATGGTGGTTAGACATCCAAGAATTAGAGATCAATCAAACGCAGCAAAAGCAGCTAAGGCAGCAGCAAAAGAGGCAGCAGCTAAAGCAACTGTAATATCCGTATTATTTATTTATTTAATATTTTTATTAATTACAATTAGATTAGAATTAGTGAGATTATTTAATAATATTTATTTTAATAATATTTGACTTATAATAGAATTTGTTTTTAATAAAATTTGATTAGAATTAGATTTTTAATAAAACTCCTAATTAGATTAAAATATGGTTAGCAGTTAAAAGATATATATATATACATGACTTATATTATAATAATATTATAGCCCTAAGAGTTTAAAGAGCCGCACACAAGAGAATCAAGAGAGGTCGGTGAAAAAGTGAGGAAGCAGTCGAGTAAATCTGAATAATATATTTATAAGCACGTGTAAGTTAATACTCTTATCTTTCACAGATTCGTGTTAGCATGTTACTTTGTTTAAATTTTAATTCACTTTAAAAATCGGTTACGGTGCTTGTGTAGTATTATTATCATATTTGATTAAGTAACGTATAACCATGTGGTCACTGGTCATATTATAATAGTATATGTATATGTATGTCTTCGGCCAATGACTTCCTCTTTTAACATTGATTTGATTACCAACAGTGTGAGGTCACAGAATATGTACGAGGATTAAAATATTAATTTAGTTAAACTAATGATTTAATTTATATGTAATTAGATCGGAAAACGGGTGTTTAGCGCATTATTTGTGGATATCGTTAGGATTTGTGATCGCTATTTTCGAGGTACGGATTTCGTCCCTTTTCTCTTCGGTGCTACTCTTTTTAGGATTAATTATATTAATTCGTTCCGTTCGTAATCTGTTCTTTCCGTTATTATTTGTTTTAAATGTTTTGATCTTCCAAAAATTATTTGAAATTCTGTTTCGGAAATTTAAATATTTGTTTCTACGATTCTCAAAATTTATGTATGATACATATCTAATATGTTCAGGTGATTTTAAATTATGAAATTTTTTTTATTTGAACCCTTAGAGTGATATAGGGTATACCGATTTAACCAGCTGTAGGGGTACTACAGCCATGTCATTGCGGCACCAGTGGCATGACACTTCCGTGACAGTGTGATTAGTCACGGCGTATCCTTCTGTTAGCTCAGGTGGTGAGCTCAGGTGGTGAGCTTTGGCCATTTTGATATTTATTTGAGGATACGTGGGTGCACCCAGAGTCTGATTTGATTTTTGATTTGTTATTTGACGGTGACGTTGTATATGCCGTACACGTTGTCCGGTTTGTTGCACGCATTAGGTACCCTATGATGTGTGTATCTGTTATCTGTTCTGTATCGGTATGAAATATCCTAACCCCTTTTTGCTTCAGCCTTGTTTTAAAAATTAATGTTTATTTATAACTGTCAAAATATATATCTTCTTTCTGTTTTATAAAACTGTATTCCAATCCGTACTGGGCATTTAGCTCATGCCGTATTCTTTCTTCTGGCAGGTACATAGGGGGATCTTGGGCTGTGTGATGGAGAGCTCCCTTATTTCCATTTATTAGGACATTTGAACTTCTCAGATTATTTTAGTTATTTTCATTATTAGAGATTTTGGATTTATTCGCATTTATCTTTTGAATTATTTTGGAGGTTTTAATATTAATTTGAGAGACATTGTTGGACCTATTTATTTATTACAAGGTGGATTTTAGTACTCTGTATACAGGTTTGTGGTTTGGAAGTAACCCCTCATCTCATTTTGGGAAGGGGGTGTTACAGCAACTGAAATTAATGTGTCTCAATTTCCAGCATCTCGGTCTCAGCCTCAAAGTTGATCTGCACATTATTGAGGTTTCATTCTAAAACACTTATTAAATCTGTTTTGCAATATCATTAGTGTTTAGAACATGTGTGTTTATGTTTTGCTTAACTATATATGCAGACTTGTTGCATATTTGGGATCCTGTAATGACATGTTAGTAACAGTTTTTTGGAGGGAAACATCTTTTTAGTTAGTACTTAACAGCTTCAGTAACTTTTAGTTAACAGAGTGTTATAATATGGACGAAGTCAAAAGTACAGTGTTACTACTTGGAAGTCTAAAATAGTGATGGGTACCATTTGGAAAAGCCAATAGTACAGTGGTACTATTAGAAATTTCCTTTTTTTTTGTGGGTGGGTGGGTGGGTGGGGGCTGGTAAGATTAAATTTTATAGCTAATACATTGTACATTTTATTTTTTTAGGGTCCTTAGAGTCACAGGGGGATTTGAGTTTGAAATTAACACATTGTTCTAAAAATTGAGGAAAGCAAGTGAAAGTTTTAGAATGAAAATATGTCTAATTTATATTCATTTTCACATGCTTCTTTCTTTATTAAAAACTCGGGAGCACAAATAGGAGTGAAATTAAAACTACTTTACATACTTTTCATTTCTTTTCTCCATTTTTAAAATTTGGGAGTAAGGTGTAAGTATTCCCTCCCTCCCAACCATTTTGGAAAGAGTGTTTGGTATGCATTTTAAGCTACATATAAAATATAGTTTCATATTTTTTTTTACAATTTTTTGTTTTTGAATAAAAATTGAATTTTAATTTTTTATTTTAAAAAAATTAAAAATAAGTTATGAAACTATACTTTACATGCACCTTAAAATGTGTGACGGACACCCTCTCTGATTAGTAAAGAAATGGGCGGGACGGAAGGAGTATAAGATTGAGGTGTTATAAGGGAAAATTTTCATTTTCTTATATTATGTTTTATTCAATTTTTAATTTATAATATTATTATATCATTGAATAAATCAAAATTTTATAATAAACTAAATTGTATATATTTTCTTATTAATGGTATTTTTTATTATTAGATACATATAGTTAAAAAAAACTATTAAATACAGAACTTTTTCATAATATAAAGCGGTGACAAAGCGAGATTTCAGAAAAGTCAGTAATCCTTGTCTATATGTTTTCAGATGAGACTTTACTATAATTTTTTTAAGGAGATTAATCAAAAGGTTGATAAGAAACCTGCATACTCCATTTACTTTTTATATGAGATTCGTGTAAAATGAAATTCATGGATATTTTTAAAAGTTATTATAATGTTTTCAACGATATTTGACGAATATGAAGAATAGGAGTCGACATTCATTTTTATAGATATTATTAATGGATGTAAAAATATCGTTGAATGAATGATAATTACTATTTTTCATATTTGTCAATTACTGTTCAAAATATTGCAATAATTTTTTAAAATTTCCTCAAATTTCATTTCACACAAACCTCACATGAAAAGAAAATGGAATATACGGGTTTATTATCAACCATTTGATCAATTTCCCCATAAAAGTTTTTATAATAAAGTCCCCTCTCAAAATATATAGACAAGACAATCATCGATTTTTCTAAAATCTCGTCTTGTCACTGTTTTATATTTTGAAGAAGGGTATAACAAAAATTGATTGCTTAAACCGAAAATAAAAATTATTTAAACACAACGGACAATAAGTGTCATTTGTTCTTGATGATCATGCATGAGATACAATTAAAAATAATAGAAAAATATTTAACATTTTTGATAATTATTAAAATAGAACTATTACAAATTTTTGAACTAAATAACACACACACACACACACACACATATATATATATATATATATATATATAATTAATTGTGCCCCTTTCACTTTTGAACCACAGACGATCACAACTACTCAGAACTGCTTACATTTCAAAACCTCATACTATTAAAATTTAAAAATTCCATATAGAAAATATTTAACTAAATATCATGTATCGAGTTTATTCATTTTAAACTTATATTTCATTTTCACATTAGTGATATCATCCAACTAAAGGATCACTTGTTTTTTTTTATGCGTAGAACTTCCATTTCAGGTTATTTAATTTTTTTATAAAAAATTTATAAATATTTTTTATTCCTTTATTCATGGAAAAGCAAACACAATTTAGAAATTTATTAGAAAATCTCCCTCCTATTTTTTCCCCTCTTGTAACTTGTGAATATAATATTATTATCAGATTTAAAATTTGTTTATACAGGATATTAAAACTGTATAAGATAAAAAAATAAGTAAATATTCATATTAATTTTTAAATAAAATAAATGCATTTTGTACCCGTGGCCGGTGGCAGCTCTTGTTGAATGGCTTAATTTTTAAATAAAATGATATTTTTGAACAATCTTAAGAATTTAAATTTAAATTAGAAGATATTTAAATACAAAAATAAAAATCTGAAATGATGTATTCAAATCCTCTCATTCGAATACACCATTTAAAATGAAATCAAAATTTTTAAACACGATATAATTATATGGTTTTCATCGATATAAATTAACATCGTGGAAAAAAGAAATATACGGAGACTCGGTCACAATATCACATATTTCAGTTCGTTTGAGCACATAAAAAAAAGAGAGTAAAACAGAACTTTAGACTGTATTTCTAAGCAAAGAAACTTCCAAGTCTCCCAACTTCCTTCAAATCAACACATTTCGTTTCTATATTTCCATCAAATTTCAGGTACTTATTTTTCTATCTCACAACTATTTCATTTTATTTCGCTTTGATCTCATCATTTATTAATTTGTATCTCATCAGCTTCGTCTTCTCAATAATTAAATTCGATATTCAAATTATCGATACTGTTATATTAAAACAAATTGTGTGCATCTAATTCGTATCTGATCTGTTAGTTTTAATCTTTAAGCTAATTAGGGTTTTGTGTTTCTGTATGATTATGATTTATATGTGTACCAGTATTGTTTGGTGTATTTTGATAACTTAAGGTTTGTTTGGCTGTTTTAGAGGTCTAATTGAAGAAGGGAGTTTCGAAAAATGAGTGATAATATTATGGAAAAAGTCACTGCTCTTGGGGAGCGGTTGAAAATCGGAGGGTCAGAGGTTGGTCAAAAGATTAGTGCAGGAATGAGTTCGGTTAGTTTTAAGATGAAGGAGTTTTTTCAAGGACCGAGTCAGGTTGATAAGATTGTCGAGGAAGCAACTGCGGATACGTTGGATGAACCTGACTGGTCTACAAATCTCGAGCTTTGTGATATGATGAATCATGACAGGATTAATAGTATTGAACTGATTAGAGCGATTAAGAAAAGAATTATGTTGAAGACCCCGAGGGTTCAGTACTTGTCTTTGGTTTTGCTTGAGACTATTGCTAAGAATTGCGAGAAGGCGTTTTCGGAGATCGCAGCTGAGAGGGTGCTTGATGAGATGGTGAAGATGATTGATGATCCTCAGACTGTTATTAATAATCGTAACAAGGCTCTGATTCTGATTGAAGCGTGGGGAGAATCTTCGGACGAGCTTCGCTATTTGCCTGTTTATGAAGAGACTTACAAGGTATGTTGCAAATAATTGAATCAATTGATGGTGGTTACTTAATGTTAACAAGCATGCTAAATCTTCAATTCATGGTTTAAATTTCTGTGATTTGTACTTTGTTTTATTTTACTAACATATTATTGCCACTGCAATTATATTGTTTTTTTGTCTTAATTTAATATAGAGCTTGAGATCTAGAGGTATACGTTTTCCTGGACGTGATAGTGAGAGTTTGGCTCCTATATTCACTCCTCCCCGTTCAACCACAGCGCCAGAACCAAATCCTAGTCTGGCACAACAAATTGATCGGGAGGTTCCTGTGATAATCTTTTCTTCTGAACAAACAAAGGAAGCCTTTGATGTTGCAAGGAACAGCATTGAACTTCTTACCACTGTTTTGTCCTCTTCACCACACCAAGATGCTTTACAGGTATTTTTTCTGTTAGATTTTCTGATTTTGTTTGGTAGTGGTTTCTCAAATGTCATAATTAGGATTATCTAATTAATCTGGTTGTGTCTTGTATAATATAATTTCGAATCTTGTCTGCCAAAAATAGCATTATATGACAATATTTCATGGATTTTATTTATGCAAACTGGATTCTTTCACTTCATTGAGCAAAAAATGTCTACGTGTTAACATCCTTACATTCTATTGTTGACTTTGCAATATTTTGTCGTATAGGAAATTATTGTTTAAGATATTTTGTTGACTGTAAATTAGTTTGTACTTGTCTTGTCTGCTTCAAGGAGTGTACTTATGTGGGTCGAGTGGTCATCCTCTTACCCGGTTAGTACTCATCCCCAATCTACTGAATTGATAGGTAATACTTATACAAAGCTTGTTGTAATCAATTATGAATCTAGTAGATGTAGTGTGGTCTGGGTTGGTCCAGATTGGCGGTCAACAGAACTGAATCGAAACCCCAATTGACTTAACCCAAACTAATGGCCCAGTTAACTGTTTTGTTGGTTTGACATATGTGTTTGTAATAAATTTTTGATTAAAATAATAAATCGCATACTAACAAAGATTACTACATCCTGCAAATGCTATTCCCCAGTTCAATTTCCAAAATATTAAATTGTTTATTTAACTTGAAAAATATTGAAATCTAGTAAAATAAAAATAAGTAACGATACACTTAAAATATCAAATTCAAATGATATTGTATTTGAATAAAATTCAACATCAAGACCAGGCAAGGCCTTTTTGCAGCTGTCTGCTGGGGCCTTGGGTTGCCTTGACAAATATGTACATGACCATTCTGCCATTTGGCCAGGTTTTTGCATAACCTGATATCTACCATTACTTGTAATTCCCTCTTCATAAATGTACACACATATACGTATGACTGTGTCTTTTCTTCGTTTTGTGGTATATAGCATGAGGACATATCTTTGTATGTAATCGAGTTCCAGGCCATGTTCTCTTTCGATTAGTAATCTTTGTATCTAAATATATATAGACTCGCACTTGCACATCCTTTAACAGAGGATTCAAACCCCCGATGACCTGTGTCTTACACCGGAGGGAGAGGATGTGGTATTACTAAGGCACTGTTCCTTTTGTTACAATCACTTTATAAATCAAGAAATAAATAAATCCTCGCCTGCATGGAAATATTTTAGCTGAACTTCCATATTCTGCATATGAATGACAGGATAACACTTTTTCACAAATAGTTAAATACTGTATCTTTAAGTGGTACTCTATACTGCTAGAGAACTATTGTACTGCTAAGAAAGAATGAAAAAGGATTACGGAATTTGTGTTTTTCCCTTCTTTGGAACATAGAAGGTACTAATATTTTATATTTTATTGGCAGGATGACTTGACCACCACACTTGTGCAACAGTGCCATCAGTCCCAACATACTGTCCAAAGAATCATTGAGTCGGCTGGGGATGATGAAGCCTTGCTCTTTGAAGCCTTGAGCATAAATGATGAAATCCAGAAAGTCCTATCCAAGTTTGAAGACATGAAGGCCAATACAGTAGTTCCAACAGTACCAAGACATGCTATGATACCTACTGCTGCCGAGCCTGATGAAGCACCCCGTGACAAAGAAGATGCACTAATTAGGAAGGCATCGAGTTCTTCAGGAATAGCTCAAGTTAAGAACAATGATGACGAGATGGACGATCTAGATGAGATGATCTTTGGCAAGAAAACTGATGTCACATCAGAAACAGGGCATGCTACAAAAAAGGAATCGACGAAAGATGATCTCATTAACTTTTAAGTTTCTTTACATAAACAATTTTAGACCTTGAACATGCCATTTCCAGTGTTCTGTTTTAGGCCATGTAGATTGTCTCTTTCATGGTTATTGATGGTCTCTTTCATTGTTATTGATGATTATTATATCCTTAAACTCAAAAGACTAGTCTTTGTTTATGTTTTTCCATATGCCATTAACTGATGCCTTTGTTTAGACATTCTGCAACAGCGCAAGAAATTCGTGTTTCAGCTTACTACTTGGCTAAATAGTTACTGTAGCGTATACTCATCAAGTCAAGTAATAAGATCCACAATAAAATAAGTAGGATATTGCAATAGCAAATTTTCTTCGAGTTTCGAAATGTTAAATGTATCATGTTTTGAAAAGTGTTGCGATATATATAAATAAAGAATTTTTTTGGGATATCCTTGGATATTTGGTCCCGTTAATAAAAAGTTATGAAAATGTTAAATTGTGCTTTTTTGGAAATATTGTTCGATTATAAATTTATAGTTGGCCCGTTAACAAAGTTAGGAAAATGTTAAATCATATTTTTTTGAAATATGGTTCAATTATCCCAAATTAAATGTCACTTGTGATACGTTAAAGTGTATTGATTATATAATTTTTTAAATTATTTTTAACAATTTTATTCTATAAATTAAAATATGATACTTAAATTTTTATTTATAAAAAATAATTTGCTACTCCGGAGCCCTCAGGAATATTACCCGAGATTAATAAAGGAGATATATCTATGTGAATCCCGGGAGTGACGATAATATTTACAAATTTGCAATCTTTTTACACTAAAAATGGACCAAACCTCGTGAAATTTTCTAAGACCTCTGACCAATTTTCTCTTTACGAAATTGTACGATCAATATTATATATATATATATATATGATACTAAAAACGTGAAAACATTTCGATTATGATTTTATAACCCTGTTATGTTAAGCTTGTGTTGTTCACTACAGGATCTACTCAACTCTTTTCAACACTCCAACCGAAACAAACTCTGTAACTTGTTCATAAATAATGGCGGGTGGAAGATCGTACGGAAACCCTAGATTCAGATCATCATTCATCATCATCCTCTTAATTTCCTCTGTCCTCATCTACATCTTCATCTCTCCATCTTCATCCCCAAAACTCCCCTCCCATCACTCACAGATCTCAATGCTCAACCCTAACGTCGATTACTCCTTCTTAACCTCCCTCCAAAAATTCCTCTCTTCTTCTCCCGCCAAATCTCACCAATCTCGAGACGATTCCACTGTCAATACAGTTACACAAGGTGATGTGAAGAAACTAGATGATTTGATCTGGAGAAAAGAGACCGAGAGGCTTTACGAAGATTCGTCTTATCCTGCTCATTCAGTTGTTAGGGTCTATGTTTACGAAATGCCGGCTAAGTTTACTTATGATATGCTTACATTGTTTTGGAATACGTATAGGGAGACTGTTAATCTTACCTCCAATGGTAGCCCCGTGCATCGACTTATCCAACAGGTTTCTTAACTAATTTATGTATTCGTATGCAATCACGATTCACCTTGTGTATATACATCGCTTAATTGATCTATATATATTGATTAGTATGCAATCAAGTAGCTTAATTGATTTATATTTATATGTTAACAAGTATTTGTATGCAATCAGTTCGCTTAATGGATTGCTAATGTGTTTATACTGTTTTGGTGCAGCACTCGATTGACTACTGGCTGTGGGCAGATTTGATTGCTCCTGAATCACAAAGGCTTTTGAAGAATGTTGTTAGAGTACATCGCCAGGAGGATGCCGATCTCTTTTACATTCCATTTTTCACAACAATAAGTTTCTTCTTGTTGGAGAAACAACAGTGCAAGTCGCTTTACAGGGTGTGAGTGCCTTTCCGAAGGCTTAGCTCAGATATAGTTATATATATATCTATGAAGTTTCTTTTTATACTTTTTTAATTTACTTTGACTTTATTTCCCCCCCCCCCCCCTCGAACTGCTACCTATCTTGAGGAAGAAATTAGCATTTTGGCCTACTTTGCTACTTCACTACACATTGGGTTATGGACTTCATATGGTTTATGGCTTTCTTGTGGACTATGTATTGTGTGACTAATAAACCGGTTTTTAATTACATTCTGTTTTGATCCCATGAGCTTTTGTGAGGTTTACTAAAGATCTCAAATAAGTTTATGAGAAAGGCCTTCAGAGTAGTGAGTTTGTATTTGATACATTTATCAATGAAGTTTAATGATCACAGTTGGACTAGCATCCAGAAAATACATTATTACTTACACAACTCCTTACACTTTATGGTTGCCTAGACCTTGATTTTGTACCTAAAAGAGGATTGGTAGACGTTGATAACTTGGCTAACTCCTTCAGTCCCTTTTTAGATGATATCAATCCTTGGAAAAAAGTGCTTGACAAAATCGTTAAGTTTTCAGAACCTATCCTTCAAGTAACATTTGCATTATCAACTTATAGAAATTTATGCTTTCTAGCATCCTAATGGATCTGAATAGGGAAGGTTTGAGGGTCACACTAATTGCACTAGTAGTAATACTGTCGCTTTGATATTCTAGACAGTCTGTAGAGAAGAGAGAACAAGCTGATTCGGGAAATATGTACATGCAAGTATCAGTTCAACAAATTTGGACCATAATTCCTTAAATATCCAAAAGTATAATTACAGTACCCATGACTCATGAAGATTACTCCACAATAATCAAGTTGACTTTGATTCCTGTAGTTGGTACAATGGTACTTAACTTGGCACAGCCTTACATGTAAAATATTAGATTGCACTATTTTGTGAAATTTGTTTTACGTATGCAAAAAAGTATCATCATTTCAATTTGATAAGTTTTCTCATTAATTTTGTTAGTACCATTTATCTTTATTTAATTTGGAATTTTGCAATGCAGGAAGCTTTGAAGTGGGTAACAGATCAGCCTGCATGGAATCGGTCTGAAGGAAGAGATCACATACTTCCAGTTCACCATCCTTGGTCTTTCAAGTCAGTTCGGAGATATATGAAGAATGCTATTTGGTTGCTACCGGATATGGACTCCACCGGAAACTGGTCAGTATCTAGATCAATTGTAAGCACCTGTCCATTATTACGGTATGTTTTGTGCACATATATAATTGCACTTAATGTGTCAGGTACAAGCCTGGACAAGTTTCACTTGAAAAGGACCTTATACTTCCTTATGTCGCCAATCTCGATTTATGTGATGCCAAATGTTTATCAGAAAGTGAATCTAAGAGAAGAACACTCCTATTCTTTCGTGGGAGGCTTAAAAGAAATGCTGTAAGATGCTAGTATAAAAAGTGATTTGTCTATCGAACATTTTGATTAGTTTGTGTTTCTTTTTCTTTTTAGACAAGGTGTTTAAATATCTAAACTAAGATGGCTACAATATGAGCTATGTCTACATTATAATTGTCTCAAAAGCACCTTCTTTTAATAGTCGAGACAATTTTGGATCAGGTGCCTGGACTCAAATAATAATGCTATAAGACTAAAATGGTCCTTCTGAGTCTGCAATTAGTTTGTAAAGGCATGGTTATGATACTATATGGTTCATCGGCTTCTATGAACAATTCTTTTGTAGTGGCACTAACATGAAATTGGCAATTTTATTTATTTCATGGGAGATAGTATAAGTTGAATGATACTAGGATTGCAAAATTTAAAAGAACTTAAGGCCAGTGATTTATCAAAATGATATAACAAGTAATTGTAAGTTAACTTGATATGAGTGGTTTGAGTATTTTTAACCTTTTGGACCATGTTGACTTGTAATAAAGTGCTGATCATTGATGTACTTCAGATGATACTTGGTTGTAGGGTCTTCTGATTTTTTAGTAGGGAGAGCCTAATATGTAACCTTTCAGGGAGGAAAGATACGTGCTAAGCTTGTCGCAGAACTTAACCATGCTGACGATGTTGTTATAGAGGAAGGGACTGCAGGAGAGGTAGGGAAAGCAGCAGCCCAGCATGGTATGCGCACGTGAGTGTCAACTTGTCTCTAAATGCTACCTCACAATGCATTGTCCATTTGGGATTTTTTTTAACAAGGAAATATCTTGATTTCCGCAAGTGATCCTGATTTGTGTAGGATCTATAGACTATAATGCACATAGTATTAGACTGTGGTTCTTTTTTTCATCGGATCACTTGTAAAATATCAAATGCACATGAAGAAAAGTGACTGCCTTGGTGTTTATATGCTCTCAGTATATGGCTTAGTTGCTTTGTTGGTGATCAGGTCTGTGTTCTGCCTAAGTCCAGCTGGTGACACTCCATCATCTGCTCGATTATTTGATGCTATAGTCAGTGGATGCATTCCTGTTATCATAAGTGATGAATTAGAACTTCCTTTTGAAGGAATACTTGATTATTCAAAGGTATGGAACTATGCATGTTGCTGCTCCTCTCTTCTCTTTCCCTCTATTGGCTGCTAAGTTTGGTTATTTACTGAGACATTGACTCTGGTCACTAAATGCAGATAGCTGTATTCGTTTCTTCTAGCGATGCCGTGCAGCCAGGTTGGCTATTAACATATCTCAGAAGGTTTGGTGTTGCTCAACTCAAAGAAATGCAAATGAACTTGGCAAAGGTTTGTACCGTCGGTAGTTGTAGTGACCATACATTATCAGTCACAAAGCATTTTGTTTCAGAACTAATTTGGTTGACAAAAGCATTTATGATCTCCATCTCTAATTAAATTTTTTCTTACATCTTTAAAAATGGCTGATAATTGACGTTTGTGCTTCATATTTGTTCCTCTTCCCTAGTTTACAATAGTTACTTTCCAATGCTTAAACTTTAAACAACTTTTTAATTCCTGATCATCGTCTCAAATATTCGATTATTGTAAATTTAGTATTTCAGTATTAATATAACTGCTGATTGAATTATGATGTTCTCTATTCCAGTACTCGAGGCATTTCTTATATTCTCATCCAGCTCAACCATTAGGTCCAGAGGACTTGTCCTGGAGAATGGTGTGTTCTTTTCTTCGACTTTCTATTTTCTATGATTTTACTCTTATTTTCCTTTATAAAATGTTTTGAATCTTATTGTACATCATCATACATAGATGTCTAAATAAATTTCATAATTTTCTTTAGTCACCATAGTAAAGATTGGTCAAGGCGCAGAGGTACTTTGATGTATCTACTCAAAAAGTTATGATATACTATTCTGTTATAGGACTTCAAAGCGCAGTTCACTTTTTGATCATTGGCTTCTTTGCCACACAATGATAATATAGGTGATTGACTGTTGCTTTGTAGCTTTAGATTGGCTGGATTCTTACTTTGGAAATCAAGCCATTGTATGTTATAAAATGCTGCATATGACTATCCTCAGTCCTGTAGAATAGTGAAACTTTCAGCTTCTGAAATAGAGGCACTTGACATTGTTTTCATATCCCTGGTAGTGGTGACTGATGAGCATACTTGGGCTTCTGTGAATTGAAATTTTCATTTATTCATTATAAACCATGGGCAACAACTTGTACATGCCATATTAAAAAAGTGCATGTACATATGTATTATGTGCATCTATAAATGCATGTTTGTATATTGATAGAATAACTCATTTTGGTTTTGCCAAGATGATCTAAAACAACTATTTAATCCATTTTTCTTTTATCTATTTGTGTTGGGAGTAGTTGTCAGGTAAGCTGGTAAACATCAAGCTCCACACTCGCAGATCTCAGCGAGTTGTAAAAGAATCCAGAAGCTTGTGTACTTGTGATTGCAAGCCTGCCAACTTTACAAGCTTAAGACCTCTGTCTTGATATTTTTGTTGTATCTTTTCTTTTAGTTGTAATCTTCCCCCCCTCTCTCTCTATATATATATATTTGGGTAGGTTGATGGTTGTTAATCTACCATGGTTGGTGCAGGTAATTTACCTGCCAATTCTCTTCTACTGAAGTATTGTTTTTCCATAATTTCATGGATGTATAAATAATTAAATATATGTATTTGTCATAGCTTTTCCTGGTTAAACCAATGAACTAATGGCCTACTAGTTTTGATGCTTTAGACAACCCGTTTGAATTATTATTAATAAGAGTAATGTTAGGGGTACAAAATTGGGTACAAAAAATTGGTCTCAAATGATGTGTCATGGGTGACATGTCAATTTGGAAAGTTTTAATTGGTGAAATTTATGTGAATACATCGGGATTCATTACATTTAATATAATTACAATCAATCAGAATCTGCCACGTGGCATTTGAGAAATATTTTTGTAAACTATTTTGTACCCCTAGCATTACTCTATTAATAAACCAATGTATGATTATTGAATCCGGTCAGTTTTAAGATTATATAATGATGGTTAGCCTGGAAGATATGCATAGCATCGAAGTGTGAACTCTAAACTTGAATTATTAATTTTCAGTTATATTCTTGGACAAACCGAAGACTAAGAAATCAAGAATGTAGAGTACAGTTGTAGATATAAGATGGCTATAGGATTTATAATATGAATGTCAAAGAATATACTAGTATATTGTATATATCTCAAATAATAATATCTGTTTATGGGCAAAGCCAAAAGCAATCCGTGTAGAACTGTAGAAGTATATAATAATAATAAAAATCACATGATGGTGATAATTCTAGCACCTCGTCCACGCCTACTCTCTCATCATTAATTTATATATAAATAAATATGAATATACATATAATTTTCCTAATTCTGGTTTGCCAGGTGCTTACCAGGCATAATAATGAAATATAAAGTCGCAATCCAAAGAACATGAACCAGTTATCATCATTATCAGCAGCAGTAGCATATGCGGAGGGTTATAATTTCCTGGAATTTATACAAATTTGTTTACAGTAGTAGTTTATTTCAGTACCGCATGAAAATAAGTGATCAGCCTTTGAGTCATTCTCCAGAAATGAAAATTGGTTAAGATACTGGTATTTGAACAAGTATCGATCACAATGCGATGTGTAAGAGAATAATGAACTGTTTGAAATTTTTTATAAATTATTTATAAGTTATATTCAACTAATAAATTATTTATAAAATAAGAAACGAACCGTACGTAACACACCATGCATGATTCATACATATCACAAATCTCACATCCATAAAACACGATGCACATGTAATGGATAAAAGTTTGTGTATTACATCGGTGATACCATGTAATAAATTTGGATATTAAATTTTAATTTTATGCTCAACTTAAAATGCTATTTTTGGGATTTGACTAAAAGAACAAAAAGAAAGAAAAAGGGAGGATAAACTTTAGACAATGACCCCAATCTTTTTTTCTTTTTTTTTAGACTAATTTGGCTTATAACCTTACAAATGAGTATCTGTTCTAAAAAAATTCTCGGGGTGAGCCAGGATCGAACCGAGGACCTGTCACTGGGACGATAGAGGATAAGCTCTCAACCACTTGGACTATCCAACCGTGCTGGACAATGACCCCAATCTAAAATTGTAAAAATGCCGGTTGAGGTACAACTCACCACAAGTACAATACATACAGATACATACATTATTATTCATTTACGTACTCAACCTTGTAATTTCACCCACACTACTATTGCACACAGTAGCAGCACCAAAGCACAAAGTAAACTTAAACCCCATTTCAAATTTTCTTATCTTTTCTTGTCTTAATTCAAATATTACATTCAAATACCATTTCCAGGGAAACTTATTAAACCCCATATATGCATACACATAGATTTATATATACAGCCCGCAAGAAAGAAAAGGTGATAGCAAGTAACAGTAGCAGTAGAGGTATGCAAATCTATATTAATCTCCCACACATTTCTCATTTTGTGCAACACTAACACGTTTCTTGCTGCTTTACACACTCAGTTTTTTAGATCTGATGTGGGTTTTGTGTGTGTGTATATGTAGGTCACTCTTTTATTACATGAGCCCTAGTTCTTAGGGATTTGTAAATTCTTGTTTTTTTCTTGATTTCCCTTTTCTTAGGTTTAGACATAGTTTAGTGTGTATATAATACATCCTTGATCCTTTCATCTTCTGTGTAATTTTTTAAAGTATTTTACTTTTGTTGGTTCTGTGATGAAATGTAAAGCTTGCTTTTTTGGATTTTGAATCTTTTCTTGATTCCAGGATCTTGTTTTTATTCACTTGTTTCTGTAAAGTTTTAATTTTGTTTGGAATCATTGTTTGATATGAATGTGTGAATCAGGTCTTACTTTATGTTGCCTTTTTTACTTTTATGATTATGACACTGTTTTTCAACTTCAGGCTAAAGGATTAAGTTCAAGATTTTGACTAAATTCTTCAATGATTATTTCAGGATCTGGTAGCTATCTTACACTTAAGTCCTCATGGCATCGAAATCTTTTAAGGCGAGCCGGTTATCTATGTCATCAGCTGCGGATGAGTTCAATTCGCAGCAGAATCCTTCCATGGCTCCGACTGTGACATTTGGGCGGAGAACTTCATCAGGACGCTATGTTAGCTATTCAAGGGATGATCTTGATAGTGAACTGGGGAGCGATAGGTTCACTAACTACACTGTACACATACCACCAACCCCAGACAATCAACCGATGGATTCTATTCAACAGAAGGTTGAAGAGCAGTATGTTTCAAGTTCATTATTTACTGGTGGATTTAATAGTGTGACCCGAGCTCACCTCATGGACAAGGTAATTGAATCAGAATCAAACCATCCTCAGATGGCTGGTTCAAAAGGATCTTCATGTTCCGTTCCTGGGTGTGATGCTAAGGTAATGAGTGATGAACGAGGGGTGGATATTCTTCCTTGTGAATGTGATTTTAAGATATGTAGGGACTGTTATTTGGATGCTGTAAAAAGTGGAGATAGCATTTGTCCCGGGTGCAAGGAGCAGTATAAAGTAACTGATTTGAATGAGGTTGTGGACAATGGAAGGCCACTTCCCCTCCCACCTCCTCGGACAATGTCGAAAATGGAAAGAAGATTGTCATTGATGAAATCAACAAAGTCACAGCTAGTAAGGAGTCAGACAGGAGATTTTGATCACAATCGGTGGCTGTTTGAAACAAGTGGCACCTATGGGTATGGGAATGCCATATGGCCGAAGGAAGGGGGAGGATTTGTTAATGGAAAGGGTGATGAGGTAGCTGAACCATCAGACCTGGTTAGTAAGCCGTGGAGGCCACTGACACGGAAATTAAAAATTCCAGCTGCTATTCTCAGTCCATATCGGTACATCTTCCAGTTCCTTTTATATTCCTCAATATCGCAAATGTTGTTATACAGTATATTGTCAGGTGGTGCTCACCAGGTCTACACAAAGTAAACAATTTATGAAACATTGCACACGATTATTGAAAAGTAGGATGGATAATTGTATACTGCCTGACCATGTCAATATATATTATTATTGTTGTAATTTTTTTATAAAAGCTAATGTGCATGTAGTTTATAATATGCAGTATATGACTGAAAGAAAACAAATAACTATTTTTTTACTACACTTCGCAAATTTCTTGCATATGTTTTTTATTATCATCCATTGGGGAAATTTGGGACCATGTCTTATTATTTCCCACTTAATTTGCCGATTAGTTTTGAGATAAACCCCACCATTTAATATGTTAAAAAATCACCTTCTTTTATGTTACTCTGGATATCTATTGCTGCTATCACGCCTTTTCGTACAGTTTGTTTACTCCAGATTGTAGAACAATGACATTCCTCTTATATACAATTTGTATGCTCCAGGATGGCATATCCTTTATATACTTGAGAAAAATAGAATTCAATTTATAAAATGATGCTGATGTTTCTTTCTATTGACTTCACTTCTCAAATTTTACAAAAACGAGTAGAATAAAAATTCAGACTGATATCTTTCTGTTTCCTGTCACTCATTTGTCGTCAGCCTTTTGGTTTTGATTCGTATGGTTGTTCTTGGATTATTCTTGCAATGGAGGATTGCCCACCCAAACAATGACGCAATTTGGCTCTGGGGGATGTCCATAGTATGTGAATTATGGTTTGCTTTCTCTTGGGTTCTTGATCAGTTGCCAAAGCTCTGCCCCATAAATCGTTCCACAGACCTTAAAGTTTTGGAAGAGAAGTTTGAAACGTCTGGCCCACATAATCCCACTGGAAAATCGGATCTTCCAGGAATAGATATCTTTGTCTCCACCGCAGATCCTGATAAAGAACCACCCCTTGTCACTGCAAACACCATATTGTCTATTTTAGCTGCTGATTATCCAGTCGAAAAACTTGCATGCTATGTTTCTGATGATGGGGGTGCACTTTTGACTTTTGAGGCCATGGCTGAAGCTGCAAGTTTTGCAAACATGTGGGTACCTTTTTGTCGCAAGCATGGAATTGAGCCTAGAAACCCTGAATCTTACTTCAGTTTGAAAAGGGATCCATACAAAAATAAGTTGCGTACTGACTTTGTCAAGGATCGTAGAAGGGTGAAACGCGAGTACGATGAATTTAAGGTCCGCATCAATGGGCTGCCAGATTCTATCCGCCGCAGGTCTGATGCCTATCATGCCCGGGAAGAAATCAAGGCATTGAAGCAACAGAGACAGAAGAGGGACGATGAGGTTGTGGAGAGTATCAAGATTCCAAAAGCTACATGGATGGCAGATGGAACCCATTGGCCAGGGACATGGTTAACCTCTTCACCTGAACATGGTAGAGGTGATCATGCTGGTATAATACAGGTAAATTTTTTTTTTGTATTACTATTAAAGCGAGTAGAAGTAAACATGGTTGAACTGAATATAGTAGTAAGAAATCCTAATGTCTAGACTACAATGCAGGTGATGCTGAAACCTCCTAGTGATGAGCCATTACAAGGTACAGCTGATGATGTTGGGATATTTGATCTGACTGAAGTTGATATCCGTCTCCCCATGCTTGTTTATGTTTCTCGTGAGAAACGCCCCGGCTATGATCATAACAAGAAAGCAGGGGCCATGAATGCCCTAATTCGAGCCTCTGCAATCATGTCTAATGGCCCCTTCATTCTCAATCTTGATTGTGACCACTACATCTATAACTCCCAGGCTATGAAGGAAGGTATGTGTTTTATGATGGATAGAGGCGGGGATCGAATTTGTTATGTGCAGTTCCCCCAGAGATTTGAGGGCATTGATCCATCTGATCGTTATGCCAATCATAATACTGTTTTCTTTGATGGCAACATGCGGGCACTTGATGGACTACAAGGTCCAGTATACGTTGGAACTGGGTGTCTCTTTCGAAGAATCGCTCTTTATGGCTTTGATCCACCTCGTGCAAAGGAACACAGCCCTGGTTGTTGTAGCTGCTGTTTTGGCCGTAAAAAGCGTGCCTCTAGTACCTCAGAAGAGAACCGAATTCTAAGGATGGGCGACTCTGATGACGATGACATGAATCTCTCCTTGGCTCCTAAGCAGTTTGGAAACTCTACTTTCCTCATCGATTCTATCCCAGTAGCAGAATTCCAAGGTCGTCCCCTTGCAGATCATCCTGCCGTGAAGAATGGACGGCCACCTGGTGCTCTAACCATTCCCCGAGAGCTTCTTGATGCATCAACTGTTGCAGAAGCGATCAGTGTCATTTCCTGCTGGTACGAGGATAAAACTGAGTGGGGAGAGCGTGTTGGATGGATCTATGGGTCTGTTACAGAAGATGTTGTCACGGGGTATAGAATGCACAACAGGGGATGGAGATCAATTTACTGTGTGACCAAAAGGGATGCTTTCCGTGGGACTGCCCCGATTAATCTGACAGATAGGCTACATCAGGTTCTTCGTTGGGCCACTGGTTCAGTTGAGATATTTTTCTCTCGGAACAATGCTCTCCTAGCAAGCCCCAAGATGAAGTTGTTACAAAGAATTGCATACCTCAATGTTGGAATCTACCCATTCACCTCCATCTTCCTTATTGTTTACTGTTTTCTTCCTGCACTTTCCCTTTTCTCAGGCCAGTTTATTGTTCAAACTCTCAATGTCACTTTCCTAGTATACCTCTTAGCCATCACTATTACTCTTTGTTTGCTTGCTGTGCTTGAGGTAAAGTGGTCTGGCATAGAACTAGAAGAGTGGTGGAGGAATGAGCAGTTTTGGTTGATTGGAGGGACTAGTGCCCATTTGGCTGCTGTCCTTCAGGGTCTTCTCAAAGTAGTTGCTGGAATCGAGATATCTTTTACATTGACATCAAAATCTTCTGGTGATGATGAAGATGACGACTTTGCTGATCTCTATGTAGTCAAATGGACAGCTCTCATGATTCCTCCTATCACAATCATGATGACTAATTTAATCGCCATAGCTGTTGGGATTAGCAGAACAATATACAGCACTATACCACAATGGAGTCGTTTACTAGGTGGGGTTTTCTTCAGTTTTTGGGTGTTGGCACATCTCTATCCTTTCGCTAAAGGACTAATGGGACGAAGGGGAAGAACACCCACCATTGTATTTGTATGGTCTGGGCTTATTGCAATCACCATCTCTCTTCTCTGGGTGGCAATCAATCCTCCAGAAGGAGCTAATGAGATTGGAGGCTCATTCCAGTTCCCTTGAAAAGAATGTGCTTACAGTTCATCTTCGGAAATTGAACTATTTTCTCCGAGAAGCCAGTTGTGTTGATCAGCAGAGGTGGTATGGTTGGTTCTTTTTTACCTCACTCTGTTGTAGTAATTTTCCAAAACTAGAACCATATGCTTATTGCTTATCACAGTTTGAGGCCTTAGTTTATATATCAAGGCACTACAAACAAAGTAGCAAGTCAGAGTAGTAGAACCCATGCTTTTGTCAGCAATTGTTATTTCTTTTATGTAATGCCTGGGGCAACTTTTTTATATACACATTTGTGATTCATTACCAAAAAGTATATTTAATCTATTTTAAAATATATTTTTGAGTTTTTCGAAATTATATAACAATAATTTTTAATTTTCAGTCAAAGTTGAGTCAAATTGATCACAAAAAAAGTGACAATTAATTTGAGATCGAGGGAGTATTATATATTTTGATGAAAAGATGGTCATTGTCTAATAACAATAATAGTAAGCATTAATATATTAGTGGAAACATAGACACCAGTAGTGGACTCGGGATAATTTTTATGTCTTGTCCCATGTAAAAATTTGTTTTCAAATTTCAAATATTTTGCCATTTTTTAGGCTTATTTATAATTTAAACCCTGTGTTATTAATAATATACAATTCAAACCCTCTTTTAATATATTTAGTAAATTTAACCCTACGTTTTTTAACTATTTACAATTGAAACCTTTTTTAAAATAATTACTAAAATTTTAAAATAATTAATAAATTTAACCCTATATTTTTTATCTATGTACAATTGAAATCTTTTTTAAAATAAATAGTAAATTTAACCCTGCGTTTTAAAACATTTAGTAAATTTAACCTTGACTTTTTAATTTTGAATAAAATAAATTTTATATCGAAAAAGTATTTTCGAGAATATATTCATCGAAGAGTATTTTTGAAAATAAATTAAATTCGGTGATGAACATTCATGAATATATTGAGCGGGAAGTGTGATGGCAAGATGGAATAATATAAACACATATTAAAATTTTATTGAACATATATAATATATTATACATATAGATATATTAATATAGAAAAAAACATCTAAATATCCATTTTATAAGGAAAAAATCCTAATAATTGCCAATATCTATTATGCTTAGATAATATCTATACAAAAAAATTGACAATAGTGCATTTGACGAATATTTATTCAAAATTTTGTCGTAAAATTTATTTTATTTCGAAATTAAAAAGTTAAGGATAAATTTATTAAATGTTTTAAAACGTATGGTTAAATTTACTATTTATTTTAAAAAAGGTTTCAATTGTACATAGTTCAAAAACATAGGGTTAAATTTACTAATTATTTTAAAAAAAGTTTCAATTGTAAATAGTTAAAAAACGTAGGGTTAAATTTACTAAATATATTAAAAGAGAGTTTGAATTTTATATTGTTAATAACACAGGGTTTAATTTACATTTAAGCCTTTTTTTTATTACAATGGTGCATTTGATAAAATAAAATAAAATTTGACTGATAAAATGGTCGTTGTTATTAAAAAACTCGGCAAAATTATGATTTCTTATAACTAGAACTTTTTTTAAAGAACATTGTTATCCTCAACCGGCAAGATAGTTATTTTGTCAGCTCTAGAGCTCCAAGAGTTTTTTATAATAATAAAAAAAAGCGAATAAAAGGTAAAAGAAAAATAATATTGAATAAATACAATTCGTTCTTATTTAAAAATTAATTAATCAAATCGGAGGAATAACATATTCTATACCTTCTAAATTTATATATCCAAATGGCACATATTTTTAATCTTAATTCAAATATTGTAACCAACAAATTCAACTGCCAAAAATCTGTTATAAAAATTTGATCTAAAAAAAAAAGATATCATGATATTAATAAGACTTAAATGCAGATTGATGACATGTAGTTTAATTTTTTTGCACGAAAATAGCTAAATTATTAAGTATGCCAAAGTGATGGCTAATCATTAAATTTCACGGCATTTAGGTTGTTCTGGTCTTTTTCGTTAGTTGTGGGGGCTCTGGCCTCTTCCCTTAATTCACAACTAATGACGTTAAGTTTTTTGAAATAAAATAAAATTGAATTGCATTTTGATGACTATAGTTTATTTTTTTTCAACATTGTTGACTAAATTAAAATAATAATTATATTATTGACCTAAAATCGGGTATATATAAAAACAAACAATTATTTTTATAGATAGTTATTATCTTTTTTGAATTAAGAGTGACTATACTCTGATTATCGTTTCAAATGAATGATTTAAGTCACACTAAACGTGATCATTTTCAAATGAGTGAACTAAGTCATACTAAACATGACCCATAGTTGAGTGTTCCTACTTTTTTTTAATTATGGGACTGTCACTTTTATGACAACTAATTTAAATTCTAGATTATTTAATATGTAACAGAGAAAAGGAAACATATAATAGAAGACATTATTTATTTCTTTACCGATGACTATTGCACTTAATTGCCCACAGTAGAGTTGTAATTTGTGTTACACGATTCAAGTTGAAAGTCATGACCGAAAAAGCTGCAAATACATTAATTTACTAGGTTTTGTTTCAGTTTGTGCTTCAAAATACTAATCAATTAGTCCGTACTTAATCTTTTTAAACTTATATTAAGCCTTATATTTATTTTATTTCACTCCTTAAATCATTTATTTTAATAATAAAATATTAGAATTTATTGTAATTTAATTATTCAAAATATTATAAGATAAATTATTATAATAATAGTGATGCATATCGGTCCGGTCTTCGATTCGTACATTTCTGAATTTTTGATTTTTGGTTCGATATGATTTTACCCCTTTGTGCGGACCTAAAATTATGGATCATACTATGTGATATTAAGTCAAAAATATAATTAATTTTTAATTTAGCCAAAAATATGGGAAAAAGTTAAACATCAAAATATAATTTAATCTTATTTTATTTTGAAAACCCTAACCCATTAATTGTGAACTAACGGAATGGACACGGAACACATTTAAATGCTGAAAATTCAAAAATTAACCATCACTTTGACATAATTAATAATTTAGACATTATCGTGCAAAAAAATTAAAAAAAACAGATCAATATGCAGTTATGTCTAATAATAATAAAAGGCCTCTCCCAAAACCCTAAAACCCTCTGAACCTATTGTGTGGTGTAATGGAAGCTAACCAACAATTTGTTTCTTGTTTTCCAAGTTGCCTTTTCTAATTACTAAACCCCTAACACATTCATTAGGGTTTTACAATCTCCCCCAAATCTTAGGGTTTATTAATTAGGATTTTACAATTAAAGAAATGGTGAAAGGCATAGCAACAGCAGGCCTCTTCTCTGCCCTAGCTTCATCTCTCAATGTGGGCCATGTCTATGCTGATGGTCCTCTAAATTTCCCTCCTTTTAACTCTTCTCCGGTCGCTCCTTTTAACTCTTCTCCGGCGCCGGAAAAGCCGCCGGAAAGTGAGGAGAAGGCGGCGGCTCCTCCGCGTGTACGGAATGATCATCCGCGGACGACGTCGGCTGGTTTCGATCCCGAGGCGTTGGAGAGAGGGGCTATGGCTTTGAAGGAGATTAGTAACTCATCTCATGCCAAACAGGTCTTATAAATCTTGAATTTATGTACATGTATGTATATATTGTAGTCAAGTTAGGTCCTTTTATTTCATCTTGTGACAATTTGACTATACATGTGTGCGTGTGTGTATATTCGGCTAAAGGTAGCATCTTTAATTGGTTTTGGTAGATAAGCTGATGACTTTTAAATTTTCTATTCGCGATGTGCAGTATAATAATATTAACAATTATGTTGTGTTATTCAAGTAGTGCTGTCTTGTTTGTGTTATTTAGGTGTTTGAGTCAATGAAGAAGCAGGAAGAAACAAAGCAGAAAGCGTTAGTTGCCAAACAAGCTGAATATAAGGCACTGCAAGCTCAGGCTGAAACTGTAAGTTTAAGTCTCTACACTATTAATCTATTATTTTCCTTTTTTGGTAACGTAGATTCAGAGGTTCATTGAAATGTTTACTTGAGTGATTAACTGATAGCTTCGTCTGACTGCATTTGGTTTATGCGTTGATAATTTTACTTCACATTGTCATTGATTGATTCATTTACTAAATTATACTGTACCTCCTTCAGTGCCTATCTGGCACAAGTTTTGTTATAAAATCTAAAGTTTTTTCCCCAGAATAAGGAAGTTCCAATATCTAACATAATTTTGCAATTCTTGTCCGTTTCTGACAGTGAGCTAGATCAGTACCGACTTAGTAGCTATTAACACAGCAGGAACAGAAGGGCGTAAAAACTTTTAATTTATAGTGCACAAACAGACTTTCATTTGATTTTATTAAGATGGTGACAATGACAGGACTTTCTTATACAAACCTTCATTGTAATTAGTGAGAAGCAAATGACAGTTGTTAGCTAAATACAAGAGATAGAATCTTTTGCTCAAGGGAATGTAACCATTTTAGACAATTATAGATTATAGATACAAATTTGAGATTGCATCCTTCCTGTGTGATTGTGGTCTTTCTCTTCCACAGGAAAGGCAAAAGGTAATTTATGATGAGCAGAAAAAGTTAGCTCAGCAGCAGGCTCAGATAAAGTCCCAGATGGCACGCTATGAGGATGAGTTGGCGAGAAAGAGGATGCAGGCATGTTGTTTCTGTTGTTTGATACCATTAATTTTGCAGAGAGGCACTTGACTAAATTTGTAATTGTTATCCAGGCGGAAAATGAACATCACAGAACAAGAAATCAAGAGCTTGTAAAAATGCAAGAAGAATCATCTGTCAGGCAAGAACAAGCTAGACGAGCAACAGAGGAACAAATTCAGGCACAAAAACGACAAACAGAGAGGGAAAAGGCCGAGATAGAGAGGGAAACAATCAGGGTAAGGGCCATGGCAGAAGCAGAAGGAAGAGCCCATGAAGCAAAGCTCGCTGAAGATGTTAATCGGAGAATGCTCGTGGAACGTGCAAGTGCAGAGAGAGAGAAGTGGGTTGCTGCAATTAATACAACTTTTGATCACATTGGAGGTACTACCCTACACCATGTCTGCAGAGGAGCCTGTGTTTGTAATTGCTTAACTGTTTACATGAATGATTACTCCTCTTAATTCTGAGCCATTCTGCCTTGTTGTTCCATGTCTTATAACAGGCATCCTGATTATCCTGCACTATAATCTTATGAGTTGATCAGTCCCTCTTACCAGTTACATTCCCTTGTATTAGTCTAATTTTGTCATAATCTGTTTAACAATCATCTTATCTTTTACATTTAGGGGGTTTACGAGCCATATTGACTGATCAAAACAAGTTAGTTGTAGCTGTTGGGGGTGTGACAGCCCTCGCAGCAGGGATTTACACAACAAGGTATTATAGTTATGCATATTAGATAAACTTGTATTATTAATATTTTTAAACATTTGAAGTTTGCGATGTCTTTCTGCGGCCCCGTTTCCATCAGTAATTGTTTTTTAGTTTAAATTCAAATATTTATATCAGCCATATGTTTGATCTTAATGGATTATGGAAATCTTTTTCTTTAATTGAAGAGAAGGGGCAAAGGTTATTTGGAGTTATGTGGACAGAATATTAGGACAACCATCACTGGTTAGAGAATCTACTATCGGAAAATTCCCTTGGTCAGGCTCCTCACGTCGCTTCAGCACCCTCTTACGGGGTAATAATGCCTCTACTACCAAAAATGGGAATGGTTTTGGGGATGTCATTTTACATCCTTCTCTTCAGAAAAGAATTCAGCAGTTGGCAAGTGCGACAGCCAACACAAAATCCCATCAGGCACCATACCGAAATATGCTCTTCTTTGGCCCCCCCGGAACAGGAAAAACTATGGCTGCAAGGGAGCTAGCTCGCAAATCGGTATAAGATCCCAACTTGTCTGTTTTTATGGGTGTGAGTTCAACTGACACCAAGAAAAGTTTCAATGCGTATGCAAGGAACAAGTTTTGTGTGATTTTTCTAGTTTGTATTATATCTGATGTTTAATTGGTTTTATTTTCAGGGGCTTGATTATGCATTAATGACAGGTGGAGATGTTGCGCCACTTGGTTCTCAAGCTGTTACAAAGATACACCAGTTGTTTGATTGGGCAAAAAAGTCTAACAGAGGGTTATTACTATTTATTGATGAAGCAGATGCATTTTTGTGCGAGTAAGTTGCACATTTTTTTTCCAAAAATTATTTAGTTCATCTGGGTAATTTATTTTTCTTCCCTTTGATTTGATGAATATATGATTGTGGAAATTATATTTATTCTAATAATATATCATATCTTGCAATCATAAAACTAAATGATAGCTGATTGAATGTAAATATATATAATGACATTTGATACTTGCAAGAAATATTTGGTTTTCAACACCAAATAAGTAAATCTATGATAAAAAAAAATTTGTTTGTCCACTTTATGGATAATTGATTAAGTATTTAAGTGATACTAGTCTGCACCTGGACATGTATTATAGTCGGGCTCTGAGCCTTTAATGATATTTACTTGATTCTGGCTGGTTTTAGGCGGAACAAGACCTATATGAGTGAAGCTCAAAGGAGTGCACTCAATGCCCTCCTTTTCCGCACAGGTGACCAGTCAAAAGACATAGTCCTTGCACTGGCGACAAACCGTCCTGGCGATCTTGATTCAGCAGTAGCTGATCGTATTGATGAAGTCCTAGAATTTCCCTTGCCTGGGGAAGATGAAAGATTTAAGCTTCTCAAACTTTATTTGGACAAGTACATTGCACAAGCTGGGGCCAGAAAGCCGGGATTTTTCTCTAATTTGTTCAGAAAAGAACAGAAGAAGATAGAAATTAAGGACTTGACAGACGATATTTTGAAGGAAGCAGCAGCAAAGACAGATGGATTTTCAGGAAGAGAAATAGCAAAACTGATGGCTGGTGTTCAGGCTGCTGTTTACGGAAGTGAGAACTGTGTGCTTGATCCAAGTCTCTTCCGTGAAGTTATAGATTATAAAGTTGCGGAGCATCAACAGAGAAAGAATTTGGCCGTGAAAAGTGCATAATATATGATTGTTGCATTCATCGCTTTTCTGGAATTTTGGGTCTGAACAAGAGATTGAACAGATGAACTAATCATTTGTATCATACACCATTTAGCGGCTGATGCTGATCTATATTCAAGAGAATATACATAATTCTTTTCTGGGTTTAGGTAATGCTAATTTCTCTGAGGAACTAACCAACAAGTTCCAAAGTGCTTAATGTTTTGTATTATCATTACATCACACAACTATATTAGTTCTTTAACCATTACACATCCGCTACTTACCAGCAAGCGTTCTAGAAATTCCACTTCATATCGTACTTGTTCATATCTATTTGTCTCTATATTATTTCTTTTAAATATTTCTAGGTACAGTCTACTGGCAGTCAGATCGAAGTTCTTTATCACTTAATCAATAAAGGAGAAAAAAAGAGATTAACAAGTCTGGAATTATGGAGTACTTCAACATGTGTGTAAAAATTACAAAATCACATTATTATTAGGTGCTGAAAAAAGTTAGATTGGATGCCGTTGTGTAGCCCTTTCTTTTAATTGTTGCCATCGACAGAAGAAAGCTTAAGGACGTTGTTTAGCCAGACTTTGAAGATAATTTACCATTAAAGGATTTTGAATTTAGCTTTGATTTGTTTTCACTATATAACCATGAAAGTGCCTTTTTAATTTAGAATTTTAAACACTTGAATAAGAGCCATTTGATATTAACCAGCATTTTTCATATAGATATCAAAGCTCAAATCTAAAATATCAACTGGACTATATAGGGCGACTATTTATGCAACAAAATACTTTTTAAAAAGAAAATGATAAATCTCATTTAAAAATATGTAAATACACAGGCACACAAAAAATAGCATTTTATCATATACTGTTTTCAGGTTATAGATCAATTGTGATGATCAGAACAGATAAACATATATATTACTATCATACCTGATGATCTTCAGGTGTTGTAACTATATATTGCTTAAGAATCATCTACAAATTACATCACTACCATTCTAAGTTAATAGGTACTGAACTAAAATAGAACAGAACGCTCCTCATCTATCAACTGCCTGAAGTAATCATGTTGTTGGGAAGCTTCTCATGCATGCACAGTCTGGTTTGGCAGGAGTGCCTACTGCAGTATCACTCATTCACTCGTACAAACAAGCAATCTATAAAACTCCACCAGTTCTGCAATCAAGCATTCCACCAAAGCAACAAGATTATAATGTGTACATACACTCAGAGGTAACCATTTATGCTTCGATGCTAGCCCGCCTTTATTGCAAATTTTCATGAAGATTTTGCAGTCAACAAGATTCAAACTTTGCATGTTTAAGAAGCACATACTCTTCATAGATGTGTGGAGGTTGGAAAGTCGTCACTGACCACCTCTTTCCTTCATACCTGCAAATCTGCTAGTTCCTTTTCTCCATCATGTCTGTGGTTTCGTCGATAGTGAGCCTCACCAGTATTATATAGATAACAGGTGGCACATTGATTTTGACATACTAGGTAGTTTGAGCTTTCGATCCAACTTCAATATTATTAAGGAAATAAATTCCCATACTCTTCATAGACTTTAGAATGTCTTCAGCTTTGAGTTCCATGCCAACCGATTTGTACAAATGAACAGCTGCACTCATAATAAACCTGTCTGGTTTCACTAAACCAGTAATCTTTTCATAGAAAGAGATGCCTTCTTCCACGCATCCATGGTCCATGTAGCCTCTAAGTAAAGCTCGATAGCATGCAAGATCTGGACTTAATCCAGCAGCTATAATTTCCTCGAATACCTTTCCAGCTTCCTTTGTCCTACCCGTTTTTGCAAAGGCATATAATAAGAGGTTAAAATGAGAACAGGAAGGTTGAACTCCATTCTTCCTCATTAATTTAATAGCTTCCTCTGCTTGAGAGTATTTAAGTCCCTTTGTATAGGCTCGAATAAGGGCAAGGTAAGTGAAGGAGTCTGGTGGGCAACCATCTCTTTGCATGGATTTAAAAAGATCTTCTGCTTCATGATGAAGTGTTGCAGTAGAATATACATTCATCATAATATTGTAGCTTACCTGCATCAAGTCATTGTTTTACAGTCCTTATGCTTTTACAACATCTTAGAGTACCAAACATTGAGAGCAGGGATATATATTGTTCTTGCTACCATTTGTGGATTTACAAACTAAAATGTAGTAGATAACGAATAAACAATAAACTATTACCATGCATACAAGATTACCAGTTTTATGTAATTTTTCAAACACTCATTTAAAGTATATAATCAGCTGCAACCATTGGACATATATATTATTCTTGATGTAGACATCAAGTTTAGAGATATTAAAGATTTATTATAAATTATATAGATTTGTGATTCTGTACACATAATGTATGGTAGTTTTAGTTTATCTTTCTTTAGACTGTAAACTCTGGCAAAATTCATACACATACCTGCCCAGGTTTTATTCCCTCTTCTCGCATTTTTCTGAAAAGAAGGGATGCTTCGTCACTTTTACCTACAAAGAAAATAAAATAAAATCACTAGAAAATTTCAACAGATAATAAAAAATATTTCTTCCACTTAAAGAACACTCCATGCCTATAATTGTTAATAACTGGTTCTTTTCAAATAAATTCATGTAAGCACAGTACGGCCCAGCTAGATAACAAATGTTGCCAAATTTCAATCTTATTAAAAAACCATTCAGTAATATAGTCATCACTAATTTATATTCACCTCAATTTGCTTATAAAGAACCTCATGTCAGACATTGAAATTTCAGAAAAAATAGACATTGAGAGTATGACACGAGGTATCGTTCCAGACATGAATTAATTTTGAAAGGACTAAATGAGTAACTTTACCAGCTTTCCCATAATAGCATATCATATTAGTGTATGCTTTCTCATCCAAAGCCACACCCCTACTTTGAGCCATGTTGAATACCTCCACAGCTTTATCCAGATTTCGACCACGTCCATGCACACTGCACACAACCTAGACTGTTTCATAACTACAAACGAGTGTATGACCTATCTTCATAATTTAACTTTCTAATAAGGGTGACAAAGGCAAACAACTCTTCTTTGCATACACAATAAGTAATTATAGGCGACCGTTCTTCTCAGTTCTGCACTATGGCCCCAGGTTACAAAGAATTCAACCACAATAGTTAAGGTTTTACCTGATCATGGTGTTATATGTATGAATTGATGGAACAACACCCAGCAAGAGCATGTGCTCATAAATGCTAGCTGCAAAATGCAATCTGCCTGCACATTACTTTGTTCCATGAGTTAATCCAACCTTTTCTTCTCCTAAGTTCCTCACGAGGTACAAAAGTTTGAAAAGAAGGGAAAATGGTGTAACCTGCATCTAGCATCGCTTTGATGAAGGTATTGTAAGCTACAGTATCAAGATCCATTTTGTTACTCATGCAGTCACGAATAACATTCTCTGCCAGCCGATATTTACCTGTTAAAGGATTCCTAACATTATAATAAAAATATAAATAAAACATGTTTTATTTAAAATTAATAGCACCCTTCCTAATATAGTACTAATATTCCTTTACTGCTGCACATGAGCACTACCTTTTCTATATATATATATATATATACACACACACACACGCTTCCAGCTACTCAAGTAAACTCTTACAAGATTACAAAAGGTGGTCCATGTGTCCTAAAGAATCAATTAACTAGGAGTGTTACCGGGTCAATCTGGATGTTGGTTTTTGTAGGTTTACATTGCAGAGGATTCAAGAATATCTTGTCCCAACTTGTTGTCGCCTTGTGGACATTAAGAGCATGGAAGAACAAATAACAGGGAGGAGCTTCTTATGAATTTCTATAATTTTGAAATTATAATAGCTAATGAATTCCCTTATGCTCAAGTTAGACATAAAAATACCAACTGTATATACACCGTTCTTACCGCAATTACTCAAAACATTCACAAGCACGCTGATGGGTACAGCACCTATATCATGGCCTTTTACAGTCTGTTCTCTGAAAAATAGGTATGCTTCCTCTGATGCACCACAATTGGAAAATGCATCAACCATTGAACCATATAAAATTTTTCTAGCTTTAGATGAATCTGCCACTGCTGCAAAGACTTCTTGTGCTTGTTTCAGCTTCCGTTGCTTTCCGTACAAACTTATCATAGATGCACATGCAGCATCTTCTGGCGTGTAACCAAGCTTCATTAGTAAGGCATACAGACATTCTGCTTTTGATGTGTCTCCTGTATGCAAATCCATTTCAGATATTTCAAGGATATCATAGTATCTCTAAGTGTCAATATTTTTTTTGACAATATGCTGGAAGAAATTAAAATTTTTAATGGGGTCGAAAAGATAAATCTGTCAATATTTTTGTCTTGCAAAAAAAATGCTGGTGTGCTAAATAATCTATCAGATTTATTTGAATTCTTGCCTTCTTTAATGTAATTGATGATGAGTTGGCTGGCAACTGTCAAGCCATTAGCAGTCTTGAGCAAAAAATCAAGTTTTTCTACTGTCCCACTGGCATCGCCATCTGCCATGTACATACTAAGCATCATACCAAAAGCCATTGTACCATGTGCGTCCAAGGGCTCCCAAGAATCTTCACCATCAGGCAAAACAGATTCACCATGCATGATCAGGGAAAATATTTTTATAAATTTATTGTTCTTAAAAGATTCAATTGTACTCAAGTCATCTATTAACTGCTCCGCATCTTTTAACATATTCTCCTGGCAGTATAACTTAATGACTGTCTTTAGAAGCTCCTCATCGAAATCTACCCCATCTTTCCTTACCTGAACAACAAATTTTTTTGCCTTGTCAGTCAAACTTAGTTTCATATACAAGCTGAGCATGTCTTTACAGGAACCAGCATCAGGAATCCCGGTCTTTGCCAGAGCTTGAAATGTACTTTCAGCAGCTGCTAGATCTTCTTTCATAACATTGCACTGCAATAAGACAATAAAAGCAAATCTTGAAAACAATATATTTTTAGATCTCATTTCTTCCATAACACACAAAGCTTTCTCAAAGTTTCCTGAATTAAGATGGACTTGTGCCATTGTTATGTATGTTTTCTCATCAGCAAGTATACCCAGTGTCTTTATCTCTCGGAACGTATTTTGAGCATCATCGTATAGACCAAGTCTCCCATATATTCTAATCAGTAAGCCATAGATAACTTCATCTGCAGCAATTTTATACTTATCCATTTCTGAGAAAAGGAACAGAGCTTTAGAATAGTCCCTGTTTCTGCAGTGAAGGGCTAAAAGTGACGCACATGTAAAATTACTTGGTACTATGCCATGTGATTTCATGCTCTCATAGAGTCTGAGTGTTTCATCCGTGTTACGCCTTTTGGCACTTAAACTTATGAGAAGGCTGTAAGTTACCTCCTCTGGTATAAAACCTAATTTTTTCATCTCCCTGTAAGATTCAAAGGCTTCCTCAGCTTGACCTTGTTTCACAAATGAGCTTATTACTACTGTATAAGTAAACTCATTTGCCACTACCCCCATATCAACCATCTGCCTCCACAACTTTGTCACGTTCGCATGGAGTGATTTTTTCTGCAGAGATGAAAGCATGAAATTGTAAACCGCAATGGAGAGAGATATCCCTCTTTCACGTACAGCTGAGTAGAATGACTCCATAGCCTTGTGACGACCCCATCTAGCATATGCACAGAGCATGGTACCACAAGCAACTTCATCAGGCTCACACCCTGATTCAAGCATCTCCAAGAAAGTCTCTTCAGCAAGCTTTATTTTTCCGACTTGCCCATACATACGTATCACAATTGTGTATACAATGACACTAGGTCGGTAGCTTAACTGTTCAAGCACAATTCTAATATTACATCAAATTAATATGTGCTTATCTTTATTATAACTTAAAAGAAATAAGATTTCACGTCTCACCTATATAGTTAAATGAATCACTTAAAAAAGCCAATATTGCAATCATAATTTGAAATAGAAAGGATACATAAAGTAATTAATTAAGTCTTTTAAACCCATCTAGTTCCCAATATTAACATGTTGCCTACAAAATACAGTACTTGCTCTTCATATATAAAATTGTTCAAAATATAGTTCACTCGTTTGCATACTGTTACCAAATTGTTTAACAATTTTTACAGGTTACATAAAAGCTTAAAAGGTCCAAGAACAATTAGCTAAATGTAGTTTCAGTTTTTATATACTACACATATTCTCCTATCTTGAACAGCATAGCGAGACAATAACACTATCGACACACAATTTGTATAATGCTTTATGTTTGTATCTCATTTGTATAAAAATTCTAATAATCATAGAAAACCGAAAACTTTCCACCCGCATGAAATAGTCATAACAAATCAATACTAACAACAATTTCATCAGTTACGCAATTACAGTCGAGTAAAAGGTAACGAAAAAGAACCTGTAATTTCATCCACCAGAAGAAGTCCCTAACCTGCCTCCACCCCCTCTGTTCCTTCAACACGGTACACATTTCCCTAAAACTCAACATACTAACAAAACCCGCCATCACAACCCTCATATCATACTCCCCTTCACCCTTCCCAGCCAAACTCCTAACCCGCTTTATCGCGGCCACAACATGCTTTCCATACAAATGTCCATTCCTATCATCTTCCAAATACCTCACCATTTGCTCAGGAGACCTCTTAATCCACTTTGGTGTTTGTGCATCAGACCCCTGGTTCCTTCTCAGAGTGCTCAAGTACTGAGCTTTAGCTTTGATTATTCGACGAGCGTTGTCGTCGGAGAGCTTGTTTTTGGGGTTCTTGGACTTGGGTTTAGGCTTGTTGATGGAATTGCCATCACTTAAAGACCAGGGGTCTGGTGAGACTACTGAGCATGAGATTCTTGATTTTTGGGGTTTGGGTTTTCTAGGGGTTTGTGTTGAGTGGGTTGGGTAGATAAATGATGATTTTAGAGCTTCCATTGTAAGGCGTGTTTGGGTGGGTGTTTTTTTTCCCCGAGGTTAAACTGAACAAGAAGACATTCCAGGGGAAGATAATGAAGTATCAGTGTATGGATTTTGGAAGATGAGTGTTTCATAAAATATTGATTCTTTATTTTTATTTTTATTTTAAAGTTTTTCAAAGTAAATGGCAAAAAATTATACTATTTCTTACGCGGCTTATCATAAATATTAATTTTGATAACTTATTTAAATCATTTTTAATTTTATTCTTAAAATAATAATTTAAATTTTATTTAATATCATAAATAGAAATATTTCTAATATAATCTTTTACATACCTATTTGTATTTTATATTCATAGGAAATCAGATTTATATTTTATTTACGTTTGTATTTAAAACAAATACGAAAATGTGATTTCTGTATTTTATTTAAATATATATATTTTTTTAATTAAAAAATCAATATTTAAAAACATCTACCATGCGATTTTTTCTTTACTTTAAAAAATAACACATAAATTAAATAAAATATGCTTGTGTCTGCTTTTATAGGTATATATATGCACTTGCATGTTTTCTGTCAAAAAAAAATATATTTCTTTTCTGATTTTATTAGTATATATAGGTTTTTTGTCAAAGAAAATATTTTTTCTTCATTACACAAAATAAGCTAAAGAAAGGTTAAGGGAGTGTTTGGGAGAACTTTTTTCCAGAATAAGTCAACTTATTTTAAGACAAAGTTAGAGATTCCTAACTTTTTTCTGAAAAAAGTCAACTTTTTTTTGCAACTTATAGAATCTCAAATATACATTAAATACTTGTATAAAAAATATTTATCAAAATATGAAATTTTTACCCGAAAATAAATCCAAAAAGACTTATTTTAAGGCAGGCCAAACAGGCCATAAATTCCCATCTTAAAGCAAGATGATAAAAGATCACTCCAACGACATCCCTACCAATGGTTGAAAGAGATGCTAAAACTGAATTTTAAAAATTGGCAATGTTACCCCAACAGCTTCTACAACCGCTTCTACGATATTCTAGTGAATAAAAAATTTATTTCTCTCTCTTTTCTCAACTCTTTTCTCATTCTTTTTTTCTTTTTCCTCCTTTTTAAGACCAACTAGATTTAAATTTATTATTATTATAATAATAGGGAAGGAATATGCGGAATATTGTTAGAGTTGAAATACAAAATAGATTACCTAAATAACTATGATCTATTATTTTATAATATTTATAGGAAATCAACTAAGACGCTTTTGGACTTGCTCTAACACAAGCACAATAAAGTAAAGTAAGAAAGTGTGCAAAAGAATTGGAAAAAGGCTCGTCATTAACTTTAAAACTGGAATGATAACAAATTGTAGACTGATATAACTACAGCCAATTATAGTTTTACATGGTTTTTCCACTTTTTCCCATCTTTCTGTTTCCATCATACAAATTCCATAGCATCCACCGCAGCCTCTTTATCAGGTTTCTTTGATTTCGCTTTCTTCCCTGTATAGTAAATGACTGTTGTTACAAAATTAATTAAATATATAATACACATATATTCATGATTCATGCCATTTTTTTAGCAAAAAGAGAATATTAGCAGGGATGACAATGGCAAGGATGGTGTCAATCCTGAGGTCATTGTTTTATTATATACCATAGGTATGCAAAAAATGGACAGAGCCTCATCCTATCGGTAAAGGTAGGCCAAATATAATTTGAACAAGTGCCAAACTACACCAGGGTGCGGCAGGCACACAATTCCAAGACACTAGATGTCATGTACAGATACTCAAAGCACTCGCACTTCATTTGGTTGGAACAATGATAAAGGATGAGACTGGAAAAAAGCTTGCATTGTTTTGTGGCCATCTGTTCGTATTTTTCATTTTCACCCTCCATTCTATTAAAAAAAAATAACTAGAGCTCAATTCCATTAATCTGAAATGAATGTTCGTTCCTAAATCCCACCTCCTACTCATATTCTTCATGAACCCAACTGTTAAAAATTTGCAGTCACTAAATTTCTGCACTCACCCACCTTTCATCCTTTTCTTCCACCAACCATCCAACCAAATGAAATAGTGTAGCATATCTCACAGTAAGTGGATAATTACAAATTAATTGTCGAGTGACATAGTACTGTCAATACTAGCATAATTCCACCTGAACTTCATACTTGCAACATAACAACATTAAAAAACATACTGCTCCCCTGTGTAACAAAAGATGATAAAGTAATCTACCTTTCTTATGTGATCTCTTAGGTTTAACCTTCAAACTCTTCTTCACGCTGAATGCTAGCGGAGCCTTGTTTACATTGTCTGATGTACCTCATGAACATATAACAATGCACAGAATTGCCAAGCGTTAAATGGTGTTATTATATAAAATTGTAGTATTTCGATAAAAAAAATACTTCTATTATTTTGTCGCAAGTTTATTTTTTTCTTCCATTCTGAATATTAATATTTTAACCCTGTTTGTATATGAAGCTTCAACTAAGATAATGTACACAAGTCATGCTACACTACCAAAATGTGCCTTTCTCGCAATTTGAGTATATTAATCATAAATTGAGTTTCTATAACTAAGAAGCATACAAAAACACTTAATATATATACCTTGAGCAAGAGCCATGTCAACGTCTTCCATAGTGATAAGACCCTTTGCAATAGCATCCTTCTGGGCCTGTTTCATTCAATCCCAACACATTAGCATAAACACACAACATGTGTACACATAACGCGTAGAGAGAGAGGGAGAGGGAGAGAGAGGGGGGGAGAGAGAGAGAGAGATTGTAAAGTACCCAGCGCCATTTTTTAAAGAGCTTGCGTTTACGCTTGCCGGAGATAGGGATAGTTTGGGACCTCTGCTTGAGCTTACCGGTGACAGGATCGCCGTGTTTAGCTCGTTTGTTGTCGGCAACGGCTGCTCTTCTTCTCCTCTGTACCACGTTAAAGGCCGCCATCTTCCCTCAATTCTCCAACAAACCTAATTCAGTCAGCGTTTTACTTCAAACCCTAGCTCCCTGCCTCTCACCATATACTCATATAAGTCTATTTTTTTAACCCGCCCCGGTCCATGAAACACTAATACTATGGGTTTTTTTAAAAAAAATACGATATTTTATTATTTAGTTTTTTTAGTAAAAATATGTGTAGGATTGAATGTCCTTGTCTTCTTATAACATATTTAGATTCTATGTTAGGTTTGTAACTTAGATTATTTAATGTGCTATTGCAGATAGACATATGATCAAATTGTAATTCCAAGTTGTAATTAAAGCTAAAAAATAAAGCACGATACAAGATTCAAGTTGATTCATGCCTTTAGACAGAGAAAACTTCTTCAAAAATAAGGAGTGCAGTCTAAGAATTATTTTAAGGCAAAGAGCTATTCGAAAAGTCACCATAATCGAGGAGTCAAAATGTGCAACTAGTAGAGAAATTTCAAAATATTCAATGGCTAAGTACTCGATCAAGAAGTATTCGTTGGATAAGTCAAGAAATCGAAACCATTCGAGAAGTGTCAGAGGTATTATACATTCGAGAAGTCCAATATAACAAATCGAGAAATTAGCAAATGAAGCAATCGAGAAGTATGAGAAAAGAGATCAATCGAGAAGTCTGTGGTAGTATACCATTCGAGAAGTTTAGGTTAATCGAAAAGTCCTCCAAGTTATATTCAATCGAGAAGTCTAGGCACTCGGGAAGTAACAAGTCAATAGGTCGATCGAGAAGTCTCAGAAGTATTCGATCGAGAAGTCTGTGTCGTGACTTCTCGAAGCAAGAATAGTCGAGTACTCGATTAATTTAAGAAGCTAAATTTAAAGAGATTTGCAAAAGAATAAGACAAGTAATTTGAAGGTTTGTCATGATCAAGATCAGTCAAACCTACGAAGATAGAGACAAGTCTTCGAGAAGCTTGAAAAAAAAACAAGACAGAAGAATATAATATAAATGTGATGTTCTGTCAAAAGAAAGTGTTAGCTAAAAACAGATAGTGTTTAAACGTAAAACATATTTTGTCTATTTCTTGTTTTAGCTAACTGACTTGTGAAAGCATGTGCCAATGAGACACGTTACTTATATAACCAATGCACAAGCTTCGCAAGTTAATAACAAGTTGAATATTACAATTGTATTCACACCTTGTATCTTTTAAAAATAAGAAACTGGGATTCGAATCAAGAATCTCATATTTGTAGCAATTCAATCTAATACATTATTAGTTTGAAAGTTAAACTTTTGTGTTTATTATCCGCAATTCTCTCGTAAACACTGTAAGATAACATAAGTTACAAGTTTTAGCAAAATGAGTTCATCAAATCAAAAGTTTAAAAACGAAAAAGAATCAAATCATACCTTCACTCCATTTGCATAATTTATGTGTAACTCATACCTAACAATATGTTTTTCTTATTTTAATATTTATAAAATATAAATTTTAATTATTAAAAAAACGATTTTACGCAACTTAATACAATTGATATCAATTTCAAATAGTAATTATATTTTTTTAAAGTTATATTCGGTTACATTTAATTACAAATTATATATATATAAATTTCATTTAGCTGTTCTTAGTTGTAATATCATATTCGTGGGGGAAAAAATTAAAATCTAATAAAATCACAATTCTTTAAAAAAAGTATTTTTTATGAAAAAATTCCAAAAAACAAAAAACAATTAAAAAGAAAATAAAAACAATAGTATACATACACAAAGATATAAAAAATAATGAAACAATAAAAACTTTATTTTTTTAGGTACTAGTATCAAATTATCAATGATTTGTTAAGGTTTCTCATCTCTCAATTGTCATACATTAACGATTTTTTATAACAAAATAAATTAAAATTAAAACTAAAATTTTATATGAATATATTCTATTCATTTTGTTAGTGAATATTTTATTTACGTTTTTAGGGAGCATTATGATTTTTTCCCTATTCCTGTTCGTATAATGATTACCCGCAATTTCAATTCTTATTAGTTTAAACCAAAAATGCAGAAGCAAAGCAAGATTTGGTACACGTGGTAAAATCCCATTGGATAATATTCCCACCGGTGACGAGTCCCATTACGATACACACATACATATATACACCGGTCAACTTTTGAATCCAACATCATCACAAATTAATTTCCCCAAATTTATTTATTATTATTATTATTATTATTATTATTATTATTATTATTATTATTATTATTATCATTATCATGCTTCAATTTTAAATCTAGGGCTTCTTTTCTGAGCAAATCTGAATCATCCATATCTATCAGGTACCATATCACATACAATATGTAGTATAATCATGTATATTTATCCATGTGATTTATAGGTTCAATTGTATATCCTTGAGCTGGTTTCAATTATTTATGTATGTATGTGTATGCGTTGCGTTTGCATCTCGGATAATCAATTTTTGGGTTTTTAGATTTTATTTGCGCAAGTACTGATTGATTCGAGCATCTTTGTGGATTTCTGATTAATTTGTTTTATTGTGTGTGTTTTCGGAAATTGGGGGTAAACTCTGTTAGATGAACCATGTGTTTCGTTTTAGTCGAATTTGAATTAATGTTTTTTTTGTATGTATATAGGTGTATGTGTAAGTGTATGTGTCAACTAATAGTTTTAGTCGAATTGGTTTGTTTTTTGATGCAGTGTGGTAGTTGTATATAGGTTCAAAGATGATGAGGCTACAAACTTATGCAGGGGTTAGCTTGATTGCTACCTTAGTTGTTATTTATCATGCTTTTAGTAGTCGACAGCAATTTTACCCGGCAATGGTTTATTTATCGACTTATAAGGTCAGTTTGGTGCTTCTACTCAACATGGGTCTGGTCGTCATGTGCATATTGTGGCAACTGACTAAGAAGATTTTCCTTGGGTCGCTCCGTGAAGCCGAGGTTGAAAGGCTTAATGAGCAGTCGTGGCGGGAAGTGATGGAGATACTTTTTGCTATTACTATTTTCCGTCAGGATTTTTCAGTTACTTTTCTTTCTATGGTTACTGCTCTTTTATTGATAAAGGCTTTGCATTGGTTGGCTCAGAAGAGAGTTGAATATATCGAGACAACACCATCAGTTCCCATGTTGTCTCATGTCCGAATTGTTTCTTTTATGGGGTTCCTTTTTCTACTTGACAGTCTCTTTTTGTATAATTCGGTCAAGTATTTAATAGAGACCCGCCAGGCTTCAGTTTCTCTCTTTTTTGCCTTCGAGTAAGTTTTTTTTTCTTCCTTCCAGTAAGTTATTACATTATACTGTTTTTTTAGTTGAGTATTAATGAATTATCTTTCTTGTCCTTGATGATCTTGAAACCAAGTTGCGACGTATGATAGTTTAAGCATCTAAGGAACTTACAACCTTATGGTTGATCAAGTTTAAAAATGTTAACTTAATTTTAGTGATGAAAGACTCCTTAATCTCCCTCCCCCTCCCCCCCCCCCCCCCCCCCCCCCCCCCCCCCGATGCTATACATGATTACCATCTTTGGGTGCTCTTGTAGGTTGAGTAAAAAGTAGCATTTTTTGCCTGATCCTTTAAAAGCAGGAATAGTGCCAGAGAATAATAATCAGCAAACCATACAGGAATTTATACTTATCAACACTGCTTGCTATACCACTTTATATACATATGATATTTTGACGTGGGTTAGTGTGTTAAAATATCTCATCCTTCTTTCCCCAACTTATCTCCCAGTCCTTTTTGTAGTCATCTAACAGTCTGTCTTCAGTAAAATTTTATACTATATATTTGACATTAATAAAATTCTTTTATTTTTACTAGATATGTCTCTAAACTTTTTATGCACAGAAATGAAGATGATTCCAGGATTTATAAACATAGATATATTATCTTAGTTGAATTTTGGCCTTGGATTAACATTTGTAATGTGAGTCTGTGACTGTATTTCCGGAGGTCTCTAACATTTCATTCACCATTAGGTGCTTATTTGTAAGTTTGGCCATGGATTTGAGCTTATCATTTACTAGAGGATAGTATACTATATACCATTATACCAATGGTATTTAGTAGTTATTTTGCGTATGCCGTTTTTCACAAGTAGATATTTTTACTCCATAAATTGACTCTATACAGGTTCAAGAAAAATTAGAAAGTGAAAAAGGGGAGAGATATGGAGATTCCAATTACTTTAGCTGGATTTCTTCACATTTCGTTTTGTTGCTTATAACTTACATTCTTTAAAATGCATACTTTACATGAGATTTTGGATATATATATGTGATTGACAACTTCCCATATGTTGGCTTCCTTACTCTGTTCTTGGATATGCTAGTTAATACTCCTACAGATTGCCTTTTCGATTTTTTACTTGCTACTTCTTTTTCTGTATTCTTCTTGTACTAATGTGCATGTGTACTACTTTTAAATAGTTGTGATCTTACACATACCTTTTTGTCTGTTTAAGATAATTGCTCTAAAATAGAACTCTGCTGGTCCTAAGAGTTGCTACATTAATTTTATGTGGTTTTGGATGATTTGGAGCTGCTATTTAAATCTCTGTAAACATTGTCTTTCAGGTACATGATATTGGCAACATCAACAATATCAATATTCGTAAAATATATTTTCTATGTCAGTGACATGCTTATGGAAGGACAGTGGGAAAAAAAGGCTGTCTACACATTTTACTTGGAACTAATTCGGGACTTGCTGCACTTGTCTATGTACTTATGTTTCTTCCTTGTAATTTTCATGTAAGTAAGATTTAACATTTTTTTATGTTTCTGTTAACCGTGAACATATTTTTATAGGTGCAAGAGGCATCATAGTTTATTTGTTCAAATGGTTGTATGCAGCGTTTATATGTCTACCTTCACACTTGGTGTGTGTTTGATCATTAACGTATCTAGCCCTCATCACTAGAGTAGTACTTGTGTCTAATTAAAAATCACATGACTGTAATTATTTTCTCTAGTTGTGTTTGTGCGATGATAATTGATGGTAGTTTTTCAATGCACTTGGTTTCCTTCAGGAATTATGGTGTGCCTCTTCATTTAATTCGGGAGCTTTATGAAACTTTCCGTAACTTTAAAATCCGTGTTGCTGATTACATTCGTTACCGGAAGATCACTTCCAACATGAATGACCGTTTTCCAGATGCTACACCAGAAGAGATTGATTCGTGAGTACTCTATGTTATTTATACGTTTTGCATGTCGATAACCTCGGAATCTTATCTCTGATTTATGTTCTTTTGACTGTGTTTTATATTTGTGCAGGAGCGATGCAACCTGCATTATCTGTCGCGAGGAGATGACAACAGCCAAGAAATTAATCTGTGGTCATCTTTTTCATGTTCACTGCCTTCGGTCATGGTTAGAGAGGCAACACACATGTCCTACTTGCAGAGCCCTTGTTGTACCATCTGAAAATGGGGGAAGTGCAGCTGGTTCCCATGCTAATGTCCACCAACACGGTATTGATGCTCTCTTATCTGGAGTACTTTTTTGTACCTCTTTTCCATTTCTTTTTTATATCAAATTATGGATTAAATTTCTACTTTATTTGAGGATTTACAGTTTTTATAGGCATCTGAAGTTAAACTGTTTACTGTAGAGAAAGGGAAATATCCCCTATATATGACTGTTTGACATCAATAAGATTGCAACATTTTCTATATGTGATTATTGTAATGCAAACTTTTATAGGATTCCTAAACCCCAAGTTTTTTATTAGATGAAAGGAAAGAAAGAGAAACAAATGTAAACCCCTTTGTTTCTGTATCATGTCCCGAGTTTTCCTTAGGAAGGAAAATAAAATATTGAAGTTGAAAAAGGCTTACTTTGTCTCCAAAACTTTCTTCCTAAATGTGGAAGAATTAGAATGAAATATAAAAGGCAATCCGTGAAATTTCAGTTGTACCAACTGTACCCTTATTATTATAACATTAATAAATGTTATTTGTCCTACATGTCTTGCCTCTTTACAATATAATAGGATAAGGGTCTGAAATAAAATTCTTTATTTCTACTCTTTGCGTTTAACTTGAGAACACAAGAAAAATAGCATTTTCACTTGGCTACTTTTTCTATTGCTATTTGGTTATACCGATGTGTACATCTTGGATATTTGGCTAGAAATGTTGAATTTTATTTGATATATGTCTTGCTGCTAACATATTTTTTTGTGGAACAGGAACAAACATGTCAAATACACCTTCTCAGGGCTCAACCGGTGATGGTGCAACAAATGCAAATATCAGCCCACAACAGGCCAGACTACGGGCTGCTGCTGCTGCCGCTGCAATATATGAAAAATCTTTTGTATACCCATCTCCGAGTACTCTAGTCTGGTAAAAAAAAAAATTCTTTTGACTTTCGTATATGTCTGTACGACGGTAGCATGGTTTACTATATCAGAGTGAAGAATAATGAATGGAATAGTATATATTTCCATTATGATTTATGCTAACTGTACACTGTTAAATATAGTTAATTAGTTATGCACTTGAGCCAGTCTTGAAGGGTAAGATCTTTCTTTAGAAGTAATTATACCACAAAATTATTTCTGTGGAGATAAGGTTGTGGGTAGTGATTACATCTGCAATATGTTTTATGATTTCATTCAAATGATTGATGTGGGGGTTGCACACGGATACAGATGTAGTAGTTTAAATTGAAAAGAAATTGTTAAATACATTTGAGCTATGTTACATGTACTCTGTAGTTGAAGTACAGCTGTCCTAGGAGTTCGTATAACAACGTATATGGGTGGATGTAATTAAAGGCAGTGGCAAAACGGAATATATTCCTCCCCTTGCCCTATTTATAAATGGTATTAAGTTTCTGACCATTTAGACAATTTAGGGTTTGTTTCAAGTGTATGAGATGAGTGCTAATGAGAAGAAATGTACTAGTCTACTAGATTATTATTGTTTATGCGATGATAGATTTAAAAAATATAGCCATTCGTCCCTCTTCTATAAATAGAAAATGCTGATACCTCGTCTTTAATTTTCATTGGTACATAGAGGAGATTCAACCTTTATTTAAGAATTAATGTGTTAGTAGGAAAACTATGTGTAAAGTGTAAACCAATTGAATCTTACTTAGCTCTAACACGTGACAATGTATTTACTATACTGTAACATACCTGCAGTCATATATACTATTCTGTAACAGACCTGCACTCGTATATACCGGGCATGCAGAACCGCATCTGATATTTATGCCTGGAGTCGGACTAATAATTAATTTGTTTTTCACAGGTCCCCTGGATATGCTTTACCTCTGCAAACAGACAAATCTGTGGCTGGCTCTAGCACTGGAAATTCCGGTGGAGAAACAACTTTTGGACACAACACACTGAAACCTCAGTTTGCAAATGTCGGTGGACCTGCAGAATTCTCTTTCCCTCAGCTCCCAAAGCCCACCCTCAGTCCCTATCAGACTTTTGATATCGATACGAATTTTGAACAGTATTTTGGTAGCAATCAAAATATATCTGACTCTCAATTGGAAGGGCGAAGAAAATTAATTCAACGACAAATTGAGGTATGATGAACTTCTTCTTCAGTGGGATATCCTCTGTTCTGTTAATTATTATATGTGTGATATAATGATCAATTATCTTGTTCTGATGTGGCGAGTGATACAAGTTGATTTTTTTTCCTTTCACATTTACGCCCTTAGAATATCCAGTATTGTCCACAGTTTTTAGCATAACAAGTTGTGTGCTCTAAATTCTAATACTTGGCAGGAAGAGGACTAGCCGACTAGTTAAATAATGATCAACTCATTGGTTGGTTGTAAATGCATCAGAATGTTCCCAATTGAATGATTATTATAGTACACTCATAGTATTATTCAAGTAACCCTATCAGGATAGGATTAGATTGGGTAATTTTTGATGAGCTATTGAGCCCGTATTAGCTTAAAATTTACTATTATTTATTCTTATGTAGGTGTAAAATGAATTTGATAAGTGATAATAATTCCAATTATTTTTTTTATCAGAATAATCATGTTATATATATTTTTTAATTTGCTAATTTATGTTACTTATATTTAATTTGTAGAAGGGTGTAAGTCTTTAATTTGACTTTGATTTGGATTACATTAGGTTTACTATGGCTGTATTAATTCGAAGTCAACAAAATATCCAGAATTATGAGGCGAATATATGATTTGTGGTCATTTCAGATTTTGTTTTACTTGACACTTAATTTTAATCCTGTTGTTATAGAGATGACAATATGGATGCAAAACCACAAATCCAAACCAATCACATATTTTGCCACCCCTAAGTTTTAGTGTCCACTCTAGCTCTCTCTATCTAATTTTCAAGTCTCTTATTCTATAGGTTGCACACCTATATTTGTAGTTTCTAGTTCCCAGACAGTAAAAAATTAAGACAGGCCAATCAAGAAACTATGTGGTCATTCTCCTTTCCATTGTCCAATCATTCATGTTCGCTGTTAGTTGTGATTGTTGTACCTACTAATTTGTTGGATGACACACAAAACAGAAATCGATATATGATATCTTTATCCAAAAGTTGTTAAAATTTTGTAGTACACTGGCAATTAACTTTTCCTGGCTTATGTCAGGGTTGTACAAAGTGAAATGTTATATGTTCAGCTCAGGTTGATATTTAGTAGTTCAATTTAGTATGTTCTGCATTGAACTTTGGTATAGCTTGGATAGAAAAACAGTAATTTAATGCTATTATTTAACAGGCTTTGCAAGAACAACTTCAACTTCTACAAAAGCCAGATGTTCACAGAAGCGCGGAAACGGATCAAACAGCTGATAAAAAGGGTAAGGGTCTTGCATCATCATCATCATCATCATCATCTTCCTCATCCAATTCATCAGATAGGGAAGACTGAGATGCCTTGCACCCTTTGTAGTAGTGTTTAAAGGACTATGATACCTTAATATAGAGAGAACAGGGAGTTGTTTGCTTTCTTTGAGGTCATTATTGCAGAGAGGAGTTGATATATGATACCTGTTGTAGCTCGGTCAACTTTTTAGCGTACCTATGAAGTTTTACACATGAAAATCCTTGGATAAAGATAACATGTATAATGTTCTTGTGTAGTGCAATTTATGCTTGCTGTTCTTGTATTATTATTTTCTGACTTTTCTCTTTCTTCTTTTTTTTATTAGCAAAAAAAAGTTTGGAGGTGTGGGGAATCGGACCCGTGCTTCATGCACATATTCTGCGTCTTCTCTTTTCTTTTTTTAAAGCGAAGAATCGTTTTTTTTAAAACGAAGAATCGTTTTATTGATAAATAATATCCGATAATACATCAGAAAGATAATAAAAGATTATTATCTAACCATAATGTATACTTAACCAATTCATGGGTCGAACGGTCAATAAAAAAGAGATTTCACAGGAAGTTTAAATAATAAAAATATAAAAACCTTTATATTCTGCATCTTTTCTTGAGTATGTATGTATTGCTATTTCAGATGTTGCTCTAAATAATGTAGCGACCGTTTGAATTTTTGGTGGGGGTTGTTAAAAATTATTTTATTTTATTGTAGATAGAAGTTATTTTTTAACCAAAATTTAATCAAAGTATGTATAAAATAATTAGTTTTATTTTGATTGTAAAATTCCCCGATAAAATTGTGATCGAAATAGTTTACAAACCCTCTTATTTTTGTCTGAACTAACCCAGTACTATGGAAACATAAAATAATTTATTATATAGAGTATTTGTTATTAAAAAATGAAAGAAAAGAAAATTAGTGAAAGTAGGAAGAAGTATTGAAAAAAAATGAGAAATATGAAGATGAGAGACAATTAGTGGAAAAAGAGAAAATGTTATGAAATAAATTGAGGGGAATTGGGATTTAGAAAAAGATGATAAATTTAATAAGAAAATGATGCATAAGCTTGATGATGTCATCGATTAATAATAGAGTGATCAGTTTAAATGATTTCACGATTTATATGTTTGTAATACAATTATAAATTTCATGTTCATTTAAATAATAATTTTTTAATAAAATGATAAATAATAAATTTTTTATTTTAATTGAACCAAAATTTATTTCGTAAAGAATATATAATGGAATCAATTATATTTTTATCATAAAGATCAAAATATAAAATCATGGACGTACAGAATATCAATTTTTTTCTTATATAAACAAGTTAGGGTAAAATATTTAATTTCGAGAATTTCATTGCTTTGAAATAAAATTATAAAAAGTAGTATTATACAAATATTTAATATTAATAGTAAATATTTGTTTAAATATGAAAATATAAAATAATTTAATAATATTGAAGAAGTATAAAAAATGAAAGGAAAGATAATTAGTAGAAGTAAGAAGTATGATTAAGAAAATTTAAATATGAGGATGAGATATAATTGGTGTAAAGAGAAAGAATCTTATAAAATGAATGGGTCGAAAATGAAGTTTATTTTAATTAGTATAATTTCATTATGGGAAATAAAGTTATGAAAAGTAGTAGTATACAGATATTTAATAATAATAGTAAATATTTGTTTAAGTATGAAAATATAAAATAATTTAATAAGTATTTGTGTAAATAATATTGAAAAAATATTTAAAAAATTAAAAGAAAGGCTTGTCAAAAAAATAATTAAAAGAAAGATAATTAGTAGAAGCAAAGAGCATTAGAAAAAAGTTAAATGATGATAAAACAGAATTAGTGGAATTAGGATGAGAGAGAAGTGGTGGAAAAAGAGGTATGTTATAAAATAAATGAGTGGAAAATGAGGTTTAAGGAGAATATGATAAATCATCACTAATATAATCAATTTAATAAGAAAATGACACATAAACTTGACGATGTCATCATTTTTTAATAATATAGTGACACATAATCTTACATGACATCAGCTATCTTCTGTTTTAGTGTAGAGACAGATGTGATCATGTGTTAATAATTGAATGAGACTTGAAACGAGATAATTATGGACGAATCATAGGCACTCAAGGTCATTTGTTAATAATTGAACGAGACTTAAGAATAGACCTGGCAAAATGGGTGAGGAACTGAGGATCTAAAGAACCAAACCAGAATATAAGGAATCGAGATTTGATTTTATAACCAAATTTAATAATTGGAAAACGTAACTGAATCTGAAACAATTCGATCCGAACCGATATCCATTCAATATAATCAAATCCGATAATAATCCGAAAACCGATCCGATCCGATCCGAAAATGATTCAGAACTGAAAATGTAACAGAAATAATCTGAAATTCTAGATTCGATAATAACCGAAACCAATCAAATCTGAAATAAATATTATCTGAACTGAATATAAATCGAAAATAATGATCCGATATTAATATGAAATTGAATATATCTAGAAATTATAGAATAAAATAACATTCTAAAACTACACATATATTGTTTTTGAACAAAATAAATTTTTCTCATATCATACAAGAATTTCTATATTGGAACCTAGAACATGAATTGAAAAAAATTATTATTCAAGAAAAAAAGTATTTATCCTCCAAAAAATCTAAATAAAATAAATAAAAATAAAACACAATTTTTGAATGTTTTAAATATTTGTAAAATATAAATCATTAACTACATTGTTAGGAATTAGTAGTCCTAGAAGTTTACATGAGGGTGAATTTATATTTCAAGACTTTTACCCTCTTTTTGATTTAGAAGGCTTTGATAAACTGTTCAATAGATTGAATCTCAAGCTAGTGAAACAAGTTAAGTGTTTACAAGAGCATATAACAGTGAATATAGTAAACACAAGATGTAACTTTCAATCTAATTTTATTAGAATGAATTTTTGTTATAATCTGAAATTCAACTTGAATTTCAGTTTCTTGTTCTAGGAAGATTACAATGTAAAATTAAAAAGAACACCTATCAAATGTGGTTGTGCATAAAATATATAGACAACGTGTCCTGTGCACATGCTCACATAAGATAGATTTGCTAAAACTAGAAATAGACAAGACTTATTTACATTTGACTAATATCTATTTCTAGCTAACATTATTGTGACAGACTGCTACATCCAGCCTTATACCTTCTGTCATTTGTCTTGACTATCTTCCCAACTTCATTGTAGACTTGTCTCTATTTTTGCAAGCTTGACTTATCCTGCAAAAACAGAGCTGCAAAATTATCTGTCTTGTTCTGCAATTCTCCTAGAAAATAGCTCTTTGGTGCAGTCGAGTACTCTGTTTAAATTGATTCGAGAAATCACAGTGATTGACTTCTCGATTGAGTACTAGTTGTGACTTCTCGATTAGTCTTTGAATGATTGACTTCTCGAATGACTAGACTTCTCGATCGCATACTTTGTTTGATGACTTCTCGATTAGGCTAAACTTCTCGAATGTAAACTTGAAACTGTGACTTCTCAAATGACTCAGGTTTACCACTTCTCGAATGCTCCTTTTGCTAACTTCTCGAATGATTCACATTTAACACTACTCGAATGACTTCAATACTTTGACTTCTCGAATGACTAACTTCTCGATCGAGTACTGAGTTGTTGAGTGTGTCTTGAGACTTCTCAAATTGTTTACATAGTTCTGACTTCTCGACTGAGTAATTGCCTTAGTAGAATTCTCAAGTTGTTTTCCTTATTTTTACAAAAAGTCTTATTTGTCTTGTTGCATGATTCAACCTGAATCTTCTAACAGACTTTATTTACAACTGAAATACAAATCGAGTGGACTTCTATCTGCAATATTACACAAGAATATCTAAGTCACTATACTATTACAGAAGTACAAACTATGTTACAGCAAGACAAATAATTACATAGATTAGGCTTGATTTGAGTCCAACATACATAGTTTTTTTTTTACTTTTTAAAAATTTGAATATTATTTGTATAATATATAATATTTAAATGTAAAGACTTTTCTTAAATATGTTTTTTTTAAATAACTTTATCTATATCTATTATCACTAGTTTTTAATTTCTGAATACATTTTTTGAATGTTTAAAATATTTTTAAAAATATAAGTAATTTACTACATGATATTTTTATTTTTAAAAAAGTCAATTTTTTTTTGCATTATATATATATATATTTATGATTTAGATATAAAAAAATCAATATATTTTCAAGTAACTTCATATATTTCTAGTATCATTTTTTTAACTTGTAAATTGATCCAATAATTTTAAAAGGGTACACGATCATCAAGTGATTAGAAGTAAGGAATTTGAGAGAGGACATGGGTAATTGGACAATCACATTATAGTATGTTAATATGCTGCTTTTGAAATTAGAATATAGGCCCTGTTTGGGAGAGCTTATAAGTAGCTTATAAGCTGAAAAAGTTGGTATATATGTATTTTTTCTGAAAATAAGTAACTTATTTTCAAATTTAGAAATAAGATTTGGTCTTAAATTTCTAAAATAAATATTAATTTTCAAAAAAAATATGAAAATACTTTTAAAAAAAAAAACTTATTACTTATAAACTAAGCCAAACACCCCACATAGTTATCCAGATTCCAGCTTATGCCAACTCCGGCCAAGTGTTGTTGTCTTGTACAATTTTAAGCAATCAGCTTTTGCAGTGTTTCTAATGATGGATTGAACCTTTTGATTAAGATATGCATGAATTTCTCTATTTCCCTCATGTTCAACCCATGAAAAAGTATATTCATGTCTTATAATCGCCTTGGACAACAATTTCCTAAAGCGAGTTTGAGTAAACTGTGGAATCTCCCCTCAATATATGGTTTACATTTTTTTAAATGCTTATTCATGTTACTTGTACCATTATCTGAGTTAGCAAGAAAATTTGCTTTCTTACAGTGCAACCATTGCGCCTTCCTCCACTTTGGATCAACATTTATTTCGTCTATAATCACAAACGCATTCCAGCAATTATTTCGTCTCCCAACAGATTTTTGTAGTTGTAATTACGCAGAATCAATAGGTGAAATGATATCACTATCAATATGAACCTCATGCTCATCAACCTCAATATCAGAAAGGTCTACCATAATAATGACTATTGCCTGCAGCAAAAAAATTAAGACGAGACATAATAAGAAACGTAAAAACTTAAAACTTAATCAAACTAATAAGAAACTCCAATGATAAAAATACTCACATACACATATATACAAAATATATATATAATACATATAATATATATAAGAAAGGTACCTATGAAGAATAATTTGCAGTCACAAGAAACTGTGATTTTGTGAACAAAGAGCCGATCGTGTAACTATCAGTTTGTCACGTTGTGAGATTTTTTAGCAGATGATAACGGAAAGATATGAATAAGCCGTTAGAAATTTGGACTAAAAACTTGATTACCCACAATTTTAATATTTAATAAAATTATTTAATTAAAATGTTAAAAAAGGTTATAATTTTTTATATAACATTTATTATATATAATTTTTATATAAAATTTGTTATATTTAAGAAAATCTTAAAATTGTATATTGTAAATTATTGTAAACATATATTTATATATAGTTTTAGAATCTTAGTACTCAGTTACATTATACACATCACTTATATAATTATATTTAGTTTAAATATAATATATGTATTCATAAAATAAAATATTTAAAAGTTAAAAATGAAAGTTATTTAAATTTTCGGGGAAGTGAACAAAAAATTACTAAAAAAAATACATAACAAGAAAAAATGTGGAACAATAAACGTAAAGGGAATAAATTTTTTAAGCACACTGTATAGAAGACTTTTATATATTATATATAAATTTTTATTAAATTTGAAGTAGTGGAATATCACTTTTATAATAATATTATTTCTTTATATATATTCAACAACACAGATCTATTATAATTTTATTGTTATAAACTTATGGTTCCAAATTAATATATTAAATGAAAATTTGTACATTCACTTATTTTGATACGAAATTAACATCAGTATGGTCGGATCGATTAAATATTTATTTATTGAATCTTTTTTTTTTACTATGGGAACCCGCAACCGCTACCCTTTGGGTGCGCACCGGGTAAATCCACGGGCTCACGTAATAGCCTGCAAACCACGTGAACTAGGTAAACCGCACAAGTGCGACATGGTCTTACCCAGATGACATAATCACAAATTCTCCTCCCGTGAGATTCTTTTATTGAATCTTTAAATGCATTATTAGAGAAATTCTTTATTATGTGTTTTACATACTCTTTTCCATAAACATAATTTACATGAAATTATAAATTATATTTATTAAATATAAAAAAAATGAAATTATAGATTACAAAAGAATATAGATTAAAATTGAAAATTTTGTGTAATCTATAACATTGATTATTTTGTGTGTATATATAGGGTTGTAAAATGACCCGGGTAGAACCGGACACCCATGTGTTCAAGTATTAGATCATTTTATTTTTAGTGTGTCCAGGGTCCGCGATCATTTTATTCAGATACAAATGAGGTCCAGATTCAAACCAAATATGAGCCAATACCGTATTTTTTATTTCCTAACCGGGTAGTTTATGATCCACCGAACATGAGTCAAATATAATCCACTAACATTAAGTATCATTTTTATTTCAACTATTCAAATGATCATCGTTTAGTCAAATAAATATAATACTATAAAAACATAATAATTTTAACAGTACATATGTTTGAGTGGGTATATACTTGTCCAAATTTAAAAATCTGGACATTAAAAAAATTGTTTTAATAATTAGACAAAGTTACCCGTTACTCATAAAGAATTTTTTTGGTTGACAAGCCACAAAATTTTCATTAAAACTGCCAAAACTGGCTTCATTACATTGCAAAGCAAAGACAACTGAAACTACTGCAAACTCCGTCGGTCCTACTCATGCTTACAAAACGAATCCAAGCCAATATTTTTTCATAATTCCATCTTCCGTACATATGAAATTTAGTAATAATATTTTTTCACATTTTCATTTCGCGTTTAAGATTAAAAAAAAATTATATTATGCATTGAGAAAGTATTATTTTATAATAATATGCCAAATCATGATTGAATAAATATAATAATTAATAGAGATTATTATCATATATGATATTATTATTTTTTTGAGTTTTATTTATACTCTTACATTTTTAATTAATTACTTGTATTTTAGTTCAAATGAAATTTAAATTAGTACATTTATTGGAATCAAAATTTCATGATAAAAAAAATTTGATCCGAAATAAAAAAAAAGTTAAAAATGATCTGAACCGAATTTAATTTTAACTGAATTTAATCCGATTTTAATCAGAAATTTATTCAATTTTAATCCGAATCGAAATTGTCCCGGTCCAATCCGAAATCGATTCAAACTATGCAAAATCGAAATTGAATCCGATTCAAATCAGATCCGATCCGATTCTTATTTAAATATCTCATAATAGAAAGTCAATCTGATCTGAAAATTAATTCGATCCGAAACCAAATCCAGAATTCGAATTGCGAGGTCTACCTGAAAGTTGATAACTCTAGACGAGTGGAATGAACGATTGGACGAATGAAAAAACCAATCAAATGAGTGATTTAAAATTTGACGACTGAATGATTAATATTTTTATTTTCTTGTCATACTCCCACTATATTAAGATACTAAGATATCTACGCTATGTATCTATACTATTATATAATAAGAAAATATGAGATTTTTTGTAGTTGGTTTTGGTTAATTATATAAAAAGTAATGACGATTAGATTTTGGGTAATTGTATAAAAACCGTTAAACTTTTGGTTAACCACAAAAGGAACTATAACCATCGAATCTTATTGGTAAATATATAAAAACGCTTAGATTTTTAGTTAACTATCGAAACAATAATGACCGTTAGATTTTTTCAAATAAATAGACGAGAACAGTTGAGTTTAATATTAAGAGGCATTTTAAATTTCAAGTATTATGAAATATTTATATTATAATATTATTATTATTTTATTTATATTTTATTTTTAAAAAATTATAAAATTTTTATTAAAATTTTATATATTTTAATAAATATAAAAATATTTAATAACAAAAAATACTTTTATATTTTTAATATTAATATATGTAGACATGTACATACACGTGTATATATATATATATCAATATTTAAATTTTATTTATTATAGAAGAAACCCAAATTATATAAATAACTAAATTATACATATCGAAACAATGTATGTATCTTATACTTGTTATACATAACTAAAACACATTTCTAATCTTCTAAATAAAACAATTCTCTAATAAAATACAAATATTATTCTTTTAAAATAAAAACACAAGTAATATATATATGAAAAATATTTATACATGCAACATTAAATAAAATATAAATTATTATTATAAAAATAAAAATAAATTATATAAATAAATATAAGATGATATTTTTGAAAAACTGACCCGTGGATATAAGTTAAGACTTGGGAGTAATGCTAGAACTATAAAATTATTTCTTTTATTATTGTGGAATATTTTAATTGGTGAGATTTATGTAAATGTAAAGAGTCTATTATTATTAATTAATTAAGTTAAAAACAATCAAAACATTATACGTGACATTTGAGAATAGATTCGAAACATGTAGCATAAACTATCATTAAATTTAGTACTTATTTCCAATTTTGTCACTAAATTTTATTTTATTTATACTATAATCACTACATTTTAATTTTTAGTAACTTATAGTCATTTTTGGTAGAATTAAAAATTTAAATAAATAAAAAGTAATTAACATATATTAGTTTAAAACTATTAATTCTATATATTTTAACCAGGATGCAGCCACCCAAGAAGACTTAAAATGTAAAAGATTATATATATATATATATATATATATATATTAATTGATTGATTGATTAGACATTTTAAAAACTATATAAAATAATTATCAATTATTTTATTTTTGTTACATCTTCTTGTGTGGTATATAAAATTGATATAAAATAAATAAATAAATAAATATATATATATATATATATATGTGGGTTAATATGTTTTTAATTATACAATTAAATAAAATAATCTATACTTTAGAAATAATATATAATTATACTAATTATATATTATTGTACTAAGTATACTTAATTGTACTAATTATACTAACCACACGAGAAGATAAAATTATATTTATTTATTGTATATCAAGAAACCTTAAGTTTTATATTGAAATCAAGAAATCTAAAATTAAAAACTCAAGAATTTGCATTTGAATTTGTATTATTGATAATTTTTAGAGTTATCCAATAGTAATATGAATTTTCTTTAAAAAAAATCATTAAATGGCCAAAAGTTTCGCACAAAGTTGCCTGGACATGAAGCTGATTTCCATGAAAAAGGTGAGTATTACAAACAGAACCTTCCCAGTCAAACATTTATTTAATTTTAAATATAAAAAAATAACAAAGATTTTTAAAAAAAGTTTGAAAAAAAAACAAATGGGAGCATGCGTCCGCTTCTAATTCACGCTAACAAAAAACCCCTCACCCTAAAACCCCGTTTAAAATCAATCAATCATCGCGTATATACCACAACAAACAGTCCTCTGCTTTTCTCTCCCATCTATATTCTAGGGCCCTCTCTCTCTCTCTCGATACAAACACAACACACACACACACTGTCAGTTTTCAAAAGCTTTCGCTTTCTCCCTCTCTTTCTCTCTCCACAAAAACAGGAGGGAAGCGCCTGGTATTCTCTCAAATTTGAATTTTTACTCTACTTTTCTCTCGTCTCCGTTTCTATGTGTATGTATTTATGCTAGGGTTTTGTTTCTTCACAGGACGTTCGATTTAGTATTGGAATTCAATGGCTGCGGAGAAGCTGAGGGATTTGAGTCAGCCGATTGATGTGCCGTTGTTGGATGCTACTGTCGCTGCTTTCTATGGAACCGGATCCAAAGAGGAGGTACATTTTTTACATCCTTTTTTATTTTTATACCTTTTTTTATGTATTATAATGTTTGATCGGAGGCTCGTGTTTCGTACATGTTCTGGAGTTTTTGTGTGTATGTTATGGATTTTTTTTTGAATGTGCTTATCAATTGTTCACACTTTAAAACCAGTCTGTGTGTGTGTGTGTGTGTGATGTTTACTACCAATGTGCTACTATGATTTATTGAAATGTGTGTATGGGTTATATTGGTGGAGGTTTATTACTTATGATTACGAGGGAGTTAACGTTGTGTGTTTGGTGAGTCTGGTTTAATAGGGAAGACTAGATATGCATGTTTTGAATTTCTTTTTGTTCTTTGTTATTTTAAAATTTGTTCGCCCACAATATTTTTGACTTGCTAGATGTGCAATTTTAAGTTTTCCCTTTTGTCAACGCACTATTCAATTCTCTTATCTTTAAGTTTGAATCTGAAATTACGTGTCGTCAGCGCTCTATTGATTCTTCAACCATAATTGTAACTCCAAAAGTCACGTGTTCTTCACGCAATTTTCTTGTCCACAACTACAAATCCATAAATGTATTTTCAACGAGTTGTTTAATTCTCTTGTACAGAATTATAAATTATAAAATTCTGTATTTTTAAATTACTATTCGACTCTTTTATCCATAATATTAAATCTTAAAAGCCATATTTTTTTAGTTATATACTTTATTTTATTTTTGATAATTAGAACCTGAACAATTATCTTTTTCTCTCAGTAAACAATAAGCCGAACTTTTTATGATACACACGAATATTTAATTTTCACAGGGCCATAAATTTATAGTTATCAGAAATTAACTGTTTGTGTTTGTTACAGTAAATGTGGTTTGAAAGGGAAAAACAGATGTACATATCTTTATTGGTTAAGTTTTTATATAGCATTTATTTTGTACATTGAAGTTTATGATTATTCTGCTAGAACTCTTCGTTCCATGATTTATTAAGATGAAGTAATTATGATATTATATCTTGAATCAATGCCTACTAAATATTTTTGTTTCTTAATTATTATATATCGAATGATTAATGGTAACATGTGCTAATTAACGGTTCAGAGGAATGCCGCGGACCAGATTTTGCGAGAGTTGCAGACTAATCCTGACATGTGGCTACAAGTTGTTCACATTCTTTCAAGTACACAGAATCTCAACACAAAGTTTTTTGCTCTGCAGGTCAGCTTACTCTATCATCCATTTTTTTACTTCAGCGTTGCCAAAACTCAGAAATTTGATTTAGAGTAGGGTGTTCCATATAATTTCAGGGCAGTTTTGTGTGAACCATAATTTTTAGCCAGTCTCTGATTTTCTAGTTTAACTAATGGTACCTTTTGCAAATATACTGAGTTGGAGAAAAGTTTCTCATGATTTTAAAATTTGACGGGCAGTCAATTTTTTTTCAAATCTCTCGCGTTTCTGTTTAATAAAGCCATGAAATGTGTCCACAACTTTAACGCAAGCTGCGCTTTTCAGTTTTTTTAGTGTAAAAGTGATGTATATTAGCTCCCTATTTTCTTCCCTACACTTTAACAATGAGTTCTAACTTAAAAGGTTGTCTATATCTTCATTATGATACAAGGCATAATAAGTTATATGAGGTCTGGGTGGATTTCTGGTATCGATGCGCGTCTTTACATTAATACCAAGGCGGATTGTCGTCTTATTTCTTTTTTCTCTCCTTTTCTTTCGGACATCGTAATTCCATCCCCTCTGTTAAAGTGTCCAATTTCGAGCCAAGGGATTAGTCTATTTTAAAATCACATTTAGCTTCTATTCGTTGAACGAAGTAGTAATTATGGATGTGGAGTACTTGCTGATGTCTGAACATCTTCGACCACTACTTGTGCAATGTATGCTGAATTTCTATTTGCAGGTTCTGGAAGGGGTTATAAAATACAGGTGGAATGCTTTGCCTGTTGAGCAACGAGATGGAATGAAGAACTACATCTCCGAAGTTATTGTTAAGGTACTTAGCTTCAGTGTAGGAGACCATTTAGAAAACGGAGAAGCTCTTATTGAGTGATAATTTGTGTGTTTCACTTTTTGTTTCCCCTGATAGCTTTCAAGCGATGAAAACTCTTTTCGAGGAGAAAGGCTCTATGTCAACAAACTTAATATTATATTGGTTCAGGTACTATGTTTTGCTCTCTTTAGTATAAATTTATAATTTTTTTCACATGTCAACCGTAACCATATTGGATTATGCCCGTGGTTCATTTTTGGGATTCCACAATTATGCAGATCTTGAAACATGAGTGGCCAATTCGGTGGCAGAGTTTTGTTCCAGATCTGGTTGCAGCAGCGAAGACTAGTGAAACAATTTGTGAGAATTGCATGGCCATTTTAAAAGTATGTTGCATCTGTTTTTTTTTCATGTATATGTTAGCAGTTCCGGAAGTAACTTGTTATTTTACATGTCAGCTATTAAGTGAAGAGGTTTTTGATTTCTCAAGGGGTGAAATGACCCAGCAGAAGATTAAAGAGCTTAAACAGTCATTGAACAGGTGATTACTCTAACTTCAGTTCAGTTACATGTCACTGCTATGCATTAGCTACATTTAGAATTACGCACATCAATATTTCAGAGTAATTACATCAGCATGAGCATAAATGGGGGAGCTTCAGTTCAGTTACTATTTTACCATTATGTGTTACATAATGGTCTGATTAATTAAATCAGAGAGAGTGTGGATTGTGGAGTGGAATGTTTAGATGACAGAAATGATGAACGGGGAAAGACCAATATTAATTTCGTTTCAGGACTACAGACTTCATCCTTGTTAATTAAATGATGTCCAACACTAAATGACTCACTTTACCTATAGAATACTGGTTTCAATGTTGTACTTCCATATGCGAAATGCTGCTGCATGTTAATGCTAATACGAGTTTTGGTTGTTTTGACTTGCGTGATTTCAGTTTATTAGATTTCTAGTATGTGCTTGTTCTTACTGAGAACTCATCTTGTTTACAGTGAGTTTCAACTCATCCACGAGTTATGCTTGTATGTACTATCCGCATCTCAAAGAGCAGAGCTTATCAGGGCTACACTCGCCACATTGCATGCATTTCTTTCTTGGATACCTCTCGGATATATCTTTGAATCGACACTGGTTTTTACTATATCCCTTTTTACTTTTCTTCCTCTTTTCATACCTATGGAAATCGTCGCTTTTGACTTGTGAGTGGATTATGATTAAAAACATGTGCGCATAATAGAATGAATATGTTATATGTTTCAAGCTACATATTGATTTTTATTATATATTTTTTATATCTTGTGATTTCTCTCAGCTGGAAACACTACTTAAGTTCTTCCCTTCGCCAGCATATCGGAATCTGACTCTCCAGTGCTTGACAGAGGTATTTTTCGAGTTACAGAATTACTTAAAACATCAAAATCTATCTTCATTATTCAGTACAGAATGTTTGCAATTATTTGATTTTTATCCTGTGAGTTGTGACAATTCACAGGTCGCAGCTCTCAATTTCGGAGATTTTTATAATGTCCAGTATGCGAAGTTGTATAGCATATTCATGCTACAATTGCAGGCAAGTAAAGTCCATTTTGTTGGTGCTACATATATTTACGAATTCATGTGAAGCTGTCTACATAGTTTATACATCACCTACTTGCTCACAGTTTATACTTTATGCATGCTGCTTACATTTCATGACGATTTCTTGTTCTCCAGGCTGTTGTCCCATCCAGTTCAAAAATACCTGAAGCCTATGCAAATGGGTCTAGCGAGGAGCAGGTATTCATTCGAATCAGTAAAACTGTACTTGGTCCTCAAGCGCATCTTATTTATATGTAACTGATATGTCTATTAACTTTTTCATCAGGCATTTATTCAGAACTTGGCTTTATTCTTCACTTCATTTTTCAAGGCAAGTTTGATTTTCTTGCTAACTTATTCTAATTTTAAGAAGGACTTGATGGTGTTGAATGAGCTGTGCTTATATTCTCAAGCTACGTGGCTTGTTAAGTCCTTGCTGAGTTTCAACTTCTGTGATTGTGTTAGAAGAGTGCAATCCACAACTGTACCTATCAACAAAAACCCTTCATCGCTATAATTCTTTATTTGAAATAGATACCAACCTTGTAACCGTTTTGTGTTATATCGGGTTTTATGACTTTTAAATACCTTGAAATTAAAGTTTTAGTAGTTATTGATTGTATAAATTTTTCCAACAGCCCAAATTGGTCATATTGTTGATGAACTTTTTCGCACTTGATTTCTTTTGATATCTTTGCATCAAATTATTTTGTTGAGGTCATGCTAGGATAGTGATTGGTTGAAGCATGATCAGGCATATAAAGGTTGCCACATCAAGCTACAGCAGATTTAGCTGCAAATTTGACCTTAATGGTAAAGCGACTGCCAGTTATATAAGTCACACAAGTTGATTGTTAATTTTGAAATTCGTGATAATACCCATGTGCTGGAGTCCGTAGGGATTTCTGCTAATGCGAAAAAGCGTATATATTCTTTAAGCTTAGTGGATCAATGACTCAGATCAGGCAATTTTCTAACTTAGGAATTTTAGTAATGAGTTATGACATACCTGACTGCATTAGTTTTGTCAACGTACAGTATGGTACATCTTGTAGAAATGTAAGACACGTTGTGCCGCTCTGTATTCGGTGTCTAATTTGTAACAACTTTCAACTATTTAGCAATAGTAATATAAGATAAGTATGCTTCACCTATGTTTCATGTACTCGGTTGTGAGAGTTGGACACATTATGGACTTCGCTTAAATACTGGATTCCAGTTTTGAAAAAAATTAGGTTTATTGGATATGGATCCAGGAGATGGGTGTGGGGACTCTGCGTTCAAGTTGCCACAAAAAATTTCGTTATCATCTTTTTTTAGAAAAATAATGTCTAGTACCATTATATGTGTTTCACTCAAACATACATGACTACTTGTCACACAAAATCAATCAGATAATTTAAAAGCAAACTCGTTTGAGATCTTGTTCCTAACAAATAAGTCAAGCGGTGGCCTTGTCCTCTAAATTAAATTGGATTGCTAGAATGTTGAGTGCCCAATTGCAGCATGAAGGATCATAGTCAATCCCAGTATCCCACACCAGAACCATGTCCTGTTATATCTGACATATGTATGATGGCAAAAATTAAGAGTCCGAGTAAGCAATGCTTCATTAATGTCATTTTTGTGAACTTTCCGATCTCCGTTGTTCAAGGGATGTAAAGAAATTTAAGAGAAGCTGTTCTTGTGTGGCAAACATTATATGAAACATGTTGAAGAGTTCTTTTTGGTATATTGATTTCACGAAGCATGCTGTATCAAAGGTCTGAAATAATTTTAGAGGTACTTTCGGGGTTTCTAGATATTTGATGCATCACCCACTTTGTGCAGTGCCATATACGAGTTCTTGAGGCAACACAAGAAAATATTTCTGCTTTGCTTGCTGGTCTGGAATATCTCATTGACATTTCATACGTGGATGATACTGAAGTTTTTAAGGTATGAACTTTTTTGTATGTGTGCATTCGTGTTTTATTGGCTAATTGATAACTTCACGTGAAAAAAATCACTAGATCTAGTGTGCTGGTTAATAATCTCATTTGAATAAGTGTCATAATAAATTGACAATCTTAAATGTTCTTACTAATCATCAAAACTGGTGCATTGATAGGTGTGCTTGGATTATTGGAACTCCTTGGTATTAGAGCTCTTTGAGGCGCACCATAACATGTATAATCCTGTAGTAACAGGCAGCATGATTGGACTGCAGGTTTGATTCCTGGATGCAAGTGAATGAAAATATGTTTGTCTTGTTCATACTTGCTTCATTGCTTGTAGTTGTTGAAAGTCAATCTCCTTAGTTTTGCTTTTGCAGCTGTTTGTATATATCTTTAGCAATTTCATTATTATTCCCACAAACACAAGACTTCTAATATTTTATTCTACTGTGAGAATTAACTCCACCCGTGTTTGTACTCTTCCCATTGATCTACTAAATTCTTGTATGTTAAACTAAATTCTGATTCGCCACAATATCCCTTTCTATATTTCCCATAAATTTGCAATATACATATTTACACACACACACACATATATATATGTATGTATGTATGTATATATTGGAATTTTTCCCTTACAATTTTGTTCAAAGTAGCCTCAGTATCACCCCACTTATCATATACGTATGTCCCGCCACCTTAATCATCTTCATACTTGCTAGTATTTTAGTTACTTCATACCTGCAGACACTTTATTTTCTGAGTACTTGTATATTGTTAAGTGTTGAAAATGGCGTTGGACAGTGAGTATTAATTTATTTGCATAAATTATTTTTTAGACAATTTTATGTAATTTTCAATCATAGAATACTATAAAAATTATGGTGTTCACTAAATAATTTTTAAAATTTTTTTTATTACTGTAGTATGTTTTAATTAAGCACGAGATATTATATTGTGGGGAGTCTTATTCCGCAGCGCAAGATTATTATGCCCCCCATTTTAACAGGTCAGGGCTGCTCTATCTGGGGTGGGTTAGTGACTTGGGGGTTCCCCATTCGCCCCCGCCAATGAGAAACCCTGTTTTATCAATTAATGAAGTATATCGTTTATACAAATATGTTATTTTTCTTTTTCTTTTGATTTACTTATATATGTCATGTTATCTACTGTCTGAAACAGTTGCCATTGCTTAATCGTGTTGCTGGTGGTCTTGGCTCGGAAATTTTACAACGTCGCCAACTTTATGCGATGCCAATGTCTAAATTGAGATTGCTTATGATATGTCGCATGGCAAAGCCCGAGGAGGTTCTAATTGTTGAAGATGATAATGGCAATATAGTCCGTGAAACTATGAAAGACAATGACGTCCTCGTGCAGTATAAGGTATTCATACGTCTAAATGTGTTTGCAGCTGTCTTCTATGATTTTTAAAAAAATAAAGGGGTCTTCTATGATTATTATCTGATAAAATAATTGAATGGTAAGAAGATTGGGTTTTAGCCCTTCCAGTTTCTGCTTCTCTATAGTTGAATGCATGGCACCAGGCGTTGAGCTCATAAAATAAATTTCTTCCACATATCTTGCATCCTCTTAAACAGATAAACAAACATAAACTAGTGATCTTATTGGTAATCTATGTATTATTTACAATGACGTGCGGTAGATATGTTCTTTTTCTTTTGTTTATGATTTTAAGAGTTCGTTTCTGTTACAGATAATGAGGGAAACACTGATCTACTTGTCACATCTTGACCATGAAGATACTGAAAAGCAGGTGCATATTTTCCTTTTTTATGGAGAAGATAAAATTAAATGCTATTTTAGTTGTATATGATATGTTTTTGTTAATCTAAATATGATTGTGCGTAATTAGATTTAGCAGTGATGAATCTGTTATTGGACACTTCTTAGTCAGTATTTGATATGGCAAATGGTTAACTACGACTTTGTTGTATGTAGGACTTCTATATCTTCATTACAAATAAACATGAAATATTCCTTTCTCAAATTTTTCTTCTGTTTGTTATTTGTCCTAGCAGATAATACGTAACCATATTGATGTATTTTCATTTTAATTCATACTAAAATAATATGAATATTAGTAGTACCATGGCATACCATCTACCATTGCAAGGTTCTTTCGGCTTCTTACAGAGAGTGCAGATTTTCAAAGTAGCTCGTCTCACCATCATCCATTGCAAGATCTTAAAACAGTCATTCGAGTTGTATAACATAGAAGAAATCAGTTATGTGCACTAATATGAATTGGATCCCTCCTAATAGATGTGATTTTAGTAACTCATGATTTTGGGTTCCTTTTTATCCATAATAAAATAGCTGTTTCTTTGTTGCTCAAAACTTCACAAATTGAGTTGTTTGTAGTGTCCTAGGACACCAAAATTGTCCAAGTTCATTAAGTTGTGTTATCCTTTTAGATGCTGAGGAAATTGAGCAAACAACTGAATGGAGAGGATTGGACTTGGAACAACCTGAACACATTATGTTGGGCAATCGGATCAATATCTGGGTCCATGATGGAAGATCAGGTATGATTATTTCTATTCCAGAATTTGCTTAAATTAGCTACTTCGTTTATAATAATCTTTATGATCTTATCTTCTTGAGGTTCAACAATTTAACTACTGCTTTAAATCGAATGTTTTTCTTTCAGGAAAATAGATTTCTTGTGATGGTAATTCGCGATTTACTAAATTTATGTGAAGTAACGAAAGGAAAAGACAACAAAGCTGTTATTGCTAGTAATATTATGTAAGAATTGTATATTTTTCACTTGCACTGAATCCTAGTGGCTCCATCACATCATCTACTTCTAAATAGATGATCAGAAATTCACTTCCAGTTAAAGCTTTGGCTTTTGTTGGGATTCAGGTATGTGGTTGGCCAGTACCCAAGGTTTCTTCGTGCCCATTGGAAGTTTCTGAAAACTGTTGTCAACAAGTTGTTTGAATTCATGCATGAAATGCATCCGGGAGTTCAGGTTATTAATAACACCAAAGCAATTTCTTTTAAAAATATATCATACGTTCAATTATTTTTTCCATAACATTTAATCCCGAGCTAACCTTAAGATTTTGCTTCTGAACGATGTTGGTGTCATGCTATATGATGTGTAGGTTTTAGATTGATAATATAGAATCCGGACCTGAAAAATGAGCTCCACAAAAGTTGATTGCACATTACATTATATAATTTATATGCCATCACACATGCTTACATGGAGTTATCCAAAGTCTTTATTCTTTGCATGCTGTATTGCTGGTCACAAATGATTTCTTAAGTTTCATGATGGTTAATGATGCAAGTGAATTTCAAGAACTTGGAATTGGTTTCAGAAAAGAACATTTACCAAAATGCTTCATTAGTTTATGACCGAGAAACATGAACCTTCTAACTAATTTTTCAATAAAGATTGTATGTTTTTCGTATATCTGTATTTCATTAGGAATATGAGTTTCACAAAAAGAAATTTAATTTCATATGCGCATGTGTTATTTTTAGAAAAATCTAGAACAAGAAGTAGAAAAATCATGCAAATAATTGATATGTAAGTAAGTTATAAAGTTATAGACGTATAGTTGTACATAGCTAATTAGGATGCACGTTTTTCGACAAAGTGGATCAATAGAGTTTTTGGGCTGTGTTGTTTTAGTATTTTACTCTTTATAAATAAACTCTTTTGTTATTCTCGGCAGTCTGTGCCACACTATTAATTTACTGTAATTGCTGAAATTTCGGTTACTGACATTATCTTGTGGATTTTTCATAGGATATGGCCTGCGATACATTTTTGAAAATTGTTCAAAAGTGCAGGCGTAAATTTGTTATTGTTCAGGTAATATTTGTTGCCTCGAGCAATGTTTTCCAGTGGTTTCTTAATTGAATATCATTCCTGTAACATCCCTGTCCCTCACCAAAACATGTGCGACACTAAATATATAAACTTAAATCCAACTACTAAGTGCATCAACAAATCATAATTTTTTTGTGGCCTGTTGTGATTTGTGGTTTACCCAAGTTGGTCGCCTTTGGGCCAGTGGACGGGGCTGTTAGAATTCATCCACAATAGCTTATGTTATTTTCTCTGCAGGTTGGTGAGAGTGAACCCTTTGTGTCGGAACTTTTAACAACACTTCCCACAACCATTGCAGATCTTGAACATCATCAAATTCATTCATTTTATGAATCTGTAAGCCTATCTTTTATTCATATCTCGAGTGTGAATATAACATCACTATAATTATTCAAACTATTCGATATTTCTTTTATAGGTTGGTAACATGATTCAAGCAGAATCTGACCCCCAAAAGAGAGATGAATATCTGCAGAGGCTAATGGAGCTTCCTAATCAGGCAAGTATCTAGAAGCTTGTGTTGATCACATTAATAAGTTAGAGTTTGCTGCTCTCTCCCTCTCTCAACATTCAGTCACACATGCCCCCCACCCCCATCTGTTATATGTAAAGCATCTTCCTTATAAGTATAAATTTCTATGCAGAAATGGGCTGAGATTATAGGCCAGGCACGACAAAGTGTGGAATTCTTGAAGGACCAAGTTGTAATCCGGGCTGTGCTTAATATATTGCAGGTGTGTAATTTGTTTTTAGTATGGTTTTTTAAAGTTTTGAAGAAACTTGTCCTTGTATTACAGTAGCCACTGGTAAGATTGTCCTCTTAAAAGAGGGGTAAACATATTTTGTGGACGTGTTTGGATAGCTTATTACAGGGTGTCTCTATATTTCTCTTGTTTGTTTTTAATGTTCAAATGGTATTACTTGCTTCAAACATGAAAGTGGCATTTCTGTTCTTGTTTACTGAACTTATTTGGGGATCAATAGATCATGCTCCTATGTCTATTTTCAGAATGCTTGTGATATACGTCCTTCTTCCTTTGAATGTTTTTATTTCAGAATCCGTATGTGTTAAGTCAGTTAACCCTTTTCATGGATGACTGGAGCACAATAATTTAAATGTTAGAGATAATGTTCATACCACTTGGACATGTTGCGGCTGGATTTCCCTTTTTCCAGTTTGTTAGATGTAGTATGTGTTCCTGGATATGAATATTAATCTGGCTATGTTTTTTATTTACTATAAGTGTGAATCATTTTTGCTTTAATTTGATAAAAGATGCATTCGAATTGAACTAGTGAATCTCTTAAAACCCTAGATTTATCAAATTGCTATCTGAGTGTTCTCTCTTCCTAAATTTTTATTGTAAAACCTTGTTGTGTTTATTTTATCTATTACTAATTATTAATAATGAGACTCCATTAAGTAGCTTTCTATTATTTCTTGTATCTTCTTTGTTTGGCAGACAAATACAAGTGTTGCCGCCTCGCTTGGAACATATTTCTTGCCCCAAGTTTCGTTAATTTTTCTGGACATGCTTAACGTGTATCGGTATGTGGATACCAGTATAGACATTCAACTATGAACAATGATGAATGACAACTTGTCAATTTTTTCTCATGAGATGTAGATACCAAAACTTTTACTTGCTGTCATCAGAATGTACAGTGAGCTTATATCAGCCAACATTGCTGAAGGAGGACCTTATGCTTCACGGACATCTTATGTAAAACTCTTGCGGTGAGGAAAACTAATATGATTTTGTTCTAGATTTTTGTATGTATGTACCCTTTTTTAATAAAACTGTTTTTTTGTTCAATCAGTTCTGTGAAGAGGGAAACTCTTAAACTCATTGAGACATTTCTAGACAAGGCTGAAAATCAACCACAAATTGGGAAGCAATTTGTGCCTCCAATGATGGACCCTGTTCTTGGTGACTATGCTCGGAATTTGCCAGATGCTAGAGAATCCGAAGTCTTATCACTCTTTGCTACAATAATAAATAAGTATGGCAATTTTCGTCTTTTTTTGCCTCATTTTCTGTCTGTTTCAGTTTGACATGATTTTGGTTTATTTTCTGTATTCAGGTACAAGGGTGCAATGATTGAGGATGTCCCTCACATATTTGAAGCTTCTTTTCAGTGTACACTCGAGGTCAGAATAAATGCTGCTTTAGTCATATAGATACAAGTATATTTTCTAGCATCAATATGAAAAAATCATACACCTCTTTCATGCAATATTTTCCCTTGTATGTAATAGTTATCCAGTTCAAGGCAAAGCTTGTCGGCAACTTAAGGTTTTGTATTTAAACACAGGGAATACGCATGGCTGAACATACCACATAGGCTTATATGCAAATTTTGCTCCACTTAGTACCATCAAAAGTTATCTGCTGTATTGAAGTTTTTGTTAGCTATGTATGGTGGTCAGTCTGCCAACTTAGTAAACATCGATGTATACTTTGTTTTATAGTTATGGGCACATCTATTTTCTTTTTTTTGTAGCTTGGTTACATTTTCCTACTGGATTGTAGCTTATCGTCAAATACTTTTGTATTACAACTGTGTCAATTTTGGAAGGTCATATGTGTTTGTTAATCCCACACTAATGCCATGCAACCAACTTAGTGTTGTAATAGATAAAGATCTGGAGTCAAATTAAAAATTAGGTGATTATGCTATTGTCCAACATAATACGCGATTCTTTTATTTTCGACAAATATCTGTAAAGAATAAATTACAGAAAAAGGTCGTATGGTATTATCTTTTCCAGTTCCAATATTATTCATCTTGCTTTGTATATCTCTATTCTGCCTTTTACTATAACGCTAGGCATATTTCTTATGATGAACGCACAGTAGTAATGGCCAACAGGTCTTGGGACAAAATATTGTTTAAAAAAAATAAGATCTCTGGTTCTGGGGTGATTACAGAGGAATGATATTTTTCGTTCCATACAACGCTTGCGCGTTCCATACAACGCTCGCGTGCCTGCTGACCAAATTTTAATCTTATACCTTTTTGGCAATTGGCATTTTCCTCCCCCTCCCTATGGATCTATCAGTGAGTTATTGATTATCCTTATTTTTGTATTTCAGATGATTACGAAGAATTTTGAGGACTACCCTGAGCACCGCCTTAAGTTCTTTTCTTTGTTACGTGCAATCGCTACACATTGTTTCAAGGCATTAATTCTATTGTCAAGTGAGGTTAGTCTTAGATATGTACCACAGTATACCTCTTTCAGATTATTCGTTATTTAAGTACAAGTGTACAACAAGTTCATTGGTTTTTTTTATGAAAACTAAATATGTATTTGCCTATACTAAAATTTGTCTAATTTTGTTTATGATCTGTGTTAGCAACTTAAACTTGTTATGGATTCAATAATATGGGCATTCCGGCACACTGAGAGGAACATAGCTGAAACAGGGCTCAACCTATTGTTAGAGATGCTGAAGAACTTCCAGGTATGATTTCTGCGGCCAAACATCTACATGCACTCGATGTTTAGGGAGAGATGACCATTTAGTAATTCAGTGTTATCGCACACGTGAACAGTTACTTACTGTGGTACTTACGCACTTGGTAACACTGACAGGCTACAGACTTCTGCAACCAATTCTATCGCAGTTACTTCTTGACTATTGAGCAAGAAATTTTTGCCGTCCTAACAGACACGTTTCATAAACCTGGGTTCAAGTTGCATGTTGCAGTGCTTCAACACTTGTTCTGCCTGGTACTGTTTTTTCCCCCCTTCATATTCTTAATTCCATTTTTGTTGAATATCATGTTCACCACAGTTGTAATTGCACCTTTTCAGGTAGAGTCAGGTTCACTAACTGAGCCACTGTGGGATGCATCAACAGTTACTTACCCGTATTCTAGTAATGCAATGTTTGTTCGTGAATACACAATAAAGCTGTTGGGCTCATCATTCCCGAATATGACGGTTACTGAGGTATGAATTTTAGATAGATGTTATCTTCATTGTGAACATTGACTAAACTGTTTAGATATTTTTAATCTTTTCAGGTGACTCAGTTTGTTAGTGGGTTGTATGAATCAAGAGCTGATCTTTCCACATTTAAGAATCACATACGAGACTTCCTTGTGCAATCGAAAGCATTTTCAGCTCAGGTAAATTAAAGAACATTGCATATATAGTAGAACTTGTTGATATATGAATGGTAGATTAGTTTCAAAAATGGTAGTGACGTAGTGTACATATAATCTTTCTGCCTTGGGTTTCCAAATCCCATTAATTTTACAATTTCCCTATGGACCACTCGTGGCTTGTTTGTTAGAGATAAAATACTAGGATATATGGAAGTTTGTTCTCACTATGTTTGGATGCTGTTGATCTTTATAGTTTCATGAATCTGTCTTGTATACAGGATAACAAGGATCTTTATGCGGAAGAAGCTGCTGCTCAGAGAGAAAGGGAGCGGCAACGGATGCTTACAATTCCGGGGCTTATTGCACCCAATGAGCTACAAGACGAGATGGTGGATTCATAATTGTTTTTCTCTTGCAGTGAACTGCTAGTCTCCTTAATTCCTACCATTTTTTTTGTGGTACGAAGCTGAGAAATATGGAGGATGTTCGTTTGCTGATAGAACCTATAATATTGGTGGGTTGTAGAGATATTTTGGGTTTTATCAGTCAGGAATATAGTGGTAGACTTGTGTTGTTTGGGGTTTCCAAATTCAGGTTGTCGTAAACTCGAACAAAGTTAACGTTAGTTATCAGAATAGGGTTTATGTATACAAATTTTAGCAGGTTCCGTAGAATGTCTTCAGAAAATTTTCCTAGATTATTTGCTAAAAAAGTATATTTTACAAATAGCAAGTTATGGAGCATTAACATTAAGAAATATGGAAAATATTTGGCTTAAGTTTGCCAATTAACTTTTAGTTATGAAGATGTCCAATTGAGGGGTTCACAATATTTTTCACGAAAAATGTTCTCAAAATCTAAGGGGTTTTAGGTAAAACAATGGGGTCCATTTGATTTCTAAATGGGGAATTATATCAAATTTTGTCAGGGATAAACAATAGGACAATTTTTTTAAAATTTTTATTTCTAAAAGAATATAAAAAATGGAGGAAAACATGTTTCAAATGAACAGACATCTTGGTTTATTTTCCTAAAATTAGTGTTATAGAGTAAAGTATACAAACATATTTATTTCATCTATTTAATATTATTAAGTAGTTGCAATATCTTATATTAGTTGGGCTCTATGAAAAATTATTTTATCCGAGAACTTTGGAGAATACTTATTATTTTGTAAAACTTAACACACTTATATGAGAAAATTCTTTAATTTTTTTTAAAAAAAATGAAAATTATTTACAGAAAACATACATATGATTTACAGAACATACTAGTAATACACCTCTCATTTTGTTAAAAATATCACATTTTTCATCAAGAATACACGTGTTCCGTAAATAAAAACACAACTAAAAGACTAAATTATGCATTTACAAGAATACGTGTTATCGACGTACATAACATACTAATTCTCCGAACTGGTTCTCATTTTAGTCTAGCCCATATCTTATACTATATGTCCAGATTATTAATTGTATACATGTTAAATAAACCAAATATATAAAGTGATTTACGCATTAAATGTTGCTCTTGTAAACCATAACCGTAGACATGATTAGTGGTAACATAATTTCTTTTGTACAAATATGATTTTTAATTAAATAATAATTCAAATTTTCTCAAGTAACTAAATAATAGTCATAAATTTTATTTTGAATTAACAAAATGGATTAATTTATATAATCTCATGAACTTAATACATGTTAAATTCATCTACGACCAGTAACTTTTAATGATAAATTTCACACTTGTACAATGAAATATGACAAACATTAATTAAAAATAATAAGAAAAATTAGTCATTAAATTTATTTAGGGGTCGTTTGATTCGGGGGTTTCTAGAATGAGGTATGAGTTTAAAATGAATAAAACCAATATTTCATGTTTGTTTCAATTTTTTTAAATTTAAACCCCATACCTCAAACCCACAAGATAAGAGTTTTTGATATCCGGGGGAGGTGGGTATGAAAATAAGGTATGTGTATCAATTTTTATATTGATAATTAACATTATTAATAATAGAAAAAGTAATAATATATGCAATCAAGCATTACTAATAAAAAAAATATTTATATTTTTTATATAATAATATTAACTATTAATTCAATAATATTTTAAATTAAATAATTTCATTCCATAACTAACTCAAACACATGATATCAATAATGAAATTTCATCCCATACCATCCTAACCCGATTCCTAATATCAAACACGCACCGTCGTCTCATGAACCAAACAAGCTTTTCGCGGTCATGATAAGCAAGTTAGTGGCCAATTCAATGAAATTGCCATTTATTAACCCCCGGAAAATATATGCTCCGCATACTGTTGAGTCGATATATAGAATTCATTGTGCACATGCAATGTCTCGTCTCTTTCATAGACGTGTAGTTGCATCGACTCTATTGTCATCACGTAAAAACATTTGAAAAGAAATAAATAATATCCCCGGGCAAAGGCCCATCTGTTGATGGCGTCTTGAAATTATTAAACAGGCCATGCTTTATCAAGTTACTGCCTGACTTTTCTTCTTGAAAACAGAATGCATAAAAATACCAAATGAAACTAAAAGATTAAATTTATAATTTGTTGATCCACACATTCTCCTGCTGGTTCTCTAATGAGATAATTGTCTTAAACATGATACAAAGGGGCAAAACACATGATACATGCAGATATTGATACTAGACTACATGTTTGTCCTGTAAGATGAATTGGCCCAATAATACTTACATATTGGTGAGATAAAAAAAATCACCAGAAACCTATGACTCCTTAAGTTGGAACTATGCACCATATTCCGGTCCACTGATATGAAAGGTTCAAACTGTTTCCCTACAAAGACAACAGACACTCTCAAAGGCTAGGTGCCATTCTTTTGATAAGGGAAACATTGAAGGAGTAAATATATTTTTAAAAAACTTATGACTCATCAGTAGGCCTGGAAACAGGTTCCACAGGTCTACCGACTAATGCTTCGAAGGCAGACATATCCAGCATCATATTATTGCTTATTTCGTTCTCAGAAGCTGTTATCTCTGACATTGCTGACTCATCCCTGTCAACTACCATAGGCTCAACTCCATTCTGTTCTGAATTTGTTTGCAGTTGTTGTGGCTCCTCCGATCCCTTCTCAGGTTCATTCACACTTTGTATCATAGGTGGAGGGTATGGATCAGTACTGATAGTTAATGTAGATGTCACAGACAAATTCTGCACCAGACATAAAACAAAAATGAAAATGAAGGCTATTTATCACACTGTAAATTTAGCTGTCCCTTCTACGGCAACCTCCTCTAATAACTTGATAAACTACCTAATTAGAAAACAACTTTATAGTACTTGAACAGGGAAAGATCACATTTATATGTCTACCAGGTCTGTATTCACTTCTTACAAGAAAAAAACACCCATTTCATCCCAAGTCCCAACTGCCCTGTTATGAACCCCAAAACTCTCAACAAAGAGAATTCCAGTAGTATTGTAATATTTTACATACAAAACAGTAAAAAACGATAATCAAGAATAAGGACTGTACGTTGATCTAGGTGCCCACTTATGCTTAAAGACTCTGTCGCTGCTAGGCATATGCCAGTTCTTTGCATTTTATAACAACGTTCTCTAGTTTCTAAGATATCCTACTCTATTATAAATTATTATGTGTAGCAACTTTCTCTTTATTGAAGTTAACATGAACACATTATAGCCCTCTGTAACATACTATGTACTCCGGAATTAGGCATATACTTGTCCAGATTTCACAATTACACTTTCACTAATATTAGTTGGGTACAATCAAAGTGTGAGGCCAAGACCTACTACGTATCACTTATTTAAATCGTATTCATAAAATCATAGTTGTTTACATGCGGACTTCCTCCTCTTATACTTGTACTTCATATATACTTAAAACATCTACCCTGCAACAGTCATTTACTCATGTTATTTTGTGTAATCCCAGCTATATGCATTTTCAAGATTTCTATTCAATATGAGTTCACAGTACCACATAATTAGGGTTTATAAAGTATATAGTATATATCATACTCAAAGTTCCACTAGAAGTTCAAATATTAGCCCAAGTCAGTGGTCCACAATACCCAGATGACATTTGAATATTGATCTTGGGTAAGATACACTGCAATGATAATACACTTACAAGCGTGTAATGAACTAGACTTTCAAAATACACACACCAAAGTTTATATAACCAAAAGGAAAGCTTCTTAATATATATGGAGATAATACTCAGATTGCAATACAGGAATAGAGATACCAAGCCTTCGAGTTGCTTGGCTAACTCCCAAAATACCCAGAAGGGTTACAAGTTCATTCTCCAATAATCCTTTTTCTCATTCCCAACCTTCCTTATCTAACCTCCTCTCCTCCTGTCCCACCACTTGGTCTGCATTGACTAAATTACCCTTGTTCTTCTTAAAATGACGTCGTGCATAAGTCAATATAACAGGTAGACTACTTTGTTGCATTGCATTACCCCCCGCCAAATCTCTCACCTTGTCCTCAAGGTGAAATTGAGGAAACTGTTCTTTAATGACCTCAGCTCTTTCCCAAGTTGCTTCAAATCTAGGTAAATTAGCCCATTTGATTAGGACTTCAGTGATGACTGCCTGACCCTCCGGTGAATTACGCACATCCAACAAAAGTTCTGGTTCCGTTAACAACTCTAACTCCTGTGAAAGTTGTGCAGGAAGTGTTGGAGTGGCCTGAACATTCCCAATGGCTTTCTTAAGTTGAGAGACGTGGAAAATGGGGAGGAGCTTACTGGTGTCCGGCAAATCCAACTTATATGCTACGTCCCCAATCTGAGCAATGATTGCAAATGGCCCATAAAACCTAGCTGCCTTCTGGCAAGTGACTTCTGCTGATAGGGATGTAGTTTGAGATAAACTTGATCCCCCACCTGTAGTTTTTCCTCCCTCCTATGTTTATCAGCTGAATTTTTCATAATCTCCTGAGCTCGTACGAGGTGAAATTTTAACTCATCCAACATAGCATCTCGCATTTGTAAGCTCACTTCTAGGTTGTCTACAGGAGTATGACCAGTTCCTAACCTCAGAAGATGGGGGGTGGTGTGGTTCACGCCCATATAAAGCCTGAAAAGGCGTCATCTTAATAGACAAGTGAGGAGATGTATTGTACCAAAATTCAGCCCAATTAATCCAGATAGCCCAAGTCCTCGGTTGGCTAGAAGCAAAACATCGTAAATAAGTTTCCAAGCATTTATTCACGACTTCCGATTGCCCATCGGTTTGGGGGTGGTAAGCAGAACTTCTTTTGAGTGTAGTACCCTGCAAGCAGAACAATTCACGCCAAAACAAACTCATGAAAATGTGATCTCGATCAGAAATAATAGAACACTGGAAAACCGTGAAACTTGACAATCTCAGTAACAAATGTTGTAGCTACCGTCAACGCAGAGAAAGGATGTTTCAACTTAAGAAAATGTGCATATTTGGACAGTCTGTCCACAATCACCAGAATTGTATCAAACCCCTTTGAATTGGGTAGACCTTCTATAAAATCCATAGTAATTTGATGCCAAACTTGTGCAGTACGGGCAGAGGTTGTAGCAAGCCTGCTGGGCTTTGATTTGAAGTCTTATTCTGCTGGCATACTGCATACTGGCGTACATAACAGGCAATATCTTTCCTCATACCTTTCCCAAACCAGTCTGCCGCCATACGTAAGTAGGTCTTAATCTCCCCGGAATGCCCACCCACTGGGGAGTCATGGTACTCTTTAAGAAGCTTAGGAATGAAAGAGGAGTTCTTTGAGATGACCATTCTTTGTTTATAGAGTAGCCTTCCTTTCACCACTGTGAACGCTGCAAACTGACCCTTTCGGCTGATCACATCCTGTTTGAGGCGGCTAATAAGAGAGTCCTTGTCTGATTCGTGCAATAACTCTGTCCAATCCACAACACTGGAAGTCATCATTTCATTTAACACGACCTCCCCTTCCGTCTTCCTCGATAAAGCGTCTGCTGCCTGATTGGACGACCCCGTTTTATACACAATATCGAAGTCAAAAGCATTAACTTACTAACCCACTTTTGGTAGTTCGCCCCCACCTCTCTTTGCTGCATAATATAGCGAAGACTTTGCTGGTCAGTGTGAACGCAAAAATGCCTACCAAGTAAGTAATGTTTCCACTTTAAAACAGCCAAACATATGGCGATGAGCTCCTTTTCGTAAATTGATTTTTTCCTTGCTCGTGGTTCCAAAATTTTACTAAAGAAGGCTATAGGTTTGCCCCTTTGCATCAATACCGCACCCACACCATAGCCAGATGCATCAGTTTCAACTATAAATGGAATTGTGAAATCGGACATAGCTAACACTGGCGATGTCACCATGGCTCGCTTCAGTTGCGGGACCACCCAAATTGGTCTTTTTTGAGCTGTTGTGTGAGAGGCTAAGCGATTTGCGCATAATGGGCAATGAACTTACGATAATACCCTGTTATACCTAAAACCCCTCTTAGCTCCCGTAAATTAGTCGGTTCTGCCCAATCCATCATCACTTGCACCTTACTGACATCTGCTGCAACCCCTTGCTCAAAAATCACATGACCCAAATATGTTATTTCCTCCTTTCCAAATTCACACTTCTTTAAGTTTACTACTAAACTGTGCGTACACAAAGTCTGCAAAATCACTGCTACATGTCGGGCATGCTCTTCCCTAATAGTGTTGTATATTAGTACATCGTCGAAGAAGACGAGTACAAATTTCCGAAGATAAGGTTTGAATATTTCATTCATGAGAGCTTGGAAGGTGGAGGGGCATTGGACAACCCAAACGGCATCACTAAAAACTCGTAGTGGCCTTCATGGGTGCGAAACACTGTTTTGTGAACATCTTCATCCTTTACTCGAATCTGATGATACCCTGCCTTGAGGTCGAGTTTACTATAAATTTTTGACCAGTGAAGTTCATCCAACAACTCGTCGATCACGGGAATCGGATATTTGTCCGGCACTGTTTCCTTGTTAAGTGCCCGATAATCCACACAAAGCCTCCAGGACCCGTCTTTTTTCTTGACAAGTAAGACCGGGCTGGTGGAAGGTTGAAAGGTTGAATAATTCGTGCCGCTAACATTTCACGAACCAACTTCTCCATTTCATCCTTCTGAAATTGGGGATATCTGTACAGCCGTACACTCACTGGATTGCTGCCCTCTTTCATCACTATGGCATGTTCATATCCACGATATGGAGGTAACCCTTCAACTGCTTTAAAACCCCCCTCGTATTGGTGTAGAATAGGTTGCAAAGGGTACTAGCTGATCTTGCTGGTCTCGAATATTACCATTCACTTTATTTAGTTATAATAAAATCCCTCCTCCTTCTTTGCGCATAGTTTTCACCATTGCTTTGTGAGATATTTTTTAGTGTACCAATGACGGATCCCCTCTCAACTCTACCGTCATTTCCCCTACCTAGAATTTCATTAACTGAGATTTCCAATTAGTAGTAACCTCTCCTAATTTCTCCAACCACTGAACTCCTAAAATAACATCCGAATTTCCCAAGTTGAAAGGCAAAAAATCCTCAACAATATCCACTCCTTGGAGTTGCAATAACACATTTTTACATTCTCCTGAGCCTTTCACCGCCTCTCCATTTCCCAATGACACTCCAAATTCTTTTGTTTTCTCAACCGGAATTTGTAGCCTCTCCACCATTGCAAATGAGATGAAATTATGAGTAGCCCCAGGATCGATCATTACAATTGCTTCCACTCCTTTGATTGTACCTCATAGTTTCATTGTTTTTGGGGACAATAGGCCAATCACCGAGTTTAGAGATACTACCGTATTGATCGGCCCCTCTTCTTCTTTGTTTTCAAATTTAGTACTCTCCTATGGGTCAAGCTCCTCATCCTCTTCTTGTGTCAGCAACACACTTAACTCTTTATGTTTACAACGGTGGCCGGCTGGGCTTGTTTGAGTGGATGAATTGAAGTCGGATTGGTGTTGAGACCATGAGCTAGGGGATATGGACCCGGATTCTGATTTGGAGCCCCATGTCGGAGTTTTTAAGCCTGTCAGACTATAAGAATTGGTAGGGGATATGCTTGGGCTTTTAGTTGAAAAGAGGGATGGTTGTAAGGAATTGGGTTTAAAAGATGTGTAATAGTGGGCCTACCTTCATTTGACTTCTGTGTCCGAACCCGGTTCTTTTCTTCAACTTTGAGGGCTAGGTCCATTGCCTGCTCTAATGTATAGAGGCCCAACATCCTTACTTCAGCCCTAATTTCTTCCTTTAGCCCATTTACAAAGTGGCCCATTAAAATACTCTCTGGAACCTTCTCAAGTGGGGCCGCCATTTCTATAAACTTCTGACAAAATTCTGCTACCGTGCACGTCTATTTCACGGCTAACCATTGTTCACAAAACGTCCCAGAATGAAGAGGAAGAAATTGCTGCAATATCAGGCTCCTTATATCCTCCCAATTTCTAATGGGTTTCCTCCTATTCTCCCATTGATACCAAACCAAAGCATCACCGTCAAACCACCCGACCACAGCCGCTTCTAATTTTTCTTCATCAGTTAATCGATAAAATGAAAAATATCTTTCTGCTCGTAAGATCCACCCATCCGGGTTCGTCCCATCGAACGTCGGCAGATGTAGTTTACGATATTTCCAATTATCCCTACGGTGGTCATGTTCTTCCTTTCCCCATCGGTCATCCTCTATTTTCTCCTTATCTCGGCCACCTCTCCCCCAAGACTACCGCCTCCATCCCATTGATGACCACGACCTCCAGATCCCATCCCTTCACTTACTCCGCTACCTAACGAAACAAAGGTCTTCATAGATGTCACTGTTGAACACATCTCCGATTGGAATTCCTGTTGTTGTTTTTGAATTTCTCCTATTAGGGACTCGTTATTATCACGGGCTCGATCTATTCAAACCTGCAGCTTTTGTGTGACCTGGTCCAGAGTGGAAGTGATTTGGGTAATTAGGGTTTGCTGCATGTCGGCGGCGGCCCGATTGACAGCCTCCGCCACCTCCTCGAACATGGACTTGCATAGATCTGTAACAACCTCTTCTATTTGGTCGAGTCTCTGCGCTTGACGAGTCTCCGGCTACGGCGCCATAGGAAGGCTCTGATACCAGATTTGTAATGAACTAGACTTTCAAAATACACACACCAAGATAGTTTATATAACCAAAAGGAAAGCTTTTTAATATATATGGAGATAATACTCAGATTGCAATACAAGAATAGAGATACCAAGCCTTCGAGTTGCTTGGCTAACTCCCAAAATACCCAGAAGGGTTACAAGTTCATTCTCCAATAATCCTTTTTTTCATTCCCAACCTTCCTTATCTAACCTCCTCTCCTCATGTCCTCTGCATTGATTAAATTACCCTTGTTCTTCTTAAAACGACGTCGTGCATAAGTCAATATAACACAATATAACAGGTAGACTACTTTGTTGCATTGCAAAGCGACATTAAATTTGTGTGCCATGGTACCATAACTGGAATTTATGAGAAAGTCAAGAAAGCGACAGGGGTATGCCTGATTGAAATCTTGGTATATGAACTGTTGACATTGATATCCAATACGATGTCATAAGAAAAAATATATTTGAAGCAATTGTGAAAAAAATAAATCAAAATGCTTGCATAACAATAACAAGTGAGAAATTTAGTTTGGCTATGAACACTGAAATATAAGAGTATAGACGGTCCATGAAACAAATATCACCTACTCAATATTTTTTGTCTAAATTATTACCTTTTCTAGTGCAAAAGCAAGCTTTGAAAGATTTGAATAGATGCTTCGTGCAGCCAATAATATCTGCCATATGGATTAAATATTTAAGTTGAAACGAAAGTGTATATCAATTAAAAAGGAAACACAAATTTTAAAATTCCAAGCCCTACTCCTTCCATATAAAAAGCAGACAACATGCTGCTTCAGAATTTTGATAAACAGGAATCTAAGAAAAATAGTGAAACTTCACATACAAGTAAAAACCAAAAGTACCTCGGAAAGTCTTTGAAGGGTGAAAGGTGGACCGTCAATAAAACTTTGAAGATCTGCAAAAAAAAAAAAGGCTTCTGAGGAGATAAAAATAAAAATGAAACTGCATTTTACTTGATTAGAGTTTAAAGATTCCATGAATAGTTATCAGTAGAACGATAAGTCAATAAATAGAAGTTCTGGTCAATGATAGTCAACTAATAACATTTACCTGCCAAAGCTAGGGTTTCTCTTACTAATCTGATATATTTTACCAATTTTCTTCTATATTTCTGCACTCCTCCCCTTCAATTCCCAGCTACTAATATTCTCACTTCATAATCTTTTCTAGCAAATATATTTTGTATATAAAAAACCTAAATTCTTTGAAATTATTAATAACAGTATATCAAAAAAAATGTTTAGGGCTCCTTTAAACTCTGCTGCTACTAAAATCTGCCAATTCTACTGTAACTTCACTTTTACTTCTCTCAACCTAGTAGTTATTCACCATAACAGATAAAGCCATAAAAGTTTGATAATTTTACTCAGAGGCCACGCATGTCATCAACCAGTAATTGTCAAAATATACCCAAGAACAGTTGAGAAAAACAGAGAAGGTAAAATGAGTGGAAGTACCATCATCCAACCTTTTGACCAACTCCACGTAAGTCTCTCCTAATGCCGAAGTTTGTTGCTCACTTGTCATTTTTGCCTCTGGATACTCTGAGAGAACCTAACAATTTAAGTTGGGACAAAGAGCAGGTTCAATCTTCCATGCCAATATAAGGACGCAATATGCTATTGCAAATTATAAGCCTGCGCATATATCTACACAAACATGTGAAGCCATATTTAGTACTATAATAAAATGCCTGACTGAAACACGTCAATTTACCTGCTTTAGATAGAATGAAAACATGCTCTTCAATTCATCCCAATCATGCCTGAGTGGTACAATACAAAATATGAATAGATTAAAGCAGTTATGAAAACAACAACAACGCTACATATGGTCATAAAATTATTGTAGAACTTTACGGTGTAATCTACAAATATAAATGCATCATAGGTTACAGAGTAAGCTGTATCATAAACAAACACATGTATGAGCATACAACGATGTCTTAACTTTGCATGAGAATGGACATAATGTATGAACTTTGGTGCTAGCACAACTAGGGGATCTGAACGCCATAGAGGTGAAATTCTAAATTTTCATTTTGCATGTGGCTAGTGATACAAGGAAAATTGCTAATCAGTAAAAAGATAGGCTTGTGAGATTTGGAATGGCAGCAAAGATGACATGTAAACTTAGTAATGTAGAGGATGATACTAACTCTCATCTCTTTGACTCTGTGTCTATTCCAGGAATAATGCTCATGCATGCCCAGTTGAAATTTCACACTTTTAGACTCTTATAATTGATCATTGTAGTTCCCTTCATATGAAAAAGAAAAATTTTCTTGGCCTCCTCGGAAAGCTTTATCTTACTTCCACTAGGTATCATATTTGGCAGCAAAGAAATATACGGGATCATGATACGACTGAAGCTAAAACTGCAGAGTAGATTGTTTGGCTCATTATAAGGTGTATCAGGTAACAATTGCATAGTTCTCGTCAATTCAAGCAGCTGCTCCGGAAAGGTCCTTCTTAAATACTTACCTTATTTTAGCTGGTCACTTGAAGTTCTTTTGCGATAGTCATAGTTAGTGGTCACATGCTTTAGACTAAATAGTGTCCACAATAGTTTTACTTGGTTTCTTTGCCTGTCTTGTTGAGTATTAATATGAAAGCTTCGCAGGATTATTAAGTGGGGATTATCGGACAGTTTGTCTTTTCTGATGTCTAGTCCTATTTAAATTGCGGGGAATGCCTCTTGGATGGTGCATCTTTTAAAGCTAGCTTGGCAAAAATAAAATAGTTAAGATATGTAACTAAGCACACACGTTTCTTTGCATCTATGGATAGTGATGTAAAATGTTACATCATTACGTGTAGCAGTACAGGGACAACCATGAGTCGATGACAAATTGACAAGACATCAAATTCCAATGCAGAAGTACCGGTGACCTAGTTACTGACAAAGATGCAGATGCCTGAAAATCTCAAGTAACAAAAGAAAAGGCTTAATTTTAATTCATAGTTATCAGCTTAATACTGTGAGATAGTGGATTTTGTGCCAACCGCCCAAGGACAAGTTTTTGACCAGGTACCGTTATTCTATATAATTATATATTGTCTTGCGGTATAACTCTCCCTCTTGTATTTTGTTATATATGTAAGTAAAATTTTGATTGCTCATTTCACTCCATCAAGGTTTCTGTCATTTTGTTTTTCCTTTATTAATTACCCGATAGTCCCCCCCCCGGTCCCCCATACCAGCATTTATCCAGGCCGTGAATTTGTGCACTCCAGGGGGGGCAAGGAGTTTAAGAAGGTATGAATGTGAGATAACTTTGGCTGCCAGTGATTTTATGCTTTTGTACAATAAGTGTACATCAGATCCTTCTAAGTATTTTGCTGGTCTCCTGAACTCAAAGTCTACCAGGCTAGAACAAAGCAACAACATTTTAAAATATTAAAACTCCGCAGGTAACATTAAACATTAAACATAGTGTTTTTAAGATCCTTACAACTTACACTTTGCCAAATTATCTGTAAAGAAAGTTAAAAAAATATTTAATAAGCCTAAATAATGCACATTAATCCAGATATCCAATGCTATAAAGCATATTTTGGTATCATATATTGCTTTATTGGACAGACATCAAGGATATAATACACATAGTGATTACATACGGTTTAAACATACCAAAACTTTCCAGTAGCGGCTATAACTTCCAGTATGCTTTTCACATCTTCTTCAGCTATCGTATTCTTGGGTTCTATTACCCTGAAATTTTAAGTGCAAAACAGAATTTATACGATGCTAACCGTACCAGTGTAATAAAATCTAAAAAAAAAATCAAACATAAAATGTTAAGTATAATGGAAATTAGGTTTAATAAAATGATTTATATACATTAATTTCACCTGAATAATACGTCAACTATAAACTACACAAATCAATTCACCTGTACAGAATGATTGTAATGAACTACAGGCCGTATTACATGGACATTCATTATCATATTGAAACATGTAGTGTTGCCTAGTTACATACTAAAGACCATCGATGCTTTTAAAGTTTATCAAATATAAACATTTACCGGCATCTACACAACGTTTAAGGCTCGACATTCAACAGTTCTAGAGACTAGACGCCTATATAAAATCACAAAATTTTAGACCATCACATCATCCCATACATACATTACATTTTCTAATACATTGAGATATTCAAATAATAATAAATAAAAATTTGTACCTATCACTCGGGGGAGTAGAAACTGTAGTGTCATGGTTCTGGTCCACAACATCGCCGCCAGAAGTAATAACCGACTGCAGCTCGAGATTTTCGGTCACTTGTGAATTTTCAACCGGTGTCTCCATCAGAAGCCTTGCATATAAAAAATTAAAAATAGGTCAATCAAATCAATGATATGAGTAGTGGATGACTGGATGTCTTAATATTATATATATATAAAAACATATTTATAAGCAATAAAAATATCAGTAAATAAAGTGAGCTGAGCCTAGAATTTGATAACTAGAGTGAGCAACATACATATATATAATAACATCAGAACCCTAAGTTTTGGTTCCTTGAAAATCGATACACAATTTGAATTTATGTAATTATACAAATTAAGCAGCAATTTAATTACATAACTTGTAAGTAATTTTTTATATATATAAAAATAATAATAAAAAAAAGGGTTTTACCGGAGTGAGATTGTAGCAGCCGGATGGAAGTTGAAGAACGAGAAGATTGAGATTAGCTCGCCCCCTCCTTTGAGTTGGATACTATTACTGGTTAGTGTTTGCTCTATGCGACGTCGTTTGCATTCTATGGCGGGCCACGCTTTTAACTCTTGCAAATTGGCCCTACAATTTTTTTTATGAAAATTGAACTATATTTTTTTTTTGTTCAAGGTTATATTTTCATTATTGGCTTGGAATGAGAAATTCAGGATTCACTACCATGCCTTATATTTAAAGGAAGAAATAAAAATAAAATATATTATATCGCATATTTAAAGGAAGAATAAATATTTAATTTAAAAAATACCTCTTTACACATTTATTCTAATTCATTAGATTTTAAAACATTAAATTTATCAAACATCCCATTATTTTCTAACATCATTTTTTTATATTTTAAGGATTTTAACCATATAATCATATTTATTTTTAAATATGTTAATAATTTATTTATTTTATAAAATAAAAATTTTAAATTATAATTATGCAATTAAAACATCAAAACACTTTAATTTGTGTAAAAAAAGTCAAGATAAATGTACTAAAAAATATATTTAAAAGGAAAAATAATATAGTAACGGCATTTTGGATTAGTCCAGTCCTAACCGGCCCATAACACAAAGGCCCGAGTGATGGAAGGACATTTCTGTCAAACAATATTACAACGGATCTGAAATAGGCCCGTAATTAACTAGCCGTTGGAAAACCTAATTTCATCACACATGCATATATAAATCTACAATCTTGATCCGTATAATCACCACTGCACCTCAAAATTCAAGATCATCAATCAATCTTAATCTCGCCGAGTCTCCTTAATCTTAACAGCGACTCTCCTTGTCTTAATCTCCTTAAGTTTGTTTCATCATTGATTTTATTCATTCTGATTTGTACTAATATTTGTTTTGCAGGATTTTTAATATTTTTTTTGTGTTTTAATTTTTGTAATTTGTATCTATTACTTGTTGTTACTAACGTTATGGATGCAGGATCAGTAAATTCTTCTTCTTCTTCTAACAAGGCTCATTCTAGATGCCCTCTTCAAGACCAGTTTCTCCAACGTCGAAATTCTCGAGAAAACGTATGTATTACTCCTTATCTGTATCGATTTATATGCGTGTATGTGTATTTTTGTTTGTGTTTTATTAGGGTTTTGCTCTTCAATTTGTTTTGGATTGTGGTTTTTAGGGTTTTGTTCTAATTGTTGATGATTGCGATTAAGTCTTAGATGTACTTGTGTATTGTTATTCTGATGGTTTTATTATAAATTGGTGTTTGCAGTTGGATAGGTTTATACCTAATAGATCTGCAATGGACTTCGACTACGCACATTATATGTTGACAGAGGCAAGGAAAGGTAAGGAAAATCCAGCTGTCAGTTCCCCGTCTAGAGAAGCTTATAGGAAGCAGCTAGCAGAGACCTTCAACATGAATAGGACCAGGATTTTAGCTTTTAAAAACAAGCCACCAGCACCCCTGGAGACAGTTTTAAGTGACTGCTCCTCAGCGGTGGTTCACCAACCTAAACCCAAGACTCGTCGCTATATTCCACAGGTAGTAATTTTAGTTTTAATTTACCTGAAATTTCGTTTTCATTTTATGTTTCGTATGTTTTTTTTTGTGATTTGTGTGTTGACGTTCTGATTGGTAATGCAGACGTCGGAGAGGACATTAGATGCCCCTGACCTTCTGGATGATTACTACTTGAATTTGTTAGACTGGGGCAGTAGCAATGTTCTAGCCATTGCTCTCGGAAACACAGTTTATCTGTGGGATGCTTCAAATGGTGCTACATCTGAACTAGTCACACTTGACGAGGAACTTGGTCCAGTGACAAGTGTTCGATGGGCTCCAGATGGGCGCCACATTGCTGTTGGTATGAACAACTCTGAGGTTCAGCTTTGGGATACAACTGCCAATAGACAGGTTGGTCACTTTTTTTTTTTGCTGTAAACAATACTATAACAAATTACATGGTCTAATCTTTAAATTTATCTTGCAGCTTAGGACATTGAGAGGATGCCACGGTTCCCGAGTTGGAGCACTGGATTGGAACAACCAGATTCTAACTACAGGAGGAATGGATGGTGCAATTGTAAACAATGATGTAAGAGTTAGGGATCATATTGTTGAGACCTATAGAGGACACCATCAAGAGGTTTGTGGATTAAGATGGTCAGCCTCTGGACAGCAGTTAGCCAGCGGAGGAAATGATAATCTCCTTCACATATGGGATAGATCCACCGCTTCATCAAATTCTCCCACACAGTGGCTTCACAGGCTCGAAGATCATACAGCTGCTGTGAAAGCTCTAGCCTGGTGTCCATTTCAGGCAAATTTGCTTGCATCCGGAGGAGGTGGTGGTGATAGGTGTATCAAGTTTTGGAACACCCACACTGGCGCATGCTTAAATTCGGTGGACACAGGCTCACAGGTCTGTTCACTTCTGTGGAATAAGAATGAGCGGGAGCTGCTTAGTTCTCATGGTTTTACCCAGAATCAGCTTACTCTTTGGAAGTATCCATCAATGGTCAAGATTGCAGAACTTACTGGCCATACATCCAGGGTACTCTTCATGTCTCAGGTAACTATCTTATTGCAATTTTTTAGATTGTAAGAACTATCTTATTGTGTAATACTTTATCTCTTAGCTTTTTTTCTTAACTTTTCTGTTTTGGCCTTCCTTGCAGAGCCCAGATGGATGTACTGTTGCGTCTGCAGCAGGAGATGAAACACTTCGATTTTGGAATATTTTTGGAACTCCTGAAGTGGCAAAACCAGCACCTAAAGCAGCCGCAGAGCCATTTGCTCACTTGAATCGTATCCGGTGAAGTAAAAGCATCAGAACAAAGATTATATAGAAGAAATATCTTCTCTTTTTCTTTTGTATAGAGAACAGTGATTATGTTTTTATGATTTAACACTTTGTATAGTTTGTTGTTGACGTACACCTTTTGTGACGACTGAAATATAAATCTGATTTCCCTCTGTGAGTATACGCTTTTGTTTTTGTGTTTCGAATAAAGATTGACAGACAACAGGCATACTTCAGAGTTTAGATAATCTGAACACACTCAAATAGATAGTTTAGCTGCTTACAGCATCAGTTAAATAAGTGAATTTTGGGAAGCAAAGTCTTTATCCTCAAAACAGACAAAAGAACGGTGCAGATTTTTTTTATTTTTTTAACACAAAATGAGTGATCTTTGTGCTTAAAGGAACCATAAAACCAAATTGTTGTGCAAAATGGAAGTCATAGAGCGGAATGAATATTCTATCGATATACATAAAGATACGTCAAATCTCTTTTTCAAGAAACTAACAATCTTGCAAATCCACACCTCGATTGGAATCTTCTAGGACTCGGGATTTTTTTTTGTTTATGGTGAACCCTCAAGTAAAAAATTTATCAAGCTATTTGTCGTCTCATATAGGTGTCCTCGTGAACAAACACCGGATCTTGTGGCCTTTGCTGAGGTAGCTGAGGTTGTCCCATGGCAATGTCAGATTGTTCAGGAGCAGCAGATCGAGCCCAAGGATCACCTCTGTTCTTTGCTGACTCCAACATTATATAAGACAGGATTCCAGAGACGGCAGTTGCAAGGGACAAAGAGGCAGCTACAGCAAATACTCCACGCTTTACAACAAAGCAATAATAGTTGCCAAAGTACGCTGACTCTTCACCCCGTTCATCATTGAGTGCGGCACCAACTAGTAGCAACAGGACTGCTATTACAAATGTGAACCTACAATATAATTTCACATCAAACTCAAGATTCCTATTAAAATGATCATATATATAACACTGGAAGTAAAGAATACAAGATCACCCTATCACACTTGATAAACTAAACAAAGACTAATATTTTACGTTGTAAAGATTTTTCAGAAGTGCTATAACTGCAGACTATAAAAAGATACCAGGACAAGGTAGAACAGACTAGAGCCACTGTTTGCCTAGGGAACTGAGAAGTTCCTCTTCTGCAACAAAGACAACCAGTTGTAACATTGATAATAGTCTGAGCTATCACAAGAGCCACGGCAGCTGTCAATCCTAGAGCTAAAGCCGGACTCCTGGGATATATACATTCATATGGAGGAGATACATAATGTATCTGATTTGCCTGCCATGTTATTTAACAATAAACATGTTGTTAACTATTAACATGAGTCAATTAGAAAAAACATAAAGCTAAAAGAATTAACACCGATAATAGTTTTCCAGATAAAAACGGCAGTAGCGACTAGCGACCATAAACTCAAAAATTCTGATATTTGCACTTGTTCACAGTAGTTTCAGAAGCCATAGGTTTTGAGAAATGAGAGTCATGCAAGTGACATAAGGCAATATCACAGTAACACAGTAACACCGAGCATTTTTGAGCTGAGTTTACCTTCCTGTTCTATCTCACACCCAATAGGTTCACAAGCCACTATTTTTGAGACAAGAATGCATGGTAGATCAAGGATAGCCACATCGTGCTAATTAGAATTGCGCTTCATAATTTTGTTTGCTTTGAGGTGGGTCAGGTAATGCTACAACTTTCAAATTATGTAAACAGAAATTCTAATTCGAGGCCAATTTCCCATTTTACAAGGATACGACCAAATTTACTGTCCAAGCTTTTAAGGAGTGCCACAAAGAGACTCTATACTAGCGAATGCAGGCTACTAGAGGTCTGTATAAATTCCTTTGTCCCCCAAGAAAGAAATCTCAGTCACATGTTTCATTATTTTGGGTAAGAAAATACAAATTTCAAGATGACCATGAGGAATCATCCAATTACTCTTGCAAAGGAATTGCAAGTTCAAGCGCTGCCTTATATCAGCGATCGATTTTTAGATTTAGTTGTAAAGCTAATTGCTTGGAAGAGAAATTGTTCAGTTACTTTTGACTACTAAAACCCACAATTCATTTCTGAATTATTAAATTCTCTAAAAAGTAGCGGCTCTTTCTTATGTTTGTAGGCCACATTATATGTTTCTTCCCGGACATGACCATTTATATATTAATATAATTACTGTTCTACAAGTACAGTAATATTATAATTCTATGCTGATGTAATAAAAATGGATATGTACAAAATTCAACTATAAGAGATGTTCTATATGGATAATTCTCAGCATCTATACTTGGAGTTTACAAAGGTACCTACCAGTCTAAATTCAAACTGACATCCAACACCAATATTTAAGTCACATACCCAAAAAAGTTTGCCTTTAACAAGTCCACCAAAGCAGAGAGAGAATAAATATAAGGCAAAAATGTTTATTGACTAATTTGTTTCACTTTGGAGCAGGCTAGTACCGGTTTATGCAACATTCTCATAGGCAGCTATAACATCTAAAATTTAGTCCATCATGATTGGATGTCCCAAAAACCACAAAAACACAGAAGCCCTGATATACATGCCACAAATCACTTGTACATATTTTAACGAGTGAAGAAGCTAGTTAGCAACAATAAAATCTGAATATAGAGGATCAAGAGTTCACCAGCTGTGACAAAGGTGCTCCTACTGCTAAAAGAGGAATAGAGTTTGATTTTCAACTCCCATCACCCTATACTTAACAATATTTTCAACTCCAAAAAACAAGAGGAAGCTCAGGATAGCATAGTGGCAAATGGAAGGCACTCCCCATCCCCTCCCCTTGCTATGGAAGTTCGAATCCTCACTCCCCCGCCCCTTGTACTTAAAATGCAATTTATTCTCTATTATTTTGAGCATCAAGTGCATTATGTGTTAAGGTTCTAAACAGCTAATGGTAGGTATGGCCTCTTTTGTGCAGGAATTTTATAAGCCTATGTGTGCATTATGTCCTAGTATGTTTAGTGGTATGTTGAAGCAAATTATTTGGTTTTTACGAGCATTGTGCGAGTTTGATCCCAGTATGTATAAGCAATATGCTGCAGTATGTAGCTAGGGCTCTTGCTGTAACTTGGATGGTCTATATTATGAACAAATTTTGCTTTAAAAAAAACATTCATCTAAAAAAAACTTAAGCTCAATCCCACCAACTTAGGAATTAATGCTCACTCCTATTTCCTTAGCATATCCTTTACAAACTCATCATAAAAAAATTTGCCCTCTCTCAATTTTTTTACTCATTTTAAACTCTTTTCCACCGTTACTTTTGACTTGTTGCACAATTTTCTGTTCCATTCCTTTCAACCAACGGATCACAAAAAGTTTGAATTTTGAAATGCAATGTGCATTCCGAAACAAGTATATACTCATTACACTTCCCTCGCACACTATCAAATTTAGATACAGATATTAATTCACTAATAAAATTCACCCCCAAATTACAATAATTCACATATATATTAGAACTCTGCAATAAAACTCAAGGAAAAACAAGACCCTTAATTCTGCACATATATACATACACACAACCATAGGCCATATATAAGATTGAGCTATAACAAAACAATTTAGAAGCTGATGATCACTGTACAAGTACAAAGGGAAAATAAAAGAGTGAAATGAGAAATGAACAAGATACCTTAATTCTCTTGGCCTCTGCAGCAAAACTCAAAGCAGCAGCTAAAGCCCCAAAAATTCCTACTATTGTGCAAACGAGTATAACTTTTTTCTCCATCTCTCTCAATTTATCTAGCTATTCTACTCTTCCTTACTCCAGTTTATATATATATATATTCTCTCTCTCTCTCTCAGTCTCGCTATCTATGTACTATGTTGTGGACAGTTTAGTTATTGCAACTTTGCAAGACACACGTGTATTAATCTCAAAATTTTGTTTTTAACTTGTTATATTGCATAAATTCAGTACGTGTGAGGCGTGAATTGAAAGAGTAGCAATCAGACGGTTCGGTCGAATAAATAGAGAATTGGATAATAAATCGAACTAAATTGAAATTTTATTATGATCGGACCGGATCGAATCGAAATTATTTTGGTCCACTCGGTTCGGTCCATATTTTTTTAAATAAATATATTACAAATTAAATAAGGTAAAATTTTAAATAAATATAAATACAAATACATAAATAAAATCAAGTAAGGACAAATAATAAATCAATAATTCAATAATTAATGTAAAATTACATTTATCGAACATATATTATATAAATATATATATTATATATAATAAAAATAAATAATATATAATTCGGTCTATTTGGTCCGGATCGAATTTTTTTATTAGAGATCGAACCGAAAAACCGAATAGACTGAAATTTCAGAAAGAATAGAATCAAATCAAAATTACACCATTCGGTTTAGTTTTTCGATTCTGGTTCGATTTTGCTCAACTTTAGCCCGGATCATGATCCCAAATTATACATCACGTCCTTTTATTGCCATATTAATGCACGCGGGGTACATATTATTTTTAAGAAAATAACCAATAATAGATTGACGTTTCATTTCATGATTTGCGATATTTTTTGGAACAAATTTGACACCTCTAGCATTATTCGAATTGAAAATAGTCCTTTTTTATGGTCAATTTCTTTTACAAGTATTTTAATGTATATAAAAATATATTCAATAAGTTAATATTTAATTTTTTTATAAAAAAAGTTTAAATAAGAAATTTTGAAAAAAGTTTAATATTTTGTTATACACGTTAAAAATTAAAGAAACAATTAAAAAGGAAAAGTATAAAATAGAGTATTAAATATGTCATTATTATTTACAATGACTAATTGTATAACTAAAAAAACAAATATAAATATTTTTTTGTCAAATAAAATATAAATATTTGAATTAATATATATATATATATATATATAATAAAATTTATTTATTATATACAGAAGTATATGAAATATATTATATTAATATACGAGTGAGGCCGAGCTTTTGTGAATGCAGTAAAAAGATTGGGCCGTGTAAAGCCCAAGACTAGAATGAAATCCTTACGCAGGCCCAAGAAACCCTAAAATCGTATGAAGATTAGGGTTTTTCATAATAAAAACCATAGAGGCCGCCCATTTATAAAAAAAGCTTACAGGAGGCCAAGCTTTATCAAATATCCTCTTTCCCCGTCGCCACATTTAACCTGTAAGTCTCTCTCTTGTTATATATCTTCACTCTGTATATATCAATATCTCTACTGGATGTAATTTTCATATTCTTTGAATGATCTTGATTTTATATGCATAGATTCATTGATCTTGTATGTATAGATATTTTGTGCAGCTGACTAGTCATTTTTAATTACTTTTGTATGTATATTGTATATATGTGTCATTTTATGTTATCTTACATTTGTTTCACTATGTGCTTGTTTAAAGCTCGTGAATTAGATTGTGTACTTTATAGATCATGAGATTGATATTTATATGTATGTATTTGTGTGGTTTTATTTTGTTTATAGCGGAATTGCTGATAACTTTCATTAGATTATGAGTGAAAATTTAATCTATGTTGTTGATGGAGTGGACTTTGTTTGGTTGTGATTTGTGTCGAAGTAATTAGTTGACATTTAGGAAAAAAGGCAGGAGATTGTTTTATGATGTTAATTTCGTATCTTTTGGCGTTAATATCTTAATATTTGTCAGTTTAGGTGAGTTTTAGTAATGCTACCCCCCCCCCCCCCCCCCCCCCCACGTGTATGGCGTGTGTTTGAAGATGTTAATGTTTTATCATCTGATCTTATTATAGGTAAGAAATGAAGCATAACAATGTTATTCCCAATGGCCACTTCAAGAAGCATTGGCAGAACTATATCAAGACCTGGTTTAACCAGCCAGCTCGCAAGACCAGGAGAAGAAATGGTAAAGCACTTTTTCTCTAGATTAGAATAACTCTTGCAATCACATGTTTGTATTATTTTATTTGGTTTCTAGTGGGTAAGATTTCGAGAAAAAAAAGGTGAACGCCAATCAAAGTTGATAAAAAATGGATATTAATTTGTTGTTATCTTTATTGAATGATTCAGCAAGGCAAAAGAAGGCTGTGAAGACCTTCCCTCGTCCTACAGCTGGACCACTTCGTCCAATTGTTCACGGGCAGACACTCAAGTACAACATGAAAGTCAGGGCTGGCAGGGGATTTTCTCTCGAGGAGCTCAAGGTAGGTTATAGGGTTGTTTTGGATATGAATCACCCCCTCCCCCCAACAAATTAGTTTGTAAACTAAATTATTTTTCTTTTTGTCGAGCCATTCAATTTTTTTTCAAAGCCATTATTTTTTAATTTACTTTAGAGAGCGAAATGAAAGCAATTAAATTCACATTTTCTTGCTTAGGCAGCTTACAGATGTCTGAACATCTTAATATAAATGATATTTGGATTAAAAATATTGTCCTAATGTAGATTAGAAAGTCTGCACTTGAACTCTAAAGTCTTACCCATGGCTATGAAGGGCAATTCTACGTAGGCTGCTGCCACCTACAATTAAGTGGGGGTTTTGTATTTTTTCAGTGTGAATAAGTTGTAGTAATGCCAAATCCGCACACAAATATGCATGCACATGCACAGCGGTATGTATGGGTCATGGGTGTTTGCCCTAACTAGCAAACGATGTATGGATACAATCACAACATGCAGTGTGTCCACCCTTGATTAACAGGCATAGATATCTAATATCTAGTAACAAAAAGTTGGTCCAGAGTCGATGAAAGCCGATTTACTGTACATGTTTTTTGTCCTGATATTGTGCAAAATAGCTAAAGCTACTTCCAAGATGGACAAGTAAATTTTAAGACCTTGTGCAACTAGGTTTTTTTTAATAAGGTGATGTAATTCCTTAAACCACAATAACCTCTTATTGAAATTCCCTTGCAAGGATCTCTATGTTGTTCCATTAACTACAATAACCTCTTATTGAATTTCCCTGCATCTTCCTTTTTAATGTTTGCCCAATGTCAATTACCTTCTCTCCTACTAGGCTGCAGGTATCCCTAAAAAATTGGCTCCAACCATTGGCATTGCGGTTGATCATCGCCGCAGGAATCGCTCTCTGGAGGGTCTGCAGACAAATGTGCAAAGGCTGAAGACATACAAAGCTAAACTTGTTGTCTTCCCTAGACGTGCTCGCCAGTTCAAGGTATTAATGCTGACATTGTTGCCAAATTAACCAATAAATGATATCTAATGGTTCTTCGGAAACATCTCTAAACAAATCATCTGTTTCAGGCTGGTGATTCTACGCCTGAGGAGTTGGCAACTGCAACTCAAGTCACTGGCTCATATATGCCTATTGCTCGTGACAAGCCAGCTGTGGAGCTCGTTAAGGTTACAGAGGAGATGAAGTCGTTCAATGCCTACTCCAAACTTCGTGCAGAGAGGACAAATGCGCGTCATCTTGGTGCTAGATTGAAGAGAGCTGCAGAGGCTGAGAAGGAAGAGAAGAAGTAGAGTGTTCTTCTCATCCATTCTCATATTCACCCTTAAATGTTTTGTCATCTCACATTATGAATTTGATCAACAGACTTGCTTAATTGTCTTAGTAAATCTTGTTATATCATATCAGCAATGGAGCTTTCATGCGCGGATCTCTTTCTTGGAATTTATAAAAAATTTGCGAGAATGATCAAATGTTCAATCATTAGTTTCATTATTATTAAAATAGTTGTGTTGAATATTAGTGTATTGGAAAGAAAAAAGCCGAAAATAGGTAAAATCATTGCTCAACTTTGATAGGTCTCTTGGAAAGAAAAAAGCCGAAAATCAAGTGAATCTGTGGTTTGTGGCAAGTTTTCTGTCATCAAGTATCAAATTAGTGTATTGGATACTGGATAGTATGAAATTGAATGTTGTTGGCCTGTTTTTCTTGCGAGTAGAAATTAATTTTTGGTTTTGTTTGCAAGTGTAGGGTTGAAAACGAATTCGAGTAATCCGGGTTCGAACTCGGATCCGACTCGTTAAAAACGAATATAATTCGTATTCGTATAAAAAACGAGCGAATTCGAATCTTATTTTATAATTCGAACGAATATCGAGTCGAATCTTACCACTCTGATATTCGGTCATATTTATTTTGAGTAATTCGAATAATTTTAGAGTACTCGAATACATATTTATTATACGTATTCGACTCGAATTCGTAAGTTGCATACATTATTATATACAATATATAATATTTATATTAAAATAATACTCTACTAAGTGATCACATTTTAATTTTTAGTGAATTTTATTCGAGTATTCTTAATTTTATAAAATTATTATATATGAATTCGAATTCGAATACACTAAAACGAGTAGTTCGGTATCTATTCGAGTCGAGCCGAATCAAATACGAATATTGATATTCGAACTCGAGTCGAATCTGAACAAAATATTAAAATTTTAATTCGAATCCGGACCGAATCTGAACGAATAATTATAAATTCGAGCCGAATCTGAGCATACTGCTATTCGCATTTATTCCACTCGATTTCACCCCTATGCAAGTGTATAACACACCATATATTAAATTAAAAATAATAATAATAATCTTAAAACTGACTTGCAAACAAAATTCTCTTATAAGGAAGTCCAGTACGGAGTACATATTTACTTTAGGTACGTACCAGGTTGAATGATTTATTTTGGACAGAATTGAGTCCATTTTTTTTCATAATTAAGTAAATAATAACTACAAATTTAAATACATGCAGTAGAAGAATATCAGATGATATAATCCTTGTAATTTGTGGAGAGTAGACAATAATGCAAGTTTAAAGCTATTCCTGTTGAAAGTTGATACAACAGAAAGTTTGCACTGCAGGAGTTGGAGTGTTACTTGAGCTTGGAGCAAAACTGAAAAGATGGAATGATCAAGTCAGGGAAATTTGCTAGCTGAAGTGCACAAGGCTGCTGAAGTGTTATAATTGGCGATTGACGATACCAGAGTGCCAGAGGAACTTGGTGATCCTAATCATTTACAAGATCTGAAGGACGCTGAAACAAGAGATTTGATTATAAGCTCCCTCAGTCAAGTAGCGGGTCATCTAGGATCAACCCACACACCAAGGAACCCAAACATAACCGAAACTTCCTCTGTTGCACAAGTGGGCTTATCTGAAGATGTATTCAGGCACCAACAATGGCCTTCACGTCTATCTTTTATGGGTGACACTATTCTTAATGAACGGGAAGAATGGGCATATGTATGCTGAGTAGTTCAATGGAACAAGCAACTTGATTCTTGATCGTTACGCAAGTCTGATTGATCGTGTATGTGAATGCAGTCAATTGCATCTCCTGCACGGAGATACCCTGGAATGATTGATATTAATTTTTTTTTCTGCTCTCACTCAGCTCAGGCATGCATGGAGTTTATAAAGCATGAACGGAAGAAGAAGATCGGATGAAAAAAAAATTGAATTATGATGTTTTTTCTTGATAGAATGATTGTTTAGAAAACAATTGGAAGACAGATTCTATGTACTTTTCTCAACTTGGACATGTTTTTGTATTTATAACATTTTCTGCACTGTATCTATATTAGAGCATTATGACAAGTATCAACAATTCATCTCAGCTAAACAAGTCCGTTGGACAATATCTAAATGTTCATGATAAGATGGATATTATCAGATATCAGTTCTGCCAGTACCTATTTCAAATGTGTTACTTATGATATATCGCAATTTAGCTACACGAAAGAAGAATAAGGAAGAAAAGAAGCATAATAATATTTTATGTTTCCCTCTCCGGCTCTCCGTTGCAGTCAGCAGCAGCAATTTTCAAGCATTGCCAGCAAGGGCATCAGCTGCACAGAACTACAAAATATTATCAACAGAGATACCTTAGAGATAGACATATATGGGTGTTGCAGTTTTGTCTACCCATCTTTGATAACCATAGCGTGGGTTGAATTAAACAACTGTTATATTTGTAGCCCAGAGGAAACAGGTCGCGTCAACCATCATCTCCCGGCTAACCATCAGACCTGTAGTTGATATGTATGGTTGCACAAAGAGGCACAGCCGCAACAGGAAAAAACATTAATAATAAATAAGTTGCAGTAGTGTTAAAATTTTCACCATCATCATCAGATAGTTAGAAATATGATTATCATAAGCAGCTAAAACTAAAAGATTAATTCATAAGGTCGATGACTTCCGAGGTTGTTGGCTATTGTTTTTTTACCAAATCAAGAGCTGTGGCAAACTTTTACAAACTCAAGAAATTCTAAAAGCCAGTGAAATGGAGTTTCTGGAAGGGATGAAGAAAAGGCTCCGGGAAGAAGGCCCTTACATGATGACATATTCAAACTAAGTTATAAACTAGGCCTTTGGGAGGTTTCGCAAAGTAGTTGATTCAGATTTACACAAGCTTCTGGGCGCTGAGGAACAGCCTGATCGGCCGTTGGTGCATTTTGGTGCTGGGACATATATCAAGGCTGATATGTCACCTTGTGTCTACTAGTGTGTGTGAATTATTTAACCACCACAATTTTTGTAGGGCAAGATCGATGTTGAAGTGTCGTGTATGATTATGCCTTGTTTCCTCTACCTGGACCGCATGTGTCCATCATTACCTGACGCCCTCTGCACTTGATAAATCAGATACACGTACAATTAAATGTGCATTCTATCTTAGTAAGTACTATTAAAACTACTGTAAACTCATTCTTGGAATGTGTAACGATGTTTTTTGGTGCAAATTTATAGCATTTTAAAATGAAGCCAGTTTAAAATGCTTAAAAAATTTAATATAATATTATTTAAATCAAATTAGTTGAATACAAGTATTAAATCCTGTCAGGAAAAAAATACTTGGATTAAATTAAATTTATTCAAAATGAATTTGGGTTTGCTTCATATACATAGTACACAGTGACCTTTGATTATTGTACATTTCTACCCTTAAATAAATAAAATTATAAAAAAACTTTTTTAAAATAAAGCTACAGTAATAAACTCCATACTATTAAATGCTCTGTAATTATTTATCATTTATTACTACTGTACAATTTTTTTTAACTTATCAACTTAGATTCCCCAATTTGCATATACACAACAATTCACATATATAATCAATACATATCCTGTATGTATTTTAATCCAAAACCCGTACGAAAACTAGGTTTCTCGGTTTATTTATCTCATATCGGTCGGATATTTGCGGGAAATTATTTTAGTCCCAATCCCTACGTCTCACGGCTATTTCATTATCGTCGATTCCTCACGGGAAATTATTTAAATCCTTATGTCCGCTCCAAAAGAATATTTTATTTTTTCAATCCTGTCTTCTTGCCCCATTTTATAATATATATTTTTAACAATTTTAGAAATATGTAAATTCAATAAATAACAATTATCAAATAAAATATGCATGCAAAATATACTCTTATTTAATTATTATTATTCATTATTTTTTTTATAAATAGCAAAACTTTTCATATATATATATATATTATTCGGGGGGACGGATATTCCCCACAAAAATTTGATAAATAGTAATATATTCGTCCCATATATTAACAATACAAATAATTAATCTTTGTCGGTGTCCCATTTCCGTATACTCGGGGCGGGTTGACCGATTTGAAGCGGGTTAGGATTGAGAAAGCCTAACAAAAACAGACACACACCTCGATAACTGTAAACCACCAAAAAAGATAAATAAGTGCGATTCAAATCGATCTCTCACTCTCGGACATGGCGGAGTCTACCGGCGGCGAGAATCCACAAAAAAACGTAGTGGAAGAAGTTTCTAGAATCTCCGAGCTCACTAAAGAGTTACAGGAATCTTCCGCCTCGTTAATCTCCCGTTCTTCGTCGGAGGAAGCTTCTCTCCGTCAGCGTGCCCTAACTCTCGATTCTAATATTAAAAATCTCCGCCTTTCCATCTCTTCTTCTGTCAAACGAGGCATTTTAGGTCCTAAAGATGCTGAAAATGTAACATTTATTATACTTTCATGCACATTATTATTATGTTTATATATGTTTTTGTTTGTTTGTTATTTAGTTTGATTTTCAATTTGATTCTTATTGTTTGATTTAGTTGGAGGAGGAGTTGCGGAGAGCTAGGTATGTACTGAGTGAAGGCGATGCGGCGTCGTTTCTACCCAGCAAATCTCAAGGTGTTTGATATTATTTTTTCTATGTGCGAGTGTAGTTGATAGATTTGTAGGTTTTGAATGAATTGATCAGTTTTCGTTGCGGTGATTGTGTGCAGGAAGCTTTTTGAGGATGTTTATCGGTCCAATTAATGTTCGTGCTACTCGAAAAGATGTTCAGCTGAAAGTCAAGGAGGAATACAATAGTTTTAGAGTATGATTCTAATGGCTATTTGTAATTAAATTTATTTTTGTGTTGTGTTCTGTATGGAGTTGAGTAGTGAGAAGTTTGAGCGGTAATTTGAAATGCTCAATGCTTTGTATACATGACTAAATCTGTTTCAAGTAGAAGTTCAAAAGTTTAAAAGTCTTGAGACTACATAGAGTTCTTTATATGTCTGTGCGACCGTGTGCGTGCTTATTTTTGGGTTCCTTATTCAGTTATCCCTAAAAAAGAATTTAGACTACAATTATAATAGTACTAAGTAGTGGAACAATTTCATTTATGCCAATAAGGTAAAGTTAATCAGTAAAATTGCGTTTGGTGGTTAGAAGTAAATGTACTGTCAGGTGATATTGGTTTTGTGGCTTATCATGATAATAATTCCTTTGAACTGCTGCATGCATGATAAGTTTCTGCTTCACACTTGCTTGATGGGTGTAATTGTTGAGTTCGGTCACTGTGGTTAGGTATCGCTTAGAAAATTGGAGTTATAGCAATTAAAGTATAATGTGTGGGTTAGAGGATTAGGTTTCATATTAATCAATTCAATCTGTAGAATTTTTTTGTCCACAGCAGTATTTCTGTGCAAAGCTTGTTTGAGATGACAATTAGGATAATTATGGGGTGGGTGGAACCAATAACCTTTGGATTGATATTGTTGTCTTGTAATTTTCAAGTATCAAATCTTTCTTGTTTGTCCTGGTTGTATGATTAGTTTATCCTTTTTAAGTGTGCGACCTAGTCTATGCATAGTTAAATTCCGAAGTAGTAGCTAGACAAAAATTACTCTTAGATCAGATCTTGAATAAAGCTTGTCAGTATGTATCAATGAATTTGTTACAAAAACTCAAACTGGCTGTTGGAGTTGCAGTTGCTTAAGTATAGATTCACTCTATATGGTTGTTACATTAAGATTTTACTATTGATTCTTTAAACAGGATAGAACTGCGTTGTTGTTTCTTGTTTTCCCAACATTACTACTCTGCTTAAGGTCATGGATTTGGGGTGGATGTTTACCTGCATTGCCGGTGCAACTTTACCAGGTGTTTGTGTGTTGAAATATATTATAGTATTATTTTATATCATCCAAATAAATATTTTTTAGCATATTGAAGCGTACTAATATGCTTGTTTCAGTCCTGGTTACTATATCTATATACAGGTTTGGCCTTGCGAGAGAATATTTTGAGATTAAATGGAAGTGATATTCGTCCATGGTAATTTAACTAGAAATTTTATTCAAATCGTTTAGTACCTCTTGCATGATAATGAGTTCTTTAGTCTCTCAAAAAAGTTTGACAGTTGTGGGATTTTCAATAATCAAGTGAATACCTATTATTTATTCTGGCAGACACATTTCCTTGCAATTTCAAGCAACTCTAATTTCTATTATTTTATCATTTTATGGTGTTGACTTTGGTGTATCCACACATGTATAAAGGAGTTTTCTATCCCTTTTACAGTATCATATATATGTTTGATAGTTGATGTATTTTTAAGTATGGGGTTGGTGAGAATCGAACTGTAGACATCTTCTCGGAGCAACTTTGCCAGCATTCTAACACTTCTTGATTCTCTATATTATATGTATGTATATTTGTTTTGTGTTATTTAATAGCTACAAACTTGAATGTTACATACTTACATCACAGATATGTATCTGCAGGTGGATATATCATCACTACTTTGCAATAGTTATGGCACTCATTAGTCTGACTTGGGAGATAGGACGACAGCCTGATTGTGAGCAGAAGCAGGCAAGAATGACTTTATTAACAATTTAACCTTACCACTGTTGTTCATGACTATAACCAAGTCTTTTCTGCAGAAAGGTGTACAACTGTTTCTCAAATGGGCAATAATGCAAGGAATTGCAATGCTTCTGCAAAATAGATATCAAAGACAGAGACTCTACACTCGCATTGCACTTGGCAAGGTAGAGTCATTGTGTGATAACAAGTTGATTATATAGCCGTAGATTGTCAATACCAATTGTCCCCCCTCCCCCACTTGAAAGCGTCTTTTTACAGGACTAGACACATTATCTTATTTACTTGATTAAAAAAATTGGTAGGCTAAAAGGATGGATGTTGTGTGGGGAGAAACTGCTGGAGTAGATGGCCAGTTATGGTTGTTGTGCCCTATACTCTTCACATTACAGGTAACTAAAAACTGCACTATTTTTTTAATTATGTTGAATAATAATACAATATTTCTTAATAATGACTAAAAGTTTGCTCAAGGCATGTTAAATTTGTGTTGAGATGAATGAGGTAGATCATGTATGTTACACAGTGTGTGTGACATCTAGTTCTATAACTAATCTAATCCTTTTTTATGTATCTGTAAAATTCCTTCCCTTTTGTGGTTTATTAATTTTAGTTAAACTAACTTATGTATAAAGAAGTTCCTTTGCATCTATTTATATATGCTATTGAGGAATCCATATTAAATAAATTTTTTTTGTCAGGCATAGTAAATGAAATTTGATTATTGTTATTGTTAGGAATTAGGATGGGTAGCTAAAGGAATTAAATTGTCCTAGAAATTGTTTCTTTGTTTCACAGGAAAGATAGGAAACTATATTCTTTTCACCACAACTGTTATAAGAACTAAGCTAAAAATATGTCATCAGGTGTCAAGGGAAATAAAAAAAAACTTTGAAAATAATGCTGATCATGACTTCCCACAAGTTTACAGTGCAGTTTTCATAATGAACCTTCAATAGTACATACCCTCAGTATTAGTAATTTTCTCTTGCCCATCCTTCATATTACTTGTATACACAGTACAGGCAATAGTGTTTCTTATTTGTGTATCTTGAACTTCCAACATATAAGTTGATACAATTTGTCCAAAAATATTATATGTTTGATATTTTTTTTCTTCAGATACACTGCTTTGAAAACTGTCTGCATTCTGTTCTTTAAAAGTTGGCGAAGATCTACACTTTACAGTACACAGAAAATAATGTAGTGGTGGTGAAGAACACAACCCCAGACCCCTTGATGTAGGATGAGCAATAGTTATATCGAACATGTGTGTCTGTAATTTCTCAATGTCTATAGTCTACACCAGTCAAGACAATAAACCTCAAGTAGTTTCTTTGGTAGAAGGAATTTACACAATCTTATCGGGGTATATGTTAATACATAAATTACATTGCTGATAGAATACATGACACAACTGCTAAGGAAGATTATATATTTGACTTCCATGTGCAAATTGTTATGTCCTCAAAGTAAGTGCTAGTTACTCTTTTGATTCTTTAAACAATAACACCTCTTTTAATAGAGGGAGGCAATTGTACCAACTTAGTGATAAGCAACAACCATTTAAGATTCCAGATTTGTTTCATTAACCTATTATGCCAATGAGGGGGAAATTTTGTTTGCTTCCTTGTTTCAGGGATTTGAAGCATATGTTGGAGTACTGTTGCTCAAAACTGCAGTAGTTGGTGTTGTTTCTGAGTGGCAGGTCAGAATTTTATTCAGCCATTAATTGAAAATCTTAAGATAAATTTGATCATTTATACCTTTAATTTTTAATTAACTCTTGATAGGTAGTTACTTGTGGAATACTTTTGATAGTTATGGCCGCTGGAAATTTTGTCAACACGGTGCAGACTCTCTTGGTAAAATCTCGGTTCAAGGCAAAAATGAAGAAGGGTAAAAGTAAGTAAAAATATCGTGTGAGATTGACCAAGAGGATTTGTGGTCGCGTGACCATTTTTATAGTTTGGGTCCTAGGGCAACGATGATTGGATTATGGATGTTACACTCGCTTTTTCCAAAAGCAAATCCCTACCCATGTCCCTCCTATATATGCCATACAATGCTATTGATATTAGCGAGGGTGATCTTGGATACCGTGAAACAGATTTTGTTATGCTTATGCATTAAAATCTTCAAAGTCGGCATCTCTTTTGAACATGCAAATGTAATAATTTTTTTGTGCAAAATTGTTCAGGCACTATAATAAAACCAAGTTCACTGTCTTCGATTGATCTGTCTCATCTTGAAGGACACTTCATACTTGTGTCTGTTTTATCAGTCTAGTGTTGAATTTGCCACTTAGAAGTCAGAAAATCCCCAGCTAAATACTGCACAGCATTTTTGAGCTATAACTTTCATTTATTTTATACAATTTTGCCCAACTATTATTTTACTAGAGTATTATAAAAGCATTTATCTAGTTGGTTATTTAGTCTTAGCATCTCCCAAGTATCTGTTTTATAATCATCTTAATAGGGAAAAAACCTGTGTTCATCTTTTGCGAGCATATGCTGCTTAGCCCACCCCTAGAGAAGAAGAATGTTTCAATCACATGACAATATTTAATCATGGAATAATTAGAAAAGATGGTCCCAGAACGCTGGTCAAAAATCAACTTTTTTTGTGGTCGTTTTAGGTTTCTTAAACTTAAAATAAGTTATTTATTTCATATTTTTTTACACATTTTTATTTTTTTTAAAGATAAATATTTATTTTAGAATTTTAAAATCAAATATTATCTTCAAAATAAAAAATAAGTTATTTATTTTCAGAAAAAGTACATACATATCTTTTTTCCCCGAAAATAAGGGTTTATTTTCAGAAAAAATGGGAAGCCAAACACCACTTTGTCTTTGCTTATAGCCCGCCTATTGAGAAGATATATACTACTATTCTGGACTCGGGAAAACTAGTAAGATGTATTAATTATATTTTGTAAATGTGGTAATGTGAAGAGGCGAGACTAGAGGACTCTAAACTTGGCTGAGCATAAATCTATTCCTCTATTCTGCAGCAATATTCAACAATATTTGGTATAGCAAATTTAAGAGCATCAGCAATCAACTACTGCAATGTCACTGTTCCTTGGTGGTAGGTTATCTGAAATAATAAATGTCACATAAATTACTTGATCTTCTTAACAAAACTATAACTATAACGTTATTAACACTCGGAGTTTTGTGAGATGGCCTTGGGAAAGAGACCAAGAGAACTACAACTCAAGCAACATAACTCCATCAGAAAAACAACAATACATGTAAAGAGCTTGTTCAGCACTGTCATATGCCTGAGCCATATATCAGTAGGATCCCCATGCAGGTTTCACTAATCCAGTCTCTGGTAGAGTGACAACTAAACTTGATTGGAATACACCAAGCTTCTCCAGGAACATAATGATCAGATTACCAACTTCATAAGAAATGCCCGAGACCATCAGCCCCATAATAACATAGTACAGTACAGTTTTCACATAAGATTTTGGTGTCCTTTTAACATACGCCTTTCCAGAGGCTAGTATAATGATGGCTAACAGCGAAGCTGCTGCAACAATAACAAGCTCGAGGTTCCTGTCATCACTCTTTCGAAATGAGAAGCCGTAGGTAACTGGAGGTATTAGGCCAAATATAAGAGATGATAGAATAGCAAAAACTGCATGAAGCAAAAAAATTCTTCTGTGGCCCAGTAGTTCATGGTAACGGTCTACTCGCTCATCTAACTGTTCAGATGCCTCCGTCTTCTTATCGTTTTTCAGTTCCCAAAGCTGTAAAATATTTTTTTTGGGGTTCGATTTGCAGATATTTTGACTATGCATAACAGATATTTATTCCCTGAAAGGTGTTAGCACATGCACATACAATCAGATATTTAATATTAACATATCTTGATAATAATCTTTTGGACATATATAATTATAAAGTTTTGATCAAATAACACCTAAACCTGAACTAAGTCTTTACATTAATTTATACTTGAAAGAAAATAATACTTACATTGTGACCAATAATGATTAGTCCTCCAACAAGAGGAGCCAATCCCAAAGATATGTTAGTAACACTCTGATTGACATCATTTTTACTATGTCGGACCCAAAAGATAAGAATTATAAAGTATTAAGTGTGCAAAAATGTTTGAAGCAATTTATATGCAAGTAGGTCCCAAGACGGGTCAAAGTTCTCCTGCCTGTGAGTGCAGTGGTAAAGAAGATGCCGAAGAACTGTACTTTATTGTCACGGTTGCAGAGATCTCGGAAGGATCTCTCGAAAGACCAGCACACAGGTCATTGAGGAAGATGATGAATCATATGAATATATCTCTGTGCTTTGTCTTAAAATTCATAGCAGATGACAGTTTCTATAAATTCACGTAACTAAAAAATGGTCATTTTCAGTTTTTCACATTGCAAGATATTGATAATCCTGACAACCAAAAAACAAAGAAACGACCCACCAGAATATATCAAAACAGTGTTAGCTGTAATCCTTAACGCTGATGTAAAGAAACGACCCACCAGAATATATCATATTAGAAGCAAAACAATGCTAGTAATGTAATCCTTAACGCTGATGGTTGCTTCGATTCTACTCGTAAAACTTGAGTAAATAAATATCAGTCCAAGGTGCGACATCAATGTAATGGATGAGATATTACAACAATGTTCCTTGGCGGAGTTTACTTATTGTTTTAGCTGAGCATAATTAATTCTGGTATTGAATTAGGCAAAATTAGTACATGCCTTGAAACATTAAAGCTCTTTAGCTTCTTGCTTCCTACCACCACCTACAAGTTCTGCATGATCGTTTAAATAAATTCTAGACAAGTATATATTTTCTTCATATTAAAGAATTCTGGATGCAACCACGTCCACGTCCATAATGTTAGGAAATATTTATAATGTAGAACAAATGCAGTTAAAACGTATGTAATAAATGCAGGTAAATCTTTATGCTGGGCAAAATAATTCTAGTGCAGTAACTATACAAAGTGACTGATTCAATAGCCCTTTATAACAAAAAACTGCAGACCTCAACAACTAGTCACACAAAACTTATATCTAATCAAATAGGAAGCTTCACGTTTCTAACCTGAACTTTGTTGAGCATCTATATCCTTCAATGTGTTTCTGAGATTAGTATGCCTTCCCTGAAGCAATAGAGTGTTCTGGACTACTGGAACTGGGGAACTTTGATCAGCTTTATAGGGTTCATCTGTTTACACCTCTGCTTTGTATGTGTTGTAATGTTGATAACCTTTAGAATGATGGATCTTTTCTGTCAATGATGTATAAAGAAAATATTGTCCTTGCACAACATATCCATGATTTTAATTGTTAGGCATAAAAGGAATATATCATTCTATCCAGCAACACCACAGATGAACCTCGTCAGCTTCAGAACAATCAAATAGGATAGTGATCAACTTCAATCGGCCACAAAACTACTGCATCTAAACTACAGCAATATATTCCGGGTGTATAGGAAGAGATAAGAAAGAAATCAACTGCTTTCTGACTTTCTGAATGGAAAGTATTTTACAATTCAATGCCTGACTTTCTGATTTTGATTTACAAATGCAACATCAAATGTACATGTCAGAGGCTCATTAAAGTTAGCAGTGGAGACAGAATCAAGTGAAGATACATGCAATAATGGGAAATATTTCACATTAACATCAAAGAAAAAGTTGTAGTAATACTGTTAGCAAAGTTGAGATAAACTTTGCAGAAAACAAATCAGAAAACTTGGAAATCAAAGATATATTACTATGTAAATCAGTCAGATTTTATTGATGCAGCGATTTTGGAATTAACCATGGTGGGACATATTTACACTTTAGAGAAAAATTTCTAAAGATCTAACTTCATACAGATACTAAAGCGTCCATTAACATCGACACGGATCTAAATAGTAACTTGGGTCATTATCCGTCGCATGGTAATCGAAGCATATAATGTATCAAACAGCCTTCTCATTAGTAATATAAAAATATATATTGGCGGTTATGGACACCTACATCTACTAGTAAAAGTTGGTCACCTTAAAATATTATTTAGTTCATGCAGAGGGATAAATGGACACAATATTTTCAGAGTTTAATACAGCATTCTCTGAATGGCTCACGGGTTACAGTTAGCTGACACCATCCCATTTAAGTAAGGTTCGTTTAATTAATTTTGACAAGGTCAATCCATATGGCCAAGACTTCCATGAGAACCATGTTCGATTTGTGCCATCAGATTCAGAACCATGTAGTCCATAAGGTAAGCTTTTAAGTATGTTTGAAATAAATTTACTTAATGAATGCAGGGCACTAGCATGTAATACCTTCTTGATGCTTCAAGTACTCGCACTGCACATTTCACCTACATAAAGTATTACCAGACGCTATATTTTAATAAAATATTGTTTCTGCAAGTAATCTAGGTTCAGTTGATGAGTGGTCTTTTGGCACCTACCATTAAGACAGAGAATTAGTCTAACATATTATACCTAGTGCTAGCCGCTAGGAATAGTTAATAGCAATTTATATGCCGATACGGCGATACAATTAACACATTAAGCAAAATTTGTGGCAAAAAGACTCGCCGTCATCAATATAAGTAGCAATACTATGAACATGAAAACGAAAATTCTTCATCACACAAATAATTTATACCTGTGGGAATGAAGATGCTAAAACAAGATAAGCATCTGAATACATCTGCATCTTGATCAATATTATTAGATGCAGGTGCTCCACTACTATCCACACAAGTATCAACTATATTGTGAATGGACTGCTGGTTGGTGGCGCAGATGTAGAAATTGGTTCAGGTCCTGTACGGTTCTCTAATTTGTTACGTTTACCATCATCACCTAAATTGGGAAGCCTGAGTTTCCTTTTCCGAATGATAACCCTCTTTTGGTGATACAAGAATTGCAGTTGGGACAATATAAGTCATGTGTATCCTGTTTCCTCAATACTCTCTCAACATCCAACTCAGTTGCTGCATGATCGCTCACATATAGTAAGTTAGTATCTGAACTTTGTACTTCTTTATAGCTAGAGATATTTAGACTTGTTTTATCTTCTTCAGGAGAAATTTCAGAAGGTATGGGGCTGGAATCAGACAAACTGCCATGCTCAAGTTCACTTTCCTGGCTCAAACACTGTCTAATATCTGAATTCTTTATTGTCACATCTACTTGGGTATCACCGCTAATATTCTCTGGAGCAGTATGTTCAATGCCAATGTGTCCATTAGAAGATAATCCATTACTGTACCCTGTACCTGCATTCAGATAATACATATACTTGTTAATTCCGCAAGTAAGTTTTCCAAATGTAAACGTAGAAATCAAATGCAAGAAAATGAATCCTTGCTTGAAAGTCTGTAGAATGCAAAGAGAACTAGTGACATAGGTGTATGCGGCAAAACTGATTACTGTTGATTTAAAATGCATACATGAAACATCCCCAAATCCGCTATAAAGGTATCCTGATCCTCTTATTGAAATACTGGACTACAACCTGTCATTAACAGATATTGTTTGGTAATTAACATCATAAGGTTCTAAATTTTGTGAACCAGACCTTGTATGCCTTTGTTTTTATTAGTCTGATTAAATCACAGCAAATGAACCAACCAGATAAATTTTCATCTTTTTCGTTTAAAATAGAATATCTATTGCCCTTAGACAACAAAAGCAAGAGATTAAAGTGTTTTTGCCTTTTTTTCTGGAAGGTATCATACTTGAAAATTAAAGTGATTGAACATATGTACAGTATTTTCTAAAAGTGAAAAGAAGGTATATATATATCATTGTCCCTAATGATACCAGCTGTGATAAACACAGTTTAGTTAAGTTAGAATGACCGATTAAAAAATTAGTAGAGGGAGTAACAAGCTACTACAACGGATCGATAAATTTCTAAATATTGTAACAAATATTTCTTATCCGTTTTACCGCTGATGACGTACAAGAGATAATTACTGAACTTGCAAATTAAATTTCCATCACTTTGGTCATTCGTGTATATGCATTGTCGTCGTTTTTAATCACTCCTTCATAATACTTCCAAGTCTTCAACTATCTAGACAAATAGGTAACGATGTTTGTAAAGGCGGCATAAACTTTAAAAAATGTGATTTTAAAAACTAAAGTTGAGAGGATATCCAACACATATTCTTCCGCAGGCTGTAAGCATCAGTTGAACAAAATATAAATAAACATGCAAACAATGCATACTCACATACCAATATACCATACCTTTTGTACGTAGTGCATGTTGCTAAAAATTAAATGGAAGATCAAAATGAGCTAAACAGAGAAGAAGCAGCGGAGGATTTACAGAAAATTGCAGAGGGAGTAGCGTTCCGCGAGCTTTTGAGCTATGCAGACGGACTGGATTGGACGTTGATGGCGCTTGGTACTTTAGGATCAACTATCCATGGCCTCGCGCAACCTGTTGGTTTCATGCTGCTTGGCAAAGCCCTTGATGCATTCGGAGAAAACATCAACGACGACCAGGCCATGGTTAAAGCATTAAAGAAGGTATATATATAGTAAGACAAGCACAAAATATTTTGGAGTATGAATGCAGGATTTCTAATGATACTAAAATAGAGTGATCTGATAATTCACTCTGTTGAATGACGTGGTTAATTTGATTTTATACAGGTGATACCATTTGTGTGGTACATGGCCATTGCTACATTTCCTGCTGGCATACTAGGTAATCTTTAAGTTATTTTTTAAATGATTAATTACAAATTTTAAATATTAAAATGCGATATAAAACAAATAACGCATTGTGCAACTTAAATTGACTGGGATGGATATATTTGATTTGTTATCAGCAAAATTTCTAGGCAACTTGTCGGGTGAAATACATGGACTCACTGTTTCGAGTTCTTGATAGCATCTTAGCTAGCTTTGAGTAAATATATAATATGTGAATAATACAGCAGTGATTTGCAGAGGTTGGATGCTGGATGTACACGAGTCAGAAGCAGGTAGCACGAATAAGATTGTCATTTCTGCGTGCAGTTCTCAGACAGGAGGTTGGAGCTTTCGATACAGATCTAACTAGCGGTAAAATCACCAGTGGCATGAGCAACCACATGTGTGTCATACAAGACGCTATAGGAGAAAAGGTACGCACCATTGTTTTGCCAAGTAACCACTCTCCTAAAACCTTAAGGCGTCGCTTTAATTGGTGCGTATTTTATATATATTCTATAATTGTATATTTCTTTCGTCAAACTACAACCGCTGCTGTTCTGAAGAATGTTATCAGATGAAATACTCAAATTTTAATTCCATGCCCTTACTCCCGAGTGAGACAATACCAAATATATTTGGTTTCGTACTCATACTCATTCTTAATCCAGGAACTTATTTCATTTCCAGGTGACACATACCTACTGTATATGGTTTACTTGTTCATTAAAATAACCGACAAGTAAATGCATGAAATTCAGCTGCTACATTCATAAAAAATTTAATCTAATAATTCTTCTTTGTTAACAGTTGGGCCATTTTATGTCATGCTTAGCAACTTTCTTTTCTGGAGTTGTGATTGCTTTGATATCAAGTTGGGAAGTTTCACTCCTTTCACTATTGGTTGTTCCGCTGATTCTTATAACTGGAGCGACATATACGAAAAAAATGAGTGTCATTTCTGCTGCAAAGACATCATTTTTGTCTGAAACCACAGCAATGGTTCAGCAGGTAACAAGATTTATGGTACTATTTTTTTTTTAATTAATCAAACTTTTAGTAATCGTTTACATGTACGAAGATCAAACTTTTGGTAAATTAACCAGCTGATCCGTGCTCTTGTTTTTTTTACGTGACAGACTATTTCCCAAATCAAAACTGTTTATGCATTTGTAGGAGAAAATTCTGCAATCAAATCTTTTACAGAACGTTTGGAGCGACAATTAGTACTAAGCAGGGGAGAAGCGTTAATAAAAGGAGTTGGAACCGGTATGTTCCAAACTGTGACATTCTGTTCCTGGTCTCTAATTGTATGGGTTGGAGCAGTTGTGGTTGCAGCTAAAAGATCAACCGGAGGAGATGTCCTAGCTGCAGTAATGAGCATACTATTTGGAGCTATGTAAGCAGAAATAATAGTATTGTTAATCACTAGTAGAAATATATTGTAAAATATAAATTTGGTTTATAGATATTATAATGGATTGTGTTTGTTTGAGTTTCAGAGCACTTACTTATGCTGCACCGGACATGCAAATCTTCAATCAGGCCACAGCTGCAGGAAAGGAAGTTTTTGAGGTGATCAGAAGAAACTCAGCAATAAGTATCGACTCAAAAGGGAAGACACTCAAGCTAGTCGAGGGCAACATTGACATACGTAACATACACTTTGCTTATCCATCCAGACCAGAGAAGCGCATACTTCAAGGGTTTTCATTGTCAATTCCAGCAGGAAAGGTGGTTGCTTTAGTTGGCAGTAGTGGCTGTGGGAAGAGCACTATCATCTCCCTAATGGCAAGATTCTATGATCCTGCAGAAGGTATGTACTTTGTAGCCAATGATTCATGAGCTTCTATGTGTATAACTATATAACTATGTATAACTATGTTTTATATTTTGTGTATAACAGAAAGCCTAATGAAGTGTGCAATCATACAGGAGAGATTTTCATTGACAACAACAACATAAAGGATCTTGATTTAAAGTTCCTCAGGAAAAACTTAGGAGTAGTTTCCCAGGAGCCATCACTCTTTACGGGCACCATCAAGGAAAACATGAAGTTAGGAAACACAGATGCAGATGACCAACAGATTGAGAGTGCAGCAGTGATGGCAAATGCTCACTCTTTCATATCTCAACTTCCAAATCAATACTTAACAGAGGTCAGTTACTTATCATTGGAGGTCTAAACTGTTATCCTTCCAGCTGTTATTTATCATTAGAGTCGAGAAACTTAGGACATTGAAGTATTTAAATTGGATAATATACAAAATTTTGAATACAGGTAGGACAAAATGGTGTGCAATTATCCGGTGGACAGAAACAGCGGATTGCAATAGCAAGAGCCATTCTAAAGAACCCTCCAATTCTTATGCTTGATGAGGCAACAAGTGCACTTGATTCAGAATCAGAGAAGCTGGTGCAGAATGCCCTGGAAACTGCTATGCAAGGGAGAACTGTCATATTAATTGCACACAGGCTCTCAACCATAGTCAATGCAGATATGATCGTAGTTGTAGACAATGGACAAGTTACAGAGTCAGGGAAGCACCGTGATTTATTAGATAGCAGCAAGTTCTACAACAACTTAGTTAACATGCAGAATATCACAGTAGAAGATAACACAAGGTCTCTTGATACTAAAATTCACAGGCTATTAACACATGACAGGCTATTAACACATGTACTGTAAAATATATTATGTTTGACAGAAAGAAATTAAACAAATTACAGGGCAATAGATGATAATGATGACACTGCTGGAACTGACCTAAAGGTTTCATCTGAGCACCAGGAGCAACCAATCACACCTTCAGAGCTTATAAATCACCTTCCGGGCTTTCTTGAGGAAGAGGAGCAGAAGGAAGGAAAGTCTATGGATATATTCTTCAGACTCTGGTTTGGTTTAACCCATAACGAGCTTGTAAAGACTGCTATTGGCTCCTTTGCAGCAGCTTTTTCTGGCATCTCAAAACCTATCTTTGGGTTCTTCATCATAACAATAGGAGTAGCATATTACAAGTCTGATTCGAAGGAAAAAGTTGGAAAGTATTCACTGATCTTTTCTTCAATAGGATTGCTTTCACTGCTTAGCCATACTTTGCAGCATTACTTTTTTGGAGTCATAGGAGAAAAGGCCATGAGAAACCTAAGACAGGCTCTCTATTCAGGTAATGCGCTAAAAAATTACTTCATTATTTACTTTCTATGTTTCACACACATTTGAGGGTATTTCTAAGTTTTCGTGAGAACTTACACTTCAGCCTAATAGCCATCTACAATTACAGCTGTGCTAAGCAATGAATTAGCCTGGTTCGATAGCCCTAAGAACAATGTTGGTTCCCTTACTTCACGAATCATTAGTGAAACCTCCACTGTGAAGACAATCATCTCTGATCGTATGTCCGTGATAGTTCAATGCATTTCCTCAATACTCATCGCAACAATCGTTAGCTTGATAGTTAATTGGAGAATGGCACTAGTAGCTTGGGCTGTGATGCCTTGCCACTTCATTGGTGGTCTGATTCAAGCCAAGTCCGCAAAAGGATTTTCAGGTGACAATGCTGCAGCACAATCAGAACTTGTCGCCCTTACTTCTGAAAGCACTGCGAACATAAGGACTGTTGTTTCCTTTGGTCATGAAGATAATGTAGTTCAGAAAGCCAGAGTGCATCTCAAGAAATCAACAAGTAAGAACAGAAAGGAAAGTATTAAATACGGGATCATTCAAGGAATATCCCTTTTCTTATGGAATGTTGCTCATGCCATCGCTTTATGGTACACAACAGTCCTGGTTGAGAAAAAACAAGCAAAATTTGAGAACGGAATTAGAGCATATCAGATTTTCTCCCTCACAGTACCCTCAATCACAGAACTATGGACACTGATTCCCACTGTTGTCTCTGCAATCAGTGTATTAACTCCAGCATTTCAGACATTAGATCGACAGACAAAGATTGATCCAGATACAACAGAAGATCCTCCTACCGAGAAGATCAATGGAGAAATTCAATTCCAGAACATTCATTTTCATTACCCACTAAGACCAGAAGTGACTATACTTAACAACTTTAGTTTGCACATTGAGGCCGGATCAAAGGTGGCTCTTGTTGGGCCAAGTGGCGCTGGAAAATCTTCAGTATTAGCCCTTCTGCTGAGATTTTATGTTCCTAGAGAAGGTTCTATACTTGTTGATGGAAAGAATATTGAGAAGTACAACCTGAGAAAGTTAAGAACACAAATAGGGTTGGTCCAACAAGAGCCACTTCTTTTCAATTGTTCAATCAGAGATAACATTTGCTATGGGAATGAAGGAGCTTCTGAAACAGAAATCATAGAGGTATCAAAAAATTCTAATATTCATGAATTCATAAGCAATATGCCATATGGGTATGATACAGTAGTTGGAGAAAAAGGGTGCCAACTTTCTGGTGGACAAAAACAGAGAATAGCAATAGCTAGAACCCTACTTAAAAAGCCTGCGATAATGCTACTTGATGAGGCAACAAGTGCCCTTGATGCAGAGTCTGAAAGTGCAGTAGTAAACGCTTTGGAGTCGATACAACTCAACAACAGCTGTAGCTTGTTGACAAAAACAACACAGATTACAATTGCACACAGACTTTCCACCATTAAAAATTCAGACACCATAGTTGTCATGGATAAAGGCTTGGTTGTGGAAATGGGTACACACACAACCCTAAAAGATATATCAGAAGGAGTTTACTCAAGATTCTACCGTCTTCAGAGTGTGAAACACTAATTTTACCCATAAACAGGATGAGTACACTTTAGAAACAAACAATCTACCTTCAGGTTTAGCACACTAGATGTTTATTATTTTGTTAACTTCCTCTATAATACAGAATCCAGAAGTTCTCGCCTATCTCTTTTAAAGTCTAGATAGGAAATTCATTATAGTTATTTTTTGTCAGAAGATGCATGCCAGGCCAAAAAAAAAAACCAAGAACACTTCTATGTCATATAGTAGAAGCCAACCCATTATTTTCTGTTAGTATAAACATATAACAGGAGTGTGGGGGTTCTATATACAATGTTTATGATTTAAAGATGTGGATTATGATAGTATATAGATATCAGATTTGCAACTTCATCTATTGTGGGTTCTTAATATCGATTAATTTCATTTGGTAGCTGCTAATCATGTTTACTACTCCGATATATACAGCCCGTGTTAACAGATTTTTCTTTAAAATACATTTTCTAAATTTAATGTTTAAATAGTAAAGGAGATTCTGTATCTAGATAATAGAACCAAGCAATTCGATTCTGTTTGTCTGTAATATTCCTTGGGAGTTCAGCCTGAAATGAAAAGATTTCTGTCCAAAACGAGCACAACTAAGCTTCTTCCTTCGCAGCCATTCTAGCGCTCTTAGAAAGAAGAAGATCTTTCATTTCTTTGTAAGCCCTGAGTTCCTCCAGTGCATCTGATGTCTTTCTAGGCACAAAGAACGCAGACGAAGATCCAGCTTCTTGCTCAAGTTCTTGTTTCAATGACATAGACGAGTAGCAACTAGAATCTTGACGCAGAGGAGGTGCTGTTCTAAACATGTGAACGAGGGCACCTACAGCAGCATCATGTGATTTCCTAGCTGTTGAAATTACTTGAGAACTAACTTCTGAAGTTCTTGATCCATCAAGATTTTGACTGTACAATAGGTTTAAAACCTGTTAGCAGTTGCAGCTACATATAGAAACTATAAGCTGGAGAATATTATTGGCACTTGGAACAAAACTGTGTCATAAACATAATTTTTTGGTTCCTCTCACATATTAAAAATAAATATAGTCTATCATCTCAATGGCCCAAATTAGGCCCACTTCTAACATCTGTTCTAGATTAATTTCAAACTTGAAATGCATTTCTGTGTAAACAAGTTAAATATACACACAAATAATAAGAATGTTGGCGATTTAGCTCCAGGTGGATTTACAAATATATTTCACTTTACAGTGTCACCACCCAGGCAGTCAGGCACCCACTCCCAAAACCTGCCAGTCCCGCAAAGCGAACTGGGTTACTTATACAGTTAAACATGTCAGCTTGCAGGATCATGGCCAACTATTATAAGGTAGACTATTCCATTTAAAATCATATTAAGACTACTGTGCACAGTGGGGGAACCAGGATCGAAATTCACCGGGGGCTCAAAAAAATTTAATAGTAAAATATTCGTAATGATAATAAAAATTTATAACATCAAAAGGTACACAAATAATTTTCCATTGTTGACCCTTGAGCTATTTTTAAATAAAAAGTAGCGAACAATAATCGAATTCCGTAACTTTGCTTTTTTTCCCTCAATAAGTTTTGCATATTTGACAGCTCGGTAAAATAACTTCATTTTCCATAATATTAGCCTTCTAAACATATATTTACAAGGTCAATAGCCATTCATTCGCCCTTCATCATATTTACATTTTAAGAAACACCATCTCAGTGGTAGCAGTTAGCCAATCATAATAATTAATGCCAAATTATCTCCACCACAAGTAACAAATTTTTTGTGGATAAAATTTTCCAATTCAAAGAAAATTTACATAAGCGAATCTTAAAAGTGAATCACTAAAATTAAGAAAGTAAATGTAAGAAGTAGTAATGTGTTTTGTTCTAGATTTTGATTAATAATCTTTTGAATTTTTTCTAATTCTAACTCTATTACTCTTTTCCTACACTAAATATTAGATCTATTATTTTCGTACAGATATATAACTTGAAAATAACTATACTAACTCTCAAATTAAGCGGGGGATGAAAAAAAAATATACACTATTATTTGGAAGTTCAGAGGTGGCTTTAGCATCCCCTATCCCCACTTTGGTTCCCCCTCTGGTTCTGCACTTCCGCCACTAACTGTGCAAACTTTAAAAGAAAGCTAAAATCTAGCAGCAATCTGATACATGAATAGAAACATATATATATCCGGATACCATTAAGGATTGGGATTCCTCGATAATAAATAATTATAGGCCTTTACCTGTAAAATTGTAGACCGGTGATATTTCCATCATGAATAGATCAATAAAAAACCTCTTAAATCTAACAAATAGTCGTGAAACAGAATATGTGGACCTGCTTGATTTTCATAATTTATTTCCAGTTAGCAGCACGATAGAATTTTAGTCGGCAAATTGTTCTATTGGCAGTATGATAGTCAATTAACTAGTAGTCTGGTACCAACATGGAAATGCTAAGAGAATATAGGGGGAGATGGTAACAATACATTTCCTCTCTTAATTATTGTTGCACGAGTCACGACAAGGATGATAGATGGGTACTTTCCAATATGGTGGGTAGAGATTTTGTTGTACTGAAATAGAGAAATATAGTACTTGAAAACACAGATAAACTAATTGCTTGTAGAATGGAGGGGGGTATTTAAATTCTGACTCGGGCAAAGCTGGTACCCAAAGCAACTCAGCTGTTAAATTTGATTGAATTCGGACTCTTATGGACTTGGACGAAGTCGTTTGATGAAACTGGTATTTACAGAAAGATTTGGTTTACAATAATAACCTCTTAATGTCGCTTTCTTCCATTATTCTTGTCTTTTCTGCTAAAACTTTACCGGAACATAAAAATCACTTCTGTTTAGTAGGATTGTTATTGCCATCAAGAGTATGTCCCTAGTAGAAAGCACTCTGGTCAAAAAATTAATCATACGGGATTAAATATTTGATTCATAGTCGGTACCAACTAAAGTCAATTTAAAGTTCTCTCTTACATTCCTTTTATATTAAATAAAAGTGTTATTTTAATCCAATGTGAAATTAATTTTCTTAAATAACATTAAGCAGCTATACATGTGGGATACCAATTTTACTACTAAATGAATGATGAAACGACTGCATTTTTTCTTGTATATCAAATTTCAAGAGAGATCAATGTTTTCTGTATGCACGTTAAGGAATATACATATTTGCAGAGAAATTTATTAGCATGTCCAAAATAAACTTACACAGTTGCCCTAGAAAGAATGCATTAATTTCACCATAAGCATAAGAAATTTTAATTCATTTTTGAGATCATATTCTGGTAAGGAGATCATATTGTATCTTTTCATGAGTTTATTGTTTTCATGACTACAATTACATACAATGCTCCTTTGTCAATTCCAAATTGTTAAACAATTAAGCAAGGTGAATGGCTAATTACTAATATCTATCATATAGAATATAAAACAAACGAACTACAAGACATGCGTATTCCTCCGGTACTTATACTCAATCAATTCATTCATCTCATTGAGCATTCAGTAGATTTTGTTCAGTTGCATCACACAGTGCCTAACTTGTTAAATTCAACTCAATATTCAATTTTTTTAGAGAGAGTTGTACAAGAGTTTAACATAGAATTTAGGGCACTAGATATTTGGAGATTAGGGTGCAAATTGCTGCTCCGTTATTAAAATAAGTTAAGAAATTGCGAAGGAAATTCTTCCTGAGGGCAGAATTAAGTAGTTTAGAAGCAGGGTACATAAAGTAATCTGATGGGAGATCACAGTACTCAAATCGAAACTTAATATGGTATGAAGTGTAAACAGGAGACATAAGTACCTGGCTTGAAGATCAGAAGTATCAACATCATCCACAATGAAAGGGCATGAGAAGTCACAATCATCCAAGTCATCCTGGAAAGAAATTCTACTAGAGCTTCTTGAGAATCCAATTCGCGGCGAACCACTAGAAGAGAGCAAACCTGAGAACCTCCCCGAGTCATCTTTATTATCTCCTGACAACTGCAATTAGGTCAAAACAAACTTTATTATAGGCACAAACACAACTGAAAGGTAGTGCTGCAGAACAATAGAAACTTGACCTATCTAGGTTTTAACAAAATTAAGCATACCTTTTGACCAGTATATGAAATTGGGATTCCAGAATTCAACTCTCCAGCCCTTGATAAGTCTAATTTTCTCAACGACCTCATTCCAGACAGAGACTCTTGTGAGGAAGAATCATGCTTAGCGTTTCTAGGGGATAGAGGAGGAAGTGAATGCCTGCTTGTGTCTGACATATTGGGAGAAAGGTATCTTGGACTCCTTCCCAACATTGGATGTGGAATACTTACAGGGGAAGTCTCTGATCGCAGTCGACTTTGCATAAAATTCCCACCAGTAAGATGTGTTGGAGGAGATGGAGAAGTAGACGGTGAGAATGGTGGGGACAGCTGGTAAGCATCAAAACTATTATTTTTGTAGTGATTTGGTAATCTATAGTTTGGAATTCTCTGACCATATATATCAGTTGGGGAAGAAGATAAATCACTTCGACCACCGGATGAGTGATAAATTGGTGGAGATCCACTAAGGGGTTGGTTATGCAGTAAAGAAGCTCCCCTGTGAATGCCGCTCGTCCAGCTGTGAGGACGTTCAGAATGTGTCGATGTTGATTGAATACCTCTAGATGGGAAAGATGTAGCACAGACACCCTTTCCGGTTGACGGGAAAGCCCTCAAGGGGTCTGTTGCGGGGCTACCAACATAATCTGAAATAATCTGTGGTGGGAACAATGCCGAAGTCTCCAAGTTAAAGTCGGAAAGACTTTCACGATATGTTACCGATATTGAAAAGCAACCTTGTTGTGCCTCAACTGGACTAAAACTATATCGCTTCATTAGTTCTTCCTCTGACCTTGAGAACGGAGCACTAAAGGAAGAAACCTTGTAATTTATATCATAATCACAACTCTTGCTAGATGAACATAACTTACGGAAGGCTCGGTGTGCCGGAAGAAGCCTCATCATCGAAAAAAGGGAACGTAGAAGGATGATTAGTTTCTTATATGTTTTCTTGTAAGCTGCAGAAGAATCTCCACCTTGAGGAGTCGCAGTCCTAACATACTCAAATTGAACAACCCACCTCTCTATGACTGTCTCCTCTTGTGCCCTTGGTGAAGGCTGTGACAGATAATTCGGCACATCTTGGACAAGTATAATGTCAATTATCATAGGATCCATCAAATTTCTATGCCAGAAACTCAGATTATCTAAAGAAGCTAGACGATCCCCTAACACTAAGCTGAACCATTTGTCACTCTTTTTCACCTGAGCACCCAATGACTGATCATTTTTGCGATTATAAGGATGAATTGATGGAACCCGTGAATCCAATATCATGTGCAAGCTTTTCAGAAGAAACTGAGAAAGTATTTGTTCAAAGCGTCCATGTTCACCATGAGAATTACCACTATTCCCATCCATGTGCCTCAACAATCAAATGTTTATATTAACATCCTACCAAAAATGATGCAGAAGACGTAAACATCATCTCTATATCAACTTTATAAGGTGCATATTAAATGAAATTTCACACGCCTAAACACATAGATAATAATCTTGAATTTGCAGGGTACCAACAAATACATAAATCAGTTTTTAATCTAGTTGTCTACCTATATAACACAAAGTAACTACGCAAAATAAACTCAAGTGTCTGCTTTCATTTTATCTGTGTATATTACTTATCCCGTAAGGCGGGGATCTTTTTGGAAACAACCTCTTCATTCAGAAGAATGGAGGTAAGGTCCGAGTCCATCTTACTGGATATGTTAGGTTAAGTTTGGTTTACACAGCCAACAAAATAACAAATAACCTACGGGTGAATTTCATCATCTAATAGAGGTTCGTGACATAAACAAGGTATAAAAAAAATTGTAACCATTATATGTCATTTGATCCAAGTTAATCAACAATGAAATCGAATATTAATTTACGGAGGTTTTACAATACTGGTATTATCACCCAGATAGATAGATTAAAGAACACAAAAGAAAACAAAATTATATTACAGACGAATTGGATCAAAATCAAGCCCTAACAATAGACATTTTCCTCGAACAGAAAGCACAGATTTCAAATAGTTTAAACACAACGTCAACAGATAAATCTAACCACAACTAACTAATAATAATCTTAACTATATTACCATCTATCAATATATTTATCTTTAAATTATATAGCAAACTATACAATCTAAGCAAATTATATAAACGTGAATTAAATAACATACCTAATACATGTACATACAAATATGTATGTGTATATAATTGAAATCGGATGTGCCGACGAAGAAGAAATGTGAAGATGATGAAATAGATAGAGTATTTGATTAACTATTACTGTAATAACTTGAAATTATTTTGTATTTTTCAAGCAAACTACAGCGGTCTACATATTAAAATAGTGTGTGTGTGTGTGTCGTTTATACTTTATATAAAATTTAAATAATACTGTAATGTGCAAGTCTGAATGATGAAATGATGATATGATAAAATTGGTAAAGTATTTAAAATGATAAGTATTAAATTGCAAGGATTGTTGATGGCTAATTATTTAGGCCCGATTGGTATTGATGTTCAAGACAGCAGGAGTTTTTTATTGAAAAATTGTCAAAAATTATCAGAAAGACGTTTGATAAATTATAAAAATTGATGTGTGCAAAAGCGCTTTTAGTCTAAAAGCGACGGTTAGTAAAAGCATGTCCTTTTGGAAAAAGTTACTTTCAACTTTTGCAGAAAGTAATGATCAGTTTCATCATCAAACCTTTCCAAAAACATTATTTTTATATATTATATATATTAAAATATACATAACTAAAAAAAATTACCAAACAGTCATCTAATTTACCTGACAGCACTTTTTTCACTAATATTTTTTCTCACAACAATTTTCAACAACACTCTCAAACGGAGCCTTAGTTTGGGCGCGTTAAATAATTCCAATTTTTAATCATCATCATCATTAAAATAAAGAATTGAGAGATTCCCAATCCTCTCGTGATTAATCACTAATTACGGATAAACACGTCACGTTAATTGCACGGGCTATTGGGCTATTTTGATCGTGTCCTGTTTGAAAGAAATTAGAAAAGCCTTTGCCTATATTTTTGATGTTTTGTTTACTTTTTAAGGGTGAAATATAGAGAAATATAAAAATATTTAAACGAAATATAATGAATTTTTATTTATCTAATGTCAAATCTCATATAATATAAAAACTATTCATGTACTGTCTTGAATTTATAAAAAATATCAGTGAGAAAAGTATTATAAGAAAAATTAATTGAATGTTTAATAATATTTTTAACTTAGGCATAATTTGAAATATAATATAAAAAATAATATTTTTAAATTTTTTTGATAGGTTTAATGGTTTTAGAACCATCACCATCAATTTGAATAATCTACAAAAATGAAGATTTGTTGGTACATTTAATAATACTTTTTTCTATTTATATATTGAATAAATTATCTCAATATATTTGATGCGGGATTATGGTGTTATAATTTAATATTATGTGCAGAATGTTCTGATAAATTTTAAAAATAATTATTATTCAAAAAAAATTATTCTAAAAATTGCTTTTAAGAAAAGGAGATTCTTTAATAATTTTTTTAAAAAAAATATTTTAATTTTTTTAGAGAAAGTAGTTACAAATTCTACAGATAGCCCCTAGAGATACTACTGAAAAAATATATAAAAGATCGTAATACTTCAAATCAGGTTTTATCACAAAAACGTTGACATAAATGTTGCCACTCTCATCATAATTATTATTTTAAATAACTTTTTTGTATAAATGACTTTATGGTCGCATTATTTTTACTATAAACATATAACAGTATCTTTCAAACCATTAAATTTTATACATTCTCGTTATAATCACATTATTTGCATATCTATACTATATTATTATAATTGAAATATTAAAAGTTTTGGTCGTCAGTGGTAGCGGGTGAACCATAAAAAGATCTTAGCCGTCTAATTTTAAGCGAACCATAGAAACAATCTTAATCATTGAATTTTAATAAAATCTAATTTTAAAAAGAATATAATCATACATACAATTCTAACTCAGTAGTCATTCTTTTATACAACTTATCATAGATATGATAATATTATATTTAGATTATATTCTATATTTTTTTTACGAATCCTACTTATCCTATAATTTTTATTTAATATATCATTAAAGTTTCTAACTAAAATAGATCTCTAGACAAAACAAACAAAAATTATCCTATTAAAATATAAATACAAATAAATTATATAACAATATATACATATAATATTAAATAAAATTTAAATTATTATTATACAAATACAAATAAATTCAAATCATTAAAAAATATTAAAATTAAAAAATTAAAAAATTAAAAAAAAATCATCCGTGCACGGCACGGGATATAAGTTAGTATATTTAAATTTTAAATATATTAAAAGCATTATGTGATGGTAACGGTATAAAATTCACCGATAATTCTAAATAATAAATATAGAGCTTGTAAACTGAAAAAATATTTATGTAATAAGTCAAAAACAAGTCAGAAATTGACTTAAAACCAAAAGTACATATTATGTATTTTTTCAGTGACTTATTTTTTTTATTTTTTTATTCTTGTAAAAGTTATTTATATTTTATAAATTACTCATAAATCACTTTTATTTTTATATTTTTTAAAACTCATAAGTCATTTATAAGTCAAAATTATCCAAACATACATTTTAAGCCCTCGACTTATCAATTTAAGCCACTTTAAGTCATAAATCACAATTTTAAATTTAGTCAAATGGGCTCATAATTATTTAATAAAAAATTTTAATTTAAAGTTTTAAAATAAATACTGATTAAATTACAAAAACTAATAAAAGCAATGCTGACCTAATTTAACAAAGAACTTTTTAATATTTGGGTTACGAGTTCCAACCCCTAAAAATTCCAAAAATTGTCCCAATTTTTTTTTACATGATACGTAGCTTGTTTTAACTCGTGTACGCATGTGTATGCACAAGAGGTCTCATATTATTATTAGAAAAATTACCAATTACACACGTGAGAACTCGGTATTTGAAACAATTTTTGGTATCACTAACATTTTTCAATAATTATTTCGACCCATATTTTAATCAACTTATTTCTGTCCCCATAGTTATGTTTGAAATCAAATCATTTCTTTATATATCAATACATGATCTTAAATGTCCTTTCATCCGGCAATTTTAATTCTTGGCTCGATAATTCTGGGATGGGGAGATAATTAGCCCGTTTGTTATTTTTTTATAATTTATTTTATTTTATAAAATTTAATATTAAGTAGCATTGAATGAAAGCAATTTATGCTTGTATTTTTTTTTTCAAGTACACGCCTATTCATAAAATGGAGATGGAGAATCGGATATTTTAAAAGTTACCAGTTAAAAAATTTGTGCCTATTAGTTAATTAAAAAAGCTGTAACCAGGATTTGTTCCCGGTTTTAGTGTATATATATACCATGCTTGGACACGTATACAGACCTGTTCGGTCAGGAGTACAATAATGATGATACTACGACATACATGAGCATAGAAATAATGGTATATAAAATAGATATTTCTTCGGAACATAACAATGTGGGTCAGTAATTGTAACATCCCACGTCGAATAGATAAAGTGTATTCGGACTCTTTACAAAGATAAGTCAGTAATTAATGTATACCTTAAATTGTTAATTTTTTATGGACTAATCTGTGGTGGGTTGTTGGTCTGGTATGCATTCAATTATAATTATGAGTTTGGGTTGTTATAAATGGTATTAGAGTCTTGCCCGGCCGGAAGTGCTGCCCGGAACCGACCCAATAAGGTGGGGTGTTTGTAACATCCCACATCGAATAGATAAAGTGTATCTGGATTCTTTATAAACACAAGTCAATAACTAATGTATACCTAAAATTGTTAACATAATATAAAAATAATGTTGCTCAATAATATACTAATCGACGATAAGAATAAATATAGGCTCTATGGATTATAAGAGAATCAAGAAACTTTTATTTGTAAGGAAATAGAGCTAATTGTGTATTTCCGTCCTTAAATAGGTAATGGAGCAACACATAACAATTCCCAATCAACATACTGTAATTAACATGGAAGTAGTGTCTTTGTTATATAAACTCATGCAATTTTTTCTACCAATTCTATGTGGTCTCATTTCAAAATTTATATTTTCTGTACTTTGGATCCATTATATTTAATCTGTCTTTAATCATCTTGAATATTAATTACGTGTTGAAAAACTTGGACGACAATAAATTTCAAATGTAACTTACTAAGAATCATATAAAAAGATTACTCATAATAAAATTTTAAAGTGACGTGTTAATATTGTCTTATATTCAAATTTTCCTACAGTAACTACCTGCACTAGAATATTGATTCATTGTTATCGGCAGTCATCGTATTGTCTGGTTAAACCAAGATTATTTAATACGTCTGTAACTTTAAGATACATGGTCAAGTTTCGCTTTTGTAACATATATAAGGAGCTAGGGAATATAATATTGTATATCAATAAATTTTAAATTCACATTTGAAATAGTTGAAAGTCGGAAATGGACGACGACAGAAAAACTCGAGGCAAACAAGAGAGCGTGGCTTAAAAAAAACACCCCCAAACTAGAGAAATGTGTCGTATACTACTATTTTCTTGTAACAATTGTTAGTTTTTGTAACAAAATCTTAACTTGTTTCGTAATGGGAGTAAAATAATGCGCAGCCAAACTTGCTGAAGTATGCCACCTTGTGCGGGTCAAGTCACTACTACTAATGGATCTAATATTTGATACTATTAATATTGAATCATTGATACTATACTATTTTGTTGATATTCAACTCATTTAAAATAAGCATATATAATGTACATTAAAATTTCAATTAGTTGTTCAAGTAATTTAAAATTTTGATTGGGGTTAATAATAACTTGCATAGAGAAAGAATTAGTGTGGCAGGGGCAGTCAACAGTAGTTGTAAAATGATCGACAGAGCTAGGATAAATGAGAGTTTGTGGTGTTTTATTGTATCCAAATTTGAGTAAACAATACAAGTATGATGTAGTACGTAGTGTGGAGGAAAAGATTTAACCAATCAAGTAGAATAACTATATAAACAAACCCAAAAAAACCAAACCATATCGACTCAATAATTAATATATGTTTAACAAATGAGCTCATATAGATCGATCGATCGATATCTTCTCACGAGCGAGAGCGGCAGCGGATGAGGTGCTTTAGACAATGTTGATATATGATACATATGATATATCCATTCACACTGTAGTCTGTAGACAGGTACCGGCTTCAATTAACTCACCCTGCAATAGACGACCACACACAGCAAAATAAATTATTTGTAAAACTAAATTAAACATAGAGATCGAACAAGGTAGTCCTATACTATATTTTAATTACGTACGTGCTGCAGTTAATGGAGCGGGTAATCCTGTAACGAAGTCGAACACCACACTTTTCGGGTAGTAAAGCTACATAGCTATAGTTGACTTTATTAACCAGGTTAGCAGCTTCTTTGATGCAAGTGCACGCCTGGCTGCGCTCAGCGGGTGTCTTGGCCGTATTGTTCAGACTCCTCACTCCATCGCAACACGCAGGTGCCACCATTCCTCCGTGCTTGACGTATCCCACGCAACTTCTTAATAACCTTTGCACCTGTGAACACACTATTGTACCCTCAACCACTGCTGGACGATCACACACCACTACCATCAACATCACCCCCAACGCTACACTACTCACCTTTGAAATTCCCATCTTGTTTTTTTTTTGCATAACCAGGTGCTGTATGTATTATATATCCGAAATAATTAGAGAGGGGAGTGCATGTACATAGCCTCGTATATATATGCACATGCATGTCAGACAATATTTACACTCGGTAGTTGTGGCCAGTTTAATTCGGTGGTTGTCTGTATTATCGACAACCACCCGGTGGTTGTCTGTATTATCGACAACCACCGAATTAAATACCCAATTAAATAACCACCGAACTAAATTTGGATGATATTAGTTCTGCCTCGTGCCTTCGATTTCAAGTTCCAAATCACTTTTCCAATTTGGAGATCATTTTGCTTTCTCATTCCTCTTAATAGCCAACAATAAAAATGGATCTCGCCAAAATAGGGGTTTTTAAATATTAGTTGTATATATATTCACTCCGTATGAGTTAATAATTAAAATTGTGATATACTATGTGAAAATGGATCTTGCCAAAAATAGGGGTTTTTAAATTTTAGTTGTCTATAGATTCTATAATACTACTCGGTATGAGTTAATAATTAAAATTGTGATATACTATGTGATACATGAAATTTAAAATATGATTAAAAAAAGCCATAAAATATACCCTCAAACAATTTAAAATAGCTCAACAGCATCTAGCAAAATTGACGAAAATCAATACAATGATTAAAAATATATTTGTGGCCACTGAAGTGTTGAAAATATATTTGAGTCAATTTTTTAATACAAAATGATAATTGATACTACCAAAGTGCAATTAAATCCCTGTACACTCGAGCACGGTTGGATAGCCCAAGTGGTTGAGGCCTTATCCTCTGTCGTCCCATGGTTCGATCCTGCCTCATCCCGAGAATTTCTTTAGAATAGATACTCATTTATAAGGCTAAAAGCCAAATTAGTCAAAAAAAAAATCCATATACACTCACATTAGTTATTGCGGGATATTCCATAATAAATAATTAAATATGTAGGGGTATATATAATAAATTATTCCTTTCCGATGTGGGTCAGTAACAAGAAGATATTAAACTAGTTTTTTTTTTTTTTGAAGTAATATTAAACTAGTTTTGATAGATATGAAATGAAGGGTTTTTGGCCCTGTTTGGTAACCTTTTTTTTTCCAGAAATAAACCCTTATTTTCGAAAAAAAGTAGGTATGTATGTATTTTTTCTGAAAATAAATAACTTATTTTTATTTTGAAGATAATATTTGATTTTAAAATTCTAAAATAAATATTTATCTTTAAAAAATATATGAAAATATGTAAAAAAAAATAAAAATAAAATAAGTTACTTATTTTAAGTTTAAGGAACCTCAAACGGCCACTTTATCTGACAAAAAAAATGAAGGTTTTTCTAGTTTCTGTTCAACAACAACCTTTTTATGGTTAGTCAAATTTCCATTCGCTCTCTTTTCATTAATAATAATGACCTCTCATATATGCACAAAAATCTCTATTAATGAAAATTTATCGACTCATAAAATATTACTAATTGTTAGTGTGTGTTCATGGACATAGGTCTGTCAATGAATCGGATTTGGATCGGATTACCATAAATTTATATCCAAATTCATTTATTTTTTCGGATCGGATTGGATCGGATCAAATGTCGGATATTTTAAAGGTAAATCCACATCCGCTCCATTTGGATTACGGGTAATCGGATCGAATATTCAATTCAATTAAATTTTTTATAACAAATTTTTTATAATTAAATTATTTGTCACTACTACACGAAAAGTATATTATAATTTATATATTAATAAATATTATTATTATTATAATATATCATAATAATATTTATATTTAAAACTTTCACATAATAATTTTAAATTATTTTAATTATTTCCTAAATTTATTTTAAATATCTTAATTTCTCCTTTATTTTTATTTATAATATTTTACATGTGTTAATTTTTATTTAATATTTACTCATACAATAATATTTTATCTGTTTTAATTCATATTTAATTTTTGTTTTTAATTCTTTGTATCTTAAATTCTATTCAAAATTATTTTTTTCCAAACTACTTATAATAGTTTGTATATGTTATATTTTTAATAATTTACTCATATTATAATATTTCTATATGTTATTTACTATTTAATTATGTGATATGTCAATTTTTATATAAAATTTATTATATTATATCAATATATGATACCTGCACTAGATACCAGATTAAGATTATAAATTTTATCCAAACCTACGTACATTATGATGTAATTTATATTAATGAATTTACCTTAATATGTCAAAATTTGATAACGAAATTTACCATAAAAGATTGATGTGTAAATTATTAGTATGTCAAAATGCTATCAATTAGGAGTTTCTGTGTTTTGACATTATAGTTGTAGTTAAATTAAATTGAAGTTGTGTGAAGAGGCTTGTGGATTTGTTAATTGAAATCTATAAGTTCTGTGATGTCTATGGGGCTTTATGATCTTTCTACATTGTGTGATCAACTGAAGTTGATCATTTAAATTTTTACTCATTACTAACTAGTCTATGTTTATTTATCCGATTCTAAATTGTTAGAGTGAGTATGGGTGAGAAAGACAGCCACACAGGTTAAATAAATGATTTGTGTCATAATATCTTTGTTTGTTAGTGTTACCTTGCCTCATTGTAGAAAGGTTGAAAAATTCACAATAACCTTTCTCTAACTAGTTGTAGTTTCTTGGACAGATGGTTTTAGTGTGTGAGGTCATAAGAAATTACATAAAATATAGTTTGAGTGTTTGACATGATCGCTTGTGTTTTGAAGTGTTACGTTACCCTGTTCCAACAACGTTTAGTGCATCTAACAGGCATCTTGTTTGAAAGGGGAGCATAAACATCTAATTTCAATAATAATTGAGCGTTGGCACTTTTTACAACTGAAATTTGTGACGGAAAACTCATTTGTGGAATGGAGTCATTGGTTGTTTATTAAATTATGGTCTCTGTAACACCCCTTCCCAAAGCGAGATGAGGGGTTACTTTTCAAACCACAAACCTGTATACAGAGTACTAAAATCTACCAAACTTAATAATTAAATAGGTCCAATAGGTCTCCAAAACTAATATCAATACTTCCAAAATAATTCAAAATGATAAATATGAATAAATCTAAAATCTCTAATAATAAAAATAACTAAAATAATCATTTAAGTCCAAATGTCCTAATAAATGTAAATAAGAGAGCTCTCCATCACACAGCCCAAGACCCCCCTAAGTACCTGCCAGAAGATAGAATACGGCATGAGCCAAATGCCCAGTACGGATTGGAATACAATTTATAAAACAAGAAGCAAGATATATAATTTGATAATAATAAATAAACTTTAATTTTTAAAGACAAGGCTGAAGCAAAGAGGGGTTATGATATTTCATACCGATATCAAAACAGATAACAAATACACACATCATAGGGTACCTAATGCGTGCAACAAATCGGACAACGTGTACGGCATATACAACGTCACCGTCAAATATCAAATCACAAATCAAATCAGATTGGGTGCACCCACGTATCCTCAAACAAATATTAAATGCGCAAAACTCGCCACCTGAGCTATCAGAAGGATACGCCGTAACTAATCACACTGTCATGGAAGTGTCATGCCACTGGTGCCGCAATGACATGGTTGTAGTACCCCTACAACTGGTTAACTCGGTATACCCTATATCACACTAAGGGTTCAAATAAAATAATTTTCACAATTTTAAAATCACCTGAACAGATATTTCAAATATTCTACGCAGATATGTAACATACATAATTTTCGAAAATCGTAGAGACAAATATTTAAATATTTCAAAACAGACTTTAAAATAACTTTCGGAGAATCAAAACAGTTAAAACGAATAATAACAGAAGGAACAGATTTACGAACGGAACGAATTAAATATATTAATCCTAAAAAGAGTAGCGCTGAAGAGAAATGAGACGAAATCCGTACCTTAAAATAGCAATAATAGATACTAACGAAAACTCGAACTAGCAATTTCAGACACTAACGAAAACTGCATAGACCCATAAAATTTCTAGTTCACGATCTGTTTTTCTTGATCAAGACAATTCAATGCGTCCAAGGTACCAAATAGCGCATCTGTATTTCTTTCTTACGCGGACTCCACTTTAAGATTTAATAAAACTCACGGTTGTGTATACATGGGTCTTGTATATATACTGAATAAAATAATCTTTAACACCCAATCGAAAATATCACATCTCAAACGTCTCAAACGTCGAACTTCTTCATAACTTCAATTCTGCCAAGATCTGTATTTTACCTTTTTGACTCTCTAAACGATGTTTTCTGGAAAAACTTAAAACACAACAATCGTAGAGAACGAAAAGATATTTCTAAAAAGTCCAGAATCAATGAATTTCGACTTACGATGAATTTATTACGAATTTTACAAGACAGCTGATTTGTGTATGAATAATCCTACGAATTTTACAAACAAAGATGAAGAAAAAGAATAAGGATTTGTGTATCAAGAGAGATTTACATCTGTTTAGTCTTGGTGGCTAGAAAAGAATATGAAAGAATGAGGAGATCTTAATCTATATATAGAATTTTAAAACCCTATAACAAAACCTACTACGATTCAAATATCAATATTCGAAAGCCCGTTATTCTAATCCAATTTTAATTCCTAATCTCTATCTAATTTTAATCCTTTTTTATTATTATTAATCTATTTTATTACAAATTCTATTTCTAATCAAATTCAATATAATAAATATTATGGTTAAAGAAAATAATCTTTACAAATTCTAATCTAATTCTAATTATTATTACTAATATCTAAATAAATAAATTACAGATGTTACAGTATATGACTCTATATATGTTATTGTCTTTATCATCAATGTAAATTGTGTGAGATTCTTTGATAGTATATGTGAAGTGGAGACAACCTTAGTAGCACAAGTAAAATGGTTTCGATAGGAAATACGTGCATGTGCAATAGTGTTGATTTTATTTTTTTACCCGGAGTAGAAATATAAATCTTTGTTGGTCCTTGTATTTGTCGATTCATGACTATCATCTGGTGTAGATCTTCTTAAAGGTATCCATAATTGATTGGAAATTTCTCTGGTGCACGGTAAATTAATTGGTGAACTCGTACAACTTAATAAAAGGCGTTGAAGACAGACTTGTTATTTGCTTGTTTTCATTAGGTGAGGAAAGTTCAGATGCTTGAAGGGGTTTCAATTAGCAGGTGTGAGAAGGTGAAGGATGAGATTGTACGTGTTGGATGGTAATGACATTGAGCTTGTTTCCCGTTCTGCTGCTTTGATAAACCAGGTACTTATTTCTTTCATTTCAATGCAGATAATACTCCCCCTCTCTCTGTGATAGACCTGTTATGTGTATAAATGTGTTTACAAAGTCTTAACCATGGGATATTTGTTTCTTCCTCTCTCTAATATATACGTCAGCGAGAAGGGAACTATAGTGGAAGCAACTGAATAATTGTTAGCTTCTAGTCGCAACTATCTTTAGACGGGATTATCTTTTGTGAGCCTTGAGAGCGAAGCTTGGGCTAATTTTTTTTGAGTTTCATATTGATTTTATGAAATTTGAGATATTTAGTTTAAAACTAGATGACTAGACTAATTTATTATGGTCGTTTGAATGCTCAAACGATTATAAATTCCTATTATTCCTTTGTCATAAAGTTGGCTAGTCATTAAGACAGTCAATTTTTTTTAATTATTTCAATTGAGATTGCTTTTATTAGTTTAATAAAAGATATCGTTAGCAGAAACCACAAGGGTCACGAGATTGCTTTAATTAATTTTTAAAAAAAGAGACATGGTTAGCAAAATCCACAAGGTGAAGGGTCACGTTTCATTGGTAAGAGATTTATTATCGTACAAACTTCTGGAAATCATTGATTTAGAATCCATAAATTATCAAAACAAATGTACAATTCTAATTTTTAGAGAATTAGGACCTTTGTAAAAAAAGAAATTGGGTAATGGGTTCTTAAAATATGAACGAGTTTTTAATATATAAGAAGTAATTAAATTTGAAATAACACACTCCGTATTAGTTTATTTAAAGAAAGAATTTGTATATAGAGCCACTCACCCACACACACACACTGTGCGTGTATCCTGACATGTCTTGGAAGAGGGGATACTACCGTAGTATTCGTTCAGGATATAACTTGCACGAGGGGCAAATGGATTACACACTCTCGCATATATACACAAACCTCCTCACAACAGAGAAGCAAAAACAATCATCTCTCTCTCTCTCTCGTCTCTCTCTTTCTCTCGTCTCTCTGGAAAGTATCAAAATCTCAGAGCTAAGTTTCCAACTTTCTCTCTAAAAATCTAAAGACCATGAGTCTAGTAGCTAAAACACCACTCTCTCCGAGCTCTCCCATCTTGTACCGCCAGCTCGCGCCGATTTTGAGGCGGAAGCTCTCTACAGCAGCACCGTCACTTGTTCCTAAGCTCTCTTCTCCTACCGCTCCTACAACTCAACGCCGTTCTCTCCCACCGTCTCCGTTAGCTGCTGCTTCTGCTCTGGCCGTTCGTCACTTCCGTTCGAGTCGCGATCCCATGTAATTATACTACATCTTCTCTCTTATACATTTAGTGCATTTTATTATTTAGTTGTAGTTGGTACAGTAATGGTAATATATAGTTTTTGTGTTTAAATTTTGTATAAATATTGGTTAGGCGCGAAGTTGAAATACGAAGTGTAATTATAGACACAGTAGTACTAGCTGATTTGTGAATTATATATGAAGAATTGATCATATATATCTATTATATTTGAGTATGTTTTATGATTTAGTATCAAGTTAAAATCGAAGAGTGTGCGTAATAGATGTTTTTTTATTCTTGTAGCCCACCTCAGCCCCCGGAAGAGTGTGCATAATAGATGTTTTATATGTTTGAACAGTAAGTCTGTGTGTAAGTTCTGTATATATTTTGTTTAGATGTGAAGTTGAAATGCAGATCTGTAACCGTATATGCAGTAGTACTAATTTGAAAACATTAATTTGCAACGAGCATTGCATACAATAATGCTGTGAAATTGAGCATAGCTGTAATTATCTGTGAATTTTGTGTATTTGTTGTGCTTAGATATGAAATTGAAATCAAAATATTTGTGCAATAGGTATTTATATCTAGTTGTAGATACATAGACATGAATAGTTGTTTTCTAGTATGGTTTGTGATAGACTGATAGTGTGTCTGAAATAGTGAAATTGGACCACAATTTATTATATAGGTAATAATATTTCATAGATATTATCAGTATTATGAAACCTTATGGTTCTTGTAATTTGTGGTTAGGCATGTGATTGAGCCACCTGTGAACTGGGGGATTCAGATTGTGCCAGAGAAGAAAGCTCTTGTCTTGGAGCGATTCGGTAGATATGTGAAGACTCTTACTCCTGGATTTCACTTCCTGATCCCTTTTGTAGATAAAATTGCTTACGCGCATTCCTTAAAGGAAGAGGCTATTCAAATTCCTGATCAGAATGCTATTACCAAGGATAATGTAAGCATCTCTATAGATGGAATTCTCTATGTTAAGGTATGATTGTTCCTTTCAGGATTTTGATTAATTTCTTAACGAGTCATGTTTCATTGATCAAGGTGACTTAATACTTGTAGATTGTGGATCCAAAATTGGCGTCTTATGGAGCAGAAAACCCGTTGTACGCTGTTATTCAGCTTGCGCAGACAACTATGCGTAGTGAGCTTGGTAAGATAACACTTGACAAAAGTTTTGAGGAACGAGACGCCCTTAATGATAAGATAGTGGTAAGTTTTCACTTTCACAATCTGTCTATGTTATTGTTGTCACTGTATTATCATATATGCGTTATTGTTATTTGTTACAGAGTATTCAGTTGTATTAATTATTGAACATTGTTTGCACAATAAGCTTTCATTTACATTGAGTGTGAAAATTGAATTATATAGTCAGACATGTTAAAATATACACAAAGAAGTCTGAAATCATACTACTGTCAACCACCAAGCACTAGTTTTAAAACTATATTATGCGTTAAGTTTTATACAAAACTTACTACTTTTTGCATGGCAGATGGCTATAAATGATGCTGCAAAAGACTGGGGTCTACAGTGCCTTCGTTATGAGATAAGTAAGTATCTTAGTTGCTACTTGTGGATTCTGACGCTCCTGTGCTACTCGTTAGAAAACTCATATTTTATCCCAAAAAAATTCAGGGGATATTTCTCCTCCTCGTGGAGTGAAGGCAGCTATGGAGATGCAGGCTGAAGCAGAGCGCAAGAAGAGAGCGCTAGTTCTTGAGTCTGAAGGTAATGATGTTTCTACTCGTCCTCTCTAATTTGTTCATATATGATCTGTTTATGCCAAGTATCCTGAGCTGATAATAGTTGAATCTTGGGTAAAGGTCGTGAATCATGATACAGAAGTGTTTATGCATATGGTGACTTTCAGCGAGTCAAATTAGATGTTTATTTATACATAGAAATCTACCATCGCATCTGAATCTCAGAGTAGTTCATCAGATGAACAGTATTATTTTTAGAAAGTTCAAGCTCAAGTAAAGTTATTGGGAGTAAAATATATTTTAGTCATTGCTGTGCCTGTGTACTTGTCCGTATAAACACCTATTTAGTAAGAATAACCGTTGACTTGGACCTATTAAGACTTGTATTGTTAATACAATGTCTTACCATGATTACAATGTATCATAAGGGACGGAGCTAGAAATTGAAGTATGGGGGAGCAAAAAAAATTCAAATTTTTTTTTGAAACCATATAATGAACATATATAAAATTTATAATCAAATTCATTAAAAATATTAAAAATAATATCAAATATTGACAAAATATTAACAAAAATATATGTTTTGGGGGGGGGGGCAAATTTAAAAAAATCTATAATTTTACTCTTAAATTATCAAAATTTTGATAAAAAGTAACATAGTTTATACCTTTTTTTATTTTGAAATTTGGGGGGCGGCCGCCCCTGCGCGCCACCCCCTGCCTCCGTCCCTGTAAGAGTTTGTTACTATTAGCGTATACTTGACATTGGCGGTGCTGTTGTTTTATTTTGTGCATATAAATGCAGGAGAAAGGCAGGCACACATCAATATAGCCGATGGAAAGAAGAGTTCCGTTATTCTTGCTTCAGAAGCTGCAAAGATGGACCAAGTTAATAGAGCTCAAGGTGAGCTATTAAATTCTCATAAAAAATGAAGTTATGAGTCGACGTGTCTGCTGTTACAATTTTGAAATAATTAGTCTGTGGTCTGGTGCATAAGGAATTACCTTAGACTAAACTGAGTGTGCATATGGAGATGATAATGGAAATGTACAGAAGTAAACTTACTACAATTGCTAGATTATTAGCTAATGAAGCTCATTGTCAATTATGGATTATTTGGTAGTCATTGACCCGCTGTTTGTCTTTCATAATAGTTCATTTTTCTGAACTTGTATTTGATGATCTATCAGGAGAAGCAGAAGCCATACTTGCAGTTGCACAAGCAACAACTCGAAGAATTTCTATGGTTTCAGAGGCTATAAAAAACCATGGTGGAATGGAGGTAATACTATCATTCTTACTTTAATAAATTACTTTTCATATATGTTTTATTAAAATTATTAAAATGATAAGAAATTGAAGATTGATTATTTGGATTATTATGTTTTAAAATGAAAATGCAGAGGCTCATAAAGTTAGGGACGGTTTGCAATCTCTTACTGAGTGAATCAGAAAAGTTATGTGATTAATCTGTGCTTCACCTTGACACTATTTTAATGGAATTGTAGAAGCCAATAGGCCCAATAATAATTTAGTACATACGGTTTCATGCGTCATTTATCAAAAATCAGAAGCCAACAGGTTAAGGATAAAGCTTCTTGGCAGATATGCGTGTCAGAGTATTTTGATTCTAGTACTGATCTGCTCTGATCATGTGCACCCACATAACATAAATAAACTTTTCTCTTTTCCTTTATCGTGTGTCAAATTCAGGCAGCAACATTGGGAATAGCAGAGCAATATATTGATGCCTTTGGAAACTTAGCAAAGGAGGTAAAACACCACACCTGACATGTGTATGTCTTTGATGTTTTAATGATATAGCCGGTCTCATTTTATTTATATGTTTTATTTTTCTATCTCTTAGGGTAATACAATGTTGCTTCCTGCAAATGCTTCATCTCCTGCCAGCATGATAGCTGAAGCTCTAGGCATATACAAAAATCTAACCAGCAACACTTCCGTTCCTGGCCTTAAGGAAATCCCGGAAGACAATTCTTCCAAAAGCATCAATGATAAGATCTTGTCAGAAGAGTCTACGAGGAAGAAAGAAAAAATGTTTGATTGACAGTTGCGTATATGTTGAAAGATTTTCATTGAATAGGTAACATCGATTTATAGACGATGACGGTAGAACTGACATTTTGTAATGCTTGGTCATCTGCATTCAGATAACAACATTGCTTCTAATTGGCCAGTATATTTTGTTAGTGAGAACAGCAAGTTTTTGCCTTTATATGCAGTGAGGTTTGATTCAGTGTTGGCTAAGCCTGTTTTTACCCCCGTCTCTTGGAGGCCTTATTCACTAGGAAGGATATCTAACTGGCCTTATTTAGAAGCAATGTTGTCATCTGCATGCATTCAGGCATTCAGATAACAACATTGCTTCTAATTGGCCAGTATATTTTGTTAGTGAGAACAGCAAGTTTTTGCCTTTATATGCAGTGAGGTTTGATTCCTGTTTTTACCCCCGTCTCTTGGAGGCCTTATTCACTGAAGTCAAGTAAAATGAGACACAAGACATTGTAGTATTTAGGGGTGTTAATAGTTTGATTTGATCCGGATTCATCAATTTTTCGAACCAAACCGATAATATTGGTTTTTTAAAATTCAAAATCAAACCGAAAATAAAATTTGAAAATCAACCCAAACCAAACTACTTAAAAACGGTTTGGTCCGGTTTCGAACCACGGTTTGACTTCTAATAAATATTTTATAAATTAATTATCATATTTAAAAATTATGAGTAATACTTTTAAGTCATATGGAATCATAATTTCAAAAATTCTTTAATTTTTTCATAAACTTGAATGTTTTATGCTAGATCGAAAGAAACTCAATGACTTTATTTTTAACTTTTCACTTTCATATATTTTAATAAAACACTTACCTAAAATTCTAATATACTTAATTTGATATCGATGAGGAGTGCCTAAAGATCACCGAACCATTTATAAAATTTTGATAAAACGGAATTTTAAATTTTTTATCATAAAAGAAAGTTATTCTTAGATGTAAAATATTTAATTTTTAGTTAATTATATTAATATATATTATTTATTTATTTATTATATATTATTTAAACGGTCCGGTCTGGATTAACCACTAAATAATTTTTACAAATCATAACCAAACCATTTAAGTCTATACAATCTGGATAACTGAACGATTTTTTCTAGGGTGTGGTTTAAATAGTTCGGATTGTCTCGGTCCGGTTCAGAACCGAGGTTTGGCGGATCAGATGAACACCCCTGGTACTATTGCACCATGCTTCTTTCACTTAATCGTAAATTATCAATACTAACTTATATCACATGCGATGCATGAATGAATTTTTTTAGTTTTTTAATATTTTTTAATAATTTGAATTTATTTTTATTTGTATAATAATAATTTAAATTTTATTTAATATTATATGTATATATTTTTATATAATTTATTTGTATTTATATTTTAATAGGATAATTTTTGTTTATTTTGTATAGAGATGTATTTTAATTAGGAGATTAATGTGAGATATTTTATTTAGAAGATTAATATGAGATTGTATTTTAGTTAAGAGATTAATATTTTAAAATTAGACCCAATAATTAATCAACTATCCGGCCCAAATACCGACCGACTACCAAACTTTCAATGCTATCATAAACTTTAATGATATATTAAATAAAAATTATAGGATAAACTTTAATAATATATTAAATAAAAATTATAGGATAAATAAGATTCCTAAAATAAAAAATATAGAATATAATTTAAATATAATATAATATTATCCTATCCACGTAGTACGTTGCTTCCTGCAAATGCTTCATCTCCTGCGAGCATGATAGCCGAAGCTCTAGGCATATAGAAAAATCTAACCAGCAACAATTCTGAGTCTGGTGTTACAGAGATCTCCGAAGATAAGTCTTCCAGAAGTATCAAGGATACGAACTAGTCTCACGAATCTGTGGAGGAGAACCCAGTAATCCAACTGATTTATGCCAACCCTGCTCTGTCTCTAAAAGTAACAATTTAAATTTTGCACTTCTCAATCTGTTTATAGTCAAAGACATGCTTTTTCATAGATGATTTCATGAATGGCATTTTCTAATGTAGTATGCTTGGTAACTTCGGTTAACATCTGATAGTATATTATGTTCATGAGAACATCCAAATATATCCTTTAGGGGAACTTAAAAGTTCAAAACCTTCGAAAAATTTAGTTGTTTACTTCCCTTTTATATCTCAAGTATCTGCCTAAACATGCTTCGTATCTGTTTGAGTTTACATTCACATCCCCTCCCCCCAGTCTGTTGAAGGCCTAAGGAATAGATACATCATAAATTTACAAAGTCCAGTTAAAGAATGTGCATGTAAAAAATGAATCTGAATTTGTATATTAATACAGAAAGCTTACACAAATGTTCATAGAAGTCCAAACAAGACAAAGAAGCCAAGTAAAATGAGCCACACAATCTGAACCAACATTAACGCCTGGCCCGAAACAGAACCATTTATCCCTTCGGTCACCTCACAAAATCCTCGTTTCACCACTTTAGTACCGGCACATAACGCATCACGGCAACCGCACCAATAAGTCACACCGTCCGCCCCGCAAACAGGGTCGGTTCGAAAACACTTGACAGGACAAGTGCCCGGAACAGCCTCGTCTCCGCCACAAATATCGCCACGATCAGACGGTAAAAGGAGAGGATTGTTGTTGTTATTTGATCGGACGGTGGCACAAAAACTAGCAATGATAATAATAAATATGACTAGGAATGTTTGTATCGATAATGTGGATCTTGACATGTTATGATATATATGTACACCAAGAAAGCCCTGTATTGATGGATAGGTTTATAAAGATACAGGGCTTCTTCTCGGGTAGGAAAGAATAAGAATAAGATCTGTTGTCTTACGATGACATCAAGAGAAAGCCTTATAAAGTGTCGTTGGTTTCTTCATAATAAAGAAAATGAAGATACAAACGAGAGAGCCAGGTGGATGAGACGGGTAAACAAACATTACAACAACAAAATTGACTTTATAAACTTCGTTTTGTATTTTCGACTTTCAACTGACCTTTATTTCCTTGTTTTAAAAAAAGTTGTTCAAATTTATATTCGATTTAATTTAATAGTTTGAAGGTAGAATTAAGTTATAAGTTTATACTAATTTATATTTTATAATGATAATGACTTGAGAAACTCTTTTTATTCTAATTATTTTATAAATTTGTATATAATAATTTTTGATTTATAATATAGAGAGTCAAAAAATTTATCAAAATTAAAATTAGAAAAGTTATGATATACGTATATAAAGTAGAATTTAAAAAAAGTGCGGAGGAGCATCTTTGTACTGCAGTATACAATCATGTACTGTAGCTGAACTTGTATTCAAGGCTGGATCCCCGTTGGCATGCTTTTTTAGTCGATCATTATTTGTGCCTACTAAAATTATTTGGGGGGGAATAAAGAGTTTTGGTTGTATTATCACGTTCAGACGCTCAGCTTCTTGTTGCATTCTAGTATTTCATAATTACAATAGTTGATGGCATCATGTTCTGCAAGATTTAAAAAATCATCGTCTCAATGTTATATATACCTGAGTAACTTAGGGTTAATTATATGTTCATAGCACTGTCAGCTATTTACAACTATTCAGCTAACAATTTTCATGATCAATGTGTGTGTATTGCAATTTGATCTTGTTGAAGCTCTTTCATCTAGTTTCTTGTCATATTAAAAACCACAACCATCTTCTTGCTGCATCTTTATGTTTGATGAAAGTCAAGTCCTAGTTTTAACCGATCAGATTTTAGATTATGATCAAATATTCCAGATCATTGCTGTTAGAAAGACTACTGTAAATTTGCCAATTTACGATTATCTGTCACCGTCTTGCCATATCATTATATTAAACCAGACAGGCAGTTTCCATCTTCGGGTGAATATGGATAAAAAAAATGTGGAAGAACATGAGCAAAACTTTATTTCGTAGCGATCAAGTCGCCAGACATCTGATCGTAAAATTTCATACAAACATGAACCTAAATCATGAATAATTTGTTGATGCTTGTGATGCTCATGAAACATTACAGTTATTGCCAAATTGAATCACAAGTTTGCGGATAACAAAAGAAAGAGTAACAGAGTAAATTAACACTCTAACAAGAATTAATGAACACATAAAAAGAAAGGAAAAAAAAAAAGAGTTTCAGGTTGACTTGCTAACAGCAACATTACTATCCTCCATGGACTCTGGGACAGCTGCTGGAAGTGCAACCTCCTTGGATGTTCCTTCCAAGTCATCTACAGTCTCATCTTTCACAGCCAATATAATCAGAACAAACAACAGTGGGTAACTAATTGTACATAGCGCCCAATTCACTGCCAATTCAGACACAAACGACACATTGTGTACATCAATTTGCCAAGCCACTGCTGCACCTGCACTCTGCACACCCTTGTAGAAACCATTGTACCTGCACGAGTTGTTCAAATATCCATGTTACGAGATGTTTGATGTTAAACTCAATTTGCATTAGAATTTCAAGATTATATATATATGTACCTGCTAAGGATAGCAGCATCATTAGCCAAAGCCCCAATAATCCAATAAACCATGCTCTGGAACATCGCATCAAGCAAGCCGTAGCTAAAATACAACACAAATGGCCCCGCAAAATCAGAACCAGAGTCCTTAAAATCAATTGACACAAGTTTATCATTCCGCTTATATCCAAGCTGATTGGCAAGCCCTCCACCCCATATCGCGGTCCCAAGAACTCCAACAATTCCAATACCAACCAAACCTCTTGTCCTCCTACTCTTGAAACTAAAATCCATGACATAACCAATGGCTATAGATCCAATCATTTGAGCTCCCCAATAAAACACGTTGTTCAAACCTCTGGTTCTCAAGTTAAACAAAACTCCATTAACATTATTAAACTGGTAACTATAAAAAAAGTTACTAGCCCAAGATGCTGGCACCAACAATAGCATCCTCCAATCCAAAAACAACTTCAAAATTGCAATGGACTCAACCTTAACACTTGAGTACTTCATATCAGTACATCTAGTTCCATCTTCTCGAATAACTTTACTTGGGTGCAAAATTGATAGTGTAAGAATTGTTCCGATAGTCATAAAAACCATGAAGCCAATGTAAGTTCCATCATTAACTGAACTAGCATCACTTCTATTATAATTCATAATAAATGGTATTAGGCCTCCAATGACACCACCCATATTGAAAATACTCCAAAACATAGCAATGTAACTCCCTTTTCGACCTGGGGTCGGATAAGAAGTCATCATTGCTCCTTGGCTAGCCCAGAGGAGTCCAGCTCCAATACCAAGCAGGGCTCCAGCCACAATGGCAAAAGCTTGATGCTTGTGATGGTTATAATAAAGAAAAGAACCGGCATAAAGAATGTAAGTTGAACAACCGGTGAAAAGGGTCAGTTTAGGACCCAAAATATTGTAGATTCCCCCACCCAAAACTCCGAAAACTGCAAAGGTGGTGTAGAGTGCAGTATTGGCATTGTTAACAGCTTTGTGATTCACCTGACCACCGCCTCCCATCCCGGTAAGTGCATTGAACATACCAGGACAACAAAAGCAGACTAAACCAATTAGGCCAACTTGAACTAAAGGTGAATTGTACCTAAAAAAATATGATGAAGGTGGCGGAGATTCTTGCAACACTTTGAAATCTGATCCTTTCTCTTCATCAGCTTTAACAGTCGCCATGATTAACCACAAAAATTAAAGATCAACCGAAGAAGTCAAAGTTAAAAATGTTGTGAAATGCTGAAAATTTGAGCAAGTATTTAAGGAGGTTATGGTATAGAGTGTCACGCCATTGGCTGGTGACAACTTATTAAACTTGTGACATTACGCAAATTCATGTAAACATAAAAACAAGGTTGATCCAAGAGGTATCTAACGATGTAACCTCTATGAAAACCTATTTTGTTATTACAATTCATCGTATATGTACAATCTTGTTACCATCGATGGTGTCTATTCTTGTTGCCCTTTCAATATATATACATTTGTTGAACTTTCAAACACTTTTGTTTTTTACTCTCAATCTATTTGTTAATTCTACGCACACAAAAATGCATGACAAAGTATCAAATAATCAAAATAAATATATGTTAAGCCACAAGTATATTACCTACTTCATGCATAATTTAAAACATTGAACACGATTGGATAGTTAAAGTGTAAAATGTTGATTATCTATCATCTCATTCCCATCTTCGACTATGCTCATCCCGAGATTGTTTAAAACAGATAATAAAACTATAAACCTACTTATCCAACTAAAGAAGAAAAAAACAGTGTCATTTCTTAATCGTCCTAAAACAATTGTAAGCCAGAGGTAAGATAGCAGAGAAAAACAACTGGAACAACGTACAAGGTCATTTGATATGTTTACAGCTTAAATTATGTCTTTATTTATGTTGCTGTCACGTTACAGTGAGACAGCTACTATCAATAATTTACTTTTAAATCTTGTGGATTATTTTTTTCCTTTGTTTTCATTTTATTGTCTGCATCAATTGAGCTGATCGAATTTTTTTTTTGCCGTTATATGTATATTATACTAGTGAAAAAAATCGTGTTTCGCGGCGGTCTCATAATAAATTTTAAATTTATTAAAATTAATTTTGATATTGAAAATATTTAATAAATATATAATTATAATATATTATAGAAATTTATTTAAAAATACTTATTAATTTTATTTTTAAATAAATAAATATTAATTAATTTATTAAAAGACAAGTACACCTACATTGGTCAATTGGTAGATTTAAATAAATTGGAACATAAATCAAATAATTAATAAAATTATTATGAACATTAAGAAACAATAATAACAAATATTAAAAATAACATTAGTATTTGTAATTTTCCAAATTGAAAATTATAAGAACATGATAATAAGATTATTATTTTTGAATTTTTTAAGCTGTGCAGATGTAACGATCAATATATAAGTTTCATCATCTTTCTTGTATAGATTTTGATCAAATGATTAAACAAATTTTCCCCACAAAATTACATTACTGGTGACTAAACTGCATATGATAAAATTTAATATAACAAAATTATATTAAACCAAAATAGTAGTACTCCCTCTGTTCCGCAAAAAGTGGCGCTTTATAAATATTAGTAACATTATGTAAATATTGAAAAATGTAATTTAAAATTACATGGATGTGTGTGACTTATAATATCATACTTTAACAAAAAACCTGACACTATATTAGTGTTATTAACACGTGCTTCAATTATATCATGACATATGAACTCAGATTCATGTAGTGGTATGTTGATGATTCTTTCTTACAACCTTTTTGGGATCATTGTACGTAAAAACATCACTTTAAACTCACATGATAGTGGTCTATATCGACCGGGACTTTGCAATAACTTTTAAGTTTTTAACGTTATATAAAGACTTTTCTTTCAAAATATGTTAGAATCGAAAAAATAGATGTTTTTGAATTGTTGCATGGATAAGATTTTCCTATCATAATTTAAAGGATCAAAAAATTAGTATGAATGCATAACTGTAATAAATTAATAAATAACAAAAAATTATTAACCTTCTCATTAATTAAAATTATGTTAAGACTAAATTTATCGTCTTTTGTGTATTGATTGCCTCCCACATTTGCATACTTTCACTTTTATCATTCAATTGTCTCTGTTGTTATTCAAAACATTCAAGAGAGTGTAATTCTTGATGTATTAGATGTTGAATGTAAATAACTCTGTGATAAATTTGTTGTGATTTATTTTTTGATATTTTATCTTTAATTTATATAAGTGATGATCTATTTTTAGATGGAAACACATTCAATTTAGGTAAAAGAATAAAATTAACTTTTTTATTATAGATATTGTCTTTTTAAAAAATTAAAATAGTTTCGATTTTAATAATTTAATGCATTTTCTAAAATTTCTAATTACCTCATGTATAATAATGGTTTTTTCTAAAATTTCGAAACTTATCTTATGGATAATAATAATTTACTTGACTTGAGAAGAAAATCTAGGAGAATGTAACGTAAGTTAGATTTTTTTATAATTTGGAGAAAGTTTAGAAGAATATAAAGTAATTTCAATTTTTTTATAATTAATAATTTACTTGTTTTGAGGAGATAGTTTAGAATAATATAACGTAACTTATATTTTTTTATTTATAATTTGAAGAAAATTTAGAAGAATATAAAATAACTTAGATTTTTTATAATTTTTAATATTTACTAATTCAAAAATCCGAGAAGACTTGAGAAGAAAGTTTAGGAGAATATAAATTAACTTAAATTTTTTATCATTTTTAATATTTACTAATTCAAAAAATTGAGAAAATTAGAAAAATACATTGGGACGATTTTGGCCCGTCTTTCCTATATATATATATATATATATATAATAGGGGAATGTTAAAAAAAAACTAATATTTTAGAGAAAACTAAGGTACTTTTATCAACCGTTGATTTTTAATTGATCTGATGGTTCATATTAAATTAGAATATTAGTTTCCTTTTCAGTTGTTTGACATTTATTTACATATATTTGGAAACTATTACAAAATTGTAATAGTTTCCAAATATATGTAAATAAATGTCAAACAACTGAAAAGGAAACTAATATTCTAATTTAATATGAACCATCAGATCAATTAAAAATCAACGGTTGATAAAAGTACCTTAGTTTTCTCTAAAATATTAGTTTTTTTTAGCATTCCCATATATATATATATATATATATATATATTGGTGATTTGATAACAAGGATCCTAAGTTAACCTTAGCATATTTTTCATAAGATCACAACAAATATATATAAATAAATACATCTAGTTATTTATTGTTAAATATTTACTTACCATTTATTTTATATTATCTATAAAATAGGAAAGTAAATAATTAAAATATTAATATAATACATACAAATGAATCACTACCTTAGGATCCTTATTCTCATTATATTTTTAGGAAAAAATATATTTGAAATCTAGAAATTTATTTATCAGTAATGAAGTATAAGTAATTAGTATTCTATTAACAACTTGACATCCCCTTGGTTTTGCTATAAAACTTTCCCAATCAAATTTATATTAAAAAGTATAGCAAACTAGAGATGAGAGCCCATCAGATTTTGATTGGGCTCGTTCAGTTCAATAGAGTTCTAGCACAAGTATTTAATTCTGGAATTACCGGCCCAATTTTCTTGGATTGTGAATTGGCTTGATTTGAAAACTGCAGCAGTTCCGTATTTTTTAATCTACACTCGACCTAAAACACGAGTCCACATAGCTTGTTTTAGACCAATATGTTAATAAGTAAAAATATTCCTTTAAAAAAAAAAGATGTAAGCAAAGCATGAGTGATATTAATAAATTATATATTAATTATTTTATATAATTTAAATATTTAATGAAATGATTTATTTTATTAATAATTTCCTTCTATATTTTTTATATAATATTGTTTATATATTAATTATTTTTTTGATTTTAATATTTATAAAATTTAATTAAAAAATTATAATTTTAAATAAATCAAAGAGTTTGAACGATGATGAAATTGAGTTGAATGTCATTACAACTATATTAAATAAAAATTATAATAAAAGTAGGATTCTTAAAATAGAAAATATAAGTTCTCACACTAAAAAGTTTTCACCTGATTATTACTCATACACTTGAACAGTTGTATAAAAGGAGTAATACACTATATGTATGATATATATGTTTTAATTATTATAATAATATATTTTATTTTATTTTTTGTATTTAATTTTAATCAATTAAAATAGTTGGTATATGAGTGTATTCTAGTGAAAAGAGTTTGTATAAAAGTGTATTTTATTATTTTTATTCAATTTAATTAAATAAAAGAGTTTATATAAAAATGTATTGTAATTAAAATCTAATTAGAAATTATGTTTGAAATTGAGTAGGAGACACTTATTATGAACATAAGACCGGTTAAACATTTGCATGTCTTTAATAATATAGTATAGATTTAATAAAAAATTAAAAATTTATAGGATGCTTTTTTATTTTAGAATTATGGGATTATTCAATTACTATTTAAAATTTGAAAATATTTAATGAGAATTTTAAAAATATGGCATTAATTGTTTTAAAAAAAATGGCATTATTCATTTAAGATTTTAAAGATTTAAAGCTATTCAATAATGATTTTCAAAATATCTTTTAAAATTTGTGGATTTAAAGCTATTCAATAATGATTTTCAAAATATCTTTCAAAAGCTATTAAATATCATATATTCAATTGTGGTTCTATAGGATTTTTTCAGATTTTAGAAATTAAGAGGTATTAAATTTAGATTTTAAAAAACCCACTAAAATCAATTACGATTTTAAAAGAAAAAAGTAGTATGACACTAACATTTCACTTGTAATTTGACTTTTTTTTTGGTCAAGCACTTGTAATTCGACTTAAATTTCACATGCATTCACATATAATCCATTTTGAACGTTGGATATTCAAAATCTACTTTAAAATAAATTATTAGTAGCATATACATAAAGATACAGTGTAGGTAAAAGGCAGTTGGACTACCTAATTTTTATCTATATATACCCATCATTCTCCCCCCTAGCCTCTCGCTGCATTCATTGCACTCAAGTCTAGGCGCGTCCAAGCTGAGTCTGTTCCTTTTCTCTTTTCCTGGTTAGTGTTTCTTTCCATTCTTTTTCTGCCTCCTCTTCCATTCTGCATCTCTTTCTATACACACACCACACATGTATATATATATATATATAGCTCTTTCACCCTCTCTGTAATTTTGCACGTCTGCTTATTCTATTGTATTGTTTTTGTGGTGTATGTATACGTTTGACTTTAATTGCATGTGGATTTTCGCATGATTATTATTATTATTATTGATATATACTCTGTGATCCATACATATTGTTTCGTGCTCAATTTTATATAGTACATCTGTATCTACTCGGTATCTTTTTGTGCTTCATTCATACTAATTTTATTGTTAATACAGAGTCATATGTGAGATATGAATATATATTTACAATGACCAAGACCTTTATCTAGTCTACTCTCCTCTCCAAAATATTAACTGTTTTTTTTTGTTTTTTTTTGTAATTATTAATTAAGCATTATAAACTGCAAGAAATTATAACTATATTGTTTTTTGTTAAAAAAATAATTTAGAGATAAGCATTGCTCTCAGATGTATTGGTAAGAGTCTATGGTCAAATTTGCAAAAGGCCTTCCAGATTTAACATCATTATCCGTAAAAGCTGCTTTTGGGTCCCACAAAGATTGACTATATCTTGTGTTGTGTTGGTCCTGCAGAACATTTTAGGACAGGGCATTAGGAGAGTGAAAGTTTCATTAGAATTTTGGAAAAAGAAGCAATGGAGGTATATGAAAATTCTATGGTTGCTGTGTCTACAAATGTTGTTTATCTGTCGAGTATTCTAGGTGAAGACGGTCCACATTCTTCTGTTCACAAGTGCGATTGGAAATGTGAAAATGAACATGTGCTTGGAAACATGTATCGCTGCAGACTCACCGGACTAACTCACATTTGTGACAAAAACTGTAACCAGCGAATTCTGTATGATAATAATAACTCACTTTGCAGAGTGAGCAGACAGGTTTTTCCTCTAACGCCAGCTGAAGAGAAAGCTGTGAAAGGTGTCCGTAGAAAGCTTGATGCTGAGAGTTCCTCTTCTTATACTTGTGCTTTTAAGCGCAGACGGAGCGCGCAATTTCATCCTTCTCCTTTTGAGAGATCATTCGCTTCTGCTGGTCCTATCTGTAATCCAGTCGGAGATGCAATGGAACTGAGCTAGGCGATACAAATTTATCATTGAAAAACTCCTTTTTCATGCTTTTCATCTAGGCATTATCCTTTAAGGAAGTAGAGATATTTAACTGCAGATGTGATTTTGATGTCCATCTGTTGGAAGAACTCATACTTAAGACTCGATGTACTCTAGTGCTTTCAATAACCTGACTATCCATTGGAGTTTGACAATGTTGCATCAATATTAACTTTTATTATCAAGTCCTAATAGCATTGTAATTCATTTAGGACAATGATTTTTGATTGCTGCAGGGTCCTTTAGTCAACAACATTGCAGGGATCCAACACATCCTCTGCATATATGCAATGATTTAGTTCTTGATTCCTGGTTTAAAATTTTGATCTTTGGATATGGTATTGTTTAATAAGTATTATATCTACATCTGAATAATGTTTGTTTTCTTAGTTCATGCTTCACAGAATATAGCCAGTTCCAGTGACTGCCATATAAAGTAGGTTGTTGAAGAACTTTATTTCTTGATATGTAAACTTTCAGACAGGTCCAAGGACATCATATCTTCTTTGATATAGAGTTCATTTCATTTTTATTTTTTTGTGAAATTATAGGTCCTGAAAGCTAATGTCATATTTGCAGGATTGATGCATGTTACTTCAGAGAAGGGCAGATATCTTATCCGTAATAATCATAGTCTAAAAATTTATTTGGAGGAAGGACATGACTAATTTGTTCCTCTTCTTTTGCAGGTTCGCATTTGGATCTTTGCTTTTCTCTTCCATTGGGTCACTATGATGCTGAAGAATATTACATTTCCGCAAAGCCTGCATAAAATCAGTAACTGCCTTCTAGTTTTGTTTCACACCATCCATTTAGTGTGGTAATCAATGCGGATAAGAATCAGCAAGCAACCCTCACCCTCTATGTTCCGGTCAGTTATCACTGGACTAATGAGTTAGATATATAAGCTGCATTCCCTGTGATTCAAGGGCATTTAAATATCCAAGAACAACCAGGCCAAACAAGTGCCTCTGCCAAGACAAGAAATGCTCCGCTTAATTTTATGAAAAGGTAGATGCACAAATATAATTTCATCGCCGGATAATTTCTTAGGGAAATTGCTCTTGTTCTCTATTTCTCTGAGATCATTTCTCTTGCACATGGACAACTTTAAGTTACTTCAAATTACAAGGATCCACTGAGTTTTTTAGTGACGTCTGCATCAATGGTTACTTGACACTGTTACTTGTAAAATATGATTCAAAGCTAATATGAGTGTGTTTGACCTACCTCAAATAATCTGATGAAGTTTCGTATATTTTTTTAGCTAGTTTAGAAGTTTGTATATTTGCTTGTATTGGATAGGTCAATTATGTCTTTGTAACTCGGTGAGCATTTTTATTGAATTATAGTTTTCCCTAGATGTCTTGACTTCTGCTTTCTTTGATGCCAAATCGGTAAAGCAGTATTACTTCTTTTCGTGGCATCTTAAAACTCAGAATCATTTAGTTCTCTGATGCAGATAAAGTTTCCATTATTTGACAGCTAAGTGACGCCTTCTTGGTGGTTTATTTTTCGTTAAAACTGTATAACTGGCATTGTTTTCTATATATCTATTCAGCTCAACCATTTTTAGGGGTTGCTTAGTTCAGGTTGAAAACTAACTAATTATTTTATAAGATTGGCTAAATAAACAACCCCTTAGTGGTGTTATGTATAGCATGTTAGATCTCCGGAGGAATGAACCAAATAATTCTGGACTGGAGTCTCTTCAGAAGATTCTGAAGTGCTTTGTATGTTTAATAGAAAGCTCAGACCTACTAGTAATTATGCTATTGTGCCTGCTTTTCTGTATTCTTTGTAGTTTATGTGGATTTAATCATATTCTTTGACTATTGGGATAAAATAGAAACTTAAAATTATCAGGCATAACAGTTGACTATTTTATATCGAATGGTTTAGCTTGGCTTTGAAGTTAGGTGTGTTGTTTCCTGACATGTCCTTTTTGATGATATTTAGAAATTTCTGACTTTGTCAAACCTCAATAGAAAACAGGAATCTTTTAATGAAAGTAGCTGAAACTTCAAACTTGCCATTCATGTAGTTTGTTGGTTGAATTTAGAAACTTTTTTGCAAATCTCACTTTGACGAACTTCACTCCAAGATATGATGATTGTTATAGTGTAATGGAGTTGTTGGCTCCTAACAACTCTAAAGACTAAAAGCCGAATATATGTGTGTGTGTATATATGCTGAGTTCGACTAAATTTTTTTATTGGCATGTTGGAGATGATGGTATATTCTTTTTTAAATTTGTCATTTTACTCGTCACTTTTTAAGATTTACCTTTTATATCCTTGCAATAAAGGTTTTGTATTAGCTCTGAGATACCTATTGAAGGTGGGAACCACCAAATGATATGTCTCAGTGTTCCTCTTTCTTGCCTTAACATCCTCAATATATTGCTAAAGAAAGGTATTGCTTCTCAGGGAGTCCATCCCCAGTCTCATACTAAAGAGATCCAAAAACCAAAAGTCTGATCTTGCGGCTGCTTAATTGTTTGAGCAAAGGTATGCATCTCTACGGTAAAATCAGTAGATCTTTATTTCACATGTTGTTTGTGTGTGTGTCTACCTATTCATCTATACTCTATTTAAAATCAGTAGATCTTTATTTCACATGTTGTTTGTGTGTGTGTCTACCTATTCATATATACTCTGTATATAAAAACCATAGGCCTTTCCAATAGAACACATTTGTCATATCACATTGCTTTTAGCATGCAAATGGCCATAAGAAAGCAGAGGCTGGTCATCAGTTTATTTCTGCTCACTTCTTTATTGTTTTGGTCAGGGACATGCACATTTACCATATCTAACTACTGTCCATACACAATATGGCCCGGGACACTTGGAACACCACAACTTCCCATGACAGGATTTGAGTTGGCGTCAGGAGAAAGCATCCATGTCCCAAGTGTTCCGGGATGGTCAGGTCGAATTTGGGCAAGAACGGGTTGCACATTTGATGCATCTGGTGCCGGTGCTTGTCGTACAGGGGACTGTGGAGGGAGGCTAGAATGTGGTGGCATTGGCGCCACGCCACCAGCCTCCCTCTTTGAGATAACAATCGGACAAGGTGACGAAAAAGATTTTTATGATGTCAGTTTTGTTGATGGTTATAATTTGCCTCTGGTAGCTGCACCCCGTGGTGTCTATGGTGGTTGTAACGCCACAGGCTGTGCTGCTAATATCAACATTGGTATGCCTTTAATTTTCCACTATATAAAGTTGTGAGTGTACATATCCCTGTAGTCTTTATGCAACCCTCATTTGAGCATACCATTTTGAAACTGAACAGGTTGTCCTAAAGAACTTCAAGTAGCTGGTGAGGGAGAAGGAACAACAGGGGGTGTTGTTGCATGCAAGAGTGCTTGTGTGGCATTTGGCCTAGACCAGTACTGTTGCAGTGGACAGTTTGCAAACCCGACAACATGCCGTCCATCTTTTTATTCAAGCATTTTTAAGAGAGCTTGTCCGAGGGCTTACAGCTATGCATTTGACGATGGTAATAGCACTTTTACTTGCAAGGCCTTTGAATATTCCATTATATTTTGCCCCAATGCCAACGCGTAAGTTCTGTTTCTTTGAAAATCAGTTCCATCATCCTAGTTTTTCTTTTCGACAATATATTTAGTTAAAGAGATACTAAAAACTTAAGTGGCAATGCAGGATGAACCAGTTAAACGGTACATTAATAACATCTCCTCCGATACGAAAGAGCAGCAAGAAAGAGTCTTCTCATGGGCATAGCCATCGTTCACCTCGGAACATCCGACTAGTATTTTATTTAGCATTCATCGTCTTATTCTTGCCTATACTGTTGTAAATAAGTGACTTTAACAGACAGTAAAGAAGTTTGTAGTATAAATTCCTTTTTTTTTATGTACTTATGAACATACATACATTTTTAGTTTCGTATTTCCATTCATCTTGTTTCCAGACCAGTTTAATGCCATCTTGTTACTGACCTTCAAAACCAGTTTAATGTTGTTAATGACCCGCATCAGAATAAATATTTGCTATTTACCTCAAACCCAATTTAATAATATTCATTGTTACGTGCTCTCCATCCCAAAATGAATGTCGCTCTTACTTTTTTTTATGTAATTTAAGGAGTAAAAAAGAAATACTTGCATATATCATCTTTTAAATTTTCTTTTTTTTGATAATAATTTAGGTATTACATTTTTATTTTAAAAAAAAAGAAAATTGAAAAACTAATATATTTAAATAAGTTTGTTTAAAGCCCCGAATTAAGATAAACCTTTTTCTCGCCGAGAAAATTACGAATCTCGATAGCATTTATGGGGAAATGTGCATAAACAAACCTCATCTTATACCTATACCCTTTCGTAACGCCAACAATGAGATTATTAACATGACCGAGAGCGGTTCTAATAGCAGCAGTGGTTTTACCAGAACCGAACCAGGCATCGACTTTGAGTTTTTTCTGACCGGTTGTTTCGTCAGTGATGAATTGAAAATCGACTTTGGATCACTTTGGCTTTGATTTTGATTCCGGGATGTCCACTGTTTCCGAGGACAGGATTGTCGTGTGTTTTTTAGGGTTTGGAGGAGTGGGGACTGGGGGCAGAGGGGGAAATGCGTGTTTATTTATTTATAGTGTGGGCTGGACGGAGAGATTGTAGAAATGTTATAATTAGGGTCCATATTTTAAACGGGCCAATACTTGGATGGTCTCTATCACATTGAAATGGACTTCCATTTTTTGGATTTTACACTGTAAAACACGGTCTTTGGTCTGGTAGTAATTTTCTACCTCTTATGAGGATTGTGATAAAATGTGGTTAGCTGCGGATATTATGGACGTTGGGTTCCTTAAATTTAAAATAAATAATTTATTTTTATTTTTATTTTTTATATTTTTTTATATTTTTTTAAAAATAAATATTTATTTTAGAATTTTAAAATCAAATATTATCTTCAAAATAAAAAATAAGTTATTTATTCTTAGAAAAAGTACATACATACCTACTTTTTTCCGGAAATAAGGGATTATTTCCGGAAAAAATGAGTTGTCAAACAGGGCCATTATGATGTTTGTATGGAACACCTTATAAATATTTAAAATATATATTTATTATTATTATATTTGATATTTTATAATTTTTATTTGATATTTTTGACATTTTTTAATATTAAGTGTGAAAATATTATTATATTATTAACCACAATTACTTATGTATATAACTATTTTAATATATATTACTTATTTATAAAAATATTGAAATAATAATAAAATAAAATTTATTTCAATTATTTATTTTTATATTATATAAAATTAAATTTTGTATAATAGGTTTTCATATTACAATTTTTTATTTATATTTCTTTTCATGTGTAGATATGTTATTATATTTTTAATTGCATTAATTATTTTTTTGTATTTTTATTTTGAAATGTGTATATATGTAAATAAAAATATTATAACATTATTAGTAAACATCTCTTTATTAATTATTTGTTTTATTTTCACTTAAATTGAATTAATAAAATTAATTAGAATTATTTTAATTTATAATATATTTTTAATATGTGTATGTGTATATATATATATGAGAATTTTTCCTAAATTTTGGTTACGCGGAACCCCGGGACGATCAAACCATCTAAATTGCTTTACTCCGATTATGTATAGGATATAATATAATTTATCAATGTTAAGGAATGTTATTCACATATATCAGAATATTATTGAAATTATGATATACTTTTATTATTAAAAGATTTTATATTTATTATTTAAAGTTGTATTTGGAATTGTTATTACTACTAGCATTAACTTTTTCTTGAAAAGTAAGTTGTATTTAGATTTTATTATAATATATTTTTAATATATGTGTGTGTGTATATATATATATATATATATATACATATATCTATACTATATTATTAAAGTCGAAAGATTAAAAGTTTTGGTCGTCGGTTGGTTTGGTACTGGGTGAACCATAGAAAAGATTTTGACCGTCCAATTTTATTAAACCATATAAACAACCTTGACCGTCCAATTTTAATAAAATATAATTTTAAAAAAGTATAGTCATACATACAATTCTAACACCAGTAGTCCTCATTTTATGCAAATAATTCATAAACATTATAATTCTAAAGAATATAAACATTACTTTTATATAAGAATATAATTCCGTTGATATGATAATATTATATTATATTTAAATTATATTTTTTATTTTTTATTTTACGAATCTCACTTATCTTATAATTTTTATTTAATATATCATTAAAGTCTATCCTATAATTTTAATATAATATATCATTAAAATTTATGATAACATTGAAAGTTTGGTAGTCGGTCGATATTTGGGCCGGATAATTGATTAATTATTGGGCCTAATTTTAAAATATTAATCTTCTAACTAAATTACAATCTCATATCAATCTTCTAACTAAAATATCTCACATTAATCTCCTAAGTAAAATATATCTCTATATAAAATAAACAAAAATTATCCTATTAAAATATAAATATAAAAAAATTATATAAAAACATATGCATATAATATTAAATAAAATTTAAATTATTATTATACAAATACAAATAAATTCAAATCATTAAAAAATATTAAAATAAAAATATTAAAAAACTAAAAAAATTCATCCGTGCATCGCACGGGATACAACCTAATATATATATATATGAGAATTTTTCCTAAATTTTGGTTACGCGGAACCCCGGGACGATCAAACCATCTAAATTGCTTTACTCCCATTATGTATAGGATATAATATAATTTGTCAATGTTAAGGAATGTTATTCACATATATCAGAATATTATTGAAATTATGATATACTTTTATTATTAAAAGATTTTATATTTATTATTTAAAGTTGTATTTGGAATTGTTATTACTACTAGCATTAATTTTTTCTTGAAAAGTAAGTAAAAATTATTTGATAAAATTAAAAAACAGTTTTTCGTAAAAGTATTTTTGTTCTAAAAAGCCCTTAGCAAAAATTTGTTTTCAATATTTACGGGAAGTAATGTAAATTTTATTAAGGTTTTTAAAAAATATTATTATTTTAATATTATATCTCAAAATATGTAAAAATAAAAAACATTGATCTGATTTTCTAACAATAATTTTTTCCAATAAGCCTTTTTTCACACTTCATTAATTTTAAATAAAAATTCTAAACAGTACCTAAATAAAAAAGAATATATATAATATATAAAATAAAAAATGTCATAAAATTCAAATTATATAATCCCAAAAAATGAGAAAAAGGAAAAGGCTGTACATGTAGGCAACATGTTGTTTTTACCAAAAACGAGAAGCAAACGCGCTTGCCCTCGTATTTCACTACCTACCAATTCACAATTGTACTAGGACTCTACGAGTAATTGATATATTTCACCCCTCTTAAGTTAGTTAATCTCCACTACCGCTCAACTTGTCTGCCTCTGTCTAGGGTTTATACTCCACCTATCATCATCACCTTCCAATTTCTCATCTCCCCACCTCTCTCTCTCTCTCTCTCCACATCTATTTATATATACATACATGGAACCTCTACCTGTGGGATACAGATTCAGGCCAACGGACGAAGAGCTAATAAATCACTATTTGAAGCTTAAAATTAATGGTTTCAACAAGGAAGTTGATGTTATTCGCGAGGTTGATATCTGTAAATGTGAACCCTGGGATTTACCTGGTATTTTTTCTTCTTTAATTTCACCCATTTTAATATATAATGAATCTGAAACACTTTTAATGTATAATGTTGATTCAAGTATATTCATATCCTTTATTTTGGTGTGATTTATCCATTATTATTGATAGACAAAGGGGGAGCTATTATTACTTCAGCTCGATTCTGGTTTTTGTTTACATTAGCTACCTGCCTGCTTATTTTTTAACCGATTTTGGGACAATCGGCATATTTGAGTGTGTAATGTTTACCCTATAAAAAAAGCTGATGGTTTCACCTCCAAGCATAGTCCTGGTCAGCATAGGCATGCTCTCAACTACCACTAAGGCACACACAACAAATTAGGGAAATATACCATCTCAAGTTGCATTTCGTTCTTAAAATTTTACTTCGAGCACTGGGGCTCCCAGCCCTGAAATTATCCGTTAAAATTTTATTATTAAATATTTTAGCCTAGGATCATTTTAAATCTAATCAAAGCAGATTTACCAACGAATCACGAAATACTATGGTTCTTGCGGGGTCTTGAATCCTGGTTCCGTCACTGGGCACACACAATGTACTTTGCAACTCTGGCCTTGTTTGTTATTTTGAAATTCCTTAGGTAACTTTTACTCCTGAGAACTAATTTACTACACAAAAGCTATGGAAAATGAATCATTTTTCTTTTGTTTATTACAATATAAGTATGTAACTAATTTACATTGTTGATTTTGGTAAACTCAATTTTTAAAAAATTGATAGACTATGTAATTTGTGGTTACCTTAGCTTTAAAGTATTTTAATTTAAAATATCTAGATATTTAATAATATTTTAAGATAAAGGGATTTGATAATATATTTTTTAGTGAGATCTGATGTAAATAATAAATTGTAATTATGATAAAATCCTTCTATTATAATAATTTTTTATAGAAATTTGTAAGTAAATATTAAGTAAGAATGATATTTAATATTTAAAATATAATTTTTATATTATATAATATATTTTATTAAATATTAGATTAACCAAAAAGTAAAAATGAGTTTCTGGTTACTAAAAATATCTCGTTCGGTTTTAATAGTATTTTGAGATTATATAATATTTTAAGAAAAGAATTTAGTATAGATAAAAGAATAATATTATTATAATATTATAAGATTTAATGTAAGATATGTTGGGGCTTATAGATTTCAATAGTGTGCATCCATTTTTCCTTGAAGTTTTAAGTTTCGATTGTGTGTAATTTAGATGTACATTTTAAGTTTAATGCAATTTCTTGAAGTATTGACACAATTTATTGAAGTATTAATGACTTCCCTCACAAGCCTGATTTTTTATTTTTTTATGTGACTAAACTAAAATACTATTGTTGAAGGTAAAATACAATTAATGGTTCTCGAACTCATGCTTGTGACAAATAAGAACATGGTACACTTTATAAAATATAAATTGTGAGGGAGTCCACAAATACTATACTATTTTCTTTAGTGAACAATTGACATACATGATACACCGTACCTGATGAAACCGTAAGTGGATATCTCCTTCCTTTGTGATGCAAGACAAGGAATTAAAGAAGAAAAATACCAAGACCAAGCAAGACAAAGATTAAGCGTAAAGACCCACAAGGCCACCAAGACTTAAGGTGTTGTAACCGCAAAAGAACCATGCCCTAGGGTTTCTCAACTGTAGTAAACTTTTACTTGCATGGATCACAACCTTGACAAGAGAGATAGATATACCAATTTTAATAATCAATCATAGTCTTCTACTAATAAAATATTATAATATATTTTATCTACTAATAAAATGAGTTTTATTGTGTTTAATCATTTTTTAAATAATAAATCAAAAGAAAAGAACTATAAAATTAATAAAAAATAGTTAAATAATTTCATAAAATTTTAAAATATTACCAAAAATACTAGAATTTATAAGTTTTTATTTGGTCATAATAGCATGTAAAACAAATATGTAGGACTCGAAAAAAATGTCATTATCAATCCTCGAATACGTATTTAGAGTTACCAATACAATATTTTTGAAAACTTAAATGACTTGAATGATATCTCGTTGAGATCAGTGACGAAAGTGATATTAGGTCTCCATTTCAGTGACTACTTTGATATTTAACCCATAAAATATATATCATGTACACAACTAATTTTGTCAAAGGTTGGATTAAACTTTAAAGAACTTATATTATTTATAGCAATATTCATTTCAGGGACTTTGTTTTTGCTATCTCTTTTGTCAAAGATCCATGAATATGTAGACTTTTCCCTAATTTTTGGTGGACAAGTTTTAATTTCATATGAGATATTTTATGCTCAGCCTTTCAGTGTGAAGTTTACCCTGTACATAGTAGACATGTGTAATCTCATGCTGATGTGCCTCCCCTAGTGTAATATAAAGTGCAAATAGTGAAGCATAGGTACATATGGTTCCAGCCTGAACATTTCTTTGTGCTGACAGCAATGCATAAATTTCTACTGTCTCTGAAGTTCTGAATTTGTATCGACCTTTAAGAACTCCTGCTAATTAAATTTTAAAGCACATGTACTGATATGTTTGGTATATCATATCGAGCCCCCCAGACCTATTTAACTGTTTCAGCACATGTATGTACCAGTTTACATTGTTCAGTCGTTATAGGCAAAGCTTATCAAAACAAACAGATTGAAATCACCTGTTAAAAGAAACTTTAAAGTTTAAAGCAACATTTATTAGTTTTAGTATCAAACTTCAAACATTCTAACCAATCTCTTTTCAAATGATAAAAAACTTTGCAACTTCCATCAAGTTCTTGATTTTTAATCTCTCTTTCCGAATTAGATTGTCATTATTGTTAAACTTTAATATGCATTGCATTCCGAAACAACATAACTCTTGGAGATATGGAGAGAAGAGAAGTAGTTAAATTAACTAAGACCCAATAAATTTTGGGCTTGTAAGCTACAAATTTTTAATAAGCTACTAGCCCTGCAGATAAACATATAAATAAAAATCTTTATTTCCCTCTACACTAAATATATATAAAATAATTAGTAACATATACAAAAACTCTTCACTTCCGTTCACCATCAAAGCTGAATAGAAGTTTGGTCACTTCAACAAAACCCAATAACATATTTTTTATTTGATCCAAGTTCAAGTTAAAATTGTTTTTTAGTGTATAGTAAAATACAAGCAAAAAATCGGAGCCATGACATTTGTCTGAAAAGAAATGGTAATGGTTCTTAGCTTTCCATTCTTTGTATTACTTCTTCTTTTGAAGTGAATTTCAATGAATAAAAACAAAATTAGGTTATATTATCGGGGTTTCTATTCCTATATTAGTGATGTAATCGCCACATATTAGTCAAATTTAATTGATTATTGAAATTATTAAGTATTGAGTCTCCTCTTTGTTTATGCGTTGTGATCCATAGTTTTTATCCCTTATGCGGTTGGAAACCTTTGAGCAGTGATTCTTCCGCGGTTAAATTACCTAAGTTCTACCTTATTCATCTTTATGAATTCTGTCATGCAACAAATTTCTTGTCATTGACGTGTTAATGCAATCTTATTAATTTGTTTACATGGGTAGGCATGTAATTGAACATGTTCTGAACTAATTTTGCAAAAAAAGAAGAAGAGGACATTAGATTAATGAATATAAGTAATGTATTTAAAGTGATTAAATGTGAAATATATTTTCTTGCTATTTTTTCAGAATTTTTAGCCTTTTCTTTATCTATGTTATAATACTCTTTCTTTTTCTTTGTGCAGATCTGTCAGTGGTAAAATCGGTTGATAATGAGTGGTTTTTCTTCTGTCCTAGGGATCGAAAGTATCAGGGTGGACAACGATCCAACAGAGCAACAGTAGCTGGCTACTGGAAAGCCACTGGTAAAGATAGATTTATTAAGTCTAGTAGAGGAATGAATGTGATTGGTAGGAAGAAGACTCTAGTCTTTTATACGGGACGTGCTCCCAATGGTAATAGGACTCGTTGGGTAATCCATGAGTACTGTGCTACTGATGAAGCTCTCAACGGAAACAATCCTGGACAGGTTCAATATTGGATTCCTTCGTGTGTACTGTTTTACTAAATTATCTTTTTAGATCTTTAACATTGTGCTGTATGTTGCAACTTGTGGCCCAACTGTTTGTTTCATTATTTTTTTTTCTGATGACATGTTTGTGATTCTATTTAATATGGGATGTTTTACAAGTTTACACGATAGGAGTGATGCTTTAAGCCATGGCTACATAAAGATACATAGGTATTGTCTGTATGACGTTCATTGTTATCACGAAGACGACTAGTCGTCGCGAAGGTACTCGGGCGCCGAGATTTTTCGAAGCCCGACTTGTCGCCGTGATAACGATGATTATGGTGTACAATCACATTATTCTATCAATGACAATTCACAATAAATGGATAGAGATGAACTTAATATTGAGATGGATTACTTTGTTTGATTTTCATCATCACTTATGTTTTTACTTGCTCGGAAATGTTTAATATTTGGTATTTGCATGTTATTATGTAGTAAATATGCTTAATTTGAACTTATTACTCTATTACTTTTGATTTAAATTGTGAAATTGATTTGTTTAGCAATGCTATTTATTACATCCGGTAAATATATGTATATGAACAAGTTATCGACTTTTTACGACTAGTCGAGCGACTTGTCGACTAGTCTTTACGAAGGTAGTTGGGCGTCAAGCCTCGACTTGGCGCCGTAATAACCATGATGACGTTACAGATATGAAAAACACCCAAAATAACAATGAACAGGCATTAAACCAAATAAGGTTCTTTTCTATATCAATTTAGGTTGGCATAGTCATAATTATCGACCTCTTAGATAAGCATGCATAATGTATATTTTAATATCAGTCACCACTCATTATATTCTGTCTTAATAGAAACTTATTAACAATATCATTTAGTATTAATAGTTTCTTTAAGCTTTTCCATGCAACGATTTACTTCTTGAATTAATTTCCTTGGAATTTTCCATATTTAAAATATGCCTGTAATTGTTTTGTTATGTATTCTCCACATGCAGAGTGCCTTTGTAATCTGTCGCCTTTTTAAGAAGCATGATGGGACACTAGATGAGGTGACTGAAAGTTCCAATTGTGATGAAGTTGAGCAGAGAGTGTCTTCTTCCACTTATAAACTTTCTGCTGAAGATACTCAGTCAGAACAAGAGACTCCAATGTCAAGCCCACAACTTGGAGTTCAACCGTCTAGGATTAAAGGGGATTTAGATGCAAGTGTTACGAATATATTTTCTGACAACCGCATAAATACTGATCGGTACAGCAATACTTGTCCCTCCAATGATGTTGAAGGTCATGGGAAAGACAATATACCTATCCAGGTGAGAAGAGAACTTGAATTTATTTCTGGCCTTGCTTTCAAGTGAGAAAATAATTTAATATATGGAATAATTTTCATGCTACAGGCAGATAAAGGGACGGAGATTGTGATAGGAGATTTTAATGAACTACAGGACCTTCCGGGTTCGAAAATTTTCTCCCCATTACACATGCAGATGAGTAATGAATTTGGATCTGTGTTTTTCCCGAATCCCATCACTTTCAGCTATGAAAATATGCCAGTGCAGTGTCAGTATGGTTCAAATTCTGTGGATATTGCAGAGTTTCTAGTTAATTCAGATGAATGTTCTGCCAGTCGCCAAATTCCTGGTGTTAATTGTGATACCCAAAAGTTCACCAATGACAATAGGAATTTTGTTAGAGATACTGGATCATTCTGGAAGTCGGATCTTGAAATTTCCCGACAACAGGTATAATTGAGTAACCCCCTTTTAAGGATACTCAATTTGTTTTAGTATAGTTTTATTTTTTTATGTTTCATTTGTAGTCCTGCACTCCTGCTTGATTTGGATTTTTGTAAAAATATTATTTGGGAGGCTTATTTACTCGGGAAGTGTCCCTTTTGCAGATCTTGCCACCTGCAGGAAAGTTTTTAACACCTGATTACATCACACTTCATGGGGGGATTGATATTTCTTTCTCACAAGATGTAAATAATTCTTCATCTTCTCTGTCTGTTGATGACCAAGTCCGTGATTCGCTGAATCTCGAGGAATCTCACACCTACAACAATGCAGTTGACGGCGATGATTATACTCGTGCTGGAATTAAAATTAGGCCTCGCCAAATCGATAATCAAGCATCTGCTCGTAAATTTGTGTTGCAAGGAATTGCATCCAAAAGAATTCGCTTACAAAATAAACTGAAAGTCAGGTCAGTTTCTCACAGACTGCCTAAAGCTTTGAGCTTGGATGACGAAAAGTATGATGCAGGAGCTTCATATGTTGAGGTATGAGATCTCTCTTTTTGTTAAACATAAATAGTTCTTGAGCAGGATCCTGAGTTGTATTATATTTGGCTTCACAGGCTAAAAATGTAAAGGATCATCTTGCTACTGCCACTGATGCTGCGTCTCTTGCATATGAGACTGGGGTGGTATGTTATCTACTTACCTTTATTCAATGAAGCTTTGTGCGCCCGTTATTTGCATGATCAGCCTGATTTTAACTCTGTATATATATGGCTTTGCAGGCCGAAGAAGCAATGGTGAAGCGTAATTTTCCTATGCCCACTGATGCCACTTCTATTACAGATGAAAGTGAGGGAGTTTGGGTGGGCCAATATAATTATGGAGAAATTGTTTGCAAATTGCCTTCTAGATCGATGGGCAAACTACTTGATGTTCCAGCTGTGCACTCGAAGGAGGCTTCTTCATGTTTGCATATGTGGAAAACACTTGTGGCGGTAGGTTTGGTAGTAGTAGTAGCTGGCATCTGTGGAAGCCTTCTTTTATAGGGTTTCTTGAAGGAAAGCTGTCCTGTGTGTAATTTAGTCCCAGTGTTGTATATCCATATTAATCCCTAGTGTATTCTTCAGGAAAAAAACCCTAGTGTTTTTCAGATCAAAACTATGTACGGTATGATAACTCAGTAAATACAATTTTTAGGCTTTCTTGTTATTATCTACAATATTTGGATTAGATGAGTTACCAAGGAAGGAAAAATACGTAGATGCATGACATGAATTGCACTTGCTGAATCCGCCAAAACACTGGAGACATTGCACTCATTTGATCTTTGCCATCTTGCGATGCATTGTTCTAATGTACAAGGAGGGACAAGAAAATTCTCTAGATGGATCTAGAGACAAACTATAATTTCATATGCACATGACTTGCTCTCTTGGATCTAAATGGAACTTCATACATATAACATGCTCGTAATACATAGACAAACTAATGGATGCATATGCAGATGTAGTCATGTAGATGTTGATCGAGTTGTACATTCGCACATGTCTGATCATGAGGCTGTGTATGTATTTTCTTGTCTCGTCTTTTTCGTTACACGTACCCATTCTCATCTTTCTTAATCTGTTTTGTTTAGTGGTCAAAGCAAAAGATTGTGTGTATGTAGCATGGGACTATGGGCCGGATATATATCCCATGACACAAACACGCCACATGTATATATAATTATTTCAAGCTTCGATTCAACCTGAATGCATATGCATGCACGTAAAACAACTCTGCTGCTCAATTGCTTTTGCTCCATCACTACGTTATGTAAAAGTGAGAAGCTTAGGATAACCCTTTCTTATTTCTTAAATTGTGTCTTCCAATAAATCGGCAACTTAGATATATCATTGATTTTTGTACCACAATACGCAAACATGACGGATCTGATAATATTGAACAATTCCCAATTCCCACATATCAGATGTATAACAAGTTGCTACTTATTTATCTAAGCCACGGAAATGGAATTTGGTCCTTTTAAGAATTAAATATATATATATATATATATATATATATATATATCTCATAGTGTTTCAGTTGTCAGTCGTATCAATTCTCTTGCATCAAGTGCAGTGAGTTATAAACATTCATGTTAATATTACTCTCGTCTATGGATGCTTACATACTTCGATCTTTATCATGGTGCAATTTTATTTTAGGGAAAAAGAACGACGATCTTTATCATTTGTCGATTTAATCCACAATCATACTGGCACTTCTTACATTCTAGATTCAAAGGTCTAATTTTGAATTCCTAATCAAAATAAATTTTCTAGTAATAGATTATTGTCTTTCTGTATTTTAATACTAGTAATAATCAGCTAAAAGCAAAATTTACTCTTTTGCCAAAACCGATTATACGCAAATAGTAGTATTATGCAATGTTGGCAGTAAATTACTCTCTCCGTACTTTTTTATACGTTTTTTTAAAATATTTTATGATGTAAAATAATATTTTTATTAATTTTTTTTGAAATTTTTCCCCTCAATAAAAATTTAGCATTTATAGATTATTCAAAAAATAAGAAAATAAATTTGTTTTTAAAAATATGCTAGTAATATTTAATAAAAAAATTCACGATTTTCACGTTAAAATTTTTTTATTACCTTATATTATATATATATATATATATGTATGTATGTATGTATATCTTAAAATATGTTTTAACAAGTCAAAATAATTTATAAAAGATGACGAAGTAAGACGGTATGGTTTAAAACAGAATAGTTATTTTACTTTCAAAAAAAACAAACAGAATAGCTCTTTTACCGATGGACCATCCATCTTACCCATTTTTTTAAACTTCCATAGCATTGTATATAGGCCAAAACCTATAAAAAAAATTAAAATGATGCCATTTAATTATTCATTTTGGCCTACAAAAGAACTTTAAACTTCACATACCATTAGTTCCGCATCTAGCTTACCCAATTAGTCAAATGACATAATTTAAATTAATTAACCTGTGTAATGATGAATTATTTAAATAATCATTTTATCATCAACAACAAGCAATTTTTAGATTAATTTATTTATGTGTAGGCCAGAACGTAGTCTAAGAAAAAGTTTAGGTGGTTTGAGTATATGATTGCTTTACTAACTACACAGATCGACTGTCTTGGTGCTGCTAATCACCTTTAATTAGTTTCTATTGGTAATAATTACTTGCCCCCCACATGTATTGCTATAATAAAACGAGCCCATTTCTCTTTTAAAAAATTAAGAAAAAGTTGTGATTCATTTAACAAGTGAAAATCATTCTGATTAATTATTTTTGTTGATTAGTAATCTTCAGATAAAAGTAATATTAGCAACTAAACATTGACGTTTAGGGTTTGAAGTTAAATTAATTAAAATGAACTCGGTTCCACGTGGAGGAGTCCACATTGGCTGGTTGATAATTGATTGATCATGTGATAGATGTCAAAATTGAAAGGAAAAAAAAAGTGCCGTGGAAAATTAATTAATAGATAATTATCTAGGTCGGGCTAATTAAGCTAGCTAATAAATTAATTAACAAGTCGCCCTCTTTTTGGTGGCTAACCTGTTAACTTTGTCACATCAAAATCTCTTTAATTCCACTAGGTATAATGAAGTGGTACCCGGAGCTGAGTCATGTCCACGGCTGAAAGCTGGTTTGGCTTCGTTGGTTACGATGTTAACATTTCTTTCTCTAAATCCAAAGTTTTCCCTTTATTGTGACAAGATTAGATAACAAAACTAAACTCGTGCTGTGAAAGAATTGTATGGTAATGGATATGATGACAAAGTGACATGTTACATTATAGTAAGGTAGGTGATGGAGATTCATAATATGGTGTCAACTCCATTTTGGTATATGTGATGCACTAACCATATACACTATCCCACTGTGTGTTAAGTGTTTAGGTTATTTGTTTGATTAATGTTAAGTCGTGTGTTCTTTTAAAATAATACTCCCTCCCTTCCTTGTCTTTTTAATTTTTTACATGTAATTTTATTAATATACATAAAAAGTATAATTCGATAATTATTTTTCAAAATTTTTATATCTATACATAATGTGTGGAGGTGAAGCTATGAGACATTGAGGCAGCAGCCCATGTGAGACCCAACTAACTATATACAGTAACTAACAGATCTTTACACGCAAATCATAGGCCCTTTGGTGTCCCCCAAGTTATATATCAACCACCAAATTAAGCTAGTGAAAATAAAGGAAAGGATAATATATATATATACACACACACAGTCACCCCCATGTATGTACTATGTAGACTCTGCTTTGCCGACTCCTCTGCAGGGAAGAAAAGAGTTGAAAATGTGTTTAAATTACTTTTGAAAAGGGAAAACGAAAACTGAAAATTAGCTAGAGATCCTTCTGTATCATCAGTCATTTACAGTACTGAAAAGAATTCATTCCTCAATAAGAATAAAAAAGTTAGGAATCTTGAATTAGTTGAAATGTTACGCGCTATGAGCGAAACATATGTTTAAAATTTAATATATTTATTTTTTTATTATACATTGATAGAATAAAACTGGTAGGCAACCTGATTATCTTTTAAATAGTTTATTTTATTTGTATTATCTGGTGTACAAATCTTAACTTGGAATGACCTTGTAAATTAATCTAATAAATTAAAATTAGTTAGTGGCTGTGCATGTGCTCTGCAATCACAGAGAAAGGCTTTTGCTTTATAGTATGAAAATTAATAATATTAATAATGCTACCGTCCAATCCCAAAATTCCATGCAATCAGGTAGCAGGCTGATTCATAACCTTTATTCCGTATATAAATATATAACACATCATTCTGGTTCATATCTCCCCCTTGCCTCTCTTTTACTTAAAAGAATTAATTAATTCTCTCATTTTGAGATTTTATTACAAAGCTTTTTGTTAATTCGATCATTAACATTTTCGGAGAAAATGGGTGAAGAAGTTAAGCAGGTTTGTGTGTTTATAATGATATACTATATCCTATTAGGTACTGTATGTGTATATTAATAATTAATGAATGATTTTACATATGTATATAGGAACAAGAACAAGCTCCGGTACAAGTGAAAGGAGAGGACAAGAAAGAAGAAGAAAAGAAAGAGGAAGAGAAGAAAGAAGAGGCAGCAAAGCCACCTCCCCCATTTGTGTTGTTTGTGGATTTGCATTGTGTTGGATGTGCCAAGAAAATACACAAGTTGATTATGAGTATGAGAGGTACATGGATATATATATATGCTTCATTTAGTTAATATTGGTTGATTATTAAAATTAATTAATTATAAATCAGTTACAATTAATGAAATTAAATAAAATTACAGGAGTAGAAGGTGTTGTTATAGATTTGGGCCAAAACCAAGTAACGATAAAGGGATTAGTGGAGCCTCAGGCCATTTGCACCAAGATTATGAAGAAAACTAAGAGAAGAGCTAAAGTTTTGTCCCCTCTCCCTCCTGCTGAGGGTGAACCCATGCCTCCAGTTGCTTCACAGGTCTGTATTTTACTCTCTCAGCTCGGTTCCTTGCTATTTAGTTATCTCTTTTGAACAAATCACACGTCTAAAAGATAATATATATATATATATATATATATATATTACTGCAAGGTCTTAGCATTATTATTTGTCTTCAATTCAGGTAAGTGAATCAAGTACGGTGGAGCTTAATGTCAACATGCATTGCGAGGCCTGCGCACTACAGCTTAAAAAGAAATTACTCAAAATGAGAGGTATGGTTCTTCCATACCTGCCCTTTCTAATATTTTCACGTCTACATATTTTTAGACAAGGACAAGTTCGATCGAACATTGTGTTTCCTATGATCGATTTCTTAATTCGGTTATTTGTTGTTCAAAATAAGACAGGAATAAAATGCGAATGTATTTAATTTTTAAAGCTGATTACACCTTTTTATATATAAATCAATACATGCAATCATGCCATGTGACATTGTATATGTAATATAAAATAATATTATAAACGGGTAGATGTTTATTTAATTAAAATCATACTAGTAACAACATTGGTTAATTTAATCACATGTTGTTACATACATCATAATTGCAGGAGTGAGAACAGTGGAAACTGAGCTAAGTTCTGGGAAAGTAACGGTGACAGGAACAATGGATGGAGAAAAGCTAGTAGATTATGTATACAGACGTACAAAAAAACAAGCCACGATTGTGCCACAACCCGAACCCCAAAAGCCACCAGAAGAACCTGCAAAGCCCCAAGAACAGAAACCACCGGCTGCCGAAGAAAAGAAAGAACAAGGTGGGGCCGAAAATGCCGCAGCCGCTGCCGATGCACCACCAGCACCGCCTGAAGAAGAAAAGAAAGACGGCGGAGATGCAGCGGCGGGAGAGGCCAAGGAGGAAGAGATAGTGATGATCAACACACTAAATGATGAACAAATAATGCAAAGAATGATGTACACTAGTCATTATCAGCCGGTTTACATGATTGAGAGAATCCCAGCTCCTCAGTTGTTCTCAGATGAAAATCCAAATGCATGCGTTATTTCATAGTACGTGTAATAATTTAAGATAAATTTGTACCATGTTTCATTGTTTGTTCATTAAAATATTACGTACGTTTGTATCAAGAAAAGCTGTGTATGTACGTTAATTTACTTACATTTGTATAGATGTCGATGTGATATTTTTAAAGAAACATCGATGCACATATATTATAACGTACACATGCATCATGCATGTATGGTGTATGGTCTACTTTATGAATTAATCTTCGTCGACCTTATATATATGTCGATTGTTCTATCTACTTGTACCTTTGAATGGAATATCAAATATAAATATCGAAAACACTTTGGAGCAATATCATTCTTGTCTCTTGAAGCTATGATAGGCGTAAAACTATAATCAATGTAAAAAAACTGTTGTATTTTATTCAATTTTATCTTAAATATAGATAATATAATAATTCAAAATCTTGATAATTAGGCGGCCGAAAATTTAACAGTCTGATTTAAATTAAACAAGTTCATGGAATATATATGATGGCTTATAAATTCCATTCCTACAGCACAGGCCTACGGTCTTTCGGGAAGTTTCTTACGGCTCAGACTTTAAGGCTTACCGTAACCACTAACCCAAACTAGAAGGCATATTCTAACAATCGAAGAGCCGACACTTGTCTTGATGATCCAAACAACTTAATCAATCCACACTCTTTAGAAATTTAAAATTTGCCAGTAACTCCATCGAGTTGGCAGACCTAAAACCTATCACTAGGATGACAGGTGTCATCCTCTAGGGAGAAGAGAGAAATGACTCACCAAACGGAAAGAATAAAAAGGAAAGAAAGAGAAAAAAGAAGATTAAGTCCCAATTGATATACACAAACACACACCTAAAAAAACACACGCAAATCCTCTTGAGACTAATCACCTCATGATCGCTACGGATTTCGTCTAAAAATCCTACGACCATCAATATACTATACTAAAATTAATATGATTAGAGTTAACTGTTTTATAATTAAGCATTTCAAATCCAAAGGTTATTCGATGGCGGGACATTTACCAATTAACCGAGGAGTATGATCCCGTTTGGGATTTTTTATAAATTTAAAAATGTATGTATTTTTCAACTTATAAATTATTTATAAGAGGAAACAAACATGGCAAATATATAGCATATGTTATATGTAAAAAGTGAAAACAACAATTAATTAGGATAATATTACTCGTCTCCTAATTTTGATTTATGTGGTGTACAAATATTTTTACGAAAAACAATTGGTCCAGTTAGGACTACTAGTTAATTAGACTGCTTCAATTATCTTCTTTTCGATACAAAAATGAGATGCGCATGGTGGTGGGCAGAACTCACATGACGGTGAGCCCAAAGGCGCAATAAAAACAAAAACACAGATCACATTTCACAACTCGGGGGACATTAATCTTGTTTCACTTCACTTTCTGAATAAATGAAATTGAGTTGAGTACTTTTTTTATTTTCGTATTTATTTTTAATATACTATAGGTACGTAATGCGCTGAAAGTTAATTTAATTAATTAAATGAATTGCGAGAGAATAGATACATATATAAACGCATGATCATCAGTAGATAATTAACTCAAAATGCCATTATGCCAAGTTGAGGAATCATAATTTTGTTTTTGTCGCCCTCCGATAACTTCTCCCGTGTATATATTTGGGAAGAATTCATATATTTCGTTTCATAAAAAAGTTTAATTTAAGAATAATATATAAGTTTTTTTACTTTTTCATATTACTATAATGCTATAACTTTTGAATTCTCACCAATGGTTAAATTTATACTCTGTATCTGCAAGTGGCTGCAATTTTCCTCATAATATTTTACATTCTATTAGATGGTTTAGTTCCACATGGATGGGGGCCGTGAACCTTAATTAGATTCCTTATTTATCTTCCGATTTAACTAATTTTTTATTTAATGCTTTTAAATTTTATTAAAATCAACCACTTAGTATATTTTAGTGATTGTAAATTTACAAAAAAACGATACATTTAGGGTCGTTTAATTTAATTCAACAGACGATATAAGTTTGGAATGAAGATTTACACGTACTAATTTAATATTTTATTTTATTACATATAATCTGTTTGACAATGAAAAAGAATGTTTATGTTGTTTTTCATGCATATATTATTCTCTCAACTAATACATACAAATATACATACACATTAATGCTTCAACATGCATGCATATTTCGAGTCGGAGGAAAGTGAATTATAAAAATTGGAAAGTTAAAAGGTAAAGCTAATTAAAGATGATCCTATTACTCAATTAATCCTAGTCATCTCGATCGATCACTTTTAAGTTTGGAATCTTTATGGCTTTTTTCAAAACAGTACTGTAATTAAATTTTCTGATCGATCCACAATATCCCTGTATGTGCGTACGTAATATACATATCCTAACCCTCTATAAATATGTATGGTTGTGCATGAAATACAGAAACAAGAAGTTTAAATACACACATATATGTATGTATGTATGTAGAATATTAATTAATTATGCTGTATATATAAGAAGCAAGAAGGTGAAAAGAATAATGGGGGATATGCAAATTGTTCCGGCAGGACAAGTAGAGAAGAAGGTAGAGGTATGCGGAAATGAAGGTGCCTCTTTATTCATATGGTTGTGAGAAGAAAATCAACAAGGCATTAGCCCATCTTAAAGGTACGGTACGGTACGGTGTGCTTGCTTTAATACCTTGGAAACACATATATTATCAGTAATCGTATGCAGGCTTATAAGTTATGAGCTACCAAGCATATATATCAAATTATTTACAACGTACAGATTTTTAACACTAATTAGGTAATTCAATGTAATTTGTTGTTTTCAATATAGATCTCCTTGATATTTACAGGAATATACTCCATACAAGTGAATTTTGAGGAACAAAAAGTGACGGTATGGGGAATATGCAACAAGTACGATGTGCTAGATACCATAAGGAATAAGAGGAAAGAAGCTCTGTTTTGGAATGCACAAGACAATCTAGTTTTAGCACAACAACAACAACAACAAGAAGAAAAGGAAGAGGACGCAATAGCAGCTAAAGTAGGATCTTCATTCTCATCAATATCTTCACTTGGTAGAAAAGCAAAAAGATTAGTGTCCCCTTTGACTTTAATTAGGTGCCGCTCGTCTTTGACTTGGAAAGCTTGGAAAAAGTGTTTATCAGATCTTACTCAATCTAAGCTTCTAGTCTAATTATTTATAACATGTATTAATTATCTTTGAAATCATGCCTTAAACAAGAATGAGAGACGGCATACTTGAACCACACAAGTTTTCTTTTCGCTTATTACCGCAACTAGTCTATAACTAGGGGCTAAGTGGCCAACCAAGATTTCATTTTTAGCATACCTTCGAGAATATGTAATTTTTACATATATCATCTAAATTCATATATGTACGAGAACGGAATTTTTTAATTTTTTTTGCTCTCTGAAGAGAACATAAAAGATTAGAAGAGAATCGGAAAAAGTTTAATATTTCTTCTCTTATTTTATTGAATAAACATCTTGAAAGCACATCATAATTAAGTTTGGGCTTCATTACTGCATGCACCCACCTTAATAATCCCGTAATCAAACGAAAACCGTTCACATTTAGGTTTTCAACTACCACATGTTCTCGATAATGACATGCATAAATAAGTTCGTTGATCAGACATATATATCATATATATATACATATATATCATATCTATATATATATATACTAATACACGAACATATAGGTTTTTAAAAGAAGATATATCATATAGACAACAGGGAGGGGGAGATGATGAGGGTGGGGAAAATAATGGAGTTCTTGGAAGAATACAGAGTATTGATGTTAACGTTAAGAGAAGAGCTGCCGGTGTCTAATATTTATATAAATATTATTTATGCATATAATTATATTTATTCAAATCAGATTATCCATAATTTATATTCATATTTATCGGATTAAATTAATTTTAAATAAATTCATATTTCTTTTTGAATAAAAAATAAATTTATATTTAATTATAAAATTTCTGATTAGATTGAATCCAATCTCATTGACCTATCTACTCCAGTGCAATAAAAATTTCGGGAAACAAATGAATCATTAAAAAAATTCAAAGCAATTATTTTTAATAAATACCCCCTCAAAATCGCAATTTGGTGAAAATACAAGGGCATTTGAGCAAATACAACAGTAATATTAATATTGTAGAATAGGACAAGAAAAATCCAAAAAGGAGCGAGATTCCATCCGAGTGACAACCCCAACTCACCATCCCTTCCGTTCTCGATATATATAGAAATTTTATAAAACATAAGCGTGTCTTCTGCGTTCTCTTTCAAGTAAGTTGTAATCTCTCTCTCTCTCTCTCTCTGTATATGATCATGTTATGTTATCTGCTAATTTCAATATTTTGCGTACATTGTATATATGTTGCAATTCTGTTTATAATTTGTCACTTGTGTTTATTAATTATGCGTATAATGATTGTTATATCGAAAGTGTTTGATATTTTTATTTCTTTTTCTTGATAATTACTTCAATAAGTATTTGATTATCTGCTTTTGTGACAAAATTTCTAGGGTTTGAAATTTGAATAGTTGAGTTAATGATGAACAAAAACATGATTGGTTTTGGTTATGTGGGTAATGGAGGATTTGCATCCTCGTCCTCATCAAATTTATCACCATTAGCTACCCCTTTTACTGTGGATCGGTCCAATTCAAAAAGTAACACGAATCCACTTGGCAATTTTACTGAAACACAGCAACCGTATGGTGTGCCCTTTAGTTCTTCCTTGCATAATTGGCAATACACTCACTCTTCACCACCTGGGACTGATTATGTATCCTATTGTGGTCCGGAAAATGATTCGTTACGGACTACGTCTTTGCCGTTAGATAATGATAATAGCTACCTCGGTTCTGAGGTCATCAATCCACCAAGTATCCATTGGGCACCTCCAAACCCTAATAGTACGGACCCTATGAGTAATTCGTTTTCATATGGTGGTGCAACTAAGCAATTCTATGCTCCTTATGCATCACGAGCCATTGATGACGATGTATCTTTGGTGGGCCTCAATGAAGCTAATTATGATTTGGGGTCTACTTCTGGGCTTGTGCCTATGGTTGGATCATCTCAAGTTGATTACAGCCAAGGGTTTTCTAGTTTGGAGTTTCCACCACCATGGGGTGGATATTGGAATGGATTGTCGGAAGGAAAGCGTGGTAAACGGACTGATATTGATGGGAGTTTTCACCTAGAAGGGACTGATCTTCCTGGTTCACTTGCCTACAAAGATTACTTGAAACAAGGTATGAACATCTTTTTAAGTGACATCAAGTATCACCGTTTGGGTTTTACGTTCTATTAATTATCTTTTAAATAAGCAATTTTTTTCTTTCTGTTATCCTTGTCTAATGATGTCTTTAATTTAATAGAGAAAATTTTGGCATGATTTGTGGCCTTGTTTTAGTGGCTTTGTCTTCGGTCTATGATTTGTTACGACTTATGTCATAATGGCTTTGATTATTGATATTTGCATTAACATTCTTAGAGCAAGTCCAGTAGTGTCCTAGCATGTTAAAAATAATATAAACAATATGGCTTGTAGTGATTTAGGACATTCTATTGTATGTCAACTCCGACAACCTTTCTTATTCTTTTCCCTAATATTATATTTAAAATCCAACTATGTGTTTGAAGTGGTGAAAAAGAGGAAAATACATCTTTTATTGATAAAACATTATAAGTAATGAATCTAGGTTACTTATTATAAACAGGGAATGAAGGGAGAATCCTAACCTTCTAAGAAACCAATAGGACACTATTGGAGCAACATTTTGTAACAAATTCCTTAAATTTCACCCAAGGATCTCATATAGCTAATCTATTGGACATTTGGACTTGTTCTTAGCTCTTAGGTTACGTATTTAAGAAAAGAAGATAGAGGTATGTTCTAATTTTAATATACACAAACGTTTTTGCGTCCAAACTAAATAGATATATAAGAAAAACCTTTAAAAAATAATATTCCAGTCTCGGAAGCTGGTTGCTTTGTTATACTTTTGCTGTTAGTAGTACGCATAGTTGTCAAGACGTTGAAACAAGGGGGATCATTGGCTTGTAGATATAGAGCTTTCCATCAAGGTATTTCTAAAAAGTTATATATATATATATATATATATTCATTTGTACATGTAAATTTATTACAAGACCAAGGAGAGGGGGGGGGTAATGTTTTGCAAAACCATGCATTACACAGCTGCGGCTTCCCCATTTTTTCCTTGCAAATTTTAAAATAAATCAAACCATATGGACCTTGAGGCATTGAACAAATTTAGGAGTATCCAATTTTTATTTTTCAGCAGCTGATGAATGCATATATTTTGTTAGTATGAAGTGTCAGACTTCATCACAAAAAATACATATTACATGGTTATAAAAAAATAAGATTTGTTTTCGAGTATGCATATAGTAATGGTAAGTCTATTATGCATAGTTGTACCGAGATAGAAAACCATTTAAATGACTTTAGAACTTTACTATCAACAATACAAGTAGGCTCTTTTTTTCCTGCACATGTATAGAAATAGACAGAATCCTATTATAAGGGTCAGTTTTTAATTATATTCACCTCCTCCTGTTAACTATATGATTTATAAATTTTAACCTTATAGTATGCATGTTCTACCTCGCGGGAGTTATTTCCATGGACTTTGACTAGTGCATGCATCAGCTTATGCTAGTCATGCACTTCACCTATATTTTCCCCACCTTATTTTACATTATAATGGAGATATTCAAATGCTATTATTAGTTTATTCAATAAAGAGTCTTCTAGTTTCTGAATTAAAAAAAAAACTAATGCAGTAGGTGCAACACAGCTGAATGAAAAATGATCAGGTGGTAGTTATACATTGCAGATCATAAGAATATATTTTGTAGCAGCTTTTTAAATATGGGACTAACAAAACCCTTAAGAGCAAACAACGAGTAATAGGTATATTTGTTATTTTCCAATCCTGATAACTCCGCTATTTAGTTTAAAATAGTGGAGTTAGATTTATGATTATTTGAACTTTTTACGTATTAAGTTATTATTTTTTTGAAATCGGGGATAAATTAGTTTAAAATAGTGGAGTTAGTTTTATGATTATTCAAAAAAAATAGGTTTTATTCATTTTTTTTCGTAATATAAACTTCCAATTTATGAGATGTTGAACTTATAAAGCAGCTATAGGCTATAGCATATTAAGTTCTAAATTTATGTCATTTTGTAACATCAAGGAGTAGTTCCTGTCGAGTACTCGAGGTTTGAAGAGAATCCTACTGCTAAACAAAGTAGGCATGTTGATGGTTGTGGAAGAGAGATAAATGCTGGATTTCTAGCTAAAGAGCAGGTGGACAATAAATTGGGCCAAAATCTTGGGTGTAGCCCTGCTGAATCATCAAAAGCACATATCTTTGGAACTAGTATACCGTCTTCTCATCTAGAATCACCCTCTCTAGAACCAGTTACGTTTTCCGGTAATCGTCACAAGTCTTACAGTCCATACGAAAAAAGTTTTCAACTATTTGATTCTTGCATCAGTGAGTGCATATCTGTAACAAAGACTTCTGTAACGCCTGTAATAAGACCACCAATTTTTGGAACCAATTATCCTGTATCAGCTACAGTTTCCTTTAAAAGTATGGACACTGGGGAGGTTACAGATGTTAACAGGAAGGATATTAGTAGTTATAACCGGGCACTAGAAAAGGAACCTCTTCTGCCCCCAAGCTCTGAATCAGGTTTTTTGGATGCAACCCACATTGGCTTTCACACAGGCAGGAGTGACCAGCGCATATGTACAGCAGCCTCTTCGTCTAAAGAAGATATGTTGGCAAAGTCACTTTCTATGAATTCAGTGGATCATGAAATTAAAGTACGAGGAGGTCAAATTCCAAATATAAATGTTCCTCGTGGATTTACTCTGTCCGTTGATAACACAGAAGCCTTCAAGCATACTGCCAATACTACAGAAACTTCAGATCAGCACAACCCAGCTGAGGATTCACCATGCTGGAAAGGGGCTCCAGCTTCTAGTGCTTCTTCTCCATTTGAATCTTCAGAAGCCACACTGCCTCAGAATCTTATGATGAAACTTGAAGCATGTGACTCTTCTGATTTTGAAATGACTCAAATGTTCCCTCTTGATAATGAGTCTGCAATGGGCTTCTCTGGTGAAGTAGGTGGACCTAGTTTCCTGAAAGAGAGTGTGTCTGTGGATAGTAACAAATTGGTTCCTTCAATAAAAAAATTCGGTGCCATTTTGCGAACCAAAGAACACTCAGCAGCTGATCCTCCTAGATTGAAGTCCGATAGTGTGCAGCAGACTAGGAGTGACAAAGATCAAAACTTGAAGAATGTTGAAAACCAAATAAAACAATATAATATGCTCAACATGTCAAAGAGTGATTCTGGCTCCATACAAGGTCAGACTAAGCTCCTGTGTCCCAAAGAGGTCAACTTTACATATAAAAGTATGATTCAGTCACAGACTGGTGATATGGATGCAAGGATTGATACCAGTGATACCTCAGAAGATGGTTGCATCCCGTTTCACACTGTGGAAAATGTTTTATGTTCAACCCCTTCTGAAAAAGATGATGGAAAGCCACCGGTTATGGAATCAAATTCAATAATGAATGTACAAACTCTGGCCGATACACTGCATAATATATCAGAATTGCTTTTGTTATATTGCCCTGGTGATGAATGTAGACTCAAGGAGCAATGTTCTAAGACCCTTGAGCATGCAATCCGCAATATTAATTTGTGTTTGTCCAAGAACATTGTTCAATCTCCAAGACAAGAACTATTGTTCACCAAGGCAGACATTTCTCATATACCCAAAGAGGTACCTTGTCTTCATATGGTACTAATAGAATCTGAAAACCATGGGTCATCCCTTTATCATACATGCAGTGAATTAATTATATCAAAGTTGTAGTAATTGAGCTCCATGTTGCATAATTATTATGGCTTGGCCATATGGAAGATTGGGCACAATGGTGCCACGAGCGCACAATGCCTAATTGAATTACTTATATATAAGTATAAATGCATAATATCTATAATTATTTGATTTTATTATTATAAGTGTTTTTTCACCAATAATGAACATATATATAGTCTGATATAGTATTGACTATCTAAATTTTGGTTGTACATCGTAATTTTTTATGTATTTTTTATTGAATTTATTATACATAGTAATACATATTTCATTTATTTGTTTATCGTTCATAATGATTAAATTACATACCAATATGTATATTCAACACGCACACTTAATTTATTTTACAATTAAATCTTCATTGGCTTTCTCCGGCTGTATATTGTTGATTGGCTACAACTGGCCACTGCTCGTGTGTTGATCTCATTGTTCTTTAGGGTGGCACAAAGGCGAGGCTCCATGCAATGAATGAAGTAGGCAACGCTCAACTTGACACATACTCTAGACATGGTCAGAATAGGATTCACAGTGTATCTGACACAAAATTTGAGAAAAATATGGATTTTATTTCTTCAAGGAATGAAGCAGATGCTACACGGCATGATGATATGGTTCAGGTGTTTCTTTTCAATAAATATCTTGAATCAAATACAAATGCAGATCATTTTATTTTTTGTATTGAAGGGGAACTTCTTTTCTGCATAGTCTCGACTTTTGTATTAAAAACATGGTTCACTGATATCTAAAGTTGAATCCTCGCAGAACATCAAAGTTGTCTTAGATGAGAATTTTCGGTCAGAGGAAGATATATCACCAGAGACTCTGTTGTACAAGAATCTGTGGCTTAATGCAGAAGCTGAGTTGTGCGTCACCGGCTTAAAGGCACGCTTTGATCAGGTGAAGATTCAGATGGAGAATTGCAAGTCAAACAAAACAAAAGGTTATACAATTTCCTTAAAACTTTGTAAAAGAGCAAAAGATTATGCCTTGTCCTGTGCTCGAGGGCCTTATTTTATCTTTGCATGTATCTTCTGTTTAATATGTTTCAGAAGATTCAGTGGCTGTAGATAAAATACCCAGTTCTAACGTGCCTCCCGACCCTATCCTAAACATTGCCAGTGGGTCGATGCCTAAGGCTAATGATAGCCCAAAGCAGAAAGCACCGGTCCAATGCATTCGTTTTTCAAGCCCAAGAACTGATGCTAAAGATGTTGAAGCTTCTGCCATGGCTAGATTTCAAATCCTAAAATGCCGGGGTGATGATATAAACACTAGTAATGTGGGAAAGAAGTCTCTGCCAGATGTTGTGCAAGCAGATGTTACTGATTTGGGTTCTCCTTGCAAAAGTTTTGGAAGTCAAACTGGGAGAAAAAGTTTTGATGTGGCAGTGGGGTCTCGTGTTCGGCATCACAATGACCATAATAGTGAGAAAAATATAGGGTCATCTCTGGTTGATCGTCAGGATGAACCGGTGGAAGAGTCCAGTGTATATTTCTTGGATGATCCAATCACTATACAACCATTTAGAAAAAATTAGTATTATTATCAGCCTGAGGCCGAATCGGGCTGGTATGAGAACACTTCATCAGATTGGGAAAACGTGCTAAAGGAAGATTTTGGATCGCAAAAGTAAACGAGCAGGTGTATTGCTATCTTATTTCACCTGTTTCTGTCGAGAAATCTATATATTTTTAACCCTGTGATGTATATATGTAATATAAGGAGAAGTAAATCCAGATTTGTGATGAAAATATGAAACTGCAAGTTTAATTCAAACGTCATGGCACCCATATGCTTCTCCATATTGCCGTTCTCCCAGCGCAAACAATGTAATGTGCATTTAGTAGCAGCTCAGAGTTACAAAATGTAATGTGCAATTAGCATAGCAGCAGCTTAACGTAATTTGAAATCTAACCAGAAATTGAAATACATATATATCTCAATGGGGTACTTGTAATCTTTATATATAGAGGAACATGTTATTGATGTTAGACCTCATAATTTACTTTTTACATAAAAAATATGAGGTATATTTGTAAGTTCATAATCAAATATATAATTACATATTTACACTCAAAATTAATATACCGGATTATATTTCTGTTCGGAACTGTAGAACTTTGGTTATGTATGCACCATGCACCAGCATGGTCCCTCCTACACACGTTATTATTAATCAACAAAACTACTCATCAAATTAATGATTTACTTTGTTACCGTTTGTCCTTGGGTGTTAATTATGCCCGTCGTCCCAAATTATGTGTACTATTTGATTTTTTATAATCAAATTGACCTAACTTGAACTAAAATTTATATATATTATATAATTGAAAAAAAATATTCAGAAAATATATGTAATTTACTTTAAAATATAATTTTTCAGTTTTTAAAAATTATGAGCTAATAACTTTTAGTTATTCCAAAAAGTTAAACAAGACAGGTAGATCGGAGTAATTCTTCTTTCCGAACATTGCTAAATTTGGGGAAAGACCTTTTTAGTTATAATGATAAGATATTCAAAATAGTGAAAATGCTTTTAAAAGTTAAAATATATCAACTATATAAAAAAATTGTACGTCAAATTATAAAATTAGATAAGTAAAAAAAAATATTCTTGATTTTACACTAAAAATCAGTGTTGTAAAAAATAGAAATCGGACTTAGTCGGTGAAAACACGGAATATGGATTAATCGGATAAATCGGGTATTAATCGGAATAATAAATTTGATAATCAAAAATTTAATCAGTTCGGTTAGGTACGGGGATTAATCGAGTAATTAATCGTCGACTTTTAGAACAATGTTAAAAATTATTCGACCAATTTATGTTGCCTGCATTGTGGCAAGCAGGCCGACACTGAAATTTAACAACAAAGCAGCATTCGCACTGTATACATTTGAAGTCAGAGGTCTGAGAATCTATCCCTTCTCATTCCATTTTCAGCCAACTTGTTTGTCTATTCCACTTTGTAAATATCTTTGGATATTTTTAGCATGCGGAACTGCAAGTTGACACAGTTGAAAACCAAGTCATACATATTGCTATAAGTTAAATCAATTTATAAGCCAAGTGAAGTATTCTAAATTTAACTGCAACTATTAAAATTTATACGAGATGAATCCATCAATAATGTTTGTTTTATTCACGTTATATATGAGTTTTCAAGTACTGGAAACACAGCAGCTTCAAGTGGGATGGTACAGGAGTACCTGCATTAATGTTGAATCTATTGTTAGGCAAGAGGTTGAAAAAGCCTTTTTCTTCAACAGGGGGATTGCTGCTGGTCTCATCAGACTGCATTTCCATGATTGTTTTGTCAGGGTCAGTATTAAATTAATTATAAATATCTTGTTACTGGATTACTCGGCTCAACAATTAATTTCATAACACAACACATGTATAGTATATGACGTAAAGGGGTTATTAATATGCATGAAAGCATGCATGCAATGGAATTCTTCAATTTTCTTATAGTGGTATATTTACACAAGCATATGATGTAGGTCTGACAAAAACTATGGTTGGCTGCAGGGTTGTGATGGATCAATCCTTATAGATTCTACGCCAACTAATGTTGCGGAGAAGGATGGTCCACCTAATGGCATCTCTCTTCGAGGCTTTGAAGTCATTGACAGGGCCAAGGCCAGACTTGAAGCTACATGTAAAGGCATAGTCTCTTGTGCTGATATCCTTGCATTTGCTGCAAGAGATGCTACTGAACTTGTAAGACGCGTGCGTGCACATGCACACACTATGAAATTGCACCAACTTAAATGTTTCAAACTTTTAACTTTTGAACATGTAGACTAGAGGAATTGGATGGTCTGTACCAGCAGGGAGGCGAGATGGCAGAGTTTCTCTTGCTGCAGAGACAGTTGACTTACCTCCACCTACATCTAACGTGGATCAAGCTACTCAATTTTTCGTTAGAAAGGGACTATCACAGAAAGACATGGTCATTCTACTAGGTAATTGCTATTAGTGCTTTATGGTTTCGAAGATGTTTCATCAAATATGACATGTTTAGATTCATTTCCCAATAAATCACAGAGATATAATTATTTCGTCAAGAAAAGGACTTTAGTATACTTAGCTTAAAATGTCCTGTATGTAAACACAACTTATTAGCGACTAATATGTGCAAAGCGAACCTTTGAACTCTGCAGGAGCACATACAGTTGGTCGTTCACATTGCACATCATTCAGTGACAGGTTATACAATTTTAGCCAAACAACAATTTAAGATCCCAGCTTAGATCCTCTTTTTGCTAGGTTTCTGAAGGTGCAATGTCCTCAAGATAGACGGGGAAACATTAATCCATATTTGGTAGTTCAGATGAACAAAAGCCCAAATCTTCAAGACAACAGTTACTATGAAGATATACTAGGGCATCTCGTGGTGTTCACCTCAGATGAAACTCTCAATAGCAACTCAGAAACTCTGTCACTAGTGAATGAGTATGCATCAAACAATAAGGATTGGCTAGTCAATTTTGCAGAAGCAATGGTGAAAATGAGTATGATAGGGGTTCTTACAGGTACTGCAGGAGAGATAAGATCCAACTGTAGGGTCATCAGTCCATAGGGCAGAAAGTTCTATATTTGTAGTAAGTTACCATGCAATGAGTTTTTGCAAGATGCAACAAACTGTACTAATACTATCAAATAATGTCGAAAGATAAGACAGAAACTTTTCACAAGCCAAATAGTTGACAAAGACAAGGCACTTCGTAATTACTATGTGCTGTTTAGTAACCTAATAATTCCAAAATTGTAATAGATATTATTGAAGAAATTGAGATAGCCCTTGAACACCATGGATAACATTACAAATTTACGGTTTAATTTATGACAATGTAGCAGCAAAAGTTCGGATGAAGGCCAGGTATACAGAAACAAAATGCAATTGGATTTAATTAAATGATAATCATTTAGTTTTAACAGCATATATATAGCTTGGAAAGAACAGAAACTGTATTAATAAAGTTCAATACAGGTACATTAACTAAAATCTAGTTGATGATAATAAAGTCTATATTGTTTTTGAAAGAAATTATTCAAATCCTATATATGCAGCCATATACATATATATAGCAAGTATTCTGATCCTATCATCGCATGCATTTGATATTACAGCTACCACAAGATTTCTATGAATGATTATCTACGGGTAGTGACATTTTAGATAATTAAATATCATATACTGTACACGTGAATTTTGGCAAACTCAAACCCACTCTAGTTGTCTTTTCCTCCTTTCTAGAGGCACTTGCAGTTTTGCTTCTTAAAGAAACATTTCACTCTAACCTAATCTTTTCCTTCTCAGATTGAACTTAGCAGTCAGCAATCACGAATAATAATCAGTGGACCGTATTATATATATAATTAAAATCTTTATATGTTGAGCTTGAGGGTCACCTCAGGTTGTTGCATGGGGTTAAGACCAATGATAGTATTATTTTACGGGTATTTTTGTGAATGCAGGGGTGGACATTATTATTACAAAATTACCATTCAAAAATTGTATTTAACCTCAGGTGAATAACCTGAGGGTGACCTCAGGCCCCTTTTTCTCTTATATGTTACTATAGTCTATAAATATATTGACAGTAATCTGTTAACCAGTCAAGAACTAGGTTTCATAAGACTGTAGAATGAGTTCAAGAATGCTGTATAAGTTTTTACTTGTAACTTTGGTGTTGGTTTCATTTAGATTTATCGAGTTAAAAGCTCAACTTCAAGTAGGGTATTATATGCAATCATGCGGAATGGCAGAATTCATTGTCAAAAATGAAGTTCGAAACGCATTCATGAGGGATAAAGGACTTGCTGCTGGTTTAGTCAGAATGCATTTTCATGATTGTTTTGTTAGGGTAAGTAATTTACTTCACTGGAAGTAGATGCCTATAGGCTATAACTAAAAGTTATATGCATATGAAGCTTGCTTTGGACAAGGATATTAGCATATACTATTTGCTTTTAATCAAGGTCTTACATACAAATTATTGTCAATTATTTTCAATTAAATGTATCTAAATCACCATGTGTTTACAAACTATTGCATGTTTCATAGATATGTAGATTTATTATTCAAAGCAATATTAGGATATCTAACTGATAGCTGCAAGAAAACTTATTTACATATTATTTACAGTCTTTAGCAGAAGCATAACTTTAATATATATTTGTTTATCACTAGGGTTGTGATGCATCCGTCCTCATAGATTCTACCACTGCAAATTCAGCAGAGAAGGATTCTCCAGCTAATAATCCTAGTCTTCGAGGATTCGAAGTCATTGACAGAGCAAAGACCATGGTTGAAGCTACCTGCAGAGGGGTGGTCTCATGTGCAGATATACTTGCATTTGCAGCTAGGGATAGCATCGAGATGGTAAGCACAAACTCTTAAGGTACTAACACATGTACAAGCTGCATAATTTTATATCATGAGCCTCTGTATTGCTACAGACCGGAGGACTTGGCTATGATGTCCCAGCAGGGAGAAAGGATGGCAGAATTTCAAAAGCTTCAGAGGCATCAGCTAGTCTACCACCCCCTACGAATGACGTCAACCAACTCACTCAAACCTTTAATAACAAAGGACTTACACAACAGGAAATGGTTACATTGTCTGGTGAGACTTTTCCTAAGTGACTCTTTCCTCACAAAAACAGTCATGAAATTAAAAATTAAAAATTAAAATTCAAGACAAAGCTTGACTTTCAGTTTACAAGACGGATTAAAATAGGTTATTTACTAATAAATTTTATAAATCACAGGCGCACACACCATTGGACGCTCTCATTGCACTTCTTTCAATAACAGACTCTACAGTTACAACACGACGACAGTACAGGACCCAAGCATAGATTTGACATATGCAGGACAGCTAAAGCAGCAATGCCCACAGGGAAGTACAGATACAAACTTGGTTGTACAAATGAACCCATCCAGCCCTAACACAGCCGATGTGGGTTACTACACGGATGTTCTTGCTAATCGTGGATTGCATACCTCGGACCAGACTCTGTTGACAAATGCAGCAACAGCAAACCAAGTTGCCCAAAATGCAGTGAACCCCATGCTCTGGAGGAGCAAATTTGCTGCTGCTATGGTGAAAATGGGTCAAATTGGTGTGCTCACAGGTACTGCTGGCGAGATCAGAGCAAATTGTAGGGTCATCAACTAAGAGAGCTCCACTGGCTCTCTTACATGTGGAGTGAGTCGAGTATTTAAGAAAATAAGGAAGTTCCATGTAAGCAATGCTGTTAGTTTTTCCGACTACTGATTTTCTAGTACTGGACAGAATTGGATTGTTTGACACATTAGCTAGTGTAATGTTTACTTTAAACTGTTTTGGTATATAAATTACCAGTTTGAAACTAAGATTAACCAGATTCTATTGTTCGAGTAACATTTACTAATAACTATAAGTGCAGGGTTTGTATCCAAAATAATTAAGACAAGTGAAGTGCCAAGTTCCCAACATGTTTTTTTTTTGAAATTTATAACACTTCATATTCATATAGATATACAATGGACACGGAACATCTATAGAGAATTTTGTGCAGCAAATGGATACACAAATTTGATGACAGGTTACTAGAAAGGCAATTAGAATGCGCCAAAAAAACAAGCTTTTGGATGACTAGGCAGGGCACGCTGAACCTTGCATACTGACATGACAATTAAAACAAATTATGAATTGTAATGCATATATGGCATGCTATCTAGTGGCAAGATTGATCATTACATGACGGGAACACAAAGAATCTTTACAACTAAGATTGCAACAGTTCTGCATCGTAATATTGTGCGTGCAAGAAAGCAAACCTACTAATTGAACTCACACCCCCGAGAAACATACATATTACCTTAGAAGAGGCTCTAACCATAAGCACTTCGTAGAGTTAGGGTTGCCGAATATTTTTGTATAAGGACATTGAATTTTGAATGAGCAAGTAACAGCATTTTGTCTGGAGTGAAAGTGATTTCGGGTTTGATTCTTAATTTATATTCAATTTGGAATACTTATTCATATAACCAAAAGGAATAGATTGTTACTTATTCTATTCTAAACAAATAGCAATATTAATATATAAACTCAATACATAATTGTCATTTCATTCATGCCACCAATAATGCTCCATAAACCATAGTCTCTGTTCTAAAGTCTGCAACTTTAAAAATCATAGTCTCTGCTCTGATGTCTTACAACCGAAATCACTTGGACACCAACAAAATTGACTCACGAATGGGAATATTGAGATCAAAATTTTTGTTAAGGAATACAAGGATGATCAATCTGAAATGCAATTTTTTTTTTTTTAGAATCCAACAGAAATAAGAAAAGCAAAACTTAACCATGCAACAAGCATTAATAATTAGATGAAAGTTTCATAAATTCAGAAGGCATCGTCGGAGACTTATTGCTTCAAGAAATGCCAAAATCCGACTTAAGTAGTGAGTTCCATAATAGCGCTGACTATGTCACCATCATTGGTCTTGAGAGCCTTGACGGCCTTGTTTCTCAACACCCCTGCTTGTGTCATTACCAATTCAATATCACGGGCATTTACATCTATTTCATCAATCTCTTCCTCTTCCTCATCAACTTGACTTAAAGTAGGAGGGTCCGACTTTGTCATAACAGATCCCATGTCTGGCATCTTAAACTGTTGGGCAGCCTGTGTTTGCAACTGAGAGCTCAAATCTTCTATGGCTTTTGAAGACATCAGGTTTTGAGATGAAAAACATTATCTGATACATGATTAATCATAGATTATGAAAATTTTAATATATTTACCACTGAGCAGGAAAGCTTTACATGGTTAATCATAGGCAAGCCAAAACTTACATTTTTTGTTTTTTTAATAGTGATCCTGCTAACACCTGTCACAGGTTTCATACCAAGCTTTAACATTGCTTTGCGACTCTTTTTCTCACTTCTGCTCTGTTTTGAAATATCACTGCCACCTGGACCTTAATTCTTTAGAAATATGCAACTATATTGAACACTGGATTCGGATAATGTGTCGCACACTACACATGTTCTGATGTTCATATATTATCCACTTGCGTAAACGGAAGCTAACATCTTCTAACCTTTATGCTTCATGCTTTAATACAACACAATGCAGATTGCATGGATATATCGTAGCAATTGTAGCATTGAGAATCAGCAATTAGATATAGAGTCTCAACTAGTCAACTTAAGCAATTACAAACAGTAGTACAATCATTAATATATTTTTTTAGTTTACGCAAGAAAAATCAACAGAAAGCAGAGAAAAACAGAGCTGATTACATGCAATACATCAATCACATTGCATCAGTAATATTTCATCCGCAAATACGATAAATTGATCAAACATTATTTAAACACTATAACAAACGTTTAAAACTATAATTAAACAGAGTAATAAGAAATGTGAGTGACCTTGCATGGCGTCTTCCTTGTCATCAGATTCAGATTCAGAGTCAGAGTCAGAGTCATGCTGATCATCCTCCTTCAAGTCCTCCACCAATGGTAAATCTTCCTGAGATTACACTACATTGTAAATAACTAAACATATAATACATACAGGCTTAACAAACATAAATATGTAACAGTGTAAGTATACCACTAGCTTCTTTATCATCTCATTTTCTTCGATGACTTGACCAGGCATGGTGATTTTTTGTGGAGTTCCAGAAATGAGTATCTTTGATGATAAAGTATTATAGCCTATGCATGTAGTTTTGTGTTAGGGTTCATTAAGTGGGCCTGTGGATCCCGGATTCTATGTCCTGTTACGAATGTTCGCCTAAATATTTAAATTTTTTGAAGTACGAATATTTGTTTTAGTATTTTTCTTGATAATGGACTCAATCTAGGTTTAAAATGATTTTTTTTAGTTTTGAAAATCCAAATATATTTTATTTGAGTTTTAAATAACTATTAAAATCTTGTATCATTTAAGAAAATTTTTAAAATTTTAATTTAAATAATGCAGTATTTAGTAAAGATATTAAAATTTTCATTTAAATCTTATAGTATTTAATAATTATTTTAAAATTTTATTAAAAATTAGAGGTGTTATGCCCAAAATCTATCAGTATTATTTTATAGCAAGTTTGTATCTAATGGACCTAATCAATAAGTAAAAATGTAATGCAGAAAGGTATTAGGTCCGTCTGATGATATATAATTCATCTAATGATAAAGGATTTGTTCGATGATATTTGGACCCTGATTGGGAGGGCTCAATGTAAGTATAATAAGTGAAAGGCTTGGCCTTGGGTCACACTCACACCACTTGCATATAAGCCTGTAATGAATTTTATACGAATAAAGTTGAATAATTGGTGTGGCCTTCATCCGTTAAAATTTTAAAAATCTAAATGAAATATACTTCAAAGGTCATTTTTCTACTTAAAAATCTATTACCAATTTAAAGGATCTTATTAATGATATACAATTCATAAATAACAAAAAAGAAATTGAAAGATACATCTTTCGCTTAATGCTACTCCCTCCGTCCTTTTCATTTGTTATCATTTTAAAATGGAGTGTCTGGCACGCATTTTAAAGTGAATTTTAAGGATAGTTTCATAACTTATTTTTGAAATTTTCCTTTTTTGTATAAAAATAGAACAATCCTATTTTTATACAAAAAAAGAAAATTTTAAAAATAAGTTATGGAACTATCCTTAAAATTCACCTTAAAATGTGTGTCAGAAAGTGACCAAAAAAATGATAAGAATTGGAAAGGACGGAGGGGGGAAGTTTAAGTATAAATTTCCTAATTTACATAATATATTTGTCGGGAATTGATAAATAACAATCATCAATTATTATCTGTACTCAATCTTAATATATAAATTACATAATTACTCATAATATAATTAAGTATGAGTAGTTAAGTAATATATATGTTAAAATGGAGGTTAAATAGTAAAAGATGAGTTTATTTACCGATTCCCTGTTTATTTTGCCAGATGTCTAACACTATAATAAATTTCTGTATGACTGACTGTATCTGGTTGATGAAGGGGATGTTTGACTTAGCTTATAAATAATAAGTTACTTTTTTTTAAAAAGTATTTTTATTTTATTTTTTGAAAATTAATATTTATTTTAGAAATTTAAGACCAAATTTTATTTTCAAATTTGAAAATAAGTTACTTATACATATATACCAACTTTTCCAACTTACAAGTTGTTTATAAGCTTAGACAAACGGGACAGAAATTTTGCAAACAATATTTATTGTCAAGGTCCCCGCTCCAAAACTTGTTGTAGTAGTCTACATAAGTAAAGCCCTTGTACATGGCAGGAGATTCATCTTCAATTAGTTTCTTGGGAGCACTTATCAGTTATCATGGCACTATTATGCGGGCAGAGGAAAGAAGCTACGGACAGCCTTGCTTTATTGGAATTCCCAACTGCCCGGTGGAACACACTCTTGTACTTGCCATTGCTCAGTGCCTGCAATTCCGAAGATTTCAGCTCAACGGTTAGGGAAATATTATTTTCAAAAATGCATTTTTTACATATTCCCTTTACATTCACAATTTGTAACATACTTCCTCAGTTCCCTTTTACTTGATTCTTATGGGGCAAAAATTTGTTCCAAAATAGTTGTTCATATCTTATTTCAATATTTTTTTTTACCCTGAAGGAGAATGGTGAGAGCATTGGGGTCTGTATGTCCTGGCAAACCATAAGTGAGATCAGGCTGTGGGCACTCTGGATAATAGTTGATGGCCATATGTTGTCCTTGTTCCCCTAATATTTCTCACACACTCCTTTTCTAGACCTAGGCTCTCAGATATTGCTTCCTCCAATCTCAACCCTAGTTCCCTTACTTCTTTGCAGTAATCGCTCACTCTCGCCCTGCAAATCCATTAGAGTATTAATCAATCCGCCATTACTTTGATTCCTAATCAAACACGATACAACTAAAATTATAAAAATTACCCTCCACATTTTACTTAATTTATAATGGGTCCGGGTCATGCCAAGCTATGGTTACAATCATCTCTATCCGTAATCTTTTGCGGATAGACTTAATATGATAATTTTTTGTGAATTCAGGGTTTTGTAGCTTTTTTACTAGGATTTTTTTTATCAACGGATTATAGTGCATAGTTATCAATAATCATTTGTCCCTTCCATTTAAAATATACTACTTAAATTTCGTGCATTAATTTTTTAATATACTATTATTTTATAATTTTTGTTTAGATATTTTTTAAATTTATATATATTTTATATTCTTTTTATAATATATAAATATTCCTCTATAATGTATTAATTGATTATTTGTATTTTTGTTATGAAAGGACTATAAATATATAAAAATATTACAACATTGTCATTTGATTAGTTACGGTTTTATTTTTATTTGAACTAAATAAAAATAATGCATGTATATGAGATATCATATGACTCAGTCTGATGACGTCAACAATGGAAAATGGAGACGACGCTACTACCAACTTTCTGGCATTTGGTAAGATAAACAATACTCCGTATATTATACAATTGTTTATGCATAAGCCTTAAATATATATATATTTTTTAAATATGTATATTATATTTATTAAATTGTTAAAAATATTATTTTAAAGCATAAAAATGTGAACTTCTACTTTATAAAGGATTCTCCTTCACGTCATTTGATTCATAAAATGTTATGAGATTAGAATCATTTAATGGAGTTATGGTAGTACGAAGTTAAAGTATCATTTCTATATTGTGTATTTGATTAAGTGATAGAGTATATCTGATTTAAAATATTTTAGAATTATTTTTATTTCATTTTATATATGTATATGAAAAAGGGTTGTTTACTAAATAAAAAATATTTATGTAATTAATATAAAAAATGAATAATTATTATTTAATAAAGTTTGAATAACATCATTATGAATTTTTTTTATTTACATTTAATTTTATAAATAGGTTTGAAAATAATAAAATTTAACTAGATTTTTCATCATACTTATGACTAATATTTACCTTTTTTTTTAGATATAAAAAACTATGTATTTTATATATTTCATATATAAATTTATAAATTTGAAACAAAAAAAGTCATATATAACAATAAATTTATTTCTTAACCAAATATTATATATAAATTTGAAACAAAAAAAGTCATCCTTGATATTAAAATATTACTCCCTCCCTCTCACAATTATTTACATATTTTGAATTTGAAAAGTCAAAAACATTGATTTCAAATTATATATTATTATTTCATATTTAAAAAAATTCAAAATTATATTTAGTAATAAATTAAATATTTGTTCTATTAATATATATTTTATTTTATTTATATATAACAATAATTTTAAATTAAAATAAAATAAATTTAATTTTTAAAAGTCAAAACATATCAATAATTGATAATTTAACCAGGGAGAGAGTATTAACAAAAGAGCAATGTTACGTATTCTAAAAATTATTTCAAAATTTTTGTATCACAAATGACGTGGCATGATATATGACTTGTTTTAATTCGTGGGCACATATGTATATACGCGAGGTCTTATATCATTATATGAAAATTACCAATTATACACATAACAATTTAGTATTTAGAATAATTTTTGGGACAATTTTTTAGACATAGGAATAATTTTACGTGTATCGAACATATTGCTACAACCATTTCACGTGATTAGAGTAAATCCAACAATATCCTAACTCATTTCTTAAATATAATATAAAAAATTAGATCCTACTAAGTTAGGACATGACTAACTAATTTCATCTCTAATAATGTTCCTTATACTCATTTCATATTTGATATTTTATTATTAAAAATAACTTTCATCATTAAAATATAATATATAATAGAGAGAGAAACATAGTGTTTATAATAATTTATTATAAAATATAAGTTATGACTAATAGAGGGGTTCCTTAAAAACATAGGAGGAAGATAATGTTCTAATAATTTAAGAAATCACTAAAACATTGTTTAAGCACTTTTTTTTGTCAAACTTCCCTAAATTTTAACTTAGCACACCATTTAGGAAAACTGACTTGCTCTTAGAACATCTCCAAGGGGCCAAAGTCCTTGCCAATATTTATGCCACATAGAGGGAAAATAGGGAATGCACACTAAATTTCAAACTCCAACAATAATGTTTTTTGCCTAAAACTTTTAGGGGAGGAGAGATGTTACATACATTTGGGATTCTTTATCTCTCTTATATCTCTTTTTTTAACTCTCTTTCTCTCTCTTATCTCTTTTTTATTTTTTCATTGTCTTATCTCCTTAAAATATTATTTAAATATTATAGAGAATCAATATAGGGAATACCATCGGAGTGAAATAGCTTTTTGATTTCCTATATTTTAAGTAACCATTAATTTAATATATTTTAGGGGTTCAAAATAGGTAATTCCTTTGGAGTTACTAAACTGTACTAGAGCCATAAACTGTACGTAGGTGCAATAAGTCCTAATTATAACATTATCCGGTAATTAAGGGGTCGTTTAGTTCAACTCATTCTGGAATCAGGTATGAGTTTCGTCCATTTCAAACCCATACTTGATGTTTGGTTGAGAAAAAAAATGATTTGAAACTCATATTTCAAACACACAAGGCACAGGTTTTTGATAACCAAGGAGGAGGTGGATAAGATAAGGGGGTCTGGAGATTCATTCTATTTTAATATTTTCATCTCCATTTAAGCAATTAAATGTAAATATTTAATATGAAATAAAACAATGATATAAAATATATTAAAATAATAAATTAATTAATATTTTAAATTAATTATAATTTATAACTCGAAATTTTTTAAATCAAATATATTTATTTCAATACTCAACTAAACACATGATATGATATCTCAAACTCATACTTTCTTAACTCGATTCTTGATTTCAACCACGTACCACTTCGCGAACCTAGCGACACCTAATACTAATAGCCCAATTTACTAAGAGGTCATTAGACATTTCTTTTTCTCTCTCATTTATCCATTTGTAATCGGACATCACATTACTTTTTAAAAATAAATAAATTTTAATCAAATGATTAATTATACTAATATATTAAAAGATATTATAATTAAATGATTAATTATACTAGTATATTATGTATATCGATAAAGAAAATTCTAAAAGTTACCTAACATTTTAACGTGTGATGCTTTTTTTTTTTATTGTAAGGTTTGTTGGACTTGTAGAGTTTTGCGTGCTTTGCAGAATTTTGCAGAACTTTATCAACCTTATCGAAATTTTGGCGGAACCAACCCCAAACTTTATGAAATGGAAATGGCCGTGAAGTTATGACCCCCCCGGAAACATATTAAACGTGAGAATAAGCATCCGGTTGAAGGAAATCATAGTACAGAAAGTAGAGAGAAGGTAAAACAAAAGAGTAGAATATTATAATAATATTTAATTTATTGATTTATTTAATAACATAGAAGCAGAAGAGTAGAAGAAGTCTCGTCAAAACTGGTTGGCACAGTAGAAAGTTGAAATCCAACAGCCGACCCACCACCCATTCTTGTTCTAATTCTATCCCGGCCTCTATATAATAATAATTATTATTAAGCCTACTCAATTTGCTGGTTCTGAAAAATGGAGAATTCAACACAAGAATCTCACGAAACACTGGTGACATACGAGTCTCCCCACACTCTCTACGCCATGTCTATCTCCTCATCATCTCACAATCGCATCGCTCTCGGTAGCTTCCTCGAAGAATTCACTAACCGAGTCGACGTCGTTTCGTTCGACGACCAGACCCTAACTCTTAAACGAAACCCTAATCTCTCCTTCGATCACCCCTACCCTCCTACTAAACTCATGTTTCATCCCAATCCACTCGCCTCCGGCAAGTCCAACGACATCTTAGCGTCCTCTGGTGATTATCTCCGTCTTTGGGAAGTTAAGGATCATTCCGTGGAACCCATTTCGTTGCTTAATAATAGTAAGAGCAGTGAGTTTTGTGCTCCGTTGACCTCGTTTGACTGGAACGAGGTCGAGCCCAGGCGTATTGGGACTTCTAGTATTGATACCACGTGTACTATTTGGGATGTCGAAAGAGGCGTTGTGGAGACGCAGTTGATTGCTCATGATAAGGAGGTTCATGACATTGCTTGGGGGGGAGCTGGAGTCTTTGCGTCTGTTTCTGCTGATGGTTCTGTCAGGATTTTTGATCTTCGTGATAAGGAGCATTCTACTATTATTTACGAGAGTCCCCATCCGGATACTCCGCTGCTTAGGTTGGCTTGGAATAAACAGGATTTGAGGTATATGGCTACCATTTTGATGGATAGTAATAAGGTTGTCATTTTGGATATTCGATCGCCTACCATGCCAGTGGCCGAGTTAGAGAGGCATAGGGGGAGTGTCAATGCTATTGCTTGGGCTCCGTTGAGTGGTAGGCATATTTGTTCGGGTGGGGATGATGGACAGGCCCTGATTTGGGAGTTGCCTACGATTGCTGGGCCTAGTGGTATTGATCCAATGTCCATGTATACTGCTAGCTCGGAGATTAATCAGCTTCAGTGGTCAGCGGCAAAGCCTGATTGGATTGCTATTGCCTTTGCCAACAAGATGCAGCTGTTGAAAGTTTAAGTATGTCCTGATTTGTCTCTTGTTAATTTATATACATGTGTTTTTGTCTGTTTGATTTATTACAGCTGTGTTGCATTGAACGCTTGTCTTAGATTGGTAAACTACTAAACTATATTTGAATCTATAAGTTATATGTTTTTTCACCGTAATGCATTAATGTGCAAAACTACATTCCCTATTCATTTAATGTTCAACTCACGGTCCTTAAAAAAATGTGTGTTGTACAGAGCTAAGTTCACTTCAAAGAGCTGTAGTGGTTTCGAAATCTAACAAGTGTCTTTAATAGGTGCCCTTAGAATTCATAAATACATAGAACCGCTTGGGTACTGGATTTGTTGGCGATACACAAGAGCAGTAGTTGTGGCTGCTAATACTCCTAAAAAGAGAGAACCTCATCTATTATTCTATTCCACTACCCTCTGAAGGTGGGGTTGGATATTATTTTATTTGTATATTGTTGTCACATATTTCCAAACCTCTCTATAGGGCTTGGGAAAATAGGAATTGAACCGCAAAACAGCAACCTCTTCCAAAATCCTGAAATAGTGAGAAACTTTGGATAGAATGTGATTCTAAAAACATGTGCATAGTCAAAACCAGCTCCTAGCAATTAAAATAATTTATGATCTTTCAGTTTAATAACCCTCTTGATGTCGCACTCTGCTAATAGAAGAGATACTTTTGTTATCTACTTCTCAGCTCTACCAACATTTTTTAGTTTGCATTACAAATTTCAAATAAATCGGGGTTTTCTTTCTTACTCAACTCTGACCGAACTGGAACTGGCACCTGTGTCACCCATCTTAAAAAACTTACAATCATATCGTTGAACTATTTAAAACTTTCAATCAACTTTTCGCCATTTAAAAAGTTAAATGCCAAAAGGAAATCTGAATATACATGCGTATGTGGATATAACTTTTCAACAACCCAGCAGAGGTCAAATTTATTATACATTAGTTGTTGAAACACCCCCACCTTATGTGGATATAAAGGTATCAAACTTATTATGTCTCATCGATGTGGGATGTTACAAACAACCCCATCTTATTGGGGTGACGTTCTCGCTGAATCCACAGATAAATTTACGGATTACAAATTTCAATAAATTTATTAAAATATTATAAAGGACATGTAATTAAGGTAGTATGTTGCAACTTTAACTGTTTGTGCAGATGCATCATCAATTAAATGTTTAACATCTCATTTATAGCATTATCTCATCTAGATAATCAGTTAAATCCAATTGGGAATGGGGTTGGTTATTTTTTTTAGTAGGAAACTTTGCTTTCTGCACGAGCGAAATCTTGTTATATCCGCATGTTAGATAAACGTAAGGTCATTGGGTAGATATGACCTAAAAAATCTGAGCATTGAAATCGATTTCTTAACTTCAGGTGCTCTCTTTCGACCCTTATTGAGGTTGTTTATTGCTCTAGGATTTGAGGCATCACTTAAGTCAGAAGCAAACAGTCAAATATTTAAGGAGATGCTTCTACAGTCTTCCTTTTTTTAAATCTGTATTTGTGTTTTTAATCTGTCTAGTACAACTTTATCTTTCCTTGTATATAAGTCTCAGGCATATACACTTTAATTGCAAAATGGTATGTTCTTCGTACATAGCAACTTACTAGTATTACCAAGTGAGACTTGCTCAGTTGACCTGAACTTAGTCATGTTACTTTGTCTAAATGTTATACAGTACGAGTCTTAGGAAGTTGGGAATAAACTTCGCATTTTCATTACATGTTAGTGGTTGGTTGCCAATGAATAAAGTTTTCAAGAATTTGTTCAAGCCTTTAAAATGTAAATGAGCTACACAGAGCTAAATCCTTTCAAAGGTTGCTCTAGTGCTAGTGAAACTCACAAGTGCCGGTAGTAGGTGTGCTTATCTTTCATATATACATAAAATCGCTTTGGTACTGGATTTTTTTTGGTGCAATACAAGTGCAGTGACTGTGGCCACTGACACTTTTGACAAGAGAAAACCTTATCTATTATTTTATTTCCTTGCACACTGAAAACTTCAAAGTTCCAAGGAGTTTTCAAGTGGTAGTGGACGTGGAGATGTCTATGTATTGCAGTTGCATGGTTTGAAAACTCCATCGAGGACATTGAGGATTTGAGGTGACTAAACATGACTCGTGATTCATGAGCCATTCTCTCAAATAATTTTATTAATCAACTCTATCAAGCTCTTAATTCATAGCAACTAATTTTGGATAATAGGTAAATAATATAAGCATTTTCTTTTTCCTGCTGTTATAGTTTGTTAATTGCTGACAACGTACAATATAGTATGCCTTCGAATATTTACAAAATTAGTTAGAGCATCTATAAGGGAGAAAGTCTGTTAACTAAATTATCGCATCCATGTGTCACTTTTTAGAGGATATCTAAAAATCGATACACTCCAACCTTCTTCCCTTACCAAAAAAGTATATATAAATATATTTGATCTTCTATATATTTGTCGAATCAATAAATCCCTTATGTATAATTTTACATGTATAATAATAGCATTGGAGTGAATGTCCTTCCCTTTAGTTAAAATTTTACATAATAATTATACAAGACCATTTTAGCTAACAATTTTACATATCACCTTTGGAAATGCTCTAAGTATTCCTGATTAAGAAGTTAGTCTTGTCCTGTGGGACTATTCAATATACGAGCCCTTAACCCTTTGAGTACTTGGGTTCACATATTAGTTATTTCTTTTTGCCTTCTCTTCCTTGCCTGTATTTTTTATACACTTCCGAGTCTTCTTTTTCACAGCCTCCGCATTTTATAGAAATAATTAAAAATTATCAGAATTTGTATGTCACAAGCTCTACAGCAGTGTGTTAAATTCACAATGCCAGCTTTGTTCAGTAGAGAGAGACTAATCCACTAGCGAGGTTAGTATGATAATTATAAATTTTGATTTAAGCTCCTCCTGTACAAGGGCACCTACTACTACTAGTAGTCAATTACAAAAATTTAAATACTCACACTGTCACATGACATGTTTTAGTGTGTATATATATAAGCTGTGTATTGAAGAGAGACAGAGAAGGAGACTGATGTATGTATTTTTCTTACTGACGTTGTGGTTGTTTTACAATAAGAGGAAACAACCCTCTTAAAAAATGTTTTTTTAATTAAATTTTAATTTTTTCTGAAAATATTTTTCTGTTTTAAAAAATTTCCAGAAAGGATTTTTCTACCATATTAATATTGCTCGCAAGTCAATAATAATTGTTACTCTTTGTAACGGTTAAAAAGTGTCATGTATGTATGCATGGCCACGGTTCGTGAACCGCCGGTTCCGGTTCGTGAAAATCTTGAACCGGAACCTGAACCTTAACAAAATATAAACCGCCGGTTACGGTTCAGGTTCAGGTTTGACCCGGTTTTGACCTGGTTCAAGATCCGGTTCCGGTTCAGGTTCGAACCTTATAAATAAAAAAATAATTTATATAAGAAATATCGTTAAATTAATTCATATTTTTTATTAAAAACAAATAAATATATTACAATAAATTTTATATGTTTTACAACTTATAAGAATACAACAAACCATATAATTTATTACAATAATATTTATAACATATACTAACTCGATCCACCTGATTCGGAGGTGGTGAGAATTGTTGTAGGATCTCCACAATATTCGTCGGATGAGGATTGTGTTCTTAATTCTGCTTGTTTGTAATCATTCACACAAACTTGTGTTTCTAAAGATTCGGGAGCCAATCTTGATTTCCTTGGATTCAAAATATTTCCTCCTATGCTGAATGTTTGTTCCACCACAACAGTTGATCAGTAGACATGGCCACGGTTCGTGAACCGCGGGTTCCGGTTCGTGAACCGCCGGTTTCGGTTCGTGAAAATCTTGAACCGGAACCGGAACCGGAACCTTAACAAGATATAAACCGCCGGTTCCGGTTCAGGTTCAGGGTTTGACCGGTTTTGACCCGGTCCGGTTCCGGGCCGGTTAGCCGATTCCGGTCCGGTTTGGCCATGTATACATGTATGTATGTGTCATACGCCCATAGCTAATAGAAAAGTCGCCAAATGATCTTAGAAAATGAATTTTGCAAAAATATTTCTTTGAAAATTAAATTTCTGGAAAATATTTTTTCAGAAAATATCTTTCCTTTCAATATGATAGAAGTTATGAAAAATGGGAGGAAAAGTTCAATTTGAAATTTGTTATATATTAATGGAAAGTGTGAATCATTTTACTGAAATTCATAATATTTTCTCCTTTAAAAAATATTGGGGTTTTTTCAAAAATACCTAAGGATAAATTTTTTTTTGCAAAAATACTAACTTTTGTAAAATAATTTGTAAAAATATGATTTTTTTAAAAAAAATTGTAAAAGTACGATTTTTATATTTTTTTATAAAAATACGGTTCACAACTTTGCAATCATATTTGCAACTGTAATCAATCGAAATCAATCACAAATGCAATTTTAAAATTTAGTAAAAATAATTATTTTTGGTTGCATAATACGTTATTTAACAAGTTGCGCGGTTAATATCAAAATGCAATCAAAAGCAATTTCAATTGTTTTTCAAAAAAATAGAAAAATAAGTTGCTGCTTTTGGTTACAAATCGTATTTTTACAGAAAAAAATCAAAAAAATAGTAAAATCGCAAAAAAACTTCAAAAAAAATTATTTTATGAAGATTAAACAAATTTAGAAAAATATTTCTGAATTGAAAAATTACAAAAACATTTTTTTGTAAAATTAACGGAGCTTTAATAACGTGACAGATATAATTCATGCTTTCCAGGAGCTCTTGCATCAAAATTTTGGGAGTGTACACGGAGATGCAATACTTTACAAGTCCACTTGCCAGTTGCCACATGACTCCGTCATAAACCAAGATATCCGTTCCGACTCTATTGGAATTTGATCACATTTAAAAGTACTGTTCTAAGAAAAATAGTATTAGTAAAAAAATATTATTATATCTAGATACTTATTTAATAATATTTTTGATATATATTAAAAATATATTTTATGATATATGTGTGTTTTTCTGCTGAAAAAATAATCTTTTTCAAAATTATAGAGATGGATTTTCTGTAAAAATAACTTATAGACTAAAAGGTATTTCTTTAAGAAACTGTTTTTAATTTTTACATGCATTTTAATAACCAGCTCTTGTTATTGTTTTTATCAGCAATGCCTAAAGGATCTTAGTTGACAGATCTTTGGACATTGGTAACCACAAATTTGAGCTCGCTTTAAAGTTGGATATATTTATTTCCAGATTTTGTCAGTATTTTATTTCTGATCAGATATGTTTTTTTTAATAAATCATTTTTTGTGCCTCTTGTCCTCCTCGAACTGTCATAAATTAAATAACAGTACTAGTGATCAAAACTAAGAGTAATTGAGTTGCTGTCTTGCTGAGTAACAGCACATTTTTGTATTCATATCACACTGTAGTCCAAACAACGGTTAAAATGTTAAACAGTTGATAGAAAATCTGTTCAGATCAGATGTTGAAAAATATAAAAAACAATTATTAATACATTAAAATCTATTATTTTATTAAATAAAGAAAATTCATTAACTTTTAAATATTATCATATTTTAAATAATTTTATAAAATCCTAATTAAATATTTCCATATTTAAAAAAAATTAAAATTCTGGCTGTAGTATTTAAAAATTTTAATTGAATATCATAGAAGTTTAACAATTTTTTTAAATCCAAATCAAATATAAAAAATCCATTCATTTTTATAGTTCTACATTACCCACCCAACAAATCAATCAACTAAGGCTCCGTTTGGGAGTGCGGTTGAAAACTGTTGTACAGTAAGAAAATTGCTGGTGAAAAAAGTGTTGTCACGAAAATCATATGACTGTTTTCAAAAATATGGGGACATACTTTTGCTAACAACACTTTTAGACTAAAAACGTTTTTTCACACAATAGTTTTTATAATTTATCAAATACCTTCTGACAGTTTTTCAGCAAAAAAATGTAGTAACTGTCTATAACATCAATACCAAACGGGACCTAAATTTGCATATTTGATTAATTCTGCGACCAAATACGTGGCAGAATAAAACATATACGTAGTAGTTGTAATGTAGTAACAATGTTGTAACGCACAAATGCTGAAAATTTCTATTCTTCAACTTGTCGCTAAACAAGGCAAGTTGGTTGTTATGTGGAATCCAAAAGAAGTAAATTAACATTTCTCTAACGCAAGTCATGAATATTTTTAGAATTTGAATAACATTGTTCACTCATTGAGATTACTTATTTATAAAAATTAAAATATTATTTCAAGATCGGAAATATTTATTATATTTTCGTTGGATATTCTAAGTAAAATCAGACCATTCTAGGCAAAATATCCTCTTTCCCAGTTACTATCTTTATAAGTTGGTAAAAAATAAGTATTTAGTATTTTCATTACTTTAAAATATTTGATAAAAGTTTAAATATATTAAGCCTCATCTCCTTGACATCAACAAAACAACACGAGATATCCGCTGGATAGCCTGAATGAAGATTATGTGAATATAATAATAATTGAGTAGACACCACTCGTATATTCTCTTATACATAATACATCCGTACTTTCTCTTATAAATTAAAGAATATCAAAATGATAATTAATTATTGCATCGACGTAATCTAGTTATAAGCCATACATCTACATATAGAGTATAAAATGGTACCGGATAATTTAGGTGACAACTTTGATCTTGCGGTATCCTTTGCAGCATAAAGTGCATTTCAAAATTCGTTTATATAATTTTAATTTTTTTAAATTATATATTATTTTTAAATTATAGTCAAATATTAGTTAGTCTAAGTACATAAAAAATAACGGGGACAAGTAATTGGGGACGGAAGGAAGTAATATTATAAATTTCATTTAAAAAGGTTTTGAAAACTTTAACATCTCTGTAATCTTTTCAAATTTTTGGTCTCCTAGACGAAGCATAACATAAAGTCATAAATAGTTGTTCCAGCTGAGGCTAGTTGCGTAATGCTGTGACCGGGGTGGCAGTCGGGACTCGGAATCAAAGCTGTCAAATAAGTTACTACGGAGTACATAATACTCTATAAACAATGTGTACAATTAATTATCGAAAATTAAAAAAGTCAACCCTCAACAGATTTTTCATCATGCTGTTTGATTTTGTCACAAACACAAAAATTTCAGCGAAGCGTCATCTTTGTTTGTTTCGAACAAACCAAATATTATGAAGAATGACTGGGATGTAAGAAAAAATAAAATAATAAAAATATATTTGATGATTTTTTATAATGTAGTAATAATTATTTACCTTATAATAAAATATTTGATAAAAATTTAAATACATTAAGTATAATCTCCTTATCATCAACAGAACAGCACGAGGTATCTCATATATAGTTTATATTTGATGATTTTTTATAATGTAAAAAAATTATTTCAAAATAATTGTTCACTTCAACTTTCAATGTAAAATTTAATCTATTTTATATTTACAAAAACAATTCTATTACACATATTTCCAATTTATATTTCTAAGATTAACTTCATACCATATATTATATTCATTTAATGCAATAAATATGAGTATAACTAATCAATAATAAATTTTCTTAATATATAATATTTTTTGAAAGTGAACTATTAATATGAAATAGAGATAGTATAATTCAGGTGAACGCCTTTGATCTTGATCTTCCGGTATCTTTGGAGCATTGCTAGAGGTAAAAAAGTGCATTTTAAAATTCATTTATAATAACATACGATATATTTTAATTAATAATATTTATATGCATATATAGAGAGCCTATTTTATGAACTAATAAATAATAATATGAACAATTAATTATTGAAAATATGAAAAGTCAACCCGCAACAGATTTTTCATCATGCCGTATGATTTTGTTAGAGCACGAAAATTTTAGCAAAGCGTCATCTTTGTTTGTTTCAATTATTTTTAAACTTTTTCACACTTACATTTCTTCAAAAATAAAAAACTTTTTAACACTTACACTAAAATTTTAAAAAGTATTAGTTATATTTAATAAAAAAGTTTAATTCTAATTCCAAAAAAATTATATTTTAATATGTATTAAAAATATAATTATATACAAATATACTTTTTTAACACCTCAACATACAATATAAGTGCTAAAAATTAGTTAAAATGAAATACAAGAAGTATCTTGTAGACATGTAGGATAAACTAAAATATCTACTAATTAATATGTTCTTAAAATCTTATGATTGAAAATAAACATATCATAATATTAGTTATACGAACTTCCTTAAATGAAATAAGGTTTTTATGTATTTAAAATGATATCTATTATTTTTTATAATAATAATAAATTACAATTTTTTTATATGTGACCGAATTTTAAGTCATCAGTCCTTTGAAATAAGAAAACATATTTTTTTGATTGAGCAATAAAATTGTCCAAGGATAAGATAGAACTTGTCACACTCAGACTTGTTGATAAATTAATCAAAGAATATAGAAATGAATCAAGATTACATATACGATTGGAGTTCCCACAAGGATTCTAACTCCACGTATATAAATAACCAAGCTTTGTCTAGACCCGTCTCTCATCACATCTTCATGGCTTTTCTCTCTCGTTTCTCCCTATCATCCCACTCACAAGAATTACAACCAAACCATGCCAACACTAGTACTAGTATAATACAACCCCAAGAAAATTATGAGTTTGATTGGTCTACTTCATTAATACCCCGACCTTTATCTTACACAACCAATGCAATCAAGAATCAACTTCAGGTGACGGAATACGATTCTTCCGGTGACAGAAATGAAGATTGTGCGGTGTGCTTAAGTATCATGCAAGCAAAGCAACTTACGAGGGAGCTCAAGAATTGCAGCCACGTTTTTCATAAAGAGTGTATTGATGCTTGGATTGACAAGAACAATGTTACGTGTCCTCTCTGCAGGGCTGATTTATTTTACCAAAATGAAGGAGTTGAATTCATGGAAGCTAAGTGGACTTAATTAATTTGTATCGGGCCATTATTCCACTACGTTATATATGTTGTCCAATTAATACAAAATTTAATTTCCAGCGGTTTAACTATCTAATTAAGCACTTGATGCATGCCTACAATATCTTATTAGATGATCATCATATATCACACTATTAGATTCACCGTATTAATTAATAACAGTGTCATTTTCAACTTATTCACTACTATTACAAAATTATAAGTTACAGTACTATATATCGATATTGCTTGCACGTTTGCACATATACAGTTATACATCGGAGAGTTGGGATGTGCTAGTTCCCGGGCAAATTTTTTTCCAAGGATTTAGTCCATATATAATAATGCATGTATATTTTAGTATATATTCTTTAATAATATAATTATATATATATATATAATATCATTTCAATTCATTATATATAATATACTTTAAATAACATTTATTTTATACTTGTTATATATAAAATAATTTTAAGTTTTAATAATATTTTAGATAAAATATCATTTCAATTCATTATATACAAAATATATTTCTTACGGGCCCTAAAAACAAGATTAGTTGGGTGGATGCAGAACTCAATCAAAATGGGGGCAAAAACAAATATTTATATAATATACAAAAAAATGCATGTAAAAATATGAATAGAATCAAAATTTTCATAATAACATTTTTCTTTTCTTCTCTTCATGTTCTGAGATCTCTCCAAATTGACTCGTTACTTATTATTTCGATCATATATCTTTTTATATATGTCATCAAATAGTATATCGTTTAATCAGGTGTCTTGTATTTCGAAATATTCTACATTTTTAATAAAATTCATAATCGAAAAACAATAATTAAAAAACAACAATTAATATTAATACCAAAAAACTCATCCTATCAACAAATAACCCCAAAATGTAATATAATACATAAACACAATCACACTCAAAACACATATGAATGACTTTTTAATAATACATGACCTGATATATTTATACGTATATATGAATAATACTTTTTTTTTAAATTCAAGCGGGGACATTATACCCCACCTGCCACTGGTCGTCAGCTACCCGTCCGCAATATATTGACTAGATGTATTGGTAGAGTGTAGACGCGAGACATTTTATTAGAAACAAATTACGTAAACGCATATTTTCGGATTTTGATTCAAACTACAAACAAGTCTCCTGTTTATCGTGTAAGCATGTTTTGTTCTCCTCAATCGGTTCCAAACCACAAAATCTTTTTATCCCTGACTTGACTCGTAGCAAGTCTTCGATGTTGACTTTACATAGCTCCCAACTAATTAACCCTTTCTACATAATTAAAGTTTGTTGGACTTTTTACGGAATTTTTTGTTATTATAGTGTTGTGTTTGGTCGTGGAAAATGAAATCAATGAAAATAAAAGAAATTTATGGATGTAGGATGGAAGATTTGAAAAAAATCGAGTAAGTGCAAAATTTCTTTGATAAGAATTGTGAAAAAAATGTATATGAGGGAGAATGAAGTATTCTGTTTCAAATTGAAAGATTTGAGTTTTAGGTTTAAGTTGTTAGGAATAGATGGGAAAATGAATGAAAATTTTAAAAATTTACCCATAATATAGTTTAAATCTAATTTCATTCCTTCCAAATTTATTATCCCAACCAAACACAACATATGAATATAGGACAGTGCTGACCATAGCGTATAGTCACTTAAAGCCTTTTTGACTAAGGTCCCGTTTGGGGCAGCTTATAAGCTGCTTATAAGCTGAAAAAGTTGGTATATATGTACTTTTTCTGAAAATAAGTAACTTATTTTTAAATTTGGAAATAAGATTTGGTCTTAAAATTTTAAAATAAATATTAATTTTCAAAAAAAAATATGAAAATACTTTTTTAAAAAAAGTAACTTATTACTTATAAGCTAAGCCAAACACCCCCTAAATTTAAAATTGTGACTTATGACTTAAAGTGGTTTAACGTGATAAACCGGGAGCTTAAAATATATGTTTTAGTAATTTTATATTATGAGTGACTTATAAGTTTTTAAATATATAATAATAAAAATAAAAGTGATTTATGAGTAATTTATGACATATGGATAACTTTTATCAAAATAGAAAAGAAAAAATAAGTCACTGAAAAAATACCGAATATTTACTTCCGGCTTTAAGTCAGTTTCTGACTTATTTCTGATTTTAAATCAGTTTCTGACTTATTACAGAAACATACATTTTTCAGCTTAAAGTCAGAAACATCTTAGTCAGGTCTAGGTCTGGGGACTGCCTGGTAGACTCATTTTTTTTATATATATAATTATCATTCCCTCTATTCCTATTTATTTAATTATCTTTTTTTTAAAATTTATTCCTAAATAATTGTCTCCCTCTTACCCAAATATATTTTTCTCAATTTTTTTCAAAACTACCCTTACACTTCTATTTTTAATATTTGACGTTGCAACCGATCTCGTCATTTAATGCAATAATTATAATTAGAGTCAATATGTGAAAACAAATTACTTCCTTTATTCAAAAATTATTTGAATTGGAGAAAATTATTATTGTTAATCACATGAATTTTTTAGACCTATACAAAAGATTAAGCAGGCCTCACCTCAACATTTAGCTGTTACGTCGAAAAATTGTAGGTAGAGTTAACCGGTAAAAACGGATCATGTGAAAAATCCAATACACGAGATCTTTGATTATAATGCTAGATATGATAATATAATGTAGATTTGCATCAGTTCCCGAAATAATTCTTACGTAGAGGAAAAGATTAAAGTTTTTTATGGATGTTTTAATTAAGATAGTGATAGTTTAACAACTCTAAATATATGCTCAACAATTCACTTGAAACTATCTTGGTGCAGTTGCACATTATTATTCAATCATTTAAGATTAAAATAGAATATTACCATTACTTGACAACATTTTACTACAGTATATTATAGGGTTGTTGAAAAAGAATATGAAGACAGTAATAAACGTTTTTATGCCAATATTGGTGGCGTGCTGGTTCACCTGAAGGCTAGTTAATTTTGTGGAAGACTGACTATGTGGAGTCTAATGAGAAGAAGATTCTTATAATGTTGCGGTATTCGATCTGGGGAAAGCATTATTGGAAGTGAATGAATTATCAACTGTAATGAGGGTGAGTATAAGCTCTCTTAACAGTTAATGTATGTCTATATAATCTGTGACCTGTCTTTTACTCACTATTTATGCTATCTATATAATCTATGGCCTCTTCTGTAAAATGCAGAATAAAGTTCTTAATTGCTCTAAAGTTTAAACAAGTAAACACCAATTCTCTTCTGCCCCATGTCTTCATAGGTGACATGAATACTACTAGGAAGCACACATCGCCATCCTCATGCACTGCACCGGGTTGGTCTGAAGCGCGCTTAATTAGAATAATCCAATGTTAAAGATTGTTTATGTCTAATTTAAAAGTTTATAACATATGTATTCCCTTGTCCAAATGAAGTCTAGATCATATCTTTAACATCAGAACCACAAATAAGAGAGGTCCCTGCATTTCTGTCTTCTAACATTCGTCCTTGTCTAATAATAGATGAATGAATATAAGGTCAGTGGCACTGAATCATAAGAAGACACGGCACTAAAACATAAAAAGACATGACTCTTTTGTGCTGCTTTTGTAGATAAAATCACCACACCTGTTTGTTGGTTAAAATTGATTTACAATATTACTGTTGAACGTGATATGTGAAAGAAATAGGTGGTATTGAATAGTGCTCCTGATAAGCTTTGTTAAGAATTTATGCACAAAGGCACTTTGTGTTGACGGAGACTTCCCAGAATTGGCTAGTTGGCTACCACAACAATCTTACAGTTATGATAGGATATTTGTATCTTGGTCTTGGGAACTACCTCGGATCTTTTATTACCAATACACAAGTTCCCACTACAATATCTAAATGCAAAATATAGACATCTGGACCATTTGTGTATAATGAGCAAGCTGAAGAAATACTTGAGTTTTCTTTAGAAAGTACTAAAGTTAATTAGCTTTATATATAGCTGTACATCAAAACCTGTGAATGCATTATTTACTAGTAATATATACACCATGCTGAGTCCCTTTTGCCCCCTGTGATTCTTTGATTTTGGGCTGCTTTCAGTCTACTACAGCAGAATTTCATATTGATTGCATAATTATCTGCCATTTGCCCCCCATGACGCAAGTCTTTATATGACATAAAGCAAAGGTCCCATTCCCCGGCCCCGGTCCCTTGGATTAGTATTATTTTACTTTAAACAAGTTTATACCAGTCTAAGCATTTTCGTGTGTGTTTTTATTTGCAAGCAGTGTTATATTACAGGCTTAATAAGGTAGACCTAAAGATTGTGTAAAAAAAATAAACTTATGCACTGTGCAAAAATAAATTCTCCGTCTCTATTTTAGGTACAAACAATCGACATATGTAAGTAACCTCTGACTATAGTATTACTGAGGATCACAAGAATTATCTACTTGTGCCGTTTTGTAAGAGGATGATACCTCATGCCCTCATTGGCAGAAGGGAGGAGGATGACGCTTCATAGTAATTTTAAATTTTTTTAGGGACCCAAAATTTGTAATTTTGTAGTAGTAGGCAGGGCCATGAGTTCCAGTGGTGCTACGCTAGACAAGTAAATTAGGATTGTTTTTAAAAACAAGAAGCCCCTCTTTTCATTCTTCTATTTTTTGTTGCGAGTCTTTTCATCATAATATCCCGGCCTATTGTTACATCCAAAGAAATCAAAGCTCAAATAGTTTCCTACAATATTTCAGTAATCTATTAGAATATACTGATACACATATCTACTCAGTTGATATAACATATATAATCAAACATATATTCAGTAGTTGATACTACTAAACAAACACGTGCCTTTATGAATTCCTAACCATCAAACTGCAGTAGAACAATGAGTCCCTTGCTTGGAGCTGAGAGGACCTGATGGTATGGAAGGTCCAAAAGGCATAATAGCAGCACAATTTACATTAAATCTATACTTTCTGGAAATCCAAGTAGCCACCTTCCACCGCAGTCTGCCATTTACTTTAAGATTCATGACCATCTTTCCGACAGTTGTATCGCGTATTACTTGATAGCGAAAAGAGGATGCCACGGGCACTCCATTTCCTGTCAAAGAAGCTGTTAGGAGGTTACTACCTTGATGGCCTTGGTAGAATGGAGGAAGCGAGGTAGAAACAGTTATCTGCTGGCCCTTGTAAGATGCATGAACTAGTAGTTCGTCGTAGTAAATGCCAACTTTCTGGTTAGGATTCTTAGAGAGTAGGGTAAGCTGAATAGATGAGTTGACTAGTTGAGGGTTTGTGATGATGTTAAGTTGGTAGATATCAGCTTCTTTGAGGGAAAATTCTGGCTTGGAGGGGTGCAGGAGAAAATATATAATGAATATGATTGATAAAATTGATAACACAAATGTAAAGAAAGCGTAGAATAGTTTCTTGTCGATGCTTAAACTTTTCTTGGCACAATGCTGTGGAGATTTTACATGGATCAGAGACATGGACACTGGGAGAGAGTACGCCAGAGAGAGAAACAATGTCTACAAGGCTAAGGAATTGGGGTGATGGGGTTATATAATAAAACAAGCCCTGGGAAACAAAAGGCAACAATAATAATATTACTTATTACTTGTTGCTTTTGGGCCTAGTACGTAGCTGCTTATGCTTGTGAAAGAGGCTAATTACAAGATATTTGCATAACTTATAACATGCACTTCATTGGCAGGCCCCAACGACATGCATCTCAGACGATTGATTATCAAAACTTGCAGCAGTAATATGTATTAAGAGGTAAATTATATAGAACAAATCACAATTTCAGCTGGTAGCAAGGTGCATACTGTAATCATGATTCATGCATAAACTTTATATAAAGCGAGTGTAAAAGTTCATTATTGCATGGACTTTGGAACTAAAACACGTTATTGGTTAACTACTATAATAGTCTATGACTTGTATGCGCATAGACCCCGTTGCAAAAGCAGTGGGGCAGGAAAATCTAACCTTATATTTTTATAATGCCCTTTGTTTAACATGACATTAAGATATCCTGATCTTAGGTTAGATTATAATCTCTTTACATTATGGCTATATTTTCTGAGTTGCTGTTATAAGTTGTAGTTATGTGCATTTTGGTGCACTATGCACAATTTTGTATTTTTGGAAAGTAAAAGTGATTTTATATCTTCTTCAGTGAGTGGTAAAGACTCGAGTTCTCTATCAAAGTGTTCAAAAAGTATAACTTTGGTAGTGTTTTCCTTCTAATGCTTTGTCTTCTTTATTCTTGTCACTTTTTGCTAAATGTCGAATTATCACAGAAAAAGGTGTATCTATTAGTGAATAGTGATTAATGCTCTATAATGAATTTAGAGAAAAAGTCCATAAATATATTTAGTGCCATGTTTGTATGGGTTCATGCCTTGTTGATTATATTGCTAAAGTTGACCTCTTAATATATACACTATATATTTTTGTTTACCGTCTTAATATGTGATTATGTGAGAGTATGTGGATTTGTTAGGCATAATTAAGAGAAGATCAAACCCTGAGAGGTTTCTTTCTATAGGGCCTCTCTTAGCAGTGACTTTTAACTGTGTAGGGAGGGTTAGGGACATTCATTCCTGGTGATGAATATGCAATTGCATACTATAAATGCAAAGCTTTACATGTACATATTATTAATAGACTAGAGGATGATTTGATTAAAGATGGCAACTGGGATATATCTCTATCAGCCAGAATCAGATGGGTAGTTGCCTTTCTTTAAAATAATTGAAAGAAAAGTTTAGGCTTTTTAAAGTGCTAATAGACTTTTGCTATTAATTGGAGTGCGAGATTGATAGAGATATGATTCATATTGGTGTTATTTTCACCCAACTTGATCATTTGAATTTTCAGTAAGTTGAAGACATGTTAATATGTTATGATATCTTAAAGCAGTCATTCTAGAAAAAAGTATGTGCAATATATATCAAGTTGATATTATTGTGCTGTGTAGGAAACAAGTTGAATGGAGGAAGACAGGGAGAATCTGAAAAAATGGACTCTTTTATAACTGGGGTCAGTGTTTAATTAAGGCTTTAAGCCAAAAACAAAAGGGTTTATGATTCTATGGTATTGCTTAGGATGGTAATGTATCGTGCTTAGGGAATGAATATGCACTGAATCATTCTTTGCCATTTGATATTCATCATCAAATGTTTTGGATACTAAAATCACTCTGGATGCATGCCATGTGTTACGTGTAGGCTGCGAAATCAAAGGAGACTTGTAAGCAAGAATCTCCAGGAAGAATATTACAGGCTCTGAAGCAAAGTTTGTTTGAAATAGGAGGGGTCATTTACTCATTATTCACCTTTTTGAATCTTTCATCTGGTCAGCCTCAGTCTGCCCCTATGTATAATTTATGCAATTTTTATTTAGTTTATTGTGATTTCAATCAAATTATCGGCATAGTTTGTCTTCTGATTTCATCAAATCAAGGAACAATGTTGATGTAATCGCATTTACCCATTCATAGGCTTATGGTGAAGGTTTTGTTGAGCAGAGCAGAGCAGCATAAAAGTCAAAAGCTGCAATCAAATTGTATTGTTTTTTGAGGATTTATAAGACACTTGAAGGAAATGAATTTTGACATCAATAATTTACAAGTCTCCTTTCTATTGCGTTTGCTTGTGGGTGAAGTGTCCTGGAGTCGTTGGACTTAATCTTTTGGTGCAGTGATAGCCCACTCTTTACACCACAAAGCAACACCTTGCAGAAGAGAGAACAGATATATGTGAAATCAAATCAAACTTTTGAGTTCCATTATAGTTGTCGTAAATTTGTACTCTTCTGTCCTAAAAGATTTCACTTCTTGCACATATATTTGAGGTGTACAAAAAATTAATTTCATAAATTACTTTTTCAATTTTCTTTTTTTAATAAAAACACTCATATATTTTTTAAAAAAAACCTGAAAAATAATTTATACAACTCACCTTTTGTACGTCTCAAAATTTATGCAAAAAAACAATCAATGCAACACTTATTTTGATAGGTAGTAAAAGTTAATGCACTGGTACCCGTGGATAATAAGTTGGACTGTGTGCCATGATGCCCGTCCTTGTTGTCTGAGCATTGCTGCACATTTGACCAACAATCATACACAATTGTAAATATATATAGAGAAAATATATTTATATTTCTTTAAAATTATCTGCTTTCAAGAAGATTGTGATTTTAGCACATTGAATTGCAGTTTGGTGGTTCCAATTATTATTTTTAGCACAAAAATGGCCCGAATATAAAATGTACCATTTTAGGTGTCAAATTATATTATTTTTAACACAATATTGCATTCCGTCAAGTCATATATACGGAAGTGAAATCTTTTGTACACCTCAAATATATGTGCAAGAAGTGAAATCTGCAGCAGTTAATCTAAATCTCTTGTATAGTAATACATATGCGATAATTAGCTGTCGTGTTCATCAGTTTCTACTTGTATAGCTTCAGTCAGCACCTGACGAACAAATTGTCCTTTCACTCGGGGACGCTGTACTGCCAGTTTACTTCTGCTTTGATACCGTACCTGGAATTAAATTTCATGTTAGCATAGAATGCATATCGCATATAGTTTGCAATAACTACTACGCAAATTTAGTTAGTGTCATGATAAAGAAAATCATGAAGTATTCCCACTGCACTTGAAGATATTTTGTTTTTTCCCCCTGGTATAGCTTAATAATGCAAGAAAATGCTAGTAAAGCCATCTGAGAGAAAGAAGCAATAAGCATTATCAGCCAGGAAAGGTGAATATTATAACTTCAAGGAGCATATACCTTCTTGTCAAAGCATCTCTCTTTCCGCTTCATGCGGAATTTAGCAAGGGCAGCTTCCCTTTGTATAGTACGATTTAACTTTTCATCATGAATGAGATTAGCTTCATTTCCATCTTCTGCAGCAACCCTAACATGCTCAAATGCATGGCTAGTTCCATTGCTTCCATTATTTGTGCTATTGATACAATTAGAAATGCCATTACTGGAAGCACCACTCCCATGCTGATTACTGACAGAAGGGAAATGTAATTGATCGTTTGAAAGTTCCGATTCATATGACTTACTATATTCCATTAGGGCCGAGGAACTGTAAACGTTTTGATCCATCAGATACTGTAGTATTTTCTGGGAGTTCCTTATTCCTGAATTTACTGCACAATTTTTATCTACTTGAATTGATCGTTTATGGTTGCCAGATGTGTCTGAACTCTGCAAAGGTGACTGACTTGATTGTTGTGTACAGAACAAAGGAGGTGCCAAGTTAGCATAGACATTGCATACACGTTCAAAACTTGCACATTTCACTGGACCTGTGACGGGAATTACTTGTTGAGGGTGAGGAGACTCTATTCCAAGTCGATCAGAAGTTGGAGATATCATATTATCATTATGACTAATTGTAGGACAACAATTACCAGAACTATACTCATGGACTTGATGAGTTGACTGTTTATCAAAATTGGTTTCATAACCTCTTTGTTGATCACCCATGCTATCTGATGACTTATGTAAGGTTTGCGATGTTTTACCATTATACCTGCATTGTAATTTTTATTAATATACGTTAACATGCATATCCAAGACAGATAATTACTAGACAACTAAAAGAAAAGTGGAAAACATAATATGCGAAAACTTACCGTGAGAAGGCTGAGGCCTCGAACTGTTTTACCATATGTCCCTCATCTATAACTTGATTTATTGAATCTCTGGGATAAGATAGATTTAAGGACAGCTCCAAAAGAAACGAAGAGTCAAGCTTGTTTAAGCCATGGCTTGATTCTAAGCTTCTGTAACTACATTCAGGGTAAATATTGAACGTTCCAATCAAATCAATAGCTTCTGTAGAAGACTTGTCCTGAACAATGTTGTTAGCATAATCAAAAGCTTTGGTAGAAATATTAGCATGTTCACATTGGCTATCAGCAACCATGTGTTCTCTTAACATTAGTACTTCAGAATTTGCTTTGGGAACTGACGCTGATCCTACATACAATTGATACATTTTACAAACGTCAGACAATGTTGGACATTCTTAACAGTGGCTAGATGAGACAACTGAAGATTGTGCGAAATGATTAGTATCAACTCATTACCCTGAGCTTCATCATCATGCACCGATTCTCGTTCACTCCCCTTTTCAAGTTCATCTTTCTGTATTATTACGTCACTAGGAGATTTCCTCTGTTTTAGTTGTGTGATGACGTGCTTATATTCCGGACGTGCTTTCTTAGTCTCTGAATCTTGTAAACTGCAAGAGCTCTGCACGCAATAGAATAGAGTTTTCTAGTAAGAAATTGTTTAATACATATATTCTAAAAAGGACAATTTTTGGGGATAAATACAGCACCATCTACTAAAGCTACAAATTCTTTCGCAGAGATCCATCTTGCACATAAGTTTACTGGAAAAATAAACAATACCTGAGAATCACTTCCTTTCTGAATGCATTCTCTATTTCTCTCAATACAACATGCCTCGTAACCACTTGAATAATTTCTAAAAGCATCTTTTTCAGCTGCGACCTCAACCATTTGCTGTGCATCACTTACAGTTTGTGCTTGGCCACTACTCGACTAACAAGAAACACAAGGAACAATGTTTAATTACAAGCTAAAAAGTTGCAGGAGTGGACTAAAATCATTATATTATCTGACAAGATAAAGAAAGCATACAGCTTGTCTCCTCCAAACATGCTGCCATAAGTTGTTCAGCTCATTTTTTCTAATAGGCTTCACAAGAAAATCAGCCGCACCTTTTAACATGCAATTGTAAACTGTGCTAACCGAATCATGTGCAGACATCACTACATAATTAGGAAATACATGTTAGACTAAAACTTTTAATAAGAATAGTAAAATAAATCAATGGACTAAACCTAAAGCTAGTACTTTTTTTTATCTTACTTATAACAGGAATATTTCTGCAGACTTCATGTTCTGTAACCAAGGTCAACAATGAGAATCCTGATATCGATGGCACCTCCACTTCTGTCAATATAAGGTCGATGTCATGTGATCTTCTGTTCAATATCTCCCATGCTTCGAGGCCATCGGAAACAGCATCAACTACTCAAACAACAAAATTATGGAAACGACTTAAGAAGAACCTTCCATATGCAGCTAAAGCAATATGATGAATATTAACAAGAATAAACAGGAGGCAAAAAAGCAAGAGAATGTGCATTGTAGTCATGTTATATTACAACTGTCTAGTTAACAGAAGTAAGCAAAAGACTCATAGTTGCATATGTTAAGTGAATACATTTTGGAGGGTTAAAAAAAGTCAGAGCTATACTTCATTATAAATTTACACTTGTGATGTTCTTGAAATGTTATAGTTGAGCTTCCATAATTCCTTTCGAATCCTGGTTCTTTTCCTTTCATCTACCAAAGATTAATTGCAGAAAAAGCATTTGAAAGGTTTTCGGAATATATTTTGAACAGTTTTCATAAAGAAATAGAAAAGAGTATGCTCAACTTGAAAACTGCACCAATCACCAAGTGAAATTTTATTATTGACACTAGGGGATTAATCTGTCAGACACTATACAATGTTTGGAATATTAGCATAGTTAATACTCATCTTCTATTCGTAACAACTAACAAGAGTTTGAAGGTTCAAGACTCGAGCATAGTTGCCTGAGCATTTAGATTTTGCAATTGACTGTTACCAAGATAATTTTTATATGTATAAGAGCAAGAAAATGTCTAAGTAATAAGATTTTGGCATGACTAGATTACTGGAACCACAAAGTTTTTGACTTTTAACATTTCTAGCAGTTACTTTCAGCTAGAAAACTTGTCAATCTAACCAAAAACAACAGCTGCAACTCACTTTAAAAGTTAAAGAACACCAAGTTCTGACTCATAAGCTAATCTAGCTATATCAAGGACAGATCTTAGAATATAACCAGGAAGCAACCATAGAAAAACTTAAAGTAAACAAAAAAGTTGTGTGTGTGTGTGTGTGAGATTCCAGCTCTCTCAAGTGGAAACCAATGACAGTAAAGTTGGTAATAATGAACATTTGTAGCTCCTTGAAAAATCTTGTTTAGCCTCCCAAAACAATTCCAAACTTGTTGAAAAATGTAAATATACATCACGAATCATCAAATAGCCCATAAAAGATGGCCAACTTGAAACTAATCTAGACGAGAGAACACGCATTAACAAACTTAAAAATCCAAGAAAAAAAGAGAGGGTACCTTTGTAAGTACATTTCTTGAGAAGAGCAGTAATAATATGTCTGGTAGAATCATCAGCTTCAGCCAATAAAACTCTTATATCCATCTTAGCTAGAAATTTCTCCCATCTTAAAATCACATTCTCTGCTTCGTCTGCATTCTTCATCTCTGTCTTTCTGCTACCAACCACTCTCTCTTTTACTTTAATCATTTTATCTCCTATGTTATACGTAATGTATGTAATATATATATACACTACATTATATATACTTAGCAATACAGCATAATATATGCTACTAGTGTATAATACTACAGTATTAGCACAAGCTAGACCATAATGATGAAGTTTTATATTTGTTTACTTTTTTATATATATTTGATATTTATTTAAACGTATGGATTGAAAGAGCTCAACAAAGTTCGTCACCCTTACTCAGTTGTGAAGTGCAGATATTTTACATTTCTTTAATCAGTGCAACTGCACCGCATTACTCTATAACTTAAAATCTTAGAGGAGTTCGTAATTTAACATAATATTATATATACTATAGATTTAGATATCTTTTTTCAATATTTTGTAATTATTAATCTAATTCGAATAATACCACTTTTTAATCCAAGAAATTGATTGAAGTAGTATTATTTGTATATTGAATTTGAAGTTACAGATACAAATATCGGAGACTAATGGATGGCTGAAATTTGACAATCATGTAATCGGAAAGTAAAGGGTCCGTTCTATGTTTGGATGGCTCATATTTGTTGAGTGAAGCATCAGACACGACACGTCCACTATAACTAACTATTCCTCCGTTACTATATTAATTTATTCCAAAAATTTGTCTTTTTCCTTTAAAATAAATTTAAGTTTCATCTATAACCCTATTAATTATACATTGATAATTTATTATTTATATTATTTAATGCATGAACATCTTTTTTCCACCTAATACATTAATATAATTATAAAAATATTATTGTTAAAATAAAGATAAAATTTAATCTTCCCACATAAAAATCAAATAAGCTAATTAAAATGTGACGGAGAAAATATATTTTAAAACCCCCGTATAAAATTCAGGTCAGATATTTTGCTTTTAGTGGGACCCTAAAGATTAACAACAGGATAGTGTGGCAACGCGTGTGTGGATGTCGTGGTTTGAAGAAGACTATCCTGACACGTGTAAACACCACTTCAGATGGTTGAAATGTGCGGTTTTTTAACTTCCATACATATATGCGATATTCCGTTTATCTATTTCTCACTTTCAATCATTTACATAGTTTTGCAATTGGTACCCTGGGTTTTGTTTAGGCATGGCTATTATTCGAGTTTGGGTTATCAGTTTTAGTTTCATTATTTTTAATGGACTTCATTAATAATTTTTTTATAATAATAAATGGGTTCAAACTCGAGCCCGAATTCAAATCGAGTTTTAATAGAATTCGACACATTTATTAAACAAATCAGAAATTGTGTTTAAATTCAACTCATATATGAGTTCGAATCAACTTAAGTCCTCTTGAACAATTTTCGAGCTGCTCACAAACTACTTAACTTGAATTAAAATTAGGATCTGTAAAGATTTTGCTTAAAATCATTGTAACAGTAAGTGTGGTTTGAATAACACATGATCGTCTGAATCACAAATTCACAATCACGTTCTGAATGATAAGTCTTTATATACTATATATGAATAAATGTTTATACGCATACATTTTTTTCCGAGATTTTTTTTTTTGCAAAACTGGGATATGAATGAACTACCACGAAATCTGAATAATTTGAATTTTGAGCTCTTTCCCCGAGCAACTTGGTTGGATAGTTATCCATCCTGGCTGCCCATGATATCTGGAACTGAGAGGACCACTCTCATTATGGGCCCAAGTATGTATTGTGATCGGGCTCGAGCAAAACCGAAAAATCGAAACGGACACTGTAATTTCAGTTCGGGTCATTTCTATTTTTAATTTCGGTTTATTTAATTTTTTAGTTCGGATTGAATAGACCGAATTATATATTATTATTTTTATTATATATATAATATATATTTATATAATACATGTTCGATAAATATAATTTTACATTAGTTGTTGTATTATTGATTCATTATTTGGCCTAAATATAAATCTATTTGATTTTATTTATATAATTGTATTCATATTCTCTTAAAAATTCACCTTATTTGATTTTTATTTTTTTTTTAAAAAAATGGACCGAACGGACTGAAATATTCCAGTCCGGTCCGTAATAAAATTTTGGTTCAATTAAGTTTCAAAAATATTGACAATTCGGCTCTCAGTTTATTCCGGACGAAACCGACCGAATGCCCGCTCTAATTGTGATAATACAGTAACAACCAGCCACGTTATCATCTATATCTCGCTGCAAATAATTTGAATCTGGATAATCAGTCCAAAATTTGTGAATGGGAGAACAAACAAAATATCTTCAAGTACCATATATTAGAGAAAAGAAATTTTGAAATAAGTGTAAGTTAATAATTTTAAAAATACATGTCGAATAATATTCAGTTATTTATTGAGGAGAGTTTTTTTTCCGACTAAACTATAATGCATTTTTCTATTTACTGTTTTTGCACATACTACATAAAAATTTATAGTCCAGAAGCACATACTTTCTTTAAAAAATACATAAAATTAAAAAATTGTTGATCTTTTCAAAAAAAAAAAAGACAACATGCTGTAACTGCTGTCCGATAAATTACTGTATAACTTAACAAAAAAAACAATAAATAAAAATCTAGTATCCCTCTCTTATCCACACATATGCAGTTGCTGTCTTGTCCCGCAAATTATAATTCAATCATCCGTTAAAAACAAAACAAGTATGGCGACTCTGTTTCCGACAATCAAAACCGCCGTGAACCACCGTAGTCCACCGCCGGCGTTACCAAGTTGTTCTTTAACAACCCAGAGTGTTGCTCTCTCTAACATCACATTACCATCCCACCACCACCCTTCTACCTCCATCTTCCGTATTAATCGGAACCCTCTTTCCGGTGAGATATTTCCGGTGAACAAGTTAAGATGGTCCGGTGGTACGAGAATGGCGTGGGATGGCCCTCTCTCTTCCGTCAAGCTCATTCTCCAGGGAAAACACCTCGAGGTACTCATCCCCCCTTCATTTCTTTATAATTTTGTGTGTATACACACTACTACTAGTATATGACATGTGCGTGTGTGTGTGTATTGGCTCAGATAAAAACTAGTTTAGATTAAATGTACAGTTGCATAGTGATTTGGAGCTGGTTTCTAATGGTACATGACCCTATGTCAATTTGTGTGTGGGTGTGGAGAGAGAGAGAGAGAGGGAGGGGGGGAGAGAGAGAGATTTAAATGTGGTTTTTACTTTAATAAAATTTTGATTTCAGTTGAGTGAAGATGTGAAAGGCCATGTAGAAGATAAAGTTGGAAAGGCAATTCAAAAGCATAGTCATCTGGTCAGGGAAGTTGATGTCAGATTATCTGTCCGTGGGGGTGAGTTTGGGAAAGGTCCTAAGGTTCGAAGATCTGAGGTATGTTGTCTATATTACTTGAGACCCTAATTTGTAGTTGAAAATTTTGAATTTGTAGTTCATTGTATGGATTAAATGGTGATTGAAATGTTTTGTGTGCGTGAAATATTATTTGTTTAGGTGACTTTGTTTACTAAGAAGCATGGAGTGATTAGGGCGGAGGAAGATGCAGAGACCATGTATGCTAGTATAGATGCCGTGTCTTCAGTTATACAAAGGAAATTGAGGAAGATTAAGGAAAAAGATTCTGACCATGGCCGTCACATGAAAGGATTTGATAGACTAAAAGTTAGAGATCCTGAGGTTATGTTACTTCAGAATGGTTCAATTTCATCCGCTCAAGGAGAAGATGAAGATGATGATGATCCTTTCATGGATGAGGTATTATTTACCTTCACTGTTTCCTTTAATTGTTTGTGTTTGTATTGTTCACGAGTTGAAACATCATCTTTTAAAATATATTTTTGTCGACTTACTGTATACCCTTTAGGATTTTTATCGATGCGTAAGTTTTATGCTATTGTGTAGTTGCATTATATACTATAGTATAAGCAACCAATGTAGTTGATCTTGATTCTGAAGGCATCTTGATATTATTTTCATGGGATCTTTAGATTGGTTACTGAAGAAATTATCCGGATTACTATGGTATAACCAACCAATGTAGTTGATCTTGATTCTGAAGGTATCTTGATATTATTTTCATGGGATCTTTAGACTGGTTAGTGAAGAAATTATCTGAATTATAAAAGGCCTGGATTTATTTTAAGTCGGGCCGGTCCGGGCCGGCTTTTATATGAGCTTCTTTTAATTTATATATTAATATTTTTAAAATTTGTTAATAATTTAATATATTTTCGGATTTTTATCAAAAATATCAGGGTTTAGAGATCCTGGCTTTTAAAAAAATCGGGTTTCGGATTTTTTGGCATCTCTAATCACGTACTACATTGCAGTAAAAGCAATCCTAGTAGCAGTGTTTTGAATGATTTCCACTGCTTATGAGTCTGCTTTAGTACATGTGTTCAAAATGTACTTACTCCTCAAATTTATGTTTCAGATTGTGCGTACAAAATATTTCGACATGCCTCCATTGACAGTAACTGAAGCAATTGAGCAGCTGGAAAATGTTGATCATGACTTCTATGGTTTTCGAAATGAAGATACTGGTATGAAGCTTTGTTTTGTTTGCAGCACTTTTCAGTATTCTCAATTTTTTTAATCCTCTTTCTCCAGGCGAGGTTAATATTATATACAGAAGAAGAGCTGGGGGTTATGGCCTCATTATTCCTAAACAAGATGGCAAAGCTGAGAAACTAGAGCCCTTGGTGGTGGAACCAGCAAGAGAATCTTCCGTGGCAGAATAGTTGGATGTGAAAGGGAGAACGGCTGGTACGGATTCATGCATGTAACTGTACAAGATATACTTGTAGCAGCGTGATCTGTGTATGTTTTGCAAATATCAGAAGGCAAACGAAGAATTAACCAAGAGGTCTCCCACGTCATGACTATTGTACTTTTAGATTTGTTCAGCCTAACTACTCAAGAACAAGTGGCTAAGTTTGACTCTGAACATATGTATAGATAAAAGTCATCCTATGAATTTTCATCTGAGGCCTTCTGAATTGCATTATATTAAGTTATAAAAGTTCAATTTTGGTTTCTCTTCCGTGGCCTTTATGTTTTCCTCAAATATGCATATTTAGATTTGTTTTGACTATGAATATGAGTGTTCCTACCTATCTTGTGTTGCTGATGCTATATTCTCCCATGTTGGTTTGATAAGCTCATTTTCTCTACAATCTAGTTCGAGGTTGAAAATGAGTTGTGTTGCTAAAATCTCTATTTTGCTTCCAGAGTCTTGAATTTCTTACATATGCCTGAGTGCTGCTTATTACACTCATCTTGACCGTTTGTTTTAGCACGTCAACATTTTGGGGGAGAGTTGGTCAATTGGCGGAGAGCATATTCTGAACTCTTAAAGCATGAGGAGAAAAGGCCAGCTTTGCCACAGACTGCCATTGATATGTTTTTTGTATATAGTATAAGCTATAAGCCCATAATGGGCGCTTATTACTCGCATATGGATCAACTTCAATGCAGTCTATGACAGGATACAAAGATAAAACTGAATGTTTTACCAAACTGATTTATATCAATAGTCTGTTGATGGCCCTTGTAAAAGATGTAAGATGTTAGATGTATCATTTGATCATTCAAAATGAAAAGTGAAGATGCTACAAGGCAGGCAGGGAAGAATTCATAATCAAAATCTGCTTGTGTGTGTGTGTGTGTATAAAGTTCCCTTCATGCCAAAGTGTGTCGCGTTCAGGTGTTAAGTAGACAAAATTACACAACAGTGAGTTGGTGACACAAATAGTCTGTTGGCATCTTGAAGGCCAAGGCTGGCATATTTGTGATACAAAGAATGTACCGAGCAAAAATAATATTTAAGTAAACACCAGCTTATACAACCAGTACATACATATCTATAATTGTTCTCGAGACAAAAATATCTATATAACTGCCAAGAAGTTTCATTAATCTTGAACAATGTTTTACATATTGATACAGAAGTAGTAAAGAAAAACTACAATAACAAGATATACATCAACATTTAATCTATTATACAATAACAATTTACAACGAAAGTAAATGAGATCCTGCTTCAAATTAATTTCCATAGCAAAACAAGGGGAGACTGCTGGCTATAGAAGTATGGAACCATGTGTACAGTTTTACTGCAATGACTGGCGGTCTTCCTTTGAGTTCAGAATCTCTATAGAGCATTATTTCATCGGTTCTTGGTGCAGTCTCTGGGTTGACTTCGGCAAGCATTTTGCATTGCTTTTACCAATTTTCTTAGGAACGGGAATGTTCTTTACGGAGATCACTGACGAGCTTCCTTTCTTTGATTTACTGTGCAACCTGCATTATTGTTTTTTAGGAAATGAGTGTTCTAGGAAAACAAAATTGGGGAAAGTGGATATTTGAGACATTGAGTCAATATATGAATTACTTGCCTTGTTTTAGAAATTTGTGTAGGATTATCATACTCCGCTTCATAAACTTCCTCAGCTCTGTCATTCTGATGCAGTCCCTGCTACAATTTATACCAGCCATTATAAATCTTGAAAAACTTGAAGCAATATGGTCCAATCTCGGAATAGATTAACATCTAAAATATGTTATAGTTCAATACGTACGATTTTTTAATAGGCAAAAGTAAGTATATTGGTATATTCTCTAAAGACTATAATGTTACTAATAGTGTTGAACTCTTAGTTAACAGCAATATAAGGTTTTTTAAGAAAACAATTATGCGGTCAGTTAGTTGCTATAAAATGAAATTGGGCAACTAAAGTGGCAAAGAGTGTAAACACAGGTATATGGATGCAATTTGCATTTAATTAACTACTGAAATATCAGAACAAGTGAAGTTATATTCGATTTCTAAATAGACACATACACCAACATTGAGCAAGCACAGAACTAGTACCGAAAAGGTAAGCCGCCATGATGCAATGAATACATCCAGCTTTACATTTATATAGATTTGAAACCATACATATATAACAGTATGTCCTTAGATTAGCCGTTGAAAAGCTACAAAGTACATCCGTACATTTTGTTTTTAATGAAAGGACCTAAGCCACTAGAGTACCGACGACTGTAACTTACAGAACGCAAACACAATATTCACATTTACATAACGAGAGAACAATAGAAATTCAAGTTTGATTCCTAAAAAGACATATACGCCAGCATTGAGCAAGCATGCAAATATTCCGGAAGAAGTAAGCCATGACGCAATCCGGCTATCGTGCATCACCTTTACCTTTGTTATCACATAAATTAATAATCAAACAACATATTTATATATCTCCAAGTCTTTCGGTCAATCACATAACAATTATGCAATGTGCAGTTACTAGTAAAGTGGAATGTAATCAATCACTATATATTAACCCTTGGCAAAAACAAAGAAACTCAATCCTATGTAGTGCGACCATTGCCATTTAATTATGAGGTAGAAATAGAATACAGTACTACGGTCCAATTACATAACAACCAAGAATCGTAGCAACATCAAATTGGAAAATAAACTAGCAATTACATCAAACTAGCGCATTGCATATAAAGCAAAAACATCAATATTAAGCTACACATACATTTCCAAAAAGAGACCAAATCAGCTAATATCTAAGCAAGAACTTGATCACTCACTTCATTTACTGCTCGTTTAACCTCACCGAGCTTTGATTTTTTCTCACTCTCAAAATCATCGAAACTACTCCCCTTCCTCTTCTTTCGATCTGCATTGATCACACTCTTACACTTCTTATCGCAAACTTTCCACACATTTTTCCTCCTAAACAACATCTTCTCAAATTTCCAATTTTCAACACTAGTGTCAATCACAGTAACTTCAGTTCTCGAAAATGTTGAAAGATCAGTTCGCCACGTGTCCTCTTCATCATCATCCAATGCCAAATCAGCAGGATTCACTGGTGATGTTGCAATTGGGGGAATTGAAACAACACAGTTTTTAGGGTTTGGTTGTTTACGAAGCCCCTTTTTCTTGGGGACATTTTTGGGATTTCCCATTACGAAGAGCTCCGATAAAATGTTGGACATTGTGACAGAGGAATCTAGGGCTCCGTTTGGAGGTGCCGGCGACCGGGTCCGATTAGGACCCGGGTTCTGAGATGGAATTGGGTTCGGGTCATTTGTGATTGGGTCGGGGAGTTGATTATGGTTGTGGAGAGTGAGGAATTGTTCGAGATTGAGGTTTTGATCGGCCGGGAAACCTTTGGATGATCGGAGGCGGGTGAGCCAGTTCGACCCGGAGTAAGGCATTGTTTGGATGGGCGACACTAAAGAAAGAGTTGTGAATGTCCATGCTGCTAAATTTCTATTTTCTTATTTTAGTTTTTTCTTTTTTTTCTTAGCACTTGTTTTGGTTTTATAAAATATGTATAATTATGTAAAAGTAAAAGATACAGAAAAAACTGCGTTGCAAGTCTTCTAGATTTAATTTTTTAAAATACATATTTCGTTGAATCTACGATTATTGCATTCTTATTTATAACTTTCTTGAATATTTTTTCTAAAAACTCAATATCATCACAATTTAAGAGTACAATCGTATCAAAAACAAACAATATAAATTTATATTACATATTTAATTATATTTACGCATCTTTGTTTCTGTTGTTTTAATCGTCACTTGACCAACCATAAAAAACCCATTATTAAATCAGTTCAAATAAAAAACTCCAGTGAAATTAACACTCCCTGCGTCCCAACTATAAATCAAATTGATCTAAAATTGATTTAACTTAATCTTAAAAGATGTGAAAGTTAATGTGTCTTTTTAACTAAATTATATATCAGTACTCAAAATAAAGTTCTTCATATCACTTTTGCATATATATATAAATTATTTATGTGTAATATTATTAGATGTTATACATCTTGAAACTTATATCACGTGCTTTTTTTTATTTACTAAAATTGTATTTATATATAGTGAGAATTGATATCGTTATTTATTTTTGGTTATTTAACTGTATTGATGAATATATTATTATCAAACGTCACGCAATTATATTCGTCATGCGATAAAAAAAGTTATTCACCCGTATTGATAATATTTCATTATCCAACGTCATTCAATCATATTCGTCTTTTTTGAAATATTTTATATTTATGTCTTTAGATAGAAGAATATATAAATAATTTTATTTAATAAATAATATATTTATCAATTAGAAATTGTTACATATACTTATCTTTTTATCATCTTAATTTGGATTGAAAAATGAAAAGTTTGTAACTAATAAACAAGTGAGAATTTAGGTACTTATAGTCCAGTCTAGTAAGTTGATTTTTCTTTTACTTTGGATGTGGAGAAGACATTTCTGATAAGATCTTTATTTGTTTGGGTAGTTATTTCTCATGAAATTTGTTTATGAACTGTTGTCTGCTACGAGTAGATAAGGTAGTATTGGGACTTGAGAGATAAGATACATGATTTGCATTGTAGTCTATCCAAAATGGCTACCTAATATAGAAACTTCGCCCTGCATAGCACGCGAAGTGACGTTACTTGTATGTCATTGAAATTCTACAAGAGCACGGTTTCTAAGCTTCAACTGGTACAAGATTGCTTACATTACATACATTTGATAATAACAAAAACTGAAACAGAGGAGTAACGCGTTTATATTCTAAGTATAACCTACAATATATCCCCTCTAGTCAAATCTAAGGTGGTCAGTTACATGCACAAATTCTACAATGATGATGATAGTAATCGATATCCTTTACAAATATTATCATTTATCATTATTATTCGAAATGCGTTTTTAACTAGAAACTGTGACCAAAAAAATTAAATGCTTCTCTTGTTTACTGCCTCTAGCTTCTACTTGCATTTGCGTAATTAAATTTTCCCCTGCTGTATATATATATATATATACTCGATTATTAAAACCCCTTTTCTGCACGTACTACAAGTCCCTTGCATTTCTCGTTATTATCCTGTTTATACAACTTGTTTAAGATTTCTTCTTGTTGTTGTTATGGATGTTTTGGAGATTATAGTGAGACCCACAGTTGGAAGTGTTTGGCTTGCCCTTTTTGTTGGTCTTATAGTTGGCTGGTCTTGGAAGCCTAAATGGGCTTCCTTGGGCTTTTGGACATTTCAGCTTTCTGCACCACCACCACTTTTTTCTGCTCCTGCTTCTGCGGAAAATCACGCTCACAGGTACATTAATTTGTAGGTTTAGTAGACTACCATTGATCTAGTTTGTATGTATATATATGTGCATGCATACACTGGATTCACTACTAGTTTCTTTTTCTTTTATCTTGCTCGATACATATATTAGTCTTTTAGTCAAGTACTGGTGCTTTTATTTGACAGCTGTAATCTTTTCATTATTTCCTTGATTTAGTTTATCGCTTACTCAAAGGGAAGCACATCTTGCCATCACAGAAGAAGATCTTGATCATTTGTGTCAGCTTGTTGAAAGAAAAGATGGAGGTCCCCTTTGGAAGCAGATGATGGATCGTTCAGCTCCCAACATGAGCTACCAAGCATGGCAAAGGGACCCTGCTGTACTGTTTTTTCCATTCAATCTGTGAATTAATAGTTTATTTCACTATCATTTGTAGCCAAAAAAAAAGAGTTAAGGTTTTTAATTGTATTGTGCACCTTCCTAATATGGAATTTGATAGGGACTTGTTTACCTTGATGTCTTTGGCAGACTGGTCCTCCTCAGTATTGCAGTAGAACAGTGTATGAGGATGCCACACCTGAAATGGTCAGGGACTTCTTTTGGGATGATGAATTCCGGCTTATATGGGATGACATGATATTGCATGCTACAACTATACACGAATGTCCAACGACCGGAACAATGGCAGTGCACTGGATACGCAAGGCAAGTCAAGTCAAGTTTTATTTAGCAACTACCGTAACATTTACTTGGTAATACTAATTTTATTTTATTTTTGTTATCTTTGGACTTTGGCACAGTTTCCCTTTTTCTGCAGTGATAGAGAATACACAATTGGTCGTCGTATATGGGAATCAGGAAGATCATACTACTGTGTGACAAAGGTGCGTTATATGATCTAGTTGTGTCCTGTGTATCCTGTAATCACCTAAACCAAATACATACATGCCGTTGTATAGAATATTTATTGTACCGGTAGCTGACTCTTCTAATGAAATGTTATTGATGTTTCAGATAACATTGTGTTATTCCTAATGGTATAATTTGGTTCTTTCTTATTCTTTTAACCAGGGAATCCCCTGCACTTCTATTCCTAAGAGACGGAAACCGAAACGGGTTGACCTGTACTATTCAAGTTGGTTCATACAACCAGGTTTCTATGACTAACGGAGATTTAACCTCATTACTTTATTACATAATGTCTAATTATAACATTAAAATTATTCTCGACAACACCTCATGCTAAATTTTCAAGTATTAATGCCTAAAATGTGGTCTTCTTGAAACAGTGGCTTCCAGAAAAGGAAATGGTGAAATGACTGCTTGTGAAGTGGTACTGTTCCACCATGAAGATATGGGCATACCATGGAAGATTGCAAAATTCGGAGTAAGTCAAGGGATGTGGGGAGCAGTTAAGAAGATTGAAGCTGGTTTCCGTGCCTATCAACATGAAAGAGCTCGTGGATCACCTCTCTCTCACGCAGCTCTAATGGCACAGATTCACACCAGAATTGATCGAAACCACCTCATATCCATGGAGCCCAACAGAGATTTACCAGAGGCAAACTCCGTCACCATATCTGGAAAGACTAAAAATAGGAAACTCCGAAAGCTCATAATTATTGGTGGCGTCGTTTTCCTTGCTTGCAGTCTTGATCGAGGTCTCTTAAGTAAAGCGCTCATGTTTGGTGCTGCTAGAAAGTTCTCCAACAAAGGAAGGAGAAAATGACCAAGATTGTGCTGAGCTTATATATGGATACTTTAACCTTCATCTTATGCCTAATAAGATGTAGTAGTTGATGTTTGTTGTCTCTGCTGAAGATGGTGGAAATAAGAAGTTATAGCAGTTCTTTATGTTTTGGCCTTCTCACAGCTGAGAAGTGTTCAGGGTAGGAAGGGTCAGAGTGATGATTCAGCTAGGTACGGAAGCAAGAGGTCCAAGAATGAATGAGTAGTAGAATTACTATGATAAGATCGTTTATTTACAACGGAATTGTATACAAAGTTTCTTCACATATACCCACAGTAACTCAATCAAGAAACAAATAGAAGAATTCAAAGAATGGTTCGTTGTTGGGTAAGACTGCTCCCGATTCACACAGGATTCCACGTGCCCCATGTTCCTCTTTCTTATTCTTAACAAGTCCCCGAGAGGTCTTAGTTTGATCCATGATTTCTGTTTCATCTTTCGGTACTAAACAATTTGGAAGTTACTTGTATTTAATTAATACTTCCAATTGTTTATTGTAAGTTGTAATCTGCTATATATTCATGTTAACTTGCTGGTGGTGCCTTTGTTACTCCAACAGTCCAACTGGTGCTCCATCAAAAACACACAGTCTGCAATCATATTCGAACTAATCCATCACATGAAGTGCGTGTTTTTATACACAAAGTCACAAACATGCATGCTACTTCAAGTAGGACAGACAGATATCTAGATCTATGAATCTGTCATATGTGAAAAAACAGAAATACGAACCGTAATTAGATGTGACTGATTAAAAGTTTGTCATCTACATTCGAGTAAATTAAAAAAGTGATTCTAGAATTTGATAATCAATTGGTTGGTAATTAATGTTACAAAAGAAAGGATTGGATCAACTTTTTTATTTAATGTTAAAGTATAATATAAGATCAATTTGGGGCATTTCTCTAACATCTTAAGATTTTAGATGGATCGTAACTTAACATGATATCAGACATGTCGTTGGGAGGGGTCTAACGTTGTCAAAGGTTTAATATATATGTGTGTGGATTATGAAGTAAAGGATAAGTGGGCTCCGATTCATATATAGGGTATTGACTTAATTACATATCAAAAATGGGATAGATGTTCAGAGTCTTTCATCCATGGTATATCAAATCCCCATTTTTGGCGTACACAGCACTAAGTGAGGTGGTTGAGTTGCAGATATAAAGCATTATGAGCCCCCTTTATCATGGCGGATACTGATTGTTTGTTTCATAAATAGAATTCATTTCCAAAGGCGAACGGTGAAGAGTGTTGTAACTACTGTGTCTCCGGCTTGTAATGGCCAACAGATCACATGCCTCTTAAAATGTGCCGTTTGTCCACATCTTGCAACGGCGTTAGCGTACATACTTAAAAACACAAGTAATGCTATTCATGTATCTTGTTTCTTGTTGTTCATAATAAATTAAATTTTAAAAATTATATCTTCGAATAAAAATATATATTAGAATATGTAACTATTTTAAATGTAAATTTATTTAAAATTATAAAGTCTAAATACTATTTTAAAAATTATATTTTGGAATATAAATATATAAACTCTAAATATTTTTTAAAATATATTTTTAAATATAAATATATTAATATATTAATAAAAAATATATTTTTTGAATATAAATATATAAATATATATTAACAGTTGTATTTTGGAATATAAATATATAAAATCTAAATATTTTCAAATATTAATATATAAATATATTATTAAAAATTATATTTTTTGAATATAAATATATTAATAAAAATTTTAATAAATAATTTCAAGAATATCCTATATTTAAAAGAATATTTAGATTTTATAATTAGAAGTTTTAAGTACATATGTACATTTTTAAAAAATGAAAATATTTAGATTTTGATTATTAATAATTTAAATTATTATATGAATAGTTGAAAAAAAATTAGTAATTGAAAAAATAAAAACTTGATTAATTAATATGTGTTTACATTTTTATAGATATTTTGAAAAGATAAAAAAAAAATCACTGGGTATGGCCAACATGGAATTATGTATTCCATTTGCCGTTGCAAATGACGAATACTATTCGTCATTGGACATGGCGTACTGTATAATAATTTTCATCAAACCATCTCAGTTCTGTTCATCATTTTTGGGAGTTAGCTGTACCCAAAACAAATCGAACATCTGTCCCATTTTAAATAACTGAACATGTTGACTGTACCATTTATGAAATGGAGCCGGATAAGTGGATAACCACCTTGTCTACTTCAAGACTGGCACTTGCATGTCCGATGATGGAGTAGATTATAAATACTCCAAGCTGTTCAGTTTAATAAAACATCTTTTACTTTTCGTGCACATTTGATGTAAACCTACTCCGAAAGAAAATTTTTTTTTTTTGTCCACCGTTTGGTAGTGAATACTTGGAGCGTAACTTATTATTATCCGTTTATTTCGTATACATGTAATTTAAAATTTTAATAATAATATGTTCATAGTAATATTTAAAAAAAATCAACGAAAATCGGAAACCCATCGGACATTCAAAAATTGGTCTAGCAATATCTTGATTATGTAGAAATCGAATATTTATGCATTTTTTTGACGCAGGATCACACACACACACACACATATATATATATATATTTATACAGATAAATCTTAAAAACAAGAAATCAAACATAACTCGTTAGGTGTTGAAAACTTCAAGAACCAAACGAATGAGATTTGAACAATAAATTGATTGAAAAATCGAATATGAAAATACCTACATTATACAACTAGATGCTATGTTGTAGTATATGATATATCTGTATAATTTGTATATAATAAAGAGAAATAACATCCTTAAAAGAAACCATCTAACAAGGAACAATGGTCTCGAAACAATGAAGTCCATCCAGCTCCGGCGCAAATCTTGTACTTGTTACTTTCCTCTTTTGCATGAGTTGTTGATTTTCCGGCAACTTGGTGTTCTCTGTCAAATTATTATTAGCTGATTGCCCTTTATTTTCAGGCAACGATGAACGAGTACGGGCATCTTTACTGATCCAAGAAAAACCAATTTTGTGACCAAAAGATTCAGCGAACAGAGCATCAAGAGAACTGAACATAGACATCATCATCATCTTTGGCAGTGTAGGCTAACTAAACCTTGTGCGTCTTTGTTTGAGTGCTTGTTGGGTTTGATGAATACGGAGCAGATTGTGCAATGGTTGTGGAGATTAAACAAGGTTGGTTAAGGGTTTATATATAGATATACATATAGCCATGGAAATGGATAAAAAGGAAACTTCTAGAGTTGCCTTTTCTTTTCTTTGCTTTGGTCGGAAGGAAGGAAGGTGGAATCTTGGCGGTGGGTTTTATATATACAAACATAATCAACAGTTTTAAAAATTTTGTACGTGTATATGATGTGTTTTTCATTATAATTTTCACCTTTTTAGCCGATTATATCCCCACACTTGTATTTAGATATGTATATTATGGGAGTAATGATGTGTATTTAAATATTTAATTAATTTTATGTAATATTAGCTTATGTTCTCGTATTATAGGGTTTCTTTTAAGGCCTGACAAAACTATTCATTCGTTATAAAAAATCGTGAACCACAAGCGCTGAATCACCTGATCCCGAATTCATATTAAAAACCTAATTTTAATCATTTTCACTTTCAAAAATAAAAAGAATAATATTTTAACCTCAATAGTCAATTAAATAATAGTTAGGGGAGCTTATCCCCAAAACCTCCCTTCCTTTTAGAATTTCTTAATAAAAATGTTAAGGAGCGAAAAAATTCTTCAGGTTTAGGGTAGAAGCGGATAAACCCATATGATTTAATAATGCTGAAATAAGTCTTTTAAATTAAAATTAATGGTTAAATATAACCCCTCTAGTTAATTTTTCTTAACTATAGTTAAAAATATTATTAAATATCTAATTACATTAATATAAATATATATACATACATATATATCTTATATTATTAATTTTTTATTAATAATATTATCATTTATAATTTAATATATTTTTTATATAATTAATTTTTATTAAATAATTCTAAAAATAATAAATAAGTTGTTAACCAATATTAATGTATGTATATATACTTTTTTTATTACTTAACTATTAATTTTTAACATTTTAAACATTTAAACGTTAGTTTGTATTTTACTTTTAAATTCTACTTACTCGACGAATATTTATATTATTTTAATAATTAACTAAATAAGAGTGACATTTTAATATTAAATTATAATACATAAAAACACACACACTTACTTACATACATATATAGATATATGTAGATAAATATGCACAATTTCTTACATTTCGTATAATGTACGAATTTGTTTTTAATATTTATTATTCTTACTTTAATATTGTATTTATATGATCATAATTTATTTTTATTTTTATATCTATGATTTTAATTTATTTATAATCCTGTGTAGAAATACTTTTATATAATTTTTCACATATTTTATACGTGTTTGTGTTTAAAAGAGATAAATTTATATATTTTATTTAAAGATAAGTTTTAATTAGAATATAAAATTTTTTTGATATACTTTTTCGTGTAACAATATTGTTACGATATACATGAATACTAATGTCATAATATTAAAATTAGAATATTTTGATATATTTTTAAAATATTAATGTTAAAATATACATGAATATAGTAATTTTTTAATCATAGTTAAGAAAAACTAACTAGAGAATCTATATTGAACCATTAATTTTAATTTGAAGAACTTATTTGAGCTTTATTAAATCACATAGACTTATCCGCTCCTACGTCTTTCTTTCGCTTCTTAACCCTAATAAAAAGGTTTATACTAGAATTAATTTTTATACTATTCAAATTAAGCGTTGCAAAGTCAAATGGGCGGAGGGTGTAAACGGAAACTTGCGTTGACTACAGAAGAGAGGAAAAGTGTCGAAGTGGAAAAAGTAGTTAATCTCTTTTAAGTTTTCAGTACCAATCGAATCCATCTAGAAGTAAGAGGCAAGATCGTGTGGGTTCAGTACCGGATTGATTTTAATTAAACGTATTTTCATATTTTGTGTATTAAAAATATATTTAAATATGAAATAAATGTGTGTCGTATATTGTATCATATCCCGCATAAATTTATATTATTTTGTATCGAATTTTCGTATTATGTAAATAATATAAAATACATAATACGAAAATAAATATTATATTATTATTTTTTCATAATATTATCATTTTTACTAATAAATTATATTTTTAATAAAATTTTAAATACTTCTATCATTATAATTTTAATTTTAAAATTTTAATATCTATTACTTTAACAGAATAAAGATTTCAATTATATAAATATATAGATATTGAGCCAACAAAATTTATAAAATTTTAATATTTATTTATTCGGTATACTTTCGTATCGTACCTAAAATAAAAATTCAAATACAATACTAAATATTTCCTATTTTTTTGGTATTTATATATTTTCGTATTTATAAATTAAAAATATAAAATTTTCGTGTCATATACAACATAACTCATTAACTCGATTTAATTTTAATAAAAATTTAAGGTTTTACTTTATTACTCCATTCGATCCCAAATTTTAATTACTTTTTTCAATCCAAAAGATCAATTTATTAAAAAAATAATTATATATATTTCACTGTATTCAATACAAATTTATAAAATATTTTCAAAACTTACATTTATATTTTATATTTTCAATGTTAACTATTTTTTAAAAAGAGTGTAATGAATAACGGATAAAAATGAAAATTAAATACCTTTTTATTTTGAAATAATTATCGTTAGGCTTTTTGTACATATTTTAAAATATTTTATTTATATAAATAAAATTATTTAATTTATAATTTCCTTTTCACAAACTAAAATATTAATTAAATATTTTAATTCACAAAAAAATAAAAATATTAATTTTACCCAGGTAGTCACATCTTTTAAAAATAAAAAGGGTGTGTAAAAAAATTTAAACGTCAATTATTTAAAAATAGATAAAATATAGATTTAAGTTTTTCTAATATGTTTAAATTTTACAAATAAGTCTTATGAGATGAGGGGAATATTTTGCTAATAGTTATGTATTTCTCAGTATAAAAATAGTAATAATTAGAATAAAATTCTCAGCCTATCAAAAAACTAGGAAATAATTTATTATTGTTCAGATATAATTTAATTCTCAATTTCTAAATATTTAAATATACATGAACAGTTTAAACGTTTGTTAGATACAAAATTTAACAATACTAAAAATTAGATGATTTCAATTTAAGTAAATTTTCACATAAAAATTTAAACGTCAGATGTAGAGATAGTAGATCTAAGAGCAAGTTGAATGCAATAATATTGAATGTGTTATTTTTATAATATAGCATGTTCAATGGTTGTGTTAAAATAGATTGAGCTATTGTTATAATTTAATACTAAAAAGTGGTTTTTGTTACTAAAATAACACCATGTCTCCGATGTATTGTTGTAAATTGATAAAATTGAATATAAAATTGATAAAAATGGTATTGAATATATTATGTAGAAAATTGATATCCTTCATTTATTCATTTCCCTCTCTTTTTTCACTTCTTGGTGATGTGTCAATTATAACTCAATCTATTTTTTGTTCAATATATATAACAAATTATAGCATTGTGCTATTTTAGCACAATGTTTAGCATACCATTGGAGTGGAGAATTTTAGATTTTGTTTTATAATATAGATATAGAACAAGATATATAGCACACCATTAGACTTGCCCTAAGAGGTGTTAAAATAGAAAAATGATATATTTTGTTCTATATTTAGAACCAAATATATATGTAGCTATGATTGTCACATAAGTATGCAAGTGAGAAATTGGAGGCAGATGAATATAAAAACATATAAAAACAAATGACATTTATTGGCTCATCGGTTAATCTGTTTTGATACCAGATATTAATTTTCAAAATTTATAATTGTATTAAATAGTTATATTTCTAGTAATCTTTTACTTAAATGTCTAACCAAAAGAATTTCCTTTTGATTAGATTTTATTTTATTATTTTACATGCTCTTATTCAAAAATTATGTATTTTTTATAATTCTACTTATCAAGTAGAATATGTTACTTATTACTATAATATTACAAGCTAATAACCTTTGATTTCTATTTGGTTTTCGCAGATGAGCTTATCTGAAGTTGGCAATACAGGTGTTTTCTTCTCGAATATTAAAGATTTATCGTTTAAATGTATGATGTCATCTCTGTATGACATGTCGGTTAGATGGTAAATTTTCTAAGATAAAAAGAACTCTTTACTCCGACAATTGTATTCTGATACAATTCATCTTACATTCTAGTATATCGTATATCATGACAAAAAAATTTATAATTTAGTAAATTCAATGCTATACTTTACATTTTTAGTTGAAAAATTACTTAATTTTACATCTATTAGTTTTTATTTTGAAATCATGAATTAGAATATGAAATCTATTTTAACATTAAAATATACTTTTTGATTTCATATTATAGTAATAACTACATTTATTTTAACATTAAAATTGGACTTGCTCTAACCAATATGTGAATGAATGTATTTTATTGATATTATTAATTATTTAATGATTCAAAAGTCGTATATAGCTAAATATAGCTGGAGTTGTTTCTTATTTAAATAAGCCTCCGGAAGAGACCGGATATCAAATACTTTCTCTGTCTGGGGTAATATTTGAAATTTGAATTTTTGACACACTCAGAGTTTTGATTATCTAGTTAGAATTATTAATTTTTAATTTTTTTTATAAATAAAAGTTTTAGTTTAATATTTTTATTAAAAAAATTAAAAATAATAAATTTAACGAATAGAGTGGGAGTAAGTAAAAGCACAGGATTGTAGGCGGAAACAGGAAACAGCGTTGACCGGAAATAATAAAGGCAACACTCTTTGACGAGCCATACACCATGTTGAATGATGATGATTGTGTATTCGTGTTGACACGGTCTTTCGTAGCTACTCCCAGCTGTAATTAATTTTAAAATTAGTTGGTGCGTTTCTCTATTTCTTACTGCTTTCTTTTTGAACATGTTACTGTAGTATTTATTTTTTAATATTTATTTAAATAATTTTTTTAAAGTTAACTGCACCTTTTTTTAACATATGTCCCGCAAGTCGAACCCAATATTAAAAATCTTAAAACCCTGTCGGGATGAAGGGAATATAAATCTAATATATATAAAATATTATACAGATATATGTGCTAATAAATTTATAAAAATAAAATTATTATTAATTGCGTAATATTCTTTAACTCCATAATATTATTCATTGTGGAGTTTGAACGATCAAAGGCAAGCATAATTTGTTATTGAACGCCTTTTAAAAAGTATCGTACTAATAAAATTATTTGACTATTTATATTTAAAATTATTCTTTAATACGACACTTTGATTGAATATTTTATAATCCCTAAGCAATTCAAAAAATATTAATTTTACGATCTAATATTAACTTTTTTATTTTCAATCTTAATATCATTTGTTGGGTTGTGAAATATTAAAATAATTTTATTAGTAAGAGATTTTTTTAGGAGGTATCCAGGAACTGATTCCGACAACGATCCAAAATGAACTATATCAGTATATCATATATATATATATATATATATATATATATATATATATATATATATATATATATATATCAGTATATCATATAGTGGAGTTAAAAGTAGTGTTGGGAAACCACTAATTAAGAGCTCATTTGATTAAATTAAAAAAAAATACTTATAACTTGAAGTTAAAGAGAGAGAAATTAAACTTATGAATATAGCTTAAATTTAAATATAAATTATTTTTCAGTTAAATATAAATTATTTTTATTATGCGGTCAAAACACTTAAATATATGTGTCAAAAATCAAAGACTTATAAAAAATGAAGGAGTATATTATTATTTTCATTCATCAAATTTATAATTATAACTTATGACCATTCATTAAATATAACTTATGATCATTCAAAATTAATGAATGTGTTTTGTCATTTTTTTATTGGGATGGGTATTAATTATTTTTATATTATTTATGTAACAAGTATTCTATTTTTAAATATTAAAATTTTATTATCTAAATTTTTAGAATTATTTTTACATATTTTTTGACTAGATGATAACAATAAAAGAGTTCCATTTTAATGAAATTATATTTCAATATAACTTGTTTATGAAAGTTTTTACAGAAATCACACTCAAATACTCAATGAATAAATGATTTTACAATAATCATATTGGAGATTAAATTTTTATTCATGGAGTCATCCCATGTATAGTCTGTAATAAAAGATAGGAAAGAATTGCGTGCAAAAGTTGTAACTAAACAACTGGTCTTGAAGTCTTGAAAGAACATATAAATATCTACTTGTCATTATTTAAAATAAATAAAAAAATCTATAAATATTAGTAATAAACTAATAATTAGACGGGAAGGAAGGAATACTGGAATAGTATAAACATCTTCTCGGCAAAAAATCGTCTTGGTACACTTTTTTGTAGCATTCAAACACTTGTTCTAGATCAAATTCAGAATGGAATTTACACAAAATGTTTTCTAGTTGAAGCATCATGCTTTATGTGAATTAAAGTTCAACCTGAAATTATTAATTACAACTTTTAAAAAGAAAACACGAAGTTTTAAATTGCAATTGTTCACCATACTTGGTTAATTATTAATATCAAAACGAAGTATAAATTTGATGATTCGTAGATATTAACGCGGTAGTAGATATTAAAGTGGCGCAATTGATAAATTAAGCGAGACAACGGCAACTGATTGTATACCAAATTTAATCGAAGAATAAAAAAACATTAATATAAACTTTACATTTTTATGTGTTGTCTACTATGGGAGGTAGACAGGTAAGAAATCAATAAGGAATTATCGACTCGAAACAGTTGACTCCGTCCAACTCGGGCGCAAATCGTGCCTTTCTGTGCCTACCTTGTTGATTATCCGGCGAAGCCTTTCCTTTTGATATTGAGCTACTAGTCTTATTACTAGCCTGAGTTTCTTCCTTCATTTGCTTCTCCGTCGAAACCACTCTTTCTTTGTTGATCAACGGCCAAGAAACTCCGATTTTTTGACCAAAAGATTCAGCCATGAGAGCATCAAAAGAACTAAACATGGACATCATCGACATGCTCCTTCGCTTATGATTTTGAGAGAAAAATATAAAATTAATCTTTCGGGGTTGAATAATTTAAGTTGATGGTTTTGATAAAACTATTTCGAATGGAGTTGTAAGATAAGAAAGGAATATAGGATGGGTTTATATAATGGAATGGAAAGATTAAAGAATAGAAATTTCTGGTATTATTTTTATTTTATTTATAAGAAACAGCTTTGAAAGTTGTACTAGTCCGTTTCTTGGAAAGTTGATGACTTGCATTCCATGGTCGCATAACACGCGTCACGTTTGAAACTAATATTATCAACTACTAGTCCACCTTCCTTCCACGTTTTATATGTCTGTATTGTATGTATACAACTATATACACACCACCATTACACGGTTTACACCCACTATTACGCAATTACACTACTACTATATTATACACCCCTGACGTGTCATCATCTTAGACCACATTGTTCTTCATTTCTGGTCTAAATTATAGCTCACCACAACTTCATATATAAATATTTATTAATTAAAATACTAATTAATTACTATATATTTAATTACTAGCAAAATATACAACTTCTTGTTCCTATCTGGTTAATTTATTTTTTTTTTTGAATAAATTGCAACTTCCATTAATTCATTGAAATATCCGACAATAATGTCTCCAACAACAATATTGGAGGAGACGGACTAATAACAAAACTATTAAGCTCACAAGGGATCTAGCTATTTTATGTGCTACCTCGTTCGCCCGCTTTCTAATATAACCAACCGAAACTCCATTTTTATGATCAAGAATGGATCTACACTGCCTCACTAGGTCGCCCAGCTCCAAGTAGTTCGTTCCAGGCTTGTTAATTGCCTTGACACCGAGCATAGAATCACTCTCCACTTTCACATTCCTAACTGCAAGCTCCTTGTTAATCCGTTTCACCCCACTAATGTTTTTGCTACGATTACTTTTTATCTTTTTATATCAAGTCACACAGGTCAAAGTTGAAACACGAGCGAAAACATGAGGAGTAAATAAGGTCATTTATTTTATTTTAATATAGTTCAAATAAGCTTTAAAAATATAAGTACAAAATAACCCTTGTGCTAGATTTGATTAAATATAGTTAAATATATGTTTGAAATTTGAAAACAAATGATATTTATTTATAAATTTTATTTTAAAATATTATAAGACCAAATAGGTTATATTATAAAATGAGTTTGAGGGTAAAAATAATTCAATAACTAGAGTCAAATATTGATTTGAAATTTGAAGAAAATGATATTTATCTATTTATTTGATTTTAAAATATAATTAAATTAATTCGATTTTATTATAACATTATTTCAAAATTCAAATATGTGTTAACATTATTTTTTTATTAATTATTTGGAATAAAATTAATCAGAGAAATCAATTAAAAATTGAAATCAAATTGTAATCGCATAAAATTAATTATAATAATACTTTATCAAATAATATATTAGCATAAAAATATCTTTGGCCAAATTTTTACTAAAGATAAAATTTGATTACATAAAACATATATTAATATAGAATTTTTGTAATTATTATAATACTATTAATTAAAACATATAAAAAAATAATTTGTAACATTATTGTATACACAAATATTTCTTTTTTTACTTACTATAATTTTTTTAACAATATCTTGATATTTTAAAAATATTTTATTATAAAAATTTAGTGTTATTATTAATTTTTTAATAATTTAAACTTATATCTTGATCATATTTAGCACAATTTAACAATGTTTTCTAATTTTAACTATCACTTGAAGAATTAAAAATTTATGTGAGAATATAAAAGTATAAAAACTTATTTGATGTTTCACTCAAATTATAGAGTTTTTTTCGCCCTCACACCGATGATATAATATAATTTATTTTGATTTTACAATATTTTAAAATAAATTTTATAATAAAATATCATATTTTTTTCAAATTTCAAAAATATATTTAACCATATTAATCAAATTTAACCATAAGGACTAATTTAAACCTACATTTTATAGATAAAGGGCTTATTTGAATCATACTAAATTATAAGGACTTATTTGCTCCTATATAAAAAATATAAGGATGTTTTCGCTCCTTGACCCCTTATTAAATGATTGAAAAAACCCTTTAGACTGGGATGAATTGCTTAAGTACAAAAAACTAATAAACGTTGGCCGCAGGTGTCTACTTTTTCTCTTGGTTGCTAATAGAGGGTGTAGATGTGTAGTTGGGTTGATCTTAGGCGACTGATTTTTTTCTTCTTTATACCACCGGTTGGGTTTGTGCTTAGTGAATTGAAATTCAAGTTCTTTTTCATTGAACGAGTCAAACTCAAAAATTATTCAACTTAAAATTTGTATAATAAAAAATTAATAACTAACAATGATGATAATTTATTTTAGTTTTTTACTTAGAAATAATTATATAAAATTATTACGAGAAAATATATTATTGAATATTATATTTTAGGGGTGTTTATTTCATAATTAATGAATCCCGCTAACGAGAATCAAAACTTGAATCCAATAATATTTGAATTAGTAACTAATAATTTGGTTATACGGAATGAAAATCATTAGTCATGAAATTCCATATTATTCACATTCCAACTAGCATCCAAATGCCTCCTTAATCTCATAATAGATTAATTTAGTTCAAAATTTTAACAATTATTTAAAAAACTAATAATCAATAATAATTAATTTCATGACATAAATCTATAATATTTTTGAAATAAAAAATTATCAAATTTGAATTTAATAAATTGAATTTAAATAAACTCAATTCTGACTCAAAATTTTATCTAGTGTAAAAAATCATTCGAACTTACTAACAAGTTCAAAACCTATTTATCAAATCGAGTAAGATTTCAAAGTTGGAGTTGCCCTATTCAAACTATAACTCCACTTTTTACACTTTTACGTTCCTTTAACTATGAAATATTGAATAAACTTTTTTTAGATCTCCCTATGTTTATTAACTTCATAAAAAGAACAATATGTGATTAATATTTAATCCATCAATTAACTTAATAAAACATACCTATAGCTGAGCAAAGAAACCAATAAAATAAAAATTCGTAATCCATGAAACAGAAAGTCATCGCCTTCTTTTCTTCATCCTTTGGAGTTTCAATAATACTAGATGTAAACGAGTAAAACACTTGGTAAAATAACCCATTATTATCTTGCAACAACATTCCTTTTTAGTGAGCAAGGAAAGAAAGCATACACGACATCTAGACTTCAAAAGTTTGGAGGATTCATACATCATCTCAGAGTTTGCAACAGATTAATGGTAAAACAATTGAACTCCTTAAGATTCGTAATTCTCATCAAGCATTACAATACTCTAAACCAAGGGTTTCGCTCAACGAAGATCCATCAAGATCTCCTCAAGGGCTATTAAAAGTCCGATCAGCAAGGCAAGGAAAACATGGATTTCAAGATCGCACCTGAAACAGAAACAATACCTCCCATAAAACCACATGATTTACTATACTACTAGTGCGAGTTCATCCGGTGCAGCAAAACTTAAATCCCCTGCTAATTAGAACCCCATTATACAATAGAAATTGATATTCCCCTAATATATATACACTCATGCCATAGGGAATTCACCTACAAATGAAAAACCTTTTTGGATGCAAGACTATGAAACAAATACATAAATATCTAGATTGGTTAAATCACAAATCAGCACAAAGTCAGAGCAAGTAGAATAATATGGTACATGGCCCAATTGCCTTGCACATTATATAACTAAACAAGTTAACAATATAGATGCCATCTTCAATATAAAATTGAAAAAACAAACAATATAGATGCCGTGTACCTTTACATAAAGTGAAAATTATTATAGAGCCTTAATTATGTGTAAAGTGATTGCACAAGGATATCCCTCTCAACTTGCGCTTATAAGTTCTCAATAGATAAATATCAATATATTACTTGTGTAAAGTGATTTTCTAGTGTCCACTATTAAACACCAGTGTCCGAAAGGATATGATTGATTCTATAAACTATAGTATGGAAATTTCTAATACATTTAACCATATCCATAGTCCTTTCATATTACCTCCAATACCTAATTCCCAGTTTTGCTCCTATTACAGAAAATTTAAAGAGGGAACAAGCAGAATCTGCAGAATGTACTAAGAAGTTCCAATTTTGTTTAGGAAAATAAATTTCCAGGAGAGTAAACAGATTCATACACAAAGACGAGGGAACTATAAAAGTACAATACATACTCAGACTAATACATTACTGAACTATTAATAGCTTAAGTGTTTCAGCATCAAGTAGTGTACACAGAACAATGTATGTCAACAACCACTTTGAAAAAGAATGTTCACCTGTTTTGGGGATGCAGACATGGATCTGGATTTAGGCCTGCATATGTGATGAAAAAGAAGCTAAGCTTTATATATGCAAGATCTTGCAAAAAAGAAAATCAAAAAAATATTTTTAAAGTAAGAGAACGTTACCTGGGTGATTTCACAGGAGATGCTGATCTAGACTTTGATAATGACCTTGAGACAGACCGTTCCAGAGATTTGCTGCAAAATAATAAAGTACATTCCCAATTAAACCAGTAATATTCAGGATCAATTCATATAAAAGAACCGAGCTCATACCTCCTATCCCTTCTTAAGCTTCTACTCCTACTCCGGCTCCTACTTGGGCTCCTTGATGGACTGCGCTCAAACTTACTAACCTTCACTCCATGAAAGCAATAGCAAAACAAGATTAGAAATGAATAAACAGGAAGCAATTGGCTCATGCCAGTGAAGATCCAAGTTAACCAGCTTTGAAATGGAGTAACAATCCATTATTCATGTCATTCACAGATTTTATCATTTGTTATCATTTAATTCTAGTTTAATATATTTCTATTTTTAACTATTTCGTGTTTAACTAACTTGCGTAACTTTTAGTCAATATAATATGGATTTAGTCTGCATGTATTGACCTGTAAATTGTCATTGCTACAATTAATATTATGAATTCGCATTTATATCAACTTAAAAGAACAAAGGTGTTATTGTATGTAAATTGGTGTGTGCGAGCGCATGGTTGCACTGTTCTATGTATGCTGTATCTTGATTTGGCTCATTGGATGAGCCCCAAGTCCTTTGCCTTGGTGATGTTACTCCTCTGCTTCAACTTTGAGTACGCTTTGAAATTATAATGCTTGAAAAAAACATTGTGATTCTTCAAAGTCATTTTTCATGTAAACTTATAATATTTACGTCAGTGGAGTCTAACAAGTATACAACTGAAAGAGGAAAATTACACAAGACATAACCAAAACAAAAAAACCCTACTCTAGACAGAACAGTAGGAAAATATACATTCCCATTGATGGAAAAACCAGAACGAGGATTACCCGAATATAAGTTTTTGTCCACGGATTTTTGAACTCGGTATCATCAAGTTTCTTAATCTGTATTAATACAAAAAGACCATTAACATGGGTTATGTTGTTATGTTGAAGCAAACAGCTTATACCATAAAATCGTCTTCATATAGAGAAGGGATCAATAACTTACAGCATATTTCATGTCTTCATAATTTGTATAATCAACCAGACCATAGGCACCTGAATAAGATTAGAGACTAAATAAGATTATATACTGATAGTGAAAAGCTGGAAAATCACAATGTGCAAGTCGGACATTAAAAATTTTCAAAAAATTCAAGTATGCCGATGAAGACTTCTGTAGTTTCTAAATCCACAGACTAATGGGGATTGCAGGTAAGGAAGATCATACCTCTCATATAGGGACATGTGTATAATTTTACATTATAGATTAAAACACTCCAACATATGGAGACAAACACCCGTTAATCCCAAAATGGAGGAACATAAGCAACCAGCACATGAAAACTAAAAGATCAGATGCAAATCTTTTGTTCAAGATTGCTTGACAAGCTGAAATGCACAAATTAACGAAGAGCATATCCAAGAGCCTTTAAACACTCAACTATGCTTTATGTCAAAAATTTGAAGGATAAATACTTCATCCTACAGAAAGCGTCTTAGTTTAAATATTTTGGGAAAATCGACAAAACTTCGACATAAATTTGGCGATTACTCTATTACGTTTTCACAAATCTTATAATCTTTAATATAGTAGAATAAGCATAGTTACTTATATTAAAATATTTTATATTTATCGTATAATATCATTTATATTCATTACAAAATGGCAACTTGGTCAAAGGTAAATTCGAACTATATTTAATCACACCCACGTGACTAAGACTAACTGCTTACAGACAGCATTGGTTTTCTCCTGCAACTAAAGAAAAAATAGTTATACATCTTTGGCCCTTATCTCCATGATTCCATCTAAATGAACATATTACTGACCAGTATGTTCTTGAACTAATTCCTCTAACCACCAGTTTTTGAATTCTTAGAGATCTACATGATTACTGATTTTAATAATGTAACATATAACAGAATTAATGTCATGCTAACACAAAGAAGCAGCAAAAGTTAACTGCCGGATGTCAATACAACCTCACATTCGGTATCGGAACATTGTCCTTGAAATAAAAAACATCCATAAAATAGTAAACCAGTTGATAAAAGATTGTAATCTAGTACCCAAACAACAAAATGTTGAAAACTTGAATTAAAGCAAGTAATACCGTCTCTGTCACGGAAAACTTCAGCAAAGGACACATCACCAGCTTTCCGCATCTGATCCTGAAATGATTTTAATACCATAAGTCCACAAGTCACTCAGTATGTGTTGACAGAATTTTAGCAGTCACGGGGGTAAAAATAATTCTGTTAACTTCTTACCTTCAAATCTTGCCACGAAGCTGACGATGGAAGACCACGAACAATAACTGCAACAAGTAATTACAGAAACCAAATTGTATTCATCTTATAGTGGGTAGAATTGTGTTAATTGAAACATTTTGACTACAGCAATATACAAACATATAAAAAGAACACTAGATAGACACATTTCAAGAGTCTATTGGACATAATTAGTTCTACCACGAAACTCAGAGTGGCGCGAAATGGTGGGACGTCCCCTACCACCCCCGAAACTACCACCACCATGACCACCACGACGATCACTTGAAGATGACCTTTTACCACCATGAGCGAGTTCAACCTACATCATGACCATATGATTATTAAGGAACTATCAAACATGGTGTGCTAATGAAAATAGGTTGAAAAACATGTACAATATACCCTCAATCTACAACCATCAAAATTATAGCCATCTCGACCCCTGATTGCATCATCAGCATCCCGAGGATCCTCAAACTACAGATGATTTTATACAGGGGTTACAAAAAAGATAAACATTTTTTAAAAAGAACGAATTAAAAGCGCTACTGATTTTATTTTTTTAGTAGTTAGATTATACAAGAATACCTCCACAAAACAAAAACAAGGAGGACGAGATGGAATCTTCAATTCAATGTCCAATATACGGCCATACTGCAAGAGAACAGATGAAGCAATAAAGACTACATGTACAATAGTCATAGTTTCCCCCTCCTTCGACCATATACAGTTTATATAGTTCATGTGCAGCACGTGGAGATTGGATCCTCACCGGGGACACGGAAAACAAACCTTATAAAACAGATCATCAACTTCAGATTCTCTTATGTCCAATGGGAGGTTCCCAACATAGATTGTGCGAGAGAAACGACTACTCATCTTCAATTACAAACAGTAGAGAAAATGTTTTCGTCTGAACACAGCCTGCAGAAGACGATAAGATTGTAAATGAAGAACTAATCTAATATATATGTCAAAATAAGTAAATTTAGCATGCCCTGACATGAACATTTTTATCTCCATGTTATGAAATTATCATAATTAATGCAAAGCACAAGAAATGATGCAAACCATTGAACAATCCTCGACGTGAGTAGTGTTCCACAAGATCCCTTGTTGTTATACTCCAATATCATCTCATCTAATATTCTATTTAACATAAAAAAACAATCGCTATATCGCCTAATAAATAATTGCAGACCAAATAACTATTCTAAGGACTTTCAAGAACCCCCATAGACAGAAACACAGTATGTGCAAGTACTCGAAACTTCACCCAGTTTTTTTGTCAACCCCTGTCCAATCCCTACTGAAGAAATAATTGGAATATTCAACATCTTCCTAAATAACTAAAGTGGATACATCTGAATCCAGTATGCCGAAGCTCATAGCTATCTGAGCACTTAACATAATTTCACACAGAAATTATGTATCATTGTGTAAGTTGAAGATGAGACTACCATATATCTACGCAATAACCTATATTCTAATCTTTCCATGTCATCTAAGAAAACCACCCAAAAATGTAAGTCATAATAAATCCAATATATTCTGATTTTTCAATTAATTTTAAGAACTCAAAATCAAAGTCTTATTATTTGCTTTCAACGCATAATGAGAATCACTTTAGATGCAATTAAACATTTCTTGGGATGGACATGTAAATTCACAGACAAATGGGCTTACAGAAAGCCACATTATCAAAAAGTAGTAGCGGAGGAAAACCCGAAAACAAGCCAACATCTTATTAATGATATAGAAGCACAAAAATCAAGAACATATCAGGAGGAACATACTCGTACTACTGTAATAAACATTCAAACACGAGGTGGATACATAACCCCAAAACAGATAACTTCAAGGCACGACATAAATTAGGTAACAATTACTATAACAAATGAAAGAGCAATTAAAAATATAAATCAGAATTCAAAATAATTTCAAGAAACAAAAGATTAGATCTTTCCTGCAAATATAATATAAGGAACGACATTACACAAACATTCAAAAAGACAAATCAATCAATCAAATCAAATGATAAAAAGAGACATACGGAGTTCTCCAGCTCTGCAAGGGAGTATTTGAGGATTGGGAGAGATTTAGGGCTTTTGTAATGACTAGTCTAGTACTAGTTAGTACTCCCTCTGTCCCAACCAATTGTTATCACTTTTTTTTCACTTTCTGGCACGCATTTTAAGGTGGATTTTAAGAATAGTTCCATAACTTATTTTTAAAAAATTCTTTTTTTGTATAAAAATAGGATTGTTCTATATTTATACAAAAAAGGAAAATTTCAAAAATAAATTATGGAACTATCCTTAAAATTCACCTTAAAATGCGTGCCAGACACCCCATTTTGAAATGATAACAACTGGCCGGGACGGAGGGAGTATATGTTAGTTACCTCGTACACGTCTCTATTTATCTATTGTCTTTTCATTTTTTTTTAATTTAATCATTACTATAACATACGGATCAGTATAAAATAATAAAAATAAATTTATGTGTACGTCTGGCTTTTGTCAATTTTTTTATTTACATGAACATCGGACCGTAAAAATCACAAATCAGGTATAATAATAAATCTTCTAATTGGATAAAAAAATTATTTATTTATTAAGGTATATAATGAACCGAACGAAAATAAAATTAGATACGTAATTAATTATATTTATAATGTAATAAAATTTAAGTTATAATTATATATTAAATTATAACTAAGAGAATAAGAAATCTTAGGTGCATATCGATATTTCAGGAGACATTCTGATAAAATGAATTCATATCATAAAACTTGTGATATAAAAATAATATATTTAAAAACTAAAATCAAAATATTATATCTATTAAAACACAATCATTTTATTCAATATTTTAGAAAAGTTATCTAAGATATAACTCGCGTTCCTTGTTCTCCATAACTAATATTTTATTAATTATAATTAAGTTATAATAAATAATAATTATATAATATTTTTGAAATATTTTTTGTAAAAATTAGAATTTAAAAATTTTATATAAAAATGTTACTAAAAAAATTTAAAATTAAAAAAAAAAAATGTGGCAAAAATTATAAAATAGACAGAATATGTAATAAGATAAAAATTGATAATTAAAATCAAGAAAATAAATGTTAAAAAAACAAAATAGGGATGGAGACGAAAAATGAAATTTAATATATTTTTATAAAGTAAATAAATTTTAAAAAATATTATTTTTGATATAAATTTGAGATGCAGGGATGAGGAACTCGTCGAGGATGGTCTGTCATTGTAGGGAAGATAATCAAGCTAATGGACCGGATATAGATCACTTTAAAAAATATCTGATCATCATATATGAATTTAATAAAATACAACTTGTTAACAACCCAGTCCAATTACATATATATAATGTTATATATAATACATATATGTACATGTAATCAAGAAAATCCATGTCCCATATGGATTTGGTTTTGAAAAATTTGATCATGATCCGAATCTAAATCTTAAAAAAATAAATGAATTGGAATATGAATTATCTTTAATTCGATCTGTTGACAAGTCTACTCTTTTTTCCGCCGAAAAGGGGAATCAATTTAATAATTAAAAATCATACGACATTTACAAATACAATCAAAAATCGCTCTTGAATCCTCTATTATATAATACCACAACATACATTTTTCGGAAAATGATTTTATTCCACCGCACTTGTCACGTTACTTGCTATTGCCATGTCAGATCTTAATTAGTTCTAATTTCTAAATTATTATTACACCCTTATATACAATTAATTAAGTTACTATTATATTTTTGTGCATATTTAATTAACTTAATTAATTTGCAACATCATATATTTAGAAAATGATTTAATTTAATACATTACTATTATTATAATACTTTATACACATTTTTTAAATAATTTTCTATCTTGAAAAATTAGATATTTCAAAGTATGTCGTCAACAAAAGTATATATAATGCTTTTGACTCAGAAAATTCACACACATATAGAGTTTTTTTATTAACCCGAATTATTTAAAAATTAGTATGTTCGCTGAATATATATTTTTAAATTATCAAATTATATTTTATGAATTTTTAAAAGATAATATATTTAAATAAAATATAAAATATAACTCAAAATTTTGAATTATCCGTGCGTCGGGTAGGAACTAGTTTAATTAGTGCAATGAATACGAAACTACTTTTCATACCTTAACAAGTTTAAAGGAGGACCAGCTTCCATTTAGGGAATAATATGTTTTTCGGTTAACTTATATAATAATATTTATTTTAATATTTTTTGTATGGTGAAAATCAAATTCAAAATTTATTATTATTACATATCACATCATGGTCTATGAAAAACATGTTAGTAATATAAACACCAGGAATAAATATAATTATTATTGTGTTTAAAATATATACATAGAATCGATCGGATATATTCAAAATTTAAGGGCATGTTTGTCTTTTCTTATTTTTAGAAATAAATACTTATTTTCAAGAAAAAGGCATATAAAAATGTACTTTTTTATAAATAAATATTTATTTCTCAAAATAAAGTTTAGTCCTTAATTTATTTTTCAGAAATAAATATATATTTCAGAAAAAGGTATGAAATGTATACATTTTCTAAAAATAAATACTTATTTTTATAATATAAGTTTAGTCAAACGGAAACTAAGTGTGACATCTGCCTCATTTAAATGTTTTTTATATAACTAATTTGTTTATATTTTATAAATTTGGATTAAAGGGAATACAAATTCGGATTTCAAACGTTATAAACAAATAATTACCTAAATCTAGCAAAATTAGAAGTCATAAGAAACAAATTTAACAGAATAGAACAACCCCTCCAAAATTCATGAAATTCATGAGAAAAGTTTAAAGCGATTACAAAATACTCTACACCTCCTTTAAATGTTAATGTATTATCACTTTTGAATAAAGTTAACCCTTTTGTAATACAAAATCTCTAAAAAAAAGTATATATAAACATCTCTTACATCTCATCTAGTAAAATAAAAACCGTACAAAAAATATTATAAATAAAAAATAGTTTATATAGAGAATTTTTGACAATTAATTCTTTTACGCAGTCTATTGATCTTAAATTTATCTTTGATATTATTTATACACCATTACAGATTTACACAGAGGGCATAGTCCTATAGCATGGATGGCGAAAAAGCTAGCTGAATTATAAAATGTCATCACTTTTTTTTTTACGAAAACAAAAAAATTTATTAAAACATTGGAAGCTAGCCGGGACAAACCCCGAACCGTCAATTATAACCTAATTGTGAAAAAAGAAAACGAGCTAAATAAATAGTTATTTTGTTTTCGGATAGCTTAACACATAAAATATCTAAATCCTTTAATATAAAAAGTATTACAATGACATTTCGAGCAATTCAACATATCCTAGCTGTGAAACTAATAGTATCAAAATTGATCTTCACATAAGTGTCATCTGTAATCTAATGTTCAGAACTATCAATTACATCAACTGATATTGGAGGAACAAATACGTCCAAAATATGAACAATTTTTTGTTGTGAAAGGTGAGATCTTGCGATATCCACTATCGTCCCAGATTCGATGCGAGTCTTATAATCTCCCAAAATACTATATAAATTCTTTTCAGAAAAACTACCTAAACCCGTAACAAGACTCACGAAAATATCAAAACATAACATACTAATATCCCAAAAAAGATGGCACGACTAACAACCTTAATAACAAGATCTCATCCAAAAAGATTAGATCTCGATTTTATTGAATAAACGGGTAAATAGAAGAAAGGATGTGAGAACGAAAAAGCTTAATGGGTGATGGAGACGAAGGTCTGAAAAGTGACGACTAGAACCATAGATATGAGAGTCGACTCTCAAAATAGCCTAAACTAAACTACGGTAACAATGAAATTAAATGTCATTACTTGTCTGTCGAGAGAATCATCTTCTTTACATAATCACAATTACGCTTTGCCTAATATTGCCGGATAAAGTTTGACGGATTAGTTTAGTTGATAAGAGCAAGGGCAAATTATTCCACAGATCAATGCAGACCGATTCCTTAATCCCGCATTAATGTGGGTAATTTCTGGTAAAAAAAAAATAAAAATAAAATATTGCTGGATAAGTGCTACCTATATTTTTGATAAATTTACTTATTCACGATGTTTGTACTCCGTTCTGCTAAATGATAAATAATTACTCTTGTAACCCACGTCTCCCGGTATTATTAATCTAACTTACTTTAGATTTAGATTTAAATTAAATTGAATAAAAAAGGGACTTTAAAAGTAATTGTGAGAACTATATTTTTTTACTCTCCTTGGCCGCCTCTATTATTTTTCCCACCCACGCTCAATTTAATAATTTATTATTATTATTATTATCTCAGATTTACTTCTTCCGAATATATAGCACTGGTCACGCATAAAAGTGATTTTCTGAACCAATACACGACATTACGACACTGATATGTGAAATGTGAAAAGTACTACTAGACCGGTGTATATTATTTTTTCAGTGGGCGTAATTGTAATATAAAAGGAATGAACACTTTGTTTTTAAATCACAAACTACTTACTTTCAAAACATGGCCATTATTTAAACTAGGTTCTAAACATGGTTATATTTGACTTTAGCAAGAATACTGTACACAATTACTAGTATTTATATAATGAATAAATGCTAATTTTTAAGCTGAACAATAAATTTTAAAAACTTGGTTTTACTTTAAAATGTACCATATCATATCGGTACTAATGCAAAAAAGATAATTTTTTCTTCCAAATTTTTTATTTATAAATTACTTCCGGTCACTTCATTCAATTCAACCAATGTCTAAACATAAGTACAAATCTCTTATTCTCTTTACAAATAAAACATTAATGTGGCGACTAAGATATTAGATGAAAAATAATTTAGATTTGCACATTATTCTTGCATACATACAAGCTATATCAAGAGTTTCTCCCTTATTTTAACATCCTCTATTATGTTTAAAATTACAAAAATTATCCATCTCATATATCATATATAATAATCAAAGACAATTATATACAAATAAATATCAGAATTATAGCCAGAAATGACATACTGTATATATTATTTTGGTATGGTCAACAGTTTTGTCAAGTTTGGCTTTTGGGATGTTGGGCAGAAGGTCCAAATTGGCGGGGGTGGCTAAAACGGACTATCCCAAGTACCCACCCCTTCTCTCTCCTCTCTCACACACATGCTTTATTAATTATATAATAATAATGATAATAATATTTAGTTATTATATTGGAATAAATTTTTACGAAAATTATTATTCTATGAGAAACTCGAGTAATCATTGAATAATTAATATTTTTTATCATATAATATGTTCTAATTATATTATTAATATATGTTCTATAATTTATATTTTATAATATATTCTGATTTATATTTTTTATTAATATAATTTTAGGGAAGACATTTCTAATTTTTTTATAAATTTTTTAACATTCGATTAAATATTTAATTTAAATGATTGAAACTAAATCATTTAAAAATAGTCCCCGAATTTCCCAACTATTAATTGATTCTTATTTCAACCTTTAAACGTAAAATATGAGTATTATTTTTACAAAAACAATAAAGTAAAAGAAGAAGAAAATATAGAAACTGAAGAAAACATGTACTTTATTTTTGTTGTCTAATGTTATTTTTTCTTTGTTTTTGTATTTGTAAACTACTGAAGATCTTTATCTTTTAGGAAGGTAATGGGCATCCTTTAAACTCATTTTGGCAGGTATGTTTCTCACATGTCTTCTTGTTTTTATTTCTCATACATATTAATTTTACATCTAAAGTTTCAGTCTTTTTGTTGTTTTCTTTATCTTTTTTTCAAGAAATTTGTGGGTTTGATCGGATAATTATTTTCTTCAACAGAAACTAAAAATTTGAAACAAGAAATTGATCATGGCACTTGTTGAAAATGCTGGGTTTAATGTTGATAACTCGTTGAATCGGACTGAGTCACTCGTACAAACCGACCTCGATCAGTCTAAATCTAACAACGCCGCCGGAAACTTCACTCTCCGGTCAACTGATCGGAATCATCAGCTGAGTAATGGCGGTTCTGCAGCTGAGCAGAAGAGTTCAGTTAAGGAACAGCTGAGTCACAACATCAACGGTGATGGTGGGCCCCATCACAATCAGATGAATGGTGGGGATGGGTTGAGGATGAATAATCATGATGATGATGATGGAGGAGAAGGGTTTAAGAAAGAGATGAGAGATTTGGAAGAAATGTTGTCGAAATTGAACCCGATGGCTCAAGAATTTGTGCCCCCTTCTTTTGTTAATAATTATGGCCCTATTTTACATAACTCTTCACCTCACTTTGGTTTTATTGCTGATGGTAATTTTTTAATGCATACTAACTCTCCTGTTGCAGCTGGTGGAAATTCCGCAAGACGGGTATGAGAAAGTCTCCATCTTTTTTATGCTATGCACTGTTTATGCTTGATTTAGTCTCGAATTTTAAGTTCTTGATTACTATAGTCTCTTGATTAATGAATGGATCTTGCAAATTTAGTAAACTTTCCATATTAGTTGTTTATACCTTTTTTTACAAGACTGTACTAAAGATGTACTTTTGTTTGATTCTATAATTGTTTGTATGGGGTAATTTATTGATGCCACTTTTTGGGCAGAAGAAGGTTGGGAATAATCACGGGAAGCGAAGGATGAATAGTCGAACTAGTATGGCTCAGAGGGAAGAGGTTATCAAGAGAACTGTTTATGTTTCTGACATTGATCATCAGGTGAGAAATTATCTTAATTTGCTGGGCAATAATATCTCGGGGTTCATTTTTAGTAAGTTATATTGTTAAAAAACTTTTTTTTTGCATGGGTATTATTAGGTTACTGAGGAGCAACTTGCCGCCCTCTTTATTAGCTGCGGGCAGGTAACAAATACCTAATATATCTCATGCAGTTGACATTATTTTTATGCTAATAAAGTATTGTTTCTCTAAAAAATACTCCAAAATGCTTTTTCTGTGCACAAGGTTGTTGATTGTCGTATCTGTGGGGACCCGAATTCTGTTCTCCGGTTTGCATTTGTTGAGTTCACTGATGAGGGTAAGCTGTTAAAAAGTTACTTGACATATGTGCTGATGAATTGGGTTCTCATGTTTCATTGTGTATGCTGCGTGTGCAGAAGGTGCAAGAAATGCTTTAAGTTTTGCAGGCACAATGCTTGGTTTTTATCCAGTCAGGGTGCTGCCTTCGAAAACTGCGATCGCACCTGTTAACCCTACGTTTTTGCCAAGGGTTAGTATTTAAGTTCATCGCCTTTTAATACTTTCTATTATAATTCCGTTCTTAAACATAATCAGAGATATGTAACTGAGAGGTGGAGTTCTAATCATTTATTGCGTTTTGCAATGTCTTTTTTAGTCGGAGGATGAAAGGGAGATGTGCGCAAGGACAATTTACTGTACAAACATAGATAAGAAGGTTATTTAGAATAATTATAATCTCTTGTTCTTTGGTTCAGGGCTTTGATAGGATTTTTATTACCATTTCCATGGTTGTTTCTTCCAGGTTACTCAAGCAGATGTCAAGCTCTTTTTTGAAACCGTCTGTGGGGAGGTTTGTGACTTTCTGAAGGCGCTCCTATTCTAAAATTTATTAATGTCTTAACTAAACTCCTTGTTGGCTATAGGTTCTTCGCTTGAGGCTGCTTGGAGACTATCATCACTCAACTCGTATTGCATTTGTGGAGTTTGTGATGGTAAGTAAAATGCCAGGCCCGATATCTTAGGAAGATCCATATTGTGTTTATGCTATATATAATGAGTACGTGGCTTAGTTGTCTCAGAAGTAAGCCACGTACTCATTATATATGGACAAATATGAAAAAAATTGGAAAATTTGTTTGTCTTAAAAATCATACTTTTTTTTTGGTCAAGAAGGGGAAGAGTCTCAAACTAGGCAGGTGGCTTTCTGTAAGCATTAACGAATCAGAATGAGTAACTTTAACCTTTTATTTAAAACTGTGTTTAGATATTTGATTAATTCTGGATAGGAATTTAAGTTAATGAAAATGTTTGGAATTAGATACTATTTTTCATTTGTTCATGTCCTTGTGCATAATTTTGGGTTAAGATCTAAGGATTTAAAATTGTAAAGTAGTTTCTTTTTTTTTAAAGAGGTAGCGACTATGTGCTGTTGAGAAAGATTGCCTAATATCAAGCTTTTAATAACTGAATATAAACAGTAATAACTGGCGAACAAAAATTTAATTGTTTACTTTGTGCTAGCTTGCTTGGGATTCTCAAAATATTAATCAGATTTGATGCATCCACTGGATCTATAACTAGATTACATAAGCTATAAACCTATTCATTAGAGGCATGAAGATTTAGGGAGACCCAAATATTCAAGAATCATGTGAAACTCTTGCCTGCTGCAGTAAAACATTACGATGAAAGAATTAATGGAAAGCATTATGCTAAAACAAGTACACCGCAAGCATAGTGAGGCTCCACACTCGCTTAATAGAGACTCTGTAAATGTTTTTTTAGATACAGATTCTAGTTAATTATATTATGCTTTGTGTGTACAAACTAATGAGTAATTTAAACAACAATTCAAACTAATATGAGAATGAAATCAAACAGAGTACAATACTGAATAATGATGCCTCTGACTGATTAGATACATTCTAATGATATAAACAGATAAACACTTCTTTTAAGTTATACCTAGTGTCCTAGTACTGATAAGTACTATTATATAGAGTCTTGCAAGTTGTAGAAAGTAGAAACCCTATTTTAGTAATGAGCATCTACACCAATATCGGCAGTGGTTTATTTCCTTATATACGCAAGGTTTACATGATTCACTCGTAGTGATATCATATGCCACAAGTTTGTCAAGGTTAATGGACTATGAAGTTTATGTTAATCTGCAGGCTTTTTAATAAGACAATAACACCCCTCTCCCCCTTGTTTCCTCCCTCAATCAATGTCTACCTCAAATCATCTTGATACATGCAAACTCATAGTGGTGGAACCTTTTTTTTTTGGTTTGGGGTGTGTGTGTGTCTAAATTTCAAAAATCGATAGAATTTTTTTTGGCCAAAACCTTGATTTAGAGCTTAAAAAACAGTGAAAGAATTATTTTAAGCCCCACCTGACTTCCAAAAACTAACGATATATATTTTCAGCCCGGCTCTTTCAAAATCTTGGTTTCCTCACTGCTCATCAGATTCAGCAAATGGCATAAGTTTGATGTTATAATCATGCAATCCAATCGTTTGCAACTTTCTAAGTATATTTTCTTTATCAATACGTATAAACATTTAAGGCAATTGAATTCCAGATGTACATTCAAAATGTCTAAACGGCATCAACTGTGTATTTTGTGGTTTAGATCGGAAATACATCTTGATAGCGAAGTAAATATTTATACAGTTCATTGTCAACGTATGTGACTATTATTGCCGATGGAAAAGATATCGTAACAACTGTTTTTAAATTTCTGCAGGCTGAGAGTGCAATTGCAGCTCTTAACTGTAGTGGCGTTGTCATGGGATCATTGCCAATAAGGTTAGTTATCTACTTGTCCTAGTTTTGTGATTCTCCTCCCCACCCCCGTTTGTTTTCCTTTTCTAAATCAGGGTGGGTTTTGGACATTGTGGCATGCAGGATAAGTCCGTCAAAGACACCTGTCAGGCAACGAGTTTCCCGCCCTGCAGGACACTAAGTCTGCAATCTAAATCAATTTTCTGCTGATGATATCACGATATCTACATATATATGCATAGATATGGAGATACTTTAAGTATATTTGTCCATTGTCCCGGCCGGTATCTCCATATAATAGGGTTCTTTATGAAGGAAATTCAACATGTAGAGTTGGATGGAACTTCAAGGCTACACCTAGCTTGGTTATGCTGCATGTTCAGCTGAATTTAGTAGGCTTTATCTTGGATTTCTAACACGAAACTCTTTGGTAGTCTATGTTCATGGGATTTTACCAAACTTTCATTATCAATGATAAGTATTTAGGATGCTCTTCTTATCGCTTCAAGTTTTCAACATGTAGTTTTGCTATATTGTTTCCGGTGAATCCATTTATTAATTTGAGGTCATATTCTACTGCTAAACTTGACCTCAAAACCTAAATATTTGATAATATTTTACTAAAAAAAGTGAGAAAAAGAAGGAACGTATTAATTAATTAACATCTGGGTGCAGAAGTTAGAAAAAAGAAAAGAATCTCTAGCGGATGACGAAGTTGTAGTTTTTGTAGAAAACATTAATTTTACTATTATCTAATTACTTCCTGGGAAATACTGTTGTCCAATTATTTCCACTCCAACACTAATTGCACGGCATCTTGATCATTAAATCCCAGAGAACTATCCTGTACAACCCCCTCAATGCTAAATATATCATGCCATCGCAAAACAAGACACCAACAAAATCGGTTCTTAAATCTGCCCCATGCCCTGTGGCGGAACCGGGGCTCAAAATCCATTTTTTTAAATCCCACAATATTAATGTAATAGTATACTCTAACCAATTATACTATTTAAATCAATTTAATTAAAAATTTATTTTATTTTTATTGTATTGTACTTCTTTGAAAAATTGTAATCAAATGGTTGTAAAACAAGAAGTAAAATCAAGAAATTTGGATAAATGTATAAAAATTCTTTTTGTGAGAATTGTAGAACGGATGTTGTGATAGCGTGAGGAATAATGACAAATAACAAGTTCTAGAATTACAAAATTACAATAGAGTCATTAGAATTACAAAAAATAGAAATTACTTTCTAACGGGAGCTTTAAAATGATCAAAAAAAATTATATTAATTATTTTGACTCTAGCCGGGGTTTCAGCCTCCTCTGATTCCGCCCCTTAGCCTCCCCTTTATCATTTTCTTGTATTCTCACGTAATTCGAGACATACATGCATGTGTGTATGAGTCAGAATTTAGTGCGTACCTACCAGACATGTATAAAGTGAAATTTACCGCTTAAAACGAGACCAACATTTGTGTAGTGTGCGGCCTCTACAAAAATTCCAACAAAATCATATTTCGAACTTCGAAGTAGTCATCCTAATATCTGCCTGATTTTCTAGAGCGTATGTGCTGACAGCAGGATTTTAAGGGTTACAAGTGCGATAAACCTTGTTGCACATAGAATCATATGTGTAGGGAGATAGGGCTAGGAATTTGGGAGGGGCTGGAATTGGGGAGGAAGGGCTGTGAGCTCTGTGGAGGAATCATCCCTTTAACCCACTCAACATCTTGGATCATTCCATCAACATCAGTTGGATTTGGGATTGTTTGCTTTTAGTGCCAAGTACTACACGTGTTGCTTATCAAATTAGTTATAGATAAAGAATTATTGATTATATATTACCTTCAATATAGGTCTCCTAACCTTTAAAGCCTTCCTAAAAAAATAAATTTTAGATTAAAACATCTCTAATCAAATTCTAACATACATGATATCTTACTCTTGCCGGAGCAGCAAATATAATTCCATCAAAGGGAAGTAAATAGATTCATCAGCCTAAAATGTCAAAACAGTAAAATTATAAGTAAATTCAAATATTTTAGCATAACATTCAGAAAAAACGTAGCAATTTAATATGTATGCGTTAGATACAGAGTTCCTGCGTAATGCGTAGATAAAAGGGAAACAAGGACACACTTTTCAGAACATGGTATTCAGTAAGTTCATGCGTTATATTCTTGTGATGCGCTTTCAATAAACAAAGAACAATAAAGATTACTACGTGAAATTGATTTTTCAAGATAAACTTTAAAGGGAAGCACGTCCAATAATACTTGAGACATGAATCATAATGTACGGTGCCTCCTTTAAACATATAAAAAAATCACTATTTTAAATTTAATGTTATACAATAAATTGAAATATTAAACATAAATATCAATAAAATACATATTATTAAAATATAACAAATATATTTTAAAAATATATATTTTTAACAAAACAATAACGATATTAAGATATTATGTTATTTTAAATTCTTTTAGTGGTTTAAAAAAATTATATAAATAATTTTTAATTTAATATAATTATAATTAATTTTAATACCGAATCACTTTTTATTGAATTATTTAAATTTTATTTAACATATATCTTAACTATAAAAATATCCGATCCAAAAAGATCAGAAAGTAGGGTTGCTTTTTATAGATAAACTTTGTCAATTTATCTTTGTTAATCTTGTTAATTAATGTAGTTAACATCTTTTCTAAACTGGTCCCTGGTATGAGTTTTTCTTATTTTGACAACCAACACGAAACTTTAATTATACCTCCCCAGTAAAATGATCAAAACATTTCAACTTTCATTTATCGTCATATTCTATTGCTAAACTAGACCTCAAAATCTAAAGATTTGATAATATTTTACTAAAAAAAGTAAGAAATAGAAGGAACATATTAATTAATTAAAATTTGGCCGAAAAAGCTAGAAAAAAAGAAACGACCTCTACCCGACGAACTTGTAATTTTTGTATAAAGCATTAATTTTACTATTGAAGCAGTATGAAAATATAAGAATTTTTGAAATGGTTAGTCAAAGTCTACAAAATCATAGTCATTTGACAAGGAATTAAGTTTAGACGGTTAATTATTAGAGTAATTCAAAAACACACAACTTGTGCAAATTAACTGTAACTAATATGTAACTTAGCCCAAGTGGTTGAGGGCTTATCCTCTGTCGTCCCAAGTCCTGGGTTCGATCCTGGCTCACCCCTATAATTTCTTTAGAACAGATACTCATTTGTAAGGCTATAAGCCAAATTAGTCAAAAAAAAAAATATGTAACTTAGCAAAAAAAAAACTGTAACTAATATATAACAATCACATGGAAGTTAAATACTTGTTGACACACATGCAGATGAACAAAGTCCGATAAGCACCTAAAAAAGAAGGATCAAATACATGAAATTTTTGCAAAAAGAGGAAATACATGGTTATTTAGATATATATTTCTTCTAGATCATCCGCATCAGGAAACTTCCATTAAGTGGGATTGAGAAAAGGTGATTAACTGCATGACTCGTAGGATATATTCAAAGAAGAGATATTTCACGCAATTATCTATGATCATCCTGATCGATAAAAGTAATGTGAGGATAAGAAAATAAATATTGATTGAGAATGTGACGAAAGTCTTCACTGAGATGGTATTCGTTAGTAGTATAAAATCTATTATCAAACAGGTATTGGCCCAAAGATTTTTCAGGGTTTTCGAAGAAACAGACGTGCGGGGAGAATATATGTACACCTTAACCCTACTTGCATAATCAATTATCGGTTGATCTTTGGCCATAAAACCGTGTTTTAAAAAATGGTAGATTCAAAACATTATTGGATCTCTCTGTGTCATCATACCATATTAACCGTAGGCCATCAACATCTAAGCCATTGTAATATAAATCGTCCAATATGAGCTGTCTTGCTGCTTCACTTTCTTCGTCTCAGAAAAATTCATCTAAAATCCTTGATTTTGTTACTTAAAATCGGCCAATATGTGTTATGCTTCACTTGCTACAATGGTCATTTTCGAATCACGATACATTGAGCGGATGATGAATGTAAGTAGTGTACTTTGAAATTGTCCAACACAAAGACTGTGTTTTTTTCTTTTAGCTAGCTATAATGGGTTATGGACTTGTTATAACCAAAATTTGTATCCCCTAATTAAGGAGTTTTTCACTCTTAACAGCCTCTCACTTTGGAGCAACATCATCCAATTGGATGGACCTAGACCCATGAAGCCAGCTAGCCCAGATGAAAGACTTGACTGACCTAGGCACCTCACCCATCGGAGGAGACCTCGCCCACTTGGCGAGGTTGAAAGACTGACATAAATATATCATTAATAAGGAGAACAAACGGCCTAGACCCATAGTTAAACGACCTCGCCTACACGTGAAAATCTCACCCAGTTGAAGCCTAGAAATACTCAGAATAAGGTCCAAGGCTATTCATGGACAAGAAGAATCACTCACAAGAAGAGATCTCGCATATTTGAAAGGTCTCACCTACTCAGCAATGTTCAACCCAGACTTTGAGGACCTCGCACAGCATGATGGGCCTTGCTTGTTAGAGGCCTCGCCCAGTTTTAAGCGACCTAGGCCTGTTGGAAGTAGCCATGTTTATTTCATTGAGATAGCCAAAATCAGTTGATAATATCACAAATGCCTACAACCTAGGCCCGACCTTCATTAATCTTATCTGTTTTGGGCCTCGTCTCTATTAGATGGCCTAAGCCCAATATTCATCTACCTCATTCACATGAAGACATGATAATTACACAATGCTGGAATCATTACTCAAATCTCATTTGAAGACATAAGCCCAATTCATATTAGTTGAAGATGTCAAAGACTTGTTGCTGATGAAGGCTAGGCTCCATCCATGCTAATTGGGTTCTCACCCAGTTAGGGGAGTCTAGTTACATCATTTTGAGTGACATTTTTACTAAAGGAAGAAAAGATTCCTTAAATGAGCACTTTTAAAGTGGTACATCATCTGCCATTTTTTTACGGAAAGCCCTAAAGGGTGTTTCTATTAACAAGTTCTATATTCTTTTCGTTTCATAATCTTGCAATATACTCATGTCGTTCGTAATATGCATGATATTTATCGAATAGCGGTAGAAGGCTTTATCTTATTTACTTTTCACTAAAGTCTGGGGTAGTATATGTGACCTCTGGCTAGGATTTTTTGCGACCATGTTTTGATTTTTTTAGATAAGACGGTCTTTATCCACATCTTTGTTATGAATTGCAAAGTTGAATGTTTGGATTGAGGTCTGATCAAGCATATTATTCCTGGGAGTGGCCTAGCCCCATGATGTGTTTGTTATTCCTGAGTGAGGCGTGACCCCCAGTCGACTTTATATTTCTCGGGTGTGGTCTAGCCCCCGGATGATTGATTTTACGTATTCCTGGGTGTGACGAGTCCCCCAGTCGACTTTATGTTCCCGGGTGTGGCCTAGCCCCCGGATGATTGATTTTACGTATTCCTAGGTGTGGCGAGGGCTCTAGTGGACTTTATGTTTCCCGAGTGTGGCCTAGCCCCCGGATGAGGGATTTTACATATTCCTGGGTGTGGCGAGGCCCGTGTCGATTTATGTTTCCCGACTGTGGCCTACTCCCGGATGTTTGATTTTACGTATTCCTGGATGTGACTAGGCCCCCAGTCGACTTTATGTTTTCCGGGTGTGGCCTAGCCCCCAGATGAATGATTTTATGTATTCCTGGGTGTGGCAAGGCCCCCAATCGACTTTATGTTTCTCGGGTATGGCTTAGCCCCCGGATAATTGATTTTACATATTCTTGGGTGTGAGGAGGCCCCCAGTCGACTTTATATTTCCCGGGTGTGTCCTAGCCCCCGGATAAGGGATTTTACGTATTTCTAGGTGTGGCGAGACCCCAGTCGACTTTATATTTTCCGGGTGTAGATGATTGATTTTACGTATTCATGGGAGAGGCGAAACGACTAGATGTGTTTATATTTTCCTGGGTGTGGCATAGTCCCCAGATGTGTTTATTATTCCTAGGTGTGGCGATGCCACCAAATGTGTTTATTATTCCTAGTAGTGGCCTAGCCCCCAAATGTGTTTATTGTTCCTGGGTGTGGCCTAACCCCCAGATGTGTTTATTTGTTTTTGAGTGTGGCCTAACCCCCAAATGATGTTGTTTATGCCTGGGAGTGGCCTAGCCCCCAGATGATGTTGTTTGTACCTGAGAGTGGCCTAGCCCACATATGTATTTATATGTTTCTAGTGTGGCTTAGCCCCTAGTTGTGTTTATTTGTTCTTAGGTGTGGCCTAGCCTCCAGATGTGTTTGTTTATGCCTGGGTATGGCCTAGCCTCAAGATGATGTTGTTTGTGCCTTTGAGTGGCCTAGCCCCCAGATGTGTTTATATGTTCCTGGGTGTGGCCTAGCTCCCAGATGTGTTTATATGTTCATGGGTGTGGCTTAGCCTCCAGATGTGTTTATTATTCCTGGGAGTGGCCTAGCCCCCAGATGTGTTTATTATTTCTGGGTGTGGCCTAGCCCCCAGATGTGTTTATGTTATTCCTGGGAGTGGCCTAGCCCACATATATGTTTATTGTTCTTGGGAGTGGCCTTGCCTACAAACTTAAGAAGAATTGTATAGTAGTACGTTGTGTCAATTTGGAAGATATGTCATTGTACATGAACTTCAGATAAGGACCCGGGGGGTTTGTATGGTGATATTTGGAAGGCTTGGACGAGGTTATATAAATTAGCTCCATGTCCCCAGGTATTAATTTGGAAGACTTGTAAGAGGTTGCATGGTTTAGCTCCATGTCTCCAGTAGGAATTTTGAAGGCTTGGATGAGGTTGCATGTATGTGACTTACATGTTCCCAGGCAGACATCTAAAAGACCTGGACATCTGGAAAAATTGGGCGAGGCCGTGCCCTCAGTATATCGAAGAATTGGGGCGATGTTGTGCCCTAGTGCATGGATATACATTCATCAAAGTGAAGACAATTAATGGAAGAAGACATCATTCGAAGAGCTTAGTCAATCAAGAAGTTGGAGAAGCCAATCCTCTCACTCTCTATAGTACCCGCCCACTTTAACAAGTTCAGATATGAAAAGATTGATAAATCAGATGGAAGAATGGAACAGCCTAGGCTCACATAGATTTTTCCCTCGCCTATCAAGGAGCCATCGACTACCTGACAAAGGATCTAGAGAAGTTGCTAGCATCAAGAAAGGATTAAGTGGTTAAGGCCCAAATATGTGTAAATATTAATATTGGAAGACTATAAAGAGGAATAAAAGGTTGTGGCTCAGACCTCGTCATCAACTAAAGGCCTTGACTATTTATCATCAGTCTACGTCATGTTAGGAATCTATATGTAATTTGATGATAACTTTAAACTTAGAATCATAGAAATTTTAAATGATGTAACTGATCAATTGATATGAAAATTATAAATATCAATTGATCAGGAAACCAGTTATCTGTTGAAATGTTTATGTGAATCAACTGATAATTTGGATTGTAGCATATGTGTACTTAGTCTATTTCAATCGATAAGGTGTAAGTCAATTGATATTATTCTCATCAATTGATGTTAGAGTCGATTGATATAGGTCATCAACTGATGTATAACTTAGACTGTCAAATTGTAATTATTTGAAGACATGAAACTATACAAGTGAAGGATGATCAGTTGATATTGAAGTATCAATGGATAAAAGATCAATTGAAGAAACCAAGTCAAACATTGAAGACCATCAACTGATGTGAAGACCCATCGACTAATATATCGATTGATAACATTTATCAATCGATGAGTCATCTTTTATCAATCGATGGATACAAAGATCAATCGAAGAAGAATACCAGTTGATGGATAAATGGAAGAATCAATTGATATGTTTAACAACAAATTATCAATTGAGTGAGACAACACAAGTTGATAAGTTGAAGGACAAAAACACACATATGGAAGACAATCTATGATGACTGTGAAGACTCAAGTCGAAGCTGTCTTTCCAAGTTTGAAGACTTTTTCTTAAAATGGAAAAAAGCAAGATGAATGATAGATTAGAAACAATCCTAGTTTAGATTAATTATTTTATACTCTTTCTAGATATTGTAAACACATTTGTGGTATATAAACAAGTGTGGTAGTATTGTTAGAAAAAGAACAAGTTAGACAACATTTTAAAAATCAATTGTTCAGCCTTAAAGCACTTTGTAAGAACTGTTGGTTTATTTCTAACCTTGTAAAAATGAAGTTAGGTTTTATTAACCTAGAAATATTGAGCAAAAATATACACTGATGGAAAACTCAATCCATCAGTAATTTTAAATATCTTTGTTCATTTTATTTTCAGTTTCATTCTTGTTTATACATATTCTCTAAAACACTCAAATATCAAGAACAAATATTAAAACAATAAAAAGTTCTGAATATTTATATTCGACCCCCCATTCTACAAATATTGATATTATTCTGGGAAATAACATGCCATGAACAAATGATTGGCCTAGGTTCATATATTGATTGAAAACTCGTAGAAGGAGCTAAGCCATCTACAAGTGTCCTCGCCCTTTCAGATAGTCAATGTTGATGAAATAGACAACTAGTTCAGACCTATTTGTGAAAAACATCGCCTAGTTCAAGAACTCAGAACATGAGTTAAATCAAAACAATAGAAGGAATAAAGACACATGAAGTGCCTCACCTATTTGAAGATAGAAAGAAAAAGAATTTACTTGCAGTGCTAGACATGAAGACTTAAAAGGTGAAGCTTATTTGGAGTGCTCACCTAGAAGAATGAAGGGATTCAGATTTTCAAAAATTAATACTAGTTCCTTTTATTTTTAAAAAATTTCAAGGAACTGGGAGTAGTTGTTATAGCCAAAATCTGTCTCCCACTGATTAAGGAGTTTTTCATTCTCAACAGCCTCTCACTTTGGAGCAACCTCGCCTAATTGGATGGGTTTAGGCCCATGAAGACAGCTAGCCCAGATGAAAGATTTGACTGATATAGGAATCTCGCCCATCGGAGGAGACCTCGCCCGCTTGGCGAGGCTGAAAGACTGACATACATATATCATTAACAAGGAGGACAAACGACCTAGGCCCATATTTAAACGACCTCGCTTACACGTGGAAGTCTCACCAATTGAAGTCTAGAAATACTCAGAATAAGTTCCAAGACTATTCGTGTACAAGAAGAATTACTCACAAGAAGAGGTCTCGCCTATTTGAAAGGCCTCACTTACTCAGCAATGTTCAACCCAGACTTTGAGGATCTCGCCCAACATGATAGGCCTCGCCTGTTAGAGGTCTCGCCCAATTTTAAGCGTCCTAGGTTTGTTGGAAGTGACCATGTTTATTTCATTGAGATAGCCAAGACCAATTGATAATATCACAAAGGCCTACAAGCTAGGTCTGACCTTCATCAACCTCATCTGTTTTGGACCTACGCCTACAAATATTAAAGTTGATATTGGCTAAAACTGCTCTAGTTTTGGAATGGAAGATCACTATGCGAAAGGCATCACTCTTTGTGGTAAACTAATTAGTTATAAAATGTTTTAGAATGATGAAGACTTTAATTTAATTCTATTATAAAAGATAATTTATTATGTATCCTATTTAATTAGATTAATTCAAAAAGAATTAATTTAATTTACAAGATATATAATAAAAGTAATAGAATTTAATTAAAAAGAAAACAAAAAAAAAGGAAAAGAAGCCAGGTGATATACAGTTCATATGTCAAATCATCAGGTCGACCAAATTATACTCGGGAAGACATTTTGAAAGTCTCCCCGAATTATTAATAAAGTCTCCTCGATTTTATTAATAAGTCTCTCAAGATTCAAAAGTCTTCCAAGGGCAGAAAAGTCTCCCCGAGCCAGAAATAATTACAATATTAGATATATCATATATTATTAATTTAATAAAAAATATAAAAAAATATTAATTTGAGACTTCTATATTGTGCAATAATTTTACGCCGAAATAATTGTAGCCGAATATGATGAACTTTTGCGGTCATATATAATCTAAAATTTAATATCAACGGGAGGAACAATTGGCCATGATAAACATGAGCTGCAAGTCCATATTTGAGTTGAAAAACGATGAGCACAAGCTGCAAGCCCCAAAAGAGCCCACGGTTAAATAAGTTTGATCCTTAATAACGATTACAAACAAAATTAAATGATGATATCTACAATGTATCCAGTAGTAAAATCTAGATATTGTTACAGATTTAGCTTGAAACCAAAAGCATTTAATGAAACATTTGTTCTTTTTGCGCTTCTTTTTCTACATGACAATCCTTTTCATACATCTAAAACTTAAAGGGGGTAGATGGGCACGCTTCAAACTCAATTTGCAGGTATGTTTTCCTTCTCTTCTTTGCTCAATTTTGTTATATACTTATATGCTACATGCAATTTATTTACATACATATAGTTGCATAAAGTATTAGTCTTTTTCATTCGTTAAGAAGAAAATTTGTGTGTTTTATCGAGTTTTTTTTTTTTTGCAGAAACTAATAAAGAGAACAAGAAATTGATATTGATCATGGCATATCGTAAGAAGTCTTGGTCTGATGCTGATAACTCACTGAATCAGACGGGGTCACTGGTTCAAACTGACATAAATCAGTCCAAATCGAGCAGCGCTGGAAACTTGAGGCTAAGGTCAAGTGATCGAAATGATAAGGTGCAGAAAATGAGTAATGACAGTGCTGTAGCTAAGCAGAAGGGTTTATACAAGAAGCCGAGCCAAGGTATGGCTCATTACCATAAGATGAACTGGGGGGATGGTTCAAGTATGAATAATCACCATGATGATGATATGAGAGACTTGGAACAGCTGTTTTTGAATTTGAACCCCGTGGCTCAAGATTTTGTTCCCCCTATAGTTGCTGATGATGTTAGACCAGTTTTACAAAACTCAGCACCTCACTTTGCTATTGGTAATACTTTGGTGCCCGCAAACTCTCATCTTGCTGCTGTTGGAAATTCTGTGATACAGGTACGCGTATGTGTAAATAATGGCTATGATTCAAAACAAAAGCAACCATCATTTAGCACTTCTGTAAGAATTGTTCTTTTGTATGAAATGTTTTGCTAATTTTTGAACGTGCATAATAACTATTCTCAGGCTCTCTAGAGCGCAACCCTGTATATAATAGAGAAATTCCTGATCGTTTTTATGCCATGCTTTGTTTATGCTTGATTTAGTTTTTAACTACAAGTTTTTGACAATTATATTCTCTTGATTAAATAAACGATTCACGTGAACTTCCCCAGTTAGTTGTACTATATAGAATACAAGAGGGAGGATACTTGGCTGTTAACTTTTTTCTCAATGGAGACTAAAAAAGCCTCTTTGTATTGATTTTATAGTAATTTGTAGGGTGTAATTATTTATATTGAATTGTTCAGATGCAGATTGGCTCTAGTCACAGGAAGGGAAGGGCGAAGCGTCGAACTAGTACGGCTCAAAGGAAAGATGTTATCAGAAGGACTATTTTTGTTCCTGACATGGATATTCAGGTAGTGAATATTGGATCTGTCAGACATTGATAGTTTGGGGTTTTGTTATGGAAATTTCTCTGTTGAACAGCGTTTCTATATTTTTTCATTGCATCTGTTTAGGTTACTGAAGAGCAACTTGCAGCTCTCTTTACTAGTTGCGGGCAGGTCTTTAACTACTTTAATCTCATTTGGTTAATATTCTATTTATGACAATGACTCTTTGTTTTTAATGATAATCTGAAATGCTTTTTGTACGTAAGATTGTTGAAATTCGCATCTGTGGCGACCCAAATACTATTTTCCGCTTTGCCTTTGTCGAGTTCACTAATGAGGGTAAGCCTATAAAAGCTTTTACACTGACATACATGTGACGTGATAGTGTGGTCTTACATTTTGTTTCATCTGACGTGTGCAGAAGGTGCAAGAAATGCTTTGAGTCTTGCAGGAACAATGCTTCGTTGCCGCCCAGTCAAGGTGCTGCCTTCAAAAACTGCTATTGAACCTGTTAACCCTAGTCTTCTGCCAACGGTTTGTAGTTTGGTTCATTATCTTTAAAATATTTGTCATGATTATCTCATACTTGCATTCAATTAAAGATACCTATATGACAAGTCAAGTTATGCTAATTTGAATTACCTTGTTCTACATTTGTTTAGTCTAAATATGAAAGGGAGAGATGCACAAGGACTATTTATTGTACAAATATAGATAAGAAGGTAATTTAGATTAAAATTGCTATGTTGGTTGAAAGCTTTGTTAGGATTTATTCATTTTTGTGCTATTTATATGCTTGTTTATTCCAGGTTACTGAAAAGGATGTCAAAGACTTTTTTGAATCTTTCTGTGGAGAGGTTCGTGACCTCACGCTACAAATCTTAGGTGTTCTATTCTTGAATGTACAAGTATATGTTATGAAATATTTATCTGTCGTAGGTTATTTGCATGAGGTTGCTTGGAAGCTGGCAGTATTCAACTCGTATTGCATTCGTGGAGTTCGTGACGGTAAGTAAAACGGGCTGTTTGATATCTTGAATATCATATTTATAATCTCCCCAATTGTGGTAGGTTGATTAATTAGGAAGTTTGTGTTCTGGTACAAGAATTACCCCCCCCCCCCCTCCCCCCCCCGGAAACTCATCACATTCCATCACTGGCATTAAGGTGTGAAGGCCCAATCATTTTTACTTTCGAAACATAATTTTTCTGGTGGATACTTATTAATATTTGTATTGATTTCACTCCGGATGTACATTCACAATGTCTTAATTGCATCAACTGTATATTTTGTGGTTTTATATTAAAAATATATCTTGATAAATGATAATGAATTGGCTATTCATTTATAGTTGACAGTCAATTTGCGTCTTATAGTTATAGGCATGAATTGTGATTCCTTATTTGATATGCATCTTTCTTATTAGATTAGATTTGCAAGATAGACATCTTTCTGTTCTGTTCTTTAGCATGTTATTGTTATCACCAATGCAAAAAGATTTTGTGGTAACTGGATTCCAATTTGTGCAGGCTGAGAGTGCAGTTGCAGCCCTTAACTGTAGTGGTGTCGTCATGGGATCATTGCCAATAAGGTCAAATCCACTTAAATGTTAATTGTTTGGAAGTCTCCCCATCCCTGTTAGTTTTCCCTTTCTAAATCCGTGTTGGTTGTGAAAATTTGACCATGCAGGATAAGCCCATCAAAGACGCCTATCAGGCTGATAGAAGCTAATTCAATGTAATCGTGTATCTACATAGATATGGAGATACATGGTACAGTTGTCCATTGCCCTGTCCGGTATCTCATATATGACAGGGTTTCTTTATGAAGTGTGTTCATCATGTAGAGTTTGATTGCATGTTAAGCTAAATTTGGTAGGCTGGGATGTTTGTGAGAATTTACCTTTTCGGTGCTGAATCTGGGATGCTCTTCTTAATCTTATCCATTTGAGGTTTATAACATATGCAACTACATGTGCTTGAAATTATATTCCCCCCCCCCCCCCTCCCTCCCCAGAAAAAAAACACTAATTTAAGATACTGAGAACCTAGTAGATTCCAGAGATTATATCAAAAGAGCCACAAGCCTGAAGCCTTCTAGCAAAGCTGTTGGTGGAATGACCGCTTCCTCTAAAAAAACTCTAAGGATATGTAAAGAGTGTTTCTGTGTTGGATCTAAAAAGTAGTAACAATTTTTTTGTTCATCTTTCTCGAGTTACCTATCTCCTTTAACAATTACTGTCTTTTATTCCATTTTCTGGTTTACAAACACCAAGGTTCAGACTGGCACTGGGTTAAAATGCTCTAAAGTTTTGAAGTGGAAAAAGTTCACTACGAGAAAGACAGAACTCTTCATTTCTGAAATGGAATGACAGGCATAAAACTGTGAAATCTTAAATACTATGCATATGAATTTGAAGAATAATATACATTGGAACTAACAAACTAAAAGGTCAAAATTGAAAAACTATTAAGAAAATTACATTGAGTAAAGAGATGGGGGTGGGGGGGAAATTTGCAAGACTGAAAATTTACTCTTTTTTTCCCTGTGTGCGGTATCTGTATATAATTTTTGTTGTCAACAAAAGAGTTTGTAATAACTGGAGTTCAACCTCTACAGTCTGAAGTGCAATTGCAGTGGCTTCGTCTTGGTAGAATTGCCAATAAGGTTAATTATCCATTTATATCCTACTACTGGAATTTCCCCCCTCCCGTTCAATTTTTAATATAAATCAGGGTGGTTTTATAACCATTCAGGGTAAGCCCGTCGAAGACGCCTATCAGGCAAGGAGTTCCCAACAATGCAATTCAATGAATCTACCCGGCAGGTCTTCTGAGTCAATTTGTGCTGATAAAATTAAAATAGCTGCATCTACAAACACAGGTGTGGAGATACTGTAAATGCATTTCTGTCCATTGCATATTTGCATGCTGGCCTAGTATCTTCCATTCAATAGGGCCGCCTTTGTAGTTTGTTCATCATGTAACGCTACAGTTGGCTTCGTCAAGTGGCATGCTAAGCTTAACTTTGTAGGCTTTACCCAAAGCATTTATGCGTTTGTCATGTTAAAAAACTCCCTAAAAGTCTGTTTTAATAGGATTTTACTTCACATGCTTTTTCAATGATCTAGCATTTGGTTTTCTTATTCGTCCAGAAATTTTAACATGTGTTGCTGCATTGTTTCCGTTTACAGGCATGGTAAAACGTTTACAGGCATGGTAAAAGAGTGCTTAAACTCTGTTGCTCCATACGTCCCATTTTATATGTCACTTTTAAAAAAATTATTTAAAAAATTCTAACATAAAAATTATTTTTCATTTGTATCCATATTAATTACATTGATTTAGATAGTTTCAATGCATAATTTGAATGATAAATATATTGCATTAATTATCCATACTAGTATCAATATTTTAGTCAAAGGATTATTTTGGAAATTTACCTATAAAATTGCATTGAAAAGAGATAGTGGACAAATAATGTGGGACATTTATTTTTTACAAAAGTAACATGCATATTGGGAGGGAGGGAGTAATAATTGTACAAAAATTTGAGGTTCCGAAAACCTAACCTAATACTTGTCTGCAAAATTATCCTATTAATGCTCGTAGAAAGAAGAAATAACTCTGTACACTGCAATTTGGAGTATATCATATGGAAGATTGTTTTGAAAAGGGGAGAAATTACTCCCTGCATTACAAATTGGTGTCTTATTCTTTAAATATTTTATGGTCGAATTTACTAAATTTTGATTAAAAATTAAAAAAATTGTTTTTTATAATTTAAAAAAATTCAAAGCTACATATCAAAGTTAATTATATAAATTTTAATATTTTACAATTATATATTATAGGTAATTTTTTGTCAATTTAACCGCAGAAAATCAAATAAAACCGTTGACTTGGGGACGGAATTACTATACGAAGTTAGTGCAGAAAACTACTCCCAACCAAATTTGTATGCATGACTAGGAGAGTCAACTATACTGGTACGTAGGAATTGTTGTAATAATTAAAATTTGCAACCTGGGTGGAATTACAAAATCTTGGTCTAACCCGTTATCTCGTTTCATCCATTAACCTATCTTCTCTATGTGATCAAGACATTCTTGTTTAGTGGGGATGACCCAACAAGTCCCACATCCACATCCACTTGAATGCAGATTCAAATGAAATTACAAGAAGAAGAAAAAGACAAAGCAGTGAAAGTAACAATACAATTTTACAAGTTAGGGAGAAAGATACATTATTATTTTCATACCGCATTATTTACATAGCATCCTAAATTAACCATATTATTATGTCAACAGCACCTCAGCATAATATCACCAACCACTTTAAAATCATTTCACTTCCTTTCCCTCTCTTTTGTTTTCCGGAGGATGTTTGGATTAGTTTATTTACTTTTTATAAGAGGAGGTGATAAGTATCTTCAACAATCAAGAATACTTCTACTTCTTAGATTTATGTTAAGTTAAACAGCCTCGTAATGATTTATATAGCCCCTCCTTAATCTCAGTCTTTTTTTTTTGACAAACTCCTTAATCTCAATCTTAGTTCTTATAATTAATATTAATATTTTTCGATTTCAAATATGCTTTGCTTAGGTTTGTTTTGTACGTACTCGTCAAAAAATAATACACATCTTGGATGTATAATATGACTAGTTTTGCCTGCAGACAAAAAGCTTAATGACATTATATAGATAAAAAAATCCGCAACGTCTCTAATGATGGATTATAAAGCGATTTCCAGGCACAAAAAGTTGAAAAAAAATAGAAAATGTATTTATCAAGATCTTCTAGACACTATAAACTGTAGTTGTAGTAGTGTCATTGCTCAAATCTCAATACCTCCCCCTTGGTAAATTCTGATCACTAGTCTGTTGATGACATAATTCAAAGACAATGTGCAACGCTACTCGTAAGAACTTGTACAAATCTCAGCGGTGAAAATCGGATCGGAATCGGGCAAAGCGATGAACCATCCCTAATAAGGAAGAGCCCAGTCTGACCAACAAAGAATTACAGTATATATTATGAATGGGAGGACTCAGTCTTTTACTAAATCTAACTATTACCAATATAAACAGTAATTATCAAAAGAAGGTAAGCAATGCCAATGCACCACCTCCCACTAACCGACCCATCTTTGCATGCGTGTTGACAACATATCATAAAAAACAAGCATCTTTACCACTTTCCCATTACATTTTCTTTCTTACCCTCCCCAATTAAACCATCATTCTTTTCTCCATCTAAGCTATATATAACTATTAAACACTCCTCTAGTCCTCTTTATATGTACATAACCACCCCCATCATACCCCAAACAGCTTCTGTATATAATCAGTCCCTTTATATTCAAACTCTTGATCCACATTTTAAAAATACAAAAATATATAAGTTTCCATATTTATTACAGTATCATGGGAAATTGCTCGGCTGTTTGCAGACGCAATAACGTTTCTAGTTCTGGAACCGTTGAAAAAATCAAGAACAAAAATGTAGTGCAGCTTGTGAAGATTGATGGCAAGATCATGGAGTTTTCGGCACCAATTCTAGTAAAGGATGTCCTACAAAATTTCTCTGGCTATAACATTGCTTTGTCTAGCGAAGCTCTTCAGTATCTTCCTTGGAATTCCCGGTTGAATTTAGGGGACAGATACTATCTAATTCCTTCAGTTGAGAGTTTAGAAACTGCAGAAGGATTTCGAAAGGTCGAAAAAGGGGAGGGTGGTGGTGTCATAAGGATAAAAGTTGTTTTAACAAGGCAACGATTGCAAGATCTGTTGTCAAAACAAGAGTTGGCTGTTGATATTTTATGCGGGCTCAAGGGTGAGACATGTTCTGATGATCATAAATGTATGACAATTTGGAAGCCCAGGTTGGAATCTATACCAGAAGAACACGAGAATAGAATCATTTTCTAGCATATTAGCTTTAGGTATCGATATTAAGATAATTGGTTTTTATAATTAACAACATATCGATATAGCACGAGTGCAGGAGTCATGACATACAGTATCACCTTTGTGAACTTCCTCCTCCTCGTGTTTACGATGTTGTTTTGTTCTCTCTTCTCTATCTAATCTGCCTTGGTTTCAGAAAAGATCATGAAAGACTGTCAAAGTCTTGATTGGTTGTAATTTGATATAATAAAATACTCGGTATTATTTTGGTAAAAATACTTAACTTCTTGTAATCCATCATAATTATGTACCGAGTATTCTGAAAATAGATCAGCTTAAACAATTAAATTGTTGTTTGGGGGGCGGAAGGCTGAACACCTGAAAAATAATAAAAATAGTTATTCTAATTATTACAGTAGTAACAGTTTCAAGAGACTGGTACATCAGAAAGAAGAGAATCCAAGACAGTACCTCAATCCCAAAAGCATACATATGTACCATATGCTACATAGAAATGTGTGCATGCTTTCTGCTTTGCAAGCTATACACATATGACCCAGCCAAATACTAAAACCAAGAACCCAACTGCTCTTTTTACTTGTTTCCTAAAGCTGTTAACATGCTAAAGGAGGCAGGAGCTCATCACTCATAAATTTGAAGAAAGGATGTTGTCTACCATTAATTTAATTCAACAAGGATGAATCAAAATACCATATTTCGTAAAGCATGTCCTAAATATCACACTTAAAAAATTGTGACGTATTTAGGAGATATCGTATGTGTGAATATGAATGGAAAATAATTTTAACAACCATGTTTAAAAAATATAATTTTTTTTGTGGTAGAAAGGGTTCTCAATTCTCATCCAAATTTTAAGAACCATGTTTTACAGCTAGTAATTGAATTCCAATAGCAGTATGAAATACGATTACTACTTACACTGACTTAACTTTATTGCTTTAGATGACAATGACATAGAGTAGTTGCTTTTCCCCCCCCCTCAAATGACATAGCTTCTCAAGACAGCCTCCTATTCGTCATGTAGACATAGAGGCACAGTCTTTGAGGTTAAGTGTACCCAATTATCTGACACTACCAATGCTTTTCACTGACCACCATTATTCCTACTTAATCCAAACCATTCTCCTCAGATAGCTTCAGCCTCAACCTGAGCTGCTGCATTTACAAATTACAACTTTGCTACACTGTGTAACAATACCAGGACATACAACATCTTACGACTCGTATTTAGTTCACTTTTGTCCATGTTACTTGTCTAAATATACAAGAACCTAACAGCAATGGGGAAGAATGGTGCAGCAGGAAATTCATGGTTAAATGTAGTCAAGAAAGCTTTCAGCTGGTCTCCTACGAAATCCACCAAGTCCAGCAAAAGGAGAGAAGAACATGAACAAGAAGATGATGAGAAGGTGATAAATGTACAAAATCACATTTTACGCTAACCAATCCTAGATTTAATACCAGTTCTGAGGATTACTAATACTCTATAAATGATATTTGTTTGTGCAGAAGAGAGGAAACCGGAGGTGGATTTTCAGCAAACAATGTATTTACGAAACTACAATACAACACTATGCATCAGCAAGTAGTGTATCTGATACTTGTAATCGTACTTGTTCTAGTCACACTAGTGCAAAAACCTTGGCCGTGAATCCCAAGTCCCAGGCTGATAATTACGAAAGGCAAGATATTGCATTGGCTATGGCAACCACAGCAACTGCTGAGGCTGTGGCAGCAGTTGCTGCAGTCCAAGCAGCTGTGGAAGTCATCAGGCTTGCTAGTCCCTCTAAAACTACCAGTAAATATTTCCGTGCAGCCATTATGATACAATCAGCATTCAGAGCCTATATGGTAAATAATGTGCCCATTCATGCATTTGTGTCTCCACAATTTAGTCATTTTTAATAATATCTGAATTAAATGACTCTGGTTTTCATAGGCTAGGAGAGCTCTTCGGGCACTAAAAGGAATTGTAAAGCTACAGGCTCTAGTAAGAGGGCAAAATATCCGTAAACAAGCAAAGATGACACTTCGATGCATTCAGTCCTTGGTCCGAGTTCAAACTAGAGTGCGTGATCAACGTAGGAGGCTTTCATATGAAGGCAGCAAGGATTCCACATTCAATGTGTCTAACAGATCAAGGGAATATTGTGTTGAGACCAGAAAATCTCGAGTGGGTTAATTTTTGTATGGGTTAATAGTATATGATCTTTATTTGCTTGTTGCTTTCATGCTTAGTTTTCTTGTCTTGACTGGAACATTGTGATTACTAAAACACAGTCTAGAGAAGGAAGTAGCATCATGGATGAGTGGGATTGTCATCAACATAAGCTAGAGGAAATCAAAGCTATGTTGCAAAAAACTAAGGAAGCAGCTTCTGAGCGCAAAATTCAACTCTCAACAGCTTTTTCTCGTCAGGTATTTTGTCCTCCATATTCTTTTGTTGGATTCATACCATTGACATGTTACTTTTGTACTAAAATATTATCTATGTTTTCGATATATAGACGTGGAGATCTGGTAAGGACCAATTTCTTTGCTATGAAGGGGAAGAAGAAAAGTCTGGATGGTCTGATCACTGGAAAAGGATAGGCAGAAATTCTGGTGATCAAAGAGATCCTATAAAAACAGTTGAAATTGACACTGCTCAATCATATTCCATCCCAGGTTCATGGGTATCACACCATCAACATTATCTATACCAACAAGACCCCAGTTCTGATTCTGATTTGTCTCCGATGCACAGAACAAGCAAAAATTTCACCAGTTCCTTTCCTGTCACACCATTTCAATACAGAACAAAATGCCTCCAAGTTCATTCAGCTAGCCCTCGTTGCTTAAAAGATGAGAAGAAGTTTATGATGGCTCAAACACCAACACTAGGACATGAAAATCCTGCTGCAGCTTCAGTGCCTAATTATATGGCAGCCACTGCTTCGGCCATGGCTCAAAGTCGATCTGAAAGTGCACCAAGGCAGAGGCCTTTGCCATCGGAGAGAGGAAATTTGAACTCTGCGAAGAAACGACTGTCATTCGCAGCTCCTGAATCAGATGTGTGTGTTGTCATGAGTGATACAGAATTAGAAAGGAACTTGAGTAGCCCAAGTTTTAGATATGGAATGCGGGGGAAAACAAACACATTGTTGCGAGGACAACCTTGGTAAGGACTGGTCTATTTTCTTACTATTGCAATGCCAAGCAGAAAACCAAATTAAAATGTGAGGCAAACCTGTAAGAGGATGGGGGAAAAGATTGAATGAGAGATCATGTAATGCAGTTTGATCAATCTTTGGAAAGAAATTAGCTCTTGTTTGACAATAAATGGGAAAACATCTGCGTCTTTAACATTTCTTTATATATCATGATTATTGTTGTTTTCTTATTTTTTGGACCATTCCTGTCAAATTTTAACCGGAACTAGTTTGAATGTTCAGGTAGACGTTGGTTAATATTAGAACCAACCATCTAGTTGAAGATTTAACCTGAACAAGCGATCTATGTGCGTGCAGAACATAGTATTTGTGCTCATTTTCATATGCTTCGTTGAGGTATATATATATATATTTTGAGCAGTTAGAAGCTGGAGAACGGCAAGATGAGTGCTAGATTGCTGCAAAAGTAAAAGGCATTATAATTAAAACAGTAAAGCCAAAAGGAATATCTCGAGCATTGGACTGGATTAGTACCTACATCTTTCCGGTTAGGCTATGTATTCATCTTTTTCATAAACCCTATCATTTAAAACATGAAAAGCAAAATACTACATTATTCCACTGTATTAGTGATTTCTTACTTTAGTCTAATCTGTTAATAGTGAAATTACCAGTCATATATCATATACACAAATTCTAAATCACTTTCTCATTCCAAGTCCACAATCGTTTTGAATCTGGGTTAAAATTTACAAGGCTATCACAAATGGAGATCCAAAACAATACCACTATTATATCAGAAAACAAAGAATCAAACACATATATTCCTCCAATTCTCCGGGTAAAAAAGCTGTTATACCCTCCAGGGGATCCCCTCTTTCTGCTGGTTACTATCTTTCCAGGTAAATTCAATTATCTACACAAGTCTAATTAATATACTAATCAGAGTTTATTTATCTAATTCGTTTGAGTTTTATTCAGTGCTCAGAAGACTATAGTCCCGGCAAGAGGGAAGGCATTGGTACCAACAGATCTAAGCATAGCAATACCCCAAGGAACTTATGATCGTATCGGTAATTAAATAAACATTATTATTATAACTGTCTTAAAATTCTTATTATGTTTTGATAACGTGCTGTTATGAATTAATTTGATACTGTGTGGTATTTTAATGTAGCGCCGCGATCAGGATTGACATGGAAGCATGGGATAGATGTTGGTGCGGGTGTAATCGATGGGGATTACAGGGGTCCTGCTGGGTTATATTGTTCAATCATTCTGATGTTGAGTTTCGAGTGAATGTGATTGCTCAGTTGATTATTGAGAAGATTGTTGCTCCTGAGGTTGTTGATTTGGATGGTACTGTTCGTGGTATTGGTGGTTTTGGATCCACAGGAGTGTAATGGAAACATTAAAATGCTATTGTATTGTCTTGTTTTATTTTTATTTTTATTTTTATAAGGGTTTATGTATGTTACTATTATCGAAATATTATTTTTTTGATTAAATTTTAAGATGTTTAACCAGCAATAGTAAGATAAAATAATTTTAAATATAAATTTGGAGTTTATTTTGATTCTAGTGTGTGTGTTATTGGACTCAACTGGCTACAGCCATTTTTATGCCCTAAAGAACAAAGAGGTTCGAGAGGTTAATGGGCCGCACAGCGTTGCGATCACTGATGACTAAAACAAGCCTACCTATCAGGCTTGGGGGACACGAGGCAGATGTTCCAAACAAATTTTGATGTTTCTCCCATAGCAGAAAAAAGTGAACTGTAAGTATTTTTACTCATCTCAAACCAATGATAAACATAATAATTTTGAGTTAAAATTAATAAAATAACAATTTTTAAATGTATCGACGATTTTAAACAATATTTATAATATAATTATAAAAAATCATTAGTTTCAAGCACCAACCTCATACCTCATATGTCGTCGTTTTTTTAATCATCATCTCATAGATGCAAGCACAAGTACTTTACTACTAGCAAAGCTGCGTGATATTCGAGTTTGTTTTTCAAACATAAGCAAGCTACATGATTTCACTAAAGCCATTTTATTCATCTAATCCAAGTAAACAGTAAACACCCCCGTAGCACAATTTTCCTTCAATGATCAAATCGAATACGTACACCAGAGACTGCAAAATTTTATTCAAATAATCAAACCGCCAAAAGCATCGGAGCAATATATTGTGACAATAAATATGTAGACCAACTCCAATTTTCGAAAATCTTTTGTTTATGACATGAGTACAATTACATTATTACTCCGTACTAGTTTGCTGTCAACTAGTGCAAAGTGATAGAGATGAAATGGAATCCCCAGCCACCCATTGCCATCTTTATTTAGTTAAAATTCCAAGTACACACCTAGCTATCTTTCCTCTCTGCTGTATTGTATTCAATAATCCATCTGACCATCTGACATATTTCACCAGGCCCACAACCCCCTGATCAGGTAAAGACAAGGAGAAGAAGGCAAGAATTTGCAGGGACGTTTTTAAATGCCATGACAAATAAAACAACAATACAAACAAACTCACCCCTCATATCTCAATCCTTGGTCCACAAACAAGTGTTACCTCACTCGGGCCGTAAACGAATCGAGTTGGGTCGGGGTTTTTTTAAAGAGTTCGAGTTCAAGCTTTTTTTTAACGAATCGAGCCGAATTCGATTATCTTAATGATTAGATTTTGTTGTTCGAACTCGAATTCGTTAAGAACCGAGTCGAGTTCGAGTTGTTCATGAACTTTTCGAGTCGGGTCGAACTCGAGTCGAGTTCGAATTGGTTAATTAATTAATTTTTTTTGGTTTGAACTTGTTTTTAACGGACCAAACGAAGCTCAAATACAAATAAAATATTAAGCCCAAGTACCTTACACTTACACTGTTACACTTACACACAATCTAGATATACATTTTTATATATATTTTACAAATTTTTATGTATTTTGCTTAACGAGTCGAGTTCGAGTAGAATTTAACGAGTCGAGTTCGAGTCGGACACTTAAAAAACTCGAATCGACTCGTTAAACTTAACGATTTTTTTTCTGATTCCAGTTCGAGCTCAATTATTAAACGAGTCAAGTCGTTGAGTCTATCGATCAGCTCGGTTCGTTTACAGCCAGTACCTCACCCTGCCTATTTTTAACAATTGCAAGTTTGCTTGATTAATAGTATGCTCGAAATATATACAACGAGTATTAAAGATTTAGGTTAGGACAATCTACTAATAAAACATACATGGTTGGAGAAACAAACAATCAAAATCTAGATTAGATGGCAACTGAAAATCAAGAAAACAAACAATATAAAAATAACATCCTTAATATAATTCCAAAAAACATGACTGCTTATTCATTCAGTTTAGCCACTGGAACCCCACGATTTCCGGTGCTGTTGCTGCAGCTACTGTTGGGCTATTGCAAACACTATTATCCGACAATGATAGCATTGTTCTATGCAAGACACCGGACGGAGACGATGCAGAGGTTGCCTGAGGGCTAATTGCATCGCAATTTTTTCCGGTATAAAGAGACCCTGGATTGGAATTGACAATAACATTGCTAGGCCTGAGGACCTCAGCTAATGGACCACCAGGTGCAGAAACCATCCAAGAAACCGGGCTTAACCAGCTCAAACCTTGACATTTCTGATTTGTATCATTACCTTGTTCCAACATTTGGACCTGACCCATTTCAGAATCATTCACCCCCATAGCCATTGAAAGATTTAGAGAGCAAGGTGAGAGATTCCCATTATTTACACCAGAAGAAGAATCATTCTTGATATTTTCTGAGTGAGGATTGTTGTCATTAGACCAGGCATCGATAAAATCCCGAGGGGGATTGTACGGATTCATAAACAAATTGTAATCATCAGTGTTGCAGTTTCCAATTGGTGGAAGAGAAAGTAAACTAAGTTGTTGTTCTTCTACCCCATAATTATCATGTTGAAATATAGATGGATCAGCAGGACTAGTGTCATAAATAGAGCCTTGACTCATCAACTGATGCCATTGTTGCTCGGATGTTTCCATTGTCATCATCTTACTTTCCATCATCCACTCCAACTCCCTAATACAAAATATAAAACATCAAACACGACCTTTATGCAACTTTGACAAGCTCGTACATTACACACTCACACACATATAACCAGAAAGATACCTGTTTTGGGAGTGTTGTGTGAATAAAGAAAGAGAGACATCTTCAGATTCGAGTGACAGTGAAGATGATGGGCGGTTGTTGTTAAGCTCATTAGTTGATCCCAGAAGCCTAGGGGAAGCAGGATCATGTGGTGGTGCAGTAGAGAGCAGTCGAGTTTTCTTGTTGGTTTTGGGAGGAGAAGAAGACGAGACTTGTTGTTGTTGTTGTGGTTCCACAGGCTTTCTTGAACGGGGACGGCCTCTATGCATGTGCCTCTCACAGTACTTTTGTTGAGGAGCCACATCTCTAGAACACCTCCATTTCTTCCCATCAGTTCTTTTACACCTCCCTGGTTCAGGATCTTTGTTGTCTCCATATTTCAAGTTAAGAATCGAGGAGTAACCACCATGATAACCCACTATCAATACATACAACACAATCAAGATTTACATATATCATGATAGTTAATTAATACATAAAAAGATACTCAGTAGTTTTATAAAGAAAGAAAGAGCATGAGCATCGGGGTTGAGTTATAATTACAACAAGTAGGAAGGGTAGTGGCAGCTGAGAAATCAGAGGAAAGGAGATGAGGAGGGACAGGAACAGAAGCAACCATGTACTTATATATCATGGCTTGTCTTTCTAACTCTTTCCATTGTGCTCTTGTAAAAGCAGCTGCTTCTGCACCACCTCCTGTGTATGGAGGATACACTGTTGTGCCCATGCCTAAAAGCAACAATAAATTTTATCACATACAAACTTTTATACCTGTATCAACTTTCTACATCAAACCAAGCATTTCTTGGAAAAATATAAAGAAAGAGAGAAAGATAAACAGTGGCAGGCAAGTCATACTAGTATTAATGATCAAAGGGGGAGATTGACTCTTTATGAGCTACAGTAGGTAGCTGCTGCTAGATTTTGAGTATAAGCGTAGTAGCACTGTAGTAGTATTATAGACTACAGATAGTACTGCTTGCTTGCTGCCCTAGCAGTTGTAGCTGCTTTAATTTGCTGTATATGTCATGATCAGTTGTATTGTATATATGGATGCTGGTGTTGCTGCATCCCCACCATAACCTCGTTTACCCCGCCCTTGCCTGCTGGGGACCACTCTTTATATCCTCGTCATCACTCACGTACTTGCAAATCTTGGAAATGGACGGCCCTGATCAACATATATATGTTTGATTTATCAGGGCCCTGATTTTTTAGCACACCTACAATAATACTGCACCTCTTTGTTTGATTGCATATGTGATGTTTTTTTTTCCTGCAGCTTAATTGTTTATGCACAAACAGATTCAATTAATTTCTGTTTAGATCATAATTAATCAAATTAGTACAGAGAGCACATATTTACCATAACAGAGTCGACTTCAATTACACCTACAAATCTGTTCATTTAATTTTTAACCATCTACAATATTAATCTACCAACAGTGTCTTAAATCTGACGACCTTCTTTTATTCAATCATCTCACAAACCTATCTACCACTAATTTTGAATTGGATTCGACCGGTCCTAATTGATTAACATGAATAAAATTCAATAACAAATTAGTAAATTATTAGTATTATATTATATAGAATTGACAAACTTTCTGAAGACATGTAAATTTGAACCTCATTTGATTTTACAAGTCAAATCCAGTCATTTTAAGAATTTATTTACTACTGTTCGATCGCTTCTCTTGTCCCTTTCATATATTTTAGAAAGTATAAAAAACATATTTATAAATACGGAGTAATATTTTTGAAATTTTTCTTTTTAATAAAAAATTTAAGAATCAAATTTTTATATAAAATAAGAAAAATATTGTCTTTGGAAATATTAACAAAAATTACGAGACAATTACATTTATACAACTCTATTTATTCAACTTAAATACGAGGGATGATGATAAAGTATCGAAGCGAGTCAAGTGACACCTGAGTGAGGGAAAAAAAAGTGAAAGAGAAGAGAAAGCAACTCACAGCTCTGGAAAGGATATGTCTGGTCCTCACTCCTTTGGATTCCGAATATTATACAGTTACATTTAAACTACAGTTTAGGCGTGCTTTTAACACTCAAAACGGGTGTTAGAATTGGAGTTAAGACCGTAGAGATACCGTTGAGTGATTAATCGGGTAATTACTGATTAATTGGAGTATTAATCGGAAATAATTTAATTTAATAAATAATTATATATAATTATATTTAAAAAAATCAAATTAATATAAAATTATAATGAAAAAATATCATATATCCTTAATCCATATATATTAAGATGTTAACATTTACGGAAAAATCACTTATTATTAACATTTTAAGTGATTTATATTTAATAATTAATCTTAATAGTTATTACATAATATATCATATAATTATTAATAATTTGAGAGAGTGTTTAAAATTTATGAAGTATTTAGGGTCATGCAACCCATATTTATTGTAAATTTGTAATAAAAATATATTAGTTATTAATTTTTTAAAATTTATCATTTTTTAAAATAAAATAATTTTACCGATTTCGACCAATTTTTGACTGTTTCGACCAATTTTTGACCATCTCGACCGATTTTTTCCGTCTTGACCGATTTTTGATCAATTTTAAAAAAAACATTCTTTAATCCGATTTCGATTAATTGAAACATAACTCGGCCGTACGGAGTAATTGGTAAGACGCAGAACCCTGCTCAAAACTCAAAATGTAGTGTGCCTACATGTACGGGAGTCAGGCGCAAAAATTGATGAGAATTACATTCAAATTATACGTTCTGACAATTTACCTGTATAAATACTTGACAGTATAATGTGTTTATTTTACTTATCTTATTAGTAGCTTATAAATCAAAAAATGTATGCATTTTCTGACTTAGAAGTTAATTATAAGAAATATCAAACATGACCAATATACTCCGTTCTAGTATACTACCGTCTCTAAACACCACCAGTTATCTGTGCGCGTGTGTGTGTGTTTTTACGCACGATGACTGCTGCTTTTGCTATTTAGCCTTGTTCGTACTGACCGTTATACCTGCTCCTCATCTCCACTCACAACTGCTTTCAATAATTTCCATCTCCCTCGCTTCCATTTCTCTCCCTATTTCTATTTATTATGGGTACGTTTGGTTTAATATAACCCAACACATTAACTTTTACTTCATGTGAACCTACATATTTACTCCCTTTAACATCCGTGGAATTTAAGGTACAATAAAAATATCTATTTTGAGTATTGGTGTGGAGATTAAATTTTTAAAATGTTATGGAGCTTCAAGTTGAGATTTTTTTTATTTGTGCTTTAATATTGAGAATATTTGAGAATAATGTGTTACATGGGTTTTAATATTTGAATATTGATAAAATATTTTAGTGGTGGATTTATTTTATTTTATTGAGAGGGATCCACGTACTAGCAAAGGGTGATACTTGAGAAATGGTAGTAATCGTACCATGGGTATCAAGAGTGGTGGTATTTCTGTAGTAGTTGATAGCACTATGGAGTATCACAAGGTGAACTGGCCAGTTCTATAAATATTTTTGAATATCATTTCTTTTTAGGAATCACTTATATATTTTGACTTATCTGTGATTAAAGTATGACATGAATGTCACCCAATTATTTTGTGATCTCTTTTGATTTAGTGATTTCCTATCGAGAGTAGAAGTTGAGGTAAGTTGACCTCTGCTATTATTGAGATTTATTTATTATTCACCCTAGTGGTGTGCGGTGTGCTTGCGGAGCATTCATTCGCTCAAACTTGTGTATTTTCTTTTTGTAGTGTACTTATGTATTTTCTTTTTGTGACATTATTCACCCTGCTCGGATCTTGTTTATTATATATTATGTATTTTTTTATATATTATCCTTTAAATGAATTGAAGAATTATATTTAATAATAATTATATTTTAACATGTATTTCAAACAATGTATATGAAAAATAGCTTCATAAAACTTTTAAATTTTTTACATGTATATTAACTTATGATAAAAAAATTATTATACAAATATATTTTTGATATTTTTTTCTAAAACAAAATTTGATATTAGACTTTTTTGAAACAATTTATCAATAATTGATTAAATCATTTTTCTTCTTTCTTTTCCAATTGATAACATTATTATTTTTATGTACTTATTTTTTTAATTTTGTTTTTAGTAAATAATATTTTACATATTAAAATATATGTTTGATGTTGATATTATTTTCATTTATTAAAATTTATAAATTAAGTTTTGTAGTCATTGCAAATAAAGTAGTTGAAACCATTTAACAAAAAAATTATTTAGAAAGCTGATAAACCAATTAAACAAAATCAAAACAGGTTATTTATTTCCGAAGAACCGTGAACTTACAAAAAAATTCAAGTTACATATGTAACTACAAAACCTGCATGCCAAACTAGGCTTATATTTAGCGTTTAGATTAAATGTACTGCTTTTCATATTTGTTGGGTTACTTTGTACTAAGATTCATTTTCATATTCTTAAACCATATTGATTCGTACACCAACTTGAAAAATTAATTTTAATTATCAATCTGAAAAAGGGACAAGGGGAGAGATGTTTTTCTTCGGGGGCGGACGTTTGATGTTACCAAACAAGGAACAAGGACATAAGTAGAGCATATGGGCCACTCCACATGCACTCTTCAGATTTGTTGGGTTGTCATTTCCCAGCCTACCACCGCCAGGGAAACCACCCACTCCTCCTCTTCCTCTTCCTTTTCATTTTATTCTTTTATTCTCCTTCTTTAATTTAACTGAGACTAATATAAATTATAAATTATAAATCCTCTCTGTTTTTCTAGTATCTTCTTTATTCTCCCTAGTCCCTACCTAATCTCATTCCAATGCAAACTAAAAGACATACATACAATTACTCATATTCAACATAATCTGTTTGCCTGTTTGGTGTATAAGTATTACGGAGGAGTACACAAACAAACTAACAAACGTATAAAAGAATTGAATTTGATATTCAAACATGCAGTTTGTTACCGTATAACTCCTCCCCTTGTATAGTCTTACTATTAAAAAAAATTAACGTGTATAAACAACTGTCTACACTTGTGTGTTACCATTTTTGTGTATTCTAAACTCACTCAACTTGCTTGATACATCTCTATTAACAACAATGTTTAAGGTTCAAGTCTGGATGGAAACATGTGCCACTAGGTATCGAATTAAGGGCACCTATGGATGGAGGGATGAACCCAGGAGCGATGGGCTACAATGAATGTGACACAAGATAGATTCAATATGGGGGTGGCATGGGCTTTAATATCTCTCAAGGGACCACTCCTTTCTCTTTCCCAGCCGGTCCCCTCTTTTCTGATCTTCCATCTTTATTCTAGGCAGCTAGGCTTTGTCATTTTTTATATGGCTCCCTGATCCATATCTCGAATCTAATCTAGATGACCACCCCTCATTCTTCAATCATATCTTTCTTTCTTTCTTCACTAAAAATATGCAACTTCTCAACTTGCTTCCATAAAAAGTCAGCGCATTAGGTAATACATTGCTAACACATTCCAAACTCCATCACAAGTCATACCTCCCATAGTCCCACATATATAACAGGCCAGCCCAATGCCCCCTGCTGACCTACTAATATAGTTTATTTAACTTCTCTTACAAGCCCAATATTCATCTATTATTTTGAATTGTTACAACTACTGTGATCTGTAATGTCTGTCTAGACTAGTCCAAAGTATCATAGTAAATCACAAAAAGGTTTCAATAGCATTTATGAATCTATTCTTTTGGATTTTTTATGAACAATTATACTGCACTCCCTCCATCTCAATCTCATATTATGTGATTACAAGAGTAAATTTATAACCTTAATATATGTGAAATTTGTAAAGTGAACACATATTATGAGATGGAGGGAATACAATTTTGTTATCAAAACCTTTACGGCTGACAAAACACATTGATATAAAAAAACATCCATACATTAAAATTAAAAATAGTATACAAACACAAACCTATCTACCTTGCCAATCCAGTCTTCATTTACCAGCACCAAAAAAAAACTCAGTTTATAATTATATTCATCCTCAACCTTTCAATTGCTTAGGAGCTGTGTTCTCGTCATTAATTTCAGAAAAAAAGGATTTGAGCCTTTAGGCCTAAATTTATACCCTCTGATGAGATAGAAAACGTTGTTAAATACTCCATCCGTCCCAATTTATCCGGTTTGACTTTTTATGGTCAAATTGACCATAAAAATTATTATTTTATAATTTTGAAAAACTGAAAATTGCATTTTATAGTAAATTACATATATTTTCTAATAATATAATTTTTATAATCTTTTTCAACTATATAATATATGAAAATTTTAATCAAAATTGGAATGGAGGGAGTATTTTTTATTGTTATCAATGACTTGTTTTTATAAACATTATTGTTGCTTTGATTAATATTTTTAACTGCCGACTGTTTTTAATGTTATTCTTATTGAGAATGTAGTAGAGTTAAATTCAATATTATAGTTGATAAATGTAACGTGACATGTTTTAGTGTTTTGAGCAAATCCCATTACATTCATGGTTCTATCGCTACACTATTATAGCACTAAATGTTTTGTTATTTTTTATGACATGTTTGTGTAGGATTTGTTTTTATAAAAAATTCTGTTGCTTTGATAATTTGTTTTTATTAATGGCTATTATCAATATACTCTGATTATTAAGAGTGTAGTAGGACTAAATTTAAAATTATAGTTGATAAATGTAATATGTCAGATTTGTGCTATGTTATTTATGTGACTTGTTTTTATAAAAAAAATTGTTTGCTCTTGATGATAATTTTTTTATTGGTGACTGTTATCAATGTTGTGGCTATTGAGAATGTAATAAAGCTAAATTAAGATTATAGTGGATAAATGTATAATTATTTATCCCTATTTTTGCCGGTTCCGTTAGTTCTTTTCAACACAAAATTCTTCATCTCTAGGTTTGTAGGGAGGATTTAACAATTTTCTTGTATCCATACCTTCGGAGAAGTTGGAAAATTTGTTGCCAAAGAATATAAAATATAAAATTTTATACAGGAAAGGGACCTGAACTTTGGGTTTTTAAAACTCTTTATTTTTATGATTCATTTATTTTGTTGTTCATTTTTATATTGTATTATTTTGCTGTTGTTACATTGTATTTTATTGTATTAGTATTATTGTATTATTCTAAATTATGGTTATTAGTCAGATGTGAAGGACTTTTCTTTTAAGAAACTCCGATACTCCTGTTGATGTCATTACATCCCTAAAAGAATATGGGATGGGATGACCATTGGTCACATTCAACTGTTTTTGGTTTGATTTATGGAATTTATTCAGTACATATTATATGATGAACAGGACCATTATAGTGAGGATTATTTGTTAGAGAGAGTTGCTGAGTGGAATAATATTTCAAAGATGGTGTATAGGGAGAACTGAGAATGTAATTTTTGAAATGATGGAGATGTTAAGGATATTTATGAGTTGAGGAAGATCCTTACGTTAATGAATTCTAAAAAGGAAGATCCTTACTCTAATACTTTAAAATGGTGAAATTGTCATTAGAGAGAAGAGAACCTTACGATGCTATATTAAAGATTCATATAGTTTTATATAGTTTTATTTTTCACAGTTTCTACTGCCAGTGCAAATAAATTAAATTGAATTGTGAATTTTCATAGAGCTGAGATTTTTTAAGAATATTGTTATAATAAGTATTTCCTTCTTTAGAAACTACGAGTACTCAACAAAGAAAATTCTTTCAAAAAATTATCTATCTCAGGCTCGCAGTCCATGAAATCTTCAATTTAGAATATCTCAGTGCAGGCAAGAACTGAGTAACCAAATTATAAACTTACAGAAATTCTCATTTACAAGGTCATATGTCATTAAATAAGGTGCAAGTACAAATTTGAAAACCGATAATTCAAGAGGAAAAAAACAACTAAATCTATGATCTAACAGAGCTAAAAGCTCGAAACTACACTTCAAGAATTAAAAGTAGATCATAATCTCTTTCCATTTCAATTATCATGCCTAGGGTCCGCGCCTAATTCTATGGCTAAAACATTGCCACTTTCAAGAATGGACAGGTCTCTATCCATCTTAGTCATCACGCCGAACATTCCTCCTCCGAGGTGCTGCTGTGGTATCCTCACTATCCTCTTCCTTCTCGTTAGTTTCCTGAGTGTTTGAAGGCTCAGCTGCATCACTCTTCGCTACTTCAGCAGTGACCTTCGTCTATTAACAAAAAGTAGAACACGCAAGATTTTTAGAATCATCAAAATAGTATCTCCTTTTATCGATGTACAAGAAAGGTTTTGACTTACAGGCTTCTTTCCACCAAAAATAAGTTTTAGTAGAACTGAGAAGATAACCACCACAATAGAGACAAGTACGCCAATGGTGAGGTTTGGTTGCTTCTCAGCCTTTTCAATAGCATCCTGCAAGACAAAGTTCAAAAAAGCCAATTATAGGACAGTATAATAGACATCAAGGTGTACTAGACAACACATCACATACTAAGGAAATAGTCAATAGTTAACTACCAAAATTTTGAATTTGTGGTTCTGCAGGAATGGAATGTCTGAAATCTTGTGAAGTATGTCAAACACCTTCTTCTGCAATAAAAAGATCAGGAAAAGTTATTTTTTAAACGAAGGTAATTAACTAACTAAACCACTAAAAGCCGCATATATACATTACGAAAAGGCAACCTGGGACATTACCTGGATACCTTTAAGACCATCTGACACACTGCTTGCTTCTTCCTCGGCCTTCTGTTTCTCTTTCTCCACGTCAAATTTGGGCTTCCATTTTGTCTGCCTGTATGATTCTGCAACCTTCGCATCACTTGCTATCAAAATGTTGTCAAACAATATGCCATCTTGCATCGTCCAGATTTCAATGCCAATTGCAGCAATAGGCTCAAAATCAGGTCTGTCAAGTTCAAAGTAGACGGGGTTTGGAATTTGCTGAGGCTTCCATATACCCTTGTACTTGGGGTTGTCAATTAGTGGAGCATGCCATTTACCCTTGTATGCTTGGTTACTCTTCATTGGCCTCTTCCACTCACCACAGCCAGGTGCCTCCTCACACTTGGGGTTTTCAATCTTTGGAGCCTCCCACTCACCATCCTCCTCGTCATCCCAATCTTCAGGTTTGGATGCCTCAGGATCTTCAATTTCCTCGGGCTCATCATCCAACCATCCTTCAGGTTTTGTAGCTTCGCTGTCTTCAACTTCCATAGGTGCATCCTCGTCCCAATCATCTGGTTTTGTGGCATCTGGATCTGAAATCTTAGCTCTCTCATCCCAATCCTCGGGCTTCTTATCATCTGGATCAGGGATGGTCTTTGCTGGAATTAGTGCAGGCTCAAAGTCATCAGCAGATAGAATGTTGACCTTTTTCTTTTCTTCTCCATCAACCAAGATCCTTACCTCATTATCAGGCTTCAAAATGGCAGTGTACACGTGAGTCAGTTTGTCCGATGGCACCGATGGTGGGTTCTTGACATGATGCTCAACATACTCTCCATTCTTAGGGTTTTTATGTTTTAGAATAAAGTGGACTTTGTTTGTAACCCCACATTTATCAGGTCCAAACATTATAGAGTATGGTGATTCATTGTCAAATCCTTTTGGCACCCACCCAGCTTCCTGGGGTCGGAGATATTTGAGATATGCACCACCACACTCAAGGCCATTTTGAAGTCGTGTTTCAAATTGGAGAACAACAGTTCCATCCTTAAGATTTACAGGTTCCTCAAGCTCCTTCACAATAGCATATTTCCTGGCCTGCTCACTCACAAGAAGCCCGTAATCATCATGTCCTTCACTTTTAGAGTGCTTCCATGCACCTATGGCAAGAAAAATTGCACTAATGTGAGCCATCAATATCATGTCAAATAGCTCTTGCAAATAATGAGAGTACAAAAGGTGGCAGATAAAACTAGTCATACTAAGAAGATAACATATATAATAGTAATACATCTACAATTGCACTAGTATGAACAAGCTAGATAAAACTAGTCATACTAAGAAGATAACATATATAATAGTAATACATCTACAATTGCACTAATATGAACAAGCTAGAATGGGAGTACTGAACAAGGTGGACACCCCACTACAGGTGACAATTTTCAGTTCCAGAAAACTTATGCAGTTATACCAAAAGAATTTACTATGTGAGTCCGCCTTGAAGTATGAAAAGCAGCCTAACTAGTTCCATATAACTTCATAGTACCATATAAAGACTACTTGTTTTTGTTCGTTCTAAACAAGTTATAATCCGCTCAACATTCTGTAAAATATATCCAAGCAACATGGTATAGAATTGTCATGACAAATGAGTTTAGAGTTGCAACTTAACAGAATTTGTCTCTAGCACACACAGACAAAAAGAAAATTTTAACTAATTTAGGGTAAAAGATGAGAATTGTATATTAAACTGTCATTTGAATCACAGGAATTTAACAGAGTTACCGGAGAATGGGAATGAAATTTCAGTACAAAATGTTTTGGAATCACATTCCCATTAACTGGTTTATAATCTCATGATCCAAAAGTCCGTTAACATACTCTTTCTCCTTCCACATAGATATCTCTTTACTATTTTCTGCTAAACTATTCTAATCAAACAATACTCCATCATTCCACATAATTCTTTTTAACTTTTCTTATCAATTAACATAGAACAAACGACAAAATAGACCTAAACTTCTACTAAACAAATATAAAACAAAAAACTGAACTACCTTATCTGATATAAATTGTTCACCTAAAATATTACAAAACTCAATGTCAACAAGAGCTGCATTATGAAAAATCAAATAAAATAACCGAAATGAAACACCATCACAACCGCAGTAAAGAAGCACCTAAATTAACTACTATCCGGATACAATATTTGCAGTCACTCTCAGGACTCAGCTACTCTTCAGTTCACTCTTAAATTAGTAATTTAGCCGACATTTTATTGTAAATTCATAGTTCTTAAAAAAACAATCACAATAAAAATATCCTATAACAATACAGACCTAAACTTCTATTCTATAAAAAAATAAACAAACACAAAACGAAAACTGAACTACCGCACCTGGTATAAATTATTCGCTTAAAATATTACAAAACCAGAAGTCAACAAGAGCTGCATTACAAAATCTCAAATAAAATAACTGTTTAATAGTCAAGTCTATCTCGATACAATAATTACAGTCACTCCCAGCTACTCTTCAGTTCACTGAGTAAATTAATCTGACATTTTATCACACATTCATCGTGCTTGAGCAAACAATTACACTAAACACATCCTACAACAATACCTACTGCTTAAAAAAAACACGCACACACACACACACACATATGTAATCACAAGAAAATATACAAATTCAAAAAAATAAAATAAAAAAGCAGTAAAATCGAAAATCTACCTTGATATTCATCCTTCTCCGAAACGATCCACCGTCCAGTAAAATCATCATCGAACGACTCATAATAAATCTAAAAAAACACAATAACACAATCAGATCCAAACAAAAACACACAATTAAACCACAAAAAGCACAAAAATACACACCGTATCAGCATCAGAAGCTAGTACAGAAGCAAGTGAAGCAATCACGAGCAACAATATATAATTAAAACACATCCGCCTCTTAGCTTCTGTCATATTGTGTATGTATCTGTATGTATATATTGATGAGAAATTAACAGAGTTGTATGTATAGGTGGAGTAGTGTTTTAGTGTGTTGTTGTTGTTGCATATATAGATCTCGGAGAAAATGTGAATTATTTTGTCGACCAGTTATATCGCGTTACACGTGAAGTGGACGAATCAGATATTGACACGTGGTAAAAATGTTGTTGGCTGCTTAATAAGCAACTAGATCAACGACTCTTTATTTTTAATATGTCCATTTTTTTTAATAAATCATAAGATGAGTGAAATAAAGCACAAATCTTATGACCGGGTTATCTCATACTCCCTCCGTTTGTAAAATATTTATTAGCTTAGAAACTTTGATCACATATAGGTAGAATTAATATTTTTTTATTATTTATATTTTTATTTGAAATAAAAAATTTAAAAATTTTAATTTTAATTAGGTAGTTGAAACTCCTAAAATTACGTATAAAAAAGCAATCGACTTATATGATGGACCAGAAGGAGTATTTATTTATATTTTTAAATATTATACTTTTTTTAAAAAAGCTAAAATAAATTGTAAAATTATCTTTTTTATAAAACAAATATATATTTTAAAACGGAATTGATATCTCTTTATTTATTTATTTATTCGTTGATTCATTGTATGATAAGCTCAAATGTTCAATTGACTCGCAAAATTTGAGTTGTTGATGATCGTATGTCCAGATTGTGCAACTTATATTGTTAATGTGGTTTTTTTTCTTCTAAAAACGTTATTTGTAACGTGAAGCTGATTAAAATAAATATAAGAATGCATGATTATTGTGATATAATTGATAAAAAATTATTAAAATAATATATTTTGAGTGATTATTAGTTCAAAATATTATTTTTCAAGAAGAATACAACAAATATAAATAGGATGGATATATGTTTGGGTTTTTTTTTGAAATATGCATTCTGTGTAGCGTGTCTCGGATTGTATTTTTTTATTTTGTTAAAAAAACCACACAAATTCAAAAAAGGCGTATTATATCATTATTAAGGACTAATATGTATTTGATTGAAGGACTAATACGAACTCCCTCTAGTCCGTTATATAAAGCGTTTGGAGAGTTTTGTTTTGCTCCATAATATTAATATAAGTCATTTCACACTAAACAAGCTTATCTGTATATTGATAACAGTAAACGATGTTTGATTCCAATAAAACTATAAATGCATGCATGTATGTTGATAAACTCAAATATTTTCTACAATAGTCAGTACTATCATTTCATTTTTACAAAGATTTATTGTTTCACTTTATAAAACCAGTTCTTTCAATTTGAGTATACATTAAAAAACAATATAACAATATTTATAATTAAAAAATACAATATCCTTCTAAATTTAATATAAACAATGACACATGTATTATTTAAACATTAAAATTTAATAATATAAAAGATTAACTAAAACAAATAAAAAAGAAAAACACTATACATAAAGTATAAAAAAATAACTAAAACGATACAAATTGAATCTAGACTTTGGTCGTAATTATGCTATAAATAAAAAGTTATACATGCTAAAATAAATAAAAAAGAAAGAGTATATAGAAAGTAATAAATAAATGAACTAAAATGATTATATTTGTTTGTAAATAAATTCTCCAATTCAATTGTTATAATCTATTCTATGTAGAATATTTCAGGGTTAACGAGCGAAAAAAACCTTATGGTTTAGGCATAGAAGCGGATAAACCCTTATAGTTTAATAAAACTCAAATAAGCCCTTCAAATTAAAATTAATGGTTCAATATAACCCCTCTATTTAATTTTTCTTAACTATGATTAGAAATATTTTTAAATATCTAATTACATTAATATAAATATATATATACATATATATCTTATATTATTAATTCATTATTATTTATAAATTAATATGCTTTTTATATAATGGATTTTTATTAAATAATTTTATAAAATAATAAATAAGTTGTTAACCAATATTAATGTATGTATATACTTTTTTATTACTTAACTATTAATTTTTAACCTTTAAACATTATACGTTAGTTTATATTTTATTTTTAAATTGTAATTACTTGACGAATATTTATATTTTTTTAATAATTAACTAAATATGAGTGACATTTTAATATTAAATTATAATACATACAAACGCACACACTTACTTACATACATATATAGATATATATAGACAAATATGCGAAATTTCTTACATTTCGTATAATGTACGAATTTGATTTTAATATTTATTATTTTTACTTTAATTTTGTATTTATATGATTAGAATTTATTTTTATTTTTATATCTATGATTTTAATTTATTTATAATCTTGTGTAGAAATACTTTTATATAATTTTTCACATATTTTATATGTGTTCGTGCTTAAAAGATATAAAATTTATATATTTTATTTAAAGATAATTTTTAATTAGAATATAAATTGTTTTTGATATACTTTTTCGTGTAACAATATTGTTACGATATACATGAATATTAACGTCATAATATTAAAATTAGAATATTTTGATATATTTTTAAAATATTAATGTCACAATATACATGAATATAATAATTTTCTAACCATAGTTAAGAAAAGCTAATTAGAGAGAATATATTGAACCATTAGTTTTAATTTGAAGGGCTTATTTGAGCCTTCTTAAATCACATGAATTTATCCGCTCCTAGTCTAAATCACAAGGGTTTTTCACTCCTTAACCCAATATTTTATATTTAAACTTTAACCTTAATTATAATAAAAATAAAAATTTATACAAACATAAATAAAAAAGAGATACTATAAAATACTCCATAAAAAAAGAACTAGATCAATTATTTTTTCATAAACATAAAGATATTAATTTATAAAAATATATAAGTAAAACTTTTCTTTAATTCAATTATTTTGAATTTTAATAATTCAAAAAAAATTAATTTTTTATTTTACTTTATTTAGTTATAATCTACTCTTGTGTAGATTATTTAAATTTTGTTAAAAAAATATGAGTAGAATAAGATATTTTGAAAAGTTTTTATTTGGTTTCTCATGTTACAATTTTCTGGATCAAAAGAATTAACTACTGCATTGGTAAACAAAGAAACGGGTGAAATTTTAAAATACCTTAATCCCTGTGCAAAACTCCAAACGTTCTATATAACGGATCAGAGGGAGTATTTGATAGGTACCCACAAATTCAAAAAAAAGGCATATTATATCATTATCAAGGACTAATATGTATTTGATTGAAGGACTAATACCTATTTGATATGTACCCAATTTTTTTTTTTTTTGGGGGTAATTGGTTGGAGCGATCATGATCCGGGTCAATTCGTATTCAAAGTTTCCACCACAATCCCAGTTCAAAGACCTCTCCTTTCTCAAAAAATTTGTGAAATTGAGCTTGAGTAAGCAGATCAAAAGGTGCACAGATTACCCAAATGTGGAAAACCCTCTTAGTTTATGCTAATGTGACCGTTTGGGTTGCTTAAACTTAAAATAAGTTACTTATTTTATTTTTATTTTTTACATATTTTCATATTTTTTTAAAGATAAATATTTATTTTATAATTTTAAAATCAAATATTATTTTCAAAATAAAAAATAAATTACTTATTTTTAGAAAAAAATACATACATACCTACTTTTTTCCGGAAATAAGAGCATATTTCCGAAAAATAAGTGCGGCAAAACAGGGCTATATACATTAATACCGTAATACATGGAAAACCCTCTTAGTTATGCTTATACATTAATACCATAATACACGTCCTAAAGTACTCTCAGTATAATCCTTCAAAAAAAATATACTATCAATATAACATCACAAAGAAAGCTCTAAACCAGTTGAAGACATAAATAAATAATTAATTAAAAGATACAATCTTTGTAAAAGAAAGACCTGAAATCCACTCAGTTCAGGTCTACAGTGCTCATTAGCATCAATCCTCAAAAGAATCACAGAACAAAGAAGCACAACAAAACCCCATCTCCAGTTTCTCATTTCTTTGGCTTCTCTCAAGAAGTATATAAATGTGTGCATGTGTATATATAATGTTCAGACCGTTTACCTTTGTAAGGAGAAAATCTACTGTATTTGCGGCAAAATACACATGTATGCAATATTTCATGTACAAATTAAACAGAAATAATTTAACTTAAAAATTATAGTAAGCATAAATGTCTGCATACCAGGTTTGTGAGCCAAATCTAGTGTGGCTTATAAATTTCGCCATCCGATCAACAAAGAAAACAAGCAACTAACAGGTGCTGGTGGCCGGTGGGGCATTAAAAGCAATATGCATATCACAGCCAAGACAAATAAGGCCATAATTCAACCAGATCAAAAGTTCAATAATAACTGTTCTAATTCAATTTCAAGTTCACAAATGATATTGAGAACCATAAGGTGCACATATTCAATATGTGCATCTATACACCAATTTGGATGTACAACTCTTGAGTATCAAGACAACATAATTATATATCAGCTAGAGCCTTGTGATCTTTCTATATAATGCAAAAGTAGGAAATTTCATCATCAAAATCCAGCATCACTCTTTTCTCTGTAATCCGCAGCAGTACAAGTGAACTACAAGTGATCTGAGTGTCACACAATTTGATCATATCTAACAATTTTTCCAATCATAACCTGCCAATACATACAGAAAATGTCCCAACGAATTATAATTAAAAAAACAAACTGTAAAATATGTTAAAACAAAACAGACATTAACTAGATAACATGATAATTTTAGAATGACTCAAAATCCAACATATGGAAATCATATCAATATCAGAGCAAAACATATTGACCATATAATGTCATGAACATATGGAATTTTCAAAATTAATGTTGGTGTTTACTAATGTAATCAAAATCCCTACAGCCCGTTCCATAAATATTTTTAAATCAACCATACTTCTACTAGGAACATCTTTCTTTCAAAAAGGTATTTCCACAAGGTTAATGGGCTACAGATAGGGTCGGTGCTTCTCAATAACATGTATATGGCAAAAAGAAATTTAAAAAACAAAAAAGAAATATCAGATCAACTCTTGAGCCAGCCAACTAGTAGTTGTGACTACTAAACTATTAGTTTCTTGAAAATTTAAACAAAGTATGGCCCAGACTTTAAGTTATTAGTGAACTTACTATCTTCTTGGGTTCGATGGAGTTCCAATTGTCCTGTCCAAAAAAAATTATATCCGATGATTAGTACATCAACTAACTAAATCCAGGTGATAGACAAACCTTATGAAGCTGTTAAATCAATACCTGTCCTGCTGTTTCACAACAAAATTAGAATTAGCCCTGCTCCGGATTGAACCCCTGACTTGAGAACCAACTACATCAGATCTATCTATAGTTGCTCCATTTCCAGAGGTAAACTGTGCAGGCAACTGAGGTCTAATTTCTGTGCTACTAAGTTCTGCACTGTCTTTAGATTTGCTTAAAATTTTCACTGTTGAAACAGCTCCAACAGCATATGGAACACCATTTATAAGCTGAGTCTGCAACTGATTGTCAGTAAGGTTTCCAGGTCGGGAGGTTGCATGCTCCCTCTTTAATCGGTGTGGCTGAGCCATGGGAGTGACAGCAACAGAAGGTAACAGGGAGGAGTGCGATGATGTTGCAGAAGCAGCCGCTTTAACTTTAGCAAAAGCCGCAGTAGCCGCAATTATCTCTTGCGCACCATCTCTAAGCTGAATAAAGTCACCTTCAATTACAAATAGCTGTAACATGGTACAGTTAGTTTATAGAAATAGTAGCAATTCATAATCGTGTAAAGCTTGATTAAGTTCAAATATATTACTTCAGGATGACTGCCAACAAAGTCATCAAGTTTTCCGTAACTTTTCTTGTAATCATGCCAATGTAGAGGTGAAAGCATTTTTCCAAGCCTGTTGGGTAGCTGCAGATGACACAGACCATACTTTTTATAAGCCAAAAACGAAGAAGTTTAACCATTTGAATTGTGCTGTGAGTCTCACTCACCGTTGAACTAATCCTGATTCTACCATTCGGTGGAATTGTGCGAACAATGCAGCGCAACAACGATCCTTCATCAAGAAGAGTAACTTCCGAGCTCTTTCCAACAAGTTTCGACTTCTCCTCAGCAGAGACAGGAGCTTCGGAAGGTAACGTAACATTAGGACCGTCGTTCTCCATGAAATTTTTCCTGTTAACTGGTTCTTCAGATATTTTAGCATTGGATTGTTCGGTAGAAACATGGGCCTCAATTTTTCCCAGAGTGTTAATATTCTGCTGCACAACGATGTAGAATTTTAATATATCTAATGCTTACGAGTCAATATGAAGCAGCTGATCAGATGCTTATAAAAATTTATTACAAACCTCACTCTCGCTATTATGCTTCAGAGAATCCAATGTTAAGCCCTCTTGAAACTGGGAAGATAACTGGTGCAAGTTGCTCTGAGACTGAGGATCTATAATGTAGCGGTTATCAATGGATTCCAGAACCTGAATGATCAAGCAATAAGAAATTTGAACATCCTATCAAGTTAATAGCAATAATGAGCATTCATATTTACAGTTACACACCTGTGCTCCCTCATTCAGGGTTGGAACTGCGGAATGAGGTTCTAGCCCTTGATTAATTTGAGCATCAATGTACGTCTGGCTAGGTTTCCCGGACAATTTATAGTTATAATTATTTTCTGCTCTTACCAAATTTTGTTCATTTTGTGGTGGGGGGTATTGCTCCTGAGCTGGCATTTGTGAAGCTTCTGATGCAGCCTAAAACCATTTACAGAAAGATCATTTAATGCTTTAAGATACCGAATCTACATGTAGGGTTCTAAAACTAGAATTGCTATTACCTGCCAATGCTGTAGAGATGATATTGCTGGTACTGAGTGAAAATGTGCCGTATGAGACTGAGGAACATGTGAAGAAACAGATTGTGGTACTGCTTGTTGATGCATAACATAAGGATGCAAAGCAGCCACTTGCCCCGGGAGGTAGGTGGGCATCCGAACTAGCGACTGAGGAACAATAGGAACAGCGGCAACATGATTGGTCTGATAATATGAAACAAAAATATATAACTATGTTGGCACCACACTAAACAATAGTCTGTTACAATTTTTCTTCGCGGTTTAGCCATTTAGGAAAGTAGAGGATTCAACGAAAATATATAGAAAGCCGCTTAGAACACACACATAAAAGTGCACAACTGATTCGCAACCCCGTCAGATAAGATAATCCAGAAAACAGAGACAGTACCTCGTATAATTAAACCACACCAGTGTGGAAGTTATAATGTTTATCGACCCCACTTTAAGTCCATCAAATAGGCTGTAAACTACTAGTACGTTGATATCTCATATTAATAACTAATAAAGCAAATATATTAATTAGCAACAAAAAAAGATATAAGTTTGGAAGATGGATACAATCAGCAAACTAGACTGACACAAGTTACATAGAGTGAAAGAATAAAGTTTAGAAACCTCAAAAGAATATACCATATATTTTATTATATCTTGCCTGAATGAAAAGTTACAAGCTTGGGGGACTGTTTGTGTAGAATTATCTGGAAACTAGTGCTATCATAAGCATTTATGATGTAGAAATCTTAATGGAATGGACAAATTCTACCTGACCAGCCTGTCCAGAAGCATTCCCTTGGGACATGGATGAATCATTCTCTAAGTTCCCATTAGCAAGAGTGCTGGAATTACAGGCTTGAGCATTCCCACTAACATCCGGTTGGTTTCCATTGTTGTTTCCTGACTGAGAAGAATCCTTCAAGTTTGACTGGGAAGCACGTGATTCATCAGAGTAAGTTCCACTTCTTTCTCTTAGTTCTGCCAGCTCGATCTGGAGTGCTTGCATGGTATGCACAAGCTCGGAAAACTACAATATTAGTGATGATATAAATTAGACAAGTGATAGAGCTTTCAATTCATTCAATAATCAATGTAATTTACATAACCTTAAATACAAAACAGGAATGACGATCTAGAATTCAGAGTCTATAAGCTTGGAAGAGATGCAACTTTTTATTGAGTAATTCATCAACAAACCTGTCTTTGGCAATTCATCCACAACTGATTATATTGTTCAATACGCTCTCGAAGTTCAGCTTGTAGGGTTTGGTTTGTACTTGTTTGCAGTGCATCCATTTCCTGAGCTCGTGTAATCCATGTTTGCGCCTCCCTCAGCTGTTCATCTTTAAAGATTACAGTTTCCTGTGCAGCTCTATGCTGGAGGAAGCAGCGAGATCAAGACTAGCAACATTTTTTTGTTCATGTATTATTCAAGTACAGACTGACTCTAAAGCCAGATATTCAACTTCAAAAAAACAAGTACACTAAACTCAGAATGACATTTTCTGGATAAAAGCAAATGTTTGCTGAACAATTAGAAAGTATGATCACACGGAGCTTTTAATAAGTACATTTTCATTAGAATGCTTAATGTGCCATAAAAATAATTGACTCTGCAATTTAGCATAAAAAGAAAACATAGGCTAACCTGTTCCTGCAATTCCATGAACTGCCGCTCTTTTTCTTTAATGTGCTCTTGAAGATCAATGATTTGTTTAAGATGTTGTGCTCTTTCAGCCTCTGAATTATCACGTTCTCTCCTGCATTTAAAAGGAGCCAGAGTTAGTCACAAATGACAATTCACCTCACCTCAAACACCAGCAGTGAGAAGGTGTCACCACTCACCAACTTAATTATAAATAAGCAGCATTGATTCATAGCAGTATTTAAATCCCAAATTAGAAATGGACCAGAAAGTTCTAAAATTATACTAATTTATTTTTGGTAATTATAACAATTAGTGTAACATTGTTTCACATACATAATCATGACACCATAATTGCCATTGTGGTCATTATAACAATTAGTGTAACGTTGTTTCCCATGCATAATCATGACACCATAATGCCAATTATTTCGACTGGTGAAAGGGAAACAGAAGTTCTTTCTCATACATCCCCTTATGAAAATATAGAATCATTTCATCACAGGACAGCAAATTTTCATGTCCTGACAAAGCCGTGAACTTAATATAACTGGAAGAATAGTAATTCCGTACCGAAAATTCGCCAGTTCTTTTTTTTGTTCTCTGAGAAGATCATCTTTGGCCCACACCTGCCCAAGTCAAAGATACTATGCTAAGAAATGAATTTATATAAAGGAGGGACCAAAACTTTTTAATAACACAAATGGTAACATACCTCTTGAGTATCTAATCTAATTGCATGCAGCTCTCTTTCTTTCACTTCAATCTCCCTTTCAAGTTCATGCATACTCTGTTCCATTGCCCGTAATTGCTCCTTCACAAGCCAGCAAACCAAAAGTTACACACACATATACCGCAACTACAAGCTAAAATCTTTTATTTTCATAAAAAGGTGTGATTTCTAAGAGAACAGACTTGAAGCTTGACATTGGCATTGACATGCTCTTTAATCTGTGAATCATAAGTACTCTGCAACGCTATAATCTGCGAGCGTGCAATAAGCTCCGCCCTAAGCTCAGTCTCAATATGCTGCAACTCCTCCTTTCGCTCAACAACCGAACAAAGCCGCTGCTGCAACTCATTGTCCATACTTGCATCAATCGTAATCGAGCAAAAGTCCACATCAGCCGGTTGCTGCACCTTAACAAAAACCCAAACATGACACCATCATCAAAACAAGCACCTGAGCTTCACCAAAAAAGGCGGAAACCCTAGACATTACCTCAAAAATCAATCTTTCATCAGATTGCCCCAACTTGGATCTTTGCAATTCCTAACAAACCGAAATAACCTCAATCCAATTCAAACATGAAACAATAAAACCCTAATTACTTGAAAACTAGTAATGTTAAGCTAGTAAAGTCAAAGCCCTTACCTCATTGCCGGAGTTTTGATCGGGAACAGCTCGCCACTCTTTCCGAGACGATTGCATCGGTAGAGAAACGCCGCGCACGGATGCCGCACCGTCAGGTGCCTCCATTTAATCAAATGTCTCTACACTGCTCCAATCAGGCGTAACGTAACGTAACCAAACCAAACAAACCCTAAAATTAAAATTAAAATTAAACAATAAAAAGTAATCAGAAATTAAGAAAATGAGTTAATGAGGCAATCAATAATATATGAGAGAGGGAGAAGTGAAAAGCGCAGTGTGAAATGTGATTGTGTATGTATGTATGTATGTATGTACCTGTGTGTCTCTAGATTTAGGGGAACAAGCAGGAAGGGTTTCTCGCGATTTTGATTTTCTTTTCTTAATAATAATAATAACACAACAAATGGTTTTATTTAGGGTTAAATGGCTTAAACATCATCAAACTCACCCTCAAGTTGCAACCGGGTCATTGTACTCAAAAAGTTCACAATCGACTAACTACACTAAATAAAAGTTGCAATCAGGTCATTACACTGAAATAAAATTGCACAATCGTTAACTCACGTTTGACTTTAACGGATTCCGTTAACTCATCTTTGCTAAAACATCACTGAACTGCCCTCTAAGTTGCAATTGGATAACCGAACGCAAAAAGGTTGCATTTAGGTCACTGCCGTTAACAATTAATCCGTTTTTTTTTGTTTTTTTCTAAATAAATCAATTATTTTTTTATTTTTTTAATAAATAAATCAGTTAGTTTTTTTTTGCTAAATAAATCTATTATTATTTATTTACTAAATAAATCCGTTAGTTGTTATTTACTAAATAAATCCGTTTTTTTTTTGCTAAATAAATCCGTTATTTTTTTACTAAATAAATTCATTGGTTTTTTTGCTAAATAAATCCGTTAGTTTTTTTTACTAAATAAATTCATTGGTTTTTTTTACTAAATAAATCCGTTAGTTTTTTTACTAAATAAATCTGTTGGTTTTTTTTACTAAATAAATCTGTTAGTTTTTTTTTCCTAAATAAATCTGTTAGTTTTTATAACAGAAATTTATAAATTATAGATTTTATAAAATTTTAAGTTCAGTTGCCCAACTGCAACTTAGGGGCAGTTCAGTTATTTTTTAGCAAAGAAACTTGATTTCCGTTCATTCCGTTATGCATGTTAACGGCAGTGACCTAAATGTAACTTTTTATCAGTTTAATGAGTTGACTGCAACCTTTTTGAGTTCAGTTACCCAACTGCAACTTAGGGGGCAGTTCAATGATGTTTAAGCCATTTAACCCGTTTTATTTATTGTGAGTTGTCTGAGAAGGGACATTGGTTTTCACCTCCAATTTTATTTGGGGGTGTATTTTATAAATTATTAAAAATTAAGTATATATATTCTTTATAGTTTTAAAATTAAAGGTGTGTGTTACCTTTCTTTTAAAATTATTTTAGAAAATATGAAATATTGTTTTACCGGAAAACCAACATTTTAATATATTCTTTTTTGTTTTTAAAATTAAAGCAAGTGTATGTTGAGCTATATCATCACCCAATCACCTAATTGTTAGGTTTGGTCCAGTTCTTAATTATTGTTCAATAATTAAACCAGATTGTACACAACTGGACCGGACTCAATCTCCACATGAACTAAACATTTAAACTAAAGAAAGCCCACAACAGCTTTAAACGACTACATTAGTGTCCTCAGAGGTTGTTCGGTTCAACTTACTTTGAAAAAAGTATATATTTATTTTGACTTTTTTTTAGAGAAATAGTGTATTTATCTCTAAAAGTAAACCAAGTTAAAACCTACCAAGGAGTTATTTTTGTAAAGCTTGTATACATTGTATTGAATATCATATCTAACAGTTGGACATGAAAAAATGACGGGAAAAATTTAGATAATAAATATTTAATGATTGGGAAGAAAACACTCATATCGAATATCTCATCCAAGTAACCTGAAAAGAAACAAAAAAATAATATAATATAATATAAGTCCATAAATACAAAAATGAAGTATTTAAATTTATTGTCACATACAATAATAAGATGTTATAAAATACATAAATATATCATATATAAGTAACAAAATAAATTCTAACCAAAAGGATATCTTAGGGTTAGACACTAATTTATATAAAATATTAAACACTTTTAACAGTCAATTTATATAAACTTAAATAATGACTAAATAAAAAATGGATAAGTAACTTAAAAATGTATAATTAAAAAATAATATTGTATTTTAATAAAATAGTCTCTCGCACTAGAACAAATTAATACAAATATAACTAAAATAAAAAATATCATTTAAATGAATAATCAATAGCACTACTTTATTGCTTATTAATCAAATGTAAAAGAGAACTATACTAATTAATAAATTTTTTGACCAAATATTTTATTAAATACTAACTACACCAAAACTAAAATTTAGCGAATTTATGTATAAAGTAAAAAATAAAATATGAAACAGTCATCATTATTAATCACATTAAATACCTTAATTACGAATTTTAAACTATTAAAAAAATAACTCCACAAATGGGACCCATTAGTCATGGTACGAAACTATCATTCAAGGTACCAAACAAGCCATCCTACATGGCCACCAACGAATTTTTCAATTCATGCATACAAATAAGACAATTCTTAACCAAGAATTTAACTGATTAATACTGACAAACAACAAGTCAATCCATAGCACACGGAGAAACAACGACTAACCATATAGTAGCAAGTCATATTCAAGCACTATTTACGAACTAGATAGCCAAACTTTAAATTGAGCATTCATGTCCCAAAAAATAAGATAATAATAATAATAATCCAAACTCATAACTCAAACAACCTATGCAATTCATAAGTAAATATATACCAACGAATAAACAAAACTTATTAAACACTAAGTTAATCGAAATAAACAACGGATGCAAGTATGAAAGTTTTGATTGTTTTACTAGTTGACAATTATTATTATTTACATTCGATTAAAATATTTTGTAACGGTAGATTTTAATACTTATTTAATTTAGTTGTTTATTTCATTTTGATAACTACTGATTATTTTAAATATTTATGTCATTTCAATTTTTTTCAATTGCTTTCAATTTATTTGTATTAAATATGTCTTAAATGTGTTCATTTTATTTAGGCTTTTTTGAAGGAATTAGTTGTTTATTTCTATTTGTTATAACATATTTTTCGCCATGATTTAGCTTCTTTTAGTATATTTTTTTGAAATTATTATCATGTTTCTAACCTTAATTTGTGTTCTCGTTAATTTTATTCGTAACGTTTTTGTATATCATGTAAGGCATTTAAAATTCCATAAATGTTATTTATTGTAGTTAATTGTCATCATTTATTTTCTTTTTTTGAATGAAATGTTTTAATCTTTTTCAAATGCAATCTTTAATTGTAGATATGTAATAAAAGTCAGTTACTTACTGTTTGAAAAGAGAATAATTATTGTTCTTTTTCAGTTTTGAATGACAATATTGGTAGTTTTTATAAATATGACAGTTAATTGTTTTGATCGAAGATGTTAAATTTGGATTGATAATTTTTTTTGTTAATTATATGGATGCTATTTGTCTTATTTATCGAATTGTGTGCATGATTTTTTGTGCCTATAAGGAAGTGTCATATATGATGGCTTGTTGACCATATAATGTGACGTTTATTTGTCATTAATGACTTTTTATGTGCTTTTATATTTATTCTACTTTTATGTCATTGATTGATTTTTCTGCATGTTTTTTGATTAAATAATAAACTTTTATGTATGAAATAACTCCGTTTTTTACGGGATTATATTTCGATATAACTCATAAACTCAAAGTTGTTATTGACAAAAAAAATCATATGATCCGTTATGCAATGACTTAATAAATTATAATTCAATCATTTTCTTTAATAAACTATAGGATTTATCTCTCAACTGAGATCATGTTGGACTTAAAAAAAATAGAAGTCCCGTAGGTTGGCTTCAAAATTAGGTAATTCCAGTTATTTGTGGAAATATGTTAAACAATGATCACTGATGCCCAGAGAATAAAGGAGCTGAATGAGCTGCAAAAGTTGAAATTAGTGTTCTCTCAGGGCATCTCCGATTACTCCTTTAAACTCTATATTACGTCATTTATAAAGTTAAAAATGAAGTAATCCACCTCCAATTACACATTACTTTATTTTTATATATAAAGTAAAGTACTATGCTACTCTATATTTGAAGATGCATTGTGCATATAAAGTAAAATTTTCTTTATATTATAAGTAATATTTAAAGTAATGATTGGAGATGACCTTGGTAATTTTGTTTTAAAAACTAATTTCTAATCAATTAATAATCTCTATTCTCCTTATTCATATTTTAAAAATGATATGCTTTTTTTTTCCTGCAAGTTCCAGTGATTCACAAATCACAATCCCTTCCAGGCACCTAAAAGTACTTGGTAAGTAGTGGTGCATGTTAACAGTCATCACATGCCTCTTGCTAAGATTGTTAGAAAAAGTTTCCCAAGTTCTAGGCTTCTAGCAACTGATCATTCTGACGATGTAGAAAAATTAGAGCCAAGCAAAAGTTCACAAGTTGTGCTGAGCGGGTATTGCCTTCATGTGATTTAGAATTTATAAGCTCACAAGCTATGTCACGAGTTCCGTTCCTAGCGCAAAACTTATGAGGTTGAGTAACAAAAGAGTATTTGTTAAACGATAACATGGCATGTTTAAAACCGGCTGATATTCGGAGTGCCGGTACAAAATCTAAAAAAGTACCCTAATAATTAAAAAGAATAAAAATACATGAAATAATAAAGTTTAACTAACAACTGTAAAAAGAAAATATTACAATTAAAATGCATAAAATAATTTTATTACATAATAAAAATAAGTGAAAAGTGTAAAGAAATAAAACAAGTACATAGATTACATAAATTATCTGAAAATTGATCTTTTAACATTTTTGAAAGAAACTAACTAATACATATTTGAATGTTTATCTAAAAGAAATAAGTTATACATGTAAATTTTAATATATTATGTTATAATAAAAAATAAGATATAACACTGATAAAAAAATAATCACATAAAAACTAATTATATTTAAATTTGTTTAAATTTGTATTATTGTATAAACTCATTATTCAATTCATTTTATATTTAAATTGATTTGTTTCATATAATATATACATTAAAAATGGATATAATTTAAAATAAATTAATTACCTAAATATTGAGTCATTACTTGGATGATTTAAAATTGTATATATTGTCACACAAAAAAATTAGTGTGCACATTTAAATTAATTAATTTTAATTAAATTATTAAAACTAGTAGTTTATCCCAAAGAGAGTTTCCTGATGTAAAATTTTATTTCTAATAACATGTTTTCTTAATTATTGTTTCTAGAATTTATGTGACTGATTTAAGATAAAATTAAAAATTATTTAAATATATAATATATTTTTATTTGTAATTTTTAAAATTCTAAAATAAAAATTTTAGATTTTATTACTATTTTTTTAATTTCAATATATATATATATATACAAATGAAAAAAAATGTTCCTTAATATATTTGAGGGCCCGGTTGAACAACTCGCACACCCTAGCACACCCCTGGTTTCAAAATATAATTCAAAAATAAAAATTTTAGATTTTATTACTACTTTTTTTTATTTCAATATATATATATATATACACAAATGAAAAAAAAATGTTCCCTAATATATTTGAGGGCCCGGTCGAACAACTCGCACACCCTAGCACAGCCCTGTTTCAAAATATAAATTTCATTTAAAATTTTGAATAATTTGAATTTAAATTTCAAAACATAAATATGAAAATTTGAATTAAAATCCATCTCTCGAAATGAAATACATATTTTCAAAGACAATTTTAAGACAATCAAGCATGTCTTATTTTATTCATTTTTTCTTTTAAAAACATTTCTTTCAATTATAAAAGCCATTCTTCTTGTGGGCATTTTTATTTTATTGTTTGAATCCCTTATGAATTGTTATATATGAAATTATTAATTGAGTGAATTAAAAAAATGTTTGAATTTACAAATTAGTTAGATATGACAACTTGTGCATGTATCTATTGAAAAAAGAACACTGCATACGTGAACCAGGAGTTAACAAGTCCACCCTGATAGATATGTTTTTTTTTCACCACCACCAAATTTAAAATACTTTGATACTAAACCCAAAGAGAGGGAGTGAGAAATTAATAAAAAAAATATATTAAAAATACACTAATTCAGCTGACTACTCTAATAAAAATAATTATAAGTTAATTATACTATTCGTGACCCCTCAATAAATCTGAGCTCCATGGACACTTTGAATTGCTCACACGGCTTTAGTTGCTATAAAAATTGCTTTATGTTTTGATTTTATTTTTTAAAAGCATATCTAACAACTGCTATCCACACTCTAAACTAATCAATCAAATTTATATTAATAATTTGGTACGAATATGTATAAGGGGTTTTTGAAAAATACCTAAGGTTAAACTTTTTTACAAAAATACTGACTTTTTTAAAAATATTTTGCAAAAATACGGTTTTTTTAAAAAAGTTGCAAAAATACGATTTTTCAAAAAAAAGTTGCAAAAATACGATTTTGCAACTTTGCAATCACATTTGCAACTGGAATCAATCGAAATCAACTATAAATGCAACTTTAAAATTTAGTCAAAAATTATTTTTTGGTTACATAATACGTTGTTTAACAAATTGCATAATACGTTGTTTAACAAATTGTACGATTAAAATTAAAATGCAACCGTAAATGCAATCAAAAGCAATTTCAAACAACTTTAAATGCAACCAAAAGCAATTTTGATTATTTTTTTAAAAAATAGAAAAATAAGTTGTATTTGGTTGCTTTTGGTTGGAAATCGTATTTTTTTGGAGATAAAATCACGTCATTTGTTAAAGATGATATATTTACATGTATCCGTTTCACCATATGCAGTTGAAACTAATCCAGTTTGAGCTATCGACCATAATTACAATACCCTACAAACTTTTATCACTAAATCAAAAATTATACTCTCACATATAAAGGAAAGAAATACCAAAACTCTCACAAAGGAGAGTCTACAACCAAACTGAAATTGTAAATTAAAACTAAAATTACAAAATAGAAGCAAGCTTTAGATCCAGAAAATGAAACCACAAAAATAAGAGAAACTAGACCCCCTCAAAACCGAAGAACCACTCGTTTGATCGGAGAAAATAGAAAATTTGGATGCTCCGATAATTTTTTATCTAAGATTTTTTATTGAAATATGAAAGAAAATTAAGAGATCGGAGCTTTCCACCGTAGAGAAAATTTGATTTTCCATTGTTGTCCTATTTTATATGTTGGGATTATATTTTTTTTTGAAATTTGATTATTGTTTTAAAATTCTACTTTTCTTTATTCAATTACATCAGCAAATCATATTTTTTTTACGTTGGGGTGAACTTGTAAATTATATAAATTTGTTGTAACAGTCTCAAACTGACCAGCAAGCCGAGCTAGCAATTTAAATCAGAAACTAATTTAAATGTAGCCTTGTTGTGAATGTCATGATAGCTAGGGGAACAGGAGCTAACGAACCATACTGATGAGACTAACTCTATGCTCTTCTCAAAATTTTGAACTCAATATTGTATGAACTAATCTTCTAGTAGATTTTCATATTAGCTAATAATGTAAGTTTAATTATTATTCAGAGAGTATGAACCGATCTACATATATGGGTCCATTCCCCATCCGGTCGGGAACCGGTTCCAGACAAACGCGCAAATATGTACATATTATTGCTACGTTGATATTTACAGATAAATTGAAAATAAATTATCGACTAATATATTTTATAATATAATTTAATAATTTAATAATGATTGTTTTCTTCTAACTTAAATATGTAAAGTATAATCATAAATACTTAATAAATTAAAATAGTTAATTCATTTGATAATTAATAAATTGATGAAAATTTATCGACGAATGATTATTGATGATTATCAATATATCACAAACTCCCTCAATTTTAAATATTTAATTAATTCATAAATTTTAAATATAATTTTATTTTCGATGATAAAAATTTATCCTCTATTATCCAAGAAATTGGTTTGATTTTGACTCACTTCAAAATTTCTTAATACGGATTTTCATATATAAAGTTATAATTTCACTTATTAAAAAAACATTTTGTTTTTGCAATAAAGCTAAAATATGAAAGGCGTGGGTATACTAGGCGTGATAACCGCCAGAAAGAGAATAAACAAGGGACAAGGCGATGAGGAAATCCAAAGTAATGGGTGATTGGTGAACAAAAGGAGCCCTCCAAAAATCTCGGGTGTGCCAACTGCCATCCATCTTCTTTACAACACTCTTTCCCAACTTTCTCTTTCCTTTAACCAAAGAAAAAGAAAGATGAGCCATGCATATTTCCTTGTTCATTTATAACTAGGCCCGGCTTTGTCACCTTCCCACCAATTCACACTTTAACTCTCTTACCCTACGCCCCTACCCTTATTCAGGTTTCAAATAATAGTTGGTTCTTGTACTTGTACTATTAGTCTTATTCTATCTTCATCAAAATTCAATGTACACATGTACAAATGTACAATTAGTCTCGCTCCAACAACCAGTACACTTGCATGCAGCTAATTATTTAGATTAAGTAGGAATGTAGGCTTAGTTGAGAATATTATATCCTACCTCCGTCCCACCCAATTGTTAACGTTTCGGATAAAAGGTCCGGCACACATTTTAAGGTGCATATAAAATATAATTCCATAACTTATTTTTAAATTTTTTTCTGAATTTTTTTTCCATGCAGCTAATTAAAAATAAGTTATTGAACTATATTTTATATGTACCTTAAAATGCGTGCCGGACATTTTCTCCGAAACGTTAACAATTGGGTGGGACGGAGGGAGTAATTTGTATAATTAATTTCATCCTTTCACAACATTTTTATAGCCATTTCACAGCTTTTCAATTTTGTCGCTCTTTTCACTGAACAGTCTGAACTAACATCTAACGATGAAGTTGCACAAAGAAATGCATATTAATTTTACAATTAGTCCTCAAAATATTATATGTTCTCAACATATCAAGTCTAAAAAAAACCATTTATCAACCTAATACCAACAAAAATCAAAACTGCAATGTACTGGAAATGTACACTACACAATTTAATCATATTAACAACAAATTACTCAATATCACATTTATATTATCCAAATTTAATAAATAATAATAAATTTCACAATAAGTAATAATCAATTTATCACAACTTTTATCTAAAATTAACAAATTTTAATAACTGTGACATTTATTACATTTTACAAGTTTTATTATAATTAAATTCGAATTTTAAAATTTTATTTGATCCGTATGTCCATTCAGAGACAAATATTTAAAATAATATTAAATTATTAAGGAGAGCTGTAGAAGTGAGCCTACTGTGCTGACCGGGTTAACTCTCTCTGATCAAAAACCTTGTTTACATTGTTTCAATAAAATTATGATACGAAATCAGTATAATTTTGACTAGCTAGCTGGTGTTGAGTATAGTTTTGAATCTTACATTTCTTGCACCAAACCCAGGCACCCGACTAATTGCAAAGGATAAAACTTAGTGCACATACTCCTCTTTCAAGGAAAAAATATATACTCACTTGTTTCAATACAAATACTATTTTCAAAATTATTTTGCTTTGATTGTTTTAAACTTTTATTTAATTATTAATTATTAATATAATAATTAGTGGAAATATATGAAAATTTAGTTAACTTTTTTAAATATACCTGTTTTTTTTATAGAAAGAAACAAGTAAAAAAGTTAGGAGGAATATACATGCACATAATGACATAAACATGTCACAGCTAGTGTTGGCCACCCGTGCGGGTCGTGCTGTGCCGGGCCGTGCCGCGCACGGGTTAGGCTCAGCACACCTCGACTCGTAACCGCATAAATGGGTTGTGCGTGCCGGGCCGGGCCGGGCTTGACTCGTAGGAAGTCAACCCAGGACCGGCACGCAGGTTGGGCGGGTCGTGCCGTGCTGGGTTAGGCGGGTTGGGCGGGTTGAGTTGCAGTTTTTTTTGTTTTTGTTTTTGTTTCAAAGAGGACGGTACCTCGTATAAATTTTATTAATTATAAAAAATTACAATTAATTTTGAGAGGACTCCTCTCTAAAAAAACGGAACAAACCGCATCAATACATAAAAAAAATACAAACCAAACAAATCTAAAAAATATAAAACAAAAAATACATATCCACTACTTGATTTATAATTATTCGTCGTTGTTGTTGGTTGAGGTGCCCGATTATGAAGAAGTATCCATTGTCATCCATGGATCGTCTTCGCCATCCGAATCAATTTTTTTATAGGAAAAAATGGAATCGATTTAATTACATATTATTTTAATTTAAGAAATTATAAAAAATACTACTTTTTATTTTTTTGTGATTTTACAATATTCTGAATTATTTTGTAAACAAATACAATTTTTTTTTAAAAAAAATTTGAAGTTACTCTTAGACCCTCGTTGCATTTGAGGTTAATTTTAATTGAATGAATTTTTATTTAGTTGCAAAATTTTATTTTTGTAAAAAAATCAAAATCATATTTTTATAAAAGTAAAATAAAATAAACATATTTTTGTAAAAAAACGATTATAGAGACGAGCCGTGCCGTGCGTGCCGGGCCGTGCCGAGCCGTGCCGAGCCGTGCCGAGGCGTGCGTGCCGGGCCGGTCCCGGTTTTCAGAATCTAAACTCGTATCCGGCTCGTTCGATTAGCGGTTCGTGTCCCGGTTCAGCACGGCTCGTTACTGTAGCGAACCGTGCGTGCCGATATGCCGGGCCGGTCCCGTGCGGTCCGAGCCAACCCGCACGGGTGGCCAACACTAGTCACAGCCTCCCCCTGATTGTGATAATATGGCAACTAGCCTAGGCTTCACGCAATTTTACTCGAACATGTAATAATACTCTAATGAATGAGCTCCTATCCCAGTTCCCACAACAAACCAATTTGGAATCCCGAGCTCCAATTAAAGATTCCATCATATTTTACCTCATTAACATGTAGCACAATTTGACAAGGTCAAACGATCCACCCATCCACTATTTTATTTGTAGTTGCCTTATATTATCAGAGAAGAAAATTTTCAGATCAAATGAGACAACTGCATTAAAAAAAATGGAAGAAAGGGAGACCCTAACCACCCACCAACACATACATATGCAACGGAAAAAAAATATACACATGTAAATACATTTTATAACAAAACTGATTATTCTCAAATTTCTTTTGGTATGCAAATTCACAACCACAATAATATTTCATTATCAAGAACGGGGAATCAAAGACTTGGCTAGCATATTTACGCCAGCATAACATAGACATCAATTCCAAAAGTAAAAATACTAGAAATTTATAAGCGAAACTAAAAACTTTTTACATGTTTGAATCCGACAGCAGAAGCCGTGGATTGAATAAACCTCTCAAGCCTTGAAGCACCAAACATGGTGGTTGTGATGCTGATGTGCATGGCCATGATGATGTGAATTTTCCTGGTCAATCATGACTTGAACATTACGAAACTCCTCCACATGACAAGGAATATTAATAGGCCCTTGATGATCAAAACCATACTCTTCCTCAGCTTCTTTCAAAAGTTGCATGAACAAGGGATGATTTATATATATCACAGGTATGATAAACTTTTGTTGCTCCTCCCCTTGCCCTACCATGACAGCTAAACACCCTTTAGGTATTTCTTTCATCTCTTTCTTGTAGTTATTAATGTGATGGTGGTGATGGTGATGATGGTGGTGAATATGAAGGTGAAAATTCAAAAGGTTCTTGTAATCTCCGCTACCCATATATATGTTCTCCTATCAACAAAATCACTAGAAACCCTAGCTCTGTGTGTGTGTGTTTTTCACCTTTAGTAGGTGTTTTAACTATGATTACAAGAAAACAACGGCAATAGAGAAAGGCCAAGGATCTGAAGAAGAGATGGCTAGTTTAAAGATTGTGAGAGAAGAGTCTGTTAAAGAACTTGGAATATTGTTCATGATAAGTTGTGTATAATGAACATAAAGAAGTTGATTTTGAGATAAAAATTTTATGTGGGTGAGAAGGGGTATATATTGAAGGAAGAGAGTGGCAGAGAAGTTTATTTAAAGGATAAACAAGAGGAAAGGATAATGAAAAAGGTTTATTCTAGGTATGGTATTTGGAATTGGAACGGCGTAACCGTTTGAAATCATACTAAACTTCATAAGGGTAGAAAAATAGCCGTCTAGCTCCCATGTCCCAAACAGTTAAGGATAGCTATACATGATTGACTTCTTTTACGTGTTGTGAATTAAATAAATACAACCGTTTGCTAGCTAAGCAATTTATACAATATGTATATTCTTTGTGCCAAAACCATATCCTCACTCTTTAAAATATAAATAAATTATTTATCAATGTGTTTTTGTATCACAGTATTAATATATCTTCTTCCCACGTTTCTAATTATTTGTTATTTTTTAATATATTTTAACACGTATATGAAATGTAACTTACCAAATTATTTTTCAATTTTCCCTTTCTTAAAAAATTTTAATATTTATATTTTTATTATAAAGAGAAATTTAAATTATAATTTATCAAATTATATTTTTATACACTTTACAATAGGTATAAAAAATAATTAATTGATGTATTAATTAACTGTTGTTTTCACATCTTTAAAATAATACCACTATTATTTTTGTTAGATACAAGTTAGCTAAAAGGTGATTCCATAAAAATTATATTAAATTTTCAATTTATCATATATTATTTAACTCTTATTGACTTCTTTTTTTCACGATAATCTTTTTACAATTTGATTTGGGGTTGAATATCAAATCACACATCTCAACAAGGTCTCATTTACATTACTTAAGTTGTAATAAATATCATATGGGTAATCCTAAATACCTGTTTGAAAATTGGTAATATGACACATTTTTGAGTTCTACACATTTGTTTTACATGCTGTTATAATCAAATGAAAACTTATCAATTCTAATATTTTAGGTAATATTTTCAAAGTTTATGAAATTCATTTACTATTTATTTATTAAATTTCTAATTTTTTCTTTTAATTTATCATTAAAAATAATTGAATATAATAAAATTCATTTTATTTATAAAATAAAACCCATAAGTGCACATTTATATGTAGTATGATTTTTAATAATTTATTCAAATTTTCACAATTTAGAAAAATATTTATATTTTTTTTAATATAAGAATTATCAATGTGATATTTATATAAACTCAAGTGAGGTAAATGATACGCCGAATGACAAAAATGATATTATGCTTGCACTCAAGTGATCACTTTAATATTTAAACCAGTTGATTTGAGACTACCGAAACCAAAAACTTGAATACATAAAATGTATTTAAAACTTTCAATTTCATTATATATATTATCAAATACTTTTTGACTTTTTAAAACAATCATTTCTCATGAAAAATTGTTTCACAATTTGAGTTGAGACTAACAATATTAAACACTATATTTACATAAATGTATTATCAAATTTTAAAAAATTAAAGTAGTCGGAAGCTAGACTGCATAAAAATGAAAACATGATGGATATCTCAACCATGAAAACTCGAAACAATGACAATTTTTTCTTATAATTTTCAATTTTCACAGTGAAATCTATCGACAAGTTGAAAACATCAATGACATGAATCCACTACTACATGTTTCCATTTGATTTGTGTGTTGTGTGGGTCAAAATAACGTTATCATCTTGTGAATGGTTATGAGCTTTGACTGCCACTTTCAGGGGGACCTTTCTGTTTCAATAAATAATAGTATCATATATTTGGTTGAAATTGATGAAAATAGAGAGAATATAATAAATTTAAATTATAATTTAATATATATTAAATATTTTCATTTTATTTATATTTCATTTTTAATAATATAAACTAGAGTTTAAAACTAATTAAGAGGCAATACTTCATAATTATTTTCAATATGATTTTTATCATAAAAATTTGTTTTCATTTATTTTCTTTTACAATTTTTTCTTCAATATATATTATTTACCTTTAATTTATTTCCTTTCATTTCTTCTCTTTTATTCAAACACAACATAATTCCGGTCTAAATATATTTTAATTTATTTTATCATGCTGATCGATAAGATGAAAGTTAAAACATATCCAAGTCAATTAAAGTGTCCAGCATGCTGAATATCTAAATTCATGTCAATTATATTTATTTGTATCGCATATTGCCTAGTATTTTGAAAAATAGGAAACGAAGTCGACCATTACAATTTTAATTAATCACACGTTTTGAAATGCATAATGTACTTAATTTAATCTTTCTTCTACTAATTTCTGGTTGCACACTTGCACTAAAACACACAGCCGTATAAAATTCATAATTTATTAATTGAACACCAAAGTGTATTTGTAACAGCCCGCCCTTTTCGGGCTATTAATCTTACAAAATCTAAAACAATTATATTTATTAATCCAAAAACTCTATTACAAAACTAATTATTACAAAAGCGCAGCTAACAATGACGAGTGAACAACCAATCTATTCCAATTCTAAGATCTTCGAAATCCGATACACTTCATCTTCCTCATACACCGAACCTGAAAATTGTAAGTAATGAGCTACACAGCCCAGCAAGTAACCAATCGATCCAACTAGTCGGGCCAAGTAACAAGTAATACATATAATAAAATAATTTTCGATAATACGATAACTATACACATAACTTTTCGATATACTTTCATATTTTTATTCGATACATACGATACAGATAATCACATAACAACAATAATTCCAAACCCAGGATCTATGCCACGACCACTACAACCCGGTGATAACGGTCCTAAATTTTCAGAAAACTGCCACTACAATCCGGTGACTCGGCCCTAAGTTCTTATTCTTATTTTCACAAACCATGGCATAAATCAGAGTTCCAAACTTACTGTTGACACACAACACATATACGGATAATACACGTCACTTCAAAATATAATTACTTAGCCCAAATTTATATAATCAAATATACACAGAATTTTAAAAACACCAGAAAGATCAATCAGAAACTTACCTCAACCTCGCAAACCAAGAATTAACAACATCCTAGAACATATATTCAATCCTTAACACCCAAGCGAGAACATCACATCTCAAACGTCTCAAACATCGGACTTCTTCGTATCTCTAATCTGCCCATATCTGTATTTTACCTTTTTGACCCTCTAAACAATGTTTTCTGGAAAAACTTAAAACATGAAAATCGTAGAGAACGAAAAGACCTTTCCGAAAAGTCCAAAATCACTGAATTCCGACTTATGATAAATTTACTACGAATTTTACAAGATAGCTGAGTTGTGTATGGGAAATCCTACGAATTTCAATAATAAAGATGAACAAAAAGAATCAAGATTTGTGTCGAGAGAGATTTATAACTGTTTAGTCTTGGTTGCTTGAAAAGAATATAAAAGAACGAGGAGATCTCAATCTATATATAGAGTTTTAAACCCTATAACAAAACCTACTACGATTCAAATTCGATCCATATTCGAAAACCCGTTATTCTATTCTAATCTAATTCTAATTCTAATTCATAATTTCTATCCAATTTTAATCCTTTTTCTATTATTATTAATCTATTTTATTATTCTAAAAAAATACGGGATATTACATACTACCCTCCTTAAAAAGAATTTGGTCCCCAAATTTTCAGAAATCCTATTCTCCAAAAAGACCGTAACATGTCTATTCAAAAAGTCACTTATAATTATCCAAACTATCCACAGGTTAAGGCCAAAGCTAGTCTACAGGAAAATAACCTATAGCTCTGATACCAACTGTAACAGCCCGCCCTTTTCGGGCTATTAATCTTACAAAATCTAAAACAATTATATTTATTAATCCAAAAACTCTATTACAAAACTAATTATTACAAAAGCGCAGCTAACAATGACGAGTGAACAACCAATCTATTCCAATTCTAAGATCTTCGAAATCCGATACACTTCATCTTCCTCATACACCGAACCTGAAAATTGTAAGTAATGAGCTACACAGCCCAGCAAGTAACCAATCGATCCAACTAGTCGGGCCAAGTAACAAGTAATACATATAATAAAATAATTTTCGATAATACGATAACTATACACATAACTTTTCGATATACTTTCATATTTTTATTCGATACATACGATACAGATAATCACATAACAACAATAATTCCAAACCCAGGATCTATGCCACGACCACTACAACCCGGTGATAACGGTCCTAAATTTTCAGAAAACTGCCACTACAATCCGGTGACTCGGCCCTAAGTTCTTATTCTTATTTTCACAAACCATGGCATAAATCAGAGTTCCAAACTTACTGTTGACACACAACACATATACGGATAATACACGTCACTTCAAAATATAATTACTTAGCCCAAATTTATATAATCAAATATACACAGAATTTTAAAAACACCAGAAAGATCAATCAGAAACTTACCTCAACCTCGCAAACCAAGAATTAACAACATCCTAGAACATATATTCAATCCTTAACACCCAAGCGAGAACATCACATCTCAAACGTCTCAAACATCGGACTTCTTCGTATCTCTAATCTGCCCATATCTGTATTTTACCTTTTTGACCCTCTAAACAATGTTTTCTGGAAAAACTTAAAACATGAAAATCGTAGAGAACGAAAAGACCTTTCCGAAAAGTCCAAAATCACTGAATTCCGACTTATGATAAATTTACTACGAATTTTACAAGATAGCTGAGTTGTGTATGGGAAATCCTACGAATTTCAATAATAAAGATGAACAAAAAGAATCAAGATTTGTGTCGAGAGAGATTTATAACTGTTTAGTCTTGGTTGCTTGAAAAGAATATAAAAGAACGAGGAGATCTCAATCTATATATAGAGTTTTAAACCCTATAACAAAACCTACTACGATTCAAATTCGATCCATATTCGAAAACCCGTTATTCTATTCTAATCTAATTCTAATTCTAATTCATAATTTCTATCCAATTTTAATCCTTTTTCTATTATTATTAATCTATTTTATTATTCTAAAAAAATACGGGATATTACATACTACCCTCCTTAAAAAGAATTTGGTCCCCAAATTTTCAGAAATCCTATTCTCCAAAAAGACCGTAACATGTCTATTCAAAAAGTCACTTATAATTATCCAAACTATCCACAGGTTAAGGCCAAAGCTAGTCTACAGGAAAATAACCTATAGCTCTGATACCAACTGTAACAGCCCGCCCTTTTCGGGCTATTAATCTTACAAAATCTAAAACAATTATATTTATTAATCCAAAAACTCTATTACAAAACTAATTATTACAAAAGCGCAGCTAACAATGACGAGTGAACAACCAATCTATTCCAATTCTAAGATCTTCGAAATCCGATACACTTCATCTTCCTCATACACCGAACCTGAAAATTGTAAGTAATGAGCTACACAGCCCAGCAAGTAACCAATCGATCCAACTAGTCGGGCCAAGTAACAAGTAATACATATAATAAAATAATTTTCGATAATACGATAACTATACACATAACTTTTCGATATACTTTCATATTTTTATTCGATACATACGATACAGATAATCACATAACAACAATAATTCCAAACCCAGGATCTATGCCACGACCACTACAACCCGGTGATAACGGTCCTAAATTTTCAGAAAACTGCCACTACAATCCGGTGACTCGGCCCTAAGTTCTTATTCTTATTTTCACAAACCATGGCATAAATCAGAGTTCCAAACTTACTGTTGACACACAACACATATACGGATAATACACGTCACTTCAAAATATAATTACTTAGCCCAAATTTATATAATCAAATATACACAGAATTTTAAAAACACCAGAAAGATCAATCAGAAACTTACCTCAACCTCGCAAACCAAGAATTAACAACATCCTAGAACATATATTCAATCCTTAACACCCAAGCGAGAACATCACATCTCAAACGTCTCAAACATCGGACTTCTTCGTATCTCTAATCTGCCCATATCTGTATTTTACCTTTTTGACCCTCTAAACAATGTTTTCTGGAAAAACTTAAAACATGAAAATCGTAGAGAACGAAAAGACCTTTCCGAAAAGTCCAAAATCACTGAATTCCGACTTATGATAAATTTACTACGAATTTTACAAGATAGCTGAGTTGTGTATGGGAAATCCTACGAATTTCAATAATAAAGATGAACAAAAAGAATCAAGATTTGTGTCGAGAGAGATTTATAACTGTTTAGTCTTGGTTGCTTGAAAAGAATATAAAAGAACGAGGAGATCTCAATCTATATATAGAGTTTTAAACCCTATAACAAAACCTACTACGATTCAAATTCGATCCATATTCGAAAACCCGTTATTCTATTCTAATCTAATTCTAATTCTAATTCATAATTTCTATCCAATTTTAATCCTTTTTCTATTATTATTAATCTATTTTATTATTCTAAAAAAATACGGGATATTACATACTACCCTCCTTAAAAAGAATTTGGTCCCCAAATTTTCAGAAATCCTATTCTCCAAAAAGACCGTAACATGTCTATTCAAAAAGTCACTTATAATTATCCAAACTATCCACAGGTTAAGGCCAAAGCTAGTCTACAGGAAAATAACCTATAGCTCTGATACCAACTGTAACAGCCCGCCCTTTTCGGGCTATTAATCTTACAAAATCTAAAACAATTATATTTATTAATCCAAAAACTCTATTACAAAACTAATTATTACAAAAGCGCAGCTAACAATGACGAGTGAACAACCAATCTATTCCAATTCTAAGATCTTCGAAATCCGATACACTTCATCTTCCTCATACACCGAACCTGAAAATTGTAAGTAATGAGCTACACAGCCCAGCAAGTAACCAATCGATCCAACTAGTCGGGCCAAGTAACAAGTAATACATATAATAAAATAATTTTCGATAATACGATAACTATACACATAACTTTTCGATATACTTTCATATTTTTATTCGATACATACGATACAGATAATCACATAACAACAATAATTCCAAACCCAGGATCTATGCCACGACCACTACAACCCGGTGATAACGGTCCTAAATTTTCAGAAAACTGCCACTACAATCCGGTGACTCGGCCCTAAGTTCTTATTCTTATTTTCACAAACCATGGCATAAATCAGAGTTCCAAACTTACTGTTGACACACAACACATATACGGATAATACACGTCACTTCAAAATATAATTACTTAGCCCAAATTTATATAATCAAATATACACAGAATTTTAAAAACACCAGAAAGATCAATCAGAAACTTACCTCAACCTCGCAAACCAAGAATTAACAACATCCTAGAACATATATTCAATCCTTAACACCCAAGCGAGAACATCACATCTCAAACGTCTCAAACATCGGACTTCTTCGTATCTCTAATCTGCCCATATCTGTATTTTACCTTTTTGACCCTCTAAACAATGTTTTCTGGAAAAACTTAAAACATGAAAATCGTAGAGAACGAAAAGACCTTTCCGAAAAGTCCAAAATCACTGAATTCCGACTTATGATAAATTTACTACGAATTTTACAAGATAGCTGAGTTGTGTATGGGAAATCCTACGAATTTCAATAATAAAGATGAACAAAAAGAATCAAGATTTGTGTCGAGAGAGATTTATAACTGTTTAGTCTTGGTTGCTTGAAAAGAATATAAAAGAACGAGGAGATCTCAATCTATATATAGAGTTTTAAACCCTATAACAAAACCTACTACGATTCAAATTCGATCCATATTCGAAAACCCGTTATTCTATTCTAATCTAATTCTAATTCTAATTCATAATTTCTATCCAATTTTAATCCTTTTTCTATTATTATTAATCTATTTTATTATTCTAAAAAAATACGGGATATTACATACTACCCTCCTTAAAAAGAATTTGGTCCCCAAATTTTCAGAAATCCTATTCTCCAAAAAGACCGTAACATGTCTATTCAAAAAGTCACTTATAATTATCCAAACTATCCACAGGTTAAGGCCAAAGCTAGTCTACAGGAAAATAACCTATAGCTCTGATACCAACTGTAACAGCCCGCCCTTTTCGGGCTATTAATCTTACAAAATCTAAAACAATTATATTTATTAATCCAAAAACTCTATTACAAAACTAATTATTACAAAAGCGCAGCTAACAATGACGAGTGAACAACCAATCTATTCCAATTCTAAGATCTTCGAAATCCGATACACTTCATCTTCCTCATACACCGAACCTGAAAATTGTAAGTAATGAGCTACACAGCCCAGCAAGTAACCAATCGATCCAACTAGTCGGGCCAAGTAACAAGTAATACATATAATAAAATAATTTTCGATAATACGATAACTATACACATAACTTTTCGATATACTTTCATATTTTTATTCGATACATACGATACAGATAATCACATAACAACAATAATTCCAAACCCAGGATCTATGCCACGACCACTACAACCCGGTGATAACGGTCCTAAATTTTCAGAAAACTGCCACTACAATCCGGTGACTCGGCCCTAAGTTCTTATTCTTATTTTCACAAACCATGGCATAAATCAGAGTTCCAAACTTACTGTTGACACACAACACATATACGGATAATACACGTCACTTCAAAATATAATTACTTAGCCCAAATTTATATAATCAAATATACACAGAATTTTAAAAACACCAGAAAGATCAATCAGAAACTTACCTCAACCTCGCAAACCAAGAATTAACAACATCCTAGAACATATATTCAATCCTTAACACCCAAGCGAGAACATCACATCTCAAACGTCTCAAACATCGGACTTCTTCGTATCTCTAATCTGCCCATATCTGTATTTTACCTTTTTGACCCTCTAAACAATGTTTTCTGGAAAAACTTAAAACATGAAAATCGTAGAGAACGAAAAGACCTTTCCGAAAAGTTCAAAATCACTGAATTCCGACTTATGATGAATTTACTACGAATTTTACAAGATAGCTGAGTTGTGTATGGGAAATCCTACGAATTTCAATAATAAAGATAAACAAAAAGAATCAAGATTTGTGTCGAGAGAGATTTATAACTGTTTAGTCTTGGTGGCTTGAAAAGAATATAAAAGAACGAGGAGATCTCAATCTATATATAGAGTTTTAAACCCTATAACAAAACCTACTACGATTCAAATTCGACCCATATTCGAAAACCCGTTATTCTATTCTAATCTAATTCTAATTCTAATTCATAATTTCTATCCAATTTTAATCCTTTTTCTATTATTATTAATCTATTTTATTATTCTAAAAAAATACGGGATATTACAGTATTAGCATATTAAGAAATCTACACGTAGGGTTGCACAACTTATTGGATAAATTGATTCACAAAATTTAAAAAGATTTAGTTCTTATGTAGGTAAAATCTATTAAATTTTAATTTTACTCCTCTAAATATATGTGAATATATGTTTAAGAGAGAATCAATATAAACATTTAAAATAATTTAAAATCCAAAAGAAATATAATTATATTTCTAAAATTTTATGAAATTTTAAAAGATATTTAAAATTATTCATAAATATTTTCTATTTATAAATAATGAATTAAAATCATAATATAAATATTAGAATATATATAATTTTTCCAAGTTTAAAATTATTTTATTTAAATAATTTAAATTCTTTGTTATTTTTAATATATTTTAACACATATATGAAATGTAACTTACTAACTTATTTTTCAATTTTCCCTTTCTTTAAAAATTTTAACACTTAAATTTTTATTAAAAAGATAAATTTAAATTATAATTTATCAAATTATATTTATTATACACTTTACAATAAGTATAAAAATAATTAATTGATGTATTAATTAACTATTATTTTCACATCTTTAAAATAATACCACTATTATCTTTGTTAAATACAAGTTAGCTAAAAGGTGATTGCATAAAAAATATATTAAATTTTCAATTTATCATATATTATTTAACTCTTATTGACTCTTTTTTTCAGGATAATCTTGTTACAATTTGATTTGAGACCACCGAAGCCAAAAACTTGAATACAAAAAATGTATTTAAAACTTTTAATTTCATTATATATATTATCAAATACTTTTTAACTTTTTAAAACAATTATTTCTCATGAAAAATTGTTTCACAATTTGAATTGAGACTAACAACATCAAACATTATATTTACATAAATGTATTATCAAAATTTTAAAATAATAGAGGAGTTAGAAGCTAGCTGGACTCATAAAAATGAAAACATATATAATGGATATCTCAACCATGAAAACTAGAAACAATAACAATTTTTTCTTGTAATTTTCAATTTTCACGGTGAAATGAAATCTATTGACAAGTTGAAAACATCTATGAAATATATTTTCAATTATAATATAGAGGCAATACTTCATAACTATTTTCAATATGATTTTTATCATAAAAAATTGTTATTCATTTATATTTTTTTACAATTTTTTTCTATAATCTACATTATATACCTTTAATTTATTTCCTTTCATTTCATTTTTTCATTCAAATACAACATAATTCCCATCTAAATATATTATAATTTATTTTACCAGATCGATAAATGTAAGTTAAAACATATCTTAGTTGATTATCTAAGTCAATTAGAGTGTCCAGCATGTTGTATATCTAAATTCATGTCAATTAGATTTATTTGTATTGCATATTGGCTTAGTATTTTGAAAAATAGGAAACGAAGTCGACCAATATTACAACTCTAATTAATCACATGTTTTGAAATGCACTTAATTTACAAATTTTTGGTTGTCCACTTGCATTATAACACATAGCGGTATAAGATTCATAATTTAATAATTGAAACACCTAATTGTATTAGCATATTAAGAAATCTACACGCAGGGTTGCACAGCTAATTAATTGGATAAATTGATTTACAAAATTAGAAAATTTTAGTTTTTATATTTTGTAGGTGAAATCTATTAAACTTTAATTTTACTCCTCTAAACATATGTGAATATATGTTCGAATCCATATAACCATATAAAAAATTAATTTAAAATCTAAAAGAAATATAATTATATTTCTAAAATTTCAATTATCAACAATAATGTGTCGTAAATAATTTTTTTACAAAAAATTAAAAATAAATTCTTAAAATTTTATGAAATTTTAAAAGAGATTCAAAATTTATCATAAATATTTTTTATTTATAAATAATGATTGAAATTTTAAAATCATAATATAGATATATAATATATATAATTTTTTCAAATTTAAAATTAATTTATTGAAATAATTTTATTAATTTTTCTTATAAGAGTGTTATCTATATTATGATAACACCCTTATAAGAAAAAAAAATCTAATAATTTTTCATGTGTGAGACTCAATTTTTATTAAAATCAAGTTAACTCATCAATAAATACTACCAATTAAAATCAGTTAACTCATCAAAAAATAATTATTAGAGACACTAAGAAGACGCTTAAACTTTTACTCACCGATAAATAGGAATGGCAGCAGTGACACTAAAATTGTTTCACCGATAATTAAAAGTACTGTAGAAATTTATTTTATAATTTATATACGTTAATACTAAAAATATTTTGAGGTTTTGTTTTTTTTACCTTAAATTTCAGGTGCTAGTGTCGCCCAATGAGGTGGTGGTGAGGTCCAGCTAGAGTATGCGTGAACCTGGCAGCAACACGTCATCATTAGATGCAAACTTAACCACTAGCATGCTTCCGGCATGTCTACGTGGATCATTATGTCATTTTATAAGTAAATTTAATTCTTATATTATTATTTGAAGATTTTTTGTGCCCGTTTGACTGGACTTATAAACCGGAAATAAGTGCTTATTTCCAGAAAAAGTTAGTATGTATGTACTTTTTCTGAAAATAAGTAACTTATTTTCAATTTTGAAAATCATATTTGGTTTTAAAATTCTAAAATAAATATTTATCTTTTTTTTTTTTGAAAATATGTAAAAAAAATTAAAATAAGTTACTTATTTTAAATTTAAGTCCAGCCAAACGGGGCCTTGTTTCATATCAACATCTATGAATATCGCCTGGTTAGGAAGTGGATTAGAAAAGGTTAAAATATCGTTAGATTACTATCCTTTTTTTCAAGGACAAAATAAAAGTTTGACCAGTCTTTTTATTATTATTATTATTATTATGTGGATATAATTTATCTTTGACTAGTCTTTTTTAAATAAATACATAATATTTTTAAAATATTTTACTTTCAAAGAATTAATTTATGTAATTTCATGAATAATGAGTTGCTGGTATATTTAGGGTTGTTTGATTTATTTTATAAATAATGTGTAAACTCTAAATTTATATGTATTTCCCATTTGTTAAGTTACGTACTAAGATTTCAAAATTACTAATCTACTTTAATATTTTCATATTATCCGTTTAAATTATGTTAAATTAGTCTTAATATAAGAATCATATTAGTCTAATTCTGCGCAAAATTCTCCACTCCTTTTGATAAAACCTTTGTAATCCACCACAAATATAAAAACCCAGTCCTAACAAATTTAATTTTATATTATTATTGTAAAAGTCCTTCAACTATTAATATATTATTAATTAGTGGTATTCTTCAATTAATTTCTTATTACTTGAAAAATTAACTCTTTTACAGATCTCGAATTATTCTCAATAACAATCATTCTAACGTTTCATCACAATATTTATCAATCAACTTGTTTGTGGTTGATTTAGGGAAATAATTACTAGTACAGTATATATCATATAGTACGAGGAGAAAGAACTGAGAGCTGGGAAGCTAGCCCAATAACTAAAAGCCCACGAATACACCATCTTAATAAAAGGAAAAGAAACCTAAAAACAGAGACCAGGATGCATGTTGCATCCAAAGCCCAACTTATTTTTCTCAATTTAAATATGAGCATGCCCCGTTGAAAGTTGGTCAAGAAGGATGACAAAAATTTATGAGCCCATATCTCCTTTATCGCATAATGTTCATTTCAACAGATGCAAGAATTTTTTTTGATAATCGAAAATGTAAAAGCAATAATTAAGGGATCTCTTAAATCATAAGATTTTAATTTAATTAACAAAAAATGACAATAAATTTTAATACAATCATTTTATATTTGACTTGATAAAATGGGTTCAATCTTATTTGAACTTAATTTCGAACTTGACTTCTAACAAATATTTGAATCAATTAAGTAATTCGAGTTGGTTTGAGTTTTTAACGAACTCCATACGTATTATATTGGATTATTAATGGGATTCATAAAAATATTTTGGAATTCAGAATAATTTGAACTCGACTCAAATTCAAAACTCATTAATAAACTTGAAGTCAATTTGATTTGTACTCGAATGAGTTTAAACACGATTTTTAAATTTTAAACTCGACTCCATAATTTGGCAATTAAAAAAAAACTCCACTCCATAAAAATTACTTAAACTCTAACTTAATAAACAAAAACTAAACTCGACTTGATTTGATGTACAACATTGTTCTTGGTCAATTTCCTCTTGGACTCCTATGAAATTAGAAACAAGTTTAGTTAGTATTTAGGAATTTTCACTTCTTACAAAATGTAAGTTATCAAGAATGGAGGGGGCGAGTCAATATCTATATTTGGATGGAAATCAAGAAATTTTATTTATTTTAATATTTCCCCAAACATACTATAAATACTAAATGACACTTATAATAAGGAAGTTCCTCCCTATTTAAATGCTAACCGAACATTTTATTTGTTTGAATATAATTTTTTTGAATGTTATATCGGTTGTGTGGATTGGCTTACGTGCACTATGAATAATCAGGGGCGGATGCACAGTATTATGAGAGGGTGGACCGGACCTCACTCAACTTGGACCAGTACTTTATAAAATTTTTATATAGTGTATTAGGAACCCACTAAGATTTATGGAGAAACCTGCTGAAAAAAATGTAGGAACCCATAAACTCACCACACTTTGTAAGCCCAACAAAAATTAAAGCCCAACAAAAATATCAAACACAAATAATATGTTATTTGTTAACAAAGAAAAGAAAGAAGCATACGACCCAATACTACTTGTCTACTTTTCCCCCAATTTGAAAATATGTCTCCAGTCCAGTGGCGATAGTGACGAGCCATACTCGATCCCTGCTACCAAACTGCCTGCCTGACTGCCTCTCTTGGATTCTTCCGAGTTTCTTATCACCTACTAGTGGTTAGTTGCTTTTCTTTTATTTAATTAGGTATTTATTTTTGTTGTTATATCTTTACATGGTTAAATATTTTATATTTAGATGTTTAGATTGTTAGTAGTTTGATTTTATCTATTTGAAATTGTTAGCACTTAGCAGAGACTAGAGTAGTCCAATATGAAAAATGATAGTTTAAACCACTTAATCAGTAGTCTGTAGTCCAATTTTAATAAATAAAATGGTTAATTAATTATTGTTATTATTTTTTTTTGCAATTAACAGCTTCAAAATGAAAAGATACTTCTCAAGAATAAATGTACCTCAACTTCCTCAACCTCCTCAACCTCCAACCTCAGAACCATCTATTGGACAATCATCGAGAATAAATATTTCTCAATCTAGTTCTACGCCTTCAATGCCTAAACTAATTGATTTGAAAGAACTTCCTTCGGATCCATGTGAAAGGAAAAAAAATTTAGATTACCATCATAATCAAAGAGATGAAATAAGGAGGACATACTTGATTAGAGGACCTTGTCAACCACGTGGTCATGAATTTCCATATACAATGATAGGGGTAAACAAAGGCGTTTTAATAATACATGGTTTGATCAATATGGTGGTTGGTTGGAGTATAGTGTGAAAGCCGATAAAATCTTTTGTTTGTGTTGTTATTTATTTAGTGATCACGTTGGAAGACAGGGAGGGGGTGATGCATTTGTGGTGGAAGGTTTTTGTAGTTGGAATAAAATGGATAGACTTAAAGTTCATGTAAGAGATGTTAATAGTTCACATAATAAGGCAGTTAAAAAATGTGATGATCTAATGAGGCAAGACCAATCTATTGCCGTTGCAATACATAAGCAAAGTGATATTGCAAAGAATGAGTATCGAATTCGGTTGAATGCTTCAATCGATGTTTGTAGATATTTGTTGAATGGTGCATTACCTTTTCGTGGTCATGACGAGTCGGAAAATTCTCTACATATGGGACATTTTTTTGGAAATGATAAAGTACACACAAAATCAAAATGAAAGTGTCCGTAAAGTTACATTAAAAAATGCCCCGGGAAATAGTCAAATGGTGTCTCCTAGCATCCAAAAAGATACTTGTCATTGCTTTGCACAAGAGATACTCAACTCTATTCTTGCCGAAATTGGTGATGACGTATTTGCTTTGTTAGTTGATGAGTCTAGTGATGTATCTAAAAAAGAACAAATGGCTATTGTTTTTAGATATGTTGATGATGCATGTGGAATGGTTAAGGAGAGATTTGTTGGTCTTGTTCATGTAAATGAGACATCTTCTTTAACTCTCAAATGTGCTATTGATTGCTTATTTGCTGAATTTGGATTGAGTTTCAAACAGATTAGAGGGCAGGGTTATGATGGTGCAAGCAATATGCGTGGTGAGTTTAATGGGTTGAAAGCTCTAATCATGAAAGAAAACAATTCAGCTCATTATGTACATTGTTTTGCTCACCAACTTCAGTTAGTTGTTGTGGCAATTGTAAAAAAACACTTTGTTGTAGGTGAATTTTTTGACATGATAGCGGTTTTGATAAATGTGGTTGGTGGTTCTTGCAAACGAACAGATATGATTCGAGATAGTCAGAAAGAGAGGTTGTTAAAAGAGATAGGCCTTGGTGAAACAGAAACTGGAAGTGGGTTGAATCAAGAGATTTCTCTAATAAGAGCCGGAGATACACGTTGGAGTTCTCATTACAAAACACTTATGCGTTTGGTAAATTTGTATCCAACTGTTATGGATGTCCTTGGCTATGTTGAAAAAGAGGGTGACAAAGATTTACAACAACGTCAAGCAAATGGTCTTCAAATATATTTCACATCTTTCAATTTTGTTTTCTATTTGCACTTGATGTTACACATCTTTGGACTAACTGAATCTCTATCAAAAGATTTACAGAGAAAAGATCAAGACATCTTGAATGCTATGTCAATGGTGAAATCAACTAAGAGACAACTACAAAAGTTTAGACTCGATGGATGGAATCCCCTTTTGCAAAAGATCTTTTCATTTTGTGATAAACATGGCATTGAAAAGTTGAACATGATGGAGCCTTATATTAATCCAAAAAATCGACGACAAAAAACAGGGATCACATATGAACATTATTATTCTTTTGACTGTTTTAATGTTGTTGTTGATATGCAAATTGCAGAATTTAATGACCGCTTTAATGAGGTCAACTCTGAATTGCTCATTTGTATGGCTGCTTTGGATCCACGTGATTCATTTGGTGCATTTGACCCGTTACAGTTGATGAGGCTAGCTGAATTATATCCTGATGATTTTGGTTCAATGGAGAGGATGGCTCTTGAACATGAACTTATCATATATATTTATAATGTGAAAGAAGATGGAAGATTTTCACATTTGAATGGCATTGGGGATCTTGTGAGAGTGATGGTGCAAACTAAAAAGCATATTTCTTACCCTTTAGTGTATCGACTACTAAAACTTGCTTTGGTTTTGCCGGTTGCAACCGCAACAGTGGAGATGTGCTTTTCTACAATGAAACTTGTGAAGTCGGATTTGCGCAATCGAATTGGTGATGAATTCTTAAGTGATTGTCTTATTTCGGTTATAGAAAAAGAGGTTCTTGCTAATGTTACTAATGAAGATGTAATAATTCGTTTTCAGAAGATGAAAACTCGTAGAGAGCAACTTTAGTATGTAAAACATTTCTTATTTATATCATTCTTGTACGTTATTAAGCATTATAGTATCCGTATTGATATTTATTTTTATTTTATATTAGGACCCTACTGAGATTAATTCCTGGATCCGCCACTGTGAATAATCCTAATGAATAGCTCAGCATTCTACGATTTAAGACCATATTTATACGTAGTTATGTGCAAAGAAAAAACTGTTTCATCGTAATCTCTTATTAATTATAAATAATATTCAGGTGAAAACTTTTTAATGTGAGAATCATAAAATTTTTTATTAAATTCTGCAGAATCATGATAAAATATAAAATAAAACTATTCAATTTCTTTTACATTTTTATTATGATTCCGTAATATTTAGTGAAATTTTTTACAGTTCTAAAACTACAAATTTTTCACTTCAATATTACTTTAAAAAAATATACGATTATAAGCTTATACTGTAGGATTCTTATCCAAAGGTGCACCATTGTTTGAGAGCCTTAAAATAATCTTGGGACTTATATTGCACATAAAACATATGCGCCACCTCAAAACTAGTTGAAAAGACTTATCAGTGAAGTTGACAGTTGATTCAAGATATATATAACACCGGCCCGTTTTGTAAAAGCCCAAATTTTCGGACTATTATCATTAATTAAATATTTAAATAAGTCTGAATTCCATAAGTTCTTAAAATTAAAATTATGAAATAAAGTAAGAATTTTTAAAAAAAATCAGGAATAAAGTCAAATAATTTCAATCTAATATAACGTTAAATTCACGGATGTGCAGCTCCTCACATTCAAAATAGCTAAACTCCGTAACATTATTAATAAAATGGTCAATCTCTAATCCAATCCAAAGCAAGTCTATTCGCTAAGTACCTGAAATTTTTTAAGTAATGAGTTACACAGTTCAGGAAGAAAACAATTCGAATTAACTAGTAGATTAAGTTCGTTTACAAAATTTCATAATTTTCATAGTTCAAAAATTCAATACATATACATTAATTCCACAATTCGTTAATGTCACAAATATCCGGTGACACGATATCATAGGTTCATAATTTTTAGTAATGCGCTCGCTACTAAAGTATCATAAATTGTGCAAAACATATCATAGTAAGGTATCATAGGTTAGTTCCGGAACTATGTGCAATTATTAACGGGTTCAAATGACAGAGTTAGCTGAGAATTTTTTATATCTAAAATATCATTTTTAATCCAATTTTCATAATAAAATATTATAAATATAAAATATTTAAAATAATCCGAAAAATACGAAAAATAAACTTACCTTGCGAGCCAAGGTCACCGATTACTCTAAAGTTAAACACGAATTCAACCTAGCCACTGATTCCACATAAAACATATAATATTATGTAATAGTATAATGCATAACATAAGTTGTCTTTAAATCGTGTAATTTACAACCAAAAATAATCTATCTAAACTATATATTAAAACTTAAGGGTATAACTTTCCCCAAAAATAATCTATCATAAGGGGAAAGTTTATTTTTTTATTAACTCTGAAATGACAGTTATACCCCTTATATTTTGCATAATTACGTATGTACCACAATTTAAATTTTTTTGTTAAAAAGAGGATAATATCATGTCATCATTAAGTATCGAAGTAACCTCATGTTAAATAGTCATAGTTTCAACCATATGATCTACTTGGATTTTTTTTCTTTTAAAAACTTTAATACACAAACCATTAGTTTGCCTTTTTATTAGCTGTGAAATGACAATTATATCCTTATATTTTGCATAATTACGTATGTAGTACAATTTAAAATTTTTTGTTAAAAAAAGGATAAAATCATGTCATCATTAGGTATTGAACATGTAAACTCATGTCAAATAATTATTGTTGCAACAATTTGATTTACTTGGATTTTTGTTTTTCTTTTAAAAGTCTTAATATACAAACAATCAGTTTTTTTATTATATAATAAATTTTCATATCATAAATGCATCATATATAAATTTTTTGTTGAGAAAACTTCTCCTAAGGATGACATTAGGTAAGTTATAATAATTTTCTACGTAAAGTTGAGTGAAATTTTTGTAATGATATAGTGCACCCCCTGTATTCACAAAAATATCAATGTATTAATATCTTATTTGTTAATATTTTTTTAAATATTAGAATTGAAATTCGTATAGCTGAGTTCAATTTTTTATTAGTACAAATCAAATGAATTTTTGAAAAAGTTATAACAAATTTAGACTTTAAATATGTTAAATATTTGAATAAAATATGGAATTGAACTATAGTTGCGATATTAGCACTAAAATAATAATGCTATATAAAATAATATGATTTCAATATATATTTATTTTAGAAATAGATAAAAAAAATTAAAATAAAAGAATAAATATAATGTAAAATATAAAATATTAAAATTTATTAGTCAAATTATAAGTAGTGAAAATATTTGAATTTTAGAATATAAATTTTGAAAATAAAGTATTACGGTGTACATATATATTGATTAAATTAATAGTTAAAAAATATGAATTTACTTGATGTGATTATGTGTATGTATGTATGTATTTGTATTAAATATATATTTTCATATAAAGAATGGATTTATAATAAATATTTAAATTCATCATTCATCTGTTCCACTTAGTTGTTCGGACATTTGTATTTTGAATTTATATCATTACTATATATCGAACCGGTAATCTCATGATATATAATCATAGTCATAGATTGCGGGTGTGAGGAAAAAAAATGATATTTTCGATACAGTAGTTTGTGGGTACAAGAAAAAATATATTCAAGAAGTGTCATAATATATAACTATATAACTAGATAAAATATAATAAACAATCAATTATGATATGTACAACTAAATAAATGGGTTAATAAAATTATATTTAAGAATAAGATATTAGATTGTCTATACAAAAATTTAGTAAATTTGGGTAAAAAATTAGAAAATTTGTAAAATAGAACCTTTTATAATATGTACATTAAATTGTTAAAAAAATAATTTAGTCAGAAAACCAAAATTAAAATATATAATAATGCATAGATATAGTTGCATAATATATATGTGATTTATTAATTATGTTTTAAATATTAATTTAATATTTATAAACTCGGTAGAGAATTTATATCGATCAATAAATATTTTAACAAAAATATATAGACGTGTTTAAAACTAAAATTTTAAAAATAAATAATATAACTAATAATAAGTTTAATTTTACGATTGTACGAAAAGGTCAGTGCCTCGCACGAGGTTTTACACTAGTTACTATATATTAAATGGCAATACAAGGGCAAAAAGTGCTACTTTAATAGCTGTAAATTTACCGTTATGCCCTTATTTATATGAAAATAACAAGAATACCTTAATGACAGAGAAATTACCGGTATACCAATATATTTAATAATAATATAATAAAAAATACATTTATTTGCTATTAATGCTAAAAATACCTTCATTAGTTTTTTTTGTATTATCTATAATTACATATTCAACATCATTTATAAAGTTTATTAATAATATTACACATGATGAATATTTATCTTTCTTTCAATTTTTTTTATTAATTTTGATATTAACTATTACATTTCATACAAGGGTAAAATTATCGTTAGATCTCGAACCAGTAACCTTGTGTTAAATAGTCATTGTTAACCATTTGATCTACTTAAACTTTTTTTTTCAAAACTCTTAGTACACAAAACATCAATTTTTTTATCATATATTATTTTTTCATATTATAAATGCATAATATATGAGTTATTTATTAATATTTTTTAAATATGAGAAATGAAATTCGTATAATTGAGTTTAATTTGTTTGTTAGTACAAATTAAATGAATTTTTGAAAAGTTATAACAAATTTAGATTTTAAATATGTTAAGTATTTGAATAAAATATTAAATTGAGTTATAATTGCGATATTAACAATAAAACAATAAAATGATATAAAATGATATGATTTCAATGTATATTTATTTTAGAAATAGATAAAAAAAAATTAAAATAGGAGAATAAATATTATATAAAAATGCAAAATATTACAATCTATTGTGAAAATACTTGTATTTTAGATAATATATTTTGAAAGTAAACTATTACGGTGTATAAATATATTAATTAAATTATTAGTTAAAAGAATATTAATTTACTTGAGTATGATTATATGTGTGTGTATGAATGTGTTTGTATTAAATATATTTTTTCATATAAGAAAAATAAATTTTAAATAAATATTTAAATTCATAATTCATCTTTTCCATCCAGTTGTTTGGATCCTTATATTTTGTATAATTACATATGTAACATTATTTTAAAATTTTGGTTAAAAAAGATAAAATTTATGTTATTATTGGATATTTAAACAGTAATCTCAGTAATATATAATCATAGTCAGTAAATTTATAATCTCCTGATGTCAAAGAAGTTAGTAAATTTCGATAAAAAATTAGAAAATTTGTAAAATAGAATTTTTATAATGTATACATAATGATTATACAAAAAGGCCCATACAAGACACGAATTTTTAAATAAATTTAATTTTACGTTTGTACGAAAAGACCCTTATACTTTTACGCTAGCAGAAACCGAAAAGCTAACATTATCTAATATGGTTCAGAAATTCATATAATTACTACCTCGCAGGCTAGCATGCAAAGTCTGACCTGCGTGCATATACTTACACTTATATGACATGCAGACAATCAATGGCATACTAATTGGCATGAGTGTAAATAAAGATAAGACTTTAAACTCAGGCTATATATAATTACCATAATCGGCGGCTATTCTTTTAATAAAAATATAAATAATTATGAATCACATTTTAAATAAATAGACAACAATATATTTATTTATATAAAAATACAAGATATTACACCTTATCAAAGGACACTAAATTCAAACACTTTTGACATTACCACTTTTAATTCAAGAAAAATAGGCTAAAGTGAGAAAACGTGCTGTGCCAAGTGTACTCCAGTTCTTTCTTTTTTGCTCACAATTCTAATACTTATCCACAGAGAATAAAACATTCAATCAATCCCCTTCTAAATACAGTAACCTTCATGCATGATACAAAGCAACATTAGATGATATTACTCTGTAATCATCATGTGAAAAGCCCATTTCCAACTCCTAACTTGATAATCTTTAATTTGACAACACATATTAATTTAGGTCCAAAAGATAACCTATACTCGTCTAAGGATACCATGTATATTCGACATAGTGACTATATGAGAGATTTCAGAGACTCCGTATTACAAAGTTTGATGCACACACATGCATCATGACACATGTTTGTTGGTTTGTGTTACCGGTGTCATTTTTTGCACCTCAGAACATATGATTCATGTCCAGTTTTAGGTACCGTCTGTTTTGATACTTGGAATTTAGAGGCATAATTCATTAGTATATCAAGAACCAAGAAAATTGAAAGAAACAACACAAAATAATGGCCGTTTAAGACAAAGGGCAGGTCATATTCACACAGAGTTGGTATGTGATAAAGAGAAGTGGTGGAGCCATTCATAATGGACTAAAGGGGCCAAATAATGCTCACAAACCTGACATAACTGCAGAAGATTTAACTGTTCATTGCATCTTTGGCCACACATGCGACAACTCCCCCCAAGTGGAGGGCACATTACTCAATCATGAAATGGACAGCTCCCTCCTGAGTAGGCCACATCGAATACCCTACCGTTGACACGTCACCTATGGCATCGAGACGTGCCATTGACGATGACATGGACAGGAAGCATGCCACGTGGAACATTGTTAATGGGCTTCATTTTATAAATAGTACAGTCAGCATGTTCAGTTATCCAAAATGGGACAGACATTGGATTTATTTCATGTATGGTATAACTAACTTTCAAAAATGACGAACAGAACTGAGATGGTTTGATGAAAGGAAACTGTATTTCATGTCCAATGGTGAACAGTACAGGAAATTACAAAGTTATGTTCGGGCGAACAATATAGACAATAAATTGTCTCGGTTCGCCATACCATACCCAGTAGATTTTTCTTATCTTTTCAAAATCCATCTACAAAAAATTAAACAAATATTAATTAATCAAGTCTTTATTTTTTCAATTACTAATTTTTTTCAACTATTCATATAATAATTTAAATTGTTAATAATCAAAATCTAAATATTTTCATTTTTTAAAAATGTACATATGTACTTAAAACTTTTGATTATAAAATCTAAATATTCTTTTGAATATCCTATTTTTACTAATATATTTATATTTGAAAATATATTTAAATATAGGATATTCTTGAAATTATTTATTAAATTTTTTAATAATATATTAATATATTTATATTCAAAAAATATAATTTTTAATAATATATTTATATATTAATATTAGAAAATATATTTAAAAAATATTTAGATTTTATATATTTATTTTCCAAAATATAATTATTAATATATATTTATATATTTATATTCGAAAATATAATTTTTATTAATATATTAATATATTTATATTCAAAAATATATTTTAAAAAATATTTAGATTTTATATATTTATATTCCAAAATATAATTTTTAAAATAGTATTTAGACTTTATAATTTTAAATAAATTTATATTTAAAATAGTTCCATATTCTAATATATATTTTTATTCGAAGATATAATTTTTAAAATTTAATTTATTATGAAACAACAAGAAACAAGAATAGTACCTATGTTCGCGGTTATCACTTGCGGAATAGCTTAGTGAATTTGAGATGTTTATTATGAGTTAATTATGAACTGACTCACTTTTTTCAATCCGATGTATCAAGTGGATTACCAAAATTTTTTTGGTCTCATTTGAATCACCAGACATAAAATAAGTTACATTTCATTTTAAATTAAACATTTTTCATTAAATTCTATGATGTGGACTTGACTGCGATGTGACGTTGACTTATTTACATGAAAATGTGATAATAAAATAATAGATAATAAAAGGTTGAATTAGAGAAATTTATAGAAATAAAGGTTAAATTTGATCAAAAAGAAAATGGGCATGTAGATACCCAAAAACTTAATATAATGCACATATATACGGGACGTTTGCATGCTTAGTTAAAGAAAAACTAGTATAATCATTTTTTTTCTATTTATCAAAATTTCAAAATTAAAAAATGTAATTTTATTTAAAATAAGTGATGTACATGAAACCAAAAATTTATGGGTGATCCATTTGATATATTAGAATGAAACAAGTGAAGTAGTTGATAATTAACCTGTTTATTATGTGTTCCCCATGCAAACAGAAAAGTACTTTGAGTGTGAGATGTGCTTGTTGTGTGCCGCTAACAAAAATTAGGTTTAAAACTCCAGAGCCAAATGATGTCATTTTGTGAATGTTTTCCAGCTATGTTTGCTGTGGGAGAGGGGGAACACCTTATTTATTTTTTCGTTCTGTGTTCATTGTGGAAGACTGTATACACATTATATAAACTTCAATGCAGTGCTCGCCGTGGGAGATTGGGGACACATAAACCTCCAACACACCACCTTAGCTAGTTGTGTACGCCATTTTTGGGGATTGAGTGTACCATAGATGAAAGACTTTGAACAACTATCCCATTTTTGATAATGTACTTGGTCTATTTTTGAAACGGAGCCTTGTTAATGAAGACACATCAAGAGAAGTCCATCTGAATACAAGTTAGGAAGCTTTCAATTTTCAAAGATTCCATGTGGCTTCTCTTGATCTAAAGGAGAAAAAAAGAAGAGAATCTTTTTTTAAAAGTTGGTCCTATGCGTGTCAAGAATGTGAAATTTTCTTGCTTCTTGTAATTGGTAACATACCAATTCTTAAATTGCTGCTGCTCCCCATCTTTCTCCACTGTCTATACTTCTATTAAAGGGCACCAACCGCAGTTATAGAATCACAGTAGTACAGGAGAACTAGTGCGTTAATTTCATTTTACATACTATAAGATATAAAATAACAAAATATGACATGACTGAGTAATATATAACAAGATTCCACCCAGTACAACAAAAAAAAAGTCTCATGACAGACGGACGATCACAAGTAAAACAGTTGAAATTATGTTGCAGATACATGGTAATGCACTAATGCATGTAAATGACGATTTTAACATAGTATTGGGGAAAATGATGTTTATGCGAAACTAGATTTGGTGCTACTGTCAATTTCTGATAAGTGCTCAGGGGTATTCCATCAACTGAGGTATTTATATCACTGAAGCCAGCATAATCGTTAAGGGGGCGAAATTGAGCTTATATTTATTGGGGGGGTCCAAAGTTCACTTACCGAGGGGGTAAAAATATCAATTCGATGACTTACATCCGAGCAAATATCCCGCTTTCTTTCTGATTACAGTGTGAGGTATGCATGTGAGGATTGAAATTTTTGTAATAGCCTATTTTTTAAAATAAAAATAGGGCATGCCGTTGATACCATAGGTACCTCAAAGTTAATACTCCCCTAACCAGTCACTTATTTAAAAGAAGTTAAACACACATGTTGCACTTGTATGCGGGACAAGAAAACAATTAGCTCTCCTATCCCCACCACAACTGTTAATATTAGAAAATAGAAACTAAGAACAAGACTTCACTTCATAATTAGAAATAGAAGGAAAGACAAGAAACAAGATTAGAAATGCTAACAAGTGACAGGAGTAAAAGTGGCACACGAAATTAAACAGCACCACTGATTAAGAGAAATCATCAATGAATTTAAGGCATGCATGCCAGGTACTTCCTTTTTTTCTTTTCCTTTTTCCAATTTTTAAGACATCAACATGTGTCCAAACTTTGTAGATCATTCGACTAGTCTCATACGCATCTGACTATATATTTACTTGAAAAAGTATCTAGCAACTTTCTAACATCCTCCTACAAGATAACCAAGTCATCTATATCTTCTACTACAACTGCAGAACAAGTTAAAAAATATAAGGCCATACTAGAAAGTGATGGAAGAGGATGATTTTTCTTCGTCGTTTTCAGTTCAGAGGAAAAAGAACAAAAACACCAAGAGATTTAGTGATGAACAAATAAAATCATTGGAGTCTATCTTCAAGTTGGATACAAAGCTTGAACCAAAAAAGAAGATTCAGCTGGCAAGAGAACTTGAGCTGCAACCTCGCCAGGTGGCTATATGGTTCCAGAACAGAAGAGCAAGATGGAAGTCAAAGCAACTGGAACAAGAATACCGAGCACTCAAAACCAATTATGATAACTTGAATTCACAATTCGAATTCTTGAAGGAAGAAAAACAATCCTTGCTTACACAGGTGCCCTTTATCATACTACGATCAAGCTTATCTTATTTTTTCTTTTTTCCTCCTCTTTTTATCGCAGAACTTTAAATGACTTCATATTCTAACAGTTACAGAAGCTAAAGGAGATGCTCAAAGAAATGCATTCTTCATACGAAGTAAACAAGGGTATAGAAGAAAGAAGCACAAACCAAGGATTGGATGATGAAAATAACAATAGAGAGTTAAAAGCAGACACAAAAATCTTAACTGATACAGTAGACAACTGTTCTATTATGCATTCAGCCCCTGATGAGAGAGAAAATACAGGGGGCCTTCTTGATCAATATGAAGGAGAAGAACTTATGGGCTTCTGTCAACAATTAGATGGCTCCTTGGCACCAACCGAAAAATGGTGCAACTTTGGCTCCGGTGAATTTTCTGATCAGGCATGTGGCAATTCAAATTGGTGGGACTTCTGAATTCGAGACAAACTAGAAAGATGTAGACTGTGTACAGAATTGATTCATGATGTTTGATGGCCTTGTTGGAGAGTAAGAGAAGTATTAGGATGTTGGTCAGGTACCAACTGATTTAATGAAGCCAACAAATGTAAACTAGGTACTCAATATTGTTGTTCTTACTTCAGGCTACAATTGCAATATCTGCATAGAGAAACTTAAGTATCACAGATTTCTTTTCCAGATTGGAGCATTTAGTGTACCACATTGGCTAAAGATCTTGGGGTGTTGCAATGTACACATTTGTTTAAGCATGAGACAAAGGCTAGGATGAACATGCGGTAGCTCTCGTAGATTGTTGCATGTATAATATATATAAAAAGTACTCTAGATATATCTTGAAGATATATAATTGCATAATGCTAGTTCTTTCATTATTAATTTCTATCTAATTGTTTGGGTTTATGTGTAGACAGAACGTTTCGCTACACTTTTGTAGCATCAAATGCTTGGATTGTAGTCAGGCAATAACACAGAATAATATATAAATAATACATCGGAATTCAGTATAGTAACTTTTATATCTCAACTCCTAGGAGGAGTGTATCTGTCCCCTGCATTCCTCTTCCAGGTTTCAACAATACAACCATAAACCAGTCTTATCAAAAGCGCACCTAGGCGCAAAGCGAAGCAAAACGCACCCTAAGCGCTTTACTGTGGCTGAAGCAAACAACTTCAAAGTAGCAGCTCGCTTATGGCTGCAAAGCGCGAAGCGTGCAAAAACGAGAAGCATAGGAAAAGCGCGCTTCATTTAAGCTTAGCAAAAATATATAGAGTTTTGTTATTGAATCAGTTTTAAGGCCCAACAAATATAGCTCAAAGTAAAATAAAACTTTAAAAGCCAAGATAAGTAAACAGGCATCCGCTTTAAAAGAAAAAGAAACCTCGATTGAGCCACTCTCCGCATCAGTTGCAAAAGTTGCAAAAGTTTCTGGTGGTGGAGAGCCTCGCTATGACTCTCAATTACAATGAAAATCAGCTTCGAAATCGAAACGGAGTCAAAATCAATTGTTTGCTTCAAGTTCAAGTAAGAGTTCACGTAAGAAACCTTTACCACTAACAATGTTGGAAGTTGGAACTTGGATGAAAATGATGAATTGGATAGCCTGGAACTTAGTTAAAAACTTTAAATTTCGAATCTTGATGTTAAATCTCAAGATTATTTTACCCTATAAATAATTTAATAAATTATAAAGTATATATATAAATCTTATTTTTGCTCTAGAAGTGTGATTTAATATATTATGGAGTATAAATTATCTTATAAATCTAAGCCATTATATGTATATTTCTAATTAATATATTTTAATTTTTTTTAATGAATGTACGTCTAGTTTCAAAGAAGCGCGCGCTTTGTTTTTGCGCTTTGAAGAAGGTTTGCGCTTCGGTGCGCTCAATGCTTTTAATAACACTACCATAAACACATAAGCATGATACAAGTATATCAAGCGCTTATGAACAATTAACATATAAGCATGGTATACATATTAAGTTTTGCTCCTAATGTTTCAAGATTTCAGAATAGTTGATAACAATAAAATATCATGTATTGTTCGTAAAAAAATAATATATAAAGCGAGGTCTCGAGTTCAGTTGAATATTACCCATGCGCACCTAGTGATTCCCTTTTAATATTGTAAAAAAGAAGTGATAAATGATATTTTAAACTCTTTGGTTAGTAATTATACATTTATCATTCTATTTTTATATTTGGAAATGGTCAAATAACAGAAATTTAAATACTCACACACCCTACCTTCACTCATATTTGGTTAAACAGTATAATGGGTTGAATTGAGAAGAAACTCATTCACATTAATGTTACGATTCCGAATCATTTTCATGCTCATTTACCCTATTTATATTCACATCCCAAACGCCTCACTGTTTTGAAAGAAAATCTTAAAGTACGCTAATCAAAGGAGTACCTGCGTGGCTTTGTACATAGATAAAATTATTTTTTTTCTTAATCTTTCATTACAAGTTGCTGCTTATACAAGATCAAAATTATTATTTAGCAAAAAAGAAAATAAAGATCGAGCGTATTAATAAGAGAATCAAAATACATAAATGTTCTCTGTTCATATCATTTAAAAAATTAACATTGTTCCCATAATATTAGCAAAGCAACATATGATTTATATTACATCAAGAATTTTAGAAGAAATTATATGAATATCTCACATCTGTGTGCACAAACCTCTCTTAATACAAGGGCCTAGAAAATTGTTAGGTGCATGCAGTTTATAATATTGAAATTCAAATCAGTGACTTAGCGGTAACAAAGTGAGGCGTATCGTACTCACGTGTACAAGTGATCGCTTCCAAGGAAAGTGGGGCTGAGTTGCAGACGTGAAAGCATTGAAAAGGTTTTTAGCAAGAAATAAAAAAAAAACATTAAAAAGTTTATTTTATTTTATCTTATATACTGTTTTATATTAGTTGTGCGCGTAAAATTCAACACGAGGGCAGTTTGGCCGAGTGGTCTAAGGCGCCAGATTTAGGCTCTGGTCCGAAAGGGCGTGGGTTCAAATCCCACAGCTGTCATTTTTTTGCCCTTCCTTGCTAGGGATGGCAAAATTATTCGACCCGACGGATAACCGATCCGAAACCCGATTTTTTGGATTTACCGAACCCGATTTTTTGGATTTGGATATGGATATGGATTTAAATTTTAAACCCGAAAGATTTTGGATATGGATATGGATTTCATGTATACCGAGCCGAAACCCGACCCGAAACCCGATCCAAACCCGAGGCAAACCCGAGGCAAACCCGAAACAAGAAAAAACCCTAATTATATTTATTATATTTTATATTTCATATATTGTATATCATATGTTGTATCTTGTATATTATATATTATAATATATACTTTATATGGAGTATGTATTATTTGTTAGTAAATTATTAATAACAAAAGTAGAAGTGGAATTAGGGTTATTGACTAAATTAGTCGGACTAAGTTCATAAAATATAATTTTTTTTTTTAAATTTACAATGAATTGATTTTATTTTAAAAATTAAATAAAATATTTTATGAAAAATAATAATATTTAATTGAAATTACTAAAAACTTTTATCGTAAAAAATAAAAGTTTATAATAATTATAGATTATTAAAAGTTAGCTAATATAATAAAGTTATTATAATAATTTTAAAATCAACAATTCTTTTTTAAAAAAATACTATTTTTTTAAAAAAAGTCGGGTTTCGGGTATCCGTTGGATTCGGGTATCCGTTGGATTCGGATATGAATATTAATTTTCGGATATTTTTCGGGTATGGATCGGATTCGGGTATGGCTCGGATTTTCGGGTATGGATATGGATATTGTCATATCCGAGCCTATCCGACCCGAATGCCATCCCTATTCCTTGCTGTTTATTTTCATGTGTTTTCTCAACCTGGATTTATTCATTTGAAATATTCATTAATTTTTGTTTATGTACAAAGAGACTAAACTATACTTCTGCTGCCGAGTTTTGAATGTAACATTAGTTGTTGCCTGTTTGTTAAATTTATTACAAGATTATGTGGCTTGTTTGCTACTCCAATTATAGTTCAGTTTGAAGGACGGTGACAAGAAAAAAATGTACTGACAATAGTATTTTTGAGGAAACCTTAATCATTTTCTACTCTTAAATGACTAATTAGTTCTTGGTAGGTAGTAGTGTTGTAAAAAACAGAAATCGGAATTGGACGGTGAAAGCAGAGAACAAGGATTAATCGGATAAATCGGGCATTAATCGGAATGATTGATTAGTGAAAGTACGGAACAAGGATTAATCGGATAAATCGGGCATTAATCGGAATGATTAATTGAATAATCAAGAATTTAATCAGTTCGGTGAGCTACCGAACATGAATTAATTGGTGATTAATCGTCATCACCGATTTTTAGAACAATGGTAGGTAACATGAATCTTTCAAAATGCTAAATTGGTATGTAACATGAGTATCTCAAATACCAAAATGGTCAATCAGACTTGCCGACTTGGTGAAGTTTTTCCTTTCCCTTGTATGCTTGAGTGGTAAATTAGATTTTTTTGTGGTTGTTGCAATTAGCTTTTACATGTATTTTTGAACATTGCAGTTGCTGCGAGTGGGATACAGCTGAATAGCTGATTCTTATGAAACTGTAAAGCTGAATGGCCAAAGTGAGAAGCTTTTATACCATACAACCAATTTATTTTTAATGCAAATTGATGACATATGATTTCACCACAGATGAGGCAAACGAGTTTTCGATGAATTAATGACATGATTTCACAAAAGATGGAGGCAAAGGAAATCTCGATAAAATACCAAAATCTCTTGAAGACCACTGATAGCACGGAAACTGAGTTAAAGCCCAGTGGCATCAAAGGTCCGGTCAATTGGGCCCGGCCCAACCGTCCCGTAACTTGGGTCCGACCTCACGACTGCATAAGGTGATCATGTAGATGCCAACTATCAAGACATGTCTCGTGATAGGCCAGAAGTGTGGCCACCACACGCCAAGGAAGAGGACAAGACAAAAAAGATGGTCAATTCCACCCATTCGGATATGCCGACCGTTAAAAAGGATTGGAGGGTCAAGTTACAAATCCCTGAACCCTAATTCTTAAGCCTATATAAGTAAGGGGAAGAAAAAAAGTTTAGGGATTACACGGTCCTATATTTTCTGATAGTCTAGTTGTTATCTTGTCCTATTCTCCAAAACTTGTTCTTATTCTTACGAGGTGCATTAGGACAACCACACCCTCCGGCATTATTTTGCAGAGTTCTCATCTACAATTAAACCACTTCTAAACCCGAATCCAGCCCAACCAAGAAAAGATGGACCCAGGAGACTTATCAAACACATTCATAGATTATTACATTACTACGCCTGATTTTTAAGCCTCTTTTTGGTGTAGAAAATCAAAGTGTCAACTGTCAAATACAAAAATATGCAAGTGGTTTGATTTTTAATAGACGTTTGCACATGTATTATACTCAAATGCACGCTTTTTGGCATGTTTGTTATACAATTTTAAGAATTTTTCCCAATATTAGTTCTTTTTTTACAATTTTAACATTAAGTGCATATCTTGTGTCCGGAGAATCTGGGGGACGATGGTTAATAATAATCATTTTTTGAAGTTCCATCACAAAGCTGTTGGGATGGTTTATTCGGGTATTCAATTTTAATTTTAAAAAAATCATTAAAATTGGGTAACAAAAATTTTATAATATCTATGAAAATTTGATATTATTTCAAATTAAATAAATAAATAATTGGATTTATATTAGATCTGATCTGAATCGGCGTTTATCTATTCTTTTCAATTTTCCGATCAAATATTCATGAATCATAAGAAATATCCTCGTATGACCTTTCGTTAAAAATTGGATGTATATTGGATGGTATGAATTTTTAAGCTCTTTAAAATAAAATATATGAAATAAATATTAATTATAAACAGGAAAATAAATAAAAAATTATATTAAACTGAAATTTGAGAAAATGATATTAATAAAAAATGATGAGAAGTTTGTAAAACTGGATTCCACACGTACATAATATAATTTGAGTTTAACGATGGGTAAAGGTAAAATGAAAAGAAATACAGCTAAAAAGGATGTTAAAAAAAATGTTAAAAAAAAAAGAGAAGAAAATCTATCAAAAGAAAAGAAAAGGACAGGTGTCACATAACGATGTAGATAGTGTACACGTGTACATGAAGCGCACGCTCTGCCTGCCAATGTTGGTGTGCGCCGCTATATAATCAACATACCATAAGCTTCATTCTCAAAAGAAAGTGTTTAACAAATGACAATGGCTTCAGGCAAAGGTGATGTCAAAGTATTTAACAAGCGAGAAGATTTATCAGTGTCGTTGGCCAAGTACATCGCTGATGTATCTAATAAGTTTATCAAAGATAGAGGTGCTTTTACTATTGTTTTGTCTGGTGGTGATCTCTTCGACTCTCTCGGGTTTGTTTACTTTTTATCTCTCTTTCATCTCCATGTCTTGTTACTGTACTAGTTTGTTTGTTTGTTTGTTTGTTTTACTTGGGAATGTTTGTTTGTCAGTAAATTAGTGGAATCTCCGCACAAAGAATCGTTGGACTGGTCGAAATGGCACGTGTTCTGGTTGGATGAGAGGGTGGTTCCCAAGAATCATCCTCATAGCAATTACTTGCTTGCCTTTGATCATTTCCTCTCCAAGGTTCTTTTTTTTAATCCAATGTTTACTCTTTTAATTGCTATCGGATGCTGTTTAATATGACTGCTTCTTCTTTTTTTAGTTGATTAATTTGCCCCAAATATCAAGGCCGTGTTTGTTTTGTGGAATTTTATATTTAGGACTGTTGGTTTATTTGCTCGATTGCTCTATTTTTCTATATATTTAATGTTATGTTGCTGTGATTGCTTTTGAATTACAACCCTGCTACTATGCTATGTTGCTCAACTACAAAGTGCGGGGCACGAGACATATCCGATATCCAAGTTTCGGACATATAGTGTTTTCGTCTCTTCCAGTATAATTAATTTTGGCATCCTAAGTTCATATCATATGTTGATCAAATATCCACACTTCAGTTAAAGGATTGAACACTAAACAAGAGTCGTTTCTGAGCGTCCGAATGTCCAAAACAGATACCACGCCCGAAACCAATAAGTCGAGGTAGCATAGCTACTGTGTGATGCAAGTGAACAGTGTTGTTCAATAGCAGTTCTTTGATCAGCTTTGAAGCTCTACTTGACCTTGTTATGTGTATATATGTAAATAAGTGGAAACTAATATTTTTAGGTTAGGGCTTAGGCCGTGAATATCCTCAAGCCTGGCTTGGATAAGCTCACAAAATGGAGGCTTTTCCTATAAGCAAGTTAATGTTTTTTATCAAAAGATTGTTGCTACAGGACAAAATTGAAGGTAGCACTTGGAGTTGACTGGGAAACTAGATGCCTAACAGTTAGACTGTTATCTTTATTTCAATGGACAGACATTTGCAATTAAACCCCTTTTGGATTTTGTTTTCTTAAATGCAGAAAGAGTATATTTTGCAGTGGTCTTCAAAAAATCCGTCTTAACATTTGAATAAGAGAAAAGCACCAGGACTTCTCCATTACGGTCCGGAGCTAATTAACTAAATTGTTGCGAGCATTACCATATTTATCGTGTTGGACGATTTCTAAATGAGTTCTGTTACCTTTCTATCTGGCAGGTTCCAATTCTCCCTGGTAATGTCTATTCTATTAATGATGCTCTCTCACCCGAAGGTGCAGCCGATGACTACGAGACATGTCTTAAGCATCTGGTTAATAGTACTCCTATAATCACTCGATCTGCAATCAATGGCTTCCCAAAATTTGATCTTATGTTAGTAGGTATGGGCCCAGATGGACATGTTGCCTCTTTGTTTCCTGGACATCCTCTTGTCCAAGAGAGAGAAAAGTGGGTTACTTTCATCAAAGACTCTCCAAAACCACCTCCAGAAAGGATTACTTTTACATTTCCAGTAATCAACTCCTCTGCAAATATCGCACTTGTGATAGTTGGGGATGCTACAGCGCACGCGGTGCGTGTTGCCCTTGACAATGTTGAAAATTCTAATTTGTTGCCTATCCAGATGGTCTCACCTGAAGGGCAGTTGACATGGTTCTTAGACAGTGGAGCAGCTTCAAAACGGAAGATGCCAACTGATGTAGCCAAGTGAGTTGATCCTTGAAAAGAGTGAACTACCTATCTTTGTGTTTTTTGTTGCATTTGAAGAGTTTTAATAACAGTGGTGGTGATTAATAAACAACAGGCGTATGTTGTCCAACATTCTCTACCAACAGGTGATTAATTTCAGCTTCTCGTTACATAACTATTATTCGATCTCAATCTCTCTAATATTTGTTCATTTATTACTAATGTTACTAATGTTGTGTTAGGTTGAAATGAATTGAAATCGGAGAAAATAAAATGAAAATTGAACTATAATATGAATATATGTTTAAAAAATTTCATTCCTTCTTTCATTGCATTTTTAATAACAAGTTTAACCCTCTCAAATTTGAAAAGAAATATTTCCACTCTCTGCCTCTACTGTGGGCCTGTGGCTTTCCACACAAGTGGAAATTTTATTTCATTGGTTAGTTTGCAAGTGCAAAGGCTGAAGTAATTAGAAGAGGGGCCTATGTTTAATAAAACATTTCTCTGAATGGACCAATGAGGCCGAATACTTGGATGTAAGGTTCTTGTTACTTGTCAGCCAACACATTTAAAATCAGAAAAGCCCGGACATGGGAGCTCCGTTAGTTAAATATTGATAAATAAGTATTTTTGAGATTATGAGGTATATTTGGTCTTTTTAGTGTGTTAATGGGTACACATTAGTCACTTACTTTCATAAAAATATGAGGTGGCTTCTTTCTATAGGGGAGTCATTATCATTAATGATTGAGCCAATTAAAATTTGACAACTCATCTTTTATTGTGTGCATTTGGTCACGCAACCGATTATAAAGATATGATGAAATGGATGTACATAAATTTGAAGGGACAGATTAGAATTTTAAAAACTAGCCAGTTTTACTTGTGCGAGTGCGAGTGACACTAAATTTAATAGTTTCTCGGATTTAGTAATGTTTGCCAACAGGCCCAACATCTTATATTTTTGCTACCGTTCATTATATACGGTCTACAGGTAACAGTCAATGTACTAAGTCGTCGTCGTATAGTTGCATAACAAATCAATTGTAATAATGTAACATTAAGCACAAATAACGTAGTATTATGGTGCGTGTGTGTGTTTGATTTGCGTACTTGCACCTTTTTAGAATTGGCTAAATGGTCCTCACTTTCATGGTAACCTCAGAGACAGATACAGTTTTAATAGGAGCCGATATATACACACTTTAAATTTATTTATGCATACCTTGTTAATTATTTTGGACTGAAATGCCCCTGATTTTAATTTTAATCATTAAAATATATAATGTTCATAAAGATATTTTAGTCGAAAAATCTAAAGGGTGTGCATAAATAAATTTAGGATGCGCATATATCAGCACCTTTTTAATATTGAAAAAAAACAAGTTGATGCAGCAAGTGGGACTGTGGGATGTATATACGTCTATTATTGCATAGGTGATAGATACAGTGCACTTTCCAGGGCGGAACCAAGAGCTAAGATAAGGGAGACTGAAGTCCGGCTAGAATCAAAATAATTAATATAATTCTTTTTATTTTAAAGTTCCCATTAGAGAGTTACTTCTATTTTTTGCAATTCTAATACCCCTGCTTACAATTCTTTTTATTTTTGATCATTTTAAAGTTCCCATTAGAGAGTTACTTCTATTTTTTGCAATTCTAATACCCCTGCTTACAATTCGTACTTGTTAGTTGTCGTTATTTCTCACGTTATCACATCATCCGTTCTTGGATAGTTAAATTACAATTCTCAGAAAAAGATTTTATACATTTATCCAAATTTCTTAATTTTACTCCTTATTTTACAACATTTGATTATAATTTTCCAAAGAATTAATATACAATAAAATTAAAATACATTTCCAATAAAATTAATTTACATAGTATGATTAGTGAAAGTACACTATTACATTACTCTCGTAGGATTTCAAAAAAATAGATTGTCATTTCTCATTTTTTTCCATATATTAAGTTTATGAATACGTTTATTTGTTAATATGATATCCGGTCATAATTCAGTAAAAATTTTAAGTGAATTCGCTTGAACTATAATATGTATTGGGGAGATATATTGTTTAATAGTGTGAGGACACATTATTTATATTTTTATAATAATTAAAAATTAGAAAATGATATTAGAAGTGTTGTTTCGACTAATTTCATAACCAAGTATAAGAAAATTTTAAGTATTTAAAAATCAAAACCAAAACCTACCACATATTTTTCCTACATAACAATACGAGGTAATACTGGAACGAGATAGATGTTAAGTTTCACAAATACTTTAATATATATTTAGTTATGATTCTCTGTTTTACAATATGCTATTATAATAAGGACGGCATTTTTGAGATCACGATGAGTTTTTGAATTTTTTTAATAAAGAAAATTTTGTATGTTATTAAAAATTTTGTCCCGACTATTTTGAAATCCTGGTTCCGGGCAGAGACTGTGTTTAACGAGGAATATAAAACATGTATTTAACACCACTTGCCTCTAAATTTCTATCACAGGTTTACTAAAAGTGATAGGCTTCGTCAATTTATTATTTACTTATTATATTTAGAACTAAAGATATTTTAGTTTATTATATACTATCCGTAATATTAAAATTTTGTAACTTTGTCGTTGCACACTTATTCGTTTGGCTTAATTGTAATGTTGCGGTTAGACTTTTGAAATTAACAAAATGTATAAACCAAAGTTTTCATTGGAGCTTTTGATGCATTATCTCACACTACGAAAGTGACAGGAGTGGCAGTATATTGATTAATAAGCGAAACCACTACTTTATGAGTTAATTTTAAAATTTGAACTAGATCGAAATAGCACTCAGCAGGATATAGTATCGGATCATAACAATTCTGCGAGCTTTTGGCACGCATGTATGTATTAGGTATATTTTAACAACCCAACAATTATCAAAATATATTTAAATTTATAAAATTAACAATTTTTCAAAAATTCATAGAACGTTACAGCTTCTCCAATCTAACAATAAAAATATAACAAAATCATCCAAATATGAAACTTGGATGCAATGTCAAAAAAAATTCTCGAGTAGACATCCTACAATTATGAATTGTTCAGTTCCACAATTACCAAAATACAGATGTAATGCCATATACTGAAATAAAACTTAATCTAGATATTTTACATCTACCCAATTCTCACAAGTCGAGCCTAAAACAAGTCTATAGAATCATAAAATCTGGCTTTGATGTCAACTTTAACATCCCAACAATTATCAAAATATATTTAAATCCATAAAATTAACAATTCTCCAAAAATCTATAAGACGTTACAACTTCTCCAATCCAACTTACAATCTAACAATAAAAATATAACTAAATCATCCAAATTCGGATTTAAATCAACAAGTATCAATTCCGAATAAAATTCTAGGAGTCTAATAAAATGTAAAAATAAAAATAAACGAGCTCTTCTAAGTTCGCAGTTCTCGCTCTTTCCATAAAGTAACACACCTAAGTATTCTTGCCTGCCATGGGAAATAAAAACAAAATAAAGACCGGCAGTGAGCAAAAAACTCATATACAGATATAACACAAGTCAAGTGAACATGAAATAGATTCAATGAAAAATGGATATAATATGATAACTGGACAAGATATTGTAGGCCATATGAAAATAACAGAAATGTTTGATAGATATTTTCAAAACCAACACACACATTTTTTAGTTAAAATAATCTTACTCTTATACTTATTAACCACCATCACAATAATTTAACGAAAAACATAACTTACTAACTCAAATAGGAGATAATCTTACCTACAGGATATCTTACATTTTCGGTGATCTAGAAATATGTAGTCATCAAAACTTACAGGGCTTGCATAACACAAAGTAAATACTACCCCAAATCTTACAGGGGTTTGCAAGACACTAAGTACAATGCTACTCAAATGGCCAAACATACTCAAATTAATCGCGACTATACATGTTTCATACCTCCAGCGACACGCTCATACTATTTAATTACACCGTATAGGTTGTGTCAAGCATGAGATTCACTCCACTCACGACGGAGGTCTTACAATATCTCTCAAATCAATTTTATACTTGACATGCCCGGAAAAGTAGCAATTTACTCTACTAAAATGACTTTATATGAAAAAGTACAAAACACGAGAATCGTAGACAATTTCGAGACCTTTTCAGAATGCTAAGGGTCGTCCAAAACATACAAGTAACGAATTCAGAAAATATATATTTGCGGGCTGCCAGCACAGAATCAGACCCTGATTTCATAAGTTTTTTGATATTTAGGGTATCGAAATCACAAAATTTGCCAACGGAATATAAACAACAATTACAGATATCGAAAAGAGCTTTCCAGGATGATATTGTTCATAATTTTTGAAGCAAAACTCAATTTACTACGAAATTTCAAAGTTGGGTACTCTGTTTCGAAAATACATTGCCAGATTACATAAATTGAAGAATACTCACAGTTGGAAGCAGAATTTCAGAAAAGTTAAAAAACAAAAATTAGAGGAAATTCAAAACCCTTTCCGAAAAGTCTGAAACCACTAAATTTAAACATATAACGAATTTACTATTAATTTTATAAGAATTCAGCATAGCTAAAAATTCACATATGAATTTTTTGAAATCAAATGAGATAGATGGTATAACGAGCATATCCATATCTTGAAATTCAGAAAATAAGAATGTTGCTCAAGAACTCTAGATATCTCAATCACAATAAATCCTAATTCATATATATAAGAGATATGAAAATTATAAGTTCTATATTTTAAACAAAATATAATTGACTGTATCAAATATGGTTTTGATCTTTACCTTAGACACCAAAATCCCTGTTTCAATTAGATTTTGTTAAGTTTTCCTTTTTCCTCCCTCTTTTTGTCCTACCTTATATTCTCAACCTTTTTTTTAAACTAATAATAACTAGTTTAAATACAATATATATAATATATTATTTAATAACTAAATATTAAATAATAATTATATATATATATATATCGGGGTTTTATATATATTGTATATGGTTCAATCCTCCCGGACTCTGTATATGAATATAGATTGATAGTGGAATGGGTCATCAAATTAATTGTTGATAAATTAAATGGTTGGTTTTTTGCGTCTCGTAAAATATATTCTATATGAGATTACGAAGTCTCATACGATGAGTAAACATTAGACGGGGGACCAAAATATCGGGTGCATAAGCCACAAATTGTGTAGAAAGATATAGTGCAAGCAAGTGGTTTGGACATGTAAAGCTGAGTCAAGAAATGGAGTAGTAGGGTTATATGTCTTTTTGCAATGCAGCAGCATATATCAAAAGAGGTAGGGCCTTTGTTTTATCTTTTCATAATTATGGTTTAAATTCTCCCTGATTCAGCCTTATCATCATATATCCCAGCAATATTGCATTTCTAGTGTCCCCGGACCCGGACCCTTCCATTCTTTTATACTTTTACTCATCACCTTCATTCCCCACTTTAACTTTTAACTTGTAATATTCATAATTATATTGCCATCTGCTTTAATTTGTTATTCATCGATACCTTGGTTATTTCTGCAAGTTACACTTCAATCATAAGCTTCTTTTCTTGCTCTACATGTATGCGGGTTTTTATTTTAATTGATCAGAGATCGTTGTTTGTTATTGCGATTATTTTAATATTCATAATTATATTGCCATCTGCTTTAATCGGGAATAACATGCGATTTTCGAGATCGTTGTTTGTTATTGCGATTATCTCAACTCGAAAAATAGATTATTGGATTTGGTACCCGATCGAGGAACGTAACATTGACACATTGCATGTATATATCATCAGAACGGAAAAGAAAGAAAATGAGTAAAATATCTGAATTAGAATCGGAGACGCAAGTACAAAGCTAAAATATTATCCTTTATATATAATAATAATGACTGAAGACAAATAATTATAACTACTACGAGTACTAAGCCACGCCTACATACAATGCTAGGGCCCTATTTGACAATTTATGGTAGAGATAAGCGAAACCAAACTGAAACCGAACACAATGATGTTTGATTTGGTATTGATTCTTAAATTTCAAAATCGCACATATTGGTTACGGTTTTAGGTTAAAATTGAACCAAACCGCACCACGCTCATCCCTAATTAGCAGTTAACGAATTAAATTAACTGTTTTAACTAGTGAATTGAATTAGTTATTTTGACTAGCAGATTGAATTAGCTGTTTTGTATTAAACCGTTTGGTAATTAGCTGTTTGTGACATATTACAAGTCTCTAATCGAAAAAATCCCTTCAAATAGCTTTTAAAAATTAGTTTATCTAGTTCAATCCGTTATTTCAATGCATTTACTACCAAACACTCATATTAGATGATTCATGTGACCAAAACTCTATTTTATCTCAAATTTCTAATTTTATTTCAAATGGCCTTTACTTGTGCTTTTATTAAAGAAAAGCTTCGGTATTCTTTTGACTCTCTAGCATGCAAAAAGGAAATGGAGAAGAAAATGAAGGACTAGTTAAAGTTTTTCTTCTTCTTGATTCTACGAGTAATGCCTTGGAAATCAATAGGGCAACTATAGTTGCTAAATATTAGTAGTGTATAATATATAGGCAATACCATGAGTCTTTCTCTAAACATTCTTAAAATTAAAACTTGGTTTTCACGCAAAAGATGGATTAATTAAGCAATGTGTGAATAATGGCACATGATTTTTGTAATATTATACGTTGTCAACTTGTCATTCGGCATCCACAAATCCAAACTTATAACCTTTTTATTATTATTATTATTATCGTGAATTACGAAAGCACATGTGCTGCTACCACAAAGTTATGAACTTGATGATATCAAATCAGTTATGTTTATACTGATTAAGATTTAGACAGAAAACTGATCATATATTTATATTTTTTTTTATAGAAAATAGAATTAACCTGTAATATTTATGTGAATTTTTTCTTTAAATAATAATACGAGATAGTTTAAACTAGGTAGGTAAGTGAGGTAACATAGCTTCAAGAGTAGTAATATAATCATCAATTTACTACTAAATCTTATATCTCAAGGAACTGAACAAGTCATAATAGTTACAACAACTGCACTGACCAACTAAATACCTGAACCGTTCTTTGCGTGTCTGAATTGTTACACTATTTGTTTGGGAATTTGGCACTGTTAATTACTCCCTCTATTCTGTACGAGTTTTGTTCGGACTACTAAGTACTCCTATGTTCCTAAATAGGTGTCTATTTTGATTTTTTCTTGGTTAAATTAATTAAATTTTTATTAATAATTAAAAATTATTCTTTTATAATTTTAGAAAACTAAAAAATATATTATAAAATAGATTATATATACTTTTTAATAATATAAAACTTTAATTTTTTTCAATTATATATTATATTTAAATTGTAGTCAAAGATGAGTAAATTTGAGTACACTGAAAACAAAGTGGACAACTAAAAGAGGAGGATGAAGTAGTCAAATTGACTATGTTTTGATCACAAATTACATATATATTATATAATTAAAATTTTTTATAAACTTATTTTATTAAAAAATATTTCTAATCTTTTTTAATATCTAAATTTCAGTTTTTTTAAATAATTAATAATTTTTTTAATTAATAATCAAAATTTGATCAATTTAATCACGTATTAATCAAAACAAGAGACGTAATATAAAATGGAGGGAGTAATAAATAATAACCTAACACACTGTATACTGTATTAATTTAAATATTAAAATTCACAGGAAACAGAAAGTAGACAAACATTATATACACTCAAGAATGAGTCCACGACGGGGTGTCGTATCCGAGATCTAAGATTTACTTCCTCACAAAATAAAAACTTGCAAATAATTGTTTTGAATTTTTATCTGAATAAAATTTTTCCACACATTAAAAGCTATTTTACATAACAACCTTGACATTGACATGTCATTTTAAAACTAATAAAAAGTGCATAAAATAATATATTGAGGATAAGTTAAAAAAAACGCGTTGAAAAGGTACGGGAGGTGATGCAATTTGAAGAAATATAATTAAATTTATAGAAATATAATTTTAAACAGTATCATAATTAAAATTTAAAACTTTATTAAACCACCTAAAAAATTAAACTAGTGTAATATTACTAGAGAAAAGGGCAAGTATAGAAGAGGGAGGCATTAGTGAAAAAGAGGGAAAGCAGTTGAGAACAACAACAACGAGTAGTTTCAGTGCTTTGCTCGTCTTCATTTTCCACTATACATACACATCTACACACATATTTATCAAGGTTATTTCCGTCTTTATATTCCTCATCTTCTCATGTTCAATCCTTCTTCACCACCGGCGCCGGCGGAGTTACCGGAATTGTGGCGGAGGCTCGATCTTTATAATTGAGTGCACACTTGTAGAACAAGTGAATTTATGATTCAAACCCTAGAATCTGGTCTAGTTATATGTAATTAGAAGGTTTTGATAAATGAAAGCTTTACGACGAAGTCAAACTACGTCATCGTCGTCTTCGTCTTCTAAATCGTCGTCGTCGTCTCCGTCTCCGTCGTCGTGGATACATTTGAGATCGGTTTTGTTTGTTGTTACTTCTTCTTCTCCGGCTTCTTCTTGTTCTTCTTCTGATCGGTGAGTTGTTTTTCTTTCATAATTGTATTGTTTAATGTTATTTAATTTAACTCATAGTTTGCTGTTTTTAACTGTTTTTTTTTTGTTACAGATCTCGATCTAAATTACTCGTATTTCTGATTTTTTAGGCTTATTTTGTTATTTCACCTCAATCTCTAATTATTGCTGTTTATTTTAGTTTTTTTAGGTTTTCAATATCATAGATATTTAGTTATAATAATTAACTCTCACTGCTTTCTGTCGATTACAAGCTCGGTTGAGATAATTTGTTTTTTTAGTTTACGTTGCCTGTTTTTTCCTGTTTGGTGTGCTGAGGGTATGGTAAGACTGTGCTTTCCAATATGCAGTTTTACTGAACATTCATTTTGACTTCAGAATGAGTCTTCAAAAGAAACCAAAATTATACTGTAAATCTGGTCTTCCGTTGTTTGTACCCTTGAGCATTGTGCTGTATCTTATGGTTTGATGTTTTTAGTAAATGTTGAATTTTGAAGATATAATGAAGTGGCACACTTGTTCTTAGTGGACCATTGTTTTTGGTTTAGTGTATTGACTAGGATTAAAGTTATTGCTGTGTAATTTGAGTGATCAGTTGACTGAATGCAAATTATGTACAAAGTGAAGATTATTTATTATGGTCTAAGAACTATAAGTTGCCCCCATTGTGTCACATCTCTTCTAAATCAACACTGACCAACTTTATACCATAGTAGGATTCTTTATGTTTTTGGTTTTTATATGTGATAATACCAGGCTAAGGTCCAAGTACTAGACTAGTTTGAAGGTTCTTTGGTCATCTATTTAGTTGTTTTTTCCTATTTCTTGTTTAACTTTGATTGGTATTGAATTCCAGGAGTCGTCTTAAATCTCCATGGTCTCGTAGAAAGAGAAAACATGCACTTTCACCTCAGCAGTGGAGAAGGTTGTTTACGGCAGATGGGAAACTTCGTGATGGCGGAGTCCGATTTTTAAAGAAAATACGCAGTGGGGTAAATTCCTCTCCATATCAATATCATGAATCATAATACTAAAAGTTTCTATGTATATTTTGGATTTTTTTTTAAAAAACTTTTTAAATGAATTTAATCTCAGGGTGTTCATCCGAATTTAAGGGCAGAAGTTTGGCCATTTCTTCTAGGAGTGTAAGCATCTTCAATTTGAGCACTCTTTGCAAAGCTGGCCTTGAATTTTAATAGACAAGTATGCATTTGGTTCCACCCGTAATGGGTGCTTTTATCTATCGAGGAGAGAACATATTCCTACCCAAGATTGCTCACCTTCTCATTCCTTATCATATAGGATGTTTGTAAATGTTTTTCTTTGTGTTTGGGGCTCAGATTTGACCTTCTGTATGTTATCCAATGTCAAAAACACTGATCGGATTCTAGGCACAATCTACGACTTTATTGAACATGGTCAGTCCCATAAAAGTGTTCAAATTCTTCGTCTCTCTCTTCGTCAGCTGCTGGGCAGGATTAAATACTGATTACTAGTATATATCCTTGTCCAGTACTAATTCTAGGTACCCTAATTATTAGTATATATTCTGGACTAAAAATTTAATGCTATATATTCTTTATAACTCCAGCTACAATGCTTTTACCATAACATATCTGGACATCATTCCGAGGCAACTCCTTTTCTTTTCGTATTCTTTTTTAATCATTGCTAAGTTTAGTTTGAAGGCTGTAACCGTGATTTTTTTTCCGAATCCTGTAATATTGGACCTAGTTTGATGCTTTTGCTTTGTCTGTCTCTATTGCCTGGGTTCGTAAAAATTATTTTAGGAAAATCTCAAAGATTTTCAACCCAACAAACGTTAGGAGGCACCTGATAAAAAGTTGATGTTAGGACTTGTTATCATTGTTGTCATTCTCTGCTTGCATGCAGTAGTGTAAATTAATTTTGCATTGTAACTCTATTGCCTCACCAGTCTGATTGATTTACTTGTAGCTATGACTTGAATAGTTCCAAAGAGGAAAGAGATAATCTAAGAACGAAGAGAAGGTATGTTAAGCTGATTTTGTAATTTTCTGCAAGTTAGTATGGGAGACATTTCAAGCTCTATGCGTTAGCAATACCAATTTGTTATGTCCGATATTTGGTTGTAGGAAGGAGTACGAGAAACTCAGAAGACAGTGCCGCCGACTTCTGAAGTCCAACAATGACAATTTGAACTTAAAGGAAACTGGTAGAACCAGCAACAGTGAAGATAGTGGAAATTTCACCCAAGGCATGGATTCTGCTGATTCTGAAGATGTTGTCAGTGCTAGGGAATCTTTATCTAGTGAAGATATGAGCCCATCTATTGACTACTCAAACAACTTCAGTAATGCCGCACTTGATAGATATGATGGTTCAAAGCGAATTACAGATCCTAATACTTCTGAGACAGAGTCATCAGACTCGGACTCTTCTGTAGAAGTTAGCATCACTTTTTCCTCCACAGCTTGCAAGGAGGAGAATGATCCTGAGATGCTCTCTAGTGAGGATTCTTCTTCAAATATGGAAAATCGATCAAACATTAGCACATCAGAAGATTTTTCTACTTGGCAGCGCATTATACGACTAGATGCAATTCGTGCCAATGAAGAATGGGTACCATATTCTCCAACTCAGGCTGCAATTTCAGAGGAAAGGGCAAGACGTTCTGCCGAGGCGGTTGGGCTGAAGGATTATGATCACCTTGAGCCATACAAAATCTTTCATGCTGCCCGACTTGTTGCTATTCTTGAAGCTTATGCCCTATACGACTCTGAAATTGGCTACTGCCAGGGGATGAGTGATCTGCTTTCACCAATAATTACAGTGATAATGGACGACCACGAAGCTTTCTGGTGTTTCGTTGGTTTCATGAAGAAGGCTCGGCATAATTTTAGGCTTGATGAGGTTGGGATTAGAGGGCAATTGAGTAGAGTATCTAAAATTATTAAATTTAAGGATTCCCATCTTTTTAAACATTTGGAGAAGCTGCAGGCAGAGGATTGCTTTTTTGTGTATAGGATGGTGGTGGTTCTCTTCAGGAGAGAACTAACATTTGAGCAAACAATTTGCCTCTGGGAGGTAATGTGGGCAGATCAGGCAGCAATTCGGGCTGGGATTGGAAAGTCTGCGTGGAGTAGGATTAGACAACAAGCCCCACCAACAGAAGATCTATTGCTTTATGCTGTTGCAGCATCTGTATTACAGAAGCGGAAACTTATTATAGAAAAGTACAGTAGCATGGATGAGATAATCAAAGAGTGTAATGGCATGGCAGGACATCTCGATGTATGGAAGCTCCTGGACGATGCACACAACTTGGTGGTCACCCTCCACAACAAGATTGAGAACCCTCTTCCTGATGTAACTTAAGTCTGGAGGTTTTTTATTCGCTAATTTATATTTGATACCATCATCTGGCCTTAGATTTTGAGGTCTACCCCCCTGAGTCCTCTCAAACCGATGCTTCAAGCGGGCATGTGGATGTGTTTAACCAGTATGTGATGGTTATTTTGATGCTTCCTCACTTCGAGGGTGAAAGTGTAGTATTTATAGAGAAATTCCACTGCTCTTTTTTCTTTTTTCATTGTTAGGGGAGGGAGTGTCAACATATACTGTCATTATATCTTCTTAACTTGAAGGATTGGAAGTTTGGAACCATGATTAATGATAATACATTTCTAATCATTTCTGCTATGTCAATCGATGCTTGGTTGCAGATGAAGTTTGTTGGAAATTCAGTATTAGAGTTTGGGCCAGTTGTTACATTGCAACTCCTTTCTCAAGTTATATGGGGGAAATGTATGAGATTTATACTCTAAATATTCTTACTTGTTTGCAATTGTGTATTTATGTTGAATCTCATACTCCTCTGAGTTATGTCTGTCTACCCACAAGTATGAATAAAGGGGGTCTGCTGCGCCTGCAAGAGCAGGACAATTTGCCAGTTTATGTTATGTATGCAACTCCTGAGGTGATTTTATCTGTGAATAAAAGAGTTTTGAACAAATTATTCTCTAAGCCCGTGTAACAGATTTTCCTTTTCCTCCAACCAAAGAACAACATTTGATAACCTATTACCATTTGCAGACCACCGTGAATGTGATTCCATGCGTGTGATAACCTATTACTTTTCTAACCTAAGATTCTCATGTCTAATTAGTGAATTTCTATTACTTTTCTAACCTAAGATATTCTTTTATGTATCTTCAGAAACAATTACAAATTAATTCTGAAGATACATAAAAGAATATATTCGTAATATAATGATAAATCAAAGATCTCGTTTGACACTTTTCTAACCTATTACTTCTCTAACCCAAGTCGAATTTGACACTCACTACTCAAATTAGAGTTGTCGATGATTATTGCCAAATCAAATTCTAATATTTTACTAAACAATTTACTTGAATAGAGGGAGTGCCACATGGCAAGCGTGACCTCAAGAAACTTTTTTCATGGCAACACTAGCCATAAAAAAAATGCATAATTGCGTATGTAATCTTGGGACCAACGAGAAAAATGATTGATCCTAATTATTGAAAGACCGGTGGGCTCATTATAAAGAGAAATGTAACTTCGAAAATTTGTAATACCAAACAAACTAAAATAGTTTAACAGTTGGCGACCACCTGTTCCTCTAGGACATCCCTTACTACAATACCAATAATGAACTAGATTACTAGATATTCAAATTAGGCAAGGCACAGATATAAAACTAAAACAAATGTATTGTTTTGACTTTGCAAGAGCATAACATGACCAACCATCTAATCCTTGAGGCCGCACAACTACTTCTCTTTAGTGTATTGTCGGACTGCGAAAGCCAAGCCCAAAATGAGGATGGGGACAAGAAACTGCAAAATCTTAATGACAAAATCCTGAGTCTTGTCGGGGTTGTAGTTGCTTTGCTTTGGTGCAATGAAAGTACGCATCTGCGGTAAAGATGCAGCATCTATCTCACCAATGTAATACTTCTCCATCATCTCTCTAGCACTATCACTGTGGCCAACATCTTCAAAATCATCTGTTGCATCTTTCCCTGCAAAATTTTGAAATATATTGAGAGACCATCTAACAAAAGCTACAAGTAATTCTGTAGATGAATAAGATGCATTCAATATAACTTAGCATTTTACCAGTTGATGATAGCAGTACTTCATCACCTCCAGGATGATCATCCATAAATGGAGTTACATCATATACCTGATATAATATGATTCCGGTTACAGAGGATGGAAAGATCTCAATATATCGGAAATATATCTCGATTAAGTAATAAAAACAATAATAATGTTATTATTAATAATTAAGATTACATAACTAGTAAAAAACTTATACCAGTAACTTTTTTCTTAACCAGAATCCACAACATCTCATGTATAGGCAGGCTACACTACTAGCTGCCCATATAGCATAAACTAATCAATTTTTAATATTCAATTTATTCAGTCAAAATAAACTGATTTCAGATGAGTAACACTCATCATGATATATTTTAAATAGCAAACTCCTACCCGATATCCAGGAGGACCTATGTTATCCAGACTCTACGTGAACATGGATATAGACGCTCAACAGTCCATTTTGGGCCAAAAACATGAACAAATTCTTAAATATTGCTAAGACTGATAATTCCATTCAAATCCATGTTGGACTTCTATCTGAGTCCAGGTCACATAGATGAGAAATGTTCATTTAGACAGAGTAGAAAAGACAATTGAAATGGAGTTGACTACTGATATCGAATCTAAAACATGTTTTTGTATTACAAATGATAGCTGCATGGTAGGTAGATGATATTTTAGATCCAGAAGATTGATATGTGAATTTGTTTTTCTCGTCTCTCATTCGAATTCTTCAAATAGAATAGGGAGTTCATAAAACAACCCCCCCCCCCTATCTAATATCAATTACCTTCATTTATAAGATAGGATGTTGCATCTGATGCATAAAATAAATGTAAGATCATTATTTATTGAAGCAAAACTTTTGTATGATCAAGCCACATAACAACGAAGCTAATCTTGAGGGTTCGCTCACAGACTGCAGAGGAGCACAAGTTACCAAGATCAACCCTTCAAAGAGTCAAAACCATATCACAACCACTACCAATGATTATCTTGTATTATAAAATGGAATCTTAAAATCTACAAATATTTTTTCCTGACAAGTCAGGGTTTTGGGTCCAAAAAGAAAACCTGGACAGATCAGCACAAGAAAAACAGATAAAACATCTATATCACCCAGATCATAATGCATCTTGGCAAGGCATACATAAAGTAACACATATATACAAAGAAATCAAGAAAACAATCTCAAGTTAAACATGGATCATCATATATCTTCACACAAATATATTCAATCAATTAATCTCATCACAAAACTCAAAAATCATCAAGAAAACACAATAATTTACACACAACTAAAAAATCATCAAGAATCAAGAAAAGGGTAATAAAGATCTGACCTTTCCAGAAATAATCAACCAACAATCTTTAGTCTTGTTGTGCTTAGCCACTTCTTCAAACACATGAATTTTCTGATCTGACCCCATCTTTTCTATACCTGCACCCAATCAAACTCTCAATATTGAGCACACCCCTTTACACAAAACAATATATACACCCACACATAAAATAATCAAGAAAATTTACATAAAGCTCATCTTTTTCTTTTTCCTTTTCGTTTGTTTAAATAGTATATTATATTCAATTCAGATTCAGACTCATTTGATTATTCTTTCTTTTTTAACTTTTGATTATACAGTGTCACACAGATGTCAATGATGGGGGTGGGAAGTGAGCTTACTTTCTCAGGACTCGAGTGTGACCAACACAATCTCAACAAGCCCTTGTATATTACTGTATACAAAAATATTTATAAAAACACCCTTTAACTTTCTGAAATATACTGTATTGTCCCCCCATTTATTTTATTTTTGCGATATTTGTCCAATATTAAACATGTATATCCTGTGAAGGATTTTTTTTTTAAAGTTGTAATAAAATAGAATTAGATTAGAAGGCTTATAATAATATCCTAAAAGAGCAGTTATAAATCTTTTTTTGAATTTCGCATATAATATACTGAATCAAATCTTTAAATTTAAGGAATATCAGTTAAAAAGGAAATAATATATTAAAGCAGAATGTATTTGGTTTTCTTTACTTGGATTTGGAACCATCTAGAGACAGACTAGTTGATGTCATTATGGGAATATGGGGTTAGCGGTATAGTAGATTTTGCATCACAATCAGTTACCAACTCTTCCGGCCTTGCTTCATTTGTTAATAGTATTTTTATATTGAAAAATATTTAATTTTAGGATATTTATTCAACTATATTTCGGGCTCAATAAAATTATTTATATGATTTTTAATAATTCTAACTTTTTTTTATAGAAAAATCAGTTCCAATGAATAGTCAATTAGGATCAGATGGACAAAAATTTTATAAAAAGGAAATTCAATGAAAAGTCAAAATGAAACCAAACTAGCACTTGTATAAAAACAAATGAAAGTCATATTTGATTTATTAATAAATAATTTAAAATTTTAAAAATTATACTGAAAAAACAATTCATACTCCACAGTGCACAATGTAACAGGACACATGTTTGTTTATATAATAAAAGTAGTGAAGGCAAGAATTTGGGTGATTGATCAGAGTAAATTCAAGAAAAGTTAATAAAAAAACGGAAACAAACAAACAGCACCTAACCAGTACCTACCAGAGTGCCTAGCCTAACAAATCACCCAAATGTAGTCTCAACTCTCAACTACCAGTTCACCCCCTTTTAATTTTCTTTCTTTAACATATTTTCTAACTAATTTTAATATACTCCTCTACTCTTCTTGGTCCCAAAATAGGCTTGGTGTGCAATACATGCTCCCTTAAAAAAAGGCCATTAAACTAAAGTAATTATTTTATCACTGAGTTTTTGCAGCCAGGAAGTTCATGCAGATTGGAGGAATGACTTTAGCCAAAGCAAGAATAGAGGCAGGAAGAATCCACAAGCCATCTCCACATATCAGACCTGATGCAACTGCAGAAACCATGAAACTGTTCCAATGGCTTGACTTAGCAGCATTGATCGAGGGGAAGTGAGGGTTAGATGCCCTGCCTTCAAATCTTGCATTAAATTTGAAGCCATTGAAAGCATAGATTTTACTAAACCGCATGCAACAAGTGCCGCAATCACACCATTGTGTTTCCCAGACGAAGCTGCAACTACAAAGAGGGCTACTTTTCCGTAATTGTAAGCCATGTTTTGGCCAGTCAAGCCAGCTCCATAAGCGTTGCAGAAGCTTAGAAATGGTGCAAGAACATAGTGACCAGAACATAATACCACTTGAGCTGAGGAAATATCTGAGGGATGATAATAATGGAGATGACAGAAAATAGCATGTAACCAATACAGGCTAACCATAAGGGAATTCTATCCTTGAGGAATAATTCATTTTGTTGAAGATCATCAAGGGCATACATATTATCAACTGAAGCTGGAAACAGGAAAAAAAATAAATCAAACAGAATACCAATGATTTGTAGGAACAGTTCAATAAGGTCTCCCAACTTACATATTTGGTTAGCTTTCTTATTCAATTTGGCATATATGCTACTGGCAGTGAAATATAGTGTCTTGGAAAAATTTGTAGAGCCCGTCTCCTAGGACGAGAGCAATAGATATGAAAACCTGGAAACATAAATAAGTTTAATAATGCACTGACAAATTTTCCGAACATTCAATAAATATTTCTGCATATCAGGAAACCTTATATCCATCTAAACTCTTCATGCTGCTTTCTGGTAGTGTTACGGGAAACCAAACACCTTTCTGATATCCTATGAGTGGCCACATTAGTCCCCAAGAAAGTACAGCTCCAAAAAGCAAAAACAAGTTTACTGTATGAGTACAGATCATCCCAGCTCCAACATACGTCAAGCTGAAATCAAAATTAAATCTGCAAGATGCAGTAACTTATATCAATGATAAATGAAGAATACGAGAGGTACTATTAGATGACAAAAAAAGCTAGCAATTTAAGTACGCACGATTGTTTGCAGGCTTGTAACCCAAATGTGGGGAAGTTTGCAAATCCACAACCTTTTCCACCGGAATAAAACCACTGAAAACCCCCCCATAGAAAACTAACTGAGAAATATTTTATAAATCCGTGAATCTGCTTCTTGCATAAAATGATGAGAAAGTAAGCAATCTTGATGTTTTTCGTTAGCCATGTCTACTTGTTATTAAGAAAAGGATTACATACTGAAATAAGATTTCTTACTTGGCCTTCGTGTCCTTCTTCGGGGTATGAAACCCATTTATAAGCACTGCTGTTGCTGTACCACTTGGATATGCTAACTTATAGTCTATTACTAGAACCTTCAAAACAACAAGACGACTAACTTGTATTAATCAGTGTTACTTTTCCATGAATTCATATATATAAAAAATACTAACTGTATTGTTCGTTTACGAATGATGTAAGCAGTACCAAGATATTCTAAATCATACCTTTCGGAGAGGTACAAGTGCCAACAACCCAACAAAGTTACTAACAAAGAGGAAGCCAATTAACCAACCAAATGCAGGCTCCTTGTAGCTACCTGGTGGATTCCCCTGTGTATCAACTCCTGCTTGCTGATATGTCTTCATATTTAGTCCCAAGATATACGAACCAAAACCACCTAACACACCATATGTCTATATCAAATGTAGTAGGATCCTAATTTTAAACCATGAAAAGAGCAAATTCCCCTTCACATTTGTGCGGCATTGAGTTGTTAAGTATTGCACAAGTAATTTATACCAAATATCGAATGAAGCACATTCAAGCAATGTCAAAATTAAACTGATGAGTACCTCCAAAGGCTATGCTATAACATGCAACCGCACAAGTCTGGATAACTGTATTCTCCTGTTTTGTGAAGGGAGATGAGACAAATCCAGCCTTGTGAAGTAGCATGGTCCAAGTACGGATAAATGCAAAAGCAACAAATGCTGCTGAAACATTGAAGTTTGGAGCAAAACCAGTGGTGAGATTGAGCTTCATTACTATCACACTGTAAATTATCCCAATGACTATGCTAGCAAATAATCCGGAAATCGTAATGTGACTTGTCCATGGAGGAATGCTCTCTATATCCTTGGCCTCTTCTACCTCGAGATCCCGAAAAATTTCCATTTAAACTAGATTATCTATCACCAAAGAGCATTGTTTAGAAAATGCAGAACTACAAGATCACAATGATGAAATACTACACAACATGCACCATAGTCTTTAAGATGGGCATAGAGATAACCTAACACTAAGTGATAACTGATAAGTAATTGATAAAGACATCAAACTGTCCTATGTAAATTATTGTATACACAGTAACTCATTTTATATAGCATTTCTTGAACAATATTAATGTAAATTATACTACCATGCAGGCGTTTCAGAATGAAAACCTTATCAAACTTCAAACAAAAAATGATTTAAAACAATAAAATTACACACATACCTGTAGCCTCAACTGAAATTCACCACAAAGAAATTCACCACAAAAGCAAGTACTGTATATTTATAGACACTCTTTTTTACAGCAGTACAATCTTTAAATTGAAAGAAAGAAGGCAGTACACTCCACCAACTTAATTAGTAAAAAGATTAGCTGGGCAAAATAAAATTATTCCAAATCTGTAATTAGTCATGTGTACGTGTACTGCCAAGGTAGTACAATACTAATCTAATGTTGTAGTACAAATTAAAATTAAAATTAAAATTAGTCAACAGAAGACAATAAAATCATTTCTCCAACAAAATTCATTAACCACACCCGAGTGTGACCCAGTTATATCTATGACTTGTCATTCTGGCTGACTCTTTCTTCATTGTATCACTTTTATAACTTATTTTTATTTATTTTCATAACTTAAAGAATAAAGTTACTGTATACTTTTAATATAAAAAGTGGTACATTTGAATAAATTTATAGGAAAAATTTAAGCATAAAATTAGAATAATACAAATAAGTATGTACCTGGATAAATTGACTAATATGTATAGACAAACAAAATTAATGTATATTTAAATTCTACATTTTGAGTATATGTGATTCGAAATATTAGTTATTAGAAATTTGACTTTTTTATGCCCGTGAGATTTGGCATTGCTGGAATGCGTATCCCAATTTCTAAACCAAGTCTAATAATTTAAATTGGATTTCTTTTATTTATAAACTAGGTGGGATACCGCGCTTCGCGCGGTTATTAAATACATGTTGATTAAATAATTATAATATAAATATATAAAATAAAATGATTATTGATAGAGTAGAGTTAAGTATTTTTAAATTTTAATTGTACTATTTAATTATATTGAGAGATTTATTATTTCTAATTAGAGCTAAACCCACTAAATTTGACATATTATTATTTTAAAATTTTGAAGTATCTAACATTTTCTAACATTATTATATCAGTCAATTGTTTTTTTTACAAATAAACTACATGACTTTAGTAAAAAAAAAATCATTAATTATTGAATTGTTGCTTGTTTTCAATATAAGCTTCTTCTTTTTTATAACTAAAATTCAAAATAACAAATTAACACCACAAATTTGATTAGGGAAAATACCTTAATCATATACAGGTTGATAAAACTTCTTTCTATACTCCAGTGAGTACACACATTTATAGAAAATACACAGTAGACAATAGTCTTTATTTTAAAATCTTAATAGTATTACATTTATAAACCTGGCACATACATTGTAACATTGATCCCAATTTTTTTTACGAAATATCCTCTTTTTCTTGCTTCAAATGGGTGTGGGACAGTTGCTCTAACCAAACAACTGTAAAATTATGCATATACTGGAGTGGTCATATATAACATCTGTTTTTGTCACCATTTTCAGGGGTGGGTTACTGTTGAAAATTCCATCCGTAAGAATATTAGATGAATCATACTTGTAGCCTGGAGTCTAAATTTCCCTTCATCCTTGTACTCCAACTCCACTTACTGGAGCAACCAGAGGCCTGATACAAATTACTGCAACTTATGGATATTGTTTGCTGTCTTAAATATTTTGTTATTAGTTAATCTTTTCTTTTCCTATTTTGAAGGATAGAAGTAGTCAATAGGTAGGTATCAATAAGAGAGCATTTCGCTCCCCGTAGTGAGTTGGGTACGTCTTATCTTTGCTTGATTTTAGGAGGGAGTAGTTGTTTCTCAAGTCTACCTCGTTTGTTTTATTTTCCAAGTTTTACCGTCAACTCCAAGAAAACTGTGTTTGGTTTATAATTATGCAACTTATCTATTTTATTGTTTAGTTATAATAATAAAAGAAATTTACTTATATAATAAATAAATAAATATATAAAATTGTAAAATATTTAATTAGTAAATTTTATTTGATTTATGAATTATAAATTATATAATTAATTGTTCATGTATAATAACAATAGAAAATTAATTTATACAGATAAACAAATAAATATCTAATATATAATAATTTAGCAAAAATAATAAAATATAAATAATACAAATAGAATTAAATATATAATAAATATTCTTACTTTATTTCAAATAAAAATAATACAAATAGAATTATATAATATGTTTATAATAAAACTATATATATACATATATATATATTATGTATTTTAATTTTTTTAATAATTTTGTGGTTATTTTTTATTATATAAATTTACAAAAAATGTATTATATATTTGTTACTTAAAAAATGTATTATATTTTTTTATATAATTTTGTGATTATTTTTTATTATATATAATTTTTGTTTACTTTTTAAAAACAAAATACACTATGTAACTTAGAATGACCACACATGAGTTAGGTAACTAGATTATCGTGTTTTGCAGTAAGAAGTATGAGTTAGGTAGATTTTAAACACTTAAACACAGTTTTAATATAGATTTCAAAGAAAGTTGAACTTACTGTGTTGGGTTACATCAAACCAAACGAGTAGTCTCTGCTGTAATTTCAACTTACATTCAATAAATAAATTTTCAGTTTATTCTCAAATTATAAAGTTCTCTCCGGTGTTCCACCAGTGTTGTTTTGTTTCAAGTCCCTCATTTTTTATACTTTGTTCCTGTAGAATCCAAATAATTTTATAAAATGTTGCTTGTGCAATTGAATGAGTAGCAATAAAAAGGATTAAATAACAACTACATGTATTAGGCAAAACTGAAATTAAATAAGATTAGTTTAAGAGACCGCACATTACGTAGTTTAATAATGAAATCAATAGAATTCAAATCATGAGTAACCGGTGTATCTCCCATGAGATGGCTGTAATCAAAAGAGAAGATAAGATGAACAATCACAATATCACTACGCATTTGCACGAATCACGATCGGCTAAATCACCCGTTTTGCATCCATCTTGGATTTATTTTCTTCCCCCTGCCAAAAAGAATAAGATGAGCTGTTATAAATAAAATACAACTGATCGTCTAGGCAATATAAGAACTAAGTTATATGAGAAACTAAATAATTTGCAGCTGCATCCACAATTATGTTATCAAAGATTCTGGGAGTGAACTTTCCTCCCATTTAAGGGAGGGATACAGATTATAATTTGTTCTTGGCTGAGGTGATCACCTTCTATAATGGTATTTATGGCCACTACTACAGCCTGTACATGTATATATAATCTTGCTCGGGAGGCGTGAGAACTGAAGCTGCTGGAAACAAATTGTACCAGGCGGTCCTTTTTTCGGACTATTAATTTCAGCAAATTCTAAATTATAATGCAATTTTATTAATGCAAAATTCCATTACAAAGGTAACTATTATAAAAGTACAGCGAAGACGAGTCAACAACCAATCTAATTCAAATTTAAGATCCTTAAACTCAAATGCACTTCATCTTCCTCTTACACAGTACCTGAAAATTATAAGTAATGAGCTACACATCCCAGCAAGTAACAATCGACTTACAAATATTCTAAAAAATTAGTGGGTGTTTTAATAAAACAATTTCCTTCAAAAATAAATTAGTGGGTGTTTTAATAAAACAATTCCCTTCAAAAATAATATAAGTCTTGAAACAATTTCAAAAAAATAATCTAACTCACAGTTTTATAATTTAAAAAATCCCTTATTGAAAACAATACGATAATCTTATAAAATTCAGCAGTCTTACTATACGGTCACACTTTGTCAGTAACCGACATCTTATTCTTATTTTTTACCACACTTTCCCAGTGGACGTGATCTAAAGTTCAATAATCACGTGCTCTTATCAAGTATCTAAGACTGCACACTTGTGCCCCTAATAAGGGTATCTAAGACTAGTTTCGTACTATAGCGTAAATTATGAATAGGTTCGAAACGTAGAGACTAGGTTTCAAAGATTTTCATATCTTATATCTTATACAGTTCGAAAACAATATTCTTATATCTTATACGAAATTCGAAATCACAGTATCAATTTTTTTTCGAAAATAAAAGTAAGTCAAAAGATACTTACCTCTAAGCTGACCCTATAAATCATATATTGCATATAACACCTCCGAAATTCAAGAATTTACACCATCCTTAAACACATATTCAATCCCTTGTACCTGAACAAAAATAATGCATCTCAAATTTCGAACGTCTCTATAATTCTAAATCTGTCCAGATTTATATTTAACCTTTTTGACCCTCTAAACGATATTTTCTCGAAAAACTTAAAACACAAAAGTCGTAGAGAACGAAAAGATATTTTCAAAAAATTCAGAATCAACGAATTCCGACTTACGATAAATTTATAACGAATTTTATAAGATGACTGAGTTGTGTATGGAAAATTCTACGAATTTTATGAACAAAGATGAAGAAAAAAATAAAGATTTGTATCGAAAGAGATTTACAACGATTTAGTTTTGGTGATTTGAAACAAATATGAAAGAATGAGAAAATCTCAATATATATATAGAGTTTTAAAATTCTACAACAAAACTTATTACGATTCAAATCCAACCCATATTCGAAAACTCATTATTTTAGTTCAATTCTAATTTCTAATTTTAATTCTTTTTATTATTACTAATCTATTTTATTATCCTGAAAAATACGGATATTACACAAATGTTATTGTTACAACTCTTTGAATGATCAAATTAATTAGGCAACTTCAGAGGGAAAAAAAGCATACCACAAGCAACATTGTTACTCCTCATAAGCGGTAGTTCCCTCGATCTGTAATCTGGACTACTTACTTGGATCCATGCTATATATGGTGTTCAAGGAACAAACATTTATGTCGTGTATAAAAGTGTGTGTATATATATATTGTTATGCCCATATTTTGCCTGAAGTTAGGCTTCGCCTGAAGTTGGGCTTCCTCCTAGTGTCGTGCTTCTCCTGGAATCGGCATCCTCCTAGTGTCGGGCTTCTCCTGGAATCGGCCTCCTCCTAGTGTCGGACTTCTCCTAGAATCGGCATCCTCCAAGTATCGGGCTTCTCCTGGAATCGGCCTCCCTGGTATGAAGATGAAGAAGATGGAGATGACGACTCTCCCTGAAGAAGGCTCTCCCTAGTTAGGAAGAGGGAGATGGGGGCTCTCCCTGAAGAAGAGGGCGCGCCCTGGTATGAAGATGAGGAAGAGGGAGATGACGACGACGACTCTCCCTGAATCAATTGGCTCACCTTGAGGAAGAGGGAGACGACGACTCTCCCTGAGGTTGGCTCGCCCTAGTGAAGAAGAAGAGGAGGAGGGCTCCCCCTGAAGAGGGCTCTCCCTGAGAAAGAGGGCGCGCCCTGATCTTGCACTGCAGACACTGTTTGGGTCATATCTCAAGTTCTAGAAGTTAGAATTGGACGATCTTACAGTCCACGCGAAGCTTATGGAATGCTCTTTAATTTAGAAGTGGTCTAAGAAGGAGGCGCACCTTGGTTCTTGATGGTATAGGGCGCGCCCTCCTCCGTCCGTTGCTGGGAAAGTCGGCATGTCTCCCTGCATTCACTTACTTGTAATAATAATCAAAGGACATAGCTCCACATTCCTCGGGTTGCCCTCGTAGGGGAGTTATGGAGGCATATTTGGCCTTATCTTGGAAGTTCCTTTCCCTGTACTCAGGCGGGTTGCCCTCGTCTGGGGGCTTAGGACGTGACCTACGATTTGTGGTGGATCTAGTGCTAGCCTCCAGTCAAGGTATCCTTGGAAATAGCTGTAGTGGACCGGTTAGAGCCCACGGTTTCCGGGTCAATGTCGGATCCATGAAGTCCTTGGACCTTATACTGGGCTTTGACCTATCCGAACAAACCCGAATGTAGAGTCCTCTTCCAGGAAGGTTCCACTTGCCTTTTCTGCATTCGATTCGAAGAAGGAAACTCAGGTTTCCTAACGGGTCTCTGCTTTGTCAAGAACTACGTGGGCTTGATCCTCTATTTTGCCTATAAATAGAGGTACGTAGGCACATTGTTGAGGGGTCGGAAATATTAGAGCTCACAGCCGCCAGAGAACACAAAGCTCTAGTTATTCTAAAACCTAGCAATCTCAGCCCCCAATCTCATACAAACCACCACGCTCCACCGCATCTCAGCCTCGTCAGATCTTTTTCCGGCAAAGAACCTCGATCTTTGTTGATTACCAGATTTCTCCATCAACAAATTGGCGCTAGAAGGAGGGCATGTTTGCTTCTAAGGAGAAAGGATGCCCCTACAGCAAAATCGGAATAACAGATCTGGTGGGAGATGATTTTGAACACGATTCAGAGATAGGAGTTATGAATACTCTGGCTATGGGAAGAGGATGGAGTCAAAGCAACAACACAACTATAATCAAGCAGTTATGGGATTCATGAGCCGCACACGCCTATCAGGTAAACCTCACTTTCTGATATTTTCTATTGTGAATTGGGTTTTACGCATGTAGGAAATTCTAGGGGACGACACGTCCTCATCCCTCCAATTTGTTAGGGAGCGCCCTCTTTCCCTCACTAGCCTCTCCGGAAGGCTGGTGTGATTTTGTTGTTCCTACGTCTCCCATCGTCAACTTCATCTCTAAGGCGAGGGTCGACGCCTTCTCCTCCTTCGTGAGTCGACGCCTTCCCCTCGTCAACTTCGTCTTCAGGCGACGCCAGTAGTGTAAGGCGCGCCCTATGTCAAGGCGAGGGTCGACGCCTACTCCTCCTTCGTGAGTCGACGCCTTCCCCTCGTCAGCTTTGTCTCCAAGACGAGGGTCGACGCCTACTCCTCTTTCGTGAGTTGACGCCTTCCCCTCGTCAGCTTCGTCTCCAGACGCGCCCTATGTCAAGGCGAGGGTCAACGCCTAGTCCTCCTTCGTGAGTCGACGCCTTCCCCTCGTCAGCTTTGTCTCCAAGACGAGGGTCGACGCCTACTCCTCTTTCGTGAGTCGACGCCCTCCCCTCATCAGCTTCGTCTCCAGGCGCGCCCTATGTCAAGGCGAGGGTCGACGCCTACTCCTCTTTCGTGAGTCGACGCCTTCCCCTCGTCAGCTTCGTCTCCAAGACGAGGGTCGACGCCTACTCCTCATTCGTGAGTCGACGCCTTCCCCTCGTCAGCTTTGTCTCCAAGACGAGGGTCGACGCCTACTCATCTTTTGTGAGTCGACGCCTTCCCCTCGTCAGCTTTGTCTCCAAGACGAGGGTCGACGCCTACTCCTCTTTCGTGAGTCGACGCCTTCCCCTCGTCAGCTTCGTCTCCAGGCGCGCCCTATGTCAAGGCGAGGGTCGACGCCTACTCCTCTTTCGTGAGTCGACGCCTTCCCCTCGTCAGCTTCGTCTCCAAGACGAGGGTCGACGCCTACTCCTCCTTCGTGAGTCGACGCCTTCCCCTCGTCAGTTTCATTTCCAAGACGAGGGTCAACGCCTACTCCTCCTTCGTGAATCGACGCCTTCCCCTCGTCAACTTCGTCTTCAGCCGACGCCGCTAATGAGGTACGTAATACTCAGGTAACTTCCGGGAACCTACAGATGATTTGTATAGTAGAATTGGTAGATATGTTATGCAGGGTAAGGACGCGTCCTCAAATGGAAAAAAGGCATCGGAGCATCAGCCTCCTCTACTCAGTCAGGGCGCGCTTCAGCCCCCCTTGGCTAATCAGGGCACGCCTCAGCCCTCCGTCATCACTCAAGGCATGCCTTAGCCCTCCATAAACTCCTCAAGTCTCACCAGCATCAAACACCCAAACCGTGCCCATGCCTCAGGGCGCGCCCTTACTCAACACAACTCTCAACATCTAAGGAGAAAAGATGTCAACCACAAGATCAGTGGAGGAACGACATGAAGGAGGGAGAAGCACAGTCACCTGGCCAGAATCATGGTTAGAACAACCAGAACTATCATGATCATGAGGAGTATGTTCCTGAGCATGTAACTAATCCTCCCAATGTTGGTTGGATCGTTGGACGACCCCCCCATTATGATGACAAATTCAGAGATGATGGAGCAGTTGTTTTTGATTGAAGACACGACCAGGAGTCTCCATACGAATTTCAATGGATTTGATGAATGCCTTCGCACTATTGAACGTCGCTCCGGGAAAGAGCCAATGATTCAGAGAGGGAGACGCCCTCATGGTGATGAAGGAAGAATGCTGGAAGGTGCTCGTGATGGTAGGTTCTATGGAGTCACACCCAGAAGGCTGGAATTTGGGAGTTGTGCTACCAACCAGAATTAACAGGAGAATACTGATAGGAGGATGGCCCTTGCAGGTGAATTCCGTCATCCTCAGATCCTACTTTTGTTAGAGCCAGTAGCATACAAATCATTTTTGGAGGACACCATAGGAGAAACGCCATGGAGAGGTATGTAAATGAGGCCAAGTACCGACCCCTCACCAATGTCAACAGCTTGTCTTCAAGGCCAACGAATCTCTTCAAAGGAGAATCCACAGACATCACCTTCACAGAGGAGGACGCCAAGTGGGGTGCATCACCGACATAATAATGCCTTGGTGGTGACGAAGAAACTGAGGAACAAGCCTTAGCCACAATTCATAAAAGGAATCGTGGAGGATGTCAGCGACAAAGAAACTGAAGAGTAAGCCTTAGCCAGAAAAAGGAAGGGAAAATCGGTCATTCTTGAATCTCTTCCCATCATTGAACTGGAAGAAAATTTTCAACAATCTCCCGGGGAGAGAGAGGGCGCGCCTTCTAATAGGAGGAAGGAAGAAGACGACTTTGACTTTGACCTGGATCCTTGAATGCCTCTTGTAGTGAAAAAGCAGGGCCAACAGAAGAAACTTGTGATATTCCTGACAAACTGTTTGAAGGTGGACACCCAGTTATGGAGCGCTTTAAGTTGGTAGTTTACCAGGTGAATGGGGGGTACCAAGCTCGGGGCCCCAAGATGATGTATTTGGAGTATGCTCACCGACTGAAGCAAAAATTCAAGGAGGTGCTCCTGCAGCAGATGTCGAGGAAGAGTGATAGTAGTGTTGATGTCTTGACCAAATTAGGTTCTCAGAAGAATGCTCATATATTGCGGGGTGTTTCCATTGCAAGTTCAGGAGAAGCCTAGTGTTCTTGAGATAAAGGTAATACAGGTGGAGGAAGATGCTCAAGTCACGTGGACGACACATATTCTAAAATATTTGAAGGAAGAAAATCTTCATATCTTGAAGGAAGATAGCATAAGGATAATTTGAAGGCAATCATAGGAAGAAGTAAACTGTTTTAGAAGGATGTTATAGACACACCAAAACTACAGGGCACACATTCTTTTGAAAAATGGAGGAGCATGGTGAATGAAGAAATTCTCTCATATTTTAATATTTCGAGAATTTGGGGGGTAGTTGTTATGCCCATATTTTGCCTGAAGTTAGGCTTCGCCTGAAGTTGGGCTTCCTCCTAGTGTCGTGCTTCTCCTGGAATCGGCATCCTCCTAGTGTCGGGCTTCTCCTGGAATCGGCCTCCTCCTAGTGTCGGACTTCTCCTAGAATCGGCCTCCTCCAAGTATCGGGCGTCTCCTGGAATCGGCCTCCCTGGTATGAAGATGAAGAAGTGGGAGATGACGACTCTCCCTGAAGAAGGCTCTCCCTAGTTAGGAAGAGGGAGATGGGGGCTCTCCCTGAAGAAGAGGGCGCGCCCTGGTATGAAGATGAGGAAGAGGGAGATGACGACGACGACTCTCCCTGAATCAGTTGGCTCACCTTGAGGAAGAGGGAGACGACGACTCTCCCTGAGGTTGGCTCGCCCTAGTGAAGAAGAAGAGGAGGAGGGCTCCCCCTGAAGAGGGCTCTCCCTGAGAAAGAGAGCGCGCCCTGATCTTGCACTGCAGACACTGTTTGGGTCATATCTCAAGTTCTAGAAGTTAGAATTGGACGATCTTACAGTCCACGCGAAGCTTATAGAATGCTCTTTAATTTAGAAGTGGTCTAAGAAGGAGGCGCGCCTTGGTTCTTGATGGTATAGGGCGCGCCCTCCTCCGTCCGTTACTGGGAAAGTCGGCATGTCTCCCTGCATTCACTTACTTGTAATAATAATCAAAGGACATAGCTCCACATTCCTCGGGTTGCCCTCGTAGGGGAGTTATGGAGGCATATTTGGCCTTATCTTGGAAGTTCCTTTCCCTGTACTCAGGCGGGTTGCCCTCGTCTGGGGGATTAGGACGTGACCTACGATTTGTGGTGGATCTAGTGCTGGCCTCCAGTCAAGGTATCCTTGGAAATAGCTGTAGTGGACCGGTTAGAGCCCACGGTTTCCGGGTCAATGTCGGATCCATGAAGTCCTTGGACCTTATACTGGGCTTTGACCTATCCGAACAAGCCCGAATATAGAGTCCTCTTCCAGGAAGGTTCCACTTGCCTTTTCTGCATTCGATTCGAAGAAGGAAACTCAGGTTTCCTAACGGGCCTCTGCTTTGTCAAGAACTACGTGGGCTTGATCCTCTATTTTGCCTATAAATAGAGGTACGTAGGCACATTGTTGGGGGGTCGGAAATATTAGAGCTCACAGCCGCCAGAGAACACAAAGCTCTAGTTATTCTAAAACCTAGCAATCTCAGCCCCCAATCTCATACAAACCACCACGCTCCACCGCATCTCAGCCTCGTCAGATCTTTTTCCGGCAAAGAACCTCGATCTTTGTTGATTACCAGATTTCTCCATCAACACTACCCATGCTGCATTACGCATTTGTATTTTGTACACAGTGTGTTAAAAAAGTTCTGCCCAAACGACACACGTAATGGGATGTAATGGGCAAGGATGTACAAAAAGTTATTGGGTTAAGTTTTGATTGGTCCCAAAAAAATTTAATTTTTTCGAATTGAGATTTTGATTTTGATCGTACTTAAAATATATTAATCAAATATTTTGTATGAGTTTAAATTATTCTAAATCCTAAAATAAATGACTCCAAACCTTTTTTTAATTATGAAAAATAAATGAAAATATATTTTCATTTAATAATGTTTGATTTTATTAGTAATTTCTTCAAAAATATAAGTTTAGTTGTAATTCTACATTTAAAAATAATCTATTAATTATAGAAAAGTTATTATTAAAGTATTAAAGGTTAATTATAGGATCGCAAGTTCAAATCTTATTTTTAATGGATGTAAAATTTAATTTTACTTTTTAAACTATGGTGGTTTATTTTCAAAAAATAAATATTATTTTTCTATAATATTATTTTTATAGTTTCACCTTATTAATTAACTTTTCTAGTATTTATTTATTTATTTATTTGTGATCAGTGTTGTAAAAAATGCGAATCGGACTTAGTCGGTGAAAGTATGGAACAAAATTAATCAGATAAATCGGGGATTAATCGGAATGATTAATTAAATAATCAAGAATTTAATCAGTTTGGTGAGCTACTAACATGGATTAATCCTCACTTATTTTTAGAATGTGATAAATAAATAAACATAAACTAAAAAAACTTGTAATATAAGAAGGTGATTTGGAACCGACTAGAGACATTTCTTGAAGAAAAAACCAAGTCTTATTTATGTATAAATCTCAGGCAAGTGAGCAAGAGGACACAAAAGTAATATAACCCACTTAGATTTCATGAACCAAAAAACACAAAGCATCTTCATCCACCTCAAAAACTCTGTTCCTGCGAAACAAAAAAAAAAAGTAAAGAGCACGAATAAATAAAAAATCGAAAGATGAAATCAGGAGAAACAAAGTTTTTACAAGAATTGGTGTTATATGCAGCAAGCGCAGCTTTTAGTTGCTTGGTTTTGTTTGTGGGTATCCGTCAACTTGACCCGAACCGAGAGGCCTCCAAGAAAGCCCTTGAAACTAAAAAAGAGATTGCTAAGCGTCTTGGTAGACCCCTTATTCAAACCAATTCCTATGAGGTATCTATGTTTTACCATCTTTTTATATATGTATGATTTTATATCATGTGTATGTATTTATCCTTTTTTTTTGCAAATATGACTTCTTGATTATTTGGTAAAGACTTGATTTTTATTAAAGTACAGCGGAGTATTATTCAAAGTTTCAATCCTTTCCCCTGTTTTTTTTATGTGGGCTGTTATCTTTATCCATAAATTCCTAAATAAATAAGTTTATTTAATGGAATGTCACAAATGTTAGTAATATGGTTTATATGTTATATATGATAATTATTACCTTTTTGTACAATTAAAGATGTGTTTGTGGAAGTACAACATGGTATAAAGGGTCCTTTTTTGTTACAACATTGTGAAAACTAAGGTACTAGACTATGATTGAATGTCAAATTTTAGAACATGGGGACTCAGGGAGGCTACAGTTATGGTGAATTGGTAGTAATTAGGAAGTTTATGGGGATGCTTGGGTTAACTCTGGTTTGATTATGGTAGTAGGAATCTAGAACTTGAATATTGTGATTTTAATGTAATTTGAATTTTTAGGTACAAGAAATTGAAGAACTTGTAGGCAATTTTTTTTGTCCAGAATGCCTATGTTCCTTCCTCTAGTTTTCTGTTTAATGGCACTACATGCAAGAGTTCTGGAATGTGTCATGTATGTAACAGCATTATTGTTCAGTGTCATGTATGTAATAGCATTATTGTTCAGTTCTATAGACACTGTTATGTAGATGTAGCTCTTGCAGGTGTCCTCTATTGTTTAATCGTTATTAGAGCAGCTACTTTTGCAGTTTGAAAGTTTCCTGGATTTGTTTGAAAGTTTCTCTTAAGGCTGCTGTCAATCAATTGCACACTGCCTTCGTGGCAATTGAAGCTTCTAGGTTTTTGAAACTACAAGCATCGATGTGACCAACCTTAGAATTTTATTTATGGTTTTAACCTAGATCTCTCTTCTCTTAGTTTGTGCTTTTAGAAGTTAAGCATACACTTGATTTTGTATTGGAGACTTTAAGTTTCTAAATCCATATCGATCTTTTTGCTTCTTTTGTTTTTGAGCCGAAATTAAATCTTCTGCGATATCTAAAACTTATTTTTTGTGGGGAGCAAATATATATATATATTTGTTGGTAAAAGTTCTCACTGGGACTGGGGTGATCTACAAATTTAAAGTTTTCTATTAAGTTTCAATGACTGGAATCAGGTTTGTGTTCAGTGACACATTCTCCCCTGGATTCCACTGATAAATTGTTTTGACCAACATCACCAAGCTTGAATCTGATCTACATCTGCTGCACCATGATTTGAATTTATCATGATAAGAATTTAGTTTCCAGGAGATTGCTTGTTTTTTTATGCTGAGTGAATGCTAGTATCTTTACTATTACCTACGAGAATGTAACATTTTGAAGGCATATTATAAGTTCATTAAAAATGCTTTATCAACAAAAATTCATTTTGACTCTTTTTTCATAAACTGAACAAGGGGAAACAGTCCCTCTTTCTAAGTGTGAGTGTCTAAAGATCTTCTAATTCATATGTCTAACATGTCAAATAATGATTTACAGGATGTAATAGCCTGTGATGTTATTAATCCTGATAACATTGAAGTTGAGTTTGATTCAATTGGAGGGCTGGAAACTATTAAGCAGTCACTGTATGAATTGGTCATTCTCCCACTTCTAAGGCCGGAGCTTTTCTCTCATGGGAAGCTCCTTGGTCCTCAGAAAGGTGTGTTGTTGTATGGACCCCCTGGCACAGGAAAGACTATGCTTGCAAAAGCTATTGCAAAAGAGTCGGGGGCAGTTTTCATTAACATAAGGATAGCAAACCTAATGAGCAAGTGGTTTGGTGATGCACAAAAACTTGGTGAGTGTACTTTGGTGCTAATTTTCTCTTTCAATCGATATTCTTTCTTCTAATTTAGTTTTTAATTGAACATGTGTTCTGTATTCTATCACGCTTAATTTGTTGACCTTTAGTTTCCTTCAACCAATCATGTTTTTTCAATTGTTTGATCCCCACTAGAAAACGTTGTTTAATTAGCTTTGTCTGAGAATTTTTACCTTTGTTAGAGCATTCACATTGGGGTTCCCATCCCCATCTCCAAAATCATACTACAAATAGTAATTCCTCAAAATTATCCCCAAATATCTTCTAAAAATTTTCTACATCACATTCCTCATCTCTATCCCTATTTTCTTTTTTACTCATTAATTTTTCTTTTCTTCCATTTACAATTTTAACTACCAACTTTTGTCTTATTGTATATTCCCTCCGTCCCATAATTTTTGTCATATTTAACTTTTTCATGCAATAATAAATATATAAAAAATATACTTATATTTAATATTTTTGAAATTTTCTTTTTTGCTATAAAAGATTAAGATTCGAATTTTTATACAAAAAAAGAAAATTTAAAAAATATTGTATACTTATTATTTATTTAACATGTTAATATACGTGCATGAGTTAAAGTGACAAAAATTATGGGATGAAAGGAGTATTTAATGAGATGGGGATGAATAGTGAAACCCCAAATATGGAGATTTAGTTTTTAGTCCCTAAAACTATAACCCATTTTGGGGTTCCGGATGTAGAACACATTTTCATAAAATTTTATAAGTGTCCCTAAATAATAGGGATGGGAATACTCTTAATGGGAGTAGTGAAGCAAATTTGCTCGTCGGGGAGGGTCCACTGAAGCTTGTTGACTTAAATTATGAATTTCTAGCGTAAAAAATTTAAGAAAACTTCTTACAGAGACTATCACTTGGTTTCAACTATGCTTGAGGTTCTGTTGTAGTTCGTAAGGGCTCTATGTCCTGTACACCAAGTTCATCCTTACATGTATTATAGCCCAAAGTATTTATGTTTCACTTGTTATATTCGTTAATATATTTGCAAATTAATTTGCAGTGGCTGCTGTATTTAGTTTGGCCCATAAACTCCAGCCTGCTATTATATTTATCGATGAGGTCGACAGCTTTTTGGGCCAGCGTCGTTCCAGTGACCATGAGGCATTAACAAACATGAAGACTGAGTTCATGGCTTTATGGGATGGCTTCACCACTGATCGTATGTTCTCCCCAAATACCATCAGCTAGCTTTGCTCATTATATATAGTATATACCTTGATCTGAAGTCCATCTCACCGTTTCTATTTCCTGTTATAACTGTGAATAGTGCACCAGGGATCAAGGACAATTGCTTCTGTGCAATTGTTACATGTTTTTTATACTTAAGATTTCTTCGGGTAGAATTTTATTCATTTCAGATATTTTCATGTAGAAAATGCAAGGGTGATGGTTCTTGCTGCGACTAATCGTCCATCAGAGCTTGATGAAGCAATACTTCGACGTCTTCCTCAGGCGTTTGAGATTGGAATTCCGGATCGCAGGGGGATAGTTGAGATCTTGAAGGTTATCTTGAAGGGAGAGAGGGTGGAGAAATCAATTGACTTTGATCACATAGCTGGTTTATGTGATGGGTATACTGGCTCAGATCTTCTTGAGCTCTGCAAGCAGGCAGCCTATTTTCCCATCAGGGACCTTCTTAATGCTGAAAAGAGTGGAAAGGAATCTTCGGTCTGTATTCTTGTCCTTTATATTGTTTTCTTAAGGCACACTTCTATTGACATTTTACTACTGCAAATGTCATTTTCCAAAGCAAAACTATTAGCTTTTTCCGACCGGTAGCCGGTAGACCAATACCCGTACCTAGCAGTTAGCATCTTATTGTCATAAACTAGTCCCATCCATGCATTTCGAACTTTTGTAGGGAAGTAGGAACTGCTAATTAGAAATCTAAAATCTGACCATCCTAGAAATTTTGACTTTCTGGGATGGTAAAGAGCCATGAGAGAAGTGCCTTGCATGATAATTGAAGTATTATACACACAAAAACTTCCACCTACCAATGTAACATTCGTTATATTAGAGACCTAACCTCGGCTTACCCATAAAGCAGTAAAATTTTAATTTGAAGTTCACTGAGTCGTAAAATTGTTTCAGAACTAATATAACTTAAAAAAGTGTGCTTTAGCATCAGATTAGTATTGTCTATGATAAGCCATTTTCCCTGAACTTGGAAGAAATTGTTCTATTTCATTTCTAGGTTCAGCATAAAAATTTTCTCTGTTAAAATTAGTTTTGAATCCTCGACCTTTTATTATCAAGAGGAGAGAGGTATCAGCTAGGCTAAAGGCTTGCAAACTATTCTGTCTCATATTACATAGATATTCGAGTAGTTTCAGAGTTATATTTAACACAAATTTCTCTTGAGCTTTGGCACTGTACAACTATTGGTATTAAGAATAAAGCTGGGTCCAGCTTTTAGCATGACACTATAGGTAATTAAGTTGAGTTTAAAATGCTTTCATTATTGATGTGTGAATATTAGAGTTTGGGTTAGAATTTAACTTTTGTAGGTAAACTGTGTTATTTGGAACATGACTAATGTTCTTACAAAAGATTGTCAAAATTCCTCAATGTTATACACACCAAAGTTCTTGTTTACATCTCATCGGCTATGGTTTAATTGTGGTTGCACTAGAGTCCGCATATATTTCTTTTTAGATTCAAGGTAAGCAGCAGGATGACATTTTTCTGAATACATATAGGATATTAACACAGGGGCTCATTGCATTAGTTGTTTTCGAGGTGGTTTGATTCCTTGGTTTAATTTCACATTTCTAAAACTATAGTGTTTTTTTTAAATGATTTTGTTTAGGTTTTTGCATTTATTTTACAGTTTGAGAATTTTAAAAGTGGAAATAATATCATGACAGAAGTCACAGAATGTAGTATTTTGTTTGAATAAACTTGCATTACGTGTTTGTCATATAAATCTTAAAAATTTAAAACTGATTCAGCCCAATGACTCTATCTGTACATTAATACATAAGTATGGGATATGTATGTCCAGTCTAAAACTTTAGTAACTAAGTATTGGGGATTAAAAGTGATGTGATCGTCTGTACAGAAGAATTGCAGTGTTCGAAGTTTCTGTTAGGTGTCCAAGACAGACATGCAGCTCTCTGGGAACTGTCCAGCTTCTTGGGATTGTGTTGAATAGCTAATTTGGAAAAATAAACTCTCTCTTTTTTTTGGGCCAGTTGTAATTGCTTCAGAAATTGAAATGTTCTTTCATCTTTTCCTAGCTCCTTGCAAGTGGTTAATATGTTTAATGTCTCTGTCCATGTCCCTCTTTTATGAGTCTTCAATGTAGTGTATTATTATTCAGGAACCCAGGCCATTATCACAACTAGATCTGGAGAAAGTTCTTGCTACGACACGAAAAACAAGGGCTGCCGCTAGTGAATACACCAGGGTAAGCTCACAGTCAACAGGATGGTCAGGCAGTAGGGAGCCAGATGATTATCAGGTGCGAGCTGCAATTAGTGAGCTATCTAAGCTTATGGTGTCCCAAGTTTTGAATATTCAGGCGGACGACCAAGATCCTTGAGATTTTTATTACTTTTGTTTTTATTTGGAACAGTGAAGATCAACATTTTTCAAAGATCCTGGAAAGAGTTTTACACGAGCGCTTGTGCCTGAAAGTATTTCAGTTTTATGTAAATACGTCTTCCAGTATAGTTGGATCTGGATAATTTTCAAAACAATAGTTGAGAGCTAATGGAGGCATGTATGGTTCTCTCCTCTTACCCTCCACCTTCCGTCAGAATTCCACTTTTTATGACATTTGTTAACAGGTTGCTTAGTTATACTATTCTACTGATCGTCCATTGTTAGTTTGTCTGGGAAGTATAATTCATATATATGTGGAATTATATTAGCGAAAAAGCTGTAATATAAAAATATTGATATTATTGGATAAATTTATTATTTTTTAATGGTTAATTAATTTTATTTATTACAAGTATGTTTAAAATATCGTATATGCATAGATGCTCGGGGGGATTTGACCCTAGCTCCATCCTCATCTCCCGTTGACTTGTGGGAAAAATAGTTTGTATAATTGTATCTATACCATTATCTTGGAAGGTTCCAGACGTTCAAAAACATGTCAATTGTACTAAAAATTGGGGGAAACAGTAAAATATCAAACATTGAGAGGTTATATCGGGTCATTGGAACCCTACGAGATGCAGTGTTATTATACACATTTTATTGTTGAGTTATAGGAGCATTTTTAGGAAGTGCGTGAAAATTTACGTGGTATGACACTTTAGGTGTCTTTTTATTGGCATCAAAATTTATGTGATATTCATTTTTGGGGCGTTTTTCTATTGAATTTTTTTTTGATAAAAAATGCTCAAAGAGAAGTTTGTCAATTTTTAATTATATTTAAATAAATATGAAAGGGTAACTATAAATTCATTTTAAAAATAAATATGAATATGTTCAAAGCTAAAAATGGATCCAAAACCTATGATATTGCACGGATCATATGTAAGTGCTAAAGATAAATACGAGTCTCGAAATTGAGGCGTGTACTAGTAACTTATAATAATATATATAGACATTTTCATTTGAGGTTTTTTAATTTAAATTTATAAATTAAAAAAATTATAATATCAGTTTATAAATTATTTATTCGTTATGGCTCCGTTTAGGATTGTTGTTCAAAAATGTTGTGCTGTGAAAAAAAGTGCTGTAAGAAAATTTTAATGACTGTTTGGTAAATTTTTTTATTTATGCATATTTTGAGATATAATATAAAAAACAATATTTTTGAAAAGATTTGATGATAAAATTTATAATTATTTTTTATAAAATCTGAAAAACAACTTTTTCTAATAGTTTGGGGGACAGGTTTTATCTAAAAATTTTTAGATCAAAAGTGTTTTTTCAAACCGCGAACGTCCATTCTGTCCGTTATTTAGCAAAAATCTGCTATCGAAGCAAAACCAAATGGAGCTGGATCAGAAAGTGGGCCTGATTGGACCCGGAAAATAGTAAAATTAACGCGCTATGTAGGGAGTGGGCTTTAAAATTTTATTAGTTAAACCACAATTTGCTTAATCATGGTTAAAACTTGTAGTGGTGAATCTGGTGATACTACAGTACAGTGGATTGTTGGTTTTAGAGTCCAAATACTCTCTCTCTGCGTCTCCGATCATAATACATACAGATCACTGTACTGTGTACGTATTTTTCAGATCCCGCTCTATCGTATCTCGTGTTGGTACTCACCTCTCTCTCTCTACATATTTCAGATCTGTCTGTATTCATTTTTATGTAGTATACATATTTATAATTAGGGTTTACAAGTTTTGAATTTATCAACTTTTGATCGAGAATTGAGCAATTTAAAATTCTTTAAGTGAATTGTGATTATTATGATGTGTAGTTGAATTGAATTTTAGGTCCGGTAACATCAAATTTGAATTTTCGACATTTTCAGGTGTTTACAATTAGGTTTTGAAGTGGAATCTAAGCCTATACATAATGGTAAGGATTTGCGATTTTCTACATGTATAGTTTTCCTAACTGCTTATATTGGAGGTGACATTATAGATGGTTTGTGTTTTTACAGAATTATATTATAGGTGCTTTTAAGCCAGCTTGTAACATCTCTATTGCATTTACTGATGGGAAAAATCGCAAACAGGTATTTTTGTGTTGAGATGAAATCGTTCTGTGTTTCTAGTGATGAATATATTATGATACTTGTTTTTGTGAATGGTGAGTGAGATGGAATTGTAACTTATCCTAAATGTTTAAGGCAAGTAAGAAGGTTATGCTAGCATTTGCGGTGTTTGTCTTTCTTCTTATGAGGGTATTTTTGGAATTTTGTGTTAATATTACCTGTGATTTTATTGGGGTGCAAGGGTATCCAAGTGTCTTGAAGCATCTGACTAATTTCTTCCCCGTATTACCTCCACGTAATAGCTTTGCAGTCCGATGTCAGGGAAATTTCTTATTTCTATTATATTATTAAACTGCATGATTATTCGTTTGGCCATTTTCTGTTACTATGTGAACTTTTTACAAGATTTTTCTGGATTGTGATATTCATATTGCTGGTGCTTTTCTTCCTTTTGATGCTTTTCTTAATCAAATTGATTAGCCAAACTCCATTTTTTAATAGTTAGCGATGAGAGTTATATCTGATCTTTATCTGTTCAGTGTTCATACTTAAATGATTTATTGCAACATCCATGCTTTGTTAAAATGTATTTTCCTAATCACTCTTTACTGTTGCTTTTACGGTTCTCAGGCTCCAATGAAGAAGGAAAATGGCCAAATGGTTATGGTCCCACTTTTCCAAAGTCAAGAAAACATTTCCGGCAAGGTACTTTGTTACTGAATTGTTAATGTTTAATGTATTACACTTGCACATATTAGCTTATTATATTAATGCTGAGTTCACACTTAATTTTCCACAATTTCAGATTTCTATAGAACCAGCTCTAGGAAAAAAGGTTGAACACAACGGGATTAAAATTGAGCTCCTTGGGCAGATAGGTAAGTGTTAAATTTTCCATAGACAGGATCCTGCTAACTGTTCCATTAAAAGTTCTCTGGCAGAAGAGCACACAAATAAAGAATGTTTTATATCAGGATTTTGTTTGAAGTTTGAACTATGTTTAGACACTTTAGGAAGAGCCGAAGGTTGTAATTTACAAAAAGCAAATGCTGGTGTGTATTAGACTATTAGTACGTCTTGCTCCAATTAGTAACTTCTTTCCATTTCTTCTCATGGATAGTTTTACTTTTTTATTATTTACTAACATCAGATCTTGCCAACAGGCGTATAAGTTTTTGGCTGAATTAGCACGGTATTTCTGGCATAAGTCTTGGTATAGTGCAACCTGTAGTAATGTCTTGTTATTGCATCTCTTTGCAGAAATGTACTTTGATAAAGGAAACTTTTATGACTTCACATCACTCGGTGAGTTTTATTGGGCCTTTTTGTTATATATTTTATTTCTTCATTGCAGTTTTACAGCTATATATTGGAAATATAATTAGATGCAGTGCAATTTTAGGGTTCAAATTGATTTAAATATCAAATAATATGCTCTTCACTTTAATACTGCACAAGTTTGTGAAAGACACTCATTTTATAGATATAAAGAAATGCATCCTTTCATAATACAATTATATATTTCATTTCTAAAACAATTTTTACTCGTAGTTCGTGAGCTGGATGTTCCTGGTGATATATATGAAAACAAAACATACCCGTTTGAATTTTCAACTGTTGAAATGCCATATGAGACATACAGTGGGGTGAACGTGCGGCTTAGGTACGTAGGATTTTCAATTTTATGCCTACATATTCAGGCTTTTGTCTTTCAATCGATCATTAACAAATGATTTTCTGATTTACCTTATGTAAATTCTTATAGAAGCTCTAAAACTATCAGAATGGGTTCATAATTTAATCTCTAGATTGTATTCTGATTTTTTACTGATACAAATTTACGATTCACATTAATGTAGAGTGATTAAACTGTGTCTTTTCAGGTATGTCTTGAAAGTGACTGTCAGTCGCGGTTACGCTGGAAGTATTGTGGAATATCAAGACTTCATGGTAATTCTCTCTCCACAAATTAATGAAGTTGGCTTACCCAAACATATATTTTCCTCGAATTTTTATGATATTTAATTTTTTCCAGAAATGTGCATCTTGTTTTTTGTTGTTTATTTAGATATAAAAGTACCCTATGCCCTTGTTCCTTTACTGAAAATTTTATTGGTATGTTTGCATCAGGTCCGCAATTATAGCCAGCCCCCATCGATAAACAATAGTATTAAGGTTAGTGATGTTCAAACAGAACTATGCATTGCATTGGGCATTAAAGCATCTGTGGGCAGAAAAGTTTGCATATCTTTTAAAATTTTTGTATTTGTTCTTAATCTTATGATCACTTAGAATCAATGTATATCTGTTGAACAGCTCGTAAATCAACGAACTGTGGTTGTTAAACAAAGTTACTGACTCTTAAGTGACTAACCTTTTAATTTGGTAACAGAAGAACCTGTTAATTGATGTCCTAATTACTCATTTTTATTTTTCGCAGATGGAAGTTGGAATTGAAGATTGCCTTCATATCGAGTTCGAGTACAATAAAAGCAAGTACGTGTTAAATAAATTATTGATCTTTTTCGATTAATTTTTTCCTAGTAGACACCAGCGAAGCACTATCAAGAGTAAACAAATAAAGTAGGAAGCTTGTTTAATGATTGAGAGTAACAAATAAACAGGTAGGAAACTTCTTGTATGGTTACGGGAACGAGTAATGTGAGTGAATAATTAATTGTGCGTAGGTAATAATATAACAATGTTTCTTGAGACAAATTTATCTCAGATCATGTCCTTTTGGCTTAAATGTTTGTCTTTGTCTGTTGATTTGAATTTAATATTCAGGTACAATCTTAAAGACGTAATTATTGGCAAGATATATTTCCTTCTTGTTAGAATCAAGATAAAAAATATGGATCTTGAAATCAGACGCAGAGAATCAACAGGTTCAGGGACTAACACCCATGTCGAAACAGAGACGCTAGCCAAGTTCGAGTTGATGGATGGTGCTCCAGTTAGAGGTATGCTCTTCGCAGCCTTGGATGTTTTGTTTCTACTTATTCTTTGATTAAAGGTGCAATCTCTGTGTGTGTGTGTGTGTGTTGCAACTGCTTTATACCTTGAGCTCTAAATATATATTTTATTTGGTTCATAATACTCCAGTTTTTAATGTCCCATGCACTCTAAAGTAAGCACATAGTTTATAACTTTAAGAGTCATCACATATCTACCTGGCAGCATTATTTGCTTGCAATTATAATTATATGGATGTAATTAGAGACATTTAATGCTTTCTTTGGCTGCCAGGATCAGTTAATTAGATGTAAGTTAAATGGTGAACCATTATATACATCAATTGGCTATGATTGTTTTCTCGATAATGACTATATATTTCGCTTGTTCTTATAGGTGAATCAATCCCAATCAGGTTGTTCTTGAGCCCATATGAACTGACGCCAACTCACCGCAATATAAATAACAAATTCAGTGTGAAGTATTATTTGAACCTCGTCTTGGTGGATGAGGAGGATCGACGGTATTTTAAGCAGCAAGAAATTACAATATACCGCCTTGCAGAAACTTCTTGACTGTCTGCATGATAGTGTTTTCTCTTAAATTTGAATTATATTCGGCTCTGCCCAGAGTGAGGATCTTAAGTATCGACAAAGGCTGCAGTGGCAATTTGTGTAATGGTTATTCGCCTACTATTTATAGGTCACTGCTGCAGTTGTATATATGTGAGTGATATAGTTGAACTATGCGGAACAAAATATCTGGCATACGATTCGACTAATCTTCAATGATTGTCTTTTTAGCTGATGATGGTTACTAGACAAAGCATCAATAACTTGCCCTTTTTCTCTTGGGCCTTTCTACATTTCATGGATGTTAGTGATTACAACACTATGCTAATCCAGTGCTTATTGTGTGGATGTTTAAACTTTAATGTGTGTGCGCCTGCACTTGTGTTGGCTTTGTACTGCTAGTTGTTTATTGGCAGCCTTAACTAAGAAAATTTCAGTCTCTTAAGATGCAGTATGATAGATAGTGACATTTAGAGGCTTATAGCTACTCTATGAAAGTATCAGACTGAAATACTATCTAAATGACATCCTCAGCTTCCAATGCTAAATCAGAATTCAAATGGTATTTTGTTTAAAATCAACATAAAAACATATATGTCAAATGTATGAGCATCTTAACATATTTTATGCAAATGTTAAAATATGTAGTTAGGCCAATGTGATTCAGAGTGCTGGTATTATGTTAGTTCATCTTAAATACTCGGTCTGGAAGTCGCAAACAACCTCCAAGCAGACCCCATATAGAGGTGGGGCTGTAATGTAACAGTTTAATTTAATTTAATAACTTCGTATATTTAACAATAGTCAACTGATTGGCAAAAAGATGATGATGATCCGGTGTCGTTAGCAATAGTCGAGTCAGCAATACATAGATTATACCGTTCTCAACATGAGCACTTAAGCGACTATTTAGTTCATATATCTACCTAAAACACAATAGTTGAGTTAAAAAAGTGCTCTAATAATCTTCCAATACTGAAATCATTAGAAGCTTCTCATTTTTCCTTGTTTATATTTTATAATAAATAATTAAATATAATCATTTTATATTTTTACTAATTCAAATTTTCAAGTAAGGTATTAATTTCTAACTAGACTAATAATTTTCTTTTTTCTTTTTTACTTATTTTGATTTATGTATGATATAAATATTAATTAGTGACTTTAGTTTTTAATCTCAAATTACGTGTTGATCTCTAAACTCAGTATAAATTTACAAATAATTTTTGAGTTTTTATGATTGATCATTTAAATTTGAATTCGCATATACTGTACTGTACATCTAAATTAGTCTAGTAATGGACAAAAATAGTAAAATATGTGAAAATTTATTATTATTATTATTATTCTTAATAATATAGGTCGCCGACTTGCAAAAATGTCCGCAGCGGTAAACTTGGCACACACTCACCGACAGCCGGACCCAACCAGTAGACGCCACGTGGCAATGATCCGCAATCAAACGGCCTAGACGAAACCGTGTTCACCCGCAGGGCCCTATCTTCCCTAGAATAATAACACTAGTAATGCACCTGTACCATGAGCATGATTATATCTTACATCTACATGTATGTACGTATTTATATACTATAAGATTGTGAAGATCGGAATCTGAATACACACTACTAGTAAACATAAAATCTCTTTCTCTATATCTCTCTCGACAGACACAGAGAGAGTTTGTGCGGAGAGAGATGGAGGCATTTTATTACATGGTGTTTGGGATACTGGGAGTGATAGTAGCAGCAACAGAGCTAAGCAAGAACAACAAAGATCGTATCAACACTTCTCAGCCTTTCAACTCTTTCAAAAACAATTACCTCGTTGTTTACTCTCTCATGATGGGTCCGCTCTTTTATCTCCATACACACACCCACTCTCTCTCTCTCTCTCTCTCTCTCTCTCTCTCTCTCATGTGTGTAGATCTGTCATTCTATGCTAATTTAATTATACCTGCATTATTCATATTCTGCTGCTACTATTGCTTCGTTTATAACTCATCTAGTGTCAATACGTCTCTTATATTTGACGGATCTCTGTGCTTGTTCTGCATTTATTCTGTTTCGTTGTTTGATGTATCCGATCCCGAATTCTATATTATTTACCTGCTTATAAAAATGTGAATTGTCAATCTCAATTCAAATTTAGGATGGATCTGGATCTCTCACCGATTACTGTTGCACTGCTTTGTATCTAACTAATTAACTAGTACGAAGAGAACTACATTTTAATTGATCGATTTCCAGATACTGCTTTAACATAAGTGAACTTTAGGTCAACTGTGACAAGTAACTATGCTATTAATGAAATTAGTTTTAGCTACTCCCCTTTCTATGTATATATGCGACGATCATCTAAGCAAACAGCTGGGATGTGCTATTTTCAAGGGAATGTTGCTTTGTGATTCTACTTTCCACTTATCATACTCATTTAAGTGTGGTTTCTATTTATTTGAAGTCTAGTTTTAATTCTTTTCCCTAATGCTTTAGACTTTCTTATGTGGCTACAGCTGGTGACTGGTTGCAGGGACCATATGTGTACTACCTTTACACAACCTATGGATATGGTAAGGGGGACATTGGACAACTCTTTATTGCTGGTTTTGGATCCTCCATGTTGTTCGGGACAATTGTCGGATCTCTGGCAGATAAAACGTCAGTCTCTTTCCCATTTAAAGATTTAGTACCCACAGATGTACTTTTACATTAACGTTTTCTTTGTTGGGTCATAAAATCATTTCAGGGGTAGGAAGCGCGCATGTGTTACTTACTGCATTACTTACATACTCAGCTGCATGACAAAGCACTCTCCTCACTATAAAGTCCTCATGTTGGGTCGTATTTTGGGTGGTATTGCTACATCTCTTCTATTTTCAGCATTTGAGTCATGGCTTGTGGCTGAGCACAATAAGGTACATGGTGCTTAAAATATAATAGTGTTTTAGTACCCGATTGTATAGTTTTGCTTATACGTCCTGTGGAATTTGAAACACAAAAGTATACCTAAAAGTTAAATTCTACAGCGAGAGTCAGTTTGTGACATGACTGAGTAGAGGTTTTTTTTTCTTAATCTTTCTACTGTATATTGCTATTGCCTGATGTTCTTAATATATAAAACGTCCATTTTGAAAACACATTGATATGATGTTTACCTATATTTTTAACTTTCACGAGGGACTTCTTCAATCTGCGTCTTCTTAATATGTAGTACAAGCTGTCTAATTTGTCATGCTTCCTTGTAACTTTTGATGTCGCCTAAATGGCTAATTGATTGAATACTACTTCAACGAGTCAATATCGATATTTGACCATATTTGGCTTCTGACATTTTTCTGCTATGTCATACTTGTTATTCCTATAAAGCTAGAAAATGTCTTGCATAAGAAGTATAACTAGTCATGTAATCTGCATTATTAAGGAAATCACTCATCTCTCTTTCTTCTTATTCATGTAGAGAAATTTTGATCAGCAATGGCTCTCACTAACATTCTCCAAGGCAATATTTCTTGGAAATGGTCTTGTTGCTATAATCTCCGGGTTATTTGGAAATATGCTTGTTGATTCTCTAAATCTTGGGCCCGTGGCACCATTTGATGCTGCTGCATGCTTTCTCGCCATTGGTATGGCCATTATAATGTCATCCTGGACGGAGAACTATGGAGATCCTTCAGAGAGCAAGGACTTGCTTACTCAATTTAAAGGCGCTGCTGTGGCTATAGCTTCAGGTTTATACTATGGCTGATGCATCATGTTCTCTATTCATCTTTCTGAAGTTCTGTTTACTTGCATCATAGACTATGTTACTTCCGTAGTCCTTGGAGAATGCATTAGAATAAAAGGTCGATTATTAAGCACATATCGAAGTCCTGCCATTTAGTTCTCGGCCCAATTCAATTTTAAGAGTATTCAAGATAGTATTTAATGAATAGATAGATCTTCCTTTTATTATAATTAGTGTCTTGGTGCAATTTGGTTTCCCTGTGATTTGACTATAAACGTCACTTAAATTAGCAAGTCGGATTGTTGAACATAAATGCTCATTAGTCATTACTACCATATTCAAATCTTATGTGCAATTCTTATTTCTTTTTATCCTATGCTACGTCATCTTGTAATGTTATATTCATTTACTTGATGCTTATGAGAGTGGTCTTTTTGTATCAGATGAGAAGATTGCATTGTTGGGTGCAATACAGTCATTGTTTGAAGGGTCTATGTATACCTTTGTGTTTCTCTGGACTCCTGCTTTGAGTCCAAACGATGAGGAAATTCCCCATGGTTTCATTTTTGCTACTTTCATGTTGGCATCAATGCTCGGAAGTTCATTTGCATCTCGCTTGATGTCTCGGTCGTCACTAAAAGTCGAGAGCTATATGCAGATTGTATTTGTGGTTTCTGCTGCCTCTCTGCTGCTTCCCATTTTGACATCGGTATTTTCATACATCTATTTTCTATATTCCTACTAGAATTTGTATCTGGACATCTCTAAATCCTGCGTGCTTTATTTGGAACAGTTATTGGTACCTCCTTCTGAAGAGAAAGGTGGAGGCATTAAATTTGCAGGTTGTCTTCAGCTTCTTGGATTTTGTACCTTTGAGGCTTGTGTGGGTATCTTCTGGCCATCTATAATGAAGATGAGGTCCCAATACATTCCTGAAGAAGCTAGAAGCACCATCATGAATTTCTTCCGCATTCCTCTGAACATATTTGTGTGCATTGTTTTGTATAATGTAAGTTTCTGAAAACTTTCTTTTTTCTATGGCTTAAACTTCAACAATAATTTTTAGGTTCTGAAAACATTATTACAGCATAGCAACTAGTATTTGCCCTAAGAAATCTTAAAGCAATTAGCCTCGGAACTTTAAAGCTATTGGAACTGGTTAGCTTTTCTTAAACAGGATATGTTAGCCTATTTGGCGTTATGATCTTGCATGTTTGTGGATTGTATAGGACCATGTTATTATTATGCTTTTCTTTCTTTTTTCTATTTCACATCTCTCTCTCTCTCTCTCTCTCTCTCTGATGTTGAACACCTATAAAAATTATCCCAATGCAGCTTCTCTAATTTTTCTGATATCTATAAATTTTCTTTCATGTGAATTTCTAGGTCAACGCATTCCCTATCACCATTATGTTTGGCATGTGCTCCATCTTTCTTTTCGTGGCATCCCTTTTGCAAAGGAGGTTGTCAGTTATTGCGGATAAGACAAGTAAGTTTTAGATTTCTCTCAACCTACCTGTTTTAAAGGATACATATCTTTGTTCAAGTTTTCTTATTATTTGGAGTAATGAAGAGTGTAATGGCAAAAGCCAATAACATGTACTGATCTGATAGCATCAAGTAATATGATAGAATTCGAGTGATCAATTATGTGATCTAATAAAATTTGAGTGATCGGATATCCTCTTTAAGTTTATTTATTTATACTTGCTGTCAAGAGATAAAGATACATGTACTTCTTACAGAGACAGAAGACTGGTCACACTTGAGGGAGAGGGATGCAGAGGCTGAACCACTGAATGATGCTTAGTTCCAGAAAGTTGGAAGGGGTTCTAGCAATGGAAAAACTCAAGACATGAACTGTTGCAGAACTCAATCCAGCTGACTAATATTCAAATTAGTGGTGCCAACAATTTATAGTAGTTTTGGGCCTTTGGCTTCTGGGAAGAAGTGGTTACAGATATGCTATTATTTGGCTCTGGGGCATAGGTTGCGGCGGTAACACCTACACTACTTCCAACTGCTGGGGAGATTTATTATTACCGCCTACACTACTTCCAACTGTTGGGGAGATTTATTATTTAATTGTTTTCTACTAGTCTTGTTGTCTTTTATATAGGTTAAAGTTTAAGACTCTAATTTTGCAAATTTTCTTATTTTTACACAAGTGTTAAATGGCACAAGCAATTCTTTATACTTTTTCATGTGCTAAAAATATGAAAGAAAGGATATAATCTTTTTTTTTCTTTATCTAGTTCTGGCTCAAAGTAATATATGAGTATTTAAATAATGCGGATTGACTTGAATTGTACCATTTTCGGCTTACAGTCAGTTGAATTCAAGAACGCATGCCTGCTCCGTATACTATGACTATTTACAAAGATTTCTTATTATATTTTATTATTTATTGTAAGCTAATCTACAAATTGAATTCATTTATTTTTTTAGTTCGTTTTCATGAGATGTATAGTACACAAAAGTGATATACTCGAAATATATTTTTAAGAAAATGACAAAAAACTATTTCACAATGAAATGATAGTTCTTGCAAACAAATATAGCTACACATCCTCCCTTGTAAGTAGAAACAGACAATGGTCGAGGATAGAAAAACTAATAGGCGATTCTTTTCTAAACTCAGACAGGTTAGCCTGTAAATGTTGTGTACATATTATGAACTGCCCAACAGAACATAATAATGCACCATGAAAAAACAGAAGGAACAACACAATAGCCCATATATACAAATTAGGAATTAGCTTTAAGAACAATGGTTACTATAATTATTCCAAAAAATGGAAAGATCTAAATATGCAGAAGCTTTGAACACAGAGACATGATAACATCTTAACATTCCTGTTACAAAGAAGTACTCATCCATATGAACAACACATATTGTTACAGAGGAACTAAAAACACATTTGGTGCAAAGCACTTGATGACATCCTAAATCACGCGAGCTCGTTTTGCCTGTACTGAAGCAGCTTCCAAGTCTCCAAGGAAGAAAAGTATTTTATCCAGTATACCTACACTGGGTTCAGTATCTGCTACTGATGTTTCTGCTGTAAAATCATTATCTGAATTCTGGCTAGATGGCATATCCGGTTTTCTTGAACCTAAATGGCGTTGTATTTCACCTTGATGGACAAGATAACACTCATCTCCTTCACATATTATCTTCAATCCCCTGAAATTAATTACATGCTTAGTTTGTCTTAGTTTGTGTAATAGACATGAATCTTATATGGTCACTACTCACTAAGTCGGAACTCATTATAAATGATAGAATTGTGTTTAAGCCATCCCTGACTCGGGGAATTCCATAACATGATATAACGTCTTCTGAACTTCGCTATCTAAGCCAAATATAATATACGAATAACATAAAGATGCATATAATTTTAATGACAACGATAAATATATAAATAGGGAACAAAAAAGGTAAGAGACAGAAAGAAGATACAAGTAATACTAGCAAACTTTTATAATAATAACTGAGACTATCTATCCTCAAAGAGAAAGTAATATATCATCAACTTTATTAAATTCGGAACTACGAACAAATATTGATTTGAATTCTTACCTAGATACCTGCTATATTTCTTTGCATAATCTACATCATAGTAGGAGTCTATAATATATATGTATGTGATATATAATGACATGGTTAAAACTTAAAACATGCACCATTAAATTGATATAATAGTTATATGAGATCCTCCAGTAGGAGAACACAATATGGCAATATTCCTCGCCTTGAGGAAAAGATTAGATGGAGATTATATACATGCATATAGGTATGACCTTAATAAGACTGTGCATATAACAACTTTCAATTAGCAAGATAAATAAATAAATAAGTTTCAGGTATTAATACAGATTCAACTTACAATCCTATTCGGTCACAACGATCTTGGACTATATATACATCTTTCCATGGCTTGGAATCTGTGGGAGCATAAAATGCAGCACTATCTGTTCCCCATCGTTCTTCGAATAGGTTGGACCACAAAATATTTTCTGATGCCATGACCTTCCATCGCCTGCAAACTTTGACAAACAAAAAGAACAAGTTTGTTCATCAGCACAATATGTAAGGACAGATGGATGACTTACAAATGAAACAATTATATGTACGATCAAGGAAGAGCAGAAGAGAGCATATGTTTAGCATTTTTCAGATCAGAAAAGCAAGAGTTAAATGCCTTTAATAAAACCTCATGAACAGAACTTAAAACTGCTGGAGTGATTTACATTTTTTGATCAATTCAACAATTTCTACGGAATCTAATGGAAATGAACTTAAATTTGACTTTTATCAAGTCCATGGTAGTAGGAAATTAGGGAAAACAGGCCAATAATTGAGGATCATTAACAAGGAATCAAACACAGCTTTCACTCAAAAAAGAAAAAAACACAGCTTTAGAGCATTGACCTCATCTCATGGACTAATTATATTCCTAGCCTGCAGAGTCATTAGCCAAGGACAATAGTATAATAACCGAGAGATTAGCATAAAAATGGTCCTATAGACCTATATATAACAGATATAAGTCCACATCAAATACAAGAAATTCAAATGGTTACAACAAGATACATTCATGATCACCATAAAATATTTCATCATTCAAAAAGATTAAGATATTTTTCTAGAAATCTCATATCACTTTCATCGTATATCTAACCTGTAACAAAATTCATGACCCTTGATTAATGAACCTGACAATCAACTTCATAGGATCAAAATAACTGAATTTTAAGATTTAAAACACAATTCTCAAGCCTAGTTAAGAGAAGTACATGTTAATTAAACTAAATTGGCCTAATTGGATCAGAATTCAACGAACCCAAATCAGATCATATCTCAGACTGCATAAAAAACCCACAAACCAAATGATCATAATTCAGATGAAGATATATTATAGCATGCCGTTTCATGTGTATACACACACACACACACACACACACATATATTTACATACATACATATACTACAGATAAGCATATAACTGCTGACCTTGTCGAGCAGTAGCAAGATTTTGATGATCCAAGAAACAAAAGATTTTCAGACAAATATCTGCAGGCAATCTTTCCATCTCTTTAAAATCTATACCAGTTAGTTTTTGTGGGACTTCTCTCTCTCTCTCTCTCTCTCTCTCTCTCTCTCGTTATTGCAGTTCACAATCTTTCTGGCACATCTGACAGTTTACTTTCCTCTGGCCCTGATTTATCTTAGCTGTATTACACGTGGCATCACATAAGGCTACAACTTCAGTGGAGTATGGTTTGCCACGTGTCATTTTATTTTACTTTTTTCTAAACAGAATAAACATAAATTTTATTTTTCAATTTTCCCACAATTATAAGTTTATAACAGACAGCATAAACATTTTTAAAAACAGGACCAGGGAAATTATTAATTTCATAGTTTCATCCAACCACGCTTAAATTTTGATGGAATCCGATCCCGATACATTAAGATCGGTATACATGTATATGGATGATATAAGCTGGTCACATAAATTATTCTCCCATTGGCTTCTTCGGTCACTATAGGTCCGCAAGTTAGTCCTTTATCGTCCATATCTTTGCAAATGGCTTCTGACCAAGTTATTTTGGTATCGAATAGCATAGCATGGCCTGCTGCCACGTGAACAAGCATATATGTCCATTGAATTGCATATTGCATATTGGTAAAAAGTATTATCAAATGTAGGAAAATACAGTAACTACGATATTATAAACTATACATCAACAAAATCTAAAAATCCTTCCTCATCTAACATTGGTAGAAATCAAAGACAATGCAGTTTGGATTAGATTCCCTAATCTGCCTTTCAACTGAGCAACTGTGTTTGCCAAAGGTTCACTAAAGTCCATATCCACAGAAGTGAATGCATCATCTTCTAGTACTTGGAGCTGCTGCATTCTTAGATATTTCAGGAGACTGGCCTCTGCAACATTAATTAAACTGAGAGATGTATTTGTATGCATGAATTTCGTGACAAGGATCCCAGCTAGAATCTGCTGATCTGCCTTCACAAGCTCCGTTATAAAACACGGGAAAAGTAATTTTCTGAAAACAATCAAAATATCTCTCTCTTTGCTGTCAGGTTTGTATACCCTTCTTTGTTTGAGACTCAGCAACTGGTCTTCCTGGAACTGGCGAGATAAATTCCCTACAATATAGCAAAGATATGAAAATGTGGTTCCATAGGAAGGTTTAGTGATGATTGTTGTTATGATTCCGGAGTACAATGCAAGAATTAAAAATTCAATGTCTCCAGAAATTGTGTCTGAAATGCCTAGTTGCTTGAGTTTATCCTCAACCGAATCCAAACACAGTAACTGTGTTCTGTCGTAAGGCAGTAAGAGAGCCATCTTGAGGGCTGCAAAGCAATCCAACTCCGCCATCGCCTGGCTCATGCGAAGGGTGCCATTATCATCCAGCAGGATGCCAGCGGTCTTTCCCAAGGATCTATCAATCAATTTCAACAAGTCTCTAAATCGAGATAACTGTACCAGTTTTTGGAAGATCTCCAACCAACAAGCATGCAAAGGATTAACTACAAGTGTGTTCTCCTTCTGCAATTCCTTATCCAAGGGTTCTTCTTGAAAGCTTTCCCATCCATCATCCCAATCATCACTGCTCCAATTGTTTCCAGCATCAGGTGTTTCAAAAGAATTTGCCTCAGCTCTCCCTGATGGAAATAGCACTTCCCACTCTTCCAGAATGGCCATCAAACAGTCACAATGGCTTCCAGTACTAGCAGCTTCACATACTATTGAGAAGCAAGAAACTGCTGCTTCAACAGTCAACAGATCCTTTGGAGTAATCTGTATACTTGGAGAGATAGCAGAGACCAGCTGTGATGACTTGAGGGCAACTAGCGTATTAGCAAACCTACTCGAAACTTCAGTATTAACATTTTGCACCCCGTGATCAAGAGTAGTCTCAGCGTCAGCATCTGTTCTTTGTAAACCATCCCACCCTTCCCATGGATCAATATTGGCCTGTATCTCAGCAGAAAATGCCTTCAAAGCTCGACCTCTAGATGAAATAAATTGCATAAGCTCCAGGATGTAAACTCGCACATGGTCTGGAAGCTCCAAGTTATCAGAAAACTTTGCCATTCTCGTCCAAACTGCCAGCCTTACCATCTTCAGATCCTCCGTTTCATATTTTGCTTCACTCAAAGATGACAAGAGATTGTGTAGATTTGGGTGATCAAGAGAGGCACCAGGAGTGAGGTCTTGCAAGATGGTTTCGAATATACTCAGATAAAGACGGGGAAGATCTTGTATATCATCATAATATTTCTGGCTCCCTGAGATTGAAGTTGATTTAGGTGGGAACTGTGACACTGCATCAGAATATACATGTGCAATGACTTCAAATTTACATCCAGAAAAAATCATTGCTCGGCAAAAACGCGAAATTTCAACAGCAACACTGCCAATGAGGCCATTCTCAACATAGGCAACAAGAGTTTTCCAACCCTGACTTGGTGAGACTTTCTTCACCACAACCAGGTTTAAAAAACCTTCAAGGCACACCATTAAACATCTCGGGCAGAACTTCTCTTCTGAACCCTCCTGGGACAAAAACACCAGCATGTCGTTAGCTAGTCTTAACCAAAGATTTAAAAGCATTATGAGGCAATCCTGCCAGCTTGAATCGCAAGAAATACTGCCAAAGGAATTTTTAAAGGGTAGTATTATATCAAAGTATTGCTTCATTATTTCCACAACAGTTGGACATGTCAGTGCACCTATATAGTTTCTGCACATATCATATGTACTCTCAAGCTCATTTAGTAAGTGCTGAAGATTTTCAGGACTTTCAAAAGGAACCCCAAATTTAGCTCTAGATCCCAACTCAGACAACAAACTAAGTACATGTTGTCTGTAGACATCACGCCATGATAGAAGACCCTCACATGCTGGATCCCCGAAGAAGTCAACAAGAGTCTGGACCATTTTTGCTAGTGCTTCAACAGTATGTTCATTAATGTGAGAACAGATTTCACTACTGAAGCTCTCAAGGTTTAGCCCTTGCAACCCTGCAATATTCTTAAAGTTCAGGCTCTGTATAAAAGAAACTTTGGAACATTCTTGCTCAACCATCTTATAGAAATGAACCAATGCAGGAGCAGCTATATGTGGGGGTTTTGGATAGATTTTGGGCAATAACTCTTTATCTTCTCCAAGCTGCATGTAGCATTCAGATAGCAAGGCATATATACAAGCAAGCCGTTGCTTGTCAAGCCCATTAATTGCAGGGTACACTGACAAGGAGATGGTTTGTATCGATTCTGCAGCACAAGCAAGTACTTTGCCTCTAAAGTTTGAAATTTCGGCCATTATATCATCAACATTCCAAACATCTGAAACAAGGACTGAAGCGAGGTACTGTTGTAGCACCTGAAACATAAACACAGGTACATTAAGATATCAATTCCAATCGGTATGCATATAATATTATATGCTGCCTATAGAGCCGCTATATACTAATACTAGCTTACAACCCATGCGATGCACAAATCTTCTTTAATATTTTTATATTTTATATATATATATATTATTAAAGTTAGACTATACTATTAGAAATCTAATAATTGCTAAGAGATTTGAAATAATATAAATTATAATAATACGTGGTTGATGAGATTTGAACCCTACTCATTTGTTTGTATATTTAGAATTAATATAAGATATCTGTTTCAATATGTTGTGGACGGGTTTCGAACCTTAAAGGTTTAAAAGTGGTTTAAATATTAAAATATGGAATATTCTTTAGTATATAGATCTAAAGGTTCTCTCACCTATTCATTTTAAAATCTAACTGTCATTATTCTTTTCAACTCTTGTCTACCAACCAACCAAATATATCCTATTATGGTTATAATAGTATAGTAGAGATAGTAAAGATACCACATACTTTGGTCTCATCCAAGCGGTAGGTAGAAACAAGTAGCAACACATCCTTCAAAATTTGCTTTTTCTCTGATCTTACTGATTTAACAAAAGAACAAACAACACTCTCCATATAGCCGACGTCTCCAGACAAAAAGCGTTCAGTTTCAACACCAGGAATTATTTGCTCCAACACCCTTGTATGATCTGCTACACGCTTTTGGTTTTCTAGTTTCACTTTCCATTCTCTCCAAAATGACGATTGGGTCTTATCAATTTTGTCTTGTTCATCTAATTATCAAAACAAGGGATGTGAGAAAAAAGAGAGTTCCAAAATACATACAAAAGTTGATATATTTTCAACAAATTTAACCCACATTTCAGGACACTAACTGTACTGCAGATTGGTAGAGAAAGTAATAATCTATAAATTACTATTAATGTTAAATCACCTGAACTTAATGATGTGTATTTCTCTTGAAATTTTTTCAGCAACAGTTCTCTCCGCTGAGCAGGATCCTCACATTCAAAGCCAGAGTTGTGCAGCAAACTATATATCATCCCAACATTCATAATGCTAGAGATTTCATTGTAATCTTCCCTTGTTCGTACCTGTTCTTCTATTATTTCCACCCCATAAAAGGCATCTACAAGATTTAACAGAAAGGAACATCCTAGTACATCTTCCTTTTCAGTAACAGGAGGTGTTAATATTGATTTGGCTAGAGATGCGATCAAGTTATCTTTTGGAGCAAAGCCGTTCCTTGCCAGCCAGGAAAGAATAGCAACGACAGCTTGTGTTCTAACATTTACATAGATTTTACTGGAAATTGAGCCTGAAACCAAGTTCTTGTCACTTTCAGTAAACTGACTTAATTCCAGCAACCATGGAAGCCGTAATGCTGCAAAGGAAAACATCTTTCCATTATCCCTGAGAAGAGAATCCCAATCAGGGACATTTTCCACAGTTATATCTTTGGCAACAAGAAGGAGAGTATTTTTTATGGTTTCAAAATGGACTTCTTGATCATCACTAACAACTTTGTCAAGCTGTCCAGATTGATCTCTCAGGTCAGCTATATCTTGAATACTGTGTGGTGGATAGGATATAACTGAGCCACCATGAGTGGAGAACTTTGGAGGGTCCGTCCCTGACAGAATCATTAGTTTTTCACATTGTCCTTCGATGTCCAGATCTTTCCATGCAAGTAAGAGTTCACCGATCGATTCCTCATCACAGTGGCTTAAAGCAAAACCAAGAAGTTGCTTTCGAGAACTTACATCCATGTTTTCGAGGACAGGACCTCTGGCCAGGGCAGCACACAGGTCCCATACAGCCCCATGTCCTTTCTTGGCCAATGCCAGGCACAGATCAAAAGACAATTGAAGATCTCCAGCTACTGCTGCTTCTCTTGCAATAGCTTCCTGAACGGCTGAAATGTCGTCCTGAGAACTCAAACCAAGAAGTTTGGCAACCTCAACAAGTTCTTCGACATTTAGATATGCTCCACCTTGACTTGTAATTGCTAATTTTATTATTTCCATAGGATCTTTGATTTGTCTGAATTGCATTGGCAGAAGGTTCACTCCTAGATTTGGAAGTTTAATTGTAATTGCATCAATGATATCTGCCTCCGCCCGGACATTTCTGCTGCTTGGAAGGATATTTAGACATTCCTTAGCCTTCCAGATCTGGAAAAGTCTCAACAAAATGATCAATAAATTCAAAAACGGTTTCAAGGAGAGAAGTACAGATTTATGCATAGATCATCAAAGTAATTGATTGTCAAAAGTACTTCTTACAAGAAGAAACAACATGAAAAAAATAATATATGAAAGCTGCAAAGGAAAATATATATAGTATCAAAATGAAACCTTACACAAATCTGTATATCCACAGCACTTGAAAAAAAAAGAGAATAACATTTAGAATTGGAGAGTAAAAAATAATTCTTTTAGCACTCTCACCTAATTGTACATGAGATATTTTTCGTTATCGGATATAAGTCTATATATATGAAATTGAGCATAAGAACTTAAGACAAAAAATTGAGCTTAGTACGCAAATGCATTCCAATAAATCAGCAACTGCGGAAGTCATATACAGCCATAGAGTGTGTTAAAAGGTTGATACATACTTCTGAGCAAGCAAGACTTGAAGCTGAGAAGAAGTAATCTCTTGCAGCTTGAATGACAAGATACTCTGCCTTATCTGCTGCCAAACTAACAGATCCTGTACCTTTTAAGTAGTTCCTAGCAAGTGGAAATTTCCCAGCTTTCAGTAATCCTCTACAGAACTCCATTAAAATATACTCTAGATCCAGAAAGGGAAATGCTTTTTCTTGTAAGGATTGCAAATCACGCCACATGTTTGCCCATTCACTATCTGACCGGCCTGGCAGTCTCCGGACAAATTTTGAAAGTATAAGACGAAGAATCTGCTTTACACCCTTAACATCTTCATGTGGCTCCAGAAGAAAACCAATTGGCTTTGGTACCTGCAAACAAATGTATATAGTTACATACTCATGAATTGTTACCTTACCCTGTAATTTTTTTTGTCTGGCTCTTAAGTCTTAATCATCAATAACATTAATAACACCATCAACAACTTTTATAGTTCACGTGGCTTAAATACACGCAAACACTCAATAATTTGAAGACATTAATGTTAATAGTATATGATCCATGTAGTAGCTTCTACTATCATCTCAAGGTTTTAGAAGAGCTGACCATTAACAATTAGGACCGAGTCACTAAGGTAATTTTGTAGGTAAGATACATGCACTGCTGACCAAATTAGAGATACGAATTTGAGCAAGGTCATAATTGCCACACGATTTAGAGTCGAAATGAATTACTAGAACTTTGATGACTTAAATGGGAGGAGGCTTGTTAGCCATGGACGTTGGACTGAAGTAGCGTATCAGGAAGATTGAGTCGGGTCCGGCGCATATTAAAGTCACATGGTCCTATAGATATACTCTTTTAGTCACTCCTAATTTCTCAAACATTATCCTTAATAGAGAGCATATTTTTGGACACTTTACGTCTTATCACATAGACTTGTGTATTTATAAAAGAAAACTGATCTCTATATCACATTGCATCCACAAGATCATCTAAAAGTACTAAGAAACGACAAAAGTTGCATTTGGTCCAAGAGAATAACTAGGCCCTTGTAGGTGAAAACAGGCCAGTCACTTCTGGTGGGAAGTTCGCTTTTTCTGCTCTCTTCATGATCACTTTCTTATCTAATTCATCAGTTAATTCCTTTAACTATTTAAGAAGTCATCTTGACCCTTAAGACCAGGGCATCATGGACTTGCCATCCTTCCCTTGACACCCATACCAAGATCCAATAGATAATGCTTAACAAGTTCTTTGCCAAAAAATGACAGTGTATAGCACCCAGAACAAATGCAACTCCAATGAAAAAAAAATAGCATATAGTATTACAATCCAAAAAGTTATGAACAAGCGAGTCTTATGGAGTAGACTACAAAAAAGAAAAGTATCTAGATCTTTAAGTTAAAGCTATCTACTGAGTGCAGAAGAGATTAAGTAATACTAAAAGGAAAGAAATAGCAAACCTGGTATAAAGTCAACAGCCTTCCTGCTTCAATATGACCTTCAGCAAGTTCTAGTCTTTTCTTCAAGCCCTCAACCTCAGAATCTGGAGGAGGTAAAAGTATCACAACCAATCCAAACTGCAAAACTTGCGAGTTTTTTTTTTTGGCAATAGTAAAACCACATAATACAAGTATGATGCCTCGGAAAAAAAAAAATCTGGCATAGCAAAAAATATTAAGCATCACAAGCCAAGGCAACACCAAAAGAAAGAATGAAGAAACCTTAGAATCATGTCTTATATGATCACATGTAAACTAATACCAATGGTCCCCATAAGATGATCTGATCTTTGATACTTATTTACCATCCTTTAATCAAGTATATGAAAGAAAGCTTACCCTGTATCTTGGGAAGCTTCGACAATATTGCATTCATAGTATTCCACTTATCTGTATTGGTGAACGAATATATGCACTGCAGAGCACAGTCAACCACTTCAGCTTCGTTCCTGAAGAAACCATTCCTTCCAATCTCCCTGCATCCCTCTTCAATCACCATCAAACATAACTCTAATTTAGTGTCCAAAGCCATCTCTTTCAACCATCCAACTAGAAATGAGGTAGCTCTCATATCAAGGACAGTATGAAACTGCATGAATGGAAGTGCTCTGTTCTGCAAAATTTTTATTACATTGTCCTCTTTCACCCCCTTGAGCATTATTTTGAACTTCTCATAATTAGGTAATTGTTCCCATGTAATCAGGTCCATTGTAAAATCTGTTTCAACCTCACTTCCAACAGAATAAATAAGCTGGTGCAAATACGAGATATCTTCACGAAACTGTTGCAAATCAGAAATACTCTTCTGACAAGCACAGTCAATCAAACAAAGGCTGTTGTCTAGCTGACCACTTAAGGAATCGATAGCTCTTGCTCTACTTTTATACCATGCTGTAAGTTCATTACTTGATGGCCACAAAAGCCCGCATGTTTGTTTAAATATGGGTTCAGTTTTAATATCAACACTGCTCTCATGACTCTCAAGAATTCTGCCAATGGAAGCAACCATCTTTTCACATTCAACCCAATCTTCTTCTCTTACAGAAATACTTGAGGGGGGTAATAACCCTGGAAGCAATTGCCCGTAAGTTTGAACAGGAATTGTTTCAGGAATAGCAGCTAGGACTTCCAGCATGCAAGGAGCCAGCGAATAAGGGTGTCGCTTGAATAGAAGATTAAGAGCTCCGATCTTCCCACTTTCAGCAAGTACTACAGCACTTTCATTAATTGGCGAAGTGCGAAAATTCATGTAATCCTGCATGGAAAACCTTCAGAACGCCAAGTCAATAATGAGAAAATCAGTAGTATTTATTTCAAGGACAAATTCTATTAGATGATGGAATAAAGCTCTCATTAGATGCATTGCGCAAGGTGAACAACCGGAAACATATTGGACCAGGAGAAATATAAAAACAAAAGAGATTCATTCAGTAAAGGTGAGGGTATCCCCTATCCAAGAAAAACCATTTTACTTCTCAACATTTTTATTAAAATGTGGAACACGTCAATGAAGAGGGGTAGTTTTATTAACGGTTTATTTTTCAAAAACAACTTTGTGCACAAGCTGAAAACTTCTTTCTAGAGAATAGTCAAACAATTTGCATCAACACGGGAGTTCCCCAATGCATAAGATAAATTAGTTTACGAAGTACATTAATCAACAGCCTTGCTACTTATAATGAAACCAATGGTATGTGTATTACCTGCCCATGTTTATCCCAAGAAATGTCTCAAGCTTGTCTCGGAATTGCAATATTTTAAGTCTAGCCAACCGAAAATCACAAATTTCCCCAGACAAGTTATCTTCTGAATCAGAAAACCTGTACTTATCTGTCAAGCGGAGCCCATAAGCAAGTAAAGCCCTTGTACTATCTTCTGTTTGTCCAACTCTATCTACACATTCAGAGAGTACAAATGCTTGATCCTTGATATTTGGAAGCAACTTATTGATCTCCTTTATTCCTTGCCCGGAGAGCAACCATTGTGTCTTTAGCACTTCATCCTGATCCAGACCATGATGAACAGCAAAGTCCAAGGCTTCCTGATACTTTCCACCACTTATTAATATATCATACATCTCAGGAACAGATCTTCCTGCAAAGGAAATTAGGCTCCACTTCAGTTTGGCAATGTCAGGCTGATTATACTTATCTACAATAACCTGATCCATGAGATGTATGCTTCTTGGTTCTTTTTTCTGGGTTGAATCATCACTTTCTCTAGCAGTGATCTCTAAAAGAAAAAACTGTCTGGTCAACTGTTTCACACGTTCTAATACAGGCATCGAATAAAAAATATCACTTTTTGAAACTCTGACACCACTAAAAATGTTGAACATCATGATAGTCCCACCCCTTTTAGCTAGAGTAAGAATGTCGTCCGACCACCAAGTAAAATCGACTATATCATTCAACCATTCTCTCCCTTCAGTTGACTTATCACTTTGTTGTAAATTAAAGCTTTCCTTATAAGACATTATCGATAAAGAACAATCTTCATCTTTTAGTTTGAATGTAACCAGGGATCCTCTTAAATCCAAAGTAGCAACCAGTTTCCCGCTGGGTGAAAATAACAACTTTGGACATGTTAATAAACCAGTATATCCCTTCAATATAGAATATAAGCCTTCAAACTGAGTGCTAAACACTGGTTCAAGATTTAAGTTCCCAGTTCTTCGCCAGAGAGAAAGGCTATAGGATCCTGAAAAGAAACAATAATAAAAATTGGTGAAGCTGATAAACAAATAGACTACCACAATCCTGCACATCTTTTTTGTGGAAGAGGGGAGAAAGTTTCAACAGAAACAGTACGGAACACTACCAGTAGCACTGCTTATCACTGGAATGCTAGGCCCTGTACAAACTAGAGCAACCAACGAAAGATCTGAATGGTAATCCATGCAGAATACATATTGAGGAAATTTCTTATTTGTCATCGAGCCCTTAACTGAGGTGCATGCTGCAGATATAGAGACCCTTGGATCCTTGCTAATGTCAATATCATAAAAAGAACCATCCGATGTAAGCATCCTGAAGACACCCCTATGAAAATGTTTTATCTAATCAGGAACTAAAAAAACAAATTGAACATAGAGAAAAATAACTGGAAACAGTTAAACGTGAAAAATTAATAAATAACATGTGAGAGATAGAATGAAACTTACAAGCAAGACTTCTTGTTATCAAAGTCATCCAGTACAATCAGGTCTATAATTGGAGAAGACAGTTTCAAATGCCTCCTAGTAATACTTGATATCAATTCACCATTAACTTTGATAAAATAGAGAGTATCGGTGTCATCACAAACACCAAGAATATCATGAGTTTCTGACCAGGCGCCACAAGTGAATTTGACATTACTGCTACCTGATAGCATGTCACATAAGTTAAAGCAGATTTTATGATTACTGCATTATTAATAAATCTGCTAAAGAAAATCACCACTGTTTTTACAGGGAAAAAACAGATTAATAAAAGTTCAGCATATATATGACAAAAATGTTTTTTATTGGTTGTGTAGCTTTATAAGTTGAATTGAGTGAAGGAACAAAAAAAACTAATTGCACTAACACACGTGCATTCATTATTGCAAATTGAGCACACTACATAACATGAAAGGTTACTGGCTTTTAAAAAATGTAGCCTATCTATGCAGACAATGACCATGTACCTATCAATTTGTAAACAGACTAAAATTAGTTTTACTATACATTGAAAAAGTGACGATGTAGAAATCAACAAATACACTATATAACATACACGGCTGTGGTTTTAAAACAGCCTCAAACCAAGAAGGTCGACTCGGTTGTTGAAAGTCTAATCAGCTAAATAGTCTGGTTGCTCTAGCATGCCTGACTTGATAAGAGATTACTTTCAGTTTCCTCATATCCTTTTCTTCTCTAGGAATTGTTTTTTTGTCAGATGTCTTAGCACATGCTAAAAGTAAAGCTTACAGTTATAATAGCCACAGGGTTGCCGAAAGTCATCGTCTTTTTGCAAGATTGTAATTTGATTTGCAAATGTTATTGCCACATGTTGACCACTTGGGGAGACGAACAAAGATACCAGTTTCCTTAACCTTTGTGGAAGCCTATATTCTCTCCACTTTTCTTTAATATGGCTGACACCTACATTGTATACAGGGTAGAAAACTATCAATAGTAGCACGTTGTAGAAAAAAAGGGCAACCAATGTAATGCACGGATGAGATAGTAAAGACAAACGTAATGTTCACAACACCATTAGGATGCACGAGGAGAAAAATAGTGTAAAGCATAATAGAAAATATGTGAATAAAATCATATGATTAACAGTTATTACAAATTTGTAACTAGTAATGTATCAGAAATTCAACCAAATTACTCGTTTACACAAAAAAATCAAAGATACTCATAGAGTGGCACTGATTTCTTCAGTTAACCACCCAGTTAACTTTTTGAGAATCACATGCCGAAAAAAAAGAGTAAAAGTTCATTCAATAACGTAGACACTAAAAAATATAAAGTCACGCCTTAACATTAAACCTGAAGCAATGTATGGATGCAAGCTGGCACATAATTACAACTCACCGCAACATGTAATTACTAACTAATGAAAGCCGCAACAAATCAAAGAGAACGAGATACGACATTCAACAACTGTATTGTTTGTCAGTAAACTAAATAGGAACTACGACACGCCATTAACATTCCCTCAATAATTCATAAGTACAAATAAACAGTTACTGCTAGTGCATTCTATCAAACAATCGAAAATAATTCAACAATGTGAAGCCAATTAAAGTCGAAAAACAGTTAAATTTTACGAGACCTGGTAGAGAAATCCAAGACAGAAAACTTGCATCAGAATCTTGGTTGAGCTGAAATAGATATATAAACATAACTTTAAATCATCAAATTGAATTGCAATTAATTGAAACTTAAAAGAAGAAGTAAAAGGAGGACCTGTGGATTAACAGGAGGATAATTAGATGAGGAAGGTCGTGAAGCGTGATGACGTGTCTCGAATAAAACTTCATCGTCTACAACACTATTATTAATTTGCTGCTCCATGATAGACACAACAACCAGCCTTGATTGTCTTCCCCCGAGATCGAGTCCTACGGATGTATGTATGTATGTATGTATGTATTTATCAAACCCGGGTAGAATATTATTGGAAATACCAACCGGGCTCGATAGATATGCAGTGAACCGGTTCGCGATTAACCGTCAAGAAAACAAATATAAAAATCCAACATTCATGATCGATATATTTGAAATGAATGCACACAAAAATGGGACATACGAGTAATTGCAAAATACAGGTCGATATATTTAAAGAAAATATTTATAAAATATATTTTCTAATACTTACATTATTTATTATTTTCATATTAATAATTTCAAAAAATTTAAATATGTATTATTTTTATTTCAGTTAAAACATTATACATTTACTTTTCAAAATATAAAATATACAAGAAAATAAAATAAATAAAAGTCTAATGTGTATTAATGTAACAAAACAAATACATAAATGATGCTCTAGAAAGAATTATATATAACTCAAGTAAAGATTCCTCTAATCATTGTGATTGTAACTTAAAAATAAAGAAAAATATGTACATATATATATATATATTTAAATTTTATAAATTAAAATAAAAAATTTCATTTCAAGTTTCAATAAAATTAAAAATATAAAATATAAAACATGACTAATGAAAAATATCTAATAATAATATTATAATATTTTTATATGTATATACATATTTTAAAATAAAAATAAAAGTAAATAATTAGTATAATTAAAAATATAATAATATATTAAAATATGATAATATATATTGTAAAAACATTTCTTTTATATGATATAAAACTAAAATAAAATTCATTAACTAAAAATATTTAAATATATTAATATTTTATAAATATGTAATGCATATTAAAATAATTATTGTTAATAATAAAATATTATATTCATATTTAATATTATATAAAATGAAAAATATTAAAATATAAAATAAAATTTATTATATATAATTATACTAAATATATATTAATATATTTAAAACAATGTCTAAGTAAATTTAAGCTACTACCAATAATTTCATGAAACAGTACATAATAAGAGCGTATAAACATACATGAAAATCAGCCAATTATATTTAATGCTGTGTTTAAACATTTAATATAAAAAGATATAAATATAATATTTTAATATATATTAAATAAAAGAATAATGCTAGATGTCCGTTCCGAATTCGGGACCTCTGTTTAGTGACATGAAATGAGATGCGGAAATGAGCGTAATAGTCAAGGAAATAAATAATTATTTTATATTTTTGTTATTTATTAAAATTTTAAAATAGAATATAATAAAGTATTTTATATTTATATTAAAATTAATTGAAAATAAATATTAATTCTTAAAAATAATTCTAGGAAATCCAGAAATAATTCTAGAAAATAATTTTTTCAAAAAACAATTCTCAGAAAATTTCTAGGAAAAGGCCTTCCGGAAAAAAAATTGAAAATAAGTTCCCGAAAATAGGTTTTGTCTATATAAAATTTTGTAAGAAATATATGACGGGATGTGTTTGAAAAAATAGTTTTCTCACATATTTTTTATAGAATAAAATTAAACAATGAAATAAAATGAAAGAGAAAATGAATGATTCTATTTTCTTGTCCGAACTCTAAGTAAAAAACTTAAATTTTTATTTCGGTTTATATAGCCATTCCATTCATACTAAAATTTCGTTCCGGCAAAGTAAATGCAGTTTAAAATATAGAGAGGCTAGAGCTTGGATGGATAAAATTAGAGCTTCCTTGTTCTCCTTTCACGTGTTATCTCCATTTTTAACCGGCTTACAAATTACAAATTCTACAATCAGTCATTTTTTAAGTTAATATATATATATATATATAATTTATTTATTTTTAATATTTTTAATTATTTATTTATTTAGTTTTGTTGATTCTTTTTATTTTAATTATTTTCTTACTATAAAAATTATTATACTAATTTTATAACAAATAAGAAAATAAATTTATAGTTTAGACTATAATTTAAAATATAATATAATATTAAAAAATATTGAGTTAACTAATTTTTTTGAAAATAATCAAATTTAGAGATCGATTTCTAACCAGTACATAAATAATATTAAATAATTATGAATAAGTTACAATAAATATTATATTAATAAAGACCGAATATTCGATACTCCGCTAATAAAATATATTTAAATTTAATATTTACGATTCTAAAGATACTAATAAATTTATTAATAATCAAGTAGAACTCTATTAAACTTATAAATTATTATTTATTAAAAAATCTATAACAATTATGATATGAAAATCTATAACAATTATGATATGTTATTAATAATATAATCACAAAAAGATATAATTATAAGAAATATGAACTTAAGTTAATTTCATCAAATTAATACATATTAAAGATATAATAATATTTTTATATATTATCTAAAATTAAAATAACTATTATAAATATAAAAATAAAAAATATATAAAGATTTTATTGAAAAATAAACAATAAGTATAAAAAAAAATTAAGTATCGTTAATTTGTTTGAAACTATTAACCACTCCCTCCGTAATTTTTATAAGTCGCTTCGATTTTCAGCACATATTTATATTTTTAAGTGCTTGACTGTATAGTAAAATTTATGATTTTCAATTTTTTTTGAATTAAAATATGTAATCTATATTTTAGTTCAGAAAAAAATTAAAAAATAATAATTTTTATAATTCCATTAAATTATTTAAAAGTGTATATTAAAAATACAAACTTATAAAATAAAACGGAGGGAGTACGGGGCAGGAGAGTATGAGAGTAGTCATGCTCCGGTAAAGAAAAGTGAGAGGAGTCATGGGCCCCGTTTGGCGCACCTAAGTTTATAAGCTGTTTATAAGTTGAAAAAGTTGGTATATGTGTATTTTTTCTGAAAATAAGTAACTTATTTTCAAATTTAGAAATAAGATTTGGTCTTAAATTTTTAAAACAAATAATTTTTTTAAAAAAAATATGAAAATACTTTTTTTAAAAAAAATAACTTATTACTTATAAGTTAAGTCAAACACCCCATGCTCAAATACACATGTAAGAAGTCAAGAATCCTAAAAAAATTAAACTAACGGCTGGTCGTGCACAGTTCTAATTATTTATCACATATTCACATTACTCAGATAGTCAGATCCAACTGAGATTCGAATTTTGTGAAAGAAAATGTACTTAACTCTGATTCAAATTCATATATAATATATAATCACTTGTATGTCGGCTCAATTTGTAAAAATATATGATGTATTATATTATTATTGTATTCAAATTGATTCGACTTGATATAAATATTTTTTCTTACATTATATATTTAAATACAATAATAGTATAAATTGAATATAATAATAGTATAATACATCATATATTTTTATATATAAAATAAAATTTTGTATTTAAATATATTTACAATTTGGAAAAATATTCAATTTATCTTTTTAGTCAGAATTTTAAAATTTATGAAAATAATAAACAATTATCCCGTACATAGTTTATTGAAACTTTAACTTCACAAATTACGCAGGTTAGATACATGATTACAACTAAATTTCTATATAGTTGAAATTAAGCGTTTGTTCTTTACGAAGAAAAAAAGAAAGTTTAACTTATATAAAAAAATGTTGTGACATTTAATTTTCTTGTGTAGATTAAATTAAACATATCGATGAATTAAGTTACCCGATCAATATATTTAGTTAAATAATATGTATAAATGGCAGATTTACGGATGGACTCCAATTGATTGCATGTATAAATCGTGGTTTATAGGAATACAATTTATTTATTTTTGAATAAATTGATTTATAACTATACAAATTATAACTATACAAATGATTATCTATTGTAAAGAAACCAAGAGACTCGTGGCCTTATCCAAGACCGACCTTGCATTCTAATCTTCTGGAAGCAGTTAAATTGACTTTACTGTCAACTCATGCACATTCTAGTCTTTTGCACGGAGAGGAAGACGGATGGAGCTTCAACAAAAAATATAATTAAATGCCTCAGATTTTCGATATTCTTTAGGAGCACAATTGGAATGAAATAATATCAATTCACTTCTAAAAGGTAATATTTATACTTAACGGATGCAGATAAATGATGACAGAGATTCTCATGGATCAGTAATAACAGGAGTGATGGGTTTCGCCAAGATTTAACCTAATGTTGCCACTAGTGTGATCTAAAACTACTTGACAATTATAGATAAGCACCTAAAACCCACGGCAATGGCTACCAATCTATGTTGTATTGTGGCTGTTTGCACTCTTATTAATAACCCAATCAAGAGCTTGATATCTACACGATTGCCAAGGAATCAATGTGCCTCCAATGTTTGTACATTGTAATTCTCATTACAATCAAACCATATCTATAACATAAATGGCAGATGTAGTAAGACACAAGTGTTTGAGGACTCAAAAAACAATAATGAAATAAAATGACAATGATGATGATGCACCGAACTAGCAATATATAGCGTCTACAACAGCCTACGGACACGAAAGTTCCCCTTAATTAGAAGAAATTTACAATGAAGACTTAAGGTAAGTGCTATCAGTTTATATTTATCCATGCAAGTACCTAAAAGGCTAAAGGACAAATGGACCATACATGAACATAACATGGTATTTATAAGAAGAATCTACACTTAAAATAGATGCATTCAATTCATTATTAGAGCAAGTCCAATGCAATGATAAAGTAGGTGCTATTTCTATAATATAACATCAATTATATAACATAAACTCCAATGCAAGGTTAAAAAAGATGCTAAAATAGAAAAATGTTATATTTGGTTCTTTATAAAAACTTCATAATACTGGAGAATAAAATAAACTAAAAAACTTTAAAGAGTACCATTTTTAATTGTGCCGTTGTAAATTCAGTAAAATCGATATAGCCAAAGAAAACTCACTCTGAAACTCCATAAAGACACACCCTCTAATAACATTTTTACACCCCTGTAGTCTGGCAATGTATTGGAATGTCGACAAAGATGGAGGTTAAAAAAAAAGAGAAAATAAAAGAAAGATGAAAAAGGTGTTCAAGTCATCTCTCAAATATCACAAACCCACCCAAAACTTGCCGGTTCTAACATAGGGGTGATTGTTGCTGTGATCTTGCTCAAAATAGTATATTTCCCTGACAAGAGTGGGCCTACAGAAAAGAATGGTTTCACAATTTGGTTCAGTATGTTCCAACAAAATGTAATTGTTAACGACGACAAACAGACTTACATGTGGAGATAGCACATCACCTGTCAAATTGGATACTTCAACTACTTCCAGGTTGCCAGCCACCTAACCATGCAGCAGGAGTGTGAGCAAATTGCAGCGTTAAACTATTAGAATTGCTGTCCTGCTTGTCAAATCTATAACCTGCAAAATTCAACTTTGACTACCGTTTACGTCTCTAATGTAGTTGTAATGTTGAATAAGGGTATCAGAAAAATCAAGGTCACTAGATCATATACAGTTATGAACTTAAGTACGCTATAGCTCAAAGATGAAGGTATGTTGACATCAAGCTCCCCTTGTAGACAATCCATAGCAGTGGCTGCGTAACGTGGACACTCAAAATCGACAAAATAGTGCACCCACGGGTCACCATTAGACTGCAAAAGTTTATCAGCCAATATATCGCTAGTAAATTAATCATGTTACATATATCATGTATCCATTTAATACATATGATTATATGAACATATATACGCACTTACGTGTCTTGAAGCCATGGTCACAAGTCTAACTTCTTTGTAACCTATAAAAGGGCGAAATATATCTGCAGTCCCAAGTGAAGGAATACCAACAGAAAAAAAAACACAACATGTGCCTTTTACACCCACAAAGGATACGAGCTACTTCTCTGCGGGAGCAATTTGGAGGTACGCCTTCCACAACCAATGTACTACTAGCATCCGGAGGTAGAGGAATCTCAGGTCTTCCACCCCCAACTCCCATCGACTGGTATTCTGCCACCGCTGGGTCTGAGCCTCCAATACCCATGATGTGGTGATCATCAATGGGAATACTAATCTCACGTCTGTTTGCAAAACAAAGTATCTGACACACAGACTTGTATATCAGAACTAATATAGAACGTAACAGATGATGATGGAGCTTAAAAAGAGTAATGTAAAAAACCATCTGTACCTGGCCACATGGACAACAATAATAGGATGCTCCTAGAGTGTTCCTCACTGTCATGACGCGTCCTCTTCCGTCATCATGACCATGATAATCCTGGCCAATGCGAACATCTACAAAGAAAGGTACCATTGGAATAGGTAACACCATTATTGTCTTTTATAAACAAAGAATTAAGAAATAGTTTCCCAGGTGCAGGAAAAGAAGACTTTAAGATGACTGGAACATATTTAGCAATCAAACACATGAACGTCCTCTGTTAATATAAGGGAGCCAGGTATGCCAATATATTACAAGGTTGCAAGGTTGTAAGCTGATCTACTAACCCTAGAAGCAGCTACACGGTGACAAAACATTGTAGAAATTGGCTTGATCCAGATTCCTCCAAATTCGATAAAATCTGACGAGATTCTATGTTGACTGAATTGGCTTCGACGGAAATACAATGTGTTCGTCTAATAGAGATTTTCTAGGAGATAACAAAAAAATGAGGTTTGGGAAGGAAAAATTATTTAACATCTTCACAAAATTAAAATAAATACTTCAAATGTTCAACCAGCAGTCCATCAGCCTTAATTCTAAAGCGAGTTCTTAAGAAAAAGCCTCTACAAATTCGCAACATCTGAGCATAGATGCAAGAATCGGCACAATAATTAAGTAGCATGGTCTCCGAAGTCCTAAAGATGGATCAATAGGTATAATAAGATTCTTAAAGTGGAGCATAATGCATAATGCAAGGAACCCAAACAATTAGCCATATACCTCAACAGCTAAACAAGAAAAAGGAAACGTGAAGACATGTGGAATCGTGATGTTATTGATTACAATAGGTGTCAATAGATACAAATCTTTCAGGTATAATAAGATTGCAATAATCATACTCGGTTACATCTGGATCATAATCCATTCAGCAGAAGCCTAAAAAAATCAGTGTGAGATAATGGGGAAAGACTCAAATATCATTCAACAGAATAAATAAATTGTCCAAACCTGAAATTGCAATGCGAGATTACTCAACAGAGAAAGAACTAGAATGATTATTGAACAAAACATGAACAGATAAAACAGCGTGAAGCTACACATCCTGCTACATGAACTAGACCTATTTCATGATAAAAAAAAAGTGAAGAAACACCATGTTTTTCAAATTTTACGACACAGGACTATTCTAGCAGTTTTATACATATTAGATTGGTTAAGTTCTTTTTGTTAGTTTAGAAACCTTAGATCCTTAAGATAAAAAACCAGAAAGACAAAGATGTACAGCAAAACTTTCACAAGAAAGTCTTTCGATACAATTAAAAAAATACATTCAAACCCTTACACACTAGTAAGCACAATCACTGTGCTATTCGTTATGAACTGACGAGCATATGATACCTATTAAAACAATTTTTGAGCCAGTAAATCAGTTGAAATGCATATCAATAAAATCATAAAATAAATTTGAACGTGAAGTTAATGAAATATTTATTCCTTCGTAAATTTGTCGACCCAAATTGTTATTATTCATGTAATATGCACTATCATTCGTCACCAGAACAATATCATCAAGCCTCGTATTACAATACATGATGACAAACAATATTCAAAAGCACAAATTGATGGGTATCCATGTGTGTGTTTGTCCATATCTATCTATCTATCTCTCTCCACATACACACACACAAATTGATGGGTGTCCATGTGTGTGTTTGTCCATATCTATCTATCTATCTCTCCACATAGAATCATATTAATAAAAGTGAAATACAGTTTTCATATGGAAAAGGCAACTACTACAAGCTAGCCTCATTAGAAATCAACCTGAGTAACAAAATATTTGAACTAAAACGTCAAATATTACCTAATAGCTCATCACATTCTGGTAACCTTGAAATCATAAAAATCACAATTAAAACCCTAGATTTTTTCTCCATCGGAAAAAAAATTCAGAATCATCAAATTCACAATGCTAACCCCGGATTTTTTCCCCACCAGAAATCTTGTAACTTCAGACGAATAGTACATATGTACACACATTTAATTATATCAACTGTAAACGCAATTTCAACAAGGGAACAATCAACAAGTCGATTCAAGTTAGCTAATTTCCTAATTTGAGCTCAGTTAAATATTTAACTACTTTTTTTGAATTTAAACATGAAATACGACCTTATAACAGTCCATCACAATTATAGGCAATTCAGAATTACATATTCACAATCCAAAAACTAAACCCTAATCTTTTTCCAACATAAAAAGGATCAGAATGTGATGAATAGACACAATCACACACACACAATTATAAACATATAAATATACAGCATAGGGCAAACACAACTCAAAAATACAAGGCCAGGATTCAAATATAACATCTAGTGAAGTCATATTTTTTAAATGGAAACAGTCGGCATCTCATCCCGACTTCAACTAATTTCCTTATTAGACCCTAGTTTGTTCCTCCACTGAAGAATGCTTGTATATTTATCTATTTACATACACATATACATAATCTAAACCTTATAGATATAGACAGGCCTCAATTAAAGCTAATAAATTTAAAACATCAAATGCAACCTGAAACAACTCCTCAGAAACACACACAAAAATATTCACAAAACTCACAATCAAAACCCTAGTTTGTTCCTCCACTAAAGAAAGCTAGGAACTTTATGCATTTACATATACATACAGATACAGATTGAGAATCTACCAAAATCGAGGAGAGGGCGCTGCTCGAGGAGAGCGGGGCGTCTGCCTTCAGCATACTTCCTATAAGCATTAGCCATTTTGAGAAATTCTAGACAAAAACTAATGTATGGACCTCCCTGAAATTTGTTTTGTGACAGTATTTTCTAGGTTTTTTTTTACCAAGGGAGCAACAATTGACAGACCATATAAGCAAAGTCAGCAGCAAACCCCTTTCATATTAGAGGGAAAACTTAGGACAGTGAGGTGGACTATAGATTCCATTCAGATTTCTTTTAAGAATAAAAACACTATTCTTTTTTATCTGAAATTAAAAAATTTATATTCAAACTAATCATTAAAAATTCTATCATTCTTAAACAGACCATGGAGAAAAAAAAATCTTAATAAATCAAGTCAGAATTTTTTATACTACATTTCATACATTAGTTGAGAGGAACATGGTATATAAATTTATAATTTAAAAATTATAAATGTTGTATATATTCTTTAAAAAAGAGTATCACTTCAGTGTAATTCCCAACTAATTTTATATAAAAATGTATTTTTTTCATTCAACATGTTATTTAAACCTATGTTACTCGGACTCTTCATTTTACCTTCGAATACCCGTGTCCGGACACTTATTTTAGGCCAAAAATATGTATATTTTTCAAAATGTTGCTGAGTCCGATACTTGGACACGTATCCATGTTGGACACTTCTAGCCGAGTCCGAGTAACATAGATTTAAACATTCCATATGAAACACTTCATATCATTGTTATCAGTTTATCACTGCGCTCGACTAGTCCAAATTAATTGAATAAAATGAAAAAAAAAGTTCTAAAATCCTAATCAACAACAATGTATAATTTTCCTTCTCTCTATTGAAACCATGGATTGTATCTGATATCGTGTGTGTGTCTGTGTTAATGTATGTGTGGATATATATGTATATTATATGTTTATATATGTATAGTTAGTGTGTGAATATATGTATGTATGTATGTACGTACGTACGTACATCAGTTCATGATTAATACATTTATTTTTCAAAATGGACCTTGTTGTGAGAAACCGCATAAATATAAGATAAATTTATGTAAAAATTATTTAATTTATTATGATTAATATATCGACTAGTTGACAGGTTAGGCCTCTATCGACTCGACTTACCGAGGTGACAATCATGCTTGATATAAATATCTATTAAGGTATGACAAGATCCACAAAAGGGCGAATCATAGTTTACAAAACCTTTTTAACACAATCCCCACTAAGATTAGAATAAAAATACTTTAATAACCATTCCCACTTATTGCAACTACATCATAGACTTGCATAAGTAAATGTAATTACTACTATCATATATAACATGTGCCAAGCACGGGCATGTAATATAACATAAATGAATTTTAAATATTTATAGCATAAATAAAATAAAAAATAGATCTTAAATTTATTTGAACATATATATAATATTATAATATACTTAAATAGTAAATATAAATTACATATTAAGAATATTAGTGTTACGGATCAAAAACGAGGTGTCTTTAATACGTAATTAATGCTAGGGTTTGGGAGAGCTTCAAGCTTTAATGGCTGCACTAACATTTCATGACTTAGCTCAGGTCCTCATTAACTGCCTACATATCTCAGTTCGTATGAGAATCAAGCCGAAAACGTAGTTCTAATGTTAAGGGGTTAGGCCCTTTATATAGGCGCATGGAGGCCTTGGAATCAGATTAGGGTTAGGAGACTTGGGGGCCAAGTCTCCTAGCAGCAGGGGTATCCAAAACCTTATAGGAATGAGAGTCCTTGTCGGACTCTTCCCACGTTTGGGCTCCTAGATCCTTCTAGGGTGAAGGCCTTCAACAGGCTTTTTGGGCCTTTTCTGGGCCTTTATTAAATAATTACGAAATTAACTATTAAAAAGGGCTTACTGGGCCTATAGCTTCCACGGAGCCTCGCGGACTGGACCCAACAATCCAGTTATTACATTCCTAGTTTGTTTCGAGGGCCTAAAACCTTTGGACCATACCAGGCCTAATAAATGCTATATTTATTATTTCTTTCAGGGCTATTTTTACCCATATCATTTGCCCCCCAACTTTTGGGAAAACTCTACAAGTTTTCGTAAAAGTTTCACCAAGGGTCCCCAATGCCTTCTTAGGCTTTTGACTTGTCTTAATCAATTTTACCTGGGCTCATGCCTTTCTCAAAGAGTTAATATTAAATAAATCAGCCCCCCAAAGGACTTTATTCGTAGCTAAGTCGCCAAGGATGCTTTTTCTGCATTTCTCCCCTAAGTCGACCTGGAACGAGGTCAATATCGACCTGGATTGGAGTCGATTTCGACCAGGGTTGGAGGGTCGAGATCGACTTCGACCTCGTTTGAAGTCGAAATAGACTTCAAAATATCTTGAAGTCGAAATAGTTGTCTGAGGTCGATTTCGACCTGGATCGAGGTCGAACAGGGCTATAAATCGCCTCGAGGTCGAACATAGTGACTGAGGTCGATTTCGACCTGGATCGAGGTCGAACAGGACCTCAAAATACCTTGAAGTCGAAACAGTGGTCTGAGGTCGATTTCGACCTGGATCGAGGTCGAACAGGGTTTTAAATCGCCTCGAGGTCGAACATAGTGATTGAGGTCGATTTCGACCTGGATCGAGGTCGAACAGGACCTCAAAACATTCTGAGGTCGAAATCCCTGGAGGGCCTCATGGCCTTTTATTTTCGACTTGGATTGAAGTCGAAATAGACCTCAAAACTCTTTGAGGTCGAAATCCCTTGAGGGCCTCATGGCCTTTTATTTTCGACTTGGATTGAAGTCGAAATAGACCTCAAAACTCTTTGAGGTCGAAATCCCTTGAGGGCCTCATGGCCTTTTATTTTCGACTTGGATTGAAGTCGAAATAGACCTCAAAACTCTTTGAGGTCGAAATCCCTTGAGGGTCTCATGGCCTTTAATTTTCGACTTGGATTGAAGTCGAAATAGACCTCAAAACTCTTTGAGGTCGAAATCCCTTGAGGGCCTCATGGCCTTTAATTTTCGACTTGGATTGAAGTCGAAATAGACCTCAAAACTCTTTGAGGTCGAAATTCCTTTGAGGGCCTCATGGCCTTTTATTTTCGACTTGGATTGAAGTCGAAATAGACCTCAAAACTCTTTGAGGTCGAAATTCCTTGAAGGCCTCATGGCCTTTAATTTTCGACCTTATAGAATGGGCATGTGAGGTTTTATGACTACGGGCTTGGCAGACCCATGTTTTAGATCTTTCCCAGTTTATGGGTTGTAGAGGTTTTGGGCCTTAGAATATGGGCTTTCAGGCCCCTTCACCGGTGATACCGGTTGACTTACCTTTCGACGGTTGTTCGACCTAGAGATGCCTGTCAAAAGGTGAATTTAAACGGTTAGGTGACCGGCTGGGGTTGTATATATGAGTGGTGTAGGCTTCATTTCTCACACTTCTCATCTTTTACTCCTCACTTCTCCCTTCTGTATTTGAGCTCTCAAGCTTCTAAGTAATTTAAATCGTTAGCTTCCTCAAAGAATTACATAAAGTCGAAAATCAGATGGCGGATAAGAGAGCTTCTAGATTGGCAGCCATGAACGCGGGATCAGCCAAGAGAGGTAAATCCCTAAATCGAATCCCCATTTTTTCTACATACATGTCCTTGATAGATATGATCAACCAACGGGGGGATGAATACCCTAGTCAATCCCATCTAGATTCTTACAGTCATAGTAGTAAATTTTTTGAAGCCGATGTAGTAGAAGAGTATAACAAGCTTTTTAATTTTCCACCTAGGTTTTCCATTTCCTTAGTTGAACCTGGCGACAAGACCTGCCATTGGCATCCTAGTCGTTTATTTGTTTACGTAGATGCCCTCTTATCGGGGCTTAGGTTTCCTTTGCACGACTTCATCCCCACCCTCTTAGCTGATGTTCAAATAAATCCATGTCAACTCGTGCCCAATGGATGGAGGCTCATCCATTGTTTCATGGTCTTATGTTTGGAGAATAAAATAAAAATGACAGTCCCTCTCTTTCGCAAAATCTTTCAATTCAAAAACTCTTCTAGCATTTCCCTAGGCTGGGTTCACATAGCTCACAGGCCTAACAAACCCCATATCTTTGATACCTCTTCGATCCCTGACAACAACCTTCACTGGAAGGAAAATTTTGTCCAAGTAAAGTGGGAAGGGGGAGACTGAGGTACCCTTTTTAGGCCCATGTTTAGCAAAGTGTCAGACGGGAGCTTTGATGCTATTAGGCTCTCAGGGGAAGAAGAAGAGGCTTATGCCAAGCTTACTCAGGTTGAAACCAAGCAGCTTGCTTGGGTTCTTCTTGATGAACACAAGTTGAGAGCCGTGGGCCTATCAAGGGCCTCGAGCAAAGGTATACTATTTTACTCGACTCTGTTCTCGTTTTACTCGTTGATTGCCTTACTAATGTTTCTATGTTTTCTTTTTCAGCTGTTGCATTGATAAACGAGTGGACCATTCCACCCGTAGAAGAAACTGGCCGTACGAAACGGCTAAGACTGATGAACGACCCCAGGCAGGTAAAGGAACCTCCGGCTTTCTTACAGCCGGTCAAGGCGCCCAAATCCCTGGCATACAAGCCTGGCTGGGGTATCAGGAAGTCGGATACGGTGGTAGGATGTACAGATCACGCGAGGGACCGGTCCTTTCACTCCCTCACTCCTTGCGATTACAAGGATATTGTCTTGGGATGGGACGAGGAAAGCACCAAGGCTTTGGGTGCGCAGGCATTGGCATCGGTAAGCTTATTTACTTGCTTACCTTGTAGTTCACACTTCTTCCGTTCACGGTCTGGGCCTTTCTATATGTCTTAACTTGTTTTGTTGCTTTTTCAGGCCAACGCCTATTTCCAAGCTTCTTTGCACCAGACGGAGGCTTGGAAAGCCCGGGCAGGAAAACATAAGAAGGAGCTGATAGTGGCTCATGCCAAGCTCAAAAATCTTGAAGAAAAGCTGGCTGAGAAGGAGGAGCAGCTTAAACAGGCCCAAGCTGAGGTGGTCGAGCTACGGGCAGATAGAAATGCTATAATTGATCAATATATGGCCTCTGATGAGTACCGGGATTTAATCGAGGCTCATGACGACCTAATCTTCCCGGCTAACTACACTATCGGGTGGAATGACGCCCTCAAGGAAGTGCTGGGCAAACACCCGGGTTTGTTTAACCCAAAGGTAGACTTCAAATGCCCTCAATCGGCCGATGCGTTGAAGCGGTTGTTCGAGGAGCACGAGGAAACCGATGGGGAGGACAGCCCGGATGTTAGAACAGAAAGGATTCGTGAACCTTCCCTTACTCCTTCCCCGGTTCCTTCTCCTCCCAGGACTACTTTGGAGAAGTCTGCCTCAGAAGCAACTCTCCAAGAATCAGAGCAAAAATCTTTTGAAGAAGAAGAAGGGTCGAGTGAAGACGAAGATGGTTCGACTTCTTCTAGCAAGGAGGAAGCTTCAGGAGAGGAGGAGTCCTCTAAGTAGTTGGGTTTTATTTATGTTGGCCTTAGGGTCCTTGTAAAAAAAAATTTAGCCTTCGGGCTTTTATTTATGTAACCATGTTTTTCTTTTCACTTTCTGCCTTAGCTTTGTTTGTTTTTCGTTTTTAACTTAAACATAAACAACAAATACTCTCGAGGCTCGTAAAAAGACTAAGTGAAAATGACAAGTGTTATATAGGGAAAACAAATAACATTCCTCAGAAACTTTATAAGTTCTCAAATGTAAATGTAACTTAGTATTAAAAACATATCATGCCTCCAAGGCTAATAAATGTCATGCCTTCAAGGCTAATAAACTGATACTTAAACGTTTCGAAAATCAAAGTTAAAATCTAAACATAATACTTTCTTAAGTTGGTTGCATTCCAGCTTCTGGGGACTTCGACCCCTTCAAGGGTTTGGAGCTTGTACGCGCCTTACCCTGTGACTTCCTTCACTTGGTATGGTCCTTCCCAATTCGGAGCTAGTTTGCCCTGGGGACCAACTCCAGACGCCTCGATCTTTCGCAGGACTAAGTCTCCTTCGCGGAAAAACCTTTCATTGACTCTAAGGTTGTAGTAGAACGAAGCTTTCTTCTGGCTTTCCACTATCCTGGCATTAGCTTCGTCGCGCAGCTCATCTATTAAGTCTAGAGCTAGCTTCATGCCTTCTTCATTTGTGTCAACATGAAACTCTTGTATCCTTGGTGACGTCTGAGCAATTTCGACGGGCACCACTGCCTCAGCCCCATAGGCTAGTTGAAATGGAGTAGCTCCTGTTGATGTTCTGCAAGTAGTTCTATATGCCCATAAGATTGGGAGTAACTCATCAACCCAAGTCCCTTGGGAGCGTTCGATCCTCTTTTGGAGTCCATCAAGGATTATCCTGTTAGCAACCTCTGCTTGCCCGTTTGATTGTGGATGAGCTACTGAAGTAAAGCGTAGTTCAATGTTATAATTTCCGCAGTACCCCATAAAGTCCTTATTGTTGAACTGAGTTCCGTTGTCCGTCACTAGGATTCGGGATAGCCCATATCTGCATATAACATTCTCCCAGAAAAATTGAGTCACGTTCTTAGTGTCAATCTTGGCCAAGGGCTTGGCTTCTATCCACTTAGTAAAGTAATCAATGGCAACAATGAGGAACTTTCTTTGCGCGCTGGCCATAGGAAACGGGCCTAATATATCCATTCCCCACATTGCAAAGGGGATTGGAGAGTTAATTGATGTCAGCATCTCAGGTGGCTGCCTGACAATAGGTGCAAACCTTTGGCAGCGATCGCATTTCTTAACATAAGCTTTGGCATCTTTAAGCATCTCAGGCCAATAGAATCCTAGCCTTATAACTTTATGAGCCAAGGCCCTGCTTCCAAGGTGTTGGCCACATACACCGTCATGAACTTCTTTTAGGGCAGCTTCAGCCTCGTTGGGTCTCAGGCATTTCAAATAAGGTATCACGTATGATTTTTTGTAGAGTATTCCTTCTATGAGGGCATACCTCAAGGCCCTAACCGACAGCTTGCGAGCCTCCACGGGATCGGCATGTGTTTTTCCTGTTTCCAAGTAAAGTTTGATGGGATCCATCCAACATGTTCCTGGCTCAATAGGAGCTATTAGTTTTGCATCAATGCTTGGGGTCTTCAAGACTTGAAAATAAACACTGCCCGAGTAACTTTCAATTTCTGATGATGCAAATTTGGACAAGGTATCGGCCTTCATATTTTCCTCTCTCGGGATGTACTCAAAGTGACATTCTTCGAACTGTGTGGCTTGAGCTTTAACGATTCTCAAATATTTGGCCATAGTCACGTCACGGGTTTCGAACTCCCCATTTACTTGAGAGATTACTAACCTTGAGTCACCACACACTTTCATGTTTTTCACCCTCAGGGTTCTGGCCAGACCAAGTCCAGCTATCAGAGCTTCGTATTCCGCCTCGTTGTTTGTAGTTGGAAAGTCCAATTTGATTGCATATTCGACAATGAAGCCATCCGGGCTTTGTAAAACTAGGCCAGCTCCACTAGTTTTTATTTTTGAAGCTCCGTCAAAAAAGAGCACCCAGTACTCTTTGAGTTCGTCCTCTTCTTCCTCTTTTTCCTCCTCTCCTTTACCTTCTTTAACCTCTCTTTGCCCCCCGACTTCTTGGTTTGGAATGGTACATTCAACCACGAAGTCAGCTAGAGCCTGGGCTTTGATGGCCGTTCTTGGCTTGTATCTGATTTTGAATTCTCCAAGTTCAACAGCCCATTTGATTAGCCTTTCACTGGCCTTGGGGCTATGCAGTATATTTCTTAGGGGTTGGTCTGTCAGGACTTCAATAACATGCGCCTGAAAGTATGGGCGTAACTTCCTCGAGGCCATTATTAATGCTAAGGCGAACTTCTCGACTTTTGAGTAGTTCAACTCTGCACCATGTAGAATCTTGCTGACATAATAAACGGGCTTCTGAGCTTTATCCTCTTCTTTTACGAGAACTGCACTAAGGGCTAAGCTCGAGACAGCAAGGTATAGGAATAACACTTCTTCGGGTTTTGGTTTAGCAAGCAAAGGTGGCTCAGCCATATACCTCTTTAATTTTTCAAATGCTGCATGACTTTCGTCATTCCATTCAAAGTTTTTAACCTTTTTGAGGGCCTTGAAGAATGGCAGACACTTCTCTCCAGATTTGGATATGAATCGCCCTAAGGCCGCCACCCTTCCAGTGAGTTTTTGGACTTCTTTTATAGTCTTGGGGGGCTCCATGTCCAAAATTGCTTGAATCTTCTCAGGGTTGGCCTCAATGCCTCTTTTTGAGACCATCAGGCCTAGAAATTTTCCGGACCCTACACCAAAGGCACACTTGACTGGGTTCAACATCATCTTGTGGGTTCTCAAAACTTCAAATGCCTCATTCAGATGCGCAAGATGATCGGCCCTGTCTAGGCTTTGACTAACATGTCATCAACGTAAACTTCCATGGTCTTACCGATAAGGTGCTTGAAAATTTTATTTACAAGCCTTTGATACGTGGCTCCTGCATTCTCAAGTCCAAAAGCCATAACTAAATAACAAAAAATACCGAAATCAGTGACGAATGATACCTTGGGGATGTCTCCGGGGTGCATCTTGATTTGGTTGTAACCACTGAAACCATCCATGAAGCTAAGCATTTCGTGCCCAGCGGTGGCATCTATCAACATGTCTATCCGTGGCAAGGGGAAACAGTCCTTAGGACAGGCATCATTCAGATCAGTGAAGTCCGCGCACATCCTCCATTTTCCATTGCTTTTCTTGACCATCACAGGGTTAGCCAGCCACTCAGGGAACTGAATTTCTTCAACAAATCCAGCTTCCAACAACTTTTCTACCTCTGCCTTAATGGCATCTTGCCTCTCAGGAGCAAAATTTCTTTTCTTCTGCTTGACTGGTGTCCTACTAGGATTCACATTCAACTGATGCGTTATGAGTTCGGGGTCTATCCCTGGCATGTCGGCTGCTGTCCAAGCAAAGATATCTCTGTTATCTTGTAGGAACTGTACCATCTGTTGTTTCAAGTCCTTGGGGAGTGAAGCCCCAACATAAGTCACCTTCTCAGGATCTAGAGGGTCCAAGGGAATGGACTCCAAATCCTCTGCAGGCTTCCCCCTTCTTTCCTCATGATCTCTGACATCCATATCTTCAATGGGGAGAACCTGCCCCCCCAGTGCCATCAGGTTTCAAGGCGGCCACATAGCAACTTCTGGCCATCTTCTGATCACCTTTTTCTTCTCCCACACCATGCCTAGTCGGGAATTTGAGTTTCAAGTGGTATGTAGAAGCAACTGCTTTGAAGGCATGCAACCCGGTCCTCCCAAGGATCGCATTATAAGTAGTGCTTGCTTTTATAACCAGGAAGTTCAGCATTTGAGTGGACAGTCGCGGCTCTTCACCCATAGTCATAGGCAGTTGTATGATCCCTTCAATCCGAGACTCTACTCCATTAAATCCATATATAGGCATGTTGGAAGGGGTTAGCTGTGAATCGTTGTACCCCATTCTCACATAAGCATCATAAAACAGAATGTCAACAGATGAACCGCTGTCCACCAAGCCTCTTTTCACTGGAGAATTCCCTATGGTGGGAGTGATTACCAAGGGATCATCGTGGGGGAATCTCACCCCTTCCAGATCTGAGTCATTAAAAGACAATGAGACCTCAGTCCTTGCCCTTTTGGGAGGCTCTCCTACTATGCTCATCACCTCCCGGGCATAAGCCTTTCTTGAATTTCGGGAGTTACCTGCCGCGGTTGGTCCTCCTGAGATCATATTGATCACAGGCCCTCGGGGCTGTTTATTTCTTTCCTTGGGGTCTGAGTCCCTTCGTTTGTCGTTGTACTCCCTATCGTTTCTAGTACCGTCCTTAGTATATTTCTCCAGCTTTCCTCTTCTGATTAGGAACTCAATCTCATCTTTTAATTGGCGACAATCATCAGTGTCGTGCCCTATGTCCCTATGAAACCTGCAATACGCATTCTTATTTCTTTTTTCAGGACCAGTTCTTAGTGGCTTCGGCCATCGAAGGTCCTTGCCCTTCTCAATATCCATTAATATTTGGCTACGAGGGGTGTTTAGCCTCGCATACTCGGTAAACCTAGCTCCTCCTTTTCTCTTGGAGTCATTGGCGTCACCATTCTTCGCATACTTGGTATCAACAGTGTACTCGGTATCGCTGGATCGTTTTTTAGAATAGGCGTTCGAGGTCTGAAACCCTTGAGCTTTCCTCATACTTTCCTCAGCCTTGATATACTTTCCTGCTCTCTCTTGGAGCTCATTCATAGTTTCAGGGGCCCTCTTGGCTAACGATCACCTGAAATTTTCGTCAGAAGTCCCTTGCTGCAAGGCTATCATAGCTACCTTCTGATCTAGATCAGGGACCTTCAAGGCTTCCTTTGTGAACCTATTCATGTAATCCCTCAAGGATTCGTTTTTCCCCTGGTGCATGTTCATTAGCGAAGCTGAGCTCTTTTCATGAGTCTTGCTGCTAATGAATTGACCAATGAAGGCCCTGCTCAGATCCTTGAATGACCCAACAGAGTTTAGTGGTAGACGACTGAACCACCGCTGAGCCATGCCACTCAGGGTTTGGGGAAACGCCCTACACTTGATGGCATCGTTTACAGGCTGCAGTAACAGTGCATTAGAGAACGTGAGAACATGATTTGAGGGATCTCCCGTTCCATCATAGGCCCTGATTGTTGGCATCTTAAACTTCCTTGATATCTTCTCATTCATAATATTCTCTGTGAAGGGGGGTGTAGGATCATCAGGATCTCCAAGCGGCAATAAGTCTTAGGGATCAGCCCTAACATGACTTGTCCTTATTTGCCTCGGGGGTTCATCCAAATCTATTACAGAGGTGTTTCTCATCAACTCTCCAGCACCCTCCACTCTGGGGCGCTGTCGCCTTGTCAATGCCTTCTCCAGGTCTTTCCTTAGTCGTTGAGCTTCGGCTTCATGAGCGCGTATTCTTTCCTGAAGGTTCAGGGAGTCATTACTTTGAGGCCCTCGGGGCTGGGTACTCCTCCCTCCAAGGGGCTCCTTACCAGGTCGCCTCCTTCGTGGGTTAACATCTTCGTCAGACGACTTCTCGTCATCAGTTAAGTAAGGTCCGGAGAAGTCCCGACTTCTTCGTTGTGAGGTATAGTGGGGCAACAGCCCTTGCTCATAAGGGGGCTCGTAGTTCCTTGGGAGCCCATAACGAGGGTCAGGTGTTATAGCAGACGAGACCTGCATAGTAGGAGGAGCAACAAAAGTTGTATGAAGGGGTGGAATTACCTGGAGTGGAGGAGCTGAAGCATGAATTGAGACTTCGGGGTTGGAAGGACGAACGACGATGCTAAGGGGTCCAGCACGCCGGGTGCTTGCTTCAGGGTCTTCAACGGAGGTGGTTGGAACAACAGCTTGTTGCTCCTGAGTTGTAATAGGGGGAACAGTGGTGTCAGCAGCGGTGTCAGGGATCTCTCCTTCAAGGGTGCTTGCAGTACTTCGTGTTCTTGCCATGGTTGTTATTCGCTTCCCACAGACGGCGCCAAATGTTACGGATCAAAAACGAGGTGTCTTTAATACGTAATTAATGCTAGGGATTGGGAGAGCTTCAAGCTTTAATGGCTGCACTAACGTTTCGTGACTTAGATCAGGTCCTCGTTAACTGCCTACGTATCTCAGTTCGTATGAGAATCAAGCCGAATACGTAGTTCTAATGTTAAGGGGTTAGGCCCTTTATATAGGCGCATGGAGGCCTTCGAATCAGATTAGGGTTAGGAGACTTGGGGGCCAAGTCTCCTAGCAGCAGGGGTATCCAAAACCTTATAGGAATGAGAGTCCTTGTCGGACTCTTCCCACGTTTGGGCCCCTAGATCCTTCTAGGGTGAAGGCCTTCAACAGGCTTTTTGGACCTTTTCTGGGCCTTTATTAAATAATTACGAAATTAACTATTAAAAAGGGCTTACTGGGCCTATGGCTTCCACGGAGCCTCGCGGACTGGACCCAACAATCCAGTTATTACATTCCTCGTTTGTTTCGAGGGCCTAAAACCTTTGGACCATACCAGGCCTAATAAATGCTATATTTATTATTTCTTTCAGGGCTATTTTTACCCATATCAATTAGTAATAAATTAAGGATCAGCAAATTGTATTAATTTATTGAGGTTCAAAATACACTGCTTTTCTTAGGTCGGATTGATTTTTTTAGAAAAATATATTGGCTTATTATGAGGTTTAAATTTAACAGAGGTTTTACTATATATATTATATATATAAAAAGTTGTAACAAGTTTAAAAGCAAATCTTAAAAATGAAAAAAAACACAAGTAGAATATTATAATATGAGTAACTCTTATTTAGGAATTAGCAAGTTTAAAATATTATAAGTAATTTTAAACAACTATTACCATTATTAAAATTGTAACTGTAATAGTTTTACAAGTATATTTAAAATATAAATTGAAATACATTGAACATTATAATATTTAAAATTTTAGTATAAAAGTCCATATTATTATTATTTTTATCCGGCTTGAAAAAATAACTCATCCATATTATCATAATTTTCAAAAGGAGATAAATAATTGATAAGGGATTTTAATAGGTTAGGCGAGTTAGACGCCATATAATATTGGTTTTAATAGGGTAGGTGAGTTAGGCGCCGTAATATTGATTTTAATAGGTTAGGCGAGTTAGCGGTGCCTAGGCGTACACTAGGCGAATTAGGTGTTCAAGTATATATATTAAGTATTTTTCTCACATTTAATTTGCCTTAACTTATTTTCATCTTTAAAGTGGTAAAATTTATGAACTTGTACTATTAGAATTGAACCATTATACTCATAACAACAATCTCTAAATTAAACATATAAAAGTTAAAATCTATTTGTTCAATCAAATACACTAAGGGCCTAAGGCCTCGTTTGTTTTACCGATTTTGTAGTTACATGGGTATTTTTAACTTCCATAGAACTAAGTCACATTCTATAAATTCAAGGACGATAAAATATACATGTTTAGTTCATCACTATGTAACTAGTAGTTACATGCTTATTTTTGGAAAATTAAATAAATTTATAATATAATTACTATGTAACTTGAAAAAATCATGGGGGTAATTAAGTTCCCATGTTTTGGTGTAACTTTAAATACCTTTAGAACTAGAAGGGCCATTGTAAAAATTAAAAAATCAACCAACCAAACATGGTAATTCATATAGTTCTAAGGTACTTCAAGTTACATAACTGGGTTACATCAAAACAAACGATGCCTAATATTACACAAGTATATTTATTTTTAAAAACAATCAAAATATAGCTACACAATATATAATATATAATGCCTATAAATAGTTAAATGCCTAATTTGCTAGGTGGGTGCCTTAGCGGTAAGCACCTAGGTGACCAGGCAGTTCCCAAGCGTTTTGCTTCAGCTATGATATTATTACCATCGAAGATCTTAATTTTAAAATCCATATTTTTATTATTTTGATTCAGGCCAAAAGAGCAAATATATTGTTACTATTTTAATCCGACCAAATAACCAGCCAATTATCAAACTTTTAATGTTAGATTCTTAACTATAAATAAAAATGTACACATAGGCATGCAAGACTTTACATTTTGCAGTTGAAGTATGTGGAAATCACATATCTTAAGGCCACCAGTCAAGACTTAAAAAAGCCTATTTCAAATATCATTCTTTGATCCCATGGAATGGAACATATATTTCCTCCACTATATATATATATATAGTCTTAGGCTCTTATCCCACTAGAAACCAAATTAGCCTAGAAACTTAAAACCAGTCCCAAAACACTATTTTATAACTATGGAAATCACATGTTTACATATTTTAATCATCATTTTATATACTGAAATTCACCAGGGTTTTTTTAGGTGCAAGTGGTCAAAGGTCGGTGCCTCAGTGGTGTGGCAGATGGTGGTGTTAGGTGGCAGTGATGGTGGCAGGAAGGTTATAAATAGTGATTGATATTGGCCCTGTTTGGCAACTACTTATTTCCGGAAATAAGCCCTTATTTCCGGAAAAAAGTAGGTATGTATGTACTTTTTCTGAAAATAGATAACTTATTTTTTATTTTGAAAATAATATTTGGTTTTAAAATTCTAAAATAAATATTTATCTTTAAAAAAATATGAAAATATGTTTAAAAAAATATGAAATAAGTAACTTATTTTAAGTTTAAGGAACCCCAAACAGCCACATTATTACTCTGGGGTTTGGATCTAGTTTCTAGTCTAATTTGGTTTCTATTAGAGCAAATCCGTATAAATATATATATATACAAATTAAACCAAGTGAAGGGTGGATTTTTTTACACCTTTAAAAATCGACAATATTGGTAGTACAAAACTGAGAGAGGGTACAAATGACACACCTGAAGGCTCGACTCAACGGTTTCGAGAAGGTTCGAATCAAGGCTATTGAGAGGACAATATTATGGTAACTATATGTTTATAAGTACAAGTATGGGCACAAAGACAAGGATAGCTTGATCATTATTAGCAATATATAAGTGGATCTTGGTGGCGGCCATGAATTAGAATGTGCAAGTTCTGGACTGAATATCAGTGAAAGTTCACAAGACATAGCTATATTTTATACTTATCTGTCATAAAAAGTGACAAAATAATTCTTTTTAATGACTGTGAATCAGATAATGATTGGTATCCTCCTACTGGAATTCCGTATCAAGTAAGACTAAGCTGATACTTACGAATCACATTCACTGGTAATTAAGAAACTGAACCTAACTAAAGAATATTACTGAACCTAACTAAAGAATATAACAATATTCTTTAGCAACTAATGATCAATTTCAGAACAGTTCAGCTCTATTCTTATTTTGTTTACATATGCAAAAGGCAAGCTAATGGAACCGAGTAGTCAATAATCAGTTAGATGACCTAAAACTATATCTGACAGATTTTAGAAGTTCAAGAAATATATAAGCAAACAATTTTCCCATCTGTCAAACATTAATTGTTTTAGAACAATTTTGAACAAATGGGCATTCACCAAAACACAAGGAACCCTTGAAAATCCTACAAAAATGAGACCTTTTAAGACAATTATGGACCCATAATACATTTTATAGAGAATATATTTAGATCAAGCTAAAACATGAAATGGGCATGAACTATAAAGACACTAGAATTCATATATAACAGTGTTTGACAAATCACATTATTGCAGAAATTAACAAATATCAAGAAACAGACAGCAAACAAGAAAGATGAGTGTACTTAACCTGCTGATTAGTGGACTTCAAACACAGGATCGTAAGAGACAAGACAAAAAAAGATAATATTTACAGACAGGGTAGCATGAGAGAGAGAGAGAGAGAGTAATGAAGTTTGAGAAAAGAACTCTGAGTGAGGTGAGTAGGTTTTAAGTTTCAAATAACTCTGTTTTACTGGGGGGGAAAATTAAACAAACAAAGATTTGTAAAGGTAGATCAGATTATATTAATTGTAAATAAAATCAAAATTATTATTTTATTTTATTAAATAAATTGTAAAAGCTAATTTTAATATTATTTATAAAATAATATATTTTGAATTTATTAAATTAAACCATTGTAGTTAAAATATTTATTAAAATGTAAAAGGTTAATGTTATTTTATTTAAAATTAACTATTTTTATTTAGCAAAAAAAAAGTGAACTATTTTTTTGAAAAAAGAAGATATATATTTTTCTTTTAAAATTGTTGCTTTCCAGGGTCTTAACAAAAGAATTTCTGATTTTATTAATTGAGTAAATAAACTATAAAAGTTACTTCTGGGTTTAGAAAAAATAATTTATACATGCATATAATCATATACTTATATTTTATTTTTTTAATAAAATATGAATGGTAAAGATGTAGTGCAAACATTAAATTAGCCAAGTGCTTAACCGAGACTTGATAATTAAATATTTGTTTTGACTTTGATTTAACCTGATTCTTAAATCTTAAGGGTCGTTATATAGGGTTGGAATCGGTTCGTGGTATTAATTTAGCCTAGTGCTTAAAACTTAAGGGTCGTTTGGTTATACCTGGTTGGAATCGAGTTAACGTGGTATGAGAATGAATTATCATTCGTAGTGTTTGATTGAATGGTGTAATGAATTTATTAATTTAATATATTTTTTCATAAATAAAAAAATATGCGCAATTAATATGAAAAAAAAATCATTTTTATTTATTAAATATTAAATAATATCATTATAAATTTTTTATTTTAAAAAATAACATGTAAAATTATAAATAAAAATAGTAAAATTTTGAATTGATTTCTCATACTCCATCTCATACCTAACTCCCCCAAGGTATCAGAAATTCATACCTTATAGGTTTAAGGTATGGGTGGTATGAATTTGGAATGGACAAAACCCAGATACCTGGAAATCACGAATTAAACAACCATAATTGATCTGTTCATAAGTTATATTCACAGCTTGCCGCTTATTCGTAATTAGTGTGTAAATAGTAATAATTAGTGACAAAGGTAGTAGTCATTATACTTTTGTCATTCTTCGTAGTTTCTATAAAAAAAAGATAGTACTATTTAATTCTGTAATTAGTGTGTAAATAGTAATAATTAGTGACAAATGAACCGTTAGCGTCAATGCTTCTGATAATTGCAAATGCATTGCTCCTGCCTTGATTAAGAAAAAAAGATGGTTCACAAACAAATGAATTAAAATAATCAAATGATTGCTCGGTTATTTAATTCTTGTTGCCAATGAACTAAAATGTAACTATACTGCAATTTTTCCAACTTCATGATCTCTTTCACCATTCATTTGTTTGTCTAATAGAGTATTTGAGGAATGTGTGATATGCGGGTACATGCAAGAAATACCAAACAATTATTACAATTGTACATCTAGCCCAGAAATCAGTAATGAGCCATGCTAGGTGCTCAAATAAATTGAACCTTAGATAACTATCCTTGAAACCTGGAGCACCACCCTATTGTATCGTCAATATACAATGCTGCAATGCATGACCAGGTGCTGAAGTGTCAACCCCATTGGCATCTATTATCTGCTAAATGACTCCAAATGGGGAAAGACATTGAAGCCAAGTATGACACTTGCATCTACAAGAGCCAATCCATAAGTCATAACAAAATTAGCAATAAGCTAGCCTTTTCAGCAGTTTCCTTGTCTGAATCCTCCCATGTCATCTAGTCATCGATTGACAGGGTAATTAATAGATGAAAACTTATGCTTGTATGTATAGATTTTGTTAAAATGAATATTTGTTTGATGCAAGTTTGTAACCTGCATTAAACGAACTGACTTATTCTGTCAACTCATGCACATTCTAGTTTTCTAGTAACAGTTGAACCAACTTATACTGTCAACACAAGCACATTCGAGTTCTGAATGTAGAGGAAGACCATAGGAGCTCTAACAAAAAATAGTACATGCTCTAGATTTACGATTTTCCAATAAACCCCTGGTGAAAAAGGCACCTTTTTATGCTCAGCTGGTTTAAGATGTGAGAAATCCTTCATTGAATAAACAAATAAACAGGTCATAGTTTCCACAAGCGTACAGGTCATAGTTTCCACAAGCGTACAGGTCATTTCCAACCGTACTTGATTACTGTAATCATATAGACAAATAAAAATAACATACATTCTTGCAAAATATTTTGCCTATAATGTTTGTACACTGTAACTGAAGAATTGGTGATCATTAACAATCCTTATTACAACTGCAACCTATTCATAACATAATATTGTACAAGTGGTGAGACAAGTGTTCGAGCCTTCGAGGACCTATAAAAAATAATAACACAAGCACCAATTGTCGGCGAGCTCGACCCTTTAAAAGTTTTACCGCGAAAGATTAAGGTACGGCTCCTGAATTGTACAAGAGATAAAAAATACTTATTTGTTATTAAGAAATATGAAGCTTGGATTCCTAGTGACTAAAATATACAACATAAAATTAATTTATTAAGAGAGATTTAGGATATAATATTTGGCAACTAAAAATGACAATATAAACTTATTTACAAGCATAAGCAGCCTAAGCTTTTATTATATTTATTTATACTAGCTTATATCCCGTACAAAGGGCGGGTTCTTTAATACATATTTATACACTTAATATTAATAAAAATATTTGTGCATCAATTTTTTTATAGTTGTATAATGAAATCATTTAACTATGTTAGTATTTTTAGAAGTAATAATAAATAATAAATTTTAATGTTTTTAATATGATTTAAGCCCTATATCTTTGTTATTAATTTTAGTGAGATTTTAATAAGTTGATGATTTGATTAGAACCTTAAACCTATATAAGTATTTGTAAGATTATAAAGATTACATTTAAATATGTTGCCAAAATATTATATTTAAGTATGTTGTTAATAGGTATTGAATGCTTGACATTTGGTACTGTTTAGATAAGATCACTAATTTATTATTTGGTTGTCACATACTAAAAGTATGAAGGAAGGTCAAGAACTCCGTATTTTGTAAGCTAAACAAATAACAAAATGTTTATTTATCATTAAAATAGGCCTCATATTCGAAATTTGGCAACTACAAAAATTATAAAAGATTTTTTAATTAATGTACGGTTGCCACATTCTAAAAATGCACAGAAATGCGATGGTTGTCACTCTAACAAAGCATAATCCCTATTCATTTATATACAAAAATATTTACAAATAATAAGATAAATTCACAAATCGATAAGCATAAAAATTCTATTAAAATTATGTATATTTTAATAAGGGTATATAAAAAAAACCTAATGCTATTATAACATATATTGTGCGTGTGTGGGTGTTATAACAAATCGTGCATTGCACGAAGAAAGGGTTAAATATGTGTGTGGTACGGTGGTTTCTTGAGTTAAGGTCTTAAGATAAATACATTACAAACAAATTTAATTATAAATATCAAAAAAATACGTAACACATCCGTGCATCACAAGCTAGTAATCTTAAAGAAGATTAATGCGCCCAACCATCAATATATAACTTCTACAACAGCCGATAGACATGAAAGTTCCCTGGATATTATATATCGAACATTTACAATACTGGGACCACTCGAATCTTATTTATTAATATGGATTCGATATAAAAAAATAAAGCCTTATGGTATGTGGTATCTGGTTAAATTCATTCCTGTTCAGAGAAACCACCTAAATCCATATTTGGAACATAGCATAGCATTTCTAGCTATCTACCAGTGTTGCTTCACACTTAAATGGACGCCATTTAATTAATCATTATAAAAACACATGATACTGGAGGATGAAACGAGCTTGAAACCTTAAAAAGTACCCATTTATTTGTGCGATTAAATATTCATTAAAATAGATATAGCCAAATATAACCCACCCTGAAACACCACAAAAACAAATCCCCTAATAATAATTTACATCCCTGTAGTCTGACAAGGTATATAATAGGGCTAAAAGACAGAGGTTTAGAAAAAGAGAATAAAGAAAATTAAAAAGATATTCAAGTCATCTCTCGAACATCACAAACCCACCCGGAACCATGCCAGTTCTAAGATAGTACCCTGATGCTGTGATGTTGCTCCTAATGGTAAAACTCCCCGACTCGAGTGGGCCTACAGAGAAGAGTCGTTTCACAATTTAGTTCACTGTGTTCCATCCACGACTTTCAACAAAACCTAATGGTCATCCATACCAAACGGTTGGACATGCGGATATTATATAATATCACCTGTCAAATTGTGCAATTCAACGCCTTCCACGATGCCCGCCACCTGACCTTGCACCAGGATAGCGAGCAAATTGCAGCCTTAAACTAATAGAGTCGCGGTCCTGCTCATCAAATCTATAACCTGCAAAATTAAGTTTGACTATTTTTTATGCCTCAAAAGTGGTTGTGATGGTGAACGAGGCATCAGCAAAATCAAGGTCACTAGATGTGCAATCATCACTTCCAGCGTATATAGACAAACTCATTAGAGTTAATTGCTACTAATGGCTTCCTGTTACACCTAGAACAAAAATAGGAACATACACCTGCTAAAGCTTAGGGCAAGCGAACCTATTAGATCATACAATCACAGGATCTTTATTTCATCAACAACCTAGCCTCCAAAAAGCTTTTGTTTAGAAGCCGCACTCTAAGGTAAGGCAATTAGTGACTACCATTTGCAGACTCGCTTTGGTAAGTCTTCTCCAGCACAACATATTAAACCAGAATTAAAAAGCTGGATAGGAACTCAAGGCTGTCCATATCTTTGTACTAACAGCTGGATTTAGAAAAAAAGGGGACACAAGCATGCAATATAATTTAATGTTGGAGTCTTGGAGACCACTTACCTAACTTGCCATAGGACAAAATGTTACTCCCTCCGTCCCAATTCAAGTGTCATGTTTGACTTTTAAAGGTCAACTTAACTAAGTTTTGACCGAAAATTACATATATTATATAATTATAAAAAATTAAAAAAAGAATATCATTAGAAAATATATTTAATCTACTTTAAAATGTAACTTTTAATTTTCAAAAATTGTATAAAAAAATCTCTATTTTAAGTTACTTTAAAATGTAACTTTTAATTGTAGTAGATCTTCAGTAAAACTATGTGTTTCTGTGTGCACCAAAAAAATTAAAATACACATAACTAATGTCATCTAGCTTTTGAAGTACGACCAGAAACAGCCAACAGGAAACCATATAGCACTGGTTATGTTATAAGGCTAGAAATTACATGAAGATATGTATAATTTATAATATATATTTATATATACACCTACACCACACGCACACACACACACACACATATATATATGTTAATAATCTTCCTTTTTTATGTTTTCACTACAGAAGTCTGAAGAACATTGAAGGGTGTACCCTTTCACAACCTTGGTAAATTTATATGAGAGATATAAGATAGATTATATACTATTATGAACTTAAGTACAATATGGCTCAAAGCTGAAGGTATGTGGACATCAAGCTCACCTTGTAGAGCATCCATAGCAGTGGCTGCGTGGGCAGGACTCAAAAAGTCAACAAAGCAAAGAACCAATGCGTCACCCTTAGACTGCAAAAATTATAGCCAATAAAACATAAGCAAAGTACTTTGTAGTGCATCTAACATTTATGCATTTAATACATATAATAATATATATGCACTTGCGTGTCTTGAATCCTTGGTCACTAGTCTCACTTCTTTGTAACCTACAAAGGGACGGAATATATCTGCAATCATCGGTGAAGGAATACAACAAACAAAAAGAAATAAAACAGCTCAACGTGTGATTTGACAAGCCAAAAAGGATACGAGCTACTTCCCTCCGGGAGCAATTAGCAGGTAGACCTTCCACAAACAATGTCTTACTAGCCTCCGGAGGTAGAGGATTCTCAGGTCTTCCACTCCAACTCCCAGCGACTGGCGTTTAGCCAGCGCTGGGTCTGAGCCTCTTAAACCCATAACGCGAGGATCGTCAATTGGAAGACTACCAAGTTGCTGGCACACAGACTAGTATATCAGAACTAACATATAACATAAAAGATGATAAAGTTGAAGCTTAAAATGTAATGTAAAAACCATCTGTACCGCGCCATGAAGATAACGGTCATAAGATGCTCTCAGAGAGTCCCCCTCTCTCATCCCGTAAGGTACTCCTCTTCCGTCATCACGGCCATAATAGCCGGATAAGTCGTGGGCACCGGGAACATCTACAAAACAAGGTACCGTTGGAATAATTAACAACATTATAAACTTGTATAACAAAGAATCAAGATATAATGTACCAGGTTCAGCAAAAAATGACTCTGAGATGATTGAAACACATCTAGCAATCAAACACATGATTTGGAACTATATTTATCCTAGCAGTCTTACCCTGCATCATATGTGGCCCGACTGTTCCAAATCATTTTTTATTAAAAAGACACTGAGTCCCATGTCGCAAAATCATCCACACTTCATATAATAATAATTTTTTAATCAAATTAACTCACAAGATCGATAATGTTTATTTCCTAATAGATACTTGCACCTTACAAGACATTGACAAAATACTCAATCATTCCACTCATATCTATCTTGTCATAAAGTAAATCATTTCTCTCGTACTTCTTTACTTATGTCCTCTCTTCACATGATGGGGTACAAAGTGTTTATAAAGTAGTAAAGATGAATAAAGATGCAGATAAATTGCATAATACAGTCATACATTATATACACTAGATGTCCTACAGCAACAATCCCTTTTGTCCACTAAATAATAATATTGTAAACTCCACACTGACAATTGCCATTTAAAAAGCTTACTCATGCAAACTCTTGCAAAGATAAATGACTCAAATGCTTAGTATATTGCAAGTCTCACGGTTTTATTTGGACTTTTACAATGTTACTGTTACTTCTTCTTCATGGAACTTCTCCCAATATGTCCACTATAATTAATATATTAGTATATAGTGAAAATGACAATCATACACGGCTAAAAAATAATACCTCAGAAAGATGGAAAGATAATGAGAACAAAAAATAGTAAGAATGTGTTGAAATATTTTATTATAAAATGTGTGTGTACATAGAAGAGAAAGTTCTAAATCAAGTGCCGTTACAAATTCACACCATAGTTGTGTGTGGGTTCTTCAAAAATGGGCTCAATAACTAAGTGGCATGATCGCCAAATTCATTAAGATGTATCAATAGGTTATGCATCTTCACTATATCCATGTGCCTATACAAACAGAAATATAACTGACACATTAAATAAACAGATAATTTCCACTTAGATGTCATTACATGCCACCATCTTACAATGGAGCATAATGCAAGGAACCAGATAATTAGTCATATACCTCAACAGCTAAACCAGAAAAGAAAATGTGTAAGCATGTGGAAAGATGATGTTACTGATTACAATAGTTGTCAATAGAAACAAATCTTTCAAGTATAATAAGAAAGCAACAATTAAACTTAGCTACATCTGGCTCATAGTCCATTAAGCCTAAACCTACAAAAATCAGTATCAGATTACTTAACAGGGAAAAACTCACACGCGAAAGTCTGTTAATGCAAGTAAAATATATACATTCAACCCCCTGTACACTAATAAGCACAAATACTATTATTAAAAAAACTCAATTACAGCGCTATTCATCATGAACTAACAAGCATACGAGAACATTGGAAAACTGTTTTCAAGCCAGTTAATCGGCTGAAATGCATATTAATTGATATAAAATAAAATCAGAAAATATAGTTAATAAGATATTTGCTCTATTCAAATTATTTGACCCAATGTGTTATTTATGTGATATGAAGTGCATTTATTACAATAAAACGATATCAAACCTCAGATTTCAATTACAATACATGAGCGCAAACAAAAATTAAAAGCAGAAATAGTTGTGTGTATGTGCATGTTAATGCATATATATATACTGAAACATGGGTTCTTTTTATGGAAAAGGAAACTACTCTGTCTACTCTAAGCTAGACTTATTAGATTCAACTTGAGTTACAAGATTCAAATTTTATAACTCAAACCTCAATTATGACTTATTATAACTCCTCACAATCTTAGATGCCTTGATATTATATAAATCAGAATTGAGACCCTAGAATTTTTTTTCTCTACAGGAAAACAACTCAGAACTATTAAATTCACGATGGTAACCCTAGATTTTTTCTCTGTTAAAAAACCTTGTAACTATATATAAATATAACATATAAACACAGTTTTTACGAGGAAAATATCAACAAGACGGCACGAATTGCTGATTTCCTAATTAGATTACAATTATAAATTACTTATTTTTATTAAAAACATAAAATATGACCTCATAACAGTCCTTTGCAATCTTAGGCAACTCAGAATTATATATTCATAATCCACACATAAATGATAAAACCCTATCCTTTAGTTTAACTTAAAAAGGATCATAGTGTTATGAAAATGCAGATATACACACAAGCATACGCATATACATATTAATATGATTTATACCATATGAAGGCAAACACAACTTAAAAATACAAAGTCAGGTCCAAATATAGCATACAGCAAAGTTAAATCTTTCACATCAACCAGTAGGCATATTGTCCTGACTTCAACTAATTTCTTTATTAGACTTAACTGAAGCTAAAAGGCCCAAAATTTTGTAGTTCGAAAGTCTGGTTTCAAAAAAATTCCCTGCAATTCTTAGACGACTGAAATTAACAAAATTCAAAAGAAACCCAGCCCCCCCCCCCCCAAAAAAAAAAACAAATGTACATATGAATCTACATACTGAACACATAAACATGGGTGCACAAATTTATACACACAGATAAACATATAGACAGATGACAAATTAAGCTAATGATTTAAACTTGGGGAGAATTCAGGATCAGATATGACCTAAAAACACTGCTCAAAGAACACAAAAACAAGTATTACAAAAAAGTTAAATATTAACTGGTCACTGTATAATAACTGATATATCGAGTTTTTCACTGATCAATTTGGGATCTCAATTTCACCACTACATAGATAAAAGGTACACTCCGTTAAGTTTGCAATGGAAATCTTATATTTTCCATCTAAAACACATTGCATAAGTCAGAATCGACGGTGAGCTGGATTCTGACGTGTTGATGAAGATATTAATAATAAAAACTATTTTATATTATTAAAACTTACAAATATCATTAAGTATACTATTTTCTATTTACATTACCTCCAAAGAAAATACACACATAATCAGTGAACCTTTTCATTCAACATTTTTACGGTTCTCGATTGATGGAAAAGAGGGTTTTATTTTCTGTTTTTGTATGAATGAAAACTGGATATCAATTCCCTCATTTAGTTCGAAAGTTGGAAATAAACTCTGAAATTATATGTATACATATATATATATATGCCCATATATATGAACATGTGAATATTTAGAGTGGAAGATGATGAGGTGTTTTAATGCTATATTTATAATATCCGCCTTTCAATTGCCGCATAATCGTTTATGTAAACGTCATGTCAAGTTTCTGCTGGCTGGCTAACTTTTACTTTTTTTTCCTGTCCCGAGTGTACCTTTTCTTTATATGATTAACCTGAGACACCTAATTGATAGGTTCTGAATTTGATATATTGGCTATTATCGAGTGATCACGCTGATATTTAGCCCCGTTACAAAATTCACAATTAAAACCTCAAACCCTAGTTTATTCCTCTGCTAAAGAAAGCCTGTAAATGTACGCATTATAAGTATAGATACACGTAGAGATATACATTCAACATTCACATCGAATCACAACTCACCAAAAAAAAAAAAGAATCACAAGATTCAATAGTAAAACCCTAGGTTGTTCATCAACTAAAGAAAGCTAGTAAATTAATGCAATTACATACACATAAATACACGGAGACATATTAATAGACAGATATAGATACATGTATAGAGATAGAGAAGGGTTACGAAATTCGGAGCGAGGGCGCTTCCCGAGGAGAGCGGGTTGTCTGGCTTGAGCGTACCTCCAGTAAGCATCGCCCATGTTTGACACCAACTAATGTCTGGTGCGTGTTTTGTGATGGAGTGGTTTTTAGGTTTTACTTGAAGCAAAGGGAGAAACAACAATTGACAGACACACAGATTTCTGGGACCACTGGGTCCCTTTGGCCAATACTTTTCTGGACTCTTCCATTCAGATTTCTTTATATACCGAATTTACGGTCTTATTTAATTTTTAATTTTCTAATTAAATTTTGATTAAAAATTAAATTTAATTAAATTATTTTTCTATTTTTACTTTATTATATGTATATAATAATGTTTATAAAAAACATGTATCCATGGAATTATATTTTTATGTTTAAAATAATTTGTTTTAAATTTTAAAAAAAAAATCATTCAAATAATATGTGCATAAATTAGTATATATTATTTTTTAATTTTTCCTCCTAACAAGTTAGAGAGTGATATATTTAGAATGATTTATTTTAAAAAATAAAATTCTAACGAAATCTGACAACATATAATTATATTATATAAACATATCATTCTCTCTCTTATTATGAGAAAAAAATTAAAAAAATTAATGTATATATTATTATAACACAATAATTAAATCACATTAATAAATTAGTAAATGACATATTAATAATTAAATTTATATTTATTAAAAAATATAGGCAGAGTGAAGTAATTTTCAAAAAATAAAATTATTTAAGGACATAATTAAGAACTTTTTATTTAAGTACTTAAATATAAAAATTCATATAATTTAAAATGTAATTAAAAAAATTATTTAAAGACTTAATCTAAAAATTCATATAATTTAAAAATATAATTATAAAAAAATTATTGAAGTACTTATATAATTTAAGAAAGATTTTCACAAAATGTAAATAATCAAATATTTTCCTGCTTGTTTTCGATATTGTATTATGTGCTTTTGACCACCGGCGTTTTGAGCATTTTTTTTTAAATTTTCAAGTTCTAAACCTATCATGAGTATAGTTTAAGGGCAAAACGCAAGAAGAAATATAATTTTATGGCAAAACGTTACTTTAAGTTGGTTTTGCACCTAACTTTTTTTTAAATTTTTAAATTTCAAAACGAAAGATGAAATAGAGTGGGGTTTTAGGATAAAATGCTACTTTAAGTTGAGTTTTTCAAATAATTTTTATTTATTTAAATATTTGTAAAATGAAAAACAATACTTAATTTTTAATTTAACCTTAATATTTTTAAAACAATCAATTTAATACTTAACTTTTAATTTAAATTTAATATTTCTAAAATCAATTAAGGAATTAATGAATCCTAAAATATTAAAAACGGTTAAATTAGGATACTAACTTTAATTAGGGTTTATGATCCAGGGTTTACGCCCTAAGTTCTAAATCGTTGAACATTTTATTACAGACTTGTAAATTCAAATACTTAATTTTTAATTTAAGTTTAATATTTTTAAAACTCAATTAGGGAATTAATGAATTCTAAAATATTAAAAATGGTTAAATCAGGTATGTTTGATTTTGGGGGTTATGTTTTAATTTTATTTTACTATTAAATATATTACATTAAATATTGATTAAAGAAGAAAGACATAAAAAAAATATAGTAATAATAAAAATTAAAAAAGAAAAATGTGACACCAACGACGTTCTGCATTAAAAAACAAGAAAACAAAAACATTACGGTATGTTGGGTTTTGAAAGATCCATTTTTACAAGTTTTGTCTCCGATTTGTAGTGTATATTATTCTGCGTCGTACACAGACACAGAAAAGAAGGGCCACGTGTCCTCTCTCCCTTGTTTCTCATCCTCCGGTCTCTTCCCTTCTTCCTCTGAACTCCCAACTGTATCTATCCATTCCTACCAGGCTACTACTACAGGTAACTCTGTTTCATAACCCACGTCCTATTACTATTGTCATGTCTTTACAATCCTCTTACACTTTACATCTAGTTTATTTAACCCTTTCTTCTGATATTCTTTAGATTTTACTGTGTACACATGTATATTGATTCTGTCTCTATCATACCCAACTGTTTTTGTGGATACCCAGTTTCTTAATTGCCGTCTTTTGCTTAGTCTCTCCTTTCAATCTTCCCCGATCATACAAAAAGTTTGTGACTTTATGTTCCTTGTGATTTCTTGCACATTTTTGGGTTTTTTTTGTTGGTGTTAGATGATCAAAGATTTAAGACTTTTGATTCTTGCGTTTTTAATGAATATGTTTTTTTTAATCTCAGCTGGGTGTCTGGTGTTAGATTTTGATGGCTGAAATAGGACCTCGGTTGTACAGCTGCTACAAGTGTAAAAATCATGTTTCACTCCACGATGACATAATTTCCAAGACATTTCAGGTAAAAAAAGTTCATCATGGTTCTGCTTATAATTGGGAATATATGCTAATTTGTATCAGGCTCTTTTAGTAAAGATCCTGGATTTGACGGTGCTAGTCTTTTACATGTCATATTTCTTTCATATGTTTGTGATTATTGTAAAAATTATTATGGCATGGATTTCATACTTGTGTATATGCAGAAAGGGAGAGAAGTTTATTTGTTTTTAAAAATGGGATGCAGACTGCAGTCATGAAATATTAGTTTTGTTACGGCTCATAAAAACCAAAATTAGATAGATTAAAACAATTATCAAAGTCCTGTGAAACACACAACTATAAAGTAATTCATTTAAAAAACAGGATTTCTTTGTGTGTAGTGATTGCAATTTCTTCGAATTTGTTTAGGATGTGAAACTTGCAATTGGTTTATAGTTTGCATACAAATCATGTTTGAATTTGTGTTTGCCAGTTGTATATATTCCGCTAGTTATCGGTTATCCATTTTGTCAGGGAAGAGATGGTCGAGCCTTCTTGTTCTCTCATGCAATGAACATCTCTGTTGGGTGCAGAGAAGACCGAAACCTTATGACTGGTCTGCACACTGTCGTAGATGTCAACTGTGGCGATTGTGGCGAATTGTTGGGGTGGAAGTATGAACGAGCGTACGAACCATCACAGAAATACAAGGAAGGGAAGTTCATACTTGAGAAATCAAAGATTGTGAAGGAGAACTGGTAGTTTCCAGAGATTGGATGTTTATTTGTTTATATTGCAATGTGCATGTTGTGTACTTGTGTAGTTCTCCTTTGTACAGACATTCCTCATCAAATCTTCATATCCTATCCATCTGTTGTGCAATTTATAGAATTCAGTAAAATTGTTTCCCGTAATAGTCTCGAACTTCCACCCTCTTGTTATCCCAGAGAAAAGAGTCTCTATGGGGCTACAAACTTGATAACACGGAAAATCAGAAGATGCAATTTGTCCAATGCCGAAATGCTAAGTAGTAATGAGGATGTTGGAGTAGCATATTTTCTATGGAGTGTGTTTTTTCTTTAGCTGTTCATCATTCTCTCTATCTTTTGAGAGGGTTTGGGGGATATTCTTTTTCGATAGTAAAGAGACACAACATAAAATTGATTAAGTTTCTTAGAAAATTACAGTGATTGCCATTATTAAAACAGAATGGGAAGATCCATTGATAGTATGTTTTAATCATATTCTACATACAAAATAACCTGTGAAGTAAATTACAAGTTCTAGAAATATATTTCATATTTATGCGAGTAAATGGCATGTGTATACATGCTAAAATTATATTTTCATTCAAAGTTTGTTGTAAATATATTTATATCATTATATGCAAGAAATTTGTATGTACACGTGTGTGTACATGTATTTAAGAGGGGAGCATTTTGGTATTAGCTAAAAAGTGTAGAATATGGGAAAGTACATGACGGCGGCATTTTGGAGTGAGAAATGCAGCACGAATGACCTCCTCTTTATCGCTGGCGGTTGGAGAAATGTAAAATCACTGGAGATGCAAACATTATACGAAGAACTAACACTCACTCTCCATACTCTCTGCTCACATTCCCGATTCATTCATCACCTACAAGGTTCTCCCTCTGTGTTTTTAGAGTACTTGTTTTCATATTTTAATAGATGTGTGTATCAAACTTTCAATCTCGAATATTGCTATTGCCTTCTATCTAAGTTCTGCAATACATTATAGGCTTATTGATCATTTGAAAAACTTGAAGGGATAAGATAAACACAAATTTAGTTCAAGAATTTATGTGTACATATGGTACCACTCTAAGGACCAAATTCTTGATAAGTCTTGCTTTTTTATTTGAATTATATCAAATTGAATTCATGATTATCGAACTTAGGTATATGAATGTGTTCTTAAACATGATTGCTTTGCTATCTGCAAAGGGCTAGCTGTGCAGCCTGTTGTGCCCTTTCTTTCGTGTAATCAATCAATTATATTGAAATAAAAGCAATTACATTAAGAAGTGATTTAATTTGCGGAACAAAAAGTAATTACAAATAGGATTCTGCTGGAACTTAATTATGAGATGCTTATAAAGGATGAACCAGTCTTATTATTTTAAGGATTTTTTTGCATCATTCCTTATAATATTGGGATGATCATAGGGTAGAGAACCTGCACCAGATGTTCGATGTTAAACTATTGTGAATACTAGTTCTTCACCTGATGCTGAAATTGCACTTGCACTTGGGGTCCTGGAAGAGTGCTGTTTGCTCCACAAACAAAGCTCAATTTTGGCCTATCAGCATATATCTATCCCTGTAATGTTCCTCCTGTTTCTAATGCATGAACTGGTGTTTCTGTATTCTATTTATAATAATTTGATTTGTTTGTGCACAAACTAGTACGCCGTGTTTATGATTATATATCTCTGAAAGCATATTGATTTATGAAAACTTCTTTGCATGTAAAACCTGTTTAAGACTTTTATGGAGAGAATACTAGGTTCTGAACTAGTTGTAGTAACATGAAGTCTCAGGTTATTGATGAATGGTTGTTAGAAAGGGGGTGGGATTGTGGGAAAGGAATGTAACTTATTTTTTTGACATTTATGCATAACATTCATTCTGGAATCAATGGGAGGGTATGGATTGATTCGGATTAATATGTTCCCTCAGAAGATTCCTTAAACTAATTTTCATTCTTTTCAATTTAAAAATGAATGCTTTTACCTTTCTCCCACTCATATTCTTCCTAAATCTTTACAAAGATTGCATTTTAGCATCTTCTTTACTCTCACCCAGTTTCATTTTTGATTACTAGACTCACTCACCTGAATTTCTTCACATATATTATTATATTCCCACCTCCATTCCTTTGCAACCAACCAGACACAACCTCAGGGAATAAGCAATATGAATCTTCATAACAAGATTATGAAACTCTATTATGTAAATTAGTAGTCAAATATTGTTGTTCCAGTTGTCGGTGGACCTTTATGGGGATTTAATGTATATATATATTGAATCATAGATATCCTAAGGAGCTGCTAGATGTTCAGATGGAAAGTCAAAGAATAAATGTTTGTTCTTCAACCTCGCATTTGGCTACATTTACTTGTTATGTATCCCGTAACACCTTTAGAAACAGGGTTGCAATCTGCAGCATGGGCGTAAAAGGCTTAAGAGAAAATATGAAAAAAATGTAAAAAGAAAGAGCATATGGATTATTTGAGTCGTGGAAGCTTAGTACAACTGATAGTTAAATTAAAGAAGCTATAAATGGATATTAATCTAATTATGTGTGTCTCGATATGTTTGTATCTATAATCATTTCAACCAAAAATTGTTTGCATGACTTCCTTTGTTGAAACATTATAGCTTAAATGTGATGGTGTAGCTAACTGCACGGTGTGGTTTTTCCAGTTGTTTTTTATGGAAATATATTTTCAACTAGGGGTGCACTTGAGCAAGGAGTATGCCTGGGTGCTCTGGTATCAACATTGATGGATTTTCTATCTAATCTAATAGTGTGGTGCTTTAGACTTATCTTCTTAGAAAATGTGAAAACTATATTCTTATGCTCTCATATCACAAATATGTAATATGGTCGAGAATTCAGAATTGTTTAGTAAGATGATAGAGAAATGAGTACAGGAGCAAAGTATTGTTCTTATGCTACTTGTTTCCGAAGTTGTATCAATTTTTTTCCTGAGCCTCCGTCCTACGGGGTTTTTTAGTATAAAAATTTAATTTATTGAAGAAAATTCTTCAGTTTCATTGTGTTTTTAGTGGCTGTATGTAAAAGCACAAGTGTTGGGCCTCGTAGATCTTATATATTTTGGAGCTGCTAAAACTCTCATACGCAAAATAATGGGCTATGTCATAGAGAGAATGTGTGTGCCAGTTTGGGAATTTTCAGGTGTATGAAGGTAGAAAAGGGAGTTAGGGACGCATATTATCCTAGACGAGTGTTATCATCCAGGATGGAACAGGGAAAAATATAATAATTTCATCCTCTATACAACTCATTTTATTTGGGAGCTTTACTATCGAAAACTGACATCACCTTTCAGAATTTTATTATCTTGATTTTTGACCAGTTATTGATAATTATTTTCTATGTTTTCAGACTGTAATGTGGAGAATTTTTGCTGCTGCTAATTGGTCCTGTAAAGGGAAGATATAGATCTCACATGTTAGAAATCAGCCTCCTTGATATGGCCAGCTAGTCGATTTGGGTCAGTCTTGATCCTGAGCAGAGACTAACAGTACTAAAAATGCAAGCTCGCAGAGTGTTGAAGTCCGTCGATTTTTACTGACTACTCAAGTAACATCTCTCAAATTTTCGTTGTCAGTTCTGTTCTTGTCTTGGAGAAATGAAAGGGGCTGAATCAAGGATATACCAAGTATGACGACTATTGTCTATTTAGTTATATACTTGTAATACATGCCTATGCTTGTGGTAGTTCATGTCCATCCTAATTGTTATTTATATATAAAGGGGTGTATATCTCCTTGCAGTGCTTATTTTGTTTATCCTTTGTTACCCAGACTTGGCTGGAAGCATCCAATATGGATGTGTCCAAGTGTCGAACTCACAATATTTCTAAAATTTTATATGTATTTGGCCTAAATTAATGTATCCGAGTGTCCAAACTCATGTCTGCCACGAGTACTCGATGGAAAATGAAGTCGGGGTAACAGAGGAATTATTGCCTGCTACAAGTTAATTCCAATCCTCCTTTCTTCTGGGTTCTTTGTAATCTTGTAATCCTGTGTATCTGAATAGTTCAATCGAGGTTCCAGCTTACACCTTCAGGGGAATATAAACTTGCCAAAATGGCAAAGTTATTTGTGCCATCTGGATTCTGTTAATTTGAACCTTTAGTCAGCAACTTGTCTTCGACCTAGATCATTACCATGTATGGCATACAGTCTTAAAAACCAGCATAACCTTTATTCAAATTGTTTAGCATGTCAACCATAAAAGTAATATAGGGGAGCATTTTGATGTGTGATAGTATATAATCAAAATAAAGAAATTACGTCTCGAGGTCTAGACCAGTACGTTATAAACACATAAATTGTTGAACAAGGAAACTCTTGGCAGGAAAACCGATGTATCTATCAGCATTTCATTTGATAATGCAACTTCTTCCTCTTCATGCCCATGGTTAACATTTAACATGTGCATTTAGCATGTTTTGTGTCCTTAAAATCCTAATTAAGAAGGCAATGTCTTTCCGAGTTGTCTAATGTGATGCTGCAAGTTGGTTTCAGCGTGAAAAATGTTGTACCAACTCGTGAAAGCCATTTTCACATGACATGCAAATTTGCAGTAGTAACTAATATTCCTTGTACACATTTTTACTGAAGCCATTTTCTTTCATCCCTCTGAAGCTAACTTGCGCATTTTTCATCTGGTTTCAGCAGACAGCAGCCATTTCCGGAGGTCTTAACTTTCTTTTTTCTCAGTTCATCTGAATACTAAAACGCATGGGCAGCTGCTTTTACGTACAGATACTAAACTTAGTACAATCAGGTGGATTATCGTTGCATCAAAAGCATATCAACACTCTGCTTGTTTCTGCAGGTAATGAAATTCGGAACATTCTCTGTAAATGCTTCACTCAACAATATTCTTAATATAAGTTTATTTATGTAGATGGGAACCGACTTCATGTGCATGAATCTTGTATTAAATCCTTGCAATTCAATCGATTCAGAAATTAAACACTTGGACTAAAACATCATATTTATATATCTAACATGTAAAACATCATATTACATGGACGATACATGTAAAAGTGGGGGGAATTTGTTTAAATTTTATCTTAAACTAATTGTGTTGAAAAATTAACCATCCATATATAAAGAAAAAAGAAAACGCCATCCTTCTAGATTATGGTATTAATATTCAAAGCGCCATCCTGTTCAAGGCTTTCGATATTTAATAATTATACAAAGTAAGTATATTTTTCTTATATAAATAAAAATAGATCAGTATAGGGAGTTAGTGAAGAGACTTCTTTGGTCTATGGGCTAAGGTCTTGCCTTCACGCAGCTAAAGTCAGCAACTGCTCATTTCATATTTTAGTGTCATTATTTTAGTAATACGAAAGTTCTATGGTCTTATATGCGATGAAATTTGGGACACTCTAAAACTTTAAAAAATATAATATATGTATATAAACGTTGAATCAGTACAAGAAAATAACTTGTAGACTTCACTTTATGTATTTTTCTTTTTACATTTAATAATATCTCATGAAATATTCGTATAAGCTATGAAAATATTTGGTAACGTCTAGTTGCCTGCAGTCTGCAGAGAATGTACAGAAGCTAGTAATTGAAGTCTTATAAACAAATATTATAAGAATGATGAGAAATATAAGTTTTGTCGCAAGGTGAAAGTTAATAAATCAGACAATATCTGAGCAACAGGATGACTTTTTCTATAGCGATTCAAGTCGTTTTCAATCACGTACGCGGTACATATCAGAGTCATATGCAATACAGCATGGTGATGAATTCACATAAAATTCCAATTCAAGTGGGAGTCACAAATCATCTAAATTAAATACGATAATAATTCAAATAAGATGTTTCTTGTTACCATTCGCGTAAGTTGGCGGATTATGATGTATGCAGAAGAATTGTTACTACAAATTAAGACGTTGATATTTGACTTGTGATGGTTCCAGGCAGTATGCCCCATACGTACTGTATTTGTGAAAAATCAGGTGTGGGATAAACGTACAGTTCTAATTAATTTATGACAAATTAAATCAGGTCAATATTTAAAATAATGTAATAATTAAAAATTGTACTTATGCAGGGTTAAATTAATTAATTTGTTTCTTTCATTAATGACTTGATCAAACATATAAATTTACTAATTAAGGTTAGGTTCATAGATGTTTATTATATTTTTGATAAAATCAATATTTGTGCATCTTAGGAACCAAGATCTCGATTTTTTTGGTTTAAAAGTGACCATTTCTCGGGTGTGTGCATGTGTCAACGTTTAACAGGTACACGTACACCCCCATTTGTTTTTGTTGATTAAGGACATCATTAAAGTTTATTAGTATATTAAGAGTCCGAGCAAAATCAACGTTGAATTTGACCGAGTGTGGTTCGTGGCTTGTGGGGAGAGCACCAGCACCACGGAAACTAGCAAGTGGCGCAGCTGGAAACATATATATGGCCTATATATATTATCCTCAGTTTCATAAAAAAATGGTGTTTTATAAAGTTTAAAAATTAAATTTATTTAATTTTAATCATAAATTAAATATTATCAATTTAAACTTTTACAAAAATAAAAATTAAATTTAATAATTAATGAAATATACTTTCTAATGATATATATTTTTATAATTTTTATTTATAATAATAATTATTAATTAATGATCAAAATTGAAATAATGTAATGTTCATAGACCATCATTTTTTTTGGAACGGATGGAATAATATTCTCACCAGCTCTCCTATCTATCTAAATATAACCTGATCCTTGAATTGTAATGCATAATTCAGAATGCATGTAAATTAATTAATTTACCTCCACAGATACCTTGATATTTTTAAAAAAAAATACTAATTTGATATGATATTGAAATTCTGATTAGAAGAATTGTCAAGTTTAATTGATTTCCCCCTAATATACCAATATTATCACAAAATGTATATACTAAAAACACTAATTATCATATTTCTAAAACATAGGTTGGAAGTGTTAAAGATGATATGATACTTACTAAATTTGCATCCTAAGAGAACTAGCTAGCTAATAATTTAACAATCTAATTTTTTTAATTAGTAAACAGACTAAATATTGCATAAAAAATTCTTGCAAAAGTAGAATTATATATTTCGTTCGGAGAAGATTATACATAAGAAATTAATGGATGATATCTATACGTACAAAGTCTAGTGGCTAACACCATCTACAACAAAAACCTAATGGCTGTAAATATATAGAAGTAATATATTACCATACATATGACTGGATCTAGCTGCTAGGAGTAAGATATTATACCCTGATGAATGTCGGAGATAATTCTTGGGCAGTGTTGACGGAGGGAAGTCACATCCAAACCCTGATTATGCTTGGAAATGCGTGCTAGTCATATCAAATTAATTATATGTTAGTACGTACATGTATTTTTGTTTATATATTGTTACAACCCCTGGTATATACATATCTTCAGCCCAGGGACTAGATAAACCATATTACTAATGCTTGCACTATTTAATTTACAACTCATACCACGTGATTTTAGTTGACATATGCATTATTTTTCAGCCTTGTTGGTCTGTTGGTTAGTGCGAATCTGAGTAGTATAATATAGTTTCTAAAATGTGTATGCATCTAGGTATAAGAAGTTCTAGTGCAAAGTTACGGAGCCCTAAAGAATAGTGATTGTTGTTTTTAAAACTTTTCATTTCAAATCATCTATCACTGCAGCAGGAGCAACACAATACTGTATATTAATATACGGTACTGAAAAATTATGCTTTTTCAAACTCCTAGTAAGATTACCTGGATACCAACACATGCACTCACACACATATATGGAATAATTTTGCATTTAGTCTACAAACAAATTAAATGATATGGTGATTAATTACCATGAAGCACCAGTACTGCTACGCCCTAATCCACCTCCATTATTCCAGATTAATCCAGAAGATTGAAGATGATCGTCGCCTTCACCGTGACGATGAGTATTTCTCCCATTTTGCTCTATCATTTCATCATGAGCTGTACTGGTGATCGGAAGAACATGGTCTGGCTGTTTCAAATCCTCAAAGGGGAAATTAAACAGCTTTGGATGATTAGTGGCCGTGCTGTTGACTCCTTGCAAAGTAATTGCGTATCCTCCTTGATTTCCAGAATTATCAAACCCTTGCTGTTGATTTAGTGAAAAATTAATTCCTCTACTTGTTTTATTAAATTCTTGAAAAGGAAGGCCTGATGATCCAGATGTTGATGCTGAGTAGAGGAGCCCAGTACCATTTGAATCCGGAATCATGGACATGAAAGAGCTAAATCCTCGACTTCCACCACCGCTGATTCCAGATTTCAAAAACTGTGAGAAATTATTTTGAGATGAAATGGTAGAGTCAGGAAACTGATCCGCAAACTCAGACATGCCAAGATTATAAATAGGGTTTGTGATGGGTGGATATGCTAGGTTAAGATCTTGAGTACCCTCGTGGTAGATCTTAATATTAGGGTTTTGATGAGAACCAATTGTCTCATGCGGAAGCTTTTTGGACAGTATAGAAGAAGAAGATCTCTTGTTTTTCCGCGAACCGCCGCCAACTGGAACACTCCTAAGAGATCCACCTTCAGTCCAATACCTTCTGCAAGTCTTACAGAAATATCGTGGCTGCGAAAGGCTGTAATTGTTGTAGTAACAAAATTTGGTATGAGTTGAATTGCACCTTGGACAGTTTATAGCTTGTGGTTTCTGTGGCCTTGGAGCTGAAATTGGTTTGTTACTAATTATGTTATTATTCCTTTGATGATCAACTACAGCTGCTCGGGAGTTACTATCACCTTCCATGGGGCCGACTTGCATTACTCCACTTCCCTGTAGGTGTGGATTAAGGAGAACATAGGAACAAGAAAAGGCCATGAATACATAAGTATCAAAGAAAAACAACAAATGTTCTCTAGCCACACACACACACATATATATATGGGATTAGGATGATGAAAGCACAGACAAACAAACAAACAAAAGAAGAAGAGAAATCTATTTGTAACTTTTCTTCATCTAGTGCTCGATCTTTTTATGATCAGATGGTGGAAAAGAGAAATTAATTAGAACAATTATATAAGAAGCTAGTATATATAGTAGTTAACTAATTATAGTACTATCAACTTTCAAGAACAAAATTAATATAATTAAAGATGTTCAGAATTCAAAAAGATTAATTAGTGGGGGTAGTTGATGAATTAGATAGCTGCAAGTTAACATCCAATATTATCTCTAATTAAGTTGAAGAAAAAGTAGAAATTATAAATATATAGCTAGAAAGAGAGCTTTTGTTGAACAAGGTATAAATTAATAACATGATAAACTGATCAGCAAGATTTAAATGTTTGTATCTCACAAAACCCAAAGCAGAATGGAAAAAAGAAGAAGAATGATTTCATGTAATGAAATTAATAAAAACATGTTTTGCTTTAATTACCTCCTGTGGCCACTGAGCAGTATCCATACAAGCAGAAGGAAGAGGAAAGTAAAGGGAAGAAAAGGGGGGAAAAGCTATGGATGGATGGATGGATGGATGGGAGTGTTCAAGTTAGAGAGATGGAAAAATCACACACTTTTTTGCAGCTGGTCGTAAAGCAAGAAAGACAGTGCGTTTGGTGATTCCATATGTTGGCTTTTCTATACCTAAGAAAGAAAAGGGTATTTGTCGATTTGTACATATCATAATTAACTAGTGGCATATATATATCTATTTAATGTATCTATGTTAGTTACTCATTCGAGTAGGAAAGTTCATCGGGGATGTGGAGTGTTATCTCGCCCTTCATTCCCGAATTCTAATATAATTTTAATTAAATGAAAATTATGTTGTTTGTCAATTTTCATTTCGATGGGAAACAAAATCCGTGAATAGCAAAAAAAAAAAAAATCTTCTTTTCAAAAAAATATTGTATATTTTATCATACATTTTTTTAATAAAAATTAATGTGATAAATATAATATATAATATTCTTTTTTATTTTCTACCATATTTAAGTATTAATTATACTAACAATTATTTATAATAGAAATAGAGGACAAAGTTAAAATTTTTATAATAAAATTATATATATTATAACATAGAAGTCTTATATTAAAGAAATGGACTAAAAATATAATAAATAGCATTTATTTTTAATATTTATTAAAATAAAAATATATTATTTTTCTTAAATACGGGGATTGGACTAATTCTCGATCCTCCCCGCACCCAAATACTGGAATTTTTATAAAATCTCCTCATTGCATTGCGTGTACATAATATTTTTCAATATTTATTTTAGTTGCAGAAATGAGCTTCTAATATCTACTTTTTAATTCAAATACGAGTTAAGGGGGTGTTTGTTTTTTCATATTTTGTAAAAGTAATTTTTTATTTTTAGAAAAAATGCATATTTACATTTTTTTTAAATATTTATTTACTTTTGAAAAATAAAATAAATCAAACAAGTATTAAGATGTAATATTAATATTCAGTTAAGAATTTATAAATTTCATTGATATTTGATGATATTCAATAGATATTTTTTTTAAGAAAAAAATCAAGTCTTGTTGTAGTCAATGAGGGTTATATATTATCTTTGAAATTTTGACGGTATTGGATCCCGATTTCAGATCGATTTTATACAAAAGGACTATAATAATGTAACTTAAAAAATTGATTTTTTTCCCTTGCATAAATTAAATTAATTATATATTGTATTTAAGCTGGATCATATATTCTTGCCAGCTCATGCAGTACGTACTATTTTAATTAGTTATTGATCGAGTGGGATTGTGAGATGTTTAAACATGAATGTAGAGTGTATATAGATTCCTTTTCTGACAGCAAAGGGAAATGTGGAGGCAGGAGCAGAATGATTCTTGCTCCTCCACTTTATATCTTCGTGTTATCTTTATCTTTTACATTTTACGATTAACTTACTCTTTCTTTAGTGACCATCTCAGCTTTGGTCGGCTTCTTTATTCCATTCCATGTATATCTCCATCAGGACCCTCTCTATCTTTTTAAGAAATCATCAAAAGTGCATGTGTTACAGCTAATTTTTTTTAACAGGTAATTATATCCGCCCTAATTAAGATCTTGAGAAGATGATTATTGATTAAATGAAATCTTCGTGCATGGGACATGGGTGTCTAGGGTAAATTATTAACCATGCCATGCTACACAAGTACACAACATGAAAATTGAATATGCACTTCACTTTTTGCTCAATTGTTTCTTCTTCTTCATTCTTAATTCCCTCTTTGTTTTTTAAATATCTTTTCGCCATCAACAATAGGACAATTACATATAACAGTTTAACAAGAACAAGCAGATTAAACCAATTAACAAAACAAAGCACGAAAATAAAAACAAGATATATAAATTAGTAATTGTAATAACAAGAAAAAAGATAGAATACTTAGCTCTAACAAAAGCTTTAAGCATACACTGATAGAACAAAAAACAACTGCTGAGTCGCCAAACCTTGCTAGAAGTCTTTACTGTTCTTTAAGAAATTATTGTTCCACTACGCTGTGTTGGGTTGCAGCAATATCACTTCCAGGATAAAACAGCACAGAGTACTTCGTCCACAGATACGTAGCACTCAACAGCGACTTGCATCTCAGTTCTCCCAGAAAACCTTATGCAAATCTGTAAGTATGTGGTAGACATAGAGTATGACTGCTAGGATTTTCACAAAATTGTGTTAAGACTTCCGTCCCTTCTATCTACAACGTTTTTATGTATTTATAATACAATAAAACGTAACAGCAGATAAAATATTAATTAAAATAATTATTCTGACTTAAAAATCATTTAATAGAATATTTATCAGAATCAATAATAGTTACCAGAGTTTAGCTAAAGTCTGATTAGGCCCATCAGAGTTTATCTGCTAAATTCTGACAAGCAGATGCATCAGAGTTTATCTGCTAAATTCTGACCTGACCCATCAGAGTTTAACCAGTAAACTCTAATCTGACCATCAGAGTTTATAAACTCTGACCATATCAGTTCCATCAGAGTGTATCCAAATATATAAATTCTGATCTGACCATCAAAGTTTGTTTTAGTCCATCAGAATTTATTATAAACTCTGACCAGTCACAGAAAATATATATACTTTTTGCATACTGACTCAATATTCATATTAAATTAATATTTAAAGTCATAATTAATTTAATTAACAATGTAATAAAATTCCTCGCTCGGATCGCCTCACATACGCGAGACACCGAGACATTCGCCCTTCGACCCGACCCGAGTCGTGGCGAGGCAGCGACGCGCGCGCGTGTGCGCGCGAGGGCACACTAGTACACTATGCACACTACATGCCTTAGTAGTTGACACTACTCTTGCACATCCATGCATATAAAGCACTCACACCCATATTACATATTCTAGATGGGACAACACTATAAACCCATTTTAAACTAGCAACTTCTACTCAATTTATTTATGAATTACACTAAGAAAATGTCTTAGATCCAAACATGAAAGTTTAAGTCCGAACAACTTCTAATCGTTAGTTTCTAGAAATTACATCAAAAACATATATAAAATATGTCTCATACTTTCCATTTTCTAACAACTCATACCCTCCATTTTCTAACAACTCATACCCAGACATATGTACTTTCGCGTCCCATTAAAAAGCTGTTTGATCGAGCAAGTTTTTGTTATATTGATTAATTCTAGTCATTCTACTGATCATACCGATGTAAAGTTTTAACAGTCACCTTTTATTATAATATATTTACAAATAAAATTCACATCAATTCATGTTAAAAAATAAGTATGAATATATATATAATTTAACAATTTTTTTGCTAATTTGAATGTAATTAATAATTGCCTGAAAACCTTGATAAAAAGAAAAAAAACAATTGCATGAAAACATTTCACATATTGTGAATATTAATTAATTTTAAATTGAGATGATTCTAATAGCACGTACCTCAGTACCTGTGACTTCAATAGTATAGAGAAATTTAGGTAAATGTTAATAGCAACCAATACTTTAATTTGAATGGAATCCTATGCATGTAATTATGTATTTTCTTCCGCGTCGAATTAGTCATACAAAATCTGGTCCGTAAAAGAATATGAAAAAGATAAAAATTGAGAAGATGATTGAAGTGAGATTATATGGTTGGAGGACAAATATATCGATCTAAGAATGCGGGTTCCACTTGCTTGCCTGGTGCTATGAAAGTAGGTAAACTTATTATTTTTATTGACAGAGACCTGTCGGGTCTACTAAATTCACGGGCGAATTAGAAGGTACTCCGTAATTCTTTAGCTCGGGTCTTGCTTGAAATTGGACTCGGACTCCATTTTATGTTCTGTTTCGTTTCCCCCGAAAATATTAATCGAGTAAATGTTGACATACATACATATACATTACAAACTCACTATCAAAGAAACGTCTGTTTGATGGTAACAACAAGTCTGTTATCAAAATTGCTGTACTATCAAAATTTCTGTACTTTTCTTTTCCTTTTAATTTTAAATAAAGATCTATTATCTATCTCATGTTTAAAAATAATATTTTATATATTATAGTAATTATTTCTATAATATAAAAAGATTATGGTTATATAAATGTGTTAAAATGTTTACAAAACTTATTATATTTAAATTTTTTGTTGAACATAATTATGTTTAAAAAGTATATTATACAAAAATCTCAATATAATTAGTTTTTGAATTGCATTCTATTTTTTGTGTTAATAAAAATTGAAGTTATTTCACATCAAGTGTCAAAATAAAAAAATATATCTTTTTTATATAAAAAAGTATCTCAAAAATTTATTTATTTTTAAAAACCACATGTGTGAAAGAATAAACATAAATTTTAATAAACACCTTATCTAAATAGTAAAAACAAAAAAAATCCAAACATAATAACTAAATTATTTGATATAATATAAAGAGATAATAGTTTATTACAAATTTCATTATCCATATAAATATCATAAGAATATAAAATAGTATAAACATGTAATATTCAATAATTAATATAACTTTATTATACTTATATATTAAATATAAAAATTTGGACAAATAAAAAATAATACATGTGAATACGTGATCATAAAACTGTAAATGAATAAAAATAAAGATTATAGGTTAAAATTTTAGGGTACACGTATGTTAAACCTTTTCCTATTTATTCTTAAATTATAGGCAGTAAGTTTGTAGTGTATATATATAGACGCCAACATTTATTCATATTAATAATCTATACATTGACAGAATTGACAGAGATTTCTCTTCATTATTACAAACAACTAAATTAAATTCATCACACAATAATCTACCTTAATACCTTATACTGCAGTATAAGGTATTATTGAAGTGAGAGTAAGGTGACTTTAATTTAATTAAAGAGATATTATTTTCATATTAAAAATTAAAGCTCAAAATTAAATGAAGATATCATGTGTTACATTCTTAATTATCAATAATTTATTTAATTTAATAAAAATAATAATTTATTCCATAATTAAGACTCAGTAGATGTCTGTATGTGCGCACATTTGTCCATAAATAGAAATGGGATAATAGTCTGATGGGCTTGGAAGCCACACAACTTGTTTAAAAGAAAACTGTATACTAAATCACTTTAATTGGACTAACTGACAATGGCAGTAAAACCACCAACCCAACTCCTCAGAATTTTAGAGGCCTGCCTAGTCTTACATCGAGGGCCCACTAAAAGAACAATGTGCTCAAATTAGGGGTGAAATCGAGTCGAATAAGTGCAAATAATAGTATGATTAGATTCGGCTCGAATTTATAATTACTCGTTCAGATTCGGTCCGGATTCGAATTAAAATTTTAATATTTTGCTCAGATTCGACTCGAGTTCGGATATTAAAATTCGTATTTGATTCGGCTCGACTTGAATAAATACCGAATTACTCGTTTTAGCATATTCGAATTCGAATTCGTATGCAATAATTTTATAAAATTAAGAATATTGGAATAATTGTTCACTAAAAACTAAAATATGATCATTTTATAGAATATTATTTTAATATAAATATTATATACTGTATATAATAATAAATATAACTTACGAATTCGAGCCGAGTACGTATAATAAATATGTATTCGAGTACTCTAAAAGTATTCGAACTGCTCAAAATAAATACGATCGAATATCACAGTGGTAAAATCCGACTCGATATTCGTTCGAATTATAGAATAAGATTCGAATTCGCTCATTTTTTATACGAATACGAATTATATTCGTTTTTGACGAGTCGAATCCGAGTTCGAACACGGATTACTCGGATTCGTTTTCAGCCCTAGCTCAAATCCAGCCTATGTCCCTTACATAATATAAAGGGTCCCAAATAAAATTCAAGCAGGTAATAATCATCAGTCAAATTGAATTTATTCTAAAAAAATTTGTCCATATTAACAATTCTTTAGTTTTATGTAGTAAAACTTTTTAACTTTTTAATATATTTATTTGTTTGTTTTATGTAGTAAAACATTTTACCTTTTTAATATATTTATTTATTTATTTTGATGTGTTAAATGATCAATAAAGTAACTACTATTTTCCGGTCAAAAATTAGTTAGTATTTAAATGTATTATATTGGTAGTTTGTTACAGAAGAATATCCAAGATTTTTGTTTGGGAGGCATTAATAAAAATGTTGGGTAAATATTTATGCAACTTTCTTTTGAGGTAATATTGGTATTAGTAATTAAAATAACTTTTTTTTAATTTTTAGAGATATGGGGTCTCCAGACTCTCATATCCCTTAAGATATGTCATGCACCACTAATATATAACTCCAGTCACTAATTTAACTGCGTCACAGACTCCAAACCATTAACAAATTAGCAACAATATTAAAACAATGCCTTAGAACTTGGAAGAAACAATAACATTGATTTTGATACATAATGACACAAAACAATTCACAATTAAATTCGTTTATTTTATCTAATAAGTAATTTATAAATTAAAAAATTATTTTATTTTTCAACTTATAAAATAAGTCACAGGAACCCCAAATGGGAATATTATGATTTCTTATGATGAGAACAAATTTTACCAGGGTACAAAACCAAGCAAGGACTTCTAATATGCACAACTTCTTTAGCGTGTAGTAAATCTATAAATCTATTATTAAGAGAAAATAAGACTCTAGGTGAAAGGAGTAATTAAGAGAGTATTACACAATTAAGAAGTATCCCAATGAAAATGAATGCAATAATGGGGAATCTAGAAAATAAGAGAGAATATTATGTAAAAAATTATACTTTCACAAATAAACAAAATCATGTATTACATGGCACAACATACTTCGAATAGCCTATTGACTTCTACATCTGAACTCTCCCGCCTACGCTGTCAAAAATTCTCCTTAAAAACAAAATGGATTTATGTACCATAAACATGTCTGTGCACAGGCGGGGCATCAAATGTTGTAACCACTTGACTCCATGGTTTTTCCATGACAAAGAGAGAACCTTTTGAAAGATGTCCAACAAACAATACAGGTTCATTAAAAGGGCAAATTTCAAAATCCTTCGTACCATTTTGTTTAGTTTTTAAGTTTCTTTTCAATTTTTTATTCGAAGGAGAACTTGGTAATTTCCTTATAGTAGCATCAAGATCTTTATAGATATCATGATCACCAACTTGATAGACCGGTGTTCCAAAGTCTATCTCACACATCGCCCTGCAACACAAACATTACAAACATCAAAATCCATATTAACAATAATATTCTTTGGTAGAACTTTAATCATATACAATATATTTCTTGATAGCCTATTGTAGTAGTGTGGCGTACAAATCATAATTTTTCCTTATAACTCACATACTGCAGGTAGGGCCAATATTTCCATTACAACAAAAAATTCATACAAATTTTATCAATGCACAAAAAGAAACTGAAATTTTTGAACCAAGTGTGTAATATGACTAAAAAAATTCCTCAACACCAACTCCTAAGATTACAATGTAAAGCATCAAAGTCTTTTGCTACTTCCCTTATAAATATATTTACAATGCAATTTATTTTTGAACTACAAGATAAATATGCTATGTCACATGATCTTACAAGATATTTTGACCAAACTAATTGAAGATAACCCGCATTATAGTAAGCTGCTTTCTGACAACTAAAAATTATCTGAATATATCTCCAATTAGCTACATTTTTGACAACATGGTCATGCAAATACTGTCTCATAATTAATTCAGGCCCAAGTTTTAACATAATTCAATCAGCCTAATTCAATTCTAACCACATCTACGTGATACCAAAAACACCCCAAGACAACCTAGACGTTTTCACCTTTGGGAGGCCTTGGTCACTCTTAATAGATACTGCTAGTACTATATAATGAATGCTGTAGAGAGACCGAAATAAAGGTGCAGTTCCACTCAAACTACCCACATACGGGATCAGAAAAGAGGCAAAAAACATGGTTTTTTACTTGATTACATCCCACAAGTTCCCAGGAGAACCAAGAAATACATATATATAATGAGACTTTGGTTCTTGTCTTCTTGCATTCACACATTTTGAATACTGCTCTCAGTTAATTTATAGCAGCATAGGGAGTAAAATAAAAAGCAAAAAGCAAATAACCACTCAAATTTCATCTCACTCTCTCCATCTCCACATACACACAATAAAAAGATACATGGGCCAACGACATCAATAAAATGGGGAGTAAAATGACAAACCTGGCACTGTAGACAATTACAGAAGAAGCATTTAGGGACGGTGGAAATGTAAGTCCTATAACCTCTCCAGGAAATTCTTGGTAACTCCTGGGAAGAGTAAATGTGTGCCGAATAGACCATTCACCCAACTGTTTAGCATCCACATCAAATGCATATACCTGATTTGAGGAGGTGGAGATTACAAGGATGTTACTGTTTCGAGGAGTAAAACCACAAGCGGTAACAGAAGCGCCATCTAATCTGGATATGAACCAGTGTTGTCTGTTCCAAAATATAGATGATATGCATCAGATACTGCCTCACAGACGTGATACCTTTCACTGGAGATGATATTTCATATACTTCCAAATCCTAGGCTCAAAACAATTTCATAAAAAAAAACCTTTTTCATGTTTTTAAACAAATTTAGGTTCTATTGTAATGGAAGCCCGCCAATTTCTAAACAAATGCATCAAAAATGCTATATAGATTGGCGTATTTCTCCACAGGTTAGGCAACATATACTTGTCTGGCATACATACAAAGCAATTTATTGCACTCTTTTGATTAACAATTGGTACAACAATATCAATACCTTTGTATCTCCAGATTAAAAATGTATACATCTCCAAAACAGTTGACAGCTGCCAACCACTGTCCATCAGGACTAGTGAACATCCTTATTATAGGAGGCTCACTAAGAATATCATCATCAATGTCCTTGCAACGAGGAATATACGTGCAAATCAGTTTTAGGCTTTCCACGTCTACAACCTGCATCACAAAAAAATACACAGTATATGTGCTTATTGGTGAACATTTATAAAGGAAATTTAGATATCTAGGGGTTCTCAAAAATCAAAATCCATCAACTGGAATCTTCATTAAGGCAGGTATATTAAAATCGCAAAAACAATTATGGCAGTACAATTAGAAGTATACTACACAAGAAGGTTATAACTGAACTGATGTATGACTGGAAAGGGCAATATGCAACATTATATGTTACAGAAGGGCATAGTCAAGGACTTAAAGACCCCATCAATATTCTCATAGCAATATATATTCAACAGTGGGCAATATCAATGTCGAGATGTCAGGAAACCTCCACTTGTTATTTCAATTCTTATATACTGGTATATAAATGTAAAGACAAACAAGCCAAAGTCGTTCAACCTTAAACATATAATTTAATCTAAATCACTGGACTTGTGTATGAGAGAGTACTACCATGGGTCAATTGATAGAACTAAATGATAACAATAACCCGAAAAAAAAGTGAAAAGAGAGTGATATACATTGAACATTCAAAGAGGATTCTTACATATATCTTTCTATCGTTCCCTGCTATCATCAGCCGAGAAGAATCAGAAGTAAAACACATGGAATGTGCAAATGGCAAATTCGGAAGTTTCCTTTTTTCAATAGTCCATGCACTTTTTCGAGCTTCGGTTTTATTTAGCTTTAGAAGACTTGGTTTCATTTGATCGGAGTATGAAAAGAACACTCCTGAATTAGACATGGTGCTACAAATGATCTTCTGAGAAGCCTTACTCTTGACTCTGACAACCAAGTCCGTGGTAGCAATGCCGATAGAAGGGCCAGAACTTATATCAAGGTGACCACTACTTTTTGCTCGGATGCAAAAAACATCTAACCACTTGGAGGCCTGAATCAGAAGCAAAGGAGTTTGATTGAAAACTGTATTCAGTACCAGTTGCATTGGTGGTTTCTGTGGGACTAGACATATGTCATGAGGAGAGAATTGGGTGAACTCGTTTGCATCATACGCAAAAAGCTTTGTGTCATCACCAGCTGAAATAAGCATGGGAACACCTATATGAGCCCACTTATGAAAACTAGAATCATGGGGCTTCTTCGAAATACGGGCCCTCTTTCCCTTTTCATCAAGGAACGTATCTGCAGAAGTCACTCATACATCTGAGACAATAAAGTATTCAAAAGGATGACCAAAGGTCCAAAACCCAAAACAATTAATACAAACACTGGATTTTGGAACCAACGTCACCTTCTCTACTTATGGGTACTGCAACAGTCAAGGCCCTCACATCGTGTGTATGTGCTCTCGAATAACCAACATAGACCCACTTCTTCATTACTCCGACATAAGACTTTTCATCAGTTGATCGAGATACATCTCTTGAGAGCTTATAGAGTATCACCTACAAAGACACAAAGACAAAACCAACTTGATATATAATTGTTCATCAGAGGAAAAGAGGACAAAAATAGACAACAAAGAGAATCATATATTCACAACTTGTTATATCTCATCAGCATATGAAAGAAGACAACTATAGTGGTTACATCGATCTTTAAACCACATATAAGCTAAACATCTCTCTCTGTATAGACCATGTCAGATTCCTTATCGAAATCAACCTTTGTATACTACATGTAAAGCATGCTCTTAATCACAAGATGCAAATTATTGTATAGCTGCAATATAGTACCTTCGATTCATATTTAGTAACTCTATGGCCAGCGTATCAAGCGCAACCGAGAAAAGGTTAGAAAATTTCACATTGTTATCTCATTTAAATTCACTATTTGAAGAAAAAGATCCACTAGTAGGGCATAATAATCATAAATCAAGTTTCTAATAACATAAAAAACTACAGGAATTTTACTTTCACAATGTAAATCTCACTATAAGATAAATAAAAAGTGCTATATTCATTGATCAACATCCACAACGGTTGCATCACGCCTTTATAATTAATCTCTAGAATTTATCACCCATGTACCCGCTCTCTGAAAGATGTCCATTATTACTGTCTATTATGACTGTCTGCTTAAAATAAAATGCACATTCATAAAATCTATTATGGGTGTTGAACAAATATCGCAAGTCCAATAAAAGCAGAAATCAAAAGGCACATTCATAGAATCTATTACGGTCTTGAACAAATATTGCAAGTCCAATAAAAGCAGAAAAGACTCACATGCTCTATAGATGGAATTTATACTAAATCTTAGATGGATGAGTTAAAATTCTAAATAGGATAAAATAATAAATTAAAAGTGTAGATCTATATTATTAGAGCAAAGGGCCGCAAAATGTCAATTTGCCAAAGTAAACATGTTATACAAAATTTTATTGCTTAAAATTTTTGTGCTTGCAGAAAGCTGCATTCCACACCTGACCATCCGAACCAGCAGAAAAGACCATATTATGATTTGGCACTGCAGATAGTGCATTCACATCACCCTTGTGACGCGAATGAGCCTGCAAAAGAGTTCCCATTTGATTGTCCCAGAACTGAACGGTACCGCTACTATCAGCACTGACAAGGGTACCACTCCTGAAACCAGATAACAATCATTGGCATCAAGAAACCAAGCAAAAAATTACATTATAAACCAATGCCACAAAGAGAGATATCCTATTCAACAATTAGCTATAAAAAAAAAAGGAATATCAAAGTTTACCTAAGGGAAAGCAATGACCATATGCAGAGTTCAGGTCCACTACCTAATCCTCCCAGTCCAACTGTTATCCTGTAAATCTCGCGGGCTGTTTTAGGATCCCAGCATCTTATTAACCTGAAATTTCCATATTACTGTCAAGGACTCGAGATATACAACTTATCCAAAATAATTGAAACTAGCAGTTTGCAATATTAGTCTAGTTTAAATTTTAAAATTAACTGTTGCTCAAAAAAATGATAGATTTCAGTAGGTAACTCTACAACAACATTAGCAACACCGCAGGTACATATGCTCTTCGGTTCAATAATTGCATACCCATCACTACTTCCTGAGAAAATCTTATTGGCATCCGGACTCCAAGTCACACTCAAAGTGCGTCCTGCAAACCAGATACATAAATAAGGGGTCTTAACATGAAAAAGCAACGATTGGCTATAAAAATTTCCAAATAAAGGGCTTGTAACTTGTATAGTTGTAGTGAACAAGTTATCTTACCAGTGACTCTTGGCAATGACTTGCTATAAATTAACTCGTCAGAAACAGTGCAAATTCGCACACAACCATCATCACATGCCAATGCTATATTTGCATCTTCAATGACAGATCCATCCGTTGTAACAACGGAATCATCATCATTCTCACTCTCACTACAATCATCATCACTACTATCATTAATCACTTTACTATAATGAGAATGCCTCTTTTCATTACTATGCGAGTTTTTGTATGGAGGGCAAGCCATTTGCCAAATGGACACACCAAAAGATAACACACTCTGCATATAAACAAAACCAAAACATATTGATTAAAATCCGCACCATTCAAACCAAATAAAAGACATTCTTATTAGAATTGCAAACACACTTCCACAAGAGACCATGGTTATTTAAAAAACACGAAAACATATAGAAAAACACATTTTAAGTTCCTACAATTCCTTTCAAACAATATAAATACATAAATGAATAATGTGCATCCAATACAAGGAGCAATCAAATCAAAAAGATACCTTCTGTCTCGACTCAAAAAGGTCCCACTCGGAAATTGAACCGTCAATACTGGATGAAAACAACCGTCCAAGCGAGTCGAATCCACCGGAATGACACCAAACAAGGGACGAAACTCTGGAATTAGGATCTCCGTGAATGGTCTACAAAAACACATATATAACTAAGCTCAAACGCAAATAATAACAAAATCAATTAAAAAATGTGTAAAAGATAACAAGGTACCAGCTGGCAATGCCATCCAACCGCGCCGGGAGAGACGAGCCAAATCTCAAGCGAGCCATCTTCACGAGCAGCAGCGACTCTAGAATCATCGGGACTAGTAGCTAGGGCTACAATAGAAGATGGCTTATAATCGATACTACTACTCTTATATTGCATCATCTTCTTCTTCTTGTATGTAGGTAATTGACAAAGGTAAATTAATAGATTCAAAATTATAGATAGAATTGTCGAGTTCCGGCAAAGGAGTCCCCCGGGTTTTGTTTGTTATTGAGCTCGGAAACGGCTACATAAAACCCTAGCACCTCGCCACTCTCGAGTTCAGCTAACTATTTATACCCTATTATCATTTTACTATAATATTAATATTATATATAATATTTCTTTTCTTTTTAAAAGGTCGATCAAATATTTCTATTTTATACTTTTTGGAAAAATTGAGTTATAAGAAATAAATAGTTTTATTTTGTTTCCTATATATATATATACATATAATTTAATATTTTGTTGGACCCATAATTACACCCGTGGATGCCTTTCTATTTATAAACGTTAAAAACAAAAACTATTCCATTTTACAAATACATAATTCTTATATGAAAATAAGATAAAAATATATGTGTCACATGAAAGGCATGTCATTATTTTATTTTACGTGTTTGTATAATAAATAAAAAAAATTGTGTGTATATATTATTAATAAAAAAATACTTCAATTTTTATAATAAATAATTTAACAATTTCACTTATTAATTAATAACTCTGTTTTTCGGCCAGATTTCTCAAAATTTACAAGTTGGTGGCCAATAGTATAATGGGCCTCCTGTCTCTAAAATTTGCAATGTTTTCTTGGAAATAATTAAAAAAAGAAAAATGCATATTTTTCTTCCTTTTTGTGATTAAAGAAGGATGGAAATCAATGTAAAGTAAAATATTTTATGTGCAAAAGCTAATAATATATTATTATTTAATGTGTATTTTTTAATGATACCGTACTTTTCATTATAAAATCTTTTATTATGTAAATTGTACGTATTAAATTCTTTAAATTTAGGCAGTAAAATGTTGAATCTCAATAATATTTACTTGAAAAACATGCCATACTGTGATACTATGAATATGAGGCCCAAACACTGAAGCAACAACAGTTATTTTTGCTAGAACAAGCCCAATGTAGTTTTATAGAAGCGCCTGAATTTCAACATTAATATAGTATTTTCCTTCTATATGCAAAATAAAATTAAATATATTCATATTTAATTATGCAATTTGTATTTATATACCATTTCCTTTTTTTCTTATGTCATATTCGTATTATTTTGTGTCAACACAAAATATAAAGCATGTGGTGATAAAAATTAATAAATTTATATTATTAAAATATCATACCTGTAAAGTAAAAACATGAAAACACTCTTATAAACAAAAAAAATCAAATACATCAACTAAATTTAAAATTATCAACACAACTTTTTGATCAAGCTTTTTCTTTTAAAAAAAATTATTTTATACTCCACTGTTGTGTCCAAAGAAAAGGAGTGAAGTTCAAAAGTCAAAACAATCTATTATTTTCCATCAAACTTCTGTGCAAATGCAGCTATATTATAACCGTCGTATTGTTAAATTAAATTAATGGAAATCAATAAATTTAATATTAAACATTATTTTATATTTATTTATCTAAAAATATTATAAAATTTTAATATTTAAATAACGTCTACAACATATTAAAATAGATTTTAATATTATTAGTTTTAAATATACATATAAAATATATTATTTTATTTTATTTACCTATATAATTTTTTTTAATATTCATATATGTTAATCAATGTTCATCCCAAAATTTTATATATTAATTATATAATATTTTCAAAGTTTATTGAACACAAAAAAGTTAAGAACTTGTCACAAAAAATTGTGAAATTCATGAAGAAAAAATATATTCAATTGAAAGCATTATTTAATTTCATTAAAAAAACAAGTTAATAAATCTATTATTAATAATAATATATTTTTTTGGGCTTTGAAAAACTCTCTATTCTCTAATCTCCGGTCTCTAGTAACTGGGCTTTCCACCTTTCCCAATTCACGCCTGACGATATAGCGCCAAATTCTGATAATTCCCGCGAAATATCATTATGAGCATCCCGCGTAAATCCATTTATTTCCCCAAATTCATCTGTTTTTAAACACATTTACACACTGTGCATCTCCTTCCCCCTTTTCTTATTCACCCAATATACATACAATACACACATATATACATCGCATCTGTGACCTAGATCTCCAGCGGCGGCGATGGTTAATTCACCGAGAATGACAGCTAGACGAAGAACCCAAGCTCCAGTCCCAGGTACTTCTTCCAAGAAATCAAAAGTGAAGCTGCCCGATTGCGATGATTATTTGTGTGAGAAATGTGGGTCGGGCGAAAATGCGGCGGAGTTGCTTCTGTGTGACAAATGTGATAGAGGGTTTCATTTGTTTTGTCTCAGGCCTATCCTTCCTTCTGTTCCTATGGGCCCTTGGTTTTGTCCTCATTGCTCTCTTCAATTTCAGACCAAACCCAAATGTATGTATGCCTCCTTTTTAATAATATTTTTTTGGTAATGTGTGTTATGGGTTGTGTATGTATGTGTATTGTATGAAGTGGGTGAGCTTCAAAATATAGTTTTTTTTAAGGTTTGATTGATTTTTATTTTAAATGGGTGGTTGTGTTTATTTAGTATGGGTGAATGCTGGTATTGTGTTTGGTGAAATGCCTCTAGTAAATTAATAGATTTGGGAGGAATGTTGTTCACATATTTGGTTTCGCAAGAATGCAAGTAGTCTATATTTGTGTAGAGGCATTGTTGGCCTCTATCAAGATTCAAAATTGATATGTTTTTTTGTTAATCAATTTACTAGATTTAACCAGTGATGTTGCAAAAGCTCGAATATGTGGTCGTATACATTGAGAATGAGGTAGACAACTAGTAAGAAGTATAAGGATTGCTGATTTGTTTTTTTAAATGAATGTGAACACATGCTTCTCTGCTCCCATGTATATATATATACTTCATTCCAAATGTATGTACATGTTTTACATGTCTCTTTAATATGCTGTCTGGAATAGAATGATGCTTTTCTTTCCTTAATTGTATTATCAGGTTGATTAATTTATGGTTCTTTAATACATTGTCAAAATATGAAGCAACTTTCTCAGTTTACAAGAACATGTCTGTTAGTAAATCTAGGAAGAGCTTTAGTTAGTAAATCTGAATATTCCCTTGGTTCTTGCTTAGAGATGCCAAATTTTTTTAGGGATCTCTTTAAATCTGAATACTTAATCTGTCTATATGTGATTTGATTTGCAGCCATCTCTATGACTCAAACCAAAATTGTCGACTTCTTCCGCATTCAAAGGTGTTCACAGGAAACTGAAAAACTTGGTCACGGTAAATTATGCTTAACTGTAGTCTTGCAGTCATATGACTTTTCTATCTCCTATACTGACTTCTGTTTCTCCTTTTAATTTAGACTGCAAGAAGAAAAGAAAGCGCGCAACTAGCTTAGGTTCATCAAAAAAGAAGAGAAAATTGTTGCCATTCAGTCCAAGTGAGGATTCATCAACGAGATTTAAACAAATGCAATCATTGGCTGCAGCATTGACCGCAACTGGTGCAGATTATAGTAACGAGCTTACATATATTCCTGGTATGGCGCCAAGGTCAGCTAATTGTTCTACATTAGAGCGCAAAGGGATGCAGGTACATTTAAACTATCTAATGATCTGTTGAAGCAGTCTTTGTTATTTTGCATGCTAAATATTTCCTGAAGGATAGCTATAATATAATAATTGGTATGCTTTAGGTAGTCTTGTTCAAGATTATTTTCCTTTTAAGATATCACCGTGTCACCAGCAACATTTGCACAAGTGTAAAATTTTGGTCCAATTTCGAAACTATATGCACCCCGGTTGGTGATAAATTACAAGAATGTGATTGATCAAATAATTAAGATGGCTTAATGTTGTGATTATGTGATATATATAGCACAAGATATTAATTTAGAAATCATTGTTTGATCACACGTCTAATAAATTTTCTTAAAAAAAGAAGATATTGAGAATGATATTGGAGTTTGCTTGTTTAGCTTATGACGATTTTGTACTAATTAGGTGTTATATTGAGAATGGTTTTTTTTATGAAGCTCGTTTGTTGGCAACTTGGCTCAGGTTATGTCAAAAGAGGATATTGATACCCTTAATCTTTGTAAAAGCATGATGGGAAGAGGGGAATGGCCACCTCTTATGGTTGTTTTTGACCCCATTGAAGGGTGAGTAATTCCGAAGTTTTTATCAGCTACCAATGCATTTTGTAGTTTTTTTAAAACCATAAACCTTGGTTGTATTTGTATGCAACAGATTTACTGTTGAGGCAGACAAGACCATTAGAGATTTAACTATAATTACAGAATATGTTGGAGATATTGATTACTTGAAGAAGCGTGAGAATGATGATGGGGATAGCATGATGACCCTTATTAGTGCTGCTGATTCTTCGAAGAGCCTTGTGATCTGTCCTGATAAACGTAGCAATATTGCACGGTTCATTAATGGTATCAATAACCACACACGGTGAGTAGAATTTGTTTTTTTTATGCTAATCATGTACTAATATGATATATATTATAGGTTATTGTTACCTTCTCGATTCATATAACTACATAATGAGCCTTCTCTATTCATATAATTACATAACGAGCTATCTCTTTAATGAAGACAAGACCCATTAAATCATTAAATCATCAAAGCTGATGTTCTCAATGTATGATAGAACCCAAATTGAAAACACTTTATTACGCATACACACAATGACACAAGCTTACAGGGAAAGGTTGCTACTAGAAGCTTGTTTGATGTGGTCAGCATCCACGCACACGTGCGCGTGTTCACACACACTGAGGCTACTATAAATTAAAACAGATATTGAGATTTAAAGGCAGTATTCATGAATTAGCTAGTGACCAAAATATTTAAAAAGACACCATAGTGCCTACGATACTAATACAGAATTATTTGATTCAGGGAAGGGAAAAAGAAGCAGAATGTGAAATGTGTTAGATTTGATGTCAACGGCGAGGGTCGAGTTTTGTTGATTGCAAGCAGAGACATACATAAAAGAGAAAGATTGTATTATGATTACAATGCATATGAGCATGAATACCCAACTGAGCATTTTGTTTGACCTTGTTTCTGCTGCTCTTATGCTCATCTTTAAACTTTTGGGGTAACTTATGCAGTCACATGCTCCATGCTAATTATGTAGCGTCTCATAATAATATATTACCATACATTTGTAGAAGCTGTTATTTTTATTTTGAGTTATTACTAAGTTTTAATACGGTTCTTGTCAGTGTGTTCTTATGTTTTATTTTTATGCACTTCTTGCATCACAGAAGAATGAGCTGGTATCAGAGAGGCTTCATGATAGACTAGCATAGCCACTGAATATCACCTAGGCCTTTTCACTGATACATATGGGCCTGGATCTAATCCAGGCTCCAGGCTGTTATTAATAGGGATATTCTGGAACTTAGGGAAGTGCTGAAGAAAATAAAAGAGTGGATACAAATTCAAAGAAAAAGTTTACTAATCATTGGGCCTAGTGGACCCGTTCCAAGCTTGGCTCGAGAACAGTTGTAAAGAATAGAGAGGTCTTAGTTTGGAACTCTTTCGATCAACGTAGTTGGGTAGTAGGCAGTGTGCCAGTGTTCACTGTAAATAGGATAAAATTACCTAAAACCCAGGTGAGTTACAAGTTTAAAGAGCAATTAAATAGTACAAGGGCATGTCCATAAGTAGGAAGTATCAAGAACACTGAATTGAGCCCAAACCATGCACGTTGAATATGATAATGTTTTGACAATTTTATAAATACCTAGACATAAAATAGACAGTGCCCATTATAATCAAAAACTTTATACAAGAAAAATCCTTATAGACTATAGGTTATGTTCCCAATGTAACAGATTTTGTTTGCAAGAGCAATGGGATTGAAAGATGGTGGTGTTTTAGTGGATAAAAAAACACAGAACACTGAAAAAATTGTACTATTAGCTTGTGACCATAGGTGCAGAGGTTGTAGGGGTCCAAAACATCACTTAAACCTTATAATGATGATTATAATTATTGTGATGATCATATAATGGACCACACAAAATTTCATTTCTGCAAAAGAAAAAAAACAGCCTAAATATTATAGGGTGGTCCAGTTAAATAGTTAATAGTAGCAGCCAACAGTGGTCTGGATCTCCTTTAATTAAAACCCATAGAAAAAAGGAAATTTTAACCCACCTACAAGTGTATGCTCACTTCTACCAAACTTGCTTTTCGAAGATTATTGAGCCCGTATAAGTGTTAGAATTTTAAGTTTTAAGAACAAGGGTTTTAATTGTGTGGGAATTGGTATGGCGTTTTGTCGTTTTGAACATTTTTTATTTGTTACTTGTATTTCAACAATTTACATGTGATATTTTAAGTTGTATATTAATATCATCTAGTGTATAATAAATTTATGTTTGATTTATTTGCCAGCAAAAATTAGTTATTGCATACAACAATGTACAGCTACATACAGTGTATTGCCCATCAAACTAGTCTTTGTTTTGTTCCTCTTTTTGTTATAACGTGTACGGTGGACCGGAAGGGTACTGTTGCATGTTGCAAAAAGGGTCGATTACTGTTGTGCTTAATATTCCTTTTGGTCATAGTTTTTACGTAAAAAAAATTTATGTAAAAGAAAAAGGCAAAACAAAACAACAATAATAATAATAATAATAAGTGGCAAGAAGAAGCATACTATAGAAATTAATTATATTTTTGGAAGCCACTAACAAAACAAAACGAGAGGGGCTCACTCCACGAGCCTTAGAACTCTACTTTATTTTGTGGAAATGGTCTAATGTTTATATATATATATATATATATATATATATATATATTAATTTTATGAGGAAAATTGTCCGGACGATGTCTCAAGACAATTTTTTAATACAGAGGGTAAATTTATAGATATAAAATTTACTTCTTTTTTCTATCAAAATATTTATGTTCTTATATAGTATAACTTTGATAAATTAATATTTTTGATATATTTCTTTAGTCCCGATATAATAAATTTATAAATACTATTATATTGTTGGTGTATTTGTATGGTTAATGAAACTACTTGCTAAATTCATAACATGTTGTCATATTGACTTTCTTCCAAGAGTTTGGATTTTCTGATTTTCTTATAAAACAATATGTTGATTCCTTTTTCACAGCGCTGCTTCTCTGATGGACATGCATTTTATACTCATGTGTGTTTGGACCCATCACCTTTGATAGATGATGGTTTAATGCGGAAGGAAAGATACGTGTTATGTTATTTAACGTGTATGATTAAAAAAATTTACGAAGAACTTCCGATGATAAGAGAGCGAGCGATTTATGGCCGTGTTTGTTTAATTGTTTTTCGTGCTTCATTCGTTTTAAATTATTTATTTAGTTTAAATTTTGTTTATATTTTAAAGTGCATTAAATATATAATTATACAAAATATTTTTGTTTTACAAACAAAAAATTAATATTAAAATTTTAATCACAAAAAAAATTAACGAATTCATGTGTCAATATATATTAAAATTAAAATATGTGTAAAAGTCAAACCAAACAAATAATTTTAAAATATTAGATATTACTAAATCTTTATTACGGAGTAATATTTTAATAAGATTCATTTTACATTTATTATATATAAATATAATTTGATTCTATAACCTCTAATTCGATATCCCACTTTCACGCAGAATTTATAAACGTAAGGTGATAAACTTTTTAATTATATAAAACAATTTGGACTTGTGTCCAAAGGATAATATGGAATAATTTTTAAAAAATATGATCTCTTTTACATAAATTATGTATTTTTTTGATTCCTAATGAAAACTTACGTGATAAGTAATTTATAAATTTAAATATATATATATATTTTTTTAACATATAAGTTGAGTTATGGGAAAAAGCAACCAAACCCAATATAATAACACACTACTCGTATTTATTTTTGGTTACATTGTGAATTTACAATTGCAAATAAAACTTTTACAAATGAACAACATAACAAGGACCCTTAATAATTAGATTTTTAATTGGACAAAATGCCAATTTTAATAGTGATAGGTATTAATATTCGAATAGTCAATGCTTATTTGCTGACACAAATGTTTACCCATTTGCTATTTAGAACAAAAAAGGATTGTGTCATGTTCGGCCTACTGTTATTGTCAACTTTTTTTTTTTTTTTTGTATTTTAATATTAAAAAAGGAGTAGATAGCTTTTTCTTTGGTAGGACCTTTATGATGCATGTAATGTCGCTTTATTTGTTTTGTTGTTAATATATGCATATGCATATTTATATTGTATTACTAATTTTCATTAACAGGGTCAGATTAATTTTTGAGTAATTTGTTTTTCACTATTATATATTTAAGGAAATAAATGAGAGGTAAGGCCCTGGTGCCCATTTCCCTCGATAACGTACCTGGATTAGCAAAATTGATCGATTTTATTTTATTTTTGATAGATTTGAATTGAATTATATATTTTAATTTAATATATATTTGAATTAAAATATTTCCAACTTGACTTTTATGAGTTGAATATAAGTTTTAAATCTTTTTAGCCAATCCAACATAATTGATTTTGTAAATTTACTCTTTGTAATATACCATACAACTAATAAATAATAACTATACTTGATAATTGATATTGATATGGATATTATAATTGTAGTTAAATTCAAAATAATATTTATTTATTTCATCTTACACTTAGTTTAGTCATAACAGTAACATTTATATTTTCATTAAATTTCTTTTTATATACATTAAAGTGTAGTCATCTTAATTTTGATTTTAAATTTTTATTATCGAAGACAATGAATATGTATTTATCTTGTTATTGTATTGCTCTTTTTTATTTTATTTTGGAAACGAACAACAATACTTTTCTCAAAAAAGAAAACGAACAACAATACTCATTTTATATGCTAAATGAATAGATAACAGATAATACTTTTTGTATTAATTTATTACCATAAAAAATAAAATTTATATGTGATTTTTAATGTGCACAACAAAAAATATAATTTAACTCCATTATTCATATATGTCAATTATATCTATCCTTTTTTTAAAGTACAAAAAATTCAGAAAATCATATTTCATAAATTTGAAACATAACTAATTGAACTCATTGCGAAATTCAATCTCATAGGACATTTTCTCAACCAAACGGCGCATTAGTGTATATCCTCCGGTGTGATGGATACAGATATTAGTTGAGCAATTGATCGAGTAAAGTGTCGGCCACTAAACCACATCAATGGACTTCAATTAATTGAAGCCTACAAATTGCGGAATAATTCAATACGCATATTTGTTTGTTTTAACTTATCAAACATCGTCAAATACAACCTAGGTCGGCAGTTCATGGCTAATCATGGAGTAAATTAAGGATTCATTCTTGTGCAAAGTACTAATGCAATCAGCTGCGTCCACTCAGAGATCTCGCTACTCTTAGCTATGTCAGTTTACCTTGCATGAAATATAAATATCATTTAAAATATTTGTCGGAGAATAACGGTCAGCTATAATTATAAATATGTAAAATTGATTTTCTATATTTGTCGATCTCTAGTCATCCTCTAAATAAATCAACATGTTCAAATTTCTCCAATTTTCATTATTATCTCATTTGATAGTTATCATAAATTAAGATTATTTTAAATATAACTATTCATTATAACTAATATCATTGGAACACGACACCTTATATGTTGAACAAATTATAGATAATTTTTATTTTATATCAATATAGCTAATCAATTTAGCTTATATCCTTGGAGATGTTGTTAGGCCGTCGGAGAAAACTGATTCTCTATAATTTTGAGTAAAATTATTTTTTAATTTTTATTAAAAATAATTATAAATTTTATTATCAAACCTTTTAAAAATATTATTTTTTATTATATTTTAAAACATGTACATTTAAAAAAAATTATCTACTTTTTTCAATAACATTTTTTCTCACACCAAAATAGTGTATTAATAAAAAAAATTCATACGAAGTCTTAATTTTATCTAATTTATAAATTACAGAAATATTAAAACACCGTCAGAAAACGCAGACTAGAATATAAATATAAAGGTTAATAGTCGGAGAATGTGATTGCTGTATTTATTTAGTACTAATTAAAGTGAAATAAGTAATCTCCGAATCTATGCATGTAGTCGATTAACTGTATCTAACTAGTATCCACTTATATATCATCATATAAATCAACAATATAGAGAATCAATGTGAGATACTGTTCGTGGGCATCTCCAGAGAATGATTTCTTGCTTAAAAGTGCAGCTAATTAAACATCCACCAATATTCATCCAATAGTATATATATAAATCTTAAGTAATGTATTTTATATATTTAACTATAAATAATTACGTATACATACACACATATTCCTGTACGTCTTGTAAGTAACGTGATTAAGATCTCCTTTAATTGTACTCTGTATTTGGCAATTGGCATCTCCAGGTCAAATCCAACTCCATATTGTACCATGTAAAGGTGGCATGTCTTTTATTAATTCTTTTTTTCTTCTTCTTTGTTGGGGTGGCAAATCCAACTACTCGTATAAAAGAAGAGTAATTGAGATGCAGGATGATACGAGTGAAACCCTTTTAGATTTTGATAATCACCGGGAGTAAGTTGGAAGCCTGTAAATAATATAAAATAGCAAACTATTGTTTGTGTACTAATATGATTTTGTAGGAATTAGTTTACTGATATGAAATATCAGTATAATGTATTAAATTGTATTGATGACGAGCTGAAAGCAGGAAAATAGAGCGTAACAAGCTGATACTGAGAGAACTGTTTGATTATATAAGAAAGTCCGAATTTCACGGAGATTATTTAGGATATTACTTGTACGAGTTTTATCTATTATATATGTGATTATATATTATATTAGAACTCAGATTATATTTATTCAAACATATTTTATCATTCAAACCTGTTTTCCTAATTAATAGGAGTCGGACTTTATCAAACTTTATCTTTTATTTAACCAACTCTTATGTAGATATTTAAACTTATATAGAGGACTTTTATTGAAACGTTTTATCAATTTTCAAACCTCAATATTCTAACGGTAATGTGGGTTTGCTAATTCGAATGTTCAAGTGTTTATATTAACATCTTATGTGTATAACTTTTATCTTCACCAAGTGAAGACATATACTAATTTGTTAAAACTATACACACATATTCTCAAACTCAAATCGTTCTTAGCTAACATCTTTTCGAGCTCTAATGTTTTATATATTTATATACATATGTGAGAAAGTTAATAGTTTGAATTATAATTTTTATTCACTTGTGTTATTGGTTGTAATTGTTGTGGAAGGATTGCTAGTCTTATGAAATATGGTTCAAGGGAACTAGAGGCTATAGAAGGTTGTAATGGGGTAGTATAGTGCTTAAAGGGCAGATTAATTCGGGAAGCAGGTATTTCAACAAACTAGAATCAGTTGTAAGGGATGAAGGGAGAAATATTGTTGTAATCTTGTAATCGGTTGTTCATTGATTAATAATATTATCTCTTACCAGTTAGTAGTAGGGGACCACGATGTAGAGAATAGGAGATTAGGGGTCGAACTTGGCTAAAATATCTTGTTTTATTTACTTTTTTGTATTGCATTGCATATAGTAGATATCTGACAGTGTATTGAAATTGAACTTAAATAGCTGACATGTTGAATAACTTCATAAAATTAAAATCGGTCATTGTTAGCCATAACAACTATTCACCCTTCTAGATGTGCATTTTCAATAAGCTTACATTAGTTTTTTTAGATATCTTATTTATTAGTATATAATATAATAACACCACTAAGTCGAGATAACTTATAGAAGAATAATAAAAGTTTATTTAAAAATCTTTTTATCGAACATATTAAAAATGAATGGGAAAGGAAGTGGTTCCTATAGAATGAGATAGAACATATATATAATTATTATAGTTCTTGTATTAATTGAAGATTTATCACTAAATCACACCTCAATTAAGAACGACAGCATTTTTAAGGTTAACAATTTTAAGATGGTGTCATGATTATTAACTCTGTGTAATTGTCTAAATCTAATTACCCTCATTTTATAAGTGTGAGTTTTGGAATATATTGCCAGTGGTTACGGTATGTATGGTAGCATACTTAATGAATCATGATAATCATTTTAAAACGATATGCATTTGCCATTTAGAACGTGAAGCTTCTTACTGAAAGTCTGAAAGAGCATGATTAAGATTCTGTATTCGAGTTTTTGTTTTATTTGACTTGTGTATGTAATCTCTTAATTCATGCCAACCTCAAAGCTGCAGGGTCAAAATTTTATTACTACAACTTAATCAATGTTTACTCCTAGATTTTGTTATTATTTATTTGTTTAATGGATTTTGATTTTTCTTTTCTAAAGAACGAATAATATTATATTTAAAGTAAAATTTGTCGTTTTTTTAAAAACTGAAATTTATAAAATTATAATAGTATCCCTCCTTAACAAAATAATAATCATTTAAAAAAAATACTGTATAACACATTAATAATCTAGCCATCTGCCTATCTCTATGTGAAATGCTAATTTTTAAACAAATATTAACTTTATATTCATCATTTTTAATATTAACTTTTTCTCATAACTTACATAATTTTTTTAAATTTAAATAGTAGTAAAATGGAAGGGAACGGAGTCATTAATAAAAAATGTAAGGAATAGTATCTTGTAAGAAAATTGAAGTCAAAGTTACTTTTGATAACCTAACACTGATTTTCGGGGTTATTGTCTGTCCAAAACACTTCTCCAAATTGAGGCTGATTTGGTTGTAACTCATTCTGTAATGGGTACGAGTTTCGTTGGTTCCAAATTCATAGCTAATATTTGGTTGAGAAAAAAGATGATTTGAAAGTCATAACTCAAATTCATAAGATATTGATTTTTTATATTAAAAAGGAGGTGAGTATGACAAAAGGATACGATGAATCATTTTATTGTAATATTTTCATCTTTATTTAAGCAATTAAATATAAATATTTAATATGAAATAAATCAATGATATAAAAATATATTAAAATAATAAATTATTTAATATTTTAAATTAATTATAACTAATAATTCAAAATTTATTAAATTAAATATATTCATTTCCACACTCAATCAAATATATAATATCAAAAATGATACCTCAAATTTATATATTCTTAACCCGATTCCTGATTTCAATCCATCTCACTCCAATAACCAAATGAAATGTGGTCGGGAATCACGAGGATGATTGGGGGTTAAAAAATAATGATGTCGAGGATTAAATTCACCCATAAAGCCGGTTGTTCGATAAAACGGAAGCAAGAGTACAAATTATGTTTTGACTTTTTGTAAAGCTTATGCTAAGTGCAGATTTAACTAATCTTTTCAACTGTATACACTCATTATTACATCTTTACAATTCTGTCTCATTAGATAACCCAATCACTATAAAATGCAAGCCATTTTATTACTGTAGTACTGTATCTAATTATCATTATTCTATTGTAGTTTTATGTTCATAAACTATTCCTCAATCCCTTCTTATATATATATTATAAAATTTTGAATATATTAAAAAAAGATTTAATTAACGACAAACAAACTATGTTACAATGTGTTATGCACAATATTTGAGGATGAGTCCTAAGCAGGTCCAGTAACATAAATTGGCTGACTCATCTCGCATCTAGGCTCACATGACTTCATGATCCATATTTAGCTCGCATCGCTCTAAAGATGATATAATATTCTAAGGTCCTTGGTCTAGCGTGAGGTCGCATCACTAGCTCACAAGCCTTAGACTCATTCATCTTCAAGAAGGAAGAAAGAGGACAACTGGCCCCCAGCCTAGTTCGTTTCTCATCATCACCTATCAGGTCGCATAGACTTGACAGAGAAGCTCTCAGCCTGACTAGTTTGTCCAGGCTCAATGCCTCCAGATCATTTTGTTAGCCTGGAGCACTTAACACAGATTACTTATAACTAGCTAAAAAACTCTTAGCCTCATGAGCTCACCTCATTTGATATTATTTGCTAATTTGAATACTATAGAAGGTCCCTCGGGTTAATATCTCAACATACCTATCTATTTGAAGACAGCTAGCCTCACGTGCTCTCATCTCATCAAGGGATATACTCATGGTCATCTCTACATATCGCTCCCGCGAGGCCACATCGCGCACAACTCTCTACGGTACCCCTTTCTCTACAACTTTATGACAACCCCTAGAGCCGAATGTGCTTGGGTTATGGCGGTTACAAGCATCTGGGAAGCCTGCCCTTTGCATCCGCACAAACTTGTGCCAAAGCCTTTCACGTCCGAGGATTTGAGCCTGGTGGACTGGACCAATACCTAGCACATATATGTAACTTGTCCTCCAAGAACTAGTGTAGCTTAAACATCTATAAATAGAGTACATAGGCCTATTGTTTTAGTTGAATCCACAGTTGGTAGTAAGAGATCAAACATTTTATCTGGCCTTCTAACGAATCAATAGCAAGATCAGCTACCAAAATTCATCACTTTCCTCCCGTGTTCTTCATCAAGTTCATCAACAAAATCATCATATTTTGTTCCGTGCTTCAAGCAAACCTCCAAATTATTATTATACCAGTTTTTCCCTATAACACAAAGTATATATATATATATATATATATATATAGTTAAATGAATATGATAAAATATACTAACATTAAACTTTAAGCACGTAAGAATAGTTGAAACTTGTTTTCGCGTAAAAAAATAAATGTGATATTTTATCACTTTTAATAACGACGGTAAAATATATTATAGGAAAATATGATAGAGATTCAGACCAAATAAAAATATTAATTAAATAGTTGTTTCCGATAAATATTCTAAATTATTATAATGAAAGATGAAAATAATTAATTTTTAAAATAATAAATATAAAAATAATTTTAAACAATTATTAATGAATTTGATTTGTACAAAGAGAATTAGATAGGATAAGGGACACTTTTTGTTTTAAGAAAGTATATAAAATTAAAGGGTAGGAGAATTAATTTATTTATATACTAAATTAATATACCGCACCGTGTAATTAATAATGTGAAGTTTGGGGATCTCACCTTTGACAAATGTAACAAAATAGCCCTCAATTTAGACTCGGGTTTAACAATGGTCAAATAATTTGCTAATGTTGTAATTGTATTATGACAAACGTTTAATGTGCAAAGACTGAGGTCTATTTTCTTACCAAACGCTTTGAAAAATATAACAAAACCTCGACTGCTAAATGACCACTAAAACTCCTATATTTGGCCAATTTACTCATGCCAAATATTGTTATGCTTCAAGAAATGTAACTTTTGTGATTTATTAGTCAAAATCTTGCCGTTTGACTACAAAGAGATGAATTTGGAAGCGTTTTTCTTTATTTTTAGTGTGCAAGTATTGAAATATATCAAATTATTATATTCTTAAAGTTTTTTTAAATGTTAAAACATAAATCGTAATAACTAGTAAAGACCGAACTAAATAGATATGATAGAAACAAAGAAATGCAATCCAAGTCATTCCCAACGAGAGTTGCCGTCTATACTACTTATAAACTTATAAAATAGGTTCGGGATTGTAACATAATCTTTCAATTTCCTTTTATAAGATATTATTTTCTTTGTTTTTAATTAATTGTTTTTTAATAGTTAATACACATGTTAATGTGTATATAAAAGATAATTTTATAAATTATTTAATATAAACTTATAAATTATTCTTTATAATTTATTATAATAAATATTTATTTAAAGAAAGAAAGAAAGAAAAATTAAAAAAAATGATTTTTTTAGGTAGAATTACATTTGTTACCTTATCTGTATCCAATAATGAAAAATAAATTATTAATATCACTCAATAATCGAGTTTAATATCACTCACTTGTTTGTTTACTGGTTTGTATTTAAAAGAAATATTTAAAGATTGTTCAATTTTAGTAAAACTAATACATAACATTTATAATTTATATTATATTATTAAAATTAGAAATTTTAGTTGGCCAATTAGTACGATCCAATATATATATATATATATATATATATATATATATATATATATATATATATATCAATAAAGTTTTATATATTATATGTATTTTTAATTATTATTAAATTAATTCTAATTAATTTATTATCATATATATCTTTGATAAATTTATATAAAATAAAAGAGATATATATTATGCATATTACCATAAATTTTTAACTTCATAAAACTTAATATAGAAAAGCTAATTTAAATACACTAAAATATAAAAAAATCAGCCATCCCGTATGTCATAGGACTTATAAACTTATATATTATTAACCTCAAACTTTTATTAAAAGTTAAAATGGATAAATAAAATTTTGTTCAAAGGTTCATTATTCCTGAAAGTGACTCCGCAAGAACATTTTTAAGAGGACACCTTTTAATTAAAATATTTATGTGGCACAAATTATAAAAAATATGTAAAAAATGTAATTTCTAACCCATCAATTTTTTATAAAAAATTTAAATAATCAAATTTTATTGAATGGCTATTCTATAAATTTTTTAACTAATCATTAATATAGCTGGCACTACTATTCGAGTACTCATCATTCATTTTTAAGTAAAATTTTAAATAATTATTATTTTAAGTAATTATTTTAGCTATTACCCTTAGGAATTATCTTTAAATTAATTAATAAATTTTATCTTTAAAAGAGTACTCAATTGGTGTTTGGATCGAATCAATAATTATTTTATCTTTGAATATAAGTTTTTAAATTAAAAGATATTTTTAAACAAAATAAACAGGTTTTTCAAAATTTACGAGAAATTAGATAAAAAATTTCTTAAATAATATTAAAATAATACTAGAATAATAAAAGGAAAAATAAAATATTAAGAAAAAAATGTGCATCTAAAGTTCTAAGAAACAAATTTCCATATAAAATTGTAGAAAGTTAAATTAAATAAACCACCTATTTATGAGTTATAACTTATGAAAAAGAAAGAAAAGGAAGTGAAAGTATTTTTGTAATCGGTTTAATTCGTATTATCTAAGTTATTAAGTATAGATATGAATTTTGTTCATTTTAAACTTATATTTGTTATATCTCAAACTCGGAAGATATCAAACTCCAAGAGTATGAGTTTTTATTTCTAAAATGAAAACGAATATAAAACATAGGTACGATGAATCAAATTTATTTTTATTTCTTTTTTTACCTCTATTTATATAATTACATGCAAATATTTAATATAAAATTAAATAAAGACTCAAAACTATATAAAAATGTGTAAATCAAACATACTTATTTCAGTACTTAATCAAGTATATGATTTCAGAAATAATATCTCAAACTCTATATCATATTAAATACAATTCCTAATTTCAATCCTATAAATCCTAAATTAATAATCGCAATATGATAACTCAAGGGGACATATCTTTCGTAATCTCATTCTTCTAACTCTCACTCACCTGAATTTATTAAGATTACTTATTACCTTATAAATTATATTTAAAATAAAAAAATTGTAAAACTAGTTAGGAGTTGAATGGATAAATAAAATATATAAACAAATATAAAATAAAATATAGTAGTAGTGTGGATATATAATATTTGTCCCTCACATTTCTTTACACTTTCTTTTTTGGGACGTCCCACAAATTCTTTATATTACTAAAAATAATAATTTTTAATAATAAAATACGTTATTACATTCACTACATCACTCCACCTTTTCAACATTTTACACTATTACACCAACTATTTCATTTATTTTAATAATAAAATCAGTATTACACCACTACTTCATTTATTTTAACAACATTTATTTTAACAATATTATACCGGGAAATGCTATTTCCAGAGCCAAATTTTAACTTCGGGAGCAATATATAAGCTAAATACCATACTATCCTTAGACATTAACTTCCAGAGCAGCATCAACTTCCAGAACTAGCAACAATTTTACATAATTAACAAGTTCAGAGCATAACATAACACTTTCTTCAGGAACAAAATATAGATCAATCACTGGTCCAAAATTAATTGATCTACGTAATTCACAAAAATATTAAGATATCCACATTTATATAATCAGGTTCCATTTTTCTGCAAAATCACAACGCTTCAATCTTCATGACCAGTTTTATGCCATATCTAGAGATCGAAAAAGCGAAGTCTTTCCTCATTCTGAGACCAAGATTAAAGAAAACGAGTAAGACATGATGAAAGAGATATTATGCATTAAAATAATACAATAAAAAATTACTCACATTAATATATGAATTTCGTGAAAAGTCTTCAGATAAATTATAAGGATCCGGAGCAATATTTCCCTCCTCTACTGGACATGGAGTATAACACTCCATGTATTCAGACATGTTATTTTTGCCTCGGCAAGAACGACTATTGTGTCCACTACATCCACAAAGACTACATTTTCTTGTTGTTTCAACAATCTCAAATTCCGATAAATTTCTTCTTATAGAAGAAGAATTTCTTTTGTTCATTGATCCTTGTGGTCTTCCTTTATGTGGTAGAATTTCTGGCTCAAAAAGTTTGGATGAATGCCCATTAACAAGCTGAGATATTACATCCAAAGCATTGTCCTTTTGAGTGAGCGGTCATTCTTGATATTTGTCTTCAAAAGTACCAAGTAGTTCCTTTAGTTTTCCAACGTTAGGAACAATCTCACTACCACCAGAAAGATTAAATTGTCTATTGTCAATCCTCCATTGAGAATGTATGGCATCAATAGGTATGACATTCTCTTTCCAATCATTCAACATATGTGCGCAAGGAAGACCTATAATTGTTTTAAACTGACCAGTACATGTAGATCTCATTTTACTAGATCTAACCAACTCCCACTGCTTAAATAATTCTTTCAACGCAAAATGTGACACCCGATTATTTATTTATCTAAAAAGCAATATATTACAGTCATGGAGAGTTCGAATTTTCTCACTTGATAGTCGCGATTTAATCTCCTAAAACTCATTCTCAATGACCAAACACATTCTTTCTTTCACTTTCTGAAAATCTCCGGTTGAAACTTGCAAATATTGTTTCAATTTAGCATGTGCACCTTCTGCTCTAAATGAAACATGGCTGCGAAAATGTGTATATTTTTCAGTCCATGCATGAATAAACCTCTCCTTATGTGGAAGCCAAGTGTTCTTTATGTATTTTGTAGCATCTTCTTTTTCTTTATATGTAACCTCAAATTCGGACCAAGTTTTAATGTATTCCTCTTCCGTAAAAAAATATATCACTGCATTCCATTCTGATAAAAATAACTCCCAATCTTGTTGCTTGTCAAAATATCTCTTACATTTTGCCAAAATATTTTTTTCAATATGCCAAACACATAAGAAATTTATAGCTTTAGGAAATACGATCTCAATAACATTCATCAAGGCTAATTCTCTATCTGTTACAATACTGAAGGCTCACATCCAGGTTCTAAAATACCTTTAAATTTTTCCAAAACCCAAAAATAGTCATCACATTTCTCACTCTCCAGGAATGCAAAACATGAATAAAAAATGTGTTGAAACTTGACATTCCTACTATATCAAGTAATGGCATCTTATATCTATTTATTTTATAAGTACAATCCATAACAAAAACAGTTGGATAATTCCTGGTAAGTGTGATCGTGATTGGATGAGCAAAAAAAAGTCGCTTAATTTTTCCATTATCATGATGAGCAACATCAAATATAAAATTACCTTGACCAAGTTCGTCAAATAAAGCTTGAATTGGAGTTCGACCAACCAACTTTTCTTTCTTTAGGTTGAACTTCATATTTGCAATAGTCCGTGAAACTACTTTTGTATTAACATTCTCTTGTCGTAGTGTCGAAAGAATTTGACGAGTTTGCACACCAGCTCTTGTCATTCTTTCAATGACTAAAGTTTGTTCTTCTGATAATTGACGACAAGAAGGATGTCTCGACATATCTGATGATGGCTCATGATTGTGTAAATTATTTTCCATCTTAAGTTTCCAGGATCCATCAAGTTGTTTCTTACCGCGAAATTGAAATGGACAATTAATTAGTCGAGAACCTGATTTTCTTTTTCAATCCTCATCAGCAATGTTCAACTTATTGCGATAACAACCTCCCCTGTCACAACAAAGAACAACGTACTTTTCTTTCCTGGAACACTTAATGGATATAGCATAGCCTTGTACCAAGTAAATTTCTTTGGTAGAACTAAGAAGATCTTCCCGAGACTTGAAAGATGTACTAAATAACTGTAATTGCATTGCTTCGTCGTATTCTTTGGAATCGAATTCTGAAAAATAAACAACCATTATACACTGAATCAAAAATAATCCAGACTTCCTTTTAAAGTGTAAAAAGTGAAAGATGTAAAGTTACCTTCAATAGATGAATTTTCAGAAATTTGAAGACCATTAGAAGACATTGGAGTTGCTTGAGATTCATCCTCCATGCCGTTGTTTCTACAATTAAGAATAGAAATTAGGGTTTTAAGATTATAAATTAGGATAAATTAAAGACGTGTTTTAAATATATATATACATATCTATTATATTAAGGGTAATTTAGTTTTCTTGAATTTTTTTGTTCTGAAAATTAAAAACAAGCTCTGGATTTAACATTTTCCTATTATACTCATTATTTTTGTTCTCCGTGTCCAAACCAAAGGTAACCAATTGGCCGGGAGGGAGGGAGCATGAGAATTAGACACGCACGCGCACACGGGAGAGATTATATAGTAGTATTACATTAGAAGGATAGTTGTTTCTGGTTGGTTTGGTCGGAGAAGACTATATAGTATAGATAAACAACCCCCAAACTCAGATATAAGAACTAAGTTATGGTGGTCGGCTTTTGGTTGGTACTTGCCTTCTCCCCATGACATATTTTCTCACTATTTATGTGTATATATTTACATTAGTACTGGTACTATATCTATTTATCTACTGGTACTAGTTTAACTACACCACCACCAACAATACAATTATACTTACAAGACTGCAAATCTCTTCGTTTCTTGGTCCATTCCATCCTCACCAATACCAAGATTTCACATTTCACAACCCCCCCCTTCTCCTTTACTTTTTCTCTCTTTTCATCCCCCTTTGTTAATTTTATTTTATTTTCGAAAAATTTAAATTTTTTTGTCAAGAATTTTGGTGTGGAATGAGAGAACCATTGGGTTAGAATTGTGAGGAACTGATCCACAGATTTCACTCAATTTCATACAACAAAGACCCCTCATTTTATGTGTGAGCACTCTCTATATGTATACATACACATGTTGTTTTATTATATTATATTATATTATATTATATGTGTGTGTGTATTCTTAATTCCTTGCTTGAAATGTAGGCAATCTGATCTTAAACGTCCTCACACTCGTCACTTACATTATGACTATTACTACTATTCCTTGTTTATGCACTAAGTTGGGTTTGTGGCACCTTTATTTCTTTGTTATATGTCCTAGGGCTCATATATCTATGGATTATTTGTGATATGACATATGGGTTTTGTTTAAAAATTGTATCTTGAGCTAGTATTATACTGAGGACCAGGTTCAATGGGTGTGGATTGGGATCCATGTGAATCCATTGTTTTTTATTTTTTACTGTTGTCTTTCTGTTGGATATTTGTTTATGTATATCTTGCTGTTTTACTGATCTTGGTTGTTGTGTTTTCTGTTTCTTGTTGCTTTTTTTTTTTAATTGTGGTACTATTATTTTAGGTTTTACTTTGAAGTGGAAATAGCGCATTGCCTAGGTGTTATAAAAGGTGGTTTCTTGAGGTGGGATTTCATGGGTTAAACCCAAAGAATCATGGGTAGCTTCTGTACAGACGATGAAGAATATCGATTCTTTGATGCTCATGATGACATTGCCTCTTCGGTTTCTGATTCGGGTTCAGAGAACCCTGAATCTAGCTGTAATGATGAAAATGGAGCATGTAGTAGCTATCAGTATGATGTCTGGGCTAAGGGACCCTTAAGTGTGCGAAAGCGTCGTAGTCAATTCTTGAGACTCATGGGTTTAGGCTTAGATATAAAAGCTTCTGGGCACAAATTGGTAGATGCATATGACGATGGCAGCTTCCGAGGAGAGATTGATAGGATTAAGGAGAGTAGTAGTGCTGTGTTGAGAAATTCATTTTTCGAATATGAATTTTGTTCTAGCAGGTCCTCCGTGACTAGCTCGTCTAATGATGATTTTGATTTGTCAAGAGGATTGAGCTTGACAGAAAATTTCATGTGTCGAGCTGCTAGTGTAAATTATGATTTGGAGTGTGATGCTAATGAAATGGGGAAAAGCTCCAACCTTGGTAAAATTGAAGTTATGGATGGGGGCCATTTGTTAACATGTAGTAATGGGCCTTCGCCATCATTTCCGTTGGTTCAGCAACATGAGCAGCAGGAAATTGAGGTCCATGGCAATATAGCAAAGAGTGGGAGCAGGCTAAAAAGTAGTTGGTTGAGGAGGCTCCGTTCCTTATCGTGCATTACAAAGAAGGAAGGGACAGTTAACAGTTTGAGACCGATTGGATCCAACACAATTGTCAGAGAAAGGGTTCAAAGAGTAAAGGTTCGGCATTCCAAAAAACGGTTGAAGGAGCTGTCAGCTCTTTTTGTAGGGCAAGATATTCAGGCACATAATGGTTCAATATTGACAATGAAATTCAGTCCCAATGGGAAATACCTTGCTAGTGCTGGTGAAGATGGGATTGTTCGTGTGTGGCAAGTTGTGGAAGATGACAGATCAAATGAAATTGATATTCCAGTGATTGACCCGTCTTGCATATACTTCACTGTAAATCTTCATAATGAATTGGCTCCTTTAATGACCGAGCAGGAAATAATCAGTAGCAAAAGCCTGACAAAAACAGCAGATTCAGCATGTGTCATTTTTCCTCCAGTGGTATTCCGAATTTTGGAGAAGCCACTGCACGAGTTTCGAGGGCACAAAGGAGAGATTTTAGACCTCTCATGGTCAAATGATAATGTAAGTTTAATTGCAAATCGGTTCACATCAAATTTAAATTTTGATAGAATTTGATAGATTTCTAATGATTATTGTTTTTGGTCTAGCATCTAATATCATCTTCTGTCGATCAAACTGTGCGCCTGTGGAAAGTAGGATGTGACCAATGTCTTAAAGCTTTCCCACACAGTAATTATGGCAAGTCTTTATCCTTTGTGGTCTATTTTTATATATGTTTGCACTGTATCACCACTGATAATTTATTTTTTTATGGGGTTTGATAAATGTATAGTTTACTCCTTATAAATTGCACAGTTGTAAATAGTAATCGATGTAGTACTAATAGTGTCTGCATTTTATTAATGAAATGCAGTGACTTGTGTTCAGTTTAACCCTGTCAATGATAATCAATTTATCAGTGGTTCAATTGATGGAAAAGTTCGCATATGGGCAATTGTTGGTGGCCAAGTTGTTCATTGGACGGATGTGAGAGACATAGTGACTGCTGTTTCTTATCGCCCTGATGGGAAGGTTCGGTAACTCAAGTTCTTTTCATTGTTTTTTAAAGAAGGGATAAGTTCAAAAAAGGGTATTACTAAAAGTCTTGCTTGTCATATAGGGTGGGATCATTGGCTATGTGACAGGCAACTGCAGATTTTTCAGTGTAACAGGTTAAATACTGCCGTCAGTTTCAATTATCAATATTCAATATGTTCTACTCATGAAAAAAGAATAATATAGAGGCTTTTCAAATCTGGTGGACATATATTGTTGCTGTTATTTTAATTAAACATGACATGGTTAATAACAAATTACTTAGTTTTCTTGGTGCATTTGTTGATTTTGTCTTAGTGTTGAAACTTAATTAGGTAGTATAAGTAATAGATTAATTCTGTTCATTTAGCATCTTTCAGTTTAGGGAGAAGAGAATAAAGTTTGACAAATTAATTTGCTTTTCTTTGAATCAGATGGTCATTTCCAATTGGAATCTCTGATCTGCTTAAATAATAAGAAGAAACCAAAGTGCAAAAGAGTAACAGGCTTTCAGGTAGTCTTCATCTCCTAGAGGTGCTTGGTGTATTGATTATATCTGATGTACTTATTCTAGTTAAAAAATGTTCAACTGCAGTTTTTTGAGCAAGATCCAAGCAGAGTAATGGTTTCTAGTGCGGATTCACAAGTTAAAATTCTCCAGGGGATTAACATTGTTGGCAAATTCAGGGGTATGTACATAACTATTAGTGGTCTATTTTTCTAATTCTATTTCCTAATAAGTTAATATATAGGAAAATATTTAATAACCATCTAAGAACTGCATTTGTTTGCACTACATTTATAACCAGCTACATTTGGCTGTCGCTACATTTATTGTACATTAGTGTGCTTGTTTAATCATTTATTTACTCTTTTTGAATCTAGCTCATCAGGTAATATACCTTTTGGTTTGTTTGGTGAATTCATTTTTTTCTCTAGGCCCAAAAAGTGCATCAAACCAGATATCTGCCTCTTTTACTTCAGACGGGAGGCATATCATCTCAGCTTGTGATGATTCAAATGTATATTTTTGGAATTGTAGCATTCAGGAAACATCATGTGCATCCCAACCAAAAAGTAGCAGGTCCTTTGAGTGTTTCTCCAATGATGCTTCGGTGGCAATTCCTTGGTCTGGTTTGAGATCAAGTTTAAAAAGTGAATGCAATTTACAGGTTGTAGATGAGTGTGCATCGGGCAGGTGCCCTTTCTCACCATCTGATTTTTTCTCCATGGGACAAGGGTTCCTAGTCGAATCTATCCCCAAGGGATCTGCAACTTGGCCAGAGGAGAACCTTCCCTCAAGTCCTTGTGCTCTACCATCTGCATTGTGTAAATCTCAGTACAAGTTTCTAAAAACATCTTGCCAGAGCTCATCAAAAACTCATGCCTGGGGTCTGGTAATTGTTACTGCAGGTTGGGATGGTAGAATAAGATCATTCCACAATTATGGGCTACCAGTTTCTCTCTGAGATATCTCCCCTCTAGTAGGGCGCCTTATTTTTCCAAGGGATTCGATCATATTGGCCATTTTGTTCATAAGCCAGGAAGGATAGCAAGTGGTTGTTGGCAAAGCCACAAAAGTGTTGATTAATTCATGTCATGTGCAGTGGATGTGCTACCTGAAAATTAAGGAAGTATTTTTCTGGCCCTGTGTAGATTTTGGAGGAAATTAGGCAATAATTGACATACATCTGAGGTTCCTTATCCTTATTGGGGACAGCACACATCATAACCCTGCTATTCTTTAGTATGTTATATTGGGAACTATAGCTCTTGGAAGCCAATAAAAGATACAGAATCAATTTGTTGTTGGGCGACTTATTTAAGATGCATATCTTTTTATGGATGTGCAACTGGGGCCTTGTAGAAACTGTCTACTCATCATAGTCATACAGTGGAATGGTAGATTGCACAGCCAGTGGTTGATATTCGTTTGAGAGAAAGTAGTAGGGTAAGTTTCCCCTTGCATGGTTTATTAGCCTATCTGAATGATTGAGTTCCTTGTCTGCCTTTTGATCCATGGTGGGGTCAGTTTACAGCTGAGCTATCAGAGGAGTGCTCTCACACCCATTTTCCGGTGAACAAGCTTTTGCCATTGTTGCTCACTTGTACTACTCGTTGATCACATGGCAACATTAGATTGCAGTTGCTGATAGCTGATACTGATGAGGCTCTCTCTCTATGTATATTTATTCATGGCGGATCCACAACAGAAAATCCCTTGATCTGGACTCTGGAGAAAGCTAGGTCACTGCCTCACTGGCATGATGAGTAAATTTTTTTCGTTCACAATTGACTTCTATGTCAAACCATATAGAATCAGGTTTCTAAGGGCGTAGCCTCTGAAACTTGATAGGAATCCTGATAATTAAAGAATATGTAAAAGTGCTGAATTTTTGTATAGAATCAGTTAAATCAATTTGTCTCTTACCTTAGAGTTATTGACATAAAAAACCAACCAACTTTCATAATTTTTTCAATTATATTTTCACTGAATAACCAACTTAACTTCTATTAAATAGGAAAAAAATTAACCATGGTTAATAAAATAATGCTAATTTTTCATGTTTTATTTCCACGTAGATTAAAATGGTCACGTCATTAATAAAAATATTTTTCAATTATTATATTTAATTATTGTAAATGACCGCCTCCTGGATAAACCTAAATCAATTACATCTTTATACATATTTTCTTTGTAGTTGTTTCAATCACGAGGCATTGATACAGATGATGCTATAGCAACGAAAGCAAAAGGAATTATCTCTATTTTAGATGTTTTTTTTGTTAAACTATGTGTAGCGTAAAAGATGTTTATATACAGTTTAATGAAAATGCAGTTTTATGTATTTTAAGACTCAATTTTTTGTGTTTGATGGGGTGTGGTGTTGATATATATTAGTATTAATGTAATAATATGTTTGACAAAATGCCATAAAGAAACTACTAAAATAGGAGAAGTACTTTTTTCTTAATCAACTCGTAGTCTTAAAATTTGTAACATGCAAGTATCCTTTCACAGTTAAATATGTCTTGTGTGTTAATCTATCTAATATATCTACAATTTTTTATTGTAACAGGATGGATAAAGCAACTACAAAGTTACATTACGATGGCAAATTTTTGATGACATGGATTATGAAAATTTCGATGAATAAGAAGAATTCATCCGAGTATTTTTATATTATTATGGATTTTGAATGATTAACAATTTTATTGGATTTATTTATAACTGTTATTCTATTAGAGTGTCACTACTATTATTTATAAATAATTAGTCCTTGCGTGAACTTTTTTTATTTGTAAATTGTTTTGTAACTTATCATATGTTTAAATTAAAAAAAATTAGTTTACTAATATTAAGTAAACATATATACTTCCATAAAACCGTGGATCAGGATAAAACTAAATTAGTTTACTAATTTTAAGTAAACATATATACTTCCATATATACAAGTATCCTTATTGATGGCTTAACGTCAGACTTCTTCAAACACACATGGCATATAGTGGGTCAGGATTTTTACAATGCGGTTAAGTATTGCTTTAACATCAATCAGATGCCCTCTACTTTCAATGCTACTTCCATAGCTTTAATCCAGAAAACTTTAACTCCTACCACCATGGCAGACTTCAGGCCGATTTTCCTTTGCAATATTGTCTACAAATGCATCTCTAAAATCCTAACCTTTCATATGCAAATCATCATGCTAAACTAATTCACCCTTCTCAATCGGCTTTCATTAAAGGAAGAAACATTTCAAACAATATTCTTCTTGCTCAAGAAATGTTTAGAGGTTATGGCAGACACAATGGAAGCCCTGGTTGTGCTCTCAAAATTGACCTTCACAAAGTTTTTGATTCCGTTAGATGGGATTTTGTTATTGCTTATTTGCATAAATTCAATTTTCCTCTTCGATTTATTGAATGGATTCAAACATGCATCTCTACATGTATGTTCTCTGTTAAGGTTAATGGAGCTTTACATGGTTATTTTCCGGGGAGAAAAGGCTTGAGGCAAGGTGACTCGCTTTCTCCGTATCTGTTTTCTATTGCTATGAATATTTTTTTCATTATCATCTCGGATCTTGGTCCCCCGTTCAGACACCATAGCAAGTGCAAGGAACTTGACCCCACACACCTGTTCTTTGCTGATGATGTCTTATTGTTCTATAAGGCTGACATCTCTTTAATTAAGATTCTGATAGGCCAACTCAATAAATTCTCTATTTGGAGTGACCTCTTTCCAAATATTATGAAAAGCCATTCCTACTTTTGAAATGCTAAAGAAAGCGTGCTTTATTGGTTTGATCAACATGTTTGTCTACCCTAGAGGTACATTGCCAGTGAAATTCTTAGGAGTGCCACTTATCTCTTCAGCTCTGACGGTTAATGATTGTGTCCCCTTACTAGAAAAAGTAACAACTCGAATTCTGAAATGGACTTCCAAGACCCCCTCTTACGCTGGAAGAGTCCAGCTCATCACTGTTGTCCTTCATTCTCTCCAATCTTTCTAGACTAAGCACTTTATCCTTCCGGAGGAGGTTTTCAAGTTACTTAAGAAACTCTTCTGCAGGTTCTTCTGGAAAGGAAATATTGTTAACAAATGAGGGGCTAAAATTGCATGGAAAAAGATTTGTTTACTAAAAAATGAAGGGGGACTGAGATTCAAGGATGCAAAGGATTGGAACCAAAGTCAAATCTTGTTTTACATCTGCCTTATACTCAACAAGCAATCTTCTTCCTTTTAGGCAGCGTGAGTTCGGAATGTGAAACTCGTGAATAAATCATTTTGGACATTGAGGATCTCGGTTAACTGCTCATGGATTTGGAGAAAGATCCTGAAACTAAGACCCCTAGTCATTAAACATCTTTGTATCCAGGTTGGTAATGGTACTGACACTTACCTCTTGTATGACCATTGGGGGACTGAGGGCCCAATAGACCTTAATTCTTCTAGCAATGCTAAGGCGGCCTCTCTTATTCAGGAAGCTACTTGGAACTTGCCACAAATTCATAATGGGATGTCTATGGCTATGATAAGATGGTGTCTTACTTTTGATAGATCAATGCCTATCAATTTGGATAAAGATGACGTTTTATATTGGGACACCACTGTTATCCATAAAGTCACAACTAGACTTATTTGGCAGAGCATCCGTTACTTTGTTCTAACCTGGCCATGGGCTTCCCTTATATGGCACAAACTTCATATTCCCCGATACGCTTTCATTGAATGGATTACTTGTCATGGCAGGCTGCCAACTGCTGCTAGATTGAGGAGGTTTGGTGTAGCAAGAAAACCTCTGATCGCTTGTTGGTCACATACCCATACACTGAATCCGTATTAAGCAAGATTCTGTTTATTTTTGCAGAAGAAGAGGTGAAGGTTTTCACCACATGGTTTTGCTTCATGCCAAAGTGCGTTCGATGAAACCTTCTACTTTTAGCATTGCATGTCAATAACTATCAAATTTGGAGACATAAGAATGATATGATCCATGACAGATGTATCATGTCTCTTCAAACCTTGTTCAACTACATAGTGCAGGACATCTCAAGTAGAGTGGCCTCCTCTACTTGGTTTTCAAAAAAGGCAAGTCTCCTTCCACTCCATCTTCAGAAGATTGTTGGCTTCGTGTAAAAGTTTGATGTAAAACTTTGTCCTCATGTTGTAGACTTTTGTTTTCAATGATCTTCCTGTCTAGGACTTGTCCTTGTACGACTTAACTTGCCTTTAAAGCTTTTATAATACAATATTTTAAATTAACAATAAAAAAAAGTTTGCCACACAGCGTATGAGAAATTTACCCCCGTAGAGATGTGGTTTTAAAGTTACTTTTAAATCATTATTTAAACTTAATATTTTTATTATAATGCAATATAAAAGTTATTTTTATAAATATAAAGGTGTATATTTTATTATTACAAAATATCTTTCATTTATTATATTTAAAATACTAGTAATTTTAGGTAAGTTATCTAAAATAATTTTAGAAATATTTTACTCTAGAAAATATAAGATAATTTTGTTTGGATTTATTTTAAGTGAGACTCCGTATTATTAAAGTTGATTATATTAGAAAATATATGTTAATTTTGTTAGTTAATAGTTTTAAAGTTCATTATATTAGAAAATATATGTTAATTTCAAGTTGCAAGTCGAAAATTATAGGCCCTGTTTAGAAATCAGAGGTTTGAGTAGAAATTAGAGGATTAGGGTAAATCAAAGGTTTGACCAAAACAATCCTCTAATATGTGTGTTTGATAGTTAATTGATTGAAATAGTTTATTGAATTGAAAAATATAATTTTGAAAAAGCTACTTCTAGGAGTTTTTTCTATTAGAGGTTTGTCATGTAGGGATTACAATCGGATCGGGTCGGGTTGGGTTTGGCAAAATCCAAATCCCCGAACTCGAAAATTTTATTCAAAACCGAACCCGAAAAAAACTCGAAATTTAAAACTCGATCCGAAAATTTAAACCCAAAATCCGAAATTCAAACCCGAAAATTTGAAAACCCGAACCAGAAATCAATATCCGAAAATTAAGTAAAAAATATTTTTTTTACTAAATAATGTATTATATATATATATATATAATATTACATAAATTTATATAATATTACATATATACTTAAAAAATAATATATATATATACATATATTATATATTATAATAATATATATTATAATAATATATATATATATATATATATTTTTTATTATAAAATTATATATATATGATTTTTATTATAAATTTATATATTATATATATATATATATTATATATATATATATATTATTTGTGTTTTTTGGGGGTTTCGGGTTTGGATCAGATTTGGATCGGATTTCGGATATCAGATCGAATTTTGGATCGGTATATTTTAAATCCAAATTCAAAAAATTTCGGGTCTAAAAATTAAATCTAAATCCATAAAATCGAGTTCGGTAAATTTCAAAATTTCGGGTTTATAATCGGGTATCCGTGATATCGATTTTTTTTTTTGTCATGCCTGTGATGTGCTTAGATACAATTTGAAAATGAAGTAACAAATTTTATATTGAATACATATTTGAAAGTGCAATATCTTAATTAATCCTTTTTACTACTCCAATATTTTAATACAAATACGTATCTCAATTAGAGATATAGGCATCGATGATAAGGAAGGTAAGAGCGAGCGGACGTGGCAGGCAAGTAAGAGAGAGAAAATAGGATCCGTATAGAATGGATAAGTGAACAAGTTGAGTTAAGAAGAGAGGCCGAGAAACAAGAGCAAGTATAGAAATATCAAATATGGCAATCCTTTCTGCTCCCGTTTCTCTCAAGTTTTCATCTTCCAGACATTTCTTTCCTAAACCGCACCCTACTCGCCTGCCTTCCACCCATCCCATATTCACTTGCTCTGGTCAGAATCTCCACGCACGCGCACACACACACTGATGTTGTTCATTGACTGTTCTTTACTTGCATAATAATTTTAAGTATCCTTTGGTCTCCATACTCAATAGTTGGGCGTCATTATATAAACACCTCTCTACTTCTAGTAGCAGGGGTATGGTGTGAGCATGTCTCACCCGCCCCCTTTTTAAAACTGCTTAACTTGCATTGGGTTCCCATTTCGTTCTTTTATTTGAATTGAATAAGGATTTATGAGGTATAAAGTTGAAAGGAAGAATATTATAATGTGAATTCGATAAGAATGGTGGAGATGTTGTAATTTGTGATATCAACAACTTGATAAATTTTGGAAGCAAGATGATTGGAATATATTATTTTGGACATTTAGTACTTTAATTATGCTATTGGGTTTTCGAAATCTTGTAATAAACACTGACAAGAATTATTGTGATTGTTGTGCTTGGGAACAGTTAACAGGGACTGTTCTTCTTCAAAAGAAAACTTGTCACACTTTAAGGAGCTCAGAAATGTTGCTTGTGGGGTTCTAGCTGTTTGGGCTGTGACAACTGCCTCGCCTGTAGATGCTGCTAATCCGGTAGGAGTCAGGACACTAGTATTCTATAATACGGTTATTTTTTTACAGAAAGAAAATATATCATCTATATATCATCAAACTCTTTTACTTTGCATCATAGTCAATTAGCCTTGCATCCAGAGTCTTGCTTGCCATTTGTGCTTCTTTTAAGCAGCAATTTGTCTCAATGTGTCCCATTGTTGTACTAGTCAATCCACACACCCTATATATATTGTATCTTGTATGAATACTTGCACGGAAAAAGAGTCCTTCCCCTCAATTTCTGATATTCTTAAGCTTTCAGAGGCTTCCCCCTTTGTCGACAGATCCAGAGCGTTGTGAGCGTGCATTTGTTGGGAATACAATAGGTCAGGCAAATGGGGTTTATGACAAGGCCATTGATCTCCGATTTTGCGATTATACAAATGAAAAAAACAACCTCAAGGGGAAAACACTTTCGGCAGCACTTATGTCAGGTGCCAAGTTTGATGGTGCCGACATGACTGAAGTTGTAATGTCCAAGGCTTATGCTGTTGGAGCAAGCTTCAAAGGTAAATCATGGATCTAAGTGTAGTGATTGAGTAGAGGGCTTCATATAAGCATGAGTTATGAGTACTGAGTAGTATACTATTATGTTATCATTGCCATTAGTATTGTTCTGTCTAACATGGTTGTGAAGGTGGTTCTAATTATATATTTAGACACATGACAACTGAATAACTGACATAGCTACATTTTTTTGCAATCACGTACTTAATAAATTGGATCATAATGCTGAACTCACACATGGAGTAAGGCTCGGTTTTATGCACTTATGCCTACTGAGGATTCTAAGTTTAGAAAATTTAGGATGTCACATAATGTCTCTGATAATGCAAATGTATATAAAATCACTCAGTAAGTATAGATCTTGATATCGTAATTAATTGTGTGCAGGAGTTGACTTCTCAAATGCTGTTCTGGATCGAGTCAACTTTGGAAAAGCTAACCTTCAAGGAGTATCATTCAGAAACACTGTATTGTCTGGTTCAACCTTTGATGATGCTCAACTAGAAGATGCAATATTTGAAGACACCATTATAGGTTACATTGATATCCAGAAACTGTGCCTAAATAAGACTATTAGCAGTGATGGAAGAGATGCACTGGGTTGTAGGTAATCGCGGGGCTACCTTGTGGTTGTTATGAATACATATATAGGCTGCGGTTGTGAAATTGTTGATGTATTGTATACCCGAAAAAAGTGAGTTTGTATAATGTTTAAGGTACATTGCATTGCTTGTGAAAGCTTTATATATAAACATCAGATTTATTTCGAGGGAGACGACTGACAAGTAATTTGAAGTAGTTCCTCTGTTTGCTCATTGCTGGTTGAAGATGATAAAATAACGATCAAAATTGAAGGCACTTGTAAGTTGTAACAAGAAAAAATAAAGCTTAATATTATATCAAATGATTAATAAAATAAAAAAAATCATATCCTATAACATCGAAGCGCATCTGGTGTAGTGGTATCATAGTACCCTCCCACGGTACTGACCAGGGTTCGATTCCCTGGATGCGCATTTTTTCCTTTGTATTGTTTTGCCATTATTTTTAGTAGCTTTGTTTGACAGCAGTGCAAGCTAGTATGGTGTCAGAATCAAGATGCATTTTACAAAGAAGAAAATGCCTTTATCCAAAACATACTCCAGGTCCAACTTTTTGTACCTATGAATCCCCAAATAAAAGAAAAGCATCTCCCCATTCTTAACTTCATCTACTCTTCTCTATGAAAACCATACCACCTTCACCGTACATCCAAATGCAACGGTTACAAAAAATGACACAATGCTTTATGTGAATTAAGAGTTGTCCAAAGCATATTGCTACTACTTGTATCCGTCAGCATTAAAGGTATGAATCCAGATATAAAATAACATTAACGTATTGTCAAATTCATTGTTCTTGCATTTTTAGTTTTGCAGAAAGTTTTTTACCACATTCTTCAATTATTTAGTAACTATTGTAATCTTTTTTTACATTATAGGTGTCAAAGGAATAGTGGGAGTCAACTATGGCATGGTGGCAGACAATCTTCCTACACCTGAACTTGTTGCAAAGTTTCTCCAACAATTCACCATCATCAGCCATGTCAGGATCTTTGACACTGATCCGGATAGTCTAAAGGCCTTTGCTAACACTGGCATTGCCATTAGTGTCACTATTCCTAATGATCAAATCTCATCTCTCACTGATCTCGAATTTGTTCAGAAATGGCTAATGACAAGCATTATACCTTATTTACTAGATACCAATATAGTCCGAATTCTAGTTGGTAATGAAGTAATTTCCACAGCAAATAGACTAATGATCACAAATCTTGTCCCAGCAATGCATACCATTCACACAGCTCTTGTCAGTGAGTCATTAGACAAACGTATCAAAGTCTCCACACCTCATTCTTTAGGCATACTTGTAACATCTAGCCCCCCATCTGCCGGAAAGTTTAGGCAAGGCTATGACAACCATGTCATCAAGCCATTACTTAGTTTTCTAAGAGCCACTGACTCTCCTTTCTTAATTAATCCATATCCTTTTCTTGGCTGTTCAAATCAGACTCTGGATTATGCGCTCTTTAGGCCTAATTCTCAAGTGTTTGATGAGATTACAAACCTTACTTACACAAACATGCTAGATGCACAGTTAGATGCAGTCTACTCTGCCCTGAAACTCATCGGTTTTGCAGATCTCGACATTGTCATTGCTGAAACTGGATGGCCCTCTAAAGGTGAGCCAGGGCAGGTTGGTGTTGATGTAGAAAGTGCTGGTGAATACAATAAAAGACTTGTGCAACATGTGACATCTATGGTTGGGACACCACTCATGCCTAATAGGACTTTCGAGACATACATTTTCGGACTTTTTAATGAAAATCTAAAGTCAGGACCAGTCAATGAAAGAAACTTTGGACTCTTCCAGCCTGATTTCACTCCAGTCTACGATATTGGGATTCTAAGACCAAAGATAGTTGCTTCTGCTGCCAGTAAACACTACCATCATACTATATATTTGTTCATGATGATGCTTTTTTATGTAAGATTTGTTTTAGCAGGCTAATGCAAAACTGTAATTTTTTTATTTTTTTTTAAATTAAGAGTGTACCTTAATTTTAGCTGACATCCAGACTCGGGGATCCGGATTTAGTGAAGTTGGCCCGGCTCACACTGCACGAAGATGTATTTTTTGGGCATATAACTGCATGTGCATCTTGACAATAATGATGTTAGTATAGTAATCAGAGGACAAGAATAGTATAGCAACTTAATTAGAAATAACTCAAGGCTCAAAGCTTTGTGATTTAGTAACCATTAGTTAATTCAGAATGTGAAAGGCTATTAAATGAAATTATTCTTTCTAAAAATGTGAAAATGATATAATCTGATGTATAAGCTTAATAAGGCGCGTTATCGAAAGGAGGGAGATAGTCCACCGATACATGTACCAGTGTCTGATTTGATCAGGCCACACACACAACTTGCCGATAAGTTGCCATTAGCATAGTCCAGTAACAGCATTTTCAGTTCCTTACTGCATGTGGTTCTTCTGGCTCCAACATATCATATAATAACATATTAACATGCATGAATTAAATGGTTAGGAAACTCTGGCATTGCAGCAGCATATAACCATTAATCCAGTGCATTCACATAAACAAATTATTTTCATCTCTAGTTATTACCTGAGCAAATTGACATGCCACGCTGATAGGCTGAGAGCTTTCCTCCAGGATTTATCATCCAAGATTAGAGAAAAAGAATTGTACCTACCAAGCATAACCAAGACATCTGCCAGTAATGTCCAATTTGATATCTAAGTTAACTACTCTTATTATAGAAAGTATTTCTACAATATAAAAAAGATCGAATTTTAGAGTATTAAAAAACAATAATTAAACATAGATTAAAAAATGAAAACAATTATATGAAATATTTGAGATTTTAGAAAAATGATACTCAAAATCTTAATAATATACACATATAATGCAGATATATAATGATTGATAGACGAATTGAACTGGTGGCGAACCAGTATAAATCGACTTAAAATTCTTATAAAAAACTCAAGTTCGAACTCAAATATGACAATGTATTCGAAATTCTAATACTATAAATGATATTTCAACTCGAACTCAAATTTATTTCATCTAACATATATATTCAATTACAGCTTGAATTCAATTCGGATTTATCCCATCCTGCTTAATTCATTTATATTCGATTAATATAAAAAATTTAGATTTTTATTCGATTAATAATTTTAGCTAAACTTGACACCATTTGACTAATTTAATAATTTTAGCTAAACTTGACTCGTCTTGACTAATTTTATATTAAAAAAATTAATTTGTTAAATTCAAATTTAAAACTCATTTATTCAACTCATTTAAAGTCACAATAATAAATTAAAAAAAGGAAATGCAAAATAGTTTTTTAAACTATAACAATCACAATAAATAATGAAAAGAGTTAACCCTTATAATTAGTATATTCCCTCTGTCCCAATTTATTTAACTTCTTATAATTAAATTCTTAGTAATCATTTTTTTATGATTTTAGTAAATTGAAAATTATATTTTTAAAGTAAATTAAATATTTTTTTAATATATATATAATTATTTTTAATTTTTTTATAATTATATGATATATATAATAATAATTTAAATTTTAATTAATTTAATTATAAAAAATTAAATAAGTTGCTTGAATTAGAACAAAGAAGATATAAAATGAGAAAATATATATTTTTAAAGTAAGCCAAAGGACCTGGTAGGAAAATGAAAAGATGAATACTAGGTGCGCACTTTACCGCACCAACCCATCTAGTCCTGTTAACGTGAGCATTTTAGAGCACTCGGCACTCGCTACTCGCTACTACTCAAAAACAAACTCCAGGGCAGCATCTATATATATACATACAGTTTTTTGTAAGTATATATAATCATCACTGGACTAAACAACTTTAATCATCATCATCATCGAATTAGTCTGATTAATCTAGCTACGGTTTTATAAAGAGCAAGCTATGGCGGATTGGCAACCCTATCTTCAATCAATAATCATCGGCTTCATTTTCTCCTTCCTTCTCGCTAAGCTCTTCTCTATCATCTTTGCTTTCCGCGACGACAATCTCCGAATCACCCGCGCCGACTCGGCCGAGTCACCAGACTCGGTCCCCGAGTCGGCGGAGATTCCTAGGGTTTCGGAAAAGGAAAGTTTAATTGGCGAAGAGGAGAGAATCAAGTATGATCCGAGTAGTTGTGATGAGAGTGATGATGATTGGGAAGGAGTTGAGAGTACTGAGTTGGATGAAGCGTTTAGTGCTGCTACTGCATTTGTTGCTACTACTGCTGCTGATCGATCCGCTTCGTCGAAAGTTTCCAATGATTTGCAGTTGAAGCTTTATGCCTTTTATAAGATTGCTACCGAAGGTCCGTGTAGTACTCCACAGCCGTCTGTCATTAAAATGACTGCTAGAGCCAAGTGGTAACGATAAATCGTAATTCGTATATTTACCGAATTCATAGTTTATATATGCGTGTGTGTGTGTGTGTTGGATGTTTGTTGAGTTGATTGATTGTGATAATTGTGTGAAGTCAATGGAGATATTAACATGCCAAAAATGGTCTACGTTACTATGTTATCTTGACTTTGAATGCTGTTTTTGATATATGTCCCCTTTTTTATTTTTAATTTAATTTGTGAATAACTGTTGAATTTAAAGGTATATGCATAGCATTAGATTCTAGTTTCGGTTGCGTTAGGGTCAAGTGTGATATGCATTAAACAGTAAGCAAATTAAATAAATAACTAGTAAAGAAGAGGTCGACGAAGTTTTAGAGATGATATAAATAAGGATTTAATGCTATTACAATATATATGCATTTATGTATTGCGGTTGTGTTGTATACGTTATGTTAATTGATGGAAATAAATGTGTAGTTGATGAAGTGTATGACGTAGCATGCCAAAAACTGTTAATTGTGTTAGGATCGAGTGTAATTTACATTAGAAAGTAAGCAAGCCTAATAGTGATGTAGCGGAGAACTATGTTACTCGGACTTGGATAAAAGTTTCCAACATGGATCCGTGTCCGTATCAGACTCGGCAACGGTTTGAAAAATATACATGTTTTTTGCCTAAAATAAGTGTCCAAGTCCGAGTGTCGAGTGTCGAGTGTCTGACACAGGTACTCGAAGGTAAAATGAAGAATCCGAGTAACAAAGGCGGAGAAGAGTAAGACAAATCAGAAGATCAGTAGAGATAATATAGAGAACGAGAGAAGAGTGTTGCTACAGATAGACCAAACAAATACTTTGATACATTATATACTGAGGTTACTTTCACATATTACAAAATGTTGCGGACTTGAATATTTTATTGAATCTGGCTTAGACTGATAAGAAGAGGATTTTAACAATTATAACTCTATTAGTAGTTAAATGATTAGTAGACTTTATATAATATTATATTCTGGCTTCTGACATTCACACTGGTTCCAGTTAATAAAACAGCCTGATACAGTGAAAGTCGATGTCAGGGACTTAACTAGTAGAGATGGGGTTACAAGGATCTGTCAAGGAGTCCTATATACTTAATGAACAAAATTAGGGAATTTAGTGATTCCAATATGTTCTTCTCATGAAGAAGGTTTTATAATTATAGCATTATAGACTTATACTAGTTCTTTGTTATTCATCATATCCTTTACATAATGGGAGGAAGACTGATGGAACCTGCTTTTTGTTTTTGTTATTATAGTCGTCGGCATATTTCGGTGGAGGAAATAAATGTCATTTTAAACTCATATATTTATGGGGATCTAAGATATTTAATTAAGAATGACCATTAGTGTCTAAAATAGTTTAGTCATTAAAACCAAACAGTAGTTTGATACTAAAACATCTTACTATCACATGCCAGTTATTTATATATTGTTATCAGCGTGAGACAGCATTTAGACTATTTAGAAATAGTCTAGTATACTGTAACATGAGTCGATTTGTTACCTTTTCCATTCTCATTATTCTGCATCAATGAGAACATGAGCTCTTGAAAACTCATTCTAGATTTTAATATGCCAGTGGGAAGTTGGAATAATATGAATATATGACTGTCTGAGAAACATAACTTTTTATCTACCATTAGCTGACTCTGATAGAACTTTTTGATTGTTTTTAGGCAAGCATGGAAGAAATTGGGTGCAATGCCACCAGAAGAAGCAATGCAGAAATATATTGCAATTGTAACAGAGTTGTTTCCTACTTGGCTTGATGGTGCCCCAGTTGTGAGATATTTATTTTTATGTGTTGGTAGCATCTTATGCCTTTGACTCCCTTGCAGATCCTCTAACTTTCTATTCCTTTTGGTTGTGTGCTTTTGATGCTCAGAAGAGAAAGAGTGAAGGTGGTAGTGATGCACAACATATGGATTCGAAAGGGCCAATGGGACCCGTCTTTAGCTCTCATGTTTACGAGGAAGAATCTGCAGATGTGTAAGCAAATTACAATCTTTAAAGTCTTTGCTATCATTGATTTTTGTATATCTTAAGAATGATTTTAGGAATTTCCAAGTCCTCCAGTGTAAATGTCAAGGCATCATAGCAGCCATGGGTTTTCCTACTAAAAAACTGTGGGGTCATGATAGAGTTCATTTGGTGTTTATTGACACATGAATTTTTATCTTTTATTGAAACTGTATACATGTTAGCAAGTGACCAATTGTAGTCCTTGGACCTATGCAAATAGTTTGTATAATCAGTGTATAGGTTTTATGTATTACACAAGGCCTACTTTACGGCTAACTATTTGGTATCATTGCAATTTTGGTGATTTGATTGTTAGTTGAAGTTATAATCAATGTATCATTTCCACTTCAGGAAAATGGATGCAATACATGCCTTCGCAAGGGAAGGAGAGCTGGATAACTTGATTAAATGTATAGCGAGCGGTGTTTCAGTGGATCTCAAGGGTTCGTTTCTCAAAATTCTCCTTTGTATATTTGGTGCAGCTTAAGTTGGATGGGTAGCTTCTGTCATTTTGTGATATGCAGTGTGACAGATTGCATGTTGTAGAACTATTTGTACTATTGTGGTGCATGTACTGTGGCCCAGTCTATTTAATGTTCTGATCCTTCCAAGTGATTGTTCTACTAATTGCAGATAGTGAAGGACGCACCGCATTACACTGGGCTGTAGATCGTGGTCATCTAAACATTACTGAAGCCCTTGTTAAGGAAAAGGCAGATATAAATGCTAAGGTGAATTGTCTGCGAGTTGATATCTAATACACCTTACATAATTAAGTTCCAATTTATATTTTCAGAGTAAAATTTTCCTGTTTTGTATAATCTGTCCTATTATGTTAGGTTTTCCATCAAAGTGCAATACAAAAAGAAACTACGAGTTTCACATTAGGTTAGCAGAAAATATTCTACAGTAGTACAGCCCAAAAGATTATTTCGACTAAAAATGTATTAATGACTAGAATTAAGTTAGTACTGGACTAGATACCAATTTGATTGCCCAGTTTTGCTTTGTCATTCTGTCTCACCCAAACCTTCATCTTTAATGCCCTTTTATCCTATGAGTTACAATTTTAAAATTCAAGACGACTATAAGATATCACCTCAGCCTGAAAATATAGTAGTACAAGATAGATAAAACCAGCATACATTCAAGAAGTTTCGGATTCTGTCAGTGACCGTGTAGTGCTGTATTTCTTTCTTCTCTCTTTTTTTATGGGTATTTTATAAATGGGCTGGACAACTTTTTTCTGAGATGTGCAGTATCTGGTAGTTATGTATTAATGAAGGAAACTAGAATTTTTTGTATAGTTGAATTGATGAAAATTATTTATTGAGTTATACATAATACTATTGTTAATTCTTGAAGGACAATGAAGGCCAAACTCCACTGCATTATGCTGCCGTTTGTGAGAGAGAATCCATTGCCAAGTTTCTTGTGAAGGGAAACGCTGACATGAATATTACGGATAATGATAACAAACGTCCCTGTGATCTATGCAACCTGAACTGGCCTTGGATGCAACACACAATGACTGAATGATAATAACGAAGGGATTATCAGTTTCTTATCCTGATGCCAATTTCCAGCAGATCAATTTATTGATACTTGTTTTGTTAAAATGTATATGGTGCTGCAAATTAGAGTATCCTAGCCATGTTTTAACATGCATCAATATGACGATAGTTTTACTTCTATAGGACTTTAAATGTCTCGGTTTCTCATTCTTTGGAGATGATAAGAAAAGGTAACGGAAGAGTGGATATGACCGTTTTGTTACATTCTCAATTTATCATCTAATGCCCTGGTTTAAGATTTTGCTTGCAGTTTGTTTCCATAGATGGTAATAATATAATATGCAGGTTACTAATAGGATTACCTTGAGAAATTTACTGGTGGTAGATCTGAGCCTCCTTTTTGTTTAACCGGCCAATTAGATCCGGGCCTTTAGTTATACATTTTTATAGTAGTATAGTCGTAGTATATTTGTTTTGTCAGATAATTTATATAATTTAATTACCATGAATGATCATAGTGTGCAATGTGCATCAGTGATATTGAAATAAGGCGTAAATTGTAATAGTCAATTTCGTTTCACAAATCTATATTTTACACAAACTAAAAAATGTATGACCACTGGCCAGAATCCATGGTACTGGTGGCGCGTTCAATTATTTCCTGGAGTCATACTGTCCCTCTCAATAGGCACAGACAGTAATAACTACTAAGTAACAAATGAGAAGATCCATAAATCAATGCGTGCAGCCTACAGTGGATACTTTGCTCGCATTCAGAAATTTCATAACATCATCTTCGCATTTTTTATATGGATTTAGAGGACGATTTAATTCATGATTAATGAGTTTGACTAACGAAAATCGAAATTTCAATCCCATATAGTTTAGAAATATGTTAGTATTTGGATTAGTAATTTGATGATTTGTGGATGAAAATCTCATTCCTTGTGAGTAAATTTACTCATACCTCCCTAACCTTGGGATTTGATATCATTCTCATTTCTCGTACCCTCCGTTCCCATTCTTAATTCTCATCCTAATTCCCGTGCCTTAACATACCCTACGTTCCCATTCCTATTTCCCATGGTGGCATGCTGATGCAGCAGAATAGAAGTTATATTACTATTCATTTCTAATATATTAATAGATGTTCCATATACATGCATACTCCAAAAATTAAAGAAGAGTTGAGAAAACAAACCACAGGGAGTCAATGTATGATCGCCACTTGTGATTGCTTTCTCCTCTATCTTGTTTTACTAAACTTCCATTAGAAAATGATAATTAACAAAAAAAAAAGATTCATCCCTCTTTTATCCTATTGTCATAACATCAGACATTAGCACGCTTGAAATCTTTTATAGCTCATCATGATCATCATCGTCTTCTGCTGAGCCTGCACCTGCTCCAGGGGAACCACCAGTCCTTTGGTAAACTGCTGTAATGATCGGGTTGCACACTGCCTCTACTTCTTTGAGCTTTTCATCATAATCTTCTTTCTCAGCACTCTGGTTGTCATCTAACCACTCGAGAGCCTCCTTAACTGCTGTATCAATCTTCTCCTTCTCCTCCGACTCCAATTTGTCCGCAAGCTTATCCTTGTCATTAATTTGATTCTTCATGTTGTAAATGTAAGTCTCCAAGCTATTTCGCGCATCAATTTTCTCCTTGATCTTCTTGTCTTCATCTGCAAACTCCTCAGCCTCACGAACCATGCGGTCAATCTCTTCTTGACTCAGACGACCCTTATCATTTGTAATTGTAATCTTTTCAGATTTACCCGAGGCTTTGTCTTCAGCCTTGACATTCAGAATACCATTGGCATCAACCTCAAATGTGACCTCAATTTGAGGAGTTCCCCTGTGCAAATAAAGTGTTAGATACCCAAAAAATAGACGGTGTTATATGTACAAAGGTAACTGATCAAAAAGTCGGATTAAAATGAAGTCACAAGACACATACCTAGGAGCTGGGGCTATTCCAGTCAAATCAAACTTCCCAAGAAGTCTGCAATCTTTTGTAAGACTCCTTTCACCTTCAAAGACCTATTAGAATGATTGAACATGTAATCAGAACAAACGAAAGCATATACAAGGTATACATGCTAAAAGGTCACAATCAGTAGTACATTGATGATATAAAATGTGCATCACTGCCAGGCACCACCCCCAAGCGCCCGGCTAAGGTGGGAATACTCAAAAAAGATGAAGTACCTGAATGGAAACAACTGTCTGTTGATCCTGGTACGTTGTAAAAGTTTGAGACTTCTTTGTTGGAATGACAGTGTTCCTAGGAATCAACTTGGTCATCACCCCGCCGACAGTCTCAATACCAAGAGTAAGGGGAGCCACATCCAAAAGCAATATATCTGGTGTTTTAAGATAATAGACTCAGTAGTTAGTATCTTATGTAAAGCTTGGCAACAAATATCAATTATATAACATCTTCTCTGAAAGCATCCTGCAAAACAAGAGCTTTACCTTTAGTTTCATTGCCACCCTCTCCACTTAAGATGCCACCTTGTACAGCAGCACCATAAGCAACAGCCTCATCTGGGTTCACTCCCTTGTTAGGCTCCTTGCCATCGAAGTAATCCTTCAGAAGCTGCTGAACTTTGGGAATTCTGGTACTTCCACCAACAAGTACAATTTCATCGATTTGACGTTTCTCCAATCCAGCATCCTCCATGGCCTTCTTAACTGGACCCATGGTCTTTCTAAACAGATCATTGTTCAGCTCCTCGAAGCGAGCTCTGGTAAGCGGTTCAGAAAAATCTGTACCATCAAAGAGGGATTCAATCTCTACACGGACCTGATGTTGGCTACTCAGAGCTCTCTTGGCCCGCTCAGCTTCTCTTCTCAGCTTCCCAAGAGCTCTGTTGTCCTTGCTGATGTCTTTTTGATGCTTCTTCTTGATCAACTTAATGAAGTATTCCATGATTCTCTGATCAAAATCCTCACCTGCATATAAAATTCAATCCAACTATTAATTCAACCTTCAGAAAAAATCATCATAGTATAACTTCAAGAGAATTATTGATTATAATCAATCACAAAGTGGTAACATATAATATCCTACTGAGTGGCAAGTAGAGTTTTTACCTCCCAGATGGGTGTCTCCATTGGTTGCAAGAACCTCAAAAACACCATTGTCAATAGTTAAGATACTGACATCAAACGTCCCACCACCAAGGTCAAAAACGAGGATGTTCTTTTCACCACCTTTCTTGTCAAGTCCATAAGCAATAGCCGCTGCGGTAGGTTCATTAATAATTCTTGCAACATTTAGCCCAGCTATAACACCAGCATCCTTTGTAGCTTGTCGCTGAGCATCATTGAAATAAGCTGCAAATTCACACGAGTAATCATTAAATCAGGTACATTGTCCAGACTGAATACGTAAAGGGATATGAAAATTTTGTACCTGGAACAGTGACAACGGCGTCCTTGATTTTCTTTCCAAGAAACGCTTCAGCTGTCTCCTTCATCTTGGTCAAAATCATAGCGCTTATCTCCTCCGGACTAAACACCTTGCTCTCACCACCTTTCATCTTCACTTGTATATATGGCTTACCATCCTTGTTAACGATGTTGTATGGAACGAGCTTTTTGTCTTTCTGAACCTCTTTGTCTTCATACCTATTGATTAAACAACACACATTAGTTAACACTAAGTTATAACACATTTCAAATGTATGCAATCATTGAGCATCGTCTTACTTTCTACCGATAAGTCTTTTGACATCAAAGATTGTCCTTTCGGCATTAACAGCTGCCTGATTCTTGGCAGCCTCACCAATTAATCTCTCGCCATCAGTAAAGGCAACCCACGACGGGGTGATACGATTACCCTGGTCATTGGCTATGATCTCAACTTTTCCATTTTTGTAAACACCTACACAAGAGTAAGTTGTTCCAAGATCAATTCCAATGACAGTTCCCAATTTGGCAGCCTCCTCTTTGGCAGTAGAAATCGCAAACAAGGCTCCTGTCAAATAACAATGAGGCATTGGTTTGTGAGTGTCAGCCACATTGAAACAATCAACATGCGGATCTAATGTTTCTTCACCTTCACGAGGCACAGTTAAACAATCTCTCACACACACACACAATCAATACAATGTTTTCATTACTGAAATTTCAACTACATATATAGATACATACAACATTCACGAAAAGGATCTAGCAGATGACTCTATCATGAACATTTACACGTATAAACAACAATGATAAATACACACACATAAATCACGACAAAGCATGCAAAGAAGAAGGTACCGAGAAATAGGCAAGCAAAGACGATGAAAGAGGCGCCGCTCCGACGACTGTACATTGTTGATTATCCTTTCAGTCTGTCCAAATATATATATATATATATATATATATAATCTGTGTATAATATGTCGTATGTCGTTGTGATTATATTTTTTGCTCCTGTTGTTTTGTTGTGTGAAGATGACACCCAAAGGGAGTTTTAATAGGCGAGTAAGAGAAGATTCGAGTGAAAATAAGGACGTGTCATAGTTGCTGAGGTGGACCAATCATATGTATTCGTCATTAACACCGCCCAATAAAAATAGGTTCTAATGTTGGGTGGATGTGAGCCGTTGGGTTGGGTAGTAAATATTTGATGAGTTGGTGCAGCCAATCATAAGCTCACAACTCACAACATATCACACTCCCTCTATTTACCACACGTGTCCCACTATCCTCGCTCTTTTGCCCTCCTATTTTTTATATTTATTTATTTACTAGCGTTTTACCCCTCCTTCGCACCGATTTAATTTTTTATATTTTTTAAATATTTATAATTTTTTATTTAAAAATTATCGTATATAATTATTAATTATAAAAATATCAAATATGAGAAACAAAATGATTATAATATTATTTTTCTCTTAAAAAAAAATCATAAATTATTACAAATAACTCGATCCATAATACTCCCTCCGTCCCAACCAATTCTTATCATTTTTTTTCACTTTCTGGCACGCATTTTAAAGTGAATTTTAAGAATAGTTCCATAACTTATTTTTAAAAATTTCTTTTTTTTTGTATAAAAATAGGATTGTTCTATATTTATACAAAAAAGGAAAATTTCAAAAATAAATTATGGAACTATCCTTAAAATCCATCTTAAAATGCGTGCCAGACACCCCATTTTGAAATGATAACAAATCAAAAGGACGGAGGGAGTATAATTTTTGATAAACTGCATTAATTGAAAATAATAATAATAATAATAATAATAAAGTGTGACTTATCAGCTATAATCTTATATTACTCGGCAAATAACCTACAAAATTAATGTAAAACACGGTAAAAGTTTATACATGATATATCTTTTAACAGAATATAATATACTAATTGCGCTTACATTTGTCAAAATTTTAAAATTTTTTGTATGAACTCATCACTTGAGTGATCGACAATTAAGTCACAATCTCCAAAATTGATAATTTCAAAATCTAATATGATTATACCAAAACTTTCGTCTTAAATAAGATCAACACATTACATTTTAATTTGTTTAATAAAAATAATGGAAAACGGTAATACAATAGGGTGTATTGAATCAAAAATATCTTTTATTCGAAAATTTGAAATATCATAAATGTTGTTTTCTTTAATTTTCCCATTAAACGATTCTACGATGATTATAATTTATTATTAATAATATACATATATACACACATAGTAATATAATAAAAATAATAGACAATTCTTGTAAAACAAAAAACTTACGTAACCATCAAGTAATATTAGATTTTGGCCTTTTAAAATTTTTGTTTCATTGTCAACTCTTCTCCATATTTTTGTTACACGTACTTTGATTCTCTATGTCTTTGAATTGTCAAGTTCAATCAATCTCTAAAAAACACGAGTCAATAATAAATTGACACAAATATATCAATTTTAAAAGTAAAAAGAACAGTCTGAGAAAAAAAAATTGCATAATTTTATAATAAATTTAGACATAGAGCATAACTTTGTACCGTGAAAAAAATAGTTTACACACATGACACATGTAATGATATAAGATTATGTAAGCAGAACATGGGTGAGCTCAGACCCTCATAAATTTAGACGTTATTGTATTCAGACCCTCATAAAATCCACTAAAATTTGTATCATACAAACATAAGATATCTGTCATATATATAATGGCAGAACATGGGTGAGCTCATGAGACAGTTTATTTCTTAAAATATTTAAGAAATTTCACATTTGAAAAATAATAAAATTATATAAGGCTACTTATTTAAAATATCTATAATTTAAACAAATTATAGATAATGTATTATATTATATTTATTTAATTACACTCACACCCTATAAAATTTATATTTAAAATTATAAATTATTTAATACACATGTAAAATTTTGTTATCATTAAAATATTAATATTAAATTTATTTTGAAAACAAATGGCGTGGTAACTAAAATTAGTTGATCACGACATTTAATTTTTAAATTTATTAAATTGTCACATTAAGTATTGTATTTTATTTTAATAATATGAAATATGATTTACACGTGTGGGTAATAAATTGTTTTTCAATATAAACTTGTAACTTTATTTAATATTTTTTATTACTTTATTTACTTTTAATTTGTCTCATTTTAATACAAATTGGTTATTTTTTTAAAATGTTATTTTATTTCATGGTATAATTTAATGGTGTAATAAAAGTTAGTTATATATGTCATTTTTTAATTTATTTATTAAATAAATTACAAATTATTTTTGATAAAAAAATGATAACTAAAAATTAAAAAAAAAAGATTTTAAGTAGTATTTAAAAGTTATTTATTATTATTATAGGATATTATAATTATAAAAATTATTTATTAGTTTAAATAAAAAGAGTATAAATTCAAATGACAATTCAACATTGCTATTTTGAAAACAATAAATACTCTTCATGTTTTAAAAGTAAACGAATATTGGAATATAAAAGAAATTTAAAGATTGTCATTTTAAAATTAAACTGATGGTTAATTATCTTATGCCACAGTTAGCTATCTTAGTTAAGAAGTGTATAAAAGGAATGTAAAAGACTCAATATAATTGGTTGAATATTTAAATACTCGCACCTGATTGGTTGGAAACCCTTAAAAATCAATGATTGGTTACAACATAACGTGGTAGACTGAACTAATTTTTATTTATTTATTTATTAGATAAATTATAAATGATTTTTGATAAAAATGTTAACTAGAAATAAAATAATAAATTTAAGGAGTAAATAAAAAATATTTTTTTATTATTATAAAAATTAAATATTAGTTTAATGAAAAAGAGACTAAAATTAAAATGATAATTAAATATTGTTAATTTAAAAATAATTAATACTCTTTATGTTTTAAAATGAAAGGAATATTAGAATATAAAAGACATTTAAAAATTGTCATTTTAAAATTAAGTTGATGGTTAATTGTCATATACTACAGTTAACGATCTCAATTAAAAAGTGTAAAAAAGGAAGGTAAAAAACTCATTGTGATTGGTTGAATATTGAAATACTGACAGCTGATTGGATGAAAACTCTTAAAAAATCGATTGGTTAACCACATGATGTGGTAGACGCGGTAGACAGTGCTATTATAATAAAAGATTTACTTTTAATTTGTCTCATTTTAATATAAATTGATTTTTTTTAATGTTATTTTATTTGATCGTATAATTTAATAGTATAATAAAATTAGTTATGTTTATCATTTTTTAATTTATTTATTAAATAAATTATAAATTATTTTTGATAAAAATGTTAACTAAAACCTAAAAAATGATTTTAAGTAGTATTTAAAAGTTATTTATTATTATTATTATAGGATATTATAATTATAAAAATTATTTATTAGTTTAATGAAAAAAGTATAAATTCAAATGACAATTAAACATTGCTATTTTGAAAATAATTAATACTTTTTATGTTTTAAAAGGAAACGAATATTAGAATATAAAAATTTTAAAGATTGTCATTTTAAAATTAAACTGATGGTTAATTATCTTATGCTATAGTTAGCTGAAAATGCACACCTAGAGGGGGGGTGAATAGGTGTTATGGCTAACAATGACCAATTTTAATTTTACCGAGTTATTAAGCCTGTCAGCTAGCTAAGATTGATTAACAGACACTGTCAGCTAGCTGCTATATGCAATGCAGTACAGAAAAAGTAAATAACACCAAGACTTTTAGCCAGGTTCGACCCCTAATCTCCTATGGTCTACGTCCTGGTCCCCTACCAACTGGTAAGAGAGAATATTATTAATCAAAACCAACCACGATTACAAGATTACAATAATATTCCTCCCATATTCCCTTGCAACTGATATTAGCCTGCTGAAACCCTGTTCTATCGAACTCTCTAGCTCTCTAAGCACTATACTACCCTAGTACAGCCTTCTCTAGCTCTCTAGTTCCCAAACCCTGTTTCACAAGCTCAATATCCAGCTACAACCATTTACACCTTGAACAAATACAAGTGAATAAAGATACAACTCAAACTATAAGCTCTCTTGTAAATATATAACTATATAGAATACTAGAGCTCGAGATACTTTCTAAGAACGATTTAGTTTGAGAAGAAGTGTGTATGTATTTATCAAATCAGTAGATCTCCACTTGGTTAAAGAGAAAAAAACTATACACACTTGTATTTATATCTATATTCGAATTAACAAGGATAATGAACGTTAGAATTACAACGTTCAAATTTGTTAAGATATAGATATTTGAAATTACGTATATTGAGGATAAAGAAGATAATAAGTACGTTTGAGATTATCCTCAATATAAGTTTGAATGAATAGATAAGAGTTGGTTAAATAATAGATAAGTTTTAGTCAAACTCCAACTCCTATTAAATAGGAAAACTATTTTAAATAATAAAATATGTTTGAATTAATTAAAACTGAGCTCTAATATAATATATAACCATATATATATTAGATAGACTTGTACAAGTAAGATCCTATAACTTCTCCAAGAAAATCGGACTTCCTTGCAAAATCCAACAGTTTCTGCGTTCCAGTAACAGCTTACTGAGACAGAATATTTCCTGCTGTCAGCTCGCTGAAACGCCCTGTTTTCCTACTTTCAGCTTGCTGTCAATATATTACAACATGTTATACTGACAAGTTATATCAGTAAGCTAATGCCTGCAAAACCATGTTAGTACATGTATAACAGCTTGCTATTTTATATCATATACAAGCTTTCAGCTTGCTAACAGTGATCATCAAAATCCAAAAGGGTTTCAATCTCCCCCTTTTTGATGATTAACACTAAAATAATTTAGGAGAATAAAATACTCCCCCTAAATTCCTGCAATCCTGTAAACACATGATATAAAATTGCAAATATAATACACTAGTCATTTAACAGATAAGATTTAAAACCAATTCCATAGCATATCATAAAAACACATGCATACTAGCATGCAACCAGCAAATTATCCAAAATAACCAAGTACCAAAAACCAGCAAATATTCAAGTACCACAAATACCAGCAAAAATTAACAAGTCTATCATGCTTGAAATTAAAACTTAAAACTGATCCCAACCCAGCCTAATTCTCCTAAAATACTCCCCCTTAATCATTAAAAAGGAATATTCAAGAATATTCTGGGCTCACAGCATCCTCTGGATCTGCAAACTTGTCATCTTCAGCATTTGTCTCTAGCACTTTGTCATCTGGAGTAGTTGATCCACCAGCTTTTCCACTTTTCTCAGCACTACTTACTGCAGCATTTGCCAGACCAGCCAAGTTACACTCTGTAGCATTGTCATCATCTGATATTTTGAGCTCCTTTTTATAAGCTGTCAACAACTTACTTACCACAACTTCTCTAAAAGACTTAACCTTATCAGTTAAACTTTCAATTTTTGAAGCCAAGTGAGCAATGTCAAGAGTCATAGTGGCATTATCATTTTTCAACTCTTTAGCAAGAACTTCAAACTTTTTCTCAAAATATCCAGTAGATTGTTCACCAACAGCGGTACTTGGAGTTTGAACTTCAACTTGCACCAAACTCCCATCCTTGTCCACTTTGAGATGAGACTGAGCTAAGCTTTTGTTGTCCAAGAACTCCTTAGCCACAGATTTGTCAACATCCCTCAGTTTGACACCATACCAATCAAAAATTCTAGTCAGTAAACAACCATATGGTAACCCTGTACTCTGGTTTCCCTCAAAAACAGCCAACATGTTCTTCAAAATCAAATCAGCTAAATCAAACTTCTTACCAGCTAGTAACATACCAACAACACACACATCTTGACAGTTGAAATTTGACCTACTTCCAACCCTAGGACAGATATTTGCCAAACAAATCTTAAACAGAACATGAGCCATTGGAGTCACATTCGATGTAGTAGGGCAATTGAACTCCAAAATACCATGCAAACCCCTAACCGTATTCAGTTGAACTAAAGGGCTAAAATCATCCAACAACACAGGACCCTTTTTAGTGAACACAGATAGTTTAGATGGGTTTTCAATCCTCAAGACAGAGTTCAAAACAGCATTGTTCAGAGTAATTTTGGTGTCTCTAACCATAGATATAAAGTTACCATACTGATCAGGCACCAAATTTGCATAAAACTCTTGAACATAATCCACATAACAATCCTTAGGCATGTCAACCAAAAACGACTCAAAACCTAAATCAGTAAAATACTTTACTGCGCCACAAGTAAAGAAAACCTTACCAGCAATAGGGCGGCCGAAAATAACTTTACGATTGAGCAAATCAAGAGACAATGACTTTGCTTCCAAATCAGCCGAGACGAACTGCAAACTTCGCTTAACTTTCTTCGATTCTGAACCCTCACGATCTGATCGATTAACTTCTGACACATCATCTCCACTATCAATGTTCAGTGGTTCAATAAAATCATCATCCTCATCGATAAGCTTGCGCTTCAATTTGTTCTCTTTAACACTTGCAGATGCCTTCATTTTCCTTGTCTGCCGCATGACTGTGACGATTGATATTGATAAAGCAAGAGATATAGTGTATTTGTTAAAAAGAAGCCCTAGAGCTCGTATCCGCAGATTTGGCCGATAATATAGGGAGCCAAAGAGTCTTGAGTGAATAAGCTCAACTAATCCTATTTTAATTGATTTAAAAGGAGTATTTTTCGGAGAAATACTAGAAATTATCCCACCCTTTAAACTACTAAACATTTAAAAAAAACTAGACAATGATTAAACAGATAATTAATCATGTTAACAGATAAGCATGTCATATATATAACAATAATAATAATCATGAAACGACAAGATAATTTCAAAATAGAAAATAACACTAATTACTTGCCTAGAAACTCGAAAAATCACACACAGATAACAAGATAGTGGAATCTGCCAAACTTACCATGGAACACATAACAATTAAAAATGATTGACAATAAAATTATATATATACTTATTCAATCAGTAAGCTGAGATTTAGAAAAACCTGGTGTCAGCTTGCTGACTAGATGTTACACATGCCAAGTTCCCTTCTAATAATAGAAAATCGCTCTTCTGCCAGTGGCTTTGTAAAGATGTCAGCTAGCTGATACTCTGTGGGCACAAAAATCAGCTTGATCTTCCCTTTTGCCACATTGTCTCTCAAGAAATGATGTCTCACATCAATATGTTTTGTTCTTGAGTGATTGACAGGATTTTCTGAAATGTTAATAGCGCTTGTATTGTCACAATATATTGGAATCCTTCCACATTTGATTCCAAAATCCCTTAGTGTTTGTATCATCCACAACATTTGAGAGCAACAGCTGCCAGCTGCCAAATACTCCCCCTCAGCTGTTGATAAAGCAACAGAGTTCTGTTTCTTGCATTGCCAAGTGACCAAACTCTGACCTAAAAATGCACAAACACCACTTGTACTCTTTCGATCAGTGTGACAACCTGCATAATCTGCATCACTATACCCAACAAGATCAAATGCATTTGTGATAGGATAAAATAAAGCCAAATTGATAGTACCACTTAAATACTTAAAGATTCTCTTAACAGCATTATAATGAGACTCTTTAGGCTTGCATTGAAACCTAGCACATACACAAACTGCATACATAATATCAGGTCTAGAAGCAGTAAGATACAGTAAACTACCAATCATACCTCTATACTTACGAATATCAACATCTACACCTTTTTCATCTGTTGTCAGCTTGATAGCTTGACTCATTGGTGTTGATTTTGCCTTGACAGTTTCAAATCCAAATCTCTTGAGTAGATTCTTGATGTATTTGGATTGATGCACAAAGATTCCATCTTTAGTTTGTTTGACTTGAAGACCCAAAAAATAATTGAGTTCACCCATCATGCTCATGTCAAACTCACTGTGCATACACTTTGAAAACCACTCACACATGGCATCATTAGTTGATCCAAAAACAATATCATCCACATAAATTTGAACAACAAGAATATCCTTACCATTAAATTTAAGAAATAAGGTTGGATCAATTTTACCTCGAATAAAGCCATTTTTAAGTAGAAATTCACTTAATCGTTCATACCAAGACCTAGGAGCTCACCTTAGTCCATACAATGCCTTCTTTAGTTTGTAGACATGATTTGGAAACTTTTCATGCTCGAAGCCCGGAGGTTGCTTGACATAAACTTCTTCTTTGAGATAGCCATTAAGAAATGCACTTTTGACATCCATTTGATGAAGCTTGAATTTCTTGTAACATGCAAATGAAAGTAGCATTCTTATAGACTCCAGCCTTGCAACAGGTGCATAAGTTTGATCAAAATCAATTCCTTCTTGTTGATTGTAGCCTTGTGCAACTAGCCGTGCCTTGTTCCTTGTAACTGTACCAAATTCATCAGCTTTGTTCTTGAAGACCCATTTAGTACCAATGACTGAAACATCTTTAGGCTTTTCCACAAGTTCCCACACATCACATCTTTTGAATTGATTCAGCTCCTCTTGCATTGCCATGATCCAATTTTCATCTTCTAAAGCCTCTTGAACATTTTTGGGTTCCTCTTGAGCTAGGAAAGCTGCAAAAGCACAGATGTTTGCTTTTCCTCTTCTAGTCTTGACACCCTCAGAAGCATCACCAATGATTTGTGTTGGTGGATGATTCTTCACAGTTCTTGTAGCTTTGGGGAAAGAATGTTGGGATATCTCTTCATGAACAGTTCTAACAGAGTTGTAGTCCTTGCTATAGGAGTTTGTGACCCTCCTAGATTGAGTTTAGACAACTGTTCAATAGTATCATCTACTGAGATTGCAGTGTCAGCTGGCTGATTGGCTGTTCCAGCTTGCTGACTGTCTGACTGTTGAGCAGTAGATGTTGTAGCAGTTTGCTCCTTTGTCTTGTCAGCTTGCTGACTACCTGACGTTGCAGTAGCTTTATTGCTTCCAGCTTCATCACCTGCATCATCTTCCTCATCTCTTGACAGATCATTGTTAGGTTCATGAAATATAACATCAATAGACTCATCAACAATGCGTTTCTTTAAATTAAAGACTCTATACGCTCTACTAGTTAAAGAATAACCAAGAAAAATTGCCTCATAAGATTTAGCATCGAATTTACCATCCCTGTCGATTTTCTTGAGGACAAAACACTTTGAACCAAACACTTTAAAGTAACTGATGTTAGGCCTTTTGTTCCTCAACAACTCATAGGGAGTTTTCTCAAGAATAGGTCTGATCACCACTCTGTTAAGAACATAGCAGGCTGTGTTCACTGCTTCTGCCCAAAAGCTCCTTGGCAGCTTGCTTTCCTGCAATAAAGTTCTAGCAGTTTCCTCCAAAGACCTGTTCTTTCTTTCCACTACTCCATTCTGTTGTGGAGTTCTAGGTGCAGAGAATTCATGAGTGATGCCCCTTGCTTCACAGTAAGTGACAAAATCTTTCTTGAATTCACCACCTCGATCACTTCTTATACCTACAAGTCTTGTGTCCAGCTTGTTCTCAAGAACCGTAATTAGCTTCTCAAATTCTTCAAAAGCAGAATCTTTAGAACGAAGAAATAAAACCCAAGTAAAACGTGTATAATCATCAACAATAACAAAACCATATTGTTTACCTCCAATACTTTTATAACATTCTGGACCAAACAAATCTAGATGTAATAATTCTAAGGATTTTGTAGTAGATACAACCTTTTTGGCCTTGTGAGAACTTTGAATCTGTTTGCCCAATTGACATGCATCACAAACTTGTGTCTTGACATACTTCAATTTTGGCAAACCCCTCACTAACTTCTTGCTAGATAGTTTGTTGAGCAAGTCCATGTGAGCATGACCCAATCTTCTATGCCAGATTGTTGGATCATTGTCAACAGCAGCTAAGCAGCAAGCTGTTTCCTGCAATTCAAAGTCTAACACATACACATTGCCTTCCCTTCTAGCAACTAGAGGAATCTGGTTAGTAGCAACAGTAATAACACATTTATCTTTATCAAAAACAACTGAATGACCATCATCATGCAACTGACTTACACTAAGCAAATTATATTTTAAGCCTTTAACATAACGAACATTATCAATAAAAGTTGTGTCATTACCTACTTTACCTTTACCTAGAATAGGAAGAGTCTTACTATCACCAATTGTGACACCTCCACCTTTCTTGAATTTGAGATTAATAAATTGATCTTTGTCTCCACACATATGTCTTGTACATCCACTATCAATGATCCATGATTTTGATTTGATCTTAGCAGCAAGACATATCTACAAAACAAACAAAAGCAACACTTAACCTTTTGGTACCCATATTGGTTTGGGTCCTGATTGGTTAGTAGCAAGTATATAAAGAACATTTAATTCAGATTTCTTGATCCACATTTGGACCACTTTGGGAAAGGAATTCTTTGTTCTTTTCTTCCTGCCAGAACCATTTCGGCTAGCTGTCTGTTTGTTCCAGTAAGCTGGCTTCCTGTCAGCTTCCTTTTGGTAAATTCTGGTAGCTCGCTGAGATCTGCAATTTTGAGCTAAATGACCTTTACCACCACATTTCTTGCAGCTTGTCCAGGGCATAGCATATTTGTATGGCTTTCCTTGTCTGCCTTCATACTTTAGTGCAGTAGCCCTCTTGTTGAAGTTCAAACCAACTCCTTCCTTGTCCAAAGGTACCTTGATGCTTTTCATCATTGATTTGAGACCTTCTTCTCCTTGAACAAAAGTACCCATGCCTTTTCTGAGCTTAATGACTTCTTTTTCCAAGGAAATAATTCTTTCTGCTTGCTTTGATGAAGTGGCAGCAGGCTGAGATGTACTGTCAGCAGGCTGAGATGATGTTTCAGCAGGCTGAGATGATGTTTCATCAGGCTGAGATGATTCTTTCTTGGAAGATTCTCTGAGTTTAAATGTTTCAAGACATGCATCTCTTGCCTCTATGTCAGCCTTTAGATCAGAAATCTCATCAGCTAGAGCATTGTTCCTTTTTAACAGAATCTTGTTGAAACCTTCTAGATCTTCAATTTTTGATTCAAGCTCTTTGATTTTGACTTCATTTGTTGCTTGGACAGGTTCCTTGCTTTCAATTAGTGATTCCACCTTTGCCATTAAATCTTGAACCATCTGTCTAAGATATGAATTCTTCTCTGACAGCTTGCTGTTTTCTGTCCTTACTGAGTTATATTCCTCTAATGGAAAACTATCTTGATCCTGCATGGTTAGTTCATCTAGAATAATATTATCAGAAGAAATGTCAAATTTAAATGAATTTACCTCACTCGTATCATCCTCAGAATCACTTTCAACAATGATCTCCTCAGTTAAGCCTCGAACAATATCATCATCCATTCCAACTAGTGCAAGGTTGACCATATCATCATTGTTGTCACTGTCACTTGGTGAGATGTCTTCTTCATCATCACTCCAGGTTAGCAAAGCTTTAAATTTCTTCTTGTCTTTGTATCCAGCTTGCTGTTTTCCTTTTAGCCTGTAACAGTCCTTCTTGAAATGGCCAGTTTTGCCACATTCAAAACATGTTGAATCTCCTTTGGAATCTTTGGAGAACTTTTTGGTTTTAGAGAAATCTGAACTCCTTCTATCTCTCTTCATCTTATTTTTCTGTTCAATCATCTTTCTGATTTTTCTGGACATGAGTGCTATTTCCTCATCTGATTCATCATCAGATTTCAGCTTGCTGTCATCACCATGAAGTGCCAAATTCTTCATCTTTGATGTGAGATCAGAAGTAGAATTTGCATGGCTAGCATTTATCTTGCTTTCAAACTGCTCCAATTCAGCAAAAATACTTAGAGTGTCCATTGTATCAATTGTTGGAGAAGATTCTAGGGCAGTGACCTTCGGTTCATAGATCCATGGAACAGCACTAATGATTTTCATGTTGATCTCTTCTTGTGGAATTTTCTTGCCAAGTAAAGTGAGACCATTCATAGTGACTTGGAACCTTGCTTGAGCATCCTTAATAGATTCACCTTCATTGAGCTTGAAATTACCATACTCATTCATCAGCTTGCTGAGTTTAACATTCTTTAAGGATTTTGAACCTTCATGACACAATTCAAGAGTGTCCCACATCTCCTTTGCAGAAGTACATGAAGAAACTTTGTCACTTTCTTCAGGACATAAGCCAGTCATGATAGTGTTGATAGCGCGGTTGTTGTAAGCAAGCTTGATCAGCTCATCAGCAGTGAGTTCATCTATATCCTTTTCTTTACCATCTGTAGTAAGAAACTTGAAAGGACCTTTTTCTGTAACTCTCCACTCCATGGGTTCTCTGGCCAGGTGCTGCTTCATTCTACCTTTCCACCAGTTGTAGTTTTCTGTGCCAAGTAGAAGAGGTGCCCTCGAGCCTGAACTTCCCATTGGATATTTGTCAGCCATCTGTTCTATACTTTCCTGTTACAGAAGATATTAGTATTGCCTGCTCTGATACCAAATGAAAATGCACACCTAGAGGGGGGGGGGTGAATAGGTGTTATGGCTAACAATGACCAATTTTAATTTTACCGAGTTATTAAGCCTGTCAGCTAGCTAAGATTGATTAACAGACACTGTCAGCTAGCTGCTATATGCAATGCAGTACAGAAAAAGTAAATAACACCAAGACTTTTAGCCAGGTTCGACCCCTAATCTCCTATGGTCTACGTCCTGGTCCCCTACCAACTGGTAAGAGAGAATATTATTAATCAAAACCAACCACGATTACAAGATTACAATAATATTCCTCCCATATTCCCTTGCAACTGATATTAGCCTGCTGAAACCCTGTTCTATCGAACTCTCTAGCTCTCTAAGCACTATACTACCCTAGTACAGCCTTCTCTAGCTCTCTAGTTCCCAAACCCTGTTTCACAAGCTCAATATCCAGCTACAACCATTTACACCTTGAACAAATACAAGTGAATAAAGATACAACTCAAACTATAAGCTCTCTTGTAAATATATAACTATATAGAATACTAGAGCTCGAGATACTTTCTAAGAACGATTTAGTTTGAGAAGAAGTGTGTATGTATTTATCAAATCAGTAGATCTCCACTTGGTTAAAGAGAAAAAAACTATACACACTTGTATTTATATCTATATTCGAATTAACAAGGATAATGAACGTTAGAATTACAACGTTCAAATTTGTTAAGATATAGATATTTGAAATTACGTATATTGAGGATAAAGAAGATAATAAGTACGTTTGAGATTATCCTCAATATAAGTTTGAATGAATAGATAAGAGTTGGTTAAATAATAGATAAGTTTTAGTCAAACTCCAACTCCTATTAAATAGGAAAACTATTTTAAATAATAAAATATGTTTGAATTAATTAAAACTGAGCTCTAATATAATATATAACCATATATATATTAGATAGACTTGTACAAGTAAGATCCTATAACTTCTCCAAGAAAATCGGACTTCCTTGCAAAATCCAACAGTTTCTGCGTTCCAGTAACAGCTTACTGAGACAGAATATTTCCTGCTGTCAGCTCGCTGAAACGCCCTGTTTTCCTACTTTCAGCTTGCTGTCAATATATTACAACATGTTATACTGACAAGTTATATCAGTAAGCTAATGCCTGCAAAACCATGTTAGTACATGTATAACAGCTTGCTATTTTATATCATATACAAGCTTTCAGCTTGCTAACAGTGATCATCAAAATCCAAAAGGGTTTCATTAGCCATTTAGTTAAGAAGGTTAAAAAAAGAAGGTTAAAGACCCAATATATTTTGTTGAATATTAAAATACCTGATTTGCTCAAAACTCTTAATAAAAATATGTTCTAGTGTCTCACTATCTTCACTCTTTTACCCTCCTATGTTTTATATTTATTTATTTATACCTCGCTTCCAAATTAATTACTTTTTTAATTTTTTATATGTTCTTTTTTTCTATTTTTTCTATTTTATATAATAAAATTTGATACAATCCGTGCCTACCCCGGAATATAAGTTAATATAATTTTAGTCTGTATAGAAATTTAAAAAAATAATAATATAAAATACTTTAATTTAATTTACTATTAAAAAATTGTTGTATTGTGAGGAAAACAGTTGGTAAAAAAAGTGTAGTTACAAAAATCATATGATTGTTTGATAATATTTTTTGATTTAATTATATTTTAACATATAATATAAAAAAAATATTTTTGAAAAATTTGTTATTATTTTCTATAAAAGTAGAAAAGCAACTTTCTATAAAAAAATAATAAAAGATCTATTTTCTTAAAAAAAACAATTTTTAGATCACCTCTCGAGAAAACTGTTTATCATTCAACTTGTTAGAGTAAGTCCAATTCTTGATATTAAATATTTATTGCTATTGTTATAATATAGCATCAAAAAGTGTTTTTTGATAATAAAATAAATGTTGCACTCCAATACCAGTTATATATTTAACTAATTCTTTTAACTTTTATTCTTTTTATGCATTCTTAGTTCTATAAATGTAATAAATATTTAATGATGTGAAAGTATGACTATTTCCCCTCCATTTTCAACTATTGATAATATGACAATTCTTAGTTTTAAATATAGAATCAAGGATGAATATTTGTATGGATTCATCCAAATATAACACCTCTTTGGAGTTGAGTTTTTTAACATTTAATGCTATAACACACTAGTTGAACCAATTATAACATTGTATTGGACTTGCGGTTATATCATTAGTTAGAGACTTGGGGGGTGGGGTTAAATGGGAAAAATGAACACATAGCAGACATAGCATAAGATTTGGGAACTAATCTAAATTAAATAATTAAAAATTTCAAGCCGTTCTGGAAGCAAAAGGGAAAATTAATCAAAGAATTTAAATGGGAAAAATGAACACATAGCAGACATAGGGTTTTTTAGTGATAATTGAGCATAAGATTTGGGAACTAATCTAAATTAAATAATTAAAAATTTGATTTGGAGGGGGGGGGGGGGGGGGGGGGAGTAGCAGGATTGTTTAAATGGGAAAAATAAACACATAGCAGACATAGGGTTTTTACTGATAATTGAGCATAAGATTTGGGAACTAATCTAAATTAAATAATTAAAATTTTGAAGCCGTTCTGGAAGCAAAAGGGAAAATTAATCAAAGAATATGATAGAAATTGAATCTTCGATCTTCTTCCCATTTTTGCGCATAACCCTTGTATAGATATTGCACACAGAATGAAAAGCATTCACAAAGATGATACTATTGTCTGTGATCTTGTGAAATTTGTTCTAATTTCAAAGCCTGAGAAGCATGTGAAAACATCATGCACATTAAATATCAATTTGTTAGATTTTTAGAACAATGGCTTTAGGTTTGTATTTTTTGGTCCGAATTGGATATGGTGGGATAAAGTGCGTATAGGATGGTAGGGCACTGCAGGCATGCTTACAGTTTACAGAGGTTATGAGGAAGAGATCATCTAGCCAATGTTTCGGAGAAAAGCGAGTGGCATTGCTAGGGTGAAATGGTTTTATAGTTGTGGTTATTGCTTTTGTTATGTAGTATGCTTTTCTTGGCTCGTGTCATTATTATTATGTATTAATTAGGAAATCTCGGGGATGTTATAATGAAACTTTATATTTTTCTTTGTTGATTTTCAGAGATGATGCAGTGTTGATACCCAAAGAAGTTGGGAATTCACGCAGGTGCTTTAATTCTGCAATTTGGTCAAGGAATCTGCTGAGTGTTCCCATTTGGCTATCAGTATCAGGCATGCTATTTCTGGTTACACTTGCAGCTGGTTGGATATTGGGCCTTTGGCGTAAGTTATCCTGTACTGATATGACTTGTGAGTGGTATGGAATAGGGACACACACGACATGCATTATATTGTTTTCGTTTCTTTACAATCTAAGAGTAATATTTAAGGCTCTTTGGATTTGGATTCCCATTCTACCTCTTAGTTGTAGTTATTTCTTGTAAATCTGCTCGTAAATTCTTTTTTTGTGAAGAAATTTTGAAATAGGATTGCATATACCATTCTGTTTGACTGGAAGCTGGAACTATTGGTATTAGATCTGCTGAATGGAAATGGATGGATTTATAACACTCTGAAGCCTAAAAAAGATATAAAAGATGCTACTTACAATTTTGTTGATTTTATTAATTTAACTGTCAGGTTAGATCTTGTCTGGCCTTGCAGATTGTTAAAAGTTAAGAAATCCGTATTTGGGAAAAGAGCAAAATAAAGACTTTTTTCTTTGTGACCTTTGCTGCTTTATTCTTATATTAGGAACCTTTACTTGAATCAGTAAATGAAACAGGCATCATTCAATATACGCAAAATTAACATCAAGGCTATCAAGGCATCTTATGCGAGAAACACACACATATGGACTGTAACCATGAGGGGGCCTCAATATCTTTGAATCGACCCCCAATTGATTATGTGATGTAGTGGGTTTGGATGTACTGTTGTAGACCGACTGATCATTCCTCGGCTGCCTTTCCTTTTCTTCACCTTTTTTCTCCATTAGCACTTTCTAGTAGCCTAGCCTATGACATACACATGTACACACAAAACAACAAACACAACTCACAAACACATCTCAAATCCGATTCGATTCGAGTATTGACATAATTACAGAGAATATAAGATAAACCTAAAATGACACGACAAAATTCAATCAAGTCAAATATAATATTATATTACTCTTTATCAACATTTTGTTCATTTAATACTGGATATTTATTTTTGTAATTGAACTTTAGCAAACTTCATTGCAACACAAGATTGCACGTTTAACGATTGGAAACCTGAAGCCATTTTTACCCGCACACACAATAACACATTCACACAATGTATATGTACTGTATTTTTTTTGCATGCATTGAATAATGTCAAAATATAATAATTAAGTATCTAGGTTGAATAGCGCGTGCCATATTTCAGCAGTTGCCTAGTTATAACATCAACTGCCATACGCAGCACTTGGTAATCTTGCCTTCAAGAATTTGGTCATCTAAACTTTTGTCCATTAACTTCAATTGTATTATGAAGAAGGATGAGGGCAACTGGAAATGTACATGTTTGAATAAGATATATTCTTTTGCTTTTGGTTGAAATAAAATCGAAGGTTAGTGCCGGTCCACCATCGTTTCCTAGTGTTCTTTAATTATGAAATTTATTTAGTTTCCTATTTTTCTTTCTTTTGATAGAAAAATTATATTGCGCATCAATGTCAAAGCAAACATTACATTGATAAAAATTTCACGCGATCAATGTAATACAGAAAGTATTTATTATTGTTGCATTACATGATGCTGCAATTTTCATAAGCGCCATCATTTATTCATTCAAAAAGAAAGAAAGAAATAATGGTAGCACAAGCGTAAAGAATTCAGACCCTCGACCTCCCTCGAGGGAATGAAGGCGATACCACTGTGCACTCGGCACTGTCCACACGCTGTCACCATCGATTTTTGTGCAACAAATTATTGATCCTCTTGTAAATCTAAACCACCATCACCTTTAGTACTGATAGTAGCCAGCTGTTGTAAGTTTATATTTTGGCCCCCCATGGTGTGATTTGTGAACTAAGCTTTTCTGTGGATTTTGGAAGAGGTTTAGTAGGTTAATTACTTATGTTTGTTAGTCGAACCCCAAAGGCATATCATCATTAGGTAAGCTATTGTCTACCAACAGCAGTTGATTATCTTAATCTCTTGTGTTAATGAATGATTAGAACAGATTGCTGTATTGTCGACTTTTGTGGTAGTGCTCCTATATTCAACTTTCTAAAATCCTCAATACTGATTTCAGTTGTAGGTCACTGTCCATTTTTGTCTCCTATCACTTTTGTTATGTCATTCCATTTCTTGATAATTATCATTTCATTTTCTTTTGTAGATCGAAATGGAAGAAAGTCATTAAATAGGTTACTTCCATCAGTTACCACTATAGCACATCCCAACAGCAGTCATATATACAACTTTGAAGCAAAAGCAGATCGAACAAGGAATACCATTAGATTAATTGATAATTTCCATGAGCTATCTTCCACTAGTGCTCAGTAGTATTGTTTAATACTGAGATAAACAATGTAATTTAGTATATACATTGAGTTAGGTACTTTGGTTCAGGTAAAAATTCTGAATTAAAACCTTAACTACAAACTATGCAGATTGAAGAAAATTTAGCATCAGATTCAACATAATTAGCATGTTGAATCAATGCATAAAGTATAAATGAGATGATCTATACGTACTTTAGGTTAGGATCGGTAAAAGAACTTCAAAGAACTACACCGAGAAATTTAAAGAGTTAACATGCTGAATTCTGTTTAACCTTGGTGTTCTCAGGTTTCTAGTTATTTTTATTATTATTTGATCCAGACCTTACACACACACTGTATAATTCACACATAGGTAATTGGAATTAAATGGATATCTGTCTAAATCGTGCAAGGCTTTGATGATGAAAGCAATGTAACCATGTATCCTGTTTTTGATGGAACATAAGATATTGGTGCAGTTGACTTGTAGCTTGTGGATTAAAGGTAATGCATCTCATCATCATTGTTGTATACCTATCAGGTGGAATGCACCATCAGTCCATGACTACAGGCACAGGCTGCAGCTCTTAATAAATCAAGCCACTTTCTTTCTGCATCCTGCCTAAGATAAAAGCAGCTTTATTCCATTCATTTTCTTTCCATCACCACACCATAAGTTCAACTCTTGTATATTGTTGAAAGAAACAAGTCATGGTTCCTAGAATCAAGACTACTCTTATTCTTTTCCTCATACTATTTTTTAACTTTTCTCCAGGTAACTTAGCAAGTTCTTGCAACCATCTTATTCCTTTCACTGTTATGTCTTTTTTATGTATCGGGAGAAAACTATTTTTTTTCATTAATGTGTTTTTTATTTGTGATTCTTTTGGATTTAGGCACTGTCGAAAGTTTCAATAATGGTGAAAGGTCGACGTGCTCACTCCATGAGGAGGTATCTTAATTATGCATGCAGTATTGTATATTATGGAAGTGTTTGTAGGAATGGAAACTGAAGATAAAAATCATATATTGAGTGCCCTATATACATATTTGTCATGATAGTTAATATTAGTACGTTGCAGAATTTTGAAGAAACTGTGTTTGATAAATGTTATGTTTCTTTGTAAAGGATGGCGACATAAGAGGGAACTCAAGGAGGTTGCTAAGTCATGATGTGGTGGACTACGATGATGCTGGCGCAAACACAAAACATGATCCAAGGGGCAGAAGAGGGGGTGGCAAGAATGGCTGAGCTATTCGTTCGTCTTCCTTTTAGTCTCAAGTGAAATCAAGATGTTTAAGGAGAGTTTTTACAGCCAATTAACGAGGATACATATAATTAATTATTTCATATGAGGTTTTCTAATATATATATATATGCTGCTTATCTTGTAAATGCCCTCGTTTGGGTTACAATAACCTAGGCCTTATGCCTTACTGGTGAATAATAGTATTTCAGACTATAAGTTCAGTGTGTGTGACTGTATGAATTCGTACTGTATTAATCCTTGTAATAAGAAGATGATTCCAAGTAAAAATATTAAAATGTAACTGGGAAATAGCAGAATTTATAATTGTTCAGATGTAGAAACTTGACACACAACAATCAAAATACACTATTTTGCACCGCCCATAGATTATTACAGTATTAATTTATTAAAATTGATAGAATGTTATTAATTTTTTAAAATTTAAATTTAATAATAATATTTTATAAATTTTAATTAAATTCAGAGTTTAATTTTTTTTATTGAATTAACAATAACATATGAATTTTAAAAAACTATAATTGATTGTAATTTTAATTTGATTCTTACAGAAATAAAACCTTCAAAATCTTACACATTTTAGATAGATTTTAAAAATATTATAAATTCATCAAAATTCACTATTTATTTAAAATCCCGAACTTATTTACTTAAATAAAATTATCCAAAAATTCAATGAATCGTTACAACTTCTCAATATCCAATAACTTACAATCCAAAAATAAAAAAATACAACTCAGCTGTACAAATTCAAATCTAAATATAAACGTTACAACTCCTCCGAATCAGCAATCCACACTCTTCTCAAAAGGTAGCCCACCTAATTATGATTACTTGCGGGGAAATAAAGAAATATAGACCGACAGTGAGCGAAATGCTCATATACAAATATAAAACAATGTAAAGAGTACAGATGTTAGACATGCTGATAATATGAATATAAATTGAATGATGAAATAATGAGTAATGACAATAATGGAAGAAGATAAAATATTAAGGATACTTAAAATCACAATATGAACATATATACTTGTACTGATAAAAATAAACTTACTATTACACAATATATTCTTACCACTTACAAATTATAATCAAAATCATTTAGCTGAAAGTCAATATACTTACTGATACGGGAGACAATCATACACTTACAGGATGTCCTACATTTCAGTTCTCCAGAATATGTAGTCATCAAAACTTACAGAGGCTTGCATAGAACAAATCAAATGCTACCCAAAATTTTATAAGGGCTTGTACGGTACAAACACAATGCCACCCAAATGACCAAATTAAACATACATAATAGTCATGACTCTACGTGTCTCATAACTCCGGCGACACGCCCATACAATTTAAATACACCGTATAGATGGTGCCAAAATATGAGATTATCCACTCATGACGAATTCTTACGAAATCTCCCAAATCATACATATATCACAATTAAACTGAAAGTATCTTACTCAAAATATCACATACGTCAAATATCAAAGACAATTAAAAATAAAATCAGATATGACTGGTCCGGAAAACTGACAATTTATTCTATAAAAATGAACTCAAACGAAAAGGCACAAACACAGAACGCGTAGAGGATTTCGAGATCTTTCCAGAATGTTAAGATTCGTAAAAAACGGAGAAGTAATGAGTGTAGAAAATAAACAAACAGGGGTTGTCAGAACATGATCAGCACCTGATCACAGTAGTATTTTGATATTTACGATCTCAAAATCACATAATTTGATAGTGGAATGTAAACAAAGAATGAAGAGGTCGAATAGATTTTTCCAGAAATTGATGTATCCGCCAACATGAAATTGATGTTATAGCTGACGTGACAAAGTTAATGGCGTTCCGTTAAAGTCAACTCAGATTTAACAGTCGTATAAGTTTATAAAAGTCTAATGTTACGATTAATAGAAAATGTCTATTTAATTATGTGTTTGTAAGCTTTTTTGACTTAATGACCAAAATGAAAGTTGGTGTATAGTACAGTGATTAATTAGTTCATTTACCCCCATAAAAAATATACTTAAACTCGGCTTCACTTACTGTATATCATATTCAAATGAATAAATTTGAAATAAAAAATATTAGTTAAAATAAAATAAGAATTTTATCTATAAAACCAAACTAAAATTTTGAATCCGGTTCCCATTCAATTCTTTCACTAAAATAATTTCAATTCAGTTTTATTATTTTAATTTTGATTCTTTCAATTCGAAACCGTTTATCACCCCTGAATTACCAAATATTAGGAAGCTTCCATCCACAACGCATCCGTTGACTCTGTCGGTTTGACTATTTTATTCCTCACCGAGTTGCCACACCCGACCACCGCCGTGGAAACCAGTCATACAACTTACTTATCTCTTCCGCCACGTATTCATAATAATCATCTCATTCAATAATCCGGTCCATAAAATACCATAACTTAATATTATACTATAAATCTTAAAAATATATAAATACACACATGACAAAAAGAGAGTGAGTGCACATTTGCGTTACTTCCGTGAATTTTTTACCCTTTACATTTCTAAATTTATATTCAAGTCAAAATATAATTATATAAAATATAAAATACTCCTATATATTATCAAAATACATTAAATTTATTATTCAATATCAGTTTTTCAGATAATTGGGAGTATTTTACAATATTTGATTTTGTCAAGAGAAAACTTTCACGCAAGTTAATTATATTGAAATACAATTTCATAAAAATATTTTTTTTCCCATTTAAAATAGTTTATCATCTAACTAAAATACATGCAAAAATGTCATTTTCAGATAATAAAATTTAATGTGAACATCTGCAATAAAAAAATTTAAAAATAATTAATACTACATCTGAAAAAAAGAGAGTAATAAATTACAAAAAAATATATAATACTGTACGATATTATCGAGTATACATGTAAAAATTTACTTTACTTGAAATTCACTCTTTTTAGATTCAATCACCGTCCAGCGATGAATAATGAACACGTGTATATATTACTTGCGTCTGAATTCTCTTCAACTGCTTGTATATTCTCTTGACACTTCCGTTGTATTTTTATCTCTCTCTCTCTCTCTCTATCTCCAGAATAATAATAATACTAATAATTATATCAAGTAATAGTAGTAGATTATAGATATGCCTTTTTGTGAGGTCGGAAAATACCAAGACACGGCAGACGCCGCCGGCAACAATGGAATCAAGATTTTCTACAAAACGTACGGCCGTGGTCCCGTCAAAGTCTTGTTGATCATTGGTATTTTTTTATCATTTCTCTACTTATATTACATTTTTTAAATGGGTTTTCGCTTAATTTTAATGGGTCGATGTTCATCTTTGTGATAAATGAGCAGGATTAGCTGGCACCCATGAATCGTGGGGTCCACAGATCATGGGACTCGCCGGAACTTCGACGCCGAATGACCAAAATTGGCCGGACGGTGATCGGAGCTCAGATGAAGTTGGGGTGACTCATGAGGGTCTTTTTGAGGTTTGTGCTTTGGATAATCGTGGAATGGGTCGTAGCTCTGTGCCTACAAAGAAATCAGATTACACGTAAGCAAGCCTATTTATATATGGATTGTGTATTTGTGTGTTACTTCTTTTGATTAATATTTGTAATCAAGTTATAGTTTTTATTTGTTAAAAAATGCAGAACAAGAATCATGGCCAAAGATGCAATAGCTGTAATGGATCACTTGGGTTGGGAAAAAGCACATGTTTTTGGGCACTCCATGGGTGAGTTTTGTTTTAGAGCTTTCGGTAGGACTCCGCTAAATTATTAATCTACTAGAGACTGATGTTCTTAGACTTTTTTTTCTTTTTGAATACGGTGTTCTTACACTTTAAATTGATGTTAATAAAATTATACGATACAACTTGGCTATGCGTAATGGGGTGCAAATCTTCCACTGCGGACCTCTTTTCACCTAGGATAGATAATGTATTTGATTAGATTAACCTGTTATCATAGATTTCTGTAGGAATGCAGCGTCAGTTAGTTGGTGGAACTGTGGGAGCATTGGTTGATCTAGGTATTCGTAGATGTTTCTTATCTTTGGTTTCTTCTCTTAAATCTCATATAGGAGCTATGATAAGTTGCAAGCTGGCAGCAATGGTGCCTGATAGAATTCTGTCCTTGGCTTTACTAAATGTAACTGGTGGTGGTTTTGAATGTTTTCCAAAGGTATGATTTCTCTGTAACCGTGTAGATATACCTGTAGAACATGACTGAAAGGAATGGTATAAAATGTAAGATGGATATTAAAGATACACAATCATTTTAGTCACATAGATGTATATACAGAATATATATTTGTGGAAAACTTATTTAGGGGTACACTACATCAATATGAAAGAAATATATTAGAGAAGATGGTTTATTGTCGTGATACATTCTATTCAGTCACTAAACTGTGAAAAACATACAACTCTCGATGCATTTTCCCTACTTGAAATTTGCATCTTAGCTATGTCATATTATTGTACTTCCAAGCTAAAAAGATAAATTAGTGGACAATGGACAGAGAATTTGCACCACTCTATTATACAATTTCCACCTCCACTTGAAGCATTAAGCTTCTCTCTGTCTCCTCTTTTCTTTATTGCACTGCCTTGGTCAGCAAATTACAACTTCAAGCCAAGACTCGTGGTTTAGGATTTACCATCTGCATTTTCCGAAAAATCTTAGTATGAGAATTCAGGAATCCAACACATATTTACAAATTAAGAAGATACAGACGCTGATTTTTTCTAGTGCCAAGAATGATCAACAATGATCTAGTATAGTACGTACAAGAAAAATATACAATGTATATCCCAACACTGTATTTTGTGTAATATATAGTATACACTGTCTAATGCTTATTCTAGTTTTGTGTAAATATATTTTTTAGAAACTAATAGAGTATATATCACAGTAATTTTTAACTATTAGCATTAAAAACATATAAAATTTGAGCACGATGTAGAAGCAGACTGAAAAGCAGTTGGAAGTTAATGAGCACGATGTAGAAGCAGACTGAAAAGCAGTTGGAAGTTAATAACGATGTTTGAGGATAATAGGTGCTATAAATTCTGTGTAGCAGAATCATATTTATATTGATAATGATATGGCTATTATAGCCCCAAGGTTTCTAGAGTTATATATTTGACTAGAGCACAACTCATATATGGAAAACATAAGCCTTTAGTATAACGTTAGTTTCTGACAAGGCGAGTTGGTTGATAATTTCCACTTGGTTGAGATAATTTTATAGTGTAAAATTATTTGTAAGTAATGTTAAGTTACTAGAATCTTATATTATATTTCTAACACTCCCACTCTCTCGAAAACTCATTTTTGGGTCGAAAAATGGATCACTGGTGCTCATCTATGGGGCAATAATATGCCTTTTATGTCCATAATAAATATGAGAATATTGGGGGTGGCTCTGATACCATGCTAACACTGTATAATATCTTGTTTTCTGTTTTGCAGTTTGATCGACAAACTTTATCCATTGCTATTCGGTTCTTAAAATCCAAAACTCCTGAACAAAGAGCAGCTGTTGATTTGGACACTCACTACACAAAGGTTGATCATGTTCTTAATCTTCATTTCTTTCTTCTCACTTGCATATCTTAGGGAATCAAACCTGTCACAAAAATATTGAAGAAATTTTGGCATATTAAGCAGACAAATTATACTTCATATCATATATTAGAATCAAATGCAATAATTATTTTTATGTGTACAGGTTTGTAAGAGTGTTTTTGATTAATCTTTACCCTTGTCTATAAAATTCATCTGCACATTGAAGTATGTACGGCAGTAATTATAACAGACATCTGTTGTTGCAACTATTTTTAATTTGGAGTCTGCTAACAATCAAATTTGACACATATGGTCTTGTTGCAGAAACACAGTTTTTCATTCTTAACACATAATCTGGCACGAAAATGTTCTTGCACACTTTTGTGGCGTGTGACAACTAATATATTATATATAATCTATCCTTCGTACAGGAATATCTTGAGGAACCTGTTGGCTCTAAAACTAAAAGAGCAATTTTATATCAAGTAAGGACCGCTTAACAAAGATTATGGCTTAAAGGATATGATAGCATTGTTATGTAACCTTGTGGGTGATTCAGTTGTATTGTTTCTTCGACCCATATTATATAATGGCACTGATATGAAGCCTTTAAAGGTGATTCAGTCAGAAAGTTTCCTCTCTTCTCCCTCTCTCCGACTCGCTGTCTCTCTATGGGGATTGGGGGGACTAAATTTTCATTGCCGTAGTCTTCATACCATTTGGTTTAACTCCTTCTGTGCACATCCGATTTACTGTTCTACATAAAAGTTAAAGTGAAAGGATGTCATGTATTAAAGAGTTGCAAATCGTAAAAACTATCATACTCCTGCCTCATATTTATTTTGAGATACTAATGTTGGTAGGTTAATTATTATACATATAGTTCAGTCTTTAGAGTCATACTGCAGCCTCCTTTTTCTTGGATTAGTATATTGTTTCAATATTTAATATGTGAAAAATCTGAACTTGAACATAAGGACTGGTAAGCTTGGCACCTTCACATTTGTCAATAAATACCATTTGCATTTATGCTTCAGAGGTTGTCATCTTAAATGTACTAGCAATTAGGTGAAGTTATGTTCTGTGCGCTGGTGGTTTCAGATTTCTAAAAGACCATTACTTTTATTAGTCCAAGATCCTTCAAGTGATCTATGTATATACACATGTTACAGTAATATTTGTAGTTCTAATCAGTAACATTTGTTACAGTGAATCATGTTATACTGATTAAAAAGCTAAACAATTACAGATGGAGTCTCCTTTGATCTGAAATGATAAGAGTAGCTAGCTATCTGTCATCAACATTGATTTATCTGTCAATCTCAGACTGATAATCAACCTTGACTGGTGGGATTAAGGAGTAAAGCACCATCTCCTCTAATCTTAAAAGTCTTGCACTAGAACTAGATGAATGACCCTTTACACTTTAGCAATATGAAGTTCAGACTGGCTAAATTTTTCAGATAACAGTACTTGTATAAATGGCCTGTGTTATATCTCTATTTAAAAGCAAGGGTGTCATTATCACAGGAATATGTCAAAGGCATATCAGCAACTGGTATGCAGTCAAATTATGGTTTTGATGGTCAGATCCATGCATGCTGGACACACAATATGTCACGAACGGAATTTGAGTTGATGCGCTCTTCTGGATTTTTTGTATCAGTTATTCATGGCAGGTAAAATTGAACTGGTGTTAGATCTCATTTCTTCACCTAATTATACCTGTTTAGACAACTAAAACAAGGTTTCATGACATCTAGGAATGATGTTATTGCTCAATTACGGCATGCAAGGAGACTTGCAGAGAGATTACACCCCTTTTCTAGAATGGTAGAACTTCCTGGTGGGCATCTTGTGAGTCATGAGAGGACTGAAGAGGTAACTACTTTATATACACGGAGCTAGTAAATTACGGGATATTGTTGAAACCTCATCGATTTGTAGTTCAAGAATTAAATAGTTGTACAGCGACTGGTATCTTTATATGAGATTATTGAGTATTTATTTCAAAGAAGCTAGTTGTTGTATAAGTCGTAGGCAATGGGATCATTAAGGAATTCGTTAAAAATATGTCACTTCTTAGCATACAAAATTATAGATATTATTTGTATGGAACAAAGCTAGATTTGCAATTTTACGGATTAGACATAAGTTCCCCAGTAAGCATGAGGTTTCTTAAAAACTATTAAGAAGCACACAAGGTAAATGGTTAATTATTTTAATGGACTGTATCGATGAGATTCATTCCTTTTAAATTTGGAATATTCTTACATATCTCAGAATTTTGGCAAATTTATTATTCCAGAAAGTTACAAATTGCAAAGATATTAATTTTTGTTTTCTTGAATAAAAGTGTTGCATTAAATTTGGTTCCCTTGTTTAAATTATGAAGTTAATATTTGTGTTGGAATAACTTTTTATTGCAAATTCTAGGTCAATCAAGCTCTCCTCGAGTTGATCAGGGCATCAGAAAGTGAGATAGACCCACTTGAATGGACAAATATACCTCAGCCTAGCACTGGTACGTATCAATCTCAATGTGCACAAATGTCCCTCGATGGCTCAATCGTGTTCTTTGGTGGTCAGATCTTCATTTGAGAGGTCTTCTACTCTGACAACTAAGTTTGTACATAATTTTCTTTTTTACACCATATATACCCCCCCCCCCCCCAAAAAAAAAAAAAACAGTCACTACCTCAAAATAGTCAAGAGAAATATTATACTTATGCCAGACACTTTATATATGAGGTGGAACTCTTGTGAATTTCGTACGAAGAAGACTGCAAAATGTTGTTGTTATTATGAATTATCTTTTAATAAAACATTTGAGTACTGCGGTTTTCTGGATGAAGAGATCTTTTAATAATTTAGGCATCCTCAGCTAATATTAATCATTGAATTCGTTACTATCCTGTAGTAGTGTACTTGTATTTTTCTGAATCATATCGTCTGCTTATAAAATTTGTTCATTTGTAGGGTGGGCATTAACAAGAATATCTTTTTACAAGAGAAACTCAGAAGCGGGAAACAATACTTCCAAGTTTGGCGTTGTACATAAGACACATCTATTCTTCATGTACCTCTTTGGTCTACTCATTTTGGCATGCGAGCATATATGGAGAGCAGTAAAAAGTTTAAGACCGGCTAGAGTAGGAGCAGCGGTCACATAAAACGCTTCAATCAACAAAACCTTTACATCAACTCGTAAGTAGACTTTTAAACTGTTGAGGTTTTTCAAATGTGAGTTAAGATCTAACCGTACCTATATCTATTCCTGTATGCAGGATTTTTTCATAAGATAAACGGGTAATTTGGCCATCTGTCTCGAATATAAATTGTACTGTTCGGGAGATAAATTGCAACATAACTTACACATACCAAGTAAAGTGCATACTGTACAAGGATGAGTGGAGGTTGCGCCATTTGGGAGGACTAGAAACAGGTGAATTCTATGATGGCAGCAGCTAAATAAGGAAAAACTAGTATATATCTGTAGCAGGTCCCTCTTGTTTTGTTAAGGCCCATGATTTCGTTCATTGTAAACTCGTAATCATCTAATCTAATACAATTGAAAGTGCAGAGATTGAATACTATCATGATATATGCATCTTATACAAGTACTCTCTACCTTAAGTTTTCCAAAATTGAAAATTTCAACATAGTATATTTTCCTCTAATGTAGGTATATGCATTTTATTCCCACACTTGTTGTTTAAAACTACTTCTACAAACGCCATCATTGGTTTATTTTTCTTTCATACAAGCAGCATGCTACATACATATGTCTAAGATCAGCCATCGCTATATGAGTTTATGGGATGAAGCTCAAATTTAACAACACTACTAATTACTGTACTGTATAAAGCTTTGATTAATAAATTATAATAAAAAATTAAATTCTAAAGTTAGGTAATCTTGATTTTAATGGATAAAAAACTTGAATTGTCTTTTATGCGCGTCACAACTAAAAGAGGACGGAGAGAATAGAGCTTTGAATATGATTTTAACTACTGAAGTTTATAATAATTTATTTTCGAAACTCTGAAAAATTTATACTACACAAGGTTAAAGTGCAGTACGAACCTGCAGTTTTTAATGTCGGGAAGGGTGGACGACTGTGCAATGTCTAATGTATACTTTAACTATCATCACCAACTCAAGAAAACTGTAAGAATCATTTCAAACTAAATCTCCATTCATATACATACTGTATTCCAGTGTGTAACCAGAATTAAAGTAGAAGAATTAGCACTAAACTAGCACAGTAAATATGCTATTTTATTCAAAGTAGTAAAAAAGAATCGCACCATGATTAAATGGAGCACAAAATAACTGTAAAGTAGTATAAACAATCAGAACTTACAGAATAAAACAAGTCTTCTTGTTGGAGGATGGTATATAATTTACATACGAAGAGAATATGGAGAAACAAACCACTATTGAGCTTAGAGAAAGAAGGGGATTACAAATTTTAATCTGTGCATAATTCTCAAGACACACCAGCTGCTGTAGATAGCAACGATAATATACCAAAGGAATATTCTCTATTATTATGTTACTTCATTCCCATTCCATTGGATATTCTTTTTTTGTTGGGCTAATCAGTAATTATAACAATAATCATTTATGGTGTAATCAGTAATTATAACAATAATCATTTATGATGTATTCAATCCAGATTTATAGGTATCGATAATAATTCACTGAGTTTTGTTAATTATAATCCCTCTGTCCCATTTTATTTGGCTGAGTTTCTATTTTAATTTGTCCCAAAAAATCTGACTTCTTTCCTTTAATATAGATTTAATTTTCACTCATACTCCTATTAATTATGCATTAGTAATATATTATTTGTATTATTCAATGCAACAACTACTCTTTTATACCTATATATTAATGCAATTATAAGGGTATTATAGTTAAAGTAAAAATAAAATTTACGTTTTCTTAATATGTGTGCAAAAGTCAAATCAGTCAATTAAAATGGGACAGGGAGTATTTGATTTAAAAATTTCATAGATTATATACATAATTCATAGAGTACTCGCAGAGTTAATCATAAAAATCCAACATAATCTATTGATTTTTAAAATCTATTAGTGATAATAAGTGTTTGAATACCCCTAGATTTTAATTAATTAAAAATAATTTAAATTGAATATCCCCATATTTTAAATCATTATTTAAAATTTAGATTGAATACCCTAGATTTTAAAATATTATTTAAAATCCTAATTCAATACCCCTAATTTTTAATGAATATTTTTCAATCCAGGTTGAATACCCCATATTTTTAGAATCCAAAAAAATACTCCACAATCCTAATTGAGTACACCCCCCTTAATTTATTTATTCAATCCATATTATCTACTTCCTCCGTCCCAAATTGGTAGTCATTTTTGATTAAAAAAATTGTCTCATAATACATGTCTACTATACTATTTCTAAAATAACCCGAGTATTGGTACTTGTAGTAATATTAATTTTTTTTAAGTGACACGTAAAATGAGACGAAGAGAGTATTCTTTTTCTCTTTACTTTGACGTCATATATACATGATTAATCATGCGACTGTTTAATTTAGTCCTTACATTATCATATTTTAGCAGATCGATTGACTAGTGAAGTAGTAGTGATTATATTTAATAGTTTTATGTTTTAGTTGTCTAATTAGTTGTCTAAGCTGATGTTTTATACGGGCATTGTGCCAATGTCTAATAGCCGCCTGCAACTCTTGTTTCTAGTTATAATAATTTATTATTATTTTCCTGGGATATGCGAGATGTACTTTTCTTAGTGCAATAAATTTATTTAGAAAAAAAAAAGAGTAAACCAAAACTTTACTTATTGCGCTCTAAATAAATTTAGTTATTGCACTCTGGAAATTCATTGTCTAGAAGGCTAGAAGAGACATGAAGTATATCGAGAGATGAGAAATGTTTAAGAATCCATGCCTGAAAAGATTCCGTGGCTAAACATGAAAGGCTAATTTAGATAAGTTAATTTTAAAGCTTGATAAAAATAATAATGTAAAATACAACCTCGATAAATGAATGATTTTTTCGATTCCAAATAATTTGGGGGGGGGGGGGGGGGGGGGGGGGAATTGGGTCCACGACTTCTCATGTGAGAAACATCCTGAGGTTTATTTCTGGATAAAATGCGTTATATGTCTATCTGACTATCTCCATAGTCCACACTCAACATTTCTTATATCAGACGAAAGACCATGGGCTTCTTATAAAAAATCACAGATTCAAAGTGTAATAGAGGTACTGAAGGGAATTAAAAAAGATATGTATTGAATGGAAAAGTTGTGAAAACAAGCACTGGTGTATCCACATTCTAATCATCTTCCCTTTTGTTATAATACTAGAACTAGTATTCATCTAAGTAAGTGCATAATGTGTCATCTTTCTTCGACTTGCGCCTACTAAGCAATGCCTTGAGAAGACGTCTACCTTTGGTGGGGATTTGATAATTCTCTGTTGGGCTTCCTCTATCAGCATGGAGGTGCATGGAGACTAATTTTTGAGGCTCCAAAGGATACTAGTGCAGATAAAATAAGTCCAAGTATCATTCAAAATTTTAAATTATAGGGGGGGAAAAGACGGCGTAAGGCTGCATGCTTGATAAATCATATTGCCTATTCATATATATGGCATGGGAATATAAGTGGATAAATAGATAAAAGTCTGGCGCATACCCCTTTTTTAGAGTTTGGTGTGGTGGATCTACTCAGATTTGGTGTGGTCGATCGTGAAGTTGGAGTTGTGGCTCTTAAATTCGGAGTAGTAGGCCTGCTAGAGAGGGATCCAGCACGTAAAAGTGGAAATCGATGTGGTGAAACTGTTCGCTTCTCTGCCACCATTAATGAGATTGAAATGATGGAAAAGAATTCAGAGGCATACAAGAGTTGATAAAACACTTATCTATATGCTGTGAAATTGTTGCTCACAAACCTAAATCCTTTCTGGCCATGTTTCCAGTGGATAAAACCTTCCCAGTTTGCTGAGGTCTTGGAGAAGGAGACGGAGATCGCCCTTTTCTGTGTCATAAACATGGAGAAAATTCAAGCAAGTTGGTATATATTATTTGTTCTTTTGACAAACTAAAACATGTCATTCAAATGCTTTCACTGTTAGTTACCTAATTGAAGATGGTTGATTTTCAACTATCTTTGCTCGAACGGCTTCACAGAATAGCAACATCAGTTGGCAAATAAGTACAAATTGATCGCCTTAGACTATATCTTTAAGAAATCGCCCTAAAGAGAAAATAATAGAAGAAGAATTGTAAACGGATACAACTAGATGCACTCTACCATTCTTAGTTTCATGCCAGTGTTCTTGACTTTCCGGAATACACTCTCTATACTTGGTTTTAGTTTGGTTCGCACCATTTGTGGTCTCTCCAGCTGAATGAAAGAAAGTATATGTAACCAACAATATTAAAACCTCTTTAGGTAACACAAAGTAGGGAATGAACATAAATAAACTATAAGTAACAAGAACCCCAGAAGGCAAAAATCTCTTTGGTAACACAAGATTAAAAAATGAACTTTTGACTGCATTCAGAGAAACATATATCTAGGGGACAGAAAACAAAATGTGAAGTAAATTGGAGAAGAAAGAATTGCCTGACAAAACATAATGCTTGTGGTATCTGGGGGTATTTATCATTAATGACTGCTCGGAGAGACCCTCACGATTAAGACGTGTCTGGCACGTCCTTATTCTCTATATGAAACACATCAATAAAATATATGGGTGTCAGCTACACATAAATATTTTGATAACTTTTTAAATTTAAGAGCACAATTATAGGCTACATATGTATTGACAACACACAAGAGGTCATATACTAATGCAGTGAAATTAGAAATTATTCTCCAAGCAAATTTAACGCGGAACACTTAAAGCTCGGAGCAGCTGAATTTCTCTGGTGAGCCCTCCATACTTCATTGCTTCTGGCTTCTTTATCAATATTTCTCATACTAAAAGTAACAATATGCTTCTCCTATGAATTATACTTTAAAAAGAAAAGCGAGAAATATAGACGCAAGATGTCTATGAAAATAGGATTATACATTCTAAAGCAGACGGTTTAAGGCTGTGTTACAGACTTACAGGTCTTCCGGAAATCTCTCTGCCACAAAACTGAATCAGTTTCATAATTCTATAATAAGTTATTACGTAAAGCTCATGCCACCAAACTTTAGTAAAGTTTAGAAGTGCATGTTAACTGCTGAATCAATACTTAAACACATCTTTATATTGATTTCTCAAGTAAAAACAAGGATGGTCTCTGTTATCTGATCTATGCAACCATTTGATAATTACTTTTTTCAGAATGTGGCATAGCATGGACTGGTGATACATCTCCACTGTAATTACTATTTTCACAATGTGGGATAGCATGGGTTAGTGATACATCTCCGCTTACTTACATATAACTAATATACCTTAAACCTTTATGTAACACCTGGAGCTGGAACACTTGAATTTTCATTAAAAAAATCGTTTTCCAACATTTACTATAATAAATTCTCACGGAAAGAAGGGGAACCATAATTCACAAAGAATTAAAGAATTAAAGAAAATTTTGCGTCTGAGTAAAAAAAAATCCGAATGATACCAAATATTAAGATCAATCAGGCCTAGATCAAATTTAGGCCTTAAACGTATACCAGAAGAACCGTAACTTACACAAATTATGAGTAATCATAATAGTTTTATTCTAGATCCCTACTTAAATACATACAAAACCATCTACCACACAACATCCCTCGAACTGCCAAGGGAGCAATAGTGTACCTGTTCAATGGAAGATACACATGTCTCTGTTCCAGAAACTTCATCAACTTTCTCATCCAAAAGATCATTAACTTTGAAGGTCGCAGATCCTAGGTGGTCCACAGTATTGACAAGGGCCTTGATAGCATAATCTTTTAATGTACTAACCACTCTGCTTCATGCAAATTGAAAATTACGACATAAGAAAAATATGGAGACAGATTGAGAATGCCATGTTTTAATCTGAAAAGACCAATTTTGCTAATTAATTACTTACATCTGTTTTGAGTCATCATTGATGTAAGATAATTCAAAATATTCAGCAGCCGAGTACAACTGCTTCCTCAGATTCTTTAAATCCTGAAGATAAAAGATAGCAACAATGTATTATATTCGTTAGTATTAAATATTAAATACACTGAAGGTATGTTATACAAAAAAAGTGCAGCTGATAATAAGCCATTATACACATCCACATGCTTGGACTTGCATTATCAGTCAGATTTGGTTTAGAGACTTCTTGACGTACTGGCAAAGAATTTGGACTTGATACATTCGAACTTAAATTACTTTGATGAAATAAAAAACCATGAACAAACACCTACCTTGAGACTATCTGAAAAGAGCAAGTCCTGGTGCATGGAAAACCCATTGTAATTATCCGGTTCTTGGAAGAGGGGGCGTATAGTAGATGAATTCATTGTTTCCATTATCGATATTACTTGAATACGATATCTGTTATTGTTCTTAACAACATAAGTACTAACAAAAATACACCCAATATATATAGAGGATGAGGATTTGTTACTTGGGTTTGTATTTTATGCAATATTATGTATTTTGACCTACTCTTGATCACAATATAGAAATCCTATTCTGACACCCAAAATTAGAATTTCAAACACATAGGAAACAAGTACTCCAGTATAATGAAAAAGATACTAGAAACTCTTCTGGTACAAGTAAGAATTGACAAAGAATCTCATTTCTTGTTGTAAAGCAGATACTTAATGAACTTGATACAATACAAAGTACAATCCCATTTGTCCTCTAGAACATTAAAAATATGAAAAGGCAAAAGACTGAACCAGAAGAATGCTTTAATATTGAACAAACTTATTTTACTAATACAATCAGATCAGAAACTTTAATAATTTTACGAACATCAAAATCTCTTTGATTTAATGTCCTGTACCTTGACTACTATACCCTTCTGCTCTGTTTAATCGGAAGGAAGGTAATTCCGTGAGAATGGAATGAAATTTTTACTATTTTGGGATACATATTCGTATTTTCATTCCTTCAAATTTAAGCTAAAGCTCAATCTCACCAATCTAGGTTGAACAGTCGGTCCTATATACTCATGTTCATCACAACCATCAAAATAGAAAAATTTTACTCCCTCGTTTTTTTTAAATCTTCCCTCTTCCAACCCTTTCTTTCACATTTAATTTTATTTCATTCCATTTCTTCGGATCAAATGGAGCATCATTGACCCAAATTCTAAATTTTTGAAAATATCTCAAATTTGAAATTTAGCAAAAAGGTAATCAAAATTAATAAAAATACAAACTTTGCAGTGAATAAACAAATCTTCAGTCATTATTCAAAACTTACAGCATTAGCTCAAAATTTTAAAACATATTTTCAAGTTTGAACTAAAAACAACCCAGAAACAAAATGCAATAACAAAGAGATTTGAATTGACCTTGGAAACTTAAAAATGACAAAACCAGAACTAACCCTTCATCTTGGACTGAGAATGAGGTATAAATAAAGTGACAAACACCAATTTTGTGAAATGGGGTTGGTTGTATAAAGATTCTGACTTGACAAAATAGAAAACTTACATATAAACAAGAATTAAAGCCCAAAAATGTAGCGTCAAGAGAGTGGGAATAAAAAAAGAGGAGGCAGCATGAGAGATAGAGCAGGTCTGTATGTAGAGAGAATCAGGAGCAGAAACAAATTAAAGTTTGCAACTTTAGGAAGCTAAAACTCTTCTTTGTCATAATTTTTTGGGGTTACCACTAGGAGTAGATGGTCATAGTAGTAGTATCTAAATTTCTTTCTCTTCACAGTTCACAGTCACTTTCTTATCATTGCCACTTTGCCCGTAGGTGGGTCCTTGCACTTTACTTCATGCTAAATTTTCTTGGTGGCTAAATTCTCCTGTTTATGAAGAATTGGACCAAACAGGTCATTCTTGTGACTCTTCAAAAAAATGAGTGCCCGGAGAAAATAAACATCATTTCAATATCATATACTAACAAATAATTATCTTGCTCTTTACATGTATAATATTTAAATATTTTATAACATAATTTTGATATTTTTTATTTTAATAATAAATAATATTATATTTATTATAAAAATGAATTCAAACTATATACATATTTATATTACTAAAAAGAATTATACTTCAAACATAAATTATATACATATCAATATTAGATAAAATTATACAAATTATAACATAAATTCAAATCTATATTATATTACTAAAATTGAAGATTTAAAGTTTTGGTTGATCACGAAACTCAATTATATAATATTTATATCAAATAAAATTACATTTATTATAACACAAATTAAAATTATATACATATTTATATTATTATAAATAATTCTACTTTGAGTCAAACTATATCATTATCAAACTATATCCTTATATTAGTAAATATTAAAAATTATAAAAAAATCTAAGTTCTTTTATATTCTCCTAAACTTTCTCTCCAACTCAAGTTACCATTAAAATATTATTTAAAAGTTTCACTTCAAACTAAATTACTATTTTAATATTTTCCTAAACTTTTTTTCCAAATCAAAATTATCATTTTAATATGCTCCTACACTTTCTATTTTAATATTCTCTTAATTTTTTATCTTATTTTTTTAAAAATCAAATTACTATACTATTATTTTCTTAAAACATAATTTATAAATTAAGAATACTAACAAGATAATATAAATTAAATTAATTTAAAAAAATAATTTTAAATTTTATAAATAATGTAATTTGTTTATATTTAGTAGATTCATTCTGAGAAGTCTATTATTTGTAAAATTAGAAAATAACGAGAGAAAATTTAATGGAGAGAAACAAGTTCAACGAGAATGGGCTCAATGAGCCGCCGCGAATCGCGTGTAATTTGTTTAGTAGATTCATTTCTATTATTTGTAAAATTAGAGAATAACAAGAGAAAACTTAACGGAGAGAAACAAGTTCAACGAGAACGGGATCAATGAGCCGCCACGAAGCGCGTGTAATTTGTTTAGTAGATTCATTTTGAGAAACGTGTTGTTTTGAAATTTGAGAAGGAGAGACAGTTCAATTGAGAGAAACAAGTTCAACAAGCTAGAGACGCCTTAATGTCCGCCACAAAGTGCGTGTAATTTCTTTAGTGGATTAGTTCTAAGAAGCGTGTTATTTATAAAATTTGTTTAGTAGATTCATTCTGAGAAACATATTATTTGTAAAATTTGATAACAACAAGAGACAGTTCGATGGAGAGAAATATGTTCAATGAGATACGCTTAATGGCCACCACGAAGCGCGTGTAATTTGTTTAGTGGATTAGTTGTGAGAGGCGTGTTATTTGTAAAATTTAAGAACAATGAGAGACGACTCAATGGAGAGAAACAAGTTTAATGAGAGACGTCTTAATGTCCGCTGCGAAACGCGTATTATTTGTTTAGTGAATTCATTTTAATAAATGTGTTATTTGTAGAATTGGAGAATCACGAGAAACCGCTTAATAGAGAGAAACAAGTTTTACGAGAGACGGTTCAATGATCGCCGCGAAGTGCGGCTTAATAAACTAGTATATATAATAAAAGAGAATCCTTAGGCGCTCCCAAATCGCTCAAAACTATTTTTCTAATTTTTCTAGAACTTCACAATTTTAAATTATAAATATAATTCCTATTTGCCTTCTAATAAGAGTTTAATTACTACTTGTCTTCTAATTATTAGTCTTATAAGGAAATATTTACTTACTCTAATTGAAAATCTAATGAAATTAATACATACCTTCTAATTGGGATTTCAATTACTACTTACCTTCTAATTAAGAATCTAATTAGTAAATATTAAGATATTCTAATTATAAGTCTTATAAAAATATATGGAAGGTTTAAAGAAAAATGATGGTTTGACTTATTGGCAAAAAATGTATTTCACGAAAGAACGACTCATCAAGGAGAATCATGTTAATCGTTAAAATTCAAAAATTCTTGGGTGCTTTCAAACCGCTCGAAATTATTTTTTTAATTTTTTAGAATTTATGTATTTAAAATTAACATAAATTCCTATTTGTCTTTTAATAAGATTCTAATTAATATTTGTCTTCTAATTAAGTATCTTATGAGAAATATTAACTTATCTTCTGATTATGATTTAAAGAAGAAAAGATAAAGGCTCAAAACTATTTTTATAATTTTATAGAATTTATTTATTAAAAAAATTATATAAATTACGATTTGTGTTTTAATAATAATCTAATTAGTACTTACCTTTTAATTAGAATTTTAATTATTATTTACATTTTAATCAGGAGTCTAATCATTAAATATTAACATATTCTAATGGTAATTCTTATAAAAGTAAAATATATTAAATAGAGTAGAAGATTCATAAAGTTAATTTTAGATAACTTACCTAAAGTCACTAATATTTTGAGTATAAAAAATAGATGAAATTTTTATAATAATGGAATATGTCCACTTATATTTACAAAAATAACATTGATATTGTATTATAATAAATGTTAAATTTAGATAGTTGCCTAAAGGTAAATTTTAGGATCATTAAACACTATTAAATATAAGTTCACTTATTCTGTAACAAAAATAATTTAAATAAAATTATATAAAAAAAATTGACGAGCAAACGAGAGAACGGCTCAATAAGAAGTAACATGTTAATAATTATAATTTAATACTCATATTATAATTTTTATTTATATAAATTTCTATTTGCCTTTTAATAAGAGTCTAATTATTACATGTCTTCTAATCGGAAGTCTTATAAGGAGATATTAACTTATTCTAATTAGAAGTCTTATAAAAAAATATTAACTTATTCTAATTATAAAAGTCCAGTCAAATTAATACTTACATTTTTATTAGGATTTTAATTACTACTTACTTTCTAATTATGAGTCTAATTAGTAAATATTTACATATATTAATTATAAGTTGTATAAATGTAAAATTTAGTAAATATAAGTTGACTTATTTTTTAATAAAAATAATTTTATGAGAGATCCGAAGAAGAAACGATAGCGGACTCATTGGCGAAGAATGTGTCAGACGAGGGATCGGCTCAGTAGAGAGAGAAAATTGTTCGAAATTATTTACCTTTAGAAGTGTTATAAAAACATTAATTTATTTTAATTAAAAGTGTAATAAATTTAATATTTACTTTATAATTAGAATTTCAATTATTACTTAGCTTTTATTTATGACTCTAATTATTAACTACTAACATATTTTAATTGCAAGTCTTATAAAAATAAATTTTGCTAAATATAAGTCAACTTATTCTCAGACAAAAATAATTTTATGAGAGATCTAAATAAGAAATGATATAGCAACTCATTGACGAGAAATGTTTGATGAGAGATTGGCTCGCTAAAGAGAAATATGTTAATTGTTAAAATTTATTACTCATATTATGATTTTTACGGGGGAATGCTCATATGCTCTCAAATTGCTCTAAACTATTTTTCTAATTTTTAAAATTTAGGTATTAAAAAATTATAAAAATTCTTATTTATTTTTTAATAAAAGACTAATTATTACTTAACTTCTAATTAGAAGTCTTATATGGAAATATTAACTTATTTTAATTGAAAGTTCAATCAAATTAGTGTTTACTTCTAATTATAATCTCAATTACTACTTACTTTCTAATTAGAAGTCTAATTCTTAAATATTAATAACATACTATAATTATAAATTTTATAAAATTTACTAAATATAACATAACTTATTCTCTAACAAAAATAATTTTATGGGATATAGAGAAGAAACGATAGAGCAATACATTGACGATAAACATGTTTAACGAGTGGGCGGTTCAGTAAACAGAACCATATTAATTATTAGAATTTAATACTCATATTATCCCAATGATTTATAAATGATAAAATTTATTTTATATGTATCGATGTAATGCCAAATGTTAAAAAAAAAAAACGGGTCAATGGAAAAAAAATGAGTTAAATGTTAAAATTTAATAATCTACTTTATGATTTTTAATAAATAAGTTCACTTGAAATTTGAGGAAAATCAACAATGATCATATATATAATAGCATTTTAGATAATTAAGTCCATTTTCTTTTGGGTGAATAATCAAATCAAAAACAAGAGTGAGGAATATACGAGAAATTTTTAGATTAAGGTGTAAGTGATATTATTTATTTTATTGTACTAATGATAGAATAATATTTAATTTTCAACCCACTTTAATTCGATAATATTTAAATATTTTATATTTTAATATATAAAAAATGATCAATTATTTATTTAACAATCTATTTAAAAAATATAGTTTCAATTAATTTATATATTATTATAATTATTTATTTGATATTTTTTTCTAAAATTATAAAATTGATTTCATATAAATTTTAATAAATTTATAAAAATATTATAAAACCGCTGAGAAGCGCGAATGTATATGCAAAAATTCTATGAAGAATCTTACACGAAATACTAATGGAAGAATATATATGTTTTGCATTATATATTATTTATTATATATCGCAAAAAAGACATATACGTCTTGATAAAATATATATTTATCTATATTATATATGATTTAATTTTCATATTTAATTATATTTTGCATTAATTGGGCATTTATTTAATAGATTTTAATGTTTTATTGCTGAAAAGAGAAATTCCTAAACTTAGAAGAATTTGGGCTTAAAAAGCTATTTTGGAGTTAAAATATAAGAAAATTCGTATTTATTGGGATGCACGTACTACAAACACTGTTTGGGCCATATCTTAAGTTTCAGAAGTCAGAATCTGATGATCTTACAGTACACGCGAAGTTTATGGAATTATCGAATAAGAAGAATCTAATTGAATCAGCTCGAAAATTAGACATAAAAGACAGTTACGAATTTTATATGGAGAATTCTACTCGGTTTAGGAAACCTACTTGTAATTGTTTTAAAGCATTAAAATACTTTTTATAACAGAGACATATTAGATTATTATGTATTTTTAGATATTATTATTATTAGATTATAGAGTAGTTTTAGTATTAGGGTTTTATATACAGAGAGAAACACCATGACTCTTGTCTCTAGTGACAATATTGAAGTTTGAAGGTTTTGTTCTCTGAATCTTTTTTTAATTCTTATTAGTTTAATTATGTTTCTTATTGTTCTTAGTTATTTTACTTGTTTAACTATTAACGAGTGTTTCTGGGGCTCTAAGGGGAAACCATGTTTGCACTATAATTCTGGCATGATATTTATAGTGATTTGATTGACTATGGTTAATTCTAACTAATATGTTTTAATTATTAATTTATGTAATCGGCCGATATCATGGATTAATTTTATGCAATAGAGGTATGATCGAGAGATATACTTATTAGAGGTACATATATGGTTAATAAAATTGAATTTGAGTGCAAGAACATCATTGAATTTTTGAGAGCGTTAATACTCAAGAGAAATTAACACTTCTCTAATTACGTGACTAATTGAATTACTAAAAATTATTAATTGTGTAAACATGTTTCGAGAGTGTTAATACTTGAGAGAGATTGACAAACTTTAGTTACATGACCATTTTAATTGCTTTAGCTTAGAATCTAGTTATTGTATAATCATGGTGAACCTAATTGTCATAGGTTTTTAATATATTTTATCAGTGTCTATTTAATCAGTGTTAGTTTAGTTAATTATTATTCACATATACTCGTTTGCTCTTGAAACAATTTGTGATAATTGATCTGAAACCGATAAAACCTGTCTCCTTGTGGATACGACGCGTTTGTTAAAAACAGACACCGTTCGCTTGCGGTCATAGATAAATAAAATGCATCACGTCTCCAATTTATACTTCATTTAAAAATACTCCATTGAATTCAACACATTATACATATATTTATATCAAACAAAATTATAATTATTATACCTAACATTTCATTATTATCAAACGAACTACTCTAATTACTTTATTATTACCCATTTATTTAAAAAAATTATATAAAAACAAAAAAAATATGTGTTAATCCTACAAAAATTTCAAATTAAATATCAATAAAAATATACATTTGTTTAAATACTAGTCAATTTGTACATTAAACACGTTATAAACTTGTATATTTATAAGAGTAAATTATAAAATGGTGACCAGATTTAACCAGCATAATATTTTAATAATTGGAGTTTCAAATTTATAATATGATGATCAAACATTATTTTTATTTTTAAAAAAGGTGATTAAGGGTCACTTTCTAAGAAAAAACTAAAAAATATTTTCTTTTTTAAGAAAAATGGTCCTTATTTTTTTGAGAATGAAAGCAGCTTTTGGTAACTATGTTACAAATTTGAAATTTCGACTATTAAAATATTGTATGTAGGATTAAATTCGACGATAATTATATAATTTATAAGTTAATTCACAGATAAAACAAACAAACCCTTAGCTTTGCACATACATTATTCAGGCATAAAAAACATATTCATACATCAATTTCTATATAAAAATATTGATTTAAAATATTTTGTTATATGCGCGACTGCAAATGGATTGTGCATGGATCATCAGATTGAATGACTGTATACACAAAAAACGGCTCATCCTTGTGCTACTAAATTTTTGTAGATCACGATAAACCCTGAACCTTGGGAGATGTACTTCACCAGTACTCCTAGCTGTATATTTATCCTCCAATCATAATTGAATTCATCAGGGAATATTAAATGCGTTCATCTAAACGTAATTATTTTTTACGTATGCGTATGTAACGTCATCTTTTTTTAAACACAATTGAATGCCCTTATTGGGATGCATGTATCCGAATTGATTGTAAATGATTTTCCCACGACATTCTTGAATTTCTAATAGTACTTTGGTTGGTGCAAATTTTCTTCCAAGCCTAAAAACACAATTAAAAAAAAATCAATTCAATAACGAAAAATTATACAGTATATAAAAATACAATCGAAATTGAACAAACGCTTAAAAATATCGCTGTTGAATCTTTGTTTCTTAAAAAGTTAACCAAGCGATTTTTTAAAAATATGAATATATGTACTTGCTATGACCCAACTATTTTGAGCAATCGATCGTAGATACGATCCCATAAAAACTTTTATCACAGAATCAAATCCATGAAAATCGTGTAGATCTATAATCCCGAACATATAGAAGTCCCTCGGAAAATATTAGGGGCGACGGCTGGAGAGAGATGTAGGGTTTTGAGAGAGATGTGGAAAAAACATGTATAAAAACACAATTTTTATTAATTAATCCGTTACTCATCCATCCCGATTTATCTATTTTGTCCAATTTATCTATTTTATTTGATATTTTTAAATTAAATTAATTAAACTTTAAATGAAAATATCTCTATTACATGATTAAAAAAATTATTTTATTAAAAATTACATATAACCGACTTTAATATAATTTTTAATTTTTATAAAATTATAAATCATAGTAAAATTTTGATCAATTTAAACATAAAAAGTACAGTAAAATTAATTTGAAATCAAGGGATATAAAATAACAAGCGGCTACTTTTAAAACAAAATACATGATTCAACCCCTCGTATGTTATGTGTACACCTGTGTGAGGATACATTACAAGCTCGATAAATGAATGTTGGATAAATAAATAATCGCGATAAATGAATAAATTTTTTCAATCCCGAATTGAACAAACGGGCTTAATGAATAATCTCGCTAAATGCATAAACGAATAAATAAAATTATAGTGTTTATAGGCCTTATATAAATATAAATGAATAATCACTATATTTCAAATAATATATTTTTATTTATATAATATATGAATACATTTTATCCAATAATATTTTTCAAACATATTAATAACTCATATTTTTTCGAAAAATACCTCTAAAATTGATTTTTTTTTTCTTCCCTCCATTAAAATTAATCTTATTCTTAATTTTGTGTAATATATGGTACTGTGCACTTTATATAGAATTAAAATTTACATAAAATCTATAAACACGATGAATTCTAGGTACATTTGAACATAATATATACTACATCTGTCCCAATTTAAATGTCTTGTTTGACTTTTTGAGATCAATTTGACTAAAATTTGAGATTATAGATTATGTTTTTACAATTTTTAAAAATTAAAAGTTATATTTTAACGTAGATTAAATATATTTTCTAATGATATATGTTTTTAAATTTTTTATTTTTATATGATATATGTAATTTTCAGTCAAAACTTAGTCAAGTTGACGATGACCTTAAAAAGTAATTGGGATAGAGTATAAAATAATATAATTAAGAAAAAAGTCTAAAAATATTATCTAAATAAATTAATATTCATTTATTAATAAATAAATATTATATTCATTTATCGATGAATAAACAATCTCACTAGATAAATATATATTTTTGATCCCAAACGGAAGTTAAGATCTATACGTGTGTATGTGCATGGTGATAAGTGCGTGTATATATACGCGTCAAGTAACAATGCACACATTAAAGCAAAATACATTATTCAACTCCTCGTATGTTATGTATTGGTAATTGCTAATCATTAATTACTCTAATTAATTTAGAATTCATTTCTCAGTTTTATCGTAACTCCCACAATCATATATTCATCCACTCCAAATTACTCCTACTTATAATGATTAATTAATCCATCTCCTCTTCCTAATGTGTATATATATGTAGATAGATAGACACACACATATACATCCTTAGCAAGATTCTACTTACATTTTTCTCCACCAGATGAATTCTATTGTGAAGGTTGACAATGATGTTCATATTTTGCCAGAGTTCAATTACTTGAATGAACAAGAAACCACAGGGTACGTACGTACGTACTTATATTATACTACATGCACTGCGTCCAAACTAGTAGTAGTATTGTTAATTATATATCCAAGTACGTACGTAGCTAGTTTAATATATTTCAAACCTTTTTTCTCTTTTATTGTTAGTATATATGATCAGGTTCATCTTTTTTCTCTCGTGCATGCAGATTTCAAGATAATAACTCAAGCATTGGTGAGTTTGATCCTCTCTTTGATCCTTGTCTCCAGCTTCCGGTGCAATACGACAACATTCCTGAACTAAGCTTAGAAGACATTGAAGAAATTACTCGTAGCCTGGACGATGCTGACCATTTTCATCAAGGCAATAATACTTTGGGTGGTGCATATCCATATCCGCCGACGACATTGGCCACCCAACCTCAGTTTTCACAGAATACTTTGGTAGATGCAAACCCGACATTGACGACAACTCAGTCTCAGTATTCCCATGGGCAAAATATTATTGTTGATGCAATGCCTGTCTATGCAACCATAACTCATTACAAACCTCAGTGTTTTAAAACTCATTATGGAAGACCTGTTCACGATATGACCACTGATCAACCTCAAGATTTTCGCAATCATTACGTCGAGTATTCGGGAAATCGTGAAAATGTGGTCCGAAATTCCATGTATTTTAAGGATGATTATATTGATTTTTCCTTGCAGCTTGATGAAAATATTTTGGTTGATGCTAAGGCAATATGCATGATACCAAGTACAGATGATGTCCAGCAGTGTCTCCATGTCTCCGCTTCCAATGGTTTTGCAGTAAATTTAAAGAGTGAGCAAAGTCGTAGCAGTGTTACTTCAATGGTTAAATATGAAGAGGGAGTAGCTTTACGGCAACACGGAAGGTCTAAGACATCAGAACTGGAACTTGAAGAAATTAGAAAGTATTTTGATCTTCCAATCACAAAAGCTGCCAAGGAACTCAACGTTGGTCTAACGGTGTTGAAGAAAAGATGTAGAGAGCTTAACATTATGAGATGGCCACACCGAAAAATCAAGAGCTTGCAGTGTCTCATCGATAATGTCAAGGTACATACATAGTCATCTATATATGTTTTAAATGAAATTCCAGTCTTAATATACATGGATAAGTTGATCTGTAATCTTGTAATTAACTGTACGTAATTGTACTTTATTATTTTTGATATTATAAGTTCGGTACGTGTATTAATTTTATGTACGTACGTGTGTTAGGAGATGGGGATGACTAATGAGCAAGAGATAGAGATGCTGGAGGAACATAAGAGGATGCTGGAAAGAGTTCCGGAACTTGAATTGAGTGAGAGCACCAAGCGGCTCAGGCAATCTTGCTTCAAGGCCAATTACAAGAAAAGAAGATTGTCGCTCTCCACCGCCACCGCACCGCACATCATTGACTAATTAATTTGCTAATGCTTGTTACTATATTTTTAATTTAGTTTTGGTAATTATTAAGTACGGCAGCAAATCTCACAACTCAGATGCTGTAATTGGACTTATATGTCATTCGATCACGTTTTATTAGCAACTAGAATTAAATTGTATTCACCACCTGTCCAACTATATGATCGTTAAGGCTTAATTGCTTAAACATTCACAAACAACACCCACTCATACATATATGTATTCAAGTCAAGAGAACGACAGCTTAACCCATACATACATCTTAATTTAAGAGCTCGCCGAAGTTGAATATTAGTAACACATTTCTTCAAATTAAATTTAGTATGATTACTTTTATCTGCAGAGGAAATTTAGGCGGATTCTGAAAATAATTTCAACAGGATACTTGATTATTTTTGACATTTTTTTATATATAATTTTTAATTTTGAAGAAGGAACTTTATATATCTATAAAAAATTTAGTGAGAAAAAAGATTCAAATCCAACCCCTGTACATAAATGTGTACAGCTGTCAATCTGATAATTCAACTCTGAATTGTTTTGTTGAGGAAACAATTTACTATATTTGAAATTTATACGCATAAATAAGCACAGTCGTATCGAGTATAAATCAGGTAGTGGATAGTAGTTGAAATTATGAATTGAATAGCCTAGCTAGCTAGTGGAAGATGGAGACTTTCCACTTTCTTTATTTATGTGCTTACAAGAATTGAAGATTATACTAACTAATATTAGAGACACCCCACGCCGTGATCATAAGTACTGAGTACTAATTAATGAAGCTTCAAGAACTCATCCTTCTTATCTTTTCTGGAATGCGTTTCCACGGGACTGCTTGCTTAAAGCTTTCATAAATACTCGACTGCAACAATTAACAAATGTATATACCAAAATGTAATTAGCGACTCAACTCATGACCACAACATTTTACTTGCTAGTAATTAATTTATTTAGAAAATTTGTCAAAGATAAAACATGTTTAAATGTAAAAAATTAAATTTATATTATAAACATTACTTACCAACACTTTAGAACTTGTAGAGGAAACGATCAAGAAGCTGTTTGATCTCCTCCTTATTCTCCTCCTCGTTGCACTCTTCACTTTACCTTGAGTATTCTCAACCACAGACGAAAAGTCCATAATACCCTCAACACCACTAACTCTACTCTCCATGTTTCGCCCCCCTCGCCTGCATGATGAGCTTGAGCTAAACCTCTCCTTGCTATCTCCTCCCTGCCCTTCCGGCCTCCAAAATGATCTTCCACCGCCGGATGAAAACGATCGCCCTATACTGTAGGGTTCGTCCAACACCGTCGTTGGCGAGGGCATATTGGTAACTTTACTAGCACCAATATTACTCATTAGCCTTGGAGGTGGGACTAAACACCTTACGGTCTTGGACTTGGGCAGTGCACTACTTCTTCCGGTGGTGGTAACGGCGGCTCCGGCTGCATCAGCGGTGGTTCGTGGCTTTCCCGGTGCCTCTTCCCACTTGAAAGGTATGGAGGCGAAGCTTTGCAACGGCGGCGTTAGCATTCCAAGTGGCTCCTTTTTTTTGCTCGGAAATGTGTTGTACAAACTCAGCTTTGGTGTTGAACTATTGTCTTTCTTGTACTCCTCATTTTCAAACTTGAACCCCATTTTTCCCTGCTTCTTTCTTGATCTGTACATGTAGTGTATATATAGTGTGTGTGGTTAGAGTATCTATATCAAGTATAAATAGACTAGTCCAAAAAGCAAAAACAAGAGCGCTTCTTCTTCACGGGAAAACAAATGGATGATTTAACATGGAATATTATTACGATAACGGATTTTTGAAGTGCAATGATGAAATTATCCTTTGAATTGGCAAGTGATAAAGACATGTGTAACGGTACTCATACATAGATGACATGGACGATATATACATACGTACATAAAATCTACTCCTCCCTCCGTCCCATAATTCTTGTCTCATTTTGACTTTTCAAAGTCAAATTTTTTAAATTTTGATTAATAATTTAAAAATATTTATTTATAATTTTACAAATTTATAAATTCATTCATAAAATAGAATAGTTGAATTTTATTATAATATTTTTAAAAATATATATATATTATTATATAATATGTTTAATTTGTTAGTCAAAATTGATTAATTTGACTTTGAAAAGTCAAAATCAGACAAGAAATATGGAACGGAAGGAGTATATGCTAACTGACTTTGTTTACAAGTAGTTTTAACCAAAGTATTGAGCAAGGATCTATTTAGATTTTAGACGGCTTCTGTCCAAACTCAATCTTCCAGGTGAAATTTACAATTAATCTTACCATTAGCCGGCAATTTTGTTTCTATATTGTATCTTACAAATAAAATTATATTTAGTTTGTTTTTCTAGAATAATTCGTTTGAGAAGAAATTTAAATTTGATTATTTCTTCTCAGATGTGAACAAAGTGTTCAGTAAACGTGGCTAGCTGTGCGAAAAAGTTTTTATGATTAAACAGTTTACTGTAACACTTGATCCAGGTCTATAATGTACTAATGGTATTAAGAAAAAGGAATATAATTGTTTTAAAAAAATTGATAGGAATCTGATCAAACTCAACTTAACGTATCATCTATTCCAGTTTAGCTGAATAATTTAATGCCGACTCCCAACAAGATATGTCATTTTATCTTTTTAGTTTAGACTGATCACTGCAGTAATAATAAGATAGGATAACAATAAAGTATAGGTTGAGAGTGGCTCAGCCGTACAGCTATCCATTTGTCATTTAGAGATCTTGATTTTGATAATCACCTATATCGAATTTTTTAATATGAACAGATATTAATGACTATCTTTAGACTTTATCAAAAAAAACAATAAAGTAATTAAAATGCAACTAATATACTTATCTTATAAATTACGGATTTATTAATACACATTTATTAAATTTGGTATTAATGTAAATATTTGTATATTCATCTTTTAAATTTTTTATGATTAAAATCCTTTATTCTTATTAAATTTGTTAGAATTAATAATATAAAAATATTAAAATTTAATATGTTGTTGATTAAATCCGAATATTAAATTTAAATATATTACTAATTCTTATCGAACCCGTGCAGATTATAATTTATTATATATAATGTACAAGATGTAATATATGTACGTAATTAGTTATTTATTAAAATTTTAATTTAATATTTATATGATTATATCTGCATATTAACCTTTTTAAATATTTACAATTTTATAAAGATTTCCATGGTATCTTAGTTTTAGGTCCGAGACAAAAAAAGGTTATAAAAAGTCCGGATGAAATTCATATTTTAGTAAAGCCCAAACAGATAAATTCCAATTATATTTCGAAATAAAAATAAATGAAAATCAGGCTAAAATTAAACTTGATCCGACTCTATGGCCTAAACAGATCAAACAGATCCAGGTCTGTTTCTTCTTCAAAAAGTTTCAGCCCAAGCCCGTAAAATTCCAAGACTCGACCCTCTTTATTCATACACTGCACTTATCTTATTCAACGCTGCTTTATTTATTTAATAGAACTAGCAATGAAGCCCGTGCGAGGTACGGGCTGCTAGGTGTCGTACTCTGTAAACCGTTCGAGTGAAGAAAGTGAGGTTTAAATGTTTACCGAGAATGCATCGTTTCAAGCTCTCATTATAATATGTGGTGTAGGGATGTAGTGAGATCAATGTCGGAGGTATGGGAAATATTAACAATGCATTACAAACCATACGGAACCATATTAATTATCGAAATAGCTGAATATAATGCCATTGCATCGCTTGGCTCCTCGATCAGCAGATCCAATCTCTACAACATGAAACCTCTTTCATTGGTTTATATAAACATGACTGACATCATTCTCTACCCGTACACATGACTGACATCATTCTCTGGCCGTACTAATATGAGCAGTTATGAGTTGAGCAAACTAAGCTCATTCTCTCATCAACCAATCTCCCTGGACCAATCCCCAAACAGCTCACATAGTCTCTTGAAGTGAGTGTTATAAACATCAGTAATCCTTGGTTATTGTGTTGTGATTGGCCGAAATAAGTTAATTGTATACGGCTTCCTTTGTGAAATGTAAACCTTAAAAGAACGAAACCGATAATTATATATACATCTCTATTATCGGGATCAATCCCAGGTGAGATTGGAAAGAGCCGCGAGCTTCAGACCCTGTAATTGTACAAGAAATCAATATTTGGTTCGCTTCCAAGGGGAAGGGGAATAGGGGATGATGAAAACTTTCATACCCTGCTTCCATGGCAAAACAATCTAGTTAATACACTCGTTCCTGATTGTTAATCAGTTATAATGGATGACAGCCGATAGGGAATGACTCGGAATTTTTTTCTCCTATGCTTTCATTAATTGTATGTGTAAGATCTAGTTATCGGTTTTTGTTTTGTGAATTCTCAAAATAATTGTTATGGAGTACACAAGACCCATTCATTATTCAGTACAAAGCATGAAAGTTGCTCCATTGCAGCTGCGGAGCAGTTCAGACGGTATTACTATGCCCTGTCATCACCGTGGCTTTCCGGTATAAACATGTGATCCCATACAAGCGAAAGGACTGAATTTGAGCGTTAAATAATTTTTGCATTAAAAATTTCCATGGCACCGTAACCAAAAATGTAAAATGACTAAACGTATTGTTTTAACAATCAGCCGACAATGTAGTTGATTTACTGAAACTTTTAGGTTTAGCAGCCACATATGTCAATGTAAAGCATACCAAGTAAGTCGAAGCATTCAGTGCATGCGGTGAAAGTTTGTGGAGAAAAATATCGTCAATTAAATGGTTTGTATATAACCATTTATAACGCAACTATTATTATTCACATTCATTCAAAGTCCGGAGAGAGAATACTGAATAGTAAATGGTCCATATTCATGGCAGCTACGTCGCTGTAGGACAATGGCTGAATGTAAAATATAGATAAAGTAATAAACAATGTCCTGGAGAAAGAAATGCTGAATATATATATTATTTAGTTAAAAGCATATATGCAGTCGAGTCCTCTCCCAAAGATGTTCATGAAAACCTTTATTTTTTCTTCAACCTGTCGCCTGTAGTATCTGGTTTGTTCTTGTTTGCAGCTGGCGGGCATTCAACCACACTGGTGATGGTATATTCCTCGCATCCATGTGCAATGTTGTATTGATTGACTTTTATTTGGAAAGCACATACCTTCCCGATAATGTTCTTGACAGCCTGTGAGGTACTGCTGCAGATGTTTCATTCTGGGAGGGTAATGTTCGAGCTTAGCATGTATTCGTATTTATAGAAATAAACCAAATTTCAAATGTGCAGGTTTTAAACTCATTACCTCGGCCATTTCTGCAATGATCTTTGGGAGAGATACAGTTATCAGCTGTTCAGCCTCTTTGTCGAAAAGTGTGAGGGTAGTCGATCCGAAATCATCTTCAACGCCTACGACAACCTTGTAACTGCAATAGGACATAGGAGTATAAGTTAATATCTAACTGAGTTCTTATGAGTAGGCCAATTAAACATGTTTATGGAGCCAAAAAAACTAAGTTTCATTAGTCGCATCATGATCCTAATGCAATTTGTGCTTTGTCTAGGCCGCCCGGAATACAAAATCATAGTTGTTGATGAAAAAAGGCAGGAACAACGGAATCCCAAAAGGAATAGCTAATTACAGTAATTAAAGGCATGTTATACGGGTCATGTACTTTGAAGTTGTTAATGTATATGTATGAGGAGGATTAGCGAGTGGCCGTTAATTTTATTTTCGTTTTGTCTTCTCAAGGGGAAGTTAAATTTTATCTTATCTGACACGACCATAAATTCGAAAAGAAGACATGTGTAATAGAGGGAATCTATGCTACTACATAAACACGAAATTCTGGTTGAGTTCAATAAAAGATGCCCTGGTACAGAGGACTTGAAGGGTATATGCTAGTAGACGCAGCTCAGATATGATCACGACGAAAGGGACCATTAATATCGAAACATAGTCGATATGTGTAACATCCCGTATTTTTTAATAATATATTAAGCTATTTAATTTAATATTAAGAATAATATTAGTGAATTATTACTAATATTATTATTTGAATATGAATATAGATATTTTATAATTAGGATATTATTTAGAAATTATTGGTTAAGAGAAATAAAAAAAAATAGAAAGAAAAAGGGTTAGGGTTTTGTAAGTTACGTAAGAAAAGTTGGGAAGCCGTAGGGAAGATAGAAGAGAAAGAAAAAGAGAAGGAGAGGGAGAAGATTGAGAAAAAGAAGGAGAAAAATCTTGAGAAGATGGGTTATTGTATCAAATTAGAGTTCGTGTGATGGGGATATCTATATTTTTATAGAAGATCATTCATGTATTTGGAGGTTTAAGGTACGGATACATTCTACACGCTCTCTTTGTTCTCGTATTGTTAGTGTACGGATATCTTCGTTACACTCTCTTTGTATTCGTAACAATATCTTTGTTCTTGTTTTGTTATTCAATTCGTATGTATATTGTGTATAGTTTGTATTCATTGAGATTCTTATAAAATTCGTATCTCATTCGTTCTTTATCTGATTGTTGTGATTTTATACTACTTAGAAAGGTATTTCAATTATCTACAACTTTCGTTCTTTACGTTTTCTGAAATTCGGTTCGTAAGTATATTAAAATCTGCCGTTTGTATAATCTGGTTGTTTATTGGAATTATTCTGCTGTAACTTCATAAATTCATAATAAATTGAGAATTCATCCAAAAATTATGTGTAATATCATTCTGAAAAAGTCTTTCTGAGATCTTCGTTCTTTGTTTACATTCCGCTGTCAAGTTCTGTGATCTTGGTGTCGTAAATCTCAAAATACTACTGTGATCATAGCCTGATTCTGTTATGGCAGTCCGCATTTTAATTGTTTCTGCATTCGTTACTTATCCGTTTTTGACGAACTTTATCATTCTGGAAAGATCTTTGAATCGTCTACAAGTTTCATGTTCTGTACTCTTTCATTTGAGGTCATCTTGATAGAGTAAATTAATAGTTTTTCAGACTGGTCAATTCTGATTTTATTTGTAATAGTCTATATTGTATGATATTTGGCGTGAATATCTTGAGTAAAATATTTTCAGGTCTTTTGTGATATATGTATGGTTTGTGAGATGTTGTAAGAATCCGTCATGAGTGGATAATCTCATGCTTTGGCACCACCTATATGGTGTATTTAAATTGTATGGGCGTGTCGCCGGAGTTATGGGACACGTAGAGTCATGACTATTGTGTATGTTTGTTTGGCCATTTGGGTAGCATTGTGTTTTGTACCGTGCAAGCCCCTGTAAGATTTTGGGTGGCATTTGATTTGTTCTATGCAAGCCCCTGTAAGTTTTGATGACTACATATCCTGTAAGAGTAAGATTGTCTCCCATGTCAGTAAGTAAATTTGTATTTCAATATTTAATCAATATAATAAATGACTAGTAAGTGTACGAGTAACAGTAAGAATATTTGTGATTAAAAAGTATGTACGTTATGATTGTAAGATAAGTATCTATCGTATCTTTTTATTTGCTTATATCGTGAGTTAAGTATGACCAGTATCTTTTGTCTCTTTCAGTTGTTTCATCATTCTTTATTTAGATATTTTATTTATTCATATTGTCATCGTTCTAACCCTTGTACTCTTTGCATTGTTTTATATCCGTATATGAGTCTTTCGCTCACCGTCGGTCTATGTTTCTTTGATTTCCCCCGTCAGGTTAGGTGAACTAATTAATGGGAAGGGTGTCAGTTGCTGACTTTGAGGAGTTGTAAAGTTTATATTTAGATTTGAATTTGTATAGTTAAGTTGTAGCTTTTATTTTTCGATTGTAAGTTATTGGATATTGAGCTGTTGTAACTTTTTATTGAATTTTTGGATAAATTCATTTAAGTGAACAATTTCGGGATGTTAAAATATGTTACCAAACTATGATTTTGTATTTTCCACTGCTATAATTTGAAACACCCCTTGATGTCCTGGTGAGGTAAAATTGTACGGTATGTGCAAGGCATTAGTACGAAAGTCAATAGTGCGAGCTCGTGTAACAGGATCAGTTACACGCTATGACACGGAATTACACAGGCATCACAAATTAATCAATACTTGTTCAATTAATATATATGTAATTTTCCAAAATTACAATAAAAAATATGATAAGTAAATTATAATTATCCTCATAACTTAAAGTACAGAAGAACATTATATTTGTGATTATATAGATTGTTCATAGTAACCTTCATGAATTCTAAATACTTATGTGGTTCGTATGTTTGCATCCACACTTTTTCCTGTACAATTACGGTCGTCATGTGAATATGTTACCAGATTTCTGTGTTGTGCACTACTGCGGCTAACATTCATTCATGTTACACCCTCAACACCAGAGTTGGCACCACAGATAAACACGAAAATCTTTTCAAGAATTTCTCCTTTGTAATCACTTTTTTACACTCCATTTTTATTAGAAAAGGACATACGTAAATGACTTGATACATTTGTGGCTAACCGCGCGCTTACGTATTAAAGTACGGGCTTACAATTCAAGATTATATCTTTAAATGGAGCTTTTAAGTTGGGACATTTCGTGCACTGATTTCCACTATTGGGTTTCACACCATGTACATAGAACAAATTTTAGTTCATTTATTATAATTGAAAAACAAACAGAATTTGCAGCGCATTTCAGCTCTATCAAGAATTAGCCACATGGAAATAAGTTTAAGGCCTTACTCTGAAACTAAGGTAATGACATTAATTTCCAAATTCAGGAGTTAACAAAAAAATAAAAACATATACTACCGATTGCCTCAAATGAAGATCACCGATAAAAATAAAAAAATTTAACTAAGAATTATAAATATATAATTTACGAGTCACAGTAACGGTTTTTTTAATACTAAATATTCATCGATTGCATTCAAGAAACACTAAAATCTTTAAAGATTAACCTTAGACAAGAAAAGGTTTATCTTGTCAAGATTGATTACTACCGATTGCTATAAATGTGAAATTTTGCGGCGATTTGGTCCCCCCCCCCCAGGCTTTCAGTTGACTGTACCAAACCTGAGCGTACCAAACAGAGTCATATACTTTGAGTTTACAATCTTATTTTTCAGGACAATATATATGCTCATCTTAAAATTTCGCAGGCTGCTGCGTCACGACACCAAGTTTATTAAAAAAATTCACCTTTTTAATCACTTTTTTATATTCCAGTTTTATTAGAGAGGGACAGACGCAAATGACCTGACATATTTGTGATTAATTGTGCACTTACCAATAAAGTGCTGGCTTACAATTCAAGATAAAATCTTTAAATGGAGCTTTAAATTAGGATATCACTTGCACTGACAGCTTTGTCACGTGGAAATAAGTTCAAGGCTTTGCTCCGAAACCAAGGTAATGACATTACTTTCCCAATTCAGGAGATCACAAAAAATATAAAAACTTGCACCGACAAACCATATAATACTGATTGCCTCAAATGAAGATCACCAGCAAATACAAAAAAAATTAACCAAGAATTATAAATTTATGATTTACAGGCCATAGAAACACTGTTGTTTACTAATCATTCATCGCTTGCATTCTAGAAACACTAAAGTCTTTAAAGATTAAAACTTTAAACAAGAAAAGTTTTATCATATAACCAAGGATGTTGCAAATGGTAAACTTTTGGGCATTTTTTTCCCTGCACAAGGCTTTCACCTGAGCATACCAAAGAGAATCATATACTTTAAGTTCACAATCTCATTGTTTAGGACAACATATGCTTATCTTCAAATTTCACAGGCTGCAGGCAAACTGAAAGAATTTGTTCGATATTGTTTTCTATATATCACAAGTTAATGATTTGTGGATAACAAAGCACTGGTTACTAAATACAGTGTGTTTACGTGCAAATAACTTGTTATGAAGGGTTGTTAATAGATTTCGTGAATACAAAACTCTTTCTTCCCAGGTCTGGACAAATCTAATGCAGGAGACATTGAATTCAAAGAAGCAAGGAGATTTTGTTTTCTGCGCAAAGGATTTAACAAATGCAATCTACTGCTGTGCACAGAATTATGCTTATAGGATTGTTTATAGAAAATCATTTACTGTTCATAGAATTTAATTTATTGGATTATGCTTATATTGTGTTGTATTGCCAACATAAGAAATCTTATAGACATGCCAATCTTGCAAAACTAAATTTATTAATTCACAGCATATGCCTTGCAAAGATTGTTTATACTACCACCAGATTATATGAAAAAACTAAACCATGAATAACTAATATAAACACCGACATCAATTATCGCGGAGGCTGAGACCAAGCGGGCACCAAAAAATAAAAAAATTAGGGGCACAATATTTTTATAAAAGAATACTAAATTTTTTTAAGATATAAGAACCAAATAATAATAATAATAATTAGGGCCAAAATAAAATTTTTTTTATTTTTATTTATGTAAAGAAACACAATAAAATTAAAGATATGTAAATATTAGATATCAATCTCCATATTTTGTAAAAACTAAGGCTTTCTCTTCTTATTATCATTGGCTTCCAAATACCTAATTACAGTGACATTTAGTTAGAATGAAAAAACATCGATCTGGAGCCGAAGGAAGAAAAATCAATAAAAAAATGTTGATGATGTCTCTAATATTGACGTAGAAATATTATTTCTTGAGTTAAGAATTCAGAATTCTGAGAGAGTGTTTACCAATTGAAGTTGACAAAATTATTGAGATGCTAAATTATTTAAAAGTGACGAGAGAATGCTATCCGAATACCACTATTACTTATAGGATTATGTTAACTATATTCCGCGGAAAGAAATTTTTCAAAATTAAAGTTAATCAAGTCTTATATTCGTTCAAGTATGTCAAAAAAGAGATTGAATGAATTGTTTATGATATCCATTGAGAATGATATGCTTCCAAATCTTGATTATGAAAAACTTATAAATAATTTTCCTAGCAAAACCTATAAAAAGATAATTTTTCAAAAATAATCTTATTTATAAGTAAAAAAAATTTAATGACTTGAGCATAAAGTTTTAATTTGCTTAAAATTTTGAATTTGTCAGAGCCGGCACTTATCATTATGACCTCATTGTACGGGGTGAACTCAAAAAGATAGCGAACAAAGTTCAATCGTAACAGGCAATAACAAAACCCCAAACGAGAGAGTAAACAGGGTCAACGAGAGGGGGAGAGGTAGGGGTGAGCAAAAAACCGAATTGAAACCGAAACCGAACCGAAACCGGCGAAAACCGAACCGAAAAAATCGAAACCGAACCCGAACCGGCGGTTGCGGTTTTTGATTTTTAAAAACCGAGACTTTCGGTTCCGGTTCCGGTTATAGGTCAAAACCGAACCGAAAAAAACCGAACCGAACCGATCATTAAAATAAATAAATTTATTATATAATATATATATATATATATATATATAATTTAAGTATTAAATTTCCCTAGAACATAGTTTTTCAATTATATTTCATATTACAACATCAACTATACTAATATTGAATGTGAGAATATGACAACCCCTTTACAACATTTTATTCCTCTATTTTCCAATTAAAAAGCATATAATCAGGAGTAAACATCATTAGACATGGTTATATGCTTTTTAGATTGCATACTACGATAAAAGACATTCACATTTTGTTGATTCAACCTTAAAATTTGATTGTTAAAGTTTCTTACCTTTTTTTGTAGTGTTATTATGCAGAATGCGATCAAATATTTGATTGTATAAAATTTGAATGTAAAAATATAATGATTTAAATTATATATTTTTTTCATTTTTATTTATTCGGTTTTTTAACCGAAACCGAACCGATAAAAACCGAACCGGTCTTTTTAAAACCGAAACCGACACCGATGGTTCGGTTGCGATTTTCAATTTTTAAAACCGAAGATATGCGGTTCCGGTTCCGGTTTCGGTCAAAAACCGAACCGAACCGAACCGTGCTCACCCCTAGGGAGAGGTAGTCCACTGTGACAACCACCCATAGGATGAAAGCTGGGACCAACGGAGCCAAGAGATTTGGCAACAAAAAGAGAAGGGTAAATATGTACTTTTGTAATAAAATGACTCAAACATTTTTAAGATTAAAATAACTCAAAATTTCACTATGTCCTGCTATTATATATATAATAAATAAAGGATTTTTTGTCCACTTTGCCTGGGCGTGCGCATTAAAATTGTGTTTTATTATTTTATATAAATTTTAATATTATATATATATACTATTTTTTATTAAATAAATTTGTAAACTTATATATTTATGTTTTGAGTGTTTAGTTGGTTATTAAACACAAATGTATACCATTATTAATAATATGAAATTGAGTTTAAATCATTTTTAATAAAAATTATTTAAAAACTGGTCTAATCAAAGAAAAAATAAGTTAATTAATCAAAAATGATCTTATTCACACTTTCATAAATTTTATTAAATCATTAAAAATATTTTCTTTTCTGTTAAATCAACCCATATATTCAAAAATTGGATTTTTTTAATAAAATATGATTACAGATTTATAATCATTACCAAATTTTCAAATATTTTTAGTACATATACATTAATTGTATAAGTATACACGTAAACGAATTGATCAATATATAGATATTAGTTGATTGTTTAATATCATATTAATTAATAGTTTAATATCTTAAATCTTATTAAATCCATAATTGTATTTGTTTTTCTATTAAATCAACCCACGTGTTAAAAAATTAGATTTTTTTAAATCAAATATGATTACAATTTTACAAACATTACCAAATTTTCAAATATTTATAAATACATTTATACTAATTGTATTAGTATACATGTAAATGAATTGGTCAATATATAGATATTCGTTGATTGTTTAATATCATATTAATTAACGGTTTGATTAATTATTTTAATTAATTAATTGTTTGTTACTCCCTCCGTCCCGGCCAAATGTTTACATTTGGTCCGGGCACGGAGACCAAGGATAGTGGGTGTAATAGTGATTTTATTGTTAAAATAAATGAAGTAGTGGGTGTAATAGTGTAAAGTGTTGAAAAAGTGGAGTGAAGTAGTGGATGTAATAATATATTTATTGTTAAAAGTTACTCCCTCCGTCCCGGCCAAATGTTTACATTTGGTCCGGGCACGGAGACCAAGGATAGTGGGTGTAATAGTGATTTTATTGTTAAAATAAATGAAATAGTGGGTGTAATAGTGTAAAGTGTTGAAAAAGTGGAGTGAAGTAGTGGATGTAATAATATATTTATTGTTAAAAGTTACTATTTTTAGTAATGTAAAGAATTGGGTGGGACGTCCCAAAAAGGAAAGTGTAAAGAATTGGTTGGGACGGAGGGAGTACTATTTTTAGTAATGTAAAGAATTGGGTGGGACGTCCCAAAAAGGAAAGTGTAAAGAATTGGTTGGGACGGAGGGAGTATAAGATATCTCATTAATTGCAATTAATTATTTTAATTATTTTATAATAAATTATTTTATTAATTTTAATTAATGGTTTAATTTTAAATCTCATCAGTTGCATAAATGATATCATTAAATATATTCATAAAATTCATATATACAAATAATTAATAGTTATTTGTCTAAAATTTAATAAAATAAAAAATAAGGTAGGACTCCTCAATATTTGAAATTTAATACAAAATTTTATCTTATTTTAAATTATTAATTCAAACTGAAAATTGATATTAGATGAGTAATTTTATCATTCTCCCGCATATTTTCCATTTTCGTATAACCGATTGGACCTCATGACTAAATAAACATTCTTCAATTCAGCACTTTATAGACTCTTACAAACTACATATTTTAACAGTCTTCACATATACCAAATCATAACATATAGAGTTTGTATTTATTTCAAATTCTAGACAATTACATGCTAACCCCTATTATAATATTATGCAAATCATCAAATACAATTATTCGTGACTTACCTTGTATTATTCATAAATTTTGTTTTACATATATTTTTAAAAATTGATTCACTGTATGTATCATATTATTTAGGGGGGATTCTTATATGTTTTTTACAATAATAACACACACACATACATACACATATATATAATGAAAAAGAACTAATATAAATAAAAACAATCTCAAAAATTGTCTCAAATGCTGAGTTGTCACATATTTAATTGGTAAGTTTCCTAATAATACTATGAGATCCCGTGTGCATATATATACGCCCACGAATTAAAATATGTCATATATCATGCCACTGGAAAAAAAATTGGGACAATTTATGGGATACGTAACATTACTCATAAAAAATATAAATTATAAAATAAATTGGATTATAAATTTAATAACACAGTTTGTTTAATAATAATTTGAATTTCAAACTTAACAATATGTTAAATATGAGAATCGAAGTAAATATATTATACATACTAATTACCTTATATATCATGCACATGTACTTTTTACTTATTTTTTATTTTATTATTTGAATTAATATTTGTTATAAAAATATCTTCTATAGTTTATTATTGTAAATTTGTTATTATTTGAATTAAAAATTATTATTTAAATATTAAGTTAATAATTAAATATATTATTTTATTATCTGAATTATTGAATATCTTCAATAATTTTAGTAAGGAAAAGTATAAAAATAAATGAATTAAATTTAATATTTAATTTTTTTTCTTTTAAGAAAACATAAATCAACAATATAAATATAGTGTGTGTAATCACAAACCATTTAAATTTTGTGAAACATGGAAATTTTATCAATTATTTGTAATAATTTTGTCAAAAGATATTTTCTGCACTTTTATTTTGAAAGAAAACAAATGCATTTAAATTAATAATAAAATTTTTATATTGACAAATAAAAAACCAAAAATAAATAAAATTGAAAATTTTGTGAAAATATATCTTTTACACTTTTATTTTAAAAGAAAACAAATGCATTTAAATTAATAATAAAAATTTGATATTGACAAAAAAACCCAAGATAAAGAAAATAAAATGGATTTATTTAGAAAATTATTATTCTATTTCTTAAAATAGTTTATATTAAATTTGAATATCAAATATAATCATAATTAATTAATATTTAAATTATAATTAATTAGATAGCGGAGTCCGATCATTAAAAAATGGAATATATTAATACAATTGAATTAATTACATGAATTAACATATTATTTGAATACCTTTAATAAAATAAAAAAAGTTATTGAATTGAAGATATAATTAGGAAAATGAAATGTAAGATTGGTAGAAATTATTATATTAATAGATTAATAGATATATTATATTAGTATGAATTATTATATTAATAGATTTACTTCTTAGTACTCCCTCCGTCCTGTTGAGTTGTTATCATTTCAAAATGGGGTGTCTGGCACGCATTTTAAGGTGAATTTTAAGGATAGTTCCATAATTTATTTTTGAAATTTTCCTTTTTTGTATAAAAATAGAACAATCCTATTTTTATACAAAAAAAGAAAATTTTAAAAATAAGTTATGGAACTATCCTTAAAATCCACCTTAAAATGCGTGCCAGAAAGTGAAAAAAAAGTGATAACAATCGGGTGGAACGGAGGGAGTACATAATAATAATAATAATATAGTAGTAGTAAAAAATTACACACAACAATCCAATCCAATCCAATCGAAACCCCAGTTTTCAACATCACAATCGATCAGTCGTAAGCTCGCGAATCGAGGTCAATTAGAAATGGGAGAATCGAAGATGGAGGAGATGTCTCTACCAAGTCTGTTCGAGCAGGCTCGTAAGATTCACCTCTTAGAATCTTCTGCTGATAAGGTTTCATTTATTTCTACCAATCATATTTAATTTCTTCATGTTTTAGTATTTATTTGTTTGTAATATTTAATTGTTGTTGTGTAGGAAATGGTAAAAAAGGGGTGCCAAGCATTGAGACAGTGCGAGGAGATGGTTAGCAAATTAGGGCTTTTTTCTTCGAATGAATCGAAAGAAGATATTAGCACCACCAATCTCAAGTATCTTTTGGTAATCTTCACACGTACTATTTTCTTTGTTTACTTGTTATCAAGTTTTGTTTCTTTCGATTGTAGTGTAAGAGTGTTACTCGACTACTATTTTTCCACGGCGGGTTACTTTTGGGTGTATGAGAGTAGTGAGATAAAGCTAGGAGTTGTTAATTTTTGTATCTGTGCGTGTTATTACTGGGAATAAGAGGCATCCACATTAAAATGTAATTTTATATGTTATTTGTCGTTTATATTTGATTATGTAGGGCTGATAAATTAAGTACTACTCCATCCCTTTATATTTATCGTTTTTTATCAGATTACATGGACCAAGGAACCCTACTTAATGCATTAGATTATCATTAATATAATTATAAAGTTACTGAATTGACCTTTTAGTTTAAGACAATAGGAATATGAATTAGTGAAAATGGAGAACATTATGTGGAAGATTGAGTAATTACTACACTTTTAAAACAGAAAACGTCAGCTAAAAAGGAATATGGACAAAAGTTGAATACGTCAATTATAAAGGAATAGAGGGAGTACTTGTGTAGGGTTTTAGTTGGAGTAAAATTAAAATTGACAATAAATGCTCTAGTTCGTATTGCGGCCATAGTTTTCGAATGAAGCTAGCAAGCCTTTTATTTTATCTTGTCATTAATGAGAATACATAAACAACTACATTGAACTCACAAAGCAAAACATAGGAAGTTTTGTCACTGGTATGTTAGAATAAAGGCTGAAACACTCTAACACCTTGTTCAATTGTCTAGCACTTGTAGTCCCAGCATCCTAATGTTATGTTTTTGAAGTCATAAATTCCTTTTGGCAGGGATTGACAAATTTACCGTGATCTTCTGCCAACGGAGCTTTTCTGGCCAAAGAATAGTTTCTTTGCTGCCTTGTACATGTACGACCTGCAATTAAATTTATATCAAGAAATAACCACAAAACGCTAAAATGCTAGAAACTGTATGCATATTTAAGTTAGTCCGCAAAAAGGGCGATCAAAGTAAATTAGGTAACATCGGGGTCTAAGAGGTTGAAAACATAATGTTAGGTCGCTAGTTATAGAAGGCATTAAACTTCATTGTCGAAAAGGTGTTTTAGTGAAATATAACTTGCTCTCGGGCTTAATTACATGATTTACAAATAAATAAATCAAGTGGAGTAGATTGTAATTAAAAGATTGACAATGAATTTTCAAGTTCAGACCTCATGAGAACAATTAGTTTCTGTTATGGTCTGGTCATTATACATGCAATTTACCATGGTATCTCGCTGGAATTGATCAACTAAGGTACTTTCTAATGAAACTAATATGCAAATAAATTTTAGCCATAGTATCGCATAAACTATGGGCATTCTATGATTTAATGTGAATTAATATATTTTTGGTTTCTATCTAGTTGCATTTGGTGAATATGCTTTGTTATCCATTTAGGTATGTCAAGTAATTTTTTTTTTTTTTTTGCAGCAAGTATAAATTTTATTCTGTTATAGAGAATAGTGAAATTTATGTTCCTTGAATGAGCTTTTGACCGTGTTAGAAAGGTCTCATGAATTAAATTAAGAGGAAATGGCTCCTAGGAGTCCTCATATGTATCTTTGGTGCTCAATTACACCCTATTACTTAAGTCCCTTTATTTTAATATCTTTCTTCTTAATATCGAGTAGCCCCCTCATTATATACATGATCTCCTTCTACTTTAATGATCCCTGATTACACACCAATACACCATCATTTCACTCTCTCAAGTCCTACGTATATATAGTACTTCCTCCCAAATATAAATTTACATACCCCTTGTGTTAATGCTGCTTATCAAAATATTGTAGTACATCCTCTATTTAAAAAAAAAATTAAAATAATTTTCCTCATGTCTTACATTATTAATGTATACTTTGAATCTTCTTTGTGTAAAGTGGCACAAAGTTTATAAGCCTCGTGTCCTTTCTAAATTATGAGGACTGCAATAGCTTATGTCACATCTTAGGCAGTGGCGGATTTAGGATAAAATCATAAACTTTGCAGATTATGCATAGAACACTTGCATAAAAAAAGTTTGTAAATTATATGTTTTTGTTTAGTTCGTTCTAATCGGTCTCCAGTTTTTTTCTTCAATATAATATTGGTTTCTGTTGGATTTGTTCTGGTATCCAGTATCTTTGATGTACTTTCTCAGACCAATATGGTTTCATGAAGATTCTAATTTGGGTTCTGCACATGATTATTTGTTGCAGGTGCCATATTATTTAGCTGAGTTAACAGAGAAAACAGTAGAGGGTGACAGGTTACAAATTCTTAAAGCCTCACTTGTGAAGTTGAAGGTAAAGTTCATATATAAAACTTTATAGGTTGGTATAGTAACTGAACTTTTTTGCCCAACCATATTTACAGGCATATAACAACATTCAAGAAATATCTGAAGTTTTTTTTACCAGCAAAGTGACATAGTTTTGATATGATATTCTCATTTCTGTAGGAGTTTATTACATTTTGCGAGGCGATGGAGCTTGTGCCAGAGGAGGAGTTAGAAGCATCTGCTAGAGGCCCTAATTCTAATGTGGATCGGAGAGCTAAGAAGGTGAACATAGTTATATGCATACATACATGCCATATAAGTTTTCTATCAAAGTTTACAATGATGTAAAGGCTGTTAATGATAGCGCATTGCCGCTCTTATTTATGTATTTATTTATTCAGATAGCTCGCTTTAAGCGACAAAGAGCGGCAGAGTCGAAGTTACTGGAAATAAAGGAAAGTAAAGAGCGACGCATGCGTTCTACTAGAGCGTCTGCTTTATCTACTCCGGTTGAGGCAGAAGAGGAAGACGTACTAGATTATGATGGAGAGGAGGAAAGAGAGGTTAATTCTCATAGTTCGTTACTTATCAATAACATATATCTAATTCTAAATTTTGTATATACTTCCTTATTCCCCCTCCTCCATACAGTTTAGCAACTGCAAACTGATATACTGTACTTAAATGGTGCCAGTAATTGTACAAAAAACGATTTGTAAAATTCACCACTTCCATGCAATGCAAATGCTATAATTTACAAAGCATCAGTGACTGGTAGCTTCATTTTTGTTGGTGGTGCCAGGGTGTGTGCCATTTTAATCCACTCTCTACAAAATAACAGAGAATATTAAATGCGTAGTTAGTGGATGTTTGGTGTTTACTACCTAAATTATAGTTCAATTATCAACGGCAAAAGCTATAAGATCATATGTGATGCTTCTTATTTCCTTGCCTCTTTATTATTCTCAACAGTATTTTTCACATGTTTGGGTGATTACCAGTGCTCGAGATCTGTATATCTGTCATGTCGTATGGATAAACCAAAAAATAGTTTCAACTGATACAGAAAGACGTTACCCGCATGCTTAAAGATTTTTTTCACCTATTTCATGATAAGGTCGTTTTCGGTGGTTGCAATGTAATTTGTAATCTATTTTGTCATGGTGTGGTGTTCTTAAACAATTTTTATTCTTTAAATTATCCATTAACCACTGACAACCATTCCCTCTCCCTCTCATCTCGGTTGGCAGGCATGGCTTATTACTATCTCCTTGGATATCTGCAAGGTTAGTTTGTAATTCATTTTTAATTTTATTTTCTGGAGGTGTTTTCCATAATTTACAGTGGTTGGCATCAGATTTATTATGATAACTCCTGCCATGAAATAATGTATCAGGCTTTTGATCTCATGGAAATGCTGAGGAAAGAGGAAGAAATGCTAACTGCTATAAAGGAAAAGCAATTACAGGTACGTGTACTGCTTCATTTTCTCCAACAGTGCTTTATTTTGAATTTCAATTGTAGGACGTTCTTGGTGCCATTATGTTTCACTCTCTCACTTTCTAGTCTTCTTAACGGTTTGCATTAAGAAGTGGAAGTGTGTTTTTGGCTGTATGCTATAACTTTTTTTCTCTATATATAATGAAAAAAAGTTAGGTTGGGATGCGCCAGTCACCCTAATAGTCGACAACTAATTACCCCGATGTCTCAAACGTTGTTCTCTTAACATTCCAACTTATGTCTGAGTTAGAAGTTCAGCCGGTAAAACGATAGTGGTCGGATGACAGTCGGCAACTAGTCAATGACTTGATAACAATACCTTGTGGCTTTTCTGTTTTCTTTTATCAGTATCTTAAACAACAGTGGCAGTCTGGCAGAACCTATTCCTTACTTGCTTGTTTTATCTTTAATGACTTGATTGATAACGATTCTAGGATCAGGTATTCTTAATGATTTCATACTTTGGCAGGATGGTGATGAAGGGATTTCACAGGCTATTCTTGATGAGCGTGCTAAGACGGCTGAAGCCTGGCATCGTGGTGCTGCAGCTCGAGCTCAATACACAAAACCAGCAGCACCAATTACATGTGCTACATTTGCGCAAGATGTTCTAGAGGGGAGAGCACAGGTTTCACAAGCACATGAGCACAAACACCAGCAGCCCTTGATATTTGGACCAGCAAGTCTTGTGGGTGGAAGAGTAACAAGTGAAAGGGAAAGGTTGGCCGCACAGGTTTTCCAACCTGGACACAGGTGATTATTGTACCTAACCTTAAAGTGACTTGAAATTCTTTATAATTATATATATATATATATTCTATTTTTTGGGTTAATGTTTATTATAAATTTTCTAGATTGCCTACAATGAGCATTGAGGAAGCTGGGTTAACAGAGATGAATATGATGAATGATTGGCAAGAGAGAACTGCCAAAATGATGGAAGAAGCCAATACTTCATGGTATAATGATGGCCAAAAGCCAAGGCCGGGAGAAGAGGAGGACGAAGATGACGATGCAGCCCAAGATAAAGCTAGGGCATGGGATGACTGGAAAGATGAGAATCCTCGGGGTGCTGGCAATAAGAAGCTCACACCTTGTGGTTAGGTGCCACTGTCGTTTATATAGAATAAATGTCGCTGTGATATAAATACATCCACTGAATTATTCTGCCATATAATCATTGTGCTGTTTAAGCTATTTAATTTTGTGTCTTGTTATGGACTATCCTCTGTGATTTTCAAATGGAGATGTTTTTCTTCTAATATTCGTTAACGTTTAGCTTGCTGGCTATTATTAGGTACAGAGTTTTTGTAAAGACATAAAATCATCTCCATTTGAAATTATCTCAACGTAGAGCTATAATTAATAATCTCGCGCTTTTGTGAAGACAACTTTAGTGCTGGTTATACATTATTAGGTACATATATGAAACTCTGCTGTCTGATGTGCAACACTTACGGTTTGTAAAATTATGCTTGCTTTTCTTTGCAAATATAATTATGGACTGGGCTGTTTTCCCTTAGCCTGCAGTTATGCATTGTTTGACACCCGTTTACTTTCAGTTGACGGTCATTAAAGTGTAATCATGCCTTTGACGTTCGTGATGGGTTCATAATTTTGTTGACATTCTATAAATTAATGAACCACGAGGTAAAATGTAATTTCTTGATCTGCAATTGGATGTTAGAAAAGGCAGGAAGAAAAAAGAAAAGAGAGCAATGCACTAATTTTATTTATAGAGCACTATTATATATCCGAATAAGATTGAAGCAAGTTGTATAGGGAGTAAAAACAAGCAAACCTTGACTACCTTGCAAGTTCCAGCGGGACCAATCCACTTGGTTAACATTGCTAATATTTTAGTTTATTGAATTAACTAGATCATTAGCACTTGTTCGAAATAACATTTAAGTAAACACTTGGTTCAAAAATAATAATTTAGTAGTGACAGTCTTTTGCATAATAGCCCCGCCAATTGTGCTCTACCAAGAAACTCAACAATACCTTAATTATCTCATTCTTTTACATATATTAGATCTTTCCACTATGTAAGATGCCATAATGACATTTAAACTGAAGCCAGAAGCATGAAAGATCTTTTACGGATGAAGGAGCTAAATAACCATTTTTTATATAAGATTAACCGGAATAACAATTTTGATAACAATTTTTGATGCGGATAGTAGTAGCACAGAACCATCTAATATGCACAAGTCACTGACGTGTTGTGAACAAGTTTTATTTTTAACAAACTTAATACGCATATGTATGCAGAAGGGGTGTAGCTAGAATAAATTACTTTTTTATTAAGATCACGCATTCGGGGTAGGAGTAAAAGCACTAAACACGCATTTTCAGTTCGGGTAACTGGAAAATCTATATTCCTTAACTGTGTGCGAACAGAACATAGTTAAGGATCTCCTTTTGTATTTACATGTACTCTGTGCAAAAAGAACATATTCCAGTGATCATGTTCGTTTAGTTAAGGATTAGCACTTACACTGTCGATTATGGAATTGAATTTGGGAAGACTGAATAGAATAGATATTATGTAGGTGAACTTGGTCGGGACGGGTTTGTAATACGCATATACCGCGGGTATCGTGTATAGGGTACGTATATGCCCTTTGGTTAATCAATCTCGTATTTTTAACCACCGCCACCTCTTAGAAACATTATTTTCAATTTTTTTATTAAAAAAAGTTATTTTCAGTTCATCTTTTACAGTAGCAACATCATAGGTTCATAATAACTCCCTGATTTAAATATTATTTGGCATTTTCAAAGAAAATACAATGCAATTTCACCTATATGTCATAAGTGAATACATGATTAGCCTATAACAATAAGGTATACAAACAAGAACACGTTGATGAAAGAAGACCATTACCATTAGTAGTACAACATTCAAGTAGTCGACAACTACTCAGAGATGCATTTAAATCCCCGGCAGATCCCCAACCATATCACAAACATGATACAACAAACAATCAAGTCCAACGACAACACCATCCAAAGTTGTTTCCTCCAAACACGCTTTGCCTTGTCAACACCAAGCAATCTATTTTTATTACTGACTACAGAAAATTCTCTGCTCAAGGCAATGCCATCATCACAAGACACATCCACCTTATTCTCCTTAGGAACTTCTTTCTTATCACCACTTCCCTCCCCGAAAAATTTCCTTTTCTTCTTGATCACATTCTTCTCTGATCCTCCTAACAACGGAGTTAATCCGACTCTGTTCTCACTAACCGAATCTAAATTTCCACTGTCATCACTCACAACCGATTTCCCACCATCCGGGCTTACCATAGGCAATGCCAACAATTGATGAAACACCGGATGAAATTCCCCTTGGAAACAATGTGGCTTCAAAGTATCCAACCTCTTAATAGGATTCTGATCAAGAACCCTATTAAACGACACGATCACGGTCTTAAGAAACGAAACACACAAGGGTTTCTCAAGATCCCCATCAAAGATTCCGAAATAAACAAAAGGGTCATCAATTAAGTAGAGATAAGTCTTGTTCCTAACAGTATGAGAATACATGGAATGAAATTGTGGTGTTTTCTCAAGGCATTTCAGAGCAATAGCACCAAGAACTTCATCTTTGGATATAAATTCAGCTAGAATTGTAGTTCCTTTCGCAATACAAGCGTAAAAGATCATCTTAGAATACATATTAGACACCATCCAGCACTCAATTTAAAGGGAATTTTAAGATCACAATGAAAATTTGATGGGTTTTTAATAAAGATCAAATCTTTAAGATGATTTTGTTGAAAAAGAGAGGGATTTAGTGGTATTGAGAGAGAAAATGAATAAAAGATTAACATGGGGCGGTGGATTGTATTGAGCTGGATGGAGTTATTCGATGCGTGTGTGACATTTGAATACATTTGGTTGTTGCTAAATGCAGTGAAAAATTGCTCCATGCAGTAATCGGTAATTACTATTAAGTCCTTATACGCATTAGAGGTATATTGAATGTTTAAAAACTTATTAAATGAACTTTGACTAGTTAACTTGATGACTAAAGTAATTGTATTATGCATCAGATGATAAAACAAAAAAAATTAAAACTTATATTTGATGTTTCTCAAATAGAATTATAATAATGTTATATTTATATTTTTTAAGAATTATCAAATTTTTATTGTATTATTTTATATTCAATAAAACTAATTTATTTACTATATTTTATTTTAATATTTATAATATATAAATATTTTGTAGAAAATAAAATATTATTTTATATTATTGAAAAATGAATTTTATGCACTAATTTATATATGGTGACTTTTATTATCTAATTATTTACTTTTTTATATTTTTATATTTTTTATTATAAGTATTTCACTTATATTGTAAGTAAGGTGAAATACAAATCTGGGCAGAATTGGAGTTATGAATAAGTTTGACGTTGATATTTTCGATCGGGTGTTAAAGATTGAATATATATTCTAGGATGTTGTTAATTCTTGGTTTGCGAGGTTGAGGTAAGTTTTCAATCAATCTTTCTGGTGTTTTCAAAATTGTATGTATGTTTGATTATATAAATTTGGACTAAGTGATTATATTTTGAATTGATGTGTATTATACGCATGTGTTGTGTATCAGCAGTAATTTTGGAACTCTGATTTATGCTATGGTTTGCGAAAATTTAGGACTGAGGTCACTGGGTGGTAGTGGCAATTTTCTTAAAATTTAGGACTGTTATCATCTGATTGTAGTGATCGTAGTATGAATTATGGGTAACAAGTTATTGTTTTATGTGCAGTTATTGTGTGGTATCGTATCGAATAAAAATAAGAAAGCGTATCAAAAAGTTATGTGCATAGTTATCATATCGAAAATTATGTTTTGTTATATGTATTACTTGTTACTTGGTCTGACTAGATGGATCGATTGGTTACTAGCTCACTACTTACAAATGTACAATTGAATGTTCTGACCATATTAATCATCGGGTGGAATTCAATAAACTATATTAACACGACACAGAAAACAAAGATAGGGTATTCACGTAACTCTTGTTACTGCACAAAGTAAATTTTTACTGCATTTAGCAACCATGATACAATTTGATTTGTTATTTATTCGACCACGGTGCCCCTATAGAATTTTATTTATTCGATATTAAACCATTGTTCCGGTTTTTGCAAAAAAAAAGGAAAAAAACCATTATTCTTGTGATGATTGATTGTTAATCATCGATTAATATCTGTTGAGTAGCTGATCAAACTGATTAAATTCCCGATTATTCAATTAATTATTCTGATTAATACCCGATTCATCCTATTAATCCATGTTCCGTACATTCAACGACTAAATCCGATTTCCGCTTTTTACAGCACTGTATTAAACTAATAATTTTGATATTTTCTTGTAATGAATAAAAATAAAAATTATTAGTTTTTGTTATATAATTCTAAATATTTAGTTGGGGTGAACCCTTGAAGGTATATTATACTCCATAATCAAAACTTTTTGTCAAATGAGCACGATTGGATATCACAAGTGATAAAGTTCGTCATTCATATCTGGTTTTGGGTTCGACGCTCACCACGAGATTTGTTAAAACAGATAATCACATTGGTAAGGTTATAAGACAATCTAGTCACGCAAATGAGAGTCGACTTTTGCTCTTTTCTCTCTCATTTCTTCCCCTCTTTCCTCCCTTCCTTTTCCCTCGTCTCTCCCCCTTCTCTTGTCTAACCCTAGTGGCTGCCATGTGCTTCTTCACTTTTCCCCTTCACTAATTATGCTTCATCATCAGATCTATCATTCGTTACCGAATTCTTCAGAATCGTTCGATGCTTCCCGAGTAAACTTGTTGGACGACCTAGTTTATTCTCCTTCGCCTGAAATTGTCAATGAGGAATTCACTACTTCAAGGGTTGTGTTAAACAAGTTTGATGGAAACCAAGAATCCCAGGACTACGAGTGGGTTAATAAAGCTGGAAAATTCCAATTATCACCGATTCACAAGAAAAGGCCTAGCATTGGAGCTCCTCAGCTTCACACGAATCACACCTATGACAATGATTGTTCATCTTCTGGGGAATCAAGCAAGAAGTTCTCTATTTCAGACCGGTTGGTTAACGACAATTGATTCATCCGATTTAAGAATAAGGTACCTCTACTATCTACTAATTCAAGCACTCCTATTATGTCATATCCTGCTGCTTTTGGAGATTGTCCTATTAGTGTCCTTGAAAGCACAGATGCTGTCTAAATTATGCTTATGAGTAAATATGCTTTAATGGGGTTTATCATCGGAGAACCCATGCCTAATTAGACTGTCAAAGAGCTTATTATGAATAATTGGGACAAATTAGGCCTTATGAGTGTAGCTTATAACTCGAAGGGCTTCTATAGTCTTGCTTTTCCCCATAAACTCAGTAAGAACATGGTCCTAGAACAGAGGAGTCTTGTTATGGGTAGGTGTATGTTTGTTGTTAAACCCTGGATGCAAAGCTTAAACTTTTGTCGTAGTATTATTGATGCTAAATATGCTTGGGTTATTATGTCCTCTATCCCAAGGCCTTATTGTAATAAGCAGGGTCTTGAGTTCATAACTAACATGATTGGCTTATCTGTTACGTCGCGGTCTCCTTTGGCTGGTACTGGCCCGAGTATTGTTGTTAGGATGCTGTTTGAGATTTCTTCCGATGGCAAACTACCAAAGATATGGGCTCCTTTTTACGGGAACAATGAGGAAATTTTTTGTGATACCCCTGTTTTGCTTAACTATGCCTATTGCTCATGTATTCCAGAAAGAATGCTACCAATTGGCTACGATCATATGGTGTTGGATTCATCTACATTCCTGGATTGCCATGTCTCCTTGGATGGCAGTGGGAATGAGTGGGCTGAAGACATAGGGAAAACATCACTCGTAGACGACAATGATGCCAACAAAAGATCCCACCGAGGAAGGCAGCAAATGGGACAAGCAGAGGACACTCTAACCAAGGAAAGTATCATGGGAGCACGCATCCAAGCAGCAGCAACAGTTGAGGCAGCCATGGAGATTAATATTTTTTGTTGAACTCTGGTTAGAGTAGTAGTTAGTGAATCTAACTATTCATTCATGTAATCTAGTTATGGTATTTTTCTATGTCCTTGTGGCATAGTTTGTAATTTGGAGGTGAGTTCGTTCACCTCATATGACTTCTCCATGGTCATATGCAATTGGTAGGTCTCTACCTTTATTTATAAAATTAAACAAATTAGCTAAAAAAGACAACCTAGTTCAAAAGAAAATTGTCAAATAAATGATGTTATTTTTTTATAAAGAAAATGATGTTATTTTTAGTAATTAGTTTAAATCAAATTCTAAATTAAACGATTCATTTTCGATAATCTGAACATAAAAATCTGACCAGAACATCTAAAATGAAAAGAACAACCATTCTCAGGTAATCATCTAATACTATACAGGACCAATCTTTATTCTTCTAAACTGCCTCTCGAACGGTTTAAAAAAAACTGCCTCTTGAACAACCAATCCCATAACTATTCTACAGACGTATTCGATTTAAATTATGAGGATATTTTTAGATTTTAGAAAATCTATTAAAATAAATAAATGATTATCAATCCATTATAAATTTTTAAAATTTAAATTGAATACAACGGCTTAGTGATTATAAGAACATTAGATGGCCTACTCTTTTTTGATTCCACGTTGTGTATTCAGAAATTATGTTTTTTTCCCGAATAGAATGATTTCCCGTGAGATCCATGAAACGGGTATTCATTAATTAAAAAAAAAACAAATTATAAACTTGACAGCTGCTGAGAAGGGCATAGGCACCACTCACCAAGGGCAGTTGGCACCACAAAGAATGTTATTGAACTCCTTAGGGGCATATTTTATGATATTATTCAGAAATATACAATCGAAAGAAGAGTGCTGTAAATTATATACTAAAACAAGGCAACACTCTAAGATAGTTTAAGACATCATGCAAAATCACACACCACATGAATGCCATTTCTTTCTGTGAAATGTAATCAAGTAAACCGGTGTTTCCAGCCATGATTTTCATCATCTTCACTAGAGTCAGGGCTGTAGCCTGCCATCCATTTAGCCTGTCCGTGTTGAAGTACACTGCGTTTTGGGCTGGGGCTCTTTGGGACCTGATACCTTGCAGTTCCTGCACCTGAGCTTGAGGAGTCACCATTTCCTAACCCGAAAACAGGTTCTCTCCTAGTCGATGTATTCCACCGACTGGAAGATGAGTTTCTCGGCTTGGTTGACACTGCGTCCTGACTTCTCACTTTGGCTTTAGCAGACTTTGTGGGTGCCATGTAGCTAGGGATAAAATCTAACCCAGACTGTCCATTTGGCCTAGTTGAATATCGTGATGATCCAAGAGTGTTCCCTCTTAGCCGGCCCATGGGTACATGTTCTGAGGCCATAGGCATTGCCATTTCAATGTCAACTGTCTTCTCAGACATGTTGTCTGTAGTAGTAAGTGTCGTGTAGGAGCCGTCATGAGGCCCTGAGTTGTGGATGTGATGAGGCTGCGATGCCATCCAACGCTCTAGCCAATTCCATCCCCATTGTTGTTTGTCATGCTCATTGGACATTTGTGCAAACTCATTCCCGTATAGGTCCGAAGGTGAGTATGCAATCTTTTGTTGCTGTTAAAGATTACAAAAGTTAAAACCTTGGGGAAATTCTTCCACAAAGAGCATATTCTTTTTTTTGAGTGGATAATATTGTTCAACAAAAATATTTGGCTATAATTGCCCTTGTAGGTCTTTAAAAGTTTAGTTTGATTTTACTAAGAGGCAATGATCTTCTTAGCTTGAGTTACAGCTTCTTAGTTATTTTCCATACCCGGAAAGGTCTATGATTTGTCGCCTAGCTATCGGCCTTTGGTCATGGTAAAATTTGAATGTAGATTATGAATTTAATGTGTCTATATCATATAAAAACTGCAAACTAATTATTCTGTTCCAACACTAATAATAAGATGTAAGAGCATTTGATGTATCATTTTCAGGATCTCATAACCACCATAGAAGTTAAGAGAGAATATATTTTGCAACTGATTAAGCAGATATACAAAAGTATGACATAAAAAACCTGATAAGCAAAAGCATAAGCAAGAGCTCTCTCCCTTTTCAAGTCAGCATCATGTTTCCTCATACTACAGTCCTTGATTTTCTCCCTGGCCTGATTTCTGTAGTCCCAATCTTCTGCTCCAAAAGTGCTTTTGGGGGTCTTTTGTGTACGATAGTCTTCCTTCGGTGCTAATTTATCTTCTCCCTTAATTCTTTGCTCAAACTTTTCATGGGCTAATTGGAGTCTGCGTGCACGAACTCTTGACTGCACTTTTATAAGTGCCTGCATGCATTGCATAGTCATATGTGCTTGTTTGCGAACATTATGGCCCCTGACTAATGCTTGCAGCCTCACTAATCCTTTCAAAGCACGCAGAGCACGTCTAGCCTAAACAGCCAATATAAGACATGGAGATTAAAAATCTAAATCACTAAGATTCCAAAATTGAATCTTAATGCATCTGTTTCAAGTGCTTGTAGGATGCAGAACTTAGTATTTTAGAAAACACATCATCATTTACTAAAAAGCCAACACAAGAGAGTTATATATATATATATATATATATATATATATATATATATATATATATATATATATATATATATATATATATATATATATATATATATATATATATATATATATATATATATATAATACATATACAAAGTTACCAGATATCCTCGATAACATGATTGTATGAAGATTGCAGCTCTATCTTCCTTAGATTGACGTACATTATAACCAGCCAAGAAAACAACTTTAGCAGCTGCAACAGCAGCCTCAGCTGCTGCTGTAGTTGCAACTGCAACAGCAGTAGCATGTTGATCCTCAGTTACCGGAGAGAATGAGTCTTCATTACTATCATCATTTGTGGTATCTGGTGAACTCTCTGCTGGAAAATGTTCGAATGACACAACCTCTGGCACATCTTGTTGCCTCTTGTTTACATTCTCCTCCTTGAAAAATTAATAATGCGGATATTTAGGGTAATCACAATTATACTAGTACAAGAAGACCAAATTTTATTATTTTTTGTAATGCAAAAGTAATGTCACTTCAAGAACTGGCACGGGTTAACTGGGCAGATTGGGATCTAACACAGGGAGCATATGATGATCAACATGGAGTAAATATGTTAGAAGGAATATCCAATTTTTGTCATAATGAAAGGCAGGGACCATATATATGATGCCCATTTTTTAGTAGATATAGATCCATCACGAACTACAACCCTCTCGCCCACCCTCAATCACCTATAAATCAATTTGATGAAGCCAATTTAAAAGTTAATAATACTGTCTAAAAATCCTTGCCAAGAATATCAGGTCAAAGTACTTGGCAATAAATGTAGAATTCCAATATAACAAAGCACATTATGTAGTAATCTGCCAGAATTTAGTAGGAAGGTCAAAAACAACAATGGTTAAGGGGTCTAATTAAGATTTCTAACAAAATTAGCAATCTCTGGTAACTGTGGTTATTCATGAAAAAGTAATGATCATTTTCATATTTCATGAACATCTCTAAAAATAATCTGCTATTGAGCATCTTCTGCAGCAGGAAACATGCAAAACGACACCAGGAAGTAGGAAATATATTAAACTTATAAAATGCACCTCGTATAAGAATGAAACTAAGGCTATTTTCCTTACACACTGATTTACAATATCAGACATTACATAATTTATATACACATTCACGGAATAACACAGTCGGAGAGCTCACCTTTGAGTCCGAGGGCAGGTCTTTAGAAGAAGGCTTGAAGACTCTCTTGACAGTAGAAAACCATCCGGAACCTTTCTTCCCCATTGTCAAGTTTGTAACAATTAATAATATAGCAGTTTTTCCTTTTGTTTCTTCACAAGGAAAAAAAAGGTCTTGTAGTAGTAGAACAGTGGAGAACAAGAAGAGAGAAAAGAAGAGAGGAAGCAAGAGCCTAGCAGCAATTGTCGATTTGTCGTTGGTTATTTATTACACTCACAGCCGAGGAGCCAAAGACTTAAGTCTAGCAGCTTCTGGTGCTTCATGAAACATGCAGTCTTCCACAAATGGGGTTCTGACACGTGTACCGGAGTTGCCCTCTTTCGCAAGGCTCATTTTGATTATCACTTCTGTATACATGTGTGCAATATTTTCTTGCTCATCCTTTTTGGTGTATGCATGAAAAATTATAAAATATTTATAATTTACAACAAATTTACCGTCGAATACATTTATTGTGCCCTGTCTTTTGGGTCAATACACATTGTTTCATATTTTTAGTTGGAACTTTACTTTTTAGATATTTGTCCTATTCCATCAGTAGCAAACCAAATCACAGGAGAAAACGTCATAGAGAAATTTGATAAACTTTAGTACTGCTACTGTAAATAATAATTTCTTACCTAATAATACGACAGATGAATGAATGTATGTTTGATACATTGCAAGTTAGTTGTGGCATCAATTATCGGCTCTTGACATTCAAGGTATATACACTGCATGGTTTATTTCACATCTCACTGTACAGAATAGTTTCTTAAGAAAATAAGCTAATTTTGGTAGATCCCTGTTCTTGAGCAGCATAATCTAATTAAAATTAACAAGCATCATATTATACTGGTCATGTAAATTTGAAACCCATTTGCTTACTGGAGTCGATGTAATATTAAACAGAAAACAGAGAATCAATACAACTCTGTCTTGGAGCTCATTTTTATTTATAAGATTTCTCAAGACTCGAGGGAAGAAGCAGATGTTATGGAACCTCTTTTCCTCCAGCGGACTACTGTGTCAGTGTGTGGTTGAAATGCATTGTATGGTTTTGAATTTTCGTTCTCTCAATTATAGTTACGTCGGAGTCCAGTTAATACTGGATTGATTTACTTGCATACTAATCAGATTAAGAGAAGCCTTCCAGTTGTCATGTCCTCCCATAATTTTAATTTTTGATTTTTTAAAAATTAAATTAATTAATTTTATTTAATATATAAATTATATTATATAATTTATATATTTTTATTAAAAAATATGACTAATTCAGAATTAATTTTATAAATGATTAGAAATAAATATTCTAAAATTATGGGCTAGAGTAACCTAATTGTGAGTGCGACTTTGGATTGACAGTAGCATTCAAAAGAGATGAAACCCCATGTTGCTGGCACATTCCATTGGCTCATGTGACTAAAACAAATTCAGTTACATTGTTGGAAAGATGTATAAGCATGGACATGCAAATATTTTTGGGGGATTGTTTAGAGTCATAGAGAAGATTATGTGGGTGTGTGGGCCTTCACATAAGTTACATATATTGATAATAAGCCCACATCCGTGTTTGGGTCAACAGCTTATATATATATGTAAAAATGTATACTAGTATATTATACTGTATATAATAAACTACTGTATTAGATAGAATAGAATAAAGTGAGGAGCAAGTAATGGGGAGATGGATGGAAACGAACACCCACCACCCAAGGAATGCATATCACTGAAAACACATCATGTAAGGCAAGGCACCGAGAGCCCACCGCCAACATCTCCAACGTGCTTTCATTATTGTTACTTTTCTCATACACGCATAGCTGGGTATCAATTATTAACCATCCTGTAAACAAGAGTGTGCATGAGATATAAACACATTAATACATACACGATTACATTCCTTACATATAAATCATATGTTAATTGCAAGTCAAGAATATTATTATATACACAAACCTTAGTTGTTAACTTAAGGTTGCATGTGTTTGTTTTAAAAGAATTTTCTTTTTGATTATTTATGTTGAATTTAAAATTATTATTCCATTTACTTTTTGATTATATATGTTTTTTTAATCAAAATCGAAGAATGTTCCTCTTCTTAATTCTCAGTTTGTCAATTTGTGTTTTATATATTTTAATCAAAAAATGATTTTGCATAAGCATATGGTACATTGCATTATTATCTATGATGTCTCCCTGTATAAAAGTTGGGAGAAGTCAAACTTCTTGAGCCTGCCCTTTACTTCGATGCAATTTGGAGATGCAATATATTAATCATTCTGTACTTAATATCATATATATATTAAATTGGAATGAAAGTAATATATTAGTGCATATTATGAGCTCTATAAATTCTAAATTATATATTAATCATCTAATATATTAATGACTTTTTAATATTAAATGACATCACAAATTATTATTTATTCTAAAATTCTATCAAAATTCTAACATATTTATGGGTCTTACTAATTTTAAATGATAAATATATATATATATATATATATATATTAGTCAGTTAATATAATTAAATTCATTCTAGAGTTACATATTATTAATTATAATAAAATTCATGAGAAATATAATATATTATTTATTTTAGAATTTTATTAAAATATATTATTATTATTATTTATAATTATTATATTGCAATAATATTAAAATATAATAATATATAACTTTAATAATAATTTTGTTATTTAAAATAATTTAAATTATTTAAAATCCCGTACCCTACATATATCGGTATTAGTTTCATTTCCCATTAAAAATGCCGTAATATACTCATTATAGGCTTAGTATATGTTTGATTTTAAAAATTGTTGTATAATCAATCATCAGTCATCAATAAATATATATATATATATATATATATATATATATATATATATATATATATATATATATATGAGAAGACGGAAACTAGTGGGTGGCGCTCCAAATCGTCCCAATGTATTTTTCTAATTTTTTTGAATTTTTCAATTAATAAATATTAAAAATTATAAAAAAAATCTAAGTTACTTTATATTCTCCTAAACTTTCTCCTCAAATCGAAGTAAATTATTATTATTATAAGATAAATTTCGAAATTTTAGAAAAGACAATATTATACATAAGGTAATTAGAAATTTTAGAAAAGACATTAAATTATTAAAAATCAAAACTATTTTGATTTTTCAAAAAGACAGTATCTATAATAAAAAAGTTAATTTTATTCTTTTACCTAAATTAAATGTGTTTTCATCTAAAAAATAATAGACCGTCACTTATATAAATTAAAGATCAAGTATCAAAAAATAAATCACAACAAATTTATCACAGAGCTATTTACATTCAACGTCTAATATTTCATGAATTACACTCTCTTGAATATTTTGAATAACAATAGAGATGATCGGATGATAAGAGTGAGAGTATGCACGATGTGGAAGAAAATCAATACACAAATAGACGATCAAGATTTAGACGATCAATTTAATCTTGATATGATTTTAACTGATGAGAAAGTTAATAAATTTTTATTATTTATTAATTTATTACAAATATGCATTCGTATTAATTTTTTTATACTTTAATTTATGATAGAAATTTTTTATCCATATAACAATTCAAAAACATCTACTTTTTCGATTCAAATATATTTTGAAAGAAAGGTATTTATATAGCATTAAAAACTTAAAAGTAGTTGCAAGTACCAATCGATATAGACCACTATCATGTGAATTTAAAATGATATTTTTATGTACAACGGCCCCAAAAAGGTTGAAAGAAAGAATCATCAACATACCACTACATGGATTTGAGTTCATATGTTCCGATATAATTGAAGCACGTGTTAATAACACTAATATGTTGTAAGGTATTTTGCTAAAATAAGAAATTATAAGTCACACACACATATATAATTTTAAATTACATTCTTCAATATTTACATAATGTTACTAATATTTATCTAGATGTCGTGCGTTGCTTGAGCTACATGGTGATATTGATATTGTTAGCGGCGCATGAAGAAAAAGAGATCTTAGGATCATAACAAATTAGTAAGTTGTGAATTATAATACACATATATATTTTAAAATTATTATTTAATTTTATAATATTTATAAATTTAATACTACTGTTCTGGTTTAATAAATTTTATTATATCAAATTTTATCATATGCAATTCAGTCACTAGTAATATAACTTTGTGGGAAAAATTTGTTTAATTGTTTGATCAAAATCTATACAAGGAAGATAGAGAACCTTATATATTGATTGTTACATCTGTATAACTTAAAAAATACAAAAATAATAATCTTATTAGCATGTTTTTATAATTTGTAATTTGGAAAATTACAAATACATAATGTTATTTTTAATATTTGTTATTATTGTTACTTAATGTTTGTAATAATTTTATTAATCATTTGATTTATGTTCCAATTTATTTAAATCTACCAATTGACCAATATAGGTGTAGTTGGCTTTTAATAAATTAATTAATATTTATTCATTTAAAAATAAAATAAATAAGTATTTTTAAATAAATTTCTATAATATATTATAATTATATATTTATTAAATATTTTTAATATTAAAAATAATTTTAATAAATTTAAAATTTTTTATGAGACCGCCGCGAAACGCGGTTTTTTCCACTAATTGTTAAAAAGAAAGAAGTGTGAAGTGTGATGGGAAAGAATGATATTAAAAAAATTAAGTGATTGTTTAATAATATTATATATATATATATATATATATATATATATATAGTTATAATATAAATATAATAATATATTTGAAAAAGTTTGATTGTGAAGTTTGATTATGATATTTAACTGATGTAATAGTTTTTTGAGAAACATAACATTGTTTTTCTACTTAAAATATATTTTTAACCCAAATAATGAAATATAAGTCAACTAAATACAATCCAGAATCATAACCGTATATTTTATGTTATATTATTCTACTTATAAAATATTATAGAATATATAAAATTTTAATTAATATTCTATTAAAAATACTTTATTAATTATACTCAAAAATTAAATACATAAAATATATGGCCTCTTATAATTAATCAAACAAACGCTAAAATTATATTTAAAGCAATAATTAAAATTTTCTTACAATTATAAATTATAATAACCTTCGCCCTCCGGCCCACTTCCAGATTTAAAATTCAAATAATTATCTTTATCCCCAAAATTGAAAATTTTCTCTTTTGTTGGGTAAAAGTTAAAACTTAAAAGTAGTGTTTGGTTATTGGAATTTGATATCTCTCTCTCCATCTCTACAGTTAGGCAAATATACATACATATATCCCTTTCTTCCTTACAAGGAAGAAGTAAAACCCAGCTCCTCAAAATCCAATAAAATGATGATCTGGAAATCATCAAAAAATTAGAAGATTTGGAGAGGTGGGTTATTCAAGATTTGTGTGTATAAAATAAAACAAGAAGATGGATATAGATAATATAGAGTGTGTATCATCATCAGATGGAATTGAAGATGATGAGATCCATCCTCCTCCTCCTGCTAATCTTAATCATAATCATAGGCATCCGTATCCTTTAAAGTCTCATAATAAGAATATAATTATCGGGTCAGTTCCTGGGATTGCTCCTGCTACAAGCGTCCATGAGTTGTTAGAATGTCCTGTTTGTACTAATTCTATGTACCCACCTATTCATCAGGTTTGATTCTTTTCTGGGTTTCTTTTGTTTTGTATTTTTCTCATCTGTATATTTATGTATGAGATTGTTTATGTTTAAATTGTCTTGTAAATTTTGAATGGGGCTATATATTGGTTAAAGATTTGATTTTTATGGTTTGTTGTGTATGTGGAAAGGGGGTTTTGATTTTGTAGTTCCGATGTACAGTCGATACCCAAGGATTCAACTCTTTTCGATGTTATTTGGGATATTTTATGATTGAATTGTGTTGCTTGGTTATGATTCTGGATTGTATTTAGTTGACTTAAATTTCATTATTTGGGTTAAAAGATACTTTCGATGTTATTTGGGATATTTTATGATTGAATTGTGTTGCTTGGTTATGATTCTGGATTGTATTTAGTTGACTTAAATTTCATTATTTGGGTTAAAAGATACCGATAGTGATAATATAATCGGATGAGGTCACTAAAAATGCTGTTGGTCTATTTCCGCTGTCTATACTTCCAGACTCTGTTAGTTTTTGATTTTCTTGATAATTCATGGATTTTTATCTTGTGTTTGGTTGGTTGTAAACTTGGAATGGATTGGTTGAAGAGTGGGATGAAAATTTGAGGAGAAAATGAAGGCTGGAAGAGGCAAAAGTGAAAGTTTTGATACTCCGTACAATTTTAGTTGTCAATAATAATATATGTTGGGTAGAAAATGGAAATGCGCATTTATTTCAAGATTGATCCGAATGAATGGAAGCAATAAATATCATGAATGGAAGGAATAAATATCATTGGATGATCCAATGATCATAGTGTACTTGTATGGGTAGTTTATCAAGACACTTTTATTTTGAGGCTTAATTTGTGTGATTATCTCAATTGGGAATCCACTTAATTTGATCTTTTAATCAACTCCTAACCTGGTATCATACATTGCCTCATTGACCAGTAATAGTTAGGCAAACTCACCTTTTTCGCGAGAGTGTCTACTTTATACTTTTGCCGTTCTGAGTAACAAGAGACATTTTGTTTGGTTTACTTTTTCTGTGAGTAACAGGGGTAAAAGAGTTTTCAGGGTTGGCCACTGCATGTTATCAATCTTGCTGTCTCTAGAACTTCTTGTGGAGCCTTTTCCTGCCACCATATGGTCACTATGCATGTAATCTATATTCCCTGGCTTTAATTGCCTTTAATTTCTGAGTCTGACTATATGTTACAAAGGGGACTTGTCCAATCTCGACCAGATGTTGAAATTACTGATGGGATTAACCCTTATTACTCGCAAATATGTTGAGGTTGGAACATGTCATTCTAGCACCTTTCCCTGTTCCAAAGATAAAGAAATGTTGAACTAAGCCAACATTGTAATATACATCTTCTCTGTGTTTGTTGTTGCAAACTGGTCATATTGTATTTACTTAAATATGGGTGCATATATTGCTCAAACATGCTGGTGATTCTATTCTCTTCTGTTTATTGCATTATAGATTAGCTTTTTACTAATAACTGCATCCTTACAGTGTCCCAATGGTCACACTTTGTGTTCAACCTGTAAAACAAGGGTTCACAATCGATGTCCTACTTGTAGACAAGAGCTGGGAGATATCAGGTGCCTTGCTTTGGAGAAGGTAGCAGAATCTCTTGAACTTCCATGCAAATATTACACATTGGGATGTCCAGATATATTTCCATATTACAGCAAACTTAAACATGAGGCAGTGTGCAATTTTAGACCTTACGGTTGCCCATATGCTGGATCAGAGTGCTCTGTAAACGGTGATATTCCTTTTCTGGTTTCTCATCTGCGCGATGACCACAAAGTGGACATGCACTCGGGATGTACATTCAACCATCGATATGTAAAATCAAATCCCCGTGAAGTAGAAAATGCCACTTGGATGCTGACAGTAAGTCCACTAAGTCTCATTTCCCCCCACCCCCCCTGCCTTCTCTATTATAGTTTACAGGACACAGATTGTGTAGCATTCCCTCAAGTAACTTAATAATGGACCTGTGCTATTATAGTAACTTAATAATGGACCTGTGCTATGTAGCCACTGTTAGGATGGGTTGGGACACCAAGTTGAATATTATTTTATTTCATGTTGTCTCTTGAGGTAAATTAGTTAGGGTAGGAATATTAGAATGTAGATTTTATTGCAGAATAGAGTGCATAACAAATTGACAACACTTTGTATGTAACATGCATGTATGGAATACCACATATCATCTGATATACACATAAATAATAATATTTCTGCTTGATTTCTTCATTTTTAATTGTCTTGTGATATCCTGCCTTGGTTAATGCATTATGTCATTCAGTTCAAATGATAAAAAAAATTGAATGCCTCGAGACTCTGTACCTCGTTTTGTGCCAGGTCTTCCATTGTTTTGGACAGTATTTTTGCCTTCACTTTGAAGCCTTCCAACTCGGCATGGCCCCTGTATACATGGCATTCCTTCGTTTTATGGGTGACGAGACTGATGCTCGCAATTATAGTTACAGCTTAGAGGTAGGAGGTAATGGTAGAAAACTAATATGGGAGGGTACGCCACGGAGCATCCGTGATAGCCACAGGAAGGTTAGAGACAGTCATGATGGCCTAATTATTCAAAGAAATATGGCACTCTTCTTTTCGGGTGGAGACCGGAAAGAGCTCAAGCTTAGAGTTACCGGAAGAATATGGAAAGAACAACAGAATTCAGATGTTGGGGTGTGCATACCAAATCTTTTTAGCTGAAACTAGTTAATTATTATTGATTTATGTTCTTGCTATTGTTCTGCAAATTTGTAAACAGAAAGAAGTTGAAGTACACCGGAAGTTTAAGCTTCTTTCAGTTTTTTAATGGAGGCTTCTTTTCCCTTTCCTATTTGGAAAGGCGGCATGGATAAAAGTGTACAAAAATCAATGGAAGCAATTACAATACCACCACCACATAAAAACTAATATCAAACCATTGCTGTTGTGCATTTGCTTGAAAAGTCAAATTAATCGAATAATATATTCTCATTGTGTAAAATTTATACTATTTTCTGTTGATAATTGTTTTCTCATAAGGTTTTAGGGATATATTTCTAATTTAAATGCAGACATTTAATAATATGTTGATAATAAATTTATTTACAATATTATCTATTCGAAAACTGATCTATTGATTTATTATATAATTTTTCAAAACAATGAAATTCACCCAATTATATTATGTTAAATTCGTTTGGTAAAAATAAATCTGTAATAAATTATTTTGGCGTGCGGATTTTCATTGGTTGCTAGTTGCAATCCCAACCTTTTATTAATAAATAAATTTGTAGCTTAAACAACTTTGTTATGCTTGTAATACTTGGACACATAAAAAATTAAAAATAATATATATTAAAACATAAATCTATCCTGTATATAATTTATTCACAATTCTCGGTGAGTACTTAATTTACGAGATCATCCACACGTGTGACCAGAACTTGCATTGTCACCCATATTTTGAAAACGTGGCACCTAGCTAGCATCTCAATGCATAGTTATGTAGATTTTATTATTAGAGCAAGTTTATATCCAAATATGTTATTTAAATTTAAATGATTTAGAAAAGTTAGAAAATTTTAAAGGTCAAATATATACGTAAGAACACTAGAGAGAGACGTGAAGCTTGTTTACTTTGAAAGGTCTCAAACTCCCAACCGTACGCTCCCCCCCCCCCCCCCCCCCCCAGTCTCACACAGCGACTCACGTACCTCTTCTTTCATGCTCTGCATTATATATCTACTCTTTTTTGCTTTCACTTTTCTTGTTTGTGTTGTGTGTATATAAACAACATTTTTTCAACTTCTTGATAATATTTATACTATTTGAAATCAGGGTATGTTTATTTGTATCTTCTTTATTTTACATATTATCACATGCAGTAATTTTGTTGTGTTGCCTTTTTAGTAGTTTGATTGATGAGATTGAATTCAAATGTTTTATTGTTTTCTTTTAAAATATTAAATTGAAGAGTGTTGTTATTATGAACAAGGATGAGCAATATGTTACGTTTCTCCTGTCTAATTCTTGTAGCTACAATTAATGTTTGAGATTTAGCTAATAAAATTACTTTTATAAGTTGCATAGTGTTCTTGTGATTTTTGTTCCAATAATAATGCCACCTTACGCTGCATTTCTACCTTTTCTTATTTCTTTAATACTGTAGTATATTTTTGTAATCATCTAGTCTTGTCTTGTAACAATAGTTATTTCCTCTTTCTGTTTTATGGGTGTTGTACACAATAGCACACACAAGTTCTTTATGTCCCTTCTGTCCAAAAAAAAAAGTTCTTTATGTCCCTAAAATGTTAAATTAGTAATTATATTGAGTTAAATGAGTAGAAAGATGATTAATTTGCTGAGGTAGTTAAATGCGCCCATTTTGTAATTTGTAATATAAATATGTAATGACTCACCAATGCCTGGTTTGCATGAGAAAACTTTAATTTCTTCTTCTTTTCATGTGTGTTATTTCGTTTCTTATTCTGTCAAGTGTGAAAACCCCGTGGAAACATTAACTTTCTTAAAAGGTTGAATTTTAGGTAGCTTGGTTCCATACTTCTCTATAGTGGCCTATTTTGGTAGATTTATATTAATATTTTTGCTCTTTATTACAATTTTTTATTGTGTATATGGTTGTCAAGCTGGAGTAAATAATGACTTGTTAGGCCATATATGTCCTATATTTACTCATACCCAATTTGTATTCTCTTCATTTGAAATCACTATAAAGAATATATTCACAAGGAGACCTGGCCATTAATCACTTGGCGTTCTCGACAGATTTTTTTGAGAATTCTCATTGTGGAGAGAACTGATTTTATGTGAGGTTAATAGCAAAGGGACTGTTAAAGAATATGGTAATTTGAATCTTGCAGCGATAGAACATTTCGTTAATTTGTTTTGAGAATATTTAATTTATGGAGCTATAGCAACTTGAGTAACTTTGTCTATTTGTATATTATTGTTATGACGATTTGCATTTCCTTATCTCTTATTACCATGGGATTTATTTTAATTAATTTGATTTCTTAAATCAGGAAACTTGACAGAGTTGTTATACTCATATACTCCAGGATAGCTCTTGGTCCACCTGCATTCTGAATGTTTCCAGCTTCATGGGTTGCTTTTCCTCCAAAAGAACGAAATATACACCTGGTTAAGAGGATCCAGCTGTTCTTGCATCTGAAACATTTTGTGAGTAATCCCTTCATATCTACACTATCTGTTGTTTCTGCTTCTGTTCAAGTTTCAGTAGTCGTCCAAATTAAAGTATATGATGTTTATGTACTGATTGGAGGCATGACTATTTTTGGGCCCCTGGAATCATAATCTCGCTAAAAATCCCCTGTTCCCCTTCAACTGAAGACCGTAGAACATGCAGATAGACCATTAGGATTAAGTTTTGCAGAATGTGTAATCGAAGTATTGTTAATTTGTATTTAAGGTATTCTGCTAATGCAGTTTCAGCAAGTGAAGTTGAGGCCTTGTATGAGCTATTTAAAAAACTAAGGAGTTCAATCACTAATGATGGATTCATTCACAAGGTATTTTCATCTGATTCAATGAAGCTTTAAGTCATATCTTACGTATATATACATATGTTATTCAATCTTGTAAGACCTCCATTTCGGAGTCATCTTAATTTTGATGTGGTCATCTGTTAGTTTTTGATACTATCTCTTAAAATATTTTATCTCGGCTCTAGGAAGAGTTTCAGTTTGCACTATTCAGGAACAGAAACAGGAAGAATCTCTTTGCCGACAGGGTATGTTATTCACAAAACAAATCTTTAGTTATAGCTCTTCTATCATTTGTGTTCATTAAAAAAATCCAATAGGTGATATAACTGCGATGAGTAGTGACACCATTAGTTACTGTGCAGTTCTGGTATTTCATACTGCAGATGAATCTTTTAAATAACGCACTGGCACAAACAAGAACAAAAAAGCTTCAATCTATCCTGGTACTAAGATAGTTATCTGTTGTGCAGATATTTGATTTAAAGCGCAACGGGGTTATAGATTTTGGGGAGTTTGTCAAGTCATTGAGCATCTTTCATCCAGATGCCCCAGTTTCTGACAAAATTGCTTGTAAGATTGACTTTCTGAGGACGTATAGTTGCTGTTTTAATGAAGATTCTACCCTGTTAAATACTGGGCTTTGCCTGTTGTATCCCTAACTTCTGATTTGCAAATTGTTTCTCAGTTGCTTAAATTGTATGATCTAAGGCAGACAGGTTATATTGAGAAAGATGAGGCAAGTACTACTAGCTCTATGGGCTTTTTTCTTTATTCGTACTAATACCCTGTTCTAAGTAGGAAACCTGATAATCTGTAGTCGACAAAAGTTCAAAAATTACAGATACCACTAAGGAATAAGTTTCTTGTGCTTTATTGTTAAAATATTTTTTACTAATTTCTCAACTTCTTCGGCTTTGCTACTCTGGATATGGAATTTGTTGCTAATGTTTTATGTCTTGTCCAAAGAGTATTGGAACTTTTTTCTCTGCCCGAGGCTTATAGATTTTTATTGTGCAACAGTTGAAGGAGATGGTAGTGGCATTGTTGCATGAATCAGATCTGGTACTTTCAGAAGATATTATAGAAATGATAGTGGATAAGGTGCAGTTTACTATGCCACCTGCAATTTAGTGCTCTCTTGTTCTAGTTACTGACAATTTAACTGCCTTCAAAACAGACATATACTGATGCAGATACAAAAGGTGATGGGAGGATTGATCAAGAAGAATGGAAGGAATTTGTATTAAAAAATCCTTCTTTGATAAAGAACATGACCCTACCATATTTGAAGTGAGTATTGTTTTATTGTAACAAACCACCAGTGTCATTGTTTTATTGTAATAAACCAGAAGTGTCATTGTTTTTATGAATAACATAATCTTGAAATTGTTTTTAGGGACATAACTTTGGCTTTCCCCAGCTTTGTGCTTAACTCAGAAGTTCCGGATTCCGAAGTGTAGACTGGTGGTCTAGTTGGTTTCTTAATCAGACATGCTCTGCTGAACTTATTACATGAACTGCAATCCTGGGATGAGACTGGAACAGCTTTTGGTTACACTGTAGTGACTATTTTTGGGACTGTAAGATCCTCGATTATCAAGGCAGGTGAAGGGCAGTATATATACTCTGATGAACTGAGGGTTTAGGTTCTAACACACCCGCCGTAATCATTTTGCCCGGAGTATAGTTCCTTGGATGTTACTTTCATGTTTTCAATCCTTTGGTAGGGTGGAATTTCAGCGAGAGAGTTCCTTTGTAGATTGTAATATAGTTAACAGCTGTGGTTCTTCAGTTGTCTGAATAATTTTGGAAAATCATAGTTAGATTATGGAACGTATCATATTATATATATATGGGGACTGATCCACAGCAAATGTATGTTGTGGACTAGTTTTAGAACATATGATTTTTGGACCGTTGGATTAAATCATGAATGGCTAGGATTAAAAAGAAAAATAACATGAGCCTCGGTAATTTATCCAGGCTCGTCCTAATTTTTTATTTAGGTATATCATATTTTTTAAAATGTTCAGAACACTGTGATGGTTGTACACTTGTACTTGCACCTGATGGCATCTTTGAAATCTTTGTTCTAAAGCATAATATTTATGCTCGTCTTAAGTTGACTTTTAAGTTTCTAGACTCAAAATTGATAGTATTTGACTTGGTTATAGTTGATAAAGTAAGAGTTGTGCAAATTCTAAATTTCACTGCATATTACAAAGTTAAATTTTTAATGCATAACAAAATTCTGTCAATGATGAAGTCTGCAATGCCTTGGAACAACTTTTATTCAGTATTTTGGCTGAAAGAGAGGAAAAATTTAGGTATAGCTACAACTATTTATGTCAAACAAAAGTGTTGATGAAGAATAGACTGGGTTTGTGCACGAAGTGCATATATATATATTTTCAGGATCTTTCTTCACGACCAACACTTGTAAGCTTCAAAGTGCGCCAGCCCCTCCAATTATTGATCCACATTTTTCACCTGATTGATCCATGCTTGCATATGTTAGAGATAACGAACTGCATGTGTTGGATGTTTTGCAAAATGAGTCCAAACAGATGACTCTTGGAGCTGAAGGGAATACCTTGGTAAGAAGAATTACAATATCCTTACTGCTGGATTTTCCCCCCACCATTGATAATATGTTTCGTGCATATGACATCAATTAAATTGTATGTTGCAGACACGTGGTGTGGCGGAGTACATTGCGCAGGTGAGATTAGATTTCCCTCTTTTCCCTTTGTTTTGCAGATTGGTTTTGCCTTGAGCTTTTAGGGAGTTCTGTTTGTGATTTTTGTATTTCCAGATGCAGTTAAGGATGAACTTAAACTTTACACATAAATATGCTTCTTTTTTCCATGTTTGCTATATGTAGGAGGAAATGGACAGGAGGCATGGCTACTGGTGGTCCCTGGACAGCGGATTCATAGCTTTCACACGAGTTGATTCATCAAATATACCCGTCTTCACAATGTGCGTCAAGGTCATAACACTACTGGTCCAGATGCACAAGAAAAACATGAGTATCCTTTCACTGGTGGACCAAATGCTAATGTACACCTTGGGGTTGTGTCTGCTAGTGAAGGTGAAGTAACCCGGATGGATGTTTTCTGTGGAGGGAAGGGCCATGCAAACAACAATGAGAAGTATCTAGCTAGAGTACTGGATGCATGGAAATGTTATTACTGCTCAGGTAATGAACAGGTCACATTCAAAGCTAAAGATCCTGAAGTTTGATATCCTAACAGGCAAAATAAAAGTTCTATTGGTTGAAGAACATAATACATGGGTAACTTTGCACGACCACTTCACACCTCTTGACCAAAGTCCCGGTACACACTCTAGGGGTTATTTGGGCTAGCGAGAAAACAGGTTTTAAATATCTCTATCTGCATGAATCAAGTGGAAAATGCCTGGAACCAATAACTCAAGGTGATTGGATGACAATGAAATTGACTAATGGCAAGTAAATAGTTTTATAGCACTTTCTCCCCTTCTTTCCAAATAATGTAGTTAGCTGCTTATAAAGAACATGAGAGGATACCAAGTCCTCAACCTGTCAACAATGATGTGAAACGTCACACTGAGAGATTATGTATTAATATCGGTTGTTTTGTGGGAAATTACAGACTTATATTTCAAATTTCTTTAGAATAGTGCAAATTCTCTTCTCGTTTTCTAACAATTTCTACCAGGGTACTCAATTTTCTCTATGTAACATTCTGATCGCATGCACCATCACTTATAGTTACGTTCTAACCATATCAGATTTTATACTAGAGCTAGAATGGAGGTCGAAGATATGAACTTGTGCCAAGGCAAAGCATCACCCGTGTTATTTAGATCAGGCTCCATCCGAAACTGATCAGATCATGTAGGAACCAGTATATCAGTATGTCTCAGTTTTGGTTAACAGGGTCCATTGTTATGCTAGCCCAAACTATAGATTGCTGTGCTCCTTACCTTTATCACATGCTAGATCTCCTTGTTTTCAATTCTACAAGTAGTTCAAATTTTCTACTTGTGATAGTTTACCAATTCAGTACCACATTGTATGCTTCTGAACTATTAGTGATCCAAGAAGTTGTTAAACGCAGTAAACAATACTAAATTATATACATAATCTGTGTTGTTGGTGAGATTTTTCTGGGATATGCACCCTTAATTTCTAAGGTGGTTATGCTTTTAAGTTTTAATGGAGTTCAATGTATTGGGTTACACTAAACAGGTTGTTTCTACAGGAAAAGGGGATAACTAATTAAGATTAACTAATGTTTTAATTGTAAGTAAATCTCAGATTTGTAATAACAGTAGTATTATATTCATAGTTTTTTTCCCAATTATTTAAACATTGAATATGAAATATTGACAATAAAAAAAACTAAGGGGGTGTTTGGGAGAACTTTTTTCCAGAATAAGTCAACTTATTTTAAGACAAAGTTAGAGATTCCAAACTTTTTTCTAAAAAAAGTTAACTTTTTTTTGCAACTTATAGAATCTCAAATATACATTAAATACTTGTATAAAAAACATTTATCAAAATATGAAATTTTTACTCGAAAATTTTAAGGCAGGCCAAACATGCCATAAATTTCATCATCAGAGAAGATACATGTGATGTGGCGGATGTTTATTGGTTTGTCATGTAATAACCACGTTTCAAGTGGCGTTCTCCACCTGAGTATCAAATTCATATTGCCACGTCACCTTTCCCTCCAAATTTATAATTTTAATTTCAAAATATAGTAAAGTATTATAAAACAGTTAAAACAAATGATTTTTTTTTTATTAATTTGGCTTATAGCCTTACAAATGAGTATCTGTTCTGAAGAAATTCTCGAGGTGAACCAGGGTCGAACCCAGAACCTGGGACGACAGAGGATAAACCCTCAATCACTTGGGCTATCCAACCATCCTCAAACAAATGATTTTAATTCTTCAAAAAATAATACACTGGTTAAATGTTTGCTCCTTAAAAAAATATTTAAGCGAAAAAGTTTTAAATTATATTTGCATATATACTATAACGAATACTCCCTCCGTCCCGGCCAAATGTTTACATTTGGTCCGGGCACGGAGACCAAGGATAGTGGGTATAATAGTGATTTTATTGTTAAAATAAATGAAATAGTGGGTGTAATAGTGTAAAGTGTTGAAAAAGTGGAGTGAAGTAGTGGATGTAATAATATATTTATTGTTAAAAGTTACTATTTTTAGTAATGTAAAGAATTGGTTGGGACGTCCCAAAAAGGAAAGTGTAAAGAATTGGTTGGGACGGAGGGAGTATAATAAATAAGATAAATAAGAGATTAAACTCACCATGATATAAAAATAACTCTCATGGTAAATTATTGATGCGGTGTGGTAAGTTCTAGAAGTAATAAAATATACATGAAAGGTAAATGTATGTATATATCAATGGTGTTAAAAGCATCCGTACATTTCGGACCACGCATGCAACTCGGCTATATAATGTATTTTAGTGATGAATCTCTATCTCTATTATTCTCTCTAATATAACAAAAGGGTTACATGAAACACAAATACTTCAGTGTTTAATCCTCTTCATTGTCTACGAAAGGTACAATCCCCACTTAATTTATTTTTATAATTGTGTGTTGAAAGATTTTATATACGAGTATTTCATTGAATTGCATTTCTGGGATGTATTAAATTTTGTGTATTTATCATGTTGGGTTATCTTAAGGTCTGGTCTTGTACTTATAAAACATTGAAACCCTTTTATTGTTCTTGAAATTGGACTGGGAATTTGTATGTAATGGATATTAAATTATAAGATTTACTGTTTTGGTTGTTATATGTTTGATATTGGGGCTTGCTTTTGATGGATGATTATAAAGTTGGTTACTTTTGTCTTCATTGATCAGTGTGGTTCATTGGTATATTTAATGTGTGCATATATAGGGTAGAAGAATCTTGAAATTTTAGTGCTGCGATGTCGATGGCCAGTGTTGCTTCCAGTCCTGGTAATGTGTTGGATCAGTTTGGACCCTGGTCGAGGGAGTCTATATTGATTTATTTGACTGTTGCTGGGTCTGTGTCCCGAATGCGTGTGTTGGAGTCGGATTCAATTGCTTCTGTGAAGCTAAGAATCCAGATGGATAAAGGGATTTATGTGAGAATGCAAAAATTGATTTTTGATGGGAAAGAATTGGCTCGGAATAATTCTTGTGTTGGGGACTATGGGGTCGCGGATGGGAATGTATTGCATTTGGTTCTTCGACTTTCAGATCTCCAAACTATTACGGTCCGTACTGTTTGTGGTAAGGAGTTTGAGCTGCATGTTGAGAGGGAGAGAAATGTGATGCATGTCAAGAAGCAGATTGTGGATAAGGGAATTGTTTCTCTTGGTCTCAAGGATCAGCAGCTGGTTTTTAATGGTGAGGAGCTTGAAGATCAAAGGCTCATATCATCCATCTGTAGAGAAAATGATGCCGGGATCCATTTCTTGCTTCACAAATCAGCAAAGGTAAGGGCTAAAGCAGTGGAGAGGAATGTTGAAGTTTCTATTGTAGCTTCAGATCTTGCTGAAAAAACTCAACCTTTGGATGAAGGAAAGGCGCAGCTGGGATATCAGTCAAGGAAACCGCAGGCTGTAGTGAAAAATATTTTGCAAAATAATCTGGTTGTAGAACCCATTGTTGTTAATTCAGATATTAAACTGACACCAGCTATTAAGAAGCTGATCAGTGGAACATTAGATGGATTAGAGAGGGGTAAACAACCAGTTAGGTCGTCGGAGGGATCAGGAGGTGCTTATTTTATGTGGGATTCCTGTGGTGACAAATATATATCTGTCTTTAAGCCAATGGATGAAGAGCCGATGGCAGTGAATAACCCTCGAGGGCTTCCCCTATCAACCAATGGTGAAGGCTTAAAGAAAGGGACACGAGTTGGCAAAGGAGCATTCAGAGAAGTTGCAGCGTACATTTTGGATCATCCAAGAAGTGGACCACGCCGTTGTTACAATGAGGAGGAGGGCTTTGCTGGGGTACCCCCTACGGTTATGGTCAAATGCTGTCATGGAGGATTCAGTTATGCTGCAGGTTATGAGAATGCACCCAAAAAATCTAAGATTGGATCCCTGCAGATGTTTAAGAAGAATTGTGGTAGTTGCGAGGAAATAGGTCCCTGTGCTTTCCCTGTGGAAGAAGTGCACAAGATATCTGTGTTGGATATAAGACTGGCCAATGCAGATCGGCATGCTGGGAACATATTGATTAATAAAGATGGTTGTAACAATCAACTTACACTCATTCCAATCGATCATGGTTACTGCTTGCCTGAAAATGTGAGTTTGCTACCCTTCTCCTTGATATTTGATTAGTGTCTGTGAAGGTTTATCGTTATTATTTTGTTCAGTGAACCTTTTGTAGCGTTAATTTTTTGCTCTGTTCACTGTTAACTTGCTAAATTCTGTTGTTGGCGCATTGGCGGAATGATCTATCTGCACATGTTCTTGGTTTAAAGTTCTTTATTTCTTTGTATTGAAATCTTTCTTTTCTAGCTAGATACTCCTGCATTAAGCCAATATAGACATATAAATTTCTGGTACACATGTTTTTGAGGATTATAAGATCTAGTTACTAAGCTTTTATATCATATAAAGTCGAATAATTATCAAACGGTAATCATGAAGAGGCCAATGTTTTCCTGTCAAGATGTATGCTAAGAGTAAATCAACACATATAATGGAATTTAGACATTCATGACCAATTTTTTCCTGTATTATTGCTTTGTTAATTTTCTTCCCTTGTATCATTTCTTTCCATCATGCTCCAGAGATTCACTCTTTCAAGATCTCTATGTATGTACACATCACACATGGTAGGTACTCCTTTCCGGCTGCCAATTGTTTTCTCCCTCATTCTGTGTAGGTCCTATACTATGTTAGTATTTGTTGCAACACAATATGTATACAGTGTATAAACATCATGGTTCATACTACGTTCCCTGCTGACAGTTATTTTCCACATCATTCCGTTTAATATTAGCTGATTGCTTACCCATTAGGTGATATAATATGATAACATATATCACAGACGATGCATGTGTTTTACTGTTTTGTAGCAGCAATTATTTGGTTTCGTCTTCAAAACTTCTGTTTATTTTTTGTTACGAAAATTGGATGAAAAAGGAGTTGCTGTGGTCTGCTTCATAAACTTCACTGATCAAGATGTTTTCCTGTAATATACATGGGCAAAATTAGCTATATGGGGGCTTCTATAATAATGTTTCTTAATTTGTATCCTCTTTGCTGCAGTTTGAGGACTGTACATTCGAGTGGCTCTACTGGCCTCAAGCTCATGAGCCTTACTCGCCAGATACAATCAACTACATAATGTCACTTGATGCAGAGCAAGATATTGAACTACTGAAATTTTATGGATGGGACCTTCCCCGTGAGTGTGCACACATCCTTCGAATATCAACCATGCTTCTGAAAAAAGGTGCAGAAAAAGGGCTTTCTCCACATGCTATTGGAAGCATCATGTGCAGGCAAACATTAAAGCAAGAATCTGTGGTTGAGCAGATTATTCAGGAAGCTGAAGAAGCTACGCTCCCAGAAACAAGTGAAGCAGCATACCTTGAATCTGTCTTCTCACTCATGGATAACCGCCTCAATGAGCTATTCCCATAGGTCCCTACAATGAGATTCATGATATATCTGCATATGTTATCGAAGATATGTTTTGTTGTTGGTAGATGATGGAAAATGATGCTCCATTTTGGTTGCATATGACTGCAGAACCCGTTTAACTTGGATTCTCTTGTTTTTGCTCCAATCGAACTTAGTATTGTCTGTGTATGTACGTTACACTACCACTCCCCTGTTTAGCAACCCATCCCACATTGTATCTCCTAAATGCCCAAAGTTGAACACAATATACTTTTGTTTATTGGTATAATTTCCCAAGCCAGTATATATGGAGTTTTTGTGTACTTGTGCTTTGCTTTCTTAAATCTCAAGGTTACGTTTTATCTGATGCCTATGTGCTCTTTACCCTCAAAGTTGTCTCACATTCAAACATGCAAATTGATGTTTTATAAGGGCTTGAGATCAGACTTCAGTCTTTCAGAAAGAAGGCAAACATATCTTCTTTTGGTAGCTAGTTTCACTTGCGCAACTCAAATCTGGTCATTGGAATGGGCCAGTAGTAAATTAAGTTTGGGCTTTTCAAGCGCAGCCACAATCAGTAATTAAGCCGAATAAGTCTAGGCCATAGCTTAATCAGACTACAGGCATTGTTAATATGTTATGGACCTTGATATATTATGAGTTGTGGCAATGTTTGTCAAAAAAAAGTAAAAAATTATGGCAAGTTATAGGTTGTGCAGATGCTGAAGTGAAGAAAAATTCTTGCATAAAGCCTCTTTACAGTAGATTTACCACCCAATCAATAGAGAAAGCTACAGGACAACAAGTTCCAAACATACACAAGAATACACAAAATCTTTGAACGTTTGTGCCTGTGAATGTGCGGTCCACTGTACTTTTTAATTGCTCGCAAAACTACAGATGGAGCAGGTGCTTTACTTGGTCCATATGTCATACGGATGTCACCATTCACCCATCTACATGCTGCACTCGAATTATGTCAGGCAACTTTAATTATTCCCGATATAAAAAAGTACGTCGACTTGCCGATACTCCATCTCACTGAAAATTTTATTTTTTTATGACAATGCAGATGCTAATTTTGCTGAAACCGATTTCAAAATTAAAACAGACATCTTTTAATATTCACGGAAACAACTCCACCTCTCAGTTATATTTTACATCCATACAGACAGAGTACACAGGATTAATATCACTGCTAGAAGATTCAACCATCAGAGTATTTTAGAATATTAGCTGGGTTGCATGAAGTTCATGTTTAAATCCACAAATTAATTGCAAGTTGAAATCTTCACCTGCCAATATAAAATTAGTTAGTTGGCTCACTCTCATTGACTTGTAGTTTATTGATCAATTGCATTGTGTGCTTGTATATTCTTGCAAACGTATCTTCTTAACAATTACTCCCTCTGCTTGGTAATATTTGACGTTTGACTTTGAGGCACACGTCTTTAAGAGTTTTGACTACATAGTTAGAATTATTATTTTTTAAACTTTCTTTTCTTGAATAAAAGTTTTCAGATGGGCTCTACAGAAGATTTCCAGAAGCAAGTAATTAATATATCCCACATATAAGATCAACTTCCCATTTTTAGATCTTTAGCTTCGTAAGATCATGATAGGCATTGAGACGGAGAGTCACTAAGAAGAATAGGTTGTTAGGAAAATTCATGAATCTACTCGAGCTCTTTGTCAGTAGTGCCATCACCCAAAGTACTTACTCCCAAAAGCCTCACCCTGCGGAGCCTAGAAGAAGGTGACTCGCGCAGACCATCCTTGTTCGGGAAAGATCAAAGAAGTGCTTTTAGTTGCGGTAGCTTCTGAGCCAGCAAGATGCGGCTAATAGACATGTAAAATGTAAATATTGATTATATCATCTTACACACTGAAACACTTTTTATGGGTTAGAGTCTTGGAGATAAGATGCATGAAATTCATGCCAGCCAGATCACCCTCCTAGTAGTTGCAAGGGACCTTCTCTGTTTTTATGGAGTTGGCTGATTGCCATTATCACCCAACTAGGTCCATTGCCATTATTACCCAACTAAATCCTGACTTTGATTTGTCTGTTCCGTTTCAAATTAATCGAATACTTTGATATCGTTATCTGTCTTTGTAATCATATCGATGATCGAGTTCCTGGTGGCTGGTGCTAATTATTATCAGTATCGACACCGACACATAAACTAGTAAGTAGTATGTATTTTCCATTCACAAAAGCGAAGTTGGCAGTTACAATTTTTTTGTCCTGGCGTTGGATACAATAGTTCGGAATGTCATTTCTTCACTGGACGAATTATTGAACTAAGAAAAAATTAAAATACAACAGAGGAATTAATTATATACCTATACTATGATACAAAATGAATAAAAAGGACTGGATCCCGCTGGTAGTCTTGAGTTAATGTAGTTGCATATTTAAACTGATAAACCTGCCAAGAAAGCCACCCCTGTGGCAGGTAACCACGACGAACCGTAAATAAATTGTGAAACTGTAAACTTATTTGCTTCCACCGGGGATGTGATGACTCGATAGCCAGGCCATTTAACCCGTTGTCCGACAGCTCCACCTGGTCCATAATTCATATACTCACCGTAGTATAACGTATCAAGTGCAAATGTTGTGTTCCATTCTAGCCATCCCCTAGGATGAATATGATCGCCCATGTTAGACAACATATAAACTGTTCGGGAATATAATTTCCAAGGACGACCCAAATATGTTGAGAAGTTAGCTTTGGACGCCTGCAGATCCGATGTCGCCACTATTCTGCAGGCATGGATTGAAATGCCAGTGTTCTGATTGGGGTCTTTTCGGTTCTGGGCGGTGATTGTGTTCTTTTGCTGGTCCATGGGCTTGCGCGCATACATGCTGCAGTTTTGAAACACGACAGCTGCATTGCCAAAGATGAAGTCCACTGTTCCATATATGTCACATTCGCGGTAAAATTGACGTTGAGAATGTACATACAATGTGTCTTGATATCCAATAACATTGCAGCGGTAGATGACTGCATGATCTGCGCCAATACGAAGGGCCACTGCTTGGTGCTTGCTAGGTCCGGCCCAATTTTCAAATGTAATGTCCCTTGCAATGAAACCGGCACCAGTAGCAGCTGTAGTGTCAGAAGTGAAACAGTAGAATTTTACTAACTTGTAGTACTAAATATACGAAAGCTAAACTCTAACTTTAAGACTAAAGGCAAGTGGGAAGAATGAGATACCCATGACCCCCTGCACCTCCAATAAATGTGATATATGGATATCATTTCATTTATATTAAAAAACAACCCACCTCCACCAATTTTGCTAGACAACAAATTGACCAAGGAAAATAATAAAATGATTGGATTTAGTTACGTATGTCTCTAAAATTAACATAAAACAGATAGCAGCAAGTTTAGACACAGCTCATGGTAGTATTAAAATAACTCTAGTACCTTTAAAACATATGTAATTACAACTTGTTTTATCCACTATTACTGTATAATCATGAGAGAAAACATCACTTAATCGTGACAACACTAAAACTGCACTAGTGCAAATACTAATAGCCTTCAGTCTTTAGTAACAAAGATACAAACAGATCACATGCACGAGCATATCACCATTACTTTATATATATATCCCAGTCACTTTTCTCATCTCGTTGCGAGGGGTTAATTACCTTTTAAACTTTATTCTACAGCATAAAATTTAAAGGATCGAAAGAGAATATATATTTACCGAAGGATGCTGTATGAAATGTGGTGACGTTGTCAAACACGCTTTTGCCTCCGGAAATCACCGTTTTGCCCTTGCCGTCACCAATGAACATCAAGTTCGTTTTCTTCCTACCCACTTTCAAATTCTCCTCTTCATACCTACATTGCATTCGTTCAATCATACTATTACTCTCCAAATCAACAAGAATATAAATATATACACACACCTAAATTATTTTTAAATACAAATATCTTAATCGATAAAAATCAAATCAAAGAGAAAAATATTAGTACAATAATACAAATCGCCGATCATAATACTCAAACACTTAAAACAACGTTACTGCATTACTACTAAATCATCAATCTCAATGATACGTAATTTTGCACTTAACATACAATGCTGAACTAATGACAAGTAGATATTTTTTAAATCCACTCGAAAAGTTAGTTTTTTTTAGAAAATTTTTAAACAGGTGTAGATAATAATATTTAAAATTACGATACACATAGAAAGAAGGGAAAAAAAAAGGATACTCCGTATTTTATTAGACTTACTTTCCTGCCTTGATGTAGATGATGAATCGGCGATCACTATGCTCAGGCGCTTTCTTAATCGCCTCCGCGATGGTCTTGTACGTTCCATTACCGTCTTTAGACACTACTATATCAGCTTGTATCACCGTCACCGGCGATTGCAACAACCTCCTCTCTCTTCGTGACAACCACTCCGGAAACTCACGCGCCGCCGTCGATTCATCGAGCAATCTCCGGCGATTCTGGATCGGAATTCCATTAAAATCGTCGCCGTTAGTCGCCGCAAATATTGCCAGACAGTTACTCACTAGTTCCGATAAGTCTTTGAGTCTGTCCACCATCTGATCCTTGACGTCGCCTCTGACATCCTCGAAGCCTTCCGCACACGTGTCCTGGTTCGTCAACGCCGCGCTCAGCCACGTCAGCACGTCGGCGGTGGATCCGACCGGCTGAGACTTCCGGTTCGGCGGAGGCGCAACGGACATGAGCGACATGGACAACTGGTCCACCGAGTGTTCGAGAAGCTCGAGACAGTCATCGTAGGCGGCGCGTGCGCGCGTGTCCATGTATAAATTATTAATGTCGGCAGAAGCCGAGAGCGCGCGGCCAAAATGACGAAGAGTCATATTAACAGAAATGTGAAGGAGATCAATATTAGAAGCAGTGGTGGAGGCAGGGAAGTCAAGGAGCGAGTCGACACAGAGAGTCGGGTAGCGAGTTTTGCTACACAGTCGTGACATTGCTTGACTGGGTTTCGTATGGGGTGGGAGTTGAGTATTATCGTCTCCTCCACCAGTAGCTTTATTGCGTAGCACAAGGAGCACAGCAGCAGAGACACCACAAGCAACAATCAAAGTAGCAGCGAAGATTAATAGAAATTTAAGCTTAGAAGTAGGAGGACGTGGAGGTGGTGAGGTGGCAGTGGGAGGCTCACAGCGATCGGAAGAACCGAGACGTCCATACCCCATTAATGAATGTGTATTAGCTAATTGTTGTGAGTTATAGAGAGAGAGAGAGAGAATTAGTGAGTGAGTGAGTAGTATAAATAGATTATGCTGGTGCAGAGAAAGAGGGGGTGGGGGTGGAGTGATACCTGTATTCCTCCTATTCCCGCCGCTGCTTGCTTGGTTTAACCGAAATGATTGTACACCTCCTGCATATGTAACACATTATAGTGATACCCGTATCATTTCACATGTGGACTTTACGAGTTACCGTGACATTTCTACTTGCTATTACTCATGAAACATAAATATTTTGATTCAAATTTCAATCAATATTTCACATTTTACTCCGATACGTTCAGTTTATTTACCAACTAACGTAAATGTTTATGAATAACTATTCATCAACTTATTTCAAACTATATTCACGAATGAATTTATTCGTGAATTTTGAGCCGAATTATGTTGGGTTGTAGTTCGGCTCATTTATAAATCAAATATCAGTTACTAACTTCTACCTGATTTCTTATGATATTAATTTTGTCTCTATCTGTTTAGTTTTCTTATTTGCCTTCAACGGAAAATGAGTACCCGTGAAACTTCTTTTCATAAAAATTATTTTCAAATATATAAATAAATAATATTTTTCAAATTTAATATCATATTTTAATCACCAAATTCGAGCTAAATTAATCAGTAGTGTAGTTAAAAGATAATAATTAAATTGTAATGTGAAAATTCTGAATTAATAAAATGAATTAAAAGTTTTCCAAAAATACATATAAAATATATCTATCTTTAATAATTTATTTTTTCTAGACAAAGAAAAAAATCAATCATCCATGCATGATTTATACAATTAGCATGAATATTCCCAGTAAAGTCAACGAAAAAGGTCAATTTTCATGAAAAATGAAACTTAAATTATGATTTCATAATTTTCATGAAATTATGGGTGAAACTTAAATTATTGCAACTCAAGTAACGAATGTCAATCTTTATGCAAGACTGCCACTCTGTCACTTTGTTTCCAAGTAATATTTAAGGAATGCGGACCATGCGGTGTTTCACAAAATTTCGTCCGCTCGCTATCGTAGACTCGTAGTAGCATGTTCCAAGAGTAATGCTAAACAAAATGATGGGACAGTGATAATATAATGAAGTGAATACTTTTAATTGTTACCATTGATTTGAATGTAAAGATGTCTATTTCAATTATAATAAAAATAAATTGTGATATTTTTAAAAAATTATTATTATTTGGATTCAACACTAATAATAGAATTTAATTTTACAAAAAGTTTAGATTAACATTAAAAGAAAAATATATTATTTTAATAAATATTAAAAAATGAATTATGATATTTTGAAAAAAAATGATTATTAATCAAATAATATATATATATATATATATATAATTGTACTACATAAACAACACCGTTATATAAAAAACATGGAAAAATATCATTCAAAACACTTATTTTTTTTATGAGAATTGGTTTGTTAAAATTAGAATCGTAAAATTGAACTACAATAAACCCATACATATTGAATATAACGTCGAATCTCATCTAAATTTTAAAAGTCAAATGTTACAAAATCTAACATAGAATCCAACATAAAATCCAGCATAGAATCTTATATACATTTGTAAAAAATGAAATTTGCCCAGAATGGTGTTATAATTTTTTGTTAATCTCATGTTAGATTTTATTTTTATTCATAGAAAAATACAATTGTTGTTTAACTTATAATTTAAATGAGTTTTTATGTAAAATTCTAAACTATTCTTTCTTGTTCTTTAATATATATATAGTACTATATATATATACATATAGTACTAATTGTAATAGAAAAATTGACCATATATCCGATTTTTAAATATGTTTGATCCAAAATACTCATATGTGGAGAAGTTTGACCCTTTTTACCCACGAAATACGCATATATTTTATGTGTATTCTGTAAGTTCTAGTTTCAACACACAAATACAGAACACTTCAAAGATAGCCTACCAAAACACAACATAGAGATGACGAAGTTGAGGATCCATTACTAAAACAAACCCCTTACATTATACACACACATATACTGATATACATAATCTGTTTATCTAGAGTTAGAGAAAGAAATACATAGTGAGAAATTGGAAAAATCCTTTTATCTCCGCTACACTCACACTCCAAAAACTCAAAACTATCTGCTTACTCAATCACTCAAAACTTTAACGGTTCGGTTATCCGGACCGTATAAATTTAAATGATTTGTAAAAAATATTTTAATCCGGACCAGACCGTTTAAATATTATATATAATAAATAAATAATATATATTAATATAATTAGCTAAAAATTAATTATTTTACATCTAACTATAATGAGTTTCTTTTATAATAAAATTTTAAGATACGACTTTAAAGTTTTTAAAAATAGTCCGGTGATCTTTAAACTACTTCTTGTCAATATGAAATTAAATATATTAGAATTTTCGTTAAGTTTTTCATTAAAATATGAAAGTGAAAAGTTTAAAATAAAATAATTGAATTTCTTTCTGTCTATCATTGAAAAATCAAGACTCTGAAATGAAATAACTAGATAATTTTTTTAACTAGAATTTCATAAGACTTAAAAATATTACTCGTAATTTTTAAATATGACAATTAAATTATAAAAAAATTATTTAAAAATCAAACCATGGTTCAAAATTGAACCAAACCGTTCTTACGTGGTTTGGTTTGGCTTGGTTTTTAAAATTTATTAGTTCAGTTTAGTTTTGATTTAAAAAAAACCGCTATTATCGGTTTGGTTTGAAAAATTGATAAATCTGGATCAAACTGGACCATGAACACCCCTATATAAAATAACCATAATAAATATGATACACACGGAAAATTATTGTACAACTAACTTTTTTTAATATGCGTTATATTTTTAAAAGAGACTACTAATATGAGACGGATGAATACAAACCGAATATAATACATGACATATATGTCCTATAATTAGTACTCCATTTAATTTAAGGTTGTTTATAGAATTTTTGTCTATATATATAAATACAAACAATAAATTATCTTGACTAAAGACACATAGTACTTTTTATATATGACTCAACTAAAATTTCGAAGAGAGATCTCTTCCTACTAAAAATGAAGATAATACCAGGATATTCTTTTTCTTTAGATTTTGGATTTTTTAGATGATTCAAGATTTAAATATTTATTTAATATTAGTATAATTTTCAAGTTATAGTTCAAAAATATTTATGTTTTAGTATATGGTTTTTCTTAAACATATTACACAGAGATTTTTTAACTGAATAACATACCCAAGTTTGTAATAATTTTTATTAAAGTTATTACTCCCTCTGATTTTCGCTATAAAATTATTTGTTCTTTTATAAATAATTCAAAGGAAATTTATCACATCATTAGATCTATTAATTTTGAAACTCTTGTTGAATAAAAATAAATTTAAATTTAAGAAAAAAAACCAAACAATTCAGTATAACAGAAGTAAAACCAGAAGTGAAATATTGCGCAATCTCTAATTTTTACATGGGAGTACAGGAAGTTGTGAAAAGTTGCCAGTTCCGACAAGCATATGGGTCTGTGGGCTTTGATTTGATTTGCCATTGCAAAAACAAGACACAAGTATCTGTGCTTCTCCCCGGCATTAATATTCTGTTTCAAAACCAGTACCGAATGGGCCGATTTGTTGGACATATAAACTCAAAATAATATGATTAATCAGACTTATATCAGCATTTAATTTTAAATATATCTATATATCATTTTGTAAACAATTAAAAAATATATCTTTATTTCAACTTCATAGTCTTTTTTTAAAGCCAATTTCATTGTCATTTAACGAGAAGTTATTTTATTTTTATCAAACGTAATTTCAAATGTAAAAAAATTATTTTAATTTATAATCTACACCACCAATCCATTTGTAAATGTAAGCCACGTGCCATGTATCTCAATTACGGAGACCATACACCGACAGCAGAATATATTATTTAACTACTGCAGCATTTATGGCCATGTTCTACCCTAAAAAATGTCACTAGTTCTACCTATCGTTTTAAATAAATTTACAAAACCTATATATCAAAACCCAGGAAATTTTTTAGCTAAAAATAATTATCTATTTCATTATCGATGTATACCATAATACAGGCACAATCATATGTCTCAGTCTATGGGCTGGTCACCAGCAGCTCAGCTGCCTCTGTAATTGTAGACCAAGACGGATGTCAAAAAGAGCCAAAAATATAATGTAAAATAGGAATATATAGTCTCTTATTTTCACTCTTCATTCAACGGAGTAGCACTTAAATTAGCGGTTTATCCTAAAGAAGAATATTGGTCGGTGCTGGCATGCAAACCTACTCATTCTGCAAATTAGAGAATAGAGATCGCGCAACTTTCTATATATTCTTTCACCATGAATTTAAAACCACTGCCAAAACAGTTCGAACTTTAAATCTAATCAATAACATACTAATATTAATTTATAAATCCTGACGAGTTTGATACCCGAAGGTTAATACGAAAAGGTTATTTTATACTACTTAATAAAAGCGGTGACGAGTATAGGGGAGGGGTGCGGGAATGACCGCACTCATAAATTCTAAATTCTAATATAATTAGTATTAAAATAATTATATTTTTATAATTATAACTAATAATGTGATGAAAAAGTTTTTTTTTACTGTATTCTGAACCTGTAAAAGACATTTAGTGGTTGTTGCATGTGCAAACTTATGTTAGCTGTAGTCTAATATGGCCTATATATCCAACCAAGTTGTCTAACTTCAATTATAGTTTTGCTTATTTCTTCGAAAACATGATTTGACTATTTTTTAATCTCTTTTTTGTAATTAAGGCACTGATCGGTATTAATTCTACCGGCCGTTACCATGAATAGAAATATGTTTGGTAAAATTTAAAAATTATAATTCCAAAAAGTACTTTTATCTAAAAATTGCTATGTCCTTATAATTTTGAAAAAAGAATAAATAACTATAAATTTTATCACCAAATATCCTAAAAATATTATTTTTAATATTATATCTCAAAACATGTACAAATACAAAAAATTACTAAAATGTTATCCAAGTTTTCGGACAACATTTTTACTCACAATATAACAGTTTTGAATAACAATCCCAAACGGAGTCTAAATGGGTTGGATTTGTCAAATTAATATTTTATCGCTTTTAATTATAGTATAATAATAGGAAAAAATTACTTAGGCAAGAAGTTAATGAAAGAAATACACACGAGGTATAAGGATTTGTTTGTTTCCTCAGATAATAATATTGATTAATTATTTGACTTGGGTGTAACTTATAACTAAATTACAAGTTAAAAATATAAAAAATATTAAATATAAATTTATATTAATTATTTTAATTTTCTTTTTTGTGATTTAGGTTCATAAATTGGGCTTTATCATCGAATCTATTTCTTAGATTTGGGTGATACAACAACAAAATTATCGTTAATTAATTGCTTATAATGTCATGCAAACTTATTTTAATCCAAATAAGTCTCCTTTTCGATAAAATAAATTTGTTCACTTCTAAATCGTAAGTAATTCCTTCTCTCAGTTACTTATTTACAAAGTCACAGAGTCATGATGCAATATTTTTATTCTTTTTCCGTCATATATGAATGCAATATTTTAATTATATACGTCATAAACTGTTTACGATAAACAATTAGTTTTACGTGGTGGTACACTGGATCATTCTTTAAATAGCAAAAAAGAAGAAAAAAAAGAAGAAGATCAAGTGACCTCGGGCAAGTCCAATTGTATGCTATATCTTGTTGTATATTTATATTATAGAAATAAAACCAAAATTGTCCGGTGTGCTAAATATTGTGTTAAAATAACACAATACTATAATTTGTTCTATATATAAAACAAAAGATAAATAAAACTATAATTGATACCTCATCAAAAATTCAAAAAAGGAAGGGAAATAAATAAATGTGAGACATCAATTTTCTAACATAATATATTCAATACCACCTTTATCAATTTTATATTCAATTTTATTAATTTGGAACAAGATTTAGAACAATGCATTGGAGATATGGTGATATTTTAGCACAAAAAACCAATTTTTGGAGCTAAATTATAGCAATAGTTCCATTTATTTTAGCACAACCGTTGGACATGTTACGTGGATCATGCTTCTATCACATAAAAGTAAGAAAAATTTAAAATAATTTAGTGAATAGAATTAATTATTTTCTTACAAAAATTATACAATCAATCTCTATCATTAATAAAAACAATTACAGTACTAGCTTTCAACTGAATTGATGCAGCTTACACTGCCACTGAAAATCTTGTTTCCACCACTGATGAATTCCATGACTCTCGTCGAAATCATTACTCGAATTCATGTTAATAGTTAAATAAGCTGACGGAAGTAGATGAGTTGGTTCTATATGTTTCCTCAATGCAGTTGAAAATAAACTCCCTATTGAATTTATTGTTGCAACTCTCCCAGCTCCTCCAGCACCAACCCCACCCATCTTTTCTTTATGTTCAAAATAACTTACATACTCCGAGCAAATAGGATCCCATGAATTCACAAAGAGGTACGGTATCCACGTCGAAAGTACTTGAAACGAGTTCTCTCGTTGCAGCTTCTTATTCTTGCTGCTCACTGCACCTGCGATTCCAGCTGCAATACTGCCTCCTATACCACCTGCAATACGCGCGCCATGCTTTACCTTTTCATTTTTGATTTTATCTATTGGTGCTGAAGTGAACGGTAGATTAAAAAGATAGGTCTCAACTGGACACCCTAACTCCACCATGTTTTGTCCAGTCAATAATGCTATGGCTGCACCTAAAGAGTGTCCAGCTAACCAAATATTAGCACCACCAGCAACTGAAACTGTCTCTTTCACAGCTTGCAAAGCTATTTGAAAGCGGCGACTCTTGTGGAGTTTGTTGCCGATGAACTGGAGGCCATCCGATAGGCTACTTGCCTTTGGAAGTGTGCCTCGAATTGCAATGACATATCTTGGTGGCTTCTGGTGAAAAGCGTTATTATAGGGAGGTAATTTGAACTCGTAAATGGCGCCAATAATTGAATTATCAGTGTCATCCACTAGTGCACGGGACAACTCGAAATAGAAAAAGTCCCACCAGCCAGGAGCAAGTGCTTCAGGGCCTTGGCGTTGGTTTTGTCGATCCCTTTCTAAAATGTATGTCCCCTGTATCAGGCTAGCTGCAACGGATGTTCGATGATATGAATTATTCCTGCAAGAATGTGATATTAATGTACCTTCCAAAATGGATTTATGTACACAGCTTTTAAAAATCTTACTCTTCCTATAACTCTTGATGCTAAACAGAATGCATATCCAAAACGCAATCCAATACAATAGATTTAAGGTTTTCCTTTTTGCAGATATATAGTAAACTTGTTCGGATACTAAACTCTAAAAAATATGTTTGAGAAATTTAACAGATCAAGCATGAATGTTAAACCATGTACCAGTCGATGTCGGTTAGGTGTACTGCTCCTGAAAGGCTGAAGATTTCCTTGTACGTGGTCATTATAACACTGTATCCTTCTTTCCGTCGGTCTGATCTATGTTGGACCGTAACATATGAAAGGAAAGTTAGATATTACTTACATTACCAGGTTCCTATGAGAAGGAATAATATGTATAGATGATCAATGCATCAAAATGATAGTCCTTTCGAACAAGCTAAACAAATATAACCAAACTATTCATCAAACCAAAGTATATTGTTTCAATTCTTCAAAATCTAGTCAAAAAATACATGTAAAAGTACACTTGGTATTAGACTAAAACTCAGCCAGATGCCAATATCAGATAACAGCATTAAAAAAAAAGGAAGGAGTAATTAAATTTTAGCTTATTAATAAAAAAAATTGATTTATTGTGAACTATATACATTTCGAAGTACAATATAAAAAAAAACTATTGCCAGAAAAGTTACCCTGATTAGGCTTGCAACTGAAGCTCTTTGCAGTTAGGTTGACAAGGTATAGTGTATACAGAAACTTGCAGAGGTGGAATGGAGAAGTAGAGATAGAAATTTTAATTAATAATCTGGAAATTATTGTCATCATTAGAAAGTAAACTTAAGAAAGTCAATCACATACAAGTTGTTGATTTTATATCCTTGTACAAGCAACGCCAAGGCAATAATCAAAACAAGAATAGGTCAAGATAAGAATATTTGACATTTTTATGTATATTCTTGTTTATTACATACTAGGATATTTAAATCATTCTTACAAGAACAAGTTGAAAATATTATCCAGAAATAGAATCCTCAGTAGTACCTAATTCAGATTTAACCACCCAATTATTAGTACTTGCAAAAGATGATTAGTTGGGATAAATACCAATATCATGGGATGATCAATCATTTAAATAACTTTATCATTAGTCTGTTGTACATAATACAGTTTGTGTATTAATATACATATTCAAGCCATTCACTCGTTAACCTTCTTGTTGAATGCAATCACAAGCGCAACATTTTGCCAAGATAAAAAAACATGGTACTTTACTTGAATTTGGAATCTTATGGTGCGAATAATATATATTGTTTGAGAAACTTGTACGAATACAACAAAATCGCAGGCATAAGATTAATGTCTAGCTGGTAATTGTGTAACTTGGCTTGCGTAGTTCGCTCTTACTCATGTTAATCACCAAACAAGCTGTGGGGATTATATAGGATCTTCTGTCCGTTGGACACAAGATTAATCAAGCTAGCTAAATGAGAATTTTAGAAAATAATTCTTGTCATCAATGAAAAATGGAGAAGGAAGCATATATAAAAGGAAAATGGAATCGCCCAACTGATTTCATGAACGTTTGTATCACCAAGAAGGGTCAATATTCAATATCACAAGATTCAAATCAAGTTACTATAGATACATTATTTGAGAGAAAAGCGAATAGGCATTAGCTGAAGGACTTGTACAATCATGCAATGTATGCTGGATAGATTTTGCTCGCAAAGAAGAACATTCAACTGAATTGGTGTAGCTTAAATTGCCACTGAAAATCTTGTTTCCACCACTGATGAATTCCATGACACTCCTTAAAATCCTTACCTGAATTCATATTAGTTGTCAAATAAGCTGAAGGAAGTAGATGAGTTGGTTCTACATCTTTCCCCAACGCGGTGGAGACTAAACTCCCGATTGAATTTTGTGTTGCAACTCTTCCAATTCCTCCAGCACCAAGCTCAGCCATCTTCTCTCTATGTTCAAAATACCCTACATACTCTGAGCAAATAGGATCGGATGGATTCACAAAGAGATACGGAATCCATGTGGAAAGTACTTGAAACGAATCTTCTCGTTGCACCTTCTGATTCTTATTGCTCACTGCAGCAGTGATTCCAGCTGTAATGAAACTACTTGCAATCCGTACTCCATGTTTTACTTTTTCATTTTTGATTTTATCTATTGGTGCTGAAGTGAATGGTGGATTAAAAAGATAAGTCTCAACTGGACAGCCTAACTTCACCATGTGTTTTCCAGCTAGTAATGCTATGGCTGCACCTAAAGAGTGTCCAGCTAGCCAAACATTAGCAGCTCCAGCAAGTGAAACCATCTCTTGGATGGATTGCATAGCTATTTGAAAGCGGCGACTCTTGTGGAGTCTGTTGCCGATGAACTGGAGGTCCAACTTCAGGTCCTTCGATAAACTACTTGCCTTGGGAACTGTGCCTCGAATTGCAATGACATATCTTGGAGGGTTCTGTTGGAAATTATTATTGTGAGGAAATTTGAACTCATAAATGGCCCCAATAATTGAATTATCAGTATCATCCACCAGTGCACGAGTCAACTGAAAATGGAAGAAGTCCCACCAGCCAGGAGCAAGAGCTTGAGGGCCTTGGCGCTGCTTTTGGCGATCACATTCTAGAATGTATGTCCCCTGTATCAAGCTAGCAGCCACGGATGTTCGATGATATGAGTTATTCCTGTAAGAATGTAAAATTAATGTATTTTCCAAAATGGTTTACAGAGAATTTAAATATCTTGCTCCCTATAACTTTTGACATCAAACAGAATGCCTATCTAAATAAAAGTCGAATTCATAGAACTAAAAGGACATCTATTAGCAGATACTGAAAATTTTCAGATACTAAACACCTAAGGAATGTTTCAGAAATTCAAACAAATGAAACATATATATTAATCCATGTTATATACCAGTCGATGGCAGTTAAGTGTAGTGCTCCTGAAAGGCTAAAAATTTCCTTGTCCGAGGCCATAAAAATGTATTCTTCTTTTGGTTCTCTGATATTTATTGAAAGTCTGCAACAAGATGGAAGGAAAAGCAGATAATTACTATCAAGTAAATTAACAGGTTCACATATAATAGATAATACTTATAAATGATCAATGCATATATTACTATTAGCATGTCCACGCCAAAATCTTTCCTAGAGATTGTTCATTCATGCTTTTCATCCACAAGATAATTCAAGAAAAGAGACCCTTATTTCTTCTTTTCACAGGTTGAGAGAAACGTGGGGCATGCAAAAAGAGAAATATGTATTCTAGCCTTTCCACCTGACATTTTGATGGATTCCAAAGAACAATTAACATTTTCGCCAAGGCAGCTATATTTTGAAGGTTTGTATGGTGGTAGACTTCATACAAATTATCAATTGGTGGTTTGCACTGGAGTTGGTTATTTTGTTAAAGTTCAGACAAAAAATCTGCTATTGGTCTCAAATCTCTGCATCCGAAAATGAACGGGATAAACAAGGGGATAGTAAAAACTGATTTTATCGATTTTTTTAGTTTTATTGCAACACATTTTGTAATAGACGAGGAGTGAAAACCTAGCATATGACGAAATAGGCAATCAACTGGAATTAAGCTACGTTCTTTACATATATCACCAGAAGCTTTAAACAAGCCATATAACCAAAAGCTTTAACCTAACCTGTTCATTAAACCAAAATACAATTTTCAATCCTATAGCTAGAACGGAGACATAGATCAAAAAGACAAAGTTTGGTTAAGTTGGCATAGACTAAAACTAATTAAGAGGATGCCAGTATCAGATTTATTCTCCAACAGACTATCTTTTACATACTAAGAAGTAGAAGTTAAAGATTATGTTTAACTTATGCTTGACGCAATGATCAATACTTACTATCCACTAGGTCACAAATTTGAACCTTGAAACAGTCTTTTTTATAAAAACAACGCTAGTTAAAGCTGCTTACATCATGTTAACATATAATCTGAGATCCTAGTAAGTCATTCTCATTGACACAACACACAAGCAATTACTATATAGACTATATAGACATTTAACAAAACAAAATGCAGGCATGCAGCCTATTAATCAAAAATAAATTGCACCATAGACAATATAAACTATGATATAGAAGTACGATTGTTAGAAAGCTTACCCTGATTAGGCTTGCAACTAAAGCTCTCCTTCACAGTTCAGTTCAGAAGATATACAGAGACTTTTTACATGTAGAATGGAGTAGGGATCATGAATTTAAATAATCCGTCAACCATCGTGATCATTGCTACAAACTAAACTTGAGAAAATAGATCGAATACACGTTGCTTATATTCTTTTAGCAACTGGATCGCGTTTAAACTAGATAAGTCAAAGCATGATAAGTCAGAAGGTCGACTTCATATTTTTACAACAGGACATTTGAATCTTTCTTACAACAATTTTTTTTTTTGATTGTATTATTAATAAACTAGGATTTTAATTTCAAAAATAGAGTATATTGTGTAATAGCCAATTCTCACCCAGTTATTTTTTACAGGCTATCCCTCATTCTCACCCGGTTATTCAAATCGAATAAATTGAAGAGGTCTTTGGATCCATTTATATCGTCTATATGGGCATTTAATTACTCTATTTTCTTTTTTGAAAATATATGTTATTTTCATACAAATTATTAAAATTAAATTTAGCAATAAATAAATAAAATAAACACTCGTATATATTATTTTTATATAAAGTAAAATGAAAAACAAAAAATTAATTTATAATGGATGTGAACAACAGTTTTGTGCAAATAAAATTATGAAATGTTTCCATTATAAATAGGTTGAAAAGAACATGCAATAATTAATATAGTAATACACTTATTGGTAAATCAGATCGATAAAAATCTTGTTGAAGATTCTTGTATTCAATCAGTTAAGTAGAATAAGAAATATATAATTAAACTATATATGGACAATAAATCTAAGGAGAAATGCTACATTCACAAAAAAGGATATATAATTTGTGTACAGATGGCGGGATGACCTGTATTTATCATTAATGTCTTATTGACCACTAACTCTAGTTTACTACTCATCTGTTTTTTATTTAATGTTTATTTCTTTCTTTTTTAGTGCTTTAAAATATTTTTACTTTAAAACTAGTTATATAATTTTAATTATTAATATGTCTACTACACAAATATTATTTTATATTTTAAACTGTTATTAATTTATACTTATACACATATTAATATAATATAATTATAAAAATAAAGAATTCCATATAACATAATTGTAACTGAACTTAGAAATAAATAAAAAATATTATAAAAACATCTAATTTAATTAAACTTAGGACGAAGAGTTAAAAAATATAATGATATAGTAAAATTTAAAAAGTTAAATTTTATTATTTAGTTTCTATTTAGAATTATACTTATAATATTGTTAATCCAATAATTATTTTACTATCGAACAACTGCATCATCATATTTCAAAATTATATTCTAATGTCTAAAAAACTAATATTAAATATTTAATAAAGTATATATAAGAGAAAATTAGGTTCTAATTTTAATTTCTAAATTTAGTTATAGGTTATATTATGTTACACAGTATATTTTTATATTCATATTATAATTATCATATTATAATTATTTATGACTGTATATGAGTATATATTAGTAAGGGTTAAAAATATAAATTAGTAATAATTTATTTTTTATGTAAAAATAAAATAACATGAAAAATTATTTGAATAAACATATTCTTATGAAAAAAGATATACTATATATATATATATATATATATATATATATATATATATATATATATATATATATATTATAATAAAGGTGTTCAATATTTTAAAAGAAGAAATCCTATTTTATTATCTTGATTTTGTTATTTAAACTAATATAGAAACAATAAATTTTAACTTATTTAATTTTATTATATCATTATATTTTTTTAACTTTTCATCCTAAATGTAATTTAATTATATGTCTGTATAATATTTTTATTTTTTTTAAGTTTAGTTACAATTATTTTATATGGAATTCTTTATTTTTATAATTATATTATGAAATCTTTTTGAATTTTGATGATCACATTATTAACAAGCTGATAATCTTGTGATGATATAAAATAACTTGCTGTTATACGGGTAATAACATGGTTTTTTAGGTATTAGCTTACTGATATTTCATATCAGTATAATGTGAATTAGTACACTGACAGCAAACTGAAAGCAGGAAAAACAGAGCGTTCCAACAAGTTGACAGCATGGAAACAAGTTGTATCATCGAGCATACTGGGAGTACAAAAACTGTTGGATAAAGCGTGAAATCCTAATTTCTTATAAATAATTTAGGATCTTTATTTGTACAGACTTATTATATATATATATATATATATATATATATATATATATATATATATATATATATATTAGAGTTCAAATATCTTTTATCCAAACATATTTTTTAAATCAAACTAGTTTTCCTATCTTTTAGGAGTTGGATTTTTTCAAACCTTATCTTTTACTTAACCAACTCCTATCTAGATATTTAAACTTATACTGAGGATTTTATTCAAATGTTCAAATCATTTTTCAAACCTCAATATTCGTAGTGTTTGAATATGAGATATTTGAATTATCTTATCTACCATGAACGTTATGTTTTTAACGTTAATGTGGTTTTGTTAATTCGTATGTTCAAGTGTTCATATAAATATCTTGTGTGTATAACTTTTATCTTCACCAAATGAAGACATATACTGATTTGTAAAACATATACACACATCTTCTCAAACTCAAATATTTCTTGGCTAATATTTTCGAGCTCTAGTGTTTTATATACTTATATATATATACGTGAGGAACTTATAGTTTGAGTTGTAATCTTATTCACTTGTGTTATTGGTTGTAATTAGTTATGGCTGGATTGTTAGGCTTGTTAAACAGGGTTCAAGGGAACTAGATGTTAGTATAGTTCTTAGATGGCAGATTAATTCAGGGAACATATGTTTTAGTAAGCTAGAATTAGTTGTAAGGGATGAAAGGAGGAATATTATTGTAATTTTGTAATCGGTTGTAAATTGATTAATAATATTATCTCTTATGGTAGGGGAACAGGACATAGACCAAAGTGGATTAGGGGTCGAACCTGGCTAAAAGATATAGTGTTATTTACTTTTTCTATACTACATTCCATATAATAGCTAACTCACAGTGTGTATGTGAATTAAACTTAGCTAATTGACAGGTTAAACAATTTGGTAAAATTAAAATACGTCGTTATTAGTCATTACACTTATTCACCACCTTCTAAGTGTGTATTTTCATATTATATTTATGTGTATAAGTATAAATTAATAATAGTTTAAATATAAAATAATATTTGTGTAGTATACATATTAATAATTAAAATTATATAACTAATTTTAAAGTAAAAATATTTTAAAGCACTAAAAAAGAAAAAAAGAAAACATTAAATAGAAAACAAAGCATATTAGAAGTAGTGACAAATAAGATATTAATAATAAATATACGTTTTTGTCAAAAAAAATAATAATAAATATACGTTATTCCGTCATCTCATTTTGTACACAAATTTTGTATCCTTCTCTCGTAATATTTCTCGAAATCTAATATATAAGGGTCTTTCGTCCTTCACACGCAAAGAAGCGAAATTAAGATGCGTGGAAGATTAGCCTGAGCTTGATGAGTCTTCTCTTTCAAATATTGAGTAACTTGTACCCCCCCCCCCCCCCACCCCCACCCCCACCCCCACCCCTTGTGGCCACATTATTTGCAACTTGCGATTTCATCGAATAATTTTTATAAAGTCAAAGTAAACATCCACTACCAGGCTAAACATTTATTTGAACGGGCAACTTGATTGTAAGGAGAGTTTTTACGACGAGCACGTCGGCCGTTTAATTTTTTTTACTAGTGAAGCGGTGAAGCCCCGATGTTTTTGTATGCTTTAGTGCTTAACCAAACTCATATGAATTAAATTTCTTCGAAAAAAGAAGATTGTTAATGATAGGAATTAAATTTCTTCAAAAAAAGAAGACTAAAATGTTAATGAACATGATATATGCGTACCTTTCTCTCAACGATGAGAATTCATGTACTTTTATTTCGAACCTTATGGCACAAATAATTTATTGTTTGAGAAATAAGAACAAATACAAGATTGTTACCACTAAACCATATTAGCCTATTAGGCATAGAATTACAGTCTAGCCCTAGTACTTGTGTAACTTGGACTGCCAATTAAAACTCTGTGTCCACCACTGCTCCACTCCATGGGCCTGCGTAATGCTTTGTCTCTCACTATTATTGATAACTAGACAAGCTGATGGAAGAAGATGAGATACTTCTGTACTACCCCCCAATGCACATGTAACTATACTCCCCACTGAATTTTGGGTTGCCAGCTTTCCGATTCCAGCAACACCAATGCTCGCCATTTTCTCTCTGTGGTCAAAGTAACCAATATACTCCGAACAAATAGGATCATTTCGATTCACAAATAGGTATGGAGCCCAACCTGATAACACAGTGAATGCATCTTCTTCTTCTTGAGGCCTGTGCAAATGACCTGTTAGGCCGATTGATATTCCTGCCTTGATTACACTGCCCATAATTCGAGCCCCTTGCTTTAGTTTATCGTTCTTGATCAGCTCTAGCGGTGCTGCGCTGAATGGGGAATTGAAAAGGTATGATTCTAGGCCAAAGCCCATTTTTACCAAGTTTCGCCCCACCACTAGTGCAATAGCTGCGCCCAAAGAATGGCCTGCCAGCCATACATTTTCAGCACCAGCATTATATACTAGCTCTTGGACAGCATTTAATGCTTGTTTAACTCGGGAGCTGTTCTGAAGTTTATTCTGGACGAATACATATTGCAAATCCAGTTTTAAATCTTGCAATCTCGTGTCCGGAACGGTTAGTGTACCTCGAAATGCAAACACATAACGTGGAGGGTGCAATTCTGTAAATGTGTTAATGGGGAATTTAAACTCGTAGATGGCTCCAAATATCGATAAATCGGATTCATCTACAAGCACTTGGTGTAGTTGGAAATGGAAAAAATCCCACCATGGAGGCGCTAGAGCCTGGGGGCCTTGGCGACGGTGCTGACGATCTCGTTCGAGAATGTACACACCTTGTACTAAGCTTGCAGCAATTGATGTTCGGTGTTGGGTGTTGGTCCTTCAAAAATGTACATGCAATCTTTTATTAGTTCCTTCCGTTTCCAAATTAACGATTTTATTTGACTTTTTTGTGGTGACTATTTTTCAATGATATAGTTTTATAAATTTTTTTAATTATATACTATATGTAATTTTCAGTCAAACTTGAGTCAATTTGATCACAGAAAAGTCAAATATGACAATTAATTTGGAACGGAGGGAGTAATTAATCATGAATTATGACTTTACAATAGCAAAACACTGAAAATGTAGATTTAACTTTTGGGTTTTGATTTACCAGTCGGTTGAAGTTATGTGTACTGGTCCTGAAAGGTTGAAGTATTGTGTCTTGGATCCCATTGCCAAAATACAATTTCTTTTCTTCTTTTTATATATCGAATTTTCTTCTCCTATTCAGGTTGTTACTCTTCCTTCAATTACAAACTTGCTGCTAAAAAAAGTAGACACCGAGGAGGAACTACCGGAGCCCGCCGTGCTAACCTTGGAAAATCAATAGAATTTTTTTATTCCACCTCAATAAAAATGAGATATATTATAACTATGTCATATATTATCTTAACTCCACATAAACTAAGATTCTGCCACTTCACACGCATGCAATTCATAAGTGTTCGTACAATTTGCTAGAAATAGATCTCGGATAGTAGTAGTCTTCTAATTTTCATACATTTGGAAGAAATAAATCTCGGATAATAGTTATTGTGATTCATGGCAATATTAGATCGAGATATCCAAGGTTAATGAAATTTCAAAAACTTTAACATATATCTGATCAAGAGCTAGTAGATATATACACTAATAAACTTTATAGATGAAAGATATAAGTATGAAGTATCTCACCTCTGCCGATTAATAGATTTACGACTCCCTCGAGCTCCTTTCTGCTACGACATCAGGATTCAGCTGGAGTACCAAAACAAATTAACGGTAGATATATAACAAAACAACAAGTGCAGAAGCCAACTATGAGGCTAGAGCAATAATAATGTGAATTATACTAACAAGTTGTACTAGTTTAAACATACAGCACTGACTTTGTGCACGATAGAATTCGCAGCGCGACTTGATCAAGTCAAGGTGTTCATATTCTATATAAATAATAATGATAATAATTACATATTATCATTGCGTTTATTTATCTTGATCCATATTGACCCATTTACAAGTCGTACAGCCATTTACGTTAATTTTTGGTGAAATATTTTTAAGAAAATGAATATCACATTTGAGCTTACGATTCTAGTTTTTATAACATATATAATTTATTTTCATATACGATATTATTGCAATTTATGCATATTTTTCATGCATCTAGCATGCGTTTTATTTCTTAATATTATTAGTGTGTATGCACGTTAATGTGCGTTTGTGAGAGTGAGAATATAGATTAGAAAGATACACATGTTTTTGCAAGTGTATTCTTATTTTGTCAGTATAATTAGAAGAATGTCCGGCCTAAAAAATTAGAGGCCCTAATTGAATAAAAAATAATTTAAGATCACATACATACAATTTATTATTTTAATAAATTGATATCTAAAAGATAATTTTGTTACTCCAAACAATTACAGCTTTATGTACAATTGAAAATCGGGCTACAATTAATCCAATTAAAGTAATATTGTTTGTCAACAATAAATAAATTAAAGTAATATTGTTTCACACACGTCGTGGGTTAGTGTGCTACTGGTTAGTACTAATTTTGTAACTCAGGCGGGCAACTAAAACTCGTTGTACACCACTGCAACTCCATGGGCTTTCAAAAAAATTTTGGTCACACATGTATTACTTTTGGTCACACTTGTATTAATAACCAGATACGCTGTTGGAAGCAGATGAAATCCAAATATAGACATAGCTATACTTCTAGTCGTAATTTTGGTTGCAGGTCCAAAACGCTCCATTTTGTATCTGTTAGCAAAGTAGCCAATGTACTCGGAACAAATCGGAAGTTCTCTTCCGATTCACACATATAAACGGAGCCCAAGCCGATAACTGGCTGAAGTTGTCTTCCACTTGAGCTATCTGTTGAGGGTCCATGAAGACCTTTACCAGTACAGCCTTGGCTGCACTCTCCAGTGCTCTAATGGTACTGAAATGTATGGTGGATTGAAAAGGTAAGTTTCTAGGAGAGATTTATTTTCAATTACCATGTTTCGCCCCACTATTAGTGCAATAGCTGATCCCAAAGAATGGCCAGCCAGCCAGCCATACATTTTCAGCACCAGCATCATCTACTAGTTGTTTGACATATTTCAATGCTTTTTTGACTCGATCACAGTTTTCAAGTTTCTCCTCATCAAGAAATATTTTGAGATTCAGTTTGATATCTTGCCACATTGTCTCCGGTTTGAGTACCGTGCCTCGTAATGCAATCACATATTGTGGAGGGTGCACTTGTCCGAATGTGTCTCTTGTATATTTTTACTCGTAGATGGCTCCATATTTTGAAGAATCAGAGGCATCTATGAACTCCATGAGAAGCTGGAAATCGAAAGAATCCCACCATGGAGGTGCTAGAGCATGTAGCAGTAGCGGACCCGGACTAAAATTTTAGTGGGGCAATCGTGATTTGAAGAAAAATGACGGATTCTAATTTTTAATATTTTTATAATTAGTTAAATTATTTTATAATTATAAATACTATATTTAAATATTTAAATTTATCTCTCGGAATATATTTATATAATTATTTTATAAAATTGAGGATCGTCTATAAAATTATGAATATATTTATAGGTTTTTCACTTCATGAATTTCATAAGCTTATAAATATATATATATATATAATTATATCCTATATATAATAAGAATAAGAAGAATCTTATCCAAATACTATCAAATGTCAAGAGTTCGAATCTCATTAATGATATAATAAATATAATATGTATATTATATACTAAAAATATTAATAGGCATAATTAAAATTTTACTTAGTCTAGGACATTGTTTAATATATAATTATAATAATTCAAATTATATCTATTTTTAATTATTTAAGAAAGCACATATTTAATTTAAAATTTAACTTTTTTATTAAATAAGATTATATTTTATTTAAAGTTTAACTTTTTTATTAAATAAGATTTTATTTAAATTAAATTTCAGTAGGGGGCATTATACTATTTTAGTGGGGGCATCAATATAATAATGTAAATTTTATTTCACAAACAAAAAATTTCACCGGGGCATTTGCCCCCATTGTTACGATAGTAGGTCCCCCCTGGCATGTAGGCCCTTCCAATTCTGCTGACGATCTCGTTCCATAACGTAAACGCCTTGAACTAAGCTAGCAGCAATTGTTGTTCGGTGATGTGCATTACTCCTCCAATAATATAAATCCAATCTTATATTAGAACAGTAGTACTTAACTAACTGATTAAGCTTGCAGAGTGCAGAAATAGGAATGTGATTTACCAGTCGATTGCTTTTCTCATCATATGCACCGGTCCTGAAAGATTGAAATCTTCTGAATTGGATGCCATTAAAAATGGAATGTATTTTCTTCTTCTTTTCGATCCGTTCTTCCTCTTACAATGCTTTTTGTTTATTCGTCTGTACAACCTTAACATACGTGCTGCTCTCATCAAGACCTAGCTATATGTAGTGTGTAATCAAGTGCTACTACATCTTCATTCAGAGCAGTGAAAAATATGTACATAATAAGAATAGTGGTTGAATATCAAAATGTTAAATAACTATGATATCGTTTAAAGGGAATATATTTACTTCAAAACAAAATAATTCGATGATGTTTTAAAAATCCAAAGGTGCTCGTATTGCATGTTAATTTGATAGATAGATGCTATAGATAGGAAGATGGTGTTTTATACAGATAAATATGTAAACACTATCAAGTATTCAAGTATGAACATTTGGATAAAGTGTCAATTACCTTTGATGATTGAATTGATTTGCAACTCAAATAAAATCTTCAGTACTTGTAGAAAGGAAAAAAAACAACACATGCAAGAGCGAAAGGAGGAAAAAGAAACCTAGGTATTTGACCGAGTGCATAATGGCACTGACTCGATCGAATCAAAGTGATCACAGTACCACCAGCATTTTGACAAAATGCCTCCTTATCAATGTGAACTTAACGTTTAGCTAGCTAGATGATCAATATCCCTACCCTAGAACGTCAAATGAAATCATGTGTAGCAGGATATATGCTGACTTTTTTTTAGGACCCTTTCAATTCGACTTTATGGTCTTAGCTTGATACGGAGTACTGGATTTCGCCAAAAGGCCTCAACTTGCCCAAAATCGATTATGACTTTATGCAGTGTTCATCGCGTAAATGTACAAACTCCAATATATGGACTCAATCTAGTACTTGCAATTAAAACTTACTACATGAAAAGCTTAAAGAATTATATACTAATATATTTTATAGTATTATAAAATCACATCAATGAATTTATATTATATTATTATTTTCAAAACATATAATATTAAAGATATATGCATATATATTCTATTCCATACGATTTTACTTTGTCTAATTAACTATTATCATGCAAAAAAGTGTTTCACTTAAAATAGATAGCTTATAAATTTACTTAATGTTTAGTTGTTCACTTAGTGAATGATGACTTTTATAAAATTAAAACAATTTATAACCACTATCTTTTGTGATTGTCCACTTTTATACATGGGCAGAACTCAAATACGGCTACGTGTCAAATGAGTCGAGTCGATCCGAATTTTAGATTGTTCATATTGAGTTTGTTTAAAATTTCTCGAACTCGAACTCTTATCGAACCTAATATTTTATTTGAGATTGTCTCGTAGTGTTCACAAACATGTTCACGAAAAACTCACAAACACATGTTCGCAAACACTATTCACGAACAACTCAAGAATATGACTCATAAATTTGTGTTCATGAACATATAAATGTCAAGTAAAATAAATAAATTCTAATTCTACTAACAAGATAACGAGTTAAGAAAAAAATTCTCACATGTTCAGTCCAAACTCCAAGTTCAAGAAAGTGCAAACTTGACGATTACTTAAGAATTTAACATAAAATTAAAATTTAATTTGAGAAATAAATTAGTACAAAAATAGTAAATTAATTTATAAACTAATATACACACAAATAAGCGTATCAACTCATTTACAAATTGAACCGAACTTTGAATCGAACCTAAAAATTGTGTTCATGTTCTGGCTCATTTATAAATTGAATCAAACTTTTTTCGAACCGAACACCGAACAGTTTGTAAGCAGTATCGACTCATTTACAACCCTAAATACGACTATTTAAATTACGAATCTCAAAATCCAACGATCAAGGGTATCAAGGCAAAATAAAATATAATTCTAAATATTATTAATTTGTAAAGTTATTAAATTTTGATTTTTGTAAATATAAGAATTAATTCAACATTATTTTTAAATAAAAGTTATAGATAAAATAAATAATATTTGATTACCTACGGATACAATAAACAACTTAATATCATTCTAGAATATAAAAATTGATATCAATAATATTATTCAGAGGGTGATTATATTATTATTAAATCTATAATTTATGTCTTATCTCTATAGTTATTTAATTAAATAATATGCTAAAATTATTTCCCTTTGATATTGAAATAAGTTTAGTAATTTTTTTGAATTTATTTTTATAGTTATATTAATTATATTAAGTATATAAAAATATTATTATATTGTTTAATTAGTTACCTGGTTCAAATATATTCATTATTAATATAAATATTATAAGTTTAATAAAGTTCACAAAAAGTACAATAAAATATAGTTATATGTGATTGATGAGATTAATACCGTTTTAATTAAATATAAATATTTAGTTATAATATATTGTTGACTTTCATTAGTATTTTAAATATTAAAATATTATTGAATATTCTATTTATTGGTTCTGGTCTATATATTTTAAGATCTGGCTGTCTTTTTGATATGTTATGTTAACCAATCAAGTATACAAGTGCGTCCACGCATAATATATATAAATTAACTCTAAATCCTGGGCACAAGTATGTTCTAATAAATACTTTTTAATAAATAAGTCTTTTCTCTTATAAATTAATTAATGAATTTATTGAATAAAAGAATTTTTATATTGTCATTAAAAATTATAAATAATTTGAAACAATATAAAATACATAAATAATATTTATGAGAACATAAATAATTTGAAACAATATAAAATACATAAATAATATTTATGAGAATGTTGACAAATTTCTTTTATTATTGTAACTGTATTACCATCTTTGCACTCAGTTAATTTGGGAGTACTTTAAACGGAGCACAAAGACCTACATGTGTCCATTATATTCCACAAAACATCTATACTATATTATTAAAGACGAAAAATTAAAAGTTTTGGTCGGTATGGTACTAGGTGAACCATAGAAAAAATCTTGACCGTCCAATTTTAAGTGAACCATAGAAATAATCTTAACCGTTGAATTTTAATAAAATATAATTTTAAAAGAATAAAATCATATATACAATTCTAACACCAATAATCCTCCTTTTATGCAAACAACTCATAAACATTATAATTCTAAAGAATATAAACATTACTACTAAAATACAATCTCATATTAATCTTCTAACTAAAATATTTCACATTAATCTCCTAAGTAAAATACATCTCTATACAAAACAAACAAAAATTCTCCTATTAAAATATAAATACAAATAAATTATATAAAAACATATACATATAATATTAAATAAAATTTAAATTATTATTATACAAATACAAATAAATTCAAATCATTAAAAAATATTAAAAAATTAAAAAAATTCATCCGTGCATCACACGGGATATAAGCTAGTATATGTGTACGATCAGTAGTGCATATAACTTTTGTGATGATAATAATTATATTAGATATTAGTTATAAATTTAAATAAATATTTATAAACTAAATAATTTAAAATTGATTAAATATATTTTAAATAAATATTATTTAATCGACATTTTTTACTCTAATAAGATGATAAAAAGTTTCATAATTATTCAATCCAAATTAAAATATTAGGACATGATATATTAAAAAAATTCAAATTTAGTTATAAAATAATTATTAATATCATTTAGTGGATAATTGATGAGTGTGTTACCCAGTAATTAGACTATTATAGAAGGGATGTTGAATATAATAGTATCAAATAATTGAAATTAGAACACAAGTATATAAACGAAACATAGTTTGTATTAACTTTGACAAACTTAATACAAAAATCTCTCAAGAAAATTAATGTTCTTAAGAACTGCTAGGTTATATGAATAATATATATTGAACGATTACATCAATGTAAACCTAAACTGTGTTTATATAATACACAGCTACATGTTTAAATAATACAAAAATAATGATTAATGATTATAGCAATACAATTTCTATCATTATTTTCGGAATAGATAACTTCAAGAAGGTAATTGTCTTTCATACAAACACTTCCTTTTTTTGTCTTCAATCAAGTCCTGATTTGTCCAATTACCATCTAACAGACTCTGATCAGCTTAGACTCTGTCGGTTGAGTAGACTCTGATTCTGTAGACTCTGTTGGATATCATATAGACTTTGATCAGCTTCTATAACCTCTGATTGATAGACTCTATTGGATAGACTCTGACAACATCATTTCTTCATATATAACAATTTCCCCCAATTTATGCTTTGTACAATAAAACATAAATTTGATGATGATGTCAGAAACCTCATAAATAAATGCATCAATGTTTGTTTACCTTGTCTCACACTCTTTTGTAGGAAAAGTCTCCAGCCAGGAAATCATCAAGTAGTTTCTTTTCAACTGTCTTCAACAATCCTATCAATTCCTCCTTCAACTCCTTCATTTTATCATTTGAGTCATCAATTTAAAAAATTACAGCTATCAAGATATAGATGGATGTTATCTGCATTCTTTCATCCAAAGGAATACTGCAGATTCTTTGTCCATCAGGATTGAGCATCAAGATTGGAGTATCCAATACCATTTTTATCTTAGCATCTCCATTGCCCATCTCCTTCTCAGTATCATCATCCATCATGTACCCTGGTCTGTATTTTTCAGAGTCTAACTTCATCAGATTTTCATTTTTTTTAGCCCCTGCAATTACCCTTTCTAGATGTTTCACCCACTTTACAGTGGTGTCATCCTCTCCATTTAGTAAATAAAGAACATATTCTAGTTGTTTTGATGACTTCTGAATTAAATCTTCTTCAGACAGCTTTAACACTCTTCCATTTTCTAGAAAGTATAGCAGTTTCTCTTTAGGTACAACACCAACAAACATATTTTTTACCAAGTGAACATCAATTAGTTTGTCTAAATAGTCTTGAGTTAATTGTTCTTCAGGTTTTTCCTTCAACGAATATGGATCTCTAAATACATTAGTTTCACCTCTGTAGACCTTGGCCTTTGAATTAACAATTCCTCCCTTATCTTTTTCAAGTCTAGTATTTAGAGTTAGAGACTCAGTATTTGTCCATAAAAGATCATGATTCTTCTTTCTGACCGGAGTTTTTTGTTCTTCCTTCTCATCTTCAAAGCTAGTTCCTCCTGGAAGGAATATGGTTCCTTGCATGCATTTGGATTTGATGAACCTTTTTGTTGGACTTTTGGAGATGACTGAGATGGTTGGCTACTTACAACATTTGCACTTGCACCTCTGGTTGACCTTGTCACATGTGTAGATGTTTGTTGAGGTCTAGCAGGTTCAGATGTTGTCAGTTTCTTCTTGATCAGAGTTTTCCTTTGAATAGAAGTTTTCTTTTTCTTTAACTAGACTTGAGCATTGTCAGTATCAGTATTCATTTTTTTCACTTCCTATTTAGCAGCAATTGGATCTATGTTAGGATATTCTGCTTCAAACATCTTCTTTGCAAGTTCTATATCCTTCTTTAATTTCTCTTCAACTTTCCCTAGATTATATTTTTCTTCTTGGAATTTTCTTGTTAACTCTACATATTTCCTGATTTGATCTAATTGAGCTACAACATCTGTTTCACTCAGAGATTGTTGTTTGCCTTTATCTTGTCTAGACCCCGAAGAAATCAGAGTTTGTGAAGAAATCAGAATTTGTGTCTTCATAATTTTATCTCCATTATGACTCCCAGGAATTGTGTCATTCTTTCCACCTTCATCACCATCAAATTTGTCAGGAGATTTAATATGAAGATCATCTTTGTATTTATCTTTTGAAGCTTTCTCCCCCTTCTGGTGTAATCACGGTGTTGTTCCAGATGTGCACGAGGGCGTGCACGAGTTTAATGGAAGAGGGTTTGTAACATGGTCATTTTTGTTAAAGGGAACATTTAAATTTAAATTTAAATAATTTTTGAAATTTTAAAATTTTGAAAATTTATATTTATTCAATTTTAATATTAAAATTTAATATATTTTCTTTTAAAATAATATTAAATTAATTATTAATATTATTTGATAATCGAATCATAATCATTTTATTTATAAATATATTTAAAATAATATTAAGTTAATTCTTGTAATCACAGCAATTGAACGTTAATCTATTAATTAAAAAATTAATAATATTTAAGAATTTATATATTTGTGTCTGACAACCATATCATATTATCTCACTTGTTCCAATTATATACAGGATATAATAAAGAAGTTATATATATATATATATATATATATATATATATATATATATATATATATATATATATATATATATTATAGGCTTAGTTTCCATGGATATAGCAAAAAATGTTTAAATGGATATAGACTATTTTATGAAATTCAAGTTTTTGGGAAACATATATATATTTTTATAAAAATTTTAATGACGATATTTTGTCAAAATTTCTTTTAAGTGGGGAACATGCCCCGTGTCACGAGGAACTCCTTTATTATTTTATTATTATTATTATTGAGTAACGGAGAAATCACTAATAAATATAATTATAAAACACATGAATTTTTTTTTGAACATTGTTAAAAATTATAGAACACAAAAAATAATTACAAAATAAGTAAAATTATTACATAACATAAATATTTTTTGTATATTATATTATGTATTTTTTTAAAAAAAAATCAATTATTTTTCACATATTTTTCAAATTTTTATTTATTATCAAATTAATTCTATTAATTAATTTATTTTCACTCACTTTTTTAAAAAAATTATACAAATTAAAAAATATATCATACATATTAACTTAAGACCTCAATTTTATAAAAATTTAATATAAATCTTTATATTAAATACTAATAAAAATATTAATATAAATGCAGTTACTTAAATATTCTTAGTAAAGATGCACGGGTAATAAAAAGATTATATTTATCATAATTAATTTTACGGGTCTAAATTATATATATATCTATATTTAAAAATTTTATTTATTACATTAATTAATAATTATTATTAAAATTATTTTTAGATTAATTTATTAAAGTCCGCCGGTAAACTTGTATAAAATAATACGTGTTAACATAAACTTTCATGTAAAATTATAACATATAAATTATAGTTAGTTAAATCTTAATAAACCTGTCCTCAACATGCATTATAATATTGTAAGAAGTAATAAAAAATATAGGGAGTGTTTGATTAAGTCTAAATATGATAAATAAGTAATTATTTTCGGAAAATGTATATATTTGAATATATTTTTTAAAATTAAGTATTTATTTTAAAAAACAAAAAATAATTTAAATTAATTTTTGGAATAAATATTTATTTTTATAAACAATACAAATCTACGTACCTTTTTTTAAAAATAAATATTTATTTTTAAGAAAAACGGAAAGCCAAACGGCATAGGTATGCGTTGAACATCTTTGAAGCATGTAATTTTATTATTTAAATAAACACACCATTGTAATCATTGCAGAAAAAATAAATACAACAACATCGCAATCATTGCAGAAAGAAAAGAAAAATACAAAAACCTTGTACTGCAGTAACATATTGTACACATTCAGGTAGAAGTTATGCAACTCGGCCTGCTCACTAAGACTCTGGGGCCACCACTGCTCCAGTTTATGAGCTTTCCTACCTTTCCGGGTCTGATCCGAATTTGTCACAAGATACGCATTTGGAATCAAATGAAATGGTTCTGTACTAATGCCAAAACTTGTTGTAACAATACTCCTCACTGAATTTCGGGTCGTAGTTTTTCCAATTGAAGGAGCACCTATACTTGCCATTGTCTTTCTTCGCTTAAAGTAATGAATATACTGGCAACAAATTGCATCCTTTGGATTCACAAATAGGTACGGAGTCCAGCCGGATAACATAGTAAACGTGTTATCTTTATGTAGTTGCGTCGCGTGATAGCCCATAAGGCCTACGGATAATCCTGCCCTTATTGCATCCCCGATAATTCGGGCCCCTAAATTGAGTATCTTGTTCTTGATTAGTAGCTCCAGTGGTACTGCTAGTGAACTAAATGGTGGATTGAAGAGGTATGTTCCCACGTCCAACTGCATTTTTGCCATGTTTCGGCCAACTACTAGTGCAATGAGTGAGCCCAAAGAATGTCCTGCTAGCCATACATTTGCAGCACCAGCATCACCCACTAGTGTTTTCACTACTCGTAATGCCTTTGAAACTCGGGAACTATTCTGAAGTTTGTGCTGAGTAAATACGGACTGCATATTCAATTTTATATCTTGTTTTACTGTGCGCCATTTGATTATAGTACCTCGAAATGTGACTACATAGTTGCATGATGTGTTCAGTTGGGATTCAAACTTGTAGATAGCTCCAAATATTGAAGAATCGGAATCATCTACAAGCACTTGGGGTTGTGATTGGAAATTGAAAGAATCCCACCATGGAGGTGCTAGAGCATTGAGGCCTTGTCGATGGTGCTGACGATCTTCAACCCGAACGTAAACGCCTTGATGGATCTTCGGTGCTGTGTGTTATTCCTTCAAAATTTATGTGCATGCAACATATATTAGTATGTAACAAATTATTAATCAGATGTTATCAGTTTACAAACAATATAAATACTGAATGATCTTGGGTTTTGATCTACGTACCAGTCGGTTGGAGTTATGTGTACAGGTCCTGAACGGTTGAATTTGTGTGCTTTGCTGTGTCCCAGTAGCCCCACTGCAACAAAATGAGATCGACATCTTTTCTTCACTTTTAAAATCAAATATTTCCTTCTCCTTTTCAGATTCTTCCGCTTTCTCGCTCCTACACGCACTCATAAAAATATTTAGTACTCATAAGATAATAACATTGGAAGCAAGAAACAACCAGGAAAGAAATGAAATGAAATATATATATTAACTACTAACTAGTTGCTGTATTATTTAGAAGGAAAAAAAACTAGTTGCATTATTAATTAATGTACAATATTGACTATACATGCATAATAGACTACCTGACTTGCTCAAACCCCATCGTTCATTTTCCTATATAAGATTTTATCTTTAACTTTTAGCGTGCATTTGTTAATACAGTAACTTTTAGTGATTAATTCATAAAAGATATGCTGCTGATTCAACTTTTAGAATTTAATTAGGATACATATTTTTTTGTATAATATGTCTTTTGAAAAATAATAATTTATTATTAAAAATATATTATTTTAAAATCACGTTGAAGAGTAAGATTGTATATTTATTTTTATTTACGATATTATTGCAATTTATGCATATTTTTCATTCGTCTAGTATGTGGTTTATTTTTAATATGCATGGTAGTTAATACTAATATTTAATACTAGAATCCAGGTGTGTGGTGAATAATAATTTGTAAAAAAAGTATTTAACGTGCGTGAGTGAATCAAAATTTTGTTTTCAATAATAATTTAAAATCAAATGCACAATTTATTATTCTGATAAATTGAAAGTTAAAAGAAAATTTTGCTACTTCAAACAATTACTTATTCCGATTTACATATCTGTTACGCATTAAATTAGATGCAATTAATACGCAATTAATGAATTGATAACGAAGCCAGGACTTGCTGTGACACTTGATGATAAATACTCCCTCCGTCCCGGCCAAATGTTTACATTTGGTCCGGGCACGGAGACCAAGGATAGTGGGTGTAATAGTGATTTTATTGTTAAAATAAATGAAATAGTGGGTGTAATAGTGTAAAGTGTTGAAAAAGTGGAGTGAAGTAGTGGATGTAATAATATATTTATTGTTAAAAGTTACTATTTTTAGTAATGTAAAGAATTGGGTGGAACGTCCCAAAAAGGAAAATGTAAAGAATTGGTTGGGACGGAGGGAGTAAGATTCTAGTTGGGGGTAGTAATATTGATTCCTATACCTACTTAATCGAATCATAATTAATTAACCTTGGAGAATACTTGATTCTTTGAACATTACACGGGATATGTCTCAATTTGCACATTTTAAAGTCTATGCCCATCTCAACCACGTATATTTATGTGTTTCGGGGACTGTTTATAGTTTATAGTTTATAGTACCAATATAATAATGATTCATCTGCAGCTCAACCCCTTAGCAAACACTAACACAAATATAGTCCTCGATCCAATCACATGTTACAGTACACACATTAATTGATTGCACAAACGTACACTGTGAATCTGTGAAAGCAGTGATGCATGCATGCATCATGCATGCTACTCTCTTCATTCATATAATTATATATATCTCACACACCCGTGACCGTGACCCGTAGCAGTAGAGTTGATTAATTGATTGAGTGACTAATTCGTCCTGTTTTGATGAGAGTATCCTTGATAATGCGGAGCGAAACCTCCATATCGGTGCAAAGCTTGTGAGGATCAGGAATCACATTGGAATCAACGGTTAGAATTAGAACCATTTTATCCCCACAACTCTGCCAATGCATTGTCAATGCCTGCATAGTATATAATAGACGGAGCTCCGTCAATATATAATACGTAGCCAACAGTCAAGGAACATCAAACATACCGAACAGAGCAGAAAAATAATTACATTGTGGAATCGAGTGCAACAAAAACATACAACACTGACACACACTCACTTGGGGAGCTCCATAAACACTAGGGGCAACATATGCCAATGGATGACCATAAAGACTAATTTCTTCTTGTGGGCCCACCACATTTGAGAAAGATACTGTTGTTTGGGAGACTATATGGTGCATTAATGAAGCCACTGTCTGCAATATTTAAAACAAACCACAATTGAACTACTATATACTATACGTGTGCCTGTGTATAGCAACTTTTTAATTATAATGACCGTACGTTTAGTTGCTATACCTTAAGTCCAAATACTTTGTGTATAAACACACCAATTGCAAAGGAGCAGGCGGCCTCAAATGAGAGCTTTTTCCGATCAAGAGTTGCTTTCGCTCTGCCAATGTAATCTAAAGGATCGTCTCTTAAACCAATCTTCAATGGCAGAACAACATACCCGAACTTATTTCCCGACTCTAGCTTCGTCTCATTTTTCATTATCTTCGCGAAAGCCTGTACGTTATTATATTGAAGATTTTACACTAATTAATTATTTATTTATTTTGATGAGTTTTTTTAATTAGCTATACCGAACATTCTTTTAAAAAATCTCATTTCTAGCTTTCAGCTTATTGCACAAACATACTCTTTTACCAAAACATTACCTCAATTCCTGCAGATGGTCTCAAATTAATATAGAGGGCTGCTCTAACTCGAAGCCCTTTTGGCAGAAAGTCTCTCTTCTTGCCAGCTTTCTCATATCCAGCTTTCTCAGCTTGCTTACTTGCTGCAGACAAACATTATATATGTGTTGAAATTAGACAACTTTACACCAAGTCGGGAAGGTGAATCCATGAGAAAGACTATTATATAACTAACTAACATATACAAACAAATTAAAAACAACTATATATACGAGATTGGTGAAATTTGAAGCATGACCTCGATATATAAAAGCAAGCTAATTACCTACTGGGTTTTCTTTAAATTTTAGTGGTTCTTAGGTGACTATTTAATTTTTTTTAATAAAGAAAAAAATGATCCGGACTTGATATCAACAAAAAAAATCATATATATGTTAAGACCAATTAAACATTATAATAATCTTAAAAACTAAATATTTAATGCATATATGTACTAATTAGATGCAGAAATATTACCTTTACTTTTTTTTGCTAAATATATTACCTTTTGTTTTGTTTCAAAAGAGATTATTATTTTGGCAAATATGCAATAATTATTAATTGTATATTACTAATATAGTAGTGTGTAGCTGCATGAATATGTTCAATATAAACAAAAAAATTGAGTACTCACCATATCGTCCGTTGAGATAGCGAGAAAGGCCAGCTTCAGTTACTCCAAACAGGACGTCATTGATGGTCTACAAGCATGATATTTAATAAACATTGAAACACTTGCACTATATATATCATAGTAACTCTAGTGGCAAGAAGGGTTAAAAATGTGAAACACATTTTTCATGCCCTTTAAAATTTTAGATCATGCATGCATGCATATTTCTTTGCTGTATAAAGAGAATAATACTATATATAGCAGTAGGGTTATGGGTAGTTTCGTTCTACACACAAATGTATGAACTCGATCTGGGTTCGCTAGAGTGGCTTAATTGATAGGTTCTGATATACGAGTGCATTATAAGATTTACCGTGTTCATGGCAGTTTTCACAAGCTTGATATCATTTAGATTAATAAGCTTGTGCACCATGCGCTTCTTAGCCAACCCAGAGGCTCTAATCGGAGTATCGGTGTCTTTTAGAAAAAGTGCCGTGGCAGCCAAAAACAGAACATCCACAAAAGTGTTAAAAATCATCGAAAGCATGGTCCAAAAAGTGCTAAAAAACCCTTTTGTTTTGGAGCTTGAATGACTCCTCACTCTATTACTAGTGGGAAGAGTAGGCAACAACATGGGATGGGAAGATTGGCGAGTACAAGCCAAGAGGCTAGACATGAGAGAGATGCCGTCACCAAGTGAATGGTGAACCTTAAGAACAACAACGCCGTTGGCCCCTGATGTTTTTATATTCAAAATGTGAAACTCCCATAAGGGCTTAGAGTAGTCCATTTTTGTCTTGTGAAGATCTGATATGTAGTCTTCGACGTATGCGTCTGCTGAATCTTCCAACTCGTGCACATCTATATTTGGGACAAAAACATGTTTGTCCACTTTCACCTTCGTCTGCCTCCACCTCATTTTCCCATCATTTTTCTCATCCATCACCTTTACAGTATATATAACAACATGTACATGCATGATTATGATTAGTTAAAAGTAGTAAATCAAAAATCGCAAGTGAATATAGGTAATTAAGCAAACCTTACCAGCAAGCTGGAGAAACGTGGATGCTTTGCTAGAGTATTTTCCAAGCCCATTTTAACACGTAGAGGGTCCCATTTAGTTTTTGAACCCATGGTAGCCATGACATAGCAGTTGAGTTGTGGTGTTTGAAACAACAGTGCAGGGGGACTTAGCGGCTCATCCTCGGCTGTCATCGCAGCTGATGTTTTGATATTTACAGGTTTAAGGCTGCCAATATAATTGTTTTCCATGACAACTCTCGACTAATTAACAAGTGTTTTCTTGTTCAAACTAACCGACCTTTGTGCAAGAGATGCTAATAATAAAAGGGTGCGCTGAGTAGCTAGTAGTAGTATATATGGATAATCAAGCTAGTGAAGGGCATTAAATATTCTGAATTTCCTAAATAGTGATGTACAATTAAGACGGACACCTACCAATGTTGATTATTTACTTCAAATAACTTCATCTTCTGGTGAGGTAGGACATTAGGTAGGACATTTATGACCAAATTCATTATGTTTTGTTACAGAAAACTTTCTTACATTCGCTTCCGTGTGATCAGTACCCTACCTAAAAATGCCATGTTATATCAAATAAGTGTATATATTGGGGCTGTTTGGCAACAGTTTTTTTTCGGAAATAAATCCTTATTTCCGAAAAAAATAGGGATGTATGTATTTTTTTTGAAAATAAGTAACTTATTTTTTATTTTCAAAATAATATTTGGTTTTAAAATTCTAAAATAAATATTTATCTTTAAAAAAATATATGAAAATATGTAAAAAAATGAAAATAAAATAAGTTACTTATTTTAAGTTTAAGGAACCCCAAACGACCACATTACTGGGCGTCTGGGCCTACTGGCTTCTTGTCACACTTTCAACACAAGCTAAGCTAAGAAGATCTCCGATACTGGGAGAAATACTGGTAGAGAAGTCACATTAATAGAGAAGTCAAAAGTGCAAACTGGTAGAGAAGTCTCAAATGACTCAATCGAGAAGTCAAGAATATGGAGTCATTCGAGAAGTGTAAAGAAATGCTCAATCGAGAAGTCTAGTGAAACAAATCGAAAAGTTAGCTAAGGAAGTAATCGAGAAGTCTGAGTGGAAAAAGCAATCAAGAAGTCTATGAAATCAAGTCAATTGAAAAGTCTAGTCTGATCGAGAAGTATGCAATCGAAAATTTTAGACATTCGAGAAGTATCAAGTCAAAGACCAATAAAAAAATCTCACAAGTACTCGATCGAGTAGTCCACGACATGACTTCTCGAAGTGCAATGAACCTGAGTATTCGAATGTTTCTTAAATAGCTATTTTCAAGAAGATTTGTAGAAGAATAAGACAAGTAATTTGAAGTATTGTCGTGATCAGGTCAGTCAAACCTGTGAAGATAATGACAAGTCTACAATAAAGCTTGAAAAGAAAACAAGACAAAGACAGAAGGAAGAAGGCAGACTAGAAAAGATTGTCAAAGAATGATGTTAGGTAGAAATAGATAGTAGTCAAATATAAAGTATTTCTTGACTGTTTCTAGTTTTAGCATAATTGTCTAATGAGAGCATGTACAAATAAGACATGTTGTCTATATAGTATAGAGCACAACTTCACTAGTAAGGGTGTGAAAAATAGTTTTCATTTCCTTGTTTTCTTTTCAAGAACAAGAAGTTGAGTTTCATATATAGAATCTCATATTATAGCAATTCATTCTAATATACAATTAGATTGAAAGTTAAATTTGAGTGTTCATTTTAAATTCCACATCTCTTAAGTAAACACCGGTAAAGTTAGTAAAACTACAACATTTGTTTATCAATTCATAACAAGCAAGAATCAAAGAATTAAGAAAAATTTTAAACGATACATTCACCTCCCCTCTCTGTATAGTTTCTGCACAACTCATTCCTAACAATTTGTATTCAGAAAAAAAATAATTTAAATATAAGTTATGTAACTATACTTTATATGCACATTAAAATGCATGTCAGACACTCTCTGAAAAATGTTAACAATTAAAAGGGACAAATGGAGTATCAAATAAAAATTTAGAATTCAAATTTTTATTTGATATAGAAATTAAAAATTAATATTAATTATAGCTATGTGTTTTTCACTCCTAAGGTTGCCAGAAAGTCAAAAAACTATTATTTAGTACAAGAGGGAGCATTTATTATAATAATATAGATAACAATATGAATATAATATTTTAAGAATAAATAATAATGCAATTTACACAAGATTAATAATAATAATAATATATTTTTGATAATAATGTATTAATATAATTAATCATATTATTAAATTCAATTTTTAATGATAATTTTAATATATTAATTTTCAATTATATAAATATCCTATTTTGTAAGAATTGAATTATTATTTTATTTTAGTTTTAGGGGTTTCAAGTTAAGCTTATATTACCGCTTTAATAAAAAGAAATATAAAAAATAATTTGCATGTGAATAAAAACTTAGAAGAGATTCTCCTTTTTCATTCATAATTAAACAATTGTTTATGTAAAAAAAATTAAATTATTACATCACCAATAAAAATAATTAAAAATAGTGTATATATAAAATATGGGTGACAAATGAAAGATTCCGCTAACTATACAATTTTGTTGGAAATTTTTTATTTCCGATAAAATAATTTTTTATATTATATATGATAATTAACTTATATTAAAAATGTACTTCATAAATTTAATATTTTACTTTTATAGACTACACAATTTTATTAGAAAAAATTTCTCCTTACACTAAAAAATATTTAAAAAATATTAAGAGATTATATTAACTAACAATAAAAATATCAAAAGATTATATTAGATTAAGTTTAAAATTCTTGGGCAAACCACCTCCTTGATAAGATTCAGATATATAATTTAATTAGTAAAAAAATAATTATCTATATATTCATAAATTTGTATTTTTACTCTATTATCTGTATGAATTTTAAAAACAAATATAAATATATTTAAAATAAATTTAATAATTAATTCCATAAATTTTATTATATTATATTAGTTTTTCTTATAAATTTAATTGTGTAATAATTTAATTTTTATTAATAAAAATAATAAATAAATGAAATTTATAATTATATTAATTTAATATCATTATATAAATATTTTATAATTAGAATTATATAAAATTCCATGTGTTAGTTATTTGTATGTTGCTAGTTTTTTTTTTACAAGAAGATATGTTGCTAGTTGATTGATTAAGTATATCTTATTCAATATTTATAAGATTACAAGTAGAAAATGCACAAAATCAAAAAAGGATATTGAGATAATATTTTCGAGTGGCGAGTGCACAAAATAAATAGCGAGTGAATTCAGGAATTATGAAAATAAAACGTAACCGACTAGTATTAAATATTTGATCAAAACTAAAAATCGAATGGGAGTAGAAAACATCGTCCCCTCTACTATTAATACACAGAAAACCCTCAGCTTTCTTTTTGTCAAGTAGAAAACCCCCGATCAGCTTAGTTAATTCACCCATTCTACGAGTATATTATTATTAACATTAATTAAGTCATAAACAATGGCAGTGCTCTCAGATTACGAAGAACCAACGATGAGTGTTCCATCAACAAAGCAATTCAACGGAGTTTTGGACACTTCAAACCCTCTAGGGTTTATCGAAACCGCTTTGGAGTTTGCCGCACGTGAATCGAAGCTTTTTCAAAGCGATTCGGTTGAAAATGACGTTAGTTCGATCATTCGTTGTCTTAAAGACAAGGTTCACGCTGAGGAGATGACCAAGGCCAATGAGAACAAGGTCAACGGTAATGGTGCAGTCAAGGATGTTGCGACGGAGGAGTCTCAGGATACTCAAGAGAAGAAGACTCAGAAAATAGGTATTTATTTTTCTTAAGTCAATAAATTTTATTAATTATGTAGCAACATATATATTTATAGGATTTGTGTGTATTATAAATCTTTGTGTGTGTTTGTTGTGTACGCGCAATTGTGTTTAAAATTAAGATGTGCTTGTGCATGCATTGTTGAATGTTGTTTGAACAAAGTCTGGTGTATTGGGGTGTGTTACAATTTACAACTTAATTATTTGAAAAGAGTTAATATAAGATTGCATTCAGGCTTTTTGTTAAGAATAATAATAAGTTGCTTGATTTATTCATGTTAATTATTGGTTGATAGAATATAATTAATTAGCAGGCGTTCTTATTAATTAATTAACTTATGATCTTATATATATGATTTATTTATTTGGTTTACACTTGGTTATGATTATTGTAATGATTTGGCTGATTAAGGTCAGTATATATGCAAGCATTGATAATTATATGACATGTATATGATATTACAGACTAATAATTTTTTTATACGACTAAGCAGCTCCTAATGCTGGCAATGGCCTTGATACGGATAACTATAGTTGGGGCCAATCTCTGCAAGAGGTTAATATAAACATTCCAGTGCCTTCCGGAACAAAATCTAGGGATATTGTGCTTGAGATGAAGAAGAACCATCTCAAGGTGGGACTCAAGGGTCAGCCTCCTATTATTGATGTAAGTGTTTCTTGTTTTCATTTAAATGCTGCTTGGTGTACCTCCAATTTTTTTTTATTCCATTGCTTTACTTTTTCTTATCCACTGTCTTGATATACTTGCAGGGGGAGCTCTTTCAATCTATTAAGGTTGATGATAGCATTTGGAGCCTGGGTAAGTTTCTCATGGAGTCTGATTTCTCCTACACTTATAGATAAATGTTTGTGTCTTTCACTTGTAGTTATAACTAAACGCAATGTCATCAATTCTGTTTATCACTATTGAATATGCTGAGAAGGTTTTTTAGGCTTTTGGAGTGAGATTTTCCATATTTTTAAATACATTTTGTACAATTTTTGTTTAATCTATAATGTTACCATGTATATGTCACTTTTTTCTTCAGAGGATCAGAAGTCCATCTATGTACTTCTTTCGAAACAGGACAAAATGCAATGGTGGAAGTATTTTGTTAAAGGTGATCCTGAAATTGATACTCAGAAGGTAGAACCTGAGAGCAGCAAACTATCTGATCTTGATGGAGAAACACGATCAGCCGTGGAGAAGATGATGGTAAAGATCCAACACACATGTTTATATTCTTGCAACATATGGGTTGTTCTGCTTTCCTCTACATATAATGTTCATCAACGATTTTTGTCTCAGCTCTGCTAAATTTATCATTTCAGTTTTACATTTACCCCTTGTTTTAAAAGACTAGTGCCTGTCTTTCTTTCTCATACAGTGCATGTGTGTTCTTGCTAATCTAACCTGTAACATTGGTTTGTAGTTTGACCAGCGTCAGAAGCAAATGGGACTTCCAACCAGTGATGACATACAAAAACAGGACTTGATGAAACAATTTATGGCCCAGGTGAGCAATTTTTTATTATTACTTGTGTGTGTGTGTGTGTGTTTCCGCATGCTCAGGCTCTGACTATGTATGTTTATGCATCAATTTGAGTTTGTGCAGAACCCGAACATGGATTTTTCGAATGCAAAATTTGCTTGATTGCCGCTTTGGGAAATAATTTGGCAGATAAGCAGTGAAAAGGAGTTCTCTTTGGCCATGTTTTATAACTCTTCAATCATTTTTGCTATGTTTTTATGGTAAAGCTAGGAAACTTGTTCTGCTACTTTATACTAGACAGTTGATAATATTGTAGGACTAATTTGTTCGTATGAATTTTAAGGATTATTTTAATATAATTTTATTAGTTTTGACTTTGAGTCCGTATGTATTTACCAGTACATGTAGATTTACCATTAGATTTTTAGTCTTAACGCTTTTCTGTGGAGCAGATAATTCTGAAATTTGAACCAGTCATTACTATGGGCCCGTTTGGCTAAATTTATTTCTGAAAAATAAGTACTTATTTTAAAAAAAAAAAGTACACATTTACCTACTTTTTTCTAGAATAAACACTTATTTCTGGAAAACAAACTAATAACAAAACTTATTTTTGAAAAATAAAATTTTACTTATAAAAAAAGTACACTTTACCTTATTTTTTTTCAAAATTAAGGACTTATTTTGATAATTTAATGGGAGTCAAACACCCCCTATATCTGCTAGGGAACAAGTTATGAGATTGAGAGAGGTATTGAGTTGAGTAATGTGATTGAGAGAGTTATATATAACTAGGCGGACTCTCTTTCTTTTTACAAGTAGAAAGAATAGTACCAAGACGTAGAGCAGAAGATTCAATGTGAGTCTGCATCACACGTCCTTGTCTACATCATAAAGGTAAGAATAACTTCTTGCCAGCCAATTGACACTCCAATTAATAATAGCTAGTTTGGGTATGTACCTGAATCATCTAGTGGACCTCCACGTACCAATTATGTATATATATTTAAGTAAAAAATCCAGGATTTCGAAACAGGGATTAAAACATACTCCATATTGCAGATTTTTGGAGGTCAGTCCGGACTTGAAATATTTTTGTAATTGATTTGTAACTAAAAATTTTGGTTAAAAATTCTCTAAATTTTTAAAAATTGAGGTTGTATCTTAACTTTGCCCCTTGTCCGCCGTTGTCTATATGTATAGCATATATAGCTAGAGTTTATTCTTGGGTTCACCAGCTGGATATAGCTCAAATCATCATCAAAACGCCCCATGTTTTATACCCATATAAAATGGCTAGATTCATATTCCTAAAAGTGTTTTATTCTCCGGTTAACAAAAATTCCTTGTAGAAAAGATGTTTTATGTATTTAAACATGTGTACGTAACACCAAGACACAAAAGGATCTGCAATAATTTGTTTACATGCAACACGGACGAGATTCAAGAACTAGACCACGCAATGCACGTTTGTGTTTGGTGCATATATATGTATCCGGCTTGGGTGGAGCAGGGACAGGTGAAACTTTTCCTTTTCAATATTTTTTATATATTGACGTAATATATAAATATAAGACAAAAATGAACCAGGGGTGTATCAAAAATTTTCTGGGACACGTGTAAAATTTTAAAATTGACCCTTTTATGTATTTTAATATGCATTAAAATTATTATCCTATATTTTTTAAATAAAATAAACTATCTAAAGATATTATAAATAAAAAATAAAGTGTAACAAATTTAATTTTAATTATAATATTATCAATATTTCTAGAGTTTATTAATAAACCATAATTTTTCGCGGCCCCCGGCAACAACGAATAGGAAATGTTCAGCTAAAAGAAATGGATTCTAGTTACTTTAGCCAATAGCCATTAAGTTAATAGTGCAAATAGTACTCCTAGATGAGTATATAAGGCCTGTTTAATTAATATAGCTATAAACCATAATTTTTCGCCGCCCCTGGCAACAACGAATCGGGAAATGTCCAGCTAAAAGAAATGGATTCTAGTTACAAATAGCCATTACGTTAATAGTGCAAATAGTACTCCCAGATGAGTATACAAGGCCTGTTTAATTAATATAGCTTTTCAACCTCGTTCTCTGACGAGCAGAGGAGATACCCAAAAAAAGTCACACTAGTCCAACGGGCGGGCAACCTTTGTAGCCACTCGCACCGGTGCCAAAGCAACTCTAATGGGGTGTCAAAAAGAGTGCTAATATATCATGTGTCATAACATTGTTGTTGGCTCTTCATCCGGAGTGGGGAGGAGTGCAGATGCCAACTTTTGATACTCTCCTAAAATAGAAAAAATGTATATATCATACTAAAGACATATAGTTTCCTATCTAATTATACTTGTATTTGTTTAATTTAATTTTTAAATTAAATTACAACTTTGAATGCTAACTATTGAAACAAATTTTTATGTAAAAGTTGTCAAAAGTATTATTGAAGAAAAATAAAATAAAATAAAAATATTATTGATGATTTGTCACTTTTAAGTGACTTTAGTTTGTACTCCATTGGAATTGTTCTGAGAGGAAGAAATTCTTTTTAAAAAAATCACATTATGTCCTCAATCATCCACTTCTGCTGCTACGCAGACAAATAAGTAGCGGGAGTTAGAAATTTCGAAGAAAAATATGATTTTTTATTTTTTGTTATTTTTATACGGTACTAATACTGATAATGTATAAAAAAGCAGAAACAAGAGCAAAAAATATACGTTTGTTTGTGTTTTGGAAATTCAATAAAAAATTGAGAGATGACAATATTAAAAAAATAACTTAGAAGCGAACAATATTTTAACTGCAGGATGCCGGAGGACCACGAGACCATGCTTTTGGAAGTGTATGGTCTCATGGTCCGTACTCTCAACTTGTAATTTGATGTTCACGTTACCATTACAAGTTTACAACTCTTGGGAATAAAACACAAAGTTGCACCAATAGTTGTGTAGTACATTCTTATCTCGTCAACTCGTGCTAGTACAAAGTGTATGTCTCTTGTATATTATTATTGTGCTTTCTTTTCCTCTATTTTTTTTTAAATTCTCTTTTCCTCTGTATTATTATTGTGCTTTCTTTTCCTCTATACATACATTATACTCACTATTAGAATAGTGTAATTAACTATCAAAAAGCAACGACAACTACTGATGTTAGCATGGCCTGTCCAAAATCGCGTCCAAACAAAGATTTATCACTACATCTCCGAAGGCCCATTTCTGATTTGGACCCATTATTAATTTGGACCCAAAAGATGATGATTATTTCGTTCGAAACTACAGCTGGATTATTCATACACATCTGCACCCCTGATGTTTTGAAATTGTTCATCATCTAGATTCTAGCATGACGTTAGAGCAAATTTATCTCCGATAAATAAGTTGAGTTTGGTCGGATTTTAAATTTAGCTTTGACTTTTTTTAATTTTGAAAATCGAGTGATAATGAAATGATAAATTGAATATTTTTAAATTATTTCTCTCATATTTGTATTATATATAAAAATTATTTCAATTTACTTAATTATCAATATTTTAAAGTACATGTATAGGACAACAAATTGCAAGTCCTCGTTGAATTGCAAATCGTATTCGACGAAATACATATTTAACTGGAATAATCATAACATTTTTATTCATAATCTTCTAAACTCTCCCAAGAAACTTAATCGCATCAAAAGCCAAGAATCTAAAGGTATCAAATGCAAATAGCATAAAACTATGTTGATTATCTCTACACATCTGATCATGTTTATTATATTATATGTAATAAATTATAAATTATAATATATATATATATGTGTGGGATTTTAGGTTTGAATTGTAGTTCAAATTTTAAATCGAATATCGGTTGAGTACATATGGAATTTAAAATTCAAACTCTTTCAAATTTCAAAAATAAATTTTAATTCAAGTTCAAAATTTTGAATTCGATAAAGATAACCGAATTAAAATGAATCGATTATCCATCACATTAAATTATTTTACCATCTCTAACAATCTCGAATAAAATCATACGGTATGGAGTATAATTCTTTCAATATAAAATTTTGAACGCTGAATAATCTGAAACTGTAATGCTCAAATTCCAAATAAGTTTTAGAGTGAGGTTCTTGTTAGCAGATAATTATTATTTATGTTAGAAGTTTTTTTCTCTTAATCTTAGAAGTTCAAAAATGCATATATTTTTAAGTTTATGATTTATATACGAAATAAATCAAACCTCTGAATTGATTATTGTCATCACTCCTCTTTTTATAACATATATTTATCTCGAGATGCATATGATATTAGATTGCAAGTACTCTACATTCTCTAATGCTATACAAAAATAAAAATGTATTGCATTATAAACAGTGATTTTTTTTAACACCCAGTTTACAAATAAAATATAGTACTTGATGTGAAACAAAATAACACTCATTTTTGACTATTTAAATCATATTATTAAAATTGATTTGTATAATCGGTAACTAAATTAGGACCTAGCGAACAAAACAAAACAAGTTTAGTCATGTTTTTTCCCTTGCAAATTAAAAAAGCTCGGGAAAGCTTAGGGCGCGAATACTGCCATAAATTTACCTCTTCTTTTACTTTCAGTGTCCAAGTTCGTAGCTACATAAAGACAATCTGAAAATGAAATGCTTATCATCAAATAATTGAGTTCATTTTGTCAATGATACCCGGCGTCTTTTATTAGTATATAGAAAAAGCATGAGGATGTTTTAGATTATACGCGTTGTGCACCAGAAAAGTGAGATGCATTTTGCACAGTACGGATAAGGAGCTGAAATATTGCAGGCAGTGTTCTAATTATAAATTGGTTAACTCGAGCAAGGATTGAAAGAAACATCCATAAATCGGCTTCAAATGAACAGAATTTGATCTAATTAAGCTAAATTAATTTTTATAATGATCGTCGTTTTAACTAAATTTTCTGAGTTTTCGAAATATTAAGATACTCGATTCTCAGCTCAGAGTTTTTTGTAGTGTATATCGGGTCATGGTCATTTGTACTCGAATTAAACATTTGAATTATTAAATTTTCTGAAACAATACAAAATTTCGTTTCCAAAAGGTGATCCCGGATTTATATATTTTGAGCGTGTTTTACATTCTAAAGACGAGAAATATTATGTAGAAAAGAAAAATAGAATCTAAAAGTTCTAAAACTAAAGTAAAATTATGAGAATACAGGCATGCACCGAGTATTGGAATGAAGAAAGGCAAGACAAGAAAGGTCAACATTATATGCCAAAAGCGATTCTAATGCCAACTGGTACATATAAGTCTAGAAAACGAAAGAGTCTCCAGCTGTTTTCTTTATTCTCACTCTTTTGTGAATTGTGATCATGTATTTTTATATTCTAAACAAGTTCTTGAGCATTTTTCCACTGCCGTTTCTTATTGGCCAAGCTTAATTCGTCGCCAAACATTAAAATGTTTTGGGGGAAAGTACGAGTACAAATGGCAAAAGCAAACAAAAGATATAGCAGACGTGTGAAACTATACTGTTCGCAAGTGTATGCATCTATGAATTAAAAGCATGTATGTGCATTCGTTCGAATAAAAACTGATTTATTGGCCAAGCTTTGTCGCAAAACATTAAATATAGCAAGCTGATTTAACTTCTATACGATAGATAAATTATTAATTTGAATTACTAAGATCAATGATTTGTAGTATATATTTGCTATGTTGCAGATAATAATTCGTACTATTTGATTCATAATTTGTGGCTTTTAAATTTTGTCAACTATAATAATTTGCAAATCTAATTAGTACCGTATACACGTAATTTCACATATTTAATTATACTATATTATTAAAGTTGAGTGACAAATGTTTAGTCAGTTAGATTGGTTTGTAGTCCGGTTATAAAATTAATAATTACATATTATAAAAAATTATAATATTTGAAGGAGATATATCATATATATATATATATATAACACCATAACCTACAACGGAATACATACTGACAACCCACCATCACATGTCAATTCAAAAGAGTAGCAATTTAATTTGATATATATTACTTGTTGATTTGTCCCTATAAAAATGTTAAACATACTCATTTTATTCTATATATGATGTTATAAACACTCAACTTTATTCAATTAATCATTAGATGGTTTTTGAATTATAATGAGCCTATATTTTAAAAATATAAACATAAAACACAATACTAATAAGATGTCTTTTTTTTTACTTAAAACACGTATTCTTATTCGATATAAAACACTATATTAATTATTTTATAAAATAAAATATAAATATGATTTATAATAAACTTATCTCATATATACAACATTGCATAATTAAAAAACATAAAATAATAATTAAATTAAATAATTAAATTAAATTAAATATCTAAATCATATAAAATAATTAATATATATATATATATATATATATATATATATATATATATATATATGGAAGAAGCAACCAAATTAGGGTGGCAGGAATAAAATGGAGTGGGCACTTTGGAAAAAGTTGTAGATGTAAAGCTGAAAGCTTGCTTATGAAAAATGTGCGTTTACATTCACTCACTCTGAACTTTGTTAGCAATATTTATTCCCTTCTTTTACATTTATATATATACATATTACATACATACAACCACAAACAAAAGATACAAATAATAATAAATTTAGTGCGCAAAGAAAATTAGCAACGATACAAAACGAACAAGAAAACAAACAAGTGCATAAATTCACTTATTTCGTAATTATACACCTGAAAATCGGAGGGCAGACAGTAAACTCAATACCGCTATCACATAATGCAACAATGGATTACAGAATCAATCGTTTTTACATAAGTGTAACCTGAATGATTAATTCGCTATTCTCGTCATTTATGTTACCCTTTTTTTTTTACCAAATACATACGTAAGGAGAGAAATTGAACAACCTACCTACCTCCACGTTGTTTTATTTTCGCTAGACTCTCTTACTCACCCGGAAATATAATAAAATAAATATTTATTTATAAGTCTATTTATTAAAAAAATACCTTCTCGACTCTTCATATACAATTCAACTACATTATTTTTTTCTCCTTACACAATTCCTTTCTTCAACTTCTACCCAAATACATTCTTGTGTTTTTCACATTTTATTTTATATGTTGGTTAATACATTATTTGGGTAAATATTCAAAATCTTTGATGAAATAAAATACAGTAAATAATACGGAGTAGAATAGTTTTGGAACTTTCCTTTTATATGATACTCCCCTTTCAAGTTGTAAACTGTTTCCTGAAAAGGGAACTTAAGGTTTGTAAACAAGTACGAGTACGCTATAGTAACGCATCTCAAAGTGCGTGCACATTCCAATGTCACGGCCCTCTGTCCCATCATTCTTGTAATTTTTTTAATTTTAACTAATAATTTAAATATATTTATTTATAATTTTATGATTTTATAAATTAATTCATAAAATAAAATAGTTAAATTTTATTATAATATTTTTAAAAAATATATATATTATTATATAACATGTTTAATTTATTAATTAAAATTGATTAATTTAATTTAAAAAATCAAAATAAAATACTCCCTCCGTCCCGGCCAAATGTTTACATTTGGTCCGGGCACGGAGACCAAGGATAGTGGGTGTAATAGTGATTTTATTGTTAAAATAAATGAAGTAGTGGGTGTAATAGTGTAAAGTGTTGAAAAAGTGGAGTGAAGTAGTGGATGTAATAATATATTTATTGTTAAAAGTTACTATTTTTAGTAATGTAAAGAATTGGATGGGACGTCCCAAAAAGGAAAATGTAAAGAATTGGTTGGGACGGAGGGAGTAAGAAATATGGGACGAGGGTTACTATATTCTCGTCCAAAAGTTGGGTCAGATTATATTCTGCCCCCAGCGTATCTCTCTTCATTTTAATAAGGTGCTCATTATTTGAGTTATATACATATATAATAATAATTCTATAATAATATAAACACACATTATAATTTATATCTTACGCTTTACAACAGTACTCCTAAATATTCCATCAAAATATAAACTATTTGACCAAACTTATTGACAAGATACTTGTGAATGCCTTTTACTGTTTAAACTATGTCAGCACACCCTCAGTATGGCAAAAGCAGACCCGTATAAATAAAATCATATGTTTTTTTTACTAATATATGTAAATTCATCATATATAATTATATATGCTGCTCTTACTACTGATGTGCACAGTAGAGCTGTAGAGGTGGAGCCGAGCACCTAGGTTTCGATTTTAGTAACCGAGTTCATCGAGTTGATGTAATCGTAATTTTGTCCCAATAAATACTGAACCATGCAAACACATAAATTAATTAGAGTATCAAGAAAATATATTGTTGTTGATATGAATTTTGAATTTTTTAAATTAAATTTCTGATTTCTCAATATGGATGAGTAGAATATTTCTTTAGCAAAAAAGAATCAATACAAATAGCTGCAGCTGTAAAAAGTGCAGTGCGAGCATCCAACAAAACATATGTTGACATTACAAAAACATCTTGTATTTGTAATGTGGAATCTAATTCAGGAAGATATTATGATATATAGGTTATATGGGATCATAAAAAGTTAAAAACATAGTAGAGTTAAAAACATAGTAGCTTTTTACCATACTATCGTCTATCGATAACTATGATCAATGACAATATGCGCCTCCCATCGTAAACATTTTAACTTGAGCATTTTAGTATTTTATAATTAACTAATATTAAAATAAAATGTATTTAAGATAATAATAAATTTTTTAATTAAATATATAAATAATATTTTATCTGTAATACAAACAATTTTATTAATTAAAATATAATATTTATATACTATACTATATAAACTTACGATTCATTGATACAAGTAATGTTTTAAATTTTTATTTTTAAAAATATTTGATGAATTGTAATAATTTAATTATTATTAATAAATTTTTAAATTTGTATCTAAAGAAAATATGAAAAATAAAAAGTGAAACAAAATTGTAATAAACTCAGAAAAATAATATATATATATATATACGCTAATTTTATTTAATTTTAATATTATGATATTTACATATACATATATTTTAAAATATAAATAATGATATAATAATATTATAATGCATACCATCAGAAATGAATATTTACTAAATTTGTTTGCAATAGTCGTCCTAGGTGGATGCAAGAAATAAATAAATGTGGGTAATGTACAAGAGTGAGTGGGGTACTGGGTTGTATTTAATTATTCACATGCAAGTTGCAAAGAAAAACCAGAGTCTAGCCGCAACTTGCTCTGATGCTCATACTATTATTATAGGAGTAAGTATTTACTAGTGTTTTCCTGTACTACTCTGCACTCTTTCTGCCCCCACCTTCATATGCCGTCAACACATGTATACATTTTTATTGTGCTCAACGTCGGGCTACAATTTTTTTGTTTCAACTCAAAACGATTGTATATTAGAACCTCTTTGGCTAGTTTGTTTGTACAAAATATATATCGATCCGATTTAATTAAATCATATATTTTTAGCAAAGACCAATTTTTAGATTTGTAAAGGAAACGATCGAATATGATAAAAATTGTAGTTCATCCTTAAATTTATGAACTGTGGGAATAGAATAGATAAATTAATAAAACCAATTATAAATGTTTGATTAGTCCCTTTGATCTTCTCTATATATGTGTGAATAACTAATATCATGTTAATGACTAATGATTCAAAAAATTTAAATCTATCAAGTACATGATACATTTTTACTATATAACTAGTGTATCATTCTTTTAAGCTTTTAAATACTTGGAAAGTTAATTGTATTGCGCTGAAATTGGAGTATTTGTTGAGAGTACTTGTTCCTATTATTCGACTTCATCAAACTCGATTGATTGATCTTCAATTTCTATACACTTTTTTGAATACTCTGATGAGTTTGGTTGATTTTTTTAATTCCCATGGGACTGTCCAACAGAGTTAATCTGTCGGGCTTAGTTTGAGCGCACACACTGCTTCATTTCTGCTCTCATGTTTGCCTCCCAGGTTGTCATTCGACGTACTGGAATAGGGAAGAAATTCAATGAAAAATTATAACAAAATTTTTATAGAAAAAGAGAAGAATTGTATGAGTAATAAAGGAATAAAAACAAGAAATTATAACAAAAATTGTAGGGAAAATGAAGAATAAAAAGAATAAAGCATTTCTTTTAAATTACAACAAAATAGTAAAAATTATAAATAAATTTTCCAATCTTCCTGAATAAAAAAATAAATTTTATTACATTATTTCTACATTTCAAATGAAATCTTAGAATAGCATATGTTTTTTAATGTAAACACAAAAATATGAAGCATGCTTCAGACTTGTTAAATATATAATTTATAAATTAAAAATATATATAAATTTAACTAAGTTTACAAGTCGAAAAATACAGATAAATTCTTTATAAAAAAAAAATCCGACCATCGCCGATGAATCCGTTTAATTTATTTTATAAATAATTTATAAATTTTAAATATATATATATATATATATATATCAATTTATAAAGTAAGTTAAAAGTAAGCCAACCCGAGGGCAATACCTGAGTATATACGATAAAACAGTGTGGGGACAGCGATGAAAGTAATAATGTACTCTAGTTTGATGTTGATGTCCTGGTGGACTTTGTCGTTTTTTAATGTATCTATATAAATTTATATCAGCACCCTCAGTAAACAACAAACCATCACTTGTTATTTCCCTCTACTCTCTCTCTACTCTGCAATTGCATTACATCACTCTTTTCTAGTCTACTTAACTATTGGTTTATTTATATTACAGTAGCATATCAAAAGCTCCATAGCTTCCGGGCTCTTTGTTGGGTTTGTAAAAATGTATGCTGAAACTGGCCTTGTCTTCCCTTCTTACTATCAGAATCTTCTTGCTCCTGAAATTCACCCTTTTGATGACTTCTGGCACTCTTACAAACCCAATCATTCACTGGTATTTTCCCTTCATTTCTCTCTGTGTGTGTGTGTGTGTGTGTTTTCTTGATAAAGGCATCTTCTTTAGCTGTTTAATTTACTAGTCTAATCTGATCAAGTCATAATCTTTTGAGGTCTCTGGGTTCACATGCTTTTGTTCAGATGAAGGCCTGTTAATACAATGTTTAAGATATAAATCTTCAAGATTTTGTTTGTCATATAAAAGAATGGTTTTTCTTCTTTAAACTCCATTTTTGTTAAATTTTGATGTCAACTTGTAATTGAGGATTCACTTTTTATCGCACTAGCAGGATATAATATAAGAAAAGTTGGAGAAAAGCTAAAGTGAAGCTACCCATTTGTTGTAATTATTCCTTGTTTATTATTCAGAATAGGATAGCAACTTTAAAAAGGAGTTGCATAAGATTTTTATCTTGTTGAAAGGTGAGTTCTTTATGTACAGTTGTGCACTTTGAATGATATCAGCTGACTTCTGGTTGCTTGAAAGGTTTGATAACCAAAGATTATGAGTTCAAACTATCTGAGCCTATATTTTCAGGATGCAAGTCTCATTATATAAAGAATATGATGCAATTGAAGTATAATTCTTTTTTGCTTAATTGATTAGTGTTCGTCTATTGTCTAGTTTCTAGTGCCTTCCCACTGCAGCTTCCTCTTTCCCTTGAAGGTTCGGGCTAGATATTTCGGTAAAAAGGCTATTTTTCATGAGCTAATTTAGTAATTGTCGAAATAAGATTTTTGAAACCATTTTGGCACTTTGAAGCATGATTGTAATTCGTTGCGTCTTTACTATTCCATAAATAGCGACTTTAAATTTTTCAGAGAACAACACGTGTTCACCTACATGTTTTACATTTCAATTATTGATGTGTATTAAACTCTGTTGCTATATGTGAGAGTTTCTGAAACCTTTATCCAAGCATTAATCACAAATCAAAGTAGTGGACTACATTTTCTTGCTTTCTCATTTCTTTTTATACTTGTTGATTTTATTTTCTTATTATGGCAATCCAATTCAGCCCCCTACTATATTGGAATATGACCTCGGGGCAGAAGGCGATCTTTTCAAAGCACCAAAACCTGTTATTGAGGAACCGATGGTGGGACTTGATCCCATGACGACTGCCATATCGATGATTTCATCGGCAGAAGACGTTGATATTGAGTTAATGCAGAATGAGCAATTGCTGAGTGAGGTTTTTTGTGAATTCAAGAAGGATCTCTTGGCAAATGAAGCTACTGGAACATCACTGTCTGAGGTCCTGCAAATCCAGATTCCTGTTGCAACAGAGGAAAATCCTACAAGAGAGGAAAAACTTCTTCCACAGGTTAACATACCTAAAAGTGCTAGCTCAGAATGTCTAAACTCAATGGGATGGGTACACAGGAATCCAGTTAGTGACAACTATCTGGAATTTCCAGGAATGGACTTTGGGGCTGTTTATGGTATGCGAAGGTCGTACAGTGAAGGAGACATAAAGGTCATCTTTTCTTACTGATACCTTTTCTTCTAGTACTTCTGTATCTTTATATTCTCCCTGTGTGTCAGGGTGTGTATGTTTGTGTGAGTATGAACCTTTTATCTGGTTTTCTCTTTAAAGTTTGTAATGAATATAAAACTGTACGTGCTAACTTAAAGCCACCATATGATAGTACCTCAAGAATATGGAAAAGGGAAAGATGAATGCTATAGAAAAGCGCAAAAGTACAAATAGATGTCAATGGTTAAATTCCATTTAAGTTATAAAACCACTTTGATTTGGTCGTTTTTGCAATCTAACCACATTTAGTTCAATCGTTCTAACCATCCAGTCTTCACCTCTTCTTTTCACACTGACATCTACCTTTCTTTTTGCTCAACGGCATTAGATTTCATGCCAAGTACTCTTATCCTTCAAATAATATACATAAGATAAATTTAGTATGGTTACATTGGTAGCAGCAACTTATATCTATGTATCACCTAGTGGAGTGGATGGAATCATGAGTACATCATCTTTTGTTTTGAAAGTGCAGGTGGCTAGTTTCAAAAGTGACCATAACTAAATGGCTTTTGTGTATCTTTCATCTGTAATACGAAGCAGTTAACATAGCAGCAATTGAGTATGCGTTAAGAATGAATAGTAAAATGATAATATCTATTGTTAGGATATTTTATTCGGTGTCACTTCCCTCGTCTCTACTGAAGCGGATTTCTTCTACTCTGTGTCAGTTTGAAACACAATAAGTTAATATCTGGGTTAGAACCCTGAGTGTTTGTTTTGTGTTGGAGTCTACAAACTAAGAAGTGTTTTAGATGTGTCTGGTCATTCAGCAGTTAGGGCTTGATCATTAATAGTGAGTTTTTATGACAGACTCTTGGTAATGGAAGTGTGAGCATCATCCAGTCATCCATCGGACAACCTCAAATACTAGGAAGTTTCTCCAGTGAAGTTCGCAAGGAAAAGCTGTCTAGATACAGGACTAAGAAGGCAAAACGGAACTTTGGCAGGAAAATCAAGGTAATTATTTAATCTCTATGAGTCATACGCACTGCGCTGAATGAGAAAGATATCCACCAGTGAGAAACACCCGAAATACAATGACCTTGCCATTTTTCTTGAAACTTATAAGTGGGTTTTTCTATTCTCTGGACCTTTTGATTCACTTGGACCCAAAACTTCATTTTATGCCAAAAATGTGCAGAAATTAAATTTTTTTGCGGATTCTTACAACTGAACATGTATCCATGTTTCAACTTCCATCTGAGTACAGATTACACAAGTTTTCCTAAAGTTCACGTGGTATAAAAAATTCTACTTAGTACAGAGGTTACTATGTTATGCGGCCATAGGGGTGAGCAATCCAAATAAGGCTCCCTCCCTCCCTCTCTTTCTCTCTCATTAATTAATCATTATTACTCATGCTTCCACTTCTATATAATTTCTCAAATGCTATTCTTTATTTGAGGGGTATTTTATTTATTCATCTCTCTCCCACTCTCTCTCATTAATCAGTCATTATAACTCTTGCTTCCACTTCTATGTAATTTCTCAAATGCAAATTCTTTATATTAAGGAGTGGTATTTTATTCCTCTTCCTGACTCTGCATATATTATATGCAAACCCTCTCTCTCTCTCTCTCTCTCTCTCTCTCTCTCTCTCTCTCTCATTAATCAATCATTGTTAACTCTGTTGAGAATACTCAAGCTTCCGCTCTCATATAGTTTCTCAAATCCTAAATCTTTATGTAAGGAGCGATATTTTTTCCCCTTCCTGACTCATACACATATATTATGTGCAAACTTCTGACCAAACAATTGCATCTTATTTATCTCCCGCATTGTTTTGTTATTTGTACAAGTATTTTGCATTGACGATGAAATTTTTGCGGATTGACTATTTGATTCTCTGCTTATTTTTCTGTACAAAGGAATCCTGTCTAATTCACTAATTCGTGAGAAGTGACTGAACTTAATGCATTGTTTTGCTTTCAGTATGCTTGCAGAAAGGCTCTAGCTGACAGTCAGCCAAGGGTACGCGGGAGGTTTGCAAAGACAGGAGAATCTGACATTTCAAAAAAGTAACCATTAGACTCTGATCAGTAAGGAAAAATATCAGTAGCGCAGAATGATGGGGTAAAGAAGAGATCAATGGTACTGCAAGCGTGGCATAAACTTCGACCTTAATAAGCCACTATGACTCCAAAAATTAGCTGGTCTCTTTGTTGCAATAATATTCCTCTGTAGTACCAAATGTTCAGATTAGCTGGCGTCTTTTAGTGGGAATAATAACCTCTGTAGATCCAAGCCTGGAATTAACAGCGTTGTAAATAAGTATCTGTTCAAATAAAATAAACTGAGAGATTATCTACTTTGTGCCAACTGTCTACTATGTACCTGTGATTTGTACTGAAGTTTTGAGTTTTATAACCATTATTTACCTGTTACTCTATTAGTATACAAATTCTTGCCTCAGTTTTATACAGGTCCAATTGAAATTGAGGATCCAGTTTTCTCCTACATGTAATCTTTAGAAAAAATAGCTACTTCCTAACTAAAATTTTCAAAAAAGTTTTCAGGTGTACACGTCACCTTTCAAAGTATAAACTACTCGAGATATTCTTTCACGTTCGCAAGGTAGCTTGAAGCCTTGAACTCATGTGCAGCGAATAAAATTGGGGGTTGAAGCCACTAAAGTTTTAAAATATATCATCTATTTAAAAAATTTATGATCAACATTAAGATCGTGGATTGACCGTTAATATGCTGATTTGACACGATACGTGGAAAAAGAAAAAAAAATTAAATCACGCGTTTGATTAAACAATTTAAAAAAAAAGTAAATACATTGTTATGGTATCCACAATTACAAATCACACCAGCACGCTTCCATTTAATCGATGAAATCTCCAACATAGCAGATTTATGACTTTACGTATATGATAATATATACGAGAAGAATCAATGAGTTATATACAATTAGTCGTCATGTGTCACATGAGTAGATACTTGACACATTATCCCAATTTTTAACATTAATCGTCAATTTTTTTTAAAAAAAAAGTTAGCGGAGTTAAATGGGTCATCATGGAGATAGGGGTAGCTACTTGATATTTTTTGTGAGATGAGTGAGCAATTTGATATAAAATCCAAATAAAATTAATTAAGTTACTTTATGCAGTATTAATACTATTCTTTATGAGAACTTCTCCGCTTCAGTACTGAGGATAAAAAGTTTTTACAAAAAAATAGAAGGGTAAATTTATAATATCAACCCACCTCGTATCTTTCCATAAATGCCCATTAATAATATAACTAAAAAAATTTATGACCTAAGGTAACTTCCTGATCATCCTCACGCCATCAAACCCTTTTTTTTATCATTCATGTATTGGTTTTGCTTTCACACTTCACAGGGTTTGAAGTTTTGAGTCTCCACTCGAAATGTCAACTCCTCCATTATTTAGAATTAACCAAATAATTAGTCCATTGACATTAAAGGTAGCCAAGGCAACGGTACAGGGGGTACATGTACATTAGATACTCAACGGTAAAAGTGATCATTTTTATGAGGGATTTTTCTGGCGGTCTAGCACAAATGCGAAAACTGATGTATATGGATACATCGTAACCATTTGCAACAGCAAAACATAGTTGTAAAATAATTGATGCATACTCGGCTCCAATTTGAGAATAACCTTTTGAGTATGCCACTAATCAAGAATCAGTGTTGCATTTGGCCATAAAAATACATGGACAATACACAAGAACCATCTTATATAGTTAATATAAATATCAAGTGCTAGCACAACCCTCTAACAGACTAAGAACTCCCCTACAAAAGTCGGTGATGCTGTATTAATCTGAACTTTGAAGTTCAAAAAGGTCCAGCCACAGCTAAATGTATCCGCACTGAACACGAGGATGTTTCTGCAAAGTTAAAAATCTCTTCAGAAAATAAAAAAGGGCTAGCAGTTGCAACAATTTATCATGCCAAACAATAAAACAGCAAGTGAACATAGTGGAGAAATGCAATTGTAATTAGTAAACTACAGATGTTTGGAAAGGTCTCATACTCTTGGCATACAACCTGTTGCAGTACATATATTACATTCTAAATATGAAAGTAATAGAAGGCAATGATAACTGTGCCAAACTGATGGTTCATTATCAAACTTAGTCTAGAACACAAACAGTCACTGCGAGTTTCCTCCCATTTCTTCTGCATAAAAGAACTTCCAAGTCCCCAAAGGAAGAACAGTCAGACAACCATCACACCTTCCCGAAATATAAGAGCTTTAGTTTTCTTTGCTCAAATTTCAAAGCACACTGGAGCATGCATAAAGAAGAAACCAAATTAACATTTAAAGAAGATATACAATATGAATGGTGAATTAACTGAAACATCAAACTAGAATGTCATGAAAAGAGGGTGAAATTGTTACATGCGAAAGGACACTAGATACAGAATATTAGACTCCCTATGACCAAATAGATGACCCCCTAGCTGCTTAGCCTTTGTATTATATAAGGTGTCACACTTACTAGGAATTGAGGGAGTGCAAATTTCTTCTTTTGTTTTCTCGAATGAGTTATTCAGGCCACAGATGCAATACTGTTAATTTATAGATGGCAAGGATCGAACATATTCACATGAGTACGCTTATTACTCGAGTAAAAAACAGGTGCAATTTCACCAGAACTTACTTGGGTAACAACTTGAAGGGAACTGAAATATTGGCACCTATATCAACCCCTGGCGCTGCAGATCGGTATATGTTTTCTTGTTATAGATGTTACCCTCTTGGTCTTCGTACTCTTCTTCAAGGTCTGGACGCCACTTGTTCACTCCTTGACGTTCTTGTATACGCTCCCACAATTCTTTGGCCTCCTGGACAAAGAAAGAAATGGGAGGATTTTGAGAATAGACTAAAATTTGACCGAAAATTACATATATTATATAATTAAGAAAATTTTAAAAATTATATCATTGGAAAGTATATATAATCCACTTTGAAATATATTTTTCAATTTTTTAAAATTATAAAGGAATAAATTTTAATCAATCAAAATTTGGTCAAATTCCGGTAAAACGGGACTATTAGTTTGAGATGGAGGGACTAGTGTGTAAGATACTGTTGTCATATTTACTAATATACTTTTATAAAGATTTATCATCATCCAAACTTTTGGGTTACTTTTAAATTAAAAACAGGGTCTACCCAACGCACCCCCTATGGCCGTATCCCAACACTCCTCTATAGGATACTCGGATAATCGCACAATCACAATCATAGCATTTCTTTTTACAATTTGTAATAAATGTCTGTTTGGTTGATATGCTAATTTAGCAAAGCACTCGTTTTATATGTTAATATAGCAATAATAATGCTCATTATTATTGCTAAATTGGCTAAACTTTTCAAGGGGAGGTGATATGTAAAATGGATTCTTGCCTGAAATTAAAAACTTAAACTGACATAAAAAAATTTAACTATTAATAATCTGATGAATACTGTACTTATAATCAATAGAAAAGACACAAGTCACGTACTAGGAGGAATAATAGAAGGAAGACTAGGAAAGTTAATGCAACAGCCATAGAATTTAAGAATGGGCACATCCACAATGCTTTTCTTCGATATAAGAATTTGATAATTGATTAAATTAGATTTCATTTAAACAAGGCACGCCTCAGGAAGTGAGCCCTTTTCAAGTTACCTCATCTAATGAAAGTGAGGCAATGTTAGTGCCCAATGCTACGCAACTCACATGGCTGCGCCTTTGACAACATTGGTTTAATCATTAATGTAAGGCCAAGGGATGATGATGCTTCTACTGATGAGCAGTTTCACTACAGTGGGCGATGATTAGATCACTATTTTAGCCAATTATGTGGGGAAGAGTAGTGACATCAATTCATATATTAACATTTTTTGCCAACCTAGGACAAGAGTAGAGCACGTAATGGTTTTTCATATATTAACATTTTTTGCATAGAAAGGACAAAAGACCAAACCTCAATTGATGTGATTTCATTAAAGTTCTTGGTATTTGGAATACCAAGGCAGCGCATCCCATGCTGATGCCTCCATTCCTTAAAATGGCGTTCATATGCTCTACGGCCCCAGTAACTCTGGTTCCCACAGATTTCACATTTAAACTCCTGAAAGGCACAGGTAGAATCGGTGAGAACTCAACAAATGCAAACTATATGAACCCAAAAAGAGACATGACGGAAAACTGGACTTCCAACTATTTCAATAGAAAAGACAGTATTACAGATTTGTAGTATACATAGAGCCAGATCACGAATGGGACTAATAACATCCATCAACGATTAGCAAAAGAAATACAAATAACATCCATCACCATTATCAATTAAATGTTGGGAACAGTCATCAATCCCCATTATCGCCTCAGAAAATGGAATCAGAATTTAACCTCTTTGGTCAAATTGTATAATAGTTGGTTACTATTACTTCTTTCTTGTGCATAAATTAATGTAATCTTATACATTATAATTTAGAAAGTAAATTAGCAATGTTAAATCAGTCTAAGGTTCTACTAAACTTGTCTAAGCATGACAAAAATTTATCAATATTATATTGTTCAAGACGACCTTTCAAATTCTAATGATACTAAACATTTTTATAATGATATTAAAAACAAATATAATTATAAAAAATTACCGATGCGTAAATTAACATAAAGCACTAGTAATGTATTAGGTATCGGCCTTAGTAGTGGACTATGATAGTAGTAGTAATTGATAAAGTAGTAATACTAGTATCAGTAGTAATGCACTAAGTGATATCATAAGGGTACTATAGTCGTTTTAACTGGAATAGTTAGTTCAGGAAGTACTATAAATAGCAGCTATGAATGTAATCTCTCATTATGTTGAATAATAAGAAAATGGAATATCATTTCCACCAAATATGTTTCTCTCTCTAACAAACTCTCTACAAGTTATGTCTATCTCTCTCTTTCTTAGCTAATCTCTCTGTTTCTATCTACATTCCTTACTTCATACTTGTTCTCCACTACAATTACTATAAGAAAACACAAAAACATTCACATAAACAAAACTACGAACCCTAGTTCCTGACATAATTCTAGGAATATATTCAGCAAATCATCATTGTTCATATCAACTAGCAAGGATGCTAAAACATAGAAAGAAATGAATTAAGCTTATACAATAATATTATCTGAATTAATTACGCAACCTTAACTTCAAAATTGCAAACAGTCAAGATAAAAAGCATTAACTGATGTTCAGACAAATTTTATATTTTTAATTAAGCTTGAGAGCATTAGTAGGTGACTAAAACAATATCATCTATTAATTCCAAATTAACTTATAATATATTAACAATAACAGTATACAACAGAAATATCATTTATTTCATTGCTTTTTACTGAATTTATAATCTCAAGTGTAAAAAGTGTTCTTGTGGAATTTGGTAGTTTATAATGTATATATAAAATTAGCAGTTGTAATAACACATATAATATAATGGCCAATATTAGGCGTCTAAGTTCAAATGATAAAATAGTTGTAGATAGTAGTAATTTAGATTTATATTATATACCATTTGTGTCTAGACAAATTGAGACGTTCTAATAATGATTGATTTTATTACAACACAATGAGGAAAGTAACATGGTAACTTATATTTATAGTACTAATCAAGAGCGCATGAATTAGAAATTGTTATATAGAAAACTCTAATTTAGACTGATTGATTAACAAGGCGTCAAACTGTTATATGCTACACCAACGGTGAGCCAACTTGGATCTTTGTAGAGTAATTACAACAAAAAAAGCATCAAGGTAAGATCTTCACATCTAATAAAAAAACAAACATCTTGGAAAACCAATAGGTGCATGAAGGAACAAAAAGAAAGATTCTTGAAAAAAATGTCATCTGAAGTCCACATGGGCGTGAACTTAATCTAGAAAAATATACACTTTAAACAGTTTTGATTACCAAATATATTCAAAAACATTGAATATTACCTGACCAAGACCATGAAGCTTATACAACCAGTAAGGTATAGGCTTCCCATCCCAGCCCATCGGCAACTTCAAAGGATTATAGATCTGCTGTTCGTCATCATCACTTTCAGTGTCAGCTTGTACCTCATCCTGACAATTAAAAAATTTTAAATATGCCCGTCAGAAATAAGAGGAACCACAGGAATCTGTAACTTGAAACAAAGAAAATAGACTATATCATACACGTCGAGATACTTGTGAAACTGTAAGAATTCATTGCAGAGACACACAGAGAGTTTCATACACATTAAGGAAAACTAAGGCATTCACAAAGAGTTTCATTGCAAAGTAGCAAGAAGTTATATGCTTCAACATACAGTATATGGGATCAGCAAACACACGGTACAAAGATCAAGAATAAACTTAACTAAAACAATATTACTGACTGATGTACATGATAGTGTCTGTGAATTGATGCATTACAACTTCCATATCCCTACATAGCATTTTGGACTAGTTCCTAGTAGCTACATTATGCTAATTATTACTGTATAAACACTTCAAAAGTCCACCAACCCTGCTACAAAGGAGCATGATTGAGTTTCAATATATATACATATATATATATATATATTGTCAGGACAGGGGAGTTAGAATAGTTTTAGTAAGGGTATTGTAGTCATTTACTATATGAGGAAGTCTAGTATAAATATAGCCTTAGCCTTGTAATTCAGATATGTTTTGAACTATTATCAGAAAATGGAACTTGTTCCACAAGTCTCTCTCTCTCTAAATGAATTCTCTCTCTAGGGTTTATAACTCTCTAAAACTCACCATATCTCACCTGATCTCTTGCATTTCTAGCCTAGATTCTCTAATTCCTTGCTTGTTTTACTGTTCTACACATTAAAATACATAGAAAAACACAAAAACATTAGAAAAACTGAAAAATTACATGTCAAAGCATGACAAATTGGTATCAGAGCTGCTATTTTCGATCATCTACTGCTTCGACTGTGTTGTGCACTCAATTCCGAGCTAAACGAGCCTAGGAACTCAGTAATCGCAGTTGTCATCTCAGAGATCTGCTCTAAACAGTACAGGTGTCCTGTTCTCAAGCTTATCTCTCAGATCTGTTGATTTACTGTTAGTAATAGCTAGAATTGAAGTTGTTTTAGCGGTTTACTGCTCATCTTACTACTGTTACTTGAATTCAGTTGAGTCTATTGGAAAAAAGTACAAAAATAGCAAGTCTAGTACTGTTTTGGTGTTATTAGTAGTTTACATACTTTGTTCTAGTGTGTATACTGTTGATTTGGTGTGAGAAGATAGATTGCTAGCAGTTGTGGTTGTTGAATTGTGTGTGGTGAAGTGCTGGCGACTGTGTACTGGAGGTTTGAGAATTTGAACAGGTGATTTTTGTATTGAATTACTTGGTGAATTGAAGGTGTTTGATAGATTGTGTAAAAGAATGAATTGTTGGCAAAGAGAGAAGCACTATAATGATATGTTGCATCAAGTGCAGCAGCAGTTTTTGTCACAGAGAAGAAACAGACTATAAGCTGATGTTGATAGAAGAGATGTTGAAATTAGCAATTCGGAAGGTAAATCCAAGTTATAGGACACAGAAGGGGGAATTTCAGGATGAGTTTGTGAATCATTTTGGCAATATAGGGAATTGTGGTGGTAAGAACAGAGGAACGGATTCCTTAACTCACCTCAAACTTAAGTTTCCCAGGTATGAGGAGGGAAGAAGAGTTGCGGAATGGATTCAGGACTGTGAAGAGTATTCTAAGATCTTTGAGGTGCCTGCAAATAAACAAGTCAGAGTGGCTGGTATGCATCTTGAAGGAGTTGTTAAAAGCTTGTTTCAGATCATGGACAGTGAAGGACTAGTCTGGTGTTGGAAGGAGTTTTGTTTGCACTTTACAGCCAGATTTGGTGTGATTGAACAGGAGTTGGTATTTGATAAGTTCAAACAGTTAACTCATACTGCCTCAGTTGATCAATGTTGTAGCCAGTTTGGGGAGTTAATGGAGCAGATGAAAGCTGAGTTACCTCAGTTGACAGAAGAATACTATGTAGAATGTTTCATTGGGGGGGGGGGGGGGGGGGGGGGGGTTTACAGGAAGAGTACAAGAGATTCATTAAACTCTTGAATCCCACCACTATTGAAGCATCCTTCAAGAAGGTTAGAGTTTATGCAAGAAGTGGAGATACTAAGTTATTCAACAGAAAATCAAGGCAAATCAGGCAAATTCAATGAGGAAGGAAGGTTATCTCAGATACAAGAAGTAACAACCATAAATTGTGAGGAACAAAATCATGAAGTTTTGTCTATTCCAAGTTTATTGAGTAAGCCGCTCGAAGGAGGTGTTGACAGAGTTATTAAGGCAGTAGAGCCAAAGATAAAGGATGGTAACTCTGCAGTGCTAACTGAAAGTATTGCTGATACATTGTTGGATCAGTCAGAGGGCACAAAGAAATTATGTCAGCAATCCATGGAGGTGTCTGTCCATGCTATAGAAGGTGTTTATAGTAATCAAACTATAACACTAACTGGGCAGAGAGGACAGAAGGAATTCACTATATTAGTAGATGGAGGTAGACACAGTTTTCTAGATGAGAAAACTGCAATTAAACTAAAGTGTGAAGTGGTGGAAACAATTCCTATGCAAGTCCTAGTAGCCAATGGAAATCACTTAACTAGTAAGCATGAATGTGTTGGTTTCAAGTGGAAGGTTGGAGAGCATGATTTTCAAACTACTATCAGGACTTTGCCTTTAGGCAGCTATGACTTGGTTTTGGGGGTCGATTGTTTGGGATCATTAGGTCCCGTTACTTTTGATTTCAAGAACCTGTTGCTGCAGTTCAAGCGAGGTGAACAGGTGGTGACTTTGAGAGGAAATACAACCCCTGTAAAGCCTAGGCTACAGCAGATGAGTGCTAAAGAATTCATCAGAAATTGTGAAAGACAAGAACATGGGTTCTTGTATGTGTTGTATGCCAATCCAGTTCCAGAACTTACAGAAGTTGTAGGAGGACAGGTCAGCAGCCTTGAAAGATCGAGGGAAACCACATTAGCTGAGGCTGATGAACAGTTGCAACATCTGTTAAAAGAATATGATGACATATTTCAGTCACCACAGGAGCTATCCCCTCACAGAGATATTGAGCACTCCATAGATTTAAAGGAGGGGTCCCAACCATTCTCAATCAGGCCTTACAGGAATTCATTTGATCAAAAGAATGAAATTGAGAAACTCATTGTTGAAATGTTGGATTCTGGAGTGATCAGGCCTAGTAGTTCCCCATTTGCTTCGCCTATTTTGCTGGTAAAGAAGAAGGATGGAACATGGAGGTTTTGCATTGACTATAGGAAGCTGAATTCATTGACTATAAAGAATAAATTTCCTATACCACTGATTGAAGAGTTGTTGGATGAGCTGAATGGAGCTGAGTATTTTTCTAAAATGGATCTAAGGGCAGGGTATCATCAAGTGAGGATGAAGGCTAGAGATATTGAAAAGACAACATTCAGAACTCACTTGGGACACTATGAATTCACAGTGATGCCTTTTGGTCTCACTAATGCTCCTGCCACTTCAGAGCTTAATGAACAAGGTTTTTGCTCCATATCTCGGAAAGTTTACTTTAGTCTTCTTTGATGATATACTTGTGTATTCAAGAACTCAACAAGAGCATTTGGAGCATCTGGAAATGGAATTTCAGGTTATGAGGCAACAAGTTGTTTGCTAAGCTTTCCAAGTGTGACTTCATGCAACAACAAGCAGCCTATTTAGGACATGTCATCACAAAACAAGGAGTTGCTGTAGATGAAAATAAAGTGAAGGATATGCTTGCATGGCCGACTCCTAGCAGTGTGAAAGCTTCAAGGGGTTTCTTGGGCTTATGTGGATATTACAGAAAATTTGTCAAGGACTATGGTTCTATAGCTAAGCCCTTGACCACACTTCTGCAGAAAGATAATTTCAACTGGTCAGAGGAAGCTGATCAAGCGTTTCAACAATTAAAGCTAGCATTAGCCAGCACTCCAGTTTTAAGGTTACCAGACTATAGTAAAGTTTTTACTGTGGAATCAGATGCATCAAATAGTGGTATTGGTGCAGTACTTACACAAGAGGGAGGGCAGACCTTTAGCTTATTTCAGCAAAGCCTTGGGAATGAAGGGTCAAGCCATGTCTACATATGAAAAGGAATTGATGGCATTAGTGTCAGCAGTAAAAAAATGGACTCCATATCTGATGGACAAACATTTTTTCATTAAAACTGACCACTGGGCTCTTAAGTTTTTGGCTGAGCAGAAAGTAAGTAACTTTTGTTGTAGCAAAAGTGGATTAGTAAGTTGATGGGGTATAACTACACTATTCTGTACAGAAAAGGTCAGGAAAATACTGTTGCTGATGCACTCTCCAGGATGCACGAGGCTTCTACAGGTCAGGAGGAGAATGTTAATCGTTTTGCAGAAGATCCTCAGGACAGGATTTATTTGAAGGTGGGGGGAATGTCAGGACAGGGGAGTTAGAATAGTTTTAGTAAGGGTATTGTAGTCATTTACTATATGAGGAGGTCTAGTATAAATATAGCCTTAGCCTTGTAGTTCAGATATGTTTTTAACTATTATCAGAAAATGGGAACTTGTTCCACAAGTCTCTCTCTCTCTAAATTCCGTTATTCTCTCTCTCTCTAAATGAATTCTCTCTCTAGGGTTTATATCTCTCTAAAACTCACCATATCTCACCTGATCTCTTGCATTTCTAGCCTAGATTATCTAATTCCTTGCTTGTTTTACTGTTCTACACATTAAAATACATAGAAAAACACAAAAATATTAGAAAAACTGGAAAATTACATGTCAAGGGCATGACATATATATATACACTATTGAACTAAAAACATCTGAACATATTTTTGGGAAGGTATATGTTGAAGGGGCCAAAATTAAAGCACGATAAGTTACCTCTTCTCTTTCTGCTTCCATTTCTTCATATGTGAGAGCCTGCTTCTTCTCGACATTTTCTTTCGTACGTACTATTGTCTGCACAAGTACAAAGTTTGCAATCAAATAGATAACTAGAATAATTGACACTGACATCAACATGCACTACCTACAACAGTGTCAAACTAAAGGCTTTGCTGGAAAACTATTCTCATCATATTGTTACATAAATATGTTACCTTCACTAGCAATTGATTATATACCCTGATGAAAATTTTGTACACGGATGTCCTATTCTATAGGAAACATTATTTGTGTTTGGCTTACAGCTAAATGATCCTAGACCAAAATATAAACAATCCGATCTTGATCACAGGACTGTTCAGCTCGTAATGGCTAGTGAGCCACTCAATATGAAATATATGCTCACGAGGGAAATTTTAAACGCTGATAAGCTTTGTTTGATACACTTGATAGAGATATATAAGCTACTTATGATTAATAAATACACATATATACTACATAGGGCAATACAAGAATGAAGATATATATAAATCAATAATCTATATATTGAATTTTCTGAATATTCTAAGTTCAAGTAATTTAGTAATTTGATAGCTCCCAATATATAGATATATATTAATGTTGTGTTTGGTTGGGATGAATGAAAATGGAGAGAATGAAATGACGATTGAACTATGATTTGGTCCATTTTGGATAGATGTTCAAAATTTTCCTTCCTCCGCTCCATCCACCCACCATACCCATTTTCTTTAGAAATCTCATCATAAAAAATTTGCATCCATTTCATTTTTTTTCCCCTTTAACCTCCATTATTTGCATTTAATTTCATTCATTCCATTCCATTCCATTCTCCCCCAATCAAACACAACATAAGGATACAGAAGTTCTACTGGTCACTGTAGAAACATTTTTCTACCTTAGTATCTTTAACCTCGCATTCTCCACTAATTTCTAGCCGATTCAACCATTTAGATGAAACCATCAAGAAAAATTAAATCAAAACTTACATTAGTGAAATTTTACATAAAATATAAAACAGTCAGTTATGTGATTTAGACTCCTTTTTTCTAACTCTTTTTCTTTGCATTTAGCTTCCCTTCCTCATACAATTTACAAACCATAACATACATCATGAAACATATATAATTCATTATGTTATAATAATTAAACTCGGTTCATTAACAGCCCTAGGCACCTTATGTTTAGAAACAACCCCCAGCCTTTTTTGAAACTCAGAACATAATAGGAATTAAATTCGCAAAGTTCAGTTGTGGTCAAAACTCAAAGAGGCCTTGCAATTTATAAACATTACCAGTTTACCAAAAAGATGGAGACAGATTTAAAAAATTCAGGAAAACCATTTTGCATTTGGTTTTGGTTGACCAAAAAACTTCACTTATAATATCAAAGATACCATCTACCAAGATACTGAAGTGACACAAGGGACAAAAAGAGAAAGGCTAGCCTGTAAAACTAACAAGTAACCCCTTCTGTGGAGAATTACTGTTTGAATCAGGGGAGCATCCACAGTACTACTGTAACTAACTTAGAGGATGAGAGGGGAAAAAAGGAACAATGTAGAGGATGAACTGACCTCATGTAAAAGGTCACACAGCTTTTCCATCTTAGCTTCCATCAAAGCTATCTCTTTCCAGTCATTGGTATGTTGTGTAGTTGAGGCAATGCCATTTTGTTCTGATCCACGCGAACCTTTCACAAAATGCTTTATATCCAACTTTTCAAGAGGTGTGTCCTGCCACAAAGCAACAATAGTCAGTGTATACAGGATTTTTCACATCCGAACAAAAATCTAGGGTTCGAAGCTTCAGAAAAAAATTAATCATCTTAAATTAATTTTTTAATAGGGTGGTTGGGTAGATAAATTGACAAAATAATGTTTGAAAGATTATTCATTTTTCCTAGATAGATACTAGCATCTTAGTTTTATTTCAAACTTGGTCCAGACAGTTTGAGGCTCTCTATCACCAACATAGGTTTATACTTTTCTTTCAAACTTTGTATCATATTTTATGTTGCTTAGCTTCATTCATCCCTACATGGCACTGTGGCCACTGGCCACAAACTGGCGAAAGACCGTAGTGGCATCAATATGAAATTTTAAATTTGTCTACCATTATTTCAAGAGAGTATATAATAAATTTAAATAACCATTTATTAAAAACTTAGAACAACTTTATCACATTGATATTACTAACTAAATGAGAAGTTCACTAGCTTCAGTCATACTACAGTTTAACAACTCATATCAATCACGCTAATTAGCTAGACTGAATACACAAAAGTATCAAACTGCAGAAAATGTCTTCATCTCAGTCCACTTGTCTACAGAGCATGGCACTTGTATATTTTATATGCCTATATGGTCTAGTCATTTGCATTAATATTTCATACAAGGGGTATGAGCTGTTACAGCTTATATTTCACTAGCTTGAATCTACTACAGCTTGTAACAACGCTTATAAACAACTCATAGCAATCCGACTTGCTAGCCATCATACTAGCATCAACAATTTGCTAAACAAATTGCCCTTACAAAACCAAACTCATATTGCCATCCCTTTATGGTATAGATCTAGTTGATAGTCAACCTACTTCTACCCACCAAAATTTAAAAGTAATATATAGTACAATAGAATTTATAAAAAAAAATTACAGAAAAATATTAAATATAAGACTTTCTAAAACTTAGTTTCGGTAATAAAGATTGCAACATATGCCACTGAAACAAAAAATATTTTGCAACCCAAACATAACAAAATGCAACCTCGAATTTTTCTTCTCTTTTTTAGAAAATTAGGTCGATTTAAATTGATGTAGGTTGCGCACTGTATTTTTTGAAAATCAACAAAATGCAACTTTACATTTTACATCAATCCATCAAAAATACCCACCCCGTACTCAAGTGCTTGCATGAAACAAGCATAGGTTCAACCCCATAAGGGCTTAAAGATGATTCTTCATGATGCGAGTGACCAGTGTCTCCATCATATCGAGTAATGTGCTTACCACAGACTAAGCAATTACATGTTTTACGCACTTCGGGAAAACAAACTTCAACTTAAACAAAGCTTGAATATGTAAGACGCTGAAATGTGCTATACCTTGGTAAGAAAAAGCCTCTCTGCACGCTGACGAATAGTACCACCAGTCTTTAGTCCTAGTGCTGCCAAAGCCTACCAGATAGGAAAATTGAAAATTATTAACAAGTTGCAAAACAGTTGGTAGAAAAATTTTGCTAGAGGATAGTTCATAGATTAGGAGGTACAGATTTCATCTCATCAACGTAGGTCCATTATAAATGTCAAACAAGTAAACAACAAGAAATGCAGAGATGACAAACTAGAACTTCAACATTTCCAGCAGAAGGTTTTGCATTTGATAATTATTTCAGTACTTTGACTACCTCTGCTACTCCTACAGTCCTACTGTAAGTAATATTAGGTACAAACCAACTATACCAAGAATAAGTTGAATCTAGAATTATACCTCCTTTAAGCGCTCAGGTCCCACCTCAATGAGCTCTTCCACTGTACTGTAGTAATCAAGATCAATGGCAGCGTGTTGAGATGGATCATGTCCATTCTCCTGGGTGTCGTTCTCCCAACCTTGCACCATACCATTGGCCCATTGCTCCTCCAACTCAGTTTTTACCTGTCACAAGACACAACTTCTTTAGAAAATCCCACATGCAGATGTTGTGAATCTAAAAGAGACCGACTATAACAAATTTATTTTAACAAGTAGCACATCCAGAGGTCATATGAATTAGCTCACGTAAGGTAAATAAGTGCTTATTTCACCACACAGGAAATAAAAAGTATCCAGCTAAGAACATCTTGGAAAAATAAGCACTTATTTCTTCCAAATGAGCAAATTCAAACAGATAAGGTAAGTGAGCAAATTCAAACAGAGGTCATATGAATTAGCTCATGTAAGGTAAATAAGTGCTTATTTCACCACACAGGAAATAAAAAGTATCCACCTAAGGACTTCTTGGAAAAATAAGCACTTATTCTAAATGAGCAAATTCAAACAGATTCCTAACTAGTTCAAGACAAACAACATCCTTCATAATCACCAATCAATATTGAAGTTCAGAATTCTATACACCACCTGCTCAACACAGCATATATTCTCTTTATAACATGTTAATACTTGTACAAGATTATATCAAATGAGAAAAACACCATTTTACAAGATATACTGTCATGCAAACTGTACATGTTCTGCATAAGCAGAATCGACTGAATTGCACGTAAAGATTCTGATGGTTCAATTACGTGATAACTAATCAGTTGATGCAAAAATGGATCCAAATAGTGCACATACAAGACTTAGCTAAGAATTAGTTTAGAACTCATATATATCCCCATATATGATACTCGCACACTTGTAAAATCCCAATTTTAAATTTCCTATTCACAGATAGTATTTAAAATTAGTGTTAGGTGCAGCAAAACCTCGATAAATGAATAATTTTCTTTGGTCCCGACTTGGAAAAAAGGACTAAATGGACAGTCTCGCTAAATGCATTAACAAATAAAAAAATTGAGTCTTTAAGGGCCCTAATGTAAACACAAGGCATAGCCAACACATTTACAATAATATATTTATTTTTATGTATAACAAAAACATATACCATAATACCAATCAATGAACAATGTTCATTTACACTAGCAAGTCATTTCTTCTCAAAAAATGCTTCTAAAGTTGATTATTTTTTCCCTCCACCAAAATGCATATAATGCTAAATTTTGTGTAATGCGTGCACAACTTCTAAGTAGTCTCGAGTACTATACACTGTACTTAGTTCATACATCCTGTATAGTGTATATATTGCAAAATAAATAACTGTATTTAATTTTTACATAAGAATTATAACTAGTACATTTAACCATTACATGTAAAAATATTATAATCATTAGAGAAAATTTAAAATTATTATTGGAATAATTCTCCGTGACCATTTAGGTTACTTTATCCAAGGAAAGACTATGAAGTTTGCAGGAAGGTCTCTATATTTGAAGCAGAGGCTATAGCAGTTGTAGAAGCTCTATCCAGGATCTACACACTTACTATTAAGGATTTTCAAATTGAAAGTGATTCTCTTCTTATACTCTCCGCTATCAAGAGCTCAAAATCTAACCGACTAGAAGTAGGCAACATAATTGATAGGTGCAAAAAAATGCTGCAAGATAGATGTTATATCTCTCTTTTTCATAGTAGAAAGCATATGAACAAGGCAGCCCATATGTTGGCATGTAGCCCTTGTTCAATTGGTATCTTCATTGTTTTGAAATCTACTCCAGATTACATGTTGGAGACCTTGTTATCTGACTCTTCTCGAATAAAAGTTGGTTTAAGTTTACAGATATATTGTATATATATATACAATCATTCGCTAAATGAATATATTTTGTCCCACGTGCATTAATTATCGAGGCTCTATACTTCAATGGTAACTACTTTAACAAACTGCGATGAATGAATGATAATTAGCATATAAAAAAGCATTGATGTTCGTATTCACTTGCAAAAATGAAAATCTCAACTTAGCTTCTTGTGTCCTGGATAACTAAGTACTGTATTTGACTAGACTTTAAAAGACTTTTTATTTTTGTTAATAGTTTTTACCATGCATAACATAGTATACACACACATGCAGGCATATATATTATATTCATACTCATATTATCAGATCTGTTGAATCTGTATCCCTTATTTGTACTATAACCCACTTTAAACCTACATTAATGCATTTTTTTCATTAGGTAATGTTTGACCCCAGGGTACGAGTCAAGAACTCTTAACCTTGAGAAAGGCATCATTATCATTGTTTGTGTCCTATTATTCTCGTTGGTTTACTAACTTCAAGGCAACCTTAACTTGTCGCTTCCATCTACATTCGCAATGCAATCTTTAACATATCTTCTACATGGTGCATTTAAAAGACAACATGTTTTGCTCAGAAAATGAGGTGAGCTAGTTTGTCTTATCGGAATCAGACACAATCTATATTCTAGGTCGTCTGAACCAATATATCGGAGAGGGGAACCTATCGGATGCACTGCATGGACGTAAAATATTAATGTGTATTTATTATATGTTATTATTTAATAAGAAATGATAACATAAAATAAATACACACTTTAAAACCTGTACGACTCGGGATTAAAAAACCTTTGATAAACAAGAAAATTGAAAATGCTCACTAACAACGCTTGCAGCAGTATCTACAATTTTTAGCAAGTTTTGGAAGATCTGGCATCATGAAGCACCAAGGAGTAACACTGAAAAGTGAAAACAATGCAAAAAAAAAGTACGACGGGACAATATGAAATGCACCTTTGAGAATATTCTTTCCAGGTCTTGCAAGGGTTCTGTCCGTTCAAAGAAACTTATGAGATACTCCAGCAGTTTACTCAGATACTCCTTGTATTGCCTATAAGAACAATTTGCAGATATATATTAATACTTTCGTATTAATAAATTGCAGAAACAAACTAAATATGTGTAGATCATCTCTATCTACTAGTTTGGCATAAGACATAAAGAAGTGTTGTAAGAGGTAGCAGAATACAAGGTAAAATACACTTTGATTATACCTTGTAAGCTTCAATTTGCGAGGTATCTTCTGTGCTTGTGGAAACACTTGAAGGTAAGCAGAGTACTCGATTGGCTCTCCAAATTTAGAATTAATATAATCGTTGTACATTTCATGCAGATCAAGGTAGCGACCATTACCTTCCTGAAATTAGAATGCAGATAAGTAATACACAGTATGTACATGGTAAACCAATATATTGAACACATTTCCTAGCTTTCATCAATAACCTTACGAATTACATAAATTGTACGAAATTTACTTTGCAAGGTAATGTACTGTGTAGTTTATAAGTTTTCAACCAGCATGAATGCTGATATAAGAAGGATGAGACAAACCTTAAACAAATACTTTTTAGTCTATACCCTGATCACCATTTCACTGTATATTTAATTGTTAAGTGAAAAAATGTATTTAGAACTACTTCTGTGAATTCCCACAGCACATAACGCACCCTTGTCACCCTCCAACTTGAAATTAGAGTTCTTTTTAGTACACGAGTCATAATCAGCCTTTAATGATATATCTACTCTAAACAGTATCAGCAATAAAAAATCCAAAAAAGTATGCAAAACCTTCATACTTAAAATTCAATTAATTCCGATAACAGATAAGTTAATATAATAATGTTACAATCGAGAACATATGTATAAACACGGAAATACAAAGAAGGATTGGAGAGAGATACCTCGCCGCTAAACTCAATCTGAGGTTCCTCCTTAAGCAGCTGCTCATACTCATCAGTTGAGTCAACAACACGAGCAGAAGGATGACGCCTATGATACTCCCGAATCTACGAACACACATTTGCGATAAGTTTAATAACACATAAAATAGTTACAAGAATGTTCAAATAAACCTAAATTCACTAGTTTACCCCCAACAAATTATCAATTATTCTATGAAAATAACTGTACCTCTTTCAGTCGATCGTAAAACACGCTGAACACGCTAGTTCCACCAGCAGTCTGGCCTCCGAGAGTCGCAATCTCATCTTTCCTCGCACTATCCTTATCTTCATAAATCTCAATCTACACAAATTAAATGAATGTGATGTAAAAATTCTCAAAAATCAATAGAAAACAGAAAGAGAACGATTATACATACAAGTTTGTAAGTAGTGTCGGAGATTTGATCGATCATGCTACGAACACGGTGGCTCTGATAGAGACGGTCTCTGTTAGAGGTAGGATCGTTTTGGAGATCTTTGACGACAGTTCGTTCCAGGCGTTCGACTTCCTCGTGATTCGCGCGAGTCGCCTCTAGTAGAGTCGCCGACATATCTCTTTCTCCGATCTCTCTCTCTCTGGTTTAAAAACCTAGGGTTTTGTGAAAAAGTTACAACCGGGAGAATGTGTAATTACAATTGGGATTACTCGTGTAATATCCCGTTTATCAATATATATGTTAATTTTACGGTTAGTTTTAAACTTTTAATTATATAGTACTCTGATACTCCTTCCGTCTCGGTCACGGGTCCCATGTTTTTTGTTTGACTTACTTTTTTTAATTATCTCAAAATATTGGATAGTTTCTATTTTTATATCTTTAATTTGACTATTATCCTTTATTAATTATATATTAAAATTTTAATTTCACCTATTTTTTTCAATAGTTACCATAATTAATAAATATACACTAACTAATACTATTATCAATGAGTTTTGTAAATTTTCAATAAAAAAGTCGTATGCATTAAATTCAGTATATAAGGATATTATGGAGTAATGATTAATAACAATTGAAATAAGAGTAATAATTATATTTTATATATAATTAGGATAAGGGGAAAATACGGTATATTCGTAGGGGTAAAAATGTAATTTTTTAATATTATTAATTATTTAATTAATAAATTAAGGTTCAATTATCCGTGAATACATGGATTATACCGTCATACTCACCTCCTCATTCGTTATCAAAATTTCATAATTTGGATTTTGAGATATGGGTTTAAAAAATTAGGAAAAAACAATCAAATAACATGTATGGATTTAAAATGAACAAAAATCGTAATTAATATCAAAGAATATCTTCAACGACTATGACTAAAATAATATAAAATATCGATTATATAAATTTTGCTGAATCTTGTGCCCCGATGACATTGATTATAATTAGTCCTGACAATTTCACATATGACACGTGAACACGACAAGAAACGACATGAAAAAAATGGATATGGGTTTTGATTTTCCATACACAAAACACGAAAGTACACGAATACGAAATTACACAATAAATTTAGTGTTTGATATGGGTTTCATTTTGGGTACACGAAATATTAATATATAATTTTTTTTTTATATATCATAATATATCTTATATATGATATATATATATATATATATATATATATATATATATATTTTAAACATATTATTATATATATACACATAATAAACAGGCTTAAATGTAATTTAAACCCTGTGTTATTAACAATATACAATTCAAACCCTCTTTTAATATATTTAGTAAATTTAACCCTACGTTTTTTAATTATTTACAATTGAAACCTTTTTTAAAATAATTAGTAAATTTTAGTAAATTCAACCCTATGTTTTTGAACTATGTACAATTGAAACCTTTTTTAAAATAAATAGTAAATTTAACCCTACGTTTTAAAATATTTAGTATATTTAACCTTGATTTTTTAATTCCGGAATAAAATAAATCTTACAACAAAATTTTGAATAAATATTCGTCAAATGCACTATTGATAATTTTTTAATATAGATATTATCTAAGCATAATAGATATTTACAATTATTAGGATTTTTCTTATAAAATGGATATTTAGATGTTCTTTTCTATATTAATATATCTATATGTATAATATATTATATATGTTCAATAAAATTTTAATATGTGTTTATATTATTTCATCTTGTCATCACACTTCCCGCTCAATATATTCATGAATGTTTATCACCGAATTTAATTTATTTTCAAAAATACTCTTCGGTGAATATATTCTCGAAAATACTTTTTCGATATAAAATTTATTTTATTCCGAAATTAAAAAGTCAAGGTTAAATTTACTAAATATTTTAAAACGTAGGGTTAAATTTACTATTTATTTTAAAAAGGTTTCAATTGTACATAGTTAAAAAATATAGGGTTAAATTTACTAATGATTTTAAAATTTTAGTAATTATTATAAAAAGGTTTCAATTGTAAATAGTTAAAAAACGTAGGGTTAAATTTACTAAATATATTAAAAGAGGGTTTGAATTGTATATTGTTAATAACGCAGGGTTTAAATTGTAAATAAGCCTAATAAATAACAATTTACTCATTTTATGTATTCATTAGTATTTCATGTATATTTCGTGTATTCAGATGTGTTTCGTGTAAACAAAAAGTATACAAAAATTTCGTGTACTTTTCGTTTCGTTTCGTGTAGACACGAAATATTTCGTTTCGTGTTCGAATCGGTTAAACAAACATACGAAATGATTTTGGGTCGTTTTTTGTTTTAGTTATGAGTACACGAAACGAAATTACACGAAACGACACGATTGCCAGCTCTAATTATAATCACCGGCTATATTTTAAAAATAATATATTATTATTATTTTAAATTGTTATAATTAAAATATATTAGTTTAACATGGTAATAGAAAATGTAAAATTTTACTACATGCTTCTTCTTTTTTGACTAATTTGGCTTAGCCTTACAAATAAGTATCTGTTCTGAAGAAATTTTCGGGGTGAGCCAGGGTCGAACCCAGGACCTGGAACGACAGAGGATAAGCCCTCAACCACCTGAGCTATCCAACCGTGCTCTTACTACATGCCTTTAGTTGGTCAAATATAACCGATCTGTCCATATGAAAAAATTGGTTACATTTTTTATAAGAGAAATATATCATCATTGAAGTAAATAATGTTTTATCCATTATATATATAATTTATTTATGAATGTTATATAGAATTTTAGTTAAAAAATTTATCCATTAGAGAGGGTTAATGGTCCGTTAGAGGTTGCAGTTGAAAATTGTTGTGAAAAAAAGTCTTATTAAAAAAATTAGATAACTGTTTGATAATTATCTTTTATTTATACATTTTTTGATATATAATACATATAAAAATGTTTTTGAATAGATTTGATAATAAAATTTGTAATTACTTTTTGTAGAAACTGAAAAATAATTTTTTTCAAAAATATGCTGCAAATGATTTCTCTATTTTTAAGTAAAAAGCACTTTTACAGAGGATAGCTTTCAAACTTTAAAAAATATTCAACTGGAAATGTTGTCAACAGGACTTATATACATGTACGCGTCTCTTTCCCTGAACTTCATAGGCCTCTTCAAATACTCTGCATCAACACCCTGATTTGGGATTTTCTTGTTTCCGGTCAAATTGGCTGCAAAATTCTTTAAATTTTTGTTTTCGATGAGTTCTTTAATTTTTTATGATTATTTTTGCCATCATTTTGTGACAGGAAAATTTTGTGCATACACAGAGACGAGGAAATGAGGAGAAAGTATTCTTCCTCCTTTATCTCTTGTTTTTTCACTGATTCATATCATTTATTTTTGTCTATGATTACTGGCAATTTATAACACTGAACATGTTGACAGTGTTCCGGAATTTTAGTACTTTTTTGTATTATTTATATAGATGTTTATATTGTTTGTAGAGCCTCTTTTGATTTCTTTTGGTATCTTTTTAGCTTTTCATCTTCAAACAATCATTTTAATCGAGAAAAGACACTTTATGTCATAATTTGGGGAGAAAATGTCTTAAATGACACAACCCGTAACAATGGTTCTAAATAGCACTCCAAAACACTACATAGTGTGGCGTACGGGAAAAGGAGTGAAAATTCTATTTCGTGTAGCATTTTGCATTTTTTTTATTTTTTTCAGGGAAAATGACTAATTTATCTTGGGTTCTGGGCTCAAAACGCAACTTAAAATAGCGTTTTGGGGAGATTTTTTTTCCCAAAACGATGTAGCGTTTTGGAGTGCTATTTAGGGCCATTTTTTTGGGGTGTGTCATTTAGGGCATTTCCCCCCCAAATTGTGACATACAGGGCCAACACCCATTTTAATAAGAGGTATCATTTTTTTAAGGGGTTAAATATCAAACAGATCACTGACTGCGTCCAAATGTATCAAATAGGCGACTGATTACAAATTTGTAATCTGACTCATTTTGGTCACCGACTGCGTCCAGATGTATCAAATAGGTGACTGATTGCAAATTTGACTCATTTTGGTCACTGATTGTACAAATTTGACTCATTTTGGTCACTGATTGCGCAATTTGACTCATTTCAGTTTTCCGGCCACCTTGAAAATTTTTCGAAGAAAAAAAATATGCACAAAAAAATCCGAAAAAAATTTATATGTAGTAAAACACCCCGACTTTAAATCTCCTAAACTCAGAATTATCGAAAGGAAATTCAAAACTTAAAATCAAAATTAAATAAATCTTGACCCAAATTTATTTAATTTTGATTTTAAGTTTTGAATTTACTTTCGATAATTCTGAGTTTAGGAGATTTAAAGTCGGGGTGTTTTACTACATATAAATTTTTTTTGGATTTTTTTGTGCATATTTTTTTTCGTCGGAAAATTTTCAAGGTGGCCGGAAAACTGAAATGAGTCAAATTGTGCAATCAGTGACCAAAATGAGTCAAATTTGTGCAATCAGTGACCAAAATGAGTCAAATTTGCAATCAGTCACCTATTTGATACATCTGGACGCAGTCAGTGACCAAAATGAGTCAGATTACAAATTTGTAATCAGTCACCTATTTGATACATTTGGACGCAGTCAGTGATCTGTTTGATATTTAACCCTTTTTTTAAGATCTGTGACACTTGGCAAGTGACCCTTTTCTTGATTTTTTGCTGTAGAATATATTCTGAGTTACTAAAGCTTCTCTTTTTGTTTGTGCTGAAAGTTCCTCAAATATCTAGTAGTTTACCTTTTACCCTGTGTTTTTTCGGCCGCAGGGATTTCTTAGTTCAGATTTTGTAAAGCAGTTGACGAGTATAGAAATTATTGGGGACAATACTTTCTACTGGCAGATATTTTTGCAAATTGTGTTGCTCTTACAATTTTGATCCAGAAGTAGGTTGAGTTGGATTGAAACACGGGTTATATGTGTGATTTTAGTGGGGAACAAAGATCAATGGTGTACTGTCAATCTGATACAGCCTGCTTTTGCTTTTCATGAGACCGTAGTGTTTGCTTTTGCTTTTCATGTGACCGTAGTGTTCATTCAGCTAATGCGCTTTCACGATGACATCTGAGGACACTTATATGTGACATCTGAGGACACTTATATGTGAAAGGTGCAACTTGCAACCTGCATTTGCTAGGTGCGCAGAAGATAACTTATCGCTTTGTCAAAATTGTGATTGGTTAACGCATGTTAATGCTTCTGGACATAAGAGGCAAGCAGTTAAGTGATACTTTGGCTGTCCTTCGGCTAATGGACTTTCAAGTATCTGGTCGTTTCTCTTGGGTCTCCCTTCAGCTCTTGCATCTACTTGTGAGAAAGGATTGGGTTCAATGAGCATTGTTGATGACAACCTCACGAATGTTAAGGCCCCTTCAAGAAGCAATAATACTCAAGGATTATCTATTATAATGTGACTGATCTGGGGAATGTAAATCGCTCAAAGGATTTGAAGTCACCCTCAATGGTTCAAGTTGACAAAAAGCTTGTATATAAGCAAAGTGTATTCACTAGAGCTACATCACCGAAGGTAAATAATGAGCTTGAATTGATTATTTTTTTAGTAAAGTATGATATTTAAGGACTTGGAATTTCGGATACAAGGATTGCTCTTTTTTCTGTTGGTTGTGGAATCTTCTGGAAAAATCTCCTGTGGCAAGCATTTGTGACAGATTGATTAGGCCTTGTTTGCAATTCCACAAATTTCAACTCATATCTAAATACCAATTCCCTACTACTATACGAGTCTAACAGGAATGTACCATCTCCTGATGGAAATTCTCTGTCATGAGAATTTATTTTGTACTTACAAAGCAAAGAATTCTACACTGTCAGGAGTGTAGCTTAACATCCATCTTGTTTTACAATTTATATTTACATGTCGTCTACTATTTGTAGTTCTAATGTGAAATGAGCAAGGGTAAAACTCCAAAAAGCATGCCCATATATCGTAAGTAGAGGATAAAAGAATTAGTGAACAAAATACTCAGCACGCCAGGTTCAGCGCTTAATCAGCAAGCTCCATGTCATCATCTGTTATAACTCTGTTATACCTCCGTCGTGCTTCCGCTTCTAGTTTATATAGATATACTTGTTTGGAAGGGGATTGGAATCGTTGGAACCGCCACTTCTCTGAAATTGAGCAAGCTGAGAGTTTTTCTTCTGTTCTCAAGGTCTCCCTCTCTCCCTCTCCCTCTCTCTTTCTCGTATTTATTGTTTTTGTGTGTAATTGAAGAATATGTTGATGTTATTTAGTCAATTTGATAAAAAAGGTTATATTTTTTTAAGATGCTAGGGTTTGAATTTTGAAATAGGTAGGTTTTGCCTTGAGATCTTTTTATAATAATCATATAGCTGAAAGTAGATGGTTGTGATCAAAATGACATCTTTATTTAGGCTGGGCTTGTTAAGACTGAGGGTAGCATGCTGAATTGTATTTGTTCCTGCTCGATATAAATTTCAAAAATCTGGAGTAGGAGGATATTTCAGATCCCTAAGATATACTTATGCTTCTTTATATAATGATTATGGAGTCTGTTGGGGCTATTGCAAATGGATTAGCACTAGTTGGCTAAGGACGTGCAGTGAGATAAGGATATATTTGATCGTTGCAAAAATTTTGTTGATATCGAAATACTATGCATAAAGACAATATCTAAATGACCCTGTAAACTTGCTCACAATTTGTGAGATGTTTTTTAGCTGCATATGTTGTGCATATACTCTGTATATGTCTTTTCTCCTTCCAGAATCCTTTCCGCCCCCCATAGTAAATCCTCTCCATAACGATCGATATTTGATGCCTGATTTAGCAAGCTGCATCAATCTTAATTTCAGGTTTCATCAATTGTCTAACTCCATGTATTACATAATTCATGGTAGAAATTATTGGGTTCAGGAAAATGTAAGTAATATTGTTTTCTTTTTGTTATTATACACCATTTTTGCTTGTTACTTCTGCCGGTCAGTGCCATATTGTACATGCCTGACTAAATAGGTCAGAAATACATGTGATTATTTATTTGTATGATGTATATTTTGTAATATACCTCTACTCCTCCCGTGTAATATCGCTATGCAAAATAGGAATTTAATTAATCATGTATTTGTAGCATGCCATCCAGCTGCTACCGGAACCTTTTTCACTCTAATGCTTCTTCGGCTCAAGTTTTGTGCATGCCAGTCACATGGCCATCTTCAGAGATTCCAACCGGGGCTTTATTAATTGTTGGAAGATCGTATTTATAGGTATTGCATTTACTTTATTATACTGTTTTCTGCTTCTATGTTACTGAGTGTTCCCTATTTACGTTCCAGCTTGTGACTTTTCTTCCATTACACTTAATCATACCGCTATCAAGAATTTATGTTTGTCTGCAATTAATGACATTTGAGAGAGAGAGAACATATAGAGAAGAGGAAAACTTCTGATATATCATATATTCTCGGTGTAGGCTGGTATAGAAGTAGCCTCTCTTTTTATAGAATAGTGAAACACTAGCATTAAGGTATATGTGACATTACAATAACATATCTTATATAATTACACTACTGTCCTGCGTGGTCTAACAATATATTATATATTCATGTAAATAAATCTAGATCTTGTGTCAACTCTTTAGCACTCCCTAGAATATTATTTTTTGACACGGAAGCACAAGTTTAATTAAAATAAATAAATAAATCCAATTTAGTTTGTATCTAAAAACAATTTGTGGTATTCTTAGTGAGCTCTGTACTATTTGATTTTGTATGGAATACAAGATCTCAAGTTTTCTTAAAAAAGTTATGTGTTGCCTGCCTGTCTAATTCTAATTCTTCCCTCAAATATTTTTAAACTGACATCTATGTTTGTTTCAAATTAATCGATGTAGATCCGCTATCAATGGTTTCTGACTGAAAGGTACATATGGTTTTTAACGTCCATTTACTTCTCTACTACAAGTACAAGACACTTGTCCAAAATTGTATTCTAAACACTCTGTCTTACAATAAAATTTAATAATAACTAAACACTCTGTGATATATTATCATTACATTTATGAGGAGGTACAAATTAAATCATGCTGTTACTCCAATAGGATTATATACACTATAAGCGCTCAAATTTCATTCTATTGTCAAACTCATTCTTCATATCTGCCGGTCAAAATAAATATGTTTATTCATCCATTATCACATAAATGTTAAAATTGATATCTCATGATATCTAAGGCGGCATATTCTTCATCGAATTCGAAGGTGTTGTTTGGCACTCCTTATTGTATTCGGAAATCTCTTCTTGATGCTCAGTAAGGATTTATTTGATTTCAAAAGAAATATCTTCAACTACTTTCTAACTTGAGGTAGCTAATTATGTTATTATCTAGTTTTTGATTTTTAAGGTTTCTGCATTAGTGTAGATTAAGGTTTATAACTTATTGTCAAAGTTTTTCTAACTTCGTCTCCAAGAGTAATGTTTAAGAAGTACACTTGAATCAAAAAATCACAAATTGACCTTTAAAAATGGTCCAATAAAGAACTTAATTGTTAAACCAAGATTCTGGTTAGTATTTAATATCTTCATAGGATATTTGAAAATGTGATACTTAACAACACAAAAGATAGTATTGCTAATATTGATAGAACAATAATTAGAGAAAAGGAATATTTATATTACATTATTCAACCCTGGATTCTTACCTTCTTACCTTCAATCTGGCAATATGTGCACATCCATGAAAACATAAAGTTGATCCATCAAGTTTGTTAAGAACTGGAAATACGCATGTCTCCATCGCTTGTGGAGAAGTAGAGTAACAATGCCACAATGGTCCCCAAAAGGTAGTCCTGAAATCAAGTGCTGCACCTAGATATATCTATCATATTAGCTGTAAATATATCCCGTTCCTGTCAAAAAAAAAAAGGAAAGAAAATATATCCAGGAACCTCCCCAAACAATGAGTTACGTGAAAGATCCAAAATCTTCAAGTCACGACTTTAGAATTAATAAGAGTTTCCCTGAAACCTTATTATGAGATATAATTATCTTTAGGCATAGCGGGGAATAAGTGGAATTTTTTTACCAACTTGTAAATTTTATTTAAAAATAAATTGTTCAATGCAATCTTAACTTTCCATTTGAATTTAGTTTTGGCAAATATATTACCTGAGTTGATAATATATGAGGCAGCTGCATCAGCTACGCGCCTACGCACTCTGCACCTTACAGCACTGCAAAAGTATGGGACAGACCTCACCAAATTGGCCAAGGAGGTTATCTTTCAACTTCTTCAATATTACTCTTTTTTTTATATTTCTGACACTTTTACGTGAACAAATTGTTTTGACTATGTATTATAATTATTATTTTAAATTTTTTACTAGATGATGGCAGGCTAAGTGATGGTGAAGGCTGCATTATAGACTTCAGGAACACAATTATTATACTTCTAATATCAAAGGTCATTTAAATGGTGAGTCTGAGTAAGTGAAACTACAGGTTTCTGAATTGTTAAAGCAAAGGTTTAGACCCGAATTTTTGAATAGCCTTGATGATATTATCGTTTTTCTCCGGCTGAACAAGAATAATCTGAAAATGATTGTTAAGTTGATGTTGAAAGAGTTTAGAAAGAGGTTAAAGGAGTAGAAGGATATAAATATTAAAATAAAGAGTAAAGTTCGTGAGATGGTGCTTGGAGAGGGTTACTCTCCAAGCTATGGAGCAAGATCATTGAGGACGGCCATTACTCGGATTTTGGAAGATAATTTGGGCGATAAAATTTTGTCCGGTGATGTGAAAGAGGGCGACATCGTGATGGCTGATGTAAATTCTCCCAATGTCTGCACTGATGCCCTTTCAGCGGAGATGGTATTTATTCCCACATACATATAGGTCTTCTGTATGAGCTGTGGTTTTTGTAAAATATATGTTGATGAATCCTGATGCATTTATGGAAATGATAATATATACAACAGTATTTAACATTTATCTAATACAATGAATTTGAGTGCCAAACTTCACCTTTTCTCTTTATTCTTTCCTGCTAAATAATATGTTGTTTCCGCACACGCTTCATTGGTTAACTATCTAGGTCTATCTTCTCATGAATGTTGATATAATTTTTACTAAATTTTCATGCTAGGGTACTCATTTTAATTAGTTATATGGCAGTTGCACCTCAATCCTGAATGAGATGAATTGCTGTCAATTTGTTACTATGCAAAGTGAATTATTCAAATTAAATAATTTTATATATCTCTGTACTTTTCAGATTGAGCGAGAGAAGCTTCTTGCTCATCTCGTGGAAGAAGAAATGAGCAAGCACTTGGTATGTTAATGTCACTTTATGTTACCTTTTCTGGATAATCAATGTGGGATTCTCAAGGACTCAGTTTTACTCAATTCTCAATGGTTGATCACCACTGTTAATATCTTAATATCTGTTACCCTACCGCTGCTAATCCACTTGATGGTACAGATTGAGTCGAAAAAATTTGTTAGAGGACATTTACAGAAATCCACGACCCCTTCAGTTTGATGATCCTGATGCAAAGGTTGTGACTTTGTGTGTCGAGGATCAAGATTATATGGGTCGTATCAAGGGACTAGAAGTATATCTTTGACAAGGTGCAAAAATGTGCAACTGTATTTAGTATAATTTTGTAACTTACTAGCATGGCCTTAAAATATATATTTCAAGTAGAAGTATACTATCGGCATGTTAAGCAATAGAGAGGACACCTAGGAATACTTGCCTGGCAAGCATGTTGCTTGCAATCTCTGTGTGTGAAAGATTATATGTAAGAAGTATTTTTACTTTGCAAAGAAAAAAAAAGAATGTGAAAAGATCAGTTTATAATAACTTTAAATCAAGTTGAGGGGCAATTCTGATTTTTCTTTTTCTTCTTTTTCCTATTCTCATTTATTTCCTTGTTTACTTATATTGCTTATGTGTGTTTATTTTTTTTCCCAGTTGATAAAATGAGAAATATCCTAAAAACTCTATTTATATTAATTTTTTTCGATTAAGGATTTTAAAGTATTTTAAAGAATACATTTTCAATTCAAGTCGTATTTGTGCATCAAGATAATAGAGTTTAGAATTTAGCTATCATCGGCTATATTGAAATCTGGACGTTCAGAAGATAAAGTAGCAAGTGACACGGGTATTGTGACAAACATTATGTATGTGATATCGACCCGGCCAATGGCGCAGGTTATAGATCATTAGATGCAAACAAAATTTGTGTTTGTGGAAATTTTTCTATTAGCATTCATCTAATTTTCCCTTGTTACGTTAATTGTAAACGAGTAGATTAGCTTGAATTTGATGATGAGCCTTGAGTGTCATTAAAATTTTATAATTTCTTCATTTTGAATAAAATATTGTAAGTCTTACCATCATATTCCTATCAAAGAGGTCATGCCTCCTTAAATATGAATGAAAAGGATTTTAAAACTAAAAAGGAGTTAAAAAGAGTTAAATTTTTTTAATGCAGCATAAAAAATTCTTGCAATTCCAATAGAAGCAATGCCAAACACCTCTCATTATTTTAACAAGTCTGAAATATCTTATGTTCTTTATTTTGTAACCCAAAACACTACTCTCATTTCTTATTTGTGAATCATGAAACTGGACATTTTAACATTCAACTACAATCTAGAGGTGATTATATGAAAAGAAATATCTTATGTCCTTTATTTTGTAACCCAAAACACTACTCTCGTTTCCTATTTGTGAATCATGAAACTCGACATTTTAACATTCAATTACAATCTAGAGGTGATTATATGAAAGTTGTCGTGGCCAGACAAGAATGCCAAAAAAAAACGAAATTAAAGGGACAAATTATAAGATAAACAAAATTAAATATGCACATATACATGTTTAACTTTTTCACAAAAATCAAATTGTCACAAAAAATATCATGATATCATCTTATATATTTGAAATATGCACACGACTCGCAGGGCTAATTAACTCATTTATAAATCAAACTATAGAATTGTATTGTATACAAGTTACAAACCCAACTGAGCATAAATCCAAAAAAAATAAAAAATGGAGCTTACCCAGCTGTTTGCTAGGCCTACATGTTGAAGGTGTAGCAAGAGAATAGGTGCTGGCGATCTGCACACGAAGCTAAATTGTCAAAAGGGCCGATAGATAATGTGGAACAGACTAAACCAATCAATTCTAGGCGCAGGAGATGAAGAACAAGAAGATGATTTGTTGTATGATACACAAGATCTCTGTTCACTCTCTCATCTCCAGGTAACTTTTAATCTTCATTTCATTTCTTTAAATCTACTCTTATTTATCTCATCTTATTTTGATCCACCAGAGAGTCTACGCTTTCGCTGCCTCTTTGCTCACTGCTTTACTCCTCATGCTCTTGGTACGACTCGCTATTTATCCAAATTATTATTTGGATTGAATACATTCTCACACGTGGCTTCTACTTGGATCTAATTTGCTCGTGTTTGATGTCGATTTTACAGTCACTCATTGTGTTTGCCAATCCCATCAAATTTGCTTTACTCTTTACCCTTGCCAACTTAATGGCTATTGGAAGGTTTTTATTTTCACCCGCAACCAAAGTTCTAACTGCTTCACTGCTGCTATCGTGTTGATATTTTCAGTAATTGTTATTTTTGTATTTTATGTGGCAGCACAGCATTTCTTATTGGACCTGCACAACAAATTAGAATGATGTTTGATCCTGTTCGTATGTACGCCACGGCTATTTATATTGGGTGTGTTGTTTTAGCCCTCATCTGTGCTCTTTTGGTAAGTTTTTTAATTTGCATCTCAGAGTGCACATTTAAAAAATATAGGTCGATAGTAGGTTATTATAGTTATGTGTTACCGTCAGTTAGGTCACTGAAGTCATGTGTATGTACCAGAACACTCACTTTAGTCAAGTAAGTCTCACTTGATCTACTATACTTGCAAAATGGGAGAATCCATTAACAAAATAATTTAAGAGACTGATATCTTAACAGGTGTCGACCTTGTTTTTACTGTGATGGTGGCATTGTTGTGGACTTGTGGTTCTATGACAAAACAAAAGCCTTTAAATTCACATTCTAGTAAATGTCAATCTCACTCGAGCATTATTTATTTGTGATAGAAATTGCACTCGAAACATTTAATCTGATCTGAAAGTCTCCCAAAATTAGGTGCCTTCAATAGAGAGATAGAGATGGTAATCAGTACATGGATGCGCAGTTAGACAAAACTAACATATACTGACAGCTATTGGAATTTTTGCCTCTTTTAACGCGTTCTTTAACATTATTCTTTTTTGTGAGTAGAGTGAGTGAGAACGGTGTTACTGCAATGATATATTTTGCTGCATGTACGTGACTTGTGTGACCCATTTGAAAACATATATCTTTTTGGTTTAAAAGGCTCTGTTATTTAAATTGGTGCAGAGAAGGTTCCTGTTACGTAGTCTTGTCTTATATCATCTTTCGTTTGGATGCAACACATGTTCTTTGCACATCTTAGCATTTGGTAATTTCTCATTGTGATTCTCTTTGGTAATGTATTTAACCTTTTCACCTCGTTTTGCATTTTGCAGATCCATAGTAAAGTTTTGACCCTGATAGTAATCATATGTGAGATCTGTGCTCTTATCTGGTGAGTTTATTCTGTCAACGGTGTAACCAGTTATTTTGCAAGTTGTGCGGGAAATTTTTTTATCTTGCCAGTATAGATATTGCTGTCAACTATGATGATTGACTCTTTGCGCTTGGCTTATTACTAAAGTATACACTTCCATATTCCCGACCTGGGGCTATAATACTAGAATATGCCGGTTTTTGCATTAGGTGTTTACTTAATAAAATGGAACTTCTAGTGAAGTTTTAACAATCTGATTGTTTCACTTTTTCTCTACGATCCCCTTCCTGTAGAATGAAGAAAAGACATATTATTGTAAAAGAGGAGGTAGAAACAAGAAATTACATCATTATCTTTAGAACTGGATGCTATGGTTCTCTGGTTCATGTTGCTAATGAAATTACAATTCTAATAGTTATGCTTTATTGCTTTACATCTGAGATCTTTGTTGTGAGTAAAGATACTGCACACACCTGAAGTCACAGTAGTTAGTCAGGTACCTGACAAGTGGAAGCTGAATTTCAACATTGTGTCTAGCTGTTTGCCAGTCTCGATTATATGTTAGCATTTTGTCTCTCGGGTTCAGTATTTGCTGATCAGTAATGCCTTGCCTTTTACTTTTCCAGCATCAGGGTGATGTCTGTCAAAGCTTTAGATACACACTTTAGGAGAATATCTTAAAGCAGGAGCGCATATCTATAGAGTATTTGTCTGCATTTGAACTCAACTTCTGCAATCCTTATAGGCAGCCTGTAGATACTTGTAAACTGCTTGTGTAGGCCTAAATTTGCGAGGATTCAAGGAAGCCTAATGCTTAAAAAACTAGGTAAACAAACAATAAACTACTAAATTTGACAATTTTTGGGTATTAATTATAATTAAGCATGATATTAAAACCACCCAATCGCTAGTGACTAGACTTTGTACTGGTTTATCTTTGCATATTCCATCTTTGAATTTGTGAGTTTTGCAAGTAATAAAATCTGGCAGAGATCGTGCATGTAATTTTCTTTCGCAAAAATGTTTTTTCTTTGAACTTCAATGGTGTATCCTCACCATGTTTCTGGTCATTTCAGGTACAGCTTAAGCTATATTCCTTTTGCTCGTAGAATCATATCAGAGCTAACGATCCGGCTATGTGACACGGAAATTTAGATCATTGTTTTTTGAGTGATTCTTTGTTTGATATCCTTCAGGACAACAGGTCATGGCATTTTTTTAAAACTCATTGTTGTTTTACTCAGAGTCACTTCAAATCACTGATCCCTATCTCCCACCCCCCCACCACATGTATCACTGTTGGAGATTTTCATGTATTCACATAAATTGTCACAGGGAACAAGACACTGCACTGGTAATTTGAAGTGACAAAAGTAGGATCAAATTAATTTAAAATAATTAGAGGTGAAGTTGTGATACACGTTGTATATGTATGGGACCTAATGCAAGGCCTTTTGTTTGGTATCGAATCTGTTATGTTTTTATAATTTGCCATAAAGTAGCGGGTTGGGCCATGGCCATCAAATCTACTCTGTGGAATCTGGACATTATATAGTGGGAGAATTAGTTGGAACTTAGAAGGCAACCTCGTAGAGGGACGAGGCAAGTTTCACGAGTCAGGACATAGGCTGCCTATTCAAAACATGCTATCATAGTTCAATTCTCTTATAAAATACTATTTCGTTTTTCCAGATTCAACTAGGATGATGTTCATGCATATAAGGATGAGGGCTTCATAATTCATATACCTCTACAGCTCTACTTCCGGTTATATGAGGTTAAGGGTCGAAATCTGAGTGGAGTGTTGAGTTTATAAATTTCTCGTCAAAATAAAAAAAAAATGTTACAAGAATCTATTTATTTATTTCTTTTAAAAAGAAAAAAGAAAATTGCCGAACGTGTTAATTGCAAGCTTTTGCAATTTACTGCAACTGCAACTTTTTGTCGGAATGAACCACCCCCACTCCCCCCTGTGTTGATAATTCGGGTGGACCACATTGGAATGCTACTCTCTACCGCTGCCTGCCGACAAATACGATTTATTCGCTCTTTTCTACTTGCCCGTATCATCCATCAACTTGATAAGCATGTATCAACAAAAACTACATCACATCTCAGTATCACCACCTCAAACATAAAATTTATCAGTATCTACATTGTTATCAGTTCGATATCTACATTTTTAAGCAATTGGGATAGTTACTTTAAGCAAGAACAAAAGTCTGCAGCAGGCAGGAGTAAAGATGAAATAAACTTATATGAATTAATATATTTTAATTATATTTTTAATTAAGGGCTAAAAAAATTTACTAGTACAGGAGAACGTAGTAGCTGCTCCATTTTCAGGTAACCCGCATTTTTTTTATCTCAATATCTGAATCTCTGATATACCAAAAGTTATGCTAAATTGGATTAGATCGGTGTCATTTGTTTAATTATATACTCCCGTCCTTCCTTTCTTTTTATAGGTTGTTTTACTGTTTTTATACATATTTTTAAGTGTTTTAATTGTATAATAAAATTATTAATTTTTTTCTAAAGTTAAAATATGTAATTAAAATTTTATTTGTAAAAATAATAATTTAAAAAAATAATTTTTAATATGCAGTCAAAACACTTAAAAATGGAGTAAATAACTTGTAAGTTAAAAATTATATATATTTTTAAATTTAAATTATTTATTCTATTAAATAAATTAATTGAACCCTAAATACAGTATTAGAGTAGTATTTAAATGTTAAGCTGTAAAGTCAAATGATGCAAATTTCAAGAATCAAATTATGTGCAGAAAAATCACAACCGATATTCTGATACTATATAGCAGTCAAACAACTCAACCTCCATTTTCTTAGGGGGTGTTTGGGGGAACTTTTTTCCAGAATAAGTCAACTTATTTTAAGACAAAGTTAGAGATTCCTAACTTTTTTCTGAAAAAAGTTAACTTTTTTTGCAACTTATAGAATCTCAAATATACATTAAATACTTGTATAAAAAACATTTATCAAAATATGAAATTTTTACCCGAAAATAAGTCCAAAAGAACTTATTTTAAGGCAGGCCAAACAGGCCATTAGTAGAATAATTTCCCTTCCAATGTGCACTGCGCTATCTACCACGTATTCACAAGTGACATTACTCATTAGGCTCTGGTTTTTGACTAATCAAAAGCTTCAAGAGGAGGCTTCTCAACAATGATCTCACTCTACAGTGAATGGCTGCCAAGGGAATTCAAATGGGAAGGCTTGTATCATGTAATCTATATATACTTCTTGTATAATTGTTATTAATAATATTAGTTTAAACTGTTTTATAAAATAAATAATACTCCGTATTAAAAACAATTGAGATAACAAACAAAAGAAATAAAATAGAAAAAATATACATATTTTATTTGCAATACCTGTACAAAACGACAGGCGAGTGGGTTGGTGAGGAAGTTGGTGTATCATTACTCATTAGGGTGCACATTTTCACAAGTCGATCGAGACTCGAGATGAATATTGTATAAATAAATACTCCATACAGTATTTAAATCCATACATAGAGTACATCAATATAATACTCCTACTCCAATGAAATTTTGCCATGCCCTATCATGCATTCATACACGTTGTACGTACTACTACAATTATGAGGTGATGTTGTATTTATTTATATACAGCGGCGGAGCCACCTTAGGCCGATTCTAAGCGGCGGCTCACTCTCGGATTTTATATAATATTTTTTTAAGTTTCACAGTATGCAAGTATGTTGCTAACATCCCTTTCCACTGTACATTTATCGAACAAAGAAGGCATTTATCGAACAAAGAATCAATTGAAAAGATATTAACAAACACACGTGATGTAAGATAACAAATATTGTATTGGTGAGTTGTTTAATTTAATTGGATGCCTTTTAAAATTAAAAATATTATAATATATATAATCTTATTATAATTATAATATATCATCTAAATTAGAATGTAATTAAAATTATTATAAAATAATAAAATATTTAAGTTATAAATTAAAATTTTCTATTATCATATTAATTTATTTTATTATTTTATATTATATTTTAATCATAATTTTATTTATATTTTAAGTTAACAATAAAATTATGATTCTTAAAAAAAAATCCAATCAATTTAGAGCCAAGATTTTAGTTCCTCTTTGACCAAATTCCTGGCTCCGCCACTGTTTATATATATATATATATATATATATATATATAATACACTTTGTCAAATGAAGTATACAATTTTGCATTCTCTTCCTCTAGGATTAGTTTTTCTTAAATAATTGATATCAGTTTGAACTTTGTTAAAAAAAAGTTACTTATTAGAATCATTTCTTACATCGAACCACGTAAAGTGATATGGGCATACAATATACTGGTTTTTGCCGTGGATGAAATGAATGGAAAGTGGTCTTGGTCACCAAAGAAGCCACACTCAATTGTCGTTAGTTGTCTTACTTTTTCATTTTTTAATAACTGATTCATGGGTCAGGAAGAGAATATATGTGTCAGTGCTATTATTCTTAATTAAAACAAAATAAAATTATAAAGAATTATTCTTATTACAAATATAATATAATATAAACTGGGTCTTCAGTATATGGTAACTTACCATTGAACAGGGCAATTCATTTTATTCTATTATCCACTTTAAATGAAGGGGAAATACATTAGAAAAAGTAGAACCTGCCCTGCACCGTTCTGGGTGCTATCAGGATTACATGTAGACATGTAGTAGATGGAGTTGATAATAAAAAACCAATATGACTCGATGCTCTGTTCTAGTATAATTATACAACTGCCGCAACTTGTTTTGCCTATCTGCATATTACAATTATTAATTTATATTCTCCCCCTTCCATAATTTTAGTATTTGATCTTTTAGAAATTATTCGATCAACTTTTGTGTAAAAAAAGAAGAAGTTATTCGATCAATTTTGATTAACAAATTATATATAGGTTTAGAATTAATGGGAACCAATAACATATATAATTATAGAACACATGAAAAAATTGTTAAATATAGAAAAAAATACAAAACACAAAAAATAATTACAAAACAGATTAAAAAAAATTATATGACATGCAAAAAATATAAAACACAAAATTACAAAACACTCATTAGTGTTTGTGATTTATATTGAGTGTTCTGTAATCTGTATTCTGTATTTTTTTTATTTTGCAAGTATTTGGGTGTTCTATGATTTTTCGTATGTTTTGTAGTCTTCTTTATTCTTCAGAATAAGAATAAGGAGTTTCTCGCTGAGTTTTACTCATTATATATATTATATAATTTAGTTTAAACTTTATTTTATCTATTTAATACGCAATTTTTAAATTTAAAATATTATATATAAATATTTTTTATTAATAATCAAATTTAAGTCAATTTAAATTTTAAAAAATAAAATTATGAGACGGGATGAAGTACAACGCATAACCCATATTTTGATCTAACTATATAACAATGCAGTTCATTAAAACAAATATACAAATTATAATATAAAATATATAGTTACATTAAAAGTTTTTTAACCTATTTGCCTTTGTTTAGCTTTATTCTTTTTTGAATTTATATTTTATTGAATAGTTATAGGGTGTGGAGTTGACGAACCTTATTATACCAGATTACAAATATATTATAATTCTTACCTTTATATAATTTAACCAAAAAAGGAAGTATTACCTGTAAATTATGCAGAGGGGAGGAAATGCTATATCATGTATAGTGGTATTATATTTCTTGTTTTTTTATTATAGTATCTTTCGACTTTTGGTATAATTGCTTTAATTTTTTTTGTGTGGGTGGCATATGCTTGCCAGCAAAGTTGTAGCTTTTCTTTCCAACGTGTTATATGTGTTTACCTGACTATGATCATGACATTTTGCATATACTTTTATTTTAGATCAAGTTTAGTATAAATGTAAACCGGTATGCAATTTATATTCATGTTGTATTTATTTTGATAAAATACAATTTTAAACGGATAAATACAAATCCCGGGAATTTCATAATTAATAAGATCGGTTAATAAGAAGCATAATTTCAATCTCATATATTAGTAATGTTTAAAATAGTAATTTAAATTTGTAAAAATAGTAATTTAGTGAGAGCCTCATTTACTATAAGTAAAAAAATAATCATATTTCTATAATTTCTCATATTTTTATATATTTTCATTTTCATTACCAATTATTTCACCGGTCGTGTCCCCAACAATAATGTATACATAAGAGCAAACTTTAAAATAAATTAAATATATATTATAGGTATAAATCATATTCAATAATTAAATATGTATTATTGATATAAATAATATTAAAGAAATGTTCTCATCTTCTTCTTTTATAAAACAATTAATTTATAATTTTTAAAAAAATTATAATTTTATTTCAAGTTTTCTTTACATTAATAATAAACTTGGCTTAGCTTAAAAGAAAAAGATAAACATTTGTTATGATTTAAGAAAAATAGATTAAAAATAACATAAATATAAAATAACCACTCTCCAAATATATGAGTAGTGACTTGGTACTGAATAAGGATGTATGTTAAGATGTATTTATAAAATAAATACCGCGTTGCACATGCATGCTCCCTTACGATTTTATTTATTTATTTAGTTGATCGAACCATGCGTTTGAGGTTATTAGCACAAATGCGCCTTTAAGGCTTTCAATACAAGTATACTGTATACAATCACTCTATCCTTTAATGTGCAAATGAAAACTTGAAAATGTAGTATAACTGCTTGATGGTCCAATCGACAACGTTTTCCTACTACTCGTAATTCCTTTTACTGATTACTATTCAATGATTTCAATAACAAAATGTTCATACAAATATATATATATATATATATATATATATATTAAAAGATATACAAGAGAATTGTATGGGAATATAATAACTGGATCAAAAAATTCATTTCATTTAAGAAAGTTATTATCTAACCGTCGGACATACAAAAATGATTGGAAAAATTTAGATAATAGATTTTTAATAACTGAAAAGAAAACACTCATATCGAATATTTCAAGCATCTTGAAAATAAACAAAAAATAAAATAAAATAATATAAGTTCATAAATATAAAAATGATGCATTTAAATTATCGTATAAATTATAAGATTTTTTGAAAACAAAATTAATATAAATTAAATTGAAGAAAGAATTACACACAGCTAATAACACGGATGAGTGAGAATTAATCTAGATATAGTATATTAATATGGATGTGTATCTAAATTTTTTATCATCAACAACTCATGCTTAATTTTTTTTGTTTGCTTGTTTCTGGGCAAAACACTTGTTAACATCAATCAATATATACCATGATCAGGCAACTAACAAGATAGATATATAAACTTTATTATTGTATGTGAGATTGAGCAGCAATTGAATCGTGAACATCAATGCATACATTGAAACCATTCCTCTACAATGAAAATGGAGCTACTATCAATATTTGGAAGAGAAGAATAATTTTTCAAACTAAAAGTTAAAAGGACAAGAATAAATTCGAAAACAGAAATTCATATAAAGATCATGTTTATTCGAATACATTGAAATTGAAATTAGTTCAATAATTACAATTAATCTAAACAAAATGGAAGATAATATTCATGTTTTAATATTTTAATATATATATATATGTAATTATTTTAAAAATAGTTATTAATTTAAAATAGAGGGAATAGTATGTAATGTAAATTCTACAGTATTTGTAAATCAAATAACGCCTAATTGTCGTAACTTGACACTTTCTCAGGGCGAGTGACTGTGTAAGGTAAATACGGAGACACCAACAAATTTGTACCAGAATCTATCATCGGCGACAATATATTAAGGTCAACTAACCAACTAATTGTTAGTTAAAGATACAAAAAAGACGCCGCAGAGATGAAGAATCACTTTATCATTAAAGAGACATGCGCATGGGTTCGTAGGGAAAATGTGATATGATCCCATAAATAATCACTCCTCAAGACAAAACGTGTACTGTAGAAAAGTGTGTAAATATATACAAGTATGGTTATGCCCGAAATAAATAAATATTAAAATAAAGTAGTAATAAAATATTGGGGTAAGGAACTCTGCAGCAGACCCTACTTGTCTATTCATACATAAAGTACACTGCGACGAGGCATGGGCAACTTCCAACTTATGCAGCAACTATTGCCATATTTGAGTTGTTTTATTTTTGCTACACTCCAATCACAAACCAACAAGCTTTCGGGTGACTTGCCCTTGCCCATACAGATTTTATGTTTAATACACGGATCTAGGTGTCCGTTTGACTTATTTTATTATCTGTGTTTTCTAACTTAGAGCATTTTTAAACAATTTACTAAATTAAAATATTAAAATGTAACAAAAAATATGTTTATATAAGTATACACGAATAATCATGAATTTATATTCACGTACTATTTTTAAGTTATTGGTCATCCAAAAATTCATTTTTAGGTGCCTCAATATCTGAAGAAAATTTAATAAATGGATAATGGGAGAAATCGAATTGATTCACAATGTTAGAAAAATAATTTAATATAATTATATTGCATTGCAACGTCGATAAATGATCATTTGTTCTTGAACTACTTAATTGTTTGTTTTAGCACCCCAAATAGAGTTCATTTAGCTTAAAATTTAAATTGAATAAAATATATATCTCGATAGAGTAGGGATTGTAATAAGGAATGGAATATGAAGTTGACCCATGGGGCAAACACGAGGGACCACAGTATTATTTAATCTGATTGAAACGTGATTTGTTCTTATTGTATTTTATTGAATTTGAATTTTTAGATTTAGATTTGAATTTATTTTTAAATTTAAAATAATTTAAATTTGAACTTTTAAACTCTGATTCAAATTTGATAAAAAAACTGATATACTATTAAAATTTAAATATTAAATATTACATTTGAATTTATTTTAAAATTTAATAAAATCTAATCTAACACGACCGCTGAGATTCCTATTAAATAAAAAATATTATACTCACAAGTGGCACTTGCCATATGAATGTGTAGAACGACATGGAAGTAGTCTCATGTCCCATCCCATCTCATTAATCATCGGATTGAATCAGATTATATATATTAATTTATTAAATATTAAATCGGACTAAATTATTTGAATATTATAACCGAATAGAATCAGACCATAATTAAATAGTTTGGTTTGGTTATTTGCAATTTTAAATTAAATTAAATAATTACATATTTACTACATATCATTTAGTGTTTAAATTTGGAAAATTATATTCCTAAAATATTTACTACATATATCTTAATTTAAATACATTCCTAAAATATAGTGTTAGTTTCTATCCATGGAGTCAATACTAATCTGGAGTCTTCTGTTGCTGTAGATAATCTCGGCAGATGACTTTTCTATTTGATTGGCCGCGAACACGAGACCGTGGTAACCGAAATAGGCCTGTAAACGGATCGGATTCGGATCGGATTTAGCTATATCCATATCCTAATCCATTTAAAATTTTCGGATTCGGATCGGATCGAGAGTCGGATATTTTACGGGCCGATCCATATCCGATCCGTTAGGGTCACGGATAATCGGATCGGAGATCCGATCCGTTTAAAAAAAATAAAAAATTTTTTTTATAGAATTTTAGAGGATAACAAATTCAACTTTCTCAAATTTAAGATACAAGCTGACAAACACAATGCTAAACAAAACAAATGTTACTGGTTTTACAAATAGGGAAATGATGTAGTCTGAATTAATAAATGCAAGCTAAGACATAAAAAGGGCTTTGGAATCAACTTCAGCATAATCCACCAGCAAGGCTGCAACTAGAGGCAGGTTTCCATTAAAAGCTCCTTGAGAATCAATTTGAGGGAAATAGTCATTTGTCTTCCCTGTAAATAGAAGAAAAAAACATGAATATAAAAAGAAAGTAATTGTAGGATGTATAATGCAGACCTAATTAAATGACAACCAATGTTTAAATTCATAATTACTTATATAAAAAGAGTAAGGCTTAACAGAAGAATACAACATTGCAAACATATCAGGAAAGGAATAGAAGAAAATATACCTTTTACATCATTAAAGTATTTTTTCTGCCTCTGCTTTCTCATTCGGAACCGTCTCTGATAATGTTTCTAAAAAATATACATATACAAATATGATAAATAACTAGGAAAATGAAAGATTAAAGTAGAACCAATCTAAATATATTTACTTACGTTTTCTTGAAGGAATCCAATCAGCTGTGCATACTAAAGCTTCAACTATATCCGGAAGTAGACAAGCACGTGATTCGTCAATCACTCTACCGCCAATACTAAAAGCTGATTCTGATGCAACGGTCGTAGCGGGAACAGCTAGAACATCTCGTGCAATTTTTGATATTGTTGGAAATCTGGTATCATTGATTGACCACCACGTTAAAATATTAAATTTTCCATTACAAGGATGTGTTTCCTCATCCAAGTATTGATCAAACTCGGACTTAGGAACATGTCGGCTGCCAGAATCTCGTTCCCTTTGTCTCCACCTTCTAAAGTCATTTAATTTACTACTTTGCGATGTAACTTGTGAAGCAACATTGCTAGAGATGAGTTCGTCGTATCCACCATCCATTATTGAACTTTGAGACGAAACAATTCTGCCTCCATACTCGATATAAAGATCAAAAAAAGCCGACTTTACCTTCTGTACATGAATATGAGCAAGATCTTTACCATAAAGTTTATCATAGTAGTACTCAATGATATCCAACTTGAACCTGGGGTCAAGAATCACTGCCACTGCTAAACACACACAACACTCATCCCAATACTTGGAAAACTTTGCGCTCATAGGAGCAACCATTGCCCGAAGACACTCTTCTGTGTGTACTTCCCATTCAGCTAATTGAAGTTTAATATCACATATATCAGGAAAAAAGACATTTGCAGTAGGATATGTAGTTCCACTAAAATGAACAGTAGCTTCATTAAATATTTTCAAGCAACCATGTACAATACAAGCAATTTTCCATTCCTGCTTACTAGGATTAAGAACATAATTCTTATCCATAGCAGCTAAACGATTAAATGCCTCCTCGTACTCTATTGCAACATCAAGCATTTCAAAAGTAGAATTCCACCTATGTGGCACATCCATTGGAACTTTCTTTTTACCTTGCATTTTTAAATGATTCACAACCTGATCAAATTTTTGTTTTCCGTACGGGGACTTTGACAAATATCTTACAGTACCACGGATATTATCTAAAAATGGTTTAATTATAACCAAGCCATCTTGAACAACTAAATTTAGAATATGGGCACTGCAACGGACGTGAAAAAAATCCCCACCACATGGAATTCTATCAGAAAGCCAAGTTTTTAAATGTCTCGCCATAGAATCATTTGACGATGCATTATCAACTACCATTGAAAACAACTTCTTATCTAAATTCCATTCCATGATTAATTGTGATATAAATCGGAACAAAGACTCTCCATCATGTGGGTAACTAATATATCTATAGTTCAAGATCTTTTTATTCAACTGCCATTCACTATTAATATAATGTGCAGTCAAAGCTGTATAAGCAAAATTCTGTGAATCGGAAGTCCATATATTAGTAGTGAGAGTGACTCTACAATCCAATTCATCAAGCATTTCATACACCTTTCCTTTCATCTCATTGTGTAACTTAATAACATCAGATCTAACAGTATTTCGACTAGGCAGCCTAAATTCAGGTTGCATACCATTGCAAAAATTTTCAAAAAACTCATGTTCAGCCATGTTAAAGGGATAATTGTGTTTGACAACCATTTTTGCTAAATCCATTCTACTTCTATCCTGGCTAAATTTAAACATTTCAACCTTAATCGAACCATCCACACTTTTCATTGTTGCTAGTGTTGGTTGTCCCCTGTCTTGATAAATTTTCGCATTACACCTCTTTAAGTGGGTAGCCAAATGACTTGTTCCTAACTTGCTATCTCCCACAAAAGACTTTTTACAGTGATTACATATAGCTTTCTCAATCCCATTACAGTCCTTGACTTTATTAAAATCATTCCATACCTTAGAAGTTTTTTTCCTCTTTCTTTTCTCTTCTGGTCCATCCACATCGATCGGATTTTGAACGGTGTTACTCTCATTGTTATTAGCAGTTGAGCTTACTGTATTCTGCAAGATAAACAATGAATAATATGTAAGGACTTAAATATTTAACAGACAAGAAAAGAATAAAAGATTCACATATAAAAGGAAGAATCACAATACCATTTTGATATCTAGGGTTCTTTAGATTGGATTTGAGAAGTGAAGGAAAAGTGAGAGTTAGAAAACGGGGACAAAGTAAGATAGATCTTAGGGTTATGACAATATGACTACGGTATACTACGGTATATCTAGTAATAGATATTTTTATTTTATAAATAATGATATAATTGATATATATATATATATATATATATTAATAAATATATATATATAATATAGTCGGATCGGGTCGTTAACGGATTGGATCACACTAAATCCATATCCATTGTTTAGCGGATCGGGTCATTAGCGGATCGGGTCATTAGCGGATCGGATTTTTTTTTAAAGGATCCATATCCATTTATGTAGCTACGGATCGGATCGGATCGGATCGGATATCCGATCCATTGACAGGCCTAAACCGAAAGTAAGAAATGCCCAGATAGATCTTATATCATATTTTAACACATCTTAATTGTTAATAATATAAATATATTTAAAAAATTATGAAAGGTAAAATATAAAGGAAAATGAAAAAAAATATAAATATACGTAAGATAAATTCTATTGTAAATTATATATTAATATGTATTACAAACGGTCTGATTCAATCAATCTGTTAGTTTGAAAAGAAAAATCGAACCGATTTAGAAATAACAATTTTTATTTATGTCAAATCAAAACATTTGATTTTTTTAAAAAATAATTTAATCAATTCAATTCAATTCAATTCGATCTGCAATTACAATTACACACACAGTAAAACTTCCCTCGACTAAAATAGCACTCTCTTCTCTCGGTTTCAAATGTGAAGTTGTTTAAATTAATTAAAAGTTAAAAATATGGTTTGAAATTCCAACATAATTAAAAGATACACTTGTCACGAGGCGAAGTTTTAAATTTTGTTTTGGATTGCGTTTCTTTGAAAAATAATAATTTATTCACTCGTCTTCACATTGTTGGACAGATAAGCCAAAACACTTTTGGCCTGACTTAAAAATAAGTCATTTTGAACTTATTTTCGGGTAAAAAATTCATATTTTGATAAATGTTTTTTATACAAGTATTTAATGTATATTTGAGATTCTATAAGTTGCAAAAAAAAGTTAACTTTTTTCAGAAAAAAGTTAGGAATATCTAACTTTGTCTTAAAATAAGTTAACTTATTCTGGAAAAAAGTTCCCCCAAACACCCCCTTGATACATGAATGTACATTTTCAAACAATAATTGCAATTATTATAATGATTCTGCTAGGTTACAACTTACTTATATACCACCATTTGACCCGACCTTTCACGAGTTCTACACATCCACACCCAATGACTGATTCCAAGGGCCACCAAGTGTCTGTCCTCTGCCTTTATAACTCATCAATTATACATTCCCAATAATTTAGATCGAAATGGGTCCAAATATTAGCATAAAATATATAAATGCCGCAATTACAATATATGCTGGCTGCTACTTTAACCATTCATATTTCATTAGTAAAATATAAGTTTTTTCTATCATAATTTAACATTATTCTATAGTTAACAAGATTAAATATATTCCCTAACAATTTATTACAAAATTTAAAATATATACTTTACTATTACATTAGAAATGTTTTTTCCCCAAACAATCATTCAATTTTTGAACTTAAACATAAATAAAAACAATGCTTTATTCGTTTTTAAAACTTCATATTATAAAATTGATAAAATAATTTCTTTTTAATATAAACAGTATTACATGTTACAGTTTAGGATCGTCATTTATCCTATTATACATTTAAATCTTGAAAATGAAAACTTTTTAAGGATGCTTTTGCAAGGTGCAGTTCAATTTATTATACATACATCAAGAAAAAAAGGTTACTTACAATCTACCGTGTATAATCATAATCAAGAAAACAACTTCAATTTTCCGCACAAAACGATCAACCGTATAATCTACAATACAGTTTATAGTTGTATTTTCGCAAACAAATAGCCGCATATGCAGACAATCTAAATAGGGGTACCGGACAGATATAAAAAATATGAGTAGCTAATAGTAGTACTAGCAAACCAAAACATCAATAATTCTGGTTTGGTTTTGTCACTGAGTTCGTCACTACTCCCTACTGTGTTAATTGTCGCCTACTCAAAAACTGCTTATTAATAACTTTAAACGTCAGCATTTGTTGTATTTTTTTCCTAAATACACAAAATCCAAAATATAACGAAGCCTTGTCTTTATTTTCTTTGAGACGTTTATCTCAACTTATATTAACTGACATTTTTTATAGAATATATTTTATAATAAAAGAATTACAACCAGGAACGACTTACCGAAGATTTACAGCATTAATCAATTAATCGAGTTTCATACTTCTATGTATTGTGGACTGAATTTAATAAAAAAATTACATGCAAACTGCATCATTTAAATACATAGTTAAAAATATTACTTGGACATATATATATATATATATATATCAATTAACTATGTATTTTTAAATATATAGTTAAAAATATACATATATATATATATATATATATTCTTTTTGCAAAAAAGAAGAGGTTAAATGGAACTCAGCAGCAACAGTAATTAAAAAAAACAGTTTTTTTTCCTAAATAAGAAAAATTTACTAAAAAAGTTTATATGCGAAAACATGTCAGTAAATTTGGCCGTTAAAGGGTCAACGTCAGTCATATCATTCCCCAAGTAAAGAAAAGAAATCAATTTCAATAAAAATAAAAAGAAAGGCAGTACGTGGTTTGCTTAAAAATGGAAAATGATTAAGAAACATAGCAGGTAATTTAAATTTTATACTGGCAGTAAAGTACTCTCAATCTTAACTAGGTTGAGCCACCTGGGGCGGAGGTTCGGACCATAGGCTAGTAGTAGTACTATTAGTATCTTGATAGGCGGCTACATCCCTAGTAGGAGGAGGATCCATTATTAAGTGGGACCCAGGTGCGGCAAAAAAGGTTATTATAGGGACCCGCCATGAGCGGTTGTCGCGTGCCGCATAGCCTATACTTATTGAGCTGTCACCTTATTTTAAGGTCGATCTCACTCTATTTATTTTTCTGTTTTTTAATGCGGTTCCCTTGATCGCTTACTAATTTCAATTTATGGATTCTTTTAGTAAATAAAGTTTTTTTTTATTAATATTCTTTCCATTCTATTTTATATATTTCTTATGAAAATATTATACATACTAAGAATATACCGGTAATTAAACTTGTTTTTATAAATACTTTTATTACTATTTTGAAATATAAAAATACAATTGAATTTTAAAAACTCAATATTTGAAAAGGATCAGAAATTAATAAGGACTTTTATGGTAACAGCACACTAGTGGTAGGTACATTGTCTACAGATCTCAAAAATATCCGATGATCTTACGGATACCTGATTCAAAACTAGAAATTTTGAATTTAACGAACTCGACTTTTTGAATTTAGATTTGAATTTAATTTTTAGACCCAAAATTTTTTAGATTTGGATTTGAGATATACCGATCCGTAATCCGATCCGATATCCGAAATCCGATCCGAACCCGAAACATGAAAAAAATTCAAATAATATATATATATAATTTTTAATATAAACAATGTATATATTATAATATAAATTATATATTATAATATAAACAATATATGAATTGTTTATAAATAAATAAATATATTATTATTTTATAAGTATATATATAATATAATATACATTTATGTAATATTATATATATATATTATACATTATTTATAAGATATTATAATATAATATTATCGTATATTTTATATAATTTTTTTACTTAATTTCCGGGTTTCAATTTCGGATTCGGGTTCGAGTTTTTGGATTTCAGATTTTATAAATTTCGGGTTTTAAGTATATCCGAATTCTATCCGTTCGGATTTTAATTTTTGAATTTTTTCGGGTTCGATTTAAGTTCAAATTAAAACAAAAAAAAAATCTGCATTTAGATTTTACTAAACCCGACCCGACCATCATCCCTGACATTGTGCTAGTCACACGCCACCCCCCGGAGTAATTATGTTCACACCAGTCCTTGTTTTTGTATAGTATTAGTGGCAAATTAACCATGATTTCATATAATTGCACAAGAAAAATAAATAAATTTATCTTTTTAACGATATAAATTTATTATTATGTCAATTCTTATAAATTAATGATTCTAACCAACCATTGTTCAGTAACTCTGATTAAATTATCTATTATTCAATTAATCATGTCAATTAATCTTTATTTTGTGTCCTCACTGTGTAATTCTGATTTCCACTTTTTATAATACTGATTCCAACATAATTTTACTATGAAAAAGTATAATATTCATTTTTTAATAATATTTCATCGATATTCATATAAAAAATACTTTTGGGAATATTATAAAACTCTCTTTTATTCTTAAAAGTACTTCAATTATCGAATTTTTAATAAAAATATTTAAATATTTTTTTAGATACATTAAAAGACACTCAAGATTACAATCCATAGCTTAGCAAAAAAAGAAGAAGAAGATTAGAATCCATGATTCACATTTGACTCATCAACCACAGTAGTTTCAAAAGATACTGTATCAAATACATTAATTTATACAAAGATGTAACAGTATCCATAAAAAAGATTACCAACAAATAAGAGATTACAGCTAATATTTTACCAGATACGTGTGTACCCCACAATCTCTCTCACACACATACACACACGTTAAGAGTCCTCACCTACTAATGAATACTTATTTCTCTATAAATAAAATGCTAAGCTACCTCGGCGAGAAGTAAGTAGAGACAGAAAGAGATTGAGGGAGAGAGAGAGAGCACAACAGAACTGTCGCCCACCGTTTCTTGATTTTCTCTCTTCTTGTTTACACCTCCCTTTCTTTCTCTTTATATACATACAATACGATTAATTATATATATGTAAGTTGATAAAATTCAAGATTTCTTCACTTTGTGTTGTTTGTTTTTACAGATAAGTATCAGATCTTATCTCTCTCTCATTTCCAAACATCTCTCTCTGACATTCTGTTTCACCCGTGAAAAAGATCTGATTTTTAATCCACCCACTTAAAGATTAACCATATTTTTAATCACCACAACGAAGATTCAGCTTTAAAATTGGATCTTTTTGGTTAAAGATTGGATTTTTTGTGAGTAATTACAATGTCGGTCGCTCAAAATTCGATTTTTCAACCGAAACCCACATCAAATTTGTATTCAATCACTAAACCTAAGGCTTTGGTGACCCCCCAACTCAATGTTTTGAGCCGTGTTGGTGTGAAAACCAAAGTAAAATCCAAAGATTGTGGGTTTGTTCTGGAGAAGAATAGGTTTTATGGGACCAGATTACGAGGCGGGTCGGGTCAAGAAAGGCACCATCTTTGGCAATCAGATGGACCCGGAAGAGCTCCAAAGCTTAAAGTGGTTGTAAAGTCTTCAATGTCTCAAGTGCCTGAGAAGCCCCTTGGGTTGTATGATTCAGCTTTTGATAAAGACTCTTGTGGGGTTGGCTTTGTTGCTGAGTTATCTGGTCAAAGCAGCCGTAAAACGGTAAAATATATCAACCCTTTTTTGGTTGTATGTATTGTGTGTATATGTATGATGCAGACTGATTTGTAGGTAGTTATGATATATGGGTTTTGATTCTTTTTGTTGTTGTAGGTAACGGATGCCATAGAGATGTTGGTACGCATGGCACACAGAGGGGCATGTGGTTGTGAAGCTAATACTGGTGATGGGGCTGGTATTCTTGTTGCTCTTCCTCATGACTTTTACAAGGAGGTACACTTTAATATGTCTATCTTACTATCTGTGTTATGTATTTGTGTATATACAGACCATTTTAGCCTGCAAAGTCACACTTATTTGTTTTTTAGTGAATCTTTATTTTGTGTAGATGTGTAATATTAGTCAATATTCTTTGTTTGTATGCAAGTTAGTATCATTGTATTAGGGAATTTCCATGGTTTTTAGATCTATTTATACTTTACACACATGCAATTGATTTTGCTTTGTTATACTTTCTTTTTTCATTACTTTTTTGTTGAGGCAGTTGTTTGTTTATTTATATGGGCCATCTATTATAGCAGTGTGTAGTGAATATACGAGTGTTTACATGTAGTTAATATACTCAATTTATTGTGCTTTACTATTTTTTGGAATTTTCTATTAACGTTGCTATTTTCTTTATTTATTATGATCAGTCACGAAGGTTGAGTGTATTTCAAAAAACAAGCAATGACAGCTTTAAGGGGTGGTTGAGTTTAAAAATATCATTTTTCTTGCACAGTTGGTACCCAGTTTGTAACAAGCTTTTTGTTTGGTATTGTAAGGTTGGAAGTGAGTTTGATTGGTTTCTCTGTATCAGGTTGCTAAAAATGTCGGCTTTGAGCTGCCGCCATTTGGGGAATACGCGGTCGGCATGTTCTTCTTGCCTACTTCTGATAGTAGAAGGGAGCAAAGCAAAATTGTATTTACAAAGGTATTGCCTTTACTGTTTATGTGTGCGTGCATCGGAAGTTGTAGTTCTGTTTTTATTACTGTGTCTTTGAGAATCTAGTTACAATCCGATTCATTATCACTGAATAAAGAATTTTCGTATTGTGATAACTTGCCTCTTGTGTCATGGTTCTTTGTCGTGGATTCTCTGACTTCCTTTTCGTCTCTGTAGGTTGCTGAGTCACTTGGACATACTGTTCTTGGCTGGCGCCCTGTCCCAACCGATAACTCTGGATTGGGTCAGTCTACTTTACAAACAGAACCTGTCATTGAACAAGTATTTCTTACTCCTACACCTAGGTCTGAAGCTGATTTTGAGCAACAGGTATTTCCTGTTTACACGGTTCCATCATCTGCAATGCATTTTTTGTGCTAATATCTGTCATGCAAATTTTAGTTTACTAGAGTAAATATGCCTCTTGAATATGAGTGATAATTTTTATAAAGGAGTAAAATTTCTTTATCAAAAATTAATTCTTTCCTATTTGATATTTCATTGACAAAGGCCTGGAACCACTGGCCAAGTATGTACATTTATTTCTGTGTGTTTGCACAATCATGGATTTCCAACTTTTATAAAATATGCTGTGTCTCTCCTATCATTAATGTGGTGTTTTTATTTCTCAAATGTATTCATCACTTATAACTGTACTTATTGTCCAAACAGCTGTACATATTAAGGAGAGTTTCAATGGTAGCCATACGAGCGGCTTTAAATCTCCAACATGGCAGTGTGAAGGACTTCTATATATGTTCTCTATCCTCGAGGCAAGCTTTCAGCAAACCTGATTAATTGCGCAGTTGTTATAATGCATTTACGTTGCCGGAGTTTTGACACATTTTCTGTCTTTTTTGCAGAACTGTTGTCTACAAAGGTCAGTTGAAGCCCAATCAGTTGAAGGAATATTATCACTCGGATCTTGGCAATCAAAGGTTTACGAGCTACATGGCCCTGGTAAATATTTTCTCCATTCACTTTTCTCTTTTGCCACTGACTGCATACTTCACCAACGAACAGCATGGAACCAACCTGCTAACTGAAGAGATGAAAGGTTGAGGAATGACTTCTGAGGCATTATTGAAGTATGAATGATCTCTTAAGTTCTTCCACTCCCTTGATATATGAATTTGGATGCGGGATTGATTCTTTGGGTGAGTTGGTAAGGTACCTCCATTATGAAGTAAATCATGTTTGCAGAATCTTGCTGCAATGTTGTATATGGTCAGTTCTAGAGGAACCAAGTTTTATATTGAGTGGTGGAAAGTAATTTTCTCAGGTTAGGTAGAATAGGATCCACAATATTTCTTATGGTGGCAGAGTGAATCTTATACTGTAGCACCCCAAACACAATCAATTTGGAGACAGTTATATTCTTCATCATAGATTTTGGCGTAGAATTAGTTATTCTTTGCTATTTGTGCAGGTTCATTCACGGTTTTCGACGAATACATTTCCAAGCTGGGATCGTGCTCAGCCTATGCGTGTTTTGGGACATAATGGAGAAATCAACACGCTTCGGGGAAATGTCAACTGGTAAATTTTAGAAACTAATTCCATTTGTATTGTTAAGTTTTTTGTGGGTGTAGTGTAGTGGCTCATCAGTCGATCTCATTTTCTTTTAAAATTATGGTTTAGTTCGTTGCATTAAGAGTTTGAAACTTCTTAGAGTATAAATAAAAATGGCCCAGTGTTTTGAGAAGTTAGAGTACTGATTATTTCATGCTGCGTATAGAATTCAAGCAGCATAATCTCCAAACTTTTCTTTAGTCAGAAATAATTTATGAAATTATGGCTTTTTAACGTCCTTGTCCTTTTGATGAAATGTTGACAACCAATATATAAAATCATGTTCTTATTCATGGTCAATGATGGTTGGCTTAAGAGTACCTAATACTCGAATTTACATTAATAGATCATCATTTCTTATTATCTAGAATTTAAATATTTAATACTTGAATTTAGTGATGAGCTGATGATTACTGTCTACGTTCTCATGTCTGTACATAAACATCACTTTCGGAAAACTTTAACAGGATGAAGGCTCGGGAAGGTCTCCTTAAGTGCAAGGAGCTTCGGTTGTCGAAGAATGAGATGAAGAAACTTCTACCAATCGTAGATGCGAGCTCTTCTGATTCAGGTTAGAATGTGTTTCATTTCCTATAAGTTTTTTTTAGATACTACCTCCTGCACATACAAATATGTATATCAATAAAGAGGAAAAAAATGCACGGTAAATTGCACGTTAAAACAGGATGCAGATAGACTTTGGTAAAAGCTTTTGATTGATCTATTTTTTTGACATTTTTCTTCATCTTCAGGATCTTTCGATGGTGTCCTTGAGCTTTTAGTACGAGCTGGAAGAAGTCTCCCAGAAGCAATAATGATGATGATTCCTGAAGCTTGGCAGAATGACAAAAATGTGGATCCTGAAAGGAAGGATTTGTATGAATATTTTTCAGCCCTTATGGAACCGTGGGATGGTCCAGCTCTAATATCATGTAAGAGGAACTGAATGAAATGGATTTCTCGTTTACTTATTATGTAACATTATTTGGATCATGTGTTGACTTAAAATTACTTTCAGTTACTGATGGTCGTTATCTTGGAGCTACATTGGACCGAAATGGATTGCGTCCTGGCCGGTTTTACGTTACTCACAGCGGACGAGTTATAATGGCAAGTGAAGTTGGGGTGGTTGATATCCCACCAGAGGATGTATCTAGGAAAGGAAGATTGAATCCTGGAATGATGCTTCTTGTGGATTTCGAGAAGCATGTTGTTGTAGATGATGAAGCTTTGAAGCAGCAGTACTCAAAAGCACGACCTTATGGAAAGTGGCTTGAAAGGCAGAAGATAACTCTTAAGAACATTGTTGAATCTGTTCGTGAGTCTGACAGGGTGTCTCCACCCATAGCAGGAGTCGTACAAGTAAGGAATTAAAATGATTTTTTCTTCGTGTTACCTTGCTTTTTGCCCTGTTCTGTTTTTAAATGCACGAACTTCTGTTCCAAAATTTGAATGTGGCTTTAACCTCTGTGCCTCTTAGGCATCAACTAATGATGACAACATGGAAAATATGGGTGTGAGTGGCTTACTGGCTCCCCTAAAGGCTTTTGGGTATGTATCACCTATTTGTCCAGCTTTCTTCCCTCCCTTCTTCTGGTTTTAAAAATATTTTTCTCCAATTTTTATCCTGCAGTTATACTATTGAATCCTTGGAGATGCTGCTGCTACCAATGGCCAAAGACGGTGTTGAAGCTCTTGGCTCGATGGGGAATGATGCTCCCTTGGCTGTGATGTCGAACAGGGAGAAACTCATTTTTGAGTACTTTAAGCAAATGTTTGCTCAGGTTACAAATCCTCCGATTGATCCTATAAGGGAGAAGATAGTTACATCTATGGAGTGCATGGTTGGTCCAGAAGGGGATCTCACAGAGACCACTGAAGAACAATGTCACCGTCTATCATTGAAAGGCCCCCTTCTATCAATCGATGAAATGCAAGCAATTAAGAAAATGAACTACAGAGGTTGGCACAGCAAAGTTTTAGATATTACATATTCAAAGGAACGTGGCGGAAATGGATTGGAGGAGACATTAGATCGGATATGTTTGGAAGCACATAATGCAATTAAGGAGGGTTATACTACTCTGGTGCTTTCTGATCGAGGTACATATTCCTCCATTTTTACGGCAAGATTGTTAGGAAATTAATTGCTTCTGTTTCACAATGTTAATAATTTTAATCTGTAACTTTGCAGAATTTTCATCGAACCGAGTTGCTGTCAGCTCACTCTTAGCTGTTGGCGCTGTCCATCAACATCTAGTTAAAAAACTTGAGCGTACTCGTGTTGCGCTGATTGTGGAATCTGCCGAACCCCGGGAAGTTCACCATTTCTGTACGCTGGTTGGATTTGGCGCAGATGGTATCTGCCCATATTTGGCTGTAGAGGCCATTTGGAGACTTCAGGTTGATGGCAAGATCCCACCCAAATCTACTGGTGAATTCCACTCAAAGGAAGAGTTAGTCAAGAAGTATTATAAAGCAAGTCAGTATGGAATGATGAAAGTCCTTGCTAAAATGGGTATATCGACACTAGCCTCGTACAAGGGTGCTCAAATTTTTGAGGCTGTTGGTCTTTCATCAGACGTGATGGATAGGTGCTTTGCTGGAACTCCTAGTAGAGTAGAGGGTGCAACATTTGAGGCACTTGCTCACGATGCACTTCATTTGCATGATATTGCATTTCCATCACGAGCATTACCTCCCACAAGTGCAGAGGCTGTGGCATTGCCAAATCCAGGCGATTATCACTGGAGAAAAGGCGGTGAGATTCATCTGAACGATCCTCTTGCCATATCGAAGCTGCAAGAGGCAGCCAGAGGAAATAGTGTGACTGCTTACAAGGAATACTCCAAGCGCATACAGGAACTGAATAAATCCTGTAATCTGCGGGGACTTCTAAAATTTAAGGAGGCGGCTGTGAAGATTCCTTTAGAGGAAGTAGAGCCAGCTAGTGAAATTGTGAAGAGGTTCTGTACGGGAGCCATGAGTTATGGATCCATTTCACTGGAGGCTCACACAACTCTTGCTATGGCAATGAATAAGATTGGAGGAAAGTCGAACACAGGTTTGTTGTCTATTGGACTTGTTACTTCTACTATAGCTTCACAAGTACTATTATATGTATTGTCAACTTCTCATCACCCAGATATATGTTTTGCATGTTTTTTGAGTTATAACTTCTCATAGGAGAAGTAACTTTTGGCAGTTAATGCAAGCATCTGCTCCTAGAATGTTCCTTCATGTCTATTTGCTCCTTGATTCCCTGATGTTTAACTTGTTTAAGGATGAATTTATCTTTTTCAATTGTTCATACGATTATATGTTCTTTTTTGTTGATTATTAATAAAAAAATTGATGAATCTCGTATCTTATGACGTTCACTTATATAATAAAACTATTCCACCAACTCGGATCTTCGCTTCACATAATTGTTTTTGTATTGTGGATGTGATTTAACCTTTGGTACTAACTTATAGAAATTACTCTTGTAGGCGAGGGTGGTGAAAACCCATCCCGTATGGAACCACTTTCAGATGGTTCGATGAATCCTAAGAGGAGTGCAATCAAGCAGGTTGCAAGCGGAAGATTTGGTGTTTCCAGTTATTACCTAACAAATGCTGATGAGCTGCAGATAAAAATGGCTCAGGTATGATTTAATTTTCACTCCATGATTATCCGTAACATATATGTTAATAAACAGATTACGGAGACGCTGCATCATCTCTTGGTTGGAGGTGCTGTTCATCTTTGCCCGCACCTAACATCTTGCATCAAGTTTGGACCGGTCTTGTTTATTCCATGTTATTTGGATTCTTTGTAACTTTAGATTTTGTGTGTCACAGGGAGCAAAGCCTGGTGAAGGAGGGGAACTTCCTGGCCACAAGGTTATTGGTGATATTGCAATCACTCGAAATTCTACCGCTGGTGTGGGATTAATAAGTCCTCCTCCCCATCATGACATCTATTCTATTGAAGATCTTGCCCAACTGATTTATGATTTGAAGGTGAGTCTACGCTACTGCCTTCTTGTCAATTTTAATAGTGGACATCTGTTCCTGTTTAATATATTAAACCTTTTTTACTGTATCTCAGACCATGATCCCCTTGCATATATGTTAATTTTGTTTTTCTGATTGTTATGTAGAATGCTAATCCAGCGGCCAGAGTGAGTGTGAAATTGGTATCTGAAGCTGGTGTTGGGGTAATTGCTAGTGGTGTTGTAAAGGGGCATGCTGATCATATATTAATTTCCGGACACGATGGAGGTACAGGGGCTTCTCGATGGACTGGTATCAAGAGTGCTGGGCTTCCTTGGGAGCTTGGTCTTGCGGAGACCCATCAAACTCTTGTTGCTAACGATCTTCGTGGCCGAACAGTTCTCCAAACAGACGGCCAACTGAAAACTGGAAGAGATGTGGCCATGGCTGCACTTCTTGGCGCGGAAGAGTTTGGTTTCAGCACTGCTCCTCTAATAACTCTTGGCTGCATTATGATGCGGAAGTGCCACAAAAACACTTGCCCAGTTGGCATTGCAACACAAGATCCAGTTCTTAGAGAAAAATTTGCCGGGGAACCTGAACATGTCATTAATTTCTTCTTCATGATAGCAGAAGAATTAAGGGAAATTATGTCTCAGCTTGGATTAAGAACAATCAATGAAATGGTTGGTCGCTCAGATTTGCTTGAAATGGATAAAGATCTCATCAAGAACAATGAGAAGCTTAAGACTATTGATCTCTCCCTATTACTTAGACCGGCTGCCGACATTCGTCCAGAAGCTGCACAGTATTGTGTAGAGAAACAAGACCACGGCCTAGACATGGCTTTGGACCAGAAACTAATATCATTGTCTACACCAGCTTTGTCAAAAGGTCTTCCTGTATATATGGAGACCCCTATCTGCAATACAAATCGGGCAGTCGGAACAATGTTAAGCCATGAAGTGACAAAGCGCTACCACAATATTGGCCTTCCTGCAGATACTATCCACGTTAAACTCAATGGAAGTGCAGGGCAGAGCCTTGGAGCTTTTCTCTGCCCTGGAATCATGCTGGAGCTTGAAGGTGACAGCAATGACTATGTTGGGAAGGGATTGTCCGGTGGCAAGATTGTTGTTTACCCTCCTAAAGGAAGCAACTTTGACCCGAAAGAAAACATCATAATCGGAAATGTGGCTCTTTATGGCGCAACAAATGGAGAAGCTTACTTTAATGGGATGGCTGCTGAAAGATTCTGTGTACGTAATTCGGGTGCTAAAGCAGTTGTAGAAGGTGTTGGCGATCATGGTTGCGAGTATATGACTGGTGGGACTGTTGTTGTGCTTGGGAAAACTGGGCGTAATTTTGCAGCTGGCATGAGTGGTGGTATAGCTTATGTTTTTGATGAGGATTCCAAGTTCCGTTCTCGATGCAATGCTGAGCTTGTTGATCTTGATAATGTTGAAGAAGAAGATGACATCACAACTCTTAAGATGATGATACAGCAACATCAGCGTCACACAGGCAGTCAGCTAGCCAAAGAAGTGCTTGCAAACTTTGATAAGCTATTGCCTTCATTTGTTAAGGTCTTCCCTACAGATTACAAACGAATACTTGCTAGCCTTAGGAAGGAGGAAATCGCAAAAAGGGCTGCAGAAAAGGCTGCTAAAGAAGCTGAAGACCGAGAAGAGGCAGATTTAGTTGAAAAAGATGCCTTTGAAGAGCTAAAGAAATTGGCAGCTACAACCATGAATGAGAAAGCGAGTGAGGTATAAATCCTGTTATATCGTAGTTATTAGTTAGAAAAGTTTATAGAAGCTCATTTAGGTCAAAGTAGCTGTAGCTAAACATATACAAGTAATGACTAGTGACCACTTCACATAGGTGCACATACTGGAAAGTTTCCTTTCTTTTGCTTCATGTTCTACCTTTCTTTTCTCGAAGAAAGAGCACAATTTACTTTTCTTCTGCATTGATAAGTTTTGAGGAATTCCCTATCTCAAAAAACTAAATTCACTAGATTATTTTTATAATACCTATGTTTAAAAGAAATATAAATGATAATAAGCATTCAGTGAGTAGCTCTGCATATATTTGGCTTGTATCCTTGTATCAATGTGGTGTATCCAGTTTTTAATTTTATTTTAGGCATGAATAGTGAGTACAGATATATTTAAGTAGTTACCTGGTTTCACATATTGTTAATGGCTTATAGAACTTATATTATATGGTTTATATGTAACTCGATAGGAAGGGAAGGCTAAAGTATTAGACCGACCATCTGAGGTAGCTGATGCTGTCAAGCATAGAGGTTTTGTTGCATATGAGCGAGAAGGCGTTTCATACAGGGATCCCAGTGTTCGGATGGGTGACTGGAAAGAAGTTATGGAAGAGACTAAACCTGGACCACTTGTAAAGACACAGTCTGCTCGCTGTATGGACTGTGGCACTCCTTTTTGTCATCAAGTAGGATTTCTTCTCTTTCATATCTTGAAATTTTGTTGTCTATTCTAAAAGGTTTTTTCAACGAATGCATTTTCATACAATGAGAAGTTAAAAAATAATTTCTTTAGTATGTAAGACTTTGTATAATCATTTACCAAGTTTCTTTTCTTTCTTGAAATGGTAAACTATTTATGCAGGAGAACTCTGGATGTCCTCTTGGAAATAAAATACCTGAATTCAACGAGTTGGTGTACCAAAATAGGTGGCGTGAAGCACTCAATCGGCTTCTGGAGACCAACAATTTTCCAGAGTTTACTGGTCGAGTGTGCCCAGCACCATGTGAGGGTTCTTGTGTGCTTGGTATTATTGAAAATCCAGTATCGATTAAGAGCATTGAGTGTTCAATCATTGACAAGGCCTTTGAGGAAGGGTGGATGGTGCCACGACCTCCACTCACGAGAACAGGGTATGTAATCTCTTTTTTTCTCCATTTTTTGTAAAGCTAATGCTCGGAGTTCAGATTTTCCAAAAAAACCCGAGAACGTCCACAAAATGAAGTATACAATTTGAAATTTGATTATAATTGCTATTGGTACAGGAAAAAAGTTGCCATTGTCGGGAGTGGACCTTCTGGTTTGGCAGCTGCTGATCAGCTAAATAAAATGGGTCATTCTGTGACAGTCTTTGAGCGTTCTGATCGAGTCGGGGGCCTTATGATGTATGGAGTCCCAAACATGAAGACAGATAAAATTGATGTTGTTCAAAGGCGAGTTGACCTTATGGAGAAAGAAGGAGTGACTTTTGTTGTCAATGCCAGTGTTGGCAAAGATCCGTCTTATTCCCTAGATCGACTTCGTGAGGAGAATGATGCTATTATTCTGGCTGTAGGAGCTACTAAGCCAAGGTATGCTATAAGTTCTAGAATACCTGTTTTTAGATATATCGATATGAAGGAGTATATTTGGCTTAAAATTGCACAAGTATATCTAAATCAGAGAAGAGTGTAAGAACTTGTATTTATTTCTTTGCAGGGACCTTCCTGTTCCTGGAAGGGATTTATCAGGTGTACATTTTGCAATGGAGTTTCTTCATGCCAATACTAAAAGCTTGCTTGATAGCAATCTTGAGGATGGTAACTACATCTCAGCCAAAGGCAAGAAAGTTGTGGTAATTGGCGGAGGTGACACAGGAACAGATTGCATAGGGACATCCATTAGACACGGTTGTAATAACATTGTTAATTTGGAGCTTCTCCCTGAGCCACCGAGAACAAGGGCACCGGGTAATCCCTGGCCGCAGGTTCGACCTATTCCTTGGTTACTTGGTGATTTAGTTTTGTGAATAATGCTTCGGCGTACATCTTGCAACATATTCATTTGTAGTTCGTCTACTGTTATACCTTATCCTTGTTTGCTAAAAGTTTGCCTATTGCAGAATACACTCGTTTCTATAGAGTTCTTATTCCCTTCTCGCAATCTTACTTTACTGATGTCTTTTATTTTTATTTCGGTGTGCAGTGGCCTCGCATATTCCGCGTTGATTATGGACACCAAGAAGCTGCTACCAAGTTTGGAAAAGACCCGAGGTCCTATGAGGTACTGACTAAGAGGTTTATTGGAGATGAGAATGGGGTTGTGAAAGGACTAGAGATAGTGCGCGTACAATGGGAAAAGGATGCTAGTGGAAGGTTTCAGTTTAAGGAAGTTGAGGGTTCGGAGGAGATCATAGGGGCTGATTTAGTCCTACTAGCCATGGGTTTTCTTGGGCCTGAGTCGGTAAGCATTCTGAGCAGATATCCCCCATCACAATCTCTGCTGTAATAATTTGATAAATTGACACATTTTAATGGACTTTTTCTTCAGCCATTCTCTTTAGTCGCACATCTTGAAATAGAACCGATGTTTATTTCGTTGCTGTATCTTATATTTCCAATGTTTGTTTTGATCAGACTATAGCAGACAAACTGGAGTTGGAACGAGACAACAGATCAAACTTCAAAGCAGAATATGGCCGTTTCTCAACCAACGTAGATGGTGTTTTTGCTGCTGGTGATTGTCGGCGTGGTCAATCACTGGTGGTATGGGCCATTTCAGAAGGCCGGCAAGCTGCTTCTGAAGTCGACAAGTACCTTCTGAGAGAGGAAAACAATATGGATTCTGATGAACAAGGTAACACCACCAATAGGCAGCAAGATAGCAACAAGCAGACGACAGTAATGACGAAATAAATTTCGTTGATGAATTTTAATTTTGGGTTTCGGTTTTCATATTCGAATGAGGGAGAAATCTTGATGATTTCCATATGGAGATGGTTGATGCTGAAGATGTGGCAAGAGGAGAGATGCAGAATGATTTCTTGTAGATAACCAACAATAGGAAGCCTTTCAATGCTAAAAAGAATGTTTAGATTAGGGAGGGGATGATGTCCTTTGCAATTGGGGCTTTGTAGGTTTGGTTTTGTGTAATCTCTTGGTTTCTTTTTTGTTTTTTATATTATTGTTCGAAAGGGGGGTTGGTTATGGTTGATTAATTAACCATCAGAATAAAGAATGTAAAGTTTTTTGATTTTGTTATTTAAAGTTTGTTGGAATTATTGGGGCAACGGAAGTTGCATTAATATTAGAGTATGTTAGTGCAATTTTAGCACCATATCAAAAATATTGCCACATCAGAGATGTTTTACAAATGCGTGTGAGCTGTTGCATGTGGCGAAACTAGACATGTTGTAGATTGAAAAAATCATGTATTGAGTGATAAAAAAAACAAGAAACTGTATTATATTCCCTTTGTATAAATTTATTAAAAAAGATTTTTTTAATAAAAATCCTAGCGAGAAAAACACAGAATGTAAAGTAAATAATGTGTTTGTTAATAAAATTTAAATGAAGAATTAGAATTATAATAATTTAAAGAGAATAACTTTAATTAATAAAAAATATAAGTGAATTTATTTTAAAAATCTGGTGAAGTCGGCGCTGGGACTAGTTTTATATACATACGAAACCAACCATCCATCCATCCATCCATCCATCCGCCCTAACAAAATAAAAATAAAAATAAAAATCAATGGCGAGCAATCTGAGGCGTGTAATATCATCAACAGCAACAGCAACAGCAACAGCCTTGGAACCAAGTAAACAACTAGGCCTACTAACCTCAGCCTCTATCAAGCGATTCATCTGTTCCGATCAAACGCAACAACCGATCGCCGCCGCCGCCGCCAAGGCTGTTGACGACGATGAAGCAAACGACGGTGATCGTGAGAGCGAAGAAGCAGACGAAGATGATGAAGATAGTTTAGATATAAATAAAGAAACAGGCGAGATCGGGGGTCCCAAAGGTCCCGAGCCTACTCGCTTCGGCGATTGGGAAAAAAATGGTCGCTGCTCTGATTTCTAAGGTTGCTTTCTTTGTTTCCTTAACATTTACTAATTATTATTATGCCATACTTAAGATCCCTGTTTGCTATGCCAGTTCTAGTTCAATTCTTACAAATCAAAACCTTATTTCGTGTTTCATTCATTCTCTTAATACACTTGTGTTTGTAATTATGTACCCGCACTGCTGCTTATCAATAGTAGCATTTCTTATCTTGCATATTCATTTTTTGAATTGTTAATACAGTAAATACATCTCCCCTCTCCTCTCCTCGATTAATTAATAACCTCGATGAGTTAATATAATTTACCACTCCCGACATTATTAATATAATAGAGGTTTTAGTGCTGAAATTTCAAATGGATTGGTAGTTTCATGCTCGTCCTCATTAAAAGTTTTTTGCTCTATTTTCAGCTCCTATGGGCTGCAGTTCTTATCAAACACGAATTGGTTATATGACGCCAGGAAGCTCATACGGAAGATATAAAGAGATACACCTCACTCAACTACCCCTTTGTACTGTGATGCATTTTTAATTTATTAAGGGAACATTGTAATAACATGCCTGTACTAGCCCAACTCAAGATATGAATAATCATACCTTACCTTGGGCCTTCATAAATTTACAGGATAATTACAAGCTGTTCTTACTAGTCTTATTAGACTAAATTCCAGTTTACATACCTGTAGTTTAATTTTCTTGCATGTTAGTGGCTAAAAAATTAGTCTAATTGTTGAATTTTCATATACACCTACAATTTAACGAGTACAACATATACCTGCATAAATCTCGTCAACGGGAAAAATCCCTCTCCCGACAATTATATGCGTCAAACGCAAGGCAAGGCTATACGCTTGAACCAAGAGGATAATGATAAAAAAAGATGCAGATGCTACTTGTACTTGCTACAAATACATCTGTTACAGATGTTTATAAAACTGCCAACATTGTGAATTATATATCTGTCATTGTATTACTAGCTCAACAAGTTAAATTTAAGGCTCTGGTCATTTTCTCCCGCATATAGACTAGAGCTTGACATCTAAATTAGTATAGCTTAAGAATGCCAGGAATTCATATGCATTAATTTGGTTTTCATTACCTACCTCTAGCATGAGCTGAAAATAGTTAACCTAAATGATCCATTATTTTAATCCACATTTCTGTAAGTAATCTTACAGATAATATCAGCATCATTTTCCTTTTGTATAGATTACTCGATAAATGACATGGGTACACTGATGAAAACCGGAAGCTATAAAGAAATTAAGCTAAACGTATGTACTTAATCTTCTGTGTCGGATTCGGAAATAACATCGAGCTCGTTCAAAAACAGGCTTGAACGTACTGAACTTGCACCACTAAAAGGATTAGGTGGCATTGCCGGACAATCTGTTTTTTCTAGCATTTGGATCACATGACTCATGGATGGTCTGTCTACCGGATGCCACCCTATGCACCAAAGACCTACAATTGTCAGCTTTCTTGCTATATTCGTGTCTTCTTCTTTCTCTAATATTTGGATTGCCACGTCTCCACCTCCCTCCAACCGATGATACACCCATTCTGGAAAGTACGTGTCACTACTGTTTTTCGCTGCTTCATTGTTCCTAGCTCCGACCATTTCAAGCAATAACATTCCAAAACTATAAACATCTGATTTCGATGACACCTTTCCGAAATTCCTAGAAAATACTTCTGGTGCAATATAACCAATGGTCCCTCTAGCCATAGTCATCGACACAATACTTTGGTCCTTGGAACACAATTTAGCCAAACCAAAATCAGCAATTTTGGGATTGAAATTTTGATCCAATAAGATATTATGAGGTTTGATGTCAAAATGAAGAATCTGCTGGGCACATCCTTGGTGAAGATATTCGATTCCTTTAGCTATACCTAGAGCAATTTCTTGCATTTTCTCCCAACCAAGGAAATTGTTCTTGTGGTTTGTTGCAGTATACGTAAACTTTTGGAGAGAATCATTAGGTTGGAACTCATAAACCAGAGCTCGATTGCATCCATCAGCACAGTACCCCACAAGGCGAACCACATTAACATGATGGATGCGTCCGATAGTGCCTACTTCATTGATGAAGTCATCCCCATTACTTTTTGAATCAATATTGAGGACCTTAACTGCAACAACAATTTCATCAGTAATTTGGCCTTTGTAGACTGATCCGAAGCCACCTTGGCCTAATTTTTCACTGAAATGATTAGTGATTTTCTTGATATCAACATACGAATATCTTGTTGGTTTCATAGCTTTGTAATCATTCATAAACATCTCAATCCTCAGTCGATCCTCTTTCTTTAGTTGACGTGATCTGATCACATAGTACAGTAATCCAGTCAAGACAAGAGCACCGAACAAGGCACTAGGGACTATGCCTGTATGTCAAAACAATTTAACCAAGTCAGAATAAGCATTTGATGCAAGTAATGTCGCAGAAGCGGCTAATGGTCAAAGGTTTACAAAGGGTAAAAGGGCAGACTTTTGATAAAAGAAGAAACATAACAACTTATAAGCTTTCCAGGTTTAGTTATTACCTTTTGGCTTTGATAACACCGACTTGATTGATGCATGATGACCTATGAAATTTCAACAATATCATATTAGTACGGTTAAACACTCTTCCAGGACTAGCGACAAATGATCTCTTCTATTTGTTCTATTGTATATAGAGTCATAGACATTACTTATCTTAGATGGCAAATACGAAATTCCTAATTTGCTAGTGTGCTTACTGCAAACATGTGTAGAACTGCTGTAGAAATAAATAAATATATATGATCAAGTGGAACTATATAGTTAGTTTACTGCTTTCATACCTCTTACTGTAGGTGGAGGCGCTGGTATGGGGAAACACATGGTTCCTGTGTCATATCGAATGAGGTTACTATTGCTTCTGCTAGTTGTATTGTTATTGAACTCGCAATATTCTCCTCGGGCTTCACATTTTCTACAATCTGGTGTGAACCAATTCATTGGAATGCGATCATAATGGCGCTCAGAAATTTGGTAATCGAGTAAAAGAGGGACATTCGAAGCACTGTACTTCCTAGTGCATGATTTGATAGAAACGACAAAAGTGTAAAAATGTGAGTTGAAGGCATAATACTGGAAAGTAGCATCATTCGATACGAGAGTCACACTTGGAACATCAGACCTATACTGTCGGCCACTACCTGAACAATTGTAGAAAGTATAATTATTGAGGAACTGAGTACCTTCTGAAATCTTGAATGGTGTAACAAAATCAGAAGTTGACAATACATTCGAGGAGATCGGAATCAGCGTGTGAGGACTTGTAAACATGAATGATCCAAGTATTATCTCTTGAGAATTGTAATTGATTTCATTAATGGATGCATCTATTGAAAAAGAGAGCTTTTGTCCCTCGAGAGATGTATCAGATAAGTATTTAAATTGAATCACGGTGTCTTTGCCTCTGCAAGAGAGCTCGAAACCTGAAGGGTAGGAGCTGGCACATGAATCAAGCTTCTTGTTTCTAAGATAAAAAGGGAAACGGATGACTGGGCCTGTTTTCTTGCATTGTGTTACGATGTCGCAATTTTCAGTTTCTTCATTCTCACCTGAAACACTTGTAACTGAACCTGCTCCGATCAATATTACTACTAATACTGCTACTAGCACCAGAACTGAACACTTGAAATCGAATACACGCATAGCTGAATCTAATATGAACACAAAAAATTATTTCTACTGCCCAACACGACAAGAAATACTGATTTTTATGTATATTTGTGCAAGAATGATTCAGTTTTAGTACAGGTGAGGACTAATGTAAATGCACAGTTTTAGAAAGTTAGTAATGTGACACGGAACAGTGATGATGATTACTGAAAAATATAGCGTTGACTTGATAACAAATGTAAAATCCAATGTGCTACAATACAAGCTTACAACTAGAATTAAAGAGGTCTTATCTGAACAGCTAGTGGTCGCGGTTCATTACAACTAGAATTAAAGAGGTCTTATCTGAACAGCTAGTGGTCGCGGTTCATGCATGTCCCTTGATTTTGATATTAAGGGCCATGTGCATATATCTCGTAATAAAAAATCAAGAGAACACTTTGACTAGCTTCTCTTGGTTGTATTTTGACCTTAGACTACTCCGTTTTCTAAATTTTAGGCTATTTCTTTTTGTTTATGTAAAGCTATGTGAACGTGTTTGTTTTTTTCACATAAGCAGGATAGTGATTATTTTGTCCACAACTAAATAACTAATGCAAGTTGTTCATAATCAATATCATATGTTAATGAATGACGATCAAAGTTGAGATTCGAGATCTATAATTTATTGCTGAAAAGATAATATAATTAATGTATAGTAACAGCCACCACCACAAATCCACAATTCTACCTGTATACTAAATAAAATAATGTAAAGAGATGTTAGATTGAGAGACTTTTTTTATTGAAAGTGAGATATGAGAGGTGAGAACTAGCACTTTGAATTCTGGTGAGGATTTTGGATATAAACAAGAAAAAAAGGAGGTGGGCTTTAAGAAGAAAGGGGGTATTGTCATTTCATAATCGATACACATACCAGGACCTTCTAATTCTGCAAAAGTATTGTGCATTGGGTACGACCTTTTATATACTCCGCGAGTAGTGATTATATGTTCTTCTAGGGCGCCTCCTTGTCCTAGAACAAAACTAAACAAAAAACTGATGGGACGAAAGAACAGTTTTGCTTCTGTTGTTGCCTTGAAAACCTCTTCAGTACTAATCTTATTAGTACTATGTTTTCTATCCTGCAAAGCATATTCAGCTCCTCTGTCTTGCGGAAATGTCCATAACATTAGATGCCCATTTCAACTCAAAGGCGATGATCAGAATTGCAAAGACTTTAGCTATGAGCTTTCTTGTGAAAACAACCGTACCATTCTACGCTTATCTCCGGATAACATGCAATACTTTGTCGAAGATATCAACTATGACAGCTTCTCAATTTTGATTGTTGATCCAGGGATTAAAAAAGACAACTATTCCTCTCTTCCACTCTACTCTATGCAAGAAGAGCCTTTCATCAGCGGGAACATTCAGCTTCAATATCTTAACCAGCCAGTTACATTTATCAACTGCCAGACTCATGCAGTGTCTAGCCAGTACATAAATATTACATCTATTTCTTCCTCGTCTTCATATAAGTATTCCTATGTTGTTACTGGTAATATGGAGTTATCACAAGTGGAAGGTGAATGTGAAGTTACAAAAATGGCTTGGGTGTCAACAGAATGGCCTATTCTGAAAAATATCGAAACTTCTTATCTTACTACTAATTTTTCAGAACTTCATGATGGAATGGCATATGGATTCAAGATTGATTGGTCTAGGATCTTCTGCGCGAAGTGTAATCTGGGTGCATACTCATTTTGTCAGGCGCTTAATGCGCGTAATGTAGGTTACACTTGCTTTTATAAATGTGATCTCTATGACATGACTACAGATGCCTTTTTACCACTCTGTGAGTTCAACTCTAAACTTACATAATTACATTTAAAATCTCCACACCCTCTTTGCTTTATTCGCCTACATTAATTGATTTCATTTACTTGTTCATTCTTTTATTGAAGAAAAAAATGAAAATTTTCATCCTAACAATTTCTTATTTTGTGTTGCACAAATTAACATTGTAGGCTGGCGCCAAAACTTAGGCGGCATTAGTGAAATATTGAAGGGTAAGTTCAAGAATTTCATTTAAAAAATTGGAATCAAGGGCTTATAAATAGATGCAGCTCTTATCTGATTCATCTTCTTTCGTTTGCCCTCATTACAGGCAATCGTAATGCTATAGCTGCTGTCGCTGGTAAGCTTGATCGTCCAACCATTTCTTTTTTATATGTCAAGTGAAAATTTAGCAAGTTGGCCTATTGTCTATCCAATGTGATTAGGCATAACATGAAAGCTCTTCCATTTAGTTGATATAGACTATCGTTAATGCATTGCATTGCGTATATAACTAATCTTCATTATTGATCAATTCTATGATCACTATAAAACATTACGAATTTCTTGATATATATTTTCAACATCTTACAAATAATTCCCAGTTGCTTTATAGATCTCAAGGTGTGAAATACTATTGTATTCAAGGCGCATGTGTGGGTTCCCAGAGTTTCAAATTTCTTATGTAAGTAAAACAATTACAGGACTAATACTCGCTGGAAGATTCACAATCGGACTACCATTTTTGGTGGCCCTTCTGATTTATAGATCGAAGAAAAGACACTTATCGGTCTACGATTCAATTGAAGACTTCCTTCAAGGACAAAACAATCTGATGCCTATAAGATACAGTTACTCAGACATTAAGAAGATCACTAGTGGTTTTAAATATAAGTTGGGTGAAGGAGGTTTCGGAAGTGTATATAAAGGAAAACTCAGAAGTGGCCTCACTGTAGCAGTAAAGATAATGGGGAAGTCCAGTGCAACTGCACAAGAATTCATGAATGAAGTTGCTACAATTGGAAGGATTCACCATGTTAATATAGTTCAACTCATCGGTTTTTGTTTTCAAGGTTCAAAACGGGCTCTAATTTACCAGTACATGCCTAATGGTTCATTGGAGAAATACATTTTCCCCGAGAATGAAGATGAACACTTAGTCTCCTTGAGCTGCGAAAAAATGTATGAGATTTGTATCAAGGTGGCAAGAGGAATTGATTATCTACACCGGGGTTGTGACATGCAAATCTTGCATTTTGACATCAAGCCTCATAACATACTTCTTGACAAGAATTTCAATCCAACAATTTCTGATTTTGGTCTCGCAAAACTATATGCAAGTGAGGATAGCATTGTAACTTTGACAGCAGCAAGAGGAACAATGGGTTACATGGCACCAGAGTTGTTCTACAAAAATATAGGAGGCGTTTCACTCAAAGCAGATGTTTATAGTTACGGGATGTTGTTGATGGAAATGGCTAGTCGAAGGAAAAATTCAAATCCTATTGTGAACGAGAGTAGTCAAGTTTACTACCCTTTGTGGGTTTACGACCAAATTAGTGCAGGGAATAAAATTGAAATAGAGGATGCTGATGAGGAAGAAAAGAAGTCGGTAAAAAAGATGATCATAGTAGCACTGTGGTGTATACAAATGAAACCTAGTGAACGTCCTTCAATGAATAAAGTTATTGAGATGCTGGAAGGAGATTTTGATGTTTTGGGGATGCCGCCAAAGCCTTTTCTTCATCTGCAGGAGGATCATATTGCGGATCAAGAGTTACTTTCTACTCCTCTACTAATGCAAAGCGAGGAAAGAACTGTAACAAACTAGTTCGTTAAGGTTTCTTCGATTATCAGTCCCTAGTTTAGTGTAGCTATTGTGGTACACTGATGAATAAATTGTATCAGTGTAAACGTGTAATTATTATCAAAATGTTGTCAGGCTTTTACACAAGGAGTTTCATTACACAAATCATGTCTTTTATTCCGCGAAAGTGTCAATGTTTCAGCTTTTCCTTGTAACCAATCATCTTGAACTATAGTTGTATTCTTAACCTTCAAAAGATCAGGAAGCTGCAAGGTTCTAGTCGATTTTTGTTAAAAGGTTAAAGGAAAATATATCAGAGCCAGGTTTCGATCCTGGGACCTGTGGGTTATGGGCCCACCACGCTTCCGCTGCGCCACTCTGATTAGTTGAAATTCTTTTCGTCCAACTTTTATATATAGAATAATCATAAATTTAACATTCCAGTCCCTTATTTCTTAATTTTTTTAACTGCATATTTTTACATATATATTCTAATTACTTGTATTTTTTTCGTAACACATTAATGTCTCCGGTTAGACCCATGGACCATGGTTTATTCAGTAGTAGAAATGAATTTTTATATAATGTTAAAAAAACCCATTATAATTATAATAAGAAAATTATTTCATATTTGCATTTGTATTGTTATAACTAAGAATGAGAAGGAAAAAAATAATTATAAAGAGATGCAAGTCGTATTTTATTAGAAATTAAGGATTTAACAATAGTAAGATTATCAAACTTAAAGTAATGTTGGGGAACAATTTAATTTAATTTAAAATAATATTATATTTATGAGTAATATGTTGGTGAAAACTTCTTAACATAAAAAACTTATAAAATTTTAAAGTATTAAAATAATTTGAGATTGTAAATATATTAATATTTAAAATTTTTATTTATTATATAATTGTGTACTATTTGTTTTTATTTCTATTGAGGTTTTCGCGGTAAAATCCTGTATATAACAAAGTATTAATTGATATGTTATCAGGCTGTCACATCCATTTCGATCTTTTGATAAAAGGGTTAGTTTGGCTTATATTATAATTTTTAAGTTATTAATTGTATATAATTTTCAACTTATAAGCTCTATATATACTAGCTTGTATCCCGTGCATCAATTTTTTTAGTTTTTAAATATTTTTATTTTAATATTTTTTAATGATTTGAATTTATTTGTATTTGTATAATAATAATTTAAATTTTATTTAATATTATATGCATATGTTTTTATATAATTTATTTGTATTTATATTTTAATAGGATAATTTTTGTTTGTTTTGTATAGAGATATATTTTACTTAGGAGATTAATGTGAGATATTTTAGTTAGAAGATTAATATGAGATTGTATTTTAGTTAGAAGATTAATATTTTAAAATTAGACCCAATAATTAATCAATTATCCGGCCCAAATATCGACCGACTACCAAACTTTCAATGCTATCATAAATTTTAATGATATATTAAATTAAAATTATAGGATAGACTTTAATGATATATTAAATAAAAATTATAGGATAAGGGGATTCGTAAAATAAAAAATATAATTTAAATATAATATAATATTATCATATCAACGGAATTATATTCTTATATAAAAGTAATGTTTATATTCTTTAGAATTATAATGTTTATGAATTATTTGCATAAAAGGAGGACTACTGGTGTTAGAATTGTATGTATGACTATACTTTTTTAAAATTATATTTTATTAAAATTGGACGGTCAAGATTGTTTATATGGTTTAATAAAATTGGACGGTCAAGATCTTTTCTATGGTTCACTCAATACCAAACCAACCGACGACCAAAACTTTTAATCTTTCGGTTTTAATAATATAGTATAGATATCCCAAACAAGTTCGTGTTTACGCAAGTTATGTATATAACTCTATGTAGTGGTGACCAAACGAGCGTATCGGGCGAACCGGCAAGCCGTGGGACTCGGGCACGGCAGGCGGAGGAAGGCGAGCCGTGCCGAGTCGGGCCGTGGTGGGAGACAAGCAGCTCGTGCACGGATAGGCGGGTTGGCGGGTTTTTTTTTTTTTTTTTTAATATTTGATTTGTATGATGCGGACCGAGTTGGTGATTTGGTGCGGGCCGAGTTGATGTGATTGTCTGATTGAGCAAAGCACAGTGAAGTGACTTGTAATCAAAACAAATAAACAAATATGATTGATTTATAATATATTGATATATTGAATTCTGTATTTTTTAATATATTGAATTCTGTATTTTTTTAATTTTTCTTTTTAAAAAAATAATATGTTAACTCGTTTATTTCATATTTTATACGAATATTTTTGAAATAAAAGAGGACGATACCTCTATAAATTTTATTAATTAAAAAATATTTTACAAATTATTTGAGAGGACTCCTATTTGAAAAACGGAACAAACCGCTTGTACATAATAAACAAATTAAAAACAAATAAAATTTAAAATTACAAAATAAAAATATTTTATCCACTATTTAATTTATACAAAATCTTGTTGTTGTTCGCTAGTTAACGTGCCCGATTCGATTCTGATGAACTGTCCATTATTATCCACGGATCTTCTTCTCCGTCTGAGTCATCTTCTTTTCTTCCTTGTTGTCTTTTTGCGGCTTGATCCCAGTCTTTTTTGCAAACACGAAAGACTTGATCTCTTCTCGTCCAACACTCATCTACCTGCACTAAAAGCAGACTCAGACGCAATTGTAGAGACAGGAACTACTAATATGTCCCTTGCAATTTTAGCTAAAACCGGAAATTGGTTCTCATGATTCTTCCACCACGTTAGTATTGAAAAATTATCATCTAACTCATAATTATAAGAAAAAAACTCCCTAATCATACTAGAAAAAAAAGTAGGTACAGAAGACGTAGTAGAAATTCTACAATTTTGTTTTTTGGCTAGGATAGATGAAATAGTACTATTAAACCTACTAACAGTGTTAGTCTTAGGTGGTATAACATTTTGAGTTTTGGGAATATATATATCTACAAGACGATATAATAAATCTAAACAATTTTGTACATAAAGAACATGATTATACGAAACTCCTAACACCTCATAATAATAGAACAAACCTATAAAAATAAGTCCAAACGTGTGATGAATGTCTAGTACTACTAGAACAACCTATAAAAATAAATTGTATCCGAATTAATTCGAATAAATTAAAAGATAAAACAAGTAATTTAACGAATTGAATTTAAAGCAAGTAATTTTTAAAATATAAAACAAGTAATTATTTAAACAATTCGAATATTTCACATAATATAAAAAATATAACAAATGGATATTTAAAAAATCAAAACAATTGAATTTTTAATATAAACGAATTGAATTTAAAGCAAGTAATTTTTAAAATATAAAACAAGTAATTATTTAAACAATTCGAATATTACACATAATATAAAAAATATAACAAATGGATATTTAAAAAATCAAAACAATTGAATTTTTAATATAAACGAATTGAATTTAAAGCAAGTAATTTTTATAATATAAAACAAGTACTTATTTAAACAATTCGAATATTTCATATAATATAAAAAATATAACAAATGGATATTTAAAAAATCAAAACAATTGAATTTTTAATATAATTTGAATATTTCATATAATTTTAAAATATAATAAACGAATATTTTAAAAAACAAAAAAAATCGAAAGCTTACCTGGTTCGAGCGTGGGACTGGGAGGTGGTGGCATTGAACCTCCTTGGCTAGAACCTTGTGAATGAACATGATCCATTTGAAGCCGCTAGATTTTTTGAAGCTAGCCGGAATGTGTTGAAGCTCACCGGAAATGGATGAAACTCGCCAAAAATGGTTGAAACACAGAGAGAGAGAGTGAGACAGTGAGAGAGAGAGACTGTGAGAGAGTGCGAGACAGTGAGAGAGAATAGAGAGAGTTGCAGTCTTACAGGAGACAGTGAGAAGTGAGAATAGAGTGAATGAGGAGGTGAGTTTATATAGGCTTACTAAGAAGTAGCTGTTGAGAATTGAGATGAACGTTGCGTTGCAGGTGAACGTTGGGATGATGGCAGGTGAACGTTGAGGGAGATGAGCACTGCAGTCTGCAACAATTCTGCAAAGTCTGCAAGTCTGCATGGTGCAGGTCCTTGCCGTGCCGAGCCGGGCTGTCCGTGCCGAGCCGTGCCGGGCAGTCCGTGCGGGTTTAGACAGCGGCCCGTGCCAGTTTAGACGAGCGGTCCGTGCCGAACCGGGTTCAATTTTCTTCGACTCGCGATCGGCCCGGTTTTTTGGCGGTTCGTGCCGGTTCAAGGCTCGGCTCGGTTTCTTGTCGGTTCGTGCCGGTTTTTTTAGCGAATCGGGCCGAGCCGGTCCGAGCCGACTCGCCCGTGTGGCCACGTCTAACTCTATGTCTCTATGCAGGATCATGCAAGTGTAATTGTGTAAATATATTCTAAAATAATGGTAAGAGCAACTCTAACGGTGGCGTCAAAAAGAGTGACAAAATGAGAGTGACAAAATGACATGATGTGACATTACATTCTTGTTGGCTCTTTGTCGGAGTGGGAAGAGTGTCAACCAAAGTTGTCAACTTTTGATACCCTCGTAAAATAGAAAAAATGTATATATCACACTAAAAATATATAGTTTCCTATCTAATTATACTTGTACTTGTTTAATTTAGTTTTTAAATTAAGTTATAACTTTGAGTGCTAACCATTAGAGCACATTTTTATGTGGAAGTTGTCAAAAGTACTATTAAAAAAAAGAAAATAAAATAATAATATTATTGATGATTTGTCACTTTAAGTAACTTTAGTTGGTACCCTAATTGGAGTTGCTCTAGCCTCTAAGAGTATCTCCAATGGGAGTACCAACTTAAAGTGACAAAAAGTGACAAATCATCAATAATATTAATATTTTATTTTCTTTCTCTTCAATAGTACTTTTGGCACTCTTTGTAGAAAATTTTACTCCAATGGTTAACACTCAAAGTTGTCAATCTTTGATACATGTATAAATAATAAAATATTTATGACTTTAATGTGATGTAACACATTTTTACCATTTTGGGGAGGGTGTCAAAGAGTGTCAAAAGTTGGCAATTTTAGTTGACACCCTTCTCACTCCAATGAAATCCAATAAAATGCCAACAAGAGTGTTATGCCACATCATGACATGTGGCACTTTGACACTCTTTTTGGCACCCAAGCGGTAACTAACATTTTATAAATATCAACAGATGATTTCAATAACCAGAAAATTTAATCATCTATACCTTAAGTATTTCAAAGAAGTATTTTTTTTTTTTAATTTAACCAATAATTAGAAACCTGATTCATGTTGTAGTACAATGACCACTCGTAACTCAATAAGCAATATTACACTGTCAATGTCACCTGTATCAGTTTGATTCCAAGTTTCTAACTCAAACAAACGTGAGAAGTATACTACTGAAGTTCAAGTACTGATGCATCTACAATCATATAATTAGTTACGGTTACCACTTGTGAAGCTCCATCTATCAATGGAGACAAATAGAACATGCTAATAAATCACACAAAATTATCTGCAAGGGTGGGGCATCTCAAAGTTGACTCACTTCCCTCTTGACAAATGAGGGTAAGGCAAAGGCAGCTGTGTGAATCTGTAAAGCAAAATGAAACAGAGATTTATACAGACTAGAGAGTCCGGGATCAAAATTTTATTTTATTTTAATTTTAAAAGTTCTTAGGAAGTGTCATTTCTATTTTAGGAACTATTTCACAAATTACCGTATTGAAGTATCAAAAACAATGTGAAACATATTTTGAGATTTCATTTTTTTACCGAAATCCAGGTGACCGTTTTAAAGTTGCTTTTAATGGCTTGACCTAATATTGGAAACCTGGAATTGGCTGATAGTCCTAAAGCAATTACTGAAACCAGCAGAGAAGCCTAAGTTACTCAATACTGCATCTTTGACTTGTGATTTATTGCAGATCAGTATTTCACTATCCATATATTTTGACTTGTATAACTCTTTCATTGGTGATTACAGTTCAATATTAAGTACTGGAATTTACTTGGTGAATGGACCTAATGGCAATTTCAGTTTAAACTAATAAAAATTCTTATGAAATAGGCCGATGGAAGGTGAACTTGCAGAAACTGCCAAGACAATCTAGCCACAAAAACAGATGAACAATTTTGCTGAAACTTTAATTTAAACAAGGTACCTCAGAATTGTAGAACCTAAGTTCTCTCCAATAATTGATGGCTCCATCTAACTTCTCAATAGGATTTACAGGTTTCATAAAATCCACAGGTGGTCCTTCGGTTGAGCATAGTAGAAATCCAATGATGCTACTGCATATCTCGCATAGGGAAAATAAACTACACATATCACAACTATGAAACTATCCAGGTCTGTATTCAAGTCTATAAGTCTTCTAAAAGATTAAATTTCTGTACTGGTAGAACAGTGATTGGAACAAATAAGTCACAAAGGTGTGACAACTTAATGTATATAATATGTACCTATCACTTTGTCACTTATATAGAGTACATTACATAAAACATAACAGCCAATATATAAATAGAAGAGAAGAAGAGAAGAAAACAGTGAAATCTGGTACAAACTATTGATCATAAGTAATCAGGATCAATTGAGGGAAAGCAATAAACAGAAATAACATTTGAGAGTCATAGGACTTCCCATGTACCTTGGATATATAGGTACACTTGTCCAAGCATAATGAACAGAACCTTTGAATGCTTCCTTACAAGCAGCAATCATATCCTCGATGATGTGTGTGTAGCCACATACTTTCTGCCATACTACAAAGGACACCTCCAGGCCTTAATATTCTTGCTGTTGTTTGAAAAAAAGGTCGTTCCACAAGTTCCTGTGCTGGACCTGGACCAAACAACACATATACGCAAATTCTACATGACTGATGGATTTGTGGGATACAGTATCTTTCATATACTTTAGAGAGATTGTAACATATTTTATTTAACACATTACATCTCCCCGAATATAAGAAATGCTGCATAAGTATAATCGAAACAGAAACTAGCCAATAACTATCAAGCACACGTGCAAAAAACTCTGTTGCAGAATATTAAAAGTTCAATATCAGATAACTTTGTCTTGATGCATGAGAGAGAGAGAGAGAGAGCTGAGAGAGAGAGAGAGATTGTAACATATTTTATATACAATGCTACATCTCCCCGAATATAATAAATGCTGCATAAGAATAATCGAAAAGAAATTAGCCAAAACTATAAAGCATGCATGCAAAGAACTGTCTATTGCAGCATACTAAAAGTTCAAATATCAGATGTCTTTGTTTAGATGCACAAGAAATAATCGTCTCCTACGGCTATAAGATGCTATATATAATTTTTAATTTAAGCAGAAGTTCCTAAATTACTTTTCACAAAGCCTCTCAGGCCACAAAAAATAACCACTGCTTCAGTAGCTTCTGTTTTTCACAACCACCATGCCTGTAACATATACATCAATTATGCATGCATTCACATGCTTCCAACCTCGAATACAAAAGAAAGTAATCAATTAACAGCATTTTATATTCTAAAATTTACCTACAGGATCAGATGAATCAACAATGATAGCATCATACTGCCCTTCAGGAGCATTTCTTATGAACTCAGCAGCTGTAATAATCATGAAAGATACAAAGTCAAGCAAGTAAAATACATGTATCGAGTAAGATGATGCACTTGGATTCATGTAAAATTTGCAATAACCCTTTAAGTGTAGACGGGAATCATTCGGAGTGATTATTTGGCAGGAAGACAATATAAACAAAGTTAATGCACAATCAGAATGTCAAAAACTACAGCACACAATGCTTTAATTAATTTCACATGATACAAAAGTAAAAACAATTTGTCCTACAATCATGTTTGAAGATCACGCAACAAACTATCAACGATGCCTAAATGTTAAGAATACCATTGCCAATATGTAGTTGAACACGTGCCAACTCTGGAAAAAACATCCTACTTACCTAAATAAAAGTACACAAAATATAAATTTTATAAAAAGAACATAATAAGATAAGGAGAGACACGTCTTTATACAACATACATCTATAACCATTGTATCTATTTCACAAATATCTATACGCTCCACTGATCTGTGTTGAGAAATTTCCCTTAAAACTCCACCATCACCCCCACCAACAACCAGAACCTGCAGGGTAATTATTAATTGCATCAAACAATTTAATACACTATAAGGAGGCGAACGAGGTCTTGCAGCTTAACAACTAGCTAGGATGTAATTTAAGAATACATATGACGTTATCGCATGAAACTGAACTTATAATAGAGAAAGTTAGAGCAGAGCATTTATTTTTGCAGTGCTCAATTGTATATAATAATAATAATAATAATAATAATAATAATAATAATAATAATAATAATAATAATAATAATAATAATAATAATAATAATAATAATAATAAACGATTTGTTATTTATCAATGAATTTGGTAGCTGTTCGAGTAAGCAAATCAGATATCAAGGACAAAATGAAACAGAATCAATATAATTCTTTTCCACTAAGAAATCTGTCGCCATATGATCTGTCATGGGAGGGAGATAGACCTTACAAGTTACCACTAGGCTATACCGGTAGAATACAAGTATCAAATTATAAGAAAAATCATGGTTAAGTAGAGTTACATTCTTGGGTGATACGATTGAGCAAAGTGGAAGATGAGCAATCATTTCCTGATAGGCATATTCATCTTTCTCAGTTAACTGAACAATACCATCAATTACAAGCACCTTTCCATATGTTGAGGACTGCATATGAAAGGATCAGTATCTATAAGCAATATGCATGAAGTAATTGACCACAAAATGTCATTAAATTCCAAAAATGCCCAACCTCAAAGACTAAAATCTCTTGGTTCTCTGAACAGAATCTTTTCCACTTGCAAGGAACGTGCTTCTCCTGAGAGTGACTCGATACATTAGCCGAGTATGACATGAATGTAAGTTTAACAAGTTAGGAAAAAGCTTTTTAAGGATACAACACATGAACGCAATTTCTTTACAATGAGGGTTGATATTAGCGTATTGACTTATAAAAATAGAGAATATAGTTACCTAGATGGCCGATTCCCACATAAAATTTCTATTTGAATCAGGTTTTGAGCCTATTATGGTGGGCTGATAGTACTATAGGCTGATCTGATTGGTTACAGCATGTAGCCAAGTCCTGGGATTCATTATCTATAAAAATTTAAATCCGATTCTCAGTAAATGATATTTGGGGGAGAGGGAGGTAGCAGTTTATTGAGAGGCAACCCATTAAAGATGGACTGTAAAATCAAATAATCAGCAGATTATTTGATTACTAGAATATGTAAGCAAAATAGTTCAAAGGATAATGACCAGAAAATGACAACCATCCTGAGACAACTGTAGAATGACAGTTAGCTTCGTTGGAATTAATCTAAATTTATTAATTTATTTATTATTATTTGAATAAATGGCGTATTAGTAGTTTAGACTAAGACTCCGTTTGGGAGTGCCGTTAAAAACTGCTGTGGTGTGAGAAAAAGTGATGTCAGGAAAATCAGATTACTGTTTGATAATTTTTTTTGATTTATGCATATTTTAAGATATAATATATAAAAATAATGTTTTTGAGAAAGTTTGATGATGAAACTGATAGCTACTTCTTGCAAAAGCTGAAATCAATTTTTTCCAAAAACATGGGGGGACATATTTTTGCTAACAGCAGTTTTAGACTAAAAGCGCTTTTCCAGACAACAATTTTTAGAATTCACCAAACACCATTCTGACAGTTTTTCAGTAAAAAATTGTTGTAGATTTCTGTAACAGCAATACCAAACATGGCCTAAGTCTTTTATTCAGTTTAGTTATTCCAGGAGAGTCATGAGTTGGTGCTAGTTCCATATAAAAAGCCACTACCTTGTTTAGTTAGGCTATTTATAGTTTTGTATCTGCACTTTGATAAACAACACAAGATCGATTTTTGTATAGGCTAAGTCTTTTGTTCCATGGTGCTAGTTCCATGTTTTTGTATTTCGGTCTTGTACATATCAATTTTTCATCTTGTTTATTCTGAGTTATTATTCCATTCTTTTATTTTCAACATGATATCAGAGCTACCGATCTTTGTGGCATAACAATTTGATTTTCGAGAAGAAGCTCTAGCTGAGAAGGCCGGGAAGAAGTCCCCAGAGTAGCCTCAGCAAGCTCTAGCTGAGAAGGCCGGAGGCTGGGAAGAAGAGGTTGCAGAGAATGAGTCATTGTTGTGCCTTCTTGCTGTTGTCATTGTTGTTACAGGTCGATATGAGAATGGTGACGTTGGAGTTGTCAAAATCGAAGGTGGGGATGTTCTGTATATTTCTGCAGTGAGGTGTTGTCGTAGGAAGTGGTCGGAGAAGTTAAAGGCCGCAGTGGTGGAGTGGTACTGAAAGGGCTGTTACAACTTACAAGTGCTGCATTTGTGATGATCCTGCTCGTTTGGTGATGTTGCTGCGAGTTTAGTTCAGTGCAGAGTGTGTGTATGTTCGTGTTCAGAGTTTGTGGCTGCTGTGACTTGTGTATATGCTAGGCAGATGTGAGGATACTTCTGCCCAAGGTAGCCCCTTCAATGAAAATGATTCCTCGCAACATGATCAAGTAGTTTCGCTCTAGGGTGAGCAAAGCCTAAAAGTAGAGGTCTTGTTTGAATTGGCTCATCAACAAATCGAAATAGCCAGCTGGTTACTTTTTGGTTCCTATTGTAGTTGGAGCAAAAACTGTGCAATTAGTAGGAGGAATGCTAATTGAAGATGCGGGAAGTTAACATGTTTTGACAAATCTGTGTCAAACGGGAGAGACTATTCCTGATGAAAAGAAATCATAATGCAGTTGGGAAATCAGTCACCTAGTGTTAGTTTTGGTATAAAAATGGTAGTATTTGAGATAGTTCTTGAAATGACAAGTTGTGTGCAATCTGCCTGTGTGCAACAATTGTGTGTGTGCACGTATATTACTGCTCTTGTTGATGCCGATTGATTGTGTTCGTGTGAAGAATGCAAAGGTGAAGAAAGCAACAATGTGTTACTGAATGAAATAGTTGCCATATGGGCATAGAACTAGCCAAATGGGCTGATGAATGTGTTGTAGAACACAATATTATTAAGTCAAACGAGTTGATGAAGAAGTGTCAGACTGGCAAAAGAAGTAACTTGTCAGACGGGTAAACAAAAAAGTCATACGGGCTAAGTTGAAAATCATACGGGCTGATAGGATTTGTTTAGATTAAGGAAAAGATTTTTGGAATTAATCTAAACTTATTAATTTATTTATTATTATTTGAATAAAGGCTGATGATAAGCCATATTAGTAGTTTAGACTAAGTCTTTTATTTAGTTTAGTTATTCTAGGAGAGTCATGAGTTGGTGGGAATAGCAGAGATTTTCTAGGAGCTAGTTGCATGTTTTTAGCCATTATTTGATTTAGTTAGGCTATTTATAGTTTTGTATCAGCACTTTGATAAACAACACAAGATAATATAATGTAGTTCTGGAGAGTATTTCGGTCTTGTACATATCAATTTTCTGAATTATTATTCTAGTCTTTTATTTTCAACAAGCTTCAAGCTCAGGATTGAAAATTCTGGCCTTGAAGCAGCAAGACGGAATATCAGCCTGAGTTAGACTATTTTCATTATTTGCCTTGTCATCCATAGTCACCTGGCCTTCCAGTCCTCTCCCTGCATCTCGCTCCATGTATTTTAACCTTTTTCAACAACTTTATTTTCAGATCAATATGTACAAATCAAGCAACAACATATTGAGAGTACAAACAGGACCAAGCAAATGAAGAATAAGTAAACATATGTTAAATTTTAGCAGCTATAATTAATGTTACCGGTCCAGATTCATGGGATGATATACAGTTTTGTACTTGCAGGGCCAACAGTGTGTCATAACACCTAAGCGTGTAGGACAATTTGCCATATATAACCTACTAAGTTACTCCCTCTGTTACTATGTATTTCCGTGTTTATTAGTATTATTTTTTCAACGTGGAGATGATTCATCTGATTTTCAATAACATAGGTGGAGCATAAATTGTAACTTCAAACATTTATAATATAAAAAGTATGAAATAAGTGTAAAAGAAAAGATGATGAATTGATATAAACATTTTAAAATATACCAAAAACTTAAGAAAAATCGTAAATCAAGAAACAATAAGATATATTTATAGCTAGTACGACGTACTAGCTAGGTTTTCTTTATCTCGTTAGTCCTAACATGATGGATGCAATGCAATTACACTCAGTAATTTAGTATTTCTCATGCCTCGACTATACAAGCAGGTATAAGCAAATGACGAAGAAACTTAATTATGTTCAAACTCACACGGGCGTGTGTGTGTATAACACATATATATATATATACATTGCAACAGAAACATACTTGTATAGTTGTGTGTGTTTTTCTTCTCCTCTTCCTCGTTGTTTTTTCAGTAGGATTTTACTTTGAATTTTAATGGGCTTTTAACACAAACGAAAACACTAAACGTACCAAGTGCAATTTATTGTACTGTATATTTAATACTTCATTCGCTTTTCTATACATAGTAATATTATTTTCCGTTTAGCGGAAATTGAGTTGGTATTTTTGCTGCCGAGTTGTTGGGTTGAAAACTCCAAAATGTTTCTCAGTCTCTGCCCCATCCTTAATGTTTTCATCAAACATTCCAAACAAGAAAGTTTCGATACTACTCCCCGGTTTCTTTGGTGTCCCGTTATTTCCTCTAACATGATCAATCAAATTATTGTAGTAAGTCTTTGCATTCTCTACACTTGCCCCTCTACCTCCTTCAGAAGCCCATCCACTCTCTGATACAACAATCTTTATGTTCGAACCACCCAATTTCTCGACAGCCGAGTACATGACATCTAACAATGCATCAAAAAGGTTCTTGTATCCACGATTATCGATATCCCCTACAATCACATCGGATGTTGTAAACAAAGCATATTGAAGATTTTCGTTAGGATTATCAACGTAGCTTATGTACGGATAAATGTTTGCCAGCAATGGCAAATTGTTTTCGGCTAAAAATTGAATGATAGGTTTCATGAACCCTTGTGCGCTGTCTTTAAATGAACCCTGTGATGGAGGAGACGAACCGGGACCAATGAGACCTGAATATGTGGCAGTTGAAACCTTGATTTGATCTTGTAATCCATTTGCCACAATTGCATCATGCACATTTTTCATGGCCGGAAGAACAAAACTAACGTACTGGGAATTTTTATCAGGATCAACTTCATTTCCGACAGCAATGTAACGAAATTCGACGTCCGGGTAATTTAAGATATTATCTTGAACCCATGCTGCAGCAGCAGCAGAATCTTCAAGGGATTCAAGCTTCGTGAGAGGCACGTCGAGAATGAGCTCTATATTTGTTCCTCTAAGAGCTTCAAGTGTTTTAGGAAGGGGATCGTAGAGTCTCATTCTTCCAATTCCATTGTCATTGTACAATTTGACCGTTTCCTCTTCGCTTGGTAAATTGTTTCCGTTCCTCCCATTACACACACCTATGGGTTGTGCACCTGCATATTAAAGTGATCGAAAAATATTTTAGTAATATATATTGCGTGCATGCTATATTTAATTAGGCCGTCCTCTAATTAATATATATAGGCTTAATTTATATAATTAAGTTGTAAATTAAGCAGCACTTTATATATATATATATATATATATATATATATATATATATATATATATATATATATATATATATATATATTTTAAATGAGAGAGATCAATACAAACTACTCATAATTAAGTAAAACTCTATAAACAAACAAATATTACACTAACAAGTAACAACAAGTCACATGCAGATCAAGGTGTCTACTTAAGAGAGAACAAATTAAACCTGTTGTCTGAAAAGCAGGCAATAAGATCCCAAGAAACAGCAGTACTATAGTTTGCATTATATTGTGTGGAGCCATTAATTAATTATACAAATTAAGAAAGGATCGATCTCAAGTATAATGCTGTGTGTATTAGTTTGCACAATCTTACAACACTTATATACTACTCAAGTCCCCCAGACTTTGAAAGACTCACGGCATGTTCTAGTTAAACACAGTCTGCTAAAATCTAAAGCAAACCCTAAATATCTAATGACACCCTTGAAAATTCCATCTTTTTATTTTTCTGGCTCGTCCTGACTCCGAGTTTATTGTCGTCATTTACTGAGTCGTCGTTGTTGAAACGTAGTGTTTGGTTTGCAAACCCCAAATTTCTAAACGTAGTCTTTGGTTCAAATTTTAAAATCCAAACACATAATTAATCATTATTAATAATCCAATTTTCTTCCCACGCTTTTCATGCCAACCAGGAAATCTAGCTACGAATATTAAACAGGAATTTCAAATTGTCATTAAATAGTATAAAACAAAGTCTAATTTTTATTTTATTAATCTCCGAAGCTAATTAGTTGTCAGTGATCAGTTAATTAGTGTGGTCGTATTCTTGAAAAGTAGTCTTTTGCTTTGCTTACTTTCCCCCCTTCCCAACTGTCCAAAGTCCAAATTAATTCATATTAGTCTCGTGACGTACAAAAAACTATACATCTTTTCCAACCTCTGTGTTAACTAGAAGCATATATTGACTCATTCAGCTGGCCTCATATATTACAAATTTAATTCTTTATTATTTTAATTTGTTTCAATTTTTGCGTGTACCTTACCATGTCACTGAGTTGAAATTAATGCATTCCCGCGTGGGAAGGGAATATATAATGTTCAGCACTTCAGCGTACGCTAAGAAAAACATAGACGGTAGATATGAAAACCCCGGAGCATCAGACATGTAATAACAAACGCATGCATCATTATACGTACGGGCATGTAATTGATCGAAAAAGGTCATCAAATTTGATATTTGACGATTATAAATATTATTATAACTAATATAATTTTAATCTATACAAATAATTTTTAAAAACAAATCGGTGCAATCGTAATGTATATATATCTAATTAATTATAACACGTACCATTAAATTAACAATCCAAAACACATGTAATTAACATGTCGAAATGCCATTTTTTTCAAACATGTCCCGCCATCATCGTCATATGAATTCAGTCGTTGGTTGTGGATATTTTCTTGCAAACAAGTCTCGGGTCTGCTTATACTTTCCTCGCCTAACGGCCAAAAGTCCAGATTCATAGTCTCATGCATATCGCACTAACTATGTATTCGATTAATTCCATAGCTAGTTTCTGAGTGGGTCAATACTTCTAGTCTAGCTATAATATTGCTAGTTAGAAAACCTCGGCCTCGAGTCGAGTCTAAATAGTACAATCATAGTCTATGACTAACCGGTAAGAGGACGTAATGTATCTAAGTTTGATTTCAAAACGTAAGCCTTCGTGGAATGACGAGTAGAGGTTATTCTAGACTCTATTGCCAATTAAAATTAATATTTTACATTATGATAAAATAGTTCAACTGAGTTCAAAAAATTATGATAAAATTTGTAACCCATGATCTTTCACTCTCTCAGGGACGGGCTTATGTATGGGCTGGGGTTGGTCCCAGCCCGGGTAGATTTTTTATTTTTTCAAAAATTATTACTAATGATGTCTGTTAAATTAAGGGAAGTCCGGGTAAAAAAATTTCAAAAACAACATAATGCTAAGTATTAGGTTTCAGAACAGGATTTCTTATTTGTTAAAAGTACTCGTTTATAAAAAGCAACTAGTCCAAATTCTATAAGTATTAATTGCATACAAATAAAGTACTGCTATACTTAGCAAAAAAAAAAAAAGTACTACTCTAATATGGCAATCCATCGTGTCACAAATAGTTTAACTTGAAATTTATGCTTTCAAGAATTACATTTATAATTTCCGGAAGTTTAATGTTTCCTTTTATAAGTTATAATTTTACGAGAAATTATCAAAAATACTACTTTTTAAGATTTTTTTTGCAATTTTACGATTTTTTGAATTTTTTGCAAAAATACGGTTTGCAACCAAATGCAACTTATTTTTTTATTTTTCAGAAAAATAATCGAAATTGCTTTTAGTTACATTTACGGTTGCATTTTAATTTTAATCGTGCAACTTGTTAAACAACGTATTATGCAACCAAAAAATAATTATTTTGACTAAATTTTAAAGTTGCATTTGTGGTTGGTTTCGGTTGATTCCAATTGCAAATATGGTTGCAAAGTTGTAAAACTGTATTTTTGCAAAAAAAATTTAAAAAATTCAGTATTTTTGTAAAAAAAAGTTTACCCTTAAGTTTTTTTTTAATGATGAAACGATGCAAAAATCATTATATATTCATGTAATTTTTCTAGCCCGGGTCAAATTAAGATCCTGGGTCCGCCCCTGCACTCTCTAATTACAATATAAAATACATATAAACTTACAAATTCCAACTTTTGTAAATGCTATAAACTAATTTATATATGAACTTGAGTATCAATTCTGATTTAATGGTACAACGTAAAATAGTTAATATCAAATTTTAATCAAAATTACGTGACGTGCGTGCCTATGGATATATGGTCTGTAAATTTAAATAAAGAAAACAATTAAAGTAGTTAAATTAGCCTGATATAATTAAGTTACGTCCAAGTCAGGAGGCAAGTGTTTTCTTTTTAAGAAAAAGAGGCCTTACTAAAACATGTCGTGAGCAGATTGAGTGAAGAAGGAGAAAAAATTGTCCTAAATTATTGTCATCGTAGTGGCCAATTAATCACAAATATATCGGAAATTAATCACCATATAGTATCACACATAGTATGTAAAATTGTAAAGTATTATTTAACAAAGGACATTAGCCATAGGAACTACCCGTTGGAGGTTGGAAACACCGTCGAGTATTGTCAGGCTAAACTCGGTCAGAGGAGTGACTTGGTTGTTCGCGATATTAAAAAGCAAGCAAATAGGCGGCTCATGTATTGGCTAGATTTCCCTGTTATTAGATAGCTACAATTTGTTCATGTCTCCTCCACATATGTTGTTGGAGACTTTTTTATGGGACATTTTGATTGATTAATGAAATTGCCGTTTATTTAAAATTAAAAAAACAAAGGACATTAGTTATAATTTCTTTTATACAATAGCTAAATTTGGCATCAGTGAATTCTTTATGTATATACTTGATAATTAGCCTGCACTGAAGTATTATACTTCTTATCCGAAGCAAACTTATTACTTAAACCTTTGCGATCCCATTCTATACACACTTTTAAGCATTTATGTATATCATAGAGTCATAGAGAAGAGATTAAGCTTCAGCTGATCGGGGGATGAATAAATAATGATGTACCCAGAGAGCATTACGATACTCATATCATTTATCACCGCCAATTAAGTTAATTATAGTTAAAGTAAAATATCATATCTATCTTTAAACCCTTTAAACATGAAATATATATTTCATATTATATATTTAAAATATATATAACTCAACTTAAATATATATATATATATATATATATATATATATATATATATATATATATATATATATATATATATATATATATATATATATATATATGTATATGTGGAGTTTTTTAAAAACATAAAAAATTTAAACAATTACTTGTAATATTCACCTAAAATTTAACAGTACGTAACTTTATTAAATTTAAATTATAAGATGTAATTTAAGATTTTATAAGAATAATAAATTTATTTTTATACTTTCTTGTCCATTATAATTTAAAATATCCATTTTCTACATCAACTGAATAAACATATTTAATTTTTTTCTTAAAATATAGTATTTATCAACAAATATATATCACAATTTATAAACAAAACATGTTACAAAAAAGTACAAAAATAAATTTATTATTCTCATAAAATCTTAAATTTCATCGTATAATTTTAGTTCATAAAATTATATTTGTTAAATTTTAAGTGAATATTACACGTAATTGGTAGACATGCGTATTTATATAAATTAAATATTATATTTTTAACATATATAATTCAAAATACATATGACATGTTTATAATATTCCCTCGGTCCAAATTAACTGTATTGTTTGATTTTTAATGGTCAAATTGACTAAATTTTAACTGCGATTTACAAATTATTTTTTTATAATTTTAAAAATGAAAAATTGCATTTTAAAGTATATTATATGTACTTTTTAATTTTATAATTTTTTTCAATTATATAATAAGTGTAATTTTTAGTAAAAATTTGGTTAATTTGACCGAAAAAAGTCAGATAAATTGATACATAGAGAGTATATATATTTATAGATATTAAATTTTAATATAATCACGGTTAATTTTTTTATATTTAATAATTTATAAATTTTAGTTGTATTAATCCGTCAAAATTAATTTTGAAAATATTTTTTTTAATAATATGAAAGTTCAATGACAAATATAAAATTTTAACTTAATCATGGTCAAATTTTTTTACTTTTTTCACAAATTATAAAAATTGGTTGGGTTAATCCACCAAAAATAATCTTTTTTTTCTTTTATTAACTCGGCTAGTTTTATCTTATAAATTTTTTTCTGCAATAGTGGGGGCTATCTCCGCCATTGTTGACAGTTTTGTGATGGCGGTTTATTGTTATATATAATAATAATAATAATATGTATATTTATTATCTGAAAATTAAAATATATAGTAATCCGTAAATAGCATAATATTTTAATATACAAATAAAGTATTTATCATATTTATAAATTGATATATATTAAATATAAAACAATACATATAATTACAAAATTATATGTCGAAAATTATTAATACTCGTAATAATATAGTATTAATAATGATATAATAATAATTTGATACTCTAAAAGAAATAAACACAATGTAGTTTGCTGCCTTCCTTGTAATCTATCTCATGTAAAAATCAATATATCACTGAGTTTGGAATATATCGAGATTTTCAAAGAAGGATAACAAAAAGATTACGTAATTAACGAGAAGTAGCAAACAGAAAAATCAGATTGTAGACGGTGGATATGATAAAGAAATCAAGAGTATCGGTCACACGTACTGCACATTACAATTATTCTATGCATATCTCTGATTATTATCCTGTAAAATGACATTTTTTTCGATTAAATTTTAAATGAGTCAAATTTTGAACATAATAAATATATATAAGTTTTAAAAATTATTATTATAATTATTTTAAAAATAAAAATGAATTTATATTTGAAAACAAAAATTATTTTAAAAATGGACAGAGGAATATTATTTTATCCCTTGTCAACATTAGATTACGGGGAGTTTAATTTGTCACATGTATTATTTAATATACAAACGTTTTTTGCCACGTGGCTGCCGTAATATTTATTTGTTGCAATTAATTTTGTTCTAAATAAGTACGTATTTTACTTTCACGGACATAATCATATTCTTTTACGATATTACATTTAAAATTGATTTTTATGCATCTTAATTAACATATTTTACAAAATCAACTCGATCAAAAAAGTTCCCCAATAAAAAAAATGCATACATCTATACATTATATGTATAATATATTACACATTAATAATTAGTTTGTTGTCAATATGAATAAAAAAAATTAAGATCAAGTCAAGATAACAAACTATACGTATGTGAAATTTGATTATGGTACGTACGATGTATATTAGTAGAAAGGTATATAGCTAGGGCGACAAGGGCTGGCGGTAAGACTTTTTGAAGTTCGGTAGCGAGCTAGGTAAAATTTGTTGGTATGTGGAAAATTGTATAGACAGGTAACCCCGCCCTAATGGTCTTATCTTAGCTAGCCAGCCAACAGTGATTGCAGCATTAATCTAATTAATCTAGTAAGCTCTGAAATACGGAGTATCCAGCAACCAATAAAATTGGTTAGATCATCATGCACGCCTTGAGATTTTAGGCCTATATAAACCCTCGTCTGTTCTTTCTCATACCACACCATTCATCGTCTCATTTCTACATATATCATATACACGTCCCTCGCTAGCTTATACACATTATATATTACAACATGGCACTGAAAACTCTCCTCGCTCTCTCCATTGCTGCTCTTCTGTTTCTTGGTAAGATTCTGCATTATTAAAAATATTACAAGTTTGATGAGTCCATTTACTTGATATATATATATATATATACTATATTATTAAAGCCGAAAGATTAAAAGTTTTGGTCGTCGGTTGGTTTGGTACTGGGTGAACCATAGAAAAGATCTCGACCGTCCAATTTTAAGTGAACCATAGAAACAATCTTAACCGTTGAATTTTAATAAAATCTAATTTTAAAAGAATATAATCATACATACAACTCTAACATAAGTAGTCCTCCTTTTATACAACTCATCACCAAAAGATAATATTATATATTATATTTAAATTATATTCTATATTTTTTATTTTACGAATCATACTTATCCTATAATTTTTATTTAATATATCATTAAAGTTTATCCTATAATTTTAATTTAATATATCATTAAAGTTTATGATAAACCCTATATACAACTCTAACATTATTTTATCTATAAGTAATTTTTATTATATATTATATTATTATAGCCGATATAATAAAAAATTTAAATTATATATTTAAATCATATAAAATAATTAATATATAATTTATTAATCTCACCCGTGCGTTGCACGGGTTATAAGCTAGTATATATATATATTCTAACGTACAAACAATTGTTTAATTAATTTCTGTCCAATTAATTAATTAAGTAATTACTAATGCAAAAACTAATCCTTTACGTAAACAAATTGGTCAGAGGTTACATATTCTGTATATTGATTTTACGACATTGCACGTACACTTTCCAGGTGGTGAGTCGGCAAAATTCACAATTGTAAACAATTGTCGAAACACAATTTGGCCAGCTGCACTAACTGGTGCTGGATCACAGCCATCAACCACAGGGTTCGCACTCGCTTCAAAAGCCACAAACACCATCAACATTCCAGCACCATGGTCTGGAAGAATTTGGGCTAGAACATTCTGCGCTGCCACTTGCCTAACCGGAGAGTGTGGCAAGGGCACTGGACCATGCAGTGGCGCTGGGGGAGCTCCACCAGTTACCCTAGTAGAATTTACATTGAACGGCGATGGTGGAAAGGATTTCTACGACGTTAGTAATGTTGATGGTTTTAACTTGCCTGTTAGCATTGCACCAGAAAACTCAGCATGTCCAACAACAAGCTGTGCTGCCAATATAAATGACGGGTGTCCTGCAGGACAGCAGGTAAGAGGTCCAAATGGTGCTACTGTGGGATGCAAGAGCGCTTGTGCCGCTTTTAATAAACCAGAAGATTGTTGCACAGGTGCATTTAACAATCCAAATGTATGCAAACCATCAGCCTCTTCAAGGTACTTCAAAGGAAAGTGTCCACAGGCTTATAGTTACGCTTACGATGATAGGACTAGCACATTCACTTGCCCTACTGGACGTAACTACAAAATTACATTTTGTCCTTGAAAAGTCAATATAAATTGACGACATGTTATATATATATATATATATATATATATATATATATATATATATATATATATATATACTTATCACATACTAAAATAAGTTGCTCTCGCTTTTCCAGCTACTACAATATATACGAGAGCTAGCAGATATAATATTGAATAAATAATGTACAACATATATTGTACCTTTGCTCTATTATCTCCATTACATGCATACATATTCATAAATATGAATAATATTTTGTACCGATTTCTCCCATTGTTGGTTGTCTGATAGCTTAGATTTCAGTTAACAATGCCGAGTAACATATAATTAACATTAATCATACGAAATAGAGAGGCAATAAAATTTTGAGTTGATATTATAATTCGTATGTACCATTAGCTCCAAAATACAGTAAATGTCGGTTAATCATTAAGCTCCAGATAACATAATGACCTGGTTGGAACATGAACTTCATTTGAAATTCTGAATATAATTAAATGACGTTTTTAGGTAATTATAAGAATTTGAATTTGGATTTGGATTTGAATTTTATTTGAATTTCAAGAAATTCAAATATTTATACAAATATAAGAATTTGAAATAACAACTTAAATCCTGTCATTTGAAATGAAATCAAAATTCTCAAATACAATCTAAAATTAATCTAAAACAAGTTTAAACATATAGTGTCTCGATCGACTTGGTTGTCGCGACCACTCGCTGATCTAGCTATCTGAACTAAATTAGTACAATGATTTTAAAATCTGCATTCTAATTTAATTCTAAGAACTTTTTTGTTCTGGATAAAGATTTAGCCTAATTAACCAACATTTAAGAGAACATAAACTATACCAATTTATTTTCAAAAGTTGAAAATATATTTTAAAGTAGATTAGATATATTTTTGAATAATATAATTTTTAATTTTTTTAATTATATATTATGTATAATATTCGATTAAAATTTTGTAAATTTGACTAATAAAAGTCAAAATAAAACAATTATTTTGAAATGGAGGAATGATGTATAGAACCGTGTTTTACGCAAGTTAGCATAATTAAAATTATAATTTCATATAATATAATTTGTTTTTGTTAAAATTATATGTTACTTAAAGTTCGGGTATATAGTTCTACTTGCTATAAGCATTTTCTAATTTATGCTTAATTTTTTAAAAATTTTGGGCGAGTTAATTAGATATCGTTAGTTTATAGTCTGATGTAGGAATTGAACAAAAACTAATCCTTTAAAATTCACAGTCATAAACAATTGTCCAGACACAATCTGCCTACTGTGCCAACTGGTACTGGATGATCACAGCCATATAACTCATAACTCGCTTCAAAAGCCACACACCATCGACATTCCAGCTCCATGGTCTGGAAGTCTGGACTAGATCGAACATTCTGCCCCGCTACTTGCCTCGCTGGAGAATGTGGTTAGGACTGAAAGAAAATATATATGTATAACATAGCTAGTAAAACAAAAGAAAAAGGGAGAATTTATTTTGGAGTTGGGAAATGTATGAACAAAATACTATTCTCTTCTATATATTAATGTACTAATTAATGTCATAATGCAAATATTTGTAATTTATTAATATTAAATTACATAATCAATTCTTTAAATATATAATTTTTATTTTTATTTTATTTGACAAAATAAGTCAAATATAACAAGGACACTCGATCATGGAGTTCGAGATGGAGCTCCACCACTAACTTACCCGCCTAGCCTAATTTACATTAAATGGCAATGGGGGAAGGATTCTTACTATGCTTACCGTGTTATATACCCTTTCCGTCTTTCTATTTTGACGTAGATTTTGAAAAATTACACATATTAAAAAAATAGATATTCCTAATTATTAGCTTCAAAAATCAGTTATGTGGGACTAGTACTTTCGTCACTGGCCGGGCCTAATTAGATTTAAATACGTAATATATATATATATCTATATATAATTAATAAATTAATCCTGTCTGAATTTAGAACCGTAATATAGCAGTATTATTAACATTTGAGCCCTTGGATAATTTTGTGGTATTGGTTTTGTCACTGCACGGCCAGTGCCCACCACTCCAGCAGGGCGGCAGTCTTTTTCAACTCGAACATTTAAAATAAAAATTTTCATTCTGTGTGGAATATATTGTACAGAGACCGGACTTTAACGAACGGCGATACAACTAGAATTTCCACGACCTAGCAAGTAGAAAGTGAAAATGGTTCGAGATATTATTAAATTTCAGGGCTATAAAAACCCTACTTCGTACTCTCCTCATACCACACCATTCATCATCCCATTTCTATTAATACCATTACCTACATGCGCTTAGATATATAGCTTATACAATATATATATATATATATATATAGTTCAAAATGGCACGGCCAACTCTCTTCGCTCTTTCATTAATCGCTGCACTTCTGTTCGTTGGTAAGATTTTGCAAGATATTTTTAACTAATATACCGTTAGCTAGCTTATATGTAAGTTGGGACAAACATATATTCCAGTAAATATATATCAGACTTGAAAATTCACACTTTCCAGGTGGTGAATCGGCAACATTCACAATAACAAACAATTGTCCAAGCACAATCTGGCCAGCTGCACTAATTGGTTCTGGATCACAGCCATCGACCACGGGATTCGAACTCGCTTCACGAGCCACAAATACAATCAGCATTCCAGCTCCATGATCGGGAAGAATCTGGGCTAGAACATCCTGCACAAACAGGTGCGTTACAGGAGACTGTGGAAAAGGCGGGGGCCAATGCAGTGGAGCTGGTGGTGTTCCACCAGCAACCCTAATCGAATTTACGTTGAACGGCGATGGGGGAAAGGATTTCTACGACATCAGTAATGTTGATGGTTTTAACTTGCGTGTTAGTGTAGCACCAGAAAACTCAGCATGTCCAACAACAAGCTGCTCTGGGGATATAAATGACGGGTGTCCTGCAGGACAGTAGGTAAAAGGCCCGAATGGTGCTACTATGGGATGCAGGAGCGCGTGCGAGGCCTTTCGAAGACCAGAAGATTGTTGCACGGGTGCATTTAACAATCCAAATGCATGCAAACCATCAGCCTCTTCAAGTTACTTCAAAGGAAAGTGTCCACAGGCTTATAATTACGCTTACGATGATAGGACTAGCACCTTCACTTGCCCTACTGGACGTAACTACAAAATCACATTTTGTTAACAAGCTAGTCGATGCATGTACCTTGACATATTATATATGTTTTGCTAAGCTGCTCACACTTTTACTATATGTATACTACAATTAATAAGAGCGCGCAATAATGGGGAATAAGTAGATATGATCACATATCTGCCGTATTAATGTACAATATCGTTTCTTTGTCCTTTTTTTTTCTTGTGTTTACGGGAATATCTCATATCTGCCGGTATTATCTGCTGATCGAGCTGCATATTAAAAAAAAATCGTTATTGCAATTTGCAGAAGAAGTTACCAATTCTGTTTCTACCGAATTAAAGAGCCTACCTGATACGAAATCATTACTTCTGATGGCTTCAACTAATTAACTGAGAGTATAGGACCGATCGTGTCCAACAAGAAGCTATAGCCGCAGAAATCTCTAGACAATAAAAGGTCCAGATGCAATGCATGGTGCTGCAATCATACTTCTTCGATCTGGACGTACTTCTGGTACGTCAAAGCCGGCTCAAACCCTAGATAAAATTCATGGCCAATGGCACATAAATAATATCATTATATTATTTATACAAAAAAGCCCAATATATTTTGATTATACAAATATAATACACATATTTTATGATTTTTTAAGAGGTCTCCCGAATTTTTTAAGTTAGAGAATTGAAAAGTCTGTTATAAAGACTTTTGGCATCTAATTAATTTCTTCACGTCGTCCTTATCCCATCTTCATCATTCTAATTTTTTTGCAGCATCAGAATTTTGCTCTTTCTTTTTATTGTAAGTGTAATGTATTTCTTTCCTAAATTATTTTATTTTTTGCTTTATTTGAAAATTAGTTTAATATAATTGCTTTACCGCAATTAGATTAGAGAATTAATTTATTTTCAATCCCAAGGCCTAATACACGAGATGATTCTCAACCTATTCTAAAACATCTACGCATCTTATAACGACGTATACTCTTTTGTTTTCATCTCGTATCAAACTATCAGTTACTTGGTCAGATAATAGAAATCAATAAAGAATCATACAAAATACTGTAATATTCACAAGTCCCGAGACACTGAGATAAACAAAGAAGAACTATATAATTACATCTGCATGTTTTAACACTACAAGAAAATAAATTATACATTAACTATTTATCTTCAGCAGTAAAATCAGGTTCTGATGGCTTCTGGAGCATTATTGCAGGCATTCTCTCTGGCATCCTTGCTTTCTTTGTACTATTGCGCCGCAAAGCTCGAAGTGCAATAGCAGCAAATCGTGATGCATAGATGGTAGCACCTAAACTTGGTGAGCTTCCATCACCTTGGGCCAATGCATTTTGTAACCGATCTTCCTCTTCACGTAGCGATTCTTCCAGCTTCTTCCTACTATACCGCCGCCATGCAGCCTGTATAAAGCAAGCAGCCCAAGTCCTCCACTGCTGTGAGTAGAACCTAAATGTATGACGTAGCTGCTTGCTATGGAGCCGCCTAAATTGGGATGCAACAAACTTCAAATCATCAGCCATAAGGGCAAATGCTTCAACTTCTGAGAGAGCTTGAACAGTTCTAGTCGAAATTGGCAGGTTAGATGAGGAATGGGGATCCAAAGCCCATGTAAGTAGCTCCTCTCCACAGAAGTCGCCAGCTTTTAAATAATCTGAGTTAAAAAAGCCTGTGCGACCTCCATTTGTGGTTACAGTCAATAGCTTCCCTCGCATTACAAACAACATTTCATCAACTGGGTCTCCCTCTCGCACAATATAGCTGTCCTCCGTATAGAGCACTGGCTTGAGACGGTCACACAGAGCATCCAACAGTTGTTCATCCATTTTCTCAAACATTGGCACCTTAAGAAAGAAGGAAAAAATGAGTACTAATCTATGGATAGGAGCCCAAGATGGCTACTTACAATGAAAACTGATAGGCGTTCGCGTTCAGTTTCAAGTATCATAATAACTTACTCATGCAAAAACAAGTATCTAATAAAGGAATATCGGTTACAGGAGACATGATTAAGGCACAAGATGTCACTAAAATTATCATGTGTAAGAACTAAGGACAGGCACACAAGATGTCACTAAAATTATCATGTGTAAGAACTAAGAACAGGCACATTTGTACATAAAAAAAGGTTGGGGTATGTAACCTACAAAAATATGAGCAGTGGTAAATATGTCAGAACACCAATATCCTACAAAAATTATATATTAGGTGTAGCAAACCATATGGAATTGATTGGCGAGCACCAATTCTTCACTGAAGATGAGATAATTTAGACCAATAAGACAGGTACTAGAGGCTGAAAAGATGTAAATGCCAGACGGGAAACCAGGGGAGAGCCTAGACACCAGCCTAGGTGATTGTTAGGACTTGGTTTAAATTACAAATTCACAGTAAAAATATTAATTATATATGTTTTATCAAATATATGGTTAATTGTTATATAAATTACACACTACCATCATTCACACAACCAAATCATTACATAAACATGAACCACTGCAAGCAGTCTCAACCTCCCCAGTGAAAATTACATATATATAGAGAGAGAGAGAGATATATACATACATACTACCACAATGCAGACATGACAGCACTAAATCTTAATATAAATATGAACCCCTGTGAGGGGTCTCAACCTCGACCCTTATTTCTAACCCCCAGACCCTCGCAAGCAGATGACCAGTTGTGTGGAGAATGCTCAAGTCTTATTCTTCTTGACTAATACAGGACTTTAGGAGCAGAAAGCTCAGCAAAACCTAATACTACTAACCCCCCCCCCCCCCCTTTCAAACAAAAGTTTAGTGTGGACCAAGCATATCTGTCGAAACCTTTAAAAAGAAAATGCAACAGAGCTCTTTTAACATGAGTAAAATTCAACTTGGGGCGTTCCTCGGCTTATAATTGTCCTCATTTGTAATACTACATATATAGCAAAAATGGCTCCCACAGAAAGTACATAATAAAAAATGTGTAAAGCCTTACCAACCATGCATGTACGGGACAAGTTCAAGAGTCAAGATAAATTCACCATCCTAGGAGCTGCGGGCATCTTAACACTGTTACCCATCAAAAGGCCTTAAAAAGTTGCTTTCACAACTGGATATCATACAGTTCTGCAATTTTATACGTCTTATAGGGGTATTTAAAGTAACAACATGATATGGATCGTACAAATGTAAGGTTTTCATTAGGCCTGCACGCTAAATTTTATATGCAGATCATAATAAATGCAACATAGAAGGAATCCTAGGTATAGATTTAAAGTCAAAATACTGGTTTCAACTTAGAGAGCGTTTTAGAGTCTAAGCTTCTAAGGTAAAGATATAAAACTTACTTTCACTCGTGAAGTCATGCACCTTATTAATATTTTGTTATTTTTTATGCCCAGTCCAAACTATTACTCGGATGACTCTATAGCTATAATGAATGTCCTCCATCTTTTACAATTTAATAAGCATAGAGTTGATCAGGTAGAGCCCCTTCTAAGCAATGCTATAGTTAATTAATAACTTCAAGCACTACTCTCAATTTTTTTCCCTTTATTTAAACTTTTCTCTAGCCTGGATCATTTTTATTGATATAAGACTGAGTGCACATTAGTTACAATATAACTTATTTGGACAGTACATCAAGTTTCTAGATACCTAAAGTTGGGGATGTCATAAGCACATCACGGTGCCATCAAGTATGAAACTTAATTTTTTACAAGTATGCTACAATACACGAAGACAGCCACATTTTTAAACTAATCGATCTACGACTTTAATTTGGTCTAAATACTCTACTCTTTTTTTTTAATTCCTAATATTTCACCATGTTCTCTGATTCAAAAAATTGGCGCAGGTGCATCACCTTGTAGATAAATTAGGTTTTCAATATCCATCCTTGCATAATTTAAACCTTCACAGTTAAATTTGTAAGGAACACAAATATATTAGAAAATAGAAATAGAGCAAGTATATAGAACAAAAATAGGGAAAGAAAAAAGAAGTCACTATTAAGATGACAATTAATATTCCAGAGTAGATAAAGCTAATGATTTTAATAGTGTATAGACATTGCTTACTCACCCTAGTAAGCAATGCCAAACATAGATGACGTTTGATATCCCTTCTGAGGTCCTTTGGAAGATTATGGATCAAATTCTCTTCATCAACACCTCTAGTTTCTTGCCATTTATACTGCTCATACCGCCTTATTCTCTCTCTCAGATTCTCAGGGAGCAAACGGTGGGACATCCACTGCTCTGCATCTCGCCTTTTCACTCTCATCTCCTCCAATCTTACCGTTGTGGATTGCAGGTAAGTCTGTCATAATGGAAGTATAATAATTTTGCTGAATCAACAATATAAAAAAGACAAGATAGAGTTCTGAAGTCTGAACACTCAATCACGAAAACACCACAATAGTGTTGGAAGAGCTAGGAAACATAAGAAGGTAATAAATACATATAGAGCAGGGAAAGAGATACAGCAGCAGATCTCAATTTCACTTCAACAATATGTGTGTGCGTGTGTGTGTCTTATAGTACCTCTTTTGATGTACACACTGTATTTGCTATGATCAGCTTCGTATAAAGTAAAATATACTTTATCATTAGCAAATTCTCGGAAATATGTGCACTAGCCTCGTGTTTTAGTGTGTGTGTGTGTGTGTGTGTATCAGCAGACAAAAAAGTATGCTTGGGTACTTTCTGTTGAGCCTTTTGTAATACAAAAAGGGGCTAAAAATTTTTTCTAATAAATATCAGGATAATATTGCATTTGTTGATGAGTAAATATTATTGAGTAATGCCTATATATGATTTTAACAAGCCAACCAATCACGACTAATGTGGATTGAGGTTGAGAATTAAACTATTAATATACGTGAGACTCATCATTACACGGTAGGGTCCATCCATATACATAAAAATATCCAACAGGTCAATAACTACATCTCTATCAATCTACCAAGTGCGTGTATAGCATTATCTAATATTATAATACTGAACACTCAAGTGCAAACTGTATGAATAAGTAATACATAGAGCGATACCTGCATATTTCCGATGAGAAAGGAGAATAGAACCAATCCAGAGATGGAAACAGAAACTGCAAAACAAATCTCCCACACGTAGGTACTTGTTTCAAGGTCTTGGCCTAGAGCACTGCGAAATAAGACGGATGAACAGCACAAAATATTTTCAGCTAATGATCTGATCAATGATAACAGCATACTTCATATATTATTATATAGTCTGGTCTTCTAAAAATATCATCTCAAAGGTGAGTCGTAATATAAATCGTAGAAACTAGATTTTTTACTTCAAAGTATAATCTTGGGAGCCAAAGTATTCAAACACTAAATTATAATAGATTGTCTGAAAATAAGTATGCTAACAACAAGTTACCACATAGTTCACAAAGTAGACAAGGGATAGAAAAACCAGGAAGTTGATATCTAGAAGTTGTGAATATAGATAATATCACTCTTTTAAATGAAAAAGTAATTAATAGTGAAAAGATATAAGATATCTAAGGATAAATTTCTATCTTCGAGGAAAAACATCCTAAAACTTCTTATTTCTCCTTTGGGGCTTCGACTATTAAAAAATACATTGCTTTGACAGTTCAAAAGTCACCAAATCCGTGAGATCGCCATAGAGCATAGCGGTGTTTGTTCAAGTAACTTATAGCTTAAAATAAATTAAAAGAAAATCTTTTGGTCTCTGTCTTAAATTTTAAGTTTTGACTTGAAAACCCGATAATGAACTAATATCCACAACACATAAGGTCTCACCTTGGTATTGAATATATTAATTGCAATGCTAAGAACAACAGCAGTTATAAAATATCAAGCATGCGCTAATTATATGACTTCAAATTTATCATGTTATTATTACCTCAGGTTCCGCAAGCCCCACCACAGACAATAGAAAATTTTCTTCGGAAAATCCATTGAATTCACTACACCAGAATCAAGAGCATCAAGGAATATTCCAAAATCAAAGCGTGTTGTATTTGGTGACTTTATTGGGCATGCTTCAATCAAATCGTTCTTATATTGCCCAGTATCGTCACAAAAAAATGTCGAGTGAATGCAAGCGGACAGGTTATGACAAGCATCGCGCCAACATGTTGTCTCACGTTCTATCGAGAACAAGTACCAGAAAGCTCCAAGGACCTACAGAAAAGTAAAACTTAGGCTCTTAGAGAATTAGAAAGAATACCAGTGGTAAACGGAATACAATAAAACCCATTAGCTATATTATTAGTTTCTACTGCAGAGATCAAACATCTTTTAAACTAACTTATAAAATAGTAAATTCGTAGGTACTAACAACTGAAACACCTAAAAATTTCCATCAGAAGAAAAAAAAAACATGACGTATTTCATAACTACTTACATGACTAGCAAGCATGTAAAGAAAGAGGTTGACAGCAGCGCCAGCCCATGCAGTTTGAGTAAGTATGCCAGAAGTTCTGGTGACTTCTTTATAGAGTGGATAGATTCGAAGAAACCTTGGTATGTATTGAAATAAAACAACAAACTTTAACAAGTTCTTTGTATTAAGAGATTTTGAGCCATGTAATTGAGGAATTATAATCAAAATCGCCACCTGTTAAAATCACAACAAATCAGAGGACACACTGGTCATTGACTTTGTAAACATTAGGACAACAGAAATTTAGAAACTACTTCGCAATTAGAAAAAAAATATGCAAACACATTTAACAAATGCTTGAAATGACATGATCATCATTGACGTGCCAGAATTTGAGCAACAGTGATATGAATTATGTTCCAGAGATCAAGAAATGAATGTGTGTGTGTATAAATCTATGTAATCCACAACAATTAGGACCAAAATCGAAGAGCATCTGTACACTACCAACTTTATTGAGAGGAAAACAAACATTAGGTTTATTCTTGTCACTATACTTTGATAAATTTTATAGTACCAGAAGAACCAACTGTTCCAGGCCCTACAAAACTGTAATGGATAAATTACGACAGACAGTGTATCAAGGTATTGCATTCACTTACCTGTGGCAGAGGAAGAACTGCAAGAATATCAATCAAGAAATAGGAGGACAAATAACGCTTTGCTATTACCCAACCATCTTCAACCAAAACACCTCTTCCAAATACTCTCGAATACGGAGCAATGAAACCAGTTCGAAACTGGAAGATAATATGAATTATGTAAAAGATATCAGTAAACGAGCGTAACACACTAGCAGTTTTCTCCAACTTTTTATCCAGCACTAAACACTTCCTGTCATCATCAATCACTGGAATGTAAAAGAACAAAGGATCCAATGAGACAGCAACCATGCATGACAATACAAAAATCTTATTCCATTTCTGCAGGAAGGATCCTTGTGGATCAAGAATTTTCTTGCTCGACCCCAAGCCTTTTACTAGAATGCTACTAAAAGAACGAGATCTCAATGATCTTTTGAAGTTTCTGATCCCCTCGGAACTTTTCCCAAAGCCTCTTTGGAACTTATCTGAAATTTTCGATCTTAAATTCCCCAAGAAAAACCCTTCACTAGTGTAATCTTGACCTTCAGAACTTCTCTCCGATCTCCAATCCTGGAATCTAAGTACAGAACAAATAATCAGATATAAAATTTAAGTTCACAATCGAAAGTAAATGTAATGTGACTTAAACATCAGTAGTGATCTTAAAGGTTACTATCAACAAGCATCGTATTTATGAAGCGACGCTGCTCTTTCTCATTTCTCTTTATTAAAGTACCCAACGGGTGAATATGTGTGGTTAGAAGTCTGAACACATATTATGTTTGGTACATCTTACTTAATATATTGTGACCGATTTGTTCACATTTCACATACAATATATTTGTACAAAGTTTTGTCAGTCTACTTCTACATAACTAGCTATATTGCAGTCATTTGCCTTTAAAAAGTTGAAACACTTTCTTCTTAGTTAGAACAAAATTTTACTTTCTTCTGTGAACAACTTTGTTAAGAGATTTTCAGCATGAAATTGCTTTTTCCATCTCAGCATTGAGATGTTGATAACCTATTTCACTTTGTAGGGGTCTCATGCAGTTGTCTTTAGATAATTGTGCATTTATATATTAGATTCAGGTTGAACCAGAACAGCAAGTAGTCAAGTACAGCCGTAAACGTTACAAATTAGAACTTCTTGAGCTTTACGAAATTGTTTATTGGATTGTACTTGTACATCAAACCTAATAGGATTATCGGCATGCCATTGGGGTTAACTGGAAACAGACTAATGCAAACTGGTCGTAGTGGTTTTTAACAGAATGGACAAGAATATGCAGACTAGGTTACAGATAAATTTCTAGTGACCATGCCATACAAATAAAATCACAAGTGGCCATGTGGCATTCATACAACTAAATACGAGCTTTATAGGCGTGGTAAAAAGTTTTATACGGAGGTATGGTACCAGCAGTTCTACAAGCTAAAATGCCAAATCAAAAATATTAGAATTTAGAAGTAAAAAAACTTACTGCACAAATTTCTCCTTCTTGTAATTCATTAGCTTGCTTTATGTGTAATGGACTGTCTAGAAAGTAGAAACAACTCTGGCTTCCGATCAAAGCAAAGATGCTAATTGTATAGAAAGCTGCTTCAAGTAGAAACACATTGAATGCCCACTCCTGGAGATCAAAAAATGAAAACAAAAAAAAACACGTGATCAGTGCAAGAGCATTCATTGATGAAATTTAGGGGTGTAAACAGTTGAGCCTACATTTGTCTTATCAAATTCTACTTAAGTAACAGAGTCAAGCCAATTTTTTTAATAGGACAAAAACCTAAGTTTGAACTTGAGCCTGTGGCAAACATTTTGAATAGAGCCAAGCTGGAGTTCTTGAATGTACATGATATAGTTGGTCTAAATTCATTATACACATCGTACGAAAATTATCATCAAACTTGATCTTATCTTCTTAGCGAATCAAAACGGAATAAACTGTCAGTAACAAAATACGCAATCGAAAAACTAAAACACAAAATCAATGTAACAAAAAAACAGAAAACTCTAGCTGATTAAAAATTGCTCAATCTGAATCAGAAATGCATTAAACAACATCACAATAAATGCACACATACATAAATAAAAACATAGAAATTCGAACGCGTGAATGAGTGAAATTACCAAATGGAGGACTAACAAACAAACAGCAAAGTAATCACGCAACTGAAGTTCCTCGAAATTGGTGAAGCAACTGAGAGATAGATACAAGATAACTGAATGTGTATTTGACTTGAGATCGTTGGATACTACAAGGGAGGAAAGTGATTGTGTGTGATCGAGGCGAGCAAGGAAAGTCCAAAGAAATTTCTAGGCAGAGTATTTTGGTTTTGTTGTCTTTCGATATTTTTTTCTTTTGGGATTCATGTTAAAGGTAATGATGATGTGCGAGAAGATTTGTTGATAAAAACTTTAGCCTGACCAAAAACACTTTTACAAAAAAAAGTTTTCAAATTTTATCAAACACGTTTTTAATAGTTTTTGAATAAAAAACTGACGTAGTTGTTTATAACGATAACAAACCGTACCTTATAAACACAATAGCACCAGCGATAAGAAAGGATGGATGTTTTTTTTTTCCTACGATTTTTTTATAAAATAACTGCTACTTCCCTGCATTTCAGGCATAGTATCTTTCTCTTAACCGCTTTGGGTTAGATAAGTGCTTAATTATTATGGTTTAAGATTGCTACTGTTTAAAATTAAGTTGGTGTAAAAAATGTATTATTATAAAAATTAAATATTTATTTATTTACTTATATATGTTTTTAGATATAATATAATAAATAATGTTTTTGAGATAATATTATAGTTAAATTTGTATATATTTTTCTGTTGAAGAGCAATTTTTTAGAAAAGCATGGGGATTTGTTTTTTATAAAAGCAATTTTTAGATTAAAAAATATTTTTTTAGAAAACTGTTTTTAAATTTATTAAGTACTTTTTCACTTATTTTTTGAGGAAAAAGCATATTGTTACCGTGACTAATAGCAATCCCAAATCTACTCTAAGAAGGGGGGACATAATTAAAAAATGAAATATAATATATATTGTAATTTGTTAAATTGAAGTTATATAAATTTATAACTAGTGTGATGTATATTTTATTAATATTTTATATTAAACTTTTATACAATTGATAATTTATATCATATATATTATATGTTATTATTTTATATAAAATTGTTAAAGAGGTTGGTGATAATAAAATAATTTAATTTTTTTAATAATTAAAAGTTTGATATGGTAAGTAAATTTTTATTTAATAAATATGTATATTATTTGGACTAATAATTTAAATACATGTTTTAAGTATCGATAAATTAATCGGCCAGCAAAAAAAATTAATATTTTTATTAATAATATATTATAAATAAATTTATAATATTTAAATGAAAAAAAATATTTTGTCATTGTTTAGATTACAAAGAAATTTAATGAAATTTTAATGAACAATTGATTTGATAAGAATGAAGAAAGTTATTCGGAGTAGAATATTTGTTAAACATTTTTCTCACAAAACAAGTATAATATTAACAAAACATCAACTTTAATTAAGAATAAATTTAAGAAAAATTATTAAAAATATTAATTTTCTAACCCTTTTTATATGCGATTTATAAATAAATGAAATCAAATTGTAATTTTTTAAAAAAAATTGAAATTGATTGGGATTACATTTGAGTTTGAGTTTGATTTCATAATCAAGTTTATGAAGTCCGGGGAGAGGTCGTTGTAATTTATAAGAAAACATAAAAATTTATATATTTATAAAAAGTAAACATATTTTTATAGAAAAATGTATTCTTAATAAAAACTCTAAATTTAATACTTGATAGAATATTAGAAGCGACCCAAAACACTTGTCTTTTCCTTAAAACACATGTGCACATACACACAGCACAGGAAATGTATGGAATTCTATTTGTCAAGCTAATATGAGTTGTCAGTACAATGGATGAGATGATCCATTTCGCATAGCCTTTTCCAGCTCAATGGTATATTAATTATCTAATCATCAGCAATTAAATTATGCATTTGCTTCCATGTTATATTTTACATGTATCCCATTTTAGATGCGCGTACTAAATTTAACCCGCCGTCTGCTTATAACTGCGTATTAATTGACAGGAATAAACAAACCTTACTTTGACATGGTCAAATCATTTGACTGTTTACTAATCCTTTAATTAAAAGGACTAATTGTTGGTAAATTGGAAGTTATTATGAATAAAAATAATGACTAGCAACCAATGTTTTTTTTTTATTTTTCAAAATAAACTTCAAATTATTTTCCTTGAAGTTATATGTATATACAAATATGTCCACGATTTCTGCATTGACGACTGGTTTTACTGCTGTTACCAGCTGAAGAAATAATAAACTTTTGGAAAGGAATGATTAAATATAATAATATTAATTTTAAAATGAATTCAATTATTTCAAGCTAAGATTTTGCGGGCGGACCGGTAAGTTGAATATAACTTGTATGAGTTGTATCCATGCCACAAATCCAGGCCAAAAGAAAAAAGCAAAACACAAATTTGAAAGTCACTTTTACAGGAAAAAATGGTTGAATGTCTATTTTTAAAAAATAATATCAAAATATTTGTCTCTCTCTTCTTACCAGCTAAATGTTTATAAATTTTTTAGGGTTATTCTATACTACAATTTTTAATATTTGACTAATTTAAAAATATAAATAACTTAATTTGATTTAATATAAATATTAAGAATATATAATAAAATAAATGACAACTAATATTTTTTTTTTATTATTTAGAAAAAATGTAAAATGGAAGGTGAGAGTAGGGATGACAATGGGTAGGGTTTGGGATGGGTTTTATAGTATCTATCATCCCCCGTATTTAGTAAAATTATTCATTCCACATCTGTTTTTTTTTTTGAAGAAATTCCACATATATTATAGTAGCAAATATTCATATAGTGTATCCATATCCAATCCAACGAATATGGGTAGGAGAAATTATTATATATCGGATATTTATTCTTAATTTTTAAATATTATTTATATAAAAATATGTTTTATTTATACAAAAATATTATTTCTTAATATAATCCATGTATATTTATAGTTATTATTTGAAATTTCTATATTTTTGTATATTTAATATTAATTGAATAAATTTTAATATCTAAAATTATATATATATATATATATATATATATATATAAATATGTGTGTGTATATATATATGAATAGGGGACGGTTCAAGGATATGTATATATCCGTCCTGTATTCGTAATTTTTGATAAAATATTATTCGCTCCGTTACCCGTCAACTCGATTAGTTATCCGCATTGATCAGTGTGGATACGATTCGATATCCGCGGGATTGATTAATTTTGTCATCTCTGGGTGGAAGCAGGGCTATTATCGAAACGAATTCGAATCGAATATCTCAATTCCCATATTCGTATTTCAATTTGTGCTCATTTATTATTTAAATAATTATTTTGTTTAAATTCATAAACTATTCCTAATCATTTAAGAAAAAGGAAAAAAATGTTAAATTTTGTTGAATTATATATAACACATGAGCTATTAGGCTAGTTCAATAAAAGGAACAAAAAATGGGTTATGTCTGACAAGTCCATAATCTAATCTATATTTCTATGTTATATTATAAAAAATAAAATATTAAAAGTTTGATAATCGGTTGTTATTGAAGGTATCTGGGTCGAGTAATTGATTAATTAATGAGTCTAATTTTAAAATATTAATTTTCTAATTAAAACACATCTCAGATTGATTTTATAATTAAAACACATCTCATATTAATCTCCAAATTAAAACACATCTATATACAAAATACATAAACTTTATACTATTAAAATATAAGTAAAATATATGAAAAGTTATATAAAAATATGCACATATAATATTAAATAAAAGTTAAATTATTATTCTGAAAGTAAAAAATAAATTCACATTATATAAAAAATATTAAAATATTAAAAAATTCAATAAGTGCACCACCCCGTTCCTCTCTCTCTGTGTGTATATATATATATAAGAGTAGTCCATATAAATGTTGTCTATATATATATGTATATTATAAATTATAATACATGTAAAGTAACTCATACTAATATATATTTATTACAGATATAAAATTAATATACAATGTTTAATTTTCTGAATAATTAAGTGAATAATGAATACAGATATTTATTTACTTAAATTCGTATCGGTTAACCAATTGAATATTTTTACAAAATTAATATTTAAATAACAATGTAATATAAATATAATATAATCACATAATTCAGAAATGAATAAATGATACTTATAAAACCGCTTACAAATAAAACGGGAGATTACCAATCATAATTTCTGATGATATTTGTTTTTTGAAAAAATAATTTCTGATGAATTTAAATACTCAAACACACATGGAGAAAAAAGTGAAAAAGTCGAGAGGAAGATGGGGTAGACTGCCACGTACTCGGGATGGGGAGCCATCTGTCGCTATCTATCGTGACATGCATCTCTTTCACTTAAACTCGCACACTCCTTGCAAACATCCTACTCATTACTCAACTCGGTCACTCACTCACTCACTCACTCGTTCCTACACCATCTGGCATCTCATCGCAAGCCTTCCCCTCACCTCACTCATTCTCATACATACATACATACTCGCATATATAATCTCTATTTTATTCTTATTAAATTATTATTTTATTTAAATCTTTAGAATTATCCAGATCCTCTTCTTCATCATCTCTGTATATACTTTCACTCTCCTGCATCTCATTCGGATCCTGATTTCGGGTCGGATCAGTGCTCCTCAGACCGATCCGCTGTAATTATTCGAATCAGTGTATAATTGTATTTACTTTTGTACTCCTTTGTTATTAATCCTGTAATTTTTTATTTTTTTAATTATCTGTATCTTATTTATGTTTGTAATTTTCATTGAAATGTGTGTTTTTGCAGTTTGCACATTCAAGTATTCTGAGAGTGATATCCTGATTTGCTCATGTAAAATTCTATTGTCTTTCTTTTTTGTGATATAAGTGAATGTTTGCTACAGTTTTGTAATTAGTTAAATTCCACTTATACATTACATGATAGAGTTTGGAGATGATATTTGTTAAAATGTGAATGCAAGGCAGTATCGCTTTGCCTCGAGAACTTTCCTAAATTTATGTGCAGATGACAATACCTCATAGACTTGAGGTTAGCCTATTATAAAAAATGTAGAAAAACGAAACAAAGGATGAAACGAATTATTAGTTTTAAATTATTTCAAGAAGAAGAACATAAACTATTAGCTGTTTGGTGTTCTATAAAATTTGTTGGCTCTTTCTCAAAACAGTTGGGGGCAAAATGATCAGAATGACACGTTTAGGAATGTTGGCCAATTTTAGCATCCACATAACACATTTGCAATTAAAACACTTATTTTTATTAAATTTTAAAACAAATGCATGTCATGGGTTACAAGTGTTTTTTTTCCAATGGTATTATGGCTGGACGGAACCAGATCAAGTGATGACAATCAAGTCACTTTGTTTTTTTACGTACATGATTAAAGAGATCGGTAATGTATACATTTAAGTTCTTATCTTATTTTATAGTGAAGAAGTGATTAAATGGTATATGCATTTACGTCAAGAATGTTACTAGAAATATTGCTGTTGCTATTACTGTTTAATGTTAGAATGTCATGGATTTAATAGTTGGCTTTATTATGGTGTATAACAGAACCAGACCGTAAACTCGGGTAATCAAAAGGAAGGTGGTATTATTAGATGGTAAGCAGCATTTGCCTAAAGCCTGTGCTTCTTCAAATTGGGCATATATTGGCAGAACAACCAAGGAATGAGCTCAATTTAGCTTCATTAAGAAGAGTTTGATTAATTCTAAAAGCCCGAAATATTTGCCGAATTGCAACTTTACAACCTCCACAAAGATGATGATGGATACAGGTGAAGACTCTAGAAAGGGTACAGTCTCTAACCCCATACCTGAAAAGGATGACAATGGTACCTATCCCAGTGGAGGATTGAAGAGGTGATTGGGTTTATGATCGTATCAATTTTTATGAACTAAGATTATCAGTTTAGATTCTAGAATTTAGATAATAAGTTTGCTTGTCTTAGACTAAAAAAAAACCAAAAAACACTTGGTCAAGTCCTTTTACCATGTTTATATCTTTATGTAGTTCGCTAGATTTACCACACTCTTTGGATATCAACTTTTATGGTCTTTCCTTGGTGAGACTCGAGTCATTATGTGTTGTATGTTGTCCTAGACTGCATTTTACGCATGGGATTTACATCAAAATCCAACGAATTAATATATAATAGAAATATGTTTTAACTGAAATGTTGTGAGATTATTGCAACTATCCCTTTCTCACTTTATGATTGGATCATCTCATTGATGACAGTCCTAGAACCCTATTTTCTTTGTTAACTGAAATTTTAAATGAACGTATAAAGAAACATGATCAAATGGGCATCAATGGAGAAGCTAGAGCGAGGATAACAAACTCAAATTTATACATTTGAAAATGCTATATTAGTTTGATCTTTTTCAGTCTTTAGTGGTGTAGGCACGTAGCTGCTGATTTGTGTGACACGGATGACAAGGGCTATCCTCACAAATTTATACATTTGAAAATGCTATATTAGTTTGATCTTGATTTTGATAAGGTCTGACATCTGAATTTGAGGTACATTGTTTGGCATCTCATTCTTAACTGAGATATTATAAATATGGTATTATGTAAATGTTGTAAACTTGTAGCTTTTACTAGCTTGCCATGTTGAATAATAATAAATTTTAATTAAATCAATGAGGTAGCTTATAATCTACACAAAACAAAATTTACAAGTTAACTTTACATGGATGCTTATTGTATATCTCAAAAAATAATTAGACTCACTAAATTTTTTGTTCTTGAACCTTGTTGTGCTTATGTAATAGTCGAGCAGTTAATATTCTATAAATTAATGCATGTCCAATTAGAGGCAATAAACAAAGCGTATTGGGTATTGCTATATAGAGTATCGACTATCGAGATATAAATTATTAGAATGAAAGATTCCATATTTCTTAAATCAACAAATATGAATTTGGCAAATGCAAGTGTGGTATGTGCCTAATTATCAATCTTTATCTGCCATGTAGATTAAGCAAGTGACTTTGAGTTATTTGTATATTTACAGAAACCTTTTTGAGGTCTATATATCTGTAAGATACTTTTTGTAGAATTAGAAAGCGCTGTGGGTAAAGCAAATCGTTAACCTGATATCCTAAGTTACTTCCAAAGGGAGACACGTGGGGTTGAATTTTATAATATGGTGTGGGTGCATTTAAGTATTGTAAAAGCAGAAATTGAAATTCTCTCTTCTTCTTTTTTTGGTCATGTTTCTGGAATACGTGTTTACTAATTATTCATGTGCAGACCCCATTACTCAATAAAACATATATTATGGATACACATTGTTCTAAACTGCTTTGAACATATTTCAGTGGATGACAGAAAGATACTTATTTCATATTTGATGGTTTCTGCTTCTTTTTTTAATAAATGCGTAGGTTTTCTTGTTTAGTCAGAGTTGCACTTACTTAATGTGCTGTGCTAATGACAGTGAAGACGGGAAATTGAGCTGTGGGTATTCAAGTTTCAGGGGAAAGAGAGTTAGCATGGAGGATTTCTATGATGTTAAGATTTCCAAAATTGATGATACGACAGTTTGTCTCTTTGGGATATTTGATGGTTAGGTTCTCATGTAACATTGCTATAAATATGAGTTTTTTTATTATTGCAGCTGTGTACTCGGGGATATGTAATGTTTCTTTCTTGAGCACAGACTTGCTGTCTGGAAGTTGTTGCAACTTATAACATAGCGTATTATAATGCAGAACTGAACGCTTGAGAAGATTGCCGATTTCATTGACACTGGGTTTTGTGACATTTTATACGCCTGCATAGTTACATATTGCAAAAACAGAAATATTAAATTGTGGCAGTGTCGATTCCAATCTGGGACGGCAGCATCAGATATCTAGGTGTATAGAAGAGAGAAACTAATTAATTAGAAGTATACCTATTTCATTATTATTAATTGTGATAACCATCATATTGGCTCCAGTATACTATCATTGTTTGCCTTTGGAAAGTGCTGACTCTTTGGGTGGTTTCTGTTATTGGTATAACATCAAATACTTCTGACCATAGTGGCCCAGTGAATTAGTTTAATACGAGGGAGTATAGCAGTGAAGTACCTGAGGGAGCACCGTTAATGGCTTAATACTCAGCCCTAGTATGACCTCCAAAATTTATCCAAGCAGTATTGAGCAACGTGTTGGTTCTGCAGGTCCCGTAAAAATGCAGAACACCACCTTTGTAAAAGATAAAAGTTTTTCTAAAATCCAAACAAGAATCTTCTATAGTTCTACCTTCATATGACTCCTGTATTTCAATATCATCTATGTCATATATTGTATGGAAAGGGGATAATTGATTAATAAATAATATTAACCGGCTGAAGGGCTGATTGTCCAATTTTAGGATTTTCGACGCCCTCTTGTGAGTTAGTTAAGTTATATCTTAATGAAGTACCTATAAAAGCCACTTGCCACCTAAATTTGGATATATGTATAATCACTCATATGGTACCGTAGGATACATATGATCCACTCCACCTCTATAGGTATCATCTCAGTCACTAGCAGCATGCTTTAAACTCATGGCTTCCATTCATGTTTTAATACTTGCAAAATTATATTCTCGCTTGGTTTATAATATATATATATATTTTAATCTGATTTATTTAGTAACATTACATCTTCTAGTTCATATGGCCTGCTTCTAACTGTATTCTGCACAAACTGATTCCATATCTTTTAGTAAACCAAAATAGATTCTGTTTTGTTTTCTCTCTCTTCATATTAATATATGTTGACTGGCTGTTACAGGTCATGGAGGTTCACGTGCAGCTGAGTTTCTAAAGAATCATCTGTTTGAGAGTCTCGTAAAGCATCCAGAATTTTTCACCGACACGAGATTAGCTATAAGTAAGCTCTAGTTTATAATAATAACCTTCATCTACTACCGATCTTGCCAATTGCTCTGGTTTGGTGTTCTGAAAGCAGAGCTTTTAGCCAGTTCAACAAATAGTTAGTATAACATAAAGTTGTCTTTATTTTCTATGGTTTGGACCAACTTTTTTGCTTGTATACATGTAGTTTACCTCACAACTTGTAATTTACAGGCCAAACATATCAACAGATTGACAAGGACTTTTTGGAATCTGAGGACACTTTCCGGGACGATGGATCAACGGCTTCGACAGCCGTTCTAGTTGGAAATCATCTATATGTTGCCAATGTTGGAGATTCACGGACCGTCATATCAAAGGCAGGGAAAGGTACTTGAAGATAACTGTATGTATATATAATTATATATGCACACACGCAGACACATCCTTTGTCAATTTTCTAAGAGTTTTTTTTTGAGTTTAATGTTGTAGGTTTCATATTTGATGCTTAACGACAAAGGAAGAATACATTTGCTAATATATGTTTGGGGATGGAAACATGATTAGGATTAAATTACAAATTTAAAACATTTTTATGATTTTGACCAAAATATCCTGCTTCGAGATGGTTGTAATCTAATTATTATAAATTACTAATTGTATTATAGACAGAGTTATTATATTAAAAAGGGAGAATACATACTGCTACCATATTTTTGGGAATATAAACATGTGTAAGATTAAATTACAATTTCATTGCACTATAAATATTTGACCTACATATCCTCCTGTGAGAAGAAGGTTGTACTTTAATTATGATAAATTATAAAATTAATTGATGCAGATAAGGATCTCGAAAAACATTTAAATAAAAAAAACATAACGGAATTCAGCATAGATTAACCGGATTCAACATGTTGACTCTTTCCATACAAACATGTTGACTCTTTCCATACAAACATGTTGACTCTTTCCATACAAACATATTGACTCTTTCTATACAAACATGTTGACTCTTTCCATACAGAAGATTAATTCTACCTTTAACTGGGAAAGGTGGACCCTTGAGGGGGAATTTGACAGGTTATAAATGAAGTGAAAGCGATATATACGAATATAGCTATACCTTAGGTTGGGATTGGTAAAACCTTGAGGGGAACTATGACATTGATGAAGTGAAGGTTCAAACCTCAATATTCTGAATTTTGATGAATCTTAGTGGTCTGGTTTCTGTTTGATAGTTTTTATTTGATCCAGATCATATAGATACACACATAGCATACTTGTCTCAGGTTCATTTATAAAATTTGAGACACTAGTGTTACTTGTTTATTCCTAATATTGATGTCTCAGTGGACGTCATACTAAACATTTCTTCATGCACTAGTCAGCTCTGCTACACTATTCTTGTAATGTAAGAAAAACTATGCTACAAAATGCAATATTATCGTTAGTCAGTCCATAAAGAGGTTATGATATACTTGATACAGAGACTTTTGTCTTGCTCTATGTTTGTGAAGTATATCAGATGTTTCAAATTTTCTCTCGAATTTAGCGTACTTAACTGCTGTATGATGTTTTCTGCTTTGTTGGTTGCATTATTTTGGTTTAGGGTAACATAATAAGAATAACAGATTACTTGTGCTCAGTCTCTCGATAACTGTGTTAAAATATTATAATTTTATGTTGTCTTTGTTGCAGCAATTCCCCTTTCCGAGGATCATAAACCAAATAGAAGTGATGAGCGGAAGCGAATTGAGAATGCTGGTGGTGTCGTGATGTGGGCAGGTAAAACTTTTAGATGTTGGTCTTCTTTATTACTTTAAGATACAGGGTTCTTTTATCTTGTAAAGCACATGCTGCAATATTAAGAGCCGGATAGCTGGTGTTGTTTTACATTGAGCAAGCGCTCTGTCATGATGTCTAATTTCATGGACAAATATTGATTAAAAATGACGGATTTTTTACAAAGCTAAGAGTGAGTGTGCATTATATGTTTTCAAGTAGTAGCCATGCGTTATTTTTGAGTTGTTGTCTTCTTTTCCATAAGTTTTTTAGAGTTCATAGAATTATTATGTTGATTGAAACACCGTATATATTATTATGTAGCGAATATGACTTTTGGCATTTTTCTTCGTTAAGAGGTTGTGCAACATGTTAATGTGCATTTTAGTTTTTGCTTTGGCCTTTGGGCCTTTGGCAGCTATTAATGACTTGATTTTAAGTTATCCTTCAGATCAATCTTCTATAATTATTAATCGTGGACGGAATAATGTTTTTTTGGAGAGTGTGTTATAAACATTGAGAAATGAATTTAATATATATCCACATATAAAAACCGGGACAAGAACTGATTTGTATCTAAGACGAGTTGACAATATTCCAGATTCTTCTACTTCCCTCTTCGTCACACTCAGGTCTCAGGAGCGCATGGGAGAAACTTCCTTCTCTTTTCTTCTACTTCCCTTCCCTGTATTCTTTTCTCACTATAATTGATAATGAACAGAGTGTTATCATTTGTCAAGAAATTTTTTTATGAATGTTCCTGTTGTAACGTATTGCTCTGTGAATTGATTTCAGTTAATGCTCCTAAATGGAGTAGGCTGTATATTAATCTTTTTGTCTGGTAGCATAGAGAGGGTGTTTGGGGAGCTTTTTTCTCTCAAAGGAACACTGCATGGGAGGGAAACGCTAAACCAAACACCCTCAGAGACTGCTTATATAAAGAAGTCCAGTATATGGGAGCTAAAAAATGTAAAAGCATCATCATGGGATTTTTCATCACTAATTAATATAAATAAGTTAAATCGAAATTCACATTAATATTTCAAGTTGTAATAATTGTTTTATATCTGCTACCAGGAACTTGGAGAGTTGGTGGAGTCTTAGCAATGTCCCGCGCATTTGGAAATCGCATGCTAAAGCAGTTTGTAGTGGCAGAGCCGGACATTCAGGTAGACCATAAAATGAATACATTGTGTTGGCTCTATAGCTTCTGCAACTAATAAGTTGTTAAAAAAATATGCATTTTCCTGTTGTTGGCTTCTTGTTTTGCGTTTTTCCATGTTTGTATTACCTTTTTATAATAAACTGTAGTTTACTTACTGGTATAATAAGTAAATAAAAGAGGCTGGCAACTGAGCATGCATCTTTATGTTTCAGTAAATAGAAGAAGCTGGAAATTGAACATGCATCTTTATGTTTCATCCAACATTAGTGTTGTATAGAAATATGGCATCTGACTCTATGATAAAATCTAAAGCACAAAGTTATTATATCTGTTGCGGAGACCTTACGCATTCTACAGACAGAGTTGCAGACTCATGCACAACTATACACAGTGAGGAACTAAAAGGGGGCACGGGGTGGCGGCCGTCCCCCCAAAACTTATTTATTTTTCATTTATATATATAAAAAATTATAAAATTAGTTAGATAGTCCCCCCATTTTTTTACATATTTATAATACAAAAAATAATCAAAATTAAGTTGGATACTTGGAGTTTGGACCCAATAATGTATAATAATTCAGTTAACTACTTAACTTGCATTACTAGATCCCATATCAACATAAAAAAAAAGATGAATAGACCCATTTCCATTTTTCATCTCTGCCTCTGCGTGTGGGGTTCTCTGGTTCATCAATCTCCTGCCTATGATAAGGTATCATATTCTTCTCTTCTCTTTTATATATATGTCTATCATATATATCTATCAGATTATTTGCCTATTTGGTATACATTTTTTTTCTCTTTTCAATTAAGGATTTAAGGGTTTCAATTTTAGTTGTTTTCTGAATTGAGGTTTTCAATTTATGTGTACAGTGTACATAGTATATGATTACAGATGCAAGTAGGCAAGTAGCCAAGTATAAATATAAAATTAGTTGTTGTCTACTTGTCTTGCGCCCTTGCCAAGCCCAAAATGAAAGGTACCTTGCATTCTTTCTATAAAAAGAGGAGTTTGGAGCCTCAAATTATTTAAGATATATTATAATATTAAATTATATGCTTGGCCCCTCCAGATTATTTTTCTGGTTCCGTCCCTGACTATACATCTATATATGTATATGTATGAAATCTGCCAGAAACATGCGGCAGTGGAATAACGATAAGATCTGTTTATCAATATTTGATTTTAGCACTAGACGTGTTTTATAGTATGTTCCGTGTTCGTCATCTACAACTTTTCTTCAGCACTTCATTCATTTGTCAGTTGCCACAGCTCACGAGTCCATCAAGAAATTATCTGGGCTTAGATTAGGATACTAATTTTATTTAAGAAAGGTTTTACACTCTTTATTTCTCAGCAAGTCCATCTATAAGCTGCTACTTGAATTGATATATCTGTACATGGACGCTTCACTGTCTTTGAAGTACCCATCTCTGAGATTCAAAAACTGGACAAGGTCCACAAGGACATATGTGTTGAACACTTTATTAGAGTGTAAATTTCTGGCAGTAGTGGAAACCATTGGATTCCAATTAATCTGTTCGATGAAACTATGTTGAACAAGTGTTTTTTCTGTAAAACTAAAACCCCATTTCTGTGGGCAGACATCATAATATTGTTATTATATGTTTTATGTTTCTAAAGAATAAAATCCATATGCTACTTAGCACAACCTCACCTCTATTGTATAGCAATGAATCATGTGAATGGTTAGATGTGTTTTTTAGTATGCATATTTAGATTACTTGTTACATGTGTGCTCATCATACAAGTACTCAAGTAGTCTGCTTCCCTATTTGTGGGGCAGCAAAGAGAGCTTACTGGTTTTAATTGTTCCAAACACTAATTATTAGATAAATAATCTTTGTTTGCTTACCTATTAAATCAGATATGTTATAGTTTGCCAAAATGACCATTTGGCACTCGTTACCTGGAACCTTTTGTCAGTGTCCAATCTTATCGTTATTGTATTAAGTTCTTTTCTCCGGGGAACGTATCTAATCCGCTTAACCAAATTTCTTCTAGGATCTGGTGATCGATGAAGATTTTGAGCTGCTTGTGCTTGCAAGTGATGGACTTTGGGACGTTGTCCCTAATGAGGTATGTATCATTAACAATGATGCAAATGTTTTTTTGCTAATTAGTTATACTATATTAGATGTCTAGAACAGTGTTATAAAAATTGGGAATCAAACTTAATCGGTAAAGGCACTGTCTAGGGATTATATAAATTTTAATAAATAATTATATAAGTTTATATTTTAAATATAAAAATAATTATATATAAAAAATAATATTATTTGGAATGATTAAACTGACCGTTAATGGAATCAATTTAATATTATTTTTTATATATAATTATTTTTATATTTAAAATATAGACTTGTATAATTATTTTATTGGCATTTATACTAATTTATAGTCGAAAAAATAGAGCCGCAAGCTAAATACCCTAGTACACATTAATATATTTACAACTGTTTTAAAAAAATCATACAATCTACCAACAAGAGAATTCAGTGATACTAAATATAAAAACGGTGATAAAGATAAGAACGAAACATATTTAAGAGAGTATTGGAGATTAGGATTAATAATGATTTAAGTAATAACTCTAATTTTTCAAATTTTTTAGTTTTAGTTTTTTTATTCTTTTTATTTTTAAATTTTCAGTTTTTCACATTTTAAAATTTTAATTTTGACTGATTTTTGACCGTCTAGGACGGTTATTGACCGATTATATTTGTGATCGACTTTTGCAAAAAATGATTTTTGCCCCGATTTTAGTATAATCGGATCGGAAACAATCGGCGTTTTATCACCAACTTTTAGAACAAGGGTCTAGACTGGAAGGCCAACAACCTAGGATAAGTCATTATCAGTTGCACAAATGAAAATGTCATATATATAGGTAATTAGATGTTTGCTCAGACATGCTGGGGTGTCTTGTCATGATTGAACAAAATAAATGGACTTCACTTCCCACTTGGGTTTGATCTTATTTGCTCTGGTTTACATTGGGTAGGCTTTGTTGTTTTTCCTTCTTTAATTTAGGATGCCTAAGATAGGATAAAGGAGAAATTTCTTTGGTATGTTTTTCATTGGATAGGCTTTGTTTTTCTTTCTTCTTTAATCTAGGATGCCTAAGATAGGATAAAGCAGAAATTTCTTTGGTATGACAAACTTATATGCTTGGAAGTTGGAATGGTGTCGTGTTATGTTAGTTTTGCAACACAAAGCTGTTCTTCAAAACCTCAAGTTATGAACTCAAGCTAATTTATAAAAGCATATGAAACTTATAACTTATTGAAGCCAAGCATCGAGTTCTACTGAACCTTGTGCTGCAGCAGACTATATGATTAACTTGCTGTTGCTACTAATTGTTTATAGTATGGGATGTCACCAAAGAGAAAACCATCTCTTCTTGACTCTTGTAAAGACACTGTAAGGTGTACTGCTGTTCGTTATTACCTAAAAAACCAGGTGAAGCTGCTTAATTATGTTGTCTATAAGATACAAATAAATCTTTGGAATAGTTTTATTACTAGGAGGTGAAGTTGAACAGCAAAACTCCTCTACCTCTATGCCTCGATCTAATATAGCTGTTAATGCAATGTGAGAGAAACTAAACCCAGTCCGTGTATATGCTATACTAATGTCACCTTAACTTGTCTTGTCAGGATGCTGTTTCACTGGCTACTACTGAAGAACCTGAGGCCGCAGCAAGGAAATTGACAGACACTGCTTTTACCCGCGGCAGTGCTGATAATATCACATGCATTGTCGTGAAGTTTCACCATGAGAAATCAGAGCATGCTGACCTGAAGTGATCAAAAGAATAGGTTATCAATTTATCTTTAATCTACACCTTTTCAGGCCAGATCTCCATCCGCAATTGCACAGTGCCCAATAATGCATGCCGTGCAAAAAGCTGGGGTTTGTTAATTGTCATTTTTTATTCAATTTTTTTTTTTGCTTTTATACCAAAAGAGCAAAGAACCCATGTACATGTTCTTCCCATAGTGTTTCCTGGATTATTAGCTTTTAAATTTATAAATTTTTTATGTTTTTACTTGTATCAGTCGCCTGTGACCTGCAGACTTCTAGAGTTGTAGACACTAGTCATGTTTCTTGCATTCTTATGGAATTTTTTCATGTGTGTTTTATTGCCGAACCTCTTGCTCTTATTTAGTCTCTAGAGGTACAGTTATCTTCGGATGGTTCTGGATCATGGAATACCAGAGTCGTATAATAATTGTATTTGATTTTGACAGGATTATTTATCTTTTTTGAGTAAGCTAAATAAGCTCTGGGTAAGCTTAATACCATAAGCTGATTTTTTGTATTCAACTCTTAGCGAGTAGTATTAAGATTTAGGCATTACAATATAAATGGACTGCCGTTTAGCCCAGAACAAAATAACACAGGCAGCCTTAAGATTACCCTTCATCGTCATACAGCATGTCAAACATAAAATTGAATCGACCAAATAAGGCACACTGCACATAAACTTAAAATAACGTAAATAGATTAATGTGGAATGTATTTGAATCGACAGAAAAAAATGTGCTGACTGGCAGTCCGTGTCCAACAAAATTGTTGTCCAGCAGAAGATAAGAGTACAAGAGCTGAGCTACCAACTTTTATCTGCATTGTAGATAAAAGTTGGTCACAACTTATAGTAACTTACAAGAGAAGCTTCTTGCAATATTTCATCTCTCTTAAATGTCAGACTTGCTCTGGCTTAACTTGTTATACTGGCCTTTAAGATTCTGGGGCGTATTGTATTAACATATTGTTCACATCAGGAATATAAAGATAGGAGACACGTGTGAACAGTTTGTTTGTCCCTTTAATTTTCTATCAAAATTTACAAATTTATACAATTGTAAAAAAAAACCTTTCAAAATTCTGCAAAATATATAATCTCACATTTTTCCAATGTTACTTATATTCTAACATAAATATTTCCATAAATATTTTGAAAAATATTATCAACAAATTTTTACAATTTTAACTAAAAACAAAAACATTTTAAACACTTCTAGAAAGTTCTGCTCACTCCCATTTACAAAAAAATAAGAAGTGATCAAAATACCAAAATGAGAGTTAATTTCTAACCATGGTTAAGGCTAATGGTTAAAAAAAGAGCCTTTGAGTAAAAAAAATAAAGTAGATGCACACACACACCCTTATATATAATATTTTATCGGCCTCATCCCCCATTTTATTTTTCTCTTGTTACAATCCTTCTTAGTTCTTACTTAGGTCAGTGACTCTAAAAAGAGGGTTTTGTGTTTTTTCAACCCCCCCCCCCAAAAAAAAATAAAATAAAAATTGATCTTTCATCTTCTTGTTTTGTTTTGATTCGGTGGGAAACAAAAGCTCAACAACTAGCCCTTGATGTCACACAGCAATTAAATCTTGTTTTCCCAGGTATGTGATTTCATTTAATTTTGTTTAATTTTTTTTATGCATACATTTTACGCAATGCTTATGCTGATAAATCTAGGGTTTCATTCTTGAAATTTAAATTTAGGTGCTTTTTACATGAATTCTTGATGACCCAGTTCGTGTTTTTTGTTTTTTGTATGTCTGTTAGTCATTTATTTCACGGCCTTGAATTTTGTTGATAAAGTTTTTTTTTTTATCGTTGTGCAACATTTGTGTGTGTGTGTGTGTTTTGTGTGAGCTAATATGCAAGTGATTATATGAATATATCTTGATTTTTTGGGTGATGTTATTGAGTCTTTACTATTATATCTAAGATTTGAACTTGGGTTTGAATTATTAATGCTAAATGATTTTTTACTTGCTGGAGGTTTAATTCCACCTTCCATGTTTAGAGGGATAACAAACATAAAGCATTTATCGAATATAATAGCTTTTTAGAGTGTAGAAGTAAATCTAGGGCTAGTAGTTTTGATTTGAATATTGAATGCCGTGATGTGGTAATTGAATTTTGTTTCAGTTTATGTTAGATTTATTACATATGGAGGAATTTGGATAGATAAGTGTTTTATATGATTGAATTTTTCTTCAGTTTATGCTAGATGTATTAGATACGGAGGAATTTTGATATAAAAGTCTTTTATTTCATTGAGGCGGCGAGAAGCACATATTAGCACATGGAACTTAATTAGTGCTTTAAGTTGCTGTTAATGCTGAGACAATCATGAAAATAAAGTGAAATACTCTCTTCTTGGTTTTGTGAACTTGATTTCACTTTATTAATTTTATATTGCGATTAAATGAGGATTCAAGATGTGAGAGTTTGGATTATTAAACAGCATATAATCTAAGGAAAACCAGATGATGTTTAACAGTTCACATAACAAGGTATAACCTAAATTATATTGTGTTGCTCACATGTGATGTTCTTGTTCATCGAATTATTATTCTTTTGGATATCATATAATTGGCCATTTTCTGTACTTATTAGTTATTACCAGTCATTTGATTTTTTAAATCCATCCTAATAAATTGGTTTCTTTTGGGGTGTTCTGAATCAGGTAATCAATGATTGTTAGGTATCTGATTTGACAAGTGGGCGGCCTTAAGCTTTTACCTTCCAGTACCTTTGGCATATTTCTGGATGACTTTTTAATCTCTTTATAGTATATTGAAAAGGCATAGAATCAGGTCTATATTGATAATCAGTTCAGGAAATTATGGAATGCAATAAAGATGAGGCCATACGGGCACAAAAAATTGCTGAGAAGAAATTCAAGGACAGGGATATCGCTGGTGCAAAAAAATTTGCCTTGAAGGCCCAAAGTCTGTATCCTCCACTTGAGGGTGTCTCCCAAATGTTGAGCACGTTTGATGTTCATATTGCAGCAGAGAACAGAGTGAGTGGTGAAATGGACTGGTACGGAATACTAGGTATAACTCCAACAACTGATGATGATACAGTAAGGAAACAGTATCGGAAGTTGGCCCTCTTGCTACACCCTGATAAAAACAAGTCTGTTGGTGCAGATGGTGCATTTAAGTTTATCTCAGAAGCTTGGAGTTTGTTATCTGACAAGGCAAAGAGGTTAGCTTATAACCAGAGGAGGTGCACTGTAGGATTTCAACAGAGAGTGCAGACACAACCTCAAAGGCCATATTCAGCTTCAAATTCAAATGGAGCTGGCAATTCTACAAATAGCGTACCTTTAAAGTCAACAACTCCAAGGAATACTGTTCGCCCTCCGCCCTTTCGAAGACCTGATGCCTTTTGGACTATCTGCAGTCATTGCAAGATGCATTACGAGTACTTGAAAGTATACCTCAACGATTCCCTCCGTTGCCCCACTTGTCATAATGTTTTTACGGCTAGAGAGATTGTGCCACCAGTTGAGTCACTGTACTCGTCTTCTCAGCAACCTAATCAAAATCTGAGGAATCATGCCCCCAGTAGCAATACTGGAAAAAACACTGTAGCCACAGAAAATATAGGACAAGGAGGATCCACAGGTCCTGGTTCATCTAAGCATACAAATTCTCATAGGGGTGCTAACCCACCTATGACAGGGACTGTTAAGGCGGACCCGTTCATTGCAGCAAAGGCATCAAATGTTTATCAGCAGGCAATGTCTAGATTAAAGAGGGAATATGAAGAGTCACAGGGTTCTACTTTAAAAGGAGAAGCCTCCTCAAAGAGAAGAGTTCTAAATGGTGATGATCTCCGTTATGGAGACAAGCCTCCATTTCGTATGCCCATGGAAAATATTAAAAATAGCAAGGGGAATATATCTGGACTGCAGGGGTTTGTAGGTTTCAATAGTAGGCCCAAAAGCACTAGAGAATTAACGCCTCTTGAAAACCGTAAAATGCTGACAGAGAAAGCCTTAACTGAGATCCGAAAGAAGCTGAATGAATGGAAGTCGGAGGCTCTTAATATGGCTGCAGCGAAGGTGGAAAAAAGGAGAGAAGAAGAAATGAAATCTTCCACGAAGTCTTGTGCACAGTTAAATGGTATCGGCAAGTCGTCCACAATCAAGAGAGATGACAAAACTGTGAAGAATTTTGGTGGCAATTCGGCTGATGATGGAAAGAGTGAGGTCCCTGTACAGTCAATGAATGTTCCTGATCCTGATTTTCACGATTTTGACCAGGATAGGACAGAAATGTCATTTGAAGATAATCAAATCTGGGCTGCATATGACGATGATGATGGCATGCCTCGGTACTATGCTTTTGTCCAAAAGGTAATCTCCAACAATCCATTTAAATTGAGGTTTAGTTGGCTTTCCTCAAAAACCAACAGCGAGTTTGGTTCAATGGAGTGGGTGAGTTCTGGTTTTGCCAAAAGCTGTGGGGAACTTCGGATTGGAAAATACGAAGTCAGCAAGTCCTTAAATTCATTCTCACACAAGGTCAAGTGGACAAAGGGTGCCCGTGGGGTAATTCAAATAGTTCCACAAAAAGGGGACATTTGGGCCCTGTATAGAAATTGGTCCAGTGACTGGAATGAGCATACAGATGATGAAGTAATTCACAAGTACGACATGGTGGAGGTGCTTGATGACTACAATGAGGAAAAAGGTGTTCCTGTTACTCCCCTGGTCAAAGTTGCGGGCTTCAGGACAATATTTCGTCCACATCACAGCAAGATAATGACAATACCGAAAGAAGAGATGTTCCGTTTCTCCCATCAGGTTCCAAACTATGTGCTGACAGGACAAGAAGGACAAAATGCTCCTAAAGGTTGCCAGGAGCTGGATCCAGCAGCTACCCCTTTAGAGCTTCTTCAAGTGATCAATGAGGTTGAAGTTCTTGCAGTGGAGAACCATGGGCACGCAAAGAAAGAGATATTGCTGAATGCTTCAGGGATCAGTGTGATATAAAAACACTGAAGGTGCCCTCAAATATATTTGGTCAGAACTAAAGGGACCTAAAGTAAGCCTATATACACAATTTACCAGGAGACGTAGTCAAAATCAGCTTTGCTCTATCTTCTATTTGAAGATTATTGACAAAACATATACTCGATGTTTTTTGGTTTTTTCTTATAATCCAAAACTCGTTATGACTAATATTTAATCCTGTGGTGGATGTTTTTTGATGAACAAGTGGATGAAACTTGAAATTTGAATTCTTGGCTAGACCTTTGATTTGCAGTTGCGTGGGAAATGTGATATATGAAGTGTACATTCAAGTCGTTATCCTCTTTTGGTGGCTAGTTCATGAAGTTGAATACAATTTCCTTTGTACTGGAATTAGAAATACATTAGTTGGTTTTTAAGATGCATGTGTTTTTGTTTCTTAAATTGCTAAATCTGTGTTTTCAAAATAGCCCAATCAGTGATTTGTTTGTTTAGCAACATGTTAGTTCTCGAGCAATGCTTTGCGGCAGTTTGTGTTCTATCTGAGACGTGTGACGATCTGTAGACTGTAGTCATATTTCCATGGGAGTATATGACTGTTACATGCAAGCGCAAATGAAAACGCACGATGATTTAATCAACTTCTCGCCGAAAAAATATATTAATTTATCTAAAAATTTGTTTGCAAATTTACCAGTTTAATTGGAGAGTCAAAATTACAATATAAAGGTTATTGACAAGACATACCAATATCAGCCACATGATAACTACAAATATTGTATAATTCGATGGTCAAAATTTATGAACGCTTTTCATCACGCATATTTCTTCAAATTCTTTCGAATATTTTGAAATTGGATAAAATCTGAAATCCGTATCACGTTCAAAATACATTAGTAAGATTTGAGAATGATGTATTGCACATGTTCTTAATTTCAATTCAATTAGTAAGATTTGATCATAATAAATTTGGGTTGTGAATTATTACGGCATATATTAGATTTTAATGTTTTAAATACTTCTTAATAAAGTTAACTTGCAATCTTATTTGATATACGGTTTAAATCGACAGATATAATTAAAAAATTCAAGTCTTGCTTATTGAATAGCAAAATCTATTTAATTATTTATCTTAACAGTTCTCGATTTTTTTTGACAACAAACTGTCGTCCAAAGTCGAAAACCTTTTTGAGGACTATTTGAAAAACACTTGAACACTTGTAATCATCAAAACACTATACAATTTAATTATAATTGTAAAATTTAAAAATTGCAAAATTATCGATTTAAGCCGTTTTCAAAATATTTTTCATGACAATTTATCCTTAAAACATATTTTAGGACAATTTCAAGTTAAAAATACAACATTATTAAATTTAACGGGTGTTACCCCTATGTGACACAATTTTTATACAAAATGACACAGGTTAGAAAATAACCCGAAATAGCACCAGAAACGCTAGACGATCTAGCGTTTAATGTTTTTTAGGCATACACGCTATATCGTGTAACGTTTAGGGTTTTTTTAGCCCTACACGCTACATTTTTTTAACCTTTATATATTAAATATTAGAGGTTTTTTGAAAAATATAAATTTTTAAAACTTTTTTCCATTAATTTTTTTTGTTTTATAAAATTATAATTTTTGAAACTTTTTATAAAAACGCTAGTTAATGTTGAGTTTAAAAAATTAAGGTTAATATTTCTAAAACCTAAACCCAATTGGGGAATTAATAAACCCTAAAATATTAAAAACGGTTAAATTAGGGTCCTAATTATAATTAGGGTTTAGGGTACCATAAATCGTTGAACATTCTGCTATAACATTATAAATTCAAATACTTAACTTTTTAATTTAAGTTTAATATTTCTAAAATTAAACCCAATTAAGAAATTAATAAATCCTAAAATATTAAAAATGGTTAAATTAGAGTCCTAATTTTAATTAGGGTTTAGGGCCTAAACCCTAAATCTTTGAACATTCTATTACAGGTTTATAAATTCAAATACTTAACTTTTAATTTAAGTTTAATATTTCTAAAATCCAATAAGGGAATTGATAAATCCTAAAATATTAAAAACGATTAAATTATTATTATTTTATTAAAAATAAAAAAAAATTATAAACACTACATGATACAGTGTATGTAGGGCTAGAAAAAACCGAACCTCAGTGCAAGAATAACGAGACTCCACTCGGTGCTATTTTGAGTCAATCTCCCCCAAGCCATTTTGGACATTTGAGTTAGTGACATTTTGGCCGATTCTCAAATTTAACACCAATCAAACATTGCAACTACATACAAAATCTGATAGCTTTTAGGGCTAAAGAAAAAGAACCCAACAGTGCTACTCAGATCTTCAATTCAATATGCTTGTAGGTTGCATCATATGTTGAAAGATAAGATTTTTTTCCCCTGTGTGTATACTACAGTATTATATAGCTCATTTTCTTATATTTATTTGCTCATTTTGACATATTAAAAAGGGTGCTCAAATTTAATGATCACTTATGTTTATGTAGGTGCACATGTTTAAATAAAGGCATCGACTTTATCGATTTTAGCCTGTCATTGCTCTTGTTAAAATGTGGGTTGTGTGTGTTTATATGGTAGCTGTGTCTGGATCCTTAACTTCTTGAACTTTAAAAGGAGTGTTTGTTAAATTGCATTTTTCTAATCTTTTAAATGTTTGTAATACATTAACAAAGATTCTTGACCGAGTAGAATCTCCATTCAATAAGCTCGATTATTTCCTCCCATTTTAAGCTCTTTTGTCGTCCTCAGAATCATGTGAATTCTGGTTTCAGTTTTAAGTTTCTTGAATCTAATTGTAGTCCGAATCTAATTGATCAATGCTCTCTGTGACTCTATCTGTTGGATGTCCATCCATTTGAATCATAATTTCGGCTTAATCATTTTTTTATACCGGTTTTGAGAGTTGGTACTCGTCTCAGCATTTCTCTCTTTGAACCAAAAAGTCCAGTATTCTGTTATTCAACCTTAATTTTTTTTGTCAGTGACCTTTTTGAAAATCACCAGATTCTGCTGTTGAACATTGAATCCGTATTGGATGAACTTTCTACAGTTTCTCTTTCTTTAGTATGTAAAAAGATAGCTTTGTGCTATGTTTATGCTAAAAGAATCCTCAAATATAATGATCTCTTATACCTTCATAGCTAATAAGGTGTAGATGTCAAATTAATGGGCTTGACTTTATCTTGTTTCACCTGCCATTATACTCTTGAAAACAGATATCATTAAGCTCTTTTACTATGGAAAATATTAAAGCATACATTGTGCACACTCGATTTTTGGTGAATCGTGCTAATTTGTTTCCTTTAGCCATTTACTGCTATGGAAAATGCTAATATTTTTGCAGATGTAAATACTTTTAAGCTTAAAAGGCATGGAGATGGAACAGATAAAGGGATAGAAATACCCAACTAAATCCACAGATTTATTCATCAATTCATGTTATTTAACTCTAGTAGTAAATCCACAGATTTGTTCCCTTCTCAGATGTAAATTTCATGCAAAATATAGATGTATTATCAGTTTATACATTACTCTAGTAGTTGTTCGCCAATTGCTCCTTCCATAAATATCTATTCCAACTTGAGAAGAGAGGCTGGATTTTTTTAAAAAACTTTTTGAGCTTTAATATCTGTTTTTCCATTATTCATTCAAGCTCTTTTGTCTTCACGATAATCAATATCTGTATTATCATATCATACGTTATAATTGCAATACTCTTATCCTCAGGTTCCTGCAAATCTAATTTAAGTATTAAGTGTCTTTGATTTCAATTGCAGTCTAAATCTCATTGATCATATTTCTCTATCTGTCCAATGTCCATCCGTATGAATCATACTTCGGATGCAGTCAAATTATTTTCCAGCTGTAGGAGTTGGTATTGGTCAAGGCAGATTTTTCTTCAAACCAAAATATTCCCGTATCCCGTATTTTGATTCCTAACATTGATTTTTTTTTGTCAGTAATATAATTTCCAGATCCTGCTGCTGGAACATTAAATTTGTTTTGTATTCATTTCACATTATCTTGGCCAGGTGAATAGGATAAAATATAAGGTATGTAATTGAAGAGGATGTAAGTTGCAAAAACAATATTCTTATCTACAGTGCCGTTTTTCTTTTAGTATATTTATCGAGTATTTCTTTGCTTGTTGACATATCTTGTTACCTTCCACAGAATAATGATGCTGACTGCTGAGTTTGAAATGGACCCGTGTTAAATTATCAAGGCAAAACAGTTTGCCCCGCATTGAATTGGCAACCAATGTGAATGACAAGTATTCGAATATTTAATTGTAAAGGAAATGCAAAAGGGCCAGAATGGATGAAAGTATTGTTGGAAATGATATACCATATTTTGCTGTAGGAATCATATCGGAGATATTGAGCTATTTGGAAGTAAAGTCTTGGCAGATGTGTGAATCTTTGTGCAAGCTACGGTATGCCATAACCAAGAAGAATGAATTTGTGAAGATGCATATGAGAAGGAACATTGGTAGTTTTTACGTCTTTAAGCGTAATGGTGAAAGTTTTAACAGTGATGGGATTAAAGAAACAATCAATATCTGAGTAGTATAAGCGGGTTGTTACTTGAGGAAAGAAAATTCTCTTGGCCATTACAATATATCTAGATTCATCTACTGGGTTATATAATTTGGTTTTGTATCCAGCGACAAAGAGTGCAGCAATTTTGTTTTCAAAGTTCTTGATCTTAAATGTCCAGGTACTTATCTATGTAATCTATGTAACTGTGAATATCTTTCTTGGAGAACCCTCAACATCACAGATATGAACAATCTCAACGAATATAGTTTTAACTTTTAATACTATAGCAACACAAGTGGCCATCTTATATGTTCTTAAAACACTTAACGTTGGGCTTGGTAAAATTAAGTGTCTGGATTTCGGAAGATCACAAAAAACAAATTGATGGTAAGACAAAATTATAACTTCCTTGACATATTTGAATGAATATCCAAGTTTTAAGAAGATTGCTCCCGTCTTTTTTCATGCAGATGGGGAATATATTTTATTATTTCAGTGTCTTCTGTTTACAAACTTGAATTAAAAGAATTTCGTACAGTTGTATAGGGAAAAACATAGAGGTGGAAGAGACCTGGGTTGAATGCAACCAGAGACGAAGGAGTGTTTCACTGAAATTGAAAAGGCAACCTAGATTTGTGGGGTGGCCTTTGCCGACCAAGTCAGTATGTGAGGACTGAGGAGTTTCTAGTAATATAATTATATGATTATATGCATCTGTTGCTAGCTTAAAGTTATTGTAGTTTCTGGTTTCTTAACTTCTATTATGGTTATTATGATATTTGATCTACAAGACTACAGTATAGTTATATTAATTTACTATCATTGCATAATCGATCAACTAGGTAATATATATCAAAAGTTGATAATCACAACTAATTATCAAATTTTTATAAATAAAAGAAATGTCTTAATTAATAATTTATATTATGAAAAAGAGAAACATTGTCTTAATTAGTCGAGTAACTATTGACATTATGTATAATTGATTATAAAATTCTTATACCATGTTTGATTGAATTTATTGTTATATATTTTTTGAATTATTTGTATAATCATTGTTTGAACGATAAATAGAAGAAAAATCCCCTCTAACAACATTTTATAAAACAAAAGAACTATTCCGATAATGTAAAACACATCTACTATACTGATTTATTACTCCTTTCATTTTGTTATTTTTTATTATAAATTGTTAATCATAAAAAAACTTATTTTGATAAATGAAGATAAACTTACTCGTGTATCCTCGAAGCTGATTATTTAGTTTTTATTGAATTATACATTTGAGTTTAGGAAATAAAAATTTATATATACACATTTTTTACTGCTTTTAGTTAATAACATTTGTTTAATTTTCAAGTTATTATGTTACAGTGAAAGGTAATTGCACTAAAATTTCATCTCTTTTAATTTCATTTTTATGGTTTTAGAAATATAATACAATGTTTGATAGGAGAATAAGTATACATAAAACGTAAAAATAAAAAGTTTGTTAAATGTGAAGAATTTATACAATACTTTATTACTTTTTAAGTGAATGTAAATCACATGTATGCAACTGTCCGTGAAAAAACCAATCTTATATTGATGTAGACTGAAAATGAATATTTTATCATAAAGAAATCAAAGGAAAAGATCACTCTTTTAAGACATTTAAAAATATATAAAAATTTAATTTGTACATTATGTACCGATGTATTTAGCAGGTAAAATAATTTTTTATAACTAAACTAGTTTTCCTATGTTTAATGTTTATATTTATGGATGTTTATTCAAAAACATTTTCATTATATTTTTGATATTTGTGTTTACATGAAATTGTATTTTAATTTTGATTTGATTATCTAAATTTTTATCTTTTTAATTTTTAATGAAAGAATACATATAATATCACAGTTTGTTTAGACCATCACCAACTAATTTCACAGTTTGTTTAGACCACCACCAACTAATTAAAAGTGATATTCATAATAAAATTATAATTTAGTTTGATTAACACAATCTAATTCATTTTCAAATTCACTTTACATGATTCTGAGCTTATAATTTTATTATAAGAATAAAAATATTACTTTTTTTAATTAAAATTTTTATCATCGTCTGAAAATTAATAACATCATAACAAATAATATAAACTCAATTTATACTTGTAACTTACAACTTGACAACACGTTAAGTGATCTCACATGCTCTAACTTGCATATGAGAAAACAAATATGTACATATTATGTTTTTAAAACTAACTATTAAAGTTTGTACATCTTTTATATGTGATTTTTATTAATGTATAAAAGGAGATACCAAATAAATCTTATATTATATTTTAATAACAAGATTGTTAATTTACAACGAATATAATACATACGGTTAATTTGCCGCCGAGGTTGAGGTATGTTTCTAGCGAGGACGTACATTCGAGTTGCTAGTTGTAGCTTGAGGACGTTCTAGTTGCTAGTTGTAGCTTGAGGACGTACATTCGAGTTGCTAGAGTTGTGCAACTGAATTTGAATGATAAATATTCAAGGAGATGTAATTCTTATGGAAAGATTTGTATTGAATTTACTGAACTTATTATCTTAATTAGGTTAAGAGGATATCTATTGCTTTGTCTTGATGACTGCGGTAAGCTATTACCGCAGAGAAATGAAATGATTGTGTTTTAATTTGCCTCGCTTTTTTATAAATGCTGCAAATGTATAATTGCAAAACAACAGCAGATTAAGCATCAAACCCATAGACCAATCACATTGCAAGACCAATCATCTTGATAACCATATATATAGACCAATCACATTGCAAGACCAATCATGTAAACATCACGCATGTGTATCCAACACCTGTCACAGTACAAACATAACTACGGAAATTGCATACGAAGTTCATTTTCCTAAAAAAATTAATAAATATATAGTGGAATATGATTAAATGGTAGAAGCAAAGAAGATAGGGAAGTTGATGACAAAGAAATGGAAGAATTCCATTCTGCCTGATGTGGATCAGATGAGTTTACAGAGCCTTATAACACCATGCTAAAAGCTAGGGTAAAGATTACAGAATGGGAAACGGTAATGTAAATAGAATAAACAATTGCTCAAGTCTGACCGACAAGAACATCTCTATAAGGAGTTGGATTTGGAGTTGTGGTATGTTGAACTTCTACGATATTATTCTTTTTTCTCCTCCCTTGCTCTTCTAGGATGAAAGGAACCTGAGCTTCCCTTTCATCAGCTAATCGCTCTTGTGCTCCACGTCTTAGTTTCTCTAGCCTTAGACCGTCTACTTGTTGCATCTTGAACACTTTGATCACGTTTGCTAATCCACCAACGAAAAACAGAAAACTTCCTGATATAGCTAACCAGATCAATATTCCACTCTGCATCCAGAAATACAATTTGCTTAGCCACTTGTAACCTAATAAAGTTCCCACACAAAGGTAAAACCCATTAACTTGTATAAATCATAGGCAATGGATTAATATCATGTATGGTACTCTTTGTGAGCACCTTCTTTCAAATCAGCATGAGAGGCAATTATTCCTTTTCGTGACTCCCGGCCTCTATGAATCCATATATAACAGATTACAAACTTTATAGATAGATGCTCAAGCCTAGGCATATTTCATAGAGGATCACGATGGGTTATGCATATTTAATATACTTCATGGCCTAGGCATATTTGAAAAGATCACGATGGTAGTGATGCTAGAGTTGGTAGACGTATGCCTGAATTTTAAGAACAGAGTCCCCAACTAGCTTCAATATTATACATATAGACATACTCTTATGTTATGTTTTGTTCGGTTGGAGAGATTGGAATAGAATAGAATGAGATTTGAACTAATATTGGGTGAACTTTCAAAAATTTCATTTTTTCCCTCATTCCATTCCTATTAACCTAAACTAAAACTTACCCTCTATTTTGAGATGGAATGCTACATTTTCCTTCTTACTCATTTTCTTGCCAATTCTCATCATAAAAATTTTGCATTCACTAATCTTTTTTCAAATATCTCATTCTACCTTAATTATCTTCTTCTTTTTTAACTCATTCCATTCCAATGTCTTCAACCAAACACAACATTACAAAAAAACATACAGGCTTACCAATAAATCTAGTCCATGATGAAACATTCCTGCCTGCTCTTGGCAATTAAGGACTGCACCTACCAAGAACAGAAGGCTTCCCAAAAGAAATGGAATGTGAACACTCTCTTGCAAGACTTGAACATGCGCATCCGCTCTCTCGTAGATCTGGCATGAGTTATGTATGGATCCTAGCAACCATAAAGCACCGCCTGCAATCAGCATATTCACTGCATGCTTCTCCAATTTAAAGTAACCATATCCCTTTTCTTCCTGCATGTATACATTTTCATATTGTTAAAGACATATACAGGGTTACAATTCTCCTCTAATCAAAAACCTAACAGTCCCTCCTCTTTACAGTCAGATATCATTGGTACACCTGATCAACCATAGGAGTAACCTGATATTATTACCAGTAATCACTCTGCTAAAAAATAATAAATATAAATTGTATATTATTAGAGTTAAATTTATATTATATTCCTCAACAATTACACAAACCACGAAAGTTTATTGCAGATCCGAGCTTGTGATAAATAAAAAGTGACCTGAATGAAGATAAAGAGTATAGCCAAGAAAGAGAGAAGCGTCCCAATGGACTGGACCACGGGCACAGCAAACTCAACCAGGCCCAACTGCAAGTCGTGTTCCATCAATGGAAAAAGCTTGTAATCAATTCCAGCAAGATGAGCCGCCAAATCATGAAGATTCACAAGTATTATGAGTCCAAGGCCTATGAGTATGACCACTAACCCCGATCTGGGCTCCATAGAAAACTGTGCAACAAACCCAGCGAGTAATATTACAGTTGCAAATACATAGAGCCCAGCGTTCATGTACTCGGATCTGTTTCGGGTTTGTAGTGGCCCGTACATTCGGCTCTCACGTGCTGACGCTAACTTCACCATTGAGAGAGATTGGTTTGTAATATAGTATAATACTACAAGGATATGTAAATTGTAGTAGTGTGTAGTAGATCATGGGTCCGTGATGATATACAAAGAGAAATGGTCAGATTAGAATAATAATAATAATGCATAATAATTTAGCTACGTGTCTTCGTGCATGCAGCTCTCCGAGTTTTGTGACACGTGTTTACAGTACATGCATTTTTGGATCTCAGTGTATATGTGAAAAAAGACTAGCTACTTGCCTACTACCTATCATATACTCCTCACTCGATTTTTACACGTACATTTAAAAAAAAAATCATTTATATTATATAAAAAACCGTTAGTTAAATACATTTTTTTTAATTATTATTTAAAAAAATAAAATCTAACTAAATTTATAAACATTAAAAATAATAAACATAAGAATAGTTCTGAAAAGTTAATTATAAATTTGATTTAAATATAAATATATATATATATATATATATATATATATATATATATTCAAGAATAAAATTTATTTTAAAAATTAATATGTAAAAGAAAATAAAAGAAGTGTATATATTAATATATACATACATGTTTTTCTTATTAGCATAAAATAATGTGTTTGTTTTACCTTGTGGGGTTGTAGTGTTATACTATGCATGTATATTTACGAAATAAGAATTTTAAATTTTTTATTAGTTATTCAATATTAGTCAACTAAAAAATTAAAATTTAATAACTATTAAGGATTAAATAAAATTTAAAAAATATTAATTTTTGAATTATCCAAAACTTAAATATGAATTATACTTTAAGGTTCCGTCACTGCCACTAATATCAAATTATTTGAAAGTTGAACCATGTGAAGCTTATAATTGAAAATTGAAATCACTATAAACTTAATTGATATATTACAATTAATTGAACTTGTAAAATACTCATTTGCACTATTCGAGAGTTCAAATTAATTATATATATTTTTTGTCAGAAAATTAATTTTATATTAGTTGAACTAAAATATGCACTTGCACAGTTGCACTGTTCAGTGTTCACGAGCTCAAATTATTCCACGGAGTATATTTTAAAAATAAAGAGTGCGTTTTTTAGGCATACCGGATCAAGCCCTGTTTAATTCGGACTTCTTTTTTTCGCTTTTGGGTTGGATATGAAATGATAATGAGGTCCTGCATACATATGTGGGCTCCCAAAAGGTAAACTGTTGTAATGTTTGTGGGCCTCCGTAACACGGCGCTACACAGTTATAAGTGTAAACTAGAAAACTCATCAAGGCCCGTGAATTATATGGTCATTGTCTCATTGACTCTCTGGTAAAGTAACAATTTTCTACTGATTTTTATTTTAATTCAAGCGAAACATTTTCGGAGGATATTATTATACTTAATATTAGTAAATAGTAATAATTAATTAAAAAAAATAATAATCAACATAGTAAAAAATGCTACCTGCAATATATCTAATAATACTTAATTATTTGTCAATATACTCTCCACAATATTTTACACTTAATATTGTTTAGTAGGGCGAAAAATGAAGAGAAAAAGGATACAAGCTTAGTAGAACCTTTGACACTCTTCGAGAACATCTTGTACCGTTAATTTAATTCATATTGGGAAGATAAAAATTAATAATTTTTTAAGAATTTGTCAGCTATATATACACTTTTATATAAATCCTTGAATTAGAAAGCTCTTCTTTCTTTTTTACTTTGTGTAGACTTGCATAGTTATTATCGAGTGGTCCAAACTGTGCTGCGCGCTTCCATTGCGCCGATCAATCTAGTCTGTGCTACACACAGAGACTATAGTATTAAAGATCAACAATTATTTTACTTTCCTAATTTGAGGGACCATTTTCACTAACTACTTATCCTTTTATTCATTTTGGTCCAAAACGAAACAATTCGAATAATATCCAAAAAGGAATTATCGATCGGACCACTGCCTTAATTATCCTAGGCAATCAATTTTATGTGCACATCTCATAACTTGTTGTCTTCAAGATTCATGCACATGAAATCAGATTTTTATTCACTATTTATAATAGCTATCTGTATAGAGCATTTCATATAAAACTTACTATCATCAACCGAGGGTACGTTGTGATTTTTAGATGGACTTACTAACTTACTTTCTGTTTTTATTTTTGCTAAGTTTCGTTAATATATGTTTAATTATACAAGTAAATGATAAATTTTAATCATGTATGTAATTACAGGAAAAAATATATATTTTAACGGATAACTTGAGGTGAATTTAATGTACAAAAGGTCTAGGTATGTAGCTGGATCTTACTGTGTTTCTGTATGGAGACACATACATGATTAGATTAGGTTATAGGCTACAATATTGTAGGTCATCAAGAATGTCGCGCAGCTTATAACACACACTAGTCACTAGTCAGTAGATCGTAACTTTTGGCCACTAGCTACACTTTAGACATTCTTCGAATTTTTGTTTTACCTAGAGAGCACATACGTACATACACTTAATATATATATATATATATATATATATATATATATATATATATTCAGCTATATATATGAAATCTGCCTAGCTAGAGAATTTTTGCTATAAAGAATTGATGCCATCCCCAGCTAATCACGTCCATTGTCTACTATGTATATGTAGGTTTCTTCATGCGTGCAGTTATTATTGTACGTAGCATAAATGATTAACAAATAGATACTGGCCCAAGCTCGACCTTGTGAAATATATTCGATCATCATATTGGTTGTTCATATCACGTACCATTTATTATATATGATTCCATGTTTGATATTTTTATGTTCCCACAAATTCAATTACTGAATCGTACTATATACATACAGTCATACACAATCCCACATTTTATTTAACAACTTTGATGATTAGTTGATGGTGCGTGTATATACTTACTGTTTTTATTTCCGATTTGGAAATCTATATATCAACTTCTTTTTAATATCAGCTATAGCTACTCGATCGATTCTATCTGAATAATCAAAGAAATGGCTGTGCCAAGCAATCCTAGGACAACGTATTAGTCCGATATCAATTCCTATTGGTCCTTGGATGTGATGCTCGGTCTTAGCCCGACAGTTTTGTGTTCCTGGAGAGAATTTATACAAATCGGATAGAAATTTGATAAAAATTAAAGGTATCGGTTCATGTTAATTTATATGTCCAGCGAATTTAATCATTTTCATTGTATAGTTAGTGTGCTAAGTGACGTTGTTCCAATTCAGAGCATGATTAAAAGATTCATAAAAAGATTCATGGACCTACAAATTTGAAAATATCGCATAGATATCACAGTAGTTGTCAAGGCTAATACAACATCTAATAATTAAATAACTATTGCATTCATGAGAAAGATAGTACAAAAGTACCTATGTGAAAAAGCAAATAAATCGCAGAAAATTAAAGATAATACTTCCAAGTTCCACCACATGCATTCGATCAGTTGTATTATTGCTACAGCTCGCTAGCTTCATTTTCAGCTCTGACGCACGATATACATAATAGAGAAAGAGCACAAGGAAGGCAGTTAGGTTTCAGAAATGCATGCATGTCAGCCATCCATTTTTCCTTTGTTCTTGTATTATAATCGATGCTGATCGATCTAATTAGCAAAATGTTTGTTGGACGTGGAGCGCCAGGTCCTCTGCGCTAAGTGTACATTCGATTCCAATCTATCAACAAAAACACACAAACTACCAACATTAATCTTTATATAAACTGAAATGTATTGTCATCATCCCGTATATTTCCTCCATTACTAAATAAGTGACATATATTTTGAATAGTAAAAATTATGATTAAATTTGTTACTAAATTTAAAATTTTAGATACTCCCTCCGTCCCCTTTTAATTATCCACTTTATTTTCAGTGCGGTCAAATTTACTCATCTTTGACTGTAATTTAAATATAATATATAATTTAAAAAAATTAAAATTTTATATTATTAGAAAGTATATATAATCTACTTTAAAATGTATTTTTTAGTTTTTTAAAATTATAAAAGAATAATTTTTAATTGTTAATAAAAAATTAGTCAATTTAACTAGAAAAAAAATCAAAATGGACATCTATTTAGGGACCCAAGGAGTAATATAGAATCTTAAATTTATACCGAGTATAGAGTATAATTTAAATATTTTACATCTCTGAAAATAAGTGACAAAAATCAAAGTTACATCTACTTGGAAAGGGAGAGATATATGCATACATGTACCCAAGACGAAAGTACAGTACAGTAATCTAGGGGTTCTGTGTTCTGTGCACTGAACATGGTTTGGAATACCATATATGTGTGTGTGTGTGTGTGGCAAAACCAGTAAATTTTCCCTAGTTTTCAGTGAAGCCTGCTAATTGTAGTAAACTTAAAATACCCGTTACGAGTTCACTCGCAGTACAACTCTGTCTTTTACTCATTTTTAACAGTAGTAAGACCAGAAATGATTACATGTATGTTAAATGATGAAATTTTTATTTCTTTCAAAATTGAATTCATTTTTGTTGTTGTAAGTTGTAACTATACCAATCTACCATACTGCAAATTTCTACCTAACAGTACTTTCTGTCTAATTTACTTTAAGATAGAGAGACAAAAAAACACTCCCCTTCCCCACACCCTTGTGTTTCTTTTTTGCCAAATATATGGGGGTAAATACTAAATAGTGTTTCAGCTAGCAAGAATATATGTTTCTTGAAAGTTCTTTCTTTCTAAAATATATTTATTCCAAATAGAACTAATAGCTAGATAATTAAGCTAGTTAAGATGTAATATAAGACCAAAATAACTTCAAACTGATCATGTATATTTTAAAAGGAAACTAATATGCCAAAATGTGAGTTTAATTAATTATATATGATAAAATTAAAAGCTAGCTAAATTATATGATAAAGATGTTGAAGCATAATAATATTTGAATATGGGAACCTAGCTAGCTTTTGAATTACCTTGATGGTGAAAGAATTGATCATGGTTTCATCCGTAGTACTGAGGCTTACACTGAGGATCTCAAGTGAGAGATCTTCAAGGACTGTAATGATCTTCAGGGTTTGGCCAGGTATTCTAGCAGATACAGTCTTTAGAAGCACATTAGGCCCAGAAAATTTAACTTCTACATCCGCAACCCCGGACTTTGAATTCGCACCCAGTTCGTTAGAAGCAGCAGCAACAGCATTGTGGTGATTAATTGAAGGCGAAGAAATAGGAGACATGATGGTGGGAGATAAGTTATAAGCAGCTGACTGGAGCAAAGCATGGTGCTTGTAAGGGCTAGTTGGTGTTCTTGGGCTTATGGGTAGGCTCGGTATTAGTCTAGGACTAAGTGGTGGTTTTCTTGGGCTGATTGGTAAGTTTCTTGGACTTGAAACAAGCCTTGGACTTAGAACTTCACTGTAAACCTTTCTTTGCTTCTTTGCCTCGAGGGATTGTAGAATTTGCTGCAACTCAGTAATGTAGTCAACTACTCCTCCTACTATGGATGCTTGATCACCCTGCGAATGTTCAATATATAGTTAGCTACGTGAACAAGTACTCTTCAAAATGATTTTGGTGTTGAAAGTTGACCTAATTAATGTAAATGTATATCATATGCGTGTGTGGTTCGCTAATTATCTATGCAATCAAAATTCAAATTCAAATTCAAATTCATACATATATACTTGGCTAAATAAACCAAACAGTATGTCGTCTCACGTACTGGAAACGCTCAAGCTGAAAGAACAGTTAATTAGATTATAACTCACTCTTTTGACATAGAAACAAGGCATTAGCGAACGCAAGACAGATAGATTGTCATTCATCTGCTTCCTACGGTTGCGTTCCACAGTAATGTGTGATACCTTGTGCTGCCCATCGATATTCGAATCTTGGTCTCTGGTCGCAGCTACCTTCCGTTTCTTGCACTTGTGCGAACTAACTGCCTCTATCTCCGTGTCGAATTGATCTTCTGAAGGAATAGGATCAAAAGAAATTAATGTTGCATTTTGAGAAAATAAGTTTGTGCTTGCAATAATAGTCCCCGGCTGCTGATTACCACCTTCTTGCGGGATGCACACACTAGATTCACGAGGTATAGAGTTCAAATTGGACGTTGACACTCCATCTAAAGCCTCCAGAATACTAAAAATATCCTCCGGCGAGGATATGGCGAAGTTGGACTCCAAGAATTGATTATCAGAGTCTTGGAAAAATTCAGGTAACAAAGTATGTATGCTGTTCTCATGAACACTCATTTTTATTTCGACAAGAGAAAAACCAGAAGAAACAAATAAACTAGACGTGCACTGATTGGTATGTGTAAAATAAATATATTTGGTTGTCAAAATCAAGAAAAGAGAGTGCTTAAAATAAGAGAGTTTGACGCTGGTGATCGAGCTCAAGTTATTCTAATGAAAGAGACTAAACTATCACCATCAATTATATATATGCTATATACATTTGTTGGCATTACATATAAAATATTGATTAATGACGGAGAGTGAAATTTTTAAGAGAGAGATGCACCACGCATGCAAGAGCATCAAGCACCCCGTATTATCATAATATATTGCTATGTGATACCCAGGTCATAATTCCTTCATTTCAAACTAATAATTATTTTAATTTTGGACTTTTTAAAAAATATCAAACATTTTATTATTTTTATAAAAATACTTTTTTTATTTTATATTTTACAAAAATACGATGTTTAAAGTTTTTTTTTGTAAAAATATTTTTTTGCAACCCATGCACGTGATACTAATATCAACCTCAAATGCAACCACGAGCACCATTAATTTTTTTTCAAAAACAATTTAGTGTATTTAGTTACTTTTAGTTGCAAACCGTATTTTTGTAAAATTTTTTAAAACATATTAAAATCACAAAAAATGTTTTAAAAAGTAGTATTTTTGATAAATACCCTTTAATTTTTAATATGGGCGTTGAAGTATAAAAAATATAATTAAAATTTTTATGTAAAATAAATTTTAAAATCTGTATCTTTATTTAATATAAAATTTAAAATTAATAATGAGTTTAACAATAATTATTTTGGTCCTCGGTTAAACGTTAAAATTATTATTATTATTATAGAACTTCAAGAGAAAGGAGCCCGGCCAGGGTAAGAAAGGACAATCTCCTAATTTTTCATAATATAGGTATTTGTAATAAAAATATATATATAAAAGAGAGATAACTATATTATTATATCCTATATATAATAAAAATAAGAGGAAAAGTTTGATACTCCCTAACAACATATTAAAATTTAATATTTAAAATATTAATAAATTATATATTTATGCATGATATTTTATTTATAATAAATATTAAAAAAACATCCAAATACATATAAATATAATTATATACCTATATAATTGGAGTAAATGGATTAATTTGGTCGTTATCGTAGTCATGGTTGTGTGGTAGGATTGTTGTGATAGACTAGGATAGTTACGTGAAACTAAAACACATAAAATTAAAATTTTATATCAAATAACTTCTATATGCTATAAAATCATTATAAATTTTATAATTTAAATTATAATTCATTTAATTTCATATATTCAATACAAATGAAAATAATAAAAATATTAAGAATATTATAATATATTTATAAATATGTACATATTCTAAATTAAATTATAATCAAACAATTATTATATAAATATTATTTTTATATAATATATAATAAGATAAAAAAAATATAACTAAAAATATTTTATTATATTAATACTTTAATATTTTTATAGATATGTAATATATATTAGAACAACCATACAAGTAATTAATAAATGTAGTTAACAAAATAATATTTCTATATTTAATGTTATAAAATGTAAATATATTAAAAGAATCATACTATATAAAATCAAATATATTAATTATAATAAATATATTTTAAATATTTAAAAGGTGTTCCATGCATCGCACGTATTTAAGCTAGTTTATATAACTTACGAAACTCATATAAAATTGACCTCGGTTGAGCTATTATGCATTATGTTTTTTTAATGTTTATATAATGTATAAATAAAAGATGTTGGTGATGATAAGGAGCCCGTTATTACTTTCCAATGTAATGGCCGCCATTCTATCACACCTGATGTTGTTCGTCAAGCCCTTCACCTTCCTGAATTAGTTGTTTATGATGACATAGTTGCTGATGAGCAAATAAGAGAATTCTTTAGAGACATAGGCTATGGAGGCGGCTTATCCAAGCTAGGGAGTCTCACAAGGCCAAATCTGCGAAGAGAATGGAGTTTCTTCTTCGACTATGTTACTAGGGCTTTCACTGTAAAATGCACAAATTTTGACGTCATTCCTCAACTGTCTCAACAAATTGGGTATTCTATGACCAATAATTTGAATTTTAATTTTCCTTGTTTGTTGATTAGGTAAATAGCTAGTAAGATTAGTGATGATGAAAATACTGTATACTATGCTAGATTCTTACAGTTGATTTTTAGCTATCTCTTGTCTGATGTTACTTTTGATAATGACAAGAGTTTACCTAGTTTTTGTATGAATAAAAGGATTTTTTCCGACTTGACAAGGAAGGATGTCAAGAAGGACTCTGAAGGTAAGTTGCCTAAGCTGTTTTATCCCACACGGGTCAGGCTTCTATTAAATCAGAGAATGCCTACTGTGTATGGGAGGGATTTTCTATCAGTGACTATGAATCAGAGTTTAGCCCCCTCTGGTTCTAACTCAAGTAAATAACTAAACACTGATACACAACCAATGCCAACCTCTATTGTCTCTCAAAAGTAGGGCTGCAAATGAACAGAGCTGTTCGTGAACAAAACTCGAGCTCGGCTCGTTTAAGTGAGCTCGACTCTGTTCGTTTATTAAAAGAACCTGATCTTGAACATAAAAATCTGCTCGGTTAGTAAATGAACCCGAGCCGAGCTTTATGCCTGTTCGGCTCGAGCTCGGCTCGTTTAGCTCGGGATCGGCTCGAGTTCAGCTCGAGTTCGGCTCGAGCTCGGCTCGGATAAAATTTATATATATTATAAATAAAAAAATATTATGAATAATTTAAATATTTATATCATATTTAATATATTAATGTTTATATGAAGTTATTCATATTATATATATATTGTTAAAAAAAGAATAAGTGTATACTATACATGTGGTTTTTATTTGTTTTACAGATGCTAAGAATCAGATTCAGACATTTGCCTCCCAATTCCCAAATTTTGAATCTGTGATGTACTGATGTGTCTTACTTCTTGAATATTTTATTTTTAAAATCTCTAAATATAATAATTAACACAAATTCAAATTTTATATTATGTTTTTATTATGATATGTATAAATATACACACACACACACATATATTATAATGTATTTACATTTGATTATTTGAATCATATTTAATATATTAAATATTAAATACATATGATTCAAATAAAATTATATGTTATAAAATTAAATTTAATATATATAGTCACAACACAAAATTTCATATAATTTAATATATATAATTTAATTAAATATTAAATCATATGTATTTAATATGTTTTATATAGTCACAACACAAAATTATATGTCATATAATTTAATATATATAATTTAATTAAATATTAAATCATATGTATTTAATATGTTATATATATTAAATTTCATATGTTATAAAATTATGTATGTTATATATATATATATATAGTCACAACACAAATATGAAATTTCGAATTCAACATCAAGAATTTTATATTTGTTAATAAATTGACCATAATTAAATATGTTATATTTGTATTATTATACATAATATATATATATATATATATATTAATAAATATAATACATTAAATTTGAGAATATCATTAAATTAAATATATCTTGACATCTGTACGGTTGGATCGTCGAGAAATATTTTTAAAAAAATGGAAAGAACAATTCGTGACAAAACACTAGTTACGAATTCTAGTCAATATAGTAGTGATATACTAAGATCTCCAACCAAATCAATTTTTTTAAAATTTGGAAATATCATTATATTAGATATATCTTGACATCCGTACGGTTGGATTGTCGAGAAATATTTTAAAAGAATAGAAACAATAATTCGTGACAATGCACTAGTTACGAGTACTAGTCAATATAATAGTGATATACTAAGATCTCCAATCAAATTAATTTTTTATTTTTTTAAAATTTGGAGATATCATTATATTATATATATCTTGACATTCATATGGTTGGATTGTCGAGAAATATTTTTAGAAAAATAGAAACAATAATTCGTGACAAAACACTAGTTACGAGTACTAGTCAATATAGTAATGATATACTAGAATTTTCAACCAAATTAATTTTTTATTTTTCACGATTTGTTCGCGAACAACTCGTGTTCGACTCGTTTATTAGGAAACTCGGCTCGACTCGGTTCGTTTTAAAAAAAAGTCAAACTCGGCTCGGTTCGGTTCGGTTAAAAAAATAGTCAAACTCGACTCGGCTCGGGCAAAACTCGGCTCGACTCTGTTCGTTTGCAGCCCTACTCAAAAGACTTCAGTTGTAAAACAAACCTCAACTGCTCAGGGACCAGGCCTGAAAAGAAAGGAAAAATCAGTATTAGAGTCTTCTCCCAGAAAAAGGAGATTAATTGATGAACATACATATTCTGATGACAGTAATGAAGGGATGGTATTTCCCTTGAAGAAAACAGTTAAAACAGCCTCTGGCATTCCTCCAGCTCCTTTTATGAAGCCATTTCATGTCAATCCTGTCACAGAGCCTACAAAGAAAAAGAGAAAATTATTCAAGGCATTAAACTCTGATATACTAGACTCTGATCAGTCAAACTCTGATCAAGTTCAAGTTTTAAATTCTGATGTTCTGATAAACTTTGATGATGTGGTAAACTTTGATGATATGATAAAGTCTGATGAAATTAAAGTAGACGGTGATGGTGAAAATGCCAATAGAGAAGAAATTGATGAATTGGCCGGTACTGAAGTTATTGATTCTTCTCAAGCTGCTCCAGTATTAATCTCTGATTCTCATATCCACTCTCCTCAACCAATAATCAAGGAGATTTCATATGAAAGAGTGAGGGTTAGCTGAGGAAGTGAAAAGAGAAATGGCTGCACATAAATCTCAAAAATCTCTAGTCTTTGGAAGTTTAAAGTTATTTACAAGAAAGAAGAAGAAGAAGGTTTCCTTTGGCCAAGACACACAAGAACCTACTTCTCAAAGTGAAGTAGCAATCTATGCAAGGCTAGGCCCATAAGAACCTATTGATCAAAGTTCAATAGAAGCCACAGTTCCAGCACATGAAGCTAGCATGGATCAGAGGTACAATCCATAAGAACCTTCAGCTCAAAGGATTGAAGAAGTTGTTAAGACCCCAGCCACACAAGAACCATCCAATCAAAATTTGGATACAGGCACTCAATCTCTGAAAGAAGATTCTGCTGTTGCTAATGCTGAAGGCCACACACTGGCAGAGTCAAGCCCACAAGAACTTTCACCTCAAAGTGGTGAAGCAGCTGCAGAATCTTCCATTGGCAATCTCTGATGCAATTCTGGTACAACCTCTATCTGTCACGCCATTGGACTCTACACTTGCTCAAGGTATAAACTCTGACTTTTTTTTCCGAATTTACGTACTCTGATAATATAAGTTCAGAATTTATATTTCTAACTTTTACTGCTGGAATGTCAATGGATAGTCATGTAAATGGTACCTCTATTCATGTGACCACATATCTCTTTTCTCAGTCACCTCGTATTTCTGTAGGTCATTGTGATTTGAGCTTTTCTTGTGAGACTGAGGTAAAATGTGTGAAAACAGAACTAATACTGAGAGGCAAACACTAAATCTGGCAAAAGGAGAGCTAGAAATGAGAAAGAATTTAGTTACTTCTAATGAGAAAACTCTGACTCTTAAAAGTCATGAGATGTGTGATGTGAGAAGTAATGAGATTACTTTAAAAGAAAAGAGTGAGTTAGGGTGTTCTATTCTTTTTGCAGGTACTCAGAGTTTACATGTCCCTCTAAACTTTGAGATGCCAAACTCTGATGGTGAAGATGCAAACTCTGAAGATTCTAGTCCTATCTTTTAGGATGAAAAAGTTATTGATCTCTCTATTCCTTATACTCAGAGATACATCTCAAAGAGATGGCCAATTGATGATTTTTATGCTCATGATATACTGATTATGAAATTTTCTGACTGTTGTGTTGTTGAACAGTTGCAAGGAGAAATTGAATCTACTATCAAACATGAAGGTATAAGGAGGGAAAGCAACAATGGAGAATCATCAAATGAAGATTTTCTAAGCTCTAAAAGATAATCCATCTGGGATATGTCTTGGAAATTTTTACATGAAGATATTTCTTGGCCCCATGTTCATGATCTTATAATGAAAGCAGATTCTGAACTAAACTCTGATGAGATGAAGACAATTTTCAAAGCAACCACTATGTTGACAAAGGGTCTTCACATTGAAGTTTCTGATCTTAAAGACTCTGTTAGCAAGACAAGTGCTTCAGTTCAAACTTCTATTTATGTTTCTCAGCATGCTTTGGAATCTAAGATAAAAGATGTTTATACTAAACAAGATGCTTTGGAGTCTAAAGTTGACAAGCTTGCTACTGTTGTCACATCCATGAAGACCATTTTGCATACTATTGCAGACATCCTGACTATTTCTTCTGATATCAGAAAGGGGGAGAAAATATCAAAGGACAAATGCAAGGTGGATTCTGTTTCAAACTCTGATAAACCTAAAGGTGATGATGATGAAAATTATGTTCCTGATAAAAGTCAAGGGAGTCATAAGGGTGGAAAGAGTATACAAACTCTGACTGATAAAACTCTGATTTCTTTAGGATCTGGAAAAGGTAAGCAAACTCTTATGGCACTTGATGAAGAATTGGCTAGAAGGCTTGCAGAAGAACAAAAGCCTGAGATTATTGAAGAAAGAAACAAGAAAGATGTAGAACTGGCAAAGAAATTTTTTGAAGAAAAAAATCCAAGAATGGATCCAGTTGCTGCTAAAGAAGAATTAAAGAAAACTGGTACTGACAATGCTCAAGTCCAGTCAAAGAAGAAAAAATATGTGAAGAAAACTCTAGCTCAGAAAAAGGTGCCTGATCAAGCAAAACAAACTATAACTAAACATGTTGCAATCCAAACAAAGTCAACTCCAACAGTTCAACATAAAGCTCCAGTAAAATCAAAAACTCCACTCACTATGCTTGGTACTACATTTCTTCCAGGTGGAACAAGTTTTGAAGATGAGGAAGAATAACAGCAGTGTCTATACAAAAAGAAGAATCCTGATCTTCTGTGGACAAAAACTCAAACTCTGGCTCTCAATGCCAGACTTGATAAAAACAAGGGAGGTATTGGTAATTCAAAAGCCATAGTCTACAGAGGAGAGGCAAATGTTTTTAGAGATCCTTATTCCTTAAAGAACAAACCTGAAGAAGAGCCAACACAAGATCATTTGGACAAACTAATTGATGTTCAAATAGTGAATGATATTTTTTATGGTGCTGAACCTAAAGAGAAGTTGTTGTATTTTCTGAAAAATGGAAGGATTATGAAATTATCTGTAGAAGATCTAGCTAACAAGTCATCAAAAGAACTGGAATATGCTCTTTATTTACTAAAAGGAGAAGATGACACTACTTCAAAGTGGGTGAGATTTCTAGAAGGTGCAATAGCAGGAGCAAGAAAGAATCAAAAGTTGATGAAGTTAGACTCTGAGGAGTACAAACCAAGGTATATGCTAGAGGATGATACTGAGAAGGAGATGAGCAAGGGAGATGCAAAGATAAAGATGGTATTGGAAACTCCAACAATGATGCTTAATCCCGATGGACAAAACATCTGATGTATTCCTCTAGATGAAAGAATGGAAAGGACATCAATCTACAACTTGAGAGCTGCAATTTTTTAAATTGATGATTCTAGTGATCAGATGAAGGAGTTAAAGGAGAAGCTGGTGGAATTATTGAAGATAGCTGAAAAGAAGTTGTTTGATAAGTTTCTGTCTGAAGATTTTTCTTACAAGAGAGTATAAGTCAAGGTAGAAAAACTCAAACACTGATACATTTGTCTATGAGGTTTTTGACATCATAAGTTAATTTATGTTTTACTGAATAAAGCATAAATTGGGGGAAATTGTTAGAAATAGACAACCGATGCTGTCAGAGATTACTTCAAACAGAGTTTATTGAAGTCAATCAGAGTTTAAGCTGACATCATCAGAGTTTAGAAGTTGTCGACAAAGTTTACTCAAACAGAGTTTACTCAATCAGAGTTTACTAACCGACAGAGTTTATAATATTAGAGTTTGAAAGATGGGAATCGATAAATCAGGAGGTGGTTGAAGATAAAGATGGAAGTGTTTTAATGCAATTCTATTACCTTTCTAGAAGCTACCTTTTAGGAAGATAATGATGAAAATAATATTTCTACATTTAATGATCATTATCTTTGTTGTATTTGGATAGGTAGTTGTATACTATATAAAAACAGAATTAGGTTTTACATTGCAATCATTCAAGTAAATATCATTCTCATAAATTAGCAGTTCTTAAGAACTTTGCAGTTCTTAAGAACTTTTTTCTTGAGAGAATTTTGTATTAAGTCAAGCAAATTTAATACAAAACAGTTAATCTTTTACATACTTGTGTTCTAAAGTCGATTGTTAGGTACTATTATTTTCAACCCCCTTCTATAATAGTTTATTATCTGGGTAACAATTTTTTTGCTATATTTGGAAAGATTATTTGAATTTAAACTTAAATTTTTAATTATTCATTTATTTAAAATTAAATTCAAATCTCTTTAAAGAAATCATGTTTATTCAAATTTAATAAATGTATCTAGGCAAATACCAGTAACTAATTGTGATTGATTGAGAATTTTTTATATATTTGGCAGGATTATTTGAATTTAAACTTTCAATTATTCATTTAATTTGGAGATTGATTTTCAATAATAAAAAATCATGTTTAATATTTTTTTCAAAATTTAAATTTTAAAAAATGTATATAGGTGAATAAATATAACTAATTGTGACTAATATCGTTTATAACCATATACCCGGTTTGATTTTAATTGAATTTATAAATAATCATAGTTATATTTTAAAACAATCAGTGATTTGATTTATATTGACATTATACATAATCACAACCATACTTTTTTACAATTAATTGATCTATCATGTTTATATTTAAGTCAGTTTATATTTATACAAATTTTATACACCTCTTCACAAAAAAATTATACAGTTTATAGAGTCATTCTTTATATATATATATATATATATATATATATATATATATATATGTATGTATGTATTACATAATGCAAAGAGTTCGCTTTCATCGTATTGTTGCTTTGACAAGTAAAAAGACAAATTTGAAGATCAAAGACGTACTGGGAAAATCAAATTACGTGTAACAAAAATATTAGAAAGAGTTGACAGTGAAAGAAGAACTTTGAAGGGCCAAAATCTTTTATTACTTAATGATTATGTAACTTTTTGATTATTATTTTTATTACATTGCTATATTTGTATATATGTATGCTATTGCTAATAAATGATAATCATCATAGAATTGGTTGATGCATGCATATGTAGATCCGAGTATTTGAAAAACATTTGATGAGAAAATTAAAGAAAACAACATTTATCACAAAAATAGTTTTGATTCAATACGCTTGGCCTATTGCATCACCATTTTCCATTATTTTCATTGAACAAATTAAAGTGGAAGGTGTTGATCTTATTCAAAATGAAAGTTTTATCATAATCATGTCAAATTTTGAAATTATCAATTTTGGAGATTCTGATTTAATTGTTGAGTACTCAAAAGATGAGTTCATACCAATTTTTTTATATTTTTAACAAATGTAAGCACAATTAGTATATTATATTTAGTTAAAAGAAATATCATAAATAAATTTTTATTGTGTTTTACATTATTTTTGTAGGTTATTTTTTGAGAGAGATGAAGATGATAGCTGATAAGTCATACTTTATTATTATTATTATAATATTTAATTAGTGCAGTTTATTAAAAACTATATTATGTTTTAGATTATTTCAAATAATTTATGATTCTTTGTGAAGAGAAAAGTAATATTATAATCATTTGGTTTCTCATATTTGGTATTTACGATTTTTCAAAAATTTGTATTTATATACGGTAATTTTTAAATAAAAAATTTAAAAATCTATTAAAATGATATTAAAAAATTGACTAGGTCCAAAATACGGGTAAAACCCTAAACATTATAATGAGAGTCTACAGGTACATCACTAATTTTTTAAATAAATTTTTAAATTTAAATTTAAGCCAATTTATTTTATGTAAGCGTGAATTGCAGCCTTTCAAAAAAAAAGCGTGAATTGCGGAGAGAATGACAAAGATATGTACTCGTGGTTTTCTATACCCTTGATCATTTAAAATACCAGTGGTTTATTTTACTTATACTTAAATACGAGTACAGGATTACAAGAGTACTAAAGGTTAATTTAAATGTCTTTCGCTGAATTTTAAGTTCCAGACTTCCATGCAATTCTCGACCGAAGCTAGGGGAAAAAATACAAGCCTTAGAAGTACAAGTACTCAATATCGATCTACTGTATTTTTTAATTTAGTAGTATATGTTTTATTTTTCTATACAAAAATATCAACCTGGCTCCATAACGATTGAAAACATATTATTGTTTATTATTTGAATAGTAACCTACATGTATATCTTGTTGAGTAGCTACAATTGGAATAAACTTTTCGGAACTGAAACAACAATAAAGCTTCATAATGGACCAAGCTGTTGGGGCTGGATTGTAGATAGCTGCCTGCAATTTTTTGTATTATAATAAAAAAGATGTGGCAACTTTGACAAATTACTACCGTAGCTCCCTCAATTTAAATTCAAATCATCCGTCTGGCTCGCTTCTCAAGCTCTTTCGATTCCATTTACTCTGTGTATACCTGTTCCCTATGTCATGATCTGTAGTCCCATCATATTGTTTTCTTTGGAACTCCCAGTTCTGAAACAACTTTACCGTAAACTGTATGTAGTAATAATTGATTTATACTGCAGCTGAATGATGTGCTGCAATCTTTCTGGGAATATGTATGTAATGAATGATTGTTTGGAGTACCTGTTCTGCATTTCTACTTACATTCGGAAGTATCATTTTTGTCAAGGGTCTTGGTCCCTGAACCATCTTTTCCCGTTTTTTATCCACGGAAAGGAATAACATGTGCATTAATATGTCAGTGACCAAAACCCTTTTGTTAATTAATTACTACTAATACTTACAAATATAGTACTATATGGTTAAGTTGTATGGAGAAATGTACGTGTATAACTACCATGTATACAAGCTTGAGGATAGTAGATTGTAGTAATTAATATATATATATGTATAGAAGGGAGGGAGATCGAAAGAGAATTAATGGCCGGTACCGAGTGAAAGATGCAACTTGTCTGAAACGTTACGGGGAGAGAAAAAGATTCTGATCTATGTATATACTGTATATTACACACGTACTAGTAGATAAAGTATGTAAACAAGATACTAGCTAGTAGATGTAGTATACAGTAATTTTAGAGATTGAAATTGAATACGCAGACACGGCATCTCCGTGTCTCCCCTCACTCTTCCATATTTATTGCTCCGTTCTTAAATTTCAACTTTCAAATCCTATTTGCATGTCCTTTGATATTGATATGATATCATTGTAGATGCATGACTAGTAATTATATACTACAACTTCAACGCCATATATGCCATCACTTTGTCGCCCTTTTAAATTTTATTTTCTACATTCTAGACTGATGAGAGTGCATAACAATATATACATATACATATATATATATATACACTAACTTATATTGTCATGCACAAATCAAATTGTTTTAATATTTTTTTAATATAAATTGAATATATTTTTATTTTTATAATAATAATTTAAATTTTATTTAATGTTATATGTATATATTTTATATAATTTTTCATATACTTTATTTATATTTTAATAGGATAATATTTGTATGTTTTGTTTAGATATGTGTTTTATTTAAAAAATTAATGTGAGATGTATTTTAGTTAAGAGATTAGTGTTTAAAAATTATGCTCAAACTTTTAAATTTTTTGCTCTAATAATATAGTATAGATATGTAGAGATTTTATTTTCGTATATAAAATAGAGTATTAATATCAAATATATTAAATTTTTTGAGACATATATATATATATATATGATAGGTTTGTGGAGTTTTACCTACAGAACCTCGATAAATGAATACGTTTGCTACCAAAAATATATATTCATTTAACAAGATTATTTATTTTTCGATAAATGAATATAATATTTATTTATCAAGAAATGAATATTAATTCATTTAGATAAACTTTTATGTAAATTATAATTACATTCATTTTTTTTGAAATTCTAGATTAGTTGTACTCTCTACGTGCATAATATCATGTATTACACAAAATTAAGTATAAGATGTATTTTGATGGAGGGAATAAATAATCAATTTTAGAGGCATTTTTTGAAAAGATAGAACTTATTAATATGTTTAAAAATTATTATTGGATAAAATATATTCATATATTATACAAATAAAAATATATTATTTTAAAAATAGTGATTATTCATTTATATTTACATAAAGACTATATTTTTATTTATTCATTAATGCATTTAGCGAGATTATTCATTAAAATCATTTGTTCAAATTCGGACCGATAAAATTTATTCATTTGTTCAGGTTATTCACCGTGCCTAACACTCAGTGCCCTTAAAAAAGTGCCCTAATTACTAAAAATAATAAAAATATATAAAATAATAAAATTTAACTTGCAATTGTAAAAAGAAAATATAACAATTAAAATGCATAAAATAATTTTATTACATAATGAAAATTAGCTGAAAATTGTAAAGAAATAAAACAAGTACATAGATTACATAAATTATCTAAAAATTGATCTTTTAGCATTTTTGAAGGAAACTAACTAATAAATATTTGAACGTTAAGTAAAAATTTATCTAAAATAAATAAGTTATACATGTAAATTTTAATATATTATGTTATAATTAAAAAATATATATAACATTGATCAAAAAATAATCACATAAAAACTAATTATATGTAAACTTGTTTAAATTTGTATTATTGTATAAACTCATTATTCTATTCATTTTATATTCAAATTGATTTGTTTCATATAATATATATACATTAAAAATGGATATAATTTAAAATAAAATAATTACCTAAAAATTGAATCATTAGTTGGATGATTTAATATTGTATATATTCTAACCCCAAAATAAAAATTAGTGTACACATTTTAATTAAATCATTAAAACTAATAATTTACCTCGTTAAAAGAGAGTTTTCCAACGTAAATATTTATTTCTGATAATATGTTTTCTATATTACTGTTTCTAGAATTTATGTGATTTGTTTAAGATAAAAATTAAAAATTATTTAAATATTTAATATTTTTCATTCTTTTTTTATTTATAATTTTTAAAATTCAAAAATAAAAATTATAGGTTCTTTTTACTATTTTTTCATTTTAGTATATATATATAGAGTCCTACTTAAATAGAAAATAGCTTAAATGAGAAATAGAAAATCTTATCATTATACCTGCCGCACCCACACACAAATTATATACACCCTCACACACACAATCCCATCTATTCTCCTCCGTTTTTAATTTGATTTTTCCCGTCAATTGGCAAAGTTTTTTTCAAATCTAACTTCACCACATTTTTTTTCATCTTCCAACGATCATTTTTCATACCATATGTGCTATATTTCGGCAAATATAATTTATAATTAAAATAAATTCGTCACTTATCAGATTCAAACTTCAATCACTAAATAATATTACAGAAACCACTAATTTGTATTATAGAAATCACTAATTTGTATTACATAAATCACTAAATTATATATCCTGGGTTCACAAAAAATAATTGAAATCGCCGAAAAAATAAAATTCACCGGAATATATCATATATGGTATGCAAACTGATTGTTGGGAGATGGAGAAAAATGTGGTGAAGTTAGATTTGAAAAAAAACTTCACTAATTAACGGGAAAAATCAAATTAAAAACGGAGGAATTATGAGGGATTGGGTGTATGAGGGTGTATTTGATTTGTGTGTGGATGTTCCCCATTGCCATTAGATTAGATTGAATATGTGGTGTAGATCTTATTTTCTACTTTCTATTCTAAGTTATTTTCTATTTGATCACTTGCCTATATATATATACACATAAAGAAATTGCGTCTAATGTGAGGGTTGTGTGCGGTCGAACAACTATATAGCTGACCTATTAAGCAGATCGAATCTGCATATCTTGATCAGCCTTGTTCAGTTCTTAAAATTAAAAAAAGTTAGCGCATTTTTGTTCTTCTAAATATTAGGTACGTATAACTATATATGGGAGCACATGTAGCTGGGAGCCGGCCCGTTGGTTATTAACTCCACTAATTCGAATCATAAAACCAGCAGAAAGTGCTAGATGTTCCTAACTAAAATTTGTTTTACATTCAGCAGAGAGACATTATTTTGTACTATACTTGATGTACTTCTAAAACAATGCAAAAGAAAATAATATTTCCGTCACCTGTCACGTACCTTTCGTATTTATGCATTATATACACTATAACATACGGAGTATATTATATACGTGTATCTATAATATCTGGATTGATATATAGAGTACTTATATACACACATGACACATGGTTTTAGAAGATCAAAAATAGTTGAAGTGATGCATGCAAAAACATTCCACCGTTTGCAATACGCATGTAGCTTGTAACATTCCACCCTATGTAATATGCATACCTGTGTGCGGAAAAATTTAATGAAGACTTTTTTAACTGTATACTTGACGACCGAATTATAAATTTTAAATTTAAGTACCATGAATGGTTGTGATCAATCCATTATCTTTTCACTATTCATCAAATACACACACTAATATACAATTACACGCACTCATATACATATATACATATCTATCTATGCTATACTATTATTGTTAGAGAGCAAAACTCGAAATAACCAAATAAGCAAAACACACACAACAAAATTATACGACGCGGAAAACCCACATCTCAACTTGTATTATTAATCAAAACAATTATCAATAATACAACCGATCAATCACCAATACTTAAACCTAACAATACCTAAACATTATCTCTTACACCTCACAGTGTTTCCAAACCAATGTAAGTGAAACAATCACGCATCAAACGATACCTAAACCTCCATGTTTAAGTATACTCATCGAACCCATTATGACTATGTATATATAACCACCACAAACTTAACCACCAAGACTTACCATACTTGTTACACAAGTCTTCCCACATCTGTCATACAAATCTTACCATTCTTGGTACCTAATTACTTACTTTTTGTAATCAAGACGAACCATTTATAATAATTGCCCAATTATAATTATTATCATCCATAATAATTATCCAAATACAATTATTATACTACCCATATTTGTCTTGAATCACCAAAACTCGTACTACCATATTGGGTTTAATCCAACAATCATTCCCTTAAACCCAATACGATTCCACGGTTCCACAACCGATTTAACTGTCACCATCAATACATCAACTTCATTCGTCAATGTCTACCCTCGAACAAGAACCTCTACAACCTGTTCTTCCAATCTTTGAGTGTCGCTAAATTCCGTTTAGTGACCTCCAATTCACTGTTCTTCATCATAACGGTGCATCTCATAACAATGCATCACAATCTGAAATCACGTGCATCGACCACAAGCGTCCTTCTATTCGATGAGTCACTCAATCCTTGCTTCATCAATCTTTCGGTCCCCTAAGAAGAACACTAGTCCATTAAGCCATTAAAACAATTCTGGTGAACTCTTCCATCTTGAGTCCGAACACATATTTCTTGAGAAACAACTCCTCAAGAACATCATGATTGATTTTCGGTGCAAGGGTCAACCGCATATTCCATACAACACGTAACTTCGTATCTTCCCACTTTCGTAGGCTTCTGATCACCGTATCCTTCATTGTACTCTGCGATATTAAATGAATCCCGAATTTTTCTCTAACCTCATCCATCACGAACCTAAGCTCTTGATACCACTTGTTAGGGAGCAAAACCCGAGATAACCAAATAAGCAAAACACACACAACAAAATTATATGACGCGAAAACCCCGCGTCTCAACTTGTATTATTAATCAAAATAATTATCAATATTACAACCAATCAATCACGAATACTTCCTAAACTTCCATGTTTAAGCATATCCTTCAAACCCATTATAACTATGTATATATAGCCACCACAAACTTAGTCACCAAGACTTACCATACTTGTTACACAAGTCTTCCCATACCTATCATACAAGTCTTACCATTCTTGGTACCTAATTACTTACCTTTTATAATCAAGACAAACCATCCATAATAATTGCCCAATTATAATTATTATATTACCCATATTTTTCTTGGATCGCCAAAATCTGCACTATCATATTGGGTTTAACCCAACAATTATAAGCGAAATATGGTTTTATTGTTGGTTTGGTATCGTAATTTGGTTGGTTAACACTTTATAAAAAAATTAAAATGTTTTCCAAAAAAGAAATACATATTATTTATTTAAAAAAATAATTAATATAAATATATTACATAATATGTTGAGACTCAATTACCTCCTATTTATAAAATTCAGTTTCTCCACTACTCAAATTCTTTAATTTATTTAAAATAACAACCAATTGATTATATATCATTAATAATATAATATTATTATTATTTTATCTATATTAAATTTTATTAAAAGTATATATTAAATACAATCTAAACTTCTCAATTTGATCACCCTCAAACTATTAAATTCATTTAAAATTATCACTCATAATCGAATCTCACAATTATTATAATATTATTATTTTTTATATTTTAAGTTTTAAAATAACAACTAATTAGTTAAATTTATGAATGATATAATAATATTATTATTCTTCTATCTATATAAATTTTATACCAAATACAATCTAAATATATTAATTTAATCATCGCTCAAATTATTCATTTAAAATATATTAAAGAATTTTAAAATATGTGTCTGGCACGTGTTATAAGCTAGGATATTAATATATGCACATTATCTTCTTTTTCATCTTTGAACACACATATTAATATAACACACTAAAAAATACTTACATATAGAAACATTAGTTAACATTACTTGTTCTGAAGTTATATAACATTTGTTTCACATATTTATTTATATTATTTTATTTTACAATTAAATATTAGTGTTAAATAATCTAAGGAATATAAAAGGTATAAAAATCACTTAAAAATCATTTAGTTGATGAAAATAGTATGATGGAATGAATTTATTAATTTAATATTTTTAATAAATATTTACGTATCCAATATCCAGAACCAAACAATTCTTAGGGGTGGTTTAGTTCATTGGGTGGTATCAGGTTAGAATGAGGAATCGAGTTAAGGTGGTATGAGGATGAAGCATGTGTTTGGTTGAATGGTGGAATGAATTTATTAATTTAATATATTTTTTAATAAATAAAAAAATACATGAAATTAATATGAAAAATAAATCACTATTATTTATTAAATATTAAAGAATATCATTATAAATTTTTTATTTTAAAAATTAACATATAGTTTTATTTTATAAATAAAATAAAATTTTGATTTCTCATATTTGCCGCTCATATTTACCGCTCATATTTACCTCTTCCTAAGATATCATAAACTCATATCTTATTGGTTTGAGGTATGAGTTTTAAAATTAAAAATTTTTAACCAAACATCAAGTATGAGTTTGGAATAAACAAAACTCATATCTGATAACTAGAAATCACGAACCAAACAACCCCTTAAAAGAATTAAAAATCACAAACAACGCCTTTCAATTTTTGGCTCTCGCTTCAATTTGCTGTTCATTGAGATGCGATACGTGGATTTGGGAGATCGAGTAATACTAGTACTATTTCTTGGTAAGTTCAGTAATATTTTATCAACAAAGAACTCAAAATTAAAATTTTGATAAAGATTTTTTTGGCCTGCTATCGAGTTTCTATAGAGTTTGTTATAAAGTTATTGGATATAGTTATTAAAATGTAAATGTTTTCGATCAATTAGCCAAATTAAAATATAAATTATTTGAGACTTTAATTTATTTTGTCAAATATCTTTATTTTCTGTTTCCGTTTTCCCCATAAATGTTAAGCGAAGGAAATGAGTGGACTTTCCGAATCTACCTCTTTTTGAAAATGTAACTATTTAATAAATCTTCCTTCTGTGCTATTATATCTTCATTTTTTCCAACTCCCATATGCATTTATAATTTTATAATAATATATTTATTTTCATAGACGCAGTTTCCTAATTATCATATAAGAAAGTTACAGTGCAATATTGTATTTTGCTCTCCCACACCACAGAGACAAATCAGTAGGTACAATATGGAAAGCAAACCCTAAATTTGAACAAAACAGTTGCCGACCAAGCTGTATAAATGCATTTATCCTCCACCTTGTACGGTGGTGTAGGAAAGTGTTCATGTTTCTGGTAACTCATAATCGGCTAAATTTCCGCCTGAATATGAGGGAGAGTTCTTGCCCATCCGATGCATATCAACATAAATATATACACACATGTATATATGTAAAGTGAAAGTTATTATTGCCTTTCGATACTAATCTCTTCATTTCAAAATATTTGTACTTTGGTTTTTTAATTAATACGTATTTTAAATATTTTAATCATATAATTAAAATTATTATTTTTAAAATTTTCTTTTTATGAATAAATATGTTAATTGAATATTATATATATATAATTAAAATAATATTTTTAACTATGTAATAAAAATACTTTAAAATATATATCAAAAGATCAAATGATTTTTTTTTTAAACGGACAGAGTGTATTTTAATATTGTATTAAAGGTTTATAACACCTAACGTAAAATTTAGATAATTTTTCCTGTAATTGCTGATTATATTTTGTTTCAGTCTGACTGAATATTATAATATTATTCTGCTGAGTCCGCTAAATTATAGCCTGCGCATACGTTATAATAATAATGTAAGATTTTCCCTTGGATTTTGTATGTCATGTCCCAATCCAAAACAGTAATGATGCTGCTCCATTGCCCCCCAAAATTTATTTTCTCTGATTAAATAATAAATACTACAACATGATACATCAGTATTGTAAACACGATCTGCTGCTATACATCTAACTAATGGAGTAGTAGTATCTATATATATTTCCAGAATCAACTGAAATAAATGCCCCTTGATTTTTATCACATTCCATCACCAAGTCCTGCATGAGAGTGATAAATTTCTGGGCCCCAAATACATGTAATACGCATTTGTGTATATCTAGTGTATGCAGAGAGTAGAGAGAATCTCTATTGCTTCGGTACTCTTGTTTCACGTAGTATTTCTCCGTATTTAAGTTTTTAGTACTGTTCTTCATGCATTTTAGCCGTCTATATCTTCGAATTTCCAATTACTCATCATCAATGTCAGTGTTTTATATTAAATTAAATATTTTTCTCGACTCAAAATGTTTTTTTAAATACTGTTCCGCATGCATGTTAGTGTTTTTTAATCATTTTTTCACTCAAACTTTCTCCATCCCAAATTGAATCACAAATTAAATGTCAACGGTATGCGGACGAGTGGAGGCGTTGAGTTTTGAATTAATCACAATTCAGTTTGACATGAGGCCTGGATGACACATTAGATAACAATTATTTATATATATACATGTATAATATTGATCTAATATTGAAATGTTTTAAATTATATTTATACAAATATAATAATTAAGTAATAAATATTTTTACAGAATAATACAAATAATAAACAATTAATAATAAAGTTCATAACTATGGTTCATAATCGAATCAGTCCGTTATTCTATAAATTAGTTTAATTTATATTATACATACAATTAATTTAGCTTGAATATTAAAAAAAACTAATTTGAATATTAATCCAGCGATATGATGGATCGTGTGCGTGAGTTGCGTACGTATATAGCTAGTTTTCACTAGCTATCTTAGCTAGGGTTAACTGTTTTGCTAAGGTTCTTTTAACATGGACATGGAAAAAGTATTAATTTGCATGATGTCATTTCTTCGTTATGTTTTTACTTTTTAAAAATATTTGTCTTTTACTTTGATTTTTTGACGTAAATTCGTAGAAATACGATATATGGTGTTATAATCGCAATAAAGTCCTATTTTTTTATAAATATATGTATGTTTGTAATAAAGGAGCAGGACCATTTCAGTTTTGTTTTTTTATAGCTTAATGTATATGTTCTTAATTTATGACTCAGAAAATAATAATAATTCAAATTTAAGTTAACATCCTGAGATATAGCTATCCTTTTTGTCCTATTTCAACTTCTTGCGTAGCGTTTTTTTTTCTTATTTCTCTTTTCGCAGGTATCATACACAAAATTATTGGTGTATATAATTAGAATTAATTTTAAATTGTATTTGGAATCATATAATTAATTTCAAATAATATAAATTGAATTGTTATTTCAAAATTTTAAATTTATATTATTAGTTGGATGACTTAAATTTTAAATAAAATTCAAGTTCAAATTTTTTTCATTTAATTTACCTTACAAATATTATTGTTTCCCTTGCATAATTTTTTATGATCACTATTTACATAAATTTAAATATGTTCGCACGCTCTAATAAAATTAAAAATTTCCGATTACAAATAATAAATAATAAGAGATAGGTCATGACTTATGTTTAAATCAAACACGTGTTGTCTTATATTGTCATCTCAAAATTCAAATGCGTCAAAGAGATTATATATATATATATATATATATATATATATATATATATATATATATATATATATATATATATATATATATATATATATATATAATTCAAAAGTATATCAAAAATTTATGCATTTAGATATTAAATAAACATGGCTTCATGTAAGACTTTATACAATTATGAATGTGAAAATGATGGTAAAATGCATTATATTGAATCATTGATGCTAGTATTCAGTATTCTGGTAGTAAAGCGGGCTTTTGCAATATGGGTCCATACGGTAATGAAGAAGGTCTACAGCATTTGGGCCCCAAATCAGTCAGCCCCGTAATTGTAATTAGCTTAACTTATTATTATTATCCCTTTTGCCGCTCTCCTTTTTGTAAATGTCGGGATTTTACTCCCGGAAAAAACAGGCTTAAAAACATCTTCAACGGGTATTAGTTAAAACAGTTAACTATAATGAATTTTTAAAGACCCGCAAAGATTTAATTGACTATGTAAAAATTTATGTTCTGGTGTTAGCTTTATTCAAAATTATTATTTTATTATTATTTTATAAATTTATTAAAAAACGAAGAAAATTATTTTAAATAAAAGCATCCATTTACAGAGGCTTGGGTCAGATTGAATCAAATCTCTACTCCATTGTCAAGCCTAACCAAGTCAAGTAATCAAGGACATTCAGTCGTAGGCCCAGTAGTAGGCATCAAAAGTACTAAAGTTGGGCCGGGGCCATGAATCTCTCATAGGCATTAGGCAAGTCCCAGTATCTTCTTTATCATTATTTTCGTTATCTATATGGAATATGCCTGCTTTTCAAAATCTCGTTTAATGTTTTTTTCCCTTTTTTTTAATCTCAAGGTCCCAAGTTTTTTTTAATAAGATATACTTTTGCGTATGTAAATTATATTAAAATATAATATTTAGAATTTTAGAGTTAAAATATAAAACTCGGAAAAAGTAGTTTATTTCATTCAAAAAGATTTATTAACTTGCTTGTTTGATATTTTATTTATTACATTTTTATTAATTTAGCTACAAATAATTGTGATAAATGAAAAATAAGTTGTGTTGAAAATTTTGGTTCAATTATATGTATTGACAGATGGATTTGGTAATAGCAAAACTTGGTTCATCGTCATAATTAAAATCTTTTTTATTTTGAAAGTTATCGGAGTATGATGATTATTGTATATTTGATTGAGATTGTTAGGGTTTTAGTTAGTTTAGGAGATTTCAACTTTAACCCCTAATAATGTGTCTATATAATTCTATTTATACTTATATGATTTACTAAGAAACTCACTTAAAAGAGATCACTACATTGACATCTGTTTGAATTACACGCGACAATTTTGTATATGACATAAAAATTTAGTATTTATATTTACATTTTCGGTACACGAACACGAAAGTACTCGGTCGAATTTAGTGTCGTATTTGGGTTTACTCTTGCTTACACAACACGACATGGTTAATTAAATAAAAATAATATATATATATATATATATGTATGTATATATGTATATATTAATATATTATAATAAATCATTTGTGTACAATTTAATGTTAACATAAGAGTTTTATAAATAAAACTAATACAATATCAATTAATATATGTAAATTAATTAATTAACAATATTTAAAATTAATAAAATATATATTAATTTTTAATTTATTTTCATTTTCGTGTACATTTCATGTACTTTCGTGTCCACAAAAATTTGTGTACTCCATATCATTTCGTGTTATATCATTTTTTCGTATCATGTACATGTCAGGATTTCAGGTACATGAATTTATTTTGTGTCATGTTCGTATAACGGGTTTAAGTACACGACACAACACGAATTGTCACATTTAGTTTGGATAATACAAAACTCAACTCAATATCAGGTCCAATAACTTCATAAAATTAATATTAATTCGGATCCCATGAGATCAAATCGATTCATTGCCACTATTTCACAGAATCCTTGACTGGAAACTAGTATTATATTCATCCAAAATGCTACACACGTCCTAAATTTACAAACGACGATAATTTGTCTAAGATCATAAAAAGTATATTCCACAGTCGAGAGCAAATAATATCCCAAATCTTCTTATCGAGGACAACTCCTCGTAAAATATAGATCGTGATCATCAATAATAATAATTTTCAAATTATATCAAATAACAACAACAATAATTTCAATTAAAAATCCCTTTCAATAAATAAATGAAAATAACAAATAAATCATCATTCATATAAATATAAATCTGACCCAATAAATATTGACTCGTCAAAAATAATTCTTATTAAAATTTGGCTACAAAATATTATAACCAGAGAAATACATATTCATAAATTTACAATCAATCGATCATAATTGATTTTATCGATTTTTTTAACAAATCTGACAATATCGTGTTTATAATTGGCTACAAGAATGCATTGATTTACAAAGACAATTAATTCATTTTATGTCATTTGTATTCATATAGTTTAAAATTTTAAAATAAATTACTCTCTCCATCCCAAATTGAATGAGCCAATTAAAATTATACAATGTTTAAGAAATTTATATTTGACTTATTTACAAGTTATAACCAAACAAATGAAGGTGGATAAATGGAAATAATAAAATTGTGATTGTAATATTTTTAAAATAATACTATAAAAAATAAATTAATTATTTTTGAAACATTAAAAAAAATGTTACTCACATAAAATAATACGGAGTATAATTTACCTCCTTAAACTTTACTCGAAATATAATATTATATATTTAATTTCATAAATTACTAAATTTGAAAGATACGACAAAATATAATTTCTTATACTTTTTTATGATGTCTATAGTGATTATATGATAAAATGGGATATTAAATGTAAATTATTTGAATAACTTGAAATAATATATGGATAACATACAAAATATCCATATTTGTGAAAAAGATATTAAGAATATCCAGTTTCAAAATTTCAACTAAATATTAATGAAATATGCGTTTCTTTTTTAAATATCAATTATATTCATATTAAAAAATTATTTTTATAAAAATAAAAAACGCCCTAATTATTCGGAACTTAATCGAATCGTAGACACTGAGCCAGGCCAATGATTGAAGGGTGATAACGGGAGTCGTACAGTCGTGTAACGGATATCAAAATATACCCATTCTTTTTTTTTTTTTGAAAAAAATAAATAAACATTCTTAATATTTGTATCACTTTTTTATTTTTCAAAATTGTCTCAGAAAAATGAAAAAAAAATGAGGATATCATTATATCAAGATGATGCGTCAAATCAAATGATCAATTTTTTTTTAAAATAGTAGGAGTATTATTTTTAAATATATTACAGGAAGGTTATTATTACAGACTTACGGTATATACACACACAAACGAAACTCCCAAGGGTTTCCGAACGGTAATGCTTACAACGATTCTACAAGTTTGATCGCTTTGCAGACTACTCAGGTTATTATTTACAATTCAACAATGCCTACTTTTATATTATCTGTTTCTCGTTTCTGATTTTATAATATGAATAAAGTAGTGGGTGTCACTATAATCTCTCTCTTTTTTTAAAGAATTTTTGAATCGAATCTTTTAAGTGTTTGATGAAAGTTTGGTTTTTTTATATATGGGTTTGTAGTTTCTTGGATCTTTATCCCCTTTTTTGTAGATATTTTCATGTTGTGGCTGATTTTATGTACTTTTTGAAATTAGGGTTTTACAAGGAACAGGGTGATTTTGCTATCTTTGGTTGGTTTTTGTGTGATTTAGTTTGAAGGGTACAAATATTTGAAGCATGGATGTAGTGGAGAGTACAGAGATTGTAGATTTAGGGGTTGTTTTGGAGAGAGAATTGTTGGAGTGCAAGAAGAAGTGTGCTTACTTGGAACTAGAAATGAAACAGAAGGATAGTGAGTTCCACTCTCTCGAGCATAAGTTTAGAGATGTGGTGGTTGAAAATCTTGCAATTAAAGAAGAGGTTGGGGTTTTAAAGAAAAAGCACGATGAACTTGAGAAGAGATTGGTGGTAAATGGGAATGTTAATGCGGAAAGGGAGGATGTGGATGAGAAAGTATTGAAACTGATGGCAGAGAATAAAGGTTTGAAGTGTGAGAAGAGAAAAGCTGAAAGTGAGGTTGAGGTTTGGAAGGCAAAATTTGAGGCTCTCGAGTTACGAGTGATGGAGTTGGAGGGTAAGGACAAGGATTGTAACTTGTTTGGAAAGGTGAAAAGTGAGATGGGAATATTGGAAACTGGAAACATGGAGGTGAGTGAAGTTGGTGGCCATAGTGTCCTCGAAGGAACCAAAAATTTCTATGTATCAGGTAATGTACAATTGTCGATAACTTGTTGCGGAATTGTCTCAGTTCACGAACAGTGTTAAAATTCTAAATCATGCCATCTTTTTATGTAGTTTTTAATATTGATTTATGTAACTTCAAGATCATATATAATTTTCCCTAATTTCGATCGAATGAACTTAAAAATGGACTATATTGAATACTGTGCTCCATATTTGATGACTTGGAGTACAAAACATGGCGAGATGGATAATTGCACACATAAGGTCTGATCATGATTTCCAGCATCACAAATGCCTCTTCACTAGCTAGTTGCTGCATAACAAATTATCATTGTCAGTCGTACTAGGTCATTATATATGATATACTTTGTTGAATTCTTTTTTGTAACATAATTGTTAGTTGCAACTTTCTAGGAAAATAGCTTTGTTGATATAACCCATGAACTGTCTCATCTTCAGAAATTGCTGTTGATATTTATTTTCTGAATTCTGACGAGACGATAATAATCTTAAACATGAAATATTAAATGATAGTAATTACCTTTCTCTGTCTCTATCTTCATTAATGTGGTTGAAGCTTAATTAGGTGTCTTACATCAGAATGCAGGGAGTATATCTTCACTTTTGTTCTCTACTAGAACCCATCCCGGCTCAGGAGTGCTTGCATGCATTTTGATTCTTAACAATTGCATTTTGTTGTTAAGACATAATCGAATGACAATTACAAAGTTGCATTTACAGCATGCCTCTCTGTTTACATTTTATTATCATTTGTTGCTAGGGGAGACACTTTCAACTGAAACACCTCATAATCACTCGATGCATGATGAACATGCGGGGCAAAGTAGCCTTCCTGAAACTGTATATGGAAGCCAAGTTAGGAAACATGTGACATATAGAGAAGGAAGCCCCAGCAAAAAGATGGCACCATCTACCCCTGGTGGTTCTAAATGTGCTTCTGCAGGTGTTATTGATATCAGTAATAGTGATGGTGAACTTGAAATAATGATTCCTAATGCGAGTACTTTTGAGAACAAAAATATGAAGACTGTTTCAGCTGATCATCTGGGAATAAATTTGAACATAAAAGAATGTGCTTCAGATAATAAGATTGAAGAAGCTTTTCTACACCAGAGTAATGATGAGGACATGATTGATGACAACGGGAGTTCTCCACTTAATGCAACTCGTAAAAGAAGAAGAGCCTCAAATATTGTTAACAGTGACAGTGAGGATGAAGATATTCTAGTTTCGGAGCTAAATGTTGATACTCAGCCTGAATTAGTCACAGATTTCCAAGCAAACAGCTCCCCAGTGCATGGTACTGATTCAGGAAACAATGTCCATAAAACTGCAAAAAAAAGACAGCTGGTGACTTTGGGAAATGCTGCCTCGACTCCTAACAAAAAAGGAGAATCCAATATTGTCAATAATGATACTGCGAGTGAAGATGATGATAATGTACCAATCAGCAAGCTTGTAACTCAGGTCAGCTCAGTCCCAGCTGCTGTTTCAAGACGGCGCTTAGCGAGTTTAAGAAAATTTAGTGATAATTGGCTACAGAAAAGCTCTATTACTGAGAGCAATTTGAATGTTATGGAAAATAATTATCACCCTGGAAATTCTATACAGGATGATGGTGAAGATGCTAGTATAGAAGAGAATGAATCGGAGAGCGAGGATGAAAGTATGAAGGACTTTATTGACGATGGTCCTGATATTTCTGAGAACTCTGACAGTGACGATTCTTTATCAATAAAATCTGACAGCAGAAATAGTTTATCAAGAAATTCTGGCCATGGCAAAGCTTCTGGTGATTCTGAAAATTCTTCTTCTGATGATATAAACTATGGGGAGATTATGTCCAAATTGCGAAGGAAGAGAGGTAGTCATACTTCAGAGTGGGAGTTTGAGGCTGACATGCTTGCTGATTTTGGGAAGGACCCAGAGATGTGTATGAAGGCTGTATGTGCTCTCTACCGGCAGCAAACATCCGAGGAGCAGTCTGCTAAAGGAGCAATATACCGCAATCACCGAGGCTTCAGTCACTGTGATGCGTATAGGTTAGTAACATCTCAAGTGACGTTCATGCCATATAGTTTATGCTGGTCACATTTGTAAGCAGAGTTATTTTGGTTTGTTTGTGTGTCCATCTTTAAGATTATCTGTTTGTGTGATATCGTAAGTGCACTTTAGTTGATACACACATCCTTACCTGGTTAGAGTTATAAATAATAGTGTGGTTTGTTTGAATATGTAGTCTCTTGCGTTTTATGAAACTATTTTTTCCTTTCTGGATTATGCCTCATTTTTTTTCAAATGTTAAAGCAATTTTTGGTTTAATCCATTTTTGTTTTGCTGCCAAAATTTGTTGATATGCCAAGTTAAGTGGATTGATTGGGACTGATTATGATATCCTTTTTTGTCCAAATATTCTGTTGGCGTGAATATATCCCTTTGTTTGGTTCATCACAATACAGACAATGAGAAATTGGCATCAAGCAAACTAAATATCAACCCACATTTTCTGGTGCTTGCTATCTGTACAGTTTCTTCATCTGCCACTATATTTACAGCTGCTTATGAAAAGCTAAAAACTGTATAGAAAAAAAAATAAAGGAAGGTTAAAACTGCTGTCGGTGACTAATCATGGAGATCAACAAAAAAAAATGATATAAATTCAAGAGTAGATTGGTTTCATTATAGAAATAATTGATTTCAATTTATTTTTTTTGTTTTTTTTGAGGAGGTGGTTGAGAGATTTTGTGATGAAAGAAATGCAACGATGTTCAACGTATGTTGTGTACCAATATTGATCTATCAAATAGTTTTTGTATAAGAAATGCAAGAGTGGTAAGGTATGCACTAATATGTATCATCTATCAATTAGGTGGGGTATAAGTAATAATGAAATTTGTTAATCTGGCAGATTCAGATAGTAATAAGCTGATCAGAGCACTTGCTCCTGACATTTAAATTTCTTGTTTTTAAGAGTGCTTTGTATAAGAGTTGAGTATGGATTGATGATGATCATACTAGTCACTAGAGCATATACATGTACTAAGATATATGCTTATGTAAAGTCTTAGAGATATCAGATATCCTACAATTCTTCGTTGCAAATGTTTATTTCCTTTTAACAAATGATTGTTGTTGATTCCCAAGGGCTGAACCAAATGCTAGAGAATGGAGCGTGACCATACTTTAGCTTAAGAAATATAAAAATTTAAGTCTGTTTCTTTCTGTAAAAGCTGTTGCATTTTAATGGAAATGATGTTCATATTGTAAGGCTTCTATATTTATAAAGCTTTAAGCAATATTGGGGGATGTATTATTTGTAGTTCCCTTTTTTTTTTTTTTTTTTTAACAATGAAGTTCTCATCTCTGTTGAGAGCAATTACATAACCATAAGTATGTTCTGTTCTATATGTTAAAGGAGTCATATTGTAATTAATGACTATCTTTACTTTTGTTAGGGGTACATCTTTGGCTGAGTTTCTTACGGATGGAAGTGGCGGAGAGTTGCGGAAGTCTGTGGAGGAGTTGAAACAATATTCAGCCAAGGGCATCGAACTGTGTAGAGAACTGGCAAAGCGCTACTCTAAACAATTATTCGCAATCTACAAAAACAAAGAGGACCCCTTTTTCCTCCCCCACAAGATCCGTGATTGATTTATGTTTTATTGTTATTATAATTGTACATAAAGTACTTCTAGATGTTGGTAAATTGGTAATGTTCCATGACTGCCAGGTACAAGGTGATTGCTTTGCGTTCACACTTATCTATTATATTTATATAATTATAACGGGCAGTAAGTTGAAGTTTGGCATTTTTGTTTTTCCCAATCTAAAGATTTTTGCTTTATATGACATTGTGTATCTGTTTTTTTAGCAACAAGTCCTTTTTTTTCCTGAGCCTTTGTACTTGAAGATTTAAATCACCATGTTTTTTTCATCCTAGCAGCAAATGTGATCACGTATGTATGTTACTGTCTGTAAATATGGCATATGTATTAATGTATGCGTCTGTCTGTAATTACACAGTTCTTCTAAAACTTAGTCATATAGCAAAAGCATAATAGCCCTATCTCAGTCAGTATAAAATTTGAAGAATTTCCAAGTATGTGGCTAGTGTTGAATAATCTCTCAAGTGCCATACATCAGCAGTTTGTGCATTTCAACTTGTCAGGAACTCTTTTATGCAAACATATTGGGACTTCTGAGTTCACTCTGCTCTGATCTCACAAGACAACTTGAAAATGTTGCCTGATAGCGGATTTCTCTGCCTCTTTTCTCTGTGACGGTTCACTGAAACCTGCTTTTGCTACAACCATTCCGTGTGGGAGTATTTTCCTATCTTTTATATTAATTTGCTTATCAATACCAGTAATTTTTAAATGTGGAAAGTAGAGACACTAGTAGTAGTTCTTTTCATGCACCATGCTATATTTAAATTTCTATTGTATTAGGAGTGTAGCCCAAGAAATTAGAGATGACTAGTAGTAGTTCTTTCCATGCACCGTGCTATATTTAAATTTCTATGGTATTAGGAGTGTAGCCCAAGAAATTAGAGATCATATCTAATATAGCTTATACTGTCTCCCTTCACAAAAATAATAATTTTTACACAGTTGTTTAATTTGAATTTTACATTTATTAATAATTTGACTTTCATAAAGGTGGTACGATATGTGACTTGATTTAATTAAACTATTGTATACATAGTCGCCACTGAGTCGCTGACCCGCTATCCTCGGGTCTTACCTTACTAATAACAGAAGACACAAGGGGTTCATAATTTAGACGACTATATATAACATACATTACTTTACTGCATAAATTAGTTCAATTTGGTGCAACTTGAGTACATTTATCAATAAACGAAAAGTACCCAAGTGCTTATAAAAGAACAGAGAGCGAGAGAGTTGACTAAATGAAACTCATAGCAATGTTCCTACTTTCCTAGTATCTTGTATACATAACGTCTTCATTTCCCTTTAGATTCAACAGCGAGTTCGACATTTCCCTGAAAAGTAAAATGTCGATGAGTCCTTCTCATTCTAATTCCACCGCCTCTTCTCCTGCACAAACACTGTGAGTTGTTCATCTTTTAAAGTCTTTTTTCTTTTGTGCTTACCATATACCTATACATTATCAAGATTTTATACGTACTTGCATTTTTTGTCATGATTAGAGTTTTGGTTTCTTAAATTGCGTTGTTCAATATTTGTTTTATGTAGCGGCCAAGGTAACCTCAATGGAATCTCCCACTGTCCTATGGAGTCGATTTTTGAAATATTGCTTCGTCTCCCTGTCAAGCCACTCCTTCGATGCAGATGCGTGTGTAAACCGTGGTGCTCGCTTATTGACAGCACAAAATTTGTCAATAAACATCTTCAAAGAAACATTGAATGCAACCCTGATTCTGGTATCGTTTTTAGAGCTCACCCTGACAATTTTTACTTGGCGGATGTAGATTCCTTAAATGATTCTACCGTTATGGAAATAGCCGAGCCGCTCAAGACTCAATTATCTGGTGCTGAATTTGTTGGCTCTTGCAATGGCGTAGTCTGCTTGTGGAAGAATGATATCGATATTTTACTATGGAACCCAGCAACCAGGAAGATTAGAGTATTACCTGTACCAACTAATATTCCTATACCGTTCATGCTTATGGAATCTGATGCAGTCGGGTTCGGGTATGATCATCTCAATGATGATTACAAGGTTGTGAGATTTGTTGATAGTCAGCTTCAGGGCATAATGGTGACTGTTTACAGCCTCAAAAGCAATTCTTGGACACGGGCTGAAACTATTACGAATATAATTCGCTTAAGGATGAATTTTGGTCAGTTTGTTAATGGGGCTTTGTATTGGCTTGCAGCTAAGGGCCCCCATATTATTGTTGCTTTTGATCTCGGGGTTGAAAGACACAGGGAGCTCCCAATTCCTGCTGGTGCGAACAAGACTAATAAGTATCACTTTGGTCTGATTGTCTATAATCAACGTGTATGTTTCGTTGATCATTATCCCGGCTCTCATACAGATATGTGGATGATGAACGATAATGGGGTGGAAAATTCTTGGTCCAAGTTATTAGCAGTGGAGCAACCAGGCATATTCGGATCTTTTGATATTGTTTGGCCAGTTGCTTTCTCAAAAATTCGTAATAGTATTCTATTAATAGTGAACCGAAATAAATTTACATGGTATGACAGTGAGAGAAATGAAGTTAAGAATGTCATGATTCATGGGCTTCCAGTTGCGTTTGATTCGCTCGTTTACACTGAGAGTCTTGTCGACTTCAGATATGATTTTGAGTGGGAGTTGAAAGAGCTGTTGAAGATTTATATTTATATGTAAGCATGTCAATTTATATATAACTACGCTAAGTAATGTGTTAGCTAACATATGAGGATTAATGTTTACAGGTGCAATTTTCTTTCTCTGGTGACCAACATAAGGCTGTAAGACAGTATGGATGGAATGAAAAAGGGAGAAGAACTTGCTTGTGAGGTACTATAATTAATTGATATTGTTTTAGCTCTATCCGTCTTATTTCCTTTTATATATTGTAGTAAGATTTAGAAGTTATTATCAATAAATATATTGACCTCGTTCACATATTGTTCCAGGTCTTCGATCAAGGATAAAAGAGCATTTGCGTATATTTAATGGTGGCTTTGTTGATTGAAATTCGAGGATATATTTAAGTTTGTTTGATGTAAGATGATAGTGTAAATCTCCATCGAGTGTTTTGAATCTATCTTTAGAAACAAGTGCTCTTGCACATTGTATTCTTTTCCAAATTTGAGTTTTTACTCTGGTATCTCGGATTGTGCATCCAGTGTTTCTAACGTTATGATCTACTTCTAGACACGTCACGCGTGATTGTATTTGCGATCGAACAATAGTTGAATCCTAATTATGTAATTTTAATTTATTATGCATATAATAATCCTAATTATGCAGGTTCATCAAGTTGTTTGCTCGTTACTTGTTGTTCAATTCACATGAATCTATTATATGGTGGGTTTTGCTGCTTATTGAAGGATAGGGACGTCTATACTGGGCATGTCACAGCTATTGGTATACATTGTTCAGTTTTAGCCTTCCGTCTCCGTCTATAAAGAATTAGCATAATATTAAAACCACCTTTTTTCAGAGCAGAATCGATGTTAACACTTTTCAATATTATGGTGCGTTTTGCTTCTGTCTATATCCATAGCGAGTATATAGCAGGCCAGTGAGACACTATTAAAACTTCAAAGTCTGGATGATAAGTTGATTTTCCGATCTAAAATTTTTTCAAAGACGAATTGGGAGTCATAGTGTATTTGTTTTTTAAAAAAAGTGTGCAAGGTATTTTTATCAAAACAAAACAAAACAAAATAAAAATAATATCAACAATTTTTTCAAACTAACCGAAATAAATTAAACTACTTTGGGGGTGTTTGGCTTAACTTATAAGTAATAAGTTACTTTTTTTTTAAAAGTATTTTCATATTTTTGTTTGAAAATTAATATTTATTTTAGAAATTTAAGACCAAATCTTATTTCCAAATTTGAAAATAAGTTACTTATTTTCAGAAAAAGTACATATATACCAACTTTTTCAGCTGCTTATAATGGTAGCCAAACGGGCCTTTATCCTTTTTGAAACCAAATAAAACTACTACTGAGATTGCGGGCCGGTTATGGAGCCAAAAGTTTTTGCTACGGGTCATGAGGACATCAACCGTGTTGGTTTTATTGTGAGTGAGCCCATTATTGTGAAAATATCTGCCCAAGCCCAACTATTCGCTTCCCTCTAAATTTGTAGCAAGTTTCACGCTCTTCGAGGCGAACGAATGTCGACGATTCATCCTAAATCAATCTCCATCCCCACTCGTGCACAAACACTGTGAGTCTCTTCGTCACTTAAACCTCTCTCTCTCTCTCTCTCTCTCTCATGCCATGATTTTTTGTTCAGGTTACGATCAACTTATTATTCATGTACACTCCTAATATCGTACATCACAAATATTTACATTCTATACTAATTAGGCTTTGCTTTGATACATGGTGTAGACATCTTTGATATATATAACTTCATTTGCACTAACAACTATTTTGAACTTCCCTAAAAAAACAAGTATATTGAACTTGGGACTGCTTAAATCTTTGTAATACTACTATTTTACATTCTTTATCTCTTTGTATATTTTGTGCGGCACAAGAATTCAGCCTAGAATTACTTGTGCAGGTAGACTCCGGGGCGGATGTAACACATCAATGTATAATGCACCATTCATTCATGCCAAACTGCTTGTGAATAACTACTTTGTTTTGTCTTTTTAACTCTAAAATGTTATATTGTTCATTTATCAGCTACATATGTATATGGCTATTTAAACATGGTATATACATATTAACATGTCTTTTACTTCTTTCATCTAGCGGCAATGGTTGCCTTAATGGAACTTTTTACTTTCCAGAAGAGTTGATTCCTGAAGTATTTCTCCATCTTCCGGTCAAGCACCTCCTCCGCATTAGATGTGTATGTAAACCATGGTGTTCTCTTATTGACAGCACAAGCTTTGTCAAAAGACATCTCCAAATAAACAATGAATGCTTCCCTGATTCTCGTATCATTTTAAGATCTTGCGCAAGAGGTGACAGATTTTTCTTGTCGGATGTTCATGATTCACCTGCTGTGGAAATTGATGATCCGGTTAAGACTCATCTATCTGGTGCTGAATTTCGTGGCTCTTGCAACGGTGTAGTCTGCCTGTTGAAGAATAATATCGATGTTATACTATGGAATCCAGCAACAAGAAAGGTTAGAGAATTACCTACACCAACTAATATCCCTCTTCCTTTCAGACTTATAGGGTCTTCCATAATCGGTTTCGGATATGATCACATCAATGATGATTATAAGGTTGTGAGAATTTATGATGGTCAGAATTGGGGAATTCTGGTGATTGTTTACAGCCTCAAAAACAATTCATGGACACATGTTGAAACTGTTCCGAATGAAATTCACATAACTGCAAAACGTGGTATTTATGCGAATGGGTCTTTGTATTGGCTTGCAACCAAGGTATCCCCCATTATATTTGCTTTTGATCTTGGAGTTGAGAGACACAGGGAGCTCCCATATCCTACTTACAAGAATGAGAATGATCAGATCGGCGGCATGGGTATGATTGTCTTTGATAGATCTCTTCGCATTATTGATCACTATTCTGATTATCGTACAGATACATGGCTGATGAATGATAACGGGGTGGAAACTTCTTGGTCAATGGTATTATCAGTGGAGCAACTAGGCACACCCGGATCTTTTACAATTGTTTGGCATGGTGATTTTTCAAAAGCTCGGAATGATTTATTAATAACGGTGGACGAGGATAGACTAATGCGGTATGACCATAAAAAGAATGACGTTAAGAATGTCACAATTCAGGGGGTTCCACGTCCAATGGATATGATTCTTTATACTGAGAGTCTTGTTAAGCTTGGTTATGATTCCAAGTTGGACAGGAAGAAGCTGCTGAAGCAATCTGAAGAAAAGAAACAGAAAAGGCATCTGAAAAATAACAAGATGTAAGAGTCTCAATCTTCTAAATGTTACTCCCTCCGTCCCAACCAATTCTTTACACTTTCCTTTTTGGGACGTCCCACTCAATTCTTTACATTACTAAAAATAGTAACTTTTAACAATAAATATATTATTACATCCACTACTTCACTCCACTTTTTCAACACTTTACACTATTACACCCACTATTTCATTTATTTTAACAATAAAATCACTATTACACCCACTATCCTTGGTCTCCGTGCCCGGACCAAATGTAAACATTTGGCCGGGACGGAGGGAGTATTAATTAATGTCAGTAACTTTAATATGAATTTATCAAGTGCAGCAGGAAAAAAGAAGAGTAATTGCCATAAGGTGAAGAACAAGCTAGCATGTCAATTTGTGTAATACGTATAGGTAAAATATCTAGCTAACCTTTGAGAGTTATTGTTTACTATCTTTCTAAAGGATTTAAGTTAAAGCTGTAAGACTATGGATTGAGAAAAAAGAAAGGAGTAGGCTTGATCTGGTAAATATAATTGATCTCTCTTTTGTTATATATATTTAGTGAGATTGAGACCTAATTATTACGGTAGTAATTAAAAAAAGATATGAATTGGCTTCGTTTTTTATATGGTTCTAGACTTCTAGGTCTTGCATCATGGATGATGGAGCGTTTGCGCATGGAGGGACAACATACTAGAAAGAAGATGAGCAGAATTCCGATTTGAAAAATGTTGCATGTTTTTTTATGTATTTAGTATACTGTATCTCAAGCAGGGGTAGACCTATCTTTTTAGCACCTTGCTTTAGTAGTTTTCTTTGCAATTAACTTCTATAATCTAAATGGTGGCTTTGTTGATGTGATTTTGAGGCAATGCTATGGGTAGCTTTTGATGATTTAAGATTAATCTTGGACAATTATCTTAATCTCTATTAAGTTCTTTAATTTGTTTTTAGACTCTTCTTCTCTAAGGAAAAACAAATATTAATGCTATTAATTGTAGATGTGGATTGTATTCTCTTCTAAATTAGGGTTTTTCTCAGGTTCCTGCATCCGGTGTCACTAACATTATTATCTACGACACGTGATTGTGATCGGGAGCAATATAGTTCAATCTCATTATATCTTTTATATTGCTGTTAGAAATAACTCTGCGTAGAGTACCTAATTTTACATTATTATCTTTCATATACTAAATTTTAATCTTATTCACAATTTATTTTTATTTTTTTATTTATGCATGTACTCTATGTTGCTAAAATATTATTTTTTGATATTAAAAGTATATTTTCTGATCTTTGGACAAAATATTACAATCTAATATATTTTAAATCCAATTCATTCTAATTGATTATACTCCAAGTGAATTTCAAACTTTGAAATAACCTTTAACTAAGAATATTTAAAATATATAGAATAAATTGTATCGGTTATACTTAAACATGGTGTTTTACTAATTAAGACATCTTTTTTTTAATAAAATAGATTGGGGGATCCAAAAATTTTCAATTACCCGTAAACAAACGGTTGGGTCTCAATATTCTGGCCCTATAAATGAAGCCCATTTACAAATAAGGCCTGGAAGACCCGTGAAGAAAGAGATGAAAGGATCAGGGGAAAAAGTAGGGGAAAAAACTAGATACATATATACTTGTAAAAAACTCGTATGGAGGAGAACCTATATTCCAACACAAACATCCCCTCTTCAAATTGTCTTCCGCACCAGGTAGATTATTGGTACTTGTTTGTATTACAATGATTATTATGTCGACATTGTTCGAAAATATAATTATAGGACATATATTAACGCGATTGCCTGAAATATCTGGCAATGTGTTTGTAAATCATGTATATACGTACTTTCCAACCCTGATCCCCATTTTGTCACTACTCATATAACTCACACCTCCCAAAACCCTGAGTACGAGTGTCTCATAATGTCAATCTGTAAGATATATCGCAAATTCAAATCCTCCATTCCATAGATGTAATCAGCAGGAACAGATTATCATATACTAGCATGGATAATGCCCCTCAATATAACAGGTTACTTGGTTCCATCAATGGTTTAGTCTGTCTCAATTATAAAAACTTGTTTTTGTTATACGGGCCTTGGCAAGACTATAACTCCTCCACCTCGAGATTCTTCTTGCACAAATAATATATTTATTGAAAAGTTTTATGGATTTAGCTGGGATTATGCAGAAAGTGAATTTAAGGTTGTTGTTTGCTACAAATACCAAGATCGCTCGTTACACGGTTTTGTTTACACCTCTAATTCTGATTCCTGGAATGCACTCGTTGTCCCGGATACTTTCTGTGATAAAGCTTGTGTGGAACATCCTGCTACCATTGTAAAAGGGTGTCCTTTTTGGACTGCTGGTACTGGATATGAAAAGTTTGCAGTTAAGTTTGAGAGTGGAAGTAACCGGTTCAAAGAGTTTTTGTTACCTTATCAAATCACTCGTGAGTATCATTACATTCTTGCAAATGTAAAGGATTGCCTTATCAAATCACTCGTGAGTATCATTACATTCTTGCAAATGTAAAGGATTGTATTACAATGTATGACGGCTTATGTAGAATTTCATCTTGACGAAGAATGTGGTGTTTGGAGCAAGACTTGCACATTTGGACCAATTTATTTTGATAGAGGCGCGTGTAGGTTTTGGCAGTGTTTTTTAAGTATGGTGGCGAGGTTCTGTTGAACAATGGCAAGATATTGTATGATCCCAAAACGAATGGGATTAAGGTTATAGGCGATGGTTGGTGGCAGTTTGTCAGCGGCTATAGCATTTCTTACAGGAATGGAACCGTTGCATATGCAAAGTCACTGGAGACCACCGGAGGTAGAAGTGTGTCACCTGCATAACGCCACATGAGATTACTGTTTGGGGAGTTAATTGATAGCTTACGTTGGAGGTAAAGGGGATTATTTGGGGATTTCAGTCGTATGACATGTTTGTTGGTCTTAAAACTAAACAATGTATTGTTTTCTCGTAATTTGTATTTTTCTTTTCCACTTTGAAATTATGGGGCTAAAAAAACCATGGTCGAATGTATAAAGTCGATTAATTGAAATTAAACTTTGGTGGCGTCGTCATGTTTTCTTTTCAATATTATGTGCTCGTTTGGCTAAGCTTTTTTAAAAAAAAAGTACTTATTTTCAAAAAAATAAGTAAAATTGTACCTTTTTTATAAGTATTTATTTTTCAAAAACAAGTTAGGTTCTTAGTTTATTTTTTTTATAAATATTTATTTTCAGAAAAAAATAAGTAAATGTATACTTTTTCCCAAATATAAGAACTTATTTCTAGAAAATAAGTTTAGCAAAACTATTTTGAGCAAATTTAATCTACTTTATTTATGGGTTAACTTTATTCATGTCTGATTTTTAAACACGAGTTCAAACATAATTTCGACGTTCAATAAGTTTTTGAGCTCGATGAAAAATTGAGTGGGGATGAGTTTTATGAGATCGACTCGATCAAAGTCTCAAATTCGATGCATTAAACTCGAGATCGAACTCAATAATATTTTTTATGAAACAATAATATATTGTATGAGATAAAAGACAATAAAATAGCACATATCTGGATTATGAGCTACAAATCCAAGAGTTTTCATCAACACCTTATAAAAGATTAAATGATGATACCCTGCAGTAAACCAGCTAGAATCAAATACGAATCAAATACTGGGGACACCACAGGAACCGACAGTAAGAAAACAACTTTAGGATCGAATGGCTGAATGCAGAACCCAACTACCATTAAGAGCACAAATATTTCTTTTTCCTTTCAAACGATAAATCGAAGATACTAATAGAAATCAAGTTAAATAATCAAGATCCATCATCTATCAGAGAACTAACATTTCCTCAAAATCCAGTCAACAAAGCCAACATTTAGCTAATAGCAGTCGACTACAAACAGAATTAGTAAAGTCTGGCACTAACAAAATATAGGTCTGCACCAGCTTGAGATATTTAAAAATTGCAACATTACTGCATCACGCACTCTGCTCCATCTTTCTACTAAATTGTTTCATCGTGCATTTAATCAAGACCTAGAACAAGATATAAACGAAGTTAATTAGATAGCTTACTTTATCACGGATAATAAGCAGATTCAGTTTCTTGCATCTTGTTTTTCTGTTGTTGCTTCCCATCCAATTTGAAATTATAAGTGGGCTGAACAAGACTCTCAGTATAAGCAAGCAAATCAAACTGAACCGAAATCCCATGAACTGTGACATTCTTAACTTTGTTTCTTAAACGGTCATACCACATGAATTTATCATCATCTACCTGCAAAAGAATATCATTCTCACTCTTTGAAAAGGCTACAGGCCAAACAAATTTATAAGATCCACATATGCCTGCTTGCTCCACTGAAAATAACTTGGACCAAGATTTTTCCACCTCATTATTGTTCATCAGCCATATATTCGCATGAGAGTCGCGGTAGAGATCAATTAAGCATAAACGTCCATTAACAACAGTCAGACCCATGTTATTGTCATCAGTCTGATCAACACTAGCAGGAAACAGGATCTCCTTGTGTCTTTCAACTCCGAGATCAAAAGCAAATATAATATCAGAGTCCTTGCTTGCAAACCAATACACAGACCCGTTCGCATGCACACCAAAATGTCCAGTTACGCGATATTTATTCATAATAGTTTCGGCCCGTTTCCATGAATTGTCTTTGAGACTGTAAACAGCCACCATTATACCCCAAATCTGACTATCAACAGTGGTCACAACCTTATAGTCATCATTACGATGATCATACCCAAAGCCGACTACAGCAGACCCTAGAAGCAATGAAGGAAAGGGGACATGTTCCGGTGGTTTAGGTAATCGTTTAGCCTTTCTGGTTGCTGGGTTCCAAATATAGATATCATTGTTAACCTCATAGTCATTCTTCCACAAGCAGACCAAGCCATTGCAAGAACCAACAAAATGAGTACCAGATAAAAAAGTCTTGAGCGGATCATTTATTTCCACAGCAGTGATATCGCACGAAGAATCCACATCTGCCAAGTAAAAACTGTTACCATCTGTGACAGCTCTAAAAACAATACCAGAATCGGGGTTGCATACAATGTTTCTTAGGAGATGTTTTTTGACAAAGTTATTGCTATCAATAAGAGAACACCAGGGCTTTGAAACACATCGGCAACGAAGGAGATGCTTGACGGGTAGACGGAGTAAGATATTGTTAATCAAATCATCAGGGATGTGGGAAGTTCCACCAAGGTGAGCATCGCTATAATATACAACAACAAATTAATATTAGACAACCTGTCATAATAATTTAAGAGTATATTATAGAATGGTGGCTAAAGTTTTACCTACAGCATTTTAGTGGCTGGATTTTCAAATTTACGATTCAGTGACTAAAGTTTATTTTTATCTTTCAAAAAAGTGGCTAACAATCGATATCCTGAAAAATAAAAGTGAAGTCTAGCCACAATTTTTTGACTGATTAGCCATTTTATTGAAATACAAAAAATAATTTATGGTCACCAAATTGCAATACTCAAAATTCAGCCATTAAAATGCTAAATTATGTCAAGTTCAGCCACCGCTTTGCAATTTACTCATAATTTAATAATAATGAAATGACAGAGTGATAACTTTGTAAGTTTGAGAATCAAAGACAAGTAATTGAAGAACAAAGAGATAGGAATATATTTACAAATCTACATTTTACTCAAAACGGCTACATTGTTTCTTTCTCAATTAGGTCACACACACTACATCCTTAATACATATATATAGAAGGTTAGTCAAAGACTATACTACCCTCCTTACTCCTTAATACTCCCCGTCAAGCCAACGAGTGAAAACAAAGTGAAACTCTTGGCTTGAAGATTAGAAAAAAACTACTACTCGTCTTCAAAAAACAGTTGGAGTGTACCCCATATAATCTTCAATGTCCTGACACGTGCTCCATTTCCTGCCATTAAAGGACTGCCATTAAAGGACTGGTTTAAGCTTATATCCTGACTTTTCTAGCCATTTGAGGACAACTTTAAACACATTCACATGTCCTGGCTCTTTTGGCCATTTGAGGACTGTTTTAAACTTCATTCAAGTCCTGGCTTTGCTTGCCATTAGAGGATTGTGATAAACACTTATCCTGGCTATGCTTGCCATTAGAGGACTATTGCTCACAGAGTTCAAAATAAGCATGAGTACACGGTCACTTCCATTGTTATCACGAAGACGACTAGTCATCGACTAGTCGACACGAAGGTACTCGGGCGCCGAGATTTTTCGAAACCCGACTTGGCGCCGTGATAACGATGATTATGGTGTACAATCACATTATTCGATCAATGGCAATACACAATAAAGGGATAGAGATGAGCTTAATATTGAGATAGATTACTTTGTTTGATTTTTGTCATCACTTATTTTTTTATTTGCTTGGAAATATTTAATATTTGGTATTTACATGTTATTATGTAGTAAATATGCTTAATTTGAACTTATTACTCTATTATTTTTGATTAAATTGTGAAATTGATGTGTTTAGCAATGCTATTTATTACATCTAGTAAATATATGTATATGAACAAGTATCGACTTTTTACGACTAGTCAAGCGACTTGTCGACTAGTCTTTACGAAGGTAGTGTGGCGTCAAGCCTCGACTTGGCACCGTAATAACCATCACTTCACTGCAGTTTCTTAACTTGCACAATTTTGAAATGACCTCCCAGCTTAAATTTTCAAAGATCAGCTCGAGTACACGTCCACTCTGCACATCAGAAGTGACTCTCGGCTCATTTTACTTGTTCACTTCAAATCACGAGTTTTAGTTCACGTATCCTGTACTAACATGCTGTATAACCAAGACACTTGACTATTACTCATCATTCAATTCACCATAGAACTAACCAGGCTTCTAAAAGTAATACAAAGCTTTACCCTGTCTTGACTAAACCAGAGGTCTGAGTACAGAAGCTTTAATTCAGATATTGAACAACGCACGAAAGGGAAGAACATACTTGGTTGAACATACTCTGCATTATCCACGTTTTTCCTGGAAACATTTCTACGAGCTTTATACATATTTTAAACTGCATTATCTCCAAACCTAAACTCAATAACCCCATGCTTTATACTCAATAAGATTCCATGGCAATCATTGAGAAATGAAAGGGCCTGTGAACCACTGAACTTCATTTCCGGATGCATCTTCATCATACCATACAAATTGATCTTATGCTTAATAGCCCATTTACCAGATCTAGCTAAAGGCATCTGCTTTGTTTGCCAAACATGCAACACTGTGTCTATCAATCAACAATAACAAAGCTTACCCTTCGACACTCCCAATCAACCAGGTTCAGCAAACCCCGCCATTTTCAATTTTTTTTTAATTGGAGGTAATCCGATAACACAATCAGCCTCATTACTCACATCATACGCAAGTAATGAATGATCGCTCCAATTCAACCCCTCAGAACAAAAAACCTTAGATTTATAACACCCCTTGGACTCCTCAACAAAAACAACCACCTTAAAATGATCACTAACCAAAGGATCAAACACAACCCCATACGCGAAAATCCCAATAAAATCAAAAGTCCAAATAACAGGCAAGAACCTACCGGTTAAAGGGTTAGATACAATAAGCTCAGAATTACCCACTAACCAAAGAAGCAACCCATTACAAGAACTCTGTAAAATAGCAGAGGAATCAAGAAACCCTAAACAAGAAGGTGGGTCAGTGATATATTCTTGATTGGGATAAATAGACACAAACTGGAGCTTTTCAGGGTACATATCACTAGATTGAAAGAAAAAGGCAGTAACTTTAGGCCTTTTTTTAGAGTAAAGCCGAGCAGAAGATCTATTTGTTACCAAAGCATACCAAGATCTCGAAACACGTTTGCAAGTAAAGAGAGATTCTGGGTCTAACCTTGTAAAGATTTCAGCACAAGACAGACAGATCTTTTGGGAGTGAATCAAAGGAAGATGTTTGATGAGCCATGGCAGCAGGGAAGAATCCTCGCACACCCACAAATTGGGGGCACTGCTAATCTATTCAGGCCATCACGATCGGAGGCTCTGATACCATGATAACTTTGTAAGTTTGAGAATAAAAAACAAGTAATTGAAGAACAAAGAGATGAATAAAGAGGTATGAATATATTTACAAAACTACATTTTACTCAAAACGGCTACATTGTTTCTTCTCAATTAGGTCACACACTACATCGTTAATACATATATATAGAAGGTTAGTCAAAGACTAACCTTAATATGTTAAATAATAGTATAAGATCCATTTGGGTCTCTTTCTAATAACTTAAGATTTTAGATGAGCTGATTACTCAACATAGTATCAGAGCTCAGGTTGATTACTCAGCATGGTATCAGAGCTCAGGTTGACAGGTTGACAGGGGTCACAAGTTCAACTCCCTGCCATCTCAATATTCTCACAATTTATGAGCGACATGAATGCACAAACTATGCTAAAAAATGGGTGCCCATGATCCATTTTTCAACCCAAAAATGAGATTTCAAGTGAGAGAGAATGTTAAAGAATAGTACAAGATCCATTTGAAATTCTCTCTAATACCTTAAGGTTTGATAACATCAGGTTGAGGGGGCTGCTACATTATGTAACAAGCCCCCATACAACAACAGGATCAGGTAGCCTAAAAAATGCAGATATATATTGAGGAATGAGGAGATCAATAGAAGCTACGAAACCCGAGTAAAAATAGAAGGAGCATATATATAATGGGGCCGAAAGATGAAATAACGTATCGATCGGATACAAATTACTACGTAATAAACATTTTGATAATGTACGTATTAATTATTACTGGTATTAAAATGCAAGTGTGTGTATATATGTTGGGCTACATGGATAATAATAAAGCTGCAGAAAAAACAGGAATGCATTTGTGATGAAAGAAATGAACTTACGGTGGTGGTAGAGGAGAAGAGGCGGTAGAGGCACAAGCACTCGTAGACATTAAAACGTTAAAACTGAGGCTAGATCAGGAGGCGCTAGCTGGAGATGACCCAGGATAACATTAGATGAAATCGGGATTTAGAGCTAATAATAATATTAGGCGCTTTTTATTTGTTTTTTTTAATTTTTTTTTCGATATTAAATATGAGTCACACTCAAAATTTTATGAGATAATAAATTTCATATTTTAAAATAGTGTTTTCATTAAATATATGCGTGCAAGTACTATTTAAAATATATAGAATTTTCATAAATTAATATTTTAACGTCTTTTCAGTTTTAATATAATATAATAGTATATATTTAATTTTGATAAATTTAAATATTATGCAAATAACTTTTATTGAATTATTTTTTAATTTAATATTGATGAGAATTAATTTTTTAAAGTGTTAAGACATGAAAGTGTGGGATTATTTTCATTGTTAACTAAAAATTTATATATGCATAAATTAATTAACTTGTCGGATACATATGAATACGCTCTTGAGATCGGAAAATTATATTCATTAATCGAGATTATTCATTTATCAAATTCAAAAATACACCGGTCTATTATATTGGGACAGGAAAAAAATATTGATTATTTATTTATCGAATATTTATTTATATTTATATTTTGGACCAATTATCTTTTTCTTTAATCAAAACTAAAATCTGATTCATTTTATACTTATATTTTACAGAAGCCTATCAGATGTCGCATAGGAAAAACGATAATACAAAATAACAAGAAGTCAAATCAATTCTTTGACCAACAATTTGTTACTTGTTGTGTACTGTAAAACTCTACATTTACATTACAGCTGGCGGGTTGCTGTGACAGAAATATTCCTAGTTTTGTGACCGACTTTGCGTAGGGTTTGTAAATTTGCACCCTATAAATACCTAGACATGTTATCACGTAATATCATGCTAGCAACATCCCACATTCCTACTACTCGCCATACTCTACAAAGAATTATGGCAGTAGGGGTGAATGGGTCAAGCAAAGGCTCATCGGCTGATCACAAGCAAAAAATTACTACTACTACTGCTACTAATGGTTCGTCATCATCCTGCTTCTTCCAGATGCCAGTTCACTATCCAAGGTACTCTATATCGGACTACGAAAACATGCCGGAATGGCAGCTTGATCGCTTGCTCTCTCAATATGGCCTTTCTTGCACCGGAAGTTTGGAAGAAAAGAAGAAGTTTGCTATGGGTGCTTTTCTGTGGCACTGATTAGTAATTTGCTAGCTAGCTAATTTTACTTTCCAATAATTATTTCATCTCCGTTCGAATCGATTAATCTTCTGATTATGCATTAGATGAAGAGATTAGTCTTCTTATGTGTATTAGTCAAGTAGGGGTCTTCGTGTATCTTACATGAACACATTGTAGTTCCGATTGGAAAATAATTTTATGAATTTGGTTTGATTTTGTTTGTTTTACAATTTGGCCACAGTGAGTTATTATTTTCAAATAGAAGAATAATATTGTGAAAAAACCCAAGTGATGTGGAAAGGATTAAGTGCATGATCTCCCATAGTCTACCCGTATTTCTCTCCATGCCTCAATTCTAAACTCTGTGGTTTTCATTCATTCTTTTTCTATAGATTGAAATATAGAATGCTAAGGCATATTGCACACGTCTTAGCTACTCCTCTTCCGTTGGCTAAAATTGTCTCCAAGTTTTAAGCTCTGCGTCGACTCTAATCTCAGAGACGACGCAGAGCTTTACAGAACAAACATATCAAAGTATTCCCAAATATAAAGATATAAAGGATATAAGAAAGTGTTGAATTCGATAGAAATAGTGAAGAGGATAGTCTAAGGACGAATGGAGGTGATTGCGAGAAAAGCTGCTGTAATTGCAGTAATGGTCCTCTTTTTGGCTCTCCTCTTCACCATTTCTCTGCCGGCAGCTGTGGCCATGGATGATGCTCAATCTCCCGCTCCCGTTCCAACTAATGATGGTACTAATCTTTTATTATCATTTGCATTGTGACCCGTGAGTTATATAATTTGTAGGGTAAAATGGTTCGTATCGTAACATTATTATGATATATAAAGAGGAAAGAAAACGAGTATATGTTATTGACGTGAAACTATTGTGGATGCAGGGTCAACAGTTGATCAAGGGATAGCGTATGTGCTGATGTTGTTGGCTTTGATTGTCACCTATATCGTTCATTAACTCATCAACCTTATGTTAGCTATCCTCGTAGGAATAATCATCTAATCTATGTGCCACTTCGAACTCACAGATACTGATTTTGAGCAAATACAATCGTTTTCTCATGCAAGTTTAATCCAAAGAGACAATAATCTTTTTATAATGAAGTTTCTTCATGTATTTTTTGGTGTGATAGAGTTCTGTGCACGTATACATTATTGCTAGTCTCAATTATATTGATTGTTGAGTAGTTGCTTTATACAGCAAGAAAACAAACTAAACACAACATATTTCCATTCCTAAATTAAAAAAAACATATTTTTCCGTATATTACTGAATTTTTAACAGATTCACAGAAAACATTGTTTAAAGAATGAAAGATTATGTACAGTAAAGATTCAACATAAAGAACCCTACCTTTCAAACTAATCTTGCAAACTACTATACTATAAGTGGGGGAACATCGATTTCTTTATTTGCTGATACAGTGTTCAACAGTTTAACCTACAGCATCTGTAGGGAACATATACAATCTTACCAATGAACCTTGCAAGAAATCTGAGACCAACCCAGTAAAAGATTGTCTACAAATGTATTACCCAAATTTACAAAATCTGTTCTTAACCTGGCAAGTTTACTTACATCTGAACATCCAAAACTGGATGCAAAAAAGACAAAAATCTCAGTGTTAGCAGAAGTTCAGGAGAGCATCTATCGTGGCCAAAATTGCTTTCCATCTGTAAACTACTGTATACATAATCCCCTTTCACGAAAGTGAAAGCAAGACAGTCCATTAAGATTAGAAAAAGTGGATCAAACTACATCATATAATTCACTAAGTCGCATAGTGATTATGTAGACAATACTTTACAACTTCATAAAAGGAAATTACGATTCCAACAGACGGACCAGCCCGACCAACACGAGGACCAACACCAGTGAAAAGCCCTCTCATTCCTCCATCCCTAATTTAATAACCCAAAATTTAGAAATAGAAAAACATGGCATGCGATATAAAGATGGATACTGACAAAATCAATAATCATAAAAACATAAAGCCATCTGGCCCAATTTAGACAACAAAACAGAATCATGGGCTTAAAAAGGGGAGAGGGATGGTGACATTTTAAGCTAGTTAATCATAACTAATAATATATTCATAGTTGAATCGCCAACAGTATGATAGTTTTTCAGGGTTTCACAACATAAACCTATATAATTTCACAGAAAGAACTGATATAAAAGATGACGAACTGATGATTACATTCTACTTTTGCTTCTCTAACTAAGAAGTGTTATGGTTTGACTTAAATGAGCTAGTTGCGCATTAACTATATACGTACCTCCAAACCTCCATAAGAGTTTGTCTTGTCGTCATTCTCAATGCTCTAGTAGGGTCCTTCTGTAACAATACATATTTCACCAGTTAGACTTGCAGGTAATGTATTATAATACAAAAACAATCAAACTACAATGCAAAATAATTGAAAGTAGGAACTAAGAAGTGTAAATTTGATGAGGGTCAAAATGTGACAAATTAGAATCACTACAATCACACGGATAGGAAGTGCAACTAAATATATCTTTATTGGTCAACTAGGCACAAGCATGGATTGTCTTGGACATTTTATTTATTAATTCATTTTATTAGTATACTATTTCCATTTATATTATGAAGGTAATTAAGAAATATTTTGGTAATAGAAAATAATTAAATGTATGCAAAGTTCAATAAAAGGATAATTCATATAAGTAAAACCTCTATAAATTAATACTCGATAAATTAATAACCTCGATAAAATTAATAATTTGTCCGGTCCCAACTTGGGACCGGTACAAAATTGGACCCCAATTGATAAAATAATAAGATAATAACTTTTTTGAAATCCCAGTGTGTATATATTGGTCCCAACGAAACTATAAATTAATAATTACTAAAAAATTCCATATATATGTGTGTGATACACTTCAAAATTCTAAGATTGTCTAGTAAAAAATGAATCTATAGTCACTTGTTTTTTGTTGAACTTCAAATCTATATTGAGTTCATCTTTAAATCTCCTCATTGCACTTAAGAGTTTTGCACTTAAGAGTTGGGGCATTGTCTTCTCGTATTGCAACAATGAACTTGACAAATTCAATTAATTTGTGAATGTAAATTCATAGAATGTTAATTGGAACTTGTTTTTGTAATTTATTTTTCATCCCTAACTAATATACATTGTAACTAGTATATTGGAGTTGGAAATTCAAAGGTCATACGTAAAACCTCTTTAAATTAATAAATTATTAATTTATCGATATAATAATATCTCGCTAAATTAATAAAATATCCTGGTCCCAACATTATTAATTTATAGAGGTTTTACTGTATATATATGATATCCTCTGAAAGAAGAGAAGATACCCTCCAAATTTTAGAAATCAAGGCAGACACAATATGCATTCTGATTCTTGTTAATATCGTGAGTCTGAGAAGATTACGGACGATTGCAGATAACTTAGGTGTGTGTACTCGTTCTCCTCTCCTCTCAAACAACCAGCAATTAATTAGGTTTTAGAGAAATGCATTATTTTCTTTTTAATTTTATTCAATCTGGACCAGGTTTTTGCACCAGTCGCGGCCCCCAAACGACTAATCAGGTTTAGCAGAACGATCTACTGTGTCCTGGAGAAACGACTACTCGACTTAGCCTAGTCGAGCACCATATCAACAATGTTTCTTACACAATCAATACACATCTTGCATATATACAGGCACACACATGCACATACACACACACACACACACTAATTTACATCAGCGACTAATCTATATATGCAATTATATATTTATATACACTAATTTACATCAACGACTAATCGGACCTCCATCGACTTGACTCGACATACCATCATAGTAACCATGATGAAAAGACATTATATGCATGTAAACTGCGGTGGGATCAATTAAGCTTCTTATTCACTCAAAATAATATATTGATTTCAAAGATAAACCTCTATTTGTCTTCTCGTTTTTGCAACATCAAGTGGACACGTAGCAGCTGCAGCAAGACTTCCTGCAATGAACCCCGCAGAGAAGTTTGCCCCAAGGATACCAATTGCACTGGAATCCTCACCAACCACGCTTAAGAGTCTCCTTCTGGTCTGCACAGTTTTGTTTAGGTAACTATGTTAAAACAAATTTATGACATGCACAATTTGTTTATAGAACTGTTAAAAAGTGCTCACTGGTTCAAGGGTACCCCAGCAAATGGCAGAAAAAGGTACATCACGAGCAAGTTGGGACCCAAGACCTGTCCAGAGCGCACGATAGTTCTGCACTGCTTAAGAGAAAATGGACCATTCTTTAGAAACAATAAAGATAAGAATAGCACAATCAAACTGTGAATAATATGCTAGCAAAAGGATATTTACTCAACTTTTCTGACTGACAAGGATGGAACAGAAACATCATAATTATTTTGAAACAGAGGTATTTTATAAAGATATACAGCAGTAATAAAATGTATAGATCATTCTTACAGCTTTGAAGATTGTTTGTGCTCTTGACACTGGAGATGGCCTCAATAAGAGTTTTCCAAACCCCAGGAGGCTTCTTACTGCGATTGATCTCTTTGAACGCCTACGCACATGAGAAATTGTACCAATAAAAGAATAAGAGGTAGAAAAGAATCACAGTGTAAGCTAAATGAATAACTGAAACGATCAATGGACTGCAAAGTATCACGGAATATTTAAGAACTTTAGTATCGCCGATTTCCAAACTTACAACTTACAAGTGATTTACATAAGAAAAATGAAGTACGTTTAAACTACCTTCAGATTTGATCATTTCAGCTCTAATTTTAAATTTAAAGCTTATATACGCTCATTACATTTCCATGAGAAATTACATATACTATTGATTGTACAATGATGCAATCTACTATGAAGGAAATTATATTATATAGATCACAAGATTTGTTAATATTAAATGTGCAAATTGATCTTATATTGAATTTCAGAACATAACAACAAGTCATGAATCCATTTAAAATAATTGATAACGACTTGAAGAAAAGTTGAACAATAGAAATCTCATTACAGGCAATATAAGTTACACAACCACAAACGCAAAACATTTATGATTTTTTAGAGAGAAAAAACATTTTACTAGAAACATGGAAATCTACCTGCATTCGAGTTTTAGCAAGTTCAATAGGATAGCAACTTATGCATGCTAATGAGCGAGCCAATGAACCGGCCAATAGAGGAGTATACGGTGTCATTATTGGAGCATTTTTGGCTGTGAAATCTTCTAAGTAGTTACGAAAAATGTCATAGCAAGGCAAGTAGATTCCAACCTGCAACACATTAACAATTACAGATGGTCAACAAGTAAAAGAATGAAAACCAAATATAAGAAAACAATAACCTAGAAAAGAACTTACAGTTGGTACAGCTAGTGCTAGACCGGCATTTGTTCCTCTCCATAATCTTGAAATTCCTTCCTGCAAAATACTCCCAGTCAGATATCTGACAACCATTTAAAAACTAAACATTGAGGTACAAGCATTCATGTAAGAATATTATCTAAACATATACAAAAATACCCCAAGGATTATCAATTTGCATTAAGTTTCAAATAATACCGAAATAGACCCCAGTTAGTCTAGCTAGATAAATAGACTCATCACCTAAGAAGACAATTCCTGGAAAAAAATATACAAATCTTGCCTCAGCACGAATAAATGACAAAATAATGACTACCTGACGAATAATCTTGTAGAAGACATCAAGTGTTCCTTTGTACTGGAAACAATCAGGAGGACAGATAGATACAGTACCATGAACACCAGCACGGGTGCATGACGTTGAACATCTCAAGTCTGCAAACATCTGAAAGACAAGGCAGATAATGCTTAAATTGTACGTTCATGTACCAAAGAATTCTTTATAGAATGCATAAGCAAAATGGACGCCGATTACATATGACATCTTAATTTTTTAAAGTCAACACCCAATACTTTACTAGATGGTCACTATAGGTTACCTCCCAACTACAAGGTAGCCGTAGCCACCCCTAACTCTGCAGTTGAGGTCTACACCGGACCGATTGAATAAAAAGATAGGAATGTCGTTTAACAAATTGGGGAAAAAAAGGACAATAAAATTAAACATACCATATTTGGTCCAAAGAAAGCCATACGGCTTGTAAGATTGCTCAGTGGATGCGAGTATTGAACTCCAGCAGCCTGTGCTTGTAGTCTTGTCTAGAAAGGAAAGTGATTCAGTGATTGTCCAAAAATAAATACACCAATAGTATAATATAAAGGGGGAAAGTTGGAAGCAATTTTTTTGTCAATCACTATGACGATATAAATCCAACCGTCAATTAAATCATTAAGCATCAAAATGAAAGACTAAATTGTAGAATGCCAAAGCAGATTAACTTATTACAGTAGGTAACAAAAAGTACTGTTGAACATGAATTACCTTGGCTAAGTCAAGTGGATTAACAATAATTGCAGAAAGAAAAGCAGCCCCGGCAGCAGAGAAAGCTCTCTCAATCAACCCTAAATTCCCAGCAGAAGTGCTATTATCATTCAGAACCTTTTGCGGAGGCAAAGTTACTTCTTCACCTCCTCGTGTGTCCAACACTGACTCAGATATAAGGGAAACACAGCTTCCATTAAATTTAACTCCTGGAGATTTATCCAAATCGGACTCCGACTCTGTCCATAAATTTTGCATTCCCTTCGATTCCACTTGTTCTTTAACCATTCTCTTCAAAATATATACTATATATCACCTCCCCGAAACCTAAGATCACATAAAACACCACCTCTCATTGTAAAACTCAGTTCTTTAACAAACACAAACATCAAACTAACCTAATTTAACATTAACCAAAGTTCAAAAAAGATTGATAATCAACACAAAATAATCAAATGGGTCGTCGAAAAAGACAATTCTATAAGCATATTCTGAAGAAAAATCAAATATTTGCAGTCAAGAAATAAAAATATGACAAGAAAAGACAAATATTTAATGTGCAATAAATTGAAAAAAAATACCTTGTGATCACAGAAGAGTTAAGAAATGAAATACAATAGTTTGTTAAACCTGTGGAGTATATAAAACCCCGGGCAAGAGGGGGGGAAATAAAACTCGCACAGGTGAGGTGGAAGAGAAGGGGCCAAGTCCAACACAGACGTCGACTAATATTAGGTCTGATTCTGTTGAGCCACACAAAATGAACCCCTTCTCAATATAATTAATTCATATTTATTAACATAATTCTATTTAATTTCATAAATTAATTATTTCAAAAGATGATACATGTTCTCATTCAAAAAAGGATAATTTGGTATATATGTTTCTATTTAATTTGAGTTATTTTGAAGGATATTTTGGTATATATTTTTCTATTTAATTTGAGATATTTTTCTTAACTAATTTGAATATGGATTACCTCTTTAAAGGGAAAAAATAAATCTGTTGGAAGAACAAATTATGATTAAAAAGGATTATTGTTCCAAATCTGTACATAAATTTATTTTATTCATCAAGAATTTGAATGATTTTATAATTTAATTTAAATTTAAATAAATTATATACAATAGTTGCCGCTTATATATAATTTATAAGGTGAAGGATAAATTTCTAATATGAACAATCTTTTACTTAATATTTGTATATTTAAGTATCATAACCTTTTTAAAGTATTTCTGAGAGTCTTCTGTATATTATTGTTAAATATAATATAAAATATTTAATTTTTAGTAAATTATTATATTAATAAATATGTTCATTTAAATAATATATTTTATATTTACTTCCTATTTATATTTTTATTGATATTGAACTTTATTGTGATAAATTCAAATTTAAATATGAAAAAAATAAATATTTTATTAATAAAAGTAATTTAAAATATATAAAAGATTTTACAATTGAGAATAGATAAAAATATCATAAACATTTTAAAGAGTTTTTAAGAGTCTTTTGAAGTTATAATTTAAATAAAAAATTTATTTTAAAATTAATAATTTATATAAAGAGTATCTTGTCTCAAACGCGTACCGATATTTGATAACTACATTTTAAAAAAAGATTTAACAACCATCGTCTTAAAAGTCCGTTTTCTATTATAAAGTCGACAAAGTTTTATTTTTATTTTTGCTCCAAATAATTGATATATTGAAATAAAAAATAATTTATTATGGAAAGAAAAAGGACTCAAATCCTACATCTGCATAAATTGGGGAATGGAGATTATAGACCGGGCCAACTGGCCATGTGTCGCTAGGGCGAGGAAAACTAGCATCTAAAGTTGGGTTCTGGGCCGCATGTTAGAGCCCGTTGTAGGCCCATGAGTCATAAACTCAGTCATCATCTGAATCATTTTTAGAACTATAAATTGGATGTCTGTCTTTTTTAAAAAAAACAGAAAGTCTATCTTTTTTTTAAATGATGATTAATTGCTAATTAGAATTTTTTTAATTTAATTATATTAAAATTAACTTAAAAATTATTTTTTGTAAAAGTTGGACAAAATTCAGTGTTACTGATAAAGTTATTTTTGAAAATGATAAAAGATTAAAAATATAAATTTGTAACATATCAGTATACTTATATTAAAATAACCCTTTCTCCACCACGTATATAATAATTCTTTATAGTGAGGGTAATTTTTTTCCCTTCAAATATATAAATGGTAGATTTTGAGCCTGAATTTTATAGAATATATAAGCATGAAACTTGAACCAGGGGTTTAGCAATTATTAAAGATTAAAAAATAGCCAGCAAGAATCGAACAGCAACACTTAATATTGTGAAAATAAAATTAAAAAAATATATATGTATAGAACTCCAGTGGGACAACTATCCCAATGCTCTCATTGTAACTCCGTGCCTGCTTTGCCCCTCAAATTCATTTTTTTTTTTGACTTATCCCGCAATGTGGAGCTAATACTAATTGACATGATATAACAATTCCTATTTCAACTAATAAAAGAAGTAATGCACCATCAAGAAATGATTAACAAGCATAAAATTGGGCCATGGGATATGTACATATGGCCCACTTCCAAGGGTAGGTAACATAATACATTAAATCAGTCTGAATTTTTAATAAACAGAATTACAATTTCATAGAAGTGGGCAGTGGCAACCGACCCATCTTTATGCATCACAAATGGGCCGCCATTTATAACCATGTAAAAGAAGTCCTACTTTTCAACTCCATACACACTCTTACACATTTACGCTAGCATATTAGTCTTACGTAGAGGATTTCAAATCGTATTTTTTTATTCTGGAAAAGTAAGTAAGAACATGTATAATTATGACCATACTTTTGATTGTCATTTCTACTTTTTCTTTGAGTGTTTTCTAAGTTAATTGGTACTGTGAAATGCTTGTATGCCCACGGACCTCAAACATATCAATATATATTTCAGCATCTAATAGGCATGCAATTATATAAATTACTTTAATACAAAAGAATGTCCTACCCAACTGTTGGCTTTTGTATTTCTTATTTTCTCTAAACTATTATTTTGAAAGTCAAACAATAAATAATACTCCCTCCGTCCCATTTGATTTTTAACATTTTTGAGAGAGTATCTGACACGCATTTTAAGATACATATAAAGTATAGTTATATAACTTATTTTTACAATTTTCTATTTTTGAATAAAAAATGAATGTTTAAATTTGTATTCAGAAAAAATAATTAATAAATAAATTATGAAACTATATTTTATATGCACCTTAAAATGCATGTCGGACACTCTCTCAGAAATGTTAAGAATCCAATTGGGAATATCATAAATTATATTAAAAAAATAAGGATCAATGTCTTTTTTTCTTTTGTAAATGCGACCCAAATTAATATGTCTTTATCATCAACTTAAATATGCCTTAAGAGTAATTAAAAAAACAAATATGAGCCGGAGATACTTTAACTAAATAGACTATGATGCTAATAAAAGTAGTACAAAATTAACCTACATTATCTTTGTATTTTCATAAAATATTATTACTCTCTGTTTAATGTAGACTATGTAGTAAACTTTTATAGCAAAATGTATTATTTTTTCCTGGACTAGATGATACATAATGTATTTTATATAAAATCTAAAGTTATGAAGAATTGTGAAAAATAATATTTAAGGTAGAATAATAGAATACACGTGCAGTGAAGAAAATCTACTGCCAAAGAATTACAGAGTGGAAAATGGGTCACGTGAGCAAAGTCAAATCATGCATATAGAGAATTTATTTAAAAGAGAAATATATTACTATAAAATAAAAAGCACCGAATAAATAATGAACTAATGAATTTGTGATGGAATCAATAATATAGTATTAAATAACTAATGAACTTGCCGGTACAGCCGGAGAAAATATCAGGGTGTTCCATACGAATAGTCTATAGCCATAACCACAAGTCTACAACCATCAGCACTATTTTGACACTAGCGTAAAATCTTCATCTTTAAAGTATTTATCAACTTCCATTAACGATGTTGAACTAATGTCATACATCATGTCATATGAAATTCCAAAATCTCCACCTCTTAACCTGTCCTTATCAGAATAAATTCCAGCCTCACCAAATGGAAATGAAAATCCAAAATCAATCCCAAGATCATCATCCTGGATTGGTCTCAAGAATTTTTCATCCGGGAAAATTGGTTCATTGGCAAAACTATTTGGGTCCGGACATTCGAAATCAAACAAAGCATCCTGGTATGAAATGTCCATTGGCATGTACTTGTCAAAGAGATCAATTTCTTTATACTCCTCCTCACCAAAAAATTGTACAGCCTCCTCTTTTTCCATTTCTTTTTCATTAACTTCTTCCGGAGCAGATTTATTCTCATTGTGCAAAACTGAAGTAGGAGAAGAGAGATTATGATGTGAGTATTCTTCCACGGACTCGTAACTAGAATTTGACTCAACAATGATATCTTGCTTCACTTTCGAAGGTGGATTGCCAAAATTTGTCAAGGCATTGGGACCACGAAGCTTTATAGCAGCAGCATCATAAGCCATTGCAGCCTCTTCAGCGGTATCATAAGTACCTAACCACAACCTCTCCCGTTGCACTGGATCTCTAATCTCGGCAGCAAATTTCCCCCAAGGCCTTTGTCGAACACCGCGATACTTCTTCGCCCCAGTGGGTGCTTCCACTTGCTTTCTTGCCGCCTTAATTTGTTTACACCTCAATCCTTCATTGCCATTCTCCAAAACCTTCTTATTCCTAGTCGATATAACCCCTGTCTCAACTCGAATCTCATTAATATATTTCTTAACCCTCTGGCGACAAAAAGGCCCCCCCTCCTCATCACTTGATGAATCAGTAGCATCAGGATCTGTCACCGAAACCCGTACAACTTTTCGTACAAAATTTTTGTTTCTTTGACTTGGCGATGGCTTCATCATTTTTTGTGTAATGCTTAAATGCTCCGTTACTTTCACCGGACACAATCTACGATCCATCATATATATTTTACTTTCTCAAAAATAAATTTGCTGACACCATGAAAAGGGAATTTGTTTTTTAGGTGTGACAGAGAGAAGATGAACCAAGAAAATAGTCAAGGAGAAAGCTTTGAAAAAATGGACACAAAAGAGAGAGAAAATAAAATAAAGTTAATAAAAAAGATGGATTTATAAGAAAGTGAAGAAATATGGATGGTAATGAAAGGGGTTTATTATGGGAGTTGGGAGGTTAAAATATAAAAATGGCAGGGAGTGAACAAAAGCAGAGAAATATAAGTAACAAAATATAAAAGATTTGCACACAGTATCTTTGTTGATTTTGATATATAAAAATTAACCAATATAGTTGAACGTAAGGAGCAAGTAAAAGACAGTGAATGATATGGAGAAGGAGTGTTGTGTTTAAGAGAGAGAAAGCGGTAGAAGACTGATATATATCTGCCTATACATTTTGTATGCAAGTATAAAGAGACACAAACATAGTGAAAGAGACTATTTCAGTTACGGTGGAGAGACCATAGCGCTCAAGTCCCCATTTTATAGGATCACAAGCACCCCAGCCGTAACTCATAAACTCTAGAATTACATGCATATCCCTCATTTATTTTTTTTCTATATTAAATATGGTAAATTGTGAGGGAAGATATAAAATTCACTATATTTCCTGTATAAACAAGTCTGCCCGTTAGTAATTTATTCTCTATTTTCTATAGTATGATATCCTACATTATTCTAGAAAAATATTCAATTTTTTATAATAAATATAATTACTCTTTCGCCATTTTTTGAGTTCATACCAATTATGTATCACTTTGATATATAAATGCAAACATATTTGTATACACTTTAACGTAAAAATAGGCATAAAATGTCAAAATAATAGAAAGCATAAAAATTCCAAATTTGTATTTGAGTATTGTTTTATGTATTTATGTTCTAGACAGCTATGTGCAGGATATTATATACAGTATTAAAATTAGCCAAGAGAATACTACATATATTAAAATAACAGGATATCGGTATTAATTCAAAAAGATGCGAAAAAATAATCACTCTTATTATAATATTATGATAAATAAATTAAAAATAATATGTTAAATTGTAGTGGCTTACATGAAATTAAATTTTATACTAATACAAAAAAAACACTGGCAGAAAACGGAGATGAGAAAAACAAACACCATAGTCTCGTTTGACTTGGTATGCGGGTCCTACGTTAATACAGGTCCAATGAGAGAGTTTAGAGTCATCTCCTGACTCCTCCTAATAGTATTATTACAAGTCATGTGACACCAGAACGCTTCGGCTCGCTTATAAATTAAAACTACCTAATTGCGGTTAAATGATTTGCAAATACAGTATTTACTAATACTATCTACATAAGGTTAAAAAGTTTTAACTAATTGATTATATTAGCTGCTAACTAGTAGCTAGTTGGGGTAGATACTATAGTAAACATATACGGGTCCAGTTGGATATTTTATTTTTACTAATCTGCGAACATTTATGTGCAAAAGAGAAATTTCATATCGACACGATACTTTATTTGTCAAATAATGTAAGATTTTTATATAAAATTTATTCCTTAGGAATTATTTTGTAATGTATATATAGTTCTACTTTTTACCATCAACTATATCTTCATGAAATTATAAAATTTTGGATAATATAACATTTTAAAATTTTAACATCTTAAAATTAAGATTTACTACAATAATAATATCCTTACCGAGATAAGGAAAAAAAAAAGAAATTATAATATCCACTGATGTATAGTGACATGTCCGTAAAAAAAATGTATATTGATATGTAAAAATGTCAAACTAGCCATAAAATTTTATCCAACGATTCTGAATTGGGAATGACAATTTTCATCCATTTCGCAAATTTCAAACTATATTCTCAAAATTAATTTGAATAATTAATCGAATCAATTGAGTAATGGTGCAACGGGACGGATATTATATCCTCTTGTACCTTATTCACATCATGTTTATATATTTTATATTATATATAAATATAATTTTATAATTATAATAATAAATTTGAAATGTATACTGATTTAGGATTTTATTTGGTGTAATACTCTTAAATGGTGTGTGTGTGTATATATATATATATTATAAATAAAATATGATACTCCCTCCGTCCCAATTAACTGTTCTATTTGATTTTTTTTGTGATCAATTTGAATCAACTTTAACTGAAAATTAAAAAATATATATTTTCAAAAAACTGAAAAATACATATTAAATAGATTAGGTATAGTTTCTGATGATATATTTTTTATAATTTTTTTCCGATTATGTACTATATATAACTTTTAGTAAAACTTTAATCAATTTGATAACAAAAAAGTCAAACATGATAGTTAATTTGGGACAAAGGGAGTACATTATATATAAAATTATATTTTGAAAAATCTTTAAATTATAAATAAAATTTTGGCAAATCATAAAATTATAATAAATAATTCAGATAATCTAATAAGATTTTATAAAATTAAAAATTCTATGTAAAATCAAAGGAATCGATTATAAAATTTTAATTTTTTGTTCATTTTTTAAATTTATCGTTTTATGTAATGGCCGAAACATCTCTAGGTTGACAAACACTAACGGTCAAATTTGGCAAAAAATCGTCAAAAAAATGTAAATTATAACAAACTAAAACTTATGGGATGTAAAGTGTTTTAAAGGAAAAGTACCGAACCTTAAAGAGATGTAAATTGCATATAAAACTTTATTACTATAAAAAATAGGAGTTCCCTATGTCAGCAGGAGGCGTGATCAGGGTTGGTGTCGAGTCATCAGACTTATTTTCAGAGAATGGCTGACCTGTACTAATCTTTCGAATATCTTCCAGAATCTTTAATACATCTGTCATTTTCGGTCTCTGCTCCGGTACTCTTGCCACACATGCCATTGCTGTTTGCAGCATTCCCAGCATCTCTTCCTCTATATTTGTTTCCCTCAAAAGTTCCAAATCAAAAACTTCTGCAGTCCATTCCTCTCGGACAACAGAGTGAACCCATCTAACCAGGTGTATAACCTCATCGCTGCTAGTTGTATGTATAGGAGACTTGCCTGTTAGAAGCTCAAGCAAGAGGACTCCAAAGCTGTAGATATCCGATGCCTGCGATACTTTCCGAGTGTCTGTTACTTCTGGGGCTCTGTATCCTGATGTTTTAATAACAGGTGTCGCCATTGGACTCATCAGTGTTGCAGGGCCAAGATCAGAGATACAGCCATGTTTCTGGGAGTTAAGGAAAATGTTGGAGGCTTTTATGTTTCCATGAACTAGCTTCCCATTGTTTTGTGTGTGGATATGACCAATGCCTCTTGCGGCATCGACAGCTATCCTTAATCGAGTTTCCCAATCCAGTGGAGTCCTCTTTAGATCTCTATTTGCTGGTATAATATAGACGCATTAGAATATATCCAACTTGGGCACAACCAAGAGAAGAACTTGCAGAAGTAATGAACAAGGATAATATATAGGAGTTGATAACAAGAAATGAGAAACTAGAAGCAACATTGACAATTGATAAACAAGATTGGTAATCTGGTAACTTGTTAAGAAAAAACAACTCTTCACAGCTTGTGATTTTTTCGCGATGCGGACCTAAAACTTACACTAACCTAATTTTCCATGATCGTGATAGTTAAGCTGAACTTTATGATTTATATGTAACATTAAAGACTATATATTTCACATTGACATGTAAGTAAAGAAATTGAAATGCTACCTAAAATCCAAAGGAGTTCACACTAATTTCCTTTTTTCTTGTTTATCCTATATAAAATAATGACAGATTGGGACATAATCTATTTGATCCGACAAAATTTAAGATGCATAAAGAGCAGGAGATACATGATCTGAAGAATTATCAACTGCTACTCAAAACTCTTCTCAAATGCAACCTGAGCTGAAAGCTATAACTTGGCCAGTAAATTGTTGAAATCACGATAGACCCCCAAAGGTTATAGCAGGTAACCATTATATTTACACGCTGGAACGAACCACAGCATTATTTTAAGTTCTACTATTTAGTATGTATCTTAATAGATATCAGTAGAGTTACTACTAGCAGAAGCAAGTTCATCAGAAAATGCTGAAGTCACTGTCAGGCTATTTGAAGTTTGAACTCAAAACCATAACGGATGCTTTCCGGGCCTACTTATGCTAGAACTAAATTTAGCTCACATGAAACATATATGCTCACTTGTTCAGTATGCATGTTCTGGTTTTGTTCTGCATGTTTTTTTAAAAACTGAATATCATATAAATATAATAACATCTGAGCTAATAGTGGAAGAACTTGGTGATACAGGTTAAAAGGAGAAATGTACCATGTAACATTGTTGATAAGCTCCCCTGCCTGTAATAGTCATAAACCATAAGCTTTTCATCCTTGGAGTAGTAATATGCTCTTAGGGCAGCTACATTCTCATGCTTAATACTTCCAACCACTTCCATCTGTTGTTCAAACTCTCGTCTTCCAACACCCCCTTCACGTAATCTCTTTACTACAACTGTGGTCGAATCCTCTAGTGCTGCCTTGTAAGTTGTCCCATATGTTCCCTTTCCAAGCACCTCAGCAGAAGCTCTCAACAGATCCTCCAAATCGAACGCAAGAATACAATCTTCAAAGAAAATAAGACTACTGTTCCTATTCTGGCTGCCAGAAACTACTTTCATCAGTACTTTGTCTTTCGTTTGGGATTGACCCAAAACGCCATTTTGACCTTTTCTGTTGTAATAACAAACAATCAGCAACACAGTAAGCACCGCAAACCCCAGAACACAGCTCCCAATTACTATTCCAAGGATTGCAATCCCACTCAATTTTGATGATTTTTTAGAATCATGATCATTTGGCGGAAGATCAGATGGAGGAATGGAAATATTATCAGGGGTAAATTTATTTCCAAGAAAAGCTGAACTTGGGAATCTCCGTAGGGACTCAGGCAGTTTTCCTGTGAGATTATTATAAGACACATCTAACAGCTGAAGCCTTGGGAGAATAAGCTCCGGTAATTCACCAGAAAGCAAGTTATTAGCAAGATTCAATGCTACTGAGTGAGTCAAATTCGAAATTGAGTTAGGCACAGAACCATTAAACCTATTATTTGACACATTGAAAATGACAAGATTTTCCCAAACCGCCAAATCCAACGGCAATGACCCTGAAAAATTATTGGATTGCAGGTTCAAGCTAGTCAAATTACTAAGCTTAGCAAAATCAGAAGGAAAAGGACCTGATATAAAATTCAATCTCAAACTCAAAACCTCAAGCGCAGACAAACGGCTAAGAGTATTATCGGGAATGGGACCTCTAAACCCAACTGCTGGCAACCTAAGAGCTATAACTCTAGACTCATCACCATTACATGCAACTCCATCCCATTTTCTACAAGCAGAAGTATCTCCATGCCAATTAAGAGTACGATAATGATAAATACCTTGAGAAAAATCAAGCAAAGCTTGTTTATCCTCAATGGGTTCACTTATTGCTACCAAGATCAAAACTTGAAACAAGAAAATCAAGAAAAGCATAAACTTTATGACACCCATTACTCTACTTTGTCAAAATGAGTCACTGAAAGAATAAACAGCTTGATATATCTTATTCAAAAGAAACCAAGAAGGCTGAGTTAGACATTTCAACAAACACAACAATTGCACACAGATCACATTGAATATTACACAGCCGTTTAGAAAATTAATGCAACAGTTAAATATATAGAGTTCTGGTCAACAAGCATGAATGAATATAAATAAATGTACTCTATAATTTCATTTCTTCTGCTGCTCCACTTGAGTTTCTTGTGTATGTATCTGAAACAAGGCAAAACATCAATTATAAGTATAGTGTTTGTACATAAGTAGAGATACAAAATCACTTATGTAAAGTGAAGACACGAGACAATAATTCTATGGTCGGATTCTCTCTATTTTTGGAATAGTGTTAAAACGCTATAATCATGTTACGTGCAAATTGTAATTTAATCGTTGCCCTTTTTAATTCGATTATTATTATTGTATTTAAAAATTATTAAGTAATTTATTTATTTGAAATTAAATAAAAATTATGTAGCGGAAGGCTGCCTAAGTCATGTTGAAAGTGGCTTTGTTGGTTAAACCATTGACCTTGGTTATTTTTTGATAATTTGATTTTTTTTAAAATATGCTTACGTCCTGTTTTACCTCATCACTTAAATTAAATAAAAGTTGTAACAAATTAATAATGTTAACAACTAATAAATCATCAATCATCAATCAATATTCAATATATATATAAAAAGGAGAAGACGGGGTGTCGGCCCTATATGTTACAATTTAGGGAGAAAATGCCATAAATGGCACACCCCAAAAAAGTGGCTCTAAATAGCACTCCAAAATGCTACATCGTGTAGTGTTTTGAAAAAAAAAATCTTCCCAAAACGCTACTTTAAGTTGCGTTTTAAGCCCAGAACATAAGATAAAGTAGCATTTTTCCCCGAAAAAAATTAAATAAAAAAATAAAAAAAAGTGCAAAACGCTACACGAAGTAGCGTTTTCACCCCTTTTCCAGCACGTCACACTATGTAGCGTTTTTGGAGTGCTATTTAGGACCCTTGTTACGGGTTGTGCCATTTAGGGCATTTTCTCCTCAAATTGTGACATATAGGGCCTTTTCTCGAAGACGGGGGAATTGATTTTTGTGAATAATATCATTATGGAAAGATCTATTCAAGATCTTCGTTCTTTGTTTACATTCCGCTATCAAATTCTATGATCTTGAGATTGTAAATATCAAAATTTTATAATCAGGTGCTGATTCTGTTCTAACAGCTCATATTTATTTGTTTTCTGCATTCGATACTTCTCCATATTTGACGAGTCTTATCATTCTAGAAAGGTCTCAGAATTGTCTACAAGTTTCGCGTTTTGCGTTTTTTCATTTGGATTCATATGAATAGAGTTAATTGACTTTCTCTAGAACTGGTCAGGTCTGATTTTATTTTATATAGTCTAATTTATATGATATTTGGATTGATAATATTCGACTAAGTTATTTTCGATTGATTTGTGATATATGTATTATTATTATTATTAGACTTCTTTTTAGAGTAAGGTATATGTAAGACTTACATAAGTTATTTGTGATTATATTTTGATTTGAGAGATATTGTAAGAATCCGTCATGAATAAATTAATCTCATGCTTTGTCACCTCCTATACGATGTATTTAAATAGTATGGGCGTGTCGTCGGAGTTAAGGGACACGTGTAGTTATGACGACTTTGTATGTGTGTTTTGGTCATTTGGGTAGCATTGTGTTTTATACCGTGCAAGCCCCTGTAAGATTTTTGATAGCATTTGATTTGTTCTATGCAAACCCCGTAAGTTTTGATGATTACATATTCTGGAGAACCGAAATGTAGGAAATCCTGTAAGTGTAAGATTGTCTCCCATCTCAGTATTTGATCATTATAATATGTGACTAGTAAGTGTACGAGTAAAAGTAATAATATTTGTTATTAAAAAGTATATAAGTTGTAATTGTAAGATAAGTATGTATCATGTCTTTTTATTATTTTTGTTACTTGTTTATATTGTGAGTTAAGTGACAAGTATTTTTTGTCTCTTTCGGTTTGTTTCATCATTCTTTATTCAGATATTTTATTTGTTCATATTTTCATCGTTTTAACCTTTTGTACTCTTTGCATTGTTATATATCCGTATATGAGTTTTTCGCTCACTGTCGGTCTATGTTTCTTTGTTTCCCCCGACATGTTAGGTGTACTACTTTATGAGAAGAGTGTGAGTTGCTGATTTTGAGGAATTGTAACATTTTATATTTAGATTTGAATTTTGATAGTTGAGTTGTACTTTAAATTTTGAATTGTATGTTGTTGGATATTGAACAGTTGTAACTTTTTATTGAATTTTTGGAGGATTTTATTTAAGTGAATAAGTTTGGGATTTTAAAATTATTGCATGAAATTTTCCTCATTATTTACGATATTATCAGTTTTGAAGTCTCTATGATGCAACTACTGTACACCAGCATGTTATCCAACTCTAATTTCTTTTGCTAGTCAAAGTCCTGGAGAGAATATCAACTTGCAAGAAACTTTAATAAAACAAGTTTCTAGACATTCTAAACATGTTTCACTTCCCCCCAACAAAAAAAGAGTGTTAGAAATTTGCTGAGAAAACATCTTTTGGGTGTGTGTTACAGTTACACAGCAAAAAATATCCAACATCCTAAGGATAAAAGAGTACTGGCTGTACAGTCCACAGAATTCAAACAAGATGAACCGTTGAGGAATTTGCCACAGCCTTGCTGTATCATAGTGGAACTTGAACAAGGCCTCTGCAACACTATTAGATGGAAATCCCATTTCACTCGAGAGAGTATAGCCATTAGCAAATTCCTCAGCCTTGCAAACAAAAATAGATCATTACTTTTTAGTCAGGAAAAATATATATAAATCAAAAAACACTATAATAATGATCAAACACCTCTGCAGGCAGTTCTCGACTCTTGAGTGCAACGCTGTTTTCTTAATTCCAAGTTTTCTTATTGTATTAGTAGTACCATAATTACATCAAATGAATACATAGGATTTTTAAGATTAACCAACCCAAAGAAGCTACAGCAAGGATATTAGCATTACAGTCACGAAATATTTATATGCAATAGTACAGAACTCAATCAGTATCTTAACATAAAATACTGAAAGAAAAGTTATAGTCTGATCTGCACCCTATCACGTTGTTGTTTGGATAACATACATTGTCCATGATGAATGCACTACATACTTGCTCCACCATGGTATTAACTATTGTTGTGCGGACAACAGTGATGCCCTATGGTTAAAAATACAACTCACATTCAGGTTCGGACGGAAGGTTCCCATGCACAAGTTTGTTCCAGTTTGGGCTTTCTTTCTCTGCTTCGGTAAGTATCTTCATTTCAAATTTGAAGCATAGCAGATAAACAGCAAGTCAGCAACACAGAATCAGGGTTCATTTCAGTTGAATTATTATGTAATATTAGAACAATTCTGTAAGCAAAAAAACGTGTGCCAGAATAATCATACCGGTGGTGTAATACAATATTTAGGTTTAACAGCAACCTTAATCCCCACTCCAGCTGCAAATTTATCATAATAAAAAACAATATATAACCAATATTGGGCATGTTTGGGATCCCTTATTTGAGGAAAAACGGAATTCTCAGCATACTGTTAGATGGATTTTAGTTCACATGATATAATTGAAGTACATATTAAAGTCAAAAATATAGTCTCAGTTATTTTGTTAAAACAAGGTATTATAAGTTTATATATGCTAAATTTTAAATTATATATCAAAATTTTAAAATATTTTATTGATATTTATTTAGATATTATGAGATATTTAACCTAGGCGTTGATGTTATTAGCGGCGGATGAAAAAAAGAAATTTTAGAATTATAACAAATTAATAAGTTGTGAATTATATTACACATTTATATTTTAAAATTTACAATATATAAAAAGATTAATAGATACTAAAATTTGTTTAATAAACTGTCAATTTAAAAAGGACTTTATATAGTATTATACATGAACATGTTCATTGTTAAATTTTAATATTTATTCTATAATTTTTTATATATTTTAAAAAGTAAGATTTTTAATTTAAAATTTAAAAAACAATGAGAGAGTGGTTTATTATGATGAAACGTCTTTAATGAGAGTTCGGCTCATTATTCATCATATTAATTGTTAAATTTTAATATTCATATTATAATTTGTTTATGTTTTTAAAAATAAGTTAATATTTGAGTTTTTAGAAAAAATATATAATGATAATAGATGTAATTGTTTTTAAAATAATGAAATTATTGTTCCCAAATTTTTTTCTAAATTACAAAATTATTTTTATATAATTTTTTTAATTTGTAATATATGATAAATGATCATTTATTCCTTCAAAATTCAATTGAGTAAGTATTTTTTTCACAAATTTATATAGTGTATTATATTTATTTATTTAATAAATATTTTCAAGTTTAAAAATATATTATAAGGCCGCCGCGAAACGCGGCTTAGTAGACTATTATTTTAAAAATTGTCTCAAATGCTGAATTATCACGTGTATAATTGGTAATTATTCTGTAATAATACGAGACCCCACATTTATACATATGACTCATAAATTAAAATAAATCATATGTTATATCAGTTTACATGCAAATTGTTAGGTCTCCGGTGGATTGAATGTGTGTATATAAGTATATAGTAGTTTATAACTCGTGCAAAGCATAGAATTGTTTTTCTATTTACTTTAAATTATTTTTAATTTGAATAATATTATAAAAATAAAGCACGGATACTATTAATAAATTATATATTATTATTTTATATAATTTAAATATTTCATTTAATATGATAATTTATTTTAAATAAATAAAAGAATTTAAATGGTAATGCAATTGAGTTAAAATGTGAATAAAATTATATTAAATAAAAATTATAGGATAAGTATGATTATTAAAATTAAAATATAGAATATAATTTAGATATAATATAATATTATCCATAAGTAATTGGATAAGGAGAGAACTATCAGCGATAGAGTTGTATGTATGATGTATTGTAGAGTAGCTGAAGAAGCTGTCTTATAATTGCTGTCAAAGTTAGCAATCTCAAACTGATCTGAACAAAGTACAATAAATTATTGGTAACATATAGATAATTTTCAAATAAAAATGCCGGAACAAATTAGAATAAGTTAATCCTAAATATCAAGTCAAATACCTAGATTGTCATTATCTTGGTCTTCTCCATGAGAAACTTCAGTTTCTTCAAACAATGTACGTGTTATTTCTGCCAAAAATTTCTTTTTCTTTAGCTCCCCTTTTTTTTGCAGGAACCTTCTACTCGTATCTATATTCGATATATTGGAGAGTGGAATTCTGGTAGACAGTTGATTACTATGCATACTAGTCAACCCGTTAAATCTCGGTTGACAAGGTTCTTGGGCCAAACCTACAAAAATTAGGTAAAAATTATGAGAGCCATTCAGAATTTAATAGTATGTTAAACTTCTAATTAGAATAAAAAAGAACCAATGAAGGAGATATAGTAAACAACTTCTCCCATTTATAGTATCTTGGCTATGTCTGATTGATGGAGAAGGAGAGTTTTCTTTGTCTTTGTTCATTCCTCTACCTAGAATGGATAACCACAAAATGCTTCAAATCAGAATTGAAAAAAATTACATAAAGACTTTTGAACATATAGATATTTATGACAGCGATGCAAACCAGTACTAAGGTCTTCAGAAGTGAAAACAGTCTCTGGGGGAGGACGAGAATCCACCTGCAAATACGATGGTGGAATGATTATGTGAGATAATAAAATAAATTGAGTAGCATACTGCATACGGTAATTGCATTTAAATTGTGAATTTAAAACACTACTGCTAGGATACCTTCAAGAAGGGATTATCCGACAATAGGTGAAAATTTCTACATCGTAGTAGTGTTGTGTTTTTCAATATATTGGAAAGTGGAATTGAACCTACAAAATTAATATCACAGTCATCAAAAATAACTATGAGACTATTAACCATTAAGAAACATTTATGCATTTCATACTAGAGAGTTCTATAAACAAAATGCAATTAATAAATGCTAAGATGCTGCTACTTTTATTTAAGACAGTGTGTTGATGACAAGTGAAAATGAACATACCAGGGGAACGGAATACACCGGTAGATGGAGGAATAGGGTGTGAATCAGTATGAGATCCACTAATAACTACAAAATTGAATAAATGAAGATAAAATATAAAACATAACCGGGTTGAAATTTTACTTCTATGATGAACAAGCCAAGTGAAAAAAACCAAAATAAAGGTAGGCTGAGTTTTTCTCATTGGATGGTGTCTGATAAGAACCTTTACATTGTGGTTCCAGGTTCTTTTTATTCACTGTAGGATCGTATATAAGAATAGCAAACATGGCATGAATAATAAACACAGGTCACAGTTGAATACATATATATCATAGCATAAACAATAAACCATTAAAGGAGATAGCTACAACTTCTTCCACCTATAGCAGCGTGGTTATTTCTGATTGATTGTGGAGGAGAGTTTTATATGTCTTTGTTTTTTCCTCGTCTACGCTTTCTACCTAGAAAAGAAACCCACAAAATGATTGAAATAAATAATGAACCAAAATTTACATGAAGAATTTTGAGCATATAGATATTTATGACAGCAATACAAACCAGTACAAAGATCTTCAGAAGTGAAAACAGTCCTTGTTGGAGGACGAGAATCCACCTGCAAACCAGTACAAAGATCTTCAGAAGTGAAAACAGTCCCCGGGGGAGGACGGGAATCCACCTGCAGATATAAAGGTAAAATGATTATGCAAAAAAGAGCAAGTACCATACAGAAAGTGCATTAAAATTGTAATTTTATACACTTCAACTGGAATACCTGCAAGAAGGGATTATCTGGTGATAGGTGAATTTTTTTATTTCGAAGTAATGTTGTATATCTCAATATATTTGAAAGTGGAAATGAACCTACAAAATTAATATCAATAATCATCAAAAACAACTATGAGACTGTTAAGCATTACGAAACATTTATGCAAAGATAAGCATTACAGACACCAACACTCAAACAAGATTATATATAATAAATGAACGTAATAAATATTAGAACATTGCCACTTTATTCTAAACATTGTGTTGATTACAAGTGGAAAATACACCAGTAGATGGTGGAATAGAGTGTAAATCAGTATAAGATCCACTAATAACTACAAATCAAATAAACGAAGATAAGATGTAAAACGTAACCGGGTTGAAATATTACCTTGTAATATAAATAAACCAAGAAAAGAAGCCCAAAGTAAAGGCATATATATAAAAACCGAGTTTTTGCATTTAATGGATTGTTATAAGAAACATTGCATTGAGGTTCTAGTTTTATTCTATTCCCGGCAGAAATCAGAATCACAGATAAAAACAGGAAACACAGCATAAATGATGATAATAAACACAGGTCCGAGTGCAATACTTGCACACAAAAAAATAAATATATGTTATAAGTTGAGTCTACATATATGTGGAGATAACAAACACATTGATTCATATTTACCAGCTATGTTAGATGTAGGTGATTGTGAAGGAGATATATTTTCACAAGCGAACATAGTCAAACCTGTAGGTTTAATATCTTCCTGCAAACATGAAACCATAGCATGTTACAGAGGTTTATAACAAATCAAAAAAACTATGTATGGACTATTAACTTATTTAACCTAGATGGACAATATTTCAATCATGTTTTTATTTCGTATCAATATGATTCTAACAACCTAGTCGGTCTGTGATGACTGATGATAATACATAATCCCGAAAATAAATCGAAAGTGATCAAAACTTGTTCATGGATTATTAAGGGATTAAATGAGATAAACTGAATACGAATCATGGATGGTAAAGAGATTATAGTCGTTGCAAACAAACATAGGGTTGACTTGAGTATGAAGGGTATAAGAAAGTATTAACCATTAAACAATAATGAAGAAACAGCCAATCAAAGTGATAAGCTTGTTAGAGGAGAGGGCGGGAAAAAAGAATGAGAGTTGTGGAAGATAAATGAGAATATGAGATGGTCAATGTAAAAGAAGAAACTTATTATTAACGCGCCCGCGAGGGAGGGAGATTGCAAATTTCGAAATTTTGAAATAGCGGATTGGACACAATAATCTAATTTTGAAAAAGCTATTTGGAGGAGTTTTTCAATTAAAAGTTTTTAATGTGTCACAAACAACTAATTACCAAATAATTTTATACTAAACAATTAACTCAATCTGCTAGTCAAAATAGCTAATTCAATCCGCTAGTCAAAATAGCTAATTTAATCTGATACTGCTAACTGCTAATTGTCAAACATGGCCAAACAGGGCCAATATAGTACTGTCAAGTGTTAACACTTAAAACTCATCCTAATATTAGCAATAACTATGAATGCACAAATAGTTTATGTTATATGTAACGAATGAATCATGTTTCTACCTTGCTGCTACTTCATGACATTATCCTTGGTATTCAGGACATTGTCATTTGAAGAGATGTAGTTCCATGTCATCAAAATGTAACTGCTTTTGGTACTTGAAGTCTCTGAGACTCCAAAAACAGGCAACATATATGGTATCAGCTAAAATGGGAGAGGGAGGGGGTTCAGTATGGTACAGGGTTCTCATTCCAACAAAACAGGGCATCACAGTATCAGCTGCAATGGGAGAGGGGAGGGGGGTTATTCTTTCTGATCAACCAGATAATACAGTATTACAAATAAAACAATATTCTTTTGGGATTCAACCATTAAGAAAAATCACTGTCAGCTACCTGAGTATTATTAAAATGATGCCACGTTACACACTAAGAATATTCTATACATTTTCATCACCCAAGATGAAAGCTATCATCTCGTATCCTGAAGTGAAAAGCGTTGAATATATATATAGTCGATGCAATATATAAATCAAATTAAAAACGAGGGCATTACATGAGATTGTATATGAGATGGGGTATTTTAATTGTGCATGGGTGACTTGGTTTTTATTTATACAAATCACGCGTGTATAAACGTGGGACATTTCAATGAAATAGATTGTGCTTATTCTCTGATTTAATAATTTTCAAATTTTAAAATTTGTTAACACGGTGGATATTATGTCCACATTCTGAGTCCATTTTAACCTATTGTCGTCACTACCTTGGTATACTATTTTTTCAAATATTAATATAAATAATTTTTACTCCGTACACCTTGTAACTACCGACCACATTAGAAATTTTTATCATATAGTCAATTTATTTAGAAATTATAATAACAATAATATATAAGAATAATTAAAATAACAGTTGAGTGCTTCTCATAACTTCTCAATTTCAATTCTTCTACCTTCACATGCGTTTAACTGCTCGGTGTCATCGACGTGGACAATAGGTCACTAGTGACCTACTGTTGTTTGTTTCTATACTCCGCAGATTTTTACTACCAGTCACCTTCTTTTCTCGTTCATTTCGCTTCCATTGTGTTATCGATGCCCTTATTTACCTGGAAACTCAATAGTTGCTTCTGATTGTTTACAACTTACCAAACAAATTTAGAATTATAAATGAGTTTCGTGATTTGAAAAAATGTAGAGTTTTATTATAAATTTTGTACTAATATTTTTGTGTATTTGTTACATTTAATATTTAAAAGTGTTTGAGAGAAATTTTTTTTGAACCCCTCTATAAACATGGCTTCGTCCATATATATATATATATATAGATTCTGCTGACCAGCATTCTTACTGGTTTTTATGTAATTTTCCATTAAACTTACTAATAATTTTTTTATAAAATTTATAGTATATGACAGAAGTCTAAAATGAATTTAAATAGAAATTAAATCTCATCTACCACTAATAATGTTGTCGCCACTATCGTGCCATTCACAATTCTAACAATTTACTAATAATTTTACTAATTAACAATTCTAATAATTTATTTACTAATATTTTATTACTTCTTCTTAAAAATAATTACTGTATATATATATTTGAAATGATTACTGTATATATTTTTATTTTAATAAAAATATTTTTTCCCAGTTTTTGTTAGTTTTAAAACAGAGCCCCCATTTGCAATGTATTTCTCCTTGGCGGCCTCAACTTGAAGCGTAAATTTCCAGGGAACCTCCTCCTAAAGATTGGAGGGGACCAATTTCAAAGAGAATCTAAAATTTTTAATCTGTATTATCAATAATGTCAACAAAGGATGAGTTGGATATGACAAACCTAATGCGTATAATTATGCTGAAATTGGTTTAATATTAAATTAATCATATTTATATTTTAAACATAAATATTTTGGTTTTATAGTATTTAGTAGTTTTAATAATTTGATTTAATATTTATTTTATTATTTTCGGCATTTCTTTTCTCTCTGCTTATCAATCTTGCTCTTTATGTTTGATTTTTTTCCTATGCCAATTTCTTCTTAACTTGAGAATCGAGATTGCACTGCTGTGTTCTGAATATTTTAGATGTAGAAAAAATAAATAATAAAAATTCAAAACAAAATAATTTGTGTGAAATATTGATTGTTCAGTTTCTGCCCTTTTTTTATTTTAGATAAAATAATGAGAATATAAACAAATGATTAATTATCAATTAATCATTATATTCTCTCTTTCAATTTTTCTTTTCCTTTCTTCTTCTTCTTCTTTTTGTAAAAATTTTTACGAAAACTTACCCATATTTAAGTTAAAAACTGAAAAATGAATAATCACATAACGAGAATAAGGATCTAAAATTGATTTTAGAAATGTTTTCTAAAATCAAAATAAATACATATAAACCAATACATTTGATCGTTAATTATTTACTTATTATTTATTTTACATTATTAATAAATTTAAAAAAATTAATTAATTAAATTATTAATATAATACACTAAAATCAATTACTATCTTAATAAAATTTCGTAAGTTCGATCCTTGTTCTCTTAAATAATTTCCTGATAATAAATTTAGGAAGAATAAATCTTGGCGTAGATATATATACACTACAAACTCACTACCCGGTAACAATCAATTTCAAGTATATTTTAAATTGATGGTTTTCTTTATTTTTTTGTTTTCTGTTTGAAGTAACAAGCTTGCTATTGAAATTCTATATATTTTTAAAATTTTCTTAATATTTAAAAATATTATTTTATAAATTATAGTAGTTTATTTCTATAAGGTTAAAAAAAAATGATTTTCTATAAAAATATTATTTTGAGATTTTTTTTAAAAGGATATACTTTTATTTTGACATTTGATGTGAAATAAGATCAATTTTTATTAACACGAAAACATAAAATGCAATGTGAAATTGTATTATATTAATATTTTTGTATAACATACTTTTTAAACATAATTGTGTTCAACAAAAAAATTAAATATAATAACATGTTGTAAATATTTTAACATATTTATATAACCATAATTTTTTAACCTTATAGAAATAAACTACTATAATTTATAAAATAATATTTTTAAAGATGACATAGAAGATAGATCTTTATTTAAGAAAATTTTAAAGATATATATATATATATATATATATATAGAATTTTAATAATAAACTTGTTTTTTCAACTAGAAAACAAAAAATAAAACAAAGTTATCAGTTTAAGAAATACGTGAAATTGAGTCCTAATATATTCTTAATTTATAGTAGTGTATATTTATGATCACCGATTTGAGTGATTTTTGCGAGATTGCGCGGTTATGAACCCTATAAATAGAAGAAGCATTGGTTTTAGTTTTCCCTTTCTCGCTCTCCCCTTGTTGCAACTCTCTCTCTCGCTCTTATCTCTCTGCCCCTCCCTCTCTTAGTAATTGGTGTATGTATATTCCCTTCCCTCGTTTCTATCATCCCTCCAGGTATATTATATATCCATGTTACTATCATAATTCACTCTGTTTTCATCAATACATATATTCCTTATCTTTTTCTTGTTTCCCGCTGCTTTCTTCCCCTTTTTTTGTTGCTTCAAATGGAGTTGTTCTAGTTTCAATTAAGCTTAATCTGCAAGTTGTGTGTGTATTTGAGAGAGATTTAAATTAAGCTAAATTTGCAAGGTGTGTGTATCTGTGTGTGAGAGAGAGAGAGTGAGAGAGAGAGACTGTTCTAGTTTAAATTAACCTAAATTTGCAAGTTGTGTGAGTGAGAGAGAGAGAGAGAAACTGTGTAGTATTAACTATTTAAGAGGCATGTTACATAATTTTTGTTAAAAATCAAGAGCCAAGAAGGAGCCTTTTCATTAGGCTGCCAATGAATCCTACAGCGTGTCTTTTTAAACAAGGGAGTTGCGATTAAATAGCTAGATGATTTTATGAGCTTCCAATAATACAACTAAGAAAATACACATTTAAACACAAATGAATAAACTTCTATAGACACAGAACCATGGTTTCTATGTTCCAAATAAGGATATTCTCGACAAACTATTCAAAACTTTGACAAATTCAGTTGATAATGGTATTTATTGAATCAAGATTTTTTAGAGGTTAATATGTTAAAAGGATACATACCATACTCATAGTAGTGCGGAGAAGAGTGAGTAGGTATGTGATCTACTATGGTTGTTACTTCTTGGTTGGTCCTTACAGACCCGTATTGAAATCGGGCAGAGTAACTTATTTCTTTATATATTGGGTGAGTTACAATGTAATTACTTTTTGCTGATAGTATGGACCTTGTTAATAACTGTAAATCAATTTTGGGCAGAGGTTTAAAAAATTTTAGAGCTATATCCTAATACTTTTTGTTTCCTTTCATTGGTTGATATTGATAGCTTGAAGCTTTAATTGACGTGGTCCATAATATTTGTTGCTATATATAAATCACGAAGGTCGTGTATAGTTTTTCTCACAATTCTGCAGCTATGATGAAAATTGTGGAGGCGTTTTGCATATTTTTCCACATCGTAGCATGCTATACTAGTAATTTAATCCTGTTGGAAAGCAAAATCCTTTCCATCTAGGATACTATGACTGATTGACTGCCTATTGAATTTTTTGCTTTGGTACAGGGTGACTGGAAGCACAACTTTTTTTGCCGAATTCAAGTTTTCAGAATTTAATATCCTCTTATAGACATTACTTATTCATCTCTAATCTCGTAAAATGGACCCGTGTGATACATCTGGTTTTGTTAGTGGTGGCAGCATGTGCTCATTTTGGTTGTCTTCATGCTAATTCTTTTTGTCTTCCCCTCCCGAACTTTTACTCTTGTGTATATGACATCCTCTTGTAACTATTGATTTTGTGAATACCAAATTTGTAAATGGACCGGTCCGATACATCAGGTTTTGTTAGTGGTGGTATGTTCCCTTTTTAAGTGTATTCAAGCTAAATCTTTTTGCGTTTCCTCTCAACTTCTAATTTTCCTACCATATAGAACTTGCAATTTTTGTCCCTTCAAACCACAAGTTGGCCTGGGAACATTTTCTCTTCTTTCCTCTGGTTTTATGGACCCCGCTTCTCAATATTCTGACCCAAATGTTTCTAAACATTTGATTGGTGTTGCTGATGATAGACATCAATATCTCTCAGTTGCTCCTTGTAAATTTGATGCGGGATGCAAGAGAAAATTTAAGTTCACTGATGGGCCATCCGTCCACCAGGGTGCTTCTTTGGTTCTGGGTGGATACTCTGCAAATGTAATTGAGGAAGGCTCGGTTGATACTGGTCTGAGTATTAACCTCTTTTCGAGTAGTGAGAGGAGATACGAAAAGAGAAATAAGTTTAGTGCCAGTCCCAAGGCACTTGTACTAGTAAGGTCAGAACCATACCTAGAATTAAGTTTGTCAACTTGTCCCACTGAATCGGCCATCACTACTGTCAACCAAGGATCCATTCAGTTCCAGGATGGTGCAACTCAACTTGTGGATGAAGGAACCACATCATCTAGATGGAAACTAGGGCCTCGACTTCTTCCATTACAGAGTACAGAGACGACCACAGTTCTCAGCCTTGTTCCTAGCAAGGGTGTAGCAGGTCCTGTTTTTCCACACCTCTCATCAAATGTAACAGACACCTTAAAGAACTCAATTGCTAGTGAATCTGGTGTAGCTCCGCAGCAACAGTGCCGAAAATACAAAGTGAAACCATGTCAGTTCATGGGATGCACCACGGGATCAAGAGGGGGTTCTGGATATTGTATTAAGCATGGAGGTGGCAAAAGGTGTCAGAAATCTGGATGTGATAAGGGAGCTGAAGGCAAAACGATGTTCTGCAAAGGACATGGTGGTGGCCGGCGATGCCATTATCCTGAATGCAAAAAGAGCGCCGAGGGTCGTACAGACTACTGCATTAGTCATGGTGGTGGTCGACGGTGTACTCATGATGGTTGTCTTCATGCTGCTAGGGACAAATCTGGCTTTTGCATCAAGCATGGAGGAGGAAAGAGATGCATGATGGAAAATTGCAAAAAGAGTGCAGAGGGCATTGTGAGCCTTTGCATCTCTCATGGTGGTGGACGGCGCTGCCAGTATATTGACTGTACTAAGGGGGCTCAAGGGAGCACAAAGTTCTGCAAGGCACACGGCGGAGGGAAAAGGTGTACTTTTTCTGGGTGTACGAAAGGTGCAGAAGGGAGTACATTACTCTGTAAAGGTCACGGGGGTGGTAAAAAATGTACTTTTGAAGGTGGCTGCACAAAAAACGTGCACAGTGGTTGTCTATATTGTGTAAATCATGGTGGTGGAAAAAGATGTGCGATGACTGATTGCAGTAAAAGTGCTAGGGGGAGGACTGAATTTTGTGTTCGCCATGGTGGGGGGAAAAGGTGCAAATACGAAGGAGGATGTGATAAAAGTGCGCAAGGCAGCACTGATTTTTGCAAGAAACATGGAGGAGGGAAACGGTGTTCCTGGGCGCAATCAGAGCTTGGTGGTCAGGCTGTCGCTACTTGTGACAAGTTAGCTAAGGGAAAGTTAGGTCTCTGTGCTTCACACACCTCTCAATTAGATAATTTGCGGACACATGGTGGTAGTGCAACAGGTCCAGCAGTACAAGACTTGCAAGCTTGTCTCTCTAAGAAGACTACAGGAATGTATGCATGTGATAATAAACACGGGAAGGAGCGTATCCATTTGCAGACACCACCGTCGGATAGTTGTTTGGTTAAAAATGGTCGTATATCACAATTCTCACTTCCGGAAGGTAGGGTGCATGGAGGAAGTCTAATGGCAATGATGCGTAGTGATATTGCCGGTGTTGGACCAAGCAAAGATAACAACAAAGTTGGGTGGTCTTCGGAGCCTGGATCATCTCATTCATTGCCTCATGAATGGGTTTGAGTGAACTTCTCTTCTCTATTTGTTTTGCTATAACTTGCAGATACATTTAGCATTCCAGAAAACCCATGATTTCTTTACATGGTTTAGGAGCTTGTTATATTGAAGCACTTGGTTAAAAGGTCAGAAAAAACAGTGACTTTTTCCAGGGTATTATATAGGAAAGTCGTGCATTAATGCACTAGATACCCTTCTGTGTAAAATAGAATAAATATGAGGTGCAGGTGCTTGTATTATTATATACAATTCTAGTGTAGCTCGTCTACTGCATGTATACTTGTATAGAGGAGAATATATTGCAAAATAGCATTTATCTCTAGTTTCTTGTTATATAATTTTGTGAGAATTTTTACATACAGTAATATTCTGACCGGTTGAAATGATATTAATCTCATCTATTGTGGGAAAAATGTATGTATGTTCTTGCAAATCTAGGAAGAGTCTTTCTTTTAGTTTTGCCAAGTCAGTCTCTTTACCTGTGCTTGTTCAGGAGTTGGCAAAAATTTTATTTCTCAATGTAGTAAAATGATTATTTACATATTATCCATCACATCATAATTAATTGAAAGGTTAGACATCCAATATAATATTATTTTTTTTGTTTTCCAAGCCCTCACTTGTGCTATTTGTTTCAGAAGGCAAGCTCTGATTTTCACATGCAATCATAAACATATAAGATTTCTTCTTCTCCCTCCCAGCAAGAATTAATTTAAATAAATATCATTCGCTGTTAAATAATTTCTTTATTTTGTGCTCAAGCCTTGTCTTTACTGCCTGAAATTATATGGACAAATCTACATATTATTAACTTCTTAACAACATAATGTAAAAGTTAAAATTCACAAGTCCATTTAAAAAAGTTGGACTATAGACTAACAGAGCAAATGCCTAAGTTGATTAATGTGTTTTTTTGCCTCTACATACTACTTGGCCATAAAACCATGGACTCATCTATAAAAATCCTTCAATCAACATCACCCGAGTGCACCCAGGAAATACAAAAGAAAACTACCATCTTATTATAAAAACTGCAGCTTATCAATCCTTTCACTAATAGCTTTGTTCTTTGCGACTCTAAATCTCTAATACTTCATTATAAGTTGACTAGACGGAAGGATACAACAGAAAATGAACAACATCTGACAGGTGATGATGGTGCAAAAAAGTACACTACTAGTGAGATTTGCCTGCTAAAGACGATGATGCTCAGTTGGTGGTTGTAGAATCCAACAATTACTAATCAACCATATGTGACAGCAGAGCTCACAGTCAGCTACCTGAGTATTATTAAAATGATGCAATGGGAGAAGGGAGGGGGTTATTCTTTCTGATCAACCAGAGAATACAGTATTACAAATAAAACAATATTCTTTTGGGATTCAACCATTAAGAAAAATCACTGTCAGCTACCTGAGTATTATTAAAATGATGCCACGTTACACACTGAGAATATTCTATACATTTTCATCACCCAAGAATGAAAGCTATCATCTCATATCCTGAAGTGAAAAGCGTTGAATTGGTACCAGCAATACAGTCTAAACAATTCATATAAAATATACAAAAGAAAGCCATTTCACTACAAAGTCGGCACCAAAAAACTGTCTATTCCGTGATGATCAGGACGAACCGTTGAGGAAATGTGCCACGGCCTTGTCTGTATCATTGTCATACATAAGCAAGGCTTCTGCAACACTATTTGATGAAAATCCCATCTCACGCAAGAGAGTGTAGCCATTAGCAAATTCCCTAACCTTGCAAAGGAATATATAATAAAACTTTTTTGTCAGAAAAAGACAGATACCAATAGTATTTGTGTAATATTTAATATTTACACAGCAGTTCTCGTGCGCGACAATTCTAAGTTTCACTATTGTATTGTATTAGTAAAACCATAATTAAATCCAGACAAATACGTTTCTAAAATCAACTAATCAAAAAAACTATATCACGGAACATTATAGCCATCATCAGAGCTAATTTATCCACACACAAAAAAAAGGTGACCACAAGATCTACATGTACATGGCACTTGTGCAAAACTACAGAATTCAAAGCATCTCTTACCCTATTATGAAAAGGAATATTATAGAGGGTGTTTGGCTACCTCTAATAAGAGGTAAAAAAAGGGTACCTCCAAAGGTACAAGAGGCAATAACTCTAGGCTAAACACCCTACCAGCTATCACATCGCAACTTGATACATGCATGGATTGGTGCATGATGGCTGCGGTACACAGTACACCATGGCTTCAGCTAGTGTTGATACAGACAATGACGAGTCCACACATAGTCCACTATGTAGTAAATCATACTCATATCTGCTATTGTTGACTACTATTAATTTGCACAAGGAATATGCACTTAGCCATGTCCAGTCATTCCTCTTACACCCACATTAGCACTTCTCTTATTAAGTTGACTTTACAACTTTTCCAAAAAACCAAGAGGAATGGAAGAAGGATCTATTACCTTGGTTGGATCATCTCCAAAATTTGCAACTGCAAGAGGCACCGCTTCTCTACTGAGTCCTGACGCAATGTATTTACGCACAACATGATCTGTAGGGGAGCCCTGCAAAATAATAATGCAGCAATATATAAGCATAAAAGTGAGTCCTACAGGCACCATATAGAGTCAGTTGCACCATAAGCATAAGATCAGTAGCTGGATTTATTTCATTAACTATTTTGTTCCGAGATACAACCTTATAGGCAATCTAGCAAGTGTGTCACCAAACCCTTCTAATAAGATAGTCAGCTACTCAGCTGCTAGGAATTATTTTATTGATTACCACTGCCCCAGTTGTTCTACTACACTATTAATGAACACACACACAAAAAAAAAAAAAAGCACACTGATGCATCCTATGTGCAACTCATTGTCTGGATGACTGGAATAAATGGATGAGGAACAAAATAAGAAGCAGCTGTAACACCTTAATGTGGCAGGACATTGAACTGATAATACCAAGAAAAAATGGTGCTTCATGGACAGCTATATTTATTGGAGCGAACTCCGGGCAAATGAAATGGTGAGCAAGCATGAAAAAAATTATTTCATAGGAGTTAACAATTTGAGGTTTTGAGCACTTGGTAATTTAGCAGAGGAGAAGAATTGGTGAAATATCCCAGGGGGGAAGGTGCCTGATTACTTGATTAGCTGCTACTGAGAAAATTGATTACCGAGGCAGAGACCTCCATCTCTTTTTTAATTTCTTTTCCTTTTGTCTTCTTCTCTATTTTTCTTTTTTTTTTTGGGAGGGGGGGGGGGGGGGGGGGGCTAAAATGTACCTACCAGTCTACCACCATATGGATCAAAAACACGTATAAACCTATATATAGACCTCGCAAATCGTTCGTGTCGTATATAATTGTGTCGTGTACTTGATGATGAGTAGAACCGGAAACGACACGAATAGAAGTTGTGTATCTGATCTGCTGACACGAACACTACACGGTTTAAAAACGACCTGACATGACACGAACTGAAGTACACAAATTTTTTTCAATTAAACGAAAATGAAATGACACGATCTGGTACACGAAAGAAAAAAAACATGAAATGTACACGAAATAAATATGAACTGGTACACGAATTGGTACACGAAAATGAAAAAACATGAAATGTACACGAAATAAATATGAACTGGTATACGAATTGGTACACGAAAACAAAAAAACATGAAATGTACACGAAATAAATATGATCTCGTACACGAATTGGTACACGAAAACGAAAAACATGAAATGTACACGAAATAAATATGAACGGGTACACGAATTATCAAAGTTTACATTCATTATCCAAATTCTGGTTTAAACATAAGTCAAAGTACATAAAAATTGAATATGGAATATATTTATAATATTATATATAATATTTATTTATTTATTTCGTGTACCTCGTGTCGTGTCGTGTACCCGAAGGGTAAACACAAAACCGATACTAAATCTCAGTCGTGTATTTTCGTGTCGTGTACTTAAAATCGAAAAATAAACACTAAATTTTCGCGTCGTGTTTTCGTGTCGTATGAAAAATTGCCGGGTGGTAGATATTTAAGGCGCCTAAATTTATATTTTCAATTTGTAACTGCATTCAATATATACACTGATGCAGGACAAGTGATCCTGTCATACACCAGGAGAAGCATGAAGGCAGCAGCAAGGGATGCTGCCAATCTGGACAAGTATAGAGTTACTTCCAGTCTCTTTACCTGTGTCAAAGAGTTAAGACTTGTAACTCCTACTGCCAAAAAATGCCATTATGGTAGACTTAGACATAAAAACTCTTGCCTTCCACTGCCTAATGATTTTCATGAATAATTAGGCATCTCCTTAGATGAAATAGATTGTCGTTTGGAATAATCAAGGCCGCAAGAAGGTGTTTTTTCTTTTCAACCCTTAAAACTTCCAAATCAGTGCTTCCAGGGGAAGAAAAAAATGTTGGCAAATAATACAAGTAAATATTTTCTGCTGCCCCAAATAGCATATCCTTAATCCTGAAACTCCATACAGTGCTTCATGGGAGGACCAGATTTTTGGGAGATAATGCACTGATATATGTTTCTGATTTAAATTCTTTTATTTATGTTATTTGTATCAAGTGTAATCACAACATTTGCAATCCATAGTCAACTAGGGTAATGATGTGCCCTATGAATACTTCATGTTCCTAGGTTTTGACTTACTATTTATATCACTGGGTTGCAAACATTTCCTCTCTACACAAGAATATACTACAGTATTCCACCCCTACTGTTTTGCTTTTGGCTTGTTCTTCTTTTAAATATTCAGGGCATAGCATTGTCCTAAATCAATTCTTAAAAACTCGTGGTGCAAAATCATTTTAAAAAATGTAGGACAAAAGCTGAATACAACAAACAATCTTGGGAGAATGAACAACAGAACATTCTATAACCCAATTTGAATGCAATTAATATTAGATAAAACTGTACTATAATCAAGCGTAAAAACCAGTCACATGAAAATGAAATATAGTTGGTGACAAATAACCCTAACGGGCTAAAAGGCTCACATACAGATGGGGTTAAAGCAAATATTATCTAATACAAATTAAAGTCTATTAACTATACTATCTGTACACCGGCAATAATATATCACCCATCAACTCATATCCTAGGGTAGCCGTCACTGGCCAATACTTTAGACTTCCATTTCACCACTCCCAGTCATTAGGAAGAGCATGTCAAGCAACGATAGGTAAATAGTTTGAAAATAAATCAAGATACCCTTCATCTGGTTCATAAACATACTGGGATTCGCCACTCATGTGAGGTAACCTGGTGGACCTGAATTCCTGATATGTAGCTTCAAAAATAGATAAAATATTCTTGTTTATGAAAACTACGAATTTATACCATTTTCAAGCATCAACAAATTCAATCGTCTTAGATGCGTAACCCGATTAATTTTCCAAGTAAAAAAAACTCTGTAGTACTCCAAGGCAGGATGGGTGTCTTAACTCATAGGGACTCATAATGAAGGATATACTTCTTATTATGCCATTCTTAGCTGGTAAGTAACATGTTTAAAGCGGAGGATATATATTATAGAAGACAATCTTAGTCACATTTTTCAATAAAGGAATATGTACCTCTATAAAAATAAAAATAAAAAGCATACCTGGGAAGGTATTTCTGCAGGTGCAGGTCTAGATGAAATGTTCTCATGCACAAGCTTACTCCAATCCGGCCTTTCTTTCTCTGCTTCAGCAAGTACCTTCCTTTCAAAATCAAAGTCAAACTGAAAATTGCTTCGAGGAATGTCTCCGGTTTGTGGTGATAATTGAGGCTACAATGTGGTTAATTAAATGTAAGACTTATCAAATCCATAAAATACATAGAAAATAATAACAAACTAATGAGAAGATGGCATTCATGATTTCCACAATAGTCTCTGACTTAGGATATGTGAGCAATAAAAATAGCTCTAAAAGATCATTATGCTCTATACATCTATGTACAAAATCACCGCCCTAAATTGCATACAAAACATGGCAGATGAAACCAAAGTTTTGATAATCAGTTTAGTAATCAAACCATTAAATTACTGATCCTGAAAACGTCTATGACTTCAAACAAACTAATATACCACTAGTAAGTTGGGTTTTATATCAAATTGGTCACCCATCTCACAAAAAAATATCAATTAGCTACCCAATCTCCACGGCGACTCATTTAAGCCACTAAACTGTCAATATATATCACTTCGTTATTTTTTTTAAAAAAATATTAACAATTAAGGTTAAAACTGTGATGAAGGGTCAAGTATTTATATCAAACTTGTATTATACTTGAATATTAAGGTTCATCCTTATATTTTTTAAGAGTTAATCGTTAATTTTTTTTTAAAAAAAGTTAGTGAAATGATATATCTTAACAGTTTAGTGGTTTAAATGAGTCGCCGTGGAGATTGGGTAGCTACTTGATATTTTTTTGTGAGACGGGTGGTCAGTTTGATATAAAATCCCTAGTATGTTATAACAAAGCAGTTAAACAACAAGACGGTATCAGGATCCATAAAACACATAGAAAATAATAACAAATTAATAAGAAGATTGCATTCATGATTTCCACAATAGTCTCAGAATTAGGATATGTGAGCAATATGTGCAAAATCACCGACCTAAATTGCATACAAAACATAGCATACGAAACCAAAGTTTTGATAATCAGACCATTAAATTACTGATCCTGAAAATGTCTACGACTTCAAAAAACTAGTATACCACTACTAAGTTATAACAAACCAGTTCAACAACACGGTATCAGGATCCATAAGCATATCCGAAAATAAACCATTTCAAAATAAAATATTAGGCAACATAGGAAAAAATCTGTGAGTTTAAAAAACTGTATTGCGGAATAATCATACCGGTGGCGTTATACGATATTCAGGTTTAAGAGCAACCCTAATCCCCGTTCCAGCTGCAAATTCATCAAAAAAACGAACAAATAATCACTAATCCATACTAAAATCAACACACGTATACTCACAACTCATCAAATAGTGAATCACATGCATACAAATACATAATTCACACATATACAGGAGCACGATCATTGATCCACATATAAAATTAGGTTTAGATAAAACAAGCACTTCATCTCAAGCAATTAATAACAACAGAACTATATATGTATATGTATTACGAGAAGAAGACGGGGGAGATGGGGTTGGATGATGACGAGCGAAGGAGTGTCCGGTGGTTTGTTGACCAATACTAGGGTATCCGTACATCGGATGATGGCCGGAAGATGCCGCCGGAGTTGATGAAGATGACGCTGGCCGGTGCATCGGGAGTTGTGAACCGCCTATTTTGTTCCTGAAATCGTAGTCCATCTTTATGATGATGATTATCGATTAAAAAGTCTTGCACCCAGCCTTTTCTTACTTGACTTGTAAAATAATTATACTAACTCAGTTTTTTTTTTTTTTTGAAGAAAATTATACTAACTCAGTTAAAATGAAGAATTCAAGTTTATTAAAAGTTGATGAGCCAAGTCTTTTAATAATAGTAAATTAATTTATAAATAAAAATTAAATAATATATATATAAGTAACTAAAATTTAATAAATATATAATAAAATCACAAATTAAATTTTCATTCATTAAAATTACAATTATTAAGTAAATCTTACATTTCGGAAAATTCTTCACTTACATTTTTTATATATGTGCATTTTTTAAAAATAATGTACAGGGTAAGAAACCAGATTTTATATGGAGGGGGTCATTATAAACTATAATGAGAATTTAAATATCACGTAATAAATAATAATATTGTGCATATGCATATATGGAAAAAATCAATTATTATATCTATACATATAATAATTACAGATTAGTAAATATTGACTCAAATAATTATAACAATATCAAAATTAAGTTTATAAAAAATATTATTTTAATTTAATTCAAATACTCGAACTACTAAGAAATATATATAGGGAAAATTATACGGACACCGTTTTTTTATTGAAAACGGAAATAATATATATATATATATATATTATAAAATATAGTTTTCTTACTCATATATGATTTTCGATGTTTTCAATTAAAAACGATGTTCATATAATTTTTCTTACACGTATATATATGCATGCTATTATTTTTTATTTAATATTTTAGATTCTCATTATAATTTAAAATGAACTCATTCAACCGTTCTAGATTCGTCCTATTAAATATATTATTTATCCCTTTTAAATAACAAAACTTCCTGATATAAAATCGTAGGTGGACCCGTCATAGATACTCCACTAGTGAAATATCTGGTTCGACATATTTGAAAAGGAAGTAATTCAAATATTTTATGATTATTTAATATAATTTTTTAAATTTAATATCATTACAAAACTAGTATCCGACTAGCAGAAACTTACTCGCAAGTCATAATTATGCTCTAAGATCATGTTACCATCACGCACATGCACTTGTGACTGTATATATCATTAATTAAGCTCTTATTCTAATAAAAACTAACTTTAACTAGAAATTATAAATTAATATATCTATATATATATATATATATTTGCTGAAATATAACATGTAGATTGATTGTTGGGAGATGAGAAAAAATATGATCAAGTTAAATTTAAAAAAAAGTTCACCGATTGACGGAAAAAATCAAATTAAAATGGAGAAATTAAATAAAATTATATATGATAGGATATATTTTAATCGTATGTGTGCCTTCTAAAGAGTATTAGATTAGATTAAATACATAATTTAGATTAATTTTTAATTTTTAGATGTGACTTGATTTTTACTTGCCTGATCATATATATACAAATCACGCGTGTATAAACGTGGAACATTTCAATTAAATAGGTTGTACTTTTTCTCTAGTTTAATAATTTTCAAATTTTAAAATTTGTTAACACGGTGGATATTATGTCCACATTCTGAGTCCATTTTAACCTATTGTCGTCACTACCTTGGTATACTATTTTTTCAAATATTAATATAAATAATTTTTACTCCGTACACCTTGTAACTACCGACCACATTAGAAATTTTTATCATATAGTCAATTTATTTAGAAATTATAATAACAACAATATATAAGAATAAATAAAATAACAGTTGAGTGCTTCTCATAACTTCTCAATTTCAATTCTTCTACCTTCACATGCGTTTAACTGCTCGGTGTCATCGACGTGGACAATAGGTCACTAGTGACCTACTGTTGTTTGTTTCTATACTCCGCAGATTTTTACTACCAGTCACCTTCTTTTTTCGTTCATTTCGCTTCCATTGTGTTATCGATGCCCTTATTTACCTGGAAACTCAATAGTTGCTTCTGATTGTTTACAACTTACCAAACAAATTTAGAATTATAAATGGGTTTCGTGATTTGAAAAAATGTAGAGTTTTATTATAAATTTTGTACTAATATTTTTGTGTATTTGTTACATTTAATATTTAAAAGTGTTGAGAGAAAAAAAATTTGAACCCCTCTATAAACATTTGCTGGCTTCGTCCATATATATATAGATTCTGCTGACCAGTATTCTTACTGGTCTTTATGTAATTTTCCATTAAACTTACTAATAATTTTTTTATAAAATTTATAGTATATGACAGAAGTCTAAAATGAATTTAAATAGAAATTAAATCTCATCTACCACTAATAATGTTGTCACCACTATCGTGCCATTCACAATTCTAACAATTTACTAATAATTTTACTAATTAACAATTCTAATAATTTATTTACTAATATTTTATTACTTCTTCCTAAAAATAATTACTGTATATATATATTTGAAATGATTACTGTATATATTTTTATTTTAATAAAAATATTTTTTTCCCAGTTTTTGTTAGTTTTAAAACAGAGCCCCCATTTGCAATGTATTTCTCCTTGGCGGCCTTAACTTGAAGCGTAAATTTCCAGGGAACCTCCTCCTAAAGATTGGAGGGGACCAATTTCAAAGAGAATCTAAAATTTTTAATCTGTATTATCAATAATGTCAACAAAGGATGAGTCGGATATGACAAACCTAATGCGTATAATTATGCTGAAATTGGTTTAATATTAAATTAATCATGTTTATATTTTAAATATAAATATTTTGGTTTTATAGTATTTAGCAGTTTTAAAAATTCAAAATATTGATTGTTCAGCCTTTTTTTATTTTAGATAAAATAATGAAAATATAAACAAATGATTAATTATCAATTAATCATTATATTCTCTCTTTCAATTTTTCTTTTCCTTTCTTCTTCTTCTTCTTCTTCTTTTTTTTGTAAAAAATTTACGAAAACTTACCCATATTTAAGTTAAAAACTGAAAAATGAATAATCACATAACGAGAATAAGGATCTAAAATTGATTTTAGAAATGTTTTCTAAGATCAAAATAAATACATATAAACCAATACATTTGATCGTTATTATTTACTTATTATTTATTTTACATTATTAATAAATTTTAAAAAATAATTAATTAAATTATTAATATAATACACTCAAATCAATTACTATCTTAATAAAATTTCGTAAGTTCGATCCTTGTTCTCTTAAATAATTTCCTGATAATAAATTTAGGAAGAATAAATCTTGACGTATATATATATACACTACAAACTCACTACCTATAAAATAACTATAAACTGGTAACAATCAATTTCACGTATATTTTAAATTGAAGGTTTTCTTTATTTTCTGTTTTCTATTTGAAGTAACAAGCCTGCTATTGAAATTCTATATATTTTTAAAATTTTCTTAATGTTTAAAAATATTATTTTATAAATTATATTAGTTTATTTCTATAAGGTTAAAAAAAATGTTTTTCTATAAAAATATTATTTTGAGATTTTTTTAAGAGGATATACTTTTATTTTGACATTTGACGTGAAATAAGATCAATTTTTATTAACACAAAAACATAAAATGCAATATAAAATTGTATTATATTGATATTTTTGTATAACATACTTTTTAAACATAATTGTGTTCAACAAAAATATTAAATATAATAACATGTTGTAAATATTTTAACATATTTATATAACCATAATTTTTTAACCTTATAGAAATAAACTACTATAATTTATAAAATAATATTTTTAAAAATGACATAGAAGATACATCTTTATTTAAGAAAATTTTAAAGATATATATATAATTTTAATAACAAACTTGTCATTTTCAACTAGAAAATAAAAAATATAATAAAATAATTAGTTTAAGAAATACGTGAAATTGAACCATAATCTATTCTTAATTTATAATCAGTTTGTAGTGTATTTTTTTTTTTTGAAACATTGTAGTGTATATTTATGATCACCGATTTGAGTGATTTTTGCTAGATTGCGCGGTTATGAACCCTATAAATAGAGGAAGCATTGGTTTTAGTTTTCCCTTTCTCGCTCTCTCCTTGTTGCAACTCTCTCTCTCGCTCTTATCTCTCTGCCCCTCCCTCTCTTAGTAATTGGTGTATGTATATTTCCTTCCCTCGTTTCTATCATCCCTCCAGGTATATTATATATCCATGTTACTATCATAATTCACTCTGTTTTCATCAATACATATATTCCTTATCTTTTTCTTGTTTCCCGCGGCTTTCTTCCCCTTTTTTTGTTGCTTCAAATGGAGTTGTTCTAGTTTCAATTAAGCTTAATCTGCAAGTTGTGTGTGTATTTGAGAGAGAGTTAAATTAAGCTAAATTTGCAAGGTGTGTGTGTGTGTGTGAGAGAGAGAGAGAGAGAGAGAGACTGTTCTAGTTTAAATTAACCTAAGTTTGCAAGTTGTGTGTGTGTGTGTGTGTGTGTGTGAGAGAGAGAGAGAGAGAGAGAAACTGTGTAGTATTAACTATTACAGAGGCATGTTACATAATTTTTGTTAAAAATCAAGAGCCAAGAAGGAGCCTTTTAATTAGGCTGCCAATGAATCCTACAGCGTGTCTTTTTAAACAAGGGAGTTGCGATTAAATAGCTAGATGATTTTATGAGCTTCCAACAATACAACTAAGCAAATACACATTTAAACACAAATGAATAAACTTCTATAGACACAGAACCATGGTTTCTATGTTCCAAATAAGGATATTCTCGACAAACTATTCAAAACTTTGACAAATTCAGTTGATAATGGTATTTATTGAATCAAGATTTTTTAGAGGTTAATATGTTAAAAGGATAACATACCATACTCATAGTAGTGCGGAAAAGAGTGAGTAGGTATGTGATCTACTATGGTTGTTACTTCTTGGTTGGTCCTTACAGACCCGTATTGAAATCGGGCAGAGTAACTTATTTCTTTATATATTGGGTGAGTTACAATGTAATTACTTTTTGCTGATAGTATGGACCTTGTTAATAACTGTAAATCAATTTTGGGCAGAGGTTTAAAATTTTTTAGAGCTATATCCTAATACTTTTTGTTTCCTTTCATTGGTTGATATTGATAGCTTGAAGCTTTAATTGACGTGGTCCATAATATTTGTTGCTATATATAAATCACGAAGGTCGTGTATAGTTTTCCTCACAATTCTGCATCTATGATGAAAATTGTGGAGGCGTTTTGCATATTTTTCCACATCGTAGCATGCTTTTCTAGTAATTTAATCCTGTTGGAAAGCAAAATCCTTTCCATCTAGGATACTATGACTGATTGACTGCCTATTGAATTTTTTGCTTTGGTACAGGGTGACTGGAAGCACAACTTTTTTTGCCGAATTCAAGTTTTCAGAATTTAATATCCTCTTATAGACATTACTTGGTAATTCATCTCTAATCTCGTAAAATGGACCGGTGTGATACATCTGGTTTTGTTAGTGGTGGCAGCATGTGCTCATTTTGGTTGTCTTCATGCTAATTCTTTTTGTCTTCCCCTCCCGGACTTTTTCTCTTGTGTATATGACATCCTCTTGTAACTATTGATTTTGTGAATACCAAATTTGTAAATGGACCGGTCCGATACATCAGGTTTTGTTAGTGGTGGTATGTTCCCTTTTTAAGTGTATTCAAGCTAAATCTTTTTGCGTTTCCGCTCAACTTCTAATTTTCCTACCATATAGAACTTGCAATTTTTGTCCCTTCAAACCACAAGTTGGCCTGGGAACATTTTCTCTTCTTTCCTCTGGTTTTATGGACCCCGCTTCTAAATATTCTGACCCAAATGTTTCTAAACATTTGATTGGTGTTGCTGATGATAGACATCAATATCTCTCAGTTGCTCCTTGTAAATTTGATGCCGGATGCAAGAGAAAATTTAAGTTCACTGATGGGCCATCCGTCTACCAGGGTGCTTCTTTGGTTCAGGGCGGATACTCTGCAAATGGAATTGAGGAAGGCTCGGTTGATACTGGTCTGAGTATTAACCTCTTTTCGAGTAGTGAGAGGAGATACGAAAAGAGAAATAAGTTTAGTGCCAGTCCCAAGGCACTTGTACTAGAAAGGTCAGAACCATACCTAGAATTAAGTTTGTCAACTTGTCCCCCTGAATCGGCCATCACTACTGTCAATCAAGGATCCATTCAGTTCCAGGATGGTGCAACTCGACTTGTGGATGAAGGGACCACATCATCTAGATGGAAACTAGGGCCTCTTCTTCTTCCATTACAGAGTACAGAGACGACCACAGTTCTCAGCCTTGTTCCTAGCAAGGGTGTAGCAGGTACTGTTTTTCCACACCTCTCATCAAATGTAACAGACACCTTAAAGAACTCAATTGCTAGTGAATCTGGTGTAGCTTCCCAGCAACAGTGCCGAAAATACAAAGTGAAACCATGTCAGTTCATGGGATGCACCACGGGATCAAGAGGGGGTTCTGGATATTGTATTAAGCATGGAGGTGGCAAAAGGTGTCAGAAATCTGGATGTGATAAGGGAGCTGAAGGCAAAACGATGTTCTGCAAAGGACATGGTGGTGGCCGGCGATGCCATTATCCTGAATGCAAAAGGAGCGCCGAGGGTCGTACAGACTACTGCATTAGTCATGGTGGTGGTCGACGGTGTACTCATGATGGTTGTCTTCATGCTGCTAGGGACAAATCTGGCTTCTGCATCAAGCATGGAGGCGGAAAGAGATGCATGATGGAAAATTGCAAAAAGAGTGCAGAGGGCATTGCGAGCCTTTGCATCTCTCATGGTGGTGGTCGGCGCTGCCAGTATATTGACTGTACTAAGGGGGCTCAAGGGAGCACAAAGTTCTGCAAGGCACACGGCGGAGGGAAAAGGTGTACTTTTTCAGGGTGTACGAAAGGTGCAGAAGGGAGTACATTACTCTGTAAAGGTCACGGGGGTGGTAAAAAATGTACTTTTGAAGGTGGCTGCACAAAAAACGTGCACAGTGGTTGTCTATATTGTGTAAATCATGGTGGTGGAAAAAGATGTGCGATGACTGATTGCAGTAAAAGTGCTAGGGGGAGGACTGAATTTTGTGTTCGCCATGGTGGGGGGAAAAGGTGCAAATACGAAGGTGGATGTGATAAAAGTGCGCAAGGCAGCACTGATTTTTGCAAGAAACATGGAGGAGGGAAACGGTGTTCCTGGGCGCAATCAGAGCTTGGTGGTCAGGCTGTCGCTACTTGTGACAAGTTAGCTAAAGGAAAGTTAGGTCTCTGTGCTTCACACACCTCTCAATTAGATAATTTGCGGACACATGGTGGTAGGGCAACAGGTCCAGCAGTACAAGACTTGCAAGCTTGTCTGTCTAAGAAGACTACAGGAATGTATGCATGTGATAATAAACACGGGAAGGAGCGTATCCATTTGCAGACACCACCGTCGGATAGTTGTTTGGTTAAAAATGGTCGTATATCACAATTCTCACTTCCGGAAGGTAGGGTGCATGGAGGAAGTCTAATGGCAATGATGCGTAGTGATATTGCCGGTGTTGGACCAAGCAAAGATAACAACAAAGTTGGGTGGTCTTCGGAGCCTGGATCATCTCATTCATTGCCTCGTGAATGGGTTTGAGTGAACTTCTCTTCTCTATTTGTTTTGCTATGACTTGCAGATACATTTAGCATTCCAGAAAACCCATGATTTCTTTACATGGTTTAGGAGCTTGTTATATTGAAGCACTTGGTTAAAAGGTCAGAAAAAACAGTGACTTTTTCCAGGGTATTATATAGGAAAGTCGTGCATTAATGCACTAGATACCCTTCTGTGTAAAATAGAATAAATATGAGGTGCAGGTGCTTGTATTATTATATACAATTCTAGTGTAGATCGTCTACTGCTTGTATACTTGTATAGAGGAGAATATATTGCAAAATAGCAAAATAGCAAAATAGCATTTATCTCTAGTTTCTTGTTATATAATTTTGTAAGAATTTTTACCTACAGTAATATTCTGACGGGTTGAAATGATATTAATCTCATCTATTGTGGGAAAATATGTTTGTATGTTCTTGCAAATCTAGGAAGAGTCTTTCGTTTAGTTTTGCCAAGTCAGTCTCTTTACCTGTTCTTGTTCAGGAGTTGGCAAAAAATTTATTTCTCAAAGTAGTAAAATGATTATTTACATATTATCCATCACATCATAATTAATTGAAAGGTTAGACATCCAGTATAATATGTTTTTTTTTGTTTTCCAAGCCCTCACTTGTGCTATTTGTTTTAGAAGGCAAGCTCTGATTTTCACATGCAATCATAAACATATAAGATTTCTTCTTCTCCCTCCCAGCCAGAATTAATTTAAATAAATATCATTCGCTGTTAAAAATAATTTCTTTATTTTGTTATCATGCCTTGTCTTTTCTGCCTGAAATTATATGGACAAATCTACATATTATTAACTTCTTAACAACATAATGTAAAAGTTAAAATTCACAAGTCCGGTTAAAAAAGTTGGACTACAGACTAACAGAGCAAATGCCTATGGTGATTAATGTGTTTTTTTGCCTCTACATACTACTTGGCCATAAAACCATGGACTCATCTATAAAAATCCTTCAATCAACATCACCCGAGTGCACCCAGGAAATACAAAAGAAAACTACCATCTTATTATAAAAACTGCAGCTTATCAATCCTTTCACTAATAGCCTTGTTCTTTGTGACTCTAAATCTCTAATACTTCATTATAAGTTGACTAGACAGAAGGATACAACAGAAAATGAACAACATCTGACAGGTGATGATGGTGCAAAAAAGTACACTACTAGTGAGATTTGCCTGCTAAAGACGATGATGCTCAGTTGGTGGTTGTAGAATCCAACAATTACTGATCAACCATATGTGACAGCAGAGCTCACTGTTTATGTCAACATCAAACTCTCCAGCAATCAAACTTTCCTAACCTGGATATTGTGAGTGGATTGGTAACGCCATATAGGTTGTCTACCACTCTGAACCAGAGCGATTTGTTCACCCTTTTTCACCATCCCTTGCTCCTGTACATCAGTAAGAACTTTAATATTAGGAGTGTTAGGAGTACTGTCTGCTAAAAAAAGATTTGTCAAGCTCAATAAAAAGCATAAATTTTGGATATTATTCAGTGGTAAAGTGAATATTTTCTGTTGAAAAATCAAATCTATGGGTCACACTCTCCATGACCCGTACACCACTTAATTCACAACCCCACCCTTCCCCCAATCTCAATAATTGCTTTCCAGAATTCTACAGTATTTTAGATATTTGAATTGTCAATAGACCAGTAAAATATCAGAAAGTCACCTGTAACAATGTCAATGCATCCGCAAAGGTCTCTTCAGCATCATCTGAGAACTGCATGTATATGGGGGAAACTCCTTGATACAGAGCCAATCTCTGCTGTACTGTTTTTCTGCAATCAGAAAAGCCAATATAACAGTTTAACAGCAAAGATAAGAAACTCATAAGTAATCTAAAACCTAAAACTAATAGACAATTAGTTCCATAGGCAGGGTTTTGTATGTGAATTTAAGATTGTATAATACTACCAAAACCAGCCTTTCCAGCAGAATTATTTCGATTGTCTCTTTTTAATTTATTAGTTTAGATATCACTCCAAATTAGTGGCTAGGCCCTTAAGCCTGAGGAAATCCTGCTGTACACATGTTCTCGATCCGGAACACACCCTAGAGACAAATCTATGTTTAGTCATCCCATTTCAGAATTTGCTTGATCAATTCGCACATAGTAAACAAGCTTCACAAATTACTGTTTTATAATTGGAATTCAGTATCTTCTGTAAAATGGAATCAGATTCAGACCATCTTTAACAACGTAATGTAAATATTCTGAAATCCGTCGAGCCCTCGAAACGGAGGTATAGACCAAGCCTGTGTACCTATGACTTAATATTTCTTTAGAGCAATTTTAAACTTACTCATTTGTAAAGGCAAATATAGTGCCAGAAGGCCAGTAGTGGCTCAAGAGGATAGCCATGAAGCCTGTTCTGGTGAAGACGACAAGTGACGTTCCAAGTGTGTTAGACATCATTGTAGCGTGGAAGGCGAACATTTCACTCATATGATTCTGCACAAAACAAAGGATTCAGTGAGCAACATGGTTAGTTGGAAAAATAAAAATATTGGTGTTTGTATTCATGTCTTAGTTCTAAAGATCAGGGATTATGGTTGAGAAGGAGAAAAAAAGAGTTGCTTGCTGCATAGTTGAATGTGAAACAAAAAGGAAGAAAAAGTGGAGCGGTGCACATTCCTTTCAGGCACTCAAACTATTCACACACAAAAACGAGTAAGAAAGCAGCACAACATTCTGCTTCCTTTTGCTTTTATATGGAAGCAACAAAATGAGTGTAATAATCCTTTCTGTATGGCACATCCTCCTTGTACTATCCCCCTTCCTTCCCCTTTACTGCTATTATGAAAGGGAACTTGAGCATAGATCTACCTTCAAAGCTCGGCCGAGGCTAAGTGGAGTTTCCCCACCAGTTATGGTTGCTTCAGTTCTTAAAGAAACTGTGTGCATGACTTTGACAGCTTTCAAAGGAAATCTGCAAGGGATAAAACCTGATTAATGCAATTCATATCAAATACTACCTTTTACAGCTGTCAACTAAGCAAAGTTTTGAAAAATCTCAGATTGAGGTAGTAACGGGGTTTACTGCAGAAGTAAAAAACAGTGGTGATGTGGTCTTCAGCAAGATTTAACCAGAAACAATTTTCCCACCAATAATTAGTTTCAACAACGGTTCATACATATACTTTCCTGATTTACCAAGAACTAAATAGTAATAACAAATTTCGAGGCATACCACTCGTCCCTACTGCAGGGACGAGTATCAATTTGCACAAAGTGTAATGGTTTTAACAATTACTAAAACATAGTAACTTACTTTCCATGAGCAGTTTCTCCAGAAAGCATAACTGCATCAGCACCCTCTCTAACAGCAATTGCAATGTCTGATACCTCTGCCCGAGTTGGAGTGGGATGAACAATCATGCTCTCCAACATATTTGTGGCTACGATAACAGCTTTCCCCATGCTACAACAGAGTCTGATAATCTCTTCCTGTGTATCCAAATGATACTGTTGTCAGAATGCTTGCCAACAATTCAAAGCAATCTGTCCTGACTCTGCCTCTGATCAGAATGTTGACCCTTTGGTCCATTCCTTGATGGGCCTGTCTTACTAGTGTACAAAATGCACATGTTTGATCAGTAAATAATATAGCACCTGTAATAACGGAACCTCTTCGACTGGAAGCTCAGCACCAAGATCACCTCTTGCAACCATTGCCTGAGATAAGCAAGGGCATACAAGTTTTAGCATGAAACAGTAGGCTGTAGGTGGAAATGGAAATAATGCTGGCATATACTCTCATGGTTAATTTCAACTGTAGTTCCATGGTGTCAAGTTCCAACCAACTCAAAATATCTTCAAATCTCTTTCCATAATCATAATTTAGCAATAGCTTATTGCATAAGACCTCAAACCTATTACTAACTTAAGTCGCATTGTTCAAATTTAAAAAAAAAATTACAACAGAACCAATACCCCATCAGATGCTGCAATGATTGAGTGCAAATTTGGAATAGAGTCAGCACTTTCAATTTTTGGGATGACGTGTATATCCGCACCACAACCTGTAAAACAATAAGAGAGAGTGATAATAAAATTATTATAGCTACAAACTATATGTTATAATTGGCATATTTCCTAATGTAAAGCGCCATATAGATAAATTTACTTTTCAAATAGATCTTTAGTTCATGCACCACTGCAGCATCTTTGACAAAAGAAACAGCATAGAAGTCTACTTTATTGTCTACTCAAAACTTGATATCATCCCAATCCTTTTCTGTTGCAAAACAATTGATATAGTAATTGCTGAATCATATATGTTAGCACTCTCCTGTAGCAAGAGAAAAAATTCATATTATAGTCAGTCAGGGCTTGGGTCTAACCAGTGATGGATGGCAGTGTAGCACTTTTCCCTCGGACGTTCAGATGTCGTCTTGATTTGAGCTCTCCACCATCAACAACTTCGCAATTGACTGAGTCTTCTGTTTTAGACTTGACCACTAAAGACATCATTGATCATACCACCTAGAATATAAAGCAAGTGCGGTGAGTACAATTACAACGTCAAGTCATCAACGAACCGTTTATTAATACGTAAAAAGTACCCCAACAAGCATAGTTTTTGACTGTATACACAGTTAATAAGATCATAATTTCCAGTTGTCACAACCAGTGTTATTAAACGCGCAACGCGCACCGAAGCGTAAAGGCCTCCCGGAGCTTGAGCGCGAAGCGCACACGCGAAGCGCGGATTCATCGAAGATTATAAAATATACATATATACATGTATATAATGTAAAACATTGTCAATATATAATAGTAACACATTAATAAGCAAACCAAATTGTCATAAAATAGGCAAATTAAGAGATTTAAGGTCTTAAACATATTATAGTCATAATACAAACGAAATACATAGCTAATTAACTATTCTTCATCTTCATCAAGATCCACAAACTCATCTTCTTCGACATTATTATTTGGATTCTCATCAAATTCAGTTTCATCTTCATCTTCAATGACATTGACTTCATCCTCGTCAACCAAACATTTTTTAGATGATGATGATCCTTCCGAGGCACGAGACCTATAATAATAAATAATAATATATTATATGTAATCGTTTCGGACTTAATCTTTAAAGTTTTAACTTCAAAGTTCTAACCTTCTAGTAGAATAACGAGGCTCTCCGACTCCGGAAGCAGTACCAACATCCTTATATCGCAATCCATCCGATTCAGAAAAAACATAGTCATCATCTTCATCATCCTCTCCATCAAACTTAGCAACTAACCATTCATATCATCAATCTCGGCCAACAAGATAGGATCAATGGTGTCACGGAGTTCATATCTACGCTTTAAAGCTCTATTATATTTGACAAACACCAAATCATTCAACTTTTGTTGTGCAAGTCGATTTCTTTTCTTGCTATGAAGGTACAATGTTGATGTAGAAATGTTAATAGGTTTATAAAAGAGTGTACGTAAGAGACTATATAATTATAAATAGGCTACTATTTAAAATAACTAAATAACTTGCGTGCTCAAATACACTCCAATTTCTCTCGCATCCGGATGAGCTACATGTGAGGCTAAGGATTCGGATAGCAAAATTTTGTAGATCCGGAGTGTGTTTGCCATAAGCACCCCACCACGAAGCTAAAAACATAAATTTAGAGCTTAGGGGGCAGCTTGCATAATTTGATAAACATGGCAGATTTTTTAGCTATAATGCTGGACAATGACTATAAAGTAATACCTGGAGATCTGATTGCTCTTTGCCTAATCGCCATAGGCAATCCAAAGAAGCCTTCTGCTCTCTTATATGTCTCCAATTGTTCTCCAACCTTGTCTTGCACCGTCACATCAGGTATCATTTTCTCAATGCATTTGTACAATCCAATTGTGACCTCTTTATCCATCTCAATATTAACATTTGTGTAATAAAACTCAGGATTGAGATAATATGCAGCAACATGCAAAGGTTGATGGAGTTGAACATCCCATCTCCTGTCAATGATATCAAAAAACTCTTGGTATCTCTCCATGTTGTTCTTGAAAGCAGCAGCAATAGCCTCTTTGCCTCTATCCATAGCCTCATAAATGTATCCCATAGCAGGTTTTTTTTCTCCATCTACCAACCGGAGAACTTTCACAAGAGGGCCTGCCACCTTTAGCGAACAAACAACATTGTGCCAAAAACTAGCCTGCAACACATAACTAGCTACCTTTCTTCCATTTGGGTCCTTATAATAGTTGCTGGTGACCCATCTCTGTGAGATGAACATCTTTCGGAGATTATTTTTCTGTTTATGAATTCTAGCCAAAGTGAGAAAAGCTGTGGCAAATCTTGTCATTGCTGGCCTTATCAACTCCTTCTGTCCTGTGAATTCTCTTAACATATTCACCAACGCAGACTTTGTGTATACAAATGAATTCAAGGACATGGCCTTTCCAATACAACCTTTCAACCTAGGAATGTTGAAAATGTCTTCCAACATGAGATCAATACAATGAGCAGCACATGACGTCCAAAACAAGTGTGGATATCGAACTATCAACATCCGACCAGCTGCCTTATTATTAGCAACACTATATGTAACCACCTGAACTACATGTTTTGTCCCAATTTGCTCCACGTATTTGGATATCAATTCAAATAACATATCACCAGTTTTTGCAACAGCAAAGGCATCAACTGATTCAAGAAAGAAACTACCTCGAGGAGTATTGACTAAGAAATTGATGAGGCTCCGGTGCTTTCTATCTTCCCATCCATCACACATAATAGAACAACCGCTTTTCACCCACTCTGCTTCATGAGTCTTCATCAGATTTTTAGTCTCCTCAACTTCTTCTTTCAATAAAGGAACTCTGACTTCATGATAACTAGGTGGTTTCATGCCCGGTCCAAACTGCCCCTGAGCTTCAACATACATAGCAAAACTTGGATAATTGACAGCAATAAAAGGAATACCTGCGTCATACATCCATCTTGCAAATGCCTTGCAAGTTCTCTTTCTTAACTCCTTTCTTGCGCCATCATTTTCATCAATCCATCATTACACGGCTTTTGTTGTTATGAACGTAAAAGGTACGTTATATTTTTAACCCAGTCAAACTTTATGGGTCAAACATAATAAAGCGCGTGTCAAACACGCTTCACGTACTGCGCTTCATCCCTGGAAGCGAGCGCTTCATTCAACCCATGGCGCTCCGGCAGTGCGAGGCGAGGAAATTGCGCTCCGAGGCGCTCCGCGCTTTAGCGCGCGCTTCAACGCGTTTTTGACAACATTGGTCACAACTACCAAGTCAGATTACTTAACATTAAATTTGAAGTTAATTATTTTGGAGTACTTTTTCCTATACCATCTTGTACACTGAAAGTTAAACGTACAGTAATCCTGAAAGGAGAACTGAGAATAATGGCAAATAGTTCGGACTGCAATTCCTAAAGGTTTAAAATCCTTCCAAGAATTCAATATATCCTTGGTTTATGGGAAACATAAACCAAAAAGAATGAAGTACAGAGAATCGGGTGCTTTCCTGTTAAATTGGTGATCGCATACGGAGAGAATATAAATTTGACAGAAAAAGAGGAAGACACAAAAGCATTTGACTTACTATCAACAAGAAGCATGTCACCGACATCTGACACAATCAGCAGTGCCAACTACTCTTTTGATGGTGAAGGTAAATTCTTGGGCAGGCGATAACATTACAGGTTGAGGCAAGTCACCACTTCTAACCTCAGGACCCTGGCACCAGTCAAAATTGCATGAAAATCGTAACTTAACATGTAGAAACATATACAGTTAACAAATTGAAAATGAACGAGGGTGGTCTTCTGATGCTTTAGTCTGCAGTCTATACCCTTATCTTAAGTTTGTTCAATGAACATAAGACTAGGACATTAGGACCTTTCTTGGATTGGAATATATTTGACTCATCTATTAAAGGACTGGATTACATAATCTAACTTAAAAGATCAGGAATTATATGACGTAGCCCTTACTTGAGGCATTTGACACGGAAAACATTTTTAGTACCCACAGCTAAGTTGGGAAGATAGAACCTGCCTTAGTATCAAGCATGATTGGGATGACATTGTCTTTTGATTGAGCATTATATTCTTTAACCAACCAAATCAATAACTTATTGATGAGATGCATGGTCCCCATGGGACATATTCATTCTAGCTACATTCATCCCAGCCTGGGCCAACTTCCAAATCATTTCACTAGTGTTGGTTGAGGGACCAATTGTACACACAATCTTAGTCTTGCGCTTCACCGTGGGCTGAGACCACATACTCACTGCTGTATCTTGTGTGGAAAAAAATCAAAGAAAGGACCTTGGGGGGGACGTCGGCGGGAGTGACGGGAAGAACTTGAGGGTTGGCACGAGCAGATCGCCTGGCATTAATGGAAACGCTGAGACGAACACCGTTGTTAATTTTGGGAGGAAAGAGGAAGGTCTGAGGCAAGTATTTATAATAAATGTAATATATATATATATTATATAAAATAAAATTATGTTTTCTTAAATCATATTAGATATATATATACACATAATATAAAATAAAATTTTATTTGTTATACTTAATTTTAAATTATTATCGAAATAAATTCCAAAATTATTTTATCATTATTCACTATTTAAACTAATTTATGTAAAATAAAAAACTATATTATATATGTTAAAATAAATATTTTTTATAATAGATGTTGGATTATTTTTTAGTTATAAACTTATAATTTTTTTCTTAAAATATTAATCATTACTTATACTCATATAAAGAATGGGATCGAAAATAATTGAAAAAAATATCATTAAAAAAACACATAAATAAATTATTCCTGCATTTAATATACTTATAACTGAGATTCAATCTTATATGTTAAATAATAATTATCATTGTATTAAAAAAATGTATTTATATATCAACTATCATTCTTGAATTCACCAATACTCAATTTGGATATAAAAATATAAAATATTTATTATACAATACATTTATTTTAGTCATTGTAAAAATAAATTAATACAATATAATTTAAATAAAAAAAGGAAAAAGGAGAGCGAGATTAAGCGCGGGAAAATACAGAAAATGTTGGCGCCTTAAAACCCTACCCACACGCCATACTCTAATTCCAATTCTCATTCGATCTCATCTCCGTCCTGATTTCACCCTCAATCATCTCCAATTCACACACACACACACCGGCTATAATATATCACCGGCAAGCTTCTGATTTCACCCTCAATCATCTCCAATTCACACACACACACACCGGCTATAATATATCACCGGCAAGCTTCTGATTTCACCCTCAATCATCTCCAATTCACATACACACACACCGGCTATAATATATCACCGGCAAGCTTCTGATTTGCACGGACATGGAAGGTTTATCAACGATCTGCGCTGGTCTCGGTATCACCGACGAGGACGATGACGGAAATAGGACCGGATACGCCCCTGGCGAATATTGTTTAGGTCTCTCTCTCTCTCTCTCTCTCTCTCTCTCTCTCTGTCTCTCTCTCCGTGTGGGTGTTTGGGAAAGTAAATTTTGATTGAATTTTTTACTGTAAATTGTAATTGTATGCTTATTTATCTTTTTTTTATATAATTATTATTTGTAGATAATCTGAAGGACTTGTTAAGGTTTCTACGCCGTGATGATCCACAAATGCGAGAAGTTTTTAAGCAAGTTTGTAAATGGAATATCGTAGCTAAGGATTTGATTCCGATTATCCAGCATTGTCAAAACGACCGTAATCTCGTTCTCAATTCAGGCAATTCATTCTATTCTTACTTGTTTTTTAATTTACATACGCGTGGTTAAAGATAGAGTTCCATTAGTATTTATAAATGCGTTGGTGTATAAAATTGCAGTGAAAGTTTTAGTATTTCTCACCATGCCTGTTGAGCCGGGATCGAATGATATACCACAACAAATAGAGTATCTATGGGGGTTGAAAACATCAGTTACTTGTAGTGATACTGTTGCAATTATAGTCTCACTTCTAGAGACTCCGCTTGAAAATCTAGAAAGGTCAGTTATTAGTGTCATAATCTTTGTTTTTGGTATGCTTGCAGCTGCTGTTGTTTCTTTTCTTAACAGCACATTTTTTTGCTGAGGTAAGCGTTGCATTATTTGTTCTAGTGATTTTTAATAGAGCCAAGGTACAAGTCTGATACTTAAGTTGTCCGACTATTTGTATGATTAACGATTATATATACCTTTTATTGGTTGGTTGAATCCCATTTCTTTGTTCAGTTTACGGTGCTCAGGTCTAAGTAAATCTATCTTTTCTTTTCAAACATGAATATCCTGTCATTACAATTTTTAAGAAATGTACTTGTCTATGCGGTCCTCAACACACACACACACATATCTAGCATGTGTGGAAGTGGGACACCATATCTATACATATCAAGGTGTGTAAGTGTGGTTTGGTTGATTGTGATTAGTGTTTGGTATTCTGTAGGTGGTACTATATAGTATTTTAATTTGTTATAGGAGCATGCAAGTATGTGGTCATTACATCTGATCCCCTTTGAAGTATGTTTTACTGCATCACTGTTTTTATAGTACTACCTTATGCTCTCCCTTTGGGACTGGGTTGCTTATCACTCAAGTTCCTTGGGGAATATTATATCGATCTCACAACTTTTGTTTTTTCTTATGCAGCGAAGCATTTACAGAAGACGATTGGAAATTGGTCCAGCTGGTGCTTACCTTATTTCGTAACTTACTAGCTGTTCAAGGCGTGTCAATTCAACAGAAACTTGGGGGATCAACCTCACAATTTTTGTCTGTGAGGGATAGGTTTCTAGAATTGTTGTTCAAAGAAAATGTTACTGACTTGATTCTAGCACTAACACAACATGTTGGTGGTCCTTCTGAATATTTCCGTCAAGATAACTTGCTTTTATTGGAAACAGTCCATTACTTATTAATGGGTCAAGACTCAGAGTTGGTTGCAAAAGCAAATAGAAAAGACTCACAGGTTGGTTAATGAGTCATGCATGACACATTGAAGAAAGATAAAACATAATGCTTTTTTTTCTCCACATTTACATCTATTTGTAATAGCTCACCTATAATCAATTATTATTTATTAGGAAACTGGGGATGCTGAAGCTACTGTAAGTAGTCTTCAGTCTATGATGGAAGAGGAAGAAGAAAAAAGAAGGCTTGTTAGACTGCAGAATATGGGGACTTCTTCAAAGTTCAGTGGAACTTTTACCCGCTTTACGATGGTATGTGGTTGTGCTCACTAATAAGTACTACAAGGTTCTTAGATAAACCTTTTAAAAAACGAAGTATTTCCTCTCAACAGGATGGCTCTAAGACATTGTTCAAGGGAAATCCATGTTCTGCTTCTCATGATGCGTTGCTCAAGACCCACAAGAATCACAAAGGTCCAGCAAAAAGAATGGCGTGGGACCATGGGAGACTACCATCAACCAATGATACTATATTACAACTGCTCCATGAATTCATCAACCAGCTTTTGTCAGGGGGTTACAATGGTATCAAACTATGGTTGACATGAGTGCTAGACCGCTAGATTTTGCTTAACTGCTAACATTTTAATTGCACTACTGGAGCTTGTTCTCATTGTAAACTTAATTCCTGCCAGTTCTGATGCAGTCTGTTCATGAGGATATAGAAAAAGAACACCATGCAATTCAGAACAGCGATGTTGTTATCTTCTTTAAGGTCGCCCAGTTTGTTACTGCATTCCAGTATCACAAGTTCTTGGGTTCAAAGGTGAGATATTGGAATTTATCTACATTCCTAGACACAATTTCATTCTAAGCATATTACTTAATTTGTATTATTCTTGTGAAACTTTTGTTGTTTTTATGAAACACACTGTAAGGTGTACAAGCATAAGCGTTTCAAATGTAGGATATGTGAAGTTTAAAGTTTCTGCAACAGGTGTGGATTAGTTTGTGTTTTTTCGTAGTGTTTAATAGGGTATTCTTGATGTTGGTGGAACTGGTTTAGCATTGATCAACAATACTCTAAAATATAGCGACTCAAAAGAGGAAGCCAGTTACTACTGCTAAAGCATTATAAGAAGTAATGCTAATGTATTTAAATAGAGAAATACGTGACTGATGGTTTAGTTTGTAGGATCACTAAAATAAGACATTGGCTAAAAATCTTGAAAAATATCATTTCACAGGTTCTTTATCAGAAAGGTGCTTCATGACTTCATTATTAGGGTAGGGCCAAACTAATTTGATTTAAGATCCGAAATGGCGGGAAAAGAAGTGATGGCCATAGTTAACTAAGTTTTGGTTAGTTGGATCTTGTAATGTTTACACTATACTTTGGGATGTGTGAAAAAGTGATTTTGGTTGATTCTGATAGTATTGTCTATTAATTAGTTATCTATGGAAATTATGGACTGCTTAATATTGATAGGCGATTTAAGTTTTGATTGGTTAATTAGTCTAGAACTTATTATCGTGTCCAGTTACAGTTAAGCTATTTGCTCATAGTACATGTATCGGGTTCATTTGACATTATTGATGACATTGCATTAACAAAATTTATTATTCTATAACCAATTCTAACATAACAAAACCTTATTCTTTTAGCAGCCCTGTGATGAAGACAATGCATCTGAAGCTTCTAGAAATCAGTCTGATAGCACTTTGTTTCAAGGCAGTATATGTGGGCCAATTGCTGAAACAATGAATGAATCAATGTTTCTTTTGGTCACTTCGAAGTGGCGTTATGCATTTGATGCATTGAAGGAGACAAGTGAATATAACTTTCTATCCGCAGCAGGATCCCTAATGAGGATTATGGTACCTTATAATGCCTTGAGCTATAATTTGTATGTGTCTCATGATTATTAGCTGTGTACGCACATAAAATGCGAATGCTTCTTTACTATGTTCTCTTGCCCAAATATAAGTATATTTTCTCCCTGTGCACAACATATGCATATGGCAGTTAGCAAAAGAAAGATGTGCATATTACAGTACTATATCTTGAGCTTTGTAATCACATAAATGACTAAGCATCTAGATTCATCTTGAGGTGAATGGACGCTGTGCAAGATGTCATTTGTGCCTCAATTCCCTTATAATGTTTTTCGAGTTGTAGGGCTATAAAAGTATATACATATGTTAAAATCAGCTTTTCAGGTTATGCTGTTATAGATTGATTCAAATTCTGGGTTAAAAACTAAAAAATGCACAAAAAGTCATATCATATATTTTTTTAAAGAACAATGGTTATTGTGCTTGCAGATACCTGTATATGTCTACCAACTTCATCGCCTTAACAATAGTTTCACTCAATACTAGGAAGATGACACCTTAATTCATAATTTGGTGTTGATTTCAGCCTTCTTTCTAACTATATGACCCTTTTTTTTTCCTTCTATTGATCTTGTAGATAGAAAAATTTAGATAGATAAGTTTGCATCTTCTTGCAGTGTTTTTGTCCTTGCAGACACGAAATTTGCAGTTCCTCTTTATCTGTGCATCCTGTAATGATCTCAACTTAATAATTCCTATATATATTGTGGATATTCGGAAATCGTTAAAATGTGCAAATTTTGATGTGTTTTATACTGTAGTCCAAAATATGCATTGTGACCAGCTTTGGTTCTCAAGTCTTTATGGAATTAAATATGATGTTTTTTGAAGGATGGATTGGTTGTGCATGTAACATGATAAGATGCTAAACATTTCTTAATGTGTTGATACATATTGATGACACAATTCATGTCTGTGATCTGCCCGTTACAGAAAATGTACTACTAATTTGTTCATGCCCCAGATATATGGCATAGATTATTGTGCTTGTTTGCACATGCACTTAGACTTTGAAATTGAGTATTAAATCTAGTTGGTCTTTCTGGGTTGACTTTCTTTGGCATGTGCAGATTCGTATGCTCGATATGGTGCTCAAGCAGTCGCAGGAAGACTCTATGGAGCCTCAAACAGCTCGGATTCTTCTTTACAAGTTGTTTTATGATCAGACCGATCAAGGGATGACACAGTTCATTTTGAACCTCATCAAATCATTTGATACACATAAACAAGCCAAAAGGTTTCTTACTCATTTCTACAAATTCGAAAGTCATGTATGTTGAGTTTTGAAGCAATTCTGGCCCCTAGATTTTGTGATACTGTATTTTAAAAAATTCTCCTGAATTTTCTAATTCAACATCTTCCTTCTGGTACTAACTTGTACTTTTTTAGTGATCTTGCTGATTTGGTAGAGATTATACATGTAGTTATAAGGCTCATGGAGAACCTCCAAGCTCGTGGCACATTAAGGGTATGTTCCTATAGCACTGATCATCTTCTCAATGTCCAAATCTAGAAATAGACGATCAGAACAAGAAAAATAAGCTTGATAATTTTGGCATATGTTGTTAACTAAGTAATTTAAAATATAGTAGAGGAACATTTTGGTACATCTAGAACATTTTGAAGGTATAAGATTATGGGAAATAGCAAGTGGTCCTCTCCCAGCTACTGCCTGGAAGAAACCATCCGCTAATTTCAATTCTTGGTGTACTGCATGAGGAACTAGAGGGAGATAAAAAGTTGGATTATCCCTTCATGTCCATCACTCATTTGCTGTAGAATCAGTTATCCAAGAGGTATTATAAATAACAATAAAACAAGAAGTAATAAGGTGAGAACTTTTCTGAGCCAAAGAGGAAATAATGGAGTTGGTTTACTGAAAGTCTTTTTGATGCAAAAGTTTCACAAAATTTTCTCTGGTCCTCGTCATTTCCTAATTGCATCCCATATGTATGCGTAATTATTTTCATTTAGTACTGTGTACTGGTGCACTACATTATATCAGCCTTGCATATATCTTGATTGACAACTACTTAAATATTCTAAATGAAGTTCTTTTGTGACTAAGGTTTCTAAGAAGTCAAGGAAGAGAAGAACAAAGAAAACATTCAAAGATGAGAATAAGAATGTTAGTGAAACAGTTGGAGATCACATTACCACTCAAGATGAGATGGGCACCTCTGATTGTGCAATACCACCTATAGATTTAAGCAATACAGAACTTACAAATCAAGCTATTGATGGGAAGGAAAATGTTTCTGAACCTCTTCAGATCGATAAAGAAGACACACTGAATGTAGAGACAGCGAATCCGGGAGGCAATATGCAGGAGAATGTTAGTGAACCTCCTGAGGTAAATAAAGAAGATACACCTGATGTAGAAGAAGCAAACCCTGTAAGTAATCTGGAGGGCAATGTTAGTGAACCTCCTCAGGTCGATAAAGAAGATACACCTGATGTGGAAGCAGCAAATCCTGGAGGTAATATGCCGGAGATGGAAGGCAATAACAATAATGGTACCGAAGATTATGGAGCAGATGATTCTTCTGAAGGGGAGCAGCAGCTAGGGCAGATAGATGAAGTTGATTTCAAGATATCTACTTTGATCTCTGCCCTTGCAAACACCACCATCATCCAAAGATTGTGCTGGTTACTGAAATTCTATAAATGCAATTCTAGCAGTACAAATCATTACATTATCTGCATGCTTCAAAGGGTCTGTGATGACTTGGAACTTTCTCCCATGTTATACCAGGTAAAAGACTTAAATAATATTTCTGCAAGTCTTTTGAAAAGTGTGACTTGGCGGGAATAGAAATTTGGTAATCTACCTTATGCTTAGGTTCCTGATATACTTTGCAGCTGTCACTCCTCACTACATTTCACAGTATTCTGGTGGAGCAGAAAACAACTCCATGCAGAGGACACAAGAACATTGTAGACTTTCTGACAAGTTTGGTAAGAAGAATGCTGAGGAAAATGAAGACTTGTCCCCTTCTCTTTGTGGAAGTTCTTTTCTGGAAAACGCGTAAAGAATGTCATTATATTAATTGCGAATCTATGTTAAAAGACCTTACTAAAATGAGGAAAGACTACAACAAAGTGGGTCAAAATTCCATCAATGGAGTAGATGGTTCATTTGAAGGGAAAGGATGGAATCGAAGAAGCATAGCTGATGCACTTGGGGATGATGAAGCTGATTTCATGCCTTTCCATGGGACAGATGACCGAAAGTAAGATCAAATTATGTGGTTCAGATTGTTTATAGTTTATTGCTGTTGATGCTTATTTCCTGAATATGCAAGTATACATGCAACATTCTATGAAAAACTTGAGTTTATACATTCTGGCATCTTTGATCTCTGATAGTTAAGTGCATCGATTTATAAAGGTTCAATTATTTCAACTTTCTTTGATAGAAATAAATGAATATTAACAAAATAGAATCACTTCTTAGTTTATTGGTCAATTTAAGATTTTCTTTAACATACTTATGTGCAGTGAGGAGAATCCTTGCACTCCAGAAGGTAATATATTCTTGAAAAGGAGTATTAGTAATATGGAACAGGGAAACGGAAGCATCAAATCAACTTCTGATGAAGGAAGCAATAGGAAGGAAAATTTTAAAGAGTATGGACTCCAAAATTGCAAACCTTGAGAAGATATTCCTTGCTCTCTGTGCCTTAAAACATTAATTTTTGTCCTGTGTTCCAGTGAAAGGTGTTCTGTTGAGCACCAGCCCGGAAGGGTACATAAAAGAATGAAAATGCTAGGTGTTGATGACGAGCTGGACAATAAAATAAAGGACCTTTATGAAAAGTAAGTATCTTTTGATGTCTTGTTCATTTGTACAGCCAATCTTTTATTTTTATTTTTTCCCCTCTATATATTATCTTTCATCTGCTGTGATTTTAAATTGAGTCGTGGAGTAATACGTATTATGTTATAAATAATATTGTATACCTCATTGTCAACTGTACCTGAGATCTATGGAAAAAGTAATGCTCCTGTTTCTAAATTAAAATAGATTATACCTAGTCTTTATATTTCACTAATGCAAAAAGTCAATCAATGTGATACCAAGGAGAAAGTCTAACAATGTGATTGCAACATGTCATAGGCCTAATGCAGGGATACAAAGCTGGTTAATTAATATGAGATCTGCTAGTACACCTTTTTTACTTTGCCAAACATCCCAGATCCCTGTATTAGGCTGAAGTCATTACAGAACTTCTGAACAAGCATTCTGTCATTTAGTTTATTTAGTAAAAGTAAGTGGATATGTGAAGCTATGGAATGTTTACTGTATCTTATTGCAAAATAACTCCACTACATTGGCCTTTATTTAATTCACGAAAATGCGAGTAGACAAATTTTGTGTTGGTTGTCCATAGCTGCAGGGGTTCTCCAGTTTCTCTTTATCAATATTATATTTTCTGTTTTCTTCTACTTTGGTCTGACACTTCTATTATTCTTATAATTCCATCTGTCTTACAATATGGATATTCTAGATATAAGGGCAAGGAAAACTGTGTTCATCTTATTGCGGAAGAGCTTGATTCGGAAGGGAAAATTTCAAATCAGGAAGTTTCTAGAAAGCTTAAACAATTGGGATTCAAGTTTCCACAAAAGAGAAGACTTCTCAAGAATGGTGCCTCTAATCAAGTTAGGAAAGATGCATCAGGAAGTGAAGTTGCTCATCCTGACTTGCATGATTTGCAAGAGAATTCTTCAGGGCGACGGGTTCTGTATGTTTCTTTATCAATACTTTTGAATGTTAAAGCTTCTTCATGTTATTAGCATATTTTTCAATTCACTTGTTATGGCATCAAACAAAAGTCATTCATCACCTGCGGAAAACAAAACAATTAAATATATTGCTTTCGGATCATATATGATTTGGGAAAGTCTCTCAGTGCCAATATTCTACTTGTCTCTCTCAGGCACATTAGAAAAAGAGTGAGTGCATTCAGTGAAGAGCAGGAAGGGATGATCAAAGGTTTATTTGAGCAGTAAGTGCTTGAATTGATATGTACTTATTGTAGCTTCTATGTCTTCCACGCAAAGTTATGTTTTGAATTATCATGATTCCTATCTTTTAAAATATAAAATGATTGTCTCTACTTTGAAGGTTTAAAGATCATAAGAGATGCAGTTTCATGATTGCAAATGCACTCGATGCTGATGGCTCATTCACGGCAGCCCAAGTTTCAAGGAAACTGAAGCAGCTTGGATTACGTGTTCCTCGGCCAAAGAAGTTGAGTTCTCACTTACATTTGAGGGATGAGGAGAATGATCACATGTATGATGAAGGCTTTGATGATGCTGACACCTTGTCATCACTAAGGAAAAGGTATGTACAAATATGGTAAAATGCCTTGTCTACTAGGTGCAGTTTTTTTTACAACATTTTAAACATTCGGTACCAAATTATTGTTCTTAAGATCTCATCAAGCTTCAACATATTTCATTTCTTTTATCTCTTTTAATCCTACTTGTCCCAAATGAGAGGATGTTGGTGGGAACTTATGAAATTATCAGCAACTGAACCATATGTCCATATCTGAACCCTAGTAAGCGGCGATTCTTTTCCTGCCAGCTCATTTTATCTCTTATATAATGTCATTATCTGAGCTTCTTCATGATAAAAATGTTCCAGTGACTGGTAATATCTGCATGGTGGTGCCTGCCAGGATTTTTTACGAATTGTAGTCAGATTTATCAATTTACTTTTGCTGCCTTTGAAGTTCAGATCTTATCTATTTATTTGAACATCAATCATCAGCTGTATTGTTGGCGTCTGATTAATTGGCCAATATATATTTTTTCGTAAGGTCGATCACAAGAAATTTAAATAATCATGCACATATTCATCCTCACTGGGACTCGAACCTTTGAGCTCATGTTACCATGAGTGAGGGGTATTCACTAGGCTAAACCTTGCAGATAATTACCCAATATTTAATATGCAGGAATTAGTTTAATCTTCAAGTTATATATTTATGTGGATGTAGTCTGGTAACATGCAATCTGCCACATTTTGTATGATATATATTTCGGGGAAAAATTATTAAGTGCAATAGCTAGAATTATTTTATTTAATAGAACAGTAGTCCGATGTTCTACTTGAAGCTTTACAGTCCTACAGATAAGTTCACAGTTAGGTACCCCTGGTTGGAAAGAGGAGTTTTACTGCACATGTTCATAAAGCTGTGAGTACTTATTCACAATCACGGCTATGTTAAGTAATGTGAAGTATCCATGATCTTACCGTTCTACATATATATAATCTAATATATGGTGGAGTGCCTATAATAATCTTCAATTTCTTGAGAATTAGAATACTCAATGTTACACTCAAGAATTACTTAATTTTTTATACAAATATAATACCAATACTCTTTACTAATAACAAGAACAAAATTATTTTGATTTAGCAAAAGAATGGGATTATGTTTAAGGTTGAGCGATGTAAGTCTTATAATCCCTTCGTCCCATTTTAATTGGCTTGTTTGACTTTTACACACATATTAAGAAAAAGTAAATTTTATCTCTACTTTAACTATAATACCCTTGTAATTGCATTAATGTATAAGCATAAACTAGGAGTTCTTGCCTTGAATAATACAAATAGTATATTACCAATGCATAATTAATATGGGTATGGATGGAATTTAAATCTATATTAAAGGAAAGAAGACATGTTTTTGGGACAAACTAAAATAGAAACCCAGCCAAATAAAATGGGACAGAGGGAATACATCGAAAGTTGATTGTCAATGTGGGGCAAATTGCAAACTGAGGTGGAGTTAATGTTTTTGCTTCCTATATGGAACTAGATTGCCAGAGGTTTCCTGTATCGATTATGAACTTGTAATGCATAGGACATTTCTTAATAGATGGCTTTATACCTTGACTCTATAATCGATATGAGATAAGCTATAGCTCCCCCATGTCTATCCTACTTTTTTTGGTGGCTCTGTAGTCGACACTAAGCATCTATTCTGTCAATGATACAGGTTCCCTTGTTATAATGATTAATTGTCTTGGATATTGTAGGAGTAAGACCAAGCTCAATACAAATAATTTGGCAGAATGGCCAGGCCAGAACATAGTAGAAAAGGTTTCACAGGAGGATTCTGACGATGAACCATTGAGCTCTTTTGCGGGGTAAGTTTCATCTATATAATACAATGGTGCTCTGTGATTGACACTCTGCCTTGCTTCTATTTTGTCAATGCGACAGGTGTTCCCTAGTTTTCATGCTTGATTGTCTTGGATATTGTAGGAGCAAGACCAAGTTCTATACAAATAATGTGGCAGAAAAGCCAGACCAGAAGACAATTAAAAACGTTTCACAGGAGGATTCTGACGATGAACCATTACGCTCTTTTGTGGGGTAAGTTTCATCTATATAATACAATGGTGCTCTGTGATTGCCACTCTTCCTTGCTTCTATTTTGTCAATGCGACAAGTGTTCCCAAGTTTTCATGCGTGATTGTCTTGGATATTGTAGGAGCAAGACCAAGTTCTATACAAATAATGTGGCAGAAAGGCCAGACCAGAAGACAGTTAAAAAGGTTTCACAGGAGGATTCTGACGATGAACCATTAAGCTCTTTTGTGGGGTATGCTTCATCCATATAGTATGATTATCAATGACATGGTTTGTTTTTCTTATCTCTGTTTTGAATTGCAAATTTTGTCTACAACTAAAGCTGTCAAAACCCAGGCTTATCTGTCATTTATAAGGGTGTTCGCTTTTTCTCAAGCTTAATTTCCTTGGATATTGTAGAAAAAAACCCAACCAGAAGATGGGCAATGTGGCAGAAAGGCCAGACCAGACTATAACTAGAGTGATTTCTCAAGAGGATTCCGATGATGAATTTTTAAGCTCTGTTGTGGGGTAAGTTCCATCACCTATTACATATAATACTTATTAATGTGTCTTGATTTTATTAACTCTGCTCTGAATATATACAAGTTAGCATCTACTATCAGAACTGTACAAGCCAATTTTAGATTGTTGCTTTCAAGCTATAAGCAACAGCTTAAACAAGGCTGAGCAAATTTTAGGATGGGTACAGTATCTTGTATCTGACTTAACTTTGCAAGAATGCTAGTCTGGCACACATGCTAGGAACAGAAAAGTAATACTTGGTGTTGGTAGCAAGAGTTAAGTTTTGACACAATTGCAAGAACTATGACACACATGCTTTGTTTCAAGCTACAAGAGTTCAAATTTGACACGATTGCAAGATGGTTATAAATGTAAAAATCAAAACACTTGAATAATTTAATATATAAACTAGTTCTTGATATTATCAGCTGTAGTGTTTACTTGTTTAATGATTATTATATAACATATTTACAGGCATAAACATGAGCAACCAACTGTGACAGGAGATATTGCAAATGGTGTTTCTTTGCACATTGATGACGATATGGAGGATGAAGTACATTTTTTAAGCAGGAAAATTACAACAGATAGGGATGATCAACTGCATCATCAGGATTTGCATGATAAATTGGGCGATGAGTTGGCTGATTTTAAGGATGATGCAACTCCCGTTGCGCTGGAGAAACACGGTGGATCAAGAAGGAAACTGAGAATGGTTTTGGACCTTGACGATGACTAAATTATGTGGATCATTGTGAACCATAGTTTTTCTTCATAGTGGCTGCTGCATACAAGTGATTGTAGTTTTGGAGTTAAGTAAATTGCTTAGGAGTTGGAGATGCATTGTAATCCACCTAGTGAGATGCATCGTCATTGTAAACCACCTAGTGTTGATTGTTAAGTCTGTTGACAAATATAAGAGTTTGGCACTAAAATTATACACACGATTCTCATGTTAAAAGTTGGAAAATATGATGAAACGCGTTATAAAAAAAGTTAAGAGAGTACTGGTTCCAAACTTTAACAAGTAATAGCCTTGAATACAAGTTTGCAGTTATATTTAACTGATTGTTTTACCATTAACAGATTTATTTCCGTTTTACTTTGAATTGTACATAAAGTGTACAAGCAGTCATTATTATTATTATTATTATTATTATTATGAAAATGAAAATGTTGTCTTTTTAATCAAAAAAGTAGTACTTTGAGTAAAGAAAAGACATCAATGCGGAAAGTTGACAGAAAAAAAGAGAAAGAGGTCATTAGAAGCTGATGTGTACGAAAGATCAAAGGGAAAAGAATCTTATACGCAATGCCGCAAAGATACGAGAAAAGTCGGCAACTAATTTATCCAGTGAATGCGCTTGTTCCGGTAGTTAGCAGCCAGATGCCTGAATGGCTGAATGGTCCCATATACATAAATAAAAATAAATAATAGATATAAGTATATAACAAGATAATAGGATGGCACCAAAAAGCGCGTCAGGTCACATGAAACTCTAATACACACAGTCCTTCGTTTCATCATGTTTCGTTGACTGTATGTCCAACTTTTCTTACTTGACCTAATAAAACTTTGACAAAGGTGCTCACGGGACCTCACAATCCTCTCTCCATACTGGTCCTGCGCTATATCCTATGAAAAAGACTTTGCAAGTCAACTTGCACGAAATTTCCAAGATATGAGTATTTGACAACAGAAGTTGTGCAAAACACACACACACACACACACACATGTTAGTTGTATAGTTTTGATTGTCATGTTTTTTAATGTGTAAGGAATACATGTCACACCAAGGAATGATCATGCATGCGTTCTTGTTAATGCTTTTATTTCTACACATAAAACCTTCTGTTGCTAAAAGTGCAGGAGTTAAAAATGTTACATGCCTAGTCAAAGAGAGACAAGCTCTACTTAATTTTCAACAAGGCCTTGTTGATGATAATGGCCAGCTCAGTTCTTGGAGAACAATAGATTGCTGCACTTGGAGAGGAGTTCATTGTAACAACCTTACTGGTCATGTCGTCGCCCTTGATCTTCATCGTCAAGATTTTTCTTTTGATTTGCCTCTATCAGGTAATATTAGTACCTCATTGCTTGAATTGCAGCATTTGAATTATTTGGATCTTGGAGGAAATAATTTTGGAGACAACCAAATGATGATACCTGAGTTAATGGGTTCTTTAGGTAATTTGCAATACCTTAACCTGGCAGAAAATAATTTTGTTGGTGAAATTCCTCATCGATTTGCGAATTTAACCAGCTTGCATTTTCTTGATCTTGGCTATAATGTTCTTGATGTTGAAAACCTTGATTGGCTTCCTAATCTTGGTAAGTTAAGATACTTGGATTTGAGTGGTATTAACCTTACAAACACAGATTGGCTACAAGCTGTTAATGGTCTCTCTTTTTTAAAAGAATTGCGTTTGCCTATGTGTGGTCTCTCAGGAATAAGTTTGACATCTAATTATTCTTCAATGGCTCTTTCCATTGTTGATTTGTCTAACAATGGTTATGTTTCATTTTCGGAGCTAGAGTGGTTGTTTAATTCTAGTTCTACTAGTCTTGTTGATGTTGACATCTCTTCTAATGGTTTACGAGGTCCGATTCCTGATGGTTTTGGGAACATGGTGAACCTTATAAATCTGAGTCTTGATTCGAATGCACTTGAAGGCACAATTCCAGAGTCTTTTGGCAAGATGACATTCCTTACAAATCTGCATCTTTCTAACAATTTGTTTCAAGGTAATATCCCGGAGTATTTTGGGAGGAATTTGAGTCAATTGCAATGGTTGGATTTATCTGAAAACAATTTCAATGGAGAGCTGCAAGCCTTCTTAAAGGGGCTATTCTATGGGGAAGTTGCTACGGGATCCTTGGAGACTTTGAGATTAGGTAATAACAAGCTAACTGGTTCATTGCCTGATATCACAAGATTTCCTTCCTTGAAGACATTCTGGCTGCGTGGTAATCAGTTGAATGGTTCTTTCCCAGAAAGTTTTTCACAAGTTTCGACTCTGGTGTTTCTAGACTTGGCCAAGAATCGTATGACAGGTACATTGCCTGATCTAACCTATTTCAAATCATTAAGAAGGTTAGATCTTAGCAACAATCAGCTACATGGAACATTACCAAAGAGCATTGCCCAACTTTTTGACCTTGAAATCTTGGATGTATCTTCCAATTTATTAAAAGATACTGTTTCAGAAGCTCATCTCTCTACTCTCTCCAACTTGAAGGTCTTACACTTGGCTTATAACTCATTGGCTTTAGAGTTCAGCAGTAATTGGCTTCCTCCTTTTCAACTAGATGTTATTCGCCTTGCATACTGCAGGTTGGGAATTCATTTCCCAAAATGGATTCGAACTCAGAATAATTATTCTGAACTTGATATCTCCTATGCTGCAATTTCTGATGAAGTTCCTAACTGGTTTTGGGATCTCTCCCCAAGATTAACATATCTAAATTTGTCTTACAACCACTTGAGTGGTTCAGTGCCTGATTTATCATCCAAGTTAGTTTCTTATTCTAGTATAGATTTTAATTCTAATCGATTTGTGGGGCCTGTGCCATCACTCCCACCTGGCTTAACATCTCTGCATCTCTCCAAAAATATGTTTACTGGACCAGTTACGTTCCTGTGTTCAATTGCCAATGGCTACTTCACTTCTCTTGATCTCTCAGATAACAAGTTATCAGGAGAGCTTCCTGATTGTTGGATGGGCATGTCAGAATTAGTTATTCTTAATTTGGGTAATAATAATTTTTCTGGGAAACTTCCGAGTTCTCTGGGTAGTTTGTACCAGCTTCAAACACTAAATTTGAGGCACAATAGTTTGGTAGGGGAGTTGCCCTTGTCCCTGAAGAACTGCAGCAAACTCAATATTCTTGATGTGGGTAATAATAAATTGTCAGGAAACATACCAACATGGGTAGGTACACATCTAACAAGTTTAATTGTTTTAAGCCTGCGATCAAACAAGTTCCATGGAAGTATACCTACACAAATGTGCCATCTCAACATTATCCAAATCTGGGACCTCTCTGAAAACAACATTTCAGGAAAAATACCTGGTTGTGTTGGCAATTTCACGGCATTGATTCAAACTAGCAACTCAAGTGGTGCACTTGTATTCAACATACCAGCTTACGAAGGTTACTATTATCAAGGTGGTGACTATGTAGGCAACGCATTGGTGCAATGGAAAGGACACGAATCAGAATACATAAATACATTAGGGTACTTGAAAAGCATTGATCTTTCAAGCAACAAACTAGTTGGGAGCATACCTGGAGAGTTTGCAAGTTTAAAAGAATTAATTACGTTGAACTTGTCAAGAAATAGTTTGACAGGAAGTATCATTCAAAAGATTGGGCAGCTGAAAATGTTAGAATCTCTGGACTTATCTCAAAACCAGCTTTCTGGTTTAATTCCAGAAGGCTTTGTTGGATTGAACTACCTCAGTGTTCTGGACTTGTCATATAACAACTTGTCTGGTAAAATCCCATCAAGCACCCAACTGCAGAGCTTGGACGCCTCAAACTACGCTGGGAATTTTGAACTTTGCGGGCTTCCCCTTCCAAGAAAGTGTCCCGGTGATGAAACAGATCATAAGCAAAATAAAGATGACAATCTACAAGAGAACGGCGACGATGACAATGAGAAGGTGGTAACAACAGGGTTATATGTAAGTGTTGTTGTTGGTTTTGCTGTTGGATTTTGGGCAGTATTTGGTTCATTACAGATGAAGCCCTTATGGGAACGTGCTTTTTTCAACTTGCTGAATAACATAAAAGACAGCATCTACAAGACCATCTCAGCAAATGCTTCTATAATAGGAAGAATTTTCAGATGCTGATTGGCAGGTCATTTTCTGTTATGCAACGAGGTTTTACAGTCCTTTCTGTTATGTATTTTGCAAATTTGCAATGATATAACTAATCAACTTTGATTTAAAAATAATAATCCATATATAGTTTGTTTATACAACTCAAAGAAATAAATGAAAGTGAAAACAAAATTTTAAATATATAATAAATGTAATTATATTGCTGTTTTTCTAATATCAATATTTTGATTTACCCATTTTTTTTTAGAAAAAGTAAATTCATCATTAAAATGCAGTTACAATTATTAACTAAAGTAAATTATTTTGATAATAATTATGGATATAAAAAGGATAAGAAGAATTGAAAATAAAATCTACAAAATCTCTGTGGTGATGGTTGCCTCATTCTGCCATCTCTGGGACGGTAAAGAAAGGAGAGTAATAAAATTACAACGAGGCTCGCATGTTAATAAAATAAGAGTATGTGAGCAATATTAGGCGGCTTCAGACAACACCACCACCACCATCAACGTCAACAACCATTCGCTCTCTAGTATTTCTGTCTGAATATTACAGCCTGCCTGAATATAATATAATACACACACACACACACACTATATATATATAGGAAGATGAGAAGCAGATGAGTTTGTTTTTGTTCTAGTCGGGGGGTGTACATGTGATCTGATGCAGCAGCAACCCACAGTAATACGGTGGTGCTGCTGTTATCGCCGCCGCTATGTCGATATCCTGTGCATCTCTTTCTCTCTCACATGGCCCACCAACGCCTAGGGTTAGGGTTTATAGATTGCGTAGAGCTTCGGGGGTTTCCATTAATAAATCCAACCTTGTTCATTTCCCTTGTAATTCTTCATCTCCATCTCATGTGAGTTCTTTTTCTTTTTTGCTTTCTACCGTGCTTGTTTTATCTTTTTATCAATTCATTAAATAAATTGTTTCTTTTTTCTATTAGTTGGTTTAAGTTAAGTGATTGGTAATCTTTCGAGGTTCGGCTGGATATTATGTTTTTGACATATGGATGGGGGGAGTCTTGAATTTATTACTATTCAATTTGTTCAATTGCTTATCTCCAAATATACAAGTATATATGTGAAACTAGGCTGTTCTGCAAGGAAAGGCTTTCATGTTTGGAATTTCTGTTTGTGTTTTACAAGCATCCAACGGATTTTGCTATTACAATTTCTTCTTCCCTAACAATTATAGGGCTGTTTAGTGTCTGGGTTCTATGAGGAATGCTATTTTTTAATGATACACCATTTCATGTTTTGATTCTCAATGGCTTTGTAGAGATGGAAAATTTCATGTTTTCGGAACGAGGAGTCCTCTTCAGATTCCAATTTTGATTCGGTTGACAGCAAGTTGCCAGAAGATTCAGTGAGGCCCGCCATCAATCAACCGAATGTTGTCAAGGATGATTGGCTATTTAAACTTCGAAAGGTATTGCCTTTACTATGTCCTTTTAGGTTAAATCCTCTCTTGTGAATAGATATGCTATCTTTTTCTATGTCTAAGTACTTGAATTGTATCAAAATCTAAAACATTAAAGATAGGAAATTTATAGATCTGTAATTTCTTACAGAAGGTGTATCACAATATTATCTACTAACCCAGGTAACAATTCCTTCCCAAGATGAAGGAAAGGTCAAAATAAAACAACTAGTTGCCACCAGAGAACTATCATTACAGAAAAACCAAAGATTTGTCGGATTAGAATTCACCGAGTAGACAATAGCTAAAATCAGAGTAATTACTCCATCACAACAAAGCAACAGGTCACTCTGAAATGGTATCCAAATTTATCAATCCAGAATACAGATGAAATTTGAAGAATTAATCTTTCAAAATGAAAAAAAAACCTCGAAGAATATGATAGATAAGATTAACATATCTGATGCAGAAAATATGTTCAGATTCTACAGATACAACAAACTAGTTAAGGACAAGAAATACGAAATCAGGGGAATGACATTTTTCATTAGGAGAAACCCTGCACTGATCCAGGTCAATATTTTGAAACAAGAGCTTGAGAAGAGGAACGCCTTGTAGTTGGTTCTCTATTATTTTTTTGCTAAATCGGTTCTTTATTATTATGCTGTTCTACATGAATGCCAGTGCATCAAATATTCACGTGGAGATAGAGACTGTAAGCTTGTTAATCTACATGTGACAAGAAATGATATGTGCCTTGCATCTGACGATATGCTATTAATCTAGATCTTGGTGCATCCTTTTCATCTTATATCATGGCTATAATTCTGGTTCTGAAGTTTATATGGATAAAACCGGCCATTTTTCTATTATACTATCTTGAGCTTCTGGAATACATAATGGTATCAAATCCATATATTATACTGGTTAAATTTCATTTTCTTAAGGGCGGAAAAGACCCATAGAGATTGTTCCAGAAATTTAATCTCAGTGTTATGATTTCAGATAGCAGAGGCAGTGTTTTCTGCGGAGCCTTGGACTGTGCCATGGACAGCAAAAACCATTCTGCAGGTAATAGATATTTTAGGGCCGTATTACCAAAAATTAAATAAATGACGGATGACATTTAAGTTGACAATTAACTGACTGAAATGAGAAGGCAGTTAGAACTGTTTATGTGGTTACTGTTTAGTAAATGTATCATTTTATATATAATTAAAACGTTCCACTTTGATTTTTCTAGTGTTTACGACTTTCCCTACACACACACACGTGTATATATATATATATATATATATATATATATATATATATATATATATATATGAATAGAAGCAAAGGGGTAAAAAAAGCTACTGTATTTCTTTATCCTCCCCAATATATAGTCGTAGGTTCAAATTTCTAAAAAAAATTCATGGCTTGAATACCTTAAAATTACAGGAGTTATCTAATATTAAAAAAAGCAGATAATCTGTAATTATAATTGTTTTCTTGTTTATATCAGTTTTGATCTATTTTTTTCTGAATCTGTGCCTCTGAGGAGTAACTAAGTGAGCTGGGGGTCCTATTAATCTGTAAATTGTTTATAAATGAAAAGTTCAGTTGTTCATTCAGGACATGGAATGAAAAGATAAATTTGTGGATTAACCGTAGAAAATTTCAAGATGTAGAACAACCACTAAGTTTAGAATTTCCCAACCGCATAACAGAGTAATTTGCATGGATCGCAACATGTATTACGAGAGACAACAAATCTCAATTGCAATAAATAATCAGTCTTATAATAATAAATTATTACTTCTCCTACATTATATTGCTACTACTACAGTCTAAGAATTTGTTAAATTCTAATTAAATCCTCTTATTATTCTACTACTACAGTCTAAGAATTTTCATAATAATCTGTTTAAATATATAATTAAATTTTGTAATTAGATTACAAACAACTCTATTCCTAGATAATATAAAACAAATACAAACTTATATTTTAAATCTGTGCTCGGCATCACTTGTGTTCACTAAAAAGAGAATCGGAGTAAAAGGGTGCTAAGATCCAAAGTCGAGAGGAAATGGGAGTAGTAAATTTACAACTAAACTTTTCTTGTTGAAAATCAAAGTTGTTCATCTCATCAAACTCGACTAATTTTACACGATACATTTTAATAATTCATAATTATCATGATACATTACATAGAAACTCGTGAATATATCTTCTGGCCTACTAAAAGTAAATTTTAAGATAATTTATACATGATATAAAATTCAAGAATTTACAAGTTGGGTTGGGCTTCTATATTGGGCTAAATAATATATAATTCTTGAGGACAATTGTCTTGGCTCGGCTTGACGGAAGCTCGTTCATTAGGAAGGTTGGTTCGGCTTGACCTGAAAAAAAATAGTGGAGCTCGATTAGCCAAATCTCGATTCAACTTGGCTCATTTACGGCCTAGTTTCTCGTAGAAGTGTACGATTCATAGTGATATATTCAATTGTGACCTCAGGCCTCAGGGAGTTGGAATTGCTAATTATGGGTTCATTCACTGGTGAAACGATATGTTTTATGGAGATGCAATATGCTACACATGACTATAGCCACACACTTCGACAGCATCAGCTTGTCTACCATCTCTATAGCCACACACTTTGACCATGCTGGCTTGGTTAGTCAGCTACTATTTCAACATGCCTTGTCAATGAGTCGGGTCGGTTCAGATTTTGTAAAAAACCAAACCCGAAGATGCCTGAAACTTGCAAGGATATATATAGCGTCCGAAGCGCTAACCAATCTGAAACCCGAAAAAACTTGCAAGTTTTTGGGTGCGTCCGGACAAGACTACAGAAAATTATATATTGATACCACATGTATCTTCTGAGTTCAACTTTGTGGTTACGTGGTAACTAAGAGGAGTGGTAACAGCTAGGATAGAAACCATTGGTTTTTAAAATGTTGTCTAGTCCTGTCCTTTGGCTTCACTTTAACCTTTAACTTCCATAAATTGGTCATCGTAGATATATAAAATGGAGCACAAGGTTAAATAGGCCCTTTATGGCCACAGGTCCACAACTTTTAATTCACTGAGGGAAGCAATTGTCTATTTGTGTTTATTTTGTATTATTTAGTATTGTATGCAGATGTAGCAGTAGCTTATAAAGTGTGTTCATGTATATTCTGGACATATTTATATCCATAACCACGATATATATGCACCTGACAGTATCTGCTCTAACATCAACTAAGATACCAATTGCCAGGATCACAGTCTTTACATTTGATGCATCAATATTATTTCTATATAATTCATCAAATTATAAATATGTTATAGTAGATGTTCAATATTAAGTCTTGTAGGAACCTTAACCATGCCCTACATGAACAAATGAACAGTTTAATTTATCCTGGGAACGGCTTATACATGAGAGTTCATCTTTAATAGTAGCTAAGATTAATTTTCTCCCAGGTTCCTGTGACATAATATGAACTAGGGATTGCAGTTTTAAGGATGTGCTTTAAGATGGTCGGTTTACTGAGTGAGCAGGGACCTAGCAGTATCACCCTCTACATCTTTTATAGGAGGTCGAGGTTTGAATCCTGTTGAGGATGTGCGCGTGCAAGTTCATATAAAATTTTGCTTAACTATCAAAATTAAGACAGTCTGTTCAAGCCCAGAACAGATGTTAACAGTTTCAGATAGGCAGAACATCCTCAAGGAGGGAGATTTGAGACTCTTAGGAATTACATCAAGATCATAGATACAAGCCCATACATCCAAGCCAAATCTACATGTCCAAGTATATCAAATTGAAATGAAACCCGATCTTGGCAGGTTAAGGGACCATAATCCATATTAGGTTCTGACAAACCAAAATTGACCAAATAATTGCTGGCTGCTCATTCGCCTTCCCTATGTTTATTTTGTGAATAAAGGTATCTCATAGTCCATATTTGTGTGGTTACTTTGTTTTGTATATTAATATCTAGAAATAGCCATACATATTCTTAAGATAGAAGTGCAGGGAATCCAAGAACTTTAATGAAGATAAGTTACATATCTGCTGTTGCAGGTAATGTTCCTCTGGGTTACCACTTTCTGGTTGGTGGGTTCGTGGATAATTCCATTTCTAGCTCATACAGCAGGTTTCAGAAAGGCCTCCCTTACATACAGAGGTCAAGCATTATACAGTTTCTTGACGGATGTAGTTGAAGGTGTTGCTGGTATTGCGATCCTCCGCCACTGCCTGGCACGCTTTCGTCCCCTTCCATCTGACTGGTTCCGATTTACTCTACAAGGAAAGTGGTTACTTGAAGTAGGCTTGGGCTGCTTGATGTTCCCCTTAGTCAATCGGCTCTCGCAGGTCAACTTAAGTTTGTTGCCAATGCTTCCATCTACTCCGGTCACTGTATCTAACGTTGAGCAATCAATTTTTGCTCGGGATCCAGTGGCAATGGTCCTTTACTTTACGGTGGTTTCAGTTTGTGCCCCCGTCTGGGAGGAGATTGTCTTCCGTGGCTTTCTTCTCCCTTCATTAACCAAGTACATGCCTGTATGGTGCTCAATCTTAGTCAGTTCGGTGGCTTTTGGCTTGGCACATTTCAGTGTACAAAGAATGCTACCACTTGTATTCCTAGGGGTGGTACTTGGTGCAGTTTTTGCAAGATCGCGGAATCTGTTAACATCTATGCTTTTACATAGTCTTTGGAATGCCTTTGTATTTATAGATTTGATGAAGTAACACTGTGTTGTATTTTTAAAATTAATATAGTACCAATTTCTGTTATCCTTTCCCAAACCCTCCACCCTTTTTTTAGATATATAATTTGTAGGAATTCACAAAGGCCGATGTGATATATTCCTTGTGCAGTTTATGTTATAAAACAGTAGGAACTAGGAAGTATCTACTGATTTTTAGAAATTTCAATTGTCAAGATCTTATGTGTTTCTATGGGCTCTTATAGTCTAAATCAATTTAATGGCCTCAAGTAAAATCCTTTCAAATCTAGGCTTGCCAGTGCCAATGATATTTCAAGCTATTTGCAGTGGCTGTATGCCTCTGTGTGTGTGTGTATATATTGGTATCGTCAAATACAGAGAGGTGTATCTGCTGGGATAAGTTTGAGCGTTTATGGTGTGATAGAACTAACACACTTTGTCGGCTTTTTTCTTATAAAATTCCAGTAACTTGAATATTTAACTAGCCAGTTTAGTTATATGTATTCATGGAGTGATTCTGAGGTTGCTTATGTAAAACTCAAAGTTTTGTAAATGGTGGCTAGTTAATATATTTATATAATATCAAAGTATCTTCATAATTTTGAACTTAGTTCTTTCTGCATGACCTATTAAGTTATTGTACAATCTATAACAATATGTGCACCAGCTAATGAGCTTTTTCACATTAGAAAACATTCTGTCTACAACCCTATAAGTTACTGCACAGTAGAAGATATTCTCTTTGCAGCCTAGTTAGTTATTGCTCAATAGAATATTTTTCTGTTTAAAATGAATTTTTGAATACTTTACGTTCGTTTGAGTCTTTAAGGGGACATCAGGGAGGACCATTTGGTTGCAAGTCATTTTCCTGTTTTGGTGTTTGCTCCTGAAACCTATGCTGATGTCCGGATCTTTCCCCGACAACAATGGGACCAGTGTCTTCTACTTTCGTTTCTTTAGACCTTTCTGCGGATAAAAGATAATTTATACTTCAGAATGAAAATGAGGTAACCTTGTTTTAACTTGAGTAGAGTTCAGCTTGCCACCACTAAGAAAGTTGGTGGATGCAAATGCCTGAAGTTTCCTTACCAAGCAATGACTGATATTTTAATTGTTAGATTTCAGACTTTTCGTTTTTAACTAAATGTCTGTTATTGATATAGTTATATAAAGGATGTGATGTCCAATTCCATCCGAGTTCTCTATATTTATTCCATTAGAGTGAGAAGAAGATATGGGAATCTACCAGTAGAAACTAAATATACTGTTTTATTGAGTGTTATCTGCAATTCGTGATCTTCTGTGTTTTATTGAGTGTTATCTGCAATTCATGATCCACGTGAAAACTGCTCACCGAAATATGAACAGCTTTACAGGGTTGAATTATTTCAAGCTCCGTAAAGTTCTTCCCCTAGCTTGCATATATTATATTTGTCTCGTACCTGCTACATGCTTGTAAATGCTGCTGTTTTGTGTGGATGAATTGAAGTACCCAGCCATGTAAGTAAGAAAATGTGCCATTTATTATTTCACATTAAAGTTATATAATAGAGCATAAAAGAAACTATAAAATGAAAAAAAAACAAGCAATGCAGAATCAAACTTTGGTCTAGATTGCTTGAAATACCAAGGATATACAAAAAAAGTATAAAAGCGTAGGATTAGATTCTGATTATTAACCCTTTTTTTAATATACAGATATGAAAAGGATACTGAGTTAAACTGAAGATGTACCAGTGCATTGGAGGGTTTGTGGGGTTCACATCTCTCTTTCTGTTTTCCTTTTTCTTTTCTGTCAATTTTTTATGATTATTGTTGTCTGTATTCATGCAACCACATACATGATTGCTTGGGAGGATAGCAATGCAAATGTAGATAGATTCCCTAATTTATTTGTGTATATATAATAGAGATATGCTTCTTAAAGGAATGCATTTTCTTATTCCCATTACCCACCTTCTTTGTATCTAAACTATAGAAACTCTCACACACTCTTCTCATTCTGTGAATAAATTATATTGACATTATGGAAACATCCCAAACTCTGTCTATTGAGAGCTTTTCATATAGTTGGTTAGCAAACTTGAAGCCATCTTTTGAAAGCCCAGGACACTCTTTCAGGGCTTCACTTGATATATATGATGAAGCTTTATTCATCGAAATTGATCCAAATTTGTCTTCCTCAAATAGGTTCATTAGAGTTTCTCAGGAATTTAATTTTCCTATATCACAGGCTCCCGTGACTCTTGTTCATGCTGATGAGATGATTTCCAATGGTCTGCTGATGCCCTTTTTCGTCAAACAATTAAAGGCAGATGCATATGACCATGCATCTGATTCGACTAAAACTTTACCATGCCCTTCGTTTCCCCCAGAGAAGTTAAATTCAGGTAACAGGATTCGTTGTTCATCACTGAGGAAGTGCCGAAAGTTAACAAAGAAGATATTCCAGAAGTACCTGGATTTTCTTAGGCCACTTTGCCAAAGAGTCAGGGGACGAAGATTAGGCTCTAGAGTTGGAACCTTTACTTCAAGGATGCATGGAGAAAGAAATTGGGACTCTTCAGCTTCAACGTCACCACGAGTAAGCGTAGCTTACTCAGCTGATAATTGGCGGATGTCCTGTGACTCCGAGAGTTCTATTCATGAAGCTGTACTCCATTGCAAAAGAACAGTTGGTATATAGGTTAGAGTATTTCTTATTGTTCAGGAGCTAGAGAAGTGGTCACAAAATGGAAGCTGTGTATTTCAAGTTTTATTGCTCCTCTTGTCTGTTCCCTTGTTGGATAAAATTTTCAATTTTTTCTTTAGGGAATATCGATCTACTCTTGCCTTGGTGAAAGTATGTATTTTTAATACAATCTTTTAAAAGTTTCTAGAAATTAAATTATTACTGTTGTTCAACTTTCTGGTTCTGATATGGCAACATCAGATATCAAATTCCAGCATCTAGCTTGTCAATCATGCATGCCATGTTAAAAAAAACTTGTAAAAATGATATATAATCATGAGGATCTGCATTATTATTTTTTGCTTTTAATGTTTGTGAAACTGAAACACAGGAGTGTACTTTTACTGTTGCTTTTGTTTGTTATGATCAAGTATGTTCAGTTTTCAATTGTCCCAATTATATTTGAGCACTAAATTGAAGAACTACTCGATGCAGCTGCCAAAAGAGAACTTTTTCTATGTTTCAAGCATTGTTGTAAAAATCTCGTTGGAGTAAAATCAATTTCTAAACTATTGGGATCGAACTTGCCTTAAAATGGTCAAATTCGGCTTAAAAAGTATACTCGAATTATATATATAAGAAAGTTTATGGAAACCATTATTTTGAAATAAAACTTGATAGAAGAATATAGAGTTAAAGAATTTGATCATATTTATATTAAAGATGTATATAGTAGAGTTAAATAATACAAATTATAGTAGAATTTGAATTCTCTAAGTAGTTTTCGATAGAGTATTTGATTATTATTTGGAGAATAAATTGAATGAAAACGATTTTCAATGTTAACCATAGTTTTGGGAAGTTAAATTTCAATATTGATTGAAACTTTCTCTTTGAGTGTAGAAAAGATATCTAACAATCAGTACAAGCAATGTATGAAATCTTCACAATCTGGTTTTGTCTAGAAATGGACAAACAATTAATTACCACCCTTTGGCGAATCGATTCAGCACTCAGCAGTGAAGTGCAGATAAACGACCACCACAGCACATAAATCAGCTGCGCGGGGAACTGTTTTAAAACATATCTAGTGTCGTAATCTCTCCAACTCGAATTCGATAAAATTTCTAAATAAATTATTACTGTTATACTGTACTTGCTAATGAGCCAACACAAAAAATAATATGCCAGGTAAACAGTACTTTAGATCACTCAAATCTTGTTTAGTATTAGCAATAATGTGCATATAGTACTAATCTTGTTTAGTAAAATGTAGAGTGTAGTGATGTTAATTCCTGATCTAGGTTTTGTTGCCTCTAGTACTAATCATCTTGTCTTAAGCTTAACACACACTAGTGAGTAGTGACTAGCTAGCAAGTAGGAAATGCATATTAATTTATATATATATAAAGACCATACATAATGAATGAGTAGGATTTTATTTGAGTTTCTGGCTTGCATGTAATTGAAGGTTTATCACGTCAAATTTGTATACATCCCCCAGCTACAGGACCACCATGTGAAATACCAATCCGTGCTGTTTTCAAACAGTATGGGATATCCTTATCTTGTCCATCAATTATATATGTTTTTTTATTCACCCCCGTTTTTTCTTTACAACTCAATTCATATATATATGTGTGTGTGTGTCTCGTGTAAAAGAAAAGAAAGCATTGTGATGCGATAAATATAAACTTCAAAAATATAATTACTTCAAATTTTTGGTACTCTTGTTTATATCATATTCTTATGACTATCTGCATCCATAGACCATATCCACTCCATCTAACAACAAATTAAGCTGACTAAAAATATATTAGACTTGTAGTTAAAATAATTAAATATGTCACGCGTGTAGGCGTTGTTATTATAATAAACGCCGCACCTAATAATATCCCTTTTCATTTGGCAATAAGTGTAGACAGACATGCAGATACCGAGTTATATCGACAGAAATATTTATGGGGGTGTTTGGGGGAACTTTTTTCCAGAATAAGTCAACTTATTTTAAGACAAAGTTAGAGATTCCTAACTTTTTTCTGGAAAAAGTTGACTTTTTTTTGCAACTTATAGAATCTCAAATATACATTAAATACTTGTATAAAAAACATTTATCAAAATATGAAATTTTTACGCGAAAATAAGTCCAAAAAGACTTATTTTTAAGTCCAGCCAAACAGGCCATTACTTAAATGCAGGCAGCTTAATTTACCTATATTCAGGGTTGTAATTTGTATTGATTCATGACCAATTAATTAATGTTGGTTATATACGACCCGTTACAAAAATTGATACATGCCTACCACTTCAATAAATGTACACACATTTTCAATATAAAATGACCATATAATCCTATATTCCTCATCTTTCGTTATATTGTTTACGGGTACATTTTTATACTTTATTCAATCAAACATTAAAAAAACATAGGTTTCTAAATAAATTAATACATTTAATATTTAATTTATCATATTAATTGAATATAGACAATATTTTTAGGACAAATAAATTAGTATTACTATTTAATAATAAATTAATAAAAATACACCCTTGTTTAAATCTATTCGTATTACTATTTGCCATGTTTAAAGGGTCCAACTATATAAGGCCTACATATATGACCCACTATATGTAGCAGTCCAATACAAAATAGTAGTAGAATGCTGTTTAAGTGAAAAAACCAACCATGTTATTCAATCATAACCCCGTATTTAGAGCTCCCAGCTAGCTGATAAGATGTTAGATTTGTCACCATTTAATTCAAAATGGAGAAATAGAGACAAAAAGACAATGCATACAATCACAAATTTAATATAATTAAGCATTTGTCTACCCATTATATACTTCTTTTTGTCTTTTATTTTTGTCTTCTTTTAGTACATGAATAAATACCATTATTATGTCTATCATTTTCTTAACCTGGTTGTTTTAGCTACGTATGTAAATACAAAACCTCCTATTGTCATGCAATATTCTACCAATCACGTTACAGCCCTGTTTTATACCTATGCAGCGACTGCATAGATTGCCCTCCGTTTTACTTGGAGCCCGTTTGGGTTCTCATAAAGAACTTGCATAAAAATTAAGTAGGAAAACAATATATTATATATATTTTTAGCTAATTTAATATATTTTATATTGTTTTTTTATGAATTTCAATATTTGGAGTGTTTATAATAAATGATGAGAATAAAAGGAATAGTAGAAAATTGAAATCGAGACCTTTGTTAACCGGAAAATTTGAAATCTATATTATACTATTATAACCAAAATAGAGAACTTTTTTTTAAACACTTGGGTGAATTATAGAAAAGATCATAACTGTCCAGTTTTAGGGGAACCATAGAAACAATCCTAACCATCCAATTTTAATAAAATCTAATTTTAAAAAAGATATATATTATACATATAACTCTATCATCATAATCCTCCTTTTATACAACTCCACACGGATAATATTATATTTAAATTATATTCTATATTTTCTATTTTAAGAATCTTATTCTATATTTTATATTTTATATAATTTACTCACATTCAACTCAATTTAATCACCATTCAAACTCTTTTATTTATTTAAAATTATGACTTATCATTAAATTTTATGAATATTAATATATAAATATTATTGTATAGAAAAATATAAAAATAAATTAATAATAAAATAAATTATCATATTAAATTAAATATTTAAATTATATAAAATAATTAGTATATAATTTATTAATATCATCAGTGTTTTGCACGGTTATAAACTATTGCTATATTATTAAAGTTGCAATGCTATATGTTTGGTCGGTCAGTCGATAGTCCGTCTTTCTGGTATAGTTCTACTCAACTCCAAATATAATTTTTTATTTAAATTTTAATTAAAATATAGAGTTGTACTCATACTCTATTAAGTGACATGTTTCAATTTCATCATCGTTCAAACACTTTAATTTATTTAAAATTATAATTTTATAATTAAACTTTTTGAATATTAAAATAATATATATATATTGTATTTCTCCTACTTAACTTCAAACACATTTTTTTAATTAAATTTTAATTAGAATATATTCTATCAAACACATATATTATACATACAAATCTATTTAGAATAGATATATTATGCATACAACTTTATCATGAAGCTCTTTTTCTTAATAATAAAATGAAATAAATTATTTAAATCATATAAAATAATTATTTTATACTATATTTAAATTATAGCATATATTTTCTTTATTAAGAATAATGTTACAATCCTCCTTCTTAATAATAAAATAAATAAATCACCACATTAAATTAAATATTTAAATTATATAAAATAATTTATCTATACTATATATATTATACATACAATTCTTTTAAAGGTGTAATCCTCTTTTATATAATTTTTCACGGGTAATATTATTTTTTATTTAAATTATAGAATATAGTGTTTATTTTAGGAATAATATTATAATATAATTTTTATCTAATATAATTGTATTAACACTTAACTCAATTTCATCACCGCTTTTTAATTTATTTAAAATTATAAACTGTTAATCACATCTCATGAATATTAAATTTAAAAAACTAATATATCATAATAATAATAAAACAAATTATTATAATAAATTAAATATTTAAATCATATAAAATAATTAATATATAATTTATTATGTAGTAGGGTTATTCTCAACGACTTGGGAGGATCGATCATATATCAAGACTTAAGGAATCTAACCGATATGATATATATACATTTTTTTTAATATTCTCATTTCTCACTATGTATGTAGCAAAATATCTTATAAACAATGAACCTAGATGATAGAAAGGACATGAGCTGTAAAACAGAATCGGAAAAAACTAATAAGAGCGCAAGATGGAATGAATGTAGATAGATGATAAAAATATATAGCACGAGTGTGGTAAGAAATAAGTGAAGATGAAGATGGAATGTTTGAAAAATTAGGAACAGTACGAGACCCCAGACAAAAGCCCTTCAATTATGCCGTTCCTTAAGTTGAAGCAAAGACTTGGCATTTACATATAACAACAAGGTCAGTAGACATACAGGACAGGGAAACTGTTACGGGTCTTTCGACATTTAATTGAAAATCACAATTTGTAGTCTCGTTACATATTCATAGTACCAACATTTTCTTTATTGTCTATATCAACGCGTTTTTTAGGCCTTTTTGTCTGTGACCACATACATTCAACTACACAAGCTTATATGAACACTATCTCAAGACAAAAAAAAAGCTATTGTATGGGAAGAAGAAGATTTCAAAAAGGCGTACATAAGAGTGGGCCTTAGGCATAGGTGTTCGCAGAAATTGGGTGTAAAAAGGAAGAAAATGATTGAATGACATGCAGTTCGTTATAAAGTTGTACGTACATATTTTTAACAAATAATGCATATCTATCATGAATCGGTTACACATTAACATATATGCATTCTGATGCATGTACATATACAATAAGAAGCAGATGGTGTAAAATTCCTAAACATGCAGCTTGTCAGCTTGAAGCTGTGGTAATAGAAAACTAAGCTCGATGCTCTCATGATACAAAACTTACTTTTACATGATATTATACTCAATGAATTGCATCTCCTCAATTGAGGTTATCACGATCTCAAGCAAGTTTAATATATCTCTATGCATGCACTTGTGATATCGATCTGTTGTCTGATGGAGTAGCTATAGTTTGTTTTTATAATGGTTGAATTTGCATAATTTATATCCATGGAGTGGAGGGACATGCGAGATTGACAAGCAATGGAGGATACTATAATGATGCAAGACTATGGTTCAACCAAATCTGCAATCTCAATACTAAACAAAGACATAATGATGTTGCACATCTATAGACTTGTGAGGCTATAATATTATACGTTTCTTAATTATAATCTGTAAGCTGCTATGATTATGTATAACACTGGCTCGACATAACATTTCATCCGACACTCCAAGTGCTTAAATGAACAATTACAGTCTTGTTCAATATACACAAGTTTGAACTTCAAGTTCTGAACTATAATTATTAATACAGATTATAGATGAAAGGTAGGTTTTACTCAAAAACCTACACCCTGGACTAATCTCTCAAGGGCTTTTTGTGAACAATTTTCACATTCTATACGCCGTGTACAACGTCATTGGAACTTTAAGAACTGTAAAACCAAGTTCCTCTCTTGTCTTGGTAGTAAAGATGGTTTGACACCAAGTGTCTCTCTTGTTTTGGCTCATGTGGAGATTATAACAATTTGTTTCCTGATAAATTGCTTTGCAATGAGACAATTGTTCTAGAAAGGTGTAACAGTTGTATTCTCCTCATTGGTGTCAGGGCTTGAAGATTTTACACAAGCCTCAATATCTTTTCCATTCAAGTCTGTAGACTTGAGGTAATGCTCTTTATTATCCGAGCTCCCAGTTCTCCGATGGTACCATTTTCGGACTGTTTTTGGCCTTTTGTCGCTAATAGCAATTGAAATGTCATTAGGAAAAAGGTCTCGGCGCACAAAAGCATGGAAAATTGTTGTCCCGAGCAGGGCAGTCACTGTGACTGTTGAGATGATACATAGTATGACAGACAGTGATCTGGTTAGTACATTTGGGACCTCAGTTGAGTACCTAAGGGTTGCAATGGCAGCACCAGTCATTGGGAAAGTGTAGGCCCACCAAGCCAATGAAAACCTATATACAACAATGGAATTTTAAGCTCAGACATTGGAATTATTGAAGACTAATGTATATCATATGAATAATAGAGTTTACAGAGTTAAGATTACCTGAATCCTCTAAAGAAATTAACTCGAACAGCCTGCAAATTAAAAACGAGGGAAGGACTCTTAGCCATCAGACTTTCATAAAATTGAGCAAGTTATTTAGTTTAAGATGTGGAGAGTTTTTGAAATTTGATTGTGTCTGGGATGTAGTAGAAGATATTACCAAATATTTTTGGGGAAAGTGAATATTAATTACTAAGAATATTAGCATTATCCTGGACTCGTAGATAAACTAAAACAATTTTTTTAATTACTCCTTAATGAATGAACATCTAACGTTGCCACGAGTGTTTTAAATTCATCCAAAATAATTGTGAACCGAGGATTATTGTTTAAACAGGCAAGAGAACTAACCAATGAGAAGTAAAGGAACAAAGCTATGAAGAATGCGATCCTTGACCCAAAATCAAATGATCCTTGTATTTTTGCCCATGCCATAGAAGCAACACTAGGTGCAGCAACAAAAAGAAAGAACACAGGGTGGAGCTCCTTTGGGAGTGTTTCATTTGTTGGAAGCCTCTGGTAAAGTGTAACAAACAGGACTGTGTAGTGAGCCAGTCCAACAGCAAAAAAGAAAATTGGGCCTTCTTTTAGCCCCATTGTTGCACCCAGTAATGCACCAACAAAATTCCCAACAACTGAGAGATGGTTTGAGGGATTGGCCACCTTTGAAAGTCGTCTCTGTCCTCCTGACATCCATTGTCCATATATCTTAAGCTCGAGGATTAAGATAGGTGTCATTAGGATGTACCACAGGACAGCATGCAGGTCTTTGGTTACAGAAGGCGGAACTCCAAGAGCTAAAAACAACAAGGCTATCCATGGAGCAAAAAAGAAGTTCACACGTATGGGATGGTAGTACTCACGACGAACAGCCTCAAAGTAGAATACAATCTTCAGAATGTAGATGAAAGCGACTATGCAAAAAAGAGCAATGGATAAGATCCACAAAATGAGGTTTACTTTCAGGCTTACATGGAGGAACTCCATAGAAGTACTTGTGGCTAAATTTTTCCACATTATGGCTTGGCTGCTGACACCTAGGCATAAACCAAACGAAGATATCGGATAACGAAGAAGAAATGGCCATAGTTTGTCCTCTGGAAGCAGTATCTCCTCTGAAGGCTGTAAATTAGATGAAAGTACAATAAAATCAACAATCTACCCGTATTTTGATATGATTGGAAACTATTTGAATATCAATATCTCTATCGTGTAAAGCACTCTGTTTCACAAATTCATTCATGTCCATCAAAGTATTGCTTCTTTCCATAAAAAATTTATTACTTCATATGTTTGTGTAGGTAACACTTGCATTTGCATGTACACAAAATCATAAAGGTTATATATCCTTTTGAAAGAAAAACTGTATTATTTAATCCCTATATAAAGTTTTTAGGTTTGAGTTTGACAAGTATATCTAAAAATTGTGACATGCAACATTAAGGTTATAAATCACTGTGAAAGAAAAACTGTATTATTTGATTCCTATGCAAGGTTTTGAGTTTGACAAGTGGATCTACATATTGTGACATGAAAAATGTCAAATATACTGTGGGCATGAATGACTTGGAAAAAGATCACTAGAAGCTTTTACGTACCTTCAGAGTATCCAACTCTGGTCCTTCCAAGGCATCAAAGTATCGGTGCACAGGTACATTCTCCATTTCAGTAGTTTGTGAAAGGTCTGTTTCCGTCTCATCTACCCTTCCACGCAATTGTGATAATTGTCTTTCAAGTTTTCCAGACCATGTTTTGAAAGAATTGTATCTTTTATCTGTTAGAGTTCTACCCACAGGGTTTTTCAGGGAATAAACTGGGCGGGCAGGAAATTTCCCACTTGCAACTGCATCATTTATTGCGGAACCTTTTGGTAACGGCTGGGAATGAAATTTTGGATTTTTGGGAAGAGAATTATTAGTTGGAAGTGTAGAATGTGAAACCCCACTGCTAGATATCGTTTCACAATCATCTCTGAAGAAAACTCTCTTCTTTCCCTCTAAGTGGGCTTCAATAGGAGAAAGTGGCATGCTGATGGAAACAGAATGTGTTCTCTGGTGGGACTCAACACTACTGCTCTGATTATCGACTGCATCTATCTTGGTTTCCTAGTGCAATCAAACATAAACTATCAACCCAACATACAATGGTTATTCAGTGACGAAAAGGAGATAAAAGAACAGTTTTACACCATCCATGTAGATGCTACCAGCCATTTTAGCATAGTAATGTTACAACACATATGAAACACTAAAAAATGGTAAAATTGCAAGTAAAGGACATAAACGCTATAACAAACAAATTTGAGATTTTGACTATTTCTAGGAAAGACTTATTGTACTACAGTTGTACTACAAACTTCAGGGTTAATTAAAGTGTTCATGATTTTACCAGCTTAAGGAACAGGTATGTTAATGTAAACAGCTTATGACTAGTAAAGATAAACCAAGTCAAAAGTTTAATGACAATATTGAGATTTTTTTGCAGAGACTCTAGCAGTCTGAAAATTTTGATTTTTTTTCACTTCAATATCCTCTTAATGTCAATATTCCAACACTCGTAACAAATTTAGATTAACTTAAATTGACTACTTGCATGCATGTCCCCTAAGTAAACAAGTTTATTGCTGAAGCAGTGGACTGATTATGATACTGATAGAGTTCAGGAAGCATGCCATTGAAGATTGAATTGACAAGACCGCAACATCAAACTACTGTGTCCCATCATTTTGTTTTCTGAAAGTGTTGTGTTTTAGGCTTTTAGCACAAAAATAACAGACCTTACAAAGCACAAAAATAAAGACATCTAAGATTTATCTAGAAAGTGATTGATCATCAGCTATCATATATAAGGAGGTATAAACATATGCATCATTCACAAATATCACTTGTAGATTTTGAAGGTCTCTAAAAAGACTACCATATCTATAGGAACCTGCCTATAGAGGCTAAAGCTAATATATCTATAGAAGGGAACATATATAGGTAGCAAGCTGAGATATCTATTATAAGAGTATCGCATGAAAGTTAAAATTTTGACTTTTCTAGTTTTCTGTACTTCAACAAAAATATGACAATCGACATAGATTATCAAAAACACCAATTAATCTAAAATGCCCGTAAATATTTGTTATTGTTGAAGAATAACATAAATTTTAATTGGAGAACATATTGACTTACAGTGAGTGAGGGATTGACTATATGATTGTCCAATACAATGTCCCGATTCACAACATCAAAACAATCCAATTCTTGAGAAGATATACGCTGGATAAGCGGTGGAAGTGGATCAGGAGAGTCCACTGCCAAACTGAGATTTTTATTGCCTTCCATGGTGCAATTTATATTCCTGCAGGTGAACGTGTTCTCATACTGATCACTTTAACTGAAAATGTTGATACTTTAAACTGAACGATATTGAAAATTAAATACATATGAATGTTAAGTCCTGTTTATGTTAAGTCCTGTTTTGCCGGGATCTTTTCTATAATTTGTTAACACGTAGCTACTAATTTTTTTTATTAGGATGCAATATTCCACACAAAGTAGAACAAAAGGTTATTCTTTAATACAAACACAGCCCAATGATATCATATATTTTGTCAGTTTATCCATCACCTCATAAGTTTGTAGAGCAATAGATAGAGAGAAAATATTTTAAATTGTTCTTAATTAGCAACTAAATTATCAATTATGGACAATCTATATATCTTAGGCTATCAACTTGCTTCATTTTCGAAATTTGTCAAACCCAGAACAGCCAACAAAGAGTTAAATATCAAGAAGGAAACTTATCATTTTTTCTGGTCGAATGCTTTCATAGATGCTTGGTCTATCGTGTGTGTGTGTGTGTTAAAGTCCCCACTAATTCGGAACTTAATTTGAAAGCCATATTTCGACCGTGTCAAGTCCACAAGGCTCTCGCATTAGTCGAGGAAGGGAATATGGGGAAGGTCCAGATGTAGCATTCCCCTTGGCCCTTAAATCTATCATATATATTCATATACAGTATCATCTTATGACTGTATTAATTATCAGGCATGCTTCATTAATTGTTTCATGCTTGTAAAAAAAAGGCTAAATAAAACCAACCCCGTGACATATATACACACAAACAGTTGATCATTTCCAATAAAATTGTAAAATATGAAATGCATTACACAGAAAACAAACAATTACTGTACTAACAAAAAATGAAACAAAAAAATCAACAGCCCATAATACAAAATCACTGCAAAAATGTAAAACAATTCGTACCTTGAAGAACTACAGCAGAATGAACAGAGCTAGGCAGGTCTTGATTAACCAAATGTAAAACCCAAAACCAATAGTTTACACAATAATATGATGTGGGGGGTATGTATAGAAAACGTATAGAGATAGAGAGTAGAATTTAGCTTTCTCTACCCCCGCATATTATTAATATGAAACAAGCAATGTAGAGCTGTATGTGTATATATATAGGCACCATTACACACACACACACACAGTGCATGTACATTCATGGACAAAATGCAGCTGCATTTTGTGAAAATGACTCATCCAGTCAACACACAACTGGCCAAAAAATACAAATATTATATGGAAACATCTAACTACTACTTTCATAACCTCTCTTTTCATACAAAATACATACACACGAACTAAATTTAAATTAGTTTTAGTTAACTAACAATGATTAGAAATTTCTTGAAAATGACTATTATTGGTAATTAGAAACAAAAATTAGCATTATTAATTAAAATTAATGTTACTTAACACGGGAAGACACGTGTAAAAATAGAAATTTTAACTAAATATAAGCTGGTTTAGTGATATATATACAGCCACTAACTGGGAAACAGCTAGCACATGCCCTAATTATATGGAGTATAAAACTAGTATTTGAAAATCAGTAAAAAAATGTTCTAAAATATAATCACATGTCGTTAAAAATCAATAAAATGTTTCTGTTGAATTCACATCAGTAAGAACTGACAATTTTTGTTTAGAAATCTGATTAGGTCCTCGTGAGAATGTGATATTTATATGAAATTTAGAGTGTTTCTGGAAAATTCCAAATGAGCAGAGTAATTGACAAGATGAAGGGGACAGCTGACAGCTGTGTGTACAAACAAGAAGATTAGCTACAGCACGACAACCTTGAATCTTGATTATCATTAACCTACCCAACATAAGATATATATGCATTTGCGAGAGGGACGTAAATCCATATTAGACTTAGGTTTATTCTCAAATTGATTACCTACCAGAATTATTACATTTATTTTTTAATTACATTATTATTAATTGATTTAAGTATTAATTGTTAATGATATATAATTCACATGTTATTAAAAAAATATAAAGTATCGAATTCTATATGTGAAAAGAACTTCTAAATATAGTCATATATTAGAATTTGAAAAAGGAAAAATAAATAACTCTTTTTTTTTTGCTAAATAAAAATAAATAACTCTATTTAACTAAAAATATGTAGATTATAAAAGAAAATAAAGTTCCTGAGGAGAAATTAGCTAAGGTGCAATTGTTTTTCAGTGTGAGTATTTTTGTAATTGTATATAATCCCGTGTAATTACAATAACACTCTCGTGTATTCATATGAGATTTTTTTTTAATTTCAAGAAAATTACGCGAAATAATCTCACAAACATTAATCTCCTTATAAAATGCTATATTTCATAGTCAGATATTATTTGATGAACAGATTGATTTTATGATTTAAATTACTCGGAAGTCGGATCTTGTTTTGAGCTGTATGGATAAGCTGTTCCATATACTGTACATTACAAGTATCATTAAATAATTTATAAATTAAAAAAAATATTTTTTAATTTACAAATTATTTATCACAAAACAAACAAAATCTTGATTTAATAAAGCTTTTACCTAATATATTATTTGATAAATTCTGACTACCTATTTTTTCATTCTCTATAATATCCGGTATTGTTTTAAATTATCTTTATGGTCAATATAATTAAATAATACAAATATTTACGAGTACTTGTAAAGCACCGAAACGATACACTAAAAAACCCTACCTTCAAATAGCGGTGTCCCCTTTGTTTTTTGTTAAGTTATAACCGAGGGTCTTCCGTTGAGTTTTCTACGGTGGAAAAACCCAACCCCTTAATTTTTTTCATTTTCGTTGATTTCCCTTCAATAAAACCCATTTTTTTGTGTTTAAGTGTCTCTCCTTTTGAAGTGTTTGTTTGTCTCTTTTTGTAAGGTGTTTTGTTATGTTTTTGTTTAGTTATATTTGGGTTTATTCAGTGGTTGATTTTTTGAGAATGATTTTGTTGATGTCTTTGAGATCTACAAAACGTGCATCAAAGCTGGGTGGTGATTATTGTAACAACTCACCTTTCACAACTAAATATTGTTCATCCTTTGGAGGTTTTCATTTTCGGAATATTTATAGTTAGTATCCGGGATGTAAATAGTTGTGGTGCTGCTCCTGCTCCTCCTCCTCCAACCTCAGTTTGGACTATCAATGATTTTTGTGTGATAAAGTTAATTGTGATGTTGTTGCTTTCAGGCATGTTCATGCAAGGCATGTTCGTGCAGTTTGGATCGTTTAGGATGTTTTCGATTTCATTTTTAACTTCAAGAATTTTTAAATTCTGTGTGTTAGACGATCAGAAAACAAATCAACTAATTATTTTTAATATGTTATTTGTTTTCCAACATGGTTGTATCAGTATTGTTCCGGCTGTATTCTGTTCTATTTAATGAAAACTACTATTTATTCGTAAAAAAAAAAAATGTTTAACACATAAATTGAGTGGCGAAAGGGTAAATTTAATGCAAAACACTAAAAAAAATACCCTAAAAAAATATTTAAAATTTATTAATTAAAGTGAAAAGTAAATGTTTAAATTTTAAATTATGGGTAAGTTATGAGTTACTAAAAATATAAAAACAAAATTTATAAATTATAAATTATTATTAAACATTAATAAATAAAATTATAATGATAAAAAATTATTCAGAAAAATATAACTTACCCTCTTATAATTTTAGAGTACTTTTTAATTTTAAATCACTTGGTAACCTATCACACAAACAATATAGAGAAAATATAATTTAAAGTTTGAAATTATGGACATAAAAAGCTGTGCCTATGTGATATATTAGTGGCTACAGGTGTTAATAAGACGAACAAAAAGTGTACAAACGACCCTGTAAAAAAAAGGACAAGTAGAACGTACTGGTATAACACCCACCAAATTGTTGGAGATGCGACTCACACATATCACATATCACAATATCACATATGTGATATGCGTGTGAAAATGCTCTAGCTTGGGATGATCATCAATGACTCGATATCAACTTTGTGTCTCTGTGTCTGTGGGGCTATCAACGAAGGTTCCTACTATTCAATTTTTATTTTTATTTTTTGGCAATTTTTGTCTACTTGCAACATAACATCAAAGCATGGGATGGAATGGGAGGAACATCTAAAGATATTAGCACATGAAACGAATTTCAATTCATGTATTTGTTTGTGTTACGCAACGCAATGTCAATATCACAAAATTAGATCACAATCTCTCGTCGGTGTCACAAAATAATAATAAATAAATAATTGTCTTTTTTGAGTTGATTAATTGGAAAAATTATGCATAATAATATTTAAACTATTAAATGATCGTTGATTGTATCATATTTTGCAATTATATGACTTAAATTTCGTCGATTAATCTCACTTATAAAGAATATAATAATAATAAACTTAAACTTTAAAGCAAACTCAATATAATATATAGCACATCCTAACTTTTACAGGTACGTATAGACCTAACATTCATGAATGGGTTGGACCACCTAAATCGATGATCATGACATACTTTGAAAGTCGTAAGCGATTGTTTTTCAAGTTGGAGATGAAATGATTTGACAAAGAAGTTAAAAAATTCAAAAGCTTAAAATTAGGTACCAAGAGTGAGAGTGGTGGACGTGACTAGATCTGCAACCTTTTGCGACTGAGGGAAGATTTGAAACGAGAGCCTAATTCTTTTTTAACCTTTTTATTTTATTTTTTTTAAATCAACCTTTTTACTTTTCTTCGCACTTACTACTCGTGCAAACCACTTTGGAAATTTTTATAGTGAGGACCAACGTTATATGACCTAACTTCAATATAAATTTTATCGTACTTTCATTTTTATTTTTAGAGAGTATATTAAAATAGATATCATTTTGGAAAGAGTGGTTCAGTGATAATATATGACATTATTCCCATTACGATTCAATTAATTCATTACTTTGTATATCACATGTGATAATTGTGTTATTTTAATTATTAAATCTGTAGGCAAAAATTATATACAGTATTTTTAAATAAAGTATTAATTAAAAACTTAAATATTTTACAATGTGTTCTGTTTATAATATATTATAAAATTGTTACCGAACATACAACTTTTCAATTCAGAGGCATTTTATTAAATAAAACCCTAAACCCGTATATTATATTTTTGCCAAGATTTATAAATTTAGGTCGATTCCCAAAATTGAATCATTGAAGATCGTACGGTCATGCCATATAAAATCAAAAAACTCATCATAAAAAAGTAGATTATAGAGATTCCTAGGAAATTATCACTAGCAGTGCTAATGTAAATATCCACTTCGATCTCTTTTTTTGGTGTATGAGGATGATGATGCAGTTGCGAGAAAGAAAAACAGAGTTAAAAAGGAGCAGTACATTTTGTTGGTATAATGATATTTTAAAAATAATATGATCAATATTTTATATTGATAGATATATATTATTCTCCATTTAAATGAGTAATTTATATTATATGTTTATTGATTTTATAATATTATATATTATATACATATATATATACATTGTGAGTTACATATATTGGAGATTTTATTTTAGTTTTAATTATTTATGTTGTGACTTTATGTGTGAAGAGTTACAATTGATATTATTTCATTTTCTTCCTTGAGAGCTATATATGCAAATATATTATATATATATTAAGGGGAGACACCATTAAAAAGGGACATAAGCTTTTCTTTCTTTTAATTTTGTTTTTAGGTATAAGTTTGTATAGACTCCAAACTCTCACCCAAGAATGCACTTGTGTGAGAGTGTTGAGTAGACTTTAGGAAACCGATCGGCGATACGATTTAGCACCTTGATCGCGTCGCATATCGTTTTCAAGGCAGTGAATTTCTTGTCACGGTTTGTTGATTTCAATATTTTGTAGCCATCAAATCTATTTTTCCTACACATTTTTTCAAAATCAACCATGATAAATAAAGTTTCTTATATTGAATTTTTCAGTGAATTCAACACTACAATTATAATAATAAACAGATATTACAACTCCTCACGCCATTTATCTTAATTCCAACCGGGTTGATTTGATGGACTGACTGTGCGTACCCACATTGTTACAATCAATTTTTTTTCTCCTCCTTTTATTATTATTATTATTATTATTATTACTTTTTTTAAAATTTTCTTATTCTCATTTCTTATTTTCAGTACTTCTAATCTCTAGGTCCATACTTCCATTTATGTATGAAAGATTTTCCTACTTACTGTATATGATCACGCCTATATGTATAAGGTACAATGTAGGTGATATTTGAATTGTACCCGAAAGTTTGAATTCATTGTTTGTTTGGACCTAGACAAATGAGGTACATTTTCAAAATATTAGATGTTATTATCTGTTGTTTAATTATTTTAAAACAACCTATATTATGATGAATAATTGAATATTAAATCACATTTTTGTTATTTTGGTTCAAATTATTCATAAAAAATATATTAGCGAAGTTTGATTTACCAATCATATTGACTAAATTTAGAATCTCAAATAAAATGGCTATAATATCTTTTCAAATATTATATTATATTCATTTAGGTGCATAACTAGTTCTTGGTGAGTATGTGCTTAAACAAATTTTTATGGCATGTTTGAAAAATTAAATTCTGTTTAAAATTATGGATTTGAAACAAATGATATGTTAAAATAATTAAATAAAACTGAATTTAAATTACAAAACATTCAAATATAAAATTTTAAAATAATAGCTCAATTTCTATCTTTTCAAACATAATTTAAAATATTCCTCAATCGAAATCAAAAACTATAGCATCTCCAATGACATTAGTTAAAATATGATTGGTTAAAAAAAAATTGAACTTGTATTAGCTATAATAGTTAGCTATATTTAAAAATAATATTTTATTATTATTTTGAATAATTAATTGACTAATATAATATAGTATAATGAGTATAATAGTTAATTATAATTTGAAAATATTTATATTTTGAATAATATTTTTTCAATAAAAATTAAAATTTATTAATATTAACATTGATTGATTGTAAATATGTAATCATATATTTAGAATATTAAATTAAAATTTTAGTAATTTATTGTACATGAATATATTAATATAATTCTAATTCTAATAAAATTAAGTAAAATTTTACTTTTAATTATTTATTTATATTAAATGGTTATATTTTTAAAGATAATATTTTATAATTATTTTAATTAATAAATATACATAAGGAGTACATGAGATTGACCATGTGTCATGATATGAGTGGATACGATAGATTTGAGATATTATGTATAATTTATAGATATGGGCTAAATCTAGAGGATGAAAAATTATTTAGTTAAAATCCTTTATATATATAATAGCAAGACATAGGGATAATTTTGAGTTATTTTAATCCTAAAAATATTTGAGTCATTTTATTCAATTGAAATGATCATTATACCCCTCAATCATATAAATATGAAAAAATAATTATTATGTTTGTTTTATGAACCGAACACATGATCTCCTAAACTTAAGTAAATTTAATATACATGTAGAACCATTGAACCACAAGTCTTTTATACTTTCATTTTATAATATATTACTAACATGCACAATTAATTTTTATAATATATTTTCAAATTTCTATTTCAATTCATTTATAATAAAATAATTATTTTGTTCATGTCTCACATATTATATGTGATGAATATCATTATTATTTTTTTCATCGAATAAGTTTTTATTTATGTATCAAGTTAACTATTAAAAGTTATAATGTTATATGATAAAAAAAATTATAATTTATTATTTAAATTCTGATATACGATATCATTTGAACTTGTATTTTGAAATAAAATGTATAATACTATAGTCATAAGATATTTTTAACCTTATATGTACAAGTAAAGTTTATTTATCAGTTATTTTTATTATATCATTCATTATAATTAACATATTTATAATTCAAAAACGAGATAGCTGGTCGATATAATGTTATAAGATATATGATCGACTAATTGAAACTCGAACCATTTAAAATAGTTTAATTTTCAAAACTTTATTTTATAAATAAATTTTATATAAAAATTATTTGAATTTACATAAAAATGAAAATTTCAAAGTAAAATTCTATATAGCATATATATTAATTTATTAAATTAAAATATAGAGACTGGAGTTAATCTAGAAACGGTTTTGTTAAACCATCCAACAAGTAAACAATTAAATTTGAAATTTAAGCATCATGTATAATAAATAATTACGTTATATATATATATATATATATATATATATATATATATATATATATATATATATATATATATATATATATTAAGTATTAGAAAGTTATTTATATACAAAATTGAGTCAATAATCTCTTAATCTATGATCTGCTAATCACATAAACTCTAGGTCAGTTAAAATATATAATTAGATTAAAAAATATTTTTTTTAAAAATAATTAAATTAAAAATTAAAAAATTAAATATAAAATATGATTAAAAAATAATTTAAACTAAAGGCGTGTGTCTCACACTGATTTTTATCCATCCAACTAGATATATCTATATATATAAATTTATAAATTAAGACGATATTTAGTATTAAACAATTATTGTTATAAAATTATGAGTATTTTGATGAATATGAAGGATGAATTTGCATTTAAAAATTTATATACATCCTTATATTTTATATTATAAATTCTTTTGATTTTGGAGAAATACTAGTTTTTTAATATATAATAAAATAAAACATATTTATGATATATTATAAAATTTAAAATATTAAAATTTTTGATCTTACATTCAGCAATATGAATAAAATATAGCAAAAAATAATATTGAAATTATTTATTAACGTACTTAAATTAGGGCCCGTGTTTTGTACGGGTTTTTATACTAATTTTAACTAGCACTAGCAAGAGTTGGAGTTAAAAAGTTATTAATATTATATAAAAAGTAGTGCCAAAGAGGTGAGTAGACTCGGAGATGCTCTCAGAAAATCAACTTCCTTCTAGTTTAGTGCTCGGTTTGGGAGCTTCGGGTAGAGGCCAGTGCTTGAAAGTTTGATGGGCTATACTACTAGTCTACTACGTCATTCTTTTAAGCCCATGCTTTCTAATAACTACGAGTAATAAGTTGCGGAGTCTCCTACTTATTAAAAAAACAATTTTCTTTCCTTAATTTTGTACCTCAAAAGATAAAAGTAAATTAATAAAAAAGTTGAAAATTGTCTTCATCACTCAATATCAAGAAGTTAATGACACGGAGAAAAAGAAAATAATAAAATCTAACCTCCACGCGAGATTGCTATGAGACCTTATTTTTAAATTTTATCGAACAGTATTTTATGTCGCAGAAATCTGATGTTAGTCTATTGGATCTAACTATAACAATTGGTCTTTTATTTATATTGCATTGCACGGAATAGGGTGATAAAAGAGAACTTTATATGGGTGGGAATTTTAAATGGGTCACTAAATTTTTTCCCCCAGTATGATTATAAAAAATATCAAATGATATAACATAAGTTTACGGTAAATTTTTTAAAATTTTCATTTATTTCTACCAAATTTTTATCAAATTTGCTTAAAAAAATTATCTTTTTAATAACAAAATTATCCATAACTCATATTTCTGACCCTTCTAACTTATCAACTTGTTTTTACCCTCTTCTCATCGAGATAATTGTTTTTTAAAATAATATCGTATAAATCAAAAACCCAAACAATTGACTTATATATATATATATATATATATATATATATATATATATATATATATATTTCAAAAAAATGTATTCCTAAAATTCTTGTCAAAAAAATGTATTCCTACGCCTTGCCCTAGGCTGGCCTGGGACCACAAGAATGTCATGTTGAGTTACAAACAGCATGCAACACATTTCAGTGTGTAATATAACTATATAAGCAATTTGCTAACATTTAATCAGAGATTTATACCTAGACACAATCTGTCTATATATATAGATATTTACAGGGGAAAACAATGGCTTGATGCTCTCCAAAGAAATAGTGAAAGAGAAATGCTAGGGACCCGAAAAATATTTCCAAAAAAATCTCTCAAATGACATGACATGGTTGATGTGATGGAATGGATGATTTTAATTGATGTGATTGATGTGAATGACATGAGTTCATTTTATTTATTATTCATAACACCAATAATAACAAGACACGTGGCGTTTTGGAATTTTTTTTGTAACTTTTGTTTGGTTACCTAGCATTTATCATAGTGAAAACACAGCTTTACCAACAAATCTTCTCAACCTGTCCGTCTCGTTCGGAATCAACCCACATTTCTCTCCGTCTCTAATACAAACCACATTCTTCACCTTTCCTTTCACTTTCAAATCTTTATCAATTTTTTTAAATTATTTTTCATATAAAATATTTGAACAAGAAAGTGAGAAATATACACACCCTTATTTATATTCATGCAAAGAGAAGATATAAGGGGAAGATATGGAGCAGAAGCATCTTCTTATATCAGCGGTAAGCATAGGGGTAGGGGTAGGGCTTGGTTTGGCCTCAGGACAAACAGTGAGTAAATGGACCGGAGCCAATGCTCCCATCCCTGGAATTACCGGGGATCAGATTGAGCGGGAGCTTTCTCGATTAGTTCAAGACGGTAAAGAATGCAATGTCACCTTTGAGGACTTTCCTTATTATCTCAGGTTGTACTTGTAAACATGAGTTTTATTTTTATTCCTTTCTCGATTTTCACCTTTCGTATATATAACGTACATTACGTGATCATTCTGCTCTAATCATTTACTTACATTTTGTCACACAATCATATATAAGAAATTAAATGATAACAATGTGTTGAGTTTAAAATATGCAATCCTCTGTGCAACTTATTCAGCAGATAAGTTTCGTTTGTAAATTTATTTATTTTGTTTATTAGAGATTCATACAACTCTGGATGATGTTACCAGGCGTGTTTGGAAAATAGTTTGTTAGGTTCTTGTATCTGTTTAGTTTTATGCATAGTGAAGCCAACTCCAGATTTCTTGTCATAGTTCATCACGTTGCAGTGTTGCACACTTGCACCTACTTATGATTGTCTTCTAAATTTATTATTTTAATGAAAGTAACCTTTATAGAAAAAGAAATGCATAAATTTAAACACTGTCCGCATATTTTTAGCTTTGATATATAGTAGTATTAATCTTTCTATGGATTTACAGATTTTTCTTATGCAAAGTGTTGATGTTGTATATGAATACAATTCTAATCATGTTTTGTTGATCAAATTGACAGTGAGCGCACACGAATGTTACTAACAAGTGCAGCATATGTTCATCTCAAACATCTGGATGTTTCCAGGCACACCAGGAATCTCTCCCCTGCTAGTAGGGCCATTTTGATGACAGGGACTGCTGGTATGCTACATGATTCTGTATTAAATCTTTACAATTAATCGAATATATTGCCTGATTCAGTTTTATTGCTTGTTTTTGTCTTCTATTGTAGAACTTTACCAGCAAATGCTTGCAAAAGCCCTGTCACATTATTTTGATGCAAAGTTATTATTGTTGGATGTGCCCGACTTCTCTATGAAGGTATATATAATAGGCTAATATTTGTCCTGTTAAGTTTTTTAAATATATGATTACTCTAATTCTTATAATGGGTTCTATCTACAGATGCAGAGCAAGTATGGTGTTTCTAGGAAAGAAGCTGTGAGTAATATTCCACTACCTATAATTACTTTTCTGCATTCAGTTCAAAAATTTTACAAGCCAAAATGAAATTTAAAGCTCTGTAGTAGTGTGGATAAAATGGTTAGGACATACATACTAGCAAATTAATTGCTTTTATTTGTTGATATTGCATTTTACGTACAAAATAATACTAGTTGAAGTGTTGCTCGGAGTGGATACATTTGAATCATATTATACTCTCTGCAGCCTTTAAAGAGATCCATCTCAGATATGGCTTTGGAGCAAATGTCCAGCTTGTTTGGTTCCTTCTCAACAAAACCTTCACCGAGGGAAGGTACGTATACCTATTTAACTTGTTTTCTGGATTTAATATTTATTCTGCTTTTTAATAAATTAAAGGTTCTCTCAAGTGAAGATTAGATAATGGAAGATGATCCATTGACTAGGAAATTGGTTTCTGTTTCCAATGTTACATATTATTGTGTTAATTATAGTGCGCCTTGTACTGCTAGATAACAGGCTGCAGAAATTAAAAATTGCACTCTAGTAGTCCGTTATGATTTGTAAAGTGTTCAATATATTTTGCTGCAGGAACACTGAGTAGACAAAGCAGTAACCTGGAAGCTAAAATGCGGTATGATAAATTAGTCTCTCTCCACTTTTTTTCGAACTATCAATGTTCAGCTATTTAAATTAGATACTTCGAATTTCCAGGAGTATGGAAGGCAGTCAAGCTCCTCCAAGACATCATAGGAATGCCTCTGGATCTTCTGATCTGAGTAGCTTTAGTTCCCAGTCTTCTGCAAATCCAGGTAGTTGTGCAGAACTTTGTATTGACAAAGTCTTATTAGTGTTTAAGAAAATAAGAATCTAGTTACCTACTTCTACTTGTACTATATTTGTTATTAATATAATAAGTATATTATATGGTTTTTGTGAAGAAAAAAAATACTGATCCTTGGAAGTTATTTACTTCTAGGTGGTTCAAAGCGCATCAGTTCCTTGTCCTTCGACGAAAAAGTTTTCTTACAGTCTCTTTACAAGGTACATATCAGTTATTTTGATTCTTGGTTGCTTTTATCAACTTATCTTAACTATTCGTCTACTTTTGGAACTGTTACTTACTGGATACAATTTCAGCACAAAAAGTCTCTCTTTAAAATGCTGACAAACAGTTTCTGGACTATTCCACAGGTTTTGGTTTCTGTCTCTCAAAATAGAGCTGTCATTCTTTATATCAGGGATGTTGAGAAGCTTCTTCTCCAATCTCCGAGGTTATACAACTTGTTTGATAAAATGATGAAGAAATTATCTGGACCAGTTTTACTTCTGGGTTCTAGGATGTTAGAGTCAGATAATGATTGCAGCGAAATTGATGAACGACTCTCTTATTTATTCCCTTACACCATTGAGATAACACCACCTGAAGATGAGAATCGCCTTGTAAGCTGGAAAACCCAATTAGAAGAAGACATAAAAACAATTCAGTCTCAAGATAACAAGAATCATATTGCGGAGGTACTTGCCGCAAATGATCTTGAATGTGATGACCTAAATACAATCTGCCATACAGATGCAATGGTTCTCAGTAACTACATTGAAGAAATTGTGGTGTCGGCTATATCTTACCATTTGATGAGTAATAAAGAACCAGACTACCGAAATGGAAGGCTCATTATATCATCACAGAGGTTGATACCAATCTTTCTGTCTGGTGGACACTTCAATTGTTTAATTATTATCATTATTATTATTTTGGTGTTGAATTGTTTAATTGTTTTATTTTTTGATCCTACTAATACATAAACTTACCCTTTCTTCTCTCGTAAAGTTTGTCACACGGATTGAGTTTCTTCCAGGGGGGAAAAGTCAGTGGCAAGGATACTCTCAAGTTGGAGACAAATGCTGAAGCGAATAAGGTGCCAGTTCTTTTTTCTTTTTTTTGCTCTGTACTATCTTAGTTGTCACTGAGTTTTTGGGTATATCGAATCACTCATTCTCCCTTTTTTTCAACCTTAGAGACTTTTAGTGGAAGAAATAATGGGGTCGATGCCTGAATCAAAGCCTGGGAACCCAACAATTGAAAGTAAAACTGAGGTAGACATATCAAATCCTGCACCAAAGAAAGATAATGAAAATCCTGCTCCACCAAAGCTGGTAAGTTGTATTAAGTATTTAAGTATATAGTAGGATGAATATGTATTGTTTCTATTTGAAGAGACAAGTGTGGCACTTGTCACCCAATGGCTCCAAGCCTTGGTTAGTTGAAGAAAGATATATAATGTATTGTCCTTAGCTGCAAAAATACATGATGCGTGTCTTCAGTTGCAGCATTTTCTATCAGTAAGCTCATAGTTTCTCTGCTTTTATTGTTTGGTGGTTTTTCTTGTGAAAAACTTGGGGGGTAAAGCATTTTCTATCGTGACACGTGAATACTTCACTTCTCTGGTCTTATCTGTTGCACTTAACTACAACGAGAACACCATAGCAAAAACATGACAATAAATGTAGTGATTGTTTGTTAAACTCTAAATATGTCCTGTCTGCCACCAGGAAGTTCCTGACAATGAATTTGAAAAGCGTATAAGGCCAGAGGTGATTCCAGCAAATGAAATCGGGGTGACATTTGCAGATGTTGGTTCCTTGGATGAAACTAAAGAATCGTTGCAGGAGCTGGTCATGCTTCCTCTTCGAAGACCAGATCTTTTCAGTGGCGGGCTCCTCAAGCCTTGCCGAGGCATATTACTCTTTGGGCCTCCTGGTACCGGAAAAACTATGATGGCAAAAGCCATTGCCAGGGAAGCTGGGGCAAGCTTCATCAATGTTTCAATGTCAACCATCACTTCAAAATGGTTTGGGGAAGATGAAAAGAATGTCAGAGCTCTGTTTACACTTGCAGCAAAAGTCTCACCAACTATTATATTTGTGGATGAAGTCGATAGCATGCTTGGGCAGCGAACAAGAGTTGGTGAACACGAGGCTATGCGAAAAATTAAAAATGAATTTATGACGCATTGGGATGGGCTCTTATCAAAATCTGGCGAGCGCATTCTTGTTCTCGCTGCTACTAACAGGCCATTTGATCTTGATGAAGCAATTATTAGGCGGTTTGAACGAAGGTATGTATCAATATTACCATAATAACGTCACCAGCAAAAATTCCAATATCTAGAAAATGAATACCTGTCCCCGTTTCATTCTAACTCTGTCTATGCTCCTCATCAGCTTTAACTTCTATTTATTAGCCCTAAGACCCTGAATCATCTCCACTTCACTAGCCTTCGGCTCATATGTATCATCTTTACACAATTTTTTTAAGCATAACTGAGCGAAGATACTGAAATAGAGATCTTTTGTTTGATTTCTGTTCTCTCATCTTATTGTTCACCCTCGAGCTTAAATATCCAGAAAGTGATTTGAAGAGATAGAATTCTGCTAGATATTAAATGTTTACGTTAACCATCAAGCATAGGCTGCTCGTAGTTACAACGTTGATAAAATTTTACCTGTTACCACTAAGTGGATATTTGGATGTTTGGACTTTGGAACTGCAATTTTCATCTGGCTACTCTTCCTTTTTTGCCTCTCGAACATAAGGCAACACAAAGATTATGCTGCAAATGAATATAGATCCTTTTAAACATTTAAATTTTCTTTGTTGTTTTATTGTGAACAGAATCATGGTTGGTCTTCCAACTGCAGAGAGCAGAGAAAAGATTTTGAGAACACTTTTATCAAAAGAAAAGTTGGATGAACTTGACTTTAAGGAGCTTGCAACTATGACAGAAGGATACAGCGGAAGCGATCTTAAGGTTTGTGTGTACTTTGACATTATTAATAAATTGGATTTTTACGATCTGAAACCTAACATTAACTATCAAAAACAGAATTTTTGTTCAACAGCCGCTTATAGACCCGTGAGGGAGCTGATAAAGCAAGAGAGACAGAAGGATATGGTAAAGGTTACCGATCTGAGCTCCCAGCATTCCCTCTTTCTTTTTTTCTCTTTATATGGTTTGTCTTTTCTTCTTGATCCTTATTAATTGTTACAAAAAACAATTGCATCTATAGGAAAGGAAGCGGAGAGCAGAAGAAGAGAAGAATACAGAGCATTCTTCAGAGAAAAAGGAAGAAACTGAAAGAGTTATCACTCTGAGGCCTTTGAACATGGAAGACATGAAAGAAGCTAAGAAACAGGTAATTACAGAAAAAATAGGTCATGTTTTTCATTATTAAATAACAATTGAATACTGTGGGAAAGTAAATGGACGATCCTTGCATTAAGTTTACCGATGATCAAGTTAGTTAGCTTAAGCGCTAGACAGTACCTTAGCGCTTTTTAGAACACTATTTGTCATTCAAGACCACCTATTTAAATCATACTGGTCATGATTTTAATAAAAGGCTGACATCCTTTTTTTACAGGTTGCTGCCAGCTATTCTTCCGGGGGAGCATCAATGGGTGAGCTGACGCAGTGGAATAATTTGTATGGAGAGGGAGGTTCGAGGAAGAAGGAACAATTAAGTTACTTCCTTTAACTTGTTTACGAGAGTTGACAATGCTATATATGAATGCATTGGCATTTAGTAAGAAAAGGGACACTCTTCGGAATCTGAAAGCCCTACAGGGAAGCTCGACTCTGCATGTGCTGGCATGCCATATAAAATTTATATGGTGTTTGTATGTGGTGGTAGAAAGATGTATATAGAATTATGTATTAGGATAGTCTACAAACTACATGCCACTGTTGTGGTATATGTAGCATTATATATGAAGAACCAGAGTCCAGAGGAATAGCTTGGTTTGGTGCTGTTGTATATTATTTCAGGGCTTTCGGCTACTCCAAGGTCTGCTTATATTCAGCAATAGATGTAACAATCAATAATTTAAAATGAAAACTGTCTTCAGATTGTCTCTTACTAGTAAGATGAAGAAAATTCTATTCTGAAATCTGTGAACCTTTCAACTGAAACACTACTTGAACATAAACCCCCTAGTCAACATAAACTCTAAATTCAGAACAAACCCTGCTAGAAAGAAAACATAACATTGAAACTTATGAATGGATCGAATTTTAACTAAAAATACGTTATCTTTTTATAATATTAGAAAATTAAAAATTATACATTAAAGTAAATTAAATATAATTTTTAACAAAATACATTTTTATAATTTTATAATAATATAATATAGAGAAAAATGGGCCTGAGGATTACCTCAGTTAACTCCCCTGAGGTTATAAGCTCTTCCCATACAAATTTAATGACATTTTTGTAAATATAAAAAAATTATTTTGAATTTACAAATCTACCCTTATGTATTTATATATGAAATTGTTATAACCTTAGGTAGTACTTAAGTTCATCCCCAGTACATGATTATCTACAATATAATATATATTTTTTTTTCAAAAATTAAATCAATCAGTATCAATAAAATTTTGAATATCCTGAAATTTTAATAAATTATTAATGATACATATTAAATATCTCTAAATTTTAAAAAATTATTTATAATTCAAATTAAATATCTAAAGACTAAATTTAGTTGATTATTTTTAATTTTTTGATTATATTTCGAGAAAAGTAAAATATACTGTAAAATTGAAAAACAATCATGAAATTTTAAAATTCATCATTGTCAATAAATTTTTAAATATCATTAAATTTTAATAAATTATTTATAATATTTATAAATTTTAATAAATTATATTTAATTCAAAATAATTAGCTAAATTTCTAAAATCCAGAAAAATATTACAAAATCTGTCCGACGGAATACAACACCACCTGTGTCCGGGAGAATTAAGTTGAGGAGGTTAGTCTAAGGTTCATACGAATCATCTATCATAAAACAGAAAAACTGTTAAAAATAACAAATTTTTAAATAAAACTAAAAATAATAATAATTTTTGAGTAGATCGACTGATTTTACCGGATAAAATATCCAATAAACAATCCGTTATGTTATTTTAATTAAGGTCAGGCGGCCCCCTCCGCCCTCGTAAACACACGCCATAAATTTCAGCCAAATAAATCAGCAACAGAAGCAGATCCATCTATAATCACAAATCCATTATAATGATGAGAGAAGGAACAGGATTAATAAATAGATACAAGATATTAGGGTTTCCACAATCTATTGGTAAAATTCACCAATACGCTTTGGCTTGTAAAGAACTCTCTTCTATCATCACCCTCGCTTTCTCCAAGCTCCCCAAATCTCTTCAGCTTCTCATCTTCCACGACGTCGTCTTAGCCTTTCAAACCCTTCCCCTGTATGTATTTTTTTTCCTACTTTTTTTTATTGCTCAACTGAATTGTTTAAATATAAAGTTTTGATCTTTTTGTTTCTTGATTATGATTTAGTGATTTTTACTGTCAAGGTTTGTGATTATTGTGTTGAAACAATTGAGTTTTGTTCATTCATTCAAAAATAGGCCTAGTTCCGCACCAATTAGTACTATTTCGTGCTTATGTTTGATCTTCTCTGTGTTTTCTTGTTTACGAGTATATACGTGTGATGCCGGGGTCTTTATGGAAACAACCTCTCTGACATGGAATTACTACTATTCCGTGCTTATGTTAGTATATAAGTGTAATACACAGCAGGCCAATGATATTAGAAGGCTTTCATATGGAATTTTTATTTTAGTTCTTGTCCTAAATCTGATGACTTAAACGGCTGTGAAAAGAAAATGGTACATCTTCCGATGGTATTTCTTTATAGATTGGAGGCATCATCTGCCGTTGAAGCAGCTAATCTCCTCCTTCAAGCTGCAGACTCTGCATTGCCAAAGCAAAAAAGGAGTATGGCTGGAAAAGAGTTTAAGCTTGCGATGGTAGCTCATAAGAGGCGCTGGAAAGCGAGGGAGCAAGGAGAAGGTTTGCTTTCCCATTATTTAATTATTTTTCCTAGGTATAATGCGTTTTTGTTGCTGAACTTAACATGGATTCTCATCTTGGTAGCCCTGCTTTCTGATTCTCACAAAGGAATCTCTTTTATTTAAAAGTTTCTACCATTAAATGACTTCAAGGAAACATATAAGTGGAATATGAAAGAATAGATGGATATGCCAGTAAAATTTAAATAGAAATATCTTAGAATAATTATCAAATATATATCACATCTTACAAACTAATAGATACATACTTATAAATCTGTGTATCACTGTATCCTCATAATTCTTCCAATTCCGAACCATATGAATTCTAATATCTAAATCAGTATCTCCCATTCACTTTTTATCTTAAACAGAAAGACTAGACAATTTCACTTTCAGCTCTTGATAATCTTTGAAGGATTCCGACTTACTTTCTCTAAAGTTTTGACAACCTGGGATTCTTCATATTTTGATTCTGAATCGTCTCCAATAAACCATCTAATTGAAGATGAAGGTGACATGGGATGAATTGGGGAAGAAGAGGACAGTAAGCAAATAAGAATTGATTGAAAAGATCTCTGAAGGGTTTATATAAATAAGAGATTTAGATAACAAGGTGGAACCGTAGATTGGAAATAATGGCTGAAATCAAAAAAATAGATAGAATTTATGCCTCTATATTTGGTTTTGGTTTTCTTAAGTGGGCACAAGAAGTGAAGGTGAGATCCATTTGTTATTTATACCTTAATTTCTATTAGTTAACGCTAGTTGGCAGTAGGCGTGTTTTTAAAAATACAAATTTTACAGTGTCCATTTTTCTGGAAAGAAAAAAAATATGGAACCAAGACCCGAATTGGTCCAAAGTCTAGCCAACAAAATGCATTTTACTTCTGTAATTGACATATGATGGAGATAATCTGTAACTGACTATCACGTCTTTATATCTAATAGAACACTAGAACTATCTTTGATAGTTTGTTTTGAAAAGTAATTGACTGCTGCGCCTATTTGAACATCAGCCTACAGGATTTATTTTAGAAAATTATAATCATTGTTTGGGTTCTCTTAGCTATTTAGAATAGAAAAGCTGAAACTTTTAAAACATAAAGGTGCCCATTGCTGTTGGATATTAAACTGTTTGCATACATTAACATAGGAGACCTTATCTACAACTTTAATAAAGGATAAGGATTTTTCTTTGTATTTTTTTGCTTGAACCTGGTATGTATGGTTCTATTTCAGGTATGACCCAGCTTCCTCAAGATGTTCTTATGTACATCTTTAGTTTCTTGGATTTGCGTTCTTTAGTTGCAGCTGCATCAGTCAGCAGGTATTTCCTTTTCTTCAGCATTCACTGTTTAAACACTATGTTATTCATGGTTGCAGTATATTCCATAGTCTATTGTTGCCCCTGTCACCCATTTCTTCTTATATAATGCATACATAATATCTACAGTGTAGTTTAAAAACAATGCTCTGGACTACTACATGACGAAAACAATACCAGACTACACAGTTGTCACTTGTCAGCATAACACAGTTTAAATATTTTATTTGTAGATCCTGGAACTTGGCAGCAAACGACAACAAATTATGGCAGTCGCAACATTTTATTTTCTTTCCTGATTCTGATAAACTTTATGGGATAAATATACTTCAAAAACAAACACGACAGGCTGAGACGAAGTTTATTTATGTACAGAGCGATGTAAATAGAGTTGGATTTGATTGGAGAGAAGCGTTTAAAAGAGATTATAAAGGTAAATTTACTTTTAATAAGTGGATAAGTTCAGTTTTTGCCTTTATGCATATCAGAACCTTTACCTTAACTTTAATCTGTCACGTAACTATAATACCAGACAGACATGCAACTTCGTGACATGATATCAGGCACAGCGAGGGCCTCATGTAGTGCAAGGCAACTTGAAAGAGGCGTGTGCCTCACCTTCTGAGGTATAGGCCACGCCTCATTAAAGTGAAGCCCATTTTTGCCTTTTTATTATTTTATTTAAAAAAAAGTTCTGAGCCAGCCCAATTGTTAAAATCCAGTGGCTTATGTAATAACTTTCTCATTCTTCCTTGTTTTTTCTTCTTATGCTATTTCTTCTTTTCTATGTATGTTCCGTCGATTACAAATTATTATTGAAATAGATAATATTTATTTTACGTACATTTTAGATATTCATGTAATAGTAGCCCCCAAAACTTCTGTTGATAATATATCTGAGAAATATACCAATAAAATAGGACCACAAAATCTTATTTTAGTTTGTATACTTTTTAGCAGGAAGTCATTATTATTGTTGGTTAAATTTTCACCTTGAATATGTTTGTGTAGTTTATGTTCTCTCTTTTCTGGAATACTATTTGTTTTATATGGAATTTTATACATCATGTTCATATTATACTGTTTTTTTCTCGTTTAAGTCATTTTTCATTTGTAAGTAACTTGTTGACATGCTTCAGTTAGTACTCATTGAGTTCAGATAATTATTTATTAGCATACATGTATATGTATATATATATATATAATTTATTGTGACTACTGCGCCTCTTATCAATGATACGTCTCGCCTTGCGCCTAGATCCAGGGGTACCTTTGTGCCTCTCGCCTTAAATAACAATGTGTGATACACATTCCACTCGCTTTGAGGCTTGAGATGGTAATCTGTCAATATTGTCATACTTTTTCCATTTTCCAGTTAAGAAGTTATCTCTGATAGACAGATACAACTAAAGAATGCTGTTTCTACTTGAGTACTTGGTATGAATTTACTTTTTGCCAAATGTTTCTCAATAAGATTATCATATCTTTGATTATTTATTTCCAGGCTCTTTTGCGAGGATATTTAACGCATCTTCAAGGGGTTATTGTAAGCACTGTGGGACTATAATGTGGCTTAATGAGTTGGAGTCTACTAATAAACAGTGTAGGCCAAGTTGTGCAAATCACCTAGTCAAGCCTGTGTTAACCCAGCAGGTATAACTCGTGTTCTTGTATGAGAACTTTGGGCGCTATAAAATTTGTTATACTGTTTCCACATGGCTGCTTTTTTTTAATGCATAACGTTAATTTTTCCTTTTAGTTTTGACCAGCTGAATGTCCAAACTCTTCTGAATATGCTGACACTTGTATTTGGTTTTCCAGATTGTGAAATTGGTAATGGAGGGATCTCTGGAGGGTGCTAGTCTGTGGAAATTTTCTTCAGACAGTGATAGTGATAGTGATTTGGAAGAAGGGTCTCCCTTCAGGCTATGGGCTTATCCTTAAAGTTAAGTGTGTGATTTTATCACTTATCGGGATTATTTTACTTGATGGTGCCGACTTGGAGGAAATCACTATCTCTGCTCCTGACGCAGACTTTGGTATCAATGGCCTTATGATGGGTAAACTTTGGCTGAAGGCTCAACTGCTCTGCAACTTTACCTGTTCACTCCTAAATTTTTAATTAATAAAAGAGAGAAAAAAACAAAAGAAAAGGAAGGTGCAGGAAGTGAGATCAAATATCCTTCACATGAACCTGAATCAGCACATCATGTGGGATATATTACTGATAATGTGCCATTGTGCAGGAAAATAATTTTTATCCTTGGACCTAATGAGAATTACTATGTAGCATTATTCTTTTTGGGGTTATCTTGTTATAATGTGTACATTACTATTTATTCTTTATAAAGGTTGCATTTTATGTGTATGTACGTGACAAGTTTTTAGTTGTCACAGTTCACAAGGGACTTGGTAGAGCTTTGAAAACAAACTATTTCACGATAAAGGTTTGCAAATTTTGTTGTGGGAGAAGTGCTGTCCATTTCGAGGGATGCTAGGAAATTGCAGTTTACGAGGAATAAGCTTCATAACAATAAATACAAGCAATAAAACTGAAATTACTTGATCGGGCTATTGAATGTCTGTATCATTGATTGGGCTCTTGAATACTTTAGTTGATATGTAGATAACTTTTCTGCTCGATAGATTCTTAAATCATACAGTGACCACATTAAGTTTTTGCCAGACAATGAAAACATTCCACGAAAAATATGTTCAACTAGAAACCACAGACGTTTTACCATTAAACAAGACAAATTGAGGAGCAACCTGCAGTTACAAATCAATACACAAGCTTGCTACCGTTGGGCCAAGATGAAATATATACTTCTCGCTTGACATATCCCAAACTAAAAGGGATTTGACATACAAACCGCAGACAAACTGATCTGGCCACAAATATTATAATAGGCCTTATCGTTTCCATAACAATAGCTATTACAAAACATAAAATTATAACTGATATTCATGTATCAATTAAAGGATATGCTGGCGCAGCTAATCAAAGCAAACTAAACCAAGCAGCTGAGGAATGTTCAGTAATAAATTGATATCTAAAGTTTAACCGCTTCATGAAACACCATGAATGAACTTGTAAAATACAAGACCCAAACATACTACCATCGGACAACTACTAAAAACAGGGTCCCAGCTGATGATTAAGTGGCAACTTAGGTCACACGGTTACCACTTATCAATGAAATACTAGAGAACTTGTCTGTGTCCCTACAAAAACTTTTTGTCTTTCAGTGGCCCTCTAGGAATCTTGCTTAGAACCTTCACATTGAATACAGCATACTGCTTCTTAATCTCAGCCTCTGCCTTTTCAGCAAAAGCATCAACCTTGTCCTCATACTTCTCATAAAGCAGCGGAACAGTATGTAGCAACACAAAAGCTGGTTTTCGAAACAAGGAAAATGTTAGTAGAAAGGATTAGAGAACAAAAAATAACATGCGACACAAATACTGCAACTTCTTCAAGTAGCTTTATCGCAAACATTTAAACTAGTGTTCTTACATATGTAGAACAAGGTCAAGAAATTCCAGCAACTCCCAAGGATCGAAAAGAACCATAAACCAGCAATCACCTGATATGAAATCATAATGAGCATCAAATATAGATATGCAAGTTTTATAAACACAATGCTGCCTATACTAAATTGAAAATGACAAGGCTCATTTTGATCACTATTATTCAGTAAATAACATATTATTCTGACCAAATAGGCACAATTAATAGTCTTAAACCATAAAACAGTAAGGAGTAGGGCATACTGCGAGAAACTTCTTCAAGTCTTTCCCTGCTGCAATGTCACGGAGGATTGCAAGAGCTCTGTTGACTTCAATTCTAAGGGCACCTGCTACGCCCAAGACAAGATCCTCAGGAAGAATAGCTTCTGGAAATTTAGGTGGAGACCTGATAAAGAAAAAAAAGTTATTATTGAAGAGTAACTAAGCTTCATTAAGAACAAAACAGAGAGATGCGTCTAATAGCCCTTACTTGTTGATAAAGGTGGATGCATTTGACCAAAGGAAAAGGACTGCCAAAGCCAGTATAAGGACATGGCATACTAATGTAAGCAAATGATACTCCAGCAATTCAAAAAACACCCAAATAGCAGTGGCAAAACCAAGCACCCCAGCAGAAATCTTCTTGTTTCTCCACAGAAATATATCAGCAGCTGTATATATGGTATCTCAGTAAATGGTGACAAATAACACAGGGTCCACAAAATAGAACTCTACCACATACTGTAATTCATATTACACTAAATATTATTGTTCCTCTACAGGAATATATCGGGAGCTGTATATATGATATCTGAGTATACGGTAGCGAAAAGAAGGGGTTTGCAAAAATAAAAACTCCACTACACAATTCATATCACACAAAAGAACATTACATTACTTCAAAAGTCATTATATATCCCATGTAATGCTTTAAATAAGCTGAAACAAGCATACGAAACTCTAGGTTTTCTTGCAAACCATGAAACCACTCGAATAAAGAGTTTGTACCATTAAATCCACCCCATAGTAGACCAGGCAATAGAGCCTAAGCTAGAGTGCACTAGGTAGTTATATTTATTTGATTTTCGATGCAAGAAAATATACAGTGAACTAGTTAACAAGGAAATACATTAACCACCACATTCAATTTCCCCCCAATTTACCGTGTCCTAGTGATCTGCCATTCATACTTCGCTTATGAGACCTAATCTCTCTTTAAAATAATGTCAAACCATTACCAAACATACACAATACACTGATACACAATTTATCTTGCTCGCACGGTAGATATTAGCATACTGGACCTCTAGGAGCCTCTACTCCTAGAAGTAAATGTTGTTTCCGCAGGCATCCAACACAGTAACAACATACAAAGACAGGAGATAATTAAACTACTAATGTCAAATTGTCAACACAGTCTTCTACTAGTGAAGCGGTGGTAATTACTAATTACAGGTTCTTCAACAAATCATTTTAGTACTCGAAATCGTAGCAATAAACAATATTTTCCTATCGAGAGCAAAACAAATCTAAACATAGATCTAACACAGCAATCAAACAAAATCTACTAAAATTCATAACAAGCATACAGTCCATCTCACTTCTTATACCTAACACCTTAAATAAAACTCAATCACAAAAATCTCATAAATTCATTCAAATCCAAGTAGATCTACAATTAATCAACCAAAATGCATACACACATACTTAAATAGAAAGGGGGGAGAGAGAGAGAGAGAGAGTACGTTTGCCGCCTCCAAGGACCTTATGAATAGGCTTCTCCCTACCGAGAATACGATACACTTTGTTCTTCATCGCCTCCATGGTTGAGTCCTTGTTGCTGCTCTTCTTATCGTCATCGGAATCTGACGTGGACGAATCGTCGCCGTGCAATTTCTCGGTGATCTTCTCCATCACCGATTCGACCTTCGGTTCCGATTCTCCGGCGTGATCTGCCATCGATATGTCCGAGTCAGGCTCACGATTTTCGAGGCAAGTTTGCTAGTGACGGCGTTTGTGAGTAAAAAGAACAGCGTAGTGATAGAAGAGTGTGAGTGAGTGAGGGTTTGCTTGTTTGAAACATATATTAGCGGAGGTACAGACGGAAAGTGGGGAAATTGACGGCGTTATTGCTCTAGTACAGTAACTTTTATCAATGAGTTTTATGTGACGAGTTTTTTTACACGTGGCGAGATGAGGTTGGTGGAATGTATTGTAGTCGGCCTTGAAATGGAGGGCAATTGTGGTGTGACATTTGGAGCTGTTTGGGTCGGTCTTTTGTCAAGACCTAAAATCTTTTCAAATTACACTGTTAAAGATATTTTCATATGCAAAAAATTATAATAAAATTGAATTCGGTTCGTTTAAATAATTTCGATACGTGTTTGTTTAATACTCATATGGTTACGCAATACGATATTTTAGGGTTTGTTTTGATTCATTGAACGGTATCATAGTTAAATCATAAATAGGTGGTATGCGTATAAATATTATATCACGTGTTTGGTTAAATGATTAAATGAATTTATTAATTTAATATTTTATTAATAAATAAAAAATATATATGCAGTTAATATAAAAAATACATCATTATAATTTTTTTATTTTAAAAATTAACATGTAATTTTATAAATAAAAATAATAAATTTTCAATTTGATTCATTATATCTCTAACTCATACTCACCTACTCTGAGATTTCATAAACTAGTGCATTATCGGTTTGAGATATGAATTTTAAAATTAAAAATTTTCAATATACAGGTTTGAGGTTTCTCTAGACCTGCCGTCTAGAATTACAACTAGAATCACCTGGAAAATGTTGGGTGAAATGAGCAGCAGGAAGATGCCTCAAACATTTTTACCCATGTCCTGCATTGCGCACCTTTTTCCTCTTCCACCTACTTGTGGGGTTACAACTTACATGTTACTAGTCACTTGCTGCTACAATACTCATACCAGATCTTGGAAATTTATAAAACAATAAAACTAATTTTATATGATAAATTTAAATTTCAGAATTCGGGACCAGTAGACCAAAAGGGTTCTTATTTAAGTACAGGTGACATCATGAGGATATTTATTTTAAATTAGTAATCAGAGATACCAAATCTGAGAAAGGTTAAACAAAGCATTTACTAATAAAGAACGCCATGGTTGCACCCTAAAAGAGCTCCATATGATTCTTTTTTATGGCCCTTTATCTAAAGGCAATAGTATACTAATTTATTAACAGGAACTTCAAAACTTGATTAGTTACTTGTAATTATAATGAAATAGTTGATATATTTACTAAAATATATCAACAAATGCGAAAATAAGATGATGATTATTATGTTTGATTCTACTGTGAAATAATTTTGAACGGTTTTATTTTATTATAAAATAAGTTTAAATTATTTTTTCATTATTATGAATAATTTTTAATATTTTTAAAAAAATAAAAATTATTTAACATATTTTATAATTTATATTTATAGTTAATGAATAATAAGATAGATATATGTATCTTATATAATATATACAGAGTTCTCCCTAGTTATAATGATACTCATATATATTAAAGTATTAAATAGTGAATATATATTATGTTTTATTATTTATTTATTATATTTTAAAAAGTTATAAATTCTGATTTGAATTAACTGAAATTTTTTTGTTAAATTATAACTAAATCATTTTATGCATATATGATCCGGAAGAAGTTTATAAAATTTTAAAAGTTAGTTTAATTGTCTTGATGTGCTCCAAAACCGTGACCTTGACGTCCTAACAATATCAACACCACAAAGATGTGATGCATACACTATCCCTACCCCTCTTCTCTCCTCTCCTATCACATGATCTCTACTTTTCCTTTCCCTATACGTATGTGACGCCACTTGTGTCTTTCTTTCAAATAAAACAAATCTCCCTGCCAGCCCTTCTGTAAAAACATGCGTGTTTAACTATTCCTCCAATCTCTCTCTCGCTCGCTCGCTCACTCTCTCTCTCTCTCTCTCGTTTTAAAACCCCTGTCTGTTTAAATACACAGCCAATTGTGTAATATAATATGATATAGAAAAGTATTACTTTATATAGTTTGTTATATAAACTACAGGATTTCACTCATTTCTTTCACAAATTGCTCACTCTCGCACATAAAAAAACACGCACACACACATTTTAGTCTGGCTTTTCCTACGATGGAAATGTTCAGCATGCTCAAATTCTGGCGATATCCTCCCGGCGACTTGGATATTCGCAATCGGGCTCCGGAGAGTGAAGACGAAACCGAAGATTTCTTCGATTTAGTCTTCACGGGACCCGATTGCGAGTTTAAACAACAACACAAAAACAAAAACTCTATTTCATCATCCACTACTAATGACAATCCAAAATCAAAACAAACTTTTCAAAACAAACACGAATCTTCTAAATTACAAGCCGGCGAGGCCAAATCAAGCTCAATTCGAAAGATATTGCCGATCGAAACACAATCAAAGCCTCTGTCTCCTATCTCATTGCTCAAGAGTCCGTACAAATTTCGAGTTCTCATGTTCGGAATAAAGGATAAAGCGGAGTCTTCTCCGTCGCGTGTCGCTACTAGTAAGCGATACACGATGGAGGAAGTTGAGATTCCGGTAAATGCATATTTGAATAGAGATAACAGCTTGCGAAGCAAAATGCGATGCGAAAACTTCGAAGATTCATCACCGGCTTATGATTTAGGTAAAAAAAATTCAGGTGCGCAGAGGTATATGAAATTGATTAGGCCGTTCTATGTTAGAGCTTCGAAGATTAAAATGTTTGATATATCTCCGTCGGCGACGCCGTCGTCTACGGCGAGTGTTAGTTCGCCGAGAAAGGTTGTTGACGAGAAAAACAGCAATCGAGCGGTGGTGTTTCGCGGAGCGTACAAGAGTTTGTTGAAAAACCGGTGGACATCTTCTGTCGGAGCTGCTCCGTCGCCGTCGCAGGTGAGTAGACGAGATGATTCGATTATGCAACAGCAAGATGGAATCCAGGGAGCGATTCTTCATTGTAAGAGATCGTTTAGCTCGTCTTCGTGTTCGTCAACGAGATCGCAAGGTATAACAATGTTCAGTTAAGTCTCGATAAATAAACATCTTCCAAAAAAAATTGACTTATAGTGATTATTTGTTTGTAAATGCTGAATTATTTATTGTGTCTAATGTTTATTAAGACACTTATAATTATAATTTGATTTTGTAACAGAATGTAATGTGTTATCGAGATCTGCTAGCGATTCAACACGCCACAAAGCAATTAATCAAGCACTGATATCAGTTGAAGAAAAGAGAAGCAGCATTTGAATGAAGAACGAGGCACTGTTTGTTTTGATATAAAAGTTGATAATATTACCAGAAATTTAGAGCTAAAGATCCAAGTATAATCTTATAATACCGATCCCGTGTTGTGGTGTTACCGGACATGTTTCTATGTACATGTTTTTGCGGAGGGATTTTGATTTCGTGTAAATATGAATCTATTGAATTGGCAAAAAAAAAAATGATTAAAGTCTATGTTTGGCGTGTAGTAGTTGCATGTTTGCGTCTTCTAATTGTGAAAATGTGGATCATTTGTTGAGTACTTGGGTTGAAGCCAGCGTTACTAAGGAACAGACAAATTGTTGTTTGCAAGTTAAAAGGTTTGAGCAGAAATCAAACAATTGAGGTAAGTTAGAGCATCTGGAATAGGGTTGCCAGGGATGTTATCAAATTTATGTTTCTGTCACCCTTTTGGTTGTCTATTTATTAGAGTTAGAGTTTGGATTTTGACAATCTCTTGACAACTTCCTAAATTAACTAAAATTTGTCCAAATTATCTAAAATATATATTACTTTATCAATTTTTATATTGAATTTAATATAAAATTAATATATAGTGATTACGTTGACAATTTTTAAAATTACTTAACTATTACAGTAAAATTTTAATAAATATTGTTAAGAGTGATATGGACCCGAAAGATAATTAAAAAATAATATATTTTATGATTTGTCATGATTTGAAAACTTTGTTAGCAACATCTAACGGAGATGCTCTTAGAGGTTTGATCAAGTCAATTCCCTAATAAGAATTCACTTTAATATGTGTGTTTTGTAGTTTAACTAATTGAAATAGTTTATTGAGTTAAAACTTTTTGAATTTGAAATTTGTCATGTGCCTAATTTAAATACAAATAATTAATTCAAACAGATTTGTTATAAATAGTTAATTCAATCAATTAATTAAAATATTTAGTTAAAATAACTAATTCAATAACAGCTAATCGATAATTATTGTAACTAACAGATAACCGTTAATTGTCAAATATGGTTAAAATTTAATTTTTTTTCTGTTATTTTTTACAAAAACATTTGAAATGCATGTTTCTGTTTTTTGTTATATTGAATGTCCGACCAGTTTCAAACTTTCTTCCTACTTCACTTCAGCTAATTTTGCTGATGGCTAATTAAGCATCCACACACCCCTTAAATTACGATTTCATTTCATACATTTGTTCGGACGGCATAAAACTTGAATCGTCAAATACTGAATGAGTAAATTATTGTATATATACACAACGGGTTCAGTTTGGTGTGGTGCAAATCTGAAATAACAAAAAAAAGAGCAGATAAAGTAGTTTGTCATTATTACAACGATAGTTGTCTGTCATGCATGCAGTGAGTAGGTAGGTACAGCAGATGAACAGTAGCAAAGCTTGAGATTTGACTTGTTTGACTGTTTTACCTCGTTTGTTCATCTCAGTAGTCAGTATCTTACCCATGAACTCTCTACCTGCTGGCTGGTGAGAGCGTAACTACACTTTTAAACTACTTTTTATTCACCAGATTATCTCCGATATATACTTTGAAATAGTCTAAAAAATTTATAATATTATTACAGTAAAACCTCCGTTAGTTATTAATGATTAATCACGATTAATTTCAAGATTTTTATCTCAATATAATAATAATAGTACATTTTTTTTATCTCGATTAATTAATAATCTCGATTAATTAATGAAATTTACCGGTCCGGATATTATTAATTTATTGAAGTCTTAATGTAACAATTACATTATTTATATAATAAATTTCAATTATATGAAATTACAATGAATTTATATCTCTATAGTGAGACATATTTTTCTAATTTTTACAAACTAGCTGTTTTATTTGTATTTAAAAAGAAATTATTAAGATATTAAAGAAATAGATTTATTTTTATTAACAAACATGAAATATATTGGGCATTTTGAAAAACTACTAAATTTGGAGTAAAACTTACGCCAAATTTAATTAATGTAACATTATTCATTTAATATAACTTTTACAGTTTTACAATATTTCATTAAAAACATTCACATCAAAATGATATTAAAGTTATTTTGTTTTAATGTTTTATTGAATATTTTTTGATCAAATAAATTTTATTTATTGACAGAAATTCAAAAAACCATTTTTTACATTTCAAAATAAAATAGTTGATTGGAACCAATTTTAGTTGAAAAATATTTTGAAGCACATTCAAATATATAAGATTTTCATATATTAAAGAATGTTACCCCACATAAATTGATTTGTATAGTAAACAAAACATAATTTTAATTTTTCTCAACATGCTTACTTATAATTATGTACTTATTCACGTATATTCCTCTTATATCCGCTTTAAATAAATGTTGGATCTTATCTATACTATATTATTATGATCAAATTATAAAACTTTTTTCTAAAATACTTAGATTAATTATAAAAAAGATCGTAACCGTTCAATTTTAGATGAACTATAAAAACGATCATAACCGTCTAATTTTAATAAAATCTAAATTTACAAAAAATATATATCATACATATAACTCTATTGCCGATAATTATCTCTTTATACAACTCCTCACAGATATTATTATATTTTTATTTTAATAAAATATCTCACATTAATCTCCTACATAAAATAAATCCGTATACAAAATACACAAATATTATTTTAATAATATATATATATATATATTATAAAAATATATACATATAATATAAAATAAAGTTTAAATTATTACCATACCAATAAAAATAAATTCAAATCATATAAAAAATATTTAAAAACTATATGTGCGAGGGAAATAAGTTAGCATCATTTATAGGTAAAAAGTAAAAAATCTTAACTTTTTCTTTTAATTTATTTATAAAAAATGAAAAACTTTAATTATCTTTCTTAATTTAAATTAAAAATATTTTTTCATATATATATAGGGTCAATAACTATAAAAAATAAATTTTAATTAGTGATTATTTTTTTATTTTTTTGCCAGAAAAAATAATTTCATTAAACCTTCAAATCATCAAATAATACATGGATTAACTCCGGGTGGGCATTTCCCCTATCCCAACTACGATCAGCTAATGAACTAGAAGTTCTCGCTATATAGTGAGCAACCCTGTTCGCAGACCGTTTCACAAATTTTAAAATCACGTTTTGTGATTCTAACTCGCTAAGTAATTTCTTGCAATCATCAATTACACGCCCGAAGTAAGAGAGGTTAACTGATGAACATCTAATCGCCTGGATCGCTCCTAAACAATCAGACTCGACAATAACTGAACTCCACCCCTTGCTCTTGACCCAGCTCAATGCTTCTCTTATTCCGATGGCTTCTGCGATTTCTGGATTCAAACACCCTTGTTTGCAGCTTGAGATAGCTTCTAGTAGCGTTCCTGAATGATCTCGAGCCACAATTGCATAGCTATATAATTCAGAATCTGTAAACAATGTCGCATCAGTGTTCACCTTAACTTGGCCTAGTTGTGGTTGTTTCCAATGCACGTCTCCATCCGATTGAGTTAAGAACCCAACATTGTTGTCGAAGGATTTATCTTGTGCATTTTCCCAGTTGTTAAGGACTTGTTCAGCTGATATGACAATGTCTTTATACTCCTTACTTCTTTGATTCCAGACAATATCGTTCCTGTTCTTCCAAATAGCCCAAGCAATCATGAATACTTTGTTAATGACATTACGCCTACTGTGCTGAAGGACTTCTGCTGCCCAATCTTCCATGTCCATACACGAACTGAAAGTAAATCCTACCTGCTGCCAGCATAGCTTAGCTATAGGACATGTTATTAGCACATGAAAAGCTGTTTCATTATCTGTGTTACACACTGGGCACACACTAATAACCGGCACTCTCTTGACTAGCAGTTGATCTTTGTAGGTAAGTAATTACGAATTGCCCTCCACACGAAATGTTTTACCTTTAATGGAATCTTCAAGTTCCATATCTTGTTCCAGAAACCAGAATTGCTGCTTGCTTGGTTACTGCTTGCTCTGTCCCTTATGCTCGAATAAGCACTTCTGACTGTATACTGGCCCAGCTTGTCATGTCTCCAGAACCATGAATCATTGTCCATGCGTTGAACAGGAATTGACAATATTAAATTAGCATCCCTCTGTTCGAAAATATCATTCACCAGCTCTATATCCCAAGTGTCTTGATCCATTGCCATAAGCGAAGAGACCGTGTTTCCTATCAATGCTTAATGATTTGTGTGAACATAAGGGTCATCGACACAAGGTAACCACGGATCCTTCAGGATATCTACTGCATAACCATTGCCAACTCTTCTAGCTACCCCAGCCTTCAACAATTCTTGAGATTCCAAAATACTCCTCCACACATAGCTTGGATTAGATCCAGTTGTTGCTGTCAAAAAACTACCTGTGGGGTAATATCTTGCTTTATAGACTCTGCTCACCACGCTGTCTGTTCTGGTAACTAATCTCCAGGCTTGCTTCCCCAAAAGTGCTACATTGAAGTCATGCAATTTTCTGAAACCCATACCACCTGCAGACTTTTTCAGACACAAACGATCCCAAGACATCCAGTGAATTCCTTTCTTTTATTAAGATTGAGTTGATATTATAAATACTTATTTGTAAATACAAAAAAAAAATACATGTAAAATTAAATAAAGTTAAAATTACTATTATACAAATTAAAAATAAATTCAAATCTTGTAAAAAATATTTAAAAAATTAAAAAAATTCTTCCATGCATCGCCCGGATATAAGATAGTATTTATAAAAAAGAAAAGGAATATCCAATAGATTACAAATTTTATGATAGTTAACCCCGACTTAAAATTATGGACAGGTATTTAGGTTTTTCTAGGTAATTATTTAGTGCAAAAAGTATGAGGAATACAAATTATATTTGACTTGCATGTTCCAATCGGGTAAATGAATTGTTCATAAAGAACCCACAGTTTTTCAAGTCTGTGTGTTTTTTTCCCCAATCCTTTTATGTTTTCTCCAATATTTTGAGATTTTGGGGAGGTAAAACGGAGAATTTGAGAAAGATTACAGAATCTAGTGTAAACGATAACAGAGAATTTGATGCATAGAGAGGACGGCCATGTATAAAAGAACTACACATACACACAAATACAATGTACCACCACCTGCAGATTGGAGTCCTGAAGGAACCAAGTAGAGACAACATTTCGGCATTCAAGGGCTTTCATATAATTTAAAATGACATACATGGTTTAGTACATTCGATCCATCTGTGCGTGGTTGATATGAAATAATATGCGTCGTAACATATGGTATTAAAATTTGGGCGCCCCCTCAAATTTTCAACAATGTGTCTGTTGTAGTTTGCAAGTATGTTTTTATGGTACAATAAGTTTAAATTTTATATTTTTAATTGTTTTTAAGTATAAATTATATAGCCTTTAACATATAATAAGCTTATTAACCATAAAAATGTGATACAAATATTTATAATATTATATTTATTATTATTATTTTATTCTGACAATATAATCTTAATTTTAAAAAATTTTGAGCAAGTTTTATTTTTACTCACACAAATATATTATAGATATGAGATATTTAACATAACATGCATAACACATATATTTAATAAACTATTAAATTATAAATATTATTAATATAATGTTAAGTTTTATTATAATTATTAATTTTGAAGGAATTTTTTTTGAAGCAAAATTAGTTTAGCCCCGTGACTTTAATAGCTGGCTCCCCCACTGACAAACACACACAGTACACCCACATGTATAGTATATGTGACATTACCGTTTCGTGCAAAAAGCTAGCTTCAGAAATTTTGAAGATCATTCTTCTATATGTTTTACGCATATTAATATATTAATATTACTGTCCCTTTGCATGCAGGGTGGCATACTAATGATCAGTGGCCGGATCAGTCGCTATGATATTGGGGTCAATTTTTTCTAATCAAATAATAAATTAATTTAAAAATTAATGTATTTATATATAAATATTACAAATATATAGTTATAAAATTTTGTAACCTATATAAACATATTAGACTAAAGGATTTGCATTCATATGAGATTAGAAACTTGTTTTAAAAAATTAGTAGGAAAAAATTAATTTTTTTGAAATAAAAGAAATTTTTATATTTAAAACACGGTAAGATAAAACACAGAAGTATCAATCAGAATATATATAATTACACAATGAAAATAATTACGTACATGATGAATTATTATAAAAGACAAGCTGTCATTAATAACCGGAGTAATATGTATAGCACCTAATTTAAAAAAAAAAAAATTAAGTTGGGTCACTTGACCCCACCATACCTGTATCCACCGCGGGTAATGATCGTATAATTTTTGTTCCGTTTGAGATTTCTTATTATAAATTACTTAGAAGGGGATAAAATGTATCGTACGCCCTCGTTCGGTTTGACTTTGAAAAAGATTTTAAATACAGTATTTTTTTTCTTCAAGTTATAATTTTTATTTGAAAATGAATAAAAAGAAGGGCATTCGGGCAGTGGGTCATATACTCGTAACAAATTGGAATTAGTAGGGATAGTAATGCCTTGAGTGAACACCAAACCGAAGCTACCCCAGCCAGGAGGGCAGGATATAATTATAAAAGAGAGGCCTAGCTATGGGAGTTTTTGTTTGATGTCATCATGCAAAAACTGACCATCAAGGGCCAAAAATATATAACATAATCATGATGTGAAATGAGCCAACTGACACTCCAATATATATATGTGTGTGTGTAGCTTGGGGGTAGGGGGGTGGCCGTATACCTACCGGCAAGTAGCCACCTCCGTAGTAGAGTATAATATTTACGTCATCCCAGCTCTATTCTACTAGCAGCATGCTTATTCCCCAGCACTTCATCACATGAAATACAAACATTATTTAACAGTCACGTTTAGCCCATTCCTCTTTTACATTTTTGATGCGTGAGTATCTTTCTTCTTTTGACAGACGCCCCCTCCCTTTTTTTGACTATTTATTCTTGCACCCAACCAGACAAATTTTTCGATCTCTCATCTTGCACCGTACGAGTATTATTCATGATATTTTATATTCATCTTTTTACATTGATGCACCAATTCTAATGAACTTTAAATAAAAAATAAAAAATTAACATATATTTTTATGAAAAAACAAAATAAAAATATTAATTTAACATATTTTTAAAAAACTTTATATTATACTCCATGCAAAAATAAAACGACTTACATAAATAGTGTTTGAGACTCCTTATAAACCTCTTATAATTAAATCGTTAAAAACATACATTTTTATAAGAACATAGGTCGATAAAGGTAGTCCCAATATAACAGTTGTGGAAAATTAACAAATAATTGGTTTATATTGTATTAACCAACTTTTAATATTAAGAGAACACACTTATATATTCATACCATATCACATGTGTACAAAGGTAGTACCAAAATAATAATTGTGGCAAATTAATAACGGTTTTTCTAATGTGTGCTGAAAACACATGATAAAAGATCACGTGTCAAATGCACATTAACTCCTACTTATTAATGATAATGGACCCTCCTATATGCATAAAAAAAATCACATAATAAAATTATCATCAAAATATGTGATTAATGTGTTTCCATTAAAATGACCCAATTAACAAAGTAGAGACGTACACTTTTGTGTGCTTCTACACGAAAACCTAGGGCAAAAAGAAGGTTAATGAACCCAGACAGACCAGTACTGTATTAAACAAAATCATGAGACATTGTTAACTTGTTTAGGGTCCTCAAGATTTTGCTCTGTCCCCTTTGTTGATACTGTGTTTGTTTCAATTGTTCCTTGCACAGTTGCACCATCATTAGTATAGTAACAATATTAGTACATTAATTAACGAGAATAATGTTCCTGGGAGCAAGTACATGAACTTATCCAAGGTTAAACAAGTTTTTAATTTTTTTATATAAATGAGGAGTGATAATTTTATAAATATAAAATTTATACTTGTATATGACAATTGTACTTATGTGTGTATTGTGTTAGAATTTTTTATAACATCTGAGCAATTTTCTGATATCATTTTCAGGAACATCAAAACAATTGTAACATTGATTAGGAAATCGATAAACTCTCGTGAGTATTTTTGTTTGGTTGATATTAATGAAATTAGAGGAAATAAAATGAATTTGAATTATAATACAAATAACTATTTAAAAATTTCATTTTTTACTCGAAAACTCCAGTTTGAAAACAAATATTTTATTTCTCATCATATCTATTTTCTCAATATTTTTTATCATAACAAATTTATACCAATAATTTCGTATTTTCTTTCCCAATCTTCCTTTCGACTTTCACCATTTCTTTTTAATTTTATTCAATTTACCCCACTGTTTACGATTAAATGCAACATTAATGTATACGAATGAAAACAAATAAAGCAGAAGGTAAAAGGTAGTGGAACTCCAATCACGGGAGGAACTAGGAGGAGCGTGGGATAAAGCCCCGTCTGATCTCGTAAAATAAGATTAACAATAAAAAAATTAATATTCCAATTATCTTAAAATTTTAAACATATATTTATGATTATTCATTTTAATCTAGCTCTTTAAAGATCCCGTCTCGGACTCGAATTCAAATAGTTACGGGTGTCTGTGTTGTTTGTTGTCTTGTAATTTTAGTGGATCGGGCTACTAAACTAGTGCATTAATTTTTTTTTATCTAAAATGGATCTAAGGAAGTATAAGACGAAGAGATTTTATAAAATCCCGTTACAGAAAGTAGTCCAATTAAATTAACTACTGAAAAAAAAAAGTAGTCCAATTAGCCCGAGCAAGATGTCCGTAAAGCAACAGCCGACAGGTTGTCATCGTGATCTTGCCCAACCAGCCCATACAATAGTGCAGCTGTGTAGGCAGTATCAGTGCAATGATTTTTTTTTTTTGAAAGAATTAATGTGATGATTTTAATAGAGTAATTCTATTATTGTTTATATATTTATAATAACTGTGTTTAAATCCAAATTTTTTAGCCTACGAAATTTTAAAAATAACAATACGGATATGGAGTAATTTGTTTTACACCTTATGGATATGGACTTACTGTTGCAAAAATTAACTGGGTTTTTTACTTTCTTTCTATTTTTCGGTTCACCGTGATGCAAAATTTAAGTAATGAAAATATTATGGATATGAGAAAATCAATAAATCTCTTCTATTTTTGAGTTGATCATTAAATATTAAATTACTCTAATCGGAAGTCTAATAAAATTACTATTTACTTCTAATTAGATCTCAATTACTACTTACCTTTTAATTAAAAATCTAATTAGTAAATATTAAAATATTTTAATTATAAGTCTCATAAAAATAATTGTATAACAGATCTAAAGAAAAAATGATAGAGCGACTTATTGGCAAAAAATGTGTTACACCAGAGAGCGAGTCATTAAGGAGAAGCTTGTTAATTATTAAAATTGTTGAATCCGCGCGTGATTTTAAAGCGCTCGAAATTATTTTTCTAATTTTTTAGAATACATATATTTAAAATTTATATAAATTCCTATTTTTCTTTTAATAGGAGTCTATTTACTATTTATCTTATAATTAGGTGTCTTATTAGAAAATATTAATTTATCTTCTAATTACGATTTAAAGAAGAAACGATGAAATCTTGAAACTATTTTCCTATTTTTATAGAATTTATTAATTAAAAAAATTATATAAATTACTATTTGTGTTCTAATAAGAAACTAATTAGTACTTAACTTTTAATTATGATTTTAATTATGACTTATATTTTAATCAAGAGTCTAATTAGTAAATATTAACCTATTCTAATTGTAATTCTTATAAAATTAATTTAGTAATTTTTTTATAAAAGTAAAATATATTAAATATAAGTTGCCTTATTCTATAACAAAAATAATTTGAATTAAATTATAAAAAAATAGTTGAAGATCAAACGAGAGATCGGCTCAATAAGGAGTAACGTGTTAATAATTAGAATTTAATCCTTATGTTATGATTTTTATTTATAAATGATAAAATTTATTTAATATGTTATCGATATAAAATCTATTTGAGATTTAAATAAATAATGATAAAAAGATTCATTATCTAGAAAAAATATTTAAGAACAAAATGAATAAATAGAAAAGAGTGTGTTAAATGTTAGAATTTAACAATCATATTATGATTTTTAGAAATTAAGCTCACATTTGATTTTGTGAAAAACTAACAATGATTAATGGCATAATAACATTTAAGATAATTAAGTCTATTTTTATTTTGTATTTGCGTGCACAACTAAGTTAAAAACGATTATAAAAACTATAAGATAAAATTTTAAATTAGGTTATAAATGATATTGAAAAGTTAAGCTATAAACGATGTTATTTATTTTATTGCAGTGATAATGGAAGAATATTTAATTTTATCTCACTTTACCTCGATAATATTAATATATTTATCACAAACACGTATATAAAATACTAAATTATTTATTTATTATTCAAATAAAATATTATTTTAACTAATTTATATTGTATTATAATTCTTTATTTAATAATATTTTAAAATTGTAAAATCAGTTCCTTATAATTTTTAACTAGTTTATACAAATATTATAAAACCTCAACTAGTGCATAATTTAATTGATAAGAATATTAGGAATATGATATGTTGATTTCATAACTTTTTGTAATCGGAATTTTAATACTATAATAGATTAAGATTATTTTTGTAAATCTCAAAGTGCTGGGAGTTAAAATTAATTCAATCTTATTATGAGTCCCTCTGAGTTAATTAAAAAAAATTACTTATAAATTAAAGTACAATTTATTTATTTTAGGTTAAAAGAAGTTAGACTGTTTGACTAATTTTGTATAAAGTGATTTTTCATATAGATTTTAATTAGAAAAAATGAATTTTATATTGTTTAAATATAAAATGAAAGAATAAAATATAAATAAGTTTAAAAATATCTCAAATATGTGTGTATTAAAATTTAATGTGAAAATAAAATAACTTGAAATAATACTTAAAATTTTATTTAAAGTTACGAACCCAAACCATTCAGGGGTCTCGTTTGGTTCGCGGGAGGGTATGGATTAGAATGAGAAATGAGGTTAGGGTGGTATGTGTTCAAGTATCATTTCTCATACCACGTGTTTGGTTGAGTATTAGAATGAATCTATTTCATTTAATAATAAATGATTTCTCATACCTATGTGTCATACTCACCTCTACCTCTTGATTATCAAAAACTCATGTCTTATTAATTTGAGATATGAGTTTTCAATTTTATTTTCTTAAACCAAACACTAAGTGTTTGTACCAGATTTTTACACATCCAGGTTTGTATTGACGGGTGAAAAACTCTATTGACGACTGCATGGACGAGCTGACGAGTAGCAACATAGTCGACGGATGGACTAGTAAACCGACGAGTATATATTGTTTGGATGACCAATGAGTTATTTGGTTATACTTATCAGCATTATTCATTAATAATTCAATATCAGTTGAATTATTTAATTATAGATGGATAATTATTAATAATTATTAAGGGTCCTTTAAAATAGGAACTTGACAAGCTGACGAGTAGACCAAGTCTCGACGGGTAAGACTGGGTATACTCGACGGGCGAAATTTCAGGAAAGGATAAGTGTTCTACTTCAACTACAATTCAAATATAGATAAGGATAAGGAAGCAATCCCATTTTTCAAGAAACGTGATCAGAAGGTGCAGCATGGAAATAGGATCGTGGAGAATAACAAAATCATATTATAAATATGATTAAGGGGATGAAAGGAGGGGAGGAGGACCAGAATGATATACACACAATACATACAGCCGACGGGTAACAGCTGCATAGTCGACGAGTAGCTGCTGCATAGTCGACGAGTAGGCAGTTCATGTATTTTTCTTCATTCAAATCACTTGTACTTCGTCTCAATTACAATTATAGTAGATAATCTTGGCTGGGTCATTCCCACCCGCGGTTTTTAACCTTGTTCAAGGGGTTTTCCGCGTCACCAAAACCTTGTGTTCTTATTCTTTTCTTTACTTTTTTGCACTTGTCTTACTACTTTGTTACTTGTTCTTCAAACACAAAATCAAATAGACTTAGCTATTAACCCTGAAAAATCTGGCTAAAACAGTTGGCGCCGTCTGTGGGAAATTAGCTAAAAGTCTATACAAATTCAACAACAATGGAGGACAATCCACAACGTGATGAAACTACGAACATGATGACAACCTGACGATGGAAGAAGAAATGCTTACAACCGTAAGGAGCATACAATCTGACATGAATTTGTTACAATTAAAGAATAAAGCACTCAAGACGGAGTTGAGTATGGTCAAATCGAATACCAAGACGGCATCAAGGCTAACAGCTGTAAGTGTAGTACGACGTTTGAGCATGAACGAAATATTTGACGACAAACAGCTAGATACTGACGACATGTAATAGCTGCTTATCGGGATGAATACAATACGTTGAAGAATGACACTCACATAAAACACCCACGACATTGTGATATGATCAGAAGACACGACACTGAGTTCGACAGGTTCTAAGAGACTTAAATACACAAGTCATCGACTCGACGCCTTGGCCGGGCTAGGGGCAGTCTTTCGTCAAGTCGATCTGTCCAAATACCGATTATACATGCCTTGAAGCCTGTCACAAAATGGGATGATGTCTTGAAATAAGGTATGGCTCCAAACGATGAAAACAAGTATGAAGAGTTGAATGATGTTGTGGTTCTGGTCGACGGACGGAATGCTAACGACAAGCAGCCGACAAGTTGGATGCTGAAAATCAAGGAGTACCCGTCGAGTGAAGTCCAACTCACCAACTACAATGAGGCCAGAGTGTTTAGAATGAGGATGTCAAGGCAAGATGATGTTGACTGTGTCAAAAGGTGTGATGCTTGTCAATGACATGCACCCGTCAAACATCAACTGTCAGAATATTTACACCCATCCAATGACATGCAACCTGTCGACATCAATGAATCAATAAATATGTTCTTTTCAATTACATTTCAAGTGCAGAACAATATTCTTCTTACCTATAAAGATTAAAACTCCAACAACTTTTTCAGATTGGATGTCTCCACAGACGACATCCAATCTGATTCAAGGAACACAGCTGATCACGTCAAACACTTGATAGAAGCTTTTGAATTGACGTCTCCAGTATCCGTCAAGGACTAGACAGAAACATACGACATGCGACATGCTCCAAGAGAATCTAACACACACAAGCTGACGCCTTTGGATTAGGGGAAGTGTTTAGACATTCAACCCATTCGACGACATCTATCCTGTCCGACGACATCCAACCTGTCCGACGACACTCAACCTATCCGACGACATCTATCCCGTCCGACGACATCTATCCTATCCGACGACATCTAACCTGTCCGACGACATCTAACATATCGATATACATGACATCTATATTTATTTTTCTAGTCTTCATACATGGACACAACGACAAGGGGCAGTACCTTATGCCATTTACGATAAGGGGCAATATCCCTCGACATTATGCGGCACTTACAACATTAACAATCAACGAGGACGACACTACACCGATATGACAAGTTGGGTATAACAAATAATAGACTACTTGTCCGACGTCATCCAACTTGTCAACAGAAATGACATCTTCGTATATTTTTCAAATAATTATCGTACGGTACGCTCTCTTGAGAATTAATTACTTCATTTAATCTTGTCTTGACAATTATGCAACATGTTTGCTTTTGGTTTTGACATATTCTTTGAGATCTACATGTTTTAACATGAACTATGTGAAAATATGCTTATATGTTATATTATGCCTCATATGCTTAACATGCATGTTACCTCATGATCAATCTGTTTATAGTTGTCATATTTTTAGTCACTAAATTGTAGTTCCTTTTGTGGTCAAATTTATTTTGATATCGTGGGATATCACATGGTGCACCCTACAATTACGAGAATATACGGTAGCTAAGGGGCTGAGTACCCCGATTCTACCTCCAATAGGGGCTGATCACCCACGACGTAAGATAACTGGGGGCAATACCCCTAGTCTATAATAATAGCGACGGGGGCGGGTCAAATCACCTTCATGGTGACAAGTCCTAATACCCCTACATAAGGAAACTACGAATAAATAAGTGTCATTTCAAGAGGGGAAGGCCTTTTAACCACTTATACGTTGTGCATGCACCTACGAATATATTACAATCGACGAATGACAATTTATGACAAGTGACGATATACAATCGACGAATGACAATTTACGACAAGTGACGATATACAATCGATGAATGACAATTTACGACAAGTGACGATATACAATCGACGAATGACAATTTACGACAAGTGACGATATACAATCGACGTATATAACACATATTACATGTGACGAATAAATATTATGATTACATTCGACATACGATGTGATACAATTTACATGTCACATTGACATACGACATATTACAAATAGTTTTCACATTGACATACAACATATTACGATTACATGTCATATTGACATACGGCGTGAAAAGCTTATGTATCACATTGACACGACGTTTTATGAATTACATGTCTCATTGGCATTTTACGAATTGCAAGTCATTTTGACATATTACAATTACAAGTTATACATCTCGTCGACATGTTACATGTTACAAGTCTACGATATTTCATATATTATGACTACAAGTTACATCGACATGGTATATGTCACATTCACGAATCTCGAATATGATTGCACATTATGGTTACATTTCATGATTACAAGCTACGTATATGCATCTACGTATTTCAACTGCAAGTTGAAATAATTACGACTACGAGCTACGCTTATGAAACAAGTATTATGGTCGTGGCTCATGTCTCACATGAGATTGGCCTTCCAAACATCTTTGACATTACGACATCAAGGCTCAATAATCCCTATTATGCACTACAATTACAAACCTCGACTACATGTCACGTGTTACATCGACAAGTTATGAATTACGTGTGACGAGTTACAAGTCACACTCGACAAGTTACATTTGACGAAATACATATTACAAGTTGTCAACTACACACAACAAATCACATATTACAAGTGGCATATTACTACGACGAGCTAAGGAATCACATGAACCTGTCAACAAGCCATTTTGATTAAATGGACGACTACAAATATGCAACCAACAACAACGAGATAATATTCGAGATGAAGAAGAATTTTATTGGTTGTATGTCTTCACCCAATAAAATTAGGGGCAATTGTTTGTACCAGATTTTTACACGTCCAGGTTTGTATTGACGGGTGAAAAACTCTATTGACGACTGCATGGACGAGCTGACGAGTAGCAACATAGTCGACGGATGGACTAGTAAACCGACGAGTATACATTGTTTGGATGACCAATGAGTTATTTGGTTATACTTATCAGCATTATTCATTAATAATTCAATATCAGTTGAATTATTTAATTATAGATGGATAATTATTAATAATTATTAAGGGTCCTTTAAAATAGGAACTTGACAAGCTGACGAGTAGACCAAGTCTCGACGGGTAAGACTGGGTATACTCGACGGGCGAAATTTCAGGAAAGGATAAGTGTTCTACTTCAACTACAATTCAAATATAGATAAGGATAAGGAAGCAATCCCATTTTTCAAGAAACGTGATCAGAAGGTGCAGCATGGAAATAGGATCGTGGAGAATAACAAAATCATATTATAAATATGATTAAGGGGATGAAAGGAGGGGAGGAGGACCAGAATGATATACACACAATACATACAGCCGACGGGTAACAGCTGCATAGTCGACGAGTAGCTGCTGCATAGTCGACGAGTAGGCAGTTCATGTATTTTTCTTCATTCAAATCACTTGTACTTCGTCTCAATTACAATTATAGTGGATAATCTTGGCTGGGTCATTCCCACCCGCGGTTTTTAACCTTGTTCAAGGGGTTTTCCGCGTCACCAAAACCTTGTGTTCTTGTTCTTTTCTTTACTTTTTTGCACTTGTCTTACTACTTTGTTACTTGTTCTTCAAACACAAAATCAAATAGACTTAGCTATTAACCCTGAAAAATCTGGCTAAAACACTAGGTAGGGGTTAGAATGACAAAAACTCATACACCTAAATGTTATGAACTAAACTACCCCTTAAAATTTTAGCACATTATTTAAAATACTTCAATAGCTTGATGAACTTTGAAACAAACTGTTCAATAGCTTGAGCTTCTCTTATTTTGGATACCTACCTTCCACAGAATATGAATTGTAAATTAAATTTAAATATAAATAATTTTAGGAGTAAAAATATTTTTTTCGCATAAAAGACTTTATAATATCGAAATCTTGGATATGGAATGAATGTGTAGCAAGCAGAACACCAGAACTTTATATACAAAAGTAAAAGAGGTGATGCTCTATAAAAAGCAAGATGAAAGTAGAGCAAACAGTTTTAGAAGAATTTCACATGGAATTTAATATTTTGGCATGTTCATATAAAATTTTGGTGAATATCTTGCCAAAATATCAAATTTATTTGTGAAAATGCCACTCCCTGATAAACTTACTATATTCAATCACTTGCACTTCAAGTTCTTCAGCTGCCTCTTCTTGACAAGAATATTCATGTTACAATTTAAATTGGTAGCTCTGTCATTCTTTAGAAGCTTCAATACTGTGATCCTTCCTCTCAGTTTAGACTGCATGCTTATTGGCAATATCCCAGAATTTAAATCTTGAATAAATAGTATCGAACTTCTTGATACATATGAAGATGTCAACTTTACACTAATATAAAACTTTCTTGTGGATCTTGCATCGACTCGAGACTTATGAATAAAAGCCTTTCCAACCTTCACATCCTCGTAATAGAAATATACAGTTGTGTTTTTATAGCTGAAATGACCAAAATTTCTGTTCTTGACGTTGAATTCAGCTTTAAATGCAATGTTGAAATAAGGGTTGGATGTGTTACCAACTCTTAAGGCCTGGACTGCTACTGCTCGAACACGAAAACTGGGAGTTTTGAATTTGAGGATTGTGAGTGCGAAGAGTAGAATTACACCTGTCTCAAGTGCAGTGAGTGCAACGATGAACAAGTAATATTTGAGACGATTTTTAAGCTTCGTTTTCTTCTCTGATGACGCAGCCTCTTCTTCTATTCGTGCATGACAACTTGTGCAAGCCAATGGGTGTGTTGGCTGATGCTCCGCCTCCGTATCTTCCATAAGTTTACTTTGCAGTCCGTCTGTGTGTGTGCTGGTATAGGATTTTAAGACTCAGATTTTGGGGGGAGGGATGAAGTGTAGATGGATATGCTTGAGTTATAAAAAAATATTTTGTTTTAGACTTTGAGTGTAATATGGGGCATCTTGCATGTGAGAACTTTGCATGATATAAATGTGATTCGTTTAATTAGTGTTGGGCAAAAGTTAGAACTTTTCTGTTTTTCATTTTTCACTAAGCAAGAGAATAGTCTTTGAGTCTAATATTGTGTGCTATCTGTGTTTTGTAGGGTAGATTTCAATTCAGTACAGTATAATGATAGAGTTATATATACATATAATAGTTTTGGTAAATAATTAGTGTAGACCATGGACGAAATTTGTAGTAATCCTCCAGACCGGAAGGGAGTCAATTATCTTTTTATTGTCTTATAAATGTTGTTGGAACCATATTTACGGGTGTTAGTGCTAGTGCTTGGCTGCTTACAGCTTGCAAGTTCTTTGACAAGTCTTAAATTTAGGGCCTACATTTGCCTTCAGTATCTAATGTTTATTCAGCACTTTCGTGTTTGTGTGTGGCGCTGAGCCATGGAAATTGGAAACATGATGATCGGCTGATGATTATCTGTGTGTTTGAGTTCGACTACTCAACAATATTACTCTGCAATGTATCATACGAGTAATTGTTTAACCAGTACCATTAGCTACATAGGGCAGATCTTATGATCAAGTGTCTACTTGCAAGTAAAAATATTATTATTTTTTCACTATATCAACTGAATAGTGAAAAGAAGTCTTGTGCAAGACGAGAAAATAGACAACGATAATATCTTTGCTTCCACGAATTCTCCACAGTACTAATGTGCTACGACTATGAGAACAAATCAGAATAAATTATTAATAGGAACACAGAAAACCAGTAAGCAGTAACATGCTGATGCTTATGACACTAATAGCTTAACGTGATAAGTTTAGGAACAGAGAAAACCAGTAACATGCTAATGGTTTTGAAAGAGTCTTATGACTTGCTGACGGGCTAATGGGAAAGGTTTCGGTAAACAATTATCACTTGAATTCCTGATCAAACTGAAGACAGTGCACATCTTTACCCCACCATGACATCAAGTAGTGGTGCAAATTGTAACACTGGACAATACATGAGACCTGATTTGTGAGATATAGACTCTCTTTGAATATTTATGGTCCCTTTCATCGTGGACAGATGCAGGTTGCTTCAATTCCCTTGTACCAGGGGGATCTTGCGTTGAACTCAACCACCACTTCCTGTTTATGTAGTACCGCTCATTCTATCTGTTAGACATGTCTTCTTCCAGATATTTATGGTTATGTGAAAGAAGATAAACTTATAATTTCCGTTTGAATGACGAAATGGAACGTCAACGGCGCATTCACTGATCCTACTCCTACCTCTACCATAACAACTTAAAAAGTTAAATGTACGTATAAGGCGCCTCCAATTAATGTAATGATATTTTTTTTTGGTTTTACATTCTTCCTAGCTATATTTTCATTCACCAACACGTTTTTGTATTGAAATTAAATGTGGATTAATCTAAACAGATGGCTAACTGCATTTGACACATGACGTGACTACACCTTTAGGGAACTCAAAATGAGCTGTTTGGTTCTGTAAACAAGCTAGATAAGGTTGTTTGGAGATGGACTCTTCTGTAATGCCGATGTATTTATTTGTATCCCTCGACTGTTCTGTCATACTCTATCGAGATTCGGGTAGCTAGTCGGCATTGATATGACTTGTGCTGTTTTTCCTAAACAGGGGGAAATGAATTTAGAAAGGCATCTAAACCGCAGAAAGACACAAGTAAAAAGTTCAACACGTATAAGTGCTATGGTCTTTAGGAAGATTAACTCAGTCCTTTTACCTCGACCTTGAGAAGTAAGTTTAGAGGTGTGATACTTATCACAATTTACAAGCTTATTCTTTTCCTTTTAGTTTCTACAATAGTCACCTTCAGTTGTATAGTTTTTATTATAACTTCGACTTCGAAACAACATAATTTTTATTTATATTAGTAATGGTCTCTATGCCGTAACTATATCAAGTCACTGAAGCTCCACTGTTCCAAATTACATATTCCACTTAGTAATCAATTTAGCTAAAGCAACGCGCGATGATCCATTCTCGTCAGTAATCGCAACCTTAGCAGCATCTTTCAATTCCGCAATCCGGTGCCTCACCCTTTTCCCATTATCCAAGTCCATTAGCTCTCTAACTCGCATCTCTATCTCAGCACCAGTCACAAAACTTCCATAATCAGAATCCTCTAACCCCAGTCCCACCTTTAGTTCTTCCACTAAAAAGATCCTGTTCATCCTCTGCTCTGCGTACAAGGGCCAACCAATCATTGGTATCCCAGCACACACTGCTTCCAAAATCGAGTTCCATCCGCAATGAGTCACAAACCCACCCACATCGTCATGACTCAGCACGGCAACCTGTGGGGCCCATGACTTGACAACAAGTCCCCTCCCTTTGGTTCTCTTCAAGAAATCTTGTGGCAGCACTGTACTTAGGTCAAGGTCATGTGGTGCTAATATGCTCTTGTTCTCATTATCATCTTTGGGTGGTGGACTTTTGACAACCCACAAAAATCTATGGCCACTATTTTCTAACCCCACAGCAATCTCTTTCAGTTGCTCTTCTCCAAAAACACCCATGCTTCCAAAGCATAGAAAAATCACACTCTTACTAGTTGAAAATTGAGCCATACCAAGCACTTGTTCCTCCCCTCGCCATTCATCTCTTTTTCAGCAAAGGTCATATATAATAGACAGGAAGAGTGGGGGCGTGTGGAACACAGAGCCCGTCAGAAATTGCTGTTATGGCTCTTGGTTCCAAAATGTGGAATGTATTTATAATAATTCCATTAGATTTAGCCATCTTGATTGCTGTCTAGATGCAGTATTTGTACTCCACACTATTTTTGTCATGCACGGGTTTAGGAACGTCAGATGAAAAGATGGGAAGTATACCTGGATACCGGACAAAAGCATGCAGATCTTTTAAGCTTGCGGTAATGTTTTGGGGTATAGTTGGTGTAGGGTTTCGTGACACAAACGCAGCGGAATAAAAAATAAATCAAAATAGCGAAACCCTCCGCAGGATCCATGCGAAAACAAAAAGATTTAATTCGGAGATAAAGAATAAATACCTTTAGAAGTAGTAATTGTGCTCTAGAGACAATACTTTTTATATTTTAAGGAAAATATTTATTATTAAGGATTATGTTTTATTGATTATTATTTATTTATTATATTTTATTTACTGCGTAATAAATTGAAAGCATTAAAAATGTCATTGGAATTTTGATACGTATTATATATCTTTAAGTATGTGACTTAAAAATGAGATTATATGAATAGTATCTTATTCCTAAAATTCCCTAGTCAAGTATTATTATTTAAGGACAATAATAATGCACAAAGACTAGTATGTTTCTTGACAGATGACCACATCTCATTGGTCATAGGTATGGGGATACTAAAGTCAAGAACATAAGTGCATGTATCAATGCATGGCACTGGAATGACCCGCCGTGAGATTCTACATGTTAAGTAAGTGTCATAAGTAATTCTCACTGTGATAATGGTGTAATGATCCTTAGACCTGAAATCATTATATTTCTATACGAGAATTAATATACTTTGATTACATTAAAAGTTACCTTTGACCGGGTGATGATAAAAGTGGACATTGGGTATATTATGAATCGTATGAGAAATATGAATGATCTAGATGGGATTTAATCCTCCTAATTTTAGGAGTGATATTATTGGCCTCTTATTTGAGTGAGACTATGAAATGCACGGCCGTGCTCAAATGTTGATTTGATTTTAATAGTCTACTCATCGATCAAGAAAATAAAGATTAAATTATGAAGAGGATGACACGAGACATGCCTTGAGTTTAATCTATAATATCAAGATTAAAGGGATTATATTACATGGAACATTATTCACGAAAGGCTTAATCGAATCACCGATTTATTATTATTACTTGGGTAGCAATGATGTATTACTAGATGCCGCTCATTGTTTGCAATTTTAATTAGATATTAAAATTGTTGCCAACGTAATAATAACCTACAGGGTCACACACAAAGAACGCTTGAAGGAGAAATAATTTAAATTATGAATTTAAATTAAATAAGTAATTTATTTTATTTATGATATTAATTAAGTATGACTTAATTAATTATATAAATAGAATAAATGAATTACCTAAACTAATTCCAAAATTAATAATTAATTAATTGAGACTTAATTAAATAATTTAGAATTTTGGATTAGTATTAATTATAATTGGATTATAATTAGAAAACTTATTCCTCTCTCTATATAATCTCTTTATGGACTGATTTAATAATATAGAGATTTTACAAAAAACCTTAGTCGCTCTGAGAGAGGAGGAAAATAGAGAGAGAAGAAGTTTTCGGGTGCTAGTACACATCAATCCTTCATGAAAATTGTTCGTGTGGATACCGTAGAGCGTAGATCGCGAGAGCGGGATACGTGGTGATTAAACAACCTTTGGAACTCCATTAATCTTTCATTAATGAACTGTTAAAGCTTCTAAAGGTATTTATTCTTTATCTCCGAATTAAATCTTTTGTTTTCGCATGGATCCTGCGGAGGGTTTCGCTATTTTGATTTATTTTTCGCGTTTATTCCGCTGCGTTTGTGTCACGAAACCCTACAATGGCATCAGAGCTACTTGCGAAACTTTTTAATTCGGTTATGTGCTTAACAGTTTTTGATATATAAGCATGTATGCGATCTATCATGATTTTATATTGATATAATATGTATATGTTTATATATATTATGAATATATGATATTCATATGATGTATAATCATGTGATGATTATGTGTGTTGATGTATGTATATGATACATGTTTGTTCTTATTATGAGAATCGTATTCGATACGAATTCTGAAACGGCTGTCGTAGATTTTTTGAAATCTGTGTCCAATGTCCGATTTTTGCAAACTATATGTGTTTTCTGACTGGAATCGGGTCACTGAGCAATACTGACTTTGTCAGCTCTGCGTCTGTAAGCCATTAGATGTCGTTACAGCCTCCAAAATGGTGATTTATGATTTTCTGAAAATTATTTGATTTTCTAAAATTTTGAGTATATGTATTGTATAATCATATGATGATTGTATGTATCTCTGTGTATGTATATATAATATATGTTTGTTCTTGTTATGAAAATTGTATATGATACGATTTCTGAAACACCGTCAGATTTGAAGAAATCTGACTGCTATATCCGATTTTCGTAAACGATATGTGTTTTCTGACTGGAATCGGGCCAATGAACAAAACTGATAGCTTTGCTATCACCGACGGGTCTGTAAGGCGTTTGACGTCGTTAAGGGCCTCGAAATAGCGATTTATTGTCTTCAGAAATCTGTTTTTAATTTTCTGAAATTTCGAAATTTGTTATATATGATTATATGATATGATTATATAATATGAGATATATTATATGTGTTATATGATAGCATGGTGGATGGTTATAGCCTAAAGACTCATAAGATAGTGGTTTTGATTTATGGTTTTGGTTTCTAAATACGACTTGCATGTCGTTTATTCATTGTAATTTAATTATCTCGAATGTAACTCGAGTTCTTCTTGTAATTTCATTAGAATAGTTTTATTTTTATTATTCAATGTAATTATCAATGAAGACTTGCAAGCAAGGAGGCGATCCAAAAGGGGATGATGGAGCAATGAAGAAAGAAGACATGTAATAGATAGTATTTTTAAAACCACCATAGACTGACCTTGATATTTCCATTAGCTTGGAAATATCATATAGGATGGGGTCATAACCAAACACGTTTAATTTACGCACATTACATATATGTATATGATTGCATGTATTGGTATGTATGCGTAGATATAATTGAGATGCATGCTTAATATTGATTAATCATGTATGTATTAGATACGACACCCATGCCATGTTTGCTTAAACAAGATAAAATCTGTAACGATTCAAGATTTTAAAATTAACAAACGATCATGAGATTCTTGTGTTTATGAAATATGGATTTTTAAAACACGGAATTAAATATAGATTTTTGATATCTATAATTGGGATTTTCTGACAAAAGCGGATATGCGTATTCGTAAGGCTGATGGGTTTTAAGTGTGACCATTGGTATCCTCCATCTACCTGGGAAATGAACAATTTAAGATGTCGATTTGAAATATTTGGTTCAAGGAAAAATTGAGGATCTCTTTATGATGTGATCATGATCGTTATAAATTTTCTAAAACCCCTTAACAAAATATTAAGTTTTACTCGGATGCTTTCCAATGAATGAACACTCATCGAATCCTAGATCGATAAGGGGAAGGACTGTCAGTGGCAGGGAACTCCTATCTATCGTGGTGAGATGCGACGAATATAAACGGTTATATTCGGCCGTTGTATCATTGGGTCTAACTTAACTGAGTCGTCATAATAAGTGAAAATAAACGGTTATATTCAACTATTATGAACTTAGAAGCATAGAGTTTGGTTAAAAGTCTATTAGATAGATAATATCAATCGTTGTTCACCAAACTATCCAAGAATTATATATGATATAATTGACAACTATTGTCTACCTAAATAATCATTTTCTAAGGACTTCCAGTGGTTGACTTAGGACATGACGAAATATGGATCTTGGCTCACTAGAAAGAATTATGGGATATACTTTCCAAATTAATAGTAAGGGCTATTAGTTTGATAAAAATAGTGGGAGGTATATGATGATATACCATAATCACTTAAACATAATTAATATTAAATTTGCAATCTAGTTTATTTTATGCACTTTAATATTGTAGATATCAAATGATAAACACAAACAACTTCTCTATGCGATCAGTTCTTGAGAAGGACAAGTTGACGAGAATATATTTCCTTGACTGACATAGGAGCTTGAGGATCGTCCTCGGGCACCACGATATTAGTCAAATCTCTTCCCCTGCTCTTAAAGTTGAGAATGTAACATGTGCAAATCATAGTGCTTACTGGAAGCAAATTGATGTTGCGACTAATGTTTCATGTCTCATGCTCGCAAATATATGTGCTGAGCTTAAGAAGCAATACAAGCATATAGATGCTTATGAAACGATTGAGCACAAGATATATTTGAAAGGGCACTATACACTTACAAGTAGGGAGAGTGAGACCCGGTTACACCACATGTTCTAAAGATTATAGGGTATAATGAATACCATTGATATTTTGGGTTTCCAGATTGGTTTGGAGACAGTTAGATTTGATCTTACAATCTTTGGACAAATATTATTCTTATTTTGTTATGAACAATAAAGTGAATAAGATTGGTAAAACACCCACTGAGTTGCTAAGCATGTTGAGAACTGCTGAAAGTAATATGATAAATGCATGAACTACTACTATATTGATGGTAAACATAGGGAATGCAAAAGGGAAAGGAAAATGGAAAGGCAAGGAGAAGATTTGATCTAGTTCCGTTGTCAAACCAAAGTCCAATCCCTAAAGCAGACTCTAAAGTCTGAATGAAGTGTTGATAAAGAAGACGATTATCACTTCTGTGGAAAGTTGGGAGACTGGAAATTAAACTGTCATGCTTAATTGAAAGATCGGAAGATGATGATCAATAAGGGTCAAGCTTAAGGTATCGGGTTGGAATTGGAGTAAAGATAGTTGCTCTGGTTCGAGGAACTCGTTACTTAATTTTTGGCCTATAAGGAAAATTTAGAACTTGATAATTGTTATAACGTGCTTGCAATTGGCAGGGACATTATTTCAGTTTCTTGTTTGGACAAGAAAGGCTTTTTCATTTTAATTAAATAACAATAGTTGTTTATTCTATTTTGATGATGAGCCTTATAATGTTGCACAACTAATTAACAATTTATATGTTCTAAAGTGACTCAAATAAAATATTACCTTTGGCACTGTTGTTGAGGCCATATTAATGAGAAACGCATTTTCAGAATACATAAGGATGCATTCATGTAAAAGTTTGATTATGAATTATACAAAAGGATGTGAATCTTGGCTTATTTGGCAAAATGACTAAAGCTCCTTTTACCGGACATGGTGAAGGGATCATTGAATGAGTATGACTTATACATAGTGATGTATGTGGTCATATGTGTACGATGACAAAAGGTAGATTTTATTAACTTCATAAAATTTACTAATTATTTTAGTAGATACGGATATATGTATCTTTTGAAGAACTAATCCGAATCATTTGAAAAGTTCAAAGACTATAAAGATGAAGTAGAAAATATCAAAGAAAGGTTTTTGATAGGAGGGATCACACCTTGTTGGACATGGTGCGATCAATGTTGAGTCAATAAATCTTCCAATTAGTTTCTGGGGTTGCACTCTGGAAACGGCTCCACATACACTTAACATTGTTCCTACTAAAATGGTTCAAAAGAATCCTTATGAGATATGGACTGAGAAACGTCACAGCATGTCATTTATGAAAATTTGGGGATGTGAAGCGTTTGTGAAACGTCTAATCTATGACAAGCTAGGACCAAAATCAGATAAATGTAATTTTGTGGAATACCCAACTGAAACAAGGGGTTATTCTTTCTATAATCTTTCCGAGAATAAAGTGTTTGTTGCTCGAACTGCTGAGAGACAGTGGGAGGATAATAGATCTCAATGAAGTTTGAGACCCACATGATAATGTTGAACCAATGGAGGAACCTGAGCAGAATATACAAGAAAAATAATACTGCTCAAGAAACACAGGTATTCGTAGGTCTAGTAGGATTCTCCATGAGCTCGAGAGATAATATGGATTTCTCTTGACTCAAGATGGTGATGTGATGCTTATGGATGAAGATGAGCCTCTCACCTACCAAGACGCTATGAACACTCCAGATTCTAAGAGATGGCTGGATGCCATTAAATCTGATATGGAATCCATGTATACTAATCAAGTATGGACTTTGATTGATCCACCTGAAGGGGTAAAACCTATAGAGTGCAAGTGGGTTTTCAAGAAGAAGACCGACATGGATGCTAATGTACAGACCTATAAGGCACGATTGGTGGCAAAAGGTTTCAAAAAAATTCATGGTATTGACTATGATGAGACCTTTTCACCAGTTGTTATGGTCATGTCCATCAGGATTTTGCTTGCTATAGCTGCTTACTATGACTATGAAATCTGGCAAATGGATGTCAAAACCGCTTTCTTAAATGAGAGCCTTGAAGAAGATATGGATGTGTACATGACACACCCTAAGAGTTTTGTTGATCTAAAGGATGCTGAAAATGTATGTAAGTTGCGTCGATCCATTTATGGATTAAAGCAGGCCTCGAGGAGATGGAACATTTGTTTTCATGAAACAGTCAAAAAGAGTTTGACTTTATTCAGAATGAAGATGAAACTTGTGTTTACAAGAAGTTTAGTGGGAGCCATGTGGCATTCCTAGTATTATATGTTGATGATATATTACTAATAGGGAATGACATTCCTTCTCTACAGACTGTGAAGACTTGGTTGAGAAATAATTTCTCAATGAAAGACTTAGGCGATGTGACATATATATTAGGGATCGAGATCTATAGAGATAGATCAAGGTGATTGATCGGCCTAATTTAGAGTACATACATTGACAAAGTTTTGCATCGATTTCAAATGCAAAGAGACTAAAATGGATATGTCCCAATGTCTCATGGGATAGTGATCTCAAAATAAAATTTGTCCTAAATCATTGGATGATAGGGACTGCATGAGTAAAATTCCATATGCGTCAACAATTGGTTTTATAATGTATGCAATGATATGTACTTGTCCTGATGTCTCGTATGCTTTAACCATGATGAGTAGATACCGATCTAATCCAGGTGAAGGTCACTGGACGACAGTCAAGAATATTCTTAAGTACTTAAAGAGGACTAAAGATTCATTCTTGTTATATGGAGGAGATGTGAAGCTAGTTGTAAGAGGTTTCAGTGATACTGGTTTCTAGACAGATAACGATAATTTAATGTTTCTGTCTGTCTTTGTGTTTTATCTAATTTTATTGAGATGTTTTATGCTGGAATGGTTCACAGCAGAGACAATAGTTGATTCTACAATAGAGCCTGAGTATATTGATGCTTGCGAAGCAGCCAAGGAGACTGTTTGGGCATGTACTTAGGAGATATCACCTAATTAATGAGATTAATGATCAAGGAGATATACATATATGTAAAGTGCATATTAATAATAATATTGCAGACCCACTGACTAAGGCTTTGTCGCAGCAAAAGCACGAAAGTCACACTAGTTCCATGAGTATTGGATACTTGGGTAATTGGCTCTAGTGCAAGTGGGAGATTGTTAGTAATTGTGCTCTAGAGACAATACTTTTTATATTTTAAGGAAAATATTTATTATTAAGGATTATGTTTTATTGATTATTATTTATTGATTATGTTTTATTTACTGCGTAATAAATTGAAAGCATAATAAATGTCCTTGGAATTTTGATACGTATTATATATCTTTAAGTATGTGACTTAAAAATGAGATTATATGAATAGTATCTTATTCCTAAAATTCCCTAGTCAAGTATTATTATTTAAGGACAATAATAATGCACAAAGACTAGTATGTTTCTTGACAGATGACCACATCTCATTGGTCATAGGTATGGGGATACTAAAGTCAAGAACATAAGTGCATGTATCAATGCATGACATTGGAATGACCCGCCGTGAGATTCTACATGTTAAGTAAGTGTCATAAGTAATTCTCACTGTGATAATGGTGTAATGATCCTTAGACCTGAAATCATTATATTTCTATACGAGAATTAATATACTTTGATTACATTAAAAGTTACCTTTGACCGGGTGATGATAAAAGTGGACATTGGGTATATTATGAATCGTATGAGAAATATGAATGATCTAGATGAGATTTAATCCTCCTAATTTTAGGAGTGATATTATTGGCCTCTTATTTGAGTGAGACTATGAAATGCACGGCCGTGCTCAAATGTTGATTTGATTTTAATAGTCTACTCATCGATCAAGAAAATAAAGATTAAATTATGAAGAGGATGACACGAGACATGCCTTGAGTTTAATCTATAATATCAAGATTAAAGGGATTATATTACATGGAACATTATTCACGAAAGGCTTAATCGAATCACCGATTTATTATTATTACTTGGGTAGTAATGATGTATTACTAGATGCCGCTCATTGTTTGCAATTTTAATTAGATATTAAAATTGTTGCCAACGTAATAATAACCTACAGGGTCACACACAAAGAACGCTTGAAGGAGAAATAATTTAAATTATGAATTTAAATTAAATAAGTAATTTATTTTATTTATGATATTAATTAAGTATGACTTAATTAATTATATAAATAGAATAAATGAATTACCTAAACTAATTCCAAAATTAATAATTAATTAATTGAGACTTAATTAAATAATTTAGAATTTTGGATTAGTATTAATTATAATTGGATTATAATTAGAAAACTTATTCCTCTCTCTATATAATCTCTTTATGGACTGATTTAATAATATAGAGATTTTACAAAAAACCTTAGTCGCTCTGAGAGAGGAGGAAAATAGAGAGAGAAGAAGTTTTCGGGTGCTAGTACACATCAATCCTTCATGAAAATTGTTCGTGTGGATACCGTAGAGCGTAGATCGCGAGAGCGGGATACGTGGTGATTAAACAACCTTTGGAACTCCATTAATCTTTCATTAATGAACTGTTAAAGCTTCTAAAGGTATTTATTCTTTATCTCCGAATTAAATCTTTTGTTTTCGCATGGATCCTGCGGAGGGTTTCGCTATTTTGATTTATTTTTCGCGTTTATTCCGCTGCGTTTGTGTCACGAAACCCTACAGTTGGGAGATATAGGAAGGCTGAAAGACTAGAGGCTGGAGATGTAAAAAAGTAGTAAGTTGGTATCTCAAGTCCGAATGAAACATCAAAAGCAGCATTGCAGAAGAAGTCTATAATGAAGACTTTAATCTTAAATTGTGTTGAGGAAATTGTTTGAAGGGCTTGGCGGACGTTAGGGTTGTTCAAGCTCTGTAGCTCAAAGTTTATGGCGTCAACAGAAGATTCACAGTTTATTTGAGGAGTAGCAGCAGGGAGATGGTGGGAAGTGATGGAAGGCGTGGTGGCGGAGACACTGCTCATGTAGGGAGTGGTGGCGCCAGTGTCGAGATGTGGCGCAGTTGTGATGAGAATGATGATTTTGGAAAATGAGTTGGGATGATGACACAGAATGAGCTTTCCAAGCTCCACCATTGAGATCAAGTGCCCAACTCCTGGAGATGGATACAGAATGATGCAACTACTTTTAATCTCCTCCATCTTTCTTTGTTTCTTTTTCAAGCAGCAAACAGATATATTTATATATGGAGGGAGGGAGGGGGGGATGTTTGATTACAAAGAAATGATCCCACAAGTAGTACAGAGAGATGCACAAATAACACATAAAGAGAGAGCATATGAGAAGAAGACAGAAACAGTGGGAAGCAGTCAGTGAGAGGACCCAAAGGTTACTGTCGATCCAGTAATTAGGGTCTTTCCTCAAAGGGATTGGTCTGCAGGGAAAAGGATTTCCATTAAGACGGTTCCAAAAAAAAAAAACCCCACGTGGGAGCACCTGGCTCTTTCACAAACTTCACCGACAGGCAGGTCGACAGAAGGGTTGCTTAGCTCCTAGTGCTTAATTTGTTCAGATTCCCTACTTGCACAAAATGTTTAGATTCAAGTTCGTTTAAGTCTTACATTTTATTCTTTATGATACAAATTTGAGTAAATTTCATTTTGATTGTCCATACTTTGCACCAACTGCACTTTCATTTGTGGACTCTCTACTCAAAAGTTTGTTCGTGTGCTTCCCTCCAATTCACTCTCTGTCTCTAACACCGTTGGGGCATATTTTTCCTATAATTATAGATCATATGGAACAATCGGTGTACATTACAAAATCGATCCCTCTTCTATCTTAGCAACTAGTACCAATCTGTTCTTTTACATTATAATTATCATACCTAGCTGTCATACATTCATACCACAAACAAGTTTGGCATCCTAACACCACATGTTGCTTGCTATAACAAAGTTGTTAATTTTTCATTATATTTAATTATGTTGTTGATCCTGGGCACCTATGATAGAATCTTCCAATTAGTCACCTAATCTGAAGTCATGGTCCAAGTTGAACATTAATTAACTTGCAAGGCAACAGAAATCTTTGATAGGGGCTTAATATATTATAAGTTATGGATACTGGACCAAACATATTACTAGTAATTTAAACAGAGATCATTCCAAGCGGTGATGATAATTTCCAGTTCATGCAAAATATAAGTATAGGTAGATATGCAAAATCCAGATACACATATTGCAATATACTACTGTATAATATTAAAGTTTGGATAAGAAGCATTACGACAAAACTGAAACAAATATATTCTAAAGACTGTGCAAATATTAAGTTAACAAGACGGGCACATTCCCAGAAGTAAAAGCAGGATTAGCACAGGGTGCATACTATATGTAAATGCAGGATCAAATTTGTATTCGGATGACGGATGTACTAGTTTGCATGCATACAGGCGTTGAAGTAGAACCTGCTAATACAATAGCACATATTAAATCAATGTCAGTTATATGCTTAACATATATGTTATAACTCCTTGAACAAAGTTGTTACTTGACACTTGACAGAGAGAGAGAGGGTATATAAAATGGTCGAGTAATACCTTTGTTACTGTATATCATCCAAGTCTCTTTATATTTATATACTTAGATCAGTTTCATGTGACGTTAGAGCATGTCATATGGTTGTGCTAAAATAGATGGAGTTATTGCTATAATTTAGCATTAAAAAATGGGTTTTTTTGCTAAAATATCACCATGTCTCCAATGTCTCCAATGTATTGTCCATAAAATTGAATATAAAATTAATAAAAGTTGTATTGAATATATTAGGTAGAAAATTGATGTCTCATTTATTCATTTCCCTCCTTTTTTCACTTTTTTGATGAAGTGTCAATTATAACTCAATCTATTTTTTGTTTTATATACGGAATAAATTATAACATTGTGCTATTTTTGCACAATGTTTAGCACACCATTGGAGTGAAGAATTTTAGTTATAATATAGATATAACACAAAATATAGCACAACATTGGACTTACCCTTAACGGTCATGTACAGCAGGGAGTGGGAGTGTTCGGCTGTTATGGTTCTTGGTATTGAATATATTTATTATAATTATAATTATAATAATTCCATCAGATTTAGCAATTTGGGCTGCTGTAACAATCACCGTATTTGTACTCCACACTAATTCTGTCAAGCATAAATATAGACAGCTGGATAATGAACAAAAGCATTCAGATCTTTTAAAGATGTTGTAATCTGGTTGGCCTAGGGTCCAATCAGATGTTTGTTTTGAAGGAATAAGTTTAGAATTGGATTATAATATTTCAAATTTTCGTGTCATGTTTATTTTTTTGTTATACCAGATCAATTTACGCGCACCTCAGCTAATCCCTTAATATCCCACTGCCAAAGACACCCAAAATTCAAATTATTTTCGTGGAAAATCGAACTGAGACCTAACCACACAATCTCGCGCCCTTATTATTTAGCTACCCGGGGTGGGTAGAAAAAAGGTATTTTGAGAGACCGGAGGCTCTAGATGTATAAAAGTAATAAGTGAGTAGGCCAAAAGTAATATTTCATATGTTCCCTTTGATTGTTAACATTTTTCATAGAGTATTTGACACACATTTTAAGGTATATATAACATATAGTTATATAACTTATTTTTAAATTATTTTTTTTCTAAATATAAATTTAAACATTCAATTTTTATTTTAAAAAAGAAAATTGTAAAAATAAGTTATATAACTTTACTTTATATATACCTTAAAATGCATGTCAGATACTCACCGAAAAATGTTAACGATCAAAAGGGACCGGGAGTAAATGAGTCTGCCAAATCCCGTAGAAAATACAAATGAAGTCCATAATGAAGGGGTTGGAGGACGTTGGGGTTTAAGCTTTGGACCTTAAAGATGTAAAGTAGTAAGGAGATGGTGGAAACTGGAAAGTGATGGAAGTCGTCACTTATTTTGACTTTTTTACTCCATATCACAGAGAAGGATAAAGAAACCCCCGCAGCAGAGAATCAAGGGTGGGCTATTTTAGTGATTCTTTTATCTAATTCCAATGCATTTCTTCTTTAAAGTATTAGGGTTAAAAATTAGACATCGGATACTCAATTGTTCGGATTTTATGCTCACCCTGTTAAGAATTCTACCATCAAGCTGGTTTGGTTGCTTTGGTCAGTTTTTTGGAGATGGACTCTTCTGTATTGTTCTGATATAACTTACGCTGTATTGTTCTGATATAACTTACGCTGTTCTCTCTCTGTATTTTTTTTTTTGTTTCTTTTATATCATAGAGCACCAAATTTAGAAAGGCATCATTTATCGTCACTATAGAAATGGTTAGAAAATGGAAAGTTTAAAACATATTTTATATATGTTCTTGATGTAATTTCCGAAAACTAACTAATAGAAGTTGTTCTTTTCTATGAGGACTTAAACTTTCATGTTTGGATCTAAGACATTTTCTTAGTGTAATTCATAGATAAATTGAGTAGAAGTTGTTAGCTTAAAATGGGTTAAATGTGATTGTCCAACGTAGAGAATGTAATATGGGTGTGGGTATTTTATATGCATATATGTGCAAGAATAGTGTCAACTACTAAGGCATATGAGTGTACATTATGTGCCCTCGCGCGCGCACGCCACGGGTCGGGTACAAACTTTGCTGATTCTGAAATATATTCTATTAAAGTCAGAATAATTATTTTAATTAATGTTTTATCTGTTACGTTTTATTGTATTATATATACATAAAAACTTTGGAGATAAAGGTAGAGAGACAAGTTACAATTTTGAGAAAACCCTAGCAGCCATACTCTATATCTCCTACATAAGAATTCATACAGATTGACATAGATTTTCTGGGCGAACTGAGATATAGGTCACTGTTGAGTGTTACGTATCTGTGGACGAAGTATTCTATGTTGTTCTATCCTGAAAGTGATATTGCTGCAACTCAACACATCGTAATGGGGCAGTAATCTCTTCAAGAACAGTAAAGACTTCTTGCAAGATTTGACGACTCAGCAGTTCTTTTGATTCTATCAGTGTATGCATAAAGCTTCTGTTAGAGGTAAATATTTTTTTTTTGCTTTTGCAGATTGATATATATTGTTTCTACCTTCGTGCTTTGTTTTGTTAATTGATTTAATCTGTCTGTTCTTGTTAAATTATTTATATAACTGTCTCATTATTGTGTTTAGTTTTGAATTACACCCAACAGGTGCAAGGGGATTGATTTGGTCCTACCTCACGCAAATAAGTAAGTATTCTACTCGATTTCACCTGTTCCAGTTGAAATGAGTTAATAGTCAAGTTCATCCCGTCAGTGATCTCCCATCTGTAATATTTGAGAACTATTTGGTCTGTATACTTTTTGTCAAAAGACTCTCGGTGATAATTTACAATGCACGGTCTATTACATCTCGATGTCTCGTGGTGCTAGAGTTGGGAGCCTAAAATTAGTAAATCTGTTTTAGGATTATTGATCTTTAGAGAATCACCCAGTTTATTATAAAGCAGAAAGGTAACAGAGCCTAAGAAGCATAACCCCAAAAATGAATCTCTAACTCAAGTACCATTAGACTAAAGCAATCATAGTTGTCAAAACACCTAAAATTATGTGTAAAAAATCAAACAACCTATATATAAAGCGAGAGGGATTATTAGAGTATTATCCGAAAAAACTGTCCTTTTCATCATTCTATTAGAATGAGCTAATAAGGAGAAGTTGCTCAACTGAAATTATTGTTACAACTTTTACTGAATTGGGGATTTGGCTTGAAGGTAGCTAGGTTCTAGTTGAGTGCATTCAATTTAATTTATGCATTATTGTCCGTAGAAGTAGTTTCTAGTTGTGTGCGTTTAAGTGTGCGCATGATTATTTAAGGTCCCTTTTTAGTGAAAGAGGTCACATATGCAGAGGCGCCGTTGTTAATCTGACCCCAGCCCCCCCACCCTCCCAAAAAAATTAAAATAACTGTTTCAGCTCTTTCCTAATATATTCTGATTAGGGTTAAATCTTAAAGCGATCATCCAAGTCAGAGTCATGTATTAATTTATTCACTCGAGTTATCGATGTTTCGGTCTCATCATTATAGTGGCTAGTAATGATACTATCATTAATCAAGAACTTTGACTTACCGGAACAATCATAATGTTAACGAAGTCACTGACGTGGCCTATACGTGATCTACACGCACATACCGAATGAATTGAATGAATCAAACAAATACCTGAACGTGTAATGAAATTAATTTATTTTTAATTTTAAAATCTTAATTTCTTTTTTTGCCATGATTTTATTTATTTTTTAATCTGTAAATAAATTAAATCTTCTTACAAATTAAAATAAACTCTCAATATTTCTTTTTATTTATATAGGTGAAATTGTATTTTAAAAAATAAATTGTTTTTAGAAATCTCTTTTTTTGCATTTTAAATTTATATATAAATCAATATTTTCAATTAGTAAAAAAATGAATTTACATTTCAATTGATTCTTTTTAAATTTATCAAAAGAATTTAATTTTTCTTAGCTAAATAAAATTTAATAAAAACTAATTATTTTTAAAAGATATATAATTTCGTAAATACTAAATAAATATAGTTATTGTTTGTTCCATATTAAAAAAAGAGTTAAATATGAAAGTGGTCACTCAAGTGAAGACCATATAAACCAATCCCAACCGTATCATTTGAATTACTAAAATCATAGTAAATATCAAATAAATACCTTTAAATATGTGGTCGGAAAATAAAATTAATATTTTATTGAGTTCTATACATTTTTTTTAAATGCTAACGTAATCAAATGAGAAGATATGAATTCTAATATTTTAGATAATATATTCAGATTTTAATAAATTTATTTAATAATTATTTAATTTTAATCAAATAAAATAATTATAAAATATAAAATAAATAGCATATAAATTTTTAAAAATCTAATTATATTATTTGAAATACCAGATTTCACAATTGTTCATTTGGTTGCGGGATCATTTAAGAAAAATGTGTAAAAATCAGTAAATATTACTTTTATTTTCCGACCACATATTTAGAAGTATCTCTTTGATATTTATTATGACTTTAATGATTCAAATGACACTCCATTTAGATCAATGATTAAAGTGATATATGACTTGAGTGACCACTTTAATATTTAACCCAATTAAAAAATAGGTGGATTGAAACCTGAATTTTTTTTTTGGTAGGAACCGGCGATGATCATACTTCATTACTCGCACACAACACGTATATTTCTCCATCCACTTGTTAATCAGTTTGGCTAACACAACACGCGACGATCCATCCTCATTATTCATTGCAGCCTTAGCAGCATCTCTCAATTCCCCAACTCGGTGCCGCACCTTTTTCCCATTATTCGAGTCCATTAACTCTTGAACTCGCTTATTTATCTCGGGACCATTGATAAACCTTCCTCCATCAGACTCCTCCAACCACAGTCCCGCCCTCAGTTCTTCCAAATTATTTGATTCATCAATCATCTTCCCTGTCAAACACTTAATAGAGATTATTACGCATGATATGTAGGTCTAGAGAGAACCATTACAACGAAGAGCAAACAGAACTAAGGTTACAAAGGGAAATAATAAATAACAATAAGACTTGATTATTAAAAAGCACTTCCTTATTCCGTTCTTCTAACTTAACAATAAAATTAAGTGTATTGCAGAATAATGTGTTCGTTTGTAGTTGCAATTTGCAATAGCCAGGTAATGACTGCGATTTTAGAGTCTATGCAGCTACGTTTTCAAGTCCCTTGGAACAATTTTCTTGCGGAGGACATCATATCCCCATGCATACAAATATTTTAAATGCAACAGCTCTACTTGTCTGAGTTACTCCATCCACTTGGCAATCAATTTGGCTAACGCAATGCGCGATGATCCATTCTCATCATGCAGTGCTACCTTGGCAGCACCTCTCAGTTCCTCAACTCGATGCCTAATCCTTTGCCCATTAGCTGATTCCATTAACTCTCTCACTCGCTTTTCTATCTCGATGCCACTCACAAACCTTCTTTTATCCGAATCATCTAACCACAGCCCCGCCTTTAATTCTTCCACCAAAATCACCCGGTTCAACCTTTGCTCTGCATACAATGGCCACCCAATCATTGGTATCCCAGAACACACTGCTTCCAAAATCGAGTTCCATCCGCAATGAGTCACAAACCCACCAACTGAGTCATGACTTAGCACAGCAACCTGTGGTGCCCATGACTTCACAACAAGTCCCCTCCCTTTGTTTCTCTCCAAGTAACCTTGAGGCAGGAGTGTATTAAGATCGGGGTCTTCTGGTGCTGAGATGCTATTGCTTTCATTTTCACCTTTGGGTGGTGGATTCTTTACAACCCACAAAAATCTATGGCCACAATTTTCTAATCCCACAGCAATCTCTTTTAGTTGCTCTTCCCCAAAAACACCCAAGCTTCCAAAGCATAAAAAAATCACACTTTTACTAGGTTGAGAATTTAGCCATGCCAAGCATTCGTTCCCATCGCTGTTGATCTGTTTTTCAGTTATTAAAGGTCCTATACAATATATAGGGGGAGTGGGGGAGCTTGGGATGCAAAGCCCATCAGAAATTGCTGTTATGGCTCTTGTTTCTAAACTGTGGAACGTATTTATAATAATTCCATCAGATTGAGCCATATGGTCAGCTAGCTCCATGAAGTATTTGTACGCCATGCTATTTCGGTCAAGGAGGGGCATAGACAAGTCGGATGAGAAGATGGGTGGTGAGCCCGGAAACTGAACAAAAGCATTCAGATCTTTAAAAGATGTGGTAATCTTTTGGTGTATAGTTGGGAGATATAGTAGTATTGAGAGACTGAAGGCTCCTGATGTAAAGAAGTAATAAGAGGGTATGCCAAGTCCTGATGAAACTTCGAAAGCTGAGGTACAAAAGAAGTCCATAACAAAAGCTTTTATCTTGAATGATTTTGAGGAAATAGTTTCCAGGGCTTGGCGGACATTGGAATTGTTGAAGCTTTGGAGGTCAAAGTTTAGGCCTTCATTATCAGGGACATAGTCTGGTGGGAGAGGTGTGGTGGGGAGATGATGGAAAGTGATGGTAGGTGTGGTGGCAGAGACACGGCTCATGTAGGGATAGATGGTGGCAGTGTTGAGATGTGGTGCAGTTGTCACGAGAATGATAATTTTGGAGAATAAATCTGGACGACGACATAAAATGAGCTTTCCAAGCTCCACCATTCCAACCAAGTGCCCAATACCTGGAGATGGATAAAGAACTATGCAACAGCTTTTAATCTCCTCCATATTTTTTTCGTTTCTTTTTCAAGAGATGGAGGTAGATATAGTCATATAGAGAAGTTTCTTTTAGTAGATATATAGTGCAGTGTTTTTCAGCATATAAATATGAGAAAAGACGAATGGATGAACATTGGCCTTGTTATATGTTTAGAAGGTTATTTTTGTCAAAGATTCATTTATTTTGCCGAACTACCGAATATTAAAGGGAAAAAACAGAATTATGAAATTCGATTTCAATTCTGGTTCCGCCACAAAAAAGAATGAAAATATTTTTATTAAAAAAAAGCATATAGAAAGGCCATCCTTCTCGGCACTTATTGACAAACATGCCTTCTTGGTTTTATGTGGATAACATGCACACACAGTTGGTTGCAACTAACATTTGTTCTTTACCTTCATGCTTCAGAAGTTTGCTTTCCACAGTATATTACACGTGCACAACATTTATAGTGCAAGAAGTTAAAATGATTGCAGTTTGCACACTTCAATTTACTCAAATTTAGATCTGGGATCAAACTCAGACAGATAAGGAGAACTATGTCTGTTTCTGAACTATTGTCCGTAGGAAAAACTAAACTCTGCAGTCTGCACAGACAACCTTAAAATTTTAAGCTAATTTTCTTAAGAAAAAATCTGTACAACACTTAAAATGTTATTTTAGCCCTACAGCAACTCATCATCTTGCCTTTTTTAGGAGCACAGGGAACCTTAAGATCAATAAATTAATTGAGAAAAGTAATATTTTGTGTTTGATGAGCTTGGTAGTTTGGGCTCGAGCTTCAGGACCAACTTGTTTACGGAAATTGAAAGTATAAATTATAGTTCAGCTACGGTTAAAAACTGAATTCAATGACTTGAAATGTTAGTCCGGACTTGATTTTCAATTATCAGTAAGCTAACCCAACAAGTGACCCAAAGCCAACGAAGGAAGTTTAATAAATGCGAACGAGGCAGAAGACCTGGATTACCTACTTTCCCACCTAGGGTCTTGACAGTTTTTTGCTGAAAAGCTGTCATAAAATTGTTTGATAAATTCTAAAAACTGATGTCAGGAAAAACGTTTTTGGTCTAAAAGTTTTGTTAATAAAAATATGTCTCATGCTTTTGGAAAAAGATACTTTTAGCTTTTGCATAAAATAGCTATTAATTTTATCATCAAACATTCCCAAAAATATTATTTTTTATATATTATATCTCAAAATATGCATAAATCAAAAAAATTACAAAACAATTTTCTGATTTTCCTGACAGCACTTTTTTCACCGGCATTTTTTCCCATAGCACAGCAGTTTTCAACAGCACTCTCAAACGGAACCTAATACGAATTCAAGCGCACGCATCAGCTTGGGTTCTGCCACCCAAGCACTTCACAGTCACTTCCTCTTGAGCTTGAAGATGGTCCTCATTCAGAGTCTCAATGAAAACACAATTAATAACCACGTTTTTTTAGTGTTAAAAGGAGATTTTTTTTCCGTTCTATTTTATTATAAGTCGTGCTCTTTTAAGTATTTTAACCCCAGCTTGTGCCAGAAAAAAGCATTTTCTCCCACTCTGGTTCATCACAATTATTTTCAAACTTAAAAAATCTAATAATTTTACATGCGGCTAAAAATTTATTAAAATATAATACTACCCCTCTTTTGGGAAAAAAGGCTTCAATAGTTCAGGACGAACGACATAATTTTTTGCATAATCCAAACTATAATTACGCTAACTGTATATAATTTTATGTAATTGATCATTGCGAGCAGAAGAAGTTGAAGGCAATGAGTAAAATGTTGGTTTCTTTTTACTTAACTATAGTATATGCGTGCACCACATAGTCAAAAGTAATTAGATTAAGAACACATGGGCATCTTCAGAATTCCATATGATGGTAGGTGTACTGGCCGGTCAAAGTTCCCCTGATCAATTTGTTCCCACGAATAATATACTGGGTAGATCATAAATTCATAATTGTCTACGTACCTTCATCATTAACCAGGAAAATAATGTGAGGTACGTATTGAATTCATAGACCATCAAATTATTTGATTCATCGATATCTTTTCTGTCAAACACTAAAGAGATTATTACGCATGATATGTACAGGTCTAGATCGAGAGAACCATTAAACAGAACTAAGTTACAGAGGCCGATAATTGATAACAAAAGACTTTATTATCACAATGAATTACTACTACATTATTGTGTTAATCTAACTTAACTATAAAATTAAGCCTATTGCAGAACAATGTAATTTTCTAAGAACTGAACTTACAAATCTTGATTGAAAATGACCAAATTTATAGAAGTACAACATAGTAATACTGTATACATAAATGCCTTGTGTGTAGTTGCAAGTTTGCAACTTGCAATAGCCAGGAGGCCCAGGTTATGATGCGATTTTAGTGTCTGCAGTTCTGTTGTCGAGTCCCTTGAACCAATTTTTTGTGGGGAAGAAATCTGGACCCCATGCATACATTTATCTTAATGGCGGCAGCTCTACTGGTTAGAGTTACTCCTCCCACTTGGTAATCAATTTGGCCAACGCAACGCATGACGATCCATTCTCATCATTCAGTGCTCCCTTAGCAGCATCTCTCAGTTCCCCAACTCGATGCCTAATCATTTGCCCATTATCTGATTCCATTAACTCTCTAACTTGCTTTTCTATCTCGACGCCACTCACAAACCTTCTTCCATCAGACTCTTCTAACCCCAGACCCACCCTTAGTTCTTCCACCAAAATCAACCTGTTCAACTTTTGTTCTGCATACAACGGCCAACCAATCATTGGTATCCCAGCACACACCCCTTCCAAAATGGAATTCCATCAGCAATGAGTCACGAACCCACCAACTGAGTCATGACTTAGCACAGCAACCTGTGGTGCCCATGACTTCACAACAAGTCCCCTCCCTTTGGTTCTCTCCAAGAAACCGTGGCAGGAGTGTATTTAGATCAGGTTCTTGTGGTGCTAAAATGCTATTGCTTTCATTATCACCTTTGGGTGGTGGATTCCTAATAACCCACAAAAATCTATGGCCCCTATTTTCTAATCCCACAGCAATCTCTTTTAGTTGCTCTTCTCCAAAAACACCCAAGCTTCCAAAGCATAGAAAAATCACACTTTTACTAGGTTGAGAGTCGAGCCATACCAAGCACTCATTCCCTTGGCTGTTGTTCTGTTTTTCAGCGATTAAAGGTCCTATGCAATATATAGGGGGAGTGGGGGAGTTTGGGATGCAAAGCCCATCAGAAATTGCTGTTATGGCTCTTGGTTCTAAACTCTGGAATGTGTTTTATAATAATTCCATCGGATTTAGCCATTTGGTCCGCTGTTTCCATTAAGAGTTTGTACGCAACGGTATTTCGGTCAAGGAGGGATTTAGACATGTCGGATGAAAAGATGGGCGGTACGCCTGGAAACTGAACAAAAGCATTCAGATCTTTAAAAGAGGTGGTAATCTTTTGGTGTATAGTTGGGAGATAAAGTAGTATTGAGAGACTAGAGGCTGCTGATGTAAAGAAGTAATAAGTGGGTATGCCAAGTCCTGATGAAACTTCAGAAGCTGAACTACAAAAGAAGTCCATAACGAAAGCCTTTATCATTAATGGTTCTGAAGAAATTGTTTGAAGGGCTTGGCGTATGTTGGGATTGTTGAAGCTTTGGAGGTCAAAGTTTAAGCCTTCAACAGAAGCAACGTAGTTTGGTGGGAGAGGAGTGGCGGGGAGATGATGGAAAGTGATGGACGGTATGGTGGCAGAGACAAGGCTCATGTAGGGATCAGTGGTGGCAGTGTTGAGATGTGGTGCAGTTACGAGAACAATGATTTTGGAGAATAAATCTGGATGACGACGTAAAATGAGCTTTCCAAGCTCCACCATTGATACCAAGTGCCCAATTCCTGGAGATGGATACAGAATTATGCAGCAACTCTTAATCTCCATGATTTTTTTGTCACTTTTTCAAGAAATGGAGGTAGATATAGGGATGACGAATAGAAAGCTTGCTTTCAGTATATAGAGACAAAATAATTGCATACTAGTATATAATATCCCGGAGTCCCGGTCCACAGTTGTGGCCAACCTTTCCACGCATATTAGCAAGGGAAAGAATTAAAATATCAAAGCATTATTATTAGGAAACTGGAAACATATAGAGAGTCCATCCTTGTCCGCGCTAATGACATAAAATCCGTCTTAATGTTTTTTTCTGCGGATAGCACTCGCAGAAAGTTGGTTGCAACTAACACTTGTTCTTGAGCCTTCCTGCCTTAAAAGTTTACTTTCCGAACCAGTGTTACATAAATTCAAAACGGGGTACTGAGATGAATACACAAAACATCACTTTTAGTGAATTTGATATCTCAAAACGAACGGGTTTGATGAGATGCGTATGTACGGTAATAAATTTCAGGGTGAAGGAGAATCGAACAGTACAATGATTTACTTATATAAACAAACAAGTAGTATCCATTCTTAATAAATCTCGGAATGGCTATAAGATGATTGTGCCTGTATCATTGAGTACTGGGCTTGTACGTTTGAAGCATTAAAATGAGGTAAAGGATCTTTAAAAAAATTTATGCTCTGCCACAATTAGCAATAGGTAAGCCATGTCAACCTAATATAACTAAACATGCACATAATTATGCACATATATGTATAGATACATCCATTCTTTTTCTTCTTAACTTTCCATCATTTTTCTACAAATATCACCTACACAACTCTTTTACAACTATAGAAATAAAGATCAATTCCATCTAAACAAGAACCATACGTATTCTTATGGGTGGTCACTTCCAGAGTTTTGGGTCGCGATCCCTAATATTTTGGATTGCATTTGTTCCAAGATTGGAAACAAACAATCTTGATTATGCGGATGTGTTCCACTTTCTTTGTTTCTATGTTCCAAACATTTATAGTGCAAGACGCCAAAATGATTACTTTGATTTTATCAACAAAAAATAGATCTGGGATCAATCTCATACGCACAAGTATGTCTTCTTCTGAAATATTGTTTTTGAAAAAACTGTGATTCTAGCCTAGCAGCAGCTAGCAATGGGGATCCGATTGCTACAATACTAAAGACATGAACAAAAACTTGTAATCATTTTGTAACAATAACCTTAACAATTTCTTTTTTAGAAAAAACAAGATTTTCACTGGTTAGCCATGACTAAATGCAATCTATGCAAATTCAAACAATTACTATAGACTAAATTTTAAGATAACAATGTCTAGATGTAATATATGCAAACTCTAAGGGAAAATAAAATATTTCCCCCTACAAGGAGCAAGTAATACTATGCATTTCATCTTGCAATAACAAATGATATTACGAGTCTATGACAAAAAATTCTAATAAAACATTGCAAGGCGAAATCCAAGTTAACAAGAGGATCGGATAGAAAATATTTTATGCTCATCCCCAGAATAAGGGTTAGCACAGTACACATACTAAATAGAGCTGCATAATGAACCTTTCAGTCAGATGTACTGGTTTGCAACCCCTTAAACCAGAACCTGCTAATGAGAAAAATACATAATAAATCAATGTTAGTTTTACATTGCATATGTCCTTGAAACAGAACCTACTAATACAAAAATACATAATAAATCAATGTTAGTTTTACGTAGCATGTATGTGTGCGCGTGGTCATGTGCATTGGGGGGGGGGGGGGGGGGGTGATACTTGTTGGTGGATAAATAGAATGTCCGAGCAATACCTTGCCATATCATCCAAGCCCTCTCACATACTGGTCAAGGTTTGTATTAAATAGCTCAGATCTACACAAAATGAAAACAGCTTAATAGTTGCAGTGTAGATAACTTTTGCATTCAGAAAAGAACATTATTTTAATAATTTAGAACTTTAGAACTTTATACTTTTATTAGAACTTAATACTTATCACTCACTACTCTGAAAGTCAACCTTGTCACTTTTATTAGAACCATGAGAGAAGCACCCACATAATTTAGTTGTTCCAAGGGTTTATTGCTGGTCTGATCCTAGAAAATTTCAGCCACATACTTTCAAAAAGTACATGTTCATCCAAATTCAAGAATTTTCTAAAGATACTTTCAATAAAGGAATCAGAAATAAAATATAAATATGGCCGGTTAAAGCACAAATTTCTGCTTACAAGCTTAAATCCATGTTCCGCTTTAGATAACAACATTAGTTATTCAAGAACATAAAATAATAGAATAAGTTAAGGGCTTGATAGTGCCAATCATAGCCATGAATCAATAAATTAGTTATTCAAGAACTTACAAAAAATTAGAATAAGTAAAATTAACGGCTTGATAGTGCCAATCGTAGCCATCCATCAATAAACCTAAAAGATATACATATTAAAATTAAAATAGGGTAGAATATCATAACTAGTTATATTAATCTTATTGAATTCACCAGGTTAATAATATAGTTAAATAGATACAATATGAATTTGTCTTTATGAGCAAGTAATTTCAAATTGCTTGCTTTTTTATTTCATTTTTGCCAAATTGTTTCTGAAGATCAGACAACTACATATTGTATTAACGAAAACATAAGTAATCCAACATTAAGCAAAGAATCAAAGAGGAAAAAAACCCTCATCAACAGGTATAATAACTTACTTGATAGGAGTTCCAGGGGAGTAAAGTGGATTCTTCACAACATACTCAACATACAGATTGTAGATATACTTTAAGGGTTCTCTAAGGTCTCCAGCTCTAGGATGAGTGACAAGGATGATCTGCACAGAAATTCCGATGGTAATTATAAATATAGCCTTAACAAATTTAATTTACAAAAACAGTTTGACATATAAACTCCTTTGTTTAGGATATCATGTAATGTAGTGACCTTTATCCCAGATGGACTCTCCATAAAACTTAGTTTGTATGTATTTGTACGGAAACTGTGAAACGAACATCCTTGCCCTGGTAACAGTGGCACTCCGAGATTTCCTTTTTCAACGCTATCAGGAAAAATTCAAGAAAAATGCTTAAAAACTTCATAATTCTAGTCGATTCATATGAAAAATTCTCCATTCTGTCAAAATTTGCAGGTGGTTTGAACACTTATACGAATGGGGGAATATAGCTAGATTCTTAAATATTATAAAATTCAAGGTACCAACTAACAAAGAAACCACTAGAATGCCTGAGAGTATTCGAGATCCAAATCTCAAAATCAAGGTTTAATCACTAATTAAATTAACAAAATTGTACTAATCATAACCTCACCACGTCTAGTATACAAAAATCCTAAGATATGTATATAATAACCGTGACAATCTCTCTCTCTCTCTCTCTCACACACACGCACAAAAGATATGTATATGTACCTAGTAGGATCCATTTTGGCCGTGAGAGATTTGAGAGAGAAAAGAAGACCAAACATAAGCTTGTGATCTTGTTGTTGATTCAAAGTACGGAGTGGCCGATTCCATTCCCTGTAGAGTAAACAGACACCGTTACGATTGAATACGTACATCATGTGCCCGTAATTCCCCGACGCCGTCGGTGCCGGCGGCGATGGACTGATCTCAGAGCTTCCAAAGAATTGCATCTTCTATTGTGATCGGTGGAATTGGAGGGCAGATAGATACAGAATTGTATAGCTCTATGAAATGCATCTGTTAATTAAATCAATTGCAATTACAATTCAAATAGTTGAGTTCCTATTATTTTTCTTTTTTCTTTTTTTATAACAATTTTTAATAGTGTTCTATGAAAATATTAGTACGTAAAATTCAATAGGAAAATTAATTTGCATTTTATTTAGCAAAAGCGACCTATTATATTTCTTTTATGAATATATAAGGTTTTAACAAATTTACTTTAATATTAATATATAAATAATAATCGTTAAATCGTCATCAATCGAGATTCTGGGATCAAATATTTTCCGTAACAATAATATGCTAAGATAGGTATCTGACATTTGTAATTTTGACACGGTCAAGGATAGCCCTAATGGTCGGTTTTTAACGGTCAAACCGGACCAGCACTAATAATGGATTTTTTTATCTCAAACCTAAATCATCGTTTGGATATTGAACCAGACCGAATCAGACCACAATTAAACGGCGGTTCGATTCGGTTGGTTATGGTTTTAAACCAAACTATTTAATATGATAATTTTAGGCATAAAAAAACCTTTCTTGAATCATATCCAGTGACCCAATACTGTCAAAAAAATGTCAATTTTAGTACATACATTACTAGTTTACTACATTACGAAAATACTAATATGTGTCCAAATTGTCATATTAGTATTATGCAAAACAAAAAAAATGCATTTCACGAGTATACTAGCGATCTTTTTTTATTATAAGAAAACGAGCATACTAGCAATCTTAATTCTAAAAGAAATATTATACAAAACAAAATTATATTATATATATATATATAAGATAAATATAGGTAAATGTAAAACAAATTTATATATTATATATATATATATATAATATATATTTGTAGCGGTCCGGTTCGATCTTAATGGTCGATTTAGAAATGAAAATCATAGCAGACCGGAAAATAATGGTTTATATTTAAATCAAACCTAAATCAAAGTAAATACGCTTAAAAAATCGTAAAAAGCGGTTTGGTCGATTCGGTCCGGTCCGTTCTGATTAATTTGGTTATTTTTTGCTTAGCCCTACATAAGGGTACTTAAAATGATTTTTAATTTTAAAATAAAAGATATATATTTAAACAATAATTTAGAAAAATTCAGAAGTAAATAATAATTACTTTTTGAATAATTTATTTTATATAAAAGAATTTAATACTATTATTAAAATACATAATTCATAAATTTTACTTTAATATTTATATTTTTAATAATTTATAAATTGCATATCTATATGTATATATTTAATTTCTCAAATAACTCACCCTCCTATTTTTTCTACTTATCCTCCCTCCACTAATTTTCTCTCTATTTCATTTATTACTCATTATCTCATTTCCTACTTTTATCTTAGGCCATGTTTGGGTAATCTTAAAATAAGTTATTTTTAACTTATACGATAAGTAACATATAAGTGAATTTCTTAATTTACTATAATGTTTGTTTGATAAATATATTTTTACTTGAAAAATTGAAAATATAAATTTTAACTTAAAAATTAATATGAACAGATAAGACAATAAAAAAATTACAACATTTATATTAAAAAATAATTACGAAAATATTTCCAAACATTTTTTGATTAACTCAATGTTTGATTTTAAAAAAAAAACAATAATACTTCAATTCAAAAGTTCAAATATACGAAAATTCTAAATTTGAGGTAATGTAAAGTTTTATAATACAAACGCTGAATATTAAGTTAGGTTGGTGGAAAAAAGCACATCATCCATTACTTATTACTTGGTACCATGTATACAGCTTTTAAGTTCATAAAAAAAAACACCCAAACGGACCTAGGTAAGTTGTCATTGGCTTATTACTCATATATAAGAGACTTGGATGATCTCCCAAATATACACTTACTATTTCTCATTTCTCTTTTTCTTTTCAAAATTATTTTGAAAAATATTATCAAATTATGTTGTATTTAAATAAATTAAATAAAATATAAAATATAGAAATAAAAATGATTAAATTATTCATGTCAAATTATAATAATATTATTTATTAAAATAGATAATTGTAATTAAAAAGTTATAATATAATTATATTAAAATATCATATATAACAAATCATATAGGTTATATTTCATAAATACTTAACATTTACCATGAATATGTATTTAAAATTATTTTAGAATAAATTAAAATAACTTAATCGCATATTTGTCTGAAGACTAATCAAGTAAATAAAAAAATAAAATGACAAAACTTACCTAAACACTTTTTTAATAATAAATATAATTAATAAATTAAAAATTAAAATTAACTAATACATAATAATGCATAAAATTAACGAATGACTGATAAGAAGGTCATGCAACATTTATAAAAATAATTAATATATATTTATTTTTTAAGTAATCCACATTCCCTAATTCCCTATAATTATTCATAATTAAAATTTGATTAAGTTAATTACTATTGCATCAAAAGATATTTTAATTTTTTTTGTTAATAAAATTTCTCCACGCATTTATAGATATTTATCAATCAATAAATCCAACCAGGCGTATTTAAAATAAATTAATAAAAAATAAAGTTTCAATATTACATTTTATATTTTATTATTCTTATATTTAACATGATATTCAATTTTATGTAAAGTTTTCATTTTAATTATAATTCATTTCAATAAGAATAATTTTAATATAATTAAATTATGATTATTTATACAAATTACATAAATTTTATTATATTTTTATAATTCATTATTTTTCATGATATAAAATTTTTAAATAGGAGCTAAAAATAAAATTTGAAAATTTAAATGCTCCCGTTCTGGTTATTTCAAAATGATGTCGTAATTATCAACGACGGATATTAAGACAATGTCAAAAGTCTAAACAAAAAAAAATAAGAAGAAGAAAGATGTAATAAAAACAATAATTTTTAATAAAAAAAATAGTATATATGTATTGACACATAAATATTTTTATGTTATTCTATTACTATAATATTGGAACTGTATTAAAATTATACCCGATTTAAATTTATATTAACATAATCTCATTTTACATTAATATTTTTTATTGAAGTAATTTAACTTAATATTTTGTATTAAATTATTTGAATTTATGAATTGAAAATCTAATAGGATGACATATATTATATGTATATTATTTATAAGTTTTGATGATATAAAAATTAAAGTATAACACGTTGATTATAATATTTTTTAATGTTATATTAAATAATTACTGTTATGCCCATATTTTGCCTGAAGTTGGGTTTCGCCTGAAGTTGGGTTTCCCCGGAAGTTAGGCTTCGCCCTGGAGTGGGGCTTCTCCTGGAATCGGTCTCCTCCTAGTGTCGGGCTTCTCCTGGAATCGGCCTCCTCCAAGTGTCGGGCTTCTCCTGGAATCGGCTTCCTCCTAGTGTCGGGCTTCTCCTGGAATCGGCCTCCTCCTAGTGTCGGGCTTCTCTTGGAATCGGCCTCCTTCTAGTGTCGGGCTTCTCTTGGAATCGGCCTCCTCCTAATGTCGGGCTTCTCCTAGAATCGGCCTCCCTAGTATGAAGATGAGGAAGAGGGAGATGACGACGACGACTCTCCCTAAAGAAGGCTCTCCCTAGTTAAGGAAGATGGAGATGGGGGCTCTCCTTGAAGAAGAGGGCGCGCCCTTTTATGAAGATAACAAAGAGGGAGATGACGACGACGACTCTCCCTGAAGAAGGCTCTCCCTAGTTAAGAAGAGGGAGATGTGGGCTCTCCTTGAAGAAGAGGACGCGCCCTTGTATGAAGATAACAAAGAGGGAGATGACGACGACGACTCTCCCTGAAGAAGGCTCTCCCTAGTTAAGAAGAGGGAGATGTGGGCTCTCCTTGAAGAAGAGGACGCGCCCTGGTATGAAGATGAGGAAGAAGGAGATTACCACTCTCCCTGAATAAATTGGCTCACCTTGAGGAAGAGGGAGACGACGACTCTCCCTGATGTTGACTCGCTCTAGTGAGGAAGAAGAGGACGATGGCTCCCCCTGAAGAGGGCTTTCCCTGAGGAAGAGGGCGCGCCCTGATCTTGCACTGCAGACACTGTTTGGGTCATATCTCAAGTTCCAGAAGTCAGAATTGGACGATCTTACAGTCCACGCGAAGCTTATGATATGCTCTTTAATTTAGGAATGATCCAACAAGGAGGCGCGCCTTGGTTCTTGATGGTAGAGGGCGCTACCTCCTCCGTCCGTTGCTGGGAAAGTCGGCATGTCTCCCTGCATTCACTTAGTTGTAATAATAATCGAAGGACATAGCTCCACATTCGTAGGGGAGTTATGGAGGCATATTTGGCCTTATCTTGGAAGATCCTTTCCCTGTACTCAGGCGGGTTGCCCTCGTCTGGGAGCTTAGGACGTGACCTACGATTTGTGGTGGATCTAGTGCTGGCCTCCAGTCAAGGTATCCTTGGAAATAGCTGTAGTGGACCGGTTAGAGCCCACGGTTTCCGGGTCAATGTCGGATCCATGAAGTCCTTGGACCTTATACTGGGCTTTGACCTATCCGAACAAGCCCGAATGTAGAGTCCTCTTCCAGGAAGGTTCCACTTGCCTTTTCTGCATTCGATTCGAAGAAGGAAACTCAGGTTTCCTAACGGACCTCTGCTTTGCCAAGAACTACGTGGGCTTGATCCTCTATTTTGCCTATAAATAGAGGTACGTAGGCACATTGCTGGAGGTGGGGATTATTAGAGCTCACAGCCGCCAGAGAACACAAAACTCTAGTTATTCTGAAACCTAGCAATCTCAGCCCCCAATCTCATACAAACCACCACGCTCCACCGCATCTCAGACTCGTCAGATCTTTTTCCGGCAAAAAACCTCGATCTTTGTTGATTACCAGATTTCTCCATCAACAATTACAAATAATAATTTCTTTTATATTATAAGACAAATAATAAATAAAAAACTAATTTTACTAATTATTTCAATCCAAGTGTGTGTAATCAGTAATAATACAATTATTACTCAAATTGATATTAATTTAAAATGTTCACTTCTCATTTCAGTGATAAGTAAAAATTTTAGTGCGTTTATTGGGTTCCTAACCTGTTGTACTTCCCATCAAGTGCTGTACACTCGCATTTCCTCCGGAAAGAGAAAAGAATTAAAAAAAAACTTCTACAGTATTGTCATTACTTAAATTTTTTCTATATTTATTTTGAAAACCTGATAATTTTATTTCTGTTTTGGAAACTCAACAACCAGACATTCATGAATGTATACATCCAGAATGAGATGAAACAATAAAATCCAAATGGGTAACATTAACAAAGGCTGCAGTGCACAACCAGGTGCTCTTGTCTTGGCCAAAAAAAACAAAAACAGGTCCTCTTGTGCGGGATTAACACTCGACACAAGACCTAAGCATAAAAAAGTTCACATTCACGTTTCTCAATCAAATATTCTTCTCTGAGCAAGAAAAGAAAATTCCTGGGAGGAAGCTTCATTGCTACTCACATCAGGAGGCTATAGAGGGCTCTTTCTTTTTTATGGTAATGTCCTCCAACGTGCCTGTTGTGACCGTCTCCAACGTCTTGCAGAACTCCTCAGGCAGAGGCCCAGGTCGATGTAGAGGAACATGTTTGGGAACTGGTGCATCATTTTCTATGACTTCACACTCATAGTCTTCAGGTACTCCCCATGGATCCCACTCTGTGATCCAGAATTGTAACCATTAGAAACACATAATACAAAATGATAATAAAACATAGAATAATAAAAACATAGATGGGGCTTTATCTAATGTAGTTTGTCTATTGGTTGACAGTGCAACAGAGAAAATTTAAGCTTTTGCTTCCTGACATTTTCTTCCACTGTAATCTTTAAAGTTATATTAATTCGACAAATTTCATGACTAAAAATATACCACCATTCCCTTATTAGCTATTGTAGCCTACACATTCAAATTTTTGGTAAGCATTTTCAATGAATATACAAAAGGAAAAAGAAAATCATGTAAGAATGTGGAGGAACACACGATTGGAAAAAAAATGTTGATGCTTCATAGCAAAGTGTAATTTTTTTATCAAACCTCCACATCAGAACAATCTGAAATGCCTCACAATTGAATAAGGAAGCTGAAGCTATAATGAGAATCAGAGTCGAGGGAGAAAAAGAGAGAGGAGGTTGAGGAAGAGGTTCAAAGGAGTATCTCCAGTATGATCTCTGGTTTCAAATACTGCAAGAATAATGCAACTGATTACTTGATACCTCTGAAGTCTGGAGGCTTACATAGCAGATCCAATACAGTGTGAGAAGTTAAACTACATCGTTGCCTGGAATACTATAACAACTTACAAGCTCCTTGTTTATTCTAGAAGATAACAAAATTATCTTCTGCAAACCCTCGTTAATTTAAATAAAACTAAACTTTAATTTAGCTAAAGTGTTACGCATAATTTAATTAAATTATTGTTAAAGTCATTTACACAGATTAATTACCGTCGTTGATTCACTAATCTCCGGTGCTAAATGCAAAACAGCGATGGTATAGTAATCGTGTGTGCCCCAGCAATCGTGCGCTACAATTTATTTATTTTTGTTTTTTGTTATACTCCTGACTGTGCTTTATTAAAAATTAAAATGGAATGTGCTTTATTAGAACAAGTGATAATTTTAATTTTTAAAAATAAAAAGAAGAAGAAATAAAATATAGAAGAATTGAAAATTAAAACACAAGGCACTACTTTGATAGTGCTTACAAGTTACAAGTCACAACCTAAAAATAAATAAAGTGATGAGTATATATTTATATTTAATATATTTGTAAACTTGAATTTGGGAGATAAAATAGATATACAAGCATGGTAATGTTTGAATTAGAAAATATTTTATATAAATTTGAGAATTTAAAAGGATGAAATTCATTATTATACATTTTTAAATACAATTTTAATTTTATTAAGAACAAACACAAACGGAAGACATTTATAGTAACGTAAAAATTCTAAATTGTTGCACCTAGTGGCCTAACCATCTATGGAGGAGTATCATCTATGTAGAGCCGTTCAGATCCGATAAATAATCCACGTGACCTTGAATAAATTCTTCTACGTCGCTGCTCTGTAGTTTCAGACTTTCAGTATGTAGTCGTATAATTCAATACAGACAAATGTATCAGAATTCAGAAGTAACGAGCAAAGGAAAGTCGTGATCAACTTCATCGCCAGTTTTAACAAGTAAACGGGACTTGTTTAATTGTTTTTTAGGCCGTGGACTTGTTAAAAGATTCAAGGGTTGACATCAAAGAACAGAGAGCTGCGCCTATTAGGTACTCAACCTTATAACAAGTTTATTATTGATCAATTACTCAACTAGTAGAAAAGATTACAAGACAAAAGAAGATTAGAAATATTTCATTCTCATATCATTAAATCATCGACTCCGATGACGAGGATTCAACATTTTAGCCATCCGGAGCACACACTTGAGTTGAAAGATGAAGTTGTTAGCAAGCAGAAAGTATCCCCCATGTGTTATGGTTGTAATAAACCAATCATAACAACTTTTAGCTCTTCTAATGCGGCATACACTTGTACTAGTTGTGAAAACTTCTTCCTGCACAAGAGATGTGCAGAATTACCTACACAAATAAATCACCCTATGCACAACAAACATTCACTCACTCTACTCCCACGCCGCTCAACTCGGAGCTTATGTGATGTTTGTAGGCGTAAATTGGAGCACTTCGGTTATAGATGTGACGTTTGTGATTATGATATTTGCGCAATATGTACTTTTGATACAGATCGTGTGTTTCATCATATAAGTCACAATGATCACTCTTTAAATTTAATAAGGAGGGAAGCCTTATTTGATTGTGATGCTTGGGGACAGAAAGCTAAAGATTGGTCATATATATGCAACCACTGTGACTTCTGGATCCATACAAGCTGTGCTTCTTCGACAACCACAGTTTCTATGCCTAATTTTCACCATCACCCTATGCAACTCATCTTTGCTATTCCGGATATGCATCGTAGTTCTGATCGATTTTGTGGAAAGTGCAAGAAATTAGTTGGCAAAAACTACTGGTCTTACTATTGTCAGGAATGCACATATTTTGTGCATATCAGATGTTCTCCATCCCCCGATACTGCATCCCCGAATATGGATATGTTGATTATATCATATATCATATTATTATATTGGATCGGCTGCTGTCCCATATCATTTCCCATGACGAGAAGGAAAATCATCTATTCATCCGGCAACGGACGCAGAAAATTTTAGAGGGGGATTAAAATAAAATAAATATATATAATCTAATATATTTTTATAGTATTTTTGTCTTGATGGAGTAAAATTTCTTTGATATAAATAATATATAAATAATTTTTTTCATGGTACCGGAGGTCTTAGATTCCGGTAGCACCTATGTAGTTCTGTCATTGTATTCATCCGTGCTCCATATTGCTGGAGTACTTTTTAAAAGTATCATATTCGATTCCAGTATATAGAGTTTACTACGTCTATCCCGTTTTATTTGAATTTTTACCGTTAATTTGACTAAATTTTAATTAAAGATTAGAAATTATTTTTTTATAATTTTTAAAAATTAAAAGTTACATTTTAAAGTGAATAAAATATATTTCCTAATGATATATATTTTATAATTTGTTATAATTATAATTATATATATATAATTTTTGGTCAAAACTTAACTAAATTAATATCTAAAAGTCAAATAAGACGGGATAGTAACAAAGAAGTAGTATAATTGATGGCCTATTTTATTATAAAAAGGAGGTTATATTATATCTATATATAATAAGAATAAAAGATCTTCGAGTACCAAAGGTCAAATAATCTCAAGATTCCTAACAACTATATAGTGCTATATAATTATTTATGAATTATAATTATTATCAAGATTTAAGTTATACAATATTTTAAATTATAATAATATTATTCTATACCCATATAGATGTGATAGCATAAAAAACCGGTTGACTAAATATGACCAAATCTACCTTCGTTAGACAAAACAAAAAACAATTTTTCTTGCCTCACTTCATGCTATAATTTATTCTAAAATAAATTTTATTAATATCAATTTATATAATTAAGAAATATAATATAAAAAAATTTATACAAATACTAAGTCAATATATATGTATACCCGAGTTGATTAATACTTAAGTAAATTTAATTTTTATATTATATTTTTATTTTTATATTATATTATATTATTATTTAAAAGAGCTATTTTGATAATAATTAAAAAATTTATATAATAAATAAATCTTTATTTAATATAAATATATATTATTTGTGTTTATAAAAGTTAAGTATGATAAATAGGATTTATATTTAATATAAATATATATAATTTGGACTCGTGTTATAATAAATATATTAATTTAGACCCATATTATAATAAATATATTCAGTTCGGGTCCAAATTAAAATATTAATTAAAATAAATATGTATATAATTGAAGCCTCCATATTATAATAAATAAAATTGTATTTGACATAGACATGAATATTATTTAGGCTTATGGCCGAGTAACAACCAACCAAAATTTTTAATGTTTAGGCTATTATAATATAGTATATACAGTATAGAGGAGTAAAAAAGATTTTGTCTAATCACTATTAAAGGTCAAAAAATTGAATCCTATTAATGATAAAATATTTAATATATTATATAAGATATTAGTGTAAGTTTTTATGAGAAACTATTACATTGAAAACTTATAGAACATTAATTAATTGGGTTGAGTAGGATTGAGAAAATTAGGTTTTTTTTTAAAAAAAATTCCAAGTTACCTGTTAAGAGTTCGTATTTCAATTTTAGCCTAAGATATTAAATACACATTTTATTATACTATTACATTATATATCATATATCAAAAGCACGTTAATCACATAATTCGAGTCTGAATTTGTTTTTGTTATTTCATAAATAAAATCAATCAAATTATATTAAAATAATATAAATTAATAAATATTAATACATGTTTTTAAATTTAATCAATTTATATATGAGAAAATTATATTGAATTAATTTTTAATAACTGAAAATTATTGTTAACTATTTTCATAATCAACCGTCATTGCATTTTTTTAAAATGTTATTATACAAGTTGAATTGTTATAGCTCACATTAACTATTAATATAAATATAGAGTAATATGTTTCGTTCAGTGAACAACTTGTTAGATTAGACTTTATATATTATTATGAAAAAATGGGATGTAACAATTATTATGACGGTAATTGTGTGACCCGCGAATAGTATTTCTTCTCGTTTCTTTTATGTATCATTTTATTTTTTAATATTAATGTAAAATTCCATTCTCATCAACCAAATAGTAAAGTCTATTATTTATTCATCCAAGGTTTAAATTATATATATTATATAATTAATATCATATTATTGAAAATTTAATAACATAAAAAAAAACTTTTTCAAATAAATAATTATTTTATTATATCTCATATAAGATAATATCTATTAGAGTTTATGTAAAATAAATATAATAGAAATATTATCAAAAAAATATTTTTAATACATATAATCTAAAATATATTTAATATATGTTTGATATAGTAAAAAAATTATGTTAATAATATTTTGAATCGTAAAATTTTACATATTTTATGTGATGTGAATATTTATTTTAAATATTTTATAATTTTCTTATTTATATTTAATTCGGTTTATGTATAAATATATAATTTAAATAAGTTTAAAAATTAATATAATTATAATATAATAAAAAATTTTAAAATTACAAAAATATTAATAATTTTAAAATAAATAATTCAATTAATAAAACAAAATGTTAGTGCGTCGCACGGGTTAAAATGTAATTTTAATAATTTTATCACCAAATTGTGATTAAAATAGCTTTTTTCTAAATCTTTATAATTCATTTTTAAAGAAATTCTTAAATGATGTTTTTTTTTTCATTTTTTGTAATTTATAATATATTAAAATTTTAATTTTAATGGATCAGAGGTAAATTTTCTTAACTTTCTCGTTACTTTTCGCAACTTTGAATCAATTTAAACAAATTTCACATGAATATGTTACACTTAATTTTTCTAAAAAAACATACATGTTATGTTATTTTCTATTTTAAAAAATGATTATTTTTATTATTTATAAATTTTAAATTAAATACAATATTAATCCTATATTAAAGTCTAAAAATATATTAATTCACATATATATCGATATTATTACTGCTATATTCATCCCAATTTAAAATCAAAAAGTATAGTACTCTTTTAATATAAGATATTTCCAGTATACTACTTATAAACGGTTGGATCGGGACCCCAACGATTGTGATTTAAAAAAAAGGACGAGTCGCAGAAATTAACCAAGGCCCATGTCGAGCCATGGAAAATAACCGAGGTGTGCCTCAGTATATTACCGCGACTCTCCTCTTCCTGCCTCCAAAATCCCAGTAAACCCTAGTTGCTCCCCATATTGAAACACAACAATTTCTCATCTACTAGGTGGACTTGGTAGGTAATTTTTAACAATTTTTTGGAAGATCTTAACAACGTATCATCTTTATCATCAATTTTTCCATAAATCTTTTATATTATGGTAGATAAGTTGTTTAAACGTATATTTTCTTCGAAAAGTAGTAATGATAAGGAAAAAAAAGTTAGTGTGATATATATAAATGATTTGCACATGAATGATGTTAGAAATTATGATTTTGAAGAAGATGAAGAAAAAAGAAGGAATACATGTATGATGTAGATGAAAATGAGAAGTTTTTAAATGATGAATGCATTAATATTGATGGTGATGAGGATGAGGATGATGATGATGATGTTGATATGGATGTTAATGAGAGTGAAAATATATATGAGAATAGGGATGACACATTTAGTGATGATGTTAATGTGTCTTATAAGAATAAAAAATTTGATAGCTTAATAGAGGCGGGAAATATTTTTAGGGCATATGCTTTGAGAAATGGTTTTTCAATTAAAATTCAATCAACTCAAAAATGCGCAAAAACTAAGGAAATGTATGCACGTATGTTTGTGTGTAGACTCGCGGAAAAGTTTGTTGGTGAGAATGTTAGTTTAGGGGATTGTAGCTTAAGGGTAAACGACATAGAGATGCCCTTCCTAGAAATGGTTGCAAAGTGCGAATGTATGTTATTTATCGAAAAAATATAAGGTAGTGGGAGATAAGTAGGCTTGAATTAGAACACAATCATGGAATTGTGACTCCTAACAAGATGGACTTGATATAAAGAGAAAGAAATGTGACCGATGCGACAAGAAATATAATTAAAACACTTACCAGTTCTGGGATTCAAGCAAAACAAGTTATGAATGTTTTTGATAATATGATTGATAAATGTGTTGAGAAGGTACCATTTGGAAGCTCTAATGTTAAAACGTCATTCGTGATTATAGGAAGAAAAAGTTGGATATTAGTGATGCTCGAGCTGGTTTGGATTTGCTTAGTGTGTTGAATGAAGAGGGTCGTGGTAAATTTTTTGTTAAGATGCGTCTTGACGAGGAGCAATGTCTAGAATCTCCTGTATGGGTTGATCCTCGATGTTTAATGGCATACACAATTTTTGGTAATGTGGTTATATTTGATACTACATATAGAACGAATAGATATGTTATGTCATTCGTGCCTTTTATTGGGGCCAATCATCATTATTAGTCGGTCGTATTTGGTTTTGCACTAATGCGAGATGAAAATAAAACCACATTTCAATGGGTTTTAAGTACTTGACTGGAAACAGTGGGGTACAAGTATTTCTTGACTATTATTACAGATCAAGATCAAGTCATGGCCGGGGCTATTGCATCTGAACTCCCTTACACCACTCATTTGTTGTGTACGTGGCATATTAGTAATAAATTTCCCAAAAAACTTTCTCATTACTATTCTTCCTTTCCGGAGTTCAAAGAGGACTTCAATAATTGTATTTATAATTCCTTAATTGAAGATATTTTTTAGGAAAGGTGGACATCTTTAGTAGAAAAGTATGAATTGGAAGATCATGCATGGTTACGAAGCTTGTATGAGTTGAAAGATAAAGGAGTCAAAGTTTATACGCTTAATACATTTTCAGCGGGTCAGAATACTACTTCTATAAGTGATGATATGAACGCTTTCTTTGATAGTTATGTGAGTTCTTCTACTAGGATGAAATAATTCATTGAAAATGCTCAAAAAGCGCTAGCAAGGAAATTCAAGGGGGAGAAAGAGGTAGATTTTGAAACGCTTCATAAAAAGCATTATGTGAAGATGCACACCGCGTTAGAGTATCATGCCTCCAAAATTTGTACCAAGGAGATGTTTAGAAGATTTCAAGAGCAATTGGTAGAAACTTCAAAGTACTTTGTTATGAAAAACAAAGAAGTGTGTGAAGAAGGGAAGTTAGAAGGTGACTTAGATGCATATTATATATGTTTTAGGTCATTGTCGGATCCCGATAAGAGGACAACGTATCATGTTGCATTCAACAAATTAGCATTAACGGGGATATGTATGTGTAGAATGTTGTTCCAACATTTAGGTATTCCTTGTCGGCACATCTTGGCCATTCTAAATAAAAAAAAAATTGGTCAAATTCCCGATTCATTCATAATTCGGCGTTGGACTATGAATGCTAATAATATAGACACAGTTTTGCCTTATGATGTCATTATCGAAGAATCTAAAGAGATGACTTCCACCGAGAGATTTAATAACATGACTATGCTCACGATATCCGCATTTGATCTGTCTGCAATACTATATGAAGATTGATAAATATACCAAATCCGACCATATGAAATAACTCCTTCTGTGGTGTCCTCAACTTCCAATCCTCATATATCGACTATCACAATATGTCTCCAACTCATTTCTCTCAACACCTCCCCCAAACATCCTCTGTGACGTGGTATCTGTTATCTCAAATAACAGACCTACTGTTTGGTCCGGGTAAAATATCATCCATGTCATTCATCCCTGAAATAAATGAATAAATAATCAAAATATTGACTATAAAACCACAATAAAAGCAATCATATAACATTCATTCATCCAAATTAGTTGGAAATAAATATTAATATATATTACATCAAGAAGTGGACTAATTTCATACAGAATATTTCAAATAAAAATTTTTAAGCCATAATTTTAAAATAATATAACCACTATTATAATTCTAAGCATAATTTTTGATTTACAATTTTCAATTTAAAAGTACAAAAACATAAACCCTAATATTTCAAATTATCCCCAAATTATAAATCCTATTTTTTTCAAAGTGGACACAAATTCAAATTCAACCCTAATTACATACAAAATCAAGCAGTGCAATACACACACAAATACGGGTTTACATACACATAAATCAATAATTGAATACACACAAATAGAATATGTAACAAATAACATACAAAATCAATGCAATCACCAAAATCGAGTTATGAGATGAATAATACCTTATATAGGTCTGAAATATTTCAACAATCACTTGATTAGACCATAAAATTCAGTAGAAGAGAAAATCGTCTCTAAGGTTAGTTTGTATGTATCTGTGTGTGTTCAGTCGGACCAGGAAAGAAGGGTACAAAAGAGCAGTGCTTTATTTCAGGGCGTGCCTTGGTTATTTTTCGCGACTCAATACGGGACTAGATTAATTTACACGTCTCGTCCTTTTTTTTTAAATCATAACCGTTGGTATATCTGGATCCAACAGTTTAGGAGTCGTATGCTGGAAAAGTGTTATTGAGGATACTTATGATGCAGATAAGGACCCTGGTATTAATATAAAGGTGGTGTTTGAGAAAACTTTTTTCCAGAATAAGTCAACTTATTTTAAGACAAAATTAGAGATTCCTAACTTTTTTCTGAAAAAAGTTAATTTTTTTTTGCAACTTATAGAATCTCAAATATACATTAAATACTTGTATAAAAAACATTTATCAAAATATGAAATTTTTACCCGAAAATAAATTCAAAAAAACTTATTTTAAGGCAGGCCAGACATGCCAAAAGTTGAGTGAAGTTTAAGTTAAAACGTGCAAGGATAGTTTAGATCTGAGGTGTCTGAGAATTGATGAGAAGAGAGGAACCCATTTTTTAAACCCCTCTCTGCTCTCTCTCCTGAGTCTCCTCTCTCAATTTTATTCGCCGTTGTGTTTTTTCAGGTAAATAATTTCACATATATTATATTCGTATATAGATATTAATCTGAATTAACCTTTGCTTGTTGATACTAGATGTGTGTGTGTGTTTTATATTAGCCTGGATAGTTGAACTGAATTATATACCTTGTTTCGACATTTCTTATAATTTATCTGAATTTACGTTTTGCGATAGTATTTAATTACATATCTGCTTAATTCATATTTCTAATACAGTGTGTTTTTATTGGATGTCGATTATTTACTGGAAATTAGAGCGCTGCTTGGTTGATGAGATTAATCTATATAATTGGTACTGTAAACACCAGATGATTGTTTTGAGATCTTCGGCTTGTATTTTTTATTAGGAAATGAGCTAATTATGAGCACAAAAGTTGCATCTCATCGTGTGTGTGTGTTAGTAATGGATCACGGAGCAATTAGAGTAAATATGCTTTTTATTCCATTCTATTGCGTGATAAAGTACACCTTGGTTTACTAATGTATAGGAATCTCGGAAGGTCTACTTAAGATAGTTGCTGCAAATAATCTTACCCCACACGTCTCTAATACAACCCATTTACAAATTTCAAAATCCTGACCTTTAATTTACAAATTGAAGAAGTATTTTGTGATTAATGCGCACATTGCACACACGCGCACACACACTCAAATTTTTAAAGCCTGGCTTGTATTATGGTGATTGCATAGGATATGTATACGGGTTCTGTTATACTTGCGCATTATTATAGATTCTGCTGATGCTTCATTTACAATTCATTTCAGGTAAAGTAAGGCAGTAAGCATATACACATCGACGCAGACAACAGTTTCCTATGGCTACTTCAGAAGAAAATAGTGGATTGTTTCCAATTTTCATTTTGACAATACTTGCAATTCCTTTGGTGCCATATACAATACTAAAATTGTGTCGTGCTGCCTCAAAAAAAGCTAAGCCCATCCATTGTGACTGTTCTGTTTGCTCTCGATCAGGAAAGTATCGCAAATCAATATTTAAACGTGTAAGTTCCTGCTCTGTGCAAGAGATGATTTACCTTAATGGGTTATTGTTATCTTGTTTTAATTTAACTTGTTCACTTTTGATTTTTTTTTTAAATCTTGCAGCTCTCAAACCTCTCAACATGTAGTAACATGACACTAGTGCTTCTTTGGGTTGTCATGGGTGTTCTTGTTTATTACATTAAACATATAAGTCGTGAGGTAAATACTTTTAAGAAAAGTTGTGTTTTGATAATTACTGATCGAGAGGGGGTACTTATTTTATTTTATTTCCGTGTTAGATACAAGTATTCGACCCATTCACTATACTTGGATTAGAATCTGGAGCTTCAGATTCTGAAATAAAGAAAGCTTATAGGAAGCTTTCCATACTATACCATCCTGATAAAAATCCAGATCCAGGTTGGAGGTCTTTCAATTCATAAGTATATTAATTGCCCTTTTTATCTTACATAAACTAGAATCCTAAAGAAATCAATTGCTTGCATTCTGTAATTATTCAGATGCAAACAAGTATTTTGTGGAGTCCATATCCAAGGCTTATCAAGCTTTGACAGATCCAAATTCACGCGAGAATTTTGAAAAATATGGCCATCCTGATGGTAGACAGGTATGTACCTTAATCTCGTGGAACAACCTCGTTTTTCCTTTATGATATAATACATCATACAATGTCAGTATAATATCTATTAAAACTACTATACCATGTCTGGATGTAGGGTTTCCAAATGGGAATAGCTCTGCCTCAATTTTTACTTAATTTTGATGGTGCATCTGGTGGAATATTGTTGCTTTGGATTGTAGGAGTCTGTATTCTTTTGCCCTTGGTGATCGCTGTTGTATATCTATCAAGATCATCCAAATATACCGGAAATTATGTAATGCACCAGACACTGTCAGCTTATTATTACTTTATGAAGCCTTCCTTGGCCCCGAGGTAATGATTTATATTTCACAACATATGGGCATTAAGAATCTTTCAAATTATATGGAGTCATGTATAATACCAATAACACCAAGAATACCTTTATCCATGTATACGGACATGTGTCATATATTTTATTTCACAAGTGCCAGCATTTCTTTTTTCACCTTGTTCCTTTCAATGTTATATCGGTCCTTGCTTATTCCTTTCAAATTAATTTCACTGTGGTTATGCATAGGCCTACTTTTTATATAATCTATACATAGCCGGCCCTTTTACTTTGTTTGGCAGAAATCTTTAGTTATAACCTTTTGATCAAATGATTGTGGTAGATGAGCTGGTATACATGTATCCAAAATTCCATAGTAATTATTCTTTTGTGATTCCAAATATTACAGCAAAGTCATGGACGTGTTTATTAAAGCTGCTGAGTACATGGAGATTCCAGTTCGTAGGTCTGATGCTGAACCTCTTCAGAAGCTTTTTGTGGTGGTTCGGAGTGAGTTGAATTTGGACCTTAAGAACATCAAACAAGAGCAGGCAAAGTTTTGGAAGCAGCATCCAGGACTTGTCAAGGTAGATTCTCGTTGAGAGTCAAATTACTTAGTGGTGCATCACTGCATTAAATAAAGTGCTCGAAATCAATCTAAAGCTTTAGGTATGGAGTTTCCATATCTTATATTGAGTCTAAATCTTACAACCCTGTCTTTTTTTCCTTGCAGACAGAGTTGTTAATTCAATCCCATTTAACCCGTGACACAGCAGCTTTATCACCCGAATTGCTGCGAGACTTTAAACGTGTGTTAGAGCTTGCACCTCGCCTTCTTGAAGAGTTGATGAAAGTAAGTTTCAAAATTTACTATTTACTAATATATATGGAAGTGCACATTTGGTGAAATTGATAAACAATTATTAGGTGCATTCTATCTCCATTGTACATTACACTAAACAGTGAACCCCAATTGACCGACTTATCTTGCTGTCTTGGCCATAACCAAAAGGACTGCTGCCCTCAGGATTGTCAAGTGACAAGTCGATGAACTTAGGGTTGTTTTGGTAATAACTTGACAGTTGTTAAAAGGTTGTGGAGTATTGGTAACTTTGGTTTCTTGATATCAACTTTCTGTGTGGTCACAAAAATTTATCCCATAATGATGCTTGTAATTCCTATGGTTGTGATCCTAAAATAAGGCCATTGCATAAAATCAACCCATCACAATGCATTTAATTCCTAAGGTTGTGCTTTTACCTATATATATTGTTGATATTAGTTATCTGTTGATGACATCATTAATAGTAGCAAATGAGAAATTAGATTGTCTTTATAATCTGTTAGGTCACCTGTGGAATTTGAGGATTTTGCCACTTTTTCATATCATGGAACTGGAACCTAGGGATTTATAATCTATAATGGTTTTCTGATAGTCTGATCCTTTATTTCATTCTCGCATGATTCAAGATTAAATCTTTAACTTTTGCTAATGGTCATAGACTATTAGTGAGAACTCTGCTCCATTAATCCATAATCTTGTACTTGGTGCGATCCTATAATCTTTTTACTCTGCAATATCAAGAATTGTATCTTAAGTTTATCCATGTATTAAGGTTTTATTGTATTGGGTTTTATTCAGTGAAGTACTCTTAAATGAAGTACTAATTGTAGACCTATGTGACCTGCATTATATTCTGCAATAGATCTGTAATATATTATAAGCAGAACATAGTTCTGTAGGACATACAGGTCTCCAATTAGTACTCCATATAACTTTTGTCTGATTTATACGTGTATATATCATTTTTTGTGTGCTTCTATCCCATTTAATATCTGTCAACCACTACCTTGTGTATGTATTGAAGTGGAGTATATGAGAACGAATGTACACACCATCTCTTACCTTTCATGCCTTCTCGTCATTATGTGATGTTTGCTTCTTCGTAGCCCAACACGCAGATCCGTAAGGGCTAAAGCAAAATATGGAGAAAATAGCGTTAGATTAGAATTGGAATTTATTTTTTAAACTGTCATTTAATGCATTAATTACCGTATGCAGATGGCTGTTATACCACGGACAGCTCAGGGTCATGGTTGGCTAAGGCCTGCAGTGGGGGTGGTTGAACTTTCCCAATGTGTTATTCAGGTTTGACATTAACGGTCTATCTGTTGTAACTGTTTTTTTATATATTCTCTTTTTTTGTGTGTGTGAAAAACACCAATCTGTTAAGCTTTTTTTACTACTTTAAATATGTTAGACCCTATAGCTACCTTAATAATTCTATGATGGCTCAATTAAAATAAAATGTTTAGATCGTTATAGTTATCCTATCTGAGTGAAAGTTGATGTTTCTTTTATGTCAAGAATGTGGAGAAATCTCTAATAACAGGTTGTCGCACACCTTCTCACAGTCCTTATCTCATGCAAATACACGTGATTTGTTGAATCATGTGGTGATATCTTATATTTGCTCAGATTTGGTCTGATATCTTTGCAGTTGATTTTTATATCTGTATATCTGCCTGTGTGCATGTGCATGTGTCATGTGCGTGCGCTCTGAATAGCTTGTCGTAAATATGTAGTCCCTGATGGCAATATCTTCTTCATGCCCCTGGTTTTAACTTGGTATACTAGTTTAGAATTAGATTATGCACTGGTAATAGCTTTTCATATATGAAGCCTGGGTGCGGGAGTGCACGATGCGGGGATACGGCAATTCAGCAAATTTAAGAATATGGGGAATTGGGAATTCGGGTGCAGGGGGATACGGCAATTAAAAAAATTATAAATATATTGTATATATAAATAATTAAAGTAGCATTCAAATTAAGCCAAATAGTCAAATACATAAATTCATCATTTCTTAATAAATAAAAGACATAATACTAATAGCCTATATATTACTTAAAACATATATATAAATAATATCTGGTAAATAAAACAAAAAATAAACAGCAGGTAATTAAAAAAAATCATAAAAGAAACAATGGTTTAAGTTCATTGTTCACAGCAGATAAACAGGGCTAGTAGTCAAACAGAGTCAACACACGTATATACATCTTCGTCACACAGCACACAGTCAATGCAGCAATACATATATGTGTATATAGTATTAGTATATACACTTGTATATACATCTCGATATAACAAACGAATCGAATTCAAACTTCAAAGAGATTTGATACACACACACTCACTCACTCTCTCTCTCTCACACACATATATATATGGTGAATTGATGGTTACTCGTCTTAGCCAGCCACCGGAGTTCGATTTAGTCCGGTGGTGCAGTCCGTCAGCCACCTCTTCATCTATTAGGGCAACTAATTTGGGGAAAGTCTTCAACTGGATAACTTTTTAATTACGATTTCTACCCCTCCTGCACCCCCACAAATTTTTCTGCTGCCACATGCCGCACTCCGTGCGCACTCCCACACGCCCTGGCGCACCCCTGCACTGCTCGCGTACGGGATACGTGAAGTGAAGAATCCCTGCTTCATAGCTTTTCATGTGATCGTGTATTGGTATTATTGCCTCTGGCTCTACACTTTATTCTCTTGCTATGTTGAAGTATATTTACTGGCTCTTGTTTTAGGCTGTTCCTCTTAGTGCAAAGAAAACTGCTGGAGGATCTCCCGAGGGCAATGCACCATTTCTGCAGCTACCTCATTTTAGTGAAGCTGTAATAAAAAAGATAGCTCGCAAGGTATGTCACTGCTTCATAATCACGTCTTAAAATATTTAATTATTTATCAGTTCGCCGACAGCTGTTATTAGTACATCATTCAGCCGTAAATGCAAGTCTCTTAACTCTTCGTAGAACAATGTTATTTTGAAAGCCTCCACTCCCTAATGGTTCATTAGCTTTCAACCTAGAATATCTGAAACCCATATAGCCATATAGGAAATCTATATTTTAGTTTTGGGCCTATGGCGCTTGCTAGTGCTGTCGTTTAGATTTGGACTTCTCACTATATAAGTCATAGCTCTTTTTTGTCTTTATAACCTGTTTACACAATATCTACACACTGTCTGAACTCTGAATGATCTTTGGAAATTGTTTAATTATGTTTAAGACATTAACTTATGAAATTTATTTATTCCTGTGCTACTATGCCTGTGCTACTGGGCGATGTATGTGTTAGTCATAAAACTCCTGAGTACCCACCCTCTTTTAATGGTCTATCTTCAAATTCTTTGGCATTTTTAAAAGTTTATAATCTGACATATTTATGGTGAACAAGGAAGTACGCATTTGTGATGTTATTATTTTGGTCTACTAGTTTGGTAAAAAGTTTGATTCTAAAAGATAGATTCTAAAAAATATATATTTTTATCGAGTCATTTTAGGTACCCAAAATCCCGTACAAGAATTATGTACAGAATGATATGACAAGCTTACATGGCTGCCGCGTCATTTTGATTAATATTAATTGCAATAATTGTATAAGATAAAAAAATAAAATTTAAATAGTGAAACACTTCTAACGAAATTTAAACACCATACATATAATAATGAGCCCTAGGATGAAGTATAATGACGTGTTGACATTGACATTCATGTCAGCTACATTGGTATGCTTTGGGAAATTTTTCGTGGAATTTGGGTACAGAGTATTTTCTATTTAAATATATTAGATAAGTAGAAATTAAAAATATCTATTAGGCCATAGCTGCTGCTGTGCCAAGAATACTTAGGGCGTGTTCGGTTGGAAGGATAGGAATGGGTTGGGTTGGGATGAGAATGAGCGAAAGGAATAGAATGGGTTGGGATAAGAATACTCATTCCATTCTTTTGTTCGTTTAGTAATATTAATTTTATTGGGAATGGAATGATCATTTTTATTAATTTATTTGTTTAATATATAGATAAAATGAATTCTAAAAAAAAAAGTTTATTCAATAATAAATTTACTAAATAATATAGAAAATATAAGGTAAAATTAATTTACATGAGAAATAAGATTATATATATAATTTAAATTAAAAAAATTAACAATTAAAAATTTTAAATAGCTAAACAAGTTTTTTTTCATTAAATATATTGAATTACAAACATATTATATTCAAGAGCAAAAATAAAGATAAAAAAATATTGTTAGTAAGAATAAAAATGGTTTTCCATGTGGGAGGGTGGGATACAAAATTGACTTGTGAGGAAGGATAGGAATGACATGAGGATGAGTGATTCCATTCCCAAATACTCAACCGAACAACTCTTTTTTCATTCCCGACGGAATGGTCATTCCATTCCTACGAAAATTCATTCATATCCTTCAACCGAACTTGCCCTTAGAGTACCATATCTTGTGCATTGGCTAGTATATAGCAATAGAAGGAGTGTATGCTTTCATCATATCAAATCAGCCCAGTTAAGCAAAATTATTGGAAAGAGGAATTGTGGACTTATATATTGTGACAACTGACAGAGAAATTAAAAGCAACTCAATGACATTTAACTATGACCTGCATATGAACCACATGCCATTGGCAGTGGGGATAGTGATGCAGCTTACTCGAATCTAGCCTCATTTGCAGGCAGAAGGAGATCTTGAAAAGTGTTCTTAAATATCTGTAGTGATAGCATAGTTGACCTTTGAGAACAATACTCTGTTTATTCCCCTGAAATAAAATAATATGTTGTACTTGCAGGTGAGGCCTCTGTTTTATTTCTCTATTTTTAGTTCTTTTATATATTTGTCTGTTCTCTAATTTAATGTTGGTCTGCCTTTTCTTTTTAGAAAGTGCGATCATTTCAGGATCTGCGGGATATGACGCTTCAGGACCGTGATGAGCTACTTTCTCAAGTTGCTGGTTTCAGTGCTGCTGATGTACAAGATGTGGAACGGGTTTTAGAGATGATGCCTTCCTTGACAGTCGACATTACTTGTGAGACTGAAGGTGAAGAGGGTATACAGGAGGGTGACATTGTCACAGTTCAGGCTTGGGTAACGGTCAAACGTGGTAATGGTTTGATCGGTGCCCTACCCCATGCTCCATACTATCCCTTTCACAAAGAAGAAAATTATTGGTTTCTGCTTGCAGATCCCAATTTGAACAATGTATGGTTTTCTCAGAAGGTCATTTTCATGGATGAAGCAGCAGCGATAACCACTGCGTCGAAAGCAATCGGGGAGGCAATGGAAGGTTCAGGGGCCAGTCATAAGGAAACTAGCAAAGCTATTAGAGAAACATTTGAGAAAGTTAAGGCCGGATCACGAATTGTGATCGGCAAATTCCAAGCACCAGCAGAAGGAAATTATAATTTAACTTCGTATTTACTTTGCGACTCATGGATTGGTTGTGACAAAAAGACCAACGTGAAAATCAAAGTCTTGAAACGAACTAGAGCTGGTACTCGGGGAGCTCATATGACGGAGGAAGGACCTATAATAGATGATGGTGCTGAAGAGGAAGAGGAGAATGAGGAGGAAGAATATGATGAGGATTATGAGAGTGAGTATAGTGAAGACGAAGAAGATGCAAGGGAAACAAATAATAAGGGCGCTAGTAATGAAAATGGGGAGCAGTCAAATTCAGGAAGTTCAGAATCAGAGGAGGATTAAGATACACAAGTTTACTTGTTACTGGGAAAATAAGATGCTTCTTATTCTTAAGTTGTAGGTTTCAATTCAGAAGGGAAGTTTTATAGAGACAGCATTTGTCTTCAATTTGTTCTCATATACCCTTACTAAAATCTTTCATGCTGCTTTTATAAACTAGAATTATATACCAGAATACAAAGTACATTAGTTCATTTTTGGATACACAAGCATCTCAAACGCTATCTGGGTGCCCCATTTTTGAAAGCATGTTGTTGTGCTTTTACAAAAAAAGAAAAAGATTTTGCGACTAATCTATAATCTTTGGCACAGCTTTTCTTGTGTCTGGTTGATGTTCAACAAGTTATTTGAGTGAGTTAATTCTCCATTTTCGTAATGAACTACCTGCTTCGATATATTTCAAAATTGTGTGGTTCTATAAAATGAAAAACCTTCCAAAAATATCATAATACAAGAATAGGCCATTGTAAGATGATAATATCTGGATTAACAAAAGAAATGATATGGTCTGGTAAGACCATGTTACTATGAGTTTGTGACCATTCATGTTGGATAAGATACTAAACATGCTAATAACATTGGCAACAACTTTGTGAAACCAAGCCAAATATACAAGCTATGAGAGGCCTTTGCTGTGTTGAACAGAGATTTCTCCACATCACAAAGCTATCACCATTAAAACCAAAAGCTCCAACTCTTCAACCCACAAGAAAATGGAACATACATGCCAAAGGAAAAGGCTTCAGTGGTGCATCAAACAAAAACATTGTGCAGGTAAAAAAGGGCATGTCTAAAGAACCTGAGAATGGTAATGGCAAAGGCGATGATGACAAGTTACCACAAGTAGTGTTGGATAGGATGATTACAAGGATATTGGTGTTTGTAGGGGTGCCTTTAGTAACTGGTCTAGTTATATTAAAAGGTTTTGATGCAGCAAAAGAACAGAATGTTGTGGATGTTCCAAAATGGCTGCCCTTCTTGACAACTTTTATTACTTTTGGTACTTCTACGCTTGGGATTGCTAATGGTACTCTTTCTGCAAGTTGGGATGAAGATAGAGAGGGTTCATTTTTTGGTTTTGAAGAAGCTCAGAGGAACTGGATTGAAATGTGGAAAGAAGAAGATGAGTTTAATTAAGAGGTGATTATAGTGGATAATAGCCTTGCTCTAGGGTTATGTTATTATTATGCTTAATTTGTTCCAGTTTATTAAAAGCTCATTGTTGGTTACTTGTTACTAATTAGATCACTAGTCATCTTAATCTTGCTCATGCTGTAAAATTTTACTTCATGCAGTAATGAGTAATTACTTTTAACAACCTTTTGAACATTAAATGATTAGTAATTTGGTCTTAATGCGGTTGACTACTGCTGCGCGTATTCCTATTGCTAATTATTATTATTATTATTAGTATTATATCAAATATTAAATAATAAATCAGGCGTGATTGAATTAAATACTTAAAACAACATATATGAAATATTTTAATATATAATTTACATAAATAAAATAGAAATATCTCGTCAGAAATTTAAAAATGTATAGTTATATATTGAAAAATGAATATATAAAAATAGTGGTTAATACAAAAGTGATAGATTTAACATATATAACTCATAATAACTAGATAACTAATCGCACAAATTAAAAATTATGTAAATTAATTAATATATAATTATATAAATGTTGTAAAAAGAAACGTATACTCCGTTTTAATTAAATATTATATATATATAATTTTACTTATATTTTATACAATTTATTCCAAACCCGTAAATATGCGGAGTCCTATTATTATTTAAATTATATTCTTTTTAACACAAAAGCACAACAACATATTACACTAACATATTACCTATTTGAATATTTTTGAATCATAGAAAAGAAGAGAATACATTTATTAATAAATTTAATAATCACTTTTTGTAAAATAAAATAAAATCTAGTATTTATATTTTAATAAAATATTAACGTACTATGCTCTTATCTATTTATAAAATACTATAATTTCATTATTCATCTGTAAATTAAAACGAGTTACATATTACTCTAGTATTTTAATAAACTTAAACATCAATTTGATTATTCATCTGGAAATCAAACGTGGTGCAATTAATATAATCCTATGTTAGTCTCTTAAACCAACAAAATATTAATAACTGCATTAACTACGTTCAATTGCACAGAAAACTAGCGAGGCCTCGATTGTAATTTCAGATTACTGCATGAAGTAAAACTTCACTGTATTTGGAAATCATGTAACATAACCATGTGTGTGCAAGATCTCACACAGTCTCGAGGAATAATCTAAATTTATTTGTACATTATTACTCCATACGTAGCTTGTCCATTTTAACTTTTCTATGGTTAAATTGATTAATTTTTGATTAAAAATTCATTTATAATTTTAAAAAACTAAAAAATATATTTTAAAATAGATTATATATACTTTTTAACAATATAAAATTTTAATTAATTTTCAATTATATATCATATTTAAATTATAATGGGCTCAATTTGATTATACTGAAAACAAAATGAACAAGAGATGGAAGCACTAATCCAGTATAAGTTTGGCATTTATGTGACCTATTTGGTTTGTTAAACATATTAAATTTAGGGAATTTAACAAATATACTAGGTTTTTAATTAGTTATTGCAAAAATACTATCTTTTCAAATTAATTGCAAATATACTATCTTACACTATTTTAATTGTAAATATACTCCATCTTCTCCAACCCCCATTCTTCTCCAACCTCCATTCTTCTCCTTCTTCACCTACCTCACCCTCCAGCCCCGCCCGCCGCCGCCGCCCGCCGCCCGCCGCCGCCGCCCGCCGCCGCCCGCCGCTGCCCTCATCCCTCCTTCCCCAATCTCCGCCCTCCTCCTCTCCAGCAAGCCATACTCCAGCGACTTCATCTACATCAGAGTACCACCTTCACCGCCGCTTTATCGTCGACCATCACCTCCATATGTTGAGATCGGGGCCGCATGCCTGTGTGTATTCTCTACCGACCTGATACGAAAATTACTCATTCACCACCACCATATCTATTGAGGAATCGGGTGAAAGAGAGAGAGAGAAAGGGGGAGAGAGAGAAAGAGTCGGATGAGGGAGAGAAGAGGGAGATCGGAGAGAGATTGACGAAGAAGAAAGAGAGAGTCGAAGGAGGGAGAACGGAGGTGGTGGTGAGGTTAGCGACGTGGGTGGTGGTGCCGCCGACGTGGTGGTGGTGATTGATTTTGTTTGGGTTTGGTTGATTTAAATACAACCAAAAGCAACCTTAAATGCAATCAAGAACAACTTTAAATGCAATTAAAAAATAATTATTTTTATTAAATTTTAAAATTGTATTTGTGGTTGATTTCAGTTGATTCCAGTTACAAATATGGTTGTAAAGTTGCAAACCGTATTTTTGCAAAAAAAATCAAAAAAAATCATATTTTTGCAATTTTTTTAAAATTCGTATTTTTGCAAAAAAATTAAAAAAAAGTTAGTATTTTTGCAAAAATACTTTTATGCTTAGGTATTTTTGAAAAAAACCCTTAAATTTATTGTCAAAAATACTTTTATGCTTAGGTATTTTTGAAAAAAACCCTTAAATTTATTGTCACCTATTTGGTTTGTTAAACATACTATTTCAAGTGACATACGACAGTACATTTTACTTAGCTTATTATAAATTAAGACTAAATAACTTTTAGTTCATTACATTGGTAACACCACAATCCCTAACACTCCATTCGTTCCCTTTTAACTGTTCCTTTAAAAAAAATACATATTTTGATAAAATATTAATTAGATAACTTGTTTCCATGATTACCCCTCATAATTACATTAGATTAGTTGAATTGTTTATATATTTGAATTAATCAAATATGGGAAATAGTAATATAAGAGTATTATTTGAAAAATTCTTTATATAATTATTTTGAAAAGAGAGAAGGACAAGTAATCAGGAATAAAAAAAATAATTCAAAAGGGACAACTAAAAGTGGACGGAGAGAGTAATATTTTTTTCAATTAGAATATAATAAATATAATATATTTTTTAATTTGACATATGAATAAAATTCAAAAAAGTGTTTACTTATCGAAACTGATTTCGATTACTTCAATTTTAATTGACATGAATATCTTAAAATGGTGAACTTGCCAAGACATCATCTTTGAGAAAGACATTCTATTGATTGTGGTGGGAAGTTTATATAAAGTGATTGTTTTGTCATGGCTCGTTTTAACTAACTAAAGGTGGCCGTCTTGAATTATATATTTGAATGTATTATTGATGGACACAACAAATTTATTGAAATTGCAATCCGGTGGCAAACGTCAGCTAAAATCTATGATCCAAATTAATAGTATCAGGTTTAAGAATGTTTCAGATCATCTGTTTTGACGATGATGTTTACATTTTTTCAGTTGGATACCATATTTTCATTAAATATTATTACTTGCAAAATATTATAATACATAATAAATTATTATGTAACATATTTTATATTCATATTTTACATATATAGCTCCAATCAAAAAATGATATTCATTAAACTATTTCATATGTATATGTTGCATTTGAATTTATCTAATTATTTCACTATTTATAATTTTATTACCACGAGTTATTTTTTGTGAAATAAAAATATATTATAAACTTATTTAAATTCAGAAATTTTGAAGAAGTACTTTCAGAGCAAGTCTGTACTACTCCGTCTTAAAATAATTGTCGTTTTAATTTTACGCACGTAGTTTGAGATTTAAAAAAATATTTATACATATTATTTTTTAAATTTTTGTTTTTGAATAAAAATACAATACTTAAATTATTAATAGAAAAAAAATTAAAAAATGATATATTTAAATATATATATTTTACGCCTTAAACTACATATAAAAAATTAAAACAACACTTATTTTGAGATCGAGAAATACTAAAATACATTATTGTACTCATTGTGTTTGATTCAAAGCTTTTAATACAAAGTCTGGGCGCTGAAAGTAAGAAGATATATCATACGGGGAATAAATTTCATAAATATTCACTTTGTACTTGATATTATATACGATATAGTAACAAAATAGAATGTGTATTTAATATCTTAGGGTAGGGTTGAACTCTTAGCCGTGGAACTCAAATATTTTTTTTTTAAACCATAATTTATTCGATTCGATCCAAACCAATGAATTAATAAGGTTTCTCGGTTCTAAATATAATAATTTCTCCCGTAAGTATAATTGATTCTTGGTATAAAGTTACCATAATATTTTATATAATATAGTAAATATTTTTATAGAAAAAATTTAGATAATAAAAACTTTAATCCTCCCACTCACAAGAAAAAACCATGGTCTCCCTCCATGTATGTAAAACTATAATACTATCTCTACTCTGATCTAATAATAATATATAATAACGTCTGATATATGATATGTCTCTATATAAATATAATATAAAAAGTATTTTAATATTTTAAATCAATTATAAAAACATTTCCTAAACGGAATATAATTCTCGAATAAAAATTCGTAACGGTCCTTTTTGTCTACATTACGGTTTGCTACAGTTGAATTTTGGATGTTGGACCATTTTAGAGTTATTGATAATTTTGTAAGTTTCGTGCGGACTGTAAAATCGTCCAATTCTGACTTCTGAAACTCAAAATATGGCTCGAACAATGTTTATTGTGTAAATAACACAATAATAACAAATTTTCTTTTTTAATTTAACTCCAAAATAGCTTCAAAATTATATATTACTAAGATATCTAATAGAGTATGAGTTATAATAACGAGATAAGAAAAATCATAATTATTAGGAATCTTAATAATAATTTATAAATAATTAGTATATAATATTATGTAATTGTTAAAAATCGATCTTTTAACCTTGGTAGTATTTGGATATAATCCATCTTACTCTTATTATATATTATATATAGGATATAATTTGTTATTTGATTTTTCTGCACTATAATTTAAAATACTTTGACTGTATAGTTAAAATAATTAAAAAAAAATCTTTTAGTGAATTTTAATATAAGCTATGTATTTTTATTCATAATTTTTTTTAAAAAAATTATTTTAACTATACGATCAAAATATTTTGAGATATGTGCGCATAAAATTAAACGTCAAATATAAAAAAATAGAGGAAGGATATAATCAATATTTTAATTCAGGAAAAAAAATAAAAGAAAGTATTTCTATCATATGATCGAGACACCCAAATATTTATGTCAAAATCAAATCCACATATATAAAAAACCGGAGGCAGTAGTCCAATGCATGCAGCATAGAAAGAGAAAAAGTTCATGCCTCGTTTATTAAACATAAACATTGTATTATCGAAATACTACTAATCAACAAATACTCGCCATTACCACCTGTACAAAACTATAGCAACAAAACGCCAAACCATCACATAACTAGCTAGATCACAATATTCTTGTCTAAATAATACTTAATTAACAAATAACACAAGAATTAGGGTCTTCTTCTACACTTTTGTGATTATGATAATAGTATAGTGGCGCTTGAGGTTGTTGCTGATAACTATAAGCATATTGTTGCTGGTAATATGCTTGTGGGGGTGGAACAAAATAAGTGTATGGTATAGCTTTTACAACTTCGTCTTTCTTTTTGTTATCATCTTTTTTACCCTCATCTTTCTTCTTGTCATCTTTTTTTGGCTCTTCCTTTTTACCATCTTCTTTCTTCTTCTCTGGCTCTTTAGCTGGCCCTAATGTCAAAATATCTGTGTGACAGAGTTTCCTGAGTTTGGCCACTATTTTTATTGGATCCATGTCACCTGTTACTGTGAGTTTCTTGTCTTTCATATCCATTGCAATTGATTCCACACCTGAGATTTCAAAAAATAAACATAAAATTTGTTATTACTAATGCTTAACATTCGATTTAAAACCGATGCTCGTTTTCTCAATGAGAGAGTTCGACTTTTAGTGGAGGCACGAATAAGAATAAGAAGTCAAAAATTAAGATCTCGGGGGTTCTTGATTTTTAAATTTAATTCGAAAGATGCATCTCATGAATGTACATGTGTGTTTGAATGAATTGTGTGTAGTGCTTACCATTGAGGCCTGACACAATCTTCATGGCTTTTTGCTTGACTTTGTCATCATGCAACTCAATTTTCATCACAACTTTCTGCGATGCAAATAAAGATTATAACCATTAAACTGTACATTTTAATAACATAATAGGGTTAACACTAGATTAAAAACTTGATTATGATATACTCATACATATTTGTGATTTACTAACCTTCATGTTTTTGTTGGTGATAATGAGAGATCTAGGCTGTGGAGATCCAAAGTTGAAGAAAGTGAATATAAAAATATCGAGGGGGGGGGGGGGGAGAATTGGAAGAAAGAAGAGGAGTTTGAAAGACTTGATGAAGTGGGAACAATCTAAATGGGGGTTTTATATTAACCTTAGCCCTCGGGGAGTGAGAGAGCTGGGTCAAGCGAGTCAAGATTGTGGGGTACATGGTCAATAATTTTGTAGTGGTCACTGGTCAGATGACAAAGTGGAATTTTCCACTAGTGGATTGGAAGCTAAAAAATTGATGGAATTATTGTAGTGCACAACGTCGTATTGAGTGCTTTTAACAGCAGTTCTTAAGTGGAATGAGGATGGTACGTACGATGCCGTGTTCACTTTTATTAACAGAAATTATTAAAAATACTACTTTTTAAGTTTTTTTTGTGATTTTCTGATTTTTTTTGTAAAAATACGGTTTGCAACCAAAAACAACCCGATGCAACTTATTTTTATATTTTTAAAAAAATTAATCAACATTGCTTTTGGTTGTTTGAAATTGTTTTTGATTACATTTATGGTTGCATTTTAATTTTAATCGTACAATTTGTTAAACAACGTATTATGCAACAAAACAATAATTATTTTGACTAAATTTTAAAGTTGCATTTGTGGTTGATTTCAGTTGCAAAGTTGCAAAAAGGTATTTTTGTAATTTTTTTTGAAAAATCATATTTTTGCTATTTTTATTAAAAAAAATCATATTTTTGTAAAATATTTTTAAAAAAGATCAATATTTTTACAAAAAAAAATTTACCCTTCGGTATTTTTCAAAAAATCACTTTTATATATTTGGCACCTTTTTGAGGACTCTTTCTAAGAAAGTAGCAGAAATAAAACTCTATTTGTAATAATGTAGACTTGTAAAGTAAGTATTGTTTTATTCATGTAATTACTATATGTTTTTCTGGATATGAACAAAAATATATGTGTATTAAGATAGGGTACGCAGTACGCTTCACTGAAATTCTAAACGTAAAATCTCGATAAAGGAATGTTGAATAAATGGATAATTCCATTTAATAAATAAAAAATTTCAATTTTAATTTGAATCAAAGAATTTAACAAACAACATTAAATAACAAATAAAAACAAGGTTTTTATTACCTTCTTCTGAGCCTTCTTCCAATCACTTAACATATTAAGAGCATTTGCTTCAACTTCCAATGGTGACATATCAACTTTGTTCCATAGGCATTTGTTTCGCCTGTGCCATAATCCCCAACACATCAAACCAAAGAGCACACACTACTGCTGATTGGCCACACTGAAAAATCGACGAAATGTCCATTGCCGAATCATTAGGCTGAAGATTAAGATATTGTCTCAGCAACAGGGCAGCTCGAGAACTTGGCTTAAACCACCACTTGGGTGGGTTAAAATCAATGTGGACGCTGCTTGTGTTCCCGGTGCTCGATATGTAGGGTTTGGATGTGAAATTCGAGATGAGTTTGGAGCTTTTGTCCAGGCGAGAAACAATGTTATGATGGTGAATATGAAGGCTAGAGAAGCAGAAACATTGAGCTTGAAAAAAGCTTTATCATGGACTAAAATATTTTGATTTTCTAAATGTATTTTTGAGTCGGATTCTAAGATGCTTGTGGATGCAGTGAATGGAAATCGAGTCGCATCAATGTTTGACATAATTGCGGAGGATTGTAGTGAGTTAATTAAACACTTTGATGAAGTGTTAGTTATTTTTGTACATCGATCTGCGAATAAGATAACCCATCTAGTAGCACATGCTTCTTATTCTATGTCAGGTCTGCAGGAGTGACATGATAACGCCTCTTGATTTTATTGATTGTAATCTTGCTTTTGATGAGATGGTTTAATGAATGCAAGTACGTTTTATTCAAAAAAAAAACAAGGTTTTTATATATCTTTTGTAAATATAAATAAATACTTGTTAAATTTCAAATAATATATTTAATTTTATAATATTATATAAATATATTTCATCCCATAAATAATTTACATACATATTAATAAATCATATTTTTTCAAAAAATAAATTTAAAATTAGTTAGTTTTTTTAATCCATCAAAAAATATCTAATCCTTAATTTTGTCATTTTATATAATGCATACACGAAATGTTGTTATTGTGTAGTAATAATTTTGTATGGTAACATAGCTTAAAATACTATTTTTTGTTGGACGACTTGTGATATAATGATATTATGATCCGGTTCGGAATCATTCTCAAGGATTCAGTAACTTTTTCATTTGTAAGACATTTTATTATTTATTTTTCAATAAATAAATTATAAATAAATATTCTCATTAAATGATATATATATTTTATCTCAATTATATTCATTTATGGGGTCCAACAAATACATAAATAATACGGAAGATTTTATTATAAAAATCGAATTAAATATACAAAAATCAGCAAAATATACTTGTAAAGTCGTAATTCATAAAATATAGCCATTATAAATTATTATTAAACCAACATATTATAAGTTTTGATCAATACAACATATATATAGATATGTATATTAAATAAAATTTATTTATTATAACTAATAATTAACTTTTACGAGTTCAAATAACATTTATATATATACACTAAATAAAATATTACCAATTTTATAAAAAACATATTTAATTATTATAACTAATTAATTTTTACGAGTCTAAACATTAAACTATATATATATATATGTATATTAAATTTTATTTATTATACCAAATTTTTATTATTATTAAATTAATTATTCCATTTATTATCACTAAACTTATAAAAAATAAGAAAATATACGTACAACAAAATTCTCAATCATATAAAATTTTATTTTAAATATGAATAAAAATATAATAAAAATATATATTTATATAAATTATAGTCATGATATAGGTTATAATTTATAAATTAAGATATTTGACTTTTATACAAAAATCCTAAGCTATAATTATATAAAACATGATCTTAAAGACGTATTTAATATTTTAATATATTAAGAATTGTAGCTCAGTAATAAAAAATTATTTCCTCTCTTTTTTTTTATAATTTGTTTTCATTTTTAGCACATATTTTTTATGTATTTCAATGCATGATAAAAATTATTATTTTCAAATTATTTTTGAATTAAAATATTGATTAAATATTTTAATTCAGAAAATATTGAAAATCATAATTTTTAAAGCACATAAAAATGTGTCGAAACTTAAAATAACTTTTAAAAAATATGGAAGGAATATATAAAAAAAATATTACTCCCTACATCCCATTTTAATAATTTTTTTTGAAAAAATAACACATACTAAGAAAAATTAGTTGTATAACAATTTTTCGTATTTATCAAATTTATTATAATAGTTTTATACTATAAAAAATAAATTTGAATTAAATTTTACATTGAAAATGACAAAATAAAAGGTAAATTTGAATATATTTACATTGCAAATAGAATTGAATAATTATTATGGAATAAATTTTTTTTTTTTGAAAAGAGACTAGCATTTTGAGATAAAGCTAGTATTAAACCGTAGAGTATCAAGCGTTTTGTTACTCCCCAAACGAAACTAAAAAACGTAAAAACTTAACTTTGAACGTGATTTTTTTTTTAAATAATGAAAAATTAAACTTAGTGCCACAGGCGAGCAACGGATTTACAAATTACAAAATTAAGAGAGGAGTCAGGGGGCTGTTTGTTTATGTTGGAAAACAATAATTGGAGGCGTCATCTAGTTCGTCACATGTTAATACGCGACAGCTGTGCGATAAAGTGTTAAAAGAAACTCGAATATTCAGTTTGTAGTTAATAAGTTTGATTATAATATATAACGATGCACGGATAAAATGTTTTTAATATTTCTTTTTATTTCAAAAATATTTTAATATTTTAATTTTAATATTTGAATTTATTTTATTTTTATAATAATAATTTAAATTTTATTTAATATTTATATATATGTATAATTTAATATTTTAGATTAGAAATATTAATGTAGTATTATTTATTAATATTTGGATTAATAGTTAAATAAAAAAAATCTGCAGTTTTTAAAAATTAAAAAAGGCAACCCAACTAACAAAACTCTTCTACTTGATATGTATGCATGCATTTCTAAAATTTATAAACGTAACTTGAAGTTATGTTTTTAATCGTCACGGGTCATTATTTTAAATAATGATATTTGAGGACTAAGGTATATTAACTCTAAATTATATTGAAAAGAACCTTTTCTCTATAAGATTGCTGGTTATAGATTTCTTGGTAAACACAAATTAGTCAAAAAAAAAAGTTACAGAATCAAATTTGAATATTATGAAGAAACGAGGGGAGTTATTAATATATTAATTTCTGACACGGTGGGTATAGTCTTGACGCTGTTTCGGAAACCATATAAGTAATTAATAAATTAAAAATTACATACGATTTCTAACTTATAAATTAGTTATAAGATACCCTTTATTAAACTGATAAATAACATGGGCAGTTTCAATGTATAGACAGTTAGTATATCCGGACCGTTAATTTTGTATTGATGTTAAAATTTGACCAACTGTTAATCACGAGCTCTCCTTGCTAAGCAGAATTAACTAGTGCAGTCTCCTCAGTGGTTTTCTGTTGATTCAGTTTAATTAGTATCTTAATCTTCCACTCCTGTTTTATTTGTCTATCTAATTATCTATCTTCTTTTGTCGCCTAAATCTAACAACTAATCCATTGGAATTTTATCATTGGATATGCACAAATGTTTGTTGCTTCTATATTCAATCGTCTTGGAAAATTATTTGCTTTAGTTAATCTTAAAGTTTTTTAATTTCACAATCTATCAATTATAGTTTTTTGTTGTGGAATTTTAATTTACATATGTAATATGAATTACTTTTATCACAAATTTAATTATTGTCAGTATAAAAATCAAATAACCCAAGCCCGCGGCCTACAGTGAGTGTGAGAAAAATGATCAGCCCATTGGATGCGTAAGTCCAGCTAGACGTCTTTCCAATGGATCATTTAGAAATGGGCTCTCTCAGCTTATTTGGGCATTCGACCGGATCATTTCATTGAGTTTAGAAATGGGCTTTCTAAGACATATATATGTATATAAATTCAAATTATAAGTATTTGCAGTGTATTTCAAAATTATTATTGGTTCGGAAACATTTTAAATCACATCCTAATTTAAATATATAAACAACTCATCTACATTTAGTGCAATTATTATGGATAGACAAGTAAACAAATTATCTACCTTAACTTTTTCTTAAGATGCGTAATTTTTTCAAAAATGACATGTAAAATGGGACAGATGAAACAATTTTTTAACACTTTTATTGAGTTGGTCCATTTTTATTGATTGAGATTTTTGTACAATAGAGGGCAATATTAATTATTAATGACTAGAAAATCAATTAAAATTAACACGTTAAAAAACCCAAATGACAAATAATACTGCATGTGCAGTGTTTAATAACCACACGACGCACGTGGACTCACAGTATGATAATCGTCATTTATCAAACAGCACTTGATAATCTCCACCGTCCATTCTTAAATAACAAGCCTGACGTGGCAAAGTTGTATGGCAAATCAAACCAGGCCAAGCAATTAATCGATGTAGCCTAACATAGTTTGACCAACCATAATTACAGAATACATCATGAAAAAATCACAAAAACTAAAAAAAAATATAGAATATAAAATTACACAACACTGTTCAGAATCAATATTGTATAATTTGTGTTCTATATTAATATAAAAATATGATTTGGTTTCTGACTTGCACAAATAAGCAATTATTTATATATATACACACACACACTTTTAAAACACATAAATATTAGTACAAAACTACTACTAGTTTGTTAATGGTGTCTTTGAATCCGAACCCACCCGAGAACTTCTACTTGGATCCTCAAATGGGCATGGCCCTTCCTAATATAGGAGCTTTTTCTACTCAACCCAACCCGGGTTTGTCGGATGATTTGTCCACGAAGATCCGAAAACCATATACTATTACTAAGTCTAGAGAGAGCTGGACTGATCCTGAGCATGACAAGTTTCTTGAAGCTCTTCATCTGTGAGTTTTTTTGTATCATTCTTTTTTTATTCTTTTTCTTCTTCTTGAATTTGGGGTTTATGTGATGCATGGGTTGGGTGTATTTTTTTGGTGGAATTTGATGGTGGGGTGTGTTTTGTTTAGGATTTTGAGGCCTGTTACAAGTTTTGATTTTGATGGATTTTGTTGAATTGGGTACGATTTTTAGGTGCTTATGACTTGTGGGTTGTAGTGTTTTTGGTTATTTTAGTAGACATTACCTAACCAGGAGAGTCAATGATGTATCAATAGTTGGCATTTGGCGTTTTTAGTTGTGAAATGTAAATTTTCTAGGGCAATTTTTGTTTTTTTGATTAAATAATCTTGCTTGGGATCCTACCAAACCATGTCGTCTCTTCGGCAAGAGAGTATGTTAAGCTTTGAGCTAATTTGACAAATTCAGCATCAAATTGGTGAAAACATCCATTTTAGTATTGTCTGATTTCTACTCGCGCTGTCGTAGCCTTGTGCACTGGGTACAACCTGTGTGGCTGGATTGAATTTTGCAAATAGGTTGCACCCACGGTTGGCTCCTGCTTTGCACCACATTTTCTTAATGGTTCTGAATACTGGCCAATAAAAAAAAGATATCAAGTCATAAATGTTGTCATATGTCATACGCGTGCTTAGTTTTACCCTCTAGCATGAGATATCAAGTGTTTTTCAGTTTTCACTTGACAACTAAACATACTACAATTTTTATTCCAATTCCTAGAAAAGAATTAGAAACACATAGTAAGTAATTTTACAACAGATAAATAATTTTCCTGGTTCTAGTAGTTTCTAATTCACATTACGGATTATTACTGTGCAATATTCTGAAAAGTTTATATGTTTTTAGCCCAAATATGGAGAGTCAGAGTTCGCAACTTCACACCCATTTCTGATGAGATACTGGGGCGAATTAAAAAGTTAAAGTAACATAGAGTAAGAAAGAAACAGATGTGTGGCCATACTGCATTATTAAATTTTCTTTACCAGTAATTCTAGGGGAGATATTACAGAAACCACGGCATGTAATGGTTATGCAAAGACTGGGAATACGCAAAATGCAAATTTCTCAGTGTATAAAAAGAAACAAACTATTTAATTAAAGAAGATCCTTAGCACAATTTAATTACATTTCATAATAATTTGTAAAGAATAAGGTTTTTATCAAATATTCTCCATGCTTGAGTGTAATTAATAATTGAATAATTTTCATTCATGTGATGTACACAGCTTTGATCGGGATTGGAAAAAGATAGAAGCATTTATTGGTTCAAAGACCGTCATCCAGGTAACCTCAATTGCATAAGCATGTATTCTTCTGCGCTGTGCTTTTAACCCATCACTTGGCAATCTCTCTCTCTCTCTCTCTCACACACACACACACACACACACAAAATACAAAAAAAAACTGCAATAATGATGTATGTTAGTATAGATATTCCCATTTTATGAATATTATCAATTTTACTGCTTTTTATGTAATTTGCTATTGTTTTAATGTTGTTTATTTGGTCTACGGTTGTTTCGCATAATGTTGTCCTTTGTTTAATAGAAGTAAAGTTGCACTCTTGTTTATTTTCTACATTGGGTTGATTTATTTATTTTCTTGTTAAAATTTGGATTCTGCTTGATAAGCACTTGTTCTGATGTCTCTAGAATGGCAAGATTTATCAGTATGCATAGTTTAATACAATTTCACTCTTTTAGATCAATACAAATTGTATGCTAAGCCATATATGGAAACTGATAGATATTACAAATTTACAAGCGGGGGTTAGTATGTGCAGATACGAAGCCATGCACAGAAGTACTTTATGAAGGTTCAGAAAAGTGGAACTAATGAACATCTACCTCCACCGAGGCCTAAGAGAAAAGCTTCTCATCCATATCCACAAAAAGCTTCTAAAAATGGTTAGTACAGTTCCTTATTTTCTCATGATTGTCTTATCAAACTTAATTTAGCTTGATGATACATCATATTTTTTACAGCTCCTGTCCTCGCACAAGCCAAATCCGCAATCCAAACGTCTTCTTCTCTACCTGAACCTGGTTTCATACGAAGGCCAGATACTTCTCCATTACTAAGAAATCCTGCAACAGGCACAGCAGCTGTGTCTTCCCAGACTGAGAACTCCATGCAAACAGTTGGTTTTTCAAATATGACAAAAGGTTCAGTCATATCTACAAGTATTTCTCAGTATTTAATGATTTTATATTTTGTAGTTTGTGGCTTCTTACACTCGTGTGATAATTTATTATTTATTTGTTCTCTTGCAGGAGATATTATGTCTGCCAGGCAGCCAATGGCAAATAACTGTTGCAGTAGTACAGAGAGCACACCAAGAACACAACCAACATGTGAAGTGAACGATCAAAGGAATCATGGGTCATCATTAAGAGGTGAGCCGAGTAACTAATATAAATTCCAATGCATAGGTCATATACCTTGTTTCTAGTTTGGATGGTATGAGCGTGATACTTAGTTTACTGTCTAGATTATGAGCTTTTTAGTTGCAGAGATAAAGTCACTTTTTTTCTATGATAATAATTTTTTTTATTTGAGCATTATACTATTAGGTATCGAGGTCATACTAATGTACTTGGAATCTGACAACAGTTTGCGTTTAAACTATTGTATATATTTTTCTGTTAATGACTTTGTTGATCATGTTGCTTTCACGAACATATGGTAAAATACTAAAATTAATGAACTCTTTATTTTTTTCGAATGGAAATGCCATCAAGATTTTATGAGTTTGATGGTGATATTGCACCATTAGTCTATTACTAGACATCATTGTTCAAGGTAACACATATATGTGAACACTCTTTCCCGTCTAAAAGACTGTGTGTGGCCAGATCCTGAAGGTGAGGGTATCAGAGAAAATTCGACTTAACTAGGACACACATTCTTCATGTTTATTTTAGAGTAGGGACTTCTTACAGGGTAGGAAGGAGTATATAAAGGGAAAAATAGTAGGAAAATTACCGTTGCCGTTATCCATAGTTTCTCCAAGTTCAAACTGCAGTTCCCTTCTTATATTAAACTTTAATCTCTTGGGAGAGACTTTATGGCAGACCTCACATCTATATTTGAGTAGGGGTGACAATTTTGGGCATTGGGTTAGGTTGACAGACTCGGGTCAGAATACTCAACCCAACCCAACCTGGAATGATATTGGGTTATAATACTCAACCCCGACCCCGACCCCAATTACTCATAACCCTAAACCAACCCAAAATTATTATAATTTATCAATAATTATATATAATAATTAATTATTATATCAATAATACAAAATAAATTTATATTTATACTACATATGTATAATCCCAGGTAACCCGAAAATGACCCGATTTTTTCGGGTCAATTTTCAGTCAACCCGAATCTGAAAAACACTGACCCAAATTTGTATTTATCGGGTCAAATTCGGGCCGGGTCTGATTTTGCCAACCCTTGTTTTGAAGAGTCAAAAGTTGAGCACAGCAGCAAAACTAAGCAATCGAGGAACCTTCATATGATTAGAATGTTTTCTTTGTAACGTGATGTTTTCCCCGATATCATCTTATGTTCTTTATCTCTTGATTGACAACAAATGAAATTTGTATTAGATGAGAGTCCGATGGAAGATGTGATTTTGTAGTGTATTCCTCTGGTTTTAGCCAGCCTGGTTATTATAGTGGCGGTGATCATACTTTTTTGAATTTAGAGTGGTAGTCTCACACATTGGGATATGTTTCTTTCTTTGTGATGTTATTGTTAGCTTTGAATTTGTTTTCTTAGTTTACGAGTCCATTTCATTCTTTTGACTGGAGGTATCGCTGGCTGAAGTATAATATGACGGTGGCTAGTCTTTGCATTAATAGTTCTTTTGTTTTCATGCAGTTCTGCCAGACTTTGCCGAGGTATACAGCTTTATCGGCAGTGTTTTCGATCCAAACACGAAAGGTCATGTGCAAAAACTTAAAGAAATGGATCCGATAGATGTTGAAACGGTATATTTCTTGAACCTTTTATCAACTAATTTCTTTAGTGATATTTACAGGGAGGTTGGTGTGCAGATAACAATGCCTTCCATTGTTCTTTTAGTCCCCCCCCCCCCCCCCCCCCCCCCCCCCCCCCGCGAAGGTAGCAGAAGGAAGCTTGGCCAATAAGTCAACTACCTTTTCCTTTTTGGACCGAGCAAAGGGAGCGACTCATTGTGCCCTTCCTTGTGTTGGGGCAACACAGCAATGAGTGAGCCGTTATTAAAACATTATAAAGTTGATGAAGTAGTTTTTGTAGCAGGAGATCCCGAACCACCTTGCTCGATCGAAGCCTCTGCAAACAAAACTAAGCAGCTTTAAAAACGCTTTTATTTTATAGTGCCTGAAAGGCAGAAAAGTAAGAGAGCCTGCGATGGAGCCAATCTGAGCTCGAACAGGAGTGAGGAAAGGCCCGATCAAGACCCCTGCCCCCCAACAAGACCCTGTTAATGTGTTTTCCTCTATTAGGCATTGTTGAAGTTGATGTACTTGAACAATCCCCTAAAAAATGAATTTTGTGACCTAGAGAAATAAGCTAAGCTGAGCCTTAAAAAACTAATTGGACATTTGTGTTAATATTTATATTGATGTTCCTTAGATTGACTGTCATTGTGCTGGTAGTTTTCATTTATATCTTGATTTTACCATTGCATGTACTTCTGCTCGGGAAGGAGCAATATGATAATAGTTTGTTGTTGGATTTATTACAAGTTGTGATATTATAAACTCCAATTTCAGAATTTGATATTAATAATATTGCAAAAAGTTCATAGATAACCTAAGCTAGTATAGAGCTATAGAGTTTTTATGGTTGGAACTCATCTAACGTTGTGTTTCTTCTGGTTCATGTTCAGGTGTTATTGTTGATGAGAAACCTCTCAAACAATTTGACCAGTCCCAAGTTTGAGGATCATGTAAGTTGTCTTTTACACAAAGTCCTTTCGTAATTTATTAAGAATGATTGCTCCCTTACAAAAACTTTCATTTGATAAAAGCTACTCTGTGCTACTAAATTTTGAGAAGTAAAAGCTAGTTGGTGCTACTAAATTTTGAGGGGTACTATGATAAGGACAGCATATTGAGGTGTCTTTCTATTTTAAAACCAGTAATTCACAAAAGCATTCAACAGCGTGATTGTTACAGTGTCTCCATCTTGGATGCATAATTTGTTTGGGTAGTGTGTACATATTTGCTATTTGTTTAAAGTTTAAACCTAAGCATTGGATGTGCTGAAGTGCTATCAGCATTTTATACGTACATACAAGCATACTATTTATTTATTTTTTGATGTTTTGATGCTAGCTTATATTACTATCGTCTGATACATCTTCTACCGATACAGAGGAAACTGCTTTCGTCCTATCAGATCGATTTGGAGAAGGAAAACCCTGATGATATGGTTAATGATCTCCTTGATGATCAAACTGATCATAATGCTCAATTCGGGTAGGCAACAGATTATTTCCCGACAAAAGAATCTACCCTCCTATATATATTTATTTTTCTTCAATAGTTGGTTTGGAATGAGCTGCTGATTTCAGTCTTGAGTACCAGGACCCGTGGTTGCATTTTAGCGTGCAGAACTTCGACACAAACTATAGGACATTAGTTGCATTTTGGTGTGCAGAACTTCGGCACACCACAAGGAAGCACTACTTTCTTCTTTGTTGTAATAAGAGTACAGTATTGTGCTGTAAAATCTTGTGGTGTGAAGTTAAATAAAACTGTTTGGTTTTTTTAAATTTGTACATACTGCATTGTCTTACACCAGCCTCTTCAACCAAGTGTTGCAAAAAGAAGGGAAGAAAAAGGTCATTGTAGATAGTATTGTCAAGCTCTGTCACGGAGAAAGGCCAATATGAATAATGTTGCAAGCAATGTTGTAAAAATTGGGCCTACTCAGAGTTGGGACTGTAGATCAGCTGAATCCTTTTAATCGAATAGACAGATGTTGAAAACGGCAGGTATGGCACTCGGATTTCGGCGACATCACTGTACTGGACTACTTGTAACTAAGTTTTGATATTTACAACCTTGGTTGCATGAGAGCTCTTTTTTTTCTTCTTTTGGTTCTTTACTTGTGCCAAATCGCTATTTTATGCATGTTATATGTTAGTAGAATGTATAAACCGTTGTAGTTATTACTTGTGTATAAACCATCGTAACTCTTTCAAGGGAACAAAAATATAGACTCTTCATTCTTCAATTCTGAGTTGCTGACTCGTTTCTTTTTGTTCTTGCATGCACCCCTATTTAGGTGCTGCCCGTTCTCACCACATTAAGTGAAATTTTTTGGTACACTGTACTATACTTGCCCAGTGTAATATGATACTCTTATTACTTTTGGAGAAAAATGTTCCCGAATTAGTTAGAAAGATTTTGTATATAATATTACTTTTAGAGAAAAATGTTTCCGAGTTCATCATCAGGAACATACTTAAATTTACAAAGATTTTGTATATAATATTAATGATAATTTTATACAGTAATTTGCTTCCGGTATTTATAATTATACTCTTATATATTTGTATGAAAATTTCATTTAACTTTTAGGAATATTATGCCCTACTTTTATCTTGACATATATATGGGGTGTTTGACTAAACTTATTTTTGAAAAATATGTATTTATATTTGGAAAAAATACATATTTATATAAATTTTCTTGAAACTAAATATTTATTTTTGAAAGTTAAATTAAGGACTAAATTTATTTTTGAAAAATAAGTATTTATTTTTAATAAAAGTATTCTTTTATATATTATATTTTGAAAATAAATATTTATTTCTAAAAAATAAGTTAATTCAACCGAGGTCTATATACGATGGTTACTTTGAAAGTTGGCGACCTCTATTTCAACTTGCTGTTTAGTTTCTGCTGAGCAGAAAAAATCGAAACCCAAAAAAAAAAACTCAAAAACCACATCGAAAATAACCAAACTGAAAATCCCGGAAAAAAACTGAAAATAAAAAAGCGAAATTAATGGTGTTGTTTCAGTTTCGATTTTATGTTAAAACCGCACCGAAATTAACTGAACCGAATATTATATATATATGCATATATATATTAAGTATATAATATATGTTATTTAAAAATTAATAACACTAATATTAATAATGTTTATATTCATTTTTATGATATATGAATTTTAGTATAATCTAGTGAGAATTTCATTACAAAGTTTATGAGTACCTATTATAAAAAAATGTCACCTTTTTCAATAAAATTATTTTAATAAATAAAGGAAGAAATAAATATATTTGTTCTTTTGATAAATTTAATCCTTATACCAATAAAGTTAGTTATAAATTGTAGAAAAAAAAGTAAGTTTATTAATAATATTTATCTACTAACATGAAATGGTATAAAAGGTAAAAAAAGATTAGGAAAAAAGCCGTAATTAACTCATGGTTAACCGAAAATGAAAAACCGTTCTAAATGGTTTGATTACGGTTAATTAACTAAACCAAACCGAAATCAACGGTTTGGTTATAGTTAATGTCCGGAATCGCCCCAAACCGGAAGATGCAGACCTAGTTTCCTTTTTGGCTTTTTCCTTTGAAACTAGATTTTCCAGTAAATTTATTTTTACATTTTTTTATTGAGATATAAACGTGAATAGGTATACAATTGTTGGATCAGGCCCAAACTGAACAACCTTCCAACTCTCGAACAAAAATCAAAATAAAGCCCATTATAAAGCAAAGATTCCTATATATATATACTCATAAAAATCTAGGGTTTTAAGTTTTCATTTGCTTAGTCGCAGCAGCCGCTACAAACATACATCAGAAACTCCTCTTCTAATTCGATCCATCTCTCCCCAATCATGGTATGATTCATCATTCATAGATCAATTTGTATGTATATATGTATGTATATTTCGAAAATGCAATAATTTTTATTTTTTATTTTTTTGGTCATCAGATTATCTCTGAAAAGAATAGGAGAGATATCTCCAAGTACCTCTTTCAAGGTTCCTCTCTATACTTGTGTGTGTGTGTGTGTGAGTGAGTGAGTGAGAGAGATTGATAAATGTGTGTGTAATGAATGTTAATTCTTGATATGTAGATTACTAATTCCTGTGTTTTTGTTTGTTTTTAGTTATTTTTATGTACTGAATGTTGATATAATGTACAGAGGGTGTGTGCTATGCAAAGAAGGATTATAATCTTGCTAAACACCCCGATATTGATGTCCCAAATCTGCAAGTGATTAAGCTGATGCAGAGCTTTAAGTCGAAAGAGTATGTGCGTGAGACTTTCGCGTGGATGCACTACTATTGGTACCTAACCAATGATGGGATTGAGTTTCTCAGGACTTATCTCAATCTTCCATCCGACATTGTTCCGTCTACTCTTAAGAAGGCTGCTAGGCCTCTCGGTCGTCCCATGGGTGGCCCTCCTGGTGATCGCCCACGGTATAGCTAATCGTTTTTGCTAATTGGGTTCCGATTTCTATTGTTTTGTTTGAATTGTGTTAATTGGTGTTGTTTAATTTGCAGCGGTCCCCCAAGGTTTGATGGGGACAGGCCTAGGTTTGGTGACAGGGATGGGTATAGAGGTGGGCCGAGAGGTCCTCCTGGTGAGTTTGGGGGTGAGAAAGGAGGAGCTCCTGCTGATTACCAGCCTGCATTTAGGGTAATTTTGATTTCCATGTTTGACGTTGTTTTTGTTAAATCCATGGTTTTTAGTTTTAAGACTACTGGTCCTTGTGCTTGTGATATATGTTTAGTGTTAACTCAATGGTTTAGGGTCAAAATCTACACTGAAGTTTAAAGCTAGACTTAAGCTAAAAGTGAAATTTTTTACCCAACCTTGGTTTGATGTGTGTAATAGGATAGGTTGGTAATATTATAACTTCATCATACATGATGGTTATATACTGAATGCTATATGAAATCCTTTTCCTCAACTTTAATGTTGTATTTGGTTGGGGAGATTTGAATATAATGGAATGAATGAAATATAAGGAAAACGATGGTGGTTGGAGGGGAGATTTGGAAAAAAAATGAGAAGATGCAAATTTCTATGATGAGGATTGTGAAGAAAATGGGTGTGGTGGAGAATGGATCATTCCTTCTTAAATTGATAGTTAGAACTCTAGCTTGGTTTGGAATAGGATGGAGAAAAGAAAGAAAATTTGCATAGAAAACAATTATTTATGGATATGTGATTTTTAGTTTATCTTTATTTATCGGCTGATATAATTGGAAAACAATTATTTTTACATATAGTTAAAAGTGAATTCTAATTGTGTATATAAATATATATATATTTAACACTGTTAATATATGTAACTTTGGTCATTAGTCTGGATGAAATAATCCTATTCATACTGTGGCCAGGCAATTATCCTACATGTGTTAACTAATATGGAGTAACTAAGAGATGAGTGGTGAGAGCTAAGTAATAATTAATTTACTCAAGTAGTCTCAATTTGCTACCAAAGATTTGCCTTGCAACTCTATTCCATGTGAGAGCATCGATGTTTGTTTCATGCTGCTAAACCGAGTGCTGGTTTCTTTTCAACTTAAAAATCAGTAATACTTTTGTTTTACTTGGTGGTTGGTGCTAGCTGCTCAATGTTAACTTGTAGTTTTCAGCTCTGATACATTCATGCTAATTGTTGTGTACCAACTTCCTTTAGCAATTAGACCTTTGAATTTTCCAAATGTTTAACTATTGATTGTGGACATGCAGGGTGCTGGTAGAGGTGGATTTGGGCGTGGCTCTGGAGGTTTTGGTGCACCGCCACCTAGTTAAAGTTGTTCTTAGAAGTGTCTAGTCCCCAGCTTTTGTAGTTTGTTCGAATTTGGGGATATGCTGAACATTTATTTAGAACGATTTGTTGGTTGCTATCTAATGCGTTCTGTATTGTTTAAAGAACTTCTAAAGAAAAGTTTTTGTTCTATCTGATTTTTCATATCTTTTTATGCAATTATGTTTTATGTTCATTTTACATACAATGAGGAAGTATTATGTTTTTTTCCAAGTTTTGGTTCTTTTCTTACATTTCTCAGTTTATAATACTTTCACATTAGTTGGGGAGACATGTAAAGTTTTCCTTGGCAGAATAGAACAACTTTTCTTTACCTTTCTCTATACGGAGTTGAGTCGCATTTTTGGAATTATAATCTTATTTCTACTTTCTATGTATTTAAGATGCATTATGTAGAATGGTAGATCCTTGCAATGTAAATTCCAACTATAAAATTCTTGCCACATCGTCAGTTATGAGATACCAGCTATAAAACTCATGCAATTTTGTTCATTTAAGTTGCTCCTTGTGAAACCTGCGTATTAAGCAGTAAGCACAATCCTGAATTAAGAACATGAACTAAAAATTGTCAGGTCTAGATTCTGATAAACTACCGTACTCTGTCTCCTGAACAAACAATAAGCACAAGCCTGAATCAAGAACATGGACCCAAAAAATTATTAGGGTTTAGATTCTGATTTTTAAACTGAAATTTTTGTTGTATTGTGTTTTGGTTTAGATGAAAATGAGGTCTGAGAGTAAAACAACATTTACAAGGCCATTACTTCATGGCCCTCCGGAACGTGCATCTGTATTTACCTCGATACAACCCACACTAGGACACAACCATCCATTATTTGACACCTACAGGGGCAGCAGTACCAACAGAGAACATAACAGGTCTGAAGACTTTCTTGGCATAACCCGCATAGTCCTCAATTAGTTTTGTAAAGCTAGCACCGCACGGAGGGATCAGGTGCAATATCTTGGTGAATATTTCAATTTTAACCTAACCAGGCTGCCCACCATAAGGAACAGAAGTGTCCTAACTCATTCTTAAATTGGCATTGATATAGCCTACACAATATTTCTAATAGATACAATTAGTTGGCGTAAAGTGCTGCTTGTTTGCGGAACAAATATTCACATTTATATATGGATTGGGAAAAAAATGTACCAACATATTATGACATTTATCAAATATGTTTTACTATATACGAAGTTGCTGTTTTTCCTTTTTGCAACTCAGTTTATACATCTTGTATAATATATCTTTTCCCTGTTGAACATGAAGTCTAATAGCGACTGACCTTCAAATTTTTTATCAAATATGCATACAAAAACCTCACAATACCATACTCATTCCAACAATGGCAGAATACTTGGCAACAGTTGCCAACTCCCAGTGATCATTTACCAAAGCTTTGGCATAAATCCATAAAGAAAATTTATTATAGTGATATGATTAAATAGTTGGGGATTCATTACTTTCTAACAACCAGTAACAGAGCTTAAATGCTATTATTCATTCCATGTTTTATACTTATAGGACATCCTTACTTATCTCTCTTGTACTTGATTCTTATTAGAAACACTAATAGCGAAATATGGAGAAAGGTAACTATGATTTATAATCAAATACAAAAGTACTTCAACCTAAATTATCATTAAAAAATGATCCAAACATAACTTTTATTAACTTGTTTTTAAAATTGCACAGGACCTAAAAAGGCAGAGATAGCTATCACTTTTCTCATATAATTTTTTCTTGTTCTGCACAACTGCATTTTGTCACGCCATTGGAGTTCTTCCCAATCATATGAGAGCTCAATAATTTCTGCAAATCAATGAAACAAGAGTCCGATTAAATAAGCATATCATGTCTTTAGAAACAATTCTTAAAAGAAAATCGGGCAAAAAAAAAGGTCTTCTCAACAACTCACACGTCACAATTAACATTGGGATCAATGGGAATTGGAGTGGTAACATGGCAAAGCCCAGGAAGTTGTCTAGCTCTGTCAGCATTGATATGGAACATTTGTGCCGCTTGTTTCAAACAAATACATAATGATTTAAGTTCCGGCTTAGAGCTAGCAAGTTGGTTCAGTTGTGCAACACCTTGGCAACAAGGTACAGAAACGCCACCAAAGCCTAACAAATAGAGCTGGCAAGGCAAAATCTTGGTAACCGCATCTTGACATGAGATTGACCATGCGGGATTTATTATAAGAACCAAAATTGCCAAGAACAACACTAAACATTTGCCCATTTTGATGATACCTAGGTGTGTATGAATTGTGATATGTATATGTAATGGACTAATGGTAATGATTATGATGTGGTAAGGAGTACGTTTTTCCACACTATTTGTAGAGCATGCTACCGTTACAAATTCAACTGTTCTTTATGATATTTCCTAATCTAATTTCCCAAATAATCAATAGATTAAATTAGATGATCTTTTTTTTTGCTTAATTTGAAAACACAAAACTTATAAATTAATTAGCTACTTCAATCAGTTCCTACAAATCTGCATATTTTTCAAAATATATTAAATTAGATGATTTTGTTGCTTAATTTGAAAGAACAAAATTTACCTTTTGATTAGTTACCTATATTAATTGCACATCATTAGGTTATATGAAAATAAATTAAATTAGATGATTTTTTTGATTAAAAATTAAATGATTCTTTATTTTGCTTTATTTAGAAAAAAACTTACTAATTAATTAATGCCTTTGATCCCTACAAACCCGTTTTTTTTAACTAAATTATTTTACTCATCATTGGGCTATATAATAAATATATAAATTTGCACATCTTTATTTACAAATAAATGTATATATAAATAATATAATTTGACAGCTTATAAAAAAATATTATAAGAAATCTAAAACAAGTGGTGAGGAACTGCTTTAGTAGATCAATCTACAACCTTGCAAGTTACATCTTTTTTTTTTACAATTTTAATGACTTTGTTTTAAAATAATTACATGTGAATAAATTACAACACCCTATTTCATTTTTTTTCAAAATTATTTAATAATAGTATATTTTTTTAAATACACATTCAATTTGAAAAGAGTTCAATGTGAACTTCACATTGTGAAGTGATATTCAATTCAAAATATTTTTTCAAAATGTGTTTTTGTTGAAGTATAAAACTAAAAATATATTATTCCTTGCAAAGTTGCAAGACCTCAATAGCACCATGCCACTATCAATAGCTGAGGCTTGAATTGATATTTTTAAATGGGTTAAATATCAAATGCTCACTCAATTCGAGGTCTAATATCACTTTCGTCACTGATCTCAACATCATATCATTTGAGTCATTTAAGTTTTCATAGCTAACTCTAAATACCTATTCGAGAATTGATAATGTTATTTTTTTCGAGTTCTACATATTTGTTTTACATGCTATAATAACCAAACGAAAACTTATAAATTCTAGTTAGTGATTGTAGTGCAATCTACTAGAATTACTTAGTTTTTAATTTATAAGAAACCAAGTAAAATGTACTATCATATGGATATTAACAGTATGTTTGCTATCACTTGTAACAGTATGTTTAACAGAGTTCAAATAGGTGATAGTAAATCTAATAGTTATTGTCTTGTAAAAATGTAATAACATGTTCCATGAAGTAGAAGTTCACAAAGTGTTCATGCACAACATGGACCAAGATTTTGATAGTAACATTTTACAACTGAAACCTACGACAGCATATTCAAGTGACAAAATAATTGGGACAGACGACAACAATTATCCCAATGACAGTAAACTTGGCGGAGAATGAAGATTCACAGATAACAAGTTTTACTGACAGCACGTTTAGCGTGGATAATTGACAACAGTTTTGGAGACAACATATTTCATGGACTATCAAGTTTGACAGCAAAATATGCGGAGCCGAAGATACTGTTACTAAAGTGAAACTAAAGATTGACAGTAAACTTTTAGTGAAGCTGACAGTCTGTTTCATGTAGCAGACTAGATAGTGAAAATACAAGGAATGATTTTGACTTTACTATCTAGTTTGTCAAGTCTAATACTGCAACTTGGGAGAAGACAAGCGAAAAAGATAAAGCGTGCTCAAGGAGTTAAGGATATTTGTACATCTCAGAATAGCTTTATCTACAAATGGAATGAAGACAAGATTGAACAAAAAAAAAGAAGTAAAGTTTCTATTTTAAGCTTTATTCTAGGACAAATGAAAAGTGTACATGTAAGTGGTATATGTGTTTGAGTATAAATACACATATCTCACAAACATTTTTTCTTATGCAACTGAGTTAAGTTTTCTCTCAAGTAAGAAACATTAGCAAATCCTTTGTTCTTGTTTCTTTATAGCTGAAATTATTTTCCAGTTAGTTGTAACAAACAAAAAATAATAAAATTATTTTTTGAAGTTAAACCCCTTGTCTTCATATGATTGTTTAAGTTTGTTTTGCATTTCATACTTACTAGTATTACTGTCTTGTTTGTTGTTACAAAAAAAGTATTTATTTTGTAAGTTGCATTCAACCCCCTTCTGCAATACTCATACTGTCTAACACTAGTATTTTTGATAATATTTTCAAAATTTATGAAATTATTTTATTATTTTATATTAATTTTATAATTTTTTTCTTTTGATTTATAATTTTAAAAATATTTAAACACGGTAAAACTCATTTTATTTACAAAATATAATCCATGAATGTAAATTTATACATAGTATGATTTTTAATGATTTATTTAAATTTTAATAATTTTGAAAAATATTTATACCTATTTTTTTAATGCAAGAGTTACTAATATGATATTTATACCAATTTAAGTGATTAAAATGATACCCATTGAGATTGATGACAAAAAGTAATATTATGTTTACACTTTATTCATCATTTTGATATTTAACCCATTTTTAAATTGAATTTTGAGATATCGGCGATTAGTGTACCTGGTTGTACAGTGAAATCGGTACTATATATATCCAGCATACAAAATAATATTGATGAAAAATTTGTAGGTACTTCTGTTTTTTTTAGAACAAACTGGCAGGTACTTAATGGTTAATGTATATGATCATTGGACAAGTTCATCTTGCTAAACACAACTAAAATGCTAAACACAACTAAAAAGACAAAAGCCAAAAAGAAAATTAAACTGACTAAGAACGATTGACACGACAAAACTCAGACCAATATTCTCCCACTGCACAACCAAACTGTTGCCATGTAGGCACCTTAATCAACTTCAGAGCCGGGCTGAGGGCGTGTGCGAGGTAGGTGTTGGATCGCACAAGGGCTCTCCAATAAATTAGGATATATTTTTTTTCATTGTATGTGTGTGTATATATATATATACACTAGTTTATATCCCGTGCACGGATGAATTTTTTTAAAATTTTAATATTTTTATTTTAATATTTTTTATTGATTTGAATTTATCTGTATTTGTATAATAATAATTTAAATTTTATTTAATATTATATGTATATGTTTTTATATAATTTATTTATATTTATATTTTAATATGATAATTTTTGTTTGTTTTGTATAGAGATGTATTTTACTTAGGAGATTAATGTGAGATATTTTAGTTAAAAGATTAATATGAGATTATATTTTAGTTAGAAGAATAATATTTTAAAATTAGGCCCAATAATTAATTAATTATCCGGCCCAAATATCGACCGACTACCAAACTTTCAATGTTATCATAAATTTTAATGATATATTAAATTAAAATTATATGATAAACTTTAATGATATATTAAATAAAAATTATGAGATAAGTGAGATTCGTAAAATAAAAAATATAGAATATAATTTAAATATAATATAATATTATCATATCAACGGAATTATATTCTTAAATAAAAGTAATGTTTATATTCTTTAGAATTATAATATTTATGAGTTATTTGCATAAAAGGAGGACTACTGGTGTTAGAATTGTATGTATGATTATATTTTTTTAAAATTATATTTTATTAAAATTCAACGGTTAAGATTGTTTCTATGGTTCACTTAAAATTGGACGATCAAGATCTTTTCTATGGTTCAACCGACGACCAAAACTTTTAATCTTTCGACTTTAATAATATAGTATAGATGTATAATATATATTGAAATGAAAAAAATAATTAAAAAAATTATAATTTTTGTTTTTGAATTTTTAATAATTGTAAATAAAAAAAGATTAGAAAATATTATATATTTAAATAATTTTTAATTATTATATTGAATAAGTAACATAAATTCTAAAAACACTAATATAAAAAATATGTTAACAGAAATAAATATTTATATCGGAAAGTGTCACTAGCTCTCTTTACTAGTTTTAATGATTTCATTAAAGTTAATTAATTTAAATATGTACATTAATTTTTTTCTGTGACAATATATATAATATTATATCATCCAAGTAATGATTCAATCTTTAGATAATTAATTTATTTTAAATTATACCTATTTTTAATGTATATATATTATATGAAACAAATCAATTTAAATATAATGGGTTTATACAACAATACAAATTTAAACAATTTTACATATATACTATATTATTAAAGTTGAAACATTAAAAGTTTGGTAGTAGATCGATATTTGGGTTAAATAGTTATTATTGGGACTTAACTTTTAATCTCTTAACTAAAACACATCTCACATTAATCTTTTAACTAAAACACACTCCTAAACAAAACATACAAACATTATCCTACAAAAATACCAATACTCTGAACTAAAATATATCTTACATTAATCACCTAACTAAAACATATTTCTAAACAAAACACATAAATATTATTTTATTAAAATAAAAATAAAGTATATAAAAAATTATATATAATACACATATATAACATTAAAGAAAATTTATATTATTATTAAGAAATATATTAAAATTAAAATATTAAAAGAAATTCGATCCGTGCATCGCACGAGATATAAGCTAGTATAAATTAGCTTTTATCCGTAGAAAATAGTTTGCTAGAAAATGTTGACTATAAAAATATTATTAGTGAGTTTGCTTCAAAAAATGCTAGAAGATCAATTTTCAGATAATTTATGTAATATGTGTACTTGTTTTATTTTTTTACAATTTTCAGTTAATTTTCTTTATATAATAAAATTATTTTATATATTTTAGTAGTAGTATTTTTTTTTTACAATTGTCAATTAATTTTTGTTATTTTATCACTTCTATTTTTTTTAGTTATCAAGGCACTTTTTAAAATTTCTGTACAGGACACTCCAAATGTCATACACAGCTCTGATCAACTTGAGGCATCTTGCTTTCCTCATTCGCATCTTCCTCGAGTGCAGGCATATCTGTGTCTTCTCCGGTCTCTTCTTCCCCAATGCTTAACCCCAACTTGAGCATCCTGTGAATTCTTGCCGCAAACACATTTGGATCATCAAGACTAAACCCATGATTTGTCACTAGATCCTTCACTGATTTGTCATTCTTATCAGCTTCAGCTCTCTTTCTAAGCTCCTCCATGATTCCATTGTCAGGATTGATCTCCATGGTCTTCTTGCTGGACATGTAATAATACATGCTGCGGATCTAAGAAGTAAAATATCTTAATTTAGTTTTGTAAATAATAAAATACAAATATACAATACTGGCACATAACCACACTGTTTCTAACGGGTGGTAGTGTCACGTACCATCCCTGTGCATGCATGTGGTAAGGCTATCACTTTTGTCCAGAAGTTTCTGCTCAGCCTCAAGCAAAATCCAAGAATGTTTGGCAGAGATTTTTGTTGGTTGACATCATCTACTGGTACCAGATCAGTGTTTGTTTGATCCCTGTAAAAAAATTAATTCGGATACTCTGCATGCAACAAGGATTTGTATCTCCTTCTTTCAGAAAATCCTTTAATCATTGATAATGGTGATCAGGTGATATGGTAATTGATTATGTAGCCGTCTTCACTTAATCGCTTTTTATGCATAATTCATTAGGAACCTAATTTTTGTGCCTTTAGAAGTAGAAAATCTTGGAATTGAGGGGAAAGATAGACTAATTATGTTTTGTTGCCCTTGTAAAAGTGAGTTTGTCTTTGCATTCAGGGAAAACAACCATTAGAAACTCGTGTTGATCAGAATCACCTCTATCATATAAAGGGTTGCTGACTTGCTGCTAACACCTAATGTAATTTTATGTACAAAGATCAGCAAAAAAAAACTTTTCGCCACAGACTTGACAGATATTATATGGAACACAGAGACAGTGCAAGAAGCATTGAGTTGTTTAAACTTCATGCCATAACTCACAATGGTTGCATCATATATAGCCTACAAAATAACATATTAACCCCACATTTCACACAGTCATATCTAGTTGCTAACTTGTTGGTAAGCCAGTTTACAAGTCTTCAGCTGAACATTGTCAATAGGCAGTACATCAGTAGGGAAATCACAACCTGATTCTAAATGCTTATCAGGCAGCAAATCACATGGTTGAGGACTCACGTTGCTTGTCATCCCACCAACATCAGTGCAATTCCACTGCACCTTCTTTGGTTTTGGAGATAGACTAATAGTCACATTAGAAACACAAATTCCAGTGAAGGGGTGATCTTTGATTCCTCCGAGATTGGCTGACATTGTGACATTATCAGCAACAATATCTCTAAAATTTATGTTATTCACTTGTGGAAGTGCTTTTGGATTATAACCTTCATCAGGGTGCTGTCCATAAGAACCAGTCATCCAGAAAACATACTTCATTGTTTTCATTGTCATGCGTCTCACATATATATCTTTCACATAAGCTCCTCTTCCCGGAGCTGTTTTGATTCTCACCCCTGATTCAGAATTGATGGCGGTTATGTCTTCAGCTCTTAGATCTTTGATGCCTCCAGACATCTCACTGCCAAGAGCAATGACTGCACTGTCGGGGGATATGCAAGTTAGACGTCTAATGATGAGATGATTTGTTGGCATTCCAACTGCGATTCCATATTCATCCCAACCACTTTTCACTGCAATGCAGTCATCTCCCGAAACTATGAAACAATCTTCAATCTTTATGTTGGTACAGGAATCTGAAGTACAAGAAGCAAACAAAAAGTAAGAACACAAGAATATATTCTTAAACAGAGAATTTCAGTATTGAAGGGAAAGAACATTGGGAGTATATAGCGTTGTAGACCTGGATCAATCCCATCTGTATTAGGAGAGTCAACTGGTGCAGAAATGGTTAAACCTTGAATTATTACATCACTGCAGCAATATCACAATTTTTTTTATCAAATTACGCTGAAATATTAAAAGACTGATGATGTGTTCAGTTGAATGGAAATGAAGAGATGGAAGAGAATAATGAAACATATAATTGTATATTTTACAACATAAAAGAATGTTCCGACCTGCTATAAACTGGATGGACAACCCATGAGGGAGAATTGAGCAGACTGAGATTAGAAATCTGGACTTGATTTGAGTACATTATTTCAATCAAATAAGGCCTAGTGAATTTAAGTTGTTTAGAATGGAATTTTTCCCACCAGTACGCACCCTGCCCATCGATCGTGCCATTTTCCCCTAAAAATAAATTAAGATCGAATTAATCATCATGAAAATTGATCATTTTGCTAAAAGTACATCCATAAACAACCTAAAATCATATATGTTACCTGTTATGACAACATTGGTGAGGTTTGTTCCAAAGACAAGACTGGCGTACCTCCCCCCTGGAGCATCTCTTCCTCTTCCATACGATTTTAATGGTGCAATGAGAGGATATTCTGAAATATCCTGAAAATATATCGTATCATGTTAGTCTATTTCCTGACAAGAAATTGAGCAAATTATCAAGTATCAATTGTATAAACAAACATTCTACGAACTTGCAGAGTTTTGTCTCGAATAAAATTGCCAATTAAATTTTATTTATTTGTACCGGGGTCCACTAGTGTACCAAAAGCAAGACTAATGTAAAGGGAACAATATTACAATAAATGGTACGTTTCAAACCAAAACATACCTGAGAGCCAAGAATAACTGCTCCCTTCTGGAGAAAAAGTGTGAAATTACTAGTCAGGTTAAAACTGCCAGTGAGCCATTTTCCTGGTGGCACAACAAGAATTGCTCCACCATCCGATCCAAATTTACTCAGATGAGCAGTCGCATTCTGAAACGCCGCGGTGTTTGATGTTACCCCGTCACCTTTTCCTCCAAAATCTGTCAAGAATGCGCTATGTTTCCGGCAACTAATTGCCTGATACTCTATGTCACATTCCACCACTTGTACCCCGAGCAATCCCAGGATCAAAAATCCTAGTATAACAACCTGTTACATTAAAAGTATAAATTTGTCACCATCTTTATAGCAAGATAACGTTACACTTCAAATAACGAGGCACAAAGCGTAGATGTAATATATTTTGTGTGTGTTTCAAGGTTAAAAAGAAAATAATAATAATAATAATAATAATAATAATAATAATAATAACTACATTAGAGGTTTTGGAGACTGGACTAAACCCCATGGTGTTGATGATCTTGCAGGGAAATTATATCTGTAAGAACGGGTTGGTATTGAATATTTATAGAGACAGAGCAAGAGAAATAAATAAGGATATGAAGTAATTAGCACAACGGAGATATCAAGGATCATTCTTGCAATACGGTATTAAAAATAATTGTATTAACAAATTAAGTTGTCAAATAGCATGTTTAATTTTGTTAATTTTATAGGAAAGAAATAATATTATGGGGGTGGTTATATTAAATAAGTATATTTTAAATAAAATATACTATATAACAATAATCTCAAATCTTTTTCACACAAAGAAAGATATCCTAAATAAATTTAGTGCAACAACGTCCAAATTCATGTACATTATTTCCAATATTTGATTAATTAAAATATGCAAACAATTCATTTAATTCAATATAATTATAAGAGGCCGTCATCAGGGGCGGACGCAACATACTGAAAGGGGACACAGGCCCTCACTGAAAAATATAGATTATATAGTTATAATATAGATGTTTATTTTAATGCCCCCACTAAAAAATATTAATACGCTCAATTTAAATAAATAAAATATTACTTATGTTTATTCTTTAAAAAGTGAAAAATAAATATATAAATTATAGATTTATAATATATAAATAAATAAATTATAGATATAAATATATAAATTAAAGATTTATAATATATAAATAAATGAATTATATAGAAATAAATAAATATATAAATTATAGATTTATAATATATAAATAAATGAATTATATTTACAAAATTTATTTTTAAACAATAATATATACTAATTAATATACATTATGTAATTTAATTATATCAATATAATATCCCATATGCATATGCAGAGCTAGCCCAAGATACAATAGAGTTACACTGTGATTTTAATTTTCTCGTACTTAATCTAACTCTTTTTTTTACTACGGCTCAGTTTGACTTATCTCATAAGTAATTTATAAATTAAAAAATGCATGTATTTTTTTAACTTACAAGTGACTTATAAAAATTGAGGCATACGTTAGGTCTCTAGGTTACGATTACAACTAATTTATTAATTAAGAAATTATGTAATTTATATTTTGATTTATAATGTTTAACAAGCTTATAACCCGTGCAAAGATAACTAATATTTAATTAAATTGATTTTTTATTGATATTTAAAATAAAATTTTATAATATTAAAAATTTATGTTAATATTATATATATATTCTTTTATTTTATATAAATCTATTTTATTTAATGTAAATATATTATAATTTTGACCCGTGATATAATAAATATATAATTGGGCTTAAAAAAATAAAATTGTAGGTATATAGGTTTTTAAAATAGAAAATATAGAATATAATTTAAATATAATATTATATGTGTGTAGTTGTATAAAAAGAGGACTATCATGTATAGAGTTGTATGTATGATATATATATTTTCTAAAATTAAATTTTATTAAAATTGAACGGTTAAGATAGTTTCTATGGTTTACTTAAATTGGACGGTTAAGATCTTTTTTACGGTTCACCTAAGTATTAAAAAAATCCTGTAATTTGATTATTATAATATAGTACAGATTAGACTTTTTATATGTTTTATGAAAATAATCACTTTATTATATTTTTGTGTCTCCACTGAGATTTTTTTTAAGATCCGCCACGGGCGGTCATGTAAACAAATTATGTAACAAATATTTTTTTTAAATGGGTATTTTTTTTGGGATAACTAAAAGATGGCGGAGAGCCTAACATACAGACTACATAGTGGGCTCTACATGAAGTGACTTTAATAACTAGATCAATACTGAAAACCTATCCAACTTACTTCTGTAGAATAGTGTTGAACTGAGTCGTCTCAAAGTTGAATCTTCTACTTTCCTTTCTTGAAGTATGGATCCAATCGAATGTATTATCACTTTCTCTAGAAAATTTAATATAAAGCAAGAGTGAGCGAAAGAATGCTCAACAAATTATCCACCCAATTATCTATGTGATTCTCATCCAAGAATATGATAATCACTACTATCTCAATAGTATAACATAAGGTTACCGGTATAGGGTGAGCATAACAAAGTACCTCCCGACAATACATATAGTCGGAGTTTTCTATTAAAAGTATTTATACTTAACATGAAATTTAGAATAATATAATACAAACAATTAAGTTCAATATATAAAATAAGATACTATCAAATATAGTGTTACCACTCTTTTATACTTCCTCTGAAGCTTTTGAGATAAAACCTAATGAACTTATTACGTTCATAGTTTTGAAATAATATTATCAATAACTTAGCCAAATAGTATCAACTATAGTTTTGCTAAACTCCTATAAATATAATAAATACACAGTTCAAGATACTGCAATAATAGTTGCTTCTCATCATAGACAAATCAAATCACTTTGAACCGTACCATTTGTAAGGTTTAAAATCTAGTAAAACATTTTAAAGATTTATAAACTGTTTGGTGTACATCATGTACCCGTTTAAGTTTTCAAAATAACTTTTCGTCAAAACAACTCGGATGAGTAAAGAGAAATATCAAGATATCAATCATTGACAACATCATCGGTAACCCAGCTCATAGGCTTTCGTTACGATGTTGCAGCACAATTCCAATTGGAAGATGTGACTGTATCTGGAGCCTTTCACCACGATTCTACCGTACATACACGATGATCAGTCGTAACATACGACAGCCCTTATTGATTCTCTACATATAGAAGGAGAAGCCAACGAAAATTCTACTGCTCTTGGGAATCACCCTAGACCTCATATGGGCCAAAGTGCTGGACCGTGCATCACTCGGCCTCTTACGCTGTATCTCCTAGTCCACTGGAACAATCTATAAACCTTGAACCGGAATTTAATCCTAGTTCCCCAAGTATATCATACTTGTTAATAGATTCATTTATATTACCTAGAACTGGAATTTAATCCTAGTTCTCCAAGTATATCATACTTATTAATAGATTCATCTATTTAACTTGAAACCGGAATTTAATCCTAGTTTCCTAAATATATCATACTTATTAAAAGATTCATCTATCTAACCTGGAACCGAAATTTAATCCTAGTTCCCCAAGTATATACTACTTGTTAATAGATTCACTCATATATGGTTTTGTTACTTCCGAAATATTCGGGAAAGTAATAATATCACAATGTATGTGTTGACCTCCGTCAACTGATCTCATATATCGAGTAATAAAAATCATTTAAAAATCACAACCTGGGAATTAGTCAAAAAATCTCACTGATTTTGATAAGTTGAAAACCCCAACTACAATAGGGCAGTGATCCCAAAACATAATTGTATTCGAGGAAAGTAAATCATTTATTTACATCATAGACTGGATTTCCAAGTTTTGATAAGTCAAAGAGTATTTTATTCTTATTTAAAGAATTAATAAAATATAAAATACATATATGGGAACCCCCATTATATTTAAATCATTTTTTGAAGGTTAAAAAATATTTTAAATAATTATTAAACACCTTAAATAATTTTTAGATCAATTTGGAATATTTAATAAATATTTAAATAATATTTATTAATTGATAAACAATTAATAACCTTTTTAAATGAATATTCAAATGAATATTCATCTAATTAAATAAATATTCAAATAATATTTATTAACATTATTAAAATATTTAACGATTTTTAAAATATCTAAAATATATTTATTGAAATATTTTTAATCGATATTTAAAAATAATCTGCCTCCGGCAACGTCCGGGGTTTACGACGATATTTAGAATAACACTTCCAACACTCAATCTACGTTTCAAAATATGAATACCCGCTCTACTCCTAGAGCCTTTATATACACCGGCTTATATCTATAATATCTTATAGCATATAAACCAAAACGTTAGCGAAATATTAAATAACAGTTAAGTCAATTCATAGATTTTGATAACCAGTTATATCACATATCAACAGTTTTTAAAGACAACAGGAATATTCAAGGTCCAGGTTTTGAAAACTTGCATACGTAGTGATACAAATATTTTAATATGTAAAAACATAGGGATAAAAAACTTGTCTGGAGTCCAAGATACGTTCTCAAAGTCTCACTCGTTCCATATTTTCTATCAATAGATATCATAATCCCGATTAGTACTCTTAATCTCATCAACTACTTATATTACTAATAAGTATAATCGCATATTGAATCCAATTATGACAACTTCAATTTGACTTAGTCCTTTTACTAACACTTATCTTATCCGACATTCACCTCCTCAAGTCTATCTTGATTATTCGTAAGCCGTCTCTCGTCAACGGATTTTAGTCTAATCATTTACTCCAATATATAGTCATGTTATTCCTCAACATCTTTCGTGTTTTAACCGACTCGAAATTATCATTCTATCCTGGCCAAAGTGGCTCGTCAAAACAGTGTCCCTAGAGTTGACTTTTCTGCGAATTTCTATTACGTGACTCGCACTCCGACATTTTTAATAAATCAGAAAATTCATAATTAAATACGAAACTAACTCTAGCTTCTTGAATATTTTTAATAATTATCAAAAATAGTTTTATTTGGAACACATAAGTTTAACTCGGTGAAAAGTATTTTAGAAATTGGGTCAACTACAAAGTTTTACTATTTACACCACTTTCACTAAAACCTTGATTTCTCCTAAACCGTTAACTCAATCGACGCACCGTTTTCTCGTGGACGATCTAGAGAATGCCTAGAATACAATCCATCCAAAGTTTGGCCCTGGAAAGAGGACCCATTTTCCCGAATTTACGGAACAATGCAGTAGCTTCTCTAATGAATAATGTCATCGCGCAACTTTAGTTCCAACATTTTTATAAAATTGAAAATTTATCATTTTAACACGAAACCTTTTTGGTTACTAACTGACTAAAGTATTTATCATCCAAATTTTATAATTTTAATCAACACTTAATTAGTTCATTTGTGGCATCAAAGTGAGTACAAGGCAGTAGTTTAATTTCATTGCACGATTTTCACTAAAACGGACTTATCTTCTAAACCGTAAATCGCATGGACATGATTTTTATACCAAAACAAACTATAAGGCAAGTGATACATATACATGGGCAGTGGTATTCAAAAATATTGTATTGACAATTCATAATTCTTGGATAAAACATGCCTATATGCAAACGGGCATTACGACAACTATAATCGTAACGATTCCCGAATTTAACTATGTTAATTCCATTTAATATCAGCCCAATCATCAACCTAAAGTCTTTAACAACAAAATCAGTTTATTAACTTCATAAACTCATCACCATCATCAACCCATATTATTCAACCAACAATATTCAACCATTTACATCCAAACTCCTTAAATCAACATATACATAAGCATAACTCAAACTCAAGCTTATAGCTCAAAGTAAATCAAAGGGTGGATGGTGTTTATACTTTTCCTGAATTCTTAAACATACTAACAAGATTTTGTAAGCCTTAAGGGGGCCTTGATATATGCTTATCATCATCAAACTTGCAAGAGAAAATCAAGAAATAAGTTAGTAATTTTCGGAGTTACTATTCACCCTCATCTTTGAACAAGGATTTGGCTAAGCTATACTAAATGGATGGCCATGAAATTTTGTACATATCTTAGATATATATTGTAGAAGCTATGGACAAAATATTGTGATTGTTGAAGGAGTGTAGCTTGAGTTTTTAATTTTTCTTTCCTTACTTTTCTTGAATAGCCAAATGGAAGAAATGGAGGGGGAGCTTTTTTTCTACTTTGCTTGGTTTTGAGTTGGTGTATTTGTGTCTGTATGTGGATATGGCTGATATCTATCAAGAGATATAGCCTTTATGGATGTCAAGTACCTTAAATAGTAACCAAGGTATGGCTTGAAAACTTGGCCCTTAATTCATGGAACTATGTTCCTTTAACTTAGCTAGTTGCTTGACTTGTTGACTTGATTCCTCTTTAACCAATTTGGTTACATGGTTCTTGCATGAGAATTCTCATTAGTCACTTATCATCCAACACTTAACCATTAATTCTCCACGTAAGTTCGATTAATTTCTGAAAGCGTTTCGTCGTAGGAATTCCGTAGCGTAAATCTTTAATATTCTAAATACTTATATTCAAAACAAACCATTGGGTTTCTAAATTGTAATCTTCCTTGTTGTAATATAATTCTCGTATTCTTAATATTTCATAAATTATGAAAAAAAAGAAGTGAAAATCTTCGGATTTTGACGACTTTTATATTCACTCATTTATTTCATACAACAATATTTCATCTTCGGATTTCCAATATTCTATCACCTACCTAGTGTAGGCTAAAAAGTTTTTTATAAATCCGTAGGATCACTATTCATCAAGATCTTAAATAAATAAATAAAAATGCGTCAAAAATACGGGTTATTATAATTTACAAGAAATAGCAAATCAGTTTCCTGATGCATTCACTGATATAAATAGAGTAACCAAATCACATATTCCAGCTGTGAATGCTCTTGTAAAAATACAAGTCCCTGAAGGATAAATTATCAAAACAAATGAGTCAAAACCTCGCTTAAAGCGTGGTAGACCAATCGATTCCAAAGATAAAAATTCTCGAAAAAGAAAAAGAAGAGCAAACACTCAAGATGCACAAATAGAAGACATAAAATCTCTACAGAGACTCCAAAAGAGACCCGTGACATGATAGATGAAACCCTAAAAAAGGAACAGGTACCTGAAAATGTTGATAATGAAGAGGTCTCAATAAATTATGTTGTCACGGGAAAGAGATGGAACCGAAATGATACCATCGTCGACGAATATTTCGCATATAATGTAGCGCTTGATATAATGATGAATCACGAGGGTCTTGAACCAAAATCAGTCGATGAATGTCGACTTAGAAAAGATAGGCTAAAATGGAAAGAAGCAATTGAAAAGGAATTGATTTCACTAAATAAGCATAAAGTTTTTGGACCCGTAGTCCGAACCCCTGAAGGGACTAAACCTGTTGGTTATAAATGGGTATTTGTGTGAAAAAGAAATTATAAAAATGAAATAGTGAGATACAAAGCACAATTAGCCTGACAGTTATTGAAAAATTAGAAATGTGATTGATGGATGTTGTGACAACATATTTGTATGGTTCTCTTGAGAAATTTATTTATATGAGGATCCCTGAAGGATTTCAAATGCCTAAATCATCTAAATCATATTCTCGCGATCTTTATTCGATTAAATTACAAAGATCCATATATGGATTAAAACAATCTGGTCGAATGTGGTATAAAAGATTAAGTGAATATTTGTTAAGGGAACAATACAAAAATGACCCAATTTGTTCATGTATTTTTATTAAGAAAACCGAATCTTCATTTGCTATAGTTGCTGTGTATGTTGATGATTTGAATATTATTGGGACTCTCAAAGAGCTTCAGAAAAATATCTAATTACTTAAAGACAGAATTTGAAATGAAAGATATTGGGAAAACAAATCTTTGCCTTGAGTTACAAATTGAACATCTACGAGATGAAATTTTTGTGCACCAGTCATCATATACAGAAAAAGTCTTAAAACGATTTTACATGGACAAATCACATCCATTTAGCTCTTCAATGGTTGTCCGGTCATTAAATAAGAAAAAAGATGTATTTCGACCAAGAGAGGAAAATAAAGAAGTACTTGGTCCTGAAGTACCATATCTTAGTGTTATCGGTGCATTGATATATCTAGCTAATAATACAAGGCCCGATATAGCATTTTCAGTCAACTTATTAGCAAGATATTGTTGTGCCCCAACTCAGACACATTGGTATAGAGTAAAACATATTTTTCAATATCTTCGAGGTACAACTGATATGGGGCTATTTTATTCTAATAAATCCAAAACAATTTTAACTGGTTATGCAGATGCATGTTATTTATCTGATCCAGACAAACCTCGATCACAAACAAGTTATTATGGAGACACAACCATCTCATGGCGCTCTGTAAAACAATCTTTGGTTGCTACTTCTTCTAATCATGCAGAATTTATTGCGATACATGAAACTAACCGAGAAAATGTCTGGTTGAGATCAATATGTCAACATATTCGAGAATCATGTGGCATGAATCATGATAGGACAACCTCAATAGTGATGTTTGAAGACAACACAACATACATTCAACAGTTGAAGGAAGACTATATTAAGGGTGATAATACTAAGCATATCTCACCAAAAATTTTCTTTACACATGATTTTCAGGAAAATGGAGAAATTAAAGTTCAACAGATTCGTTAAAGTGACAATCTTGCAGATTTGTTTACAAAGTCATTGCCACCAACAATTTTTGAAAAATTGGTATATAAGATTGTTATGCGTCGACTCAAAGACCTCAAATAAAATTTCAAAATCGATGTACTCTTTTCCATTTATTAGGATTTTTTTTCCTAAAAGATTTTTTACTAAAAAGGTTTTAACGAGGCACGATTATTGAAATTAGACATCCAAAGGGAAGTGTTGTAAAATGGATGTCTTTAGAAAATTAGCTTATAAATAGAGCTCATGTTTTCATTTATAGAACGCAATTGAATGAAATACAATTTCATATAGATTGTCTTCTTTCTCAAAGCTCTTATATATATATATTATATAAATATATTTCTAACAGATTGTTATTAATTAAATAGTAAATATTGTGTTAAAGAGTGTATTATGACCTTTAAAAATATTTAATATATCATATAACTAAAAATAATAATTGAATTATGTATACTTAATATTAATTAATTATACAAAAGTTATTATTGAAAACAAACAATTATTAAAAAGTTATAATTTGAATAAAAAATGTTGGCTAATATTATATTAAAAAGACAAATAATATTACAGATCATCATATGTATTAAATGATTATAATTTAATTAATAATAATAGATTCCTTTAACTTTTTAAAAAAACATATTTATACTATTTATAATATATTATTATAGACGTAAGGGCAAATTTTAAAATAATATTTATTTTATGATTCTCCTACTCAATTCCAAACACACTTTTTAATTAAATTTAAATTAGAATATATTTTATCAAACAAATATATTATACATACAACTCTATTTAGAACAAAAATATTATACATATAATTTTATCATCAGTGGAGTTTTCTTTTTTAATAATAAAATAAAATAAATTATCATATTAAATTAAATATTTAAATCATATAAAATAATTATTTTATACTATATATATTTTACATATAACTCTATCACCGGTGTGATACTCTTTTTATACAACTGCTCACGTGTAATATTATATTTAAATTATAACATATATTTTCATTATTAAGAATAATGTTACAATTCTTCTTCTTAATAATAAAATAAATAAATTACCACGTTAACTTAAATATTTAAATTATATAAAATAATTTATGTATATTATATATATTATACATACAATTCTATGAATGATGTAATCCTCTTTTATATAACTGTTTACGGGTAATATTATTATATATTTAAATTATAGAATATAATTTCTATTTTAGGATTAATATTATAATATAATTTTGATCTAATACAGTTGTATTAATATTTAACTCAATTTCATCACTGTTTTTTAATTTATTTAAAATTACAACCTATTAATTATATCTCGTGAATATTGAAATAAAAAATGTAATATATCATAATAATTTATAAATAACATATAAAAATTTAATAATAAAATAAATTATTATATTAAATTAAATAATCATATAAAGTAATTAATATATAATTTATTAATATAACCCGTGTTTTGCACAAGCTATAAGGTAGTATTATTATAAGCAAACATTGATTTATTTGCTAGTTTGGTTGGTTCCATTATTATAAGCAAACACGAGTTTATTTTATTGGGTAGTTTCGTAGGACTTTCTAAAAAAATTATATTAAACATGTATAATTAATTTCATTTATAATATAATAAGATAGTAACTAAAATACATATATATACAAGACACACAAATATTATCCTATTAAAATATAAATACAAATAAATTATATAAAAATATATACATATAAAAAAATTAAATTAAACATATCTAATGTATTTCATTTATAATATAATAACATAGTAGTTTAGATCGAACACAAAAGACATATATTAATTTTCTAATTAAAATATATCTTTATACAAAATACATAAACATTATCCTATTAAAATATAAATATAAATAAATTATATAAAAATATATACATATTAAAAACTGAAAATACAAATATTAAAAATAAATTTAAATTTGAATCATATTAAAATAAAAATATTAAAAAACTAAAAAATTCATCAGAGCACGGGAGCTAGTATTAACTAAAATAAAAATTACGTCTACGCAACAACGTACTGGTGCACCTCACACAACAGGGAGAGAAATTGCGCGAGCCACCGCCTCAAACTGGTCTAGCGGTATCAACAACACGTGAACCGGAATTCAACCGAAATCGGAGAAAATTGATGAAAATCGATCCGTATAAAATCAAATCTGAAAATGAATCGAAAAATGAAAAATTGAATCGTGTGATCGATTTCGGTTCCGATTATAGTTTCAAAATGAACCGGAAAAAAATTGAACCGAATCGATTATTAAATTATATTAAATTATAAATTTTAATATTAATAAATAAATGTAATAATTTGTATTTTGTATTTTATTCGAAAGCTATGTATGATAGTCTTGATTTTATGACCTAAATACAATAAATAACTTATCTGATGGATAATTTTATAAATTTGATACAACTAAACGAGGATACATATATTTTGTTTTTTTAAAGAATTGAACTTGATTTATTAATATATAATTATATTAAAAAATTAAATGTGTAAGCATTATTTATTCCAACCATCATTATTGATGCCCTGAGCTCATGTCTTCCTGTGTGTCTACCATGCACGCGCACACTAAATATTAATGTAATGATTTTGTAATACAATACATTGTCCTTGTAAATCAAGCTTATAGCTCGGGCTGGTATTGTGGTACTTATAGTTTTTTACCATACAAAATTCAATAGAGTCAACGGGTCAAATATTGGATTGTGTAAAATTTGAATTTAAAAATATAATAATTTAAATTATATATATATTTTTTATTTATCCAGTTTTTTAATCGAAATCGAACCGATAAAATCGAACCAGTTTTTTTAAAACCGAAACTGAAATGTTTCGATTACGATTTTCAATTTTTAAAATTGAATATATGCGGCTCCGATTTTAGCAAAAACGGAACGGAACCGAACTGCGCTCTCCCAACATACATACTCGTATAAAATATAATACGGAAAAAACTAGACAAAAGTTGTAGGAAGTGATAGGGTGACACGCAGCAGCCAACGTGTCCATCTATCGCTCTATCAGTATCAAGTATCATCCAATTATGTTACAGTCTATACTTTGACCAAGCATAATTATTGTAGGTAAGATGTAGTTTAAACATATCGAAAGGTTTACTTTGGGGAAGTTGGACGAGTCTTGAATTAGTTAATATAATATTTGAATTTTATTTATAAAACAACATATTTAATTTTTTATATATTAAAATGAATTTATTTGATTTAAATATTTTTAAATTATTAGTTAAATACTTATTTTTTGTATGAAGAAAATTGTGCACATATTTTTATTATTAAAATATTTGTAATTATTTTAATACAACTATTCTTATTTTATTTTATTACAATATAAAAATATAATTCATTATATATATATAGTTTTACATACAATCTATAAATAACAAATTGAATATTGAAAAATTATTTGTGATTAGAAATTATTTAATCAACCAAATATTAATTTAATATTTTTTAATTTAATAAAAGAACCAACTATTATTTAATATAAATATTATTATTTATTTAAAATCAAACAAATTCATTATAAAATATGTCTAATAATTTATTTATATAATTTAAAAATAAATTTAAAAATAAATTTAAAAATTATAATGATTAACTTATTTTTTGATATAATGATATAAATTTGAAATAATCGAAATTGATAATAATAATTATTAGTTTTGCTAAATCTAGTTGTAACTTCATGCATGTGGACTGTATTTTGATAATTTGTTTGTATTTAAGAATTCGAGAATCGACAATGGGAGTGAACTTGAATATTTTAGGTGGCAAAGCTTTATTGCTTATCATTTTAAAGTTTGAATTTAACCCTCGTTCATTTTAAAATTTATTAAATTAAAATTTTTTAATGATTAGATTTATAATTTTATAAATAAGTATTTATGTTTAAAAAATTCGGATGACTTATCTTAATAACTAAATTTATGAATTTATAATAAAGTATTTATTTTAAGAAATTCGCAGGATGGGTTATAATCGAATCCGATATGAACTATAAAGATAATTTGTTTATTATTTATGATATCCAATCGGGTTCATTAAATTACAAATTTAATTATTAAAAAAAATAATTCGAGGATTCAAAGTTATTAATGTAATCAACGTCCACGCAACAAAAGGCTTCTCCTCTGCACGCAATTCTTACTATTTTATGTTTCTTTTTTAAAGTTGCTACAGTACAAACACATAACTTACATATCTTAAACTAATTTATTACCCCGATAAACAATAAAAATATTGTGGAACAATGAATTGATCAGACTATTGAGGATTAATCAGAAGTATTTTATTATAGTTATACTGTAAAAAATTTAATCTAATTTATTTCATTGTTTTGAAAAAATCATCTCAAATTGTCGCGTGATTCCGAATTTTATTTAAGTTGTGAAAAGATAATCACAATTTAACTTTTATATGTGTTTTAAAATGAGTATTTAAGCAGTGTTGTTTACATGAGCATCGTTATTTATATCTACTCCACACACTACTTGTGGTCTATATCCCATCTCTGCCCTTCATATTTAGTACTCGTTCAATTACTCTCTCCTTCATTTCACACTCTCCTCTTCCTCCACAACACCACCGTCCATGGCGGCCGGAATAGCGGTGGCATCCAGTTCCACCTCATTCTCTTTGGGCCGAAACCCAAACCCATTCCCCGGGCCCAACAACCCCATTTATCTTTTCTCTCCCCTTCGCAAACTAAACACATCTCTCCGGTTTCAAAAAAAGAGGTTAACCACTGTGTGTTTTGTAGTGGAGCCCCGGAATGATAACTCGGACAAACCCGAAGATAACAACTCAGAGCGATATGAAGTGAGTCGCAAGGAGATTGAGGTGGCGAGTTCGTCCGTACGAGTTGAGGAGAGAAGAGCGAGGAAGAAGTCTGAGAGGTTTACTTATCTTGTAGCGGCGGTTATGTCTAGTCTTGGCATTACTTCTATGGCTGTCTTGGCTGTTTATTATAGATTCTCTTGGCAAATGGAGGTGCTGTCGATTCTCGATAAATAAATAATCTCGTCAAATCAATAATTTCTTAAATCTCCATATTATTCATTTATCGAAATTTAGTTGTATACATATATAAGCTCGTAATTTTAATATGGAATATTTTTTTGTTAGGGGGGAGAAATTCCATATTCAGAGATGGTTGGTACATTTGCTCTTTCTGTTGGTGCTGCTGTAAGTCCCTTTTTGCTTATTTTTATTTGTTATTGCACATTTTTTTAGTGTCAACTAAATGTGTTTATGTTCGTATTTGTAAATGTGTCAATTTTGCGTTGTTTTAAAAACTTAACTTTCTGCAATTCGAATTTGATAAATATGGAATATACGAGGAATACAATTTTAATAAATGAGTAATTTTGGGACAAAGTTATTCTGGTAGTAGTATGTCATTTGTAGCACTCAGTTTGGGATGCTTTGTGATATATTCTGACCGGCAATTATGTTGTAAATTTTGGGATGAATTGAGTAATATGTTGATTTTCAGGTGGGGATGGAGTTTTGGGCGAGATGGGCACATGAAGCCTTGTGGCATGCTTCACTGTGGCATATGCACGAGGTATTTAAGAGCATGCATACCGTGTGAAACTATGTTTATGATGTATGATTTTGTCATTTACTTCAATTTTTAGACAACAAGCGGAGTTTGGAAGCTCAATATTTTAAAGCTTATGGACATAAATTTGAATGTTGTATAATTGTTGCTATTGAGTTCTAGTGTTATAGAGATTTTGAGATGCTCTATATGTATTTGACATTTACAGTCACACCATAAACCAAGAGAAGGAGCGTTCGAGTTGAATGATGTATTTGCAATAATGAACGCAGTTCCAGCGATAGCTTTGCTGGCTTATGGTTTCTTCCACAAAGGCTATTTTCCCGGACTCTGTTTTGGTGCGGTATGTCTCTTTCCTGTAACCTCATTACACTGCACTACTTAAATTGATATTTTTAGGTAAAAATGAATTGACACTTCATTAACAAGCCTGTTACCTGTTACCTATCACTGTTCGACAACTATGTGAAATTCTATACTAATGCCAAAAACACATTTAATTCACAATAATAAAACAAGACATAAAGTTTAATCTGTTACGGTTGCAGAAAAAACACCCTATAATTATCACATTAAACAATAACAACGACTTGTTAAAGGTAGAATGTATTTGAGTGGTGGATTTTATTTGATTGTGATAACAGGGCCTGGGAATCACAGTATTTGGAATCGCTTACATGTTTGTCCACGATGGTCTTGTTCATAAACGATTCCCAGTAGGTCCCATCGCTGATGTCCCTTACTTCAGAAAAGTTGCTGCTGCTCACCAGGTAATTACTATATCAGTTTAAGACTTTAAGTCCTTGCAGTCTTTTAAGCATTATAAATTATGTAATCAGCAGTGATCCCAATATTAACAAATTTTTAATACAGGCCATCAAGTAGGTAAATTTTAAATCTTAACTACTAGTGCTACTGCTTCATATGGGTTAATTAAATGTTTTTTGTGATATCGATCTCTTATATTTTATATTTTATTAACACCGCGATCTTAGCTGATACTGATGTTTTGTTTATAGCTGCACCACATGGAAAAGTTCAAAGGAGTCCCATATGGGCTGTTTTTGGGTCCTAAGGTATATATATGTTCATGCATGTGGTCCTTCATGTTGCTTTTCTAGCTTCTTCTCACCATACTTTCTGGTCAAGTGGTTATTTTTACTTCATTTCTGAAAATTAAAAAGTCATATAGATCCAAATTATCTGTATGTGTCTGTGAGCCTTATATTAAAATATGTGAACTGTAGGAAGTTGAGGATGTGGGAGGACATGACGCGTTAGAGATGGAGATCAATAGAAGAATCAAGTCATCTTCTTCTAGAGCTAGTGGATCGTAGGTTGTAAATAAATAAACAGATAAATCAAATACTAAGCTATCGAAAGTTTCTCAGTGTATTAATTTTTGTCTGCTAGAAAGGTTGTTAGGAATGCGAATGTAAATGACTGGAAAAAATGAGGATGGAAATTTCTGAACCCTGACCTTAAAGAATCGAAGCGAATGTTAAATATTTGAACTTAGTTGTGGATTCTACCAGGGTATGAAGTTGATTTACTGTATAACACATTCTTTTTAGGCTTTTTTGTGATAAGTAGTGGAGTATTTTTCAAATTGGCACCAACAGGCACCTGCCAAGTGTCTGTTGATTGGATAATTGGCGGCAGATTGAAAAAACAGTTCCGTTACTGGTAAATGACCTAGACTTCCACTGCTTTGTTATGCATTGCTATCAATAAATCTAACTAATCCAAAAATTAGGTTTAAGCTATACGTGTACGCTTCATATAAAACCTAATGGGTCCAAAACATACTAGTTATCTAAAAGTTTAGCTTTAGTGGGAGTGTGGGACGATGACTTCTAAATATCCAACGTGCTTTCTTTCGGGAATATTGTAACTAGTATTCTGGGAGAAAATAAAGCGTACACACTACTATATTCTACTTGAGACAAATCTTTTTGTATTAAGATATTAGCAGTTTGTAATATCTGCTAGAATAAAATCAAAAAAAATTGTACGACTAACGGGGTGTTGGGTCTGCTTCAAAGACTCGTAAATTAGCTCCTTTCTTCTATAATAATAGCATACAGGAAGAAAAAACTAAACTAAACAAGAGTTTCAGTTGAACAAACTTCCAGTCAGATTGTAAGCTGGATATAATTTCTGAAATACACACGATTAGAACCAGGAATGGGCAATGGCAGGGGAAGAACAGGAAAAACCTCGCCTAGACTTTAATTCATGCTTAGATTTAAAATTTTAGCAAAAAATTGTATTTTAAAACTTAATTTTATTGGAAAATTAGGGAATTTTATTATTAATTATTTCAATTTTTAAAACAGGATAATTTAGAGTTTTGATCCCGCCACTAATATTAGTATAATTCACATTAGTATAGTTCTGAAGGACAGAGACGGAAATGAAACTCAAAATGCAACAAAGATGCCGCTAAGCAGCTCAGTAGATAACGATCATAATAATTTAAGACAAAATAGCACTTTGCACCCCTTTTAAATATTCACTTTTTCGATTTAATCCTAAACTATTATTTGTTACAATGTACATCCCATAGCTAATAAATTTAATTCAATTCGCACCCCTCTGGTTAACTCCCGTTAACTTTTAACAGTCAACGTTACTTTATTTCGATCGGCAGCCATAACCGAAAACGAAACCAAACAAAACAAAAACCCCAAAAACCTAAACCCTAACCCCACTTTCTTCACCGCCAACTCACTCACAAACGACTTCGACGGCGTCTTCCCCCACCACGTCCCTGAACTCCTCACTCCACCGCCACCACCGCCACTCTTTGGCTTCGTAATCGAGACCGGATCAGTCGGGACGGACCGGGTCGAGGCGGCTGAGAAACTGGTGACCGTTGTGGGAGAAGCGTGTGATTGAAGAGGCGGTGAGCAATGCAAACTGAGGTGTTCTGATGCATCATCGTGATCAAGAGATGAGCGACAAGATGAAAGTGAAGAATCAGGTGGGGAACCCAAATGGTTTTGATTAGAATTAGGAGGATTAGTTATATCTGAGACTCTCCACTGTTTTTCATTTTTCTCCATGTATGTATGTATGTTAGATTGTAAGTATAGTTTGAGGTAGAGTAGACAAGAACATAAATTAGTTTTTCATCTAGTAAAGTAAACAAAGAGATAGATACGCCTGAAGCTCTACTCTCTAAACTGCACTTTGTAAGCTTACACACGAAGCAAAGTGTCATATTCCCTTTTCGGTTTGTGAGTGGTTTCGGTTATTGCCATTACTCGGTCAAAGTAACGTTGACTGTTAAAAGTTAACGGGAGTTAACCAGAGGGGTGCGAATTGAATTAAATTTATTAGCTATGGGATGTACATTGTAACAAATAATAGTTTAGGATTAAATCGAAAAAGTGAATATTTAAAAGGGGTGCAAAGTGCTATTTTGTCATAATTTAATGACAACTTTGAATTTTAGAAATTCTTTTTAGAAAACTTTCCTTTTTATCATCAAAATTTTAGAAAATACATTAATGGTACAAAAGGTAAGTATTTTTATTACAATCTGATTTTTAGAAAAGGAAAATATCGTAAAAGTTAAGTATATATAATATATCAAAGGAAATATCATATAAGATAATTATTAACTATTACCTAAGCGGAATATATTTTCATGTAAAACATATTTTACCACCATCTATAAATTGAAAGTCAAGTATCAAAAAAATAAATCAAAACAAATTTATTTACATCCAAATTTTAATAAATCATGGATTACACTCGGTTAATGCTTTCAACAACAATAGTGACAATATAGGAGAAAGAGTATGCAATATGCGAAAGTCGGTCAATATATAAACATACGGATCAATGTAATTTTGACATAATTTTATTTAATTAAAAGGTTAATAATTTTTTGTTGCTTATTAGTTTATCATATTTATTCATTATTTTTTTAATTTCTGACAGAAAAATCTTATCCATTCAACAATTCACCATCTGATATAACTACTTGAAAACGTTGAAAGAATAAATTATTGACATATTGCTATAAGGATTTGAGTTCATATATCATGATATAATTGAAGTACGTATGAATGATACTAATACACTCTTAATTATTTTATTAAAACAAGATATTATAAGTTTGTATATGCTAAATTTTAAATTATATGCTCTAATTTTCACACTATTTTATTGATATTTAGTTATATGTGGAATGATTGACCTATATTGATTGCATTGATGTTGTTAACGGCGGATAGGAAAAAAGAGTTTTTAGAATCATAACAAATTAGTAAATTGTGAATTATATTACACATTTATATTTTAAATTTTATAATATATAAAAAATTTAATAGAAACTAAAATTTGTATAGTAAATTGTTAATTTAAAATTTAAAGAAACAATGAGAGAGCGGTTTATTAGGAGAAATCGTATTTAACGGGAGGTTAGATGAGAATGTTAATTTTTAAATTTTAATATTCATATTATAATATATATATATATATATATATATATATATATATATATATATATATATATATATATATATATTTAAAAATAAGCCACTATTTGAATTTTAAAGAAAAATATATAATGGTGATAGATGTAATAACTTTTAAAATAATATTGGAATAATAAAATTATTATATTCCTTGCCATTTTTCTAAATTATAAAATTAATTCCATATTTTTTTTTACTTAGTTATATATGATAAATGATCATTTAATTGTTCAAAAATTAATTTAATAAATATTTTTCTGATAAATATATAATACATTATGAAATATTTATTATTTAAATATTTTTAAATGTAAAAATATATTATTATGCGGCTGCGAAGGGTGGCTTAGACTAGTTTTATTTTACTGCCATATTCTTCGCGCTCTATCCTTTCTATCCAACAAATATATGGACACCTAAAAGCAATTGTAACGGGCAAGGCTTCAGAACATGGGCCGTTTCAGCAAATTCCTTTTCCACCTATAGTGAATCTCGATCCAAGTTTTATCACTTGCACCTTTAATTATACACTAGTATGTTTTGCCGGGCACTTTGAGATTTGTTAATAAAAAATTAAATTATAAATTATATAAATTAAAAGTTTATATATATATATATATATATGTATATTTAAATAAATTTATTGTTTATATGTATAATAAATAAAAATTTTAATTTAGATTTAAGTTTCATGATTTACTCAAAAAATATCTTAATTGATTTGATAGGTCTTTGTGTGTATATACGGAGTATATATTTATTTATGTATGTTTGTATACGTTTTGATCAAACTGTCCAAAATTTCTGGATCTAGTTGATTTGAATCTTGAGCATTTATGACTTTCATTCGATTAGTAATCTCATTTTCCGTGTCATATATGTAGAGTTGACAAAATTTTGGTTGTTTTCCACCCTCGGGTTTCAATGTTCCAAAATGATGATGGTTTAGTCAGCTTATTCTATATATGGACGGACCTCTTGACTTATTGATTGAATGATCAATGTTTCCTCTTGAAGAAGTCATGGATAAAACACAATCATTTGAACGCTGTGATCTCCTAAATTTAGGTCCTTTCTCTGTCATAATAATGATTGCGGAGATATGGCCGTAGGTTTCGATTTTGGAAGTTTTATCTGTCCTTTTGCACAACAAATTGAAAATTCTGGTTCCTCCCTCAAGTTATTCTTGTTCACCCGTTCTTCATTCCACGTAGTTGATCCACAATGCCTGCATGTTTTTGTTGGAAATCCAAGAGATTTGTAATGAGGGCAAGGTGGCAGATCAATTTTGTTGAACCAGGAGATTTTGAGTTGTGATTACTATTGGCATTGGAAAGAATAAAGATCTTCTTCAAAGTCACAATCATCACCATCCTCATAGTAACCATCTTGGTCAAAAATCTCATCCTCATCTTCGGAGACACGTGTGTCCGTAGCCTCTGCACAAAATAATCAAATTTTGATGAGCCAAAATAATCAAATTTTGTAACCTCTGGCAACAATGAAGAGAATACAACATAATTCGTTTTTAGAACATATCAAACAAATAAATTAGAATTAAAGTGAAACGTAGGTAATAAAAATCTGTGACGAAGTTATCACCTATTTTCTCAAAGTCTTCTAGTTCTCTATTACTAATATCATAATATGTGTCGACAAACACGTCATAGAGAACTTGTTTTGATTGACGCACAGTTTTCCCTCCAGCATGTACAGTTGTAGGAAATTTTACGATATTAGGAACAATGGTTTGGGCAGCAGGCCTTCCTCGTGCTATAGCTGAAAATAAGAAAAAAGAAAAATCTATATAAATCTGGGGGGGGGGGGGGGTTACAAATGTGTATTTGTAGTAAAACATTGAGCATCAGGATTCCTCGCAGTATTATATTGGTAGAATGTATGGTTCTCTGACCTGACATATAAAATAGTTGGAAACTATGTTGAATAATGGTTGAGGGCTTATCCTCTGTCGTCCCAGGTCCTGGGTTCGACCCTGGCTCACCCCGAGAATTTCTTTAGAACAGATACTCATTTGTAAGACTATAAGTCAAATTAGTCAAAAAAAAACAGAAAAAAACAGGGACACCAATATAATTTTTACAAACCTACACATATATTCTTCGATTTAAATAAAATCCTAAATAAACATAAAGACTTAAATACTGCAAACACCTGGTGTTGGGTCATTTTGCAAATAGGACGGGGTCTCATTGTTTCCTATTTGCAACCATAGCTTGTACGTTATTAGGAACATTGGTTTGCCCAGCAGGTCGTGGAGGAGCTGAATAGGTAGAAAAAGGGAAAATAAAATCGTTTGTCAGCTAGGAATACAACTATAAAACTCATAATATAACAGAAAATTTTGAAAACAAAGGGCTGCTGATACTAACAAAACAGTCTTACAACCAATTGACCCTCAGCAATAATTTGGCTTATACACAGATACAAAAAGAACAATAGATTGATGGATACACAAATAACCTGACTTTTGATTAGTAATGGGTGTTCGAAAGTGATCCATTTGATTTTCTTCCATCTCTCCTGCAACAGTGATGATGAGTCATAACGATTAGCAAGGGGAGAAATTGTAACCATGTTTAAAATATTTAATTTGATTGCTTGATTAGTGGAAGCTGTATATTTGCTTAACTTGTATGGACACAAAAGCATTATTACAATAGAATCACAATGTTAAAATATTTAGAAAATGACCTTATTAAGAAGTAAAATTAGATTAATTGAGGGTAATATAGTAAATTTAGAATAACAAGATTAGTAGGAATTATAATACTATCTATATATTCTTAATAGCCGCTATTTTCCCCCCTTAGATTTACTATTATATCCTTTTAAAATTTTAAAATTTCCTGTATATTCTTGGGTATTTTAGTAATTTATTCAAGTTGGATAGTCCATTTCTGTTTTGGGTTTTATTCGAATTATAATTTAACAATAAACATATACAAATTCTGAACTATCGGGTTTTACCCGTATTTCTCATATGGATATACACTATATACTGTTGACTGTGCTCATCATATCAACCGATATCAATTAAGGTAACTCATATACATCAATCAATGGTGATTAACTTTAATTTTGCAATGATTAATATCACGAAATTAAGGCTAAATTACACGATCGACTACATCAATCAATGTTAATTACGATTTGTTAAAATTATATTCATCTATTAATAATTAAGAGTTAATTATTTTTATATTATAAATATTTTTATATTTACACACATAAAAATTAATAATTGATTATGGTATAAAATTAAGAGGAGAAGGATATAATTCATAAAAATATTAGGAATTTATTAATATTATAAAATCTTAATTATAAGTCAATTATTAATTATAGTATTATTATAAAAAAAACCCATTTAAATATTTTTCATACCCATCTATGATATTCGTAATAAGTGCTAAAATTTTTCCCTAAGAGTTACTATTTTATCCTTCTTAAATTTTAAAATTTCTTTTCCATTCTTGGATATTATAATAATTTACTCTTCCTGAATTACCCAAATATCCTATGAATTTTACCCGTTTCTAAAATATACTATCATATATTAACTTTCCATCCATTTTGAGATGACCCGCGAACTATCCATGTTTTTTACCCATGAGTCAAAATATTTACCAATGAAATTCAGATTTTTACCCACTTTTCATATTTGTTGCAGCTAATAATTAAATTCAAAATCAAAACTTTCCATAACATACGGATCAATCAACTAAGAATATATTCATCATCTTAATTACTCAACCCACAATTTATCCATCATCTTAATTACTAATCTTCCCTCCTCTGATAGCTAATATTGTAATTTAATACCTAACAAAAAAATATTATAATTTAATATATTTGTAATTACAAATATAAATTACTATATTTTAGCGATAATTATGTTTAGGACAATAACAAATCCTAAAATCACGACATCATTAATTCAAATTTTAAAAACACATATATCTTTCCATAAATAATTTGTATCTTATATTTAAAATAAAATATGTAATTAAACTAAATATTGAAACTAGGAAATATTCCTAATTCCTGCTAGCATTTTTTTTTCAATTTTTACTAAAATTACCCCTCATCATTTACATCCTATATATTAAATTACAAATATAACCTATATACCGTACAAATCAATGGTGATTAGTTTTGATTTTGGGATGACAAGTATCGGTTAATACAAGTATTAATGTCAATATCCGTTAATTGTGCCTCTATTGATTTCATGAGTTATCTTAATTTGGGAAGATATTTCAAATTACACGATTAGCCGGTATCCAGCACCAAATTAAGCTTGATATTTTGTATGTTTTGTTTGCATGATACAATAATCTCAGCAGCAAAATCTCAGATATTTTACAATGATTTTTCATGTTAATGGTTATGCAGATCAAGATATTAAAAGGTTTCTACCTGATCGGATTTGAGTATTGAGGAGCTGAGTAATTATGTCGATATGCAGTATTGGTCTCTCCCATTTCTTAGGTAATTTTAATATTTGATGTATTAATATGTGTCAAAATCTTTACATTTTCACATACAAATTTTTGATCAGCACTACACATGTTTGATAAAAGTCCTACAAAGGTATTTTCATTTATGTAATTTTTATCAATTTTTTAGTTATTTGAGTTTCCCATATTGCAGAAATAGGGAAGTAACATAACAAGATAGTTAGTTACGTGGTATTATTATTCACGGTCAAATGGATCTTTCAGGTTAGCCTCTATATATCAAATGAATCTAATTTTTTAATGCACACAAAAACTGCTAGCACACCACAAGCTGCAACCACAGGAGGTAAAAATTCTTTTAACGTCATTTGTTCAAGTGAACTTCATCAGAACCATCTGCAATTCTTAAAGTTCTTGATGTAGCATTAAAGAGGGATATAATTGTATCACCTGATAGACCAACTCATGGTATAATTAGCGTGGTAGTGGGTTATATTGGTGTATTAGCAATATAAATTATGATTTAACATTGTTAGTGTTGTATGTTGACAGCTTATCATGATGCTAGAGGCAGGGGTAAGACGTGGTTATGGTCGTAGTCATGGAAGAACTAAAGATAACGGCTACCAGTCCTATAACAGTGTCTTCACATCTCAATTTACAGATTTTGGTTTCATAGACAATATGTTCTCAAAATATTTTGTAGAGAAATATAAATGTTTTGTTAATTAAGTTTACTACAGTCTATTTTCTCCTAGCAAACGATTAACATTTATATATTTTGTTTGATAATAGATGGGCTGAGGATTCGCAGTGGGAGTGCAGCATGTCAGGAGTGGATTTCAGGTGGAAGAAGATTGCATTTCTTGTAATGGAGCATTACACAGAGGCAACTGATGGTGGATATCACAAAAAAATTTCAGAAAAGGTCAAATCAGGTATATAACAATTTTACTGTGTTATTTTGTTCTTCGTATATGTTAGTAAAGATTTGAATATATTTTTTAATTAATACCTGACTAATAATTGTTTTTTTGTATAATGATTTTACGATTCTCATTGTGTTTGTGATGCATTCATCATTTATGTCTTGGATTTGATGTCTTGAAGGAGCTGAACAATGATTTTGTGATATAGACATATTACAAAACATATTCAAAATGCTGGCTCTTAATTTTGGATACTTTTCTTTTGTAGGATGGGTTATACTCTATTGATTGAGTTTGGACGCCAAAGCAATATTACTACTACTGTTGTTAAATAAGATTGGCACTACATTTAGAGTGTGTGCATCAGCATAAGGCAAGTGATCTATTAACATTGATTTGTCATCCATTATCACTTTTAGCTTAAATTATTAGTGTTTTGTAATTACATCCTTAAAATTAATTTGTATTGACTTTATGTTTATATGATTATATTTCTATATGCTTCTAATATATTTGTGGTTTAATTATACCTGTTTGAATTTATAGGATATGCAACGTGGATGATTCTTTGCTTCAACAAAGATTAACTTTAGAGATACCTTGAGGTTTGCATGTTTCGATTATTTTTTTTACCTGCATAGTATCATGGAGTTCTTAGTTTGTTTTCCTGTTTTAGTTTGTAATTGATTCACACAGATTGTTTATTATATTTAAATATTGGGTGTTGTATAGTCATGTTTATCAAACTCTCAAGGAAGTTTGCAACGTGTTGGGTCTTCTTGATGATGAAAAACCTCCCGTTGCTTAAGGATTTCGTGTTGGGATTTATGGATATCAATCTGTTGAGTCTAATATTAGTTCACTATAAGCGCATATCATTATACAATAAGCTCAAAATTCTGCATAGAAGTGTCACTGCACTGCAACATGGTCATGTGTCCACCCTATCGAGTATCACTGATCCCAGGTTGTTTGGTATTAATTACTTCATTGTCATGCTTTAGCTTCGATATGTTTTATCTTTCCTTGATTTCCAGAAACATACAGCCAGTTTCTTGGTTATACTATCAGCATCTTAAATTGGCTTTTCTTGAAGTTCAAAGTTATGAACCAGCGTGTTTGACAGCCATTGGGTTCTTACTTTTCTTGATGTTCAGAGTTGTAAATTAGGGTTTTGAAAGCCATAGGGAGTTGGTTATTCATCAGGCTCATATAGGTTTGTTATGGAATTGTTGTTAATGTCGGCCGTATGAATGCCAGATCTATGACCGACTCATGTTGATTGGTGTTGGGATTTGATAACTTGAACATCAGTTTCGTATCATTCTGTTATTAATAATGGATTAATCTGTTGATATTCACTTTACATGGCAATTCTGGAAAAATGATTAGTAAAGTGCACTATACGTATGATCAGGTTCGTATGATCTGTGATTGCACATATGGCATGGGTTGGGTCATCATCCCTGCTTGACGTGGTGGAGCCTGAAAAGCTTGGTGAAGGTCGGGCTCAGATGGCCTAGAAGGTCCACTTACAAATCGTACAAATCCCGCTTGGCTACCATCTGTTATGATGGTCCTCATCTTTCTTACTGGTACTGTTGAGCTTCTTTCTTTTCTTTTATTTTTTACCTCATTATAACATGTATTTTTTTAGGTTTTAATGTCACAACAGGGGCTTGCTGTGTTTTAGGTAGATATAAGGGTGTAATTACGTGCATGACGCCTGAAATGTCCACAGAAACATCAAGCCTCCAATTCACTGATTTTCTAAGAAGAGGTTGAAGAAAGTAGAAATTGCAAGAAGAGTGACGTCAACAAATTGATCTAAATGGTTTGGAAATGTTGAAGACTGGACATGAAATTGAAGAGCTTCACGATGAAAAAAAGTTGTATATGGCCAATCTTGAGGTCTTAGAGGAGAAAGTTTCATAAACTTCAATCGCCGCTTAGAGAAAGAAGCTTAGAATCGGTTGAAGGAATAGAGAAAGAAGCTTAGAGGAAAAGAACATTACCAAAAATAATGCATCAGGGGTGTAAATAAAATCAACTCATTTTAGATTTGTTATTTTATTCGAATGGGTATGTAAGAGGTTCACAGATATAGTAGTGATTTCCACATCTGGATGCCTCTACATATTCATTTTTCTGGGCAATATATTCAGGAGGATGGTACTATAATGCTGGGGCTGGAACAATTGGAGGTGGTGGTTTGTGTTAATTCAGTCTTAGCCTCAGGCATGCATTGTGTATTATTATGGGCAGTAATTGCAATTCAGGCAATGATGATTTATGAAGCTTGGTGAGGTCCATTATGGACCAGTAGATGAGCTGCATTCTGGATTGGGTGTGCACCAGTAGATGCAGAGGATTACTTCTCAGGTTAGGTTGCAGGTGTGATGGTTGTAGGGCTGATCTCAATCTCAGCTGGAGAGAAGACGAGGTGCTGAGTTGGTTGGGGGGGACAGGGTGGCAGATGTCTTGATCTGGTATGCCTCCTGCAAAATGCAGGTGTGGGTTTTTAGATGTGCAGATGTTTTCCCTTGGTTTAGTTGTGGGTTGATGTGGAGGTTGTGTTACTTGCAGGAAGGATGTTGTACGAGGATGCTTTGGATAACTGGTATTCTAGATTGATTTTTGTGACTTTTTCTAGCTTGGTGTTTTATTTGGTGAAAGCTTATTTAGTATTTTTTGTTCTCTATGGAGAATGTTCCAAGAAAGTTGTAATTTGATCTTTGAGAACATTTCTGTAAATATATTTAATTTAGGTGGTTGTAATATCTAAGTGAATTTTATATCATAATAAAAAGTTATGTATGATGTGATAATTTTATTTTGATTATTTTAATTAATATTTTTAGTTTTCTCAATTATAGAAAAATAATTGAAATTATTTTAAGTTTATAAATATAAAATAAATTAAATGATATAGTTATGTTTAGTTGATAAAATTTAGATAATAGTACTGCATCACTGAATGGTCCAGTTTGTTAAAATAGTGACTCAAAAGTTTGAGTTTGTTGTTTAGGGATTTAGAGAATATATTTTATTGTGGTGTGTGTTTGTTCTTCCTATGCTATTTATACTTTGCAGGTGATTGAAAATAGATGACCAGTTCCAAATTGATTTTACTTGTGTTTACATACAGAGACGGATTTGGCGGTAGCCAGCAGGGGCTGCTGCCACTCCAAACTCCAGTATTCAATACTGCTAATGTATGTGCATATCATATACTATTGGAAAGTGTACTTACAAATAGGTTTTGACTAATCCGACTTGACAAATTCAAGAAAATGATCAAGTAATCTACTTCTTCTGCAAAAGTTTCTATTACTTATTTATTTGATATATTCATTTGTGAAGGGTTTGATTCTCATGTCCTTAAAACTGTCAGGAACTTTGTGGTAATACGGAAGTCGGATGGTCAGATTTAGTTCAAGCTTAGCTCTCACTTCTTTGATGGATATCATATCATCTCTAGAGAAACACACCTTTTTGCCAACACATCTCGATAAAGTCATCAATGAGGGAGTTAAGGTACTTTAATTATATTTCTTTTGATGGTCGTGATTTTTGATTTTCCAGATTGAGATGTTCCATTTTGTGCTTGAACAGATCAATGACTTGAAGTTTTCTATTAATAACTGTTGGCTTAGTGTGCTTAGTAATATAAATGCTTTATCAGGTTTCTTAAAAATAGGAAATTTTTATTGTTTTTTTGCAAAAAAAGTTATGTAACCATTGATATCCAACAACATGATTTTGAAAATTATGGACCTTGAATTCTATTGTCAATTGTTTACTTATGGATGCTAATTTGGTAAATCAAGAACCTGCTGCAAGTGATCAAATAGGTAATAATGTGAAGGAGGCGGATGCAATTTGATGAGCTATGGGACCATTAAATATACAGAAAACTTTAAGATGCCATGATCTGAAATCTTAATTATAAATACAGAGTTACAATGGTAATTGTGTGTATTTGAAGTAATGGAGTATAAATGGATGATTGTATACTTAGAAAAGAAAATCAATAACACATACATATAAAACTACAGGCAAAGATTATGCAAGAAAAATACCTGCTGAGAGGTTGAGACATACATACTGTAGTACCGTAATTAAGTATGAATTACTAGATACTTTAACTACTTAATTTACTAACTTAAGTAACCATAATATTTACCAACTTAAGTGATAATAATTTTATACCACTGTTGTCCACATTTTAACTATTTAATCACTCTTAATCTATCTAAAAATTTGGTGATGATAGCCTGATACAGAGAAGAAGAATAATTTTATGCCACAACAATATATAGTGCTCTTAAATATATGACCTTAAGTTATAGTAAATTTATACTACTTCTGTTCACATTTTAAGAATGGGATTGTTGATGTTATGAAGAAATGCACAAAGTCTAGCCATCAGTTTGTTCTTGAGTGATCCAAAAGGGTTCTGGATTGATATGCTATGGTCGATCATTATCCTCTATTTCATTACTGAAGCTGCTCTTTTTCAACGATCCCTGATTATGTTTCCAGTTCTTGAATCTCCAGCACTTACATTAAATTACTTCTTCTGTTGCGATTTTGTATTATGAAGTCGTTTAGGTCTGGAACTGCTTCCTCTTCGTACTCAATATAAATAGATACAAATTCTGTAATTGTTTTCAAGCAAGTGTAATTCTCTAGAAGGGGACACCCAAGTAGATGAAATTGATTTACACTGAGCATATTGAAGGCACAACTTATGGCGAGACTGAAACTTCTCAAGTTTGGCAAATCTTTAAAAATAATCAAATTCAGATGTAAGAGTCTGATAGTCTTCACATCCATCCTAGCATGTTCATCACCTCTTACATTCTTCACAATTTCAGACTTTACAATTTCAGACTTTACAATTTCCAGTGTTGGAGATGTGAGTTACTTTTTTAATTATTCAATAATATAATTCTTTATTTTGAATACTTGTGTAAATTACTAATGCTTCAATACTTCAATAATTTCATAATGTTGAGCTAATAAATACTCCAGTTTCGGCTAAATCTTGCAACAAGAAGATTAAATTGGTATTTTCATTTATTGAGAATAAAAAATATCATGCATGCCATATATTAAATTATAATTTTTAGGTATTGACTGTCTTTATATTTTTCAACATGATAGGAAAAATGAGGAGGAACTTTTGTCTACTAAAGTTTGTTTTTTGGATGGAAGATACTTGAGATTTAAAAATGTTTGGAGAATATATTTCCACATATTTCTTATTGCGAGACTTCATTTTTCTTTGACAATTTTGCCAATGTTCGAATAATTTAGACATATTTGAATTTGAATTTTATTTCTTATGGGATGATTGTTACTTAATTTTTCTTCACCGTTTTGAAATGTTTCAATGTTTTTAGACATATTTTTTTTCTTTCACGCGGGATGATTGTTTATATTTTTAAAATATATGTAACATTTTCACATGTATTTTAAATTTATAATTATGATTATTATTCTTAATGAATAAACGTTACTTAAATTAATTAAATTCCTTTATTTTTATAAATTATATATAAATTTACTAATGCTCCAATTTCTTAAAACTTTTTTTAAATTATCTAAATTTCTTTATTGTTTATAATCTTACCCGTGTGCGAAGCACGGGCAAATTCCCTAGTTAATATTAACAGATACAAGAAGTTAAGAATGTTTTAAATACAAACTGGCGCATGATTTTTTTCCCTTCGATTCATACTGTGCAAGTGTGTGCTTGCATCTTTTTTTTTTCTTTTTCTTTTTGAAAGTAATAATTTAGATTAAACATAATCTAACCAAAGATCCCTAGAAAGCCATAGTTTTTTCTCGTTGGGTCCGATCTAATGAGCCAGTCCCACACACTTGTACAGAAGGCCCAGTATTTTAAAGCCCAATAAAAAAACTGATTTTGTTTGTACATCTGGCCATCTACTTGTTCTACTGTGACTCTATCAGTCTATGACCCTCCCAACTTGTGAAAGACGGGGCCAATAATGCAGCATCGGATTTATTTGCACGCCGAGTCATCCATTCTACACATTATTATATTAAAATTTCCTATATATTCTTGGGTATTTTAGTAATTTATTCAAGTTGGATAGTCCATTTCTGTTTTGGGTTTTATTCGAATTATAATTTAACAATAAACATATACAAATTCTGAACTATCGGGTTTTACCCGTATTTCTCATATGGATATACACTATATACTGTTGACTGTGCTCATCATATCAACCGATATCAATTAAGGTAACTCATATACATCAATCAATGGTGATTAACTTTAATTTTGCAATGATTAATATCACGAAATTAAGGCTAAATTACACGATCGACTACATCAATCAATGTTAATTACGATTTATTAAAATTATATTCATCTATTAATAATTAAGAGTTAATTATTTTTATATTATAAATATTTTTATATTTACACACATAAAAATTAATAATTGATTATGGTATAAAATTAAGAGGAGAAGGGTATAATTCATAAAAATGTTAGGAATTTATTAATATTATAAAATCTTAATTATAAGTCAATTATTAATTATAGTATTATTATAAAAAAAAACCATTTAAATATTTTTCATACCCATCTATGATATTCGTAATAAGTGCTAAAAATTTTCCCTAAGAGTTACTATTTTATCCTTCTTAAATTTTAAAATTTCTTTTCCATTCTTGGATATTATAATAATTTACTCTTCCTGAATTACCCAAATATCCTATGAATTTTACCCGTTTCTAAAATATACTATCATATATTAACTTTCCATCCATTTTGAGATGACCCGCGAACTATCCATGTTTTTTACCCATGAGTCAAAATATTTACCAATGAAATTCAGATTTTTACCCACTTTTCATATTTGTTGCAGCTAATAATTAAATTCAAAATCAAAACTTTCCATAACATACGGATCAATCAACTAAGAATATATTCATCATCTTAATTACTCAACCCACAATTTATCCATCATCTTAATTACTAATCTTCCCTCCTCTGATAGCTAATATTGTAATTTAATACCTAACAAAAAAATATTATAATTTAATATATTTGTAATTACAAATATAAATTACTATATTTTAGCGATAATTATGTTTAGGACAATAACAAATCCTAAAATCACGACATCATTAATTCAAATTTTAAAAACACATATATCTTTCCATAAATAATTTGTATCTTATATTTAAAATAAAATATGTAATTAAACTAAATATTGAAACTAGGAAATATTCCTAATTCCTGCTAGCATTTTTTTTTCAATTTTTACTAAAATTACCCCTCATCATTTACATCCTATATATTAAATTACAAATATAACCTATATACCGTACAAATCAATGGTGATTAGTTTTGATTTTGGGATGACAAGTATCGGTTAATACAAGTATTAATGTCAATATCCGTTAATTGTGCCTCTATTGATTTCATGAGTTATCTTAATTTGGGAAGATATTTCAAATTACACGATTAGCCGGTATCCAGCACCAAATTAAGCTTGATATTTTGTATGTTTTGTTTGCATGATACAATAATCTCAGCAGCAAAATCTCAGATATTTTACAATGATTTTTCATGTTAATGGTTATGCAGATCAAGATATTAAAAGGTTTCTACCTGATCGGATTTGAGTATTGAGGAGCTGAGTAATTATGTCGATATGCAGTATTGGTCTCTCCCATTTCTTAGGTAATTTTAATATTTGATGTATTAATATGTGTCAAAATCTTTACATTTTCACATACAAATTTTTGATCAGCACTACACATGTTTGATAAAAGTCCTACAAAGGTATTTTCATTTATGTAATTTTTATCAATTTTTTAGTTATTTGAGTTTCCCATATTGCAGAAATAGGGAAGTAACATAACAAGATAGTTAGTTACGTGGTATTATTATTCACGGTCAAATGGATCTTTCAGGTTAGCCTCTATATATCAAATGAATCTAATTTTTTAATGCACACAAAAACTGCTAGCACACCACAAGCTGCAACCACAGGAGGTAAAAATTCTTTTAACGTCATTTGTTCAAGTGAACTTCATCAGAACCATCTGCAATTCTTAAAGTTCTTGATGTAGCATTAAGGAGGGATATAATTGTATCACCTGATAGACCAACTCATGGTATAATTAGCGTGGTAGTGGGTTATATTGGTGTATTAGCAATATAAATTATGATTTAACATTGTTAGTGTTGTATGTTGATAGCTTATCATGATGCTAGAGGCAGGGGTAAGACGTGGTTATGGTCGTAGTCATGGAAGAACTAAAGATAACGGCTACCAGTCCTATAACAGTGTCTTCACATCTCAATTTACAGATTTTGGTTTCATAGACAATATGTTCTAAAAATATTTTGTAGAGAAATATAAATGTTTTGTTAATTAAGTTTACTACAGTCTATTTTCTCCTAGCAAACGATTAACATTTATATATTTTGTTTGATAATAGATGGGCTGAGGATTCGCAGTGGGAGTGCAGCATGTCAGGAGTGGATTTCAGGTGGAAGAAGATTGCATTTCTTGTAATGGAGCATTACACAGAGGCAACTGATGGTGGATATCACAAAAAAATTTCAGAAAAGGTCAAATCAGGTATATAACAATTTTACTGTGTTATTTTGTTCTTCGTATATGTTAGTAAAGATTTGAATATATTTTTTAATTAATACCTGACTAATAATTGTTTTTTTGTATAATGATTTTACGATTCTCATTGTGTTTGTGATGCATTCATCATTTATGTCTTGGATTTGATGTCTTGAAGGAGCTGAACAATGATTTTGTGATATAGACATATTACAAAACATATTCAGAATGCTGGCTCTTAATTTTGGATACTTTTCTTTTGTAGGATGGGTTATACTCTATTGATTGAGTTTGGACGCCAAAGCAATATTACTACTACTGTTGTTAAATAAGATTGGCACTACATTTAGAGTGTGTGCATCAGCATAAGGCAAGTGATCTATTAACATTGATTTGTCATCCATTATCACTTTTAGCTTAAATTATTAGTGTTTTGTAATTACATCCTTAAAATTAATTTGTATTGACTTTATGTTTATATGATTATATTTCTATATGCTTCTAATATATTTGTGGTTTAATTATACCTGTTTGAATTTATAGGATATGCAACGTGGATGATTCTTTGCTTCAACAAAGATTAACTTTAGAGATACCTTGAGGTTTGCATGTTTCGATTATTTTTTTTACCTGCATAGTATCATGGAGTTCTTAGTTTGTTTTCCTGTTTTAGTTTGTAATTGATTCACACAGATTGTTTATTATATTTAAATATTGGGTGTTGTATAGTCATGTTTATCAAACTCTCAAGGAAGTTTGCAACGTGTTGGGTCTTCTTGATGATGAAAAACCTCCCGTTGCTTAAGGATTTCGTGTTGGGATTTATGGATATCAATCTGTTGAGTCTAATATTAGTTCACTATAAGCGCATATCATTATACAATAAGCTCAAAATTCTGCATAGAAGTGTCACTGCACTGCAACATGGTCATGTGTCCACCCTATCGAGTATCACTGATCCCAGGTTGTTTGGTATTAATTACTTCATTGTCATGCTTTAGCTTCGATATGTTTTATCTTTCCTTGATTTCCAGAAACATACAGCCAGTTTCTTGGTTATACTATCAGCATCTTAAATTGGCTTTTCTTGAAGTTCAAAGTTATGAACCAGCGTGTTTGACAGCCATTGGGTTCTTACTTTTCTTGATGTTCAGAGTTGTAAATTAGGGTTTTGAAAGCCATAGGGAGTTGGTTATTCATCAGGCTCATATAGGTTTGTTATGGAATTGTTGTTAATGTCGGCCGTATGAATGCCAGATCTATGACCGACTCATGTTGATTGGTGTTGGGATTTGATAACTTGAACATCAGTTTCGTATCATTCTGTTATTAATAATGGATTAATCTGTTGATATTCACTTTACATGGCAATTCTGGAAAAATGATTAGTAAAGTGCACTATACGTATGATCAGGTTCGTATGATCTGTGATTGCACATATGGCATGGGTTGGGTCATCATCCCTGCTTGACGTGGTGGAGCCTGAAAAGCTTGGTGAAGGTCGGGCTCAGATGGCCTAGAAGGTCCACTTACAAATCGTACAAATCCCGCTTGGCTACCATCTGTTATGATGGTCCTCATCTTTCTTACTGGTACTGTTGAGCTTCTTTCTTTTCTTTTATTTTTTACCTCATTATAACATGTATTTTTTTAGGTTTTAATGTCACAACAGGGGCTTGCTGTGTTTTAGGTAGATATAAGGGTGTAATTACGTGCATGACGCCTGAAATGTCCACAGAAACATCAAGCCTCCAATTCACTGATTTTCTAAGAAGAGGTTGAAGAAAGTAGAAATTGCAAGAAGAGTGACGTCAACAAATTGATCTAAATGGTTTGGAAATGTTGAAGACTGGACATGAAATTGAAGAGCTTCACGATGAAAAAAAGTTGTATATGGCCAATCTTGAGGTCTTAGAGGAGAAAGTTTCATAAACTTCAATCGCCGCTTAGAGAAAGAAGCTTAGAATCGGTTGAAGGAATAGAGAAAGAAGCTTAGAGGAAAAGAACATTACCAAAAATAATGCATCAGGGGTGTAAATAAAATCAACTCATTTTAGATTTGTTATTTTATTCGAATGGGTATGTAAGAGGTTCACAGATATAGTAGTGATTTCCACATCTGGATGCCTCTACATATTCATTTTTCTGGGCAATATATTCAGGAGGATGGTACTATAATGCTGGGGCTGGAACAATTGGAGGTGGTGGTTTGTGTTAATTCAGTCTCAGCCTCAGGCATGCATTGTGTATTATTATGGGCAGTAATTGCAATTCAGGCAATGATGATTTATGAAGCTTGGTGAGGTCCATTATGGACCAGTAGATGAGTTGCATTCTGGATTGGGTGTGCACCAGTAGATGCAGAGGATTACTTCTCAGGTTAGGTTGCAGGTGTGATGGTTGTAGGGCTGATCTCAATCTCAGCTGGAGAGAAGACGAGGTGCTGAGTTGGTTGGGGGGGACAGGGTGGCAGATGTCTTGATCTGGTATGCCTCCTGCAAAATGCAGGTGTGGGTTTTTAGATGTGCAGATGTTTTCCCTTGGTTTAGTTGTGGGTTGATGTGGAGGTTGTGTTACTTGCAGGAAGGATGTTGTACGAGGATGCTTTGGATAACTGGTATTCTAGATTGATTTTTGTGACTTTTTCTAGCTTGGTGATTTATTTGGTGAAAGCTTATTTAGTATTTTTTGTTCTCTATGGAGAATGTTCCAAGAAAGTTGTAATTTGATCTTTGAGAACATTTCTGTAAATATATTTAATTTAGGTGGTTGTAATATCTAAGTGAATTTTATATCATAATAAAAAGTTATGTATGATGTGATAATTTTATTTTGATTATTTTAATTAATATTTTTAGTTTTCTCAATTATAGAAAAATAATTGAAATTATTTTAAGTTTATAAATATAAAATAAATTAAATGATATAGTTATGTTTAGTTGATAAAATTTAGATAATAGTACTGCATCACTGAATGGTCCAGTTTGTTAAAATAGTGACTCAAAAGTTTGAGTTTGTTGTTTAGGGATTTAGAGAATATATTTTATTGTGGTGTGTGTTTGTTCTTCCTATGCTATTTATACTTTGCAGGTGATTGAAAATAGATGACCAGTTCCAAATTGATTTTACTTGTGTTTACATACAGAGACGGATTTGGCGGTAGCCAGCAGGGGCTGCTGCCACTCCAAACTCCAGTATTCAATACTGCTAATGTATGTGCATATCATATACTATTGGAAAGTGTACTTACAAATAGGTTTTGACTAATCCGACTTGACAAATTCAAGAAAATGATCAAGTAATCTACTTCTTCTGCAAAAGTTTCTATTACTTATTTATTTGATATATTCATTTGTGAAGGGTTTGATTCTCATGTCCTTAAAACTGTCAGGAACTTTGTGGTAATACGGAAGTCGGATGGTCAGATTTAGTTCAAGCTTAGCTCTCACTTCTTTGATGGATATCATATCATCTCTAGAGAAACACACCTTTTTGCCAACACATCTCGATAAAGTCATCAATGAGGGAGTTAAGGTACTTTAATTATATTTCTTTTGATGGTCGTGATTTTTGATTTTCCAGATTGAGATGTTCCATTTTGTGCTTGAACAGATCAATGACTTGAAGTTTTCTATTAATAACTGTTGGCTTAGTGTGCTTAGTAATATAAATGCTTTATCAGGTTTCTTAAAAATAGGAAATTTTTATTGTTTTTTTGCAAAAAAAGTTATGTAACCATTGATATCCAACAACATGATTTTGAAAATTATGGACCTTGAATTCTATTGTCAATTGTTTACTTATGGATGCTAATTTGGTAAATCAAGAACCTGCTGCAAGTGATCAAATAGGTAATAATGTGAAGGAGGCGGATGCAATTTGATGAGCTATGGGACCATTAAATATACAGAAAACTTTAAGATGCCATGATCTGAAATCTTAATTATAAATACAGAGTTACAATGGTAATTGTGTGTATTTGAAGTAATGGAGTATAAATGGATGATTGTATACTTAGAAAAGAAAATCAATAACACATACATATAAAACTACAGGCAAAGATTATGCAAGAAAAATACCTGCTGAGAGGTTGAGACATACATACTGTAGTACCGTAATTAAGTATGAATTACTAGATACTTTAACTACTTAATTTACTAACTTAAGTAACCATAATATTTACCAACTTAAGTGATAATAATTTTATACCACTGTTGTCCACATTTTAACTATTTAATCACTCTTAATCTATCTAAAAATTTGGTGATGATAGCCTGATACAGAGAAGAAGAATAATTTTATGCCACAACAATATATAGTGCTCTTAAATATATGACCTTAAGTTATAGTAAATTTATACTACTTCTGTTCACATTTTAAGAATGGGATTGTTGATGTTATGAAGAAATGCACAAAGTCTAGCCATCAGTTTGTTCTTGAGTGATCCAAAAGGGTTCTGGATTGATATGCTATGGTCGATCATTATCCTCTATTTCATTACTGAAGCTGCTCTTTTTCAACGATCCCTGATTATGTTTCCAGTTCTTGAATCTCCAGCACTTACATTAAATTACTTCTTCTGTTGCGATTTTGTATTATGAAGTCGTTTAGGTCTGGAACTGCTTCCTCTTCGTACTCAATATAAATAGATACAAATTCTGTAATTGTTTTCAAGCAAGTGTAATTCTCTAGAAGGGGACACCCAAGTAGATGAAATTGATTTACACTGAGCATATTGAAGGCACAACTTATGGCGAGACTGAAACTTCTCAAGTTTGGCAAATCTTTAAAAATAATCAAATTCAGATGTAAGAGTCTGATAGTCTTCACATCCATCCTAGCATGTTCATCACCTCTTACATTCTTCACAATTTCAGACTTTACAATTTCAGACTTTACAATTTCCAGTGTTGGAGATGTGAGTTACTTTTTTAATTATTCAATAATATAATTCTTTATTTTGAATACTTGTGTAAATTACTAATGCTTCAATACTTCAATAATTTCATAATGTTGAGCTAATAAATACTCCAGTTTCGGCTAAATCTTGCAACAAGAAGATTAAATTGGTATTTTCATTTATTGAGAATAAAAAATATCATGCATGCCATATATTAAATTATAATTTTTAGGTATTGACTGTCTTTATATTTTTCAACATGATAGGAAAAATGAGGAGGAACTTTTGTCTACTAAAGTTTGTTTTTTGGATGGAAGATACTTGAGATTTAAAAATGTTTGGAGAATATATTTCCACATATTTCTTATTGCGAGACTTCATTTTTCTTTGACAATTTTGCCAATGTTCGAATAATTTAGACATATTTGAATTTGAATTTTATTTCTTATGGGATGATTGTTACTTAATTTTTCTTCACCGTTTTGAAATGTTTCAATGTTTTTAGACATATTTTTTTTCTTTCACGCGGGATGATTGTTTATATTTTTAAAATATATGTAACATTTTCACATGTATTTTAAATTTATAATTATGATTATTATTCTTAATGAATAAACGTTACTTAAATTAATTAAATTCCTTTATTTTTATAAATTATATATAAATTTACTAATGCTCCAATTTCTTAAAACTTTTTTTAAATTATCTAAATTTCTTTATTGTTTATAATCTTACCCGTGTGCGAAGCACGGGCAAATTCCCTAGTTAATATTAACAGATACAAGAAGTTAAGAATGTTTTAAATACAAACTGGCGCATGATTTTTTTCCCTTCGATTCATACTGTGCAAGTGTGTGCTTGCATCTTTTTTTTTTCTTTTTCTTTTTGAAAGTAATAATTTAGATTAAACATAATCTAACCAAAGATCCCTAGAAAGCCATAGTTTTTTCTCGTTGGGTCCGATCTAATGAGCCAGTCCCACACACTTGTACAGAAGGCCCAGTATTTTAAAGCCCAATAAAAAAACTGATTTTGTTTGTACATCTGGCCATCTACTTGTTCTACTGTGACTCTATCAGTCTATGACCCTCCCAACTTGTGAAAGACGGGGCCAATAATGCAGCATCGGATTTATTTGCACGCCGAGTCATCCATTCTACACATTATTATATTATCCTCCTCTAAATTTTACCCCATCTTTTTTAGTTGTTTTTCATTTTCTTTGTTACGATTATAATTTTACTCCCTTTTTTCATTTCAAATTTTTCTATATTTTTGTTTTCATTTCAAATTTTTCTATATTTTTGTTTTAAACTATTTTTTTCTCAAAATACAATTTTGATGATACATTAAATACAATATGAAAACCGAGTGATATTGGCGAGATTTTTCGCTAAATTTAAATTTATAAATTATATTTTATCCATAATAAATTTTATAAATTATTATCACAAATAAAAAATTTAATACTAATTAACAACATTTTTTTTTTGTATATATTCATCACCTGCAACCCTAAACTAATCTTGTAGGGTCATTCCCACGATAACTATAATACAATATCCAATCTTGACCATTCTTCATCTTGAATAAAAGTCGTCCAATCAAACGGCCCAAAAGATGGACCCAAACTTCACCCAATCACACCCATTCATCTCATAACCACTCAGAGTTGTTAGTCGGCGTTGACTGCCCTGCCCTCCTACGACAAGTCAAACACACTAGATCGCTACATCAACTGCCACGTGTCCTGATCGCTAATCCCGATGACGATACTGCCCTTCTCCTCTCCATCCCATTTTATATAGACATGTATATAGATAGCCTAACCATTTGTTTTTATACTATTTTATCTCTCTGATAATTCCAGAAAAATTAATTTTCGTTGTTTTTAGGGTTTCAGTTCGAAACGCAGCAATCGCAATCGAAGATTTACAAGGTATGATCTTCGACTTATAGTTTAAGATCTTTTTTTTTACTGTTACTAGAATTTTATTATATGATTTACTTTAATCGATGCTTGATCTGATGTTAATTATCTGATTTACTCTAATTATTTTATTGAAATTTGATGATTTGTGTATCAGATATGTAGATCGCTTGTTGTAGATTGATAATTTAGTTTTTAGGTTGGAATGAAGTGAATCTGGGGGTTTTTTAGTGAGTGAATGTTGTGGTATGTATTTTAATCGCGTTGATCTGATTGATTTAATCGAATTCTATATTCGATTTTACCGAGATTGTTGCTGCATGTTGTTAGTTATAGATCAGATGGAATCTTATAAACGGATATCCGATTACTCGATTATCCATGAGTTGTGACTCTATAATATATAGATTTGATTTGGAAGTACAATTCGGATTATAAGATTAACGGTTGATTTTATTTATAAAGCAGTCAGGCATGTAGTATTACTTTACATATTATAATTTTCAATCCTTTGTTATGGTTCTGATATACCAAGCAGTTGGGTATATGGTGTTAATTAAGCTCAAGATGCAGATCTAATCCTTGCCAGGCATTAGGTGAATATTTGATCCTCACTTACAGCTCTCTTTGGCGTAAAAAATAGAAATTACTACTTATACAGGTTGATAATATGCAGAAGAACATATATTACTTTTAAGTTTGTAAGACTAAATGGGTTCTAAGTGGAACATGACCCTGGTCCTGTATGTGTATATAGAGGTTTGTGTACACATGTTCTCAGATTACCTGAAGTGTACATTACTTTCAGGAATGGTTGAGAACTCTTTTTTTTTTTTCAATTGAAAGACTAATAATTTGGAGTATTAATTAAATTAAGACACGAACTATTGATTTCTAGTTGTATTAGCAATAGTAATAAATTTATGTGTCAAAAAAGAAAAGTGAACCAATATACAAAGATTTATCGATGATAATAGTTATAATGTATGTTAGTGTTTTGTTATCATTACCAGAATTTATTACCGAGAATCCGAGATCACTAACTTAGCTTATTTTAGTTAAGAGTAAATTGCAGTTTACATCCCTCATCTTTACCCAAAATGCAGTTCTGTGTACTTTGTTTAATAAATTGCACTTCACATCCCCAGTTTTGAAAAATAAGTCAAAACACAACTCCTTACATGTTTTTCTTCAAAAAATTTATATTTTTAACTTAAACATGTTTAAGGATAAAGATGATATAAAATTATTTTAATTATTATATACGTATTATATATTACATTTGTCTCTAATTTGCTCAAATTTATGTCAAAGTTCCATGTTAATTTGAACAAATTTATGGACGAAGGTGATATAAAATTATTGCAACTGTTATATAAGTATTATATTTTACACATGTCACCAATTCTACACCACAAAATTTCTAAATTGCAATTATTGTCTTGAAAGTTTTGGTAACTTGGCAATATCACCCAAGAACTTTCTGAGCTATGTTGGATCAACTTTAATAAAAAAAAGGTGTAGTGAACGTTAGAAATTGGGAGATAATAGCAGATGATTGGTTTAAGAAACCGAGTTTAAATTCGAATATATATGGTGACATCTGCTTCTCTCTTGGCTATTATTATCCTCCATGTTAGATTTTCTTTCTTTTGGAGTGTTTTATTAGATCTAACTGCTACTGGATATCTGATGCCTCGTCATCCATTCAAAGATTAATTGATGTAATTAATGTATTGATTTGTGACACTATCATTAAATTAACATTGTATATTATAATACTTGTACCACATTTTTATAACATTCATGGTACTTTTATATGTATTAACTACATCTTTTTACTAAAGTAGTGTTATATACATGTTTGACTAGATCAGTTTATTTGATGTTATAGCATGTTTCAATATTTTAAATCTGTTTTGGGTACCAAATCATTCAAATTAAACAAGCATGTTTGCTTTCTCAGTTTAGTTTAAGATGGTAATTATTAACCTCATCAAAATTTTAATATATATTGATGTTCACTTCATTTAAATCTTCTACAAGGTCAGTTTGGTGTGTGACCTTCAAAATAATGACTGATCCACATAATATAATGTATTATATGCTTACCTATTCTCTGTTTTGACCTTTGTAGACATTACTTGTGTATGTAGAACTTTGTTTTCTGCCTTGATTATAGTTATTATTTATTAGTAGCTCGCCTGCCATTTCACAGCTCTAACTGTTGGGTTTTTTTTCTTTTGGCTGCAGAAGAGAAGGTCATGTGAGTGTTTGAGCGAACTAGCATTGGCACTTCATAATTCAATTAAGGTGTGTTTGCCATTGGTATACAGGTTATGGATAAATGCAACGGTTGTGGCAAATTAGAAAGAACAACTCCAAATGACATGGTTGTTAATGCTTATCAATTTTCTCTTCTGTTATCACCTGTTGTTTCCGTTTGGGATTGTATTGTTCGCAAGATGAGGTACTCCTTCAGACCTGAGTGGGTGTAGTAGCTATAGAGATTCTCGCACAAGTAACTTAGTTATTATTTATTAGTTTAAATAGCAATGACAAGAAATAGTTAAAGTATTATACATCTTAGGGGCCTTCTACTGAAACTTGAAAGGGATAGAGGAGATATTATAGAAAAAGAAGTTTAAGACTAGTCCGAGTTAAAAATCAAGTATTACAAGAAAAAATAAGATGGAATGTGCTAAGGTGCCATGCGGTATCAGAAAAGTTAAGAAGAAGCAAGTGAAGGATGACTTGGATCGTATTAAACAGGCTGAGAAAAAGAAGAGGCGCTTGGAAAAAGCCCTAGCTACTTCTGCAGCGATTCGTTCTGAACTTGAAAAGAAGAAGCTGAAAAAGATAGAAGAACAACAAAGACTTGATGAGGAAGGGGCTGCAATTGCTGAAGCAGTTGCTCTGCAAGTCCTACTTGGTGAAGACTCGGACGATTCATGTAAAATCATGTTAAAGAAGAATGAAGGGTTAAAGCCTTGGGACACTGCTGAAAAGTTTGACTTTGTTTTAAGTGGAAACAAATCAGTTCTTCCTCATCAAGAACTTTGGACGCATGCATTTAAAGGACCTGATAGGATTTCTAATGTGTACAGATCTGGATGCATGTGGAATGAATACAACTGTAATGGGTGGAGAGTCTCATCTGGGCCTTTTACTAGAGATCTCAAAGTGCCATATTTTGATGAGCAAGGTTGGGAGTTTAATGATCTCTCTGCAGATGTTATAGCTGCACAAGCTGTTTCGTCTCTCCAAATAGCAGAAGATTCGCGTGCGGATAAGTTTATGTTCAACGAAATGCTTAGAGGGTAACATAGAGTGCATCAGTTATTTTGGTTTGCTCACCTTTGTAGTTGAGATGGTCTCCTCAATAATGTTACATGGATATTTGCATTCAACATGCAGATGTGGTTCATCATATGCTGAGCCAGTAATGGGGTTATAACATATTTCAGTGCTATGCTTTGATATTGTTTGTTTGGTTTGTTGTTTTCACCTTGGAATCCTATACCTTCGTGAAGTGGTCTTGCAACTTTGTGACATAAAATTTTATTTTATTTCTATTTTCTGGTTTTTTGGTTATAATACATCTTGTATACGTCTAATCTGGTCTTGAAGGTGATATTCTTTGTTGTATCTTGTTAACCCCCCCCCCCCCCCCCCCCCCCCCCCCTCTCTCTGTGAGTGGGATGACATGACACCACCGTATGAGAGCCGTTTGATTCATTGCTGGGTGTGTCTGAGGCGACTCCCCAGCTCGCTTGTTTCTTTCACATTTGTTTGCGAGGACTACATCATAAATTTTGAGACATGCTAGATTCCTTGTTTATATTTCAATAGCAGGATATATCATCAAATTGCAATTTGTCATTCTCTCGATGAAGTTTATCCAAGAGCTCGCTTCATAGCAACCCTCCTGGAATCTTTAAGCACACCTTTATAAACCACACAAAAGCCACCAGAGCCAAATACCAGATTCTTGTCAAAATTATTCGTTGCTGTTTGTAAACGTAGTCTCTTTCCAAGCGAACTGCATCCGTGGAGTGATTGATGATAATGAGGAAAAAACTATAGGTTGATATAATGTGAAAATGTGAATGGTGGTGGTTCAATGTTGTTGAAATTGTGCTCTACTTGTTGGGTGGATGTCAATTTTATGTGGTCACGATTTTTCTTTTCAGATGAGCTTGTCAAGGATTTGGTGCTGATCCAATAAGGACAGGTGGACCCACCCCTATTGCGATGTGTCTAGTTTTCCTGACATTTATTTATTTTATTTTCGGATCTATATTTGCCTGGCATTTCGAAGCTTCAAAGTTCCAGCTGCAATATGGAAGCTAATAGGCTCAGTATTGCAGACATACGTTCATCTGGTTTGGCAATGAATATATACTTTGGGTCTTTTCTAGTTCTAATAGGTGATCATAGATTGGTTTCAAGTCTTCTCCAAATATTTTGTTTTTCAACCATATCAAAATTTCTATCGTAAGATACTAAACATAAGTTTTTTTTTTTAATATATTGAGAAATATATAAAATTTTAATTAGAAAATATAAGAGAATGATGAAATAGTAATGTAGCAGCATCTACCTTTAAAAAATAATTAGAATAAATATCAGCTGATGCGGTGCCCACATGGTGAATTTTTATGCTTATTCAAGCACGAAGATGCCACTGCAACTTCCCAAGTAGACATCATTACATTTCTAATGATATTAAATTTACCATATCACATGTAATTACAGTTGTATTATTTTTTAAAGATACGGTCAATCACAAATTTAAAATTAATACAAAATAATTAATCAAATTAAGATTAATATGTTAATCAAAACCAAAATGTATTTATCATAATGATAAATAAATAATCATATAACCTTTTTCTTATATAGGAGGATATTGCAGAATAATTTAACAAAAATTAACCTATTTAAAAAATTTCGTGTTGTCCACGGAAACTTACAAACTACTAGTTTTATAATTAAGCGAACTACAAACATGATTTAATATTCATCGCAAACAACTGAAACAAGAGAAAATTTGTGAGATTATAAGAACTCCTTTCCGGATAATAATATAAGAATTTCAACCGAACAAGTAATAAAACAAATGCTAAATATAGTTATTTGATTGAAGTAACAAATGATAGATATACTGTAGTTGTTAATTGAAACAGTTTCATTTAAACAAAATCTCATATTAAAATAAAAATTAAAAATTGATCATACAACATTAATTTTTTAAATTAATTTTAAAGTATACAAAACTAGGCTAATTTTTTCTTCCACACTTCTATTCCCTTATTTTCACGCACTCTGACATATATTAGGACTCCCTTCGTCCCAAAATAAGTGTGATTTTGATATTTTTTACGTGATTTAGGGTGTAAAAAAAGTACCTACATATATCATTTTTTGAATTTTCTTTTTTCTAATAATAATTTAAGTATGATAGTTTTATTCAAAATAAGAAAATTAGAAAAATAACATGTGAAAATAGTTTTTTTTAACTTAAAATTAACGCACCGGGGGATTACAATTTTTTCTGAATTGGTGTGTCATTCAACTTTGGGTGCAAGAATTTATTTCTCCATCGCATAATTAAATAACGACGAAAAATCATAGCTGTAATATCCTCTGTATTTTAAAGTACTCAACAATAACTACAACGAATTACTTATATTCCTTATTTAATACAGTATACTCGTACAAGCATAACCACTCCTCCCATATCGCAACTTGGCCCAAATAATTATATCAATAATATTAATTTAATACTAGTAGCTCTACCTTTATATAAATAATAATAATAAAAAAAACAATAATACGAGTGGTGTATATATATGTAGGCATTGTATGTATGAATAGAATCGAATAGAAGAAACCCTTGGCTTGCAGCCTTGGTCTTAGTCGACGACGTCTTGTTCAATCAAACCATTCTCATTCTCATTTTCATTATTATTATTAATTACTCCATCCTTCATCCTTATTTATATTTATATACATACATACATCTCACATATACACACACACACTTTTGTTCTTGCTTCCGATTATGCTGCTTCTGTAGGTAATTAATTTTTTTTTTAAAATTTCTGCAATTTCTATATCTCTTTTCGATTTCCCCCCTTTGAATTTCTATTTTTTAATTTAACTATTTTTTCCTCAATTATTAACCTTTATTATCTAGGTCAATTGTATGTTTTTTATTGGATTTTGCAGGTGTTGTTGTTTGTATATGGATTGAACTGTGTGTATATATGTATGTATATAATAAACTGAATAGATTGTAAAGATGGAGTCTTTACTCTATTTTGTACTTTATTTATATGTAAAGATGAGATTGTTGATTAAATCTTTAATTTTATTACTGATTTAGTTATCCAGGAATTGATTTGATGACCGTGTTTTTATTTAAATTTGTTTTGTGTTCATGCGTGTAGTCGATGAGTAGTGCAGATTTGTTATTTATTACACATTCTAAATGAATCTTGGATTTTTTTTTGACATTTATATATGTTACAGGATTACAGTCTATTAAGATTTGCTGAAGTTGCAGGGATCTGCTAGCTTGCGGGATTATTGATTGACTAATAAGTTTTTGGAAGATCAGGAACAATGTCTATTTCAGGAAAAGAAGAGGTGTTAATCTCGATTTTAATTTATTGAATAATGGATGGATTAAAATACTAAACATTGAGTAGTTTGTTTTTTTGTTACTGAGTTTGAATATTGTATTTGCAGACTGGGAATTTTTCTTGGCAATCGAGTAATTATTCTTCAGGTATTCCTATCAAGAAAAGAAAGTTTCCGGTGTTTCAGCCTCCTTCACCTGAATCAGAGGAATTGCCAAACATTTCTTCAGTAGAGGCACAAGTTTCTAGCCCCTCTCATGAGTTATCTTCTTTGAATGTTGACACTGGAGCGCCTGATGCAAGCAAGTCTCCAATTTCGGATATTAACAAGGCAATTACTGCTGATACACATGTTAACTTGGCTGGCCTTAATAATCAGCATAGTGGAGTATCTGAATCACCAATTCTGGTCATTCCATTGGACACAAAAGAGAAGCTTTTCCTATGTGGAAAACAGAACATGACAGGTGACAATAAGCTCGATTCAGCTCAAGGTGAGGTCTCCATTGAGACTACCAGGAAGAATTTGCCTGGCTTACTGCAGGCTTGTAACGATTGTACTTCTGAATTATTTAGAAATCCGGGCAACATTGAGTTGTCATTAGGACCTGAGGGACCCCTTGTTCCTGTGTCAATCACTGATCCTGATAGCAAGGGTGGTAATCAAATTTGTGGTAAGTTAGATCCATCCACACTGTGCTTGTCTTTGAGCCAGAATAATTCTGGAAGTGGTTATGAAGTTGAAGATTCTATGGTAAATAGTGTCAGTACCTATGTCCATGCTAAAAGGTCAAACTGGGATCTGAACACTCCCATGGACGCATGGGAAGGTCCTGCTGGTGATGGTGATAGTCTAGTAACCGTCATGAACCCTTTCCGTAAGAATGTTGTGGAACCTATGATATCTGCAGTACCTAAATCTGTTAGTGATGCCAGGGAACCATTTTTTGGAGTGACTCGTAGAATTTCCGATTCCCCTACATCCTCTCGTGTTGACAAAAATAGTTCTGATGACTCTCTTCAGCTAAGCCTGTCTACATCTGCTCCAGCAGTTTTTAGTGCGAAACATTCAAACCTATCAGCTCAAGTAAATTCAGGTATATTTCTGCCCAACTCAGAATCGGTCAAAGGATTGGTTTTAACCGGAAGTACGAGTTCTGTTGGTTGTGACACTGTCAAGTCTGAACCCTTTGATGAAGATGGCAAGCATGAAAATCTTAAAGTTAAAGGCGTAGAATTACCAGATCAAGTGAACAAAGAATTGGCGGAGTCGTCCATTATAAAAGCTGTTAATTTTCCAAGTGTCAGCCTTGAGAATGTTAGTGAACCTGTATCAATTAAATCTGAACCAGTTCAAAAAGGTGCGGGAAAGCAAATTATATCACACACTTCAGTTGAAAAGGTTATGGTATGCCAAGAAAATGTTTCATCTTTGACAACTCTACAGCAGGATGAGTCTTATTCTTTAGGCTTATCTACTAGTTCAAAGTTGGCAGATGCACCAAATCAATTAGAAAATACTGCTCACATGGAAGAAGCACACGAGGGCAAGAAGAAAACTCAACTATCGTGTAAATTGGGTGATCAGGCTGCTACAGAAAGGTTGTTTCCATCACTGGCCCATGACAATAAAGAATCTAATACATCTGTTGGTATGATATACACTGGCAATACAAAAGATGCAAATGCTGATAAACCTGAAAAAAGCGAATTGGAGGCAGATGATGTTTTAACAAGTACCAACAGAATTAGTGATGGTTTTGAAATTGATGAAGAAAATAAAAACGTATTGACTGACATTCTGGAAGAAGATGCTTACGGGTCTGATTCCGGGTCAGAAGGTAATCATGAAACCCTGGTAAATTCAAAAACTAAACATGACGGCAAAGAAGATGAGTACGAGGATGGCGAGGTCCGTGAAGCACCAATGCATGTTGAAGCAGATGTAGCAATAGACAACATGGAGATTGAAATGATTAATCGGGATGCTTCTGACTGTACTAATGCCCCAGCCCCTGGCATAAATGATTGTAATGTCGAAGATCGTAGGGAAATAAATGATAATCATATGGAAGAAAGTGCTGCCGCTGTCCTTCAGAAAGCAACCGAAGAGGCTACTGATAGAGACTGTTCTTTGCAAGAATCATCAACAGTTGAAGAGACAGCAGAAGGGGATGATGAAAAGAGGCCGAAAAAGGCCACTGGACGAAGTCCACCACTCCTATCAGGAGGGACTAATGATCTTGAAGGCCAGGACATGGAGGAATTATCTGATGGAGCAACTGGTGGAAGTCGAGATAATGGAATTACAGTCAGTCAAATTGCAACTGTAGGTATTGAAGGAACTGACACATTTGAAAACATTGATCCAGCTTTACCAAACACAGAATCATATCTCAATGATAAGAATTCTGGTAAGGATACTAATAATGAAGATGCTGATAAAGATGGTAATAACGGAGGTAGTCGCAGCCGGATTATAAATTTGACTCGAGCTTCTAATGTGACATCACCTTGTGAACCCAGATTCATGTTCAGCAGACCATTGTCAGCAACAGAGAGGGACAGGCATACTGATTATGAGGGAGATAGAGTGCCTCTGCGAAGGACTAGGTTATTACATTCTGCAGAACCTCTGCTTTATGCCCTATCTTCTTACTGTCTTTTGCCCATCTTTATCCGCAAGTTTTATTTTTTATATAATTAACAGTTATGTCTGAGTCTCTGACAGTTTTTTTCTTTTGCATTTTTCCAGATCTGAGTTCTACGATGACGTTCCTCAAAATTTTGACAGTGAGAGATTCCATAATCGGTCATTCAGAAACTCTGGAACAAATTTTGTACGTGGAAGAGGGAGAGGACGAGGTTTCCGTCGACATGTTGAATGGGATTCAGATCGTAATTTTGGGGCAGATGTAAATTATAATTCAGGTAGTTTTCGATTTTCGAGATATAAATGTGCTGGTGGTGATGAAGCAGAATTTGAAGGTAATGGCTATGGTATAGCTACAAGTAGATCTTCAGGTATCGGCAGGGGAGGAAATTCCTCCCGCCATCCATATTCGAGGAGGCTCTCTCCTGGAGTTAGGGATGGAACTGGAACAAGGGGAACTCAAATGTTGCGAAGATTTCCAGGGAATGCCAATTCAAGTAGATCAGCAGGTGAACATAATCCTGATTTTGTTGGACCAAGAAATGGTGGGAAGTTCATGAGGGGCTTGCCCAAAGATGTTAATGACCCTACGTTTGATCATCCTCGGCATGTGGATGAAGGGTTAGACGACCAATTTGTTGGAGGGAGTAGAAACTTTTCTACTAGCATCCAGAGGAGGGGTCCTCGTCGCATCAGGTCAAAATCTCCAGTAAGTTCCAGAACTCATTCTCCGGGCCAATGGTCATCTCCTCGAAGAAGATCATCCGATAATCTGATTGGACTTCAAGAATTAAATCACCGCAGATCTCCAACCACATATAGGATGGATAGAATAAGATCTCCTGAGCGTCCTTGTTTTCCTGAAGAGGCAATGGATAGAAGGGGCGGCTCTCCTCCCTATGCGGCACGACCTTCCCATGATATAAGGAATATGGAGTCTGGATCTGCTAATCTGAATAGGAGACGTCCATATGACAGGGTTTTACCTGAAAGTACTAGAAGAATTAATATTACAGATCCTCGTGAAAGGAGAGATGGTGAATTTTTCAGAGGGCCAAATTATTCTGGTAGATATAATGAATTTGGTGGTGAGGGAAGAGGCGATGAGAGAAGAAAATATGGTGAAAGGCGTGGAAGTAGCCGTTCTTTTAGGCCATCTTTTAATGGTGCTGATGGGGATACTTTTCGGTTTCATGAGAATGGGAACAGGCCTTTCGGTTCAGATGCAGATTCAAAGCATATTGAGAGAGGTGACTTGAGGGAAAGGGAGTTTGACAGGCGGATTAATTATAAATCTGGAATTGCTCCTAGTAAAGTAAGGAACCTGGAGGAGGGGGGAAACCGACGTGGTGGACAGGTTTGGCATGATGATGGATTTGATGATGTCCCCGAAATGAAAAGGAGAAAGTTTTAAATTTAATTTACCTAATAGACCAGTATTTTATGAATTAATAATGAGAAATCGACATGAAAATACAGTTTCTGGGAATTTCTTATATGCATGCTCGGTTTTGCCTTGAACTACAGCAGTGCTGCATGTGGTAGTTGCAAGAATATATGTAGCTAGGTGAGCAAGGATATGAAAAAGTTACTACAGTTGCATTTTTAGATTTTTGATCTGGGATATGCCACAAAGCGCACTGAAATTTTCGTTTCACATGGGTTCTTGAAATTATGGGAGTGGTACTGAGTAAGCCGTCTTTAAGTTTCTCATAACTTGTGTACTAACTTCATATTGCCTGGAATTGTGCAGTCCATGCTTGAGTCGTACGGGAATCTATGCTATGAATTGTATTTTGTCCAATGCACACAAGCTGCTGAAATCAGTTAGATCAAGAATTTAAATATGGTTATTAAACTTTGTTGGTAACAATACCTTTTACCTCTGTCCGGCGAAGTTAGTTATATTAAGTTCTTGTATGAATTTAATAAGCTCTACAAGTGTACTCGACTATAATGACACTGGTTTTTGGTGGGGGTAAAGGGTAAAGTGTAATGCAGGGGAAAACTGGTTTGCTGGTTCATGTTCTATACTATATCATATTTACCACACTGTTTCAGTGCCACAGAAAATGCATAAAGCATTTACCCTTGTTTTTGGGGTCGGTTGATATTCTAGGTTTCTATGCCTGAACAAGAATATTTTGTGCCTGGAATGCTGAGGTGATAGTACACGGAGGTAATTTATTTGGCAAGTTATTCATGGCTTGCAAAGTCGGCAAGTTACGAAAATATTTTATTGCGTTCTGGAATATAGTCAACAGCTTAAGAACTACCACAACAGAAATTGATGAGGTGATTAAATATGTTTACTTGGTGTTCATTTCCAGACACTCTCTCATTTGCTGCTTTGGATGTTCTAGAAATGGTGGTTTGTTCCATCTAGTTAAACCTCAGACAGGAACTTATCTTCTTATTGTGGTTGGTTGCTAGGTTCTGAACTGTGAATCTGTCGGCTAGCCAGTTGCTTTTGGATAAGTTTTTCGAGGGAATATGATTAAAAGGTCTCAAGGATCTAACCTATATTTGGTAGATAATGCTCTGGCTTTAGCCGTTGGGAGCATGAAAATTTAACAATTATCCTTCTTTGCTGGTTACTAAATGAATTGCCTGTTTCTACAGCATTGCTTGGTACAAAAACTAAATTGCTGCATAGTAATTCCTACTGCTAATTTTTACTGGATATGGGAGGGTCATTTTTTTCTCGAGACAGCTATCTGTTAATATTATCATCGACTCCAGGAACATAGTACTAGTATTTGTGCTCAAGAAACGTTATAGATACGCAATTAAAACACCGATTTCAAGGACAGCAAATTCTTTAGGGAATTTGCAGTGCAAGTTAAGACAATCTGTGGCCATTTAAGGCCAAAACAACCCTACATTGTTTGCAATAAACTATGCAAGGTATAAGGCTCTTGCATTTACACCCTTAATTCAAGCTGAGCCGAGTTGATTAACATCTTAATAGAGTTGAGCCTAAAATTTATAGGAGTTGAGCCTAAATTTTATAGGACTTGGAAATTGGGTTTATGTTGGTTCGTTAAGTGAAACGAGTATAGGTTTGACGATTTTTGGGCTACCTAAAAATCTAATTATATTTTAAATTCAAGCCCAACTGTTAATATCTAAACCAATATTGATACATTATCGTTTTTTTATTATTAAGTTGTACCTTTAACACATAAAAATTTGAATCTATTTAAGATTTTTATCAAGTCAAAGTAATTAACTTCCAGTCCAAAAATGAAAAATGAGTTCAAGACTTCAAGTGAGCTTACTGAGTTGACTGCAGTAGTTTGACTTGCAGAGTTACCGTCCTAGTTACGTCTTCGATGTTGCTAAACACAGGTCAATGTGTTTATGGCTACGTGACAGTCAATGTGTTACATACTTACATTGCAACAAACGTCAGGAGAGACCAATATCGCGTGTGTGTTTTCATTCGTCAACTTGACGGCGGTCAATTTAAATAATTATTATAAAAATAATAATTTCTTAAAGTACCGGACAAAAATAACGATTGAGATGCACATTTTGAAAAAAATTATATCATTTGTATATGATACGAATTTCATAGTTGGGTGTTTCAAATTTTTTTTTTAAAAAAACATGGGTTAAGCATTTGAGAAAGGAGTATTTCAAAAAAAATACTCCCTCCATCTCATAATACATATCTTGTTTGAGAAAATAAAAAATCTCACTTGTTTTTTTTCTCATGCAAATGTAGGTGGAGTGTTTTGTTAAAATATTCTTTATTTTATATTCTCAATATTGACTAATAAACATATTAAGAAATCAAGGAATTATGTAAAAATATAACTCATACTTGTAATTAATGAGAATTAGTTACAATCAAATTATGAGAAAATAGTTATAACTTTATCTCATTATATGAGTAAATTTATGTTATTAAATGTTTCTTAATATATGTGAAATTTATAAAGTGGACACATATTATGAGACAGAAGGAGTGAAAAATACTCATTCCTTGAATGTGTATCATATATACGCATTTCAAAATTAGGTGTTCAAGTGAATATTTTTGGCCATTTTTTTAAAAATTGTCATTTTTATACACATGCACCTAAAAACTTTATTTTTGTCATTATTTTGTCACGATGCGGATGCTTTTTATTAACAGCCACAAAATCAATTGAACGAAGAACTTTATATTTTAATTATGCTACCCGAAATAACAGTCAGCGATTAATTTCAATACTTATTTATCAATTTTTTATTTCTTGGATAAGTTTATAGAATATCGAAAAAGACAATAAAGATGTAACAAGAAGACGTACAATAAAGACAAGTTAACACTCATATCTGAATTCATACAGTACCGGCTTAACATTCAAAAGGAACACAATGGAACAGGCTAGTCAGGATCAACCTGGGAACACATTTCTAATAGCATTCCTTGTGCTGAATGAGAAAAACAAAACATCATCTTATTGCATTGCCACAAGATGACATAGTGATCCATTTGAAATGCAACGTTGTTAGGTGTTTCATTGTATGCAGCAGGAATGGTAAACTCAACACATTCATATTCATCAAATTTAGATTTAGTTGTTTATAATAAAGAACATGTCCAATATCAGATTTAATTAGCTGTAAATGACTGCAGAACTGCCCACATTACTTGGATCTATTGTAGGCCTTTTGAGTTTAAGTTCGTACGTATAAGCTTCGACTCCTAACTATATAAGGATGAACGTCCCCTCTATAGAAGTATCGTCAAACAGCAAGAGATCATAAAGACCCGATAGTAGTTAATAGTATTTGCAAGGTGTCAAGATGTTTCAACTATCAATAAAACTATTAATTATGTTCATCTTTCTCGGGTACACCATGATATGGATAATGATGCCTACCAATGTCTTTTGTTGCACTGGTTACCACGTATCCAGGGAACCATTGTTTGCACCGTTTTTGGGGACCAAGGTTCAGTACTCCTGCAACATAACCTCGCTTTTTGTAACAAAAAAATAACGTTACCTGGAACAACATCATTCGTGTCTCTGGTTTTTTATTTGATCAATGCATTTAACAGGCATATTTCGTATTAAAACTTTTACATGAAATTCACAGGTGCAAATATTTTGATTCACGCTGTTCCAGTCCTACCCATGGCTAGTTTGAGTTGCTTATACCTCCACCTGCAAAAAAAGTATGACAATCAGATAGATAAAATGTGTCTGATTTTTTCTATTACATTTCCCCCATCAATACCAACTTTCAACACTTACAGTTTTATGTCCTGTTGCAGCAGTAGCATCCAGGGGTGAACATAATCCAGCCAACCCGCTCAACCCAACCCAACCCTTGTTTCGGCCGAACAAACTGAACCGTCCAAAACCGAGGGTTGAACGGTTTAATTTTTCAAAAACCCGTATAAATTGGGTTGGGTTAGGGTTTAACATATTTTGACCCACCCGTTTACACATATAGGCATAGCCCATTAGGCACATTTAGTATTGTGAATAGCCAGTAGTCACGTATAACCCTAATCAATAATCACCCGTCTCCGATCTCTAGTTCTATTAAGTAAGTTTCCTTATTTCATTTGTAATTTCTATATCTATAATTCCGCCTCTCACTCTCACCCGTTTACACATATATTTGTATGTATATTTATATTTGTTTATATGGTCATATCATATGTATGCTTGTTCGAACTCTCAAGAGTCAAGCCTCTACTTTTATGATTTTTTTGTATGTAAATAAGATCCTGATTTGAAAGAGCATGTTACTGGTTTATAAGAACGTGTCTGTTAGTTTTTGGAATCATGGATTCATGGGGTCTATTTGGTTTCTCCATGGCTATTGTGTGATATTGATCCAGTGCTTTCTTGTTGAAAGGCGGAGATCCCGAAAACCCTAGGTGCACCTGTAACTACTGTGGTAAGACGAAAATTGGACCTCGTACCTCTGCTGATTGGGAATGTGCTTCCGTTTTTGTGAAATTCCTAGCTACTTTCTATGAAGTCACCTTAAAGTTCAGCGGCACTTTGCACGTCACGTCAAATAATTTTTATCACGAAATCTGTGAGATTCAGGTTCAGGTGAACGATTTAGCTGAAGCGAATGATCCCTTACTATCTACCATGGCTGCTAGTACGAGGGACAAGTACGATAAATATTGGGGCAATGCAGATAATATAAACCCCTTATTGTTTCTTGCTGTTATGCTGAATCCCAGATACAAAATGAAGTATTTAAAGTTTTGCTTTGAATATGTGTATGATTCAGCGATTGTTGCTAGGCTTCTTGTCAAGGTGGAGTCGCTTTTGCAATCTCTGTACACATGCTATGCTGCTGGATCGAATGGTGTTGTTGGCAATAAGATTTGTTTCATATTCTTTTCCGATGTGCTTCTGTTTGCTTTTCACCGCTTATTTCTTTTAACGGATTTTGATATTAAATACTCTGTTTGCATTAAATCTTTAGCAGCACAAGTTTTCCGGACTTATATTTAGGTTACTTTTAGTATCCAAGGCTCAGGAGATAATTATAAAATAAGTTAAGGAATGAATTTCAAGAACTTGCAAAACTAGGTGCATAATTTGAATGAAAAGTCGAGTTCATGTGTTTATATTATTCTGTCTTTTTCGCAGGATGTTAGAGACGATCCTCCACCAAAAAGTGTTGCTGGCAGAAGTAGATTGTTGGACAATTATATGCAAAGTCAGCAAACAGAGACAATCAGGAACAAAACTGACCTTGATAACTACTTGGGCGAAGAACCTCTCAATCCAATGACAACTTCATTCGATATACTACTTTGGTGGAATGATAATTCTATCAGGTACAAGACTTTATCATTGATTGTTAAAGATGTTCTTGCTATTTCGGTATCTACAGTTGCCTCTGAATCTGCATTTAGTACTAGTGACCGTATATTAGACCCATTTCGAAGTTCTTTGAGTCCAAGAATGCTGGAGGTACTAGTGTGCACTCAGAGTTGGTTAAAGGAGCGTAATGATGGAAAAAAAATCCAATGAATAAGTGGATGATATTCATTCCTATGAGTTTCTTGATAAAGGTAAACCAAACTGATTTAATTATAAGGGGATGTTCTTTATTATTTAATCTAGACTCGTAAATGTTTTCAATTTTTGTTTTAATTTTGTAGATGACAAAAATAATATTGACATTGGTGCATCGAAGGAGAAACTCAAGGTCAATGCTATCAATGTTATTGATGATTGATTTGTCATAAAAAAATGTTATTTTATTTATTTTAAGCTAGTCAATTGTTATTGGACTATTTAATGTTTTGAGTTAGCTTTTGGATTGTATTTGACTATTTGGTGACTATTTATATTTTATGTCAGACATTTGGACTATTTATTTGTAATGAAAAATTGGCATTTGGCAGAGGCAGACTATATCAAAGTTATGTTCAGACTTGTTTACAGCTTTATTGCTTGAAGAAGAGGGTTTAACTCAACCCATTCCGAATTAATTGGGTTGGGTGGGATTGGGTTACATAAAAAAATTTATTAATGGGTTTAATTTTTATCAACCCAAACTAATTGGGTTGGGTCATTTTTTGGTTAAAACCCGCCCAACCCAACCCAACCCGACCCGTGTTCACCCCTACTAGCACCTCACAATCCTCTGCTCTAGCTAGCTGGAAGCGACCAGCAATTGTTAAAGGCCCGCTTGGAATTGTTTCTTGGATTGAGTTACTATTCTCTTTTCTGTTTATTGCGCTCTTAGTTTGGTCCTTCTCAGCATATGTGCATGGCATGTTTGCCCTAACCATCTATTCTGCATCACAAATAAGAGAGAGTGTGTAAGAACTTTTTTTTTTTACTAATTAGGCTTATAGCCTTACAAATGAATATCTGTTCTAAACAAGAACAATCTCGGAGTGAGCCAGAGTCGAACCCTGGGACGACAGAGAATAAACCCATTACCACTTGGATCACAAGGATACTTGTCAAAAAAATTGTATACCATTCTACTGCTGTATACAATAAATAAAATGATTAACACATCAGTTGGCATGCTCTCGCAGGTGGGAAGTTCAATTGCAGAGAGTAGCCCTCATACTAGGCCTTGTGGGAAACATTTGTCTCGCTTTCCTGTAACTAAAGCATCACCATTGTTGCGGCTTGTTGGCCTCACATCAGAGTCGAGCAACAAGTATCATATATGGCTTGGCCATACTGTCATGACTCTCTTTACCGCACATAGTATATGTTGCACCATTCACTGGGCTAATACGCATCAAATTTCACTAGTAAGATAGCTATTCACATATATTGAAACATTGGGATTTTCGTTGAATATCAAACTAATGTCAAAAGGCAAGTTTATATATTATAACTTATGGGTTTACACCAGGGCTTTAAAAGTATTAAATGCTTCTATGGAGATGCTGAAGTGGGACAGAGTTGGTATCTCAAATGTTGCTGGAGAAGTATCTTTGCTTTTCGGGCTAGCAATGTGGCTGACAAGCTTCCCTCGCATCAGAAGAAATATTTTTGAGCTCTTTCTTTACACACATTATCTATATGTTCTCTTCATTGTCTTCTTTGTATTGCATGTGGGCTTCTCGTATTCCTTTATAACCCTTCCTGGTTTCTTCCTGTTCTTGATTGATCGCTACCTAAGATTTATACAGTCACAAGGTAAGATTTTACCTTGTGAAGCCGTGGAGATAAACTTTTCCAAGAGCTCAGGTAAGTTAATCGATCAGATCTACATACATAATTTACAATTCCAAAGCATCTTTTACCAGTATTAAGACAATTTTTAGAAGTATTCTCTTCTTTTCATTTCATACCAGGATTAATTTATAATCCAACAAGCATTGTGTTTGTAAACATACCTGCCATATCCAAGTCCCAGTGGCATCCTTTTACAATCACCTCTAACAGTAACATGGACTGCGACACAATCAGTGTTGCAGTTAAAAGTGAAGGAACTTGGTCGTGCAAATTATATGAAAAGTTCTCATCGCCTTCACCACCAGGCTACCTTAACGTCTCACTTGAAGGACCTTATGGGCCTGCCCGCCCACCTTTTTTAAGGTACTTGCTATAATAGAAAAGGCAATGATTAACATAAGCAAAAGTATTTTCCGGTATTTATCTGCTTTTGCAAATATACGAACTGCATAATAGAAGTAAATCTTCTAGCTTAATTATGTACACACATATACAAACTTGAAGATGAGTATTATTTCACAGGATAAGAATTAGAAACTTTTGAAATTATAAATGTATATGTGGTGCAGGCATGACATGCTTGTTATGGTAAGTGGAGGAAGTGGCATTACTCCTTTTGTCTCCATCATCCGCGAACTGCTCTTTACTGCAAGCACAACAAGCTCCAAGATCCCTCCCGTACTGTTAGTAACAACTTTCAAGCAAACAGTGGATCTCTCGTTGCTAGAGCTTATTTTACCAGTTGCGGGCATCACATATGACACATCTGTCATGGAGCTAAACATTGAAGCATACATAACAAGGGAAAAAGAGTCCCCAGCTGACAGTCAAAAGTCCAACCAGACTGTATCGTTGAAACCCAATGCGTCGGACAGACCAGTGTATGCTGTTTTAGGCTCTAGCAACTGGATTTGGCTGGGTGCTATAATAATATCCTCGTTTTTAATCTTCATTTTGCTCATCGCAACACTTACACAATACTTCGTGTATCCAAACAAATATAACACTGACCAAGTATATTCGGAAACTTCAAAGTCCGTTTTGAGCATGTTACTTATGTGTGTGTCCATAGCAACAACTGCTACTGCGGGTTTTCTTTGGAACAAAAGAAAAAATGGTGCAGATATGAAACAGATCCAAAACACGGATACAGCAACACCAATGTCATCGCCAGGATACGATTCATGGCACTATGATTCCAGCAGAGAGCTAGAAAGCTTTCCCCGGCAGTCTTTTCTTCAAGCTACCAAGGTTCATTATGGGATCAGACCAAATTTCAAGAGTAAGCAAATTTATGTTTCATTTTTCCGCACTCAGTCCACAGTATACCAGATTGTCTGCAGGAAAACATTCAGATAGTATTTAACAAATGATTGCTAATAAGAGGTACTTTATCTACAAACAGGTAGTGATTTGCCAAGGAGTAATGCAAATGCTATATAGTAATCTTAAACTTATACAAATCGATATTTTGTACAACAGAGCGTCAAGATCTTCTACAATCGTAGATGTTGCTGATTAATTATTTCAGATATTGGAACAATCCTTTCCAAGTAGGGGTTTAAGTACATATTTATCTAACACAGCTCGTTGTGCTTTACAGGGATCCTACTGAATTGCGAAGGATCGAGCATTGGAGTTATGGTCAGTGGTCCAACCCAGATGAAGCAAAATATTGCAGCAATCTGCTCATCTAGTTTAACAAAAAACCTACATTTTGAATCAATTAGCTTCAGCTGCTAAACTAAACAAAGTTGTGTTGATATCACTCCCATGTACTATATCACTCCTTTTGTAGAGTTAAAAAAAATGTGTTGAATATAAAGATAAAACGTCCTACATTGTACATGTAATGTTCATTTCAAGAGTTGCCTTAAACTGAATTTGCACCGGAGGAAACTACCAAGAAATACCGTCTTCAGTTTTATTAGAGTTATTAGAGAAAACGAATTTGTCAATTTTTTATGAGTTTTATATCAAACTGATCACCCATCTCACAAAAAAATATTAACTAGTTACCCCATTTTCACGACGACTCATTGAAGCCATTAAACTGTTAAGATATATTATTCCGTTAACTCCTTTCAAAAAAAAATTGACAATTAACGTGAAGAATGTGATAACATGTCAAGTTAGTGTCTACTCAAGTGGCATATAACGACTAGTTATATATAATTTTTTAATTACTCTTGTATATATTATCATATACTTCTATAATAAAAATACCCTAAATTTGATATGTCGTAGAATTCGTCAATTAAATGGGAACGTACTGATATGATTTACAATTGTGGTATGAATGTTCGTTTGCGGATATATGAACGTCGAAAATCTGATTCGTAATATATGTATTTTACCATAACAATATATTTACTTTTTGTTTTTTTATTTGTTTAATCGATGATGTGTTATTTAATTTCCCCCCCTTTTTTCACATAACTTGTCTAATGAGCATATTAACGGTCAATCCACGATCTTAACATTGATCGTCAAATTTTTAACGGATGATATATTTTGACACTTTAGTGGTGTAAATAAGTCGCCGTGGAGAGTGTGTGGCTACTTGATATTTTTTGTGAGATGGATGGGCAGTTTGATATAAAAACTCATTTTTTATTAGAGAAACGTCTTCAGTGTTATTAGAGTTACTAGCTTAAATCTCGTACACGGAACAACTTTTAAATATTTAAAATATATCTATTATAATTAATATATTTTATTTTATATATTATATTTCTTTTAATATATTTACATTTTATAATATTAAATATAAAAATATTATTTTATAGTTAACTATATTTATTAATTATTTGTATGATTGTTCTAATATATTGCATATCTATTAAAATATTAAAATAATAAAATATTTTTGGTTATATATTTATTTATTTATATATTATATTAAATTAATATTTATATAATAATTGTTTGCTTATAATTTACTTTAGAATATGTATATATTTAGAAAATATTATAATATTATTATTTTCATTTATATTGAATATAAAAAATTAAATGAATTCTAATTTAAATTATAAAATTTATAATGAATTTGTAGCATATACAGATTATTTGATGTAGAGTTTTAACTTTATGTGTGATATGGGCAGAAAATAAGCCTAAGAAAATAATAAATACAACATTTATTATTTCATTTATTTAACCTAGTGTGCTCCAAAAGGCTTGGACCCCTTGAAACGGACAAGGAATAATAAATCTAGGATCGACTGGATTTGTAAGTCCAGCTCATAAGTTTTGTTAGAGCCCTAGGCCCATTAAACCTTTATTATTAATTAATTTCGTAATTAATTAATAAAGGCTCAATTAAAAGTCTGAAGAGTCCTACGAGACCCCTCATCCATGAAAGGTTCTAGAAATCCTGTCAGAAAGATAAGACATCATCTGCAAGAGTCTAACGAGGACTCTCATTCCTAAAAGGTTCCAACAACCTTATCACCAGGAGACTTGGTGACTTGGTCATCAAGTCTCCTAACTCTAATCTAACTCCTAGGCCCTCGTGCGCTTATATAAAAGGTCTAACCTCTCAACATTAGAACTACATTTTTGGCTTCATTCTCATCATTTGAAATACGTAGGCAATTTACGAAGACCTGATTAGTCACGAAATGTAAATGTAACCATTAAAACTCGAAAGCACTCACCACTCATTAATTACATCTGATTTTGATCCGTAACAATATATTTTACATGTAACTATTTATCTAGTGAATCACAACAACCATACCACATCAACTATCACGACCACAATAACCATTTTACACCAATTATATATAGACATATAATTAGGAAAAAAATACTTCTTTTTTTGGCAGTTAAACCGGGTAGTATTAAAAAAACAGGTTTTCATCCTCTTTTAAGCAGCTGCCTATGAGCTATGAGCTATGAGCCTATGACTTTAACATTTCTACTTAATGACATATATCCTATGAATTTCATTTCTTACCCGAAATTTTATTGCTCAAATGTGCCAAATCAATTTTTCTTGGAGTTTGATGGGATAGCGTAAGCGCATATCCTCTAATCCAAGTTCAATTTAGTATTACAATAAATATTATTAAATAAACTCGTAAACTCACTCAAAATTAAAACAAAATTATTATTGAAAATAAAACAGTCTACCAGGGTCATACCTGCTTTGGAGGAACAAGCTCCATGTTGGGTTGTAAATGAGTCGATACACTCACAAACAGTTTGATGTGCTATTCGAAAAAATTTCGGATCGCGTTCAATTTTGTTTGTAAACGAGTCGAAGATGAACTTAATTTTTAAATTTGGTTCATAAATAAGTCAATTTGAGTATAATATAATTCGGCTCGAAAATAATGAACAAGTTAGGCTATAATGTTCATGAACAAGTTCGAAATAAGTTCATGAAACACATGTTCATAAATATTTACGATAAATAGTAAATAATTGTGTATATATTTATTTACAAATTAATATACTAATTTTTATACTTATTTATTATTTTATTTTATTTTGTTAAACTTATACCTTTTTTATTAATATTAATTCAATCATAATATATGCTATATCCTAACTTTGGAAAAAAATGTTATATCGCAACTAATACATTTTTTCGTTATATTTTTATGTGTTGTCTATATTCATAAAAAGAAACTTCTTTAAAAATATTCGTAAAAATTTCTTGAAAATGAGTTTATAAATTAAGGTTTTCATGAACACATTCGTGAATGATATTCAATACACATATTCATGAGTTGTTCGTAAATATGTGTTCGTGAACATGTCAGAAATGAAAATTAAACGAGCTGAATATGAATAGTTCGGCTACACTCGGCCCCCAGCTCCATGCTTAAAAACAAGAGCCTGCTCGGTAGAATTAAACTACAAGTAGCTCAACATTGCTCAAGAATATGTATAATTCACCAAAGGATCGATACAATCATGACGTCTGTAGAATTCTTTGGAAGAGTGGAACCTCTTTTCTTGAATTTTGAGTTAAGATAGACTTCGCCTCGTAAGGGGAGCACTTTTTGCAGTGAACACCAATCGAAATGATGATTGGGGATCTAGTGTGATAGACAATTGACAAGCATTCGCCCGAGACATAAAATGGGCACTTCTTGGGAAGAGAAGACATCTTCTGGTCAAATACTATTCAGAATTTCAGGAGGGTCTGTTCCTGATATGGGGATTATGCCTTTTTTATGATCACAGTATTAAATAGACATTCAACAAAGAGGGATTCGAAGTTTCAACAAAGAGGGGAACAAAATGTGTACAAAGAAGAGCAATTAATAAAAAAACTTCAACATTCTGGATTTCATGAGGAGTTTATCTTGCAGAGCTTGCCATAACACAAAATAATATTTTTGCACCTTACGAGTAGGCCAAATAAAGTGAAGACCATATATCTTGAAACGACCACTCCAGATTAGCGGAATGAATACCATATATCTTGAAGCCTAACACACCTGATGTAATTCCCAGTTATCAAAATCTTGATTGCACGTGCACTGATGCAAAAATGCCTTGCATAAAAAAAAAAAGACCAATGATATGGAGGAAATTCCCGCCCCTCAAACATCAAAATGGAACTAACCAGAGCTAGAGGATACAATTCATATACTGAGGATGGAGTAACCCCGCTCTTGTACAATGGGGGATCTGTTTAGCCAAGGATCCTGCCATAATGAATGGTAGAACTGTCGTCCTAACTGAATATTACATGTGCTGAAGAGCTAGATGTGTGGATCCTTGAATTATGTGCAACACCAAGAACAGTGCTGAGGCAAGCATAGTCCAAGAAGGCCTACTTTGTAAGAACAAATATTTAAGTCATAGAACCCAAACAGATGTGGAAAAGTACTTCATAAGTGAGAAAGAATCGCAGCTTCACTCCATTTGACCAAAATCTTAGTCCTAACCCTCATTCCTCCATTTCGGTAAGCAAAACTCCTTCCAGGCTACTTTTTGCCAGGAAGGATTGTATATCGAAACATATGTTGGCAAGAATTGATGCAAGGACCAGAATCCCTGAATATCATATAAAACAGATTTTATCAACTGGAGTCTGCCTACAAATAATAAAAGTATGCTAGTGACAAATATATACACACAAACATATATTATAAGAATTTGTAACTGTTGTAAGATAATTAAATATCTTCATACAAAGACAAAGTTGCTCGCATGATTGTGTTAATTGCACCTGAAAACCATATATTTACCTTGAAACCACTAAACTAACCAAGAGCAACTAAATCACTAGTGCAACTAACTTTACGTACTAGTTGCTAGCGTCAACTTCTGCAACTCCCTACTATCATTATATGTGTTAAACTTATCTGTTGCCAGCTGTTTCTCTCTCTCTTCTTTCAATTTACCTTGACAATGGTTCAATAAGCTTTACAAATGACAACATCAAAAAGAAATAAATACAACAAACCCGTTCAGCTTTAGGACAATTCCCGGTTGATTCTCGAGGCATGCAACAGTGAGAGAAATCCTTCGAAAAATGGAAATGCAGAGATGCGAGTGCAGCAACGATGACATATGCACTGTAATAAATTATGAGCCAGAAGATAATTTGTCCAGTATATACAAAATATCCAATCTGCACAAAAAACTACTGAAGCTCCTCCGCAACCTAAAAATATAATTTGAAAATCATTTATCTAGACAGCAAATAATATTACCAACATCTTGCAAAACCACAAGGGTCAGAAAGTTGTGCAATTTCATTTGATAAGGATGCGAGAGGGGGTTTTATTACATTGCTACTAATCCTAAAAAGATCACTACCTCAAGAGGAGCTATATAAAAAAAATATAACCATAAATCAAATTAAAATGCGACACTAACAAAAGAACTTAAATGCACTGTTCCAGTAGAATCAAATTATCACAACAGGTTCATATATCTGGGCAAAATTAAGTGAAATAAGAATAATGCTTTATTAAAATGAGAAGAACCAGTAGGTCAACAAAAAGCAATTGGTCTCACTGCAGTTCATTGAACTTTATGTCTTTGTATTGATGTCAATGTTAGCCAACAGAAAACTATGACAAATGGCTGAGACAGAAGGAAGAAGAGCTCTAGAATCAACATTATGCAAACTAAAGAAAATAAGCAAAGATACCGTAATCACCAGTTTCATGAGTAGAGGCAGCTGGGATTAGGCACGAAAAATAAAAGATAAATACTTCCTTCCAAAACCAAAACACCTTAGATTGGTTTCAAAACTCCTATCTAAGTGCTAATTCACTTCTAAAGCGGGGGGGAAACGGCATACGAATACAATGGCCAAGCAGTCATTTTTCCCCATTGGTTGCATCCTCGTTGAAATCCCGCTGTCCAGCAGATAAACCACTAGCATACATCATATCACTGTTATATCTCGGACCTCTCTCTTCTCCAGCACCATTCCTAGGTGTATCTCTTTTAATAGCCCGCCTAAATCCATCATCTTTATGACCATTACAGGCCTCAAAACAATTGCCCGCCTCATATCGAAATCTCCTCACAGCACCACTAGCATCATAACGCCTTACTCGATGATTTATCTCATGTCTGTCATCATGTTTCCTTTTCTCATCATCGCTTCCTTCAAGATCAGGTCCCCTTCCTGCGCTGGACACCTGCTGAAATCTTCCACGATGTACATTGGGTTGGAAGATACCGTCTGACTTCCTTCCAGAATAACCGACAGAATCCAACCGATGGCTCCGTTGTCTGAACAATCTTCCGGGGGACCTATCTCTGTAATGGTTATCCATATAGTTCCCGTCATTAAACCACCTGGGTTTGCTATTGGGGGATACTCGACTTCTTGGTGGAGACACATAAAGTTCATCATTATCAGCCCCAAAACTGGACTTCTGGAAGGGAGACCTTATTCTTTCCATTCTAGCATCGGACCTGAAATCTGGACTATGCCGCCTTGTATTCATATTACGTTCTCTCTGTGAATTCCAGGCAACTGGAGAGCGCGTTCGAGATCTTGAACAAGAGTTTCCACGGGATCGAAAAAATTGGCCACCACCATAGTTGGGAGAAAACCCTCGTTCTCTCCTGGAAAAATAAGGTTGCCTACGAGGAGGACGTAAAGAAGCGTCATCTGGTATATTGTCAGAGTACTCATCCCTAGGTCCTCTCCTAATCCCTTGAACATGCCGTCCCAATCTGCCTCTGCTCCGATCTTGCCCAAAATCTCGAACTGGTGGTGATCCATGTGGGCCAGTATATGTATCCTCCCCATCAGCTGGTGATCTCCGCCCCATGAAGGGACGGTAAGGGCCATTGTTTGACGAATAATTTATCGGCCGCCTTCCATCATCACGGTTAAATCCACCAATTTTTGTACCAGATGTAGCATTTGAATCTCTGGGCCTAGAGTAGGCATGATTGTCCGGACCACGATAACTGTGTGGATAGCGGTTTCTCGTGTCTCGGTAGCTATTTAGAGAATCAACCCATCGTCCATCTGTATCATTTCTACTTCCAAGAGGTTTCAAAGAAAATCTTCCCCTCCCCATGGATTTTTCCTGACCAAAGTTCCTCTCAGCTCGAGAATACGAATAATTAGAGTGGTCAAATCTGGAAAAAGTCAATTAGCACCAATTAGATCAGTAAAAATATCTATAAACCCCATTATATTAGAATAAATTTAAAAACAAAATTGAAGTGGATATCCCCTTTATATAGTACCTATTCCGATGTACGTCTAGAGAACTTTTCCTTTCAGCAGCATCATAAGGGGAAGGCCCTTTACTGAAAGATGATAGCTTACCCCTAAATCCCCTTGACCCAAATTCTCCATATAAACCTTTGTCATCATACCCTGCAACCTTTTCATCCTCAACACTATATTCTAAATGTTCAGTAAACTGGTCCCCTCCAATTTTGGTCCTCATGCAAGCTGAAGGGCTTCCATCTGGAGCATCACCACTGAAACATTGATCAAAGGACTTCACAGAATCACCGACCACTGCTGATCTGTTTCTACAAGCACCAACTTTCTCGATAACATCACTTTTCCCCAACAAAGTTCCCTTTCTAGAACTCTGGTAACCATCCTGACCATTATCCACATTTGCCGACTTGGAGTTAACAGTGTCAAAGTCATATCCATCTCCATATTCTGAACCATAGTCCACATATTCAGTTTCCCCCTCCAAATCATTTTCTTCCCAAGTATATACACCTGGCTCCCTCAGTTCTCCATCCTCAAATGAAGAATCATAACCAGCCTCGTATTCGGATATGTGATCCAGGTTAACCTTCTTACCGCCCTTACCATAAGAATCATAGCAGTCGGTTACATGATTATCCTGATCAACCTTAATTGGGCAATTATCAGATCTGTCAAAGAGCTCCATAGGCCCATTTTGCAATGCCACATCATTCGCATTATTTTCAGCTGCAGTTGCTTTATCGGGTAGAAGCTTCACCTCACCGACAACGACGGAAGTGCTGGAAGCAGATAAGGCTTCGCCTTTAGGAGAAGGTTGGAAATGACTAGCTCTATCCAACTCACCTGTAGAATTAACATCTGATGACTTATAGGTAACTGTGCTTATCACTTGTCTTGGAGAAGTCTTGCTATCGGATGACCCATGTGTATTCTCGAAAACTTTGCAATCTTTAATTTGAGTGTCATTAATCTCATGACTAACAGTATTTAAAGGCGGGAAATTAGGAGCGGGAATTTCGAGTTTCCCACCCTGAGAACCTTCTGATAACAATTTCTTGTTTTCATCAACCAAAGTTCCACACGATACTTCTCCCACTTGCTCAATCTCACTGTCAAAAGCATGCATCTTTTCCTCAAAAACATGTAAGCTTGCAGTATGTTGTGATTTTGTGCATAAATGATTGCCAGAAGCTTCTGTTGTAGTAACAGGAGTAGACGCTACTGTGTCATATACAGCCAAATTCAAGGCTTCTTGTACTCGTTCCCTTGTAGTAACATACTGTTTCTCATTGCAAGTCCCCTCTACAGAAAAGCAGGTTTTTAATGCATCCTCTTGGAGGCAAGATCTTGCGGCTGCAGGACTTGTGCCATCTGCAAGCTCTTTATTTCCATCGACGTTTAATGGAACTTCTTTGCACATTGCTGACTGTTCTATTCTTTCAGTATCACCTTGGACATCTTTTACATTGCTCTGAATTAAAGAATTTTCGATATTGAGTGTTTCAAAATGAGTACCGCCAGGGGAAATTTCTAAGCAATTTATCCGACTATTAACAGGTGTAACATCATCCGGCTCTTCCCAAGCTTCCATTACAGTGTTCAGGTCCCAATGAGCACGGTTTTTGACTACAACTCCATTCTCATTCCTACTAACTGCAGCAATTTCCTTAACCGTGGACTCCCCCATGTCATCTTCATTTACCAAGTCTTTGTCAGAGAAATGGCTTGTTCCTGATGATGCAATACTTTCCTTAAGAGGTATGATGGCATTAGGGAAATCAACAGCTTCTGCATTTGCAAATTCTTTAATTGCAAAAGTCTCCTTCAACTTAACATCATTGTCAATGCCGCTACCGCAGGCAGCTGCAGCAAGCAGTTCAATACCAGAGAAGTCATCATCATTATCATTTCCTGCATTTATCAACTCAGATTTGTTACCGTTTCGAACGTTGTCAATTTTATCTTCAAACTTGAATCCTGCAGATTTAATAAAAACCCATGTTTAACAGCTCAAAAAGAAATCTTTAGAACAGTCTACCTGCAGCAGAAGGTCTCATCTCTCCAAGCTGCTCAGACTCTATGGGGTGTGGAGAGGGAGTCTGCGGCTGAGGTGACAGGGAACCTTCATGATCTGGCAACGGGGTCCTTGGGGGTGGTGATGGAGGCCTAACCGAAAATCTCCTTTTCTTAATTGGAACATCCACTATCTTCTCAGCAAAGCGTCTGCCCAGAACAGCAACACCAAGCTGCCATTTGGAAGAAAAGAAAGTAATAAGATATTATTAAAAAGACAATATGATACATGTATCAACATATATAAACATGTAAAAAAAATCATACTTTTTCAGATTCAGACACTGACGAGTCCTGGTCCCTTTTGATGCTCTTGTTACCTGACTCGGCACCAACATTCAATTTTTGATTAACCAAATTCCTAGATCGCCTAGTTGTAGTCCTACAGCCTTTCTTGACCTTTTTCCAAGTCAGATCAGGATTGATGAAGCTACTAAGTTCCAGATCAACTGTACTAAGCATGCTTGCAGATTCAGATTCTATGCCATCAACCAACGGTCTGCCACCACAAGTACCACAAGCTGCCTTTTTTAATTGCTTTCCCTTTCTACTTATCTCCAACATTGATGCTGAACCTCCAGAGCAACTGCAAATTCGAGTCTGCACAATAATAATAGGGTAATAGGGGCTATTTACATTGTTCTAGACATATGCTTATTTTGCATGTCAATACTCAATACTTGGGATTATTCCAACAAGACATGAGCCAAAATAATGTGCTAAAAATAGGCCCTGGGCAAGTTAAAAGATCAATAGAAGTGGTAAAAATCAGTAAAAGGATAAACTCAAATCAGATGTCATATTCCACTGATTCCAAGTATACAGTAAATTATATTGTAAATGGCCATTAACTCTTCTTGAATTTTATACGAATTAAGTTGCCTCACATCCTCATAGATAGAAGTTTGCATATATCGTGTTAAAGAGTGTTTTTAATAATGCATCTGCCAAATAAATTTAGTGAGCAAACAACTTTTCTAATTCTTGGCATAAACTTTGTTTGGAACACAATCTTGAAATGGCAACTAAATTTTAGTTTTGCTGAAAGGATCTGTCACTGTATAAAGAAGCAAATATTGAGATTATTGTATAAACATTAGAGAGAAATCTAAAGAGTCACCATGTATAGAAGCCCTGCATTGATCACCCTTCCGTGATTAGTACACCATATAATGAAAGCCACAACACACAGTTCTTAGATGGGCTGCAATTGAACAAAACTTAATCAGCAAATCTGACATGTGAATGCATTGACAGACTTGCACAAACATTGTCTAAACTAACATCCGGAAGTTGAACATATAGCCAGAGAGCTGTGCCCAAAGAATATTATTACCTTGGATAACAATGAGATGAACATGCTTAATAAAAGAATAAGACTCACATGCTTGTGGTGAAACTATCCACATGACATAACACAACAAAGACGAGCCAAAAAAGCAGCAAAACCACATAGACATAAATATATGTGCATGTCATCCAGATTGAGTCAACGAGGCTGAAGAATTTTCCAGGGAGAGTAATATATCTATAATCACCATAAGTCCTCAACAAGATATCCTTGACAAGATATACCACACAATCGCCTAAAAATGAGAATTCTAATGTAATTTTCATAGAATAGTTTATTTATTTTTCATTCATAGGAACGCAGAACACCGGAATATTAATTAGATACTCTATTTACTTTCCCCACGGTATTTCTCTTGCAAAAAAACTCCAAGTATCAATCTATCTGGATATTCCCCCGAATCACCATCATCATTTCTGAAGAAAAACCTTAAGAATTTATCAAGGTTCAATCAACTTGAATATAGCTTTCTGGTGGAGCGTCCCAGAAAGACGTATACTCGGATGTAGTTTTTTTTGCAATAAATCTGTGTTACGATTCACCACATAGAGATTTAAGAATTCAGAAACCCTAATTCCACTCCATCCACATGGAAACCCTAATTCCTCTTCACTCAATGAGGTCAGAGTCGATTCATGAATTGTAAACAGCAACCATAAATCAACAGTAAATCTATAAAAGAATGCACATCCCTCGAATTCCAGATCTAAGTTTTCCAGCAAAAGAACTGATGAACTCCCGAGCCGGACCACAAAGCTAGTTGTGTAATCAACCGATCGGATAAAAGCAAATCATCATCTAGTTGTGTAATCAACCGATCGGATAAAAGCAAATCATCATCTTCCACTTCAATCGAAGAAAAAACTACCACTAACACAAATCAAAATTTACAACTACTTTTTTAATACCTGTGTATTCCGATTCACAAATCGCATCGTTCGATCATTTGTCTGTAGATATCAACACAAATTCTTCAACGGAACCACAATACCTCCAGATCTATGAACCAGATCGGAGATCTTGAAATTGATTCGATCTTCTACACACCTCGTAAAACAAAAAACAAAAACGGCCAGATCGATTGGAGAGAATATATATAGGCCTATAGATACAGATGTTGTAGGTATCCAATGCAGTGGTGGAGATTGATTGCTTTATAATCTTCTTGTTATATCTTCTTCCTCATCTATCTTTTCTGGAGGCTGTGTGTTTTACAAATAAAAAACAAAGATATATTATATATATGAGCTCACAAGAGTTGCCCATCACCACGTATTTATGGTGGATGTTGTGACGAAACTGCCCTCTCGTTTCTGCGATATTAACAATTGTAAGCCCTTTTATGCCCTAGGTCAACACTCAACACTGCTTGTGCCTCTGTGCTGACTCCGCCTCCCATTCCAATATCAACTAGGATTTTGTGTTCGGATCGGTGTTAAAAAAAAAATCAGAAATCGGAAGAAATTATTTGAACTAACCGTTAAAATTAACTTAATCTTAAATTATATATATTAAGTCAGCATCTTCGCTTTCCAAGCACGTATATTTGCACAAACCTATAAACTTTATTTAACAATTTAAATATCTGGGAATTATTTATAGAACGTATTTATCGTTTTAGTTACTGAATATAAAAAATAGATGTCTCGAATTAAAGTAATTTTAAAATGAAAAATAGTGGGGTTAATGAGATCTAAAACCCCACTATAATGAAAAAACTATATATACTTTTTTAATATTAAAGAAATTTAACCACCACAAAAACAAAAATATTATAATTATATATTAGCTCATATATATTTATTTTATTTTAATCTATATCGCTAAAATTGCGTGTATTTGAACATGAAATATAGATCATAGATGACACAATATTAATTATAAAAAAATATAACTACTAGCTTCAAAGTGAGTTCTAAAATTGAACTAAATTCAGAATGTAATGACTCGACATACGAGCATCGAGTCCTATTAACTTTTCTTCTTCAATTCAGATTTTGCTCTTTGTTGTTTTTTTGTAGAACAAAATCGAATGAATAGTAATAATATTTTACTTGGAAATAAAAAAAAATTACACTACTTATCAGCAAGTTACATTAGATGCAAAGCCCTCGATTCCCCTTTTCAAACATCCAAAAACATGATAATTGACTTGCATATTCAAAATACCAGTACTTCTTCCTAAATCTGTGTGAGGAAGACAGATCAACACAGCGGATATAGTTTGATTGAACTAACTGGGAACACAAACAGCATTTAGTCTATGACTGTTAAATACAAAGCTCATAATAAGACTAATTAGTTCAAGGACTCTCCTTCAAGATAAATTTTGGACTCTCCATATATGGCCTCAGCGAGTATGGACTTGCAAGAAAGGTTTCCTCTCTGTGGTGGATATATGGGCTTCGCCAGTGTGGAGTTCCAAAAGCTGTTGAGTTGTATTCACTGGGAAATGCAGGATGAGGAAATTGGTCTTCAATCTTCATTTCAGAAATCTCTTCCATTATCAGTTCCTTCAAAGGACTTTCCAGCTGAAAGAAAACGAAACGATAATTCATGATAGTTAAATATCCATATTTGCAATAGTGCTACTAGAACATATGATGAATTGACAACTACCTTTGAGTTTCTAGACAGCGATAAGCGACGAGCCCTTGGAGATGGCGCTAGCTGAATGCAAGTATCTGGACAGACGTAAGTAAAGAATGCTCAAGTTAGTTTATATGGTAAAACAAAGGAAAGATTGAGTTAAGATTAGAGGAGACAACAACCAATTACCATCAAGTAGTCCAACTGCCATCAGAAAGTAATCCATATCTACTGCCTTTTGAGATGCGATGCAATTTTGATGGTTGTGCAAAAAACCTTCTCCGCTAGGAGGCTCTTCTTCTGCAACAGCAATCAAGTTCTTGTTCAGACTCTTCTTTACTACCTGCGCAGATGGCTTACTTGAGTTTGTGAGGTCACTTAGAGCTTTCCTGCCACTGACTTGAGCTTTCTGTGGAGCCTTGGGCACACTTTTCTTTCCCAGAACAGACTGCTTCGACATACAAATATCATCACTAACAGAGATCACATTAGCAGAGTTGTGCTTCTTAGATGGCTGAAGTGCTGCAGGCTTTCTGGAGTTTGATATATCATTAAGGGCTTTCCTTCCACCAGCACCAAGTCCTCCTTTTCTCTGGCCCTGAGATGTTGTAATGCCTTTTCCCTTAGCAGGATCTGGAGTCAATATAGGATCATAGGATAAAATATATCAAAACAAGTTGTTGAATATTTCAAGTGCACGCATTTCTGCTCATGTCAGATGTCAACACCAACTTACCATTTAGTTTGAAACTTAGATACTGATCTTCTTGAATGAAATGGTCAGCACGAGTTGCCATGTTTTTGCTATCTGTTAAAATACTCTGCAACATAGAAACCAATAAAACTGATAAGCAGAATATTTACTCAATTTTACAGATTCTTATTAGCTGACTAATCATTCCAGGTTAAATTGAACTACATGCAAGTGGTGGTTGTACTTTAAAGTTTTTAATAAGATATCAGATAAGCAAATAAGTCTTAAAGCATAAGTCTGACTTTAAAATCAAAATAGAAAACTTACCTACTGTGAAAAAAACAAGTAATATATTATTATATGCTCACACGATGACATTTAAAAACCAACAGATCATAATAGTTCCATAGACTTGCAATTATTTTTAATCAATTTTGCCTCAATAATTACCTAAAGGGAAGACAAGTGCACAGGATACGTTCACACTATGCAACATCCACACTTTTTGCTAGTGGCACGCTGTGAACCTATCGTGATTATTTGCAAAATTTTGCAATCAGGACCTCAAATATTTTCAAAATAAATTCTCAAGTACAACATTCTGCTCGCTATCTATGCATAATCCGCAAACAGGTAACGGCTCTTGGCAACAAAAGTCTCACTAGCCATATATATTCTCTCAGGAATGAAATAAGGTACCAACCGAATCCCCAGAAATCACAATTTTCAAAAGGACAGAGCAAAAAATCATAAGATCCCAACAAAAGAATTATACAAAAATACAAGATTTATAAAAGATTCCAAAAGCACAAACCAGTAGTAAATCATAAGACCCCAACGAGGCAACAAAATCATTAAAAAATTAATACATTTATCTATCCATTCAAACTAATTTCTCCACATAAAAGTGCACATTATGACCTATAAATATCCAAAACTTATTTATCCGAACCGCATATCTCTTCAGAGCCATAACAGCTCAAGAAACCCCAAAGAATATGTAACTCACTCATCATTAACCCGACAAGAACTCATGAAATAACTCAGACAAATACATGTAAAAATTTAACGACAAGGAAAAGCATTAGGGTTATAACAATCAATTAAAAAACGCACAAAAATTAAAAATCAAGAAATACAAAATAAAGAAAAGACATATTACAATTCATAATCGATGCAATTGAAAACCCTAAATATTATCAAATGACAACATAATCATCAAAAAAAGAGGTTAGGCAATAGAAATTAGGGTTTATGTTTACAAAACTCACCGTAGTAATGATCGATCTTCGCTTTCTTGATTCTTGATTCGAGAGTAGAGATCTACAGCAGCTTCTTCTTCAATTGATTATTGTATTTTCTATTTATATATATAAACGCTCTGATTTGTATTTCTGATAAGTGAATTTTGTGAAGGCTTGTTTTGGGAAGTCGTATTTATATTTTTGGCCGGAACTGCAACGGTCATATTTTGTGAAATTACTCTAGTACCCTTGCTCATAGGGTTGAAGAAGTTGGGTTTTTGGGCTGTATGCAAGTCGGTTCGTGGAAATGTTGGGCCTGTGGCTTTCAAAAAATAAGTTTTTTTTCTACACAGATGATGTATTTAATATAAAAAGTAATTTTAGGGTATAAAATTTAATAAAAAAATTATTTTGACGCGTCAATGGTTATATGTCAATTTGAGAATTTTTAATTGATGTGATTTATTTGTATATTCATCTATATTATATTATTAGAGCTGAAATATTAAAAATTTTGGTTGGTTGGTAGGTTGTTACTGGGTCACGGATCTAAAAAATATACATCTATTAGATATAATTTTACTTATTATAATACGGGGCCTAACTATATATATATATATATATATATAAACTAAAATTTTACTTTTTAGACCTAATTATATATTTATTATAATACGAGTCCAAATTATAACATAATTATATTATATAGAATAAATTTATATAAAATAAAAAAATATATAATGTTAAAATATATTCTTAATATTATAAAATTTTATATTAAGTATTAATAAAAATATAAATAAAAAATTAATTTATTTAAATATTAGTTATTCCGTGTTTCGCGCCGGTTATAAGTTCATTATATTTAATAGTTATAGTCAATTAAAAAATGCCACATAGCACTCTCAGTTATTATTTTTGTACCAAAATTTCTACCCCTAGTATTTTCCTAATTTAAATAATTAATAGCATAAAGATGATATTTTGCACTACTTTGTTATTTTATTTGATCCATTCTCAAGTTTATATATTCATGAATTCTAAATTGTATAAAGAAATTAAAAATGAATTTTTTATTTCAAGTGTGCGCAAAAATTAAGGTCCTATTCAAATTAAAATAAATACGGTGATATGGACCTGGCACAAAGTGAGAGGTCAGATGATCTTTGTTTTGGGTTGTATTATAAGATTAGATGGTCCAAGAGGTTATTATTGGGCCTTAACCTGAATGTATAGCCCAATCTATTTGCTGAATCACTCCGTGCAATTATTATTGGTCTGGTCTTGATTGGTCAGCACTTATCAGTCCGTGCTGGCCCTTCCAACAATTTACGTAGCGTTGAATCTGTCTCCGTGCTCCAAGATTTCTAATCGGTCCTGACAAGCGATTGACAGACAATCATGTATCCATTATAAAAAAATATAAAAAAATGCGGATACTAAAAATTTTAAAAATCTCCTAAAAGAGCGGATAAATGACGTGGCTCGCTAGATTTAGAAAAAAAATTAAATATTGTTGCTATCTGTTATAACAAGTCTGGATAGATAATTAAAGCAAACGATTCCTAGAGACATCACGATCTGTAAAGGTATAATTGTACATCATAATTGTCATTTGCCAACAAATTTAATACTCCTTGCTACAGTATTTTCTATGCATTTAGATTCGACTAAATTGACGAGTCTGTGCTTCACATGCTTCCCAAATCTAATCAACATTCCACATCAAAAATATTCGAGTCGAATACTAAAAATATTCAGTTCAATTCATTAAAATTTCCGGAGATAAAATGTGATTTAAACTCGAATTTAATAAAATATTGAACTGAATTTATTAAATTCAAATTTAAACAGACTTATACAAGCTTATCGAACAATTCAGTTCGTTTGCTGCTCCACGAAGAAATGTTGCGCTGATTATAATTTCTTTATTCCGGTATAGAAAAATTTAAGGAGAAATTGGGAAGGGTTGTAAGATTTAGAGCATTATTTGAGAAAATGATGTGATATAGCGATCACATGATTGCATTCATGTATTACTTGGCTTTTAAATATAGCATGGCCAGAAGCTCCCGATATAATTTTTTGGTAAAATTTCACATGGCCACACAATCAAATATGAATGCCCTTGTTTGTTCTTCATCTATGAACATCCTTTACTTTCTAACCAACCACTTACCTGTATAATTGATCTACGAGGCACTCCTTACGAATCGGTAGTTGCCCACCGATTGCTATTCCATTGATGTTCCTCTGTCATTTGCTACTACTACCTCCGTCTCACCCGATTGTTATCTTTTCGGAGAAAAGTTCCGGCACGCATTTTAAGGTACATATAAAGTATAGTTCCTTAAGGAGAAATATTGCATTTTAAATTTTTATTCAGAAAAAAAAAATTAAAAATAAATTATGAAACTATACTTTATATGCACCTTAAAATGCGTGCCGGACCTTATCTCCGAAAGGATAAAAATTGAATGGGACGGAGGGAGTATTATTTTTGAAAACTATATTAATGTAATCGTTTTCAAAGTAGTAATGTTCTCGACTTCTCGATCTGTACTCACTTGTTCTAAACTATTATGATGTTTATTTTATATATTTTTTAAAGAATTCTGATCACATGAATAAAATTATTATTGTTTTTTTCTTCCCCTTTATAAAATATAATATTAATTAAATATTGTAACTCAAAAAATGAATATTGTAAATATAATTGTTATACATCATTTTCTGCCGATCCTGGCGCGCCCTCCTTATTGTTGGCGCGCCCAAAATAAAGTCAATCAGGGTTTAATTAAAGTCAATCAGAGTTTATGATTATCAGAGTTTTACAGATGAAAATCGATAATCTAGGAATTCAGGAAAAGGTCAGGCGCGCCCTCATTACAGGTGTTGGTAAGGCGCGCCCAAGATGAGATGGTGGCCGAACTTGCTGTTATCCTCGATCTGATCAATTGTCGACACGTACTTATCGAAGATCATAGCTCCACATTACACGGGTTGTCCTCTTAGGGGAGTTATGAAGGCATTTTGCCCTAATCTTGGAAGATTCTTTTCATGTACTCAGGCGGGTTGACCTCGTCTGAGGGCTTAGGACGTGACCTACAATTTGTGGTGGATCTAGTGCTGGCCTCCAGTCAAGGTATCCTCGGAAATAGCTGTAGTGGACCGGCTAGAGCCTACGGTTTCCGGGTCAATGTCGGATTCATGAAGTCTTTGGACCTTATACTGGGTTTTGACATATCCAAATATGCACGAATGTAGAGTCCTCTTCTAAGAAGGTTTCACTTGCCTTTTCTGCATTCAATTCGAAGAAGGAAACTCAGGTTTTCTAACGGGTATCTGCTTTGTCAAGAAGTACGTAGGCTTAATCCTCTATTTTCTCTATAAATAGAGGTATATAAGCACATTGTTGAGGATCAGATTTTTAGAGCTCACAGCCGCCGGGAAACACAAAACTCGAGTTATTCTGAAACCTAGTAATCTTAGCCCCCAATCTCATATAAACCATTACGCTCAACCGCATCTCAGCCTCGTCAGATCTTTTTCCGGCAAAAAATCTTGATTTTTGTTGATTATCAGATTTCTCCATCAACAATAACAATTTTTTGAAAGAAATTCATTATTATTTTATATTAGACGAAGTACTGATTCTCACAACTTGATGAATCAAAGGAACATTTGCCATATGTTTCCATGTTTTATGACTGTCGAGAATATATATTGCGTGACTTAGAAAGATCGATGATCCCGGCAAAATATTTATTTTTATACATAATTGATTTTTTTATAATTAAATTATATTGACAAGAGAAAAAGATGTACTTGTTATACAGCAAATAATTAGATTGGAAGAAGAGTACTTTGGCACTAGGAAAATGTTTATTCGGTGTCAGACCATAATTTTTAAGAATAATCAAATCGAGGTACGTTATGTAATGTTATGGAATACGGAGCACATGTAGGCATGTAGCGTTATATACACATTGAATTATTATCACAGGTGACTTAATTACTCTTGTAATTGTTAATTTTTAAGTATAAATTAAAGGTATGGGCACATACTAACAACAATTTTTTTATGAGTTGTCAAATTTTCATTCACTCTCTTTTTATTGATAATAATTATCCATGTATAAAAATTTCCACCAATAAAAATTTGTCGAAGTAATTGTTAGTGTGTCTCTAGGTATACACTAGAAAGACCCTAAATTAAAACATACAACTTAAGAGTTTGCCAATTTTGAGAGTGTTTGGTTCATATTTAATAATTTCAAATCCTTAATAAGCCGATTAGCATGATTCGGAACCATTATATTCCATAATAATTTTATTTTCATTGCTTTCATGTCTTTTATCCCATCCTCGATCTTTATTCCCTCAAAAATTTAAATAGCCCTGGGTGATCTTAGTGTGAACTACAATTATGATAATCTGACAATGATGCCGGCGGCACCACAGTAGTAAAAGATTGAGAGTGAAAAAGTAGTTAGTAGTTTTGTAGTTGAGGTTTTATACTGTATGCAGTACTGTATTCATTAAAGTTCATACTAATGTTATTCATGTTACTCAATTAACAAATAATGTATTAATGGTGCTGCAAGTAGTTAGCAACTTAGCACTGCAGTCATACAACATCTTCGACAGGTTGCCAAGCTTATGTTGCGTGTCATCCTTGATTATCTGCCTATTGAAGTTGTGAGGTTATTAGAAAATTACCAACTAAGGTTATCAAGATTTGATAACTTCCCAAAATATTTAAAGTACATATAAAAATTCTAAAATTTATATTACTTTACCCATTTTAATATTTTTTCATTTCTATATTATTATTAGACGACCACATTGGTAACCTTGAAGATTGCCAACTATTGAAATAAATTTTATATAAATATTATCAACAATGATATGAATGATAGAGAAAATAAAAATAAAAATATATATGATGATTTGTCCATCTTAACAACCTTGTGGTAATCTCCCATTGTTCATGCTCTAACAATTTTTAGCTTCACCTGATTTGTGGATTATGTTTTAGTATTCGACACATTCCTAGTTACCAATAGTACTCCGTAAATAGATATTTTACTTTTTACTTTTTTTACTAAATAATTTAACTTGTAACCGGCTTATTTTTAAGTAAATTGTTATGTATCAAAAGTCCTACCATTATATAAAGGTACCTGTTCCCAATTTTATAAATTAGAATTTACATTATAAGCTGGGCCCAAAGTTATTTGTTTTAACTTGTATAAAAAATACACGGACATACAGTAAATGTTTGTTTTTTAAAAAAGGAACTAAAAAATCGAGCAGTTATGTATTGAAATTTTGTTAACAAATAGGTACAATCAATAGCAGCTATAATTTGGTGAAACCTTGTGGCTATAGATCCGAGAAACAAACCTACTAAATATATTTTTGTCCAGGCTTGTCTATGTATATTGAAACAGCATTATTCGAGTATTTCATATTTTCTGTAACACGTACAAAATAAATTTAATATACAAAAATTTAGGTCATTATTTTTCCTTGATTAAATGTGGCAACTCATTATCAAAACATTAACCGAAAGGACACCATATTTGATCATTTTCACGTTTGCCTGGGGTTGTACGTTGTTGCAAATATAGATAAAAAATTATCTTATAATTAATTAAATTAATCTATAGTTTGCCATGATCATTTTTCTTCCATACATTTTCTGGCCCTTCTCCCACACACTTATTCCAACACAATATATAGTAAATTTTCAAGTCTTTTTGCTATGTTATTAAAATTTATTTATATATATTAAAATATTTGGAATATTAAATGTGGTTTATAAGAAAGAAAATTTAAATACCTGGCACTCAAATTCTTTTAAACTTTAGGAGATTATAAATCTACAGATTTAGTTAGATTTCGCCATATATTTTAGATGTTGAAAATCAGATATAAACCCAAAAGATAGAGATATAAAATATTGAAAATATATTTAGAATCCAATTTATTACAATTTCAAATCCCTGATATACATTGATAATATATTACAGTAAAATCTTTTCCATACAATCTCACAATTTTTTTCAATATCCTACCAATAGAGATTTATATAAAAGCAAAAACAGTGTTATAAATGAGGGAGAGAGGGGAGAGTACTGGGATCTTTACTCAACTTCCACCAAAACCAACAATACAGCAGCAAGAAAAATTAATATATCACAACTGCCTTCATGAATCTCATTAATGCATTCCCAACCACATAAGCTAGCCAGTAGTATAATATTTTCAAACCTCCTTCACTATACAAGGATACTTTCCCCAATCCAAACAACATCATCTCTTCTTTTCTATCTCTATATATATATATCTATAACAATATCAGGTCATTTTTCAACCAAAGAAAGAAGATATCATGGGAACTCAAGTTATTGAAGACGAGGTTCACAATAACATGTTGAAGGCAAAAATCATAAGCACAAGCCATGTGAAGCCCAAGAAAGCACTAGGAAGAAGAGAGTGTCAATTGGTCACTTTTGATCTTCCTTACATAGCCTTTTACTATAACCAAAAGTTGTTGATTTACAAAGGGGCTGTTGATTTTGAGGATCTTGTGGTGAAAATGAAAGATGGGCTTGCTTTGGTTTTGGAGGAGTTTCATCAACTTGCTGGCAAACTAGGGAAAGACGAGGATGGTGTGTTCAAGGTGGAGTACGATGATGACATGGACGGTGTCGAGGTGGTTGTCGCCACGGCGGAGGATATCGGTGTTGATGAGCTGACAAAGGAGGAGGGTACTGCTAGGTTGAAGGAGTTGGTGCCTTACAACGGGGTCTTGAACTTGGAAGGCCTTCAAAGGCCATTGTTGGGAGTGCAGGTACACATTTTTGTTTTCATCGCTGTTTGGTTTATAAAATTTTAATTCGGAGAATAAAAACGAGATTTTAATACAGTATATTTTTACATCAAATTTTAATCTAGTTAACTGATTGAAATTCTACAGTAATTCTTAAACTACACTTTAATTTGATCGCGTGAACATATTACAGTGGCACCCTTTTCGAGAGGGTTTTTAATTCTCTCAACAGTCATGACTATTTTAAAAGATTCTGTCGTTTTGTTTTGGGAGATACCCTGTTGACATTAGTATAAATAAAAAACGATATAAGAGAATCAGAAAACGATACAACGTAATTAAAAAGGCATGTCACCTAAAATGTTCTCACATCTTCATGTCGCTATCTTTCTTGTTCAACTTTTAGTATAGTAAAAATGAAATAAAGTCCACGCTTATTAATTCCGGCAAGGTACTTGAACATTAAAGTATAGACAGTGATTTTTGAATAAAAATGCAGAGGGAATATATATTGTCAGAATCAATCTCAATGCCTTTTCTCATCTGCTGGGCCTGGGAGATCAGTTAATATCGAGCTAGTTAAATGGGTGGAATTGTAATTTAGTTTCAGGTCTGAAAGTAAGTACACAACAAGTAAAAAAACCTTGAATTTGGTTTCTAGTCTGGGGCTCAAGTAGTCAAGTGCTGAATAAGGGGTGGGATTGTGGGGACGGGGTCAATTCATGTACTAGTATTAATTAACCTATAATTATAGGGACAAGTTGAGCACATCTGATTTAACTTATATTTAAGTGAATATAATGATTTTATTAATTATATATGCTTGTAAAATTTTAGCAATTTTTGTTATTCCGTAAATATATTCCAACTACTTTGATTTGAGGTCTGTGACAACATTTATAGTACATCTAATACTGAACTATACACTTAAATGAAGGTATATATTCCATCTACTTTTGATATGTCTGATAAATTGAACTTTCGCAGCTCACCAAGCTAAAAGATGGGTTTGTGATCGGGTGCGCTTTCAACCATGCTATCCTAGATGGCACCGCCACGTGGCACTTCATGAATTCCTGGGCCCAGATATGCAGAGGAGCCACCTCCATATCAGTCACTCCTTTCCTTGACCGTACCAAAGCACGCGACACGCGCGTGAAACTCGACCTCTCACCACCTGCACCTGCCGCACCTCAAGATGGCGAGGTGGCAAAGGTGGTCCCACCACCCCTCAGAGAAAAAGTCTTCAGATTTTCTGAGTCAGCAATTGACAAAATCAAGTCAAAAGTCAACGAAAAACCCAGTGAGGACTCAAAGCCCTTCTCAACATTTCAGGCTCTGTCCACTCACGTGTGGAATGCAGTCACCCGTGCCAGGCAGCTCAAGCCGGAGGACTACACTGTTTTCACCATCTTCGCAGACTGTCGCAAAAGGGTGGACCCTCCGATGCCCGATAGCTACTTCGGAAACCTAATTCAGGCCATATTCGCCGTCACTGCAGTTGGATTGTTGCTTGCTAACCCACCCGAGTTTGGAGCCAAACTTGTGCAGCAAGCAATTGTCATGCACGATGCAAAAGCCATCAATAAACGTAATGATGAATGGGAGAGCAACCCTATAGTCTTCCAATACAAAGACGCTGGAGTGAACTGTGTCGCTGTAGGATCCTCACCGCGATTCAACGTGTATCAAGTGGACTTTGGTTACGGAGCACCAGAGAGTGTGAGGAGTGGCTCAAACAACAGGTTTGATGGGGTGGTGTATTTGTATCAAGGAAAGAGTGGAGGAAGAAGCATTGACATCGAGATAAGCTTGGATGCCGGAGCAATGGAGAATCTGGAGAAGGACAAGGAGTTTCTTGTGGAGGCTTAATTAATTAAGTGATGATGCATGCATATTTATGTTTAAATTGATTGTATGGATGAGACTGGAGTACTATTATTATGTTTGGTGGTTCTGTTTTATTATGTTCGAATGTGGTTTGGATTAATGTATTATTATGCAATAACTTTTGGCGACCAATTTTATGTGTTTGAATTTGCTTACCAGTTTTTTTTATAATCTTGTGACTTGAGGCTGAGTAGTGTATATGTATATAAACCGCACGAGATCTATGCAGGGGGCGTCACTGAGCTCAAGTTGAGCCATGGCACACATTTTCTAAGAAGCAAAGATTGGCACATGAAACCTCATATCAAATTATAATTAAGATGCAGAGAAACTAATTAATTAGTCATTCGTTTGGTATATTACGGTACCCTACATAATTGTATTTTTACTTTTTCACACTATAAGATATATTGTGGGGGTAATAACCCTTTTTTAGCTAAATTTAAAAAGAAGAAGTCGTAATGCGGAAACCTGGTGCACCGCCTGCCAAATGAAGCTGATACGAAGCATGATCAAGCTCAATCAACGTTTGAACTTGATACTGGGTTCCATCTACCGTATATTACCAGCCACAAAACTTGTTATACCGCTTATAAAACTTGCCTATTGGGTATATCTTATAGAATCACAAACTTCATCCCTAATTATTTTCTTGCACTAGCAGTTTTGTTCGTGTGTACCTCAACTCATTTTCTTTATCTATCCAAACTTTTCTCTCTTTCATTCGGTCAACACCATTGCTAATATCAACTATCACTACCATGAATATAACTCATTCAAATATCATCATCTCTTTAATTATAATTACATCAAAATCACTATCAATACTCAAAATTAAATCAACATTCAGTTGATATAGTGATAAACACACAGCAGAAGAAGGGGATCGGAGGTTATTATTTGAAATTTTTGGGGTAAATATTTTGAACTCTAACAATGTTATTTATACTTCTTCCCTATTTTATATTTTATTGTTAAAAGTACAATTTACAATAGAGAAATAAAATTAGTATTCTTTTTAATATTTTATTATAAAATATAAGTTATGACATGTTTAAGGCTAAAGGAAGGTTATTTATAAATAAATAAGAACATTATTGAACATATTTTTTATCCTCATACCTTAAATTTTAATTTAAGAATCCAAATAAATAGTCTATTAGAGTTGTTCTAAATAAGGTTAACTTTTTATATTCCCTCCGTCACAAATTATTTATCATGTTTGACTTTTTTGTGGTTAATTGACTAAATTTTGATTGAGAATTAAAAATTATTTTTTATAATTTCAAAAAACTGAAAAATATATTTAAAAATAGATTAAATATTCTTTTTATAATTTTTTTCAATTGTATATTACAGTATATGTAATTTCCGGTTAAACTTTAGTCAAATTAACTAAAAAAATCAAACAGGACAATTAATTTAGAATGGTGGGGAATATCAGTATTTTAGACCATTTGTTATGAAAATATGAAAATTAAGTATTTGAGGCTATACATTCAATGAAAGAAAAAAAAGAAAAGTATTTTAGGCATTTGTTCTATTTTAACGTGTAGTTAAGATTATTTTTATATAAATTATAATATTAAATGTATATCTTTTTATTAAATAATTAAAAGTATGCAATTAAAATATTTTAAAATATATAAAATAGTTGAGTAAAAAGTATTTAAAGATAGAAGGAATAATTATAGAATCAAAGTCAAAATTTGACAACAGACCGAAAACCGGAGGAAGTAGCATTGACTACGGGGGTAATAATAGTCAAACAAATCGGTAGATTCTATACGTACACGGTACAACTTTACATTGATTTAAAACTTCCAAAATTTGCGTCTAGCCAGTAACTGCTCGTTGATGTACAACTTCAGTAGTCTACGACGGCTGAAGTGAACTACAGTTTCGGTCCGTATTTTTAGAATGAAATATGAGTTTAGAATTAATATTTTTTTTTTTTAAATTTCAATCTCATACTTCAAATCATATGAATTTTTGATACCGCGAGGGGGATGAGTATGATGAGGTGAGGGTATATGTATCAATTTTAATATTATTATTTTATTATTAATAATTAATATTATTAATAATTACAAAAATAATAAACACAATCAAACATTACTACTAATAATAAAAAAATATTTATATTTTACATATAATAAAATAAATTTATCTAACTATTAATTCGATATTAATTTAAATTATATAATTTCATTCCACAACTAAACCAAACACATTATATCAATAATCAAATTTCATTCGCATACCACCATAACTCGATTCCTGATATCACGTCTCGTTAACCAAGGGATCCCTAAATGAGTTTTAAATAATTTTTAATAACTTTTATAAATATTTTATAAAAAATATATATTAGATAATATAACAAATATTTGAATTAATAAAAAATAAGTAAAAAATATTTATTTAATATAAATATTATTGTGTAGATACAAGTCGGTAAGTAATTATCAATAAAATTAAAGTGCATAGTAAAATGAGAATAACAACAAAAATTAAATAGTATCACTAATATAAATAGTGAACAGAAGAAAAATTAAGATAAGTGAGAAGAAAATAAAATTTAGGATCAATTATTTTAAAATAAAGATGATATATATATATGGAGTATACATATAACTAGGGTTGAATATGGAGTACAAATTAGATACATATATGTTTTGTATTATATTCTGTAATATGTAATATATGATATTATACATAATATATTATATCATGTGCAGAACAATGCAAGACAATATGTACAAAAATAAATAATGATCATAGAATTAAATTAGTCAGGATTTGGTCTACTCGTCTCAAAAAAATATGGTCACTACTGAATCCAATAAATTATAAATTTAAAAATAAAATTTTACTTGTTTCTCAATTCTTACACAATTTTTCTACTAATTTAAAATATTAGACATTACGTTTCTGTAATAATTAATTATTTAATTTTTTCAACTATATATATATACATATATAATTAGTAATTTTTTTATTTTTATAAAATTTTAAACTAAATAATATATATACTACTTTTTTTTTTGAATTTTTTTATATTCCTAACATTATATTTTTGGATGTTGGGTGGTCGCCTCCTTGACCCGTTAAAGCCGGCCCTAGATATATACCAAATTACCCACCCACGACGTATATTCATAATTAAATTATAATTTATTTACCGTTGTTTGTAGTCGGAAAACATACTTACTTCCATTGTCATACTTTTAACTGATATTAATTTGATGATGTTTAGTGATATTTAATTTTTTGATATATATTCTAAAGTATAAAAATATTTGTTAGGAATATATTCATTTAATAATGTATAAAATGCTATAACAGAATCTATCATAAATATATGTGTAATAGAATAAGTTTTTCTAGTCTATCCAAGTAAAAGTAAATCAGAGTCTAATTAGTCTCTGTACAGGTATCAAGAGTATTTATACTTAGAAGATTTTCAGAAGAAATAAAACTAGAGTCTGGAGTTCAATCAGAGTCTATAGTTTGTCAGAGACTGTAGATTTTCAGAATCTATAAAACTGAAGATGAATTTGGAAGATGATCACAGTAATAGAAAGTTTTCGAATATAAGGCAAATATATTGCAGATATGCTACGAGAAAGAAGGAGAATTATAAAAGCAAACTGTTACTTAATAATCAGGAATTCTATTCCTATTGTAATTTGATTTTTTGTTATTAGTTGATAGACAACTCTCTATATAAACACTCTATGTAACCTAATTTATTTTGTCGAATTTTTGAGAGAGCATAGAGATAGAGAGAGTTGTTGTGAGAAACACATAGTAGCTGCTAGGGTTTGTGTACACCTGAGGAGAGTTTGTATTTGATCATTAATAATACAGACAATATTTTCTTCATACTTTGTGTTTAGTCTTTGTTATTTGTTCAAAGTTTAAATACCTTGAGTTTGATTTTAAAACAGCTAAAAAGACAACATAAGTATTCAACCCCCTTCTACTTGTCTAACTGGGAAAACAATATTATTTATATATAATTTTTAATACTTGTATCAAATAAAATATAATATAAAAATTAAATATTTTTAACAAATATAACCATTACGTCAAACAGTTAAGGGGACAGATATCCATTATATATATAATAGGAGGACAATGGGACGAGTTGAGTCATTCTATACTTCAAATAAATTATAGTCATTTTATTCGATTAAAATGACTATTATACCCCTCAATTATATAATTGTATAAAAAAGATTTTATTATGATTGTTACAAGAATTGAACACATGCCCTCTTAGCTTAAGTGAATTTAATATATGTGTAAAACCATTAAACTACAAGTACTTTATGATTTTATTTTATAATTCATTACTAACATGTATTGTTAGTTTTTATAATATATATTTTAAATCTTTACCTCAATTCATTTATAATAAAATAATATTCTATTCATGTCTCACATATTATATATAATGGATATCATTATATTTTCTTTTCACCGAATAAGTTTTGATTTATGTATCAATTTAATTATTAAATGTTATATTATAAAAAATTATAATTTATTATTTAATCTCTGATATGCGATATCATTTGAACTTATATTTTGAAATAAATTATAAAATATTATAGTCATAATGTATTTTTAACGTTATATGTACGAGTAAAGTTTATTTATGAGTTGTTTGTATTGTATCATTGATTATAATTAACATATTTATAATTAAAAAATGGGATATTTGATCGATATGATGTTATAAGATATATGATCTACAATTGAACCATTTAAAATAGTTAAATTTTCAAAACTTGATTTTAGAAATAAATTTTGTATTATATATAAAAATTATTTTAATTTATATTTAAAAAATGAAAATTTTAAAATGTATATATTAATTCATTAAGTTAAAAAATAGGGACTATAGTTGATTTAGAAAAAAAATTGGTTTTGATAGACCATTTGAAAAATATACAATTAAATTTTAAATTTGGAATCATGCGTAGTATATAATTATTATAAAAATAAGGAGTGTTAGAGATTGAATTGTATGCATTTATCTTTTTTAAAATTAGATTTTATTAAAATTGGATGGTTAGAATCGTCTTTATGATTCACCTAATTAGACGGTTAAGGTATTTTTTATGGTTCACCTCACTATTTAAAAAAAAGTTCTTTAATTTGATTATAATAATATAGTATAGAAGGGCGGTGACGTGTATATTGAAATATTGAAATATTTTAAGTTGGTCACGACTTACAAGATTAGGATACTTTTAACCTTAATCAGTTATTTTATTATATAAAGTATATTTGTGGTTATAAATAACTAGTATTGCAATTCTTTAATTTTGAATCAAAAATTAATATATTGTTTCTCTAAAAAAATATTTTAATGTTATTATTTTCAATGTTTGACTAATTCAAATATATAAATAATTTAATTTAATGTAATGTAATTATGATGAATAATAAAGAAATAAATTATTTAATTAATAATTTTTAAAATATGTAATTTTTTTAAAAGGAATAATAAAAGGGTGGGAGGGAGTACTATTTTTTTTTGACGAACAAAATCTTTTTATTAAATCACTAACTCGGACATCAGAACATTCTTGACACTGATAGGAACAGACCTCCCATCAAATACTCGATCTGGGAAGGAATACGACGCTCGAGCTAACTCATGAGCAGTCATATTAGCAGACTGTTTAATAAACAACGATATTTTGTTTAACTCTTGTAGCATACTACGACATTCTTCCACAATTTGTCCAAACGGAGACACTATCGGGACTTTACTGCGGATTGCCTGCACTGCCACGATGCAGTCTGACTCCACCTCCACCTTCTGCCAATTCTTATGTTTAATCCAACTCAAAGCCTCTTTAATGGCCATAACCTCCGCCATCTCTGCAGACCAAGCTCCTCCCAATCCAACTGTTTTGGCTTGAATCAACTCTCCCCGATCATCCCTCGCTACCAACCCTGCCCCAGAAAAATTATACTCATTAAACGTCGCAGCATCAACTGTGATCTTGATTATAGTCTCCTGTGGTTTAACCCAAGACACCGCTCCATCTCCTTCAACAAGACTTGGATACAGAGCTTTCGATGTACTTCGTTGGGCATTTCTCCATTGAACAAGATAACTTATTGCTGATGCGAGTACTCCATTTATTTGAGCCTGCTTGTTATTCCATACCAGGTCATTTCTAGCTTTCCATATGGCCCAGCTTACCGTCGCAATTTCTGCACACAAATCACTATCACACCTCCATAAGATTCTTTCCCACCAACTGAACAGCTCCTCTTCATTATTCACTAAATCCCCTGGTAATACCCTCTGCCAGCACTGAGCAGCCACATGACATTTAACTAAAGCATGGTAAATCGTTTCCTCCTCCACTCCACACACTGGGCAGACCCTCAAAACTGGAACCTGCTTTTGCTGAAGCATAACCATGGTGGGCAAGCAAAAAGATAGAGATCTCCATAGAAAATTTAATACTTTTGGCGGAGCTTTTATTTTCCAGATCTTACGCCAAAAACTGCCATTATCTTCTTGCCTCCATAAATGTTTTTGAACCTGTAAAATTCTGTAAGCGCTTCGAACAGAATATTGGCCTGAGCTTTCCTTACTCCAATACATTCGATCTCGCCCCTCATCCACTCTCAACCGGACGTTTCTGATGCATCTTTGATCTCTCTCATTAAATAAATCTCTCAGAATTTCCTCGTCCCACCCTGCATCACTAACGGCCATAAGAGATGAGACTTTACTTTGCTCTAGAAACTGCACATCTGACGTGATATATGGATTGAGATCATCCAATAACCAAGGCTGTCCAACTATATTTATTGATTCCCCAGTTCCCACCTTCCATCGAACCCCTGCTGAAATCAAATCTCTCGTTTCCCAAATACTTCGCCATATAAAACTGGGTTTATTCCCGAGTGTTGCTTCCAGAAAAGTCTCCCGAGGAAAATATCGAGCTTTGTGAGGGAGTACTACTTAAAAAACTGTAAAGATGGTGATAAAATATGTGCGTAGACTTTTGCAAAAACAAAATAAAAAATGTACGTAGACATATCACATATCGTACTATACATAATGTAAACGGACAAGCACTCCATTGTGTATATACTATAAATTAAGTAGCTAGATTCATGAAGCAAGTAAAACATATTACAAATGAAGTATATGCAGCTAATATATTTCAAATTATAAGCATAAACGTATTACCATTTTGTAACTATGGAGACCGACATGCATGTTTAGGGTAAGATTTTTGAGCAAAGACTATGTAAAGCCCAATAAATCATTAGGAAGAAAAGTGTGTCAGCTTGTTACATTTGATCTTCCTTACTTATCCATCCAGTACACACGGAAGATAATAATATACAGAGGGGTTCATTTTGAAGACATGGTAGAAAAACTCAAGGATGGCCCAAGACCCCAAGTGTCGTTTTGCAAGATTTTTACCAACTTGCTGGGAATTTAGGGAAAGATGAAGACGGGGTTCTTTGGGTGGAATACGACGACGATTCGAATGGCGCAGAGGTGGTGGTGGCATCCGTGGAGGAGAGAGAGGTATCGGAAGTGATGGCTGCTGAGAGTGCATATGACTTCATGGGCCAACACGTGCAGTAAGTCCCCGAATCTTTTGATCCCACCATTCCACAACTGCACAGCAGCCCGAAAAAGCCATGTGCCATTTAATTTTCAACCACCAAAAGACGACTTACCACTGATAAGAAACAAAATTTTCAAGTTTTCCAACAAAAAAATTGAGGAAATGAAGTCAATGGTCAATTCCAATCCAATTAACACCTCAAACTCACAACCCATCTCAACATCCCAAGCTCTCTCTAGTTATGCATGGCGTGCAATCACTCGAGCTCGCCAACTTAAGCAAGATGATCACTCTGTCTTGGCCATTTTTGCAGACATCCGGAAAAGGATTCATCGTCCCATGCCGAAAACCTACTTTGGAAACCTAATTCAAGCTGCATTTACGATTAGTACAGTGGGCCTGCTATTAACGCAGTCACCCATGTACAGCGCAAAACTGATTCAGAAAGCTATTGACTTGAAAGATGCTAAAGCCATTGATGAAACTAGCAAGTTGTTTGAGAGTAGCCCAAAGATCTTCAAGCTTGAGGATGTTGGCCCAAATAGCGTGTTAATGGCAAGCTCACCAAGGTTCAAGGTTTACAATGTGGACTTTGGTTGGGGAAGGCCAGAGAGTGTGAGAAGTGGGATTAACAACCGGTTTGATGGGGTGGTGTTTTTGCACGAGGGAAAGGGTGGAGGTAAATGCATCGATGTGGATATCAGTTTGCAGCCTAATACTATGAAGAAATTAGAGGCAGACAAGGAGTTCCTTATGGATTCTTAAAAGTGTGCTGAAAATATGGGTCCAGAAGAAGGATGACAGAGAATTGTGTCCATACTCCAGAGTAGTTTCTCATGTTCAAATCAATTAAAGTCTAAATAAAACTGTTTCTTTATTCCCACCCTCATTTTCCCGCAGTTTATTTTCGCAAGTATAAGTATCACAATACCTTATTGATATGTATAAGCATATTATGCATATATTTAATATACAGCATATTCTGATATACCTGTTAAGCACTTTTAACACAAAGGTTTTGGTAGAGTTGGAAATTACTCAACACAGTAAGAGCTCTCTTATCACGAAATCATATAAATGTTGCACCTGAAATCTGAACTACCAACATATTATTACAACGAGATATGATCAAACAAAATTACAACCTTTTGTATCTGCAATTTGTCAGCATAATGCATATTTGTTCAGTGGATGCATGAGCGAAAAGGCTGTGACAGGGAACTAGAAAAGTCAGGTAAGCAGTACATACTTTACTGATTGTTGTGTGCCAAAAATGATCAAGAAACCTTTTTTAGATCATTTCCCCAGTCATGTTCTTCTTAAAACAGGGGGAACAACTCCAAATCTAGTTTATGATCAATGTATGGTACTACTTTTGCATGAAAAACACACGTTTACTATTGTTCATGTCTTCCATAACGACAACCAGCTGCCAAAATCATGTTAAATGGCAGAGTTGCGGATAAATGTGCATAAACCAAATAGACACTCCGGCTTTAATTTTATGAAGCTAACAATAGTAGTAATCATGTGTATAAAGAGGAGGTTAACTATGCAAAGCATATTCATTTATATCTATTTAAAACCGGCATAGTGAGGGACGCATATTATTATATTAGACTCAGGAAGCGGCAGAACACAGCAAATTAAAGTAAACCAACAAAAATATGGACTGCACAACTCTGCTGGACGCTATATCAATAATTAATCATGTACTGTACAATTGATAATGAAAAATAAGGAGAAACATTTAGCAACCTTACCGGCAAAAAATGTTCCTTCCATGCTGTAGGTGGAGGTACCATTCCTGCAGCTTCTTGAACAATATCTGGTACCAGGTATACCATGATAAACAACAATACGTGGAGAGGTTTGGAGTTTAGTCATTGTTCTTATTTATATGAAAAAATTGTTTCTTTGGCATCATTTTGGCTTTTCACCCAAAGATTAAATTAAATCAATGTTTTTTGAAATAAATATGAGACATTATTTAAAAAACCAACTAGAATCACACATGAAAATCTAATTAATTTATATAATATGGAATTACAAATCAAATATTAGGTGGATGAACAAAATTACATGAATTTGTGTAACATAAAAAATAATTTTAAATAAAAAATTATTGTCTGTTTAAATAATTTTACTATATGTCTATATATCCCTCCACTGCATTTTATTACCACCTGCGCGCATGGAAGTGTAACTAGAACAAGAAGTGGAACATAACTAAATCCATACATTAACGGCATCTGTTTCTAACCGTCAATGTCACGTGCAAGTCCAGCGATCATCACGTGTGTCTCAAACACAAAACACAACTAACCCAACCCAACCCCCAATTCACCAAAATTTCTGCTTCTATGCTAACCCTAGCCTAGCCCATCCTATCTATCCCCCCCCCCCCCCCCCCCCCCCCCACACACACACAAACACGCGCATAACATACATTGTCATTGCTCCTTCTTCACTCAATACTTTCAGGTACGATTTTCCCCTTTTTTGCCATTCAATTTCGTAATTTTCTCATTTTCACCTCTTCTATTTACTTTATTATTATTTCCAGGCGATATTATCAATGTTTTTCATATATGTATATATTTTTTGCGTTTTTATAGATCAGAGCTTAATTATATGATTGTTTAATTTGATTTTATTACATAATTTGAATCTGTTTTGTTGCCAATTGGATGTGTCTGTTTTTGTTGCTTTGAGTGATTTGATTTAGTATTTAATTCGATGCACACCTTGCAAGCTTCTTGTAGATTCATTTTCGGTATTTTATTAGCCGTAATTATCGTATTCGATTTGTGAATTGTGTTTTGTAGTTGAGCATTCTTTTGGAAGTTCTTATACTAGTATGTTTTAACTTATTTGATTCGCGAATTGTCTTCTCTAGAAGTCGTGTTCTAATTTTATTATTAGAGCTTGATTGCCTTATTCAATTTATTGCATCATTTGAATCTGTATTGTTTCCATTTATATATTTTTCATACTTGATCTTCAATATATAGGTGGTGGTAAAATATCTTTTATATGAAAACATATTCAATTTAGGTAATAGTTAATAATTATCTTGTATAATATTTTCTTCAATATATTATATATACTCATCTTGTACAATTATTTCCTTCCCTGCAAATTAGGATATAAAAAGATCATTTATCTTTTGTACAATAATGTCTTCTCTAAAATTTCGATGATGGAAAAATAAGTTTTAATTATTAATATTTAAAATTGCAAAACTCTAAGAAAATTAGAGAAATAGTTTCGAGATGAGAACATATTCAATTTAGGTTTATTAATAATTATCTTGTGTAATATTTCCTTCGATATAGATACTGATTGATGATTGATTGATTGGGATATTAATTCAGGATACTTATTTTCCATTGGATATATATAGATATTATTTTAGGTACTGGCTCATCATTGGTGGTACGTTAAAAATCTGATAATTTTAAACAAAAAATTATTATCTGCATAAATAATTTTACTATATCCATCCACTGCATTTTATTACCACCTATGCGCATGGAAATGTAACTAGAACAAGAAGTGGAACATAACTAAATCCATATATTAACGGCATCTGTTTCTAACCGTCAATGTCACGTGCAAGTCCCGCGACCATCACGTGTGTCTCAAACAAAACACAACACAACTAACCCAAACCAACCCCCAATTCACCAAACCAAAATTTCTGCTTCTATTCTATGCTAACCCTAGCCTAGCCCATCCTATCTATCCCCCCCCCCCCCCCCATTTCTTCACCCATACACACACACACATGATTACATAACTACACACACATACATTGTTATTGCTCCTTCACTCAATATTTTCAGGTACGATTTTCCCCATTTTTTTCATTAAATTTCGTAATTTTCTTCTCACCTCTTCTATTTACTCATTATTATTTCCAGGCGATATTATCAATGTTTTTCATATATGTATATGTGTATATTATTTGTGTTTTTATAGATTGGAGCTTAATTATATGATTCTTCTGTTTGATTTTATTACATAATTTGAATCTGTTTTGTTGCCAATTGGATGTGTCTGTTTTTGTTGCTTTGAGTGATTTGATTTAGTATTTAATTTGATGCACACCTTGCAAGATTCTTGTAGATTCATTTTCGGTACTTTATTAGCCGTAATTATCTTATTCGATTTGTGAATTGTGTTCTGTAGTTGAGCATTCTTTTGGAAGTTCTTATACTAGTATGTTATAACTTATTTGATTCACAAATTGTCTTCTCTAGAAGTTGTGTTCTAATTTTGTTATTAGAGCTTGATTGCCTTGTTCAATTTATTGCATCATTTGAATCTGTATTGTTTCCATTTATTTATTTCTGTTATTTTTTGCTTTGAGTGATTCGCTTTGGTATATAATTGGACGCATCAGATCGTCATATATCGATTTTATTGCTTTATAAGCATTTGCAGTAGCCTGATCATCCAATTCACTAGTAGATATTAGTTTCAAAAATTCTTATTACATGTTCTAAATTATAATTTATTTGAGTGAAAATTAGGCGGATAGTCGAATAGACTATTATTATGTACTGAAGTTGGCAGCCTGTCTGTAATAGGTACCTGCAAATTTGTCAGATAACAATGTCATAGTCCATTGCTATGGTCAGGATATATATTTCTAACATTTTTAGTTTGTAATTTTCTTCCATGATGTGATTTGGAAAATGTTATACATGTTGTCTTATTCGCATGAATGCATTGTTAGATATGTTTGAGTGTTAATGGTTCACATTTTTATTCTTTGAGTCTTTTATAGCCTAAAATTCTATTGTAGGTTTCTATTCGTTTTCCCCTCTCTATGAATGATAATTTTATTGATAATTAACTTAGCTTATGTTGATATGACATTGATTTATGCTTTTCAGGACATCCAAGTTGTTTCTTCGGCCAAATACATTCTTTTCCGCACATCTGAGTAGAGAGACAAGGTCCAGTGCAACCACCTTATAAGACAAAGCTTATACTCTTGTCTTCTAAAAAAACTTGGGAGCATGTTAAAGAATTTTTTTTTGTTTCTCTTCTCTCCCCTTCTCTTCTTCAACAAAAAACTTGGGAGCACAGTGTTAGAGTTTATTTTATCATTCGACAAAGTTTATTAACTGGGGAAGGACCTTCTTTAGGTACCTTTGCTAAGAAGCATTCAAGTTTACATCTGTGCAACTTCTAAAGAACGTTCCCAAGGTTGGACGTGTAATGTGTGGAGACTGCCGATGGCTATTGTCAGACCAGAGGTATGTACATGGATTTTTACATAAGATGAATCAACATAAGTTATTATCTTTTTTGTTGTTAATAATAGTAGTTTAGCACCCTCTTTGTGAACAAGTGTGTGGTCTTTTTGTCGTTTCCTCTCTTAATTATTAGGGAAATTCTTAATGGTACCATTGTGATTTTAGCTTTTTCTAATGATACCAATTTCCAATAGTATTGACTTTTACGAATGGCATCAATGGTACCATTAAAAATACCATGCTTACTAATTATCATTAGAGGAAAAATAATGAAAAAAAGATGATTATAGAGAATGCAGAGAAGATAAAACGACTAGAGATGATATACCAAATTGTTTGTTTCTTCAAGAGATGTAGAATGTCGAAGGAAATATCTCCCAATTTTTATTTGGAAATAATTTAACTTGGGTAAGAGTAAGAGTATGAGACTAGGAAGTCAAAAGTTTAGGTGTAACTTGAGTAAGTCAAAAATACAAAAGGATACCACCGGAAAAAGCCAATACCACAATGGTACCACTGAGAAGTATCTAAGTTGGTATTTTTGAGGTTCGATGAGTAACTAGGGTTTGAGTTTTAAAAATGGTTAAATATGTTTTGTTAATGCCAGATAATTAGCCAAACATTCAGATATTGTTACCAATGGTAATTTATATGTAGAATCTATTTACTGAACTGATACACTAGTTTGGATTTTTCTGAGCGTTATCTTTCTCCATTTAAGGTCTGAGTGTCATTTATATACCATGCAGAATCTATTTACTGAACTGATCAACTACTTTAGCTTTTTCTGAGTGTAATCTTTCTCCATTTAAGGTCTGAATGCCATTTATATACCAACCACTTATTTTTCCATCAACAGCATTTCCAAGAGAATAAAAAGTAATTTTGTACCTTGCTAATTCTTTCGTACTACTAGCAGAAAACTAGAATCCGTAAATGTTTTCTCTCCTGACTTTTTTCTTATGTCTATTAAGATGAAGTCTTACATCTGGCTCCAAACTACTGATGGATCGATCCAACAAGTAGAGGAAGAGGTTGCTATGTTCTGCCCAATGATATGTCGAGAAGTACTTCAGACTGGCATGGGATCTTCCAAAAATTATGCAATAAAACTTCCTCAGAGGGTGAACCCTGCTGTCTTGGGATTGATACTGGATTACTGTCGTTTTCATCAGTTACCTGGTCACTCTAATAAGGTAGGATATTTCTTGCTCTTCACTGCTGACCAAACCAAACATACTCTGTGTATCCCGCTTAGAGCAGGGTCTGGAGAGATAAGATGTATGAAGACCAAGACCATACCTCTACTTAGAAAGAGTAGATAATTTGTTTCCGAAAAGATCCCTGGCTTGAACAGACAGTAATATAAACTCATTGATGACATTTGAAATTTGAATTTCATGATCAATTTTTAGTCAGGCTGTAATGATTAGGGAATACAACATTACCCTTGAACCTTTAGTCTTATTCTGTTAAATAACAATTGCCTAATTTTCTTTACCTTTATTTCTCTTTTCTCTATTTATGTAGGAGCTGAAAACTTATGATGAGAAGTTTATCCGGTTAGACACCAAAAATTTATGTGAGTTAACATCTGCTGCTGATAGCCTGCAATTGAGGCCTTTGGTTGACCTTACGAGCCGTGCACTTGCTCGTATTATTGAAGGCAAAACTCCTGAGGAAATTCGCGAGACGTTTCATTTACCTGATGATCTTACAGAGGTACTCATTGCCAAAAAAACAAGTTACCAATAAACTTGTAAAACCTTTGTCTTGCATTTCATAGCCTTATAGGTTTGATTTTGGCAGGAGGAAAAATTGGAGCCTTTAAGAAACATGACTGATGATCCACGTATCAGGCTCTTGAATCGGTTATATGCAAGAAAAAGGAAAGAATTGAAAGAGCGAGAGAAAGTGAAGGTGATTAAATGTACTTCATGTTGTTTTACCCTGTTCACTGACCTTCAACCAGTTGTATATCATGTCTAGTAAAAATTATTTTCTAATGTTAAATGAATACGGATATAATATCTCTCACTAAGGAACCAAATATGGTTGGCAGTATTTAACTCAGAAAATGGTGCATGTTTCTGTTTTTCTGTACCAACAGGAATTTATTCTTACTTTTTGTATTTTATATTTTTCTTTTTTTCCTTTCATCATCCATTTCAGAATGTCGAGGTTGCAGAAGAGCGCATGGATAAACGTTCAGTGGATGATCTCTTGTCCTTCATAAATGGTGGTGACGGTGGTCAGCATTACTTCTCTCAGTATCTTGTATTGTAGCACCTGGTTGACTTAGTTTTGGAATAGATAATACATCACCATATTGCATTTTCCAAAACATTTGACGCCAAAAATACTTAAATTGCTTCTTTTACTTATTTATATACATAGTAATGTATCTTTGTACTGAAGAATTATAAAAACTAATACCAGATTTCCTGCTGTAGTGGATGTATACTTTTACCAGCAGTTCTATACTGGCACACTTTTTTTCTTCTCTATCCTTTGTTTTTAATGAGAATGTGCAACATGTTTGCATACAAACCTGTGCTACAGGCATTGCCAAAATGTCAAGCCCTTTCAGATTATCGTTCGTCAGTGCAGTGTATTTGATTTCAGATTTCAGTGTTCATTAACAATTATATTTCAAACTCTATGAGTATAATTATAGGATTTTCCAATTTTTGCAGACTCAAAATGTGTTAGAACTTCTAAAAATAAAAAGAAGAACCGTAGACGAAAAGATCAACCAAGAAACACCACATCAAACAATGAAAATGAGAACCGTGAGAAGGTTTGCTTAGTTAACTTATCTGATTCTTACTGTCTTTCCTCTATGATCTTTTCGCTGATACGATTTTTGCACTGATTTATCATTTAAGGATTCACATGAACATCTACCCTGTTTTATTTTGTGGTTATCTCTATGGTTTAGGAAACAGACGGTCTCAAATCAGTTCACCATAATGGTGAGGTGGAAGATGTTTCTAGTTCGAGTCATGCTTCAATGTTGCAAGATTCATCATCTGCCACTTTTTTATCCAATCTTGATTTTGATGATGCGGATGTTGATGATGGATTGGATCCTGCATTGAAGGAAGAAATTGACAGGTTTGCTCGTCTTTCTTACAAAGTCTAAATTATTTCACAATTTGTATTTGAAAATTCGTAACCAACAGAGTTTGGAAGAGTAAAGACTCATTGCCTCTATAGTAGACTTGTGAGCGATTTTTGGACTTTAGACTTCTGAAATTGATGTCTATACACCTGAATATATTCTTCAACCTGTAAAATCCTTCTACAGTATGCAGTTGGACTGAGAAGTACGAACACGAAGCTATTTTACTTATTTCATGTAATTGTGTTTTATTTGTTCCATATATTTGTGCAGTATGTGCATTTCAAGTTGAACTAGCTAATTTATGTGCTGCAACGATGTGACAATAGATATACCTTAAACGGTAATATAAATGTATGGTTAATGGAATATAAGAACTTTACTATCAGTGTTTGGAAAGGACCAAAATAGCACAGAAACAAGGGTGGGTGGCCCAAAATGGCACAAGAAAAAAGCTTGGCGCATATTGGCACTTAAATAATGAACATAGTATATGTGCTAAAGAACGTTAAATGTTTAAAACTGTTGTCGGACAGTCTGAGTGGTTGAAATGCGGTGGTACATTAGGATGTGCTCAAGTTCAAATCCTCCTTGATGCATTTTTTTAATTCATCATTAAATGCACACGATATGTGTGCTTTGTAAATGGGTGTTAATGCATAAGAAGTACGAATCCCTGCTGCCAAATGCACATATTACATGTGTTTCAGTAACTAGAAAAAAACTGTTCACCAAATTGTTAAATGCATTAGCCGTGGTCGTGTCACTTGTGCTGAAATGGGCCAACTTTTTGGGGTGGTGCTATTTTGCTCATTTTAACTTTAAATTGTGCCAGAAACGGGCAACACGAACATTCTGAATTGTCAGTTGAGATTATTATTTTCCTTCCCCCTTAATGCTCCATTTGCTTCTTGACCTATACAATCTATCGGAGTAGAGGTGCATACTGCACTGTTATTGTATTTTGTTGATTTTATATTTGTGGAATTGTAGGGAGGTAGAAGATTTTGCTCGGAGATTAAACTCAGTGTGGCCAGAGAGGATGCAGGAGATCTTATCTGTAGGTCAAGAAAGAAGGCTTTTACCTATCTCTATACATGGCAACAGTTCTGTTGCAAGCTATACAGGCAAGCAAAATCGCAACATTATGAATTTTCATTTTTTATATATATAAAAACTCATATTTATTGACATTCTATTTGTTTAGTAGCTACAGCATTAGAATGTATAACAGTCCTACTTGTCTTATGTGATATAATGATTTTATGATATTTACACAACTGGATTCAGTCACTTGGCAGAACTACAAAAGTTGTAAGAACAAAGCACACAAAAAGATGTTAGTCTTAATCAAATTGTTAGGGTAGCAAACTACTCCTACTGGAAGGGTTTGTTTCGACCTTCCCAATATATATAGATACAAGCTTATAACCCGTGCGAAGCACGGAATAACTAATATTTAAGTAAATTGATTTTTTATTTATATTTTTATTGATATTTAATATAAAATTTTATAATATTAAGAATTTATGTTAATACTATATATTCTTTTATTTTATATAAATTTATTATATTTAATATAAATATGTTATAATTTGGACACGTGTTATAATAAATATATAATTTGGTCTAAAAAGTAAAATTTTAGTTAATATAGATATGTATATAGTTAGGGCTCATATTATAATAAGTAAAATTATATCTAATACATGTATATTTTTTAGGCCCATGACCCAATACCGACTGACCGATCAACCAACCAAAACTTTTAATCTTTCGGCTATAATAATATAGTATAGATTAAGGCTTTTGTTCAAGCCTTCCACTACTAAGAACGCAGATGCTTGGCACTAAACCATTTCTATAGTAACTAACCATAATCAGAAGAGGTGGCCCTAACATCTGCTAGACAAGTAATACTAATGAGTAATGACTCTTTTCTTGATGTGTAGCTTGAGGACTGCGATAGAGGTGCCATTGGTGTACGGTCATCTTGGCCATGGTTCTCCGATAAATAATGGCAATTTTACATGCGGCCTTCTTTTATGTTGGAGAAACTGGAAAAGAGAAAAGAGAAGGGAGGGAGCTCAATAAAGAAGCTGAAAGGTGACAAACACCTCGCAACTTGGCAAGTTGCGGTTGGCGCTTTCATACAATGTGTTGGCTCTTTTGCTCTCGCAATATTTTTTTTTACTTTTACATGTTTCTTCATTATTTTGCCTTGATTTGGTTTTTTTATTATTATTATTAATCAATCTGTAATACAAGTGTGTAGTGCATAGGATATAGCTAGTTTTTTTTTTCTTTTATTGCTTGGATGCGGACTTGTCTCAATTTGCAATGTAAAAATGACCAGTATAGAAAACAAAGGGGTAAAGAATATGAACCGATCTACACATCTTTTTGCCGGTATGGTGCAAGTCTTCCATCGGTTTTGAAGAAAATAAAATCAGAATTGAGTTTCATCCATAGCTATTCACTCGTTCTATGATACTAATTTTCTGATTTTTTCCCGACCGCCTCTAATTTAACCAGTTATGGGTCAGTTTAAACTACGAAGCAACCAAGTCTTATGGCGAAGCCTCTCCCGTGTTTTCTTGGATGGTATCAAGGGTTTCTTGGATGGTATATATGGGATGGTATAAAAAATTATTTACCTTAATATTCTAAGCACTACTAGCGAGATAAGAATTGAGAGGAAATTAACTGGGCTTGACATTAAAAGCATCAACAAATTTAGCCACAAAGAAACCGAGCAGGGGATTATTGCCATGAAACTGACATTAAAATTACAATCATATTACGGGGGTGTTTGGGGTAGCTTAAAATTAAAATAAGTAACTTATTTTAATTTTTTTTTTACATATTTCCGAAAAATTTTTTTTGATACATATTTATTTTAGAATTTTAAAACCAAATATGATTTCCAAAACTGAAAATAAGTTACTTATTTTCAGGAAAAGTACATACATACTAACTTTTTCTGGAAATAAGCACTTATTTCTGACTTACTGACTTATAATGGGGGCCAAACGGGCACTACATAGCTTAGGATTAAGGAAAACAAGGACAACTAGAAGTCTAAAATCAACACGAAAAGAAACAGAAACAAGGTAGATACATGGTCTGTAAATCTAATATCAAACCGCCTTCTTCATATCAGGTGAAGAAGAGTAGTAAGCCTTAAAAGCTTTTGGCAGATAGAATGGCAACAAAAACCCAAATAAGTTGAAACACCAAAACGCCAAATTAGCCATTGCCAAAGCTCTTCCAACAAATAATCTTCTTTCGCTTCCACTAAACTCTCTATGACCCTTTGATATCTCGGTTCTTAACCAATCCATGATTGTGAAAATCCTTGCAGAATTATAAACCACTGGCACAAAAACTCGAATAGGGAGCGAAAACCTGTCCGAAAATGCCAAGCCTTCCATGAACACTTGGCTTGCCAAGAGAAACACGTGTGGTACTGCTGCCTGAATACCCTCTTTGTCACCCTCAAGGATACCTTCAAATATATAAGCTATGGGAAGAAACAGGCCAATCATGGCTCCCACAAACACATACAGGCCTAAAATCTTATTCTTTTCGCCGAAAACTGGAGGCTCAGCTGATGAAGAGAAGGTTGGGAAAACAAGCTTGGAGATAAAGTACATGTAAAATAGAGTGAAAACAACAAATGCAAAGTCTTGTATGCTTACCATGCCACTAGCTGAGAGGACTATGATTACTGCCAAAGCATTCAGTTGTTGTAAATGTGAGAAACCATTATTTCTTTTTGGTTTGTTGAATACTTTGTATTCTTGCTTCTCCTTCATCATCGCCTCATCTTCATGATCTTTCGAGGCACTTATTTCACTCACTGGACCAACCCCACCTGACATTTTTTGAGAATCTTTTGTACTTTTTTGGGAGTTTCGTCTATTTTCTTGATCACAGAGGAGGACGATGGAAGTAAAAGAAAAAGGGGTAAAGTTTGTGGTTTGTGATTAGATATGATTTGGGTGTTGTGTGAAAGTGCACAAGTTTGTATATAGAGGTGACACGTGTATAATGGTGAGGACTTTTGGGGTTGACTGAGGATACGTGTTTACAAGTGAGAGAGATGACCGGTGGTTTTGTATTGGCTGAAAAATTAATGGAACAACCGTTTTATTCGGAATTTAAATACCTAAAATTTCAGACCTACTTCTATTTTGGGTCATACACTCATACTAGAATCTGGATAGTAAACTAGCCCACAATAATAGATAGCCTTTGTAGATCCAGTCCAACAAGTTTTATCTTACATTTTATATTAAATGAAAAAACAAAGAAGTATTATTTCCAGTAAGCTATTGGTCCAAAACTGCCGATGTTAACATCGAATAAAAATATAAGAAAGAAAACATATATTGGAAGAGTAAAAACATTGACATCCAAATTTGGAGATATACTGCTACTGAACTGGGGTTTTGCTGCTGTACTGAAAAAGAATATTAATAGGTCTGAAACAAATAGGACACGCTGTAAAAAAAACCTATGCAACTGCACTAGAGACCCAGTTTTTTGCGAGAGTTCATCTAGACACCCAAAATTTCAACGGAATAAATATAGAAAATTTGTAACATATTTCTTCCAATGACCGAAGTACCACAAATAAAGCTGGAACCCCTCAAGCCAGGAATGATGTAATTGCGGCACACTTTAACTGCACAATTTGTATAACAGTCTAAATCTTCTCCTTTTATCCCCTACGTAATATTCTTCTGTTTGGGAATGTATTTTGTTTGGACATTCTTTTCAGACTTTGTTCTGGATTTGGCTTTCTGGCGTTTGTTGCTTGAAGAAATTTTGGCCAGTCTGTTATCTGCTATGCCACTAATGTTGCATTCCTTAATCATTGATGCTGGTTGGCAATCAGATTCTGGGTATAGGACCAAGGTCATATGGTCCCCTGAAACGGCCTCCTTCCATCCTGCATTTGATTTAAGGGAAATCAAGACATTAAACTAGATTCGGTACGAAGAAAACGTCCTTAATTGAAAATATTTAGCTTTTTAAGAATATGACAATATATGAGCATACTTTCAGCAAGAAACGCTCTTGCAGAGTGAGTGGAGTACGGCAAAGCTTTTGTCTCCATGATTTCACTGCTTTTACCATAACTGTTTTCCCTTTCGCATGAACTAAAACCACCATCACCTCGTATCATACTATTACCACCAGCTCCCGAAACTGGATCGTTATCAGATTCTTGATTGTCATTTTGAATTGCATATTGACCTCTGTTCTCATGCCTGCTCACAGGCATCCAACATTTCACAGTAGACCGACTTGTGCTACTCTGAACTACAACATCTTCTTTCATCAGCTTCTCTTGAGCTACAACTTTCTTAACATGCTTGCTATTGCAATTATCTTGAGCTTCAGACTGACTATTAGCCTGTTCTGCCTCACAATTTCTTACTGTCACGAATATAGAACCAATCATAACTGCACAACCATTTTGCTCGATTTGATTCACATCCATTTCCCCTCTGCTTGCTGCACATTTCCCCCCATTCTCTGCTTTGGCTTTTCTAGTCCAAATTTTATTGCGATTGACTGGAGCAGCCCTTGCATCCCTGTGGGAAGCGTGCTTTGGTGTAGGATCATCTTTCGCTATAATTAAATTCGGACTAGGATAACATCCATTGCATCCAATCTTTTGTGTTTTTGGTACCTGCCATCTGGTTGCCACTGGATGCTGACGGCCATTTCCTCGACTCTTCCTGTGTTCATCATTCTGAGCAAGACATAGATCAACATGTTCACTACTGAGTCCACCATGAGCTTCAATATCTGCAGGTTCATTATTCGATACAGACACAGTGATTGTGGGAACATCATCTGATGTTCCTTCACCTGAAAGATGGGAGTCTACAAAGGGTGTAGGACTAGAAGGTTCTACAGATGATGTCACGCTCTCTGATATATTATCAACTAAATTTTTCAGTGGTTCTTCCTCACACAATTGTTCCTTTGCTTTCTGTTCCTTCTGTCGAAGCTTCTTCTGTCTCTTTCTTTCCAACAAATCAGCTTGCCTATAAAGTGAAAGATAAAGTATGATAACTAGTTATCCAACATTGAAGCCTAGTATATGAGATCAAAATCCATTCTGAAAAGCCATCAGAACTTTTTCTTTCCATCATAAAACATGTTGGTAATGGTACATTTTTTCACCATATAGATCATTCCGTTTCTTCTTTTCTTTTTTCAAAGCAATGCTGTCAATTTACATTTAAATTACTTAAGGTAAAGAACAAGTAAGCACAAATCTGGCACATCAAATATGGTATTTTTGCAGCACTTGGAGAAAAACAGAACTTGTATGCTGAATTAGTTTTCACAAGCAAATTTGGTTGAACAACTTGTTACAACTACAAATAATTCCAATAGAAAAAATGAAATGAATAGAAAATAATCTTGTTGTCCTTATATCTAGAGGAATAAGGATTTGAATTCTTTGGTGAAATGAGAATGCTGTGGTTCCTAATTACACTAACCCACGAGAAGTCAAATCTCAGCTGGTGGAAAGAGTAGTAAGAAGATTATTGCTAGTTAGAAATAGGCACTACAGATGATTCAATTTACCTTCTCATGGAAGCTTCTTCCTCCTCCACGAGCAGTTTCTGGCATCTCAAAGCTTCAGCGTCTTTGTCAGCAAGCCAAGCTTTAACCTGCACAGAATTAAAGCTGATTTAGTTATTTTCACAAATGAAATACATGTAGTTTTTTTAATAACAAAAATGGTGGGAAGCAGCCAGAAATGAAGACAATTTGATATGGATGAATGTAGAAATTTGACACTCTATGCTTTACATGTAAGCTTATTAGATAGTCATATAGAAATCAAATAATACCATGATTAACTAGTTCAGCTTCCGACTTTTTCCCTTTTCTTCTTTTTGTTTGTGTGTGTGGAAGGGGGGAGGGAGGAAGGGGATATATCTTTTAAGGAAGTAACCAAGGAGTAAATATGGTAACTATTACTAACATATTGGAGATTTTGACATACCAGTTTTTGTTCAATAAGGAAGCTGGTGCAAGCAATCAAGTTCTTCATCTCAAGGGCAACTTTTCCGGCCTCCATATCAAACACGTACTTCTGCATTGATTCTGCTGTTCCGGCACATAAGAATGTTCTCTCACTAGCATCATCAAGTATGCTAAATAGCTCCTGGGACGATATTGGAAGCCTGGAAGGCCTAGCTTGAATTACATCCTACAAGGCATTACAATGAAAAGGAAAATGACACTAAAATTTAAGTGAATAAAACACATAAATGAAACATGAAAAGTATGGATTTGTTGGCACAAGAAGATAAAGAGGATGCCAAACAGAAAATATTAAATCCCTTACCACGAGCAAAGAGCCAGCCTTCTGATAGACTCGTGAAAGAGAAAAAAAACCTGGCTTGTAGATAAATGATGCCAATGCCTTTATTATTGAAGAACCAGTAACTTCCTAGATAAATTCAGTTCAAAAAAATAGTCAAACAAAAGAGTAACCCATAAATTGAAAAAGGAAGAATGATGCAAGGGAGTTGGATCAGTAGCCCAAATATATAATTATCCCTCGACTCCCATTCCTATTTTGAAGCATTTGTACTTTATTATAAAAGCTCAATATGTGGTCCTCTCTAGTATGAAAAATGAATATACACACTAGACTGTATAACTTATCAAGAGAGCAATTGTATGACATAAGCACTTCAAATATATAAAAGAGATGCAAGGACCATGTCAATACCTCGAGAACCACATCATCAAATGATACAATTTCCTTAGCATCATCAAAAGATAACTGCACAATTAAACAACTAATAACTTTATTGCAATCGGAGGACGGCCCTAAAATACATGACCATCCAAATCATTACCTTATCCCAAAATGCTGCCAACAAATCCCTATTTTTATGAGATTCCTGCAATTTATTTTGATAAGATATAATCAGACATTAATATACCAACTTCGATGAGAAAATCAATTACAAATGATTCGTTGAACTTCCTCCGTCCCCATTTACATATCTCTTTCGAAAATAAAATTTGTCCCTTAATACATGTCCATCTCTTCTTCCTTCTTTTAATACACATTTAAGTATAATCTTGCAAAATTATCCCTATAGTTATTGTTTTCAAGGTTTGACTATTTTAAGACTTAATTGTATTGTCATTTTTCAATGTAATAATTAAGGGTACATATAGAAAAAAAAATTATCTAATTAACTTTTTTCTTAATAGGTGTAATTTTTCCAAAAGAGGCATGTAAAAGGGGATGACTAATTGCATTCCGCATCCTGAACGCAATTATAAAGCTTCTAAAGAAATAGAATTATAAAGCACATATAGTAATGAATAGAGTAACAATACCTTGTCAACATTTAAAGACCGCCGGTGCATCCGTATATGTCTCCGGTAGTTGATTGGAGAACAAAACTCCCGGGAACACTTGTCACACTTCTGCATCTGAACCTTCAAAGGTGTTAGCAATGGCCAACCAGGAAGATCTGGAAAGAAGAACAAGAAGTAACTATCAAGATCTGGTGTGTTGGAAATGAAAAAAACAGGCGAAAGCAGGAAGTCAAGAGAACTCGTAAAGTCAATAATTATCGCTCAACACAACAAAATTTACAATACTTTGTATAATAATCCTAAATTTGTTTGCTAAGCAGAATCTAATAAAAATCAATATTTAGTAACAATTTTATACACCAACTACAATGAAGGTGGTAAAACATAGTCATGTTGACGGTTTATCTTCTATCTGCACATGTGCAATAATGATGGGAAGAACCAAGATTAAAACTATCTTAAGCTTCATGATCATATTCGTTACTCTCAAAATTCTTTTAGAGACATATCTAAATTGGATATTTTTAGATACTTTTTCAGGCCTATTGCCAATACACCGATTGCCGATACTAAGTAACAGTAAAAAATTTGTATCCATTTTTCATGATATTATGCATGTATTAGATATATCCTGGCGAATTCTTCAGAAAAAATTGGGTCTTCCACAACGGAATCCGATACGTAAGACTTTATACACTTTCCCTCCTGGGAAGATTGCTCAATGGAGGGCATTGTGATTTTCCAAGACCAGTACCTTAAACAATTATAACACATAGCCCTGTTACTGGATTTGCCGAGATGGAGCACAGGTAACCTTACTAGCAACTAAATAAAGGCGAAACTTTGACCGAGCTTTAATGAGCCCCACGAAGGTGCACCCCATCATTATTTATAACATAAGCAATTCTATCGGTTCAACTATTCCTCGTGAAAATAAGCAATTCGATATCATCTTCCAAAAGAAACTCTACAGCTAGCTACTTTAGCTAATATTTCACATGGCAAGCTTCAACCGCCCATAAAAATTAAGAAATCTTCATCTTTATTCATGCAGCCAAGCGTAAACTGGCGAGAATTCTCATCAGCAGATTTACTTCCTTGCACGTGTTTGTTGTATCAGAGAAGAGGGCTAGAAACCCTTAGATTGATATTAAAGTGGCAACCTCTTCATAATCATTTAATGAAGAGGTCAGGACGAATTACAGGGGTAAGGTTTCCTAGGCAGTGGGAAAAGTAAGTCAGATAATTAGGAATCAAAATTAGGGCTGTGATGCGAATAAAAGAATAAATAAATATGAGATTTATATGTGAGTCTGTAAATCTACCGATTTTCTGTGAAGATAGGTTTATATCTCAATTTGAGTATTTAGTTGGGGGAGACTGATAACGCAGACTTTTGGGTTTTGGATCCAGGAATCTTTAATTCTTTAAACCAGATAAGGATGACTAGGGTTTTGAAAGGGAAGAAAATAAGGAAATAACTCGAGAAAATCCATTACTAGACAACTGACAATAATAGTTTCTGGCAGTATAAAAAAGACGATTATATATTATCCCAGATATTGAAACTTAATAACTCTCAATGTCAATTTACTTAAATCGGCCAAGATTCTCATTAATTACAACTAGCGCGTGGGACAAAATAAAGAGAGCACCGTGTGATATTAAAGTGGCGTTGTGCTTAGTAAACTGTGATATTGAAGCGGTTACATATATGATCAATACTTTTATCTATTTTAATTTCAATGATAGTAACATGGCGTGAAATTTGATTTGTTAATCATATTTTTCGGTTTTAATACTGAGTAATACTAATGTCACAACTCACAACAGAGACATTCACCGCCAATTCAAAAGTCTTAATATGTTTTAGTATGAAACTTTTATTCGAATTTCTTCAATAGGAAACCATGTAGCATCCCCATCAAGCTATACTCTTTCTTCAATGTATAATTTGTCTTTGTATTTGGATGGTAGGTACTTGACACATATTAACACAATTAATTTAGCACAAAATTGAAAAAAATGACATATACGGCCTGATGTGAGATTGAACTTGATTTTTTAAGCCCGCCATCAGCCTTGCTAGCCACATAACAAACAAGATGATCACCTTGAGATTTCTCACAAGGCTGTTATACCATGATAGTGTTATGTGATTTGATAAAATGTGAAAATTGGTGGAGAAACAAGGAGTGCCAAAGCGCTGGAAAAGGTGCGCCTAGTGCTAGAAGTGGTCTACAGTTCGATTCTCACATCTCATCCCCTATACTTGAAATATATATCAACTACCAAAAATAATGTGACCACTGTTACGTACCTTGATGGTCTAGGGCATGCAGCAATTGGATCCACTGCACTGGACTATCATTTGTCCTTGAGAAAGAAAGATAAGGCTCCTTTCCAACTGCCTGCCTGATAAAGGTGTCCAGGGAATCATTCCCCTGTACTGACTTCATTGCATCTGAGGTCATGCTGGTACTCAATCTTGGAATTGGCATTTAGGCAGTAAAGATCACTTGAACGTAATAACTGTAAAAATTTCACAAGTTATTTGTCAAAATGCAAATCTGTAGAACAGATAAACACATTTAAGATTAAAAAAAATCCAAGAAACACACCTAAAAGAGGGATAAATATCTATTTGTTGTGTGACAGGTTTATCAATTCATAGTATTCACAACTTCACATGTTAGCCCTAGCATCAAGACATTGGTGCAACAAAGAATTAAAGCCTAGTTTTCACTGACAATTATAACTTTATTAATTAATCAATACAAAGTTTCTATTAGAGAATGATTTCCTGAAGGCCATCACTCTCGAATCCCATAATAAAAACAGTAAAGAAAAAAAAATAGTTTCAGTTTCAGTAGGATTGCACTGCGTAATAACAACATATAAAGAGTCAGATCCACTACTTAAAATCTCCCAATCATAAGGTGAAGATAAACACTTTGCATTTCTGTTTTATGTAAGACGAGGAAGCAAGACTGTCAAGTGTAGAAAATTACTTCCTGTACTTATTCCGTACATATTCCACATACAGCATGACAAAGACAAACAATCCGATACACACTCGATCCTCAACATCGAACCAAACTCCAATTCTTTCCCAACTCTAAATTTAAATAGATCCAACGCATTTCATAACACACATTGCTTACAAAAATTCATCTAATTTCAACATTAAAACAACAATTACAAATCAATACAATACACATTCACATTCACATAATCACAATTAAGCATTCAAAACCAAATCACATTTCAATTAACGAGAAAAATCAGCTTTATACCAAACAAATAATTACAAACACGCACTTACGCAAAGAATGCAAGTTCAAAATTGTGCAAAACACTAATTACAGATTTAAAATTCATATTAATATCAGATCAAACTAATAATAATAATAATAATAATAATAATACATAGCTAGGGTTTGAGGTTCATTGATCATTTGATCTGTGATCAGCTTACAAACAAGGTGAATATATAAAGTTAGAGAGAGAGAGAGAGAGAGAGAGAGTGTGTGTATACGTACAGTTTTTGTAAGTGGAGAGATCAACGGCGATCGGAGGGATTGGAGATTGCCGGAAAGGCGGCTAGATAAGGAATGTATATATATGTATGTATAGTTTGTATGTATATATCAGATATATAGATATGTGTGTGTATATAGTTGTAAGTTGTTTTGTAATATACGAGAACCAGTCGACCAGAGGCAGAATAAGGGGGAGGGTAGTAATTAACTCTTTTTTTTAATTAAATTTATTAAGTTTCAAGTTGTTTTATTTATAAATAAGTGATGAGATCAAAAAATCAAAAAATATCAATTTTTAATCAACATATAATAATCTATTTCATTTTAGGCAAATAAACTTGATTTAGTTGAAATTCAATTGTTGCCAAATTGAGTATTTGTAAATCAAATTTTGAGTCACATTATTTATGAGTGAAAAATGGAAAATCAACTTTATTAATCTTTTTATTGAGAAATATTATATTTTAATATATAAGTATATTTTTATTAAAAAATTTAATTTAATTTTTAAATTCAAACATAAAAAAATATGATTAAAATACAAATTTTTTGAAAAAATATATATTTTCGATGAATAGAATTTATTATTCAATAAAAAATTGTAATACAATTTATTACCGTTTACCCATTTAACATATATTTACTATTTTTAATTATATTTTGTGAGAAAATAACACAAACACAAATATAACAAGTTACTTACTATTTCAAGTTTAAAATATTTAAATTTAAAGTTTCACTTGTTAATTGTTTGAATAAATTTATTATAATTATGTAAATAAAAGTAAAAAAATATAATATAATTTGTAAATAATAAATTTGAATGATAATATCAAGATAATAATTAAATAAAACTAAGTTGTTAAAAAAATTCTACCAACTTATACTTTAAACTATTTTTTTAAAAAAAACTCAAGTTAATAACATTAACTTATATGTGACGTCCTCTAAACCCGGATCTAGATTTGGGGGTCAGCAACCAATAACAAAAATAATAAAATAATATAAACCAGAGGCGTACTGACCTCGCCAAGAACTAAGGATCGCTAACAGGTTATAGTATGAAATTAAACAGCTGAAACTAAAAGTAAATCCAAATACTTTATTACAAGCTCACTACTAATACACAAACTCAAATTTATAAGTCTGATAAGTTTTAAGTCTAGATTCAGTTTTATTACAAGCACTATCTACAGACTTACTAAAACAACTAAATACCTGGGAGGCCCGAAAAATGAGCGGTCCCAACACCTGACTCTCCTACGCCTGCTAGAATTGCTAGAATGACTCAAACTGACAGTTTGGCAGAATTTAGATAAAAAGCAAGAGTGAGCCAAAAAAATGCTCAGCAAGTACATGAACAATTGAAATAGAATCAGAATATGAGATCTGTATAAAGAACAGAATATAAAACAATTTATTATCAAAACTGAACAATAAATAAATCACAATTTATCTCAACTGAAACAATGCAGTATGTCATCAAAATGAACCAACTACTCCAAATCAATATATAATAGCCACACATGCAATATGGATTGAATACACACAAATAAACACTATTGCCCACTGATCAGATTTCAAAAGCAATAAGACCCCTTTATAGCTCATCGGTACATTTCTATACCCATAGATATAACAAGTATTTCAAAATATAGGTACCAAAATAGGCAAATAATGTTAGCCTATAGGAAGATTGTTTGGTTACCGTATCCTTCTTAACTCCGCTAGACCTACTCCCTGGCCACTTACGCTACATAAATTCCAATCCAACAGAGCAATCCCAAACAAAATAAGATATGTTTAGCTTTAAATACAGACCATATCCTCGTTATTTACTACGATAATATTGGATATGATGTGTTTATTTTAATCAACTTTCAATATTCAGAGTACGAATAACAAGTAACTCTAATACACAAAATAAAAACATGAATCATAAATAGTTCTGAACAACAACTATTTATCATGATATGAATAATCGAAATAGTAAAACAAAAGTGTTTAGGATGATCAAGGAGGAAATACTTGTCTGATATCAAAGCTGTCCTAAAGCTGGAATGGGTCTACTATACTACTTGTCTACCTACTACATCGCTCGTATCTACAAATAAAATATTTTAATTTAGATTCTAGTGTCTACCCATGCGTTCTATTAATAATGAACACCAAATAATAATTAATAAACAAGTAACATCAATTAACAGACGAGTAAGCACATAAATCATATAGCAGATAAGACTCACAAATTAAAGAGCAGTCAAATAAATAAAATTAGACTCTAAAATATTATTTGAGTCAAAGTGGATCATTATTATCCACTCCGGATAATTATTGGATCTTTAAATATTTAATAAAATATTAATCCGGGTTTATAAATAAATTAGGGAATCAGAACTATTTTTAGAATTTCCGGATTATTTTTAGGGTCTCAAAAAAATTGGTTTCGTTTAAAATGGTTTAAAGAAATATTAAATAAAATAAAAAAATAAACAAATTATTTTAAGGCTAAATTGATATCCAATGTCAGCAAAATTGGCCCATTCGGAAAATGAACCTGACTTTTTCCTCGATCATTTATTACGGGATTATGTATATCTTCTGGTCATTAGAGAAATGTCTGAAGGCTCTGTGCGATGCTTACTCCTTACTCTTTTACTGTACTTGTTGACTACAGCAGAAAAATTACTGGGTCTCTCATCATTTGGCCTGCTAGCTATTACCACTGTCGCCAATTTAGAATTTTTCTTTAAAGAGCGATATGAAAACCAAAAGTTCTTAAAAGCACCGTCAATAAGTGAGGAACTACAATCCTGAGTACATCGTCGTGCAACTTTTGGCGGAACATAACTAAAGCAACATATAGTGTTGTCTGTGGAAAACGCTTGTGTGACGTGGAGTAGGGGATTTTGCTAATCTGTAATGGAGAAAGGGTTTCAGATTTTTTCTCAGATCTAGGTGTATCCAGGACATCAAAATCTTTAACTATATCTGCACCACGTAAATTTGCGCACATTTTAACAAGTGTTCTTGTCAAAACATCAGTCACAGAATTTCCAAGGACAGAAACATTTCCCTGATGATCCTGCTTTTCTGATTTTGATGAAACTTGAAAATTATCATTTGGATTTTTTTTTTCAAATCAAGAAGCGCCTATGAAAAACCACTCAGACTTATTATATGGGGTTGTTGAGTAGGCGAATTAACTTCCACCTCATTTGATTGGTCATTTGTTGGAGAACCAATTATTTTATTCCCTTCTTGATCGATAATAGATTCAAAATATTGAGTCAAAGACATCATTGCCGATGAATAAAGATCATGTTCTACACATACCAAACTGGATTCCGTATCCTTGTATATTTGATCTCTGCTTCGAAGGTTCCTTCTGTACGACTCTTCGTCATTGGAAAAGCACGAAGACACCGAAGGTGACAAGATGTGTACATTAGATGCCATACTCAGCACCTCAAACCCAGGAGGGCAATCAGTTTCCCCATCGGATAATTCTGGTTCTGACCGCAAAGCTACAAAAGGCACTTTCTTTACTTCTCCCTCGTATTGTTTTTTTCGAATTCTTCTGTCCAAGGACAACACTATGACCAAGCCACAATTTCCTCCTCCTCCAGGCCGAAGAACATTCCACTATAGGATCACGAAAGACTGCATTCTACACGACTTGCATAGACGAATCAAACAGCATCCGATAGACAGAAGCACAAACATCCAAAAAGTTCTCTGCACTTCCAATGCCCGCAAAGAATACAATTATATGAGTATAAACTAAGAACTGAAAAAACGTGATACTAACATTTAAGGTAACATGATAAAAGACATACTCACAATTCGACTATGTTAATCAAAATAAGACCCAACAACACCATCCCACCATCCCACCACCCAGACTAACAACTACAGCCTGAGATGCAGCTCCGGCGAAACCAAAGTCGTCTCTGGTGACCTCACAGGCAACGACACCAAAACCCACCCAGAACTCGACAAAACAATTATACCAACACATATCTATGATTGCCAAGAACACACACACACACATATATATATATACACACACAAACACGCAAACAATTCATGGATAGACCGAAAAATTGAAAAATCGTAAAGATTACAGACAAACATGAAATCACACAACATAAACTTTCACATGAAATAAATAGTCTACACATATAGTACACGACACAAACTTTACATCGGTTATTCATACATAGAAATCAGATACTAGAATCACCTTCAATTAGCTAGAAATCTCAAGAACCCTAATTTTGTGTGGTTTTCCCCCAATTGTAGAAACCCAGCAGCTTTTACTATTTTTAATAATAATATGAATTTTTATTAATTTTCAAAATATTTATATTTTTGAAAAATTTTGGGGCTCTAATTTGATTAAAAGATAAATTACTCCATAATTAAAATAAAATGCCCAAAAATAATTTTATGAGATAAAATATAAAAATAAATATTTTCGAATAATACAATATATATATCAAAATTTCACAAAAATTATGAATGATCCAAAAATAATAAAATAATTTTATTTTGAGGATTTAATCATTTCCATATAAATAAAGGTACCAAAAACAATGTTTCTAATCTCTTACATGGGCTGTGTCTGATAATCAGAAAAAAAATCTTATTCTAACGAAACAAAAATTACAGTAAAATAGAATAAACTATTTTAAGATACACAGAAGTCGCATAACACATATCGGATAATTTTCCTATTTAACAAAAATCCGAACACAAATAATTACATTAAAAATAGTCTAACACACCAAAAATTATATTAAAAACATATTTAAATATTATAAAATACAAGTAATTTTCCCGGTCGTTACATTATCAGACCATTATGGAAATAATTAAAAAATTGAGATTATCAACCGTTACATTATTTATAAATCAATAAATGACAAAAGTACCTTAAATTTTCTCCAAAATATGGTTTTCTTTTGAGTCTTCCGCTATATATATATATATATATATATATATATATATATATATATATATATATATATATATATATATAAAATAGCAGGAGAAGGTAGCGTTGACGTGTCAGCTCTAAATATTTTAAAAATATTTTTCATGCATTTTGGTTTATCACCTGCAATTTAATGCTTCCGTTGCTTGATACGCTTTAGCAGACTGGGATTCGATCCATTACAACAACGCTTATTTATATGACATATTTATTAATCTTCAAACAATATATAATTTAAACTAATAAAAGTTTATCAAAAAATAGTTTTTTTGTTCTTATTAATTCTTTTAAACTATTTTTATAAAATATTATTCATATAATAAAATTAGATTTTATTAATCACGTAATTAAGTAAACTTCAATTTTACTGTTTTAAATTAAATAGACTATAATGTGAGAAAATATATTATTTATTATTATTAGTGTACAATTAAAATTATTCTTATGATCGTAATATCTTATTCATTAGTTAAGATTAAAAATATATAATTTTTATTATATTAGAATAATGAAAAAAAATCTTAATTCATTATATATAAAATTATATTCCAACACAACAGTTAGACATTTCTTTGATATACCAATTGTTAAACATCTTTTATCGAGATTCTATCATATATAAGTATGATTAACGAAATCCCTTCATTTTTATTTTTAAATTATATTAAAAAATTAAATGAAATTGACAAAATCTTAGAGTGAATAATTTATAAAAATCGTCAATAAGTTATATTTATAATCAAATTTTTCTAGGTGATGCCGACTAACATTTATTCAGTTTATTTCAAAAAAATAATATTTATTGTAATGAGTACTATTTAATAAATTTTTTATTTTACAATTTATTACTATAATATATATATATATATATATTATAATGGATTAATTTTCTATTAACATTAATGAAACAATTAATAATTACGAAAAATTAATATTCCATCGAGAAAAATTCTTATATCATTACCAAATATTATATCAATTATATTTAATATTTTTTATTTGTAATACAAGAAAATATAAAAAAATGTTCTTTTCTTGCTTTGTATTTACTTATCACACATCAATTACATAATTTTACTTTATTTATATTAGTGTGTTTGCATAATAATCGACTTACGTCATGACCAAACTCTGTATAATATATGATAGGGCTGTCGGCTTTTAAGAGAATTATTATTTTTAATATTTTTAATTTAGAAATACTAGAAATCACATTATTATTGTAATTTTTATTTTTAAAATTAATACAAATTTTATATGTGTTATGATAGTATTTTTCCCAACTAATAATTCATATAACTATTTTTCAAAATCTTAATTATTATTTTTAAATTAATTTAATTATATTAGTTATTATATTTTTTTTAAAAAATAATTAAGTCACATGAAGAAAAATTATTAAATTTGACAATTTTGTATTTATACGCTTATCTAAGTCAAAATAGGAAATATATATTTAACTAACTTATATAATTATTATTTTAATAATTACAGAATGCATAAACAAAATAAGATATGGCTGTTACTTTGTTATTATATGATATATTTGAAATAGTTTATAACAATTATTAAATATAAGTTATTGACCAGATTATTAAGTCCGCACATAGCGCGGTATTGTTCCTTAGTCTATTGTTCCCTAATCTAATCTAATACTCCCTTCATTCCATAAAAAATGGCGTTTTATAAAAAATACAAGTCAAATTTATTCAACTTTGACCACTAATTAATAATTACCTGGAGAAATAAAAATTATAAAAAATATATCATTGAAAAGTATATGTAATTAACTATTAGCTTTGATCTTTATTTTTATAAAAATAGAAATCAATAATATTTAATTTACCATTAAATAGATTTGATTTTTGAAATTTATAAAAAGCCACTTTTTATAGAACGGAAGAAGTAATAGCCAATAGGTGACAAAAATAAAGTATGAAGTCTATCAATATAGAAAGGTGTTAATTGCTTACGAACAAGAAATACACATTTATAACTAAGTTACAATAATATTCACTTTTATTGCTTTTTTTTTATTACTTAGGTTCTTGATATTTTTGAGAGAAGGAAATTCAATCATGGATTATTCATGTGATAAGTTGGACAAACTAATAGTTTTCTCCTTGAAAGTACTCAAACACTTGAGGAGAAAAAAAAGTATACTATGCATACCTGTTTCTTTCCTCAGATTTTCAAACTAGAAATAGGGAGAAGTGATTGTGAAGTATATAAGATAAGTTGTATGAATGTGTACTTCATTAACCTACCATTTTGTTTCATTCTTTGATGTAAGGTTGACAAGTTATTCCAGAAAATCAAAGTAACTGAGAGGAGATAGCAGATAATCGTATCATTCTATTTTAACAGATGGCTTCAGTGATAATTGTATCACAAAATTTATATTTCATGGCCAAAATGTAACCAAACTCTAATTTACTACCAGTTTGTAAACACTGCAAATAAACGTATGGACTTCAATTACAAAACAACAGATCCTTATTTCGCAAAGTAACACAAAGTAGACTCGATATATATTGTACTTGAAAATGACACAGATTTTAGGCAACTTCGTGTTGCCATATTTAACATCACTCCTAGGCCAAATCAGATTAATTGAAAAGGTCCACAGCTACATCTCTCATTATACCCTTAACCTGCATGTCATTAATTTTGAAAAAATCGTAATGGATCCAAGGAGCAAGTTTTTTGTAAAGACTCCAAAGTACAAATACGTACTGTTTTATAGACAATTAACCATAAACGAGAAGTGAGAGACAATACCTGCTTTGCTGAAAGCCCGATATCCTGCAAATCATCAAGCTGCAATACAAATTATAAAGAAAATGTGATGTGCACAATCATATAAATATGCAAGGAAGAAAACAATAAAAAGAAATGAATCAGATTCTTACATTCTTAAAAGGCTCGGGGGACTCTTCACGAAGTTCAAGAATGTAAGTTGCTCTCTTCTCTCCAATACCCTACATAAGTAGTATTATTCGTGAGATTGAGTTGATGTAGAATATATTATTATAAATGATACATGAAATAGACGAATCATTACCTTCAATCCTTTCAGCTCATCCCTGCATGTAAAGAAATTATAGAAAGAATTAGTATGAAGTTGAAATGTGGTACAACTAATCAATTATTTTTCAAATCTGATGTGCATTTATAATATCTTCAAACAACACACTTTCATTCAAATTTATAATTATAACTTAAGATTAATTTTTGAATATCAAATAAGTATATGAAGGAAACTAGAAGACTTATTTATTCACTCACTTGCTAGCAGTATTTAAAAATTGTAGGCAGTCCTTGACCAAACTTTGCTGTGGTAAATTTAAAAAAGTTAGTGAAATTAAAACCAACTATTACACTAACAAAATGACTATCTTAAACTAACCTTCATTCCTGAACTGCGATTATTGAATATTTCACGCGGATTCTGTAAAGTTGTCAATGGAGTTTGAGGAGTTTGGGATTCTAGAACAGAAAACTGATTAAATGTAGTACTAATGTCCTGTGTAGCCATGCCTGAAGGTGTGGAAGAATACAAAGCCTTCAGATTGTTTGACAATTCTCGTAGTCTTGAACTGAGTGGTGGTGATTTTTCTTCATGTACCGGGGAGTTATTATTCTCCTTTTCAATGATATCACCTGTAGATAAAGGACAAGGAATAAGAAATATATACAATAAAATGATAGACAATATTTAACTAAAAGTCATTATGCTCGCTTCTACTTACTCGCCATCTCAAGAGGGGTTGATGCTTTGAAGTCACCATTAGAGGCAAGTGGAGATACAACCTGGAAACAAATGAAAGTACGTATATACACAATAATTACTATCCACTGTTGGTACCAACTGATGTGCATAATGATTAATAAATGACTTTATCTTCTGATGCATTGTAAGCAGGTGATAGTGAATTTTCCTGAACGAATCCAACTAGCATTAATACATGTAAGAAATGTAAATATACGAAGCATAAGATTTGTTGTTTTATCAATAATGGAATATTAGTTACCGAAAAGAAACTTCTAGCGCAATGTAAAATACACCATATTTTCCAAATAAAAATAAACTAGCATTAGCAATAATAGGTCTAGGAATATATTCCATTAATTCATTAGTGCATTACCTTGACCACTGTCCTGGTAGAGTCCATGATTTCTAAGGAGGCATCTGCAGTAGTCTCTTCCTGCAGAAAACTATTCCTCAGTAAAATGTTTCCATTCAAAGAAAAAATAGTACAATGTGATCGTGTCTTGTACCTTTTTCTTTGGGGATGAAGCAACACTAATAGTTGCATTTGGCGAACTTGTTGAAGAACAGTCCATGGGTAATTTTGCCTATGTATCAAATTCCAAAAATACACAATTTAAGGATACATACTTATTGAATACACAATTTAATCAATAAATGAAAATGCTACTACAAACAATTAATTAAGTGCAATGATGAGATCATATGAACAAACACCATTAAGTGATTCCGTTTACTTAAATATAACCATGCTTTCAATGAGAAACTTTTAAAAACAATTTAACTAAATTTAAAAAAATTACCTTTCTGTCAGTTGTTGAAGGGATGCCATCATCAAAGAGTTTCCTTAAGATATAGAAGAAGCAAATAATTTGTTACAATGAATTTACTTTCTATATTATAGGAATAGCCAAATAGACAGGTCAAAGCAATACCTCCCATTTTTTGCATCAGTCTTTTTATGAAAACGCAGTCGTGAGTCATTTTCTTTCTTTGTTGTAGCAGAAACAATTACAGGTTTCCGATTCTTAACTGATGACTGTGCTTGTTTAGTTACACTCTTGCTACTTCTCATTATTGAGTTTGAGCCAAATTTTTTATTTGTTGCATCAGAAAGAATTGCAAGATTTTGACTTTTCCACAAATGGACCGGTTTAGCTGAACTCGTGCTGCTTCTTATCACTCTATCTGAAATTCCAGTTTTGCCTTGAAGGGACCGTGAGGCCAAGCTTACAGTGTACATAGCATCTTGACATATAGGATTCTACATTCCAATAAGTTAGATAACAATAATCAACTCGAGACAAAGTTTCAAATACTCATTTATAACTTATCAAGAAAACTTCTTTTAGGAGTAAGGTTACTTCTTACCAAACAAGTGAGGAGCAACACATTGCTGCCACCCCCAAAAGAATCTTGTAGTACGCGACTGAGTTTGTTTTCTCGGTAAGGCACTCGACTTTCATTCGTATTGAGAGCATATACAACATTTAGCAAGGCATACAAAGATTTGTTGATGTTAGCAGTCTCCCCCAAATTTGAGCCATCAATAGTGTTTCTTCTTGCATCTTCGTAGCCTTGAGCAACAATAGGAACACTAGCAAAAATTAGTACATACGCTAAATATAGGATCTCTAATTCTCTGTTATAGCTTACAGTATTCACCTGCTAGATCAACAAAATTCATCTTCCCCACAAGCTTGTCATTTGAACTTCCACTATTGGATAACACACATATCATCAATCCCCTGTGACTCCTTCGTGCAATCTTAGGGCCTATCTTCTCTGTAGCTTTTCGTGTACCATTACTATAGTACAATCTCTCAAATTCCGAAATGGAATTGATAGGAACCTACATAGTGCAATCAAGATAACAAAATTATGCACCTAATATAATAAACCAAATCTTCTTATAAGACTTAAGCTCAAAATAGGTTAGTAACTTGCCTGAGAAATCCCTCTCAGTTCAGTATTTCCCTGAGCATTTTCGAATAGTTGAACCTTCTTGTTTGAATCCAGAACATCAAATACATTATCCTGGTACACCTCATACATAGATACCGCAATTAACACACCATATTCCGCTGCCATTGAAAGAATTTTGGACATTGCAAGTGCTGCCAAGCCCTGTTTATCCTCAGAACCCTTCAAATTGTTCAATAATGAGAACAAATACAACACGATTCGAGAACTACTCGAATTACATAGGAAAAATATAAGATATATACTATCAATTTCACAATACTACAAGAGTACCAAACTAACCTGAATTGTGCAGGTTTTACCACTGCCTCTAGCTCCGTATGCAATAATCGACGCATTTTTTCCATTAAAAACTCCAGAAATCAACGGATTAATTTCTCTCACAAAAATCAAACTCAAACCCTCATTTTGGCCGTAACAATAATCCATATCAAACGCATATTTTCGACTACAGAATCACGCAAAAATCCCAAATCAATCAATAAAATCACACAAAGACTTGGAATTCCTCATAAATTTATCAAATTCGATATAAATAACGAACAAGTAGTCACAATTTTCGAAGATTAAGAAAAATTACCAGGCCGGTTGTTCTCCGAAAGAGACAGTAACTTTCTCATCTGATTCAGCTTCACCATGTTTATACACAGAGATCAAGGGCAACGAATTCTCTGCAATAGATACAGATTCTTGATCCGTATAGCCACGGATTTTTGCGATTATTCGAACTTTTCGAGACGCATTTGAACTAGAGGTCTGCATATTTGATTCAGTGTATAGTCTATAGAGATACGAAGATATGTGTGTAGCTATATGAAGAAGAAACTAGAGTGTGAGAGAAGCTTTGAATTTGCAGAAGCCGTTGAGTTTATATGGAGAGGGGTTTGTTTTTCAAATTTGAGTTTGAACTCTTATCAAGGGCATTTCTGTCAATATTTAATATTATTTATTCCAATTGTGATTTTTATTTTTTCTATAAAAGTAAGGAATTTTTTTCCAAGGACTATAAAAATAGAAAATGTATTAAGAACATAATCAATTTTCTATTTAAGGAAAATTTATAAGCTAAAATTTGAGTAATATTTATTTTTAAATAATTGTCATATCAGGAATAATGACCGACTATGATCAAAGACAAAATAACCCTTACTCATACAATACACAGACTTAATATTGTGATTTATACAAATTTAAATCTTTTATAAAGAATATATTTTTCCTAAAAAAGTTATATACCATAAAGTATCTTTCTTTCTTTTCTGTAAAAATCTTATACGATACTCGTATTATATTCACAAAGATTATAAAAACATATAAATCAATATCATTAATTCTCGATTTATTTTATTTATTATTTTTTCCCGTAATTTATTTATAAAAAGTAAAACTATTTAAGACCTATCTGACTTTTTTTATAGATTATTTATAAATTAAAAATTGTATTTATTTTTTAAGCTATAAATTAAATTTAAATAACCTCGAACAAAGACTTTATTTAAAAAGTATTCATTGTTATTTTTTTTATAAATTATTAATTTAGTAAACGCTATATAATAGCTTAGCAAAAAGACAAATTAATCCAATAAAATGACTATAAAAATAAAAATATATCTTTATTTAATATAAAATAATAAAAATGTCATTATTTTTTAATTAGTACTAAAAATAAATAAATTTATATTATTTTGAAAATTAAACTAATTTAGTGCTTGTTTTCAAAATAAATATTTAAATAATAAATTATTTTAAGAAAAACAACTTATATATATTATAGCAAGTCTCCGTTGAATAGAAAATACAATTATTTTGAATACATATTTTGCCGAACCTGCAGTCATGTTGTTGTTCATAACGTTCTGAACTCTACTAACAAATTCAACGGCGTCAAAAGCTAAAAATCCAAATCTGTCAAAAGCGAAAAGCATAAAATTACGTTGTTGTCTACCGCTTTAGTCGCCGTTTGACCAATTGCAAAAATTTCATTATCAAATCCATTCAAAGGAAAAATTTCGATGAAATTAACACAGTGAAATCAACACTAAGTATATTTTTCTGTATCCCAACTTTTAACCAATACATCAACTTTTCTCAGAGTTGATCTAAAAAAATTCTTTTTAATATATACAAAAAAAATATTATGTACTAGAATTTAGAAAGCCACCCGTGCCTTGGAAATACTCTACTTGAAAAAACCTTAAACGCTCAGAGGAAATTGGGCTTGGCCTATTCTTTAGGCCCACATTTGCCACGGAACAAAAAAGAATGATCACAATTCCCAGCAACATTTGTGTAATTTTCTTGGGAAAAAATTGAGTAATTGAACTAGATTCTTGATTCAATTCTTTTCCTGCAGGTGGGTCTGATCCAAAATTTGAAATTATTTGTTTATTTAGGTGGGTTTGAAGAAGAATCAACAAGAAGCAATGGAGGAAAACAAGGGAGAGAAGAACATGAGTGTGAAGAAGATAGCATCAGGGTGTGATGTAGAAGCCCTGAAGAAATGTTTGCAAGAAAATAAAGGGGATTATGTTAAATGTCAATCTCATATTGAAGCTTTTAAGTCTTCGTGTTCTGTCAAACAACCAGCTACAAAAGCCACCTCTTGAGATGTTCTTGTATTGGTCTGTTTTCTCATTTCTTTTTTTTCCAACTTTTTAAAACTCGAATAATAATTTGTTATTTATACAATGTTTTTGCATGATTCTAATTGTTGGGTTGAGATTATTTTTGTATTTCATCTGTCAAGATTGAAACTTTATCTGGAACAAGACTTTTAGAAGTAAACCCTATCATGTGTTATATATTATGTTTTGTTGTAATGGTGCTGGTGTGTTTTATTTTATACTTTGGAATGTGACACTTAATTGCTAAATAGCATCTATCTAGTTTGTAGGAATGTATCAGGTATTGCTATGAGATGGAGAATAGGATATGAATTTATTGGATATTACTATGAGATAGAGAACCGAGTGTTAATTTTAGATATCAGATTTATAGTGGCCGTTGTTTACGACTTGTATGGATGCTTGTCATTCCAAGAGATATGGAAGTCAGGCTGCAGGCAAGATGTGTTAGGTTTGAGAATCCAACTATTGGCCTTTGGTTGGTGATGATTATGTAGTGTCAATATACTTGTATTAATTTTTATGAAAAAAGATCATACTCATAGTAATTCAAGCCGACTCTGGAAAGGGAACAATTTGTTTCCTAAAAATCTCTCAGGTTACAAAGAGCTAGGACAATTTAGGGCCTTCTTTCTCAAATTCGTAAAATTAGTTAGTTTTTTACTTGGTAGTTCATGCTGTGGTGAAAAGGAATTTTAAAGCTGATGCAAACTTTAGTTTTATCGACTTCCTTTTTTTTAATCATATGTATAACTTATAAGTTGTAATCTGACACTTCGACGAGACTTGCAGAGTTGCAGTATTAAAGAAAAAAGAAACCAGGAGTATGTTTTTTTTTTTTTTATCTCCTCCTGTAGAGCGAGAATAAAATGTGAGGATCAACCTATAGTCATCAGTTGCTTTCCAAGCTAGTGCAGGGATATTCTACGTTGATGAATTCTACATGGACGAAAAAACAGTTCAATTTGACGACCTTAGGTTTAGAGGAACTAGTTCTGTATGGTGATAACTGGAAAGTAAGATAGTAATGTATGTAAAATTTTGTTAGGTGAATCTCCTTTTTGTACTGTATGCAAACCCCGATTTTCCCTGCAAGCCGATTTCCCCTGCGTTTCTTCTGGTGTTTTAAAGATGAGAAGGAAATATGTGCACCTAATGAAGTGGTGGGTGAAGGGAGTTTGAGAGCATACAATCCTTTTGTTTTTGAAGGTTATCTGAAATTTCTCAGAGCAGTGAGAACTGAGAAGGGTTATTTTCTACGTCTTAATTGTTGTTATGCAAACTTTAAAATCTGAGGGAAACAACAGGGTGGTGCCAAAGCTATATACTTTTGTGATCATGTTTGGCCACCTAGCTCCGAATATATGTAAATCAAGGAATAAAAGCAACAAATATTTATCAGGCAGTTCATCCAAGCTGTCTGGCGGCCCTTGGGAAGACTGAAAGAAGAAGCTGTATTGCAACTCTGTTTGCCATGACCATCAAAGTGCAGCCGGGGGACGTGTTTAGGTGATCAAGGGCCGTAGACAAAGTAAATTTACGGTCCCATAATATAATCATAAATTAAAAATCTTAAGATTCTTGATTAAGATGAAAAATGATTGTTGTATGGTAAAAAAAATTTAAATATCAAAATATTAGTAAACTTTAATCAGGAGAAGCTATAGATATATGAGTCTAATTAAATAAAAAAAATCTCAAATATTGTAGATACAATATCACACAAATATTCAAAATGATGGCCACAAAATAGCTCTTAATTAAATAAAAAAATCTCAAAATTTAGATTTTAAAATCAGAATAAGAAAATGCAATCAAGATGTTTTTTTTTGTTTTTTTTAATATATATGACCTATAATAATAAGAAACATATAGTCTGAAGAAAACAAGGAGCCACCCATCACAAACCAAGAATCAAAGATCATAGTACTCAGTATTTGCAATGTTATATTTCTGGAATAAGCTGTAATTTGCATCCTTGCTCATTGGTGTGAATTTCACCAAGATCAGCTACTATTCGCAGTATAGATGAAGTTCTCTGCTATGTCAGAAACATCATTACAAGTAAATTTCTCCCGCAACTGAGAAATGATCACGAGAAAGGAACCCCTCAGCATGCATTGCAACTCCTCCTACAAGACCCAGAGTAATCTGGAGAGCCAATCATGAAAATTGGATTTCTTTCGCACTCCCCAATTTCAGCCCACTTCGGACAGCTATCATCTTCATCAGTGCAATCACTATTGTCTACTTGCAGTTCGACCTTTGCATGGGCAACAGCTTTTATGTGGAAGAACTTGGCAGCACACCACATTTCACCCTCAAGAACAGGGCACCGAGCATGAGAACTAGTCCTGTCGGGAGATGCACTTGGGTGGAGATTAAAGAAAAGAATTGCATTTCCTTTTGTAGGTCTCATGGTATTACTGCTTTTAGTACAATCGGACGAAATCAAGTTCCTCACATGAGAATTTCCCGACTGTGAATCCTGAAACACAAAGATATTCATTTACAGTCGGCTTGAGCAATAACAACAGAGCATACATGGTTGCTTACTTACATCTGATTCAGGAAAGAGGATTTGACCACCCCGACTGACATTCGAGAGAGAGAATATAGCTGTTGCCATTATATCTTCAGTAAGAAACAGCTTGGAATGATGACCATAAAAGTCATATTTTTGTTTGTTATCTTCAGGCCCAAAATGCATAATATTCATGGGGTTGCTGTTCTCTAGACCACCAAAACATTTAGCTATAACATAAGTTACCATACAAGATATAAATTACAAACGAAAACAAGTTTAAGATGTGAAGAAGCATGATGAATGTAACACCTTTGGGAAGAAAAGTCCAAGCTGAAATCCTCTCTTCAATCCTTGAGATTATCTCATCCTGAAAACCAGATAAAAGTTTACTTGGCACAACAATTTCATACAATAAAACCTTTAAGGAACCTTGTAACCTTTCTATTGTTTGGAAAAAGCTAAAAACTTTGTGTTGAGTTTAAAAGCGGGATAGAATCAGACTCCATTACTTCCTTTTACAGTATTTTTTCTTAACATTATTATGTGTTCAACAGGAGTTAACAATGCACAGAAAATACATCTGAACTTTTTTCTTAACATGGTTCAAACAGTCACTTGAACGATCAAATATATAAGCTATTTATTTTGAATATATATTCATCACATTATAATTTATGCATGACATACCTTTTCCTTTTTCCTGGAGTTCATTTAGGCAAGTTTATGCGTTAATATGGAGAAACATAAACATATAGGCAAATTGGTTGGATAGAAGGAATGAGGTGGAATAGTATGAAAAAATGAGAAAGAATATAGAGATGGGGGAGAAGGGTGAATTAGGTAAGAGTAAAATATTTCTATAATGAGATTAATGAAGGATATGAGTAGGACTTTTATGTGTGAATTTTGGAATTATTTTCTAGTCTATATTTGTAGAATGGAATGGAGAAGGAAGGACTATACTGCACAAGTATTTGTATATATTGTTGGGTTAAACCCAATATGTTAGTACGGGATTTGGTGATCGAAGACAAATATGGGTAGTATAATAATTGTATTTGGATAATTATTATGGATGATAATAATTATAATTGGACAATTATTATAGATGGTTTGTCTTGGTCACAAATGTAAGTAATTAGATACCAAGTATGATTAGACTTGGGTAGATAATTAGATACCAAGTAGGATTAGTCCTCATGGTTAAGTTTGAGATGGCTATATATACATAGTCATTATATGTTTGATGGGTATGCTTAAACATGGAGATTTAGGTATTGTTTGGTACGTGGTTGTTCCACGTACATAGGTTTGGAAACACCGTGAGGTGTGAGGTATGCTTGAGTATTGTTTATCTTAAGTATCGTGTGAGTGTAACACCGCTTGGTGAGATTGATTGTATTATTGATTATTGTTTGGATTAATAATACAAGTTGGGACACGGGTTTCCGTGTCATATAATTTTTTTTGTGTGTTTTGCATTATTTGTTTATCTCGGGTTTTGCTCCCTAACATATATAGTTCAAATTTAAATTCATTCTTGTTGGGATCTAGGATTTCTATATAAATAGGGATATCAATACTTAACACAGGTAGTTTAAATAGAGTTAAAAGGATTCAATACTCATAAATTTGGATGATTGTAGGCTTTTTTGAGAGCATGCAAAACTAGTGTGTTGTGTGGAGACTTCTGCATCAAGAGGGGTGATGAATGTATTGCAATACATTCATATTTTAGGATTTTACCCTCCATTGGAGGGCATCCACCTCGCGGTTATTATTTTATTTTATCGACAACAATTAGTTGTTAAAGTGATCCTAACAATTCTCATCTCATTCCATCTGTCCAACCTGAATACAGCATTATCAAAAGAAATTTTATTCTTTTCACCAAAGTTCAGTCAAAGAAAGGATAAAGTGTATGGTGCAAAAAAAATTCACTCAGCAGCAACTTTTTAGATGCATCATTAGAAGGAAAGTCCAACCAAATATTTCAAACATCCTTAGGAGAAAAAACAACAAAACTCATGATACTCATTAAGCCAAAAAAATTAATCTTTACACACACACACACCATTTTTAACAGAGTAGAAAATACACAAATTATAATACAATTGTTGGTTTACAGCAGATGCTCCCATTTATGGTAACTAGAGGAAATGAAATCATTCATGTGTAAATGATAAAAAAAAAATTAAACTTACTTTCTGCATATTATCAATGGAGGAGACAAGATATTCTTCCTTTCCATGCCCCTAAACCAAGACAAAGGATTATGGATTGTCACATATAAGTATATAACTCAATGTAGTCCAACAAAAGTACTTTGGGAAAGGATCCAACGAAGTTCCGTACAATTTATAAAGAAATGAAAAAAGGATGAAGAAGATGTAAACATATTTCCAGTACCAGTAAAATTAGATGATCACACTCCTCATCTGATAAAAAGCCTTTGTATAGATAAACCCTATGACAAGAAATTAATGTCAATAGTATCTTCAAAAATTTGTTAAGAGTTTAAGACTGGAGAGTGTCAAAATATTATTTACTTCCCTTGTTATATTGTACATGGTACAACAGCTCCTCCAAAGGTAAAACACATGCTTCTACATTAATCAGCAAAGTGACTGAAGATGCACTTAAAGTAAGCACATTATCTACCAAAACAAGAAAAAGTAATAGGTTCATAGTAGTACCTGACCTTGGTCGCAAAGAGAGTTGAATAGCTTGTGTTGGATTAACTTTGTTCGACTGAATTGGATGGGCTAACTGTATAACAGTATCTTGGGTCGTCTCCTTGGTTCTTAGTTCCTTTCTACTACTGAAGTCAAAAATATATACAGTAAAATAGCTATCTCAGCAGTCTTGCCACAATAAAGGAATGATCTCATCATAACTAACAAAAGACAGCAACTCAGCAGGCACTGGACACTTGGACCTAAATTGTTATTAGCCAATTCTTTAAAAAATTAAAATCAGATGTATGTTAAATTGTTAACCAACATGTTGTCAGGATTTATATTATGCATCCAATACAATATAATTTACTCCAATGGAGACTTTACTCCAATGGTATTAACCATAATGATTAGCTATATTCAAAAATATTATTTTATATATAATAATTTAATTTACGGCTTGACATATATGATTTAAATAAGGTAAAAAGATGACGTGGATGTTTTAGATAATGGCTAGAGACTCAACAAATATAGAAGATGAAATAAAGGATATCTATAATTTTTGCTAACAGGTCTTATGGTTGGAGGGCTATATAGCTAATATCTACTACCTCCGTCCCACCCAATTGTTAACGTTTCGGAGAGAAGGTCCGGCACGCATTTTAAGGTGTATATAAAGTATAGTTCCATAACTTATTTTTAAATTTAAACATTAAATTTTTATTCAGAAAAAAAAAAATTAAAAATAAGTTATGGAACTATACTTTATATGCACCTTAAAATGCGTGCCGGACCTTCTCTCCGAAATGTTAACAATTGGGTGGGACTGAGGGAGTATATCATAGTGCCACGTAGACATTTTAGCTAAGAGGTGGTGCTGGTCGGAGATGCTCTTAGTAGTATAAATTTCAACATATTGCTATAAATCTGATCCCACTTAACCATAGAAGCTAAGGACTAGCATTGTTTTCTCTTTTTCCATTTGGATCGTGACCTTATTCCACAATCATCAAAACCTATTTCAGAAAGTCAGCAAGTACTATAATTTCCACACGTTTGAGGGTTCTATATAGAATTTGGAAAGAAGTTGCAATTACAATTTTGCCAATAACTTTCTGATCACTGATACTAATCTACAAACGGGAAGATCATAAACATTGAGTTCCGAGCCATAAGAGCTTATTGCATGGAAAGTAATGAAGACGTGCATTTCCCAGACGGCCTTTTCTATAATGCTTTCGTTTTATTACTGATTTTGCACCGTCAACCCCGGAGGTCTTTACTGAAACAATTTATCTACTCCTAAAAATGGAAACCCCCGACCCACTCTCTAACCAGAACTGGCAGGTATGTTTGGATTACTGGCATTTCCAGACAAATCCAACAAATTCACAGGATGTTCAAGTAGAACATCCGGGTTCATAAAGATTCCTACTTCATCTATCAAAATAAATAAAACCTAGTTTTTAATTCCAGATAAACATACAAAATAATAACAAAAATAAGTCTATATCGAACCTCCATATGAAGTACAACCCGCGTTCACAGTACACAAAATCAATAATAAGAGCCAATGTCACTAATTAATTACACCCCATATGGCCATATCTAGATGTCTTAGCCATCCAGCATTACATATATGCTCTAATCCATACTTTGTAAGTATATAAATTTAAACACATAGCATACATTAAAAATGTGCCACATCAAGAATTCTAAAATATGTATAAGGGGACAAATAAAAGATAAAAATAAAACAAACAGAACAATTTATAATAAATCAAAGGTAAAGTAAAAGATGGGTGGAACATACGTTTGTGCAGGAAGAAGAGAGAGAGAAGATAACAAGGCGAGGAGAAGAAGACAAATGCAAAGATGGGTGGCCATGGAATTACTTGAATGATTCAACAAACCTCACATATGCATACATATATATACATACAGATCACAGCTACCAACATATAGTGATCATAGATTCATAGCACAACACCCAATTATATAGTGATCATGCCAATTTTATTTCAAGCTGTAACTATTAAAACAAGGAAACTATAGCTATATGTAATTATTTTAGTTCCCATATTTTTAATTTTTTTTTGAGGTCAACATGTTAAGCGGATCTCACAAGGAAAATAAAAAAAAAATTGTTTTTTTTTTAAACGCTACCTAGCATAATTAGTGAAACATAATCTTAAGTATTTCAGTAAAAGAATGAACATTACAATGGTTGACAAACCAATACATAGATGGATTTGATAAAATAATTCTTTTAATTATGTTGGCTTGTTTTCAACACTCAATATAATTTCAATTAAAATTTCAAATTTAATTACCCTCACTCTTTGTTCAGCCATTATATTTATATTATTAACCTCTTTCATTTTTTTTTCAATAACAAAATGTCATTCACATAAATTTGATATAATTTTAGTTCTATATCACGAAGTTCAAAATAATATCATAATAGTATCATATTAATTTAAAATTAAAATTTTGAAGACTATGATATAATAATATAATAAATATTATATTTACAATATAGTGTCAAGTATAAAATACACCTCTCCAATTAATATTATACTTAATTCAAAAGTAAATTATATTTAATGAGAAACAATTATAGATGTTATAACTACCACGTGTTAGGAAAAATGAATGAAAATAAATAATATGTAAAAAATTGTAATTATACTTCTAAAAATAAAATGATCTAAAAGTTAGTAAAATTTTGATATATTTGACGTTGTTTTAAAATCATGTATTAGATTATAAAATTAATTTTTAACATTAAAACTATTTTATGATTTCATAATATAATAATAAATATGCAGAACTTATACTGATTTGAGTTGATGGTTTTTACTGCAATGCTTTTATTATCTCTGTGGTATTTTAAATGTTTTAGGTTAGGGGCAGAATTACCCCAAAGTATACTGTTTCGGCAGAACACACAAGGAGAATTGTCCTGTATAATTAAAAAAAAACTAACACATTTGTAATGCTTTCCTATTTAAAAAACATTTCTTACGAATTACCCCCTCTGCATTATTAGCAGGAAATTTTGTATATGCCCCATTTTAAAGAAAATATAGTGTCAGCAGTACAATTGCAAGAAAATAACTTTAATTTTTCTTAAATCAACAGATTCCAACAATGCCATTCCAAAATAACAAAATTCTATCATCAACATAGTCAAAAAGGATTGAACTCTATCGTTGGCAAGTTTGCAAACTCCATGTTCACTTTACAAATATAATGAAAAAAACTATAGTACCATGATGTATTGACATGTGTACAAATTGTACTCAACTAACTGGGGCTGCAACACTCAATAGCACTACAGCTGCCTCCATGGTCGCTGGCAGCTTTTGTATTTACATCCAAGCATGAACAACTGGGCTGCAAACCAAATGCACACTCTTTTTCGTCGGTACTAAGGTTCTACACGAAGTTGTGAAGTTTAGCTTGCAGGCTACATACAAATAAATAATTAATTATTTAAACCAGAATGCATGATCTGTACATGTAGTCATCGTGTGCATTTACGTATTAATTTATCAGGATATGATCTTTTCAGTACCATGTTACCAGACTCGTCTTTTCAAACAAGTGCTCTATTTAACTCATCTCAACCTCGCCTTGCTATTCTTGGATGATTCACTCTATGAATCCCCACTTGACATGTCAGAATTCTCCCCTGCTTCTTGCTCTTCAAAGGTTCCATATCTGGAAGGTGAAAAAGCATGGGGCACAGCCAATGTAACAGCTCTCTGCAGTGCAGCCTTGTACTCCTTGCTATGTTCTCTTTCCAAAGTTTTATGTCGCTCCATTTTTTGTTTTGCTGGAATCTCCATAATAGGATCTTGCTCTAGCATTATCTGGATAGTAACAAGATTTAATAAATAACATACTCTATACATAGTAATCAGATATCGAACTCTATTCTAGCAAGTATAGGGGTTATAAGTGACATGGACCAGAGATTTATGCCACAATACATGACTCTGAACAATGGCAAGCATATTATTTTCTAATATTGTAACATAAATTTCCACGTTAAATGTAGAAAAGCTACAATCTTTCGTTGTAAAAAAAGATGTTCTTGCCCAAGACTTGCATAAGTGAAATTCTCATAAAAAAATCATTCTCAACATTCAGATTTAAAGAGTAATATATGAAGTAAAAATAAGTCAACAAACACATAGTAAATGAAGGGACACAGGAGTATTTGATGGTCCTAACACAGTAGGCTTTCATTTGCATAGCTGAAGTACAAAATATGATGCCATGTTGGCTAGTACAAAATCTAGTCTCTCTTTCTCGGTGTGTGTATACCACAGTCAATATCTGCAGACATCAAGCATAAACAGAAGCTGGACCTCCCATAAACTATAACTTATCTGGGTACTAGGCCTACTAGTTTAAGCAGGGGGGAAGAGGAGGATAGGAGCTGAGGTGATATAGTTTGCCTTTGTCAAATCAACCACTACAGTTAAGTAAGAAATTCAAACTCACGTCCAGAGCTCTTTTAGCTTATCTCTCTATCCAAATAATGGCGTGGTTCGAAGTAGCATTACAGGAAAGGACTATGCGTTCAAATCTTCCATCTACAGGTACTGCTGTCCGTACAACTGGTAGGAACCTTCCACATCTGCAAAAATACCATGTACATGGATGGAACATTCAGATTTCAGACTGATCATTAATCAAAACATAACGAAATACTCCTACAGTGCTGACATTAGACAGTCAATTTGGGGAACATTCCGGAGACCAGAATCCTCAACCATCTTATCAAATATATCTACTACTAAACATATGTGCCTGTGTGTGTTCTATTTTTCTAATCCCTCCCTCCCTTCCTCTCTCTCTCTCTCTCAGCAGATTATATGGTAATCAATAGTCCATTGATTCAGTGCATAAAGTCTATGCTTATTGCACTTGTATATACCTAAAGGGCTTTCACTCGACAATGTGATAGAGGCAACCAGGTGCATACAGCCTCCTAGGATCTCTGATCATCCTCTCCTCTGAAATGCATGTATCTCTCATGCACCTTAGGCATAGAGTGCAGGGCAAACTGGATATATAAGACTTGCATTAAAATTCAAAAATATTGAAGGAAGAAACTATTGAAACATCTTATATATCATCAATTCACTGAACTACCAATTATTTATGCAGACTTCAGTAAAGAAAAAACACTTACAGATATTAATCCTTCTTCTAACAAGTCTTCCATGATTAAAGGATTACAACTTTTGCACGGTTATTATTTGTAAATCAGTTGAGAAGAATCTACAAAGTACAAATTATCTTGCATGTGCAAAAGTATTGTATAAACTTTAGGACCTCGACATCAGCAGGAGGTAACAAGAAGTAACAAATTTCAATGTTTAATTTACCAGAAAAGGGACGTGAATACGTCTTCTAACGGGGTGGCTGTTCGTGGCAGAAAGTCATCCTGCTTTCACACAAAAATTAGCAAATATTAGGTCCGGTATGCAAAACATTGAAATATTGATCACAATCTCATTAAAGAAGCGTCCAATTATTTATTCAGTATTTGAAATATCTTATGCAGTTCAATAACAAGCTTAATATATGGGAACCAGCAAGATGTGCTCAACTCATATTAAACAAATAATATATATGGACACATAAAAAATTGCACTTAAAAAATAAAGGGATTCATAAACTAGAACCTGAGGTACTCCAGATAACGATCTTATGGCACAAGCTAAAATGTTTTATACAAATAGTAAAAAAGGAAAAACATGCAAGTTATTAATCAACAAATGAACCTCACTTGTAAAATTTAGTGATTTCAACACCGACTAGTCCCCATAATCCGTACGAGTTTAATTATACTCAAGTAGCAGGATCATCTCAAATAACCAAAATAAACAGCTTCGATGTGATGAGTATATATACTAAAGCTTACAGAACTATTACTGTCATCACAATATCATCACTACTACCTAGTGAATCAGCACTATCACATTTAGCAAAAAAATAATAATAATCAGCACTATCACTAAGCAATACATTTCTCGAGCTGAAATATTGCACAACAATACTACAACATGGATAATTGGATAATAATTATGGAAAGAACTATGAAGAAGCAACATATCAACCTAGACTTAAAGTTTGGATGAATAATCAACAGATGGACAAACAGATGAGAGCTGAAACAAACAGAAAAGAAAGTGTACATTTAAGACCTGCTACAAAAAGAAGAACAGACTTGCCTGAAACACGATTGAATTGATAACGTCTGCATATCTCACTGCCAAATTTAAAGACATACACCGGGCAGGAGCAATAGCATAGCATCTGACTCTCTTCCTAGATAGATTACCCAGTCTATCAAGATCTTGTACTACCACCATGGCCAACAATGCTGCCACACCAGAGCCAAGCGAATGCCCCGTGAAAGTCAAAGTATAATTTGAGTATTTCTTCATCATTTCCTTCAAAGCGTCACACTCCACATCCAAAACTAAACCAGCTGCTTTTAGTAGTCCATTATGAACATACCCACCATCAAACTGCCTTTTACCTAACTTATTATCCAGTAGTCTGCGTAATCGCTCTCCTTTGCCAAATTAAGTCCCCTGATGGCAATAACGATGTCAACATGGGCATGATCAAGATACAAAATATAAGGCGGACAATGTCCATTGGTATCTTCATAAGTTCTTTTCAGAATTAACCAGTCTGGATCAATCCCATACCTTCCAGGAGGTTCCCTCCTTGGGTTCCTGATATCATCTTCATATATGGCTAGTATGTACCGACATAGCCGAGGCACCGGCTCAAATTCTTGAGCACTGGCTAGGCCCCAAGTCTCACTGTCATGGCTTGCAGTGTGAAGACAACGTTTCCATGCCCAACTGGCACATGCTAAACAGTAAACACACTCAAGGAGAGGGAGGCCGCAGAAAATGGACATTTTAGGTTAGGGATTCTCTGGTTCTAAGATCGAGGAGTGATTTAGCATCCATCCAGAAAAGAGCTAGAGAAGCAACTTTTTGCTAGCTTGCATTTCCATCTCGGCGTGGCCTTTCAATTTATCAGCAAAGTTGGTGTGCTTAACAAATGTAACATATAAAATAGTCTCCGATTTTAGAGATGAACAATGATAGCTCTCAAGTTAAACACAGTGGATATATAGGCTTAACTAACATGTATTGGGAATAAATTTATAATACCAGCACTAAACTGGATACTGAAAAACTGTGTTAAGTAAGCAGTGGGTACTTTTCAGTCAATTCAACATCTCCATAGGATGACAACCTAAAAGAAAACATGCACATGTATATGTTCAAATTCTACTGCAATTCTTCATGAATAAATATACATGAATCACTAAAATTAAATATGAGATTCTTCATAGAATCTAAAAATACTATATAATTTATGATTCACAGATATAGGGATCACTACAAATACAAATAAAATACCCTAACCATACATATAAGATTCACTTGTGTGTAGTTCATTGTTAGTAAGCTGTAAACATTATTAATTTCTATTCAAACATAATCCTATCTATATATATACTCCTACATTTTAAGGATTTAAGACTGACCTTCAAATTGGTGAATGAAAGTGCATCATGCATATAATAAGATCAGGAAAAGGCTGTAGTAGTTTAAATTGAATAGAGCTGTATAATCATCATCTCCTGGGAGAATCCAGAGCGATAAAACAATGGGATTGAAGTTGAGGGTGCATGTAAGACCAGAAAGTGATATAAAGAACAAGATACTAACCACGAGAGATAAACAGTGCGTAGGAGATAAACAGCAGAAAATGTGGAAAGAGGAAGTGATACTTGGTCTGGTTACAAGTCAACTCCAAACCCAACTAACCACGAGTACCATATAAATCTTGTGTGGAATAGTAGCTAGCTAGCTATATATTCAGAATATGCTCAACAAAGTGTCGACAAGATACAGATTAATATATACCAGAGTTGGTGCATGGCTCAAGTTTGCACTATAAATATTACTAGAAAAGTGCAAACTTTGCATCAGGTGCGCTACAACCTACAAGTGGGATCCTGTGCTAAAGCTACTCAATTGAGTATCTAGTGATCAAGCATGAAGCATCTGCATAGTTTTTGACAATTTAACATGGTAGTGAGAATATACAATAGTATACCTATTTGGACATGTACAACTAGCAATTGGTATTAGCACAAAATTATTATCAGAAAAGAGTTCTTTTTTTCTTCACAAAAATAATACAAAAATTGACTTGGGTCCTGTGTCCCAAAAAGGGTCTTTAAGCAATTGGCCTAAATTTGTGATTAGGCAACTATTTTCTATAGCCATTACATAGTTTGTTCAACCAAGACACGCCTGTTAGTCTGTTACTCTAGACCCCTGACAGGACTGTAGGATACAGTGTGTACAACACAAAATTAACCACAGGGGCAGGTCATTGAAGTATACTCGGACATTGCAGGTAAAAATAACACTAGTATGTATAGATATAGATTTTTAGCTCTAGGCAAAATCGGATTTTAGGAGCTACTCCAAAAGAAGAGGATTTGATGACACTTTTAGGTCTTGAACTTTTGTGTAAGTTTCTCAACTCCATCCCTGCAATCTCCTGCAACCCGCTTTGCCCCTTCCTTGGCATTTGAAATGAACTCACTTGAACTCTGTCGGAACTCCTGTAAAGACCCTGCTACTTTGGAAACCGCAACATCTTTTAGCTCTACACTGCTGCCCCTTGTTTTCACTATCCACTCCTTTAAGACAGATATCAAATTAAGTATCTTTTGTATGATCATGTCAACTGTATCTTTGGATTTCCCTCTTAAATCAGATGCCAGTGCCTTGAGCTTATCCACCAAGCTTTCAGCTCTGCTAACAGTTCCTTCGACTGATGTTTCAGTTCCAGCATTGAGCCAAGCAACTGCAGAATTGGCCTCGTCATTAAGGTCATCATCAACAATGACTTTTATGCCACGCCTCTCCCAGCGTTCTCTAGCCTCTTCTAGCACCTTAGCTTGTTCTCTTGCTCTTTTCGCTTCATCTTCGGCCCAAGCTCTGCATGACGGATTGTGGATTAGCAAATTGGTGCTGGTCATACATACAGCAAAGCTAACATGGGATTGATATGTAAGGTAACCAGGGCATATAACAGAAACATGATAATAATTCAACAGACTAACAGCTTTAAAAGATGACACATATTAATTTTTCCCAATTGGCCATACAGAGGAATGCTAGCACTGAGTTTATCGTATATCCAATCCCTACCTCTATGGGCTTATGCTTGGTTAACTCGACTTGAGCAGGCATTCACAGTTAGTCCTAGCATATTTTATTCACGACCTTGTTCACACCAAAAGACTGGCACTTGAAATATATAATAAATCAGTTTTCCGGTGTCTAAACTGCATACCTGGCCATAGCCAAAGCCTTCCGCTCCACTTCCAGTTCATGTTGTAGCCGGGTGATCTCCTGATTTTCCATTTCTGTATCCTTCCGCAGCTTAATTATCCTTTCCTTCTCATAAGATACTTCCACTTGGTCACTCATCAGGCTCTGCAATTGTTCTTCAACCTCACGCCTTAACCTTGACATTATTTCCATTTCAGAATCAACAGCAGCACGTTCCTTTAACAATGCCATATTTCTTTCCTCTCGCTCATCTCTTAATTTCTGCAGTTCTACCCTTGCTCCTTCTGCCAATTTCTCCACAGCATCGACCTTTTCCCTTTCTAGCAAAAGCTCTTTTTCGAAACTAGCATTGACATCCCTTTCCACTTGATCTACAAGTGCACTGTGTGCTGCAACAGCATTTTCTGCCATAGACTCTGCTTCAATACGTGCAAGTTCCTCACTAACTATGTCTGATGCCTCGCCAGTAGCAAGGGCGATAGCAGCTTGAGCTTTTGTAACTGGTTTATCAGGCTGAAATAGTCTTGTATAACCTGTTAGAAATGAATATATCATTCAAAATCTTGTAAGAATGAAATCCAAGGAAGACGCAATCAAACAGGAATCAAACTAACCGAATGCAAGGGCTATTATTCCCTGCTCTCCTGCTGACAAGTCAGCAACCAGTGCGGGACATGCATCTGGGTCGATCTTATCTATGTCTATAAACCCGGAAACTTGTTGGAGAATCTGGTAAGCACATAGTGTATTAGTCACAAACTTTATCATTCGAGTCCATCTCAATATAAATGATCGATGCAATTTAATGCATGTTGAACTTATATTACCTTCTTGTCAGCTATTGGAAGCTGTCTTTTCTCAAGACATATCTTCCAACTCACAAGGTCCTGACGAGACAAGGGGCTGGAGAAAGAGATGCCAATAAGAACAAGAGAGATATAAAAAATAAAATACATCATTCAACCACCACCAATATTTGTAAAATACAGCAACAAGATTTTACAGATATTTATGTATTGGTTAATTAATAAAAAAAATGATATGCAAAACACATCCTATAATTTACTTCTGAATTTTCAATTAATATTTTGTGGATTTAATTATATGTAACATTTATTTAATATAAGGTTCAATACTTATGGGCTAGGGTAATAACTATAGAAATTCCTTGTTCCAATTCCGGTAATGTATGATTTTCCTTTACTATGATTTTTTTTTAACTTGTTACTATTATTAGTTGGTGTAAGTTCACACAATTTGTCCAGGAAGATTTGCATATTTAGTCAAAACATTGCCTGGGCTATATGACATTTGGAGCACGAGTTTAAGATTAGATAAATATCGAACTTTAATGTTTAAAATGTAATATGTGATCCTAAAGTTGAAAGAAGGCAAGGAAAGGGTTGAGGACACAATGGATCTCAAAAGATAAACATTAAACACACAGAAATAACAAAGGAACATATATACATAATATCCCAGGATTCAACGTCAATTTTATCAACCTTAGGAATGTATGTATAGACTTTATGTAGATCTAAACTTAAGGGTTGAAACTGTTATTCGCACATTAATACATTATGAATACTGTTTTTACTCTTTCACTGTTCGAACTCTTCAGCAAGTCTGTTTTCATATGCTGTAAACTTTATATCGTTATCATATCATATTCTTGTTCATTTTTCTATTTCTGAGCCTTTCATTTACTGCCGACTCATTCTTGTTTTCCCCGAAGGTATAGAAACTCAGATGGGGCTAAAATGTTGTGAAGAGTCAGTTACAGGAGTAGAGACCTTTCATTTTCGACTTATCATAGTGCACGTCTGATGCGGAACAGAAGTGAAGAGTTTATATATATTTTATTAATTAGTATATTTATATATATGTGTGTGTGTGTGTGTGTGTGTATTTATCTATATAACATATATGTGGGGTTACGAGTTTATCAAGTATGTAGCTTATCTATAATAAAGCCCAATTGTTATCAGGCCTTAGTCCATTGGGTTATATTATTAGGGTTTCTATTCCTATATAAGTGATGTGATCCCCCCACATATTAATTAGACTTGATTATTGAGATATCTTTGAATATTATATTGGGTCTCTTTCTCCCTTCTGTGGTTGGGAAAAAACCCTTGGGGTAGGAATTTTCTGCGGTTATTTCACCCAAATCCTATCTATTCTTGTTTTTGTTCCATAAATCATTGCTTTTAAAGTTTGACCAATGTACAAGTAGAGCTATGTAATTAAGTTGATTATTTGTCTTGTAATTTGAACTTTTGAAGTTTACTTTTAAGATTTATGCGTTCAATTGAATTTCTTTTTCTTCACCAAATATAATTGTTTTTTGGGAGAGTAACAAAGTTCAGAATTTTCCTTAAGGGATGTTACACATATAGCTCTACTAATTGAAAAGCCTAAAGATATTTGAACAATTAAAACGTCTGTTTTACAACGGATTGGTGGTTCAGGAGCATTAGTATCAAGTAGAAATTTTAAAATTAAAAACGAAAGAATGATTGAACAATGTAGACGTTTACCTTTCAGGACAGAAGCAGAGGGAAGTCTCTTCAACTTCAGAAGTAGAATGCATGTCACGTCTTGAAAGCTTGCTGGAAATAAGCCCAGCTTCTGCTAAGCCTGAGAGATCCAAGCCATTTATAAATTAAACCACAACAACATAGTTTCAAGCAAGAAAGATCTTTTACTATCATCACCTTGAATTGAAGGAAAATCAGGGTCTTCAGGTGTAACATCATCAAAGGCAAGCTCAGTAAAATTTTCTATACACATTGCAGGGTAAACTTTGGAGACAGTGTTCCTACAAGGAATATGAAATAATATATATTCAAATGATGAAGTGTGGACACTCTCTTCTAATACCATGCTGATTTCCCTACAGTTCTTTGAAATAAGGGACATGCTCCACAATCATACCTAGATAAAGCACTGCTGGCTGAGATTAACCAGCGAGCATATTCCCGACGAGTACACAAGTCACCAGGTTGAGCATCAGCTTCAATAACCTGAAAAGTTTAATCTTGCAGATTAAGTACTCAAACCTTAGAAATTTATAACATTTTATATTTCAAATCATTTTCTATTTTGTTGAAAAATAATACAGAGTAAAAAAGATTGGGGGCAATATTGATGTGTAACATAGAAGTATGTTAGAGACAAACTATACTCATTTTCTGATCATGACTGCAAGAGATAAGAGTAAGTGAGAGTAAGTAAAATACTTAAACCAGAGATGTGAATATGTTGGCAAGAGGCAATTCAGTTAAAAATTATATCAGAATTCAACAGAAAGTGAAGCAAAACTTATTTACTTGCTGAAAATAAGATGGTTGGAAAAAGTGGAAGTAATCACGCCCATTGATCTCAACACCAGCATAAACTAAACATTAACTTAGAACTCAAAGTATCAAGAAGTATTTACATGTAACCTCCAATTAATTTAATTGCAATGTTCTTTAAATGTAAGAATTAAAATCTTCAAAAAGTTTCATGTGTCTTGCTCCTTAACGAATATCAATATACTTTTTCCATGTGAAGTCCTAAATACATATATCTGATGCAATTATCTGAAATGTAACCCAAGTTAATTTGTTGATAAAACACAATTTCTACATTTACACTGACTTCACTAATTGCTGCAAAAAGAGAGCAAGTTACCTTTAAAACTTGCAAAGCTGCTAATGCCTGCCCTTGAACTTGATCAACAACTGCGGGAACTAAAAACTTCCCTGGAAATGCCTGTAAAGCTGGAAAAACTACAGTTGGAGCAGGCATGCCGACAGAAAATGATATATTCCCAGAATTCGAGTCAGAAAATGATCTGCTCCATTTCATATCATTGAAACCATTCTCGTTTGGCTCATTTTCATATGGATAAGCTAGTGGAGAAACCAGTTTTAACGAAGATGGTCCACCTTCAGGTACATTATTTTCTAGGGATACTTGCCCAGTTGAGACTTCCACCATTTTGACTACATTAGGAGCTTCGCTCTCTACTTGCAAACCTATAGTCTCCATATCTTCTTGGCCCGATACCTGATTCTCTAAACCAATATCTATCTCTGCATTGACCAACACATTAGAATCTAAAAGCGTGATGGGAGTGTCAGGAATGTAACTGGATGGTAGATCCGGTGAAATTTTGGAATATTCTGTTTCATTGGACCTGGGCACTCCCTCCCGAAGGTCAGTAATTAAATTTGTGCTACTAGTATTAGAATCATTAGAAGTCTCCTCCAATTCAGAATTGATCTTGGAAGTTTCTGTAAGTCTCCCTCCCGATTCTGTAGGACCATCTTGAGCCACAGGTATGTCATCAGTAGCCCATTCATTTTGCAAATCTTCTTGAATGGAATTATCATAGGTGACATCACCAACATCAGTAGAGTTGGCCATATCCTTATCGGGATTGAGTCTAGATTCAAATATACCATCATCAGTCTCTTTAACAGAAGAAGAATCCTGATCTATACCTGCCCTGAATTCAGTATTTTCAGTGCCTAGTTTTGGACTCTTAACCTCAATTTTTTGCTCCTCAGCAGTATTATTAATATCAGCTGTATCATATGCTAGCTCTTGCTTTGTTTCCAAAGGCAACATAAATTCTTCTGGTTCTGTAAAAACCAATAATAAAATACGTATCTAATAATATAGCTACAGCCTACAAATGTTAGAAACAGAAGTATTTAAGTACGTACTGGAATTTCTCTTGCTTATAGACAATGCGGCAAAGGTTAGTCCAGCAAATAAAACAACTCCAGCCCCCACAATCCCTGATAACAAACTACTTTAAAAGCGTTATTAGTTGTCGAGAGATATTACATACCCCAGAAGCAATTATACTAAAGCACGCAAATTACAAAATTCAACAGTCTACAACTTCATCCGTCCGCTCTTAGCATTACTAACTAAATTTTACAACAAATCGCATACAAACATGCTACAAATAATATACATTTCCAATTACCGAACCAAATTTAAGTATTCAACTACCACAAACTATAACAATCGCATAATTCAACAAATCACAAACCAAAACAACAAATTGATAGCCACAACATACACACACATATCTTACCTCCATTCCACTTATTCCCTTTCGACTCATCGGATTGACTACCATTAACACCAGACCATCCCGAAAACTCATCACCGGAACTTTTCGAATTCGAATTAACCCAAGCATCATTCTCTACACGTACGGGCTCAGTAGCATTTCCATTTCCATTTCCATCAATACAAAACAGTCGGCGGTGAATTCGAGGAATTCGAACAAACCGAGCCGTCGGTCTACGACAAGTGAAGGCTAATCGGAGCTGAAATGAGCTAGGACACCATGTCGTGGACACACAAGCCATACTGTAAAAATAAAAATGAAAAATTCTAGGGTTTTGAAATGATGGAAACTCAATTTGTAATTAGGGTTTATATGAGTGAGATTTGGGAGGGGTTGAATGTTGTTTCTTATCACTGCTAAAATCTATATATAGTTGTATATATAGTATATACCAACAGATTATAGTACTGTGTAAATATCTTATCTTTTACCAACTACTAATCATCATAAAATCTACCAAGTACAAACAGCGGTGGAAATTTATGAATTTAGGTGCCGACCGAATTTAAATCAAATTTCTAATTATTACTCCATTATTTGTATTATTAATTAATTTATTAATAAATGTGTACTATGTTTATTTGTTTAATTATTTCATAAAATTTTTCATTAAGAAATTATATAGTTTTAGCGCATGAAACTGCATGTTTTAATAAATTCAAATTATTAATTATGAAAATGAAAATAAAATATTTTATAAATATATATTCTTTTTAGGATTTGCTGCTCAGGATATTATTTAAGGTTAAATTGAGATTGAATAATAAAAAAATATTTATATTAATGTAGGAATGGAGTTAATATTTATAAAATTGTCATCCTTTTATATATTAAAAGTTTATCTAATTTTAAGAAATTTCTTGAAGATAACTTCAGGCCAATTTTCTTTTATTTTTAAAATATAAACTTTAATATTAAAAATAGTAACTTTATTTATTTGAATAATTTTATTATTACGTATAATTTATTTGTTATAAAAACATATAAATAAAAATAAAAATATTTTTTTTTTGAAAATTAAAAAAAAAATATTCTACAAAATACCTATTACCAAATTTTGATTTTATATTATTTTTTATATTTAAATAACTTTTTAACTTGTTATACCTGAAAGTTTCAAATTTACGGTAAATCAAAACTCAACATTGAACAAGTCGGACTTTATCATTGTCCTCTTATTGGGTTAAATGTCATTGGGTTGGGCTAATGATATCAGGCTTTCTTAGTACAGAAGGCCGAAACATCGTATGATGCAGCAATTTATAATTTTACACATTGTCTTCTTTTGGATCGTTGTGCTATTACAGGCTGCTAGAGATGGATAAAAGCTCATCGGACCGGGATCGGCCCGAATATTGACTTTAATTTGGGTTGAATTTTCAGAAAATATTTAAGTCTTTTTAATTTGGTAGATGGGTCGCGTCGGGTTTTTTATTTGAACCCGAACTGGATCCGGATTTTATTTGAATTCAATTAATTTTTAAAACTAATCAATTAATTGTGTACATGATAAATATTTTATTTATAAATAATAAATATAATTATATTCAATTATTTTTAGTCATTAATAGGTAAATATATATGTGTATATACAAATTTGAATTTGTAATAAATGTAATACATACATGTATATATATGTGTGTATGTGAATATAATTTAATAATTATATTTTATTCAAGCATTTATCCAGTCTGGGACGAACTCGAGCTTTTTACTGAATCGAGCCGGGCGTGAGGAGCTAGGCCATATTTCACCTAAAAAGAAAGGCTCATTGAAAGTCCTAAAACCGACCCAATTTTTTCAGGCTTTTTTCGTATCGAGTTAGGTTTTTTGTGCATCTCTATAGACTATAGTTGAGGGTTTAAAAATAGCTTAATAAAATAATATTATTTTTTATAAAGAAATAATTTCTTTTTTAAGAGAATAAATAACATGAGATAAATCTCAAACAATTGTTCTCAAATATTGAATAAAATTATTTGGTATTATAAATGACTGGCATGTCAAAATACTATCTAAAAACATTATATATATCAAAATACTGTACCAATCAAAATGCAATCATTTTATTTATTATATGAGAAAAATTTCCTAAAGTGTATCTCAAATTACTTATTCTCACTTTTAAATAATTATCAATTAAGGAGAAATTAAATTCAAAACATGAAATTTACGAAAAATAATAAACCCTTACACTATGCTGTTGAGTTCAGGAAAAAAAATGGTCATTTCTTTTCTTTCTAAATCTTTTCAAAAGTAGAGAAAAAATATTCAGAACAAATTATGTAAGGAATTTCTTCCCGAATTTTGAGATTTTTTTTCTTTCATTCCAAAAAAACCATTCGGTAACAAAGTAAAGAAAATAATTTTTTGCTCCAGAAATTTGTGTGAAAGAAGGGAAGATAAGAGAATGGAAGGGAAGGGAAAAGAAAAGAAACAAAAATATTTAAGAAATTTTCTCTAACATGCAAGATAGGAGAGAAAATTTTGGAAAAAAAAGGATAGAGAGAGAATATTTAAGTAAGTTATGTGGGAGTTCCCTCACAATCATCCCATTGGGATGAAACTTTTATAAATAAAATTTTCAAAATTTTCTTTCTTAATCATTTTTCTTTTCCTAAAAAACACTCGGAAGCATAACATGAAGAAAAAATTATAAAGGTTTTTCTTCTTTCTATATTTGAACCCGGGAGGAGTATAGTATAATAGAGTGAGAGCGTAATTGTGGTGTCTCTTAAAATAACTCTAATAAATTAGTTATCTGGATTTTTAAATTAAAATTTAAGAAATGAGAATAAAAAATGCGATTCACCAATATATTAGTGATTTTTTATATTACTAGAATCCTTTCTTCATTAATTATTTAGAACAAATTAAAAATATTAGTCATTTGAGCTCATAAATTAAAGTTTTAAAAATAAGGATAAAAAATGTGGAAACTTGGGAACAAATATTACGAAACAGAGGATATTTTAAATCAGTGGAGCATTGCACAAATACACAATTCCCTTGGCGCGTGTGTATAAATGAAAAATCATCCATCGTATTCCTTCATTTTTCCTTTCCCTCCTTATTCCCCATCATCTCCTTACTCTCTCACCTTGTATCTCTCCATAGGCTGTATAGTATATATTACTCCACATCGAACAACTTGTGCAACTCTCTTTCTCTCCTTACATCACCGACGTATGTTATATACAAATATATAAATTCTTCCCTGATTTAATTCATTCGTGAATCCCCATCGATTAATTCATAATTCATTCAACTTGCGTTTGAATTCCCTATCATAGCAGATCTGAATATTAGTAGTCGGGGGTGAGAAAATGGAAAGTAGAATAAAAGTAATGTTGTTTACTGCAGCACTATTGGTAATGTGCGCACCAGGGTACATTAATTGAGTCATTCTCGTGCTGTTTCAACCAGCACGAATATAATGCATGCACACATTAATTTAAATTTTGACAAATAAGCCATGTAGAGTCATATTATTAATTGAGTCATTCTCGTGCTGTTTCAAATTTAGCCTTCATACTAATTTAGTGAAAATTCGAGTTACATATGAGCTAGTCACTTGGTATTATTTTGTTTGAAAAAGTTAATGATGTACAAATTTGTTTTAGGAGTATTTTAATATCTATAAATATACAATATTTGACATGCACAGTAATTAAGAAATATAAAATCAAAACCGTATAATTATAGTAGTTTATTATGTACTCCGTATATAAGGACCATCTCAATTAATTTAATGGGTACTCCAAAACGAATGACCCACGCAAAATTGGACAGAGGTACTATATGGATACGTCTTGGAAGGAGTCATTGAAGATGTCCAATCAAAGAATTGTATTCACATTACCCGATAAAGCATTAATAGAGTGCTGTATTTCCTTCGTCATCTTTCATTTATTGTACTCCTACTGTATTAAATATACCCGTATTTAATATGGAAAATAACACGCACAGGGTGGTGGGTGGTGTAATGACGTAAATTCATGTTTGGATAGAGCCAAGACACGCCGTGGATCAACGCGTTACATGAACAAATGGGAAGTTTTCTCTGGCATTCTCAGCAACAATGCTTCTCTAAATCCTGGTACGCCTCTATTTTATGTTTTCCCACACGGCTCCTTGTCTAGTTGTGTTGACTCTGCAAATTGTTTGCAAGGGAACCCTTAATAAATTATGAAAAAAGTAAATAAAAATTCAAAAAAAATTGTTAGCCATACTCGTGACTAATGATATTGGACCCGTTGACTTATTTTATAAGTTGAAAAATGTAGATATTTAAGAGCTAAACACTACCATAGTAATATGGAGTTCAAATCCTATACACCATTTTTGGTGTGTCACACTGTGTTCCACTTTTTTTATTGATTATGTAAGTTAAGTAATTAATACAAGAATTTTACTTAACTTACATAATCAACGAATGGAACACAGTGTGACACATGGTGCAGAGGATCTCTGCTCAGTAATATCATATGGAGAAATGAATCGGTCAATCACTATCAAATATGTTGACGTTTTTTCACGTGACAAATTATCGAGGCCTGTGCAACAAGCAGACAGCTAATTGCTTTTATGTCTGTTTCCTTCCAGCTAGCTTTTACGCCCCGTGCTAGCCCAGTACCTTGAAGCTTCTTGCTTCTATGCCAGCTCAATTTGTCAGTACAAGACTGTTAAATGCCAAAACTATCCATGTTCTATCTGTGCATGCCACCTAATACTAGAGAGTAGATTGAAGTTATAAAAGTCATTTCTCAGGCAAGTCATGTAGTCAGTCCCACCATGAACTCTTTTGTCATTTTTATAATCATGCCCTTCTATTTTTTAATTAAAATCTTTTGTTGTTGTCTGTGGTTTGCATGGGGCACCGACATCATTCCATCAACATTATTAATAAAATTATATGTAAATCAAGACACCGCATGTTTACAAGAAAAGACTCAATCACTGGTGGCTAGTGCATGTGGCTGAACATACTGATTACTGGTCATTTAATCGATAACACCCTGGCTAGCTCATGTTAACACTGAATTGGTGCCATGTCATTAATAAGTTAGTGCCATGTCAACAATGAATTTTAGTTAGCATCACGGCAGCGCTTAGTTAGCAATGACACAGCAGTGTAGTTATCAGAACCATGTAGTCAGCCCTGTTGATTTAAGAGTTTTGGTGTTAATGGTGGTACTGTGGTTTTCCACCCCGGGATGAGCATTTCTATTTGCAATGATGCTATCGATTAAGGGATTAATTCTTTATGAAAATATTTTGAATAATTTTGTTTACTCGAATGGGATCAAACTTTATGATGTTTAATTTAGTGACAATGAAAACTATAGAAAGTGTGTGTTTATTTGCAGATTTTTACAATTGGAACCGTGTGAAGATCAGATACTGTGACGGAGCCTCGTTTGCTGGGGATGCAAAATTTGACAATGGGGTATATGCTCTGTAAACACACTCCTTTTAATTTAGTCCTCACATATCTTATTTGTTTGGTTTGAATTCATACCTTGGTAATCTGGGATAGTGTTACCAGGGCTAAGTGTCTTTAAAGTTTAAATAGCTGTTCAGTTGGCAAAAAAAGAGAGATGAAGTGTTAACAGCTATTCATCTGTTGCTGCACTATACAATATTCTTTGAACATTTTATATATACAGGTTGAAATTAACATCTGCTCCAAAAACTAGTGGCTTTTTATCAGCGCTTTTCTTTTGCCTAAAAAGAAAAATGAGATATTAATGACAATGAAACATCTAAATATCACTGCATGGGATATTTGTTTTCCATGGAGATTAGAATCTTCAGTGTGAAAGATGCAATATCTGCAACTCCTTAAAAATGCATATAGTTTACTTGAACATGCTAATGTGATCAAAACAAGGTACAATTACTTCTTTAACCTCCTTGTATATACAGAGGAAGTTGCAGTTGTCATGATGCTTACTAATACTGTTTTATTTTTTCATTTCTTGTTTGGAATGAAAACAGACATCATTACTATATTTTAGAGGGCAAAGGATCTGGCGATCAGTTATTCTAGATCTTCTTCCCAAAGGTCTACGATATGCAAAAAAGGTGTAGTCCTCTGCTTAAGGTGATATATTCATTTTATATGGTACTCTATTTTGTTTCTATTCATGGATTTTAGTTTATTAATTAGTATAATGTTATGCTATTTTTAAAAAAGCCGCACATTGCTTTGAAATCAAATGCTTGCACCAACTGGTCAGTTCATCAAGGTGACTATAGGCAATACAATTAAAATAAATTGAAAATTTAACTCCTCAGAGATTCATCCTATATCAGAGACTTCAGAGTACAAAATATGATTGAAGAAACTGTGTTTGCTTTAGCGAACAAAAGATTTGATGTATATACAATTTCAGATATGTTCACTTGCATGCTTTTATATAAGTTATCTTGCTTCATTTCGTTCAGGCTTTACTTTCCGGGTGCTCTGCAGGGGGTCTGGCAGTCTTTTTACACTGTGATAACTTCACCAGTTATCTTCCAAATAATGCAAGTGTCAAATGTTTAAGTGATGCCGGATTTTTCTTGGATGCGTAAGTTACTCATATCTTAAGTAGCATTCTATAACTTCCTACACTGTCTTTATTTTGTGGTTTCCCCTGTGCAGGAGAGACATTATGTTGAACCATACTATAAGAACGTTTTATGAAGACCTAATTTCCCTACAGGTATACAATTTTGTCAATAAAGAGATTTGGACATATTTGTTTTCCAGTTATTGATGTATCATCTTTATACAGCCAATTTTTTACAAGTGAATGTTTAAAATTGTATAGGAAGATAGGCTATCGATTTATCATAACCTAGGTTATCATTGTTTCTTTGTAGTTTGAGGAACTAGAACATTGTAAAGATTGGTGTTGTGTTACATACCACAAGTTTACTAAATTTTCATGAGCAAATGTACGAATATCTTATTCAACCTGTGATTGCTGCAGGGGGTGGAACAAAACCTGGATAAAAACTGCACAATGTCCCTCTACTATCCTGTCCAAGTATGAATAGTGAAAACCACTTCATTTAGTATAAGCTATTATAGAGCGTTTAACTTATAACAGGAAGTTATCTTGCAGTGTTTCTTCCCGCAGCATGCAATGAGATACATCAGGACACCTTTATTTGTTTTAAATTCAGCATATGATGTGTACCAAGTAAGACAAGTTCTCCATTTCCTTCATGTCAAATCCTGTCTGTAACCTAGATGTTTTGTTGTTAATTGTGGGGAAATAATAAGAAGTGAAAACAAACTTTTCGGTCCACAGTTTCATCATATATTTGTGCCACCTTCTGCTGATCCACATGGACATTGGAATCGCTGCAAGCTTAATCCAGCAGCATGTACTCCCGTACAGATAGATATTCTACAAGGTTCATTTTTTGGCACGTGTCTTTTCGGAAATGATGATTTTATCAACATTGATTTACCCTTCATATGATTAGAAATTTAGTTAACAGTTCGATTGTTCAGGACTGAGGAAAGAAATGCTGGCAGCTTTGTATATTTTCTATGAATACTCAAGAAGGGGAGGAATGTTTATAAATTCCTGTTTTGCTCACTGCCAGAGTGAATCACAAGATACTTGGTACGCAGCTGACTCACCAAGAGTGCACAACAAGGTACATTATATCCTATATATAATTAGCTTAAGTAGTTTGCAAAAAAAGAAAAAAGAAAACAAGCTTAAGAAACTTCATCTGGTATGGTATTAAAATAGAAATAAAAAAAATAAAAAATGAGCAACACAGATACGTTACTTACTCTCACAAGTTAGATAAAAATATCTCAATATAGTGTGTGCACATTTTAAACTGAAAATACAAGTAACCAATTAATATGACTAATATATAATATTTTGACACATGATATTAAATAAAATTAAAAATATTATTGTAAATATTTCAAAAATATAAAATATTAAAATACAAATAATAAAATATTAAAAGAAAACTGTGCATCATACAGCTTACGAGCTAGGAATCTAAATTACTTCAAGGAGCATAAACATTTTGATCAGTGTTTCAGTTATTTCTGTTAACTTTTTTCTTTGACTGCTTTTGTCCCATGCTAAAGTTTCTGTGAAAAGAAAAAAGAATTGATCAGAATGGTAATTTGAATTGCTCTTCTAAAGCAAAGCAAATTTGTGGGGGCTGGTATAGGCTTGAGCCAACCTTGCCCTTAGCTTAGCTTATCATGAAAGGAGAGATGTCTAAGTTTGTATTGTATCACTCAATCTTTGTTTTACATTTGAATTTTCACAAGGTTTTTACTATGTTGCCTTGTGCAAAACTGATCAGGCAAGGAAAATGATTTTCAGTTGTAGAAAAAAATGATATATAGCATGTCTTTTATTGAGCTAATGATAAAAATTATTCATGCATTAAAGTGAACAAGTTTATTAAGCATGTACTCAGACTTGCATATTCTATTGGTTGCAACTTTTAAGGAGCACACCAGTATGGGATTTATTAGTTCAATGGTGATGCAGTTGTAGAGTCAAACACCACATGTTATGAATTACTAAATTTTCTAGAGGACTCTAACCTAAAATTTATATCGAACACTATGCTTTGATTCAAATTTCATGGAAAGTTTTCTGCTATTATCATTTACCAGAATTTTCTTGCAGACAATTGCAGATGCTGTCGGTGATTGGTATTTTGGGAGAAGGGTCACCAAGGAGATTGATTGTGCCTATCCCTGTGACAGTACCTGCCACAACCTAATAGGCTAACACAATAAAAGAAGGCGAATCATACAATTAAATTTTCGTCATTTCAGCAATGGAGGCATAGCGCAAATGTCCTTATACTAATCAAGTTAACTAAATCTTCCATGAGCAGATTCTGCTACTCTAATCAAGGTTTTGAAAGGTCTAATAGTGCATACAGGACATAACTACTATATTTTCATTGGTATATCAGTGTGGAGAAGGTAAAGGTTCATATTTTAGATCCTCTGTTAATCATTTTAGCATACATATATGTTTATAGAAATAGTTGGATACCATTTGTACACTTTGATAAATCAATAAAAGTTTGATATTTATTTCCTCCTGTGCTTTCTTTCTCCTGAGATTAAGGTGACCTGGTAAGGGGTATTCTTAATCACCATTTAAACACTGTTTTAATTTCAACTCCCTGACTGAATTTTTGGATTATGTTTTCACTGAACAGTTTATTAATAAAATTTCAAGTAGTATAAGGGAACTAACAAGGTATAAGTGTCGAAGTCAGATAGAAGAGCAGGGGAGTACGATTTAACATGCTCTGATATAAAATTCTGTCTACTTTTTAGCTACTGCTGAAACAGATGATCATGCATACATACAAGTTAAAATGGGAGCTTAGGTAATAAGCAAATGAGTCTCACACACACAATAAATAAAAACACATAAATAAGAAAATGAAAGGTCATTTAGCAACGAAAAAACACCCCTTAGCCACAATTTAAGGTCTCAGATACCTCTGATTTATATTGTCAACCTTATTTGAAAAACATCCGACCGAAATCAATCTACCAATTAAGTACGCACCAACCTAATTTAGAGGTTGAACTACTAGGGGCATTCCCTTTGCAGGCCTAAGAGACAACAGGTTAGCAGGGGAATGACTGTAGTATGGTGAAAGCGAGAATGAAAACCTATTCAGAATTAAGGTTAACACAATCTTGTACTCCATGATTGCGTGGTTCCTACCAATGCACATCCTCCCTCCAAAACCAAAAGGCAGATACCCCATCTTGTGTTCGCATCCTCCATATAAGCTATCAGCCTGAAATCTCTCTGGTCTGAATTCATAGACTGTGTCGCCCCAAAAACCACGATCATGCATCATTGACAGTACATCGATAAAGAAATTTGTTCCTTTAGGGATAATCACCCCGTCTACTTGAATGTCATCTCTGGCTTGTCTTTGTAGGTTAGGCGCAGGTGGATATAATCTTAAAACTTCATTCATTACCCATCCCATCTACAACAAAATTGAAAAAATAAGTATGAATACACGAATCAATATGATTACAAAATATCAATGGATTAAATGTATTACTGTCTGATAAAGTAATTTACCTTCTTCAGTCCTGCAAGCATGTTGACATCTACAACTTGATCTCCTACAATTTGTTTGATCTCTTCTCTAAGTTGATCTTGCCAGTCGGGATGCATGGCCAAGAGAAATAAAGTCCATGTAAGTACTAATGCTGTTGTTTCATGGCCTCCGAAGAAAAACGTTTTGCACTCATCAACCATCTCTTTAATTGTTAATGACTTTGCATTTTCATAATCAGCCAGCATTGTGTCCAGCAAATTCTTCTCACGATCAGCAACAACTGTAGAGTTACCTCCATTTTTCTTTGCGTTAATTCTTTCATTTATAAGCGCTAAAAGAAGGGCATCAATTTCATCACCTAGTCTTTTTGCTTCCCGGTATTGCTTAAGACACAAAAACTTGCTGAATGGTACTCCAACATAACGGTTGGAAGCGAACAGAACTTGCTGCATGATCCTTAGTTTATGGAACACCTTCTTACCATTCTCGTAGTCCATTCCAAAACTTGTCTTGGCTATAATCTCCCCGGCTGTGGCTATGATTTCTTTTGCTACATCGATTTCTTGCTGGCCGGAGTTGATAATAGAGGTCAATCTTTCTAGCAATTCATTTGTTGATGCTACCATTATGCTTGCCAAGGGCTACATAATCATATATAATTCTTAATCATTTTCGTTTTCAAACTTAAACGCTCTTACTCCGTCCTCTAATAGTATGACAACTATATGATCACAGACATAAAAATGAAAAGCTCTAACAACAAATTAAAAATGCCCTTTCCATAATGTGTTAATCTTCAAACAATATAACCTTAATTTGAAATTGTATTACCCATATAAAACGAAAATAAATTTTCTGTTTATTGCATTTTAGTAACAAAAAAGAAAGGAAAAAAAGGATATAGGCGAAGAAAAATTGGCATAATATTTAAGAAAAAGTATATACTGCAAATACTTATAATGAGTATCTTCTTGGTAAGGAATGATATATTTGTGAAAGAAAAAGAATAAGTGACCTTGAGGTTGGCCGGAAAGAAAGCTGGCGTGAGAACATTCCGATGACGAACCCAAACCTCACCTTCAGTCATGACCATGCCATCACCAAACATGGGTTTCCTATCATTTCTGAAAAGATTTGATTTCCCCCAAGTCTTTCCAGGTACAAGTGCAGACAGTTGCTTCAGAAACTCAGGATCCGCAACATACAAAAATGGTTCTGTCCCTAACCAGTATGTAAACACCTTTCCTGCCAAATACATTTGGTACTATATTTTGTTAGTTTATGAAACTAACAAAATCGTACATGTACAATGAATAATCTGAATTTAGATAATTACCGTAAGATTTCTGCCATGAAGCGAAGTATGGAAACACGGTCGAATAAATATCATGAGTGATTTTGCTACTTGTTGAAGATTGCTTGTTCGTCTTTGATGCTGCTACCATATCACCAATGTTTCCTAGAGGAAAACTTGGACAAGGGCCATTTAATCCATTCCTTTTAAGCTTCTGGTATGCCATGTTAGGCCATATCCAAAACCTGTAAACTATTTTACACAACACCAAGAAAAGCATCATACCCATGGCTAATCCAACACATTCAAGTCCCATCATTTAATTTAGATTAATCTAGCAAGCTTCTTTCTTTCTCGAATAAACTTGTATCTTATAATATTTTGTAAAACTTGCAGTGCTGAGAAATATATGGGGTTGATTTTTAAGGCAGGGGACTAGTATAAGGAGAGTATAAATAAATAAAATAAGTATATACAAGAAATATAAAATTAGATGGATATTCAAAATAACACACATTCATGGAAAGAAATATGAATTTTTTTTTTGATAATATCACTATAGGTATATATGATACTTTCTTGTTTTTGAGAGTATATGTATATAATATACGTTATCAACATTACAACTTATATGTTGAAAACGATTCACAATGAAACGGATATATATAGTATTTTAATAAGAGCATATATCATACTTTTTGCAGAAATATTATAGTTTAGATGGAGTAATCTGTAACTTTGGAAATGTAGGTTTTGGTCAACAAAAAGTTTTAGTTGACTTTTAATTTGACAATCCTCAATCAAATTCATCTTATTCCGTAAGTCGAATATAAACCGTAGATTTCGATCGTTTTTTTCTTGTAACACTTAGACCTATGTAGTAACATATACGAGTATTTTATTTTACTCCTCCATCCAAATTTATTTATTTGTCTTGAATTTTTACGGTCATATTAACACAATTTTGACCGAAAATTTCATATATTATATAATTGAGAATAATTATAAAAATTATATTACTGAAAAGCATATATAATCTATCACAGAACCTCGATAAATGAATATTCGATAAACAAATAATCTTCGCATGAATTGCTAAAGATCCCAACATGACACAGACAATGTACTTTTTACATCGATAAATGAATAATCTAGATTAATGAATATAATTTTCAGGTCCCGAGCGTATTCGTTTATCAAGGTTTAACTGTACTTTAAAATGTAATTTTCAATTTTCTTAAATTATAAACTAATAATTTTTAATTATTGGTCAAAATTTAGTGAATTAAATGACCACAAAAAATCAAACAAGACAAATAAATTGGGACAGATGGAATATTATTTTGCAAACAATTTTTTCAATTATAAAACTTTGGGTTGCTTAGGCCCATTTATGTAATTTTCACAAAAATGTTAAAGTTTTTTCACAAATGAGTATCTGTTCTAAAGAAATTCTTGGGGTAAGTCAGGATTGAATCCAGAATCTGAGATGACAGAGGATAAACCCTCAACTACTTGTCAAAAAATGTTAAAGCTTTATGCTATCCAATTCAATATCTCAGACATAATCAACGGTAAACATGCATAATATTTACCAGCTTAATTGGTGTGTAATAAAATATGATTTTTTTTAAAACCTTTTTCTCATATTCTAAAACCTTAAGCATTCGAAACCTTACACATATATTGCTGTCGTGTATATAGCTAATTAGCCATGTAATATTCAACTTGATATTTTGACAATAATAATTCTTTTAAAAAAATTTGTCTTGGCTATCATCGACCCCATAAACAAGGAGTGTGTGCGCTCAAAATATTGAAGTTTTTTATCCGTACTATATTTTATGGTAGCTGGTCCGTGACAAGATAAATCGCTTGTCGGGACAAGACGCTATATTTGTATATGAGCCATATACGAGTATTCGGAGCCATCACTAGCTAGTAGCTAGCTAATTGTATGAGTATGCATTAAGCTAATTTTATTAACTTTGTCATGTATTATTAGATATTGTGGCCGTTTGGGGTTCCTTAAACTTAAAATAAGTAATTTATTTTATTTTTATTTTTTACATATTTTCATTTTTTTTAAAGATAAATATTTATTTTAGAATTTTAAAATCAAATATTATCTTCAAAATAAAAAATAAGTTACTTATTTTCAGAAAAAGTACATACATCCCTGTTTTTCTGAAAAAGTACATACATCCCTGTTTTTCAGAAAAATAAGGGCTTATTTCCAGAATTTAAGTGGAAACAAACGGGGCCATTATATATCAATAAAATGGTTCTTCGTTTTTTCAAAAAAAAACATTTTATTAGTTATTGTATCAAAATATTTTCTTAACATTATACAATAATAATTTTTAAATAATACATATTTATACAAAAAAAAATTTATTAATAAAATAATTAATATATTATCTTTTAAAAATAATTAATATTAGTTGATATAATTTATAATTAAATCTTTTCATAATAATAAAATTTACATATATAATATTTGGATAAATATATTTATTTTAATAATATATATTACTCCCTCCGTCCCATATTAATAATCTTTTTTGGAAAAATAACGCATATTAAGAAAAATTACTTATACAATAATTTTTAGTGCATATCATATTTATTATGACTATATTATACTAAATAAAATAAATTTTATATTGGAAATGACAAAAAAAGAGGATAGGTTTAAATTTTTTTACATTGAAAGTAGAAATGAACAATTATTATGAACAATTTTTTTTTTCAAAATAGACTAATATTATGGAAAATATTTCATAAATAATTTACTCGGTTGGTGTATTGATAAAATTTGGTCACGAAGATCCACTATTCTGCCAGGATTTGTTGATTCCTTCGTAAGAATCTACAATATTTCATAAAAAGTTCTTTCGAGATACTGTCTCTAAACTACTAATAAGCCAAAAGCCAGACAAACACTTTCTTGAACTGTATTACACACTTGGGTTGTAAACATTTTTCCAAGATTTCACTACATTTCATCTAACACATTACAAAAGCACACACAATCAGGATCAATTATAAAATTACATTATATAAGCTAAAGAAATCAAACTTTCACTAGAGTAAACATACAATTCGACCCAATGACGGAAAGGTTGGTCACAAATTTGGAGAGTTTGCTGTTTGCTTTTACTCGGAAACGTAGACCTCAAAAAGATCATGCTGCACCCGTAAAGAAAAAGATATATATTATTAAAAAATAATATATTTATCCAAATATATTATATAGGTAAATTTTATTATTATGAAATGATTTAATTATAAATTATATCAATTAATATTAATTATTTTAAAAAAATAATATATTAATTATTTTATTAATAAATTTATTTTTTGTATAAATAGTATTATTTAAAAATTATTATTGTATGATATTAAGAAAATATTTTGATACAATAACTAATAAAATATTTTGAATGTATTGATATAAAATAATACTAGCTTGTATCCCGTGCGATGCACGGATGAATTTTTTTAGTTTTTTAATATTTTTATTTTAATATTTTTTAATGATTTGAATTTATTTGTATTTGTATAATTTAAATTTAAATTTTATTTAATATTATATGCATATATTTTTATATAATTTATTTGTATTTATATTTTAATAGGATAATTTTTGTTTGTTTTGTATAGAGATATATTTTACTTAGGAGATTAATGTGAGATATTTTAGTTAGAAGATTAATATGAGATTGTATTTTAGTTAGAAGATTAATATTTTAAAATAAAACCCAATAATTAATCAATTATCCGGCCCAAATATCGACCGACTACCAAACTTTCAATGTTATCATAAATTTTAATGTATATTAAATTAAAATTATAGGATAGACTTTAATGATATATTAAATAAAAATTATAGGATAAGTGAGATTCGTAAAATAAAAAATATAATATAATATTATCATATCAACGGAATTATATTCTTATATAAAAGTAATGTTTATATTCTTTAGAATTATAATGTTTATGAATTATTTGCATAAAAGGAGGACTACTGGTGTTAGAATTGTATGTATGACTATACTTTTTTAAAATTATATTTTATTAAAATTGGACGGTCAAGATTGTTTATATGGTTTAATAAAATTGGACGGTCAAGATCTTTTCTATGGTTCACCCAGTACCAAACCAACCGACGACCAAAACTTTTAATCTTTCGGCTTTAATAATATAGTATAGACCAAAATTTTTAATCTTTCGGCTTTAATAATATAGTATAGACGAGTGAAATTCAACTCATCTTAATTAACCAATTAAAAAAGTGGATGACAGGGCTTTGATGTTGAGGATTTGGAGTTTTCATAAAGTATGAGCACATCATAATAAACCAAATATTAACTGTAACAAGGGATGAAGCAGGAAACTGATTAATTATATATTATTATTTGTCCTCATTTCTTGACAGGATGATCAGCTGATCAATGGTGCTAGGCTAGCAAACAAGGAGGAAAAAAGCGGGGCGGGGATAACAATTCACCTTAACTGATACTCAACTAGTATTTTAGAGGGTGAACCAGGAGCGGCATTCCCTTGGAAGGCTTAAGAGTCAAGATTGAAGCAGGCGAATGAGTATAGCAAGGCGAAATAGAGAAAGAAAAGCTAGTTAAGATAAGGGTTAACATAATCTTGTACTCCATGATTGACAAGTTTTTTCCAATGCACATTCGCCCTCCATAACCAAAAGGCATATACCCCAATTTGTTGCTGCATCCTCCATATAAGCTATCGGCCTCAAACCTCTCGGGTTTGAATTCGTTGACGGTGTCACCCCAAAGGCTAGAGTCATGGTGCATTGCCAGAACATCAATCCATATATTTGTCCCTTTTGTGATGACCACATCGTCTACTCCAATGTCATCTCTTGCTTGCCTATGGACAGCTGTTGCAGGTGGATATAATCGTAAAACTTCATTCATCACCCATCCCATCTACAGAAGAAAAGAAAAAAGATAAAGATATGGGCCAAAAATTATCATGCACTGAATTATAACATTGTACGTAACATAAATATATATATATATATATATATATATATATATATATATATGTTAATAATTAATTCACCTTTTTTAGTCCATGAAGCATGGTGACATCTACAAGTTGATCTCCCACGACTTGTTTGATCTCTTCTCTGAGTTGATTTTGCCATTCAGGGTGCCTGGCCAAGAGACATAGTGTCCATGTTAATGCTAAAGCCGTCGTGTCCTGGCCTCCAGCAAAGAAAGTTTTGCAATTGTCGACCAACTCGCTAGTGATGCAGCCATCACCAGTGAGCATTATGTCGAGCATAATGGAGGTCCATGTTGGAATTTAATTCTATATTCATATGTTTAGTTATTATTTAGATATATTTGCTTTATTTATGTTTTGTTTTTAAATAAACCAGCTGTCAACGTGCTTGTATAGCTGATGACTTAGTCTAGTAGTGGTTTCCTGTTTTGTAGGATCGTAGAGTTAGAGGAGCAGTAGTAGGGGTTAGTTGCTGGTTTTTAGTACCAGTACGTTCTCAGTTTCCTTATATAAGTTCTTGTATTCTCTGAAAGTATTCATCAGTTAATAAAACTAAGTTTTCCCAGTAAAGAGAAGTTCTTTCTATATATAAAAAACCAGCTTGTCTCACCAGTTGCATGAATCTCATGTTCATACATATATAAGTATATCACTATATCAGTTTAGTTTCTACACTTGGTATCAGAGCACCCCAGGTTCGAAGGTCCTGTTTATGCCAAAATATCAACCACGACACACATCAGAATCCATGGAGACACCAAGAACAAAGGAAGGTGTTGTGGCTGTGAACTACCCTATGCTAACCAAGAGCAACTACACTGTCTGGTCCCTAAAAATGAAGGTCTTCATGAAGGCACAAGGCGTTTGGGGCGCTATTGAACAGAAAAATCCCAAGGCTGAAGTAGATGAAAGGACTGTGCAGATGGCTCTTGCAGCCATTTATCAAGGTGTGCCTGAGGATGTGTTGTTGGCCATTGCAGAAAAGGAAACAGCAAATGAGGCTTGGGAGGCAATCAAGACAATGTGTATGGGGGTGGAACGAGTACAGGAGGCTAGGGTGCAGACATTAAAAGGAGAATTCGAGTCTCTCATGATGAAAGACTCAGAGAAGATAGAAGATTTCTGCTTGAAACTGAGTGGCATTGTGACTAACATTCGAGTTCTTGGAGAGGCTATGGAAGAATCCAGTGTTGTAAGGAAGATTCTACGTGCTGTGCCTGATAAGTTCCTCCAAATAGCTTCAAACATTGAACAATTTGGAGATGTTAAAGCCATGTCAGTTGAAGAACTGGTGGGACGTCTCAAGGCCCATGAAGAAAGAATGAAAGGTAGGAGTGAGCAAAGTGAGCAACAACAGCTTCTCTTAGCTCAGAAATGGAAGGGCAGACTGGACAAGAGCAAGATAAAATGTTTCAATTGCAACATTTATGGTCACTTCGCCTCAGAGTGTGACAAACCTCGACGAAAGAAAGAACACTGTCAAGAAGCAAATCTAGCATAGCTTCATGACGACGAACCGGCATTGCTGTAGAGGCCATATGGGCCAACAAAGACAAGCCATACGGGCTTGTGAATAATAGCCATAAGGGCTGTGAAATGGATGCCATAGGGGCAGGAAATAAATTGCCAGACGGGCAAACAAGTAAGCCAAAAAGGAGCTGTGATCAGTGGTGCCATATGGGCACAGAAAGGCCACACGGGCTGGATCAATGTATTTGCCATACGGGCATGAAAAAGATGTTTCAGTTCAAGGCATGCCATACGGGTAGCTGAAGAATTGATAGATGAATATAGAATTAAAGGAGAGATTGTTGGAATTTAATTCTATATTCATATGTTTAGTTATTATTTAGATATATTTGCTTTATTTATGTTTTGTTTTTAAATAAACCAGCTGTCAACGTGCTTGTATAGCTGATGACTTAGTCTAGTAGTGGGTTTCCTGTTTTGTAGGATCGTAGAGTTAGAGGAGCAGTAGTAGGGGTTAGTTGCTGGTTTTTAGCACCAGTACGTTCTCAGTTTCCTTATATAAGTTCTTGTATTCTCTGAAAGTATTCATCAGTTAATAAAACTAAGTTTTCCCAGTAAAGAGAAGTTCTTTCTATATATAAAAAACCAGCTTGTCTCACCAGTTGCATGAATCTCATGTTCATACATATATAAGTATATCACTATATCAGTTTAGTTTCTACAGTCCATTGGTCTAGCATTTCTATTGTTGGCGCCACGATTAAGCTTTCCATCGTCTATAAGTATAACAAATACGTAGACTTAAACAATGTAATTACTTGTTCAATAAAAAAAGATTTGAGAAAACTGTTCCTGACCCTATATACATTTTTAATAATATATCTATAAATATAATATTCACACTCCTATTTTACATAAATACCCTCGAATATTATCATACTGAGGTCATGTTGGGACCACCAAACTCAAAAGATTTTAGTGAGATAATCGGCATCTCCCATGGTATAATATATAAACACATATGTATATTTATCCGAGAACACCACAAAAATAAGAAATAATATATAGTCTTCCAAAAAAATAAGATACTGATACAATATTAGTTCATTCCGATTGTTAATATTAAAAATATTAAATTTAGTATCTTCTTTAACCCAGCTGTATTAAGTTATTGCATTATTTAAGAAATAATAATGGCTTAAAAATAATATCCATGTGTATAATGTATACAATACTCCCTCTGTTTGAAATTAATTGATGTTTGACTTTTTTACACACATTTTCCGGAGTTTTAACTACATGGTTAAAATTATTATTTTCAAATTTTTTTATATAAATGAAAATATTAAACTAAAATTTTTATTCAAAAAAGGAAAGCTTTAAAAATAATAATTTAACCATGTAGTCAAAACTCTTAAAAATGTGTACCAAAAAATCAAAGTTCAATCAGAGAAGGGGTATAATGGTAAAAAAGTTGATCGCCTTGAGATTTGGCGGAGTGAACGCCAGATTACATTTATTCCGTTGGCGAAGCCAGTCATCACCTTCAGCCATACCCATGCCATTACCGAGCAGTGGCTTTATATTATCTCTAATAACACTTGGTTTTCCCCACCTTTTTGCCAAAATATCCGAAGACATTCGTTTTATAAACCGAGGATCTGCAACATATAGAAATGGTTCTATCCCTAGCCAGTATATAAACACTTTCCCTGCACCTACAACAAATTTATACAATGTTTACTAATTTTTTAAGCTTATATAATATGTAAATCTAGAATTCGAACCATTAATTTAATAATTATACAATTTCTTAGCATAAGATTTTTGCCACTGAGCAAAGTGTAATAGAGATTCGAATGGAAATCATGGCTTACGACATTGGTTTTTGATGAAGGAGTAGTCTTCTTCTTTGAAGCTTTAATATCAGGAATGTTTCCAAGAGGAAAAGATGGAGATGAGCCACTTAATCCATTTCTTTTAAGCTTTTGATATGCCATGTATGGATCTATCCACCAACTGTAAATAATTTTTTTAAACACCACCGTGAAAATTACAACTAACATGGCCAAGGCTGATGCAACGTTTCTGTAAAACGAAAATTCCATCTTCAAGATTGTTTATGTAAAGAAGCACTACGTGTGTTTTTATGAATATAAATCTATGGACCCTTCATCAACACTGTTCAACATTTATATATATATATGAGTTCCAATGAGAATGCTAATTAGTGTGAGATATGAAATGTAATCCTAGACACTCATCTTTACACAAATAATCACCAAATATGACATTAGCGAGAAAAAATTATCGGTATGATGTCATAAATATATATTTTTTCTAAAAATAAAAAATTTCAAAATTTATATATATATCTGACGTCATACTGATGATTTTTGTTGAAATCTGGTGATTTATTTCTCAAGAAAATCGTCACTTTTGAATAAAATCGAATTCCGGTGATTATTTTCCAAGAAAATCACCACTTCTCAAGAAAATCACTATGCCAGCGTGAAGATGTTAGATATATAAAAAAATTTCCCAATTTTTTTTTTAAAAAATAAAAAACTAATTATGACATCATTATGATGTCACCATGAGTGGAGTTAGTGTGTGAGGGTGTAGGTTATTAGTATAGATGTCCTTGGTTGAATCATTAAATTAAATTAAAAAAATTAGTTGAAAATGGTGCAATATCAAATCATGTTACGTTACTTCAAATTGAATCTTAGCCTAGCCCGTCCCCTTCTCATATATCTTTCCCCAGGCCCTCTGGATTAAATCTCATATCTTACAAGATTCTCAAGCAAAAACTTATATATATATATATATATATATATAAACACGTGCAAAAATAAAATCTGAAATTTAATAGATTCTTTTTTTAGTTTTTATGTATATTCGATTTGGATTTTATGATATCTATTAAAATATAATATTCTCAGTAAGGATAATGATTATATATATTTTTTGAAATCCTCATATGTTCGGTTATGTCTTGAAATTATCTTTAAAATTGAATAGTATTTGATTATAATTTTATAAAAAAATTAATATCTAATTCTGTTATTAAATAGCTAATGGGTTTTAATTTTTTTTTCAACTTTATAATATAGTGGATATTAATATATTACAATAATATAATTTATAGCATAATTAATTAATTAATTAATTAATTATAAAATATATATTAGTAAATTACATTAACATAATTCACATAAAATTTGATATTTATAGTAGAATTTTATGAATAAAATCAAAATGCAAAGTTAGCCCAATATATATAGATTAATATATATTTTTGGTATATTAAGCTGTTTTGTGTCGTGTTGGGATTTAAATTACAGGTACACAAATTCGATCTTTTCATGATATATTCCTATACAAATTCAAATACATAAAATATAAAATTATATAATATAAAAGTAGAATTACCAAATTTAATAAACTATAAAAAAAGTTTTTAGTTTATAACTCTTATTTTAGATCTAAGCTGACAATGTAATATTTTTAATTTTAGTAATCTAAACTAAAAAATTTATAGAAGAGTGTATAATTGATAACCCTTATTTAAGATATTCGTGGGAATATAATATTCTTAATTTTAGTAACCTTGCCTAAAAATTATACCGATGGTCTGTAACTCTCATTTGAGAGATTATTGGGGAAGGTAATATTCTTAGTTTTAGTAATCTTATCTCATAGGATTAGTATAAGAAGTTCAAAATTTACTAAATTTGATCAATATTTTTATATATATTCAATTTTGAGATGGTCCGACCATATTTGTAAAATTTGGATTGTGTCAAAGCTAGACCGATTAATTAACTTTTATACAAATTTGAAATATATAAATTTTAATTTGCTTTGTAAGTTTTTTCTTTTGAAACAATTATACTTTGTAAGTTAATACAAATTCAATAACGAGAATAAAATTCCCGAGCCTCCAAAAATCAATGGTTTTTTTATATAAAATAATAATGATATTTTTATATTTGTATATAATATTCTATAATTATAATAATATCCTCGCATATTTATATGATTTTTTTTAAAATTCAGAAAAATTATGTAAAATAATACCAAGAACATTAAGTATTGAACGATCAAATTTTTTAATATTTTAATTTTAATATTACAATATATATATAGTATAGATAGTATAGATAGTATAGATAAGTTCAATTTAAAAGATTTTAATATGACTTAATAAAATTATTAATGAATGAATTTATTATTTAATATAATCAAATATTATAGTGTTATTATAAATATTATATTTTTAATATGATTCACAAAAATTAAGCCATGTTTTTATTCGCAAGCCTCATTAAATATTTTAAATTTTGTATTATTAAAATATTTCAATTATTACAATTCTTATCTATCAACCTAGTATCTTCAATCTTATTCTCATTTACTTGTTTATTTCATCAAGCGGTGTCATGTCATTTATGTTGTTGTTTTTACTTTTTTTTACTGTCTAATAATTATTGGAAGAAATTAAGTAGAATAATATATTATAATATTTGAATGATGAGATTTGAATTTTTTTTATTTTATACTTCCTCCGTCCCATTTAATTCTTAACATTTTTCACATTGTGTGTGTCGTTTTTTTTTGAAAATGTTAAGAATCAAATGAGTTGGAGGATCCAATAATATAAATATTAAATAATTTTTATAAATAATAATATAAAATTTTAATATAATTTTGATATATCATTTATAGAATTCAAATTTTAAATATTTAATAGTAGTTAAAATTATAAAATATTATTTAATATAAATTAAACAATTTTTATTTATTAATTTAAAAAATTCTAACTATTATTATATTTAAACCAAATTCCATATAGATTATTATCCTATAATATTACATTTCTTTCCACAATTTATATGTACTACCTTATAATCCGTGCAATACACGGATAAACGGATTTTAATTATTTTATAATATTTTATTTAATTGAAAGAAGTTCTTTCCCACTTTCTTTAGGATATGTTAGGCGAGATAGAGTTTGAAATGAAGTATAATTTATAATTTATATAATTTGAGTTTATGTGATTATATAATTTTGTTTCATTTGAATTTATAATTTAAATAATATTTAAAGAGTTTGAGTAGTGATGAAACTAAAATATGTAAGTCAAGTTGTAATTGAGTTGGATATATAATACTATAGTATTATATATTATAAATAAAATAAATTATATGTATTTAATTATTTTTGGAAAACGTAGAACCATAATAAATCTCATTCCGGTTATAACCCGTGTGATGCGTGGATAAACGGATTTCTAATATTTTATAATATTTCATTAATTTATATTAAAATAATTATTATATATTTTTTATTACTCCATTAATTAACACAATTAATTCGAATTATTAATAAATTAAAAGAACATGTGAAACTAATTATAATAATGTTTGCATAAAAAAATATTACATAAAAAGATGTTGTAATATTATTATTATAAATTATAATGATACATGTTAACTCTCTAATATGAATATTGAAATTAGTGATATTGTTAAAAATTGATTTATTTACATAGTTTTTCTAGTATGGGCTCCTAGGCACACTCCAATTACTAATTTTTTAGCACTTTTTATGAGTTGATTTATTTTTATTGGTGATGATTTTTGTACATATAGGGATCCTTTGTTATTTATGACTAGACAACCAATCAAAACTTGCCAAACTAAGTTTTTAATGTGTGCTCATGGACAAACATTAGAAAAACTGATATATTATTTATCTCCATACTAAACAAACATAATGTAACTAATAGCATATATATTAATTCTTTATTCTCGTTCCCCTTCATTCTCCCCTTGTTAGAAAAAATTCGACCACGAGTTTTGTAGAAATCAAGAATCATGCATAATTGGACTAGAACAAAGAAAAACTGTTTGCACTTCTTCAAAAACATCAACTCAGGCGCAAAGAACCTTGAAACCTGGCTAGCAAGTGAAAGAGGCTTAATCATGTATTTTGGAATGATGAAGTCGATATGCTAAACCTCAATAATATCACCATAAACCACTTTTTCTTCTTGCACAATTTGAACACTTTTCACAAAAGATTCCTTAACAATGTCGAAAACTTCTTCGATTTTTTGCTTTATGCAACTCATCGAATATGGAACAACTACATTATCTTCGTGCAAATGACCTCCCGTGACTGTGTCTTCAACATGTTGCTCAATTTCTATTGCAATTTCATCCCCTTTGACTATTTCCGCATTCTCCAAATATATAAGATGTTGAAATTGAGATAAAAAAACCTCGAGTCTCTTTGATGCACGTTCATACCTTTCTTTTGCCAATTCAAATTTATACTTTTTTCGCTAGAATAGGACTATTAGTTTTAAAAACAATACTGTACAAATGGTCCGTGGGCAAACAAGGCCACACAGTTGTATTTTGGGGCGTGTTCAAAAGTCGGTATTCGAGTTAATAAAGTGATTATTGGTTAAGCCTCAACATCTGTAGCAGGAAACAGTTAATAAGCTTGCTATAAAGTGAGTAGAAAGTAACCAAAACACTGAATTGAAAGTACTGATTTTTTTTTCAAAATCAAAGGAACTTGATCGTTTGCATTTTAGCTAGCTAGTAGTCGGACAAATTAAGAAAACACATGTTACTAAAAGTAAGCCTACCAAACTAATTGATAGGTTGAACCAACAGGGGCAGCCCCTTGCTGGGCCTTAGAGACAACATGAGAACAGGGGAATGACAGTAATAAGGTGATGGAGCGAATGAAAACCTAGTTAAAATCAGAGTTAACACAATTTTGTACTCCATGGCCGACAAGTTTCTACCAATACACATTCTTCCTCCAAAACCAAAAGGCACATACCCCATCTTGCTGTTGCAGCCTCCATGTACGCCATCAGCCTCAAACCTCTCTGGTCTAAAATCGTGGACAGTGTCACCCCAAAGACCACGGTCATGGTTCATTGACATTATATCGATCCACATATTTGTACCTTTAGGGATGACAACTCCACCTACTCGAATGTCTTCTTTGACTTGTCTCTGTGCATTGGGTGCTGATGGGTATAATCGTAAAGCCTCATTCATCACCCATCCCATCTGCAAATTAAAATATATATATATATATATATTTATAGATTATACCAACAAATTATCCCCATGGCAAAACTAATTATTTCCAATAATTTTCCACGTTGTTGTGGGTGTGTAGGTGCCTAGCTTGTTAATTCACCTTCTTTAGTCCAGCAATATTGGCAGCATCTACAACTCGATCTCCAATAACTTGTTTGATCTCTTCCCTAAGTTGATTTTGCCACTCCGGATACAAGGCCAAGAGCAGTAGTGTCCATATTAATGTTAATGCTGTTGTTTCGTGGCCTGCAAAGAAGAAAGTTTTGCATTCATCAACCAGCTCTCTAGTGGTCAGTGTCTTTCTACAATCTTTATCAGCCAGCATTAGATCCAGCAAATTCTTGTCTTCATCCGAACTAGTACTGCCCCGACCACCAGCTTCCTTTAATTTAATCCTGTTGTTAATGATTTTCAAAAAGAGGGCATCAACTTGGTCACCTAGCCTCTTTGCTTCAAGGTATTGCTTAAGACACAAAAACTTGCTGAATGGTACTCCAACATAACGGTTGGAAGCGAACAGAACTTGCTGCATGGTCCTTAGTTTATACAACACCTTTTTACCATTTTCGTAGTCCATTCCAAAGCTTGTCTTGGCTATAATCTCCCCGGCTGTGGTTATGATCTCTGACTCGACTTCGATTTCTTGCTTACCCGAGTTGATAATCGAGGTCCATCGGTCTAGCATTTCGTTTGTTGAATCCACCATTAAGCTTCCCATAGCCTGTACAATATTATACATGTATTTCCATGTAGATGTGAATTATATGTACTACAGGTACATACATGGTTGTGTACTAAAAACTAACTATATATTTGTATAGTTAAGCCAAGTTGAATTATAAAAGTAAAACTCGATTGTTAGTTTGACTAGTCGAGATTAAACTTTACTTATCTTTGTCAACGTAACTCAACGAGCCAAAGAAAACATAATTCAATTAACTAGTCACACACACACACATACTACATTCAAATGTTTGCTACATGGGTAGGACGTAGTAGTATTGCTACTAGCTAGATGCCCACTGCCTTGAGAAAATATACAGGTGCTAATTAATAGAATGACATAGAAAAAAGGTGTGAGAATAAAGATAATAACCAGATAAATTATACAAAAATGTTTTAGTGCGAGAACCTAATTCTGCCATGAATAAAATGTCACCTTGAGGTTGGCCGGAGAGAATGCAGGAGTAATAACATTCCGGTGGCGAAGCCAGTCGTCACCTTCAACCATGAGTAAGCCATTACCGAACATCGGTTTTCTATCATTTCTGAAAACATTTGGTTTCCCCCAGCTCTTTCCTAAAACTCCTGAAGTCATTTCTTTCAGAAACTCAGGATCCGCAATACGTAGGAACGGTTCTGTTCCTAACCAGTAGATGAACACTTTCCCTGTATCAACAAAAATTAAAAATAAATAAAACATGTACAAATTCGATGTCGAATATATCTCTATACATAAAAAAAATACACTTCTTAATTACGTACCGTGAGATTTTTGCCATTGAGCCAAGTATGGAACGACTTTTGAATGGATATCATGGCTTATAATGGTGTCGCTATTTAAAGGAGGAGGAAATATAGAAGAATCTCTCGGCTGCTTCTTTGAAACCACCATATCATTAATGTTTCCGAGAGGAAAACTTGGAGATGGGCCATTTAATCCATTCCTTTGGAGCTTCTTGTACACCATGTTCGGCCATATCCAAAAACTGTAAACAATTTTAAACACTATAAAGAATAGTAACATAACCAATGCTAATCCAACATTTCTGATCAACCAATTTGGGTAACCCATCGATCCCTTTAGGTTCTCTATACCTCAAATGAACTTAATTGTATGCATCGTTTTGTCAAAGTTATATACCAAATAAATTTATTCACAGAGAGGGAGAGGGAGTTTAGATCTTTTATTGTACAATACGTGAAGAATATTTTTTTAAAACTATTTTTCAGTAACTTTTTAAAAAATTTAACTCTTTTTTGGAAACTTTTATTTATAAATTTATATTACCATTTAAATTTTCTAAATTTGCTGCAGATAAGAATAAGAAGGTATCAAATCTGCAAGATATTGATATCTGTTTCTGGTTGATCCGTAGAAGTAATTGCTGCAATGTAATATATATATATATATAGCTAGTTGCTGACGAATCTTGGTCGTATATAGAAACATTGTTTAGGTTCGAGAAACAAAATGCTACCGTGTTATATAATCTCATATTTTATAAAGTATGATTAAGAATTTAGGATAATTATGGTAGATACCTTTAAATATAACTTTCTAAATCAATCTTCAACCTTAGCGGGTTGGGGATTCTCAAGCGATATGATATCCTAAAATTTCATCTTTTGAAAAGTAGCGTTTCATCCGATATGCGAATAAATTTATACATTTGTAACTATGACTCGTGTTGGAATTTTCGTTTCTTATATTAAAGAATACCCGTAAATTCTTCAATATTTTTAAAAAATATATCAAAAAAAGTTTATTTTTCACACAATTTAGAATACTAAGAATCAAATATCCGCATCCTCGAAAAAATTTCTAATGGAATTCTCATCCCATGCATTATTCGTCATTCATTTCAATAACATATATAATTGTCTTCAGAGACAAGAAAAGGTTTTTCAAAAAATTTAGAGTTTTTAATTTAGTCTTGACATCTATGAATCTTTCGTCACCTATATATAACATTTCTCAAACACATATTTACGCCATTTCATACTCAAAAAAATATTCCTCAATGAACTCTTGTGTGCTTTTAAAAATAATTTGAAAATTACCTAGCTAGCTTTCAAAATTTTATTGCGAACATAAAATATGGGAAAGTTCGATTAAACAACATTGCTAAACCCTATCCTCCATTCCTCCTCCTTTAAAAAAAAAATTCAAAACAGTTTTACTACATGCAATGAATTTTCGTTTTCTTTGCCTGACTTCCCACCAAAATCTTACAGCTAACCAGTGGAGACCATATTTTTTTTAATCAATTCTGGAGCTACGTTAAATATTTTAATATTAAAGAGTTAAATTAATTAATAGATATATACTTTTATAGTATTTTTTTAATATAATACATAATGCTTTTATTTATTATTTAGAATTTTTGTTTCAAAGCTCATGTGTTTTTAATTTCACAATGTATATTAACTACTATATTCACAATCCTATACTAAATTAATTAACCGAATATATGATCAACAAATATGTATTTTATAAATCTATACTAAAGTTGTATTTGTTCAACTTTGATATTATACTATAAAAGGTTATTTTTTATTTATATATTTTTTTTCAAATTGATAATATAATGAAGAATATATCATTCAATTTAATATCTTATAATATTTGCTCTGGATCAAATATCATTTAATACCTTTATGACATTATTTTAATTTATTTATCATCCTTAATTAAAAAATTTAAAAAGAAATGAAAATGCTGTTTAAAAAAATTATAGATTAACCACATAATATGTCAATCAAACATAGTCCTAAAGTACTCGGTAAAGCAAATCCTCGATTATTAGCTTTATACATTTTTATTTATATTTTATATTCAGTACATTCGAAAATAGCTCAACTCGAATTTTAATGTTTGTAAAGTTTGTTTGTAAAATTACTAGAAAGAAAATCATTTGCAAACTTTGTATATTTTTTTTAAATGAGAATCATTTTATGGAAATTCATGAAGTTTAAGGAATAAAAATTTTGTTATTAATTAATTGTACAGTGTTCTAAATCTCAATTACATAAACATGAGTTATTTATAAATAATTAACTGTTAAAGGAAATTAATACAATAATTCACTAAGAAATTGTCTTTAAACTAGTTAATATTGATGCACTTTGTTCAGCTTTAATTATTTATAATTGAACTTGTATATGATAACTTTTATTTTATATATATATATATATATATATATATATATATATATATATATATATATAATTGGCTTAGAAAAACATTCTCATGTTTTATTAAAATTATACTAATAAATATAATTATAATATGAATTTATATACAAAATTAAAAAAGTTATTAAATGTATTTTAAACATTACTCCCTCCGTTCTTTTTTATTAGTTGTTTTAAAAGTTTTTGCATAGACCAAGAAAAGAAAGTGTAGTTAATATACTTTAATGTGATTAATAATGTTATAATTTATTTTTATAACCTTGTAATAATGTTAATATACATGATCAGTTGTTTCTAATCTCTCAAATTATGGAAGTAGATATACCAGAAAAGAAAATAAGAAAATTAATTTAAAAAATTTGTATTTTTTTGATCATCAGGCTAATATTGCGCTAATTATATAATTGATTACAAGAATTAAATTTAAAGAAATTTAAAACATGACATGATTCCAATTTAATTTTCTTACAAAAAAGTTTAAAATTAGAAAAAGAACATAATAATTATCATAGATGATATATTTTGAAAATAACTATGTTGTTATTAAAATATAATTTATAATTTTTTTTATATAAATGTATTATAACAAAAAAAATTGTATTTATTAGCAGGTGCTCCCAACCAAGATCTTAATAAAATTAAGAATACAAAATTTGAAATAGGATTTTTTTAAAAATATATTCGTAAAACAAATTTAAAGTGTATTTATTAGGTGCAGTAAATTAATAATTAATATGTTAATAAATTTTAAAAAAAATCCTTGAGAACTTTCTAGAGTAAATTAATGTCACTTGCATATCCGGAGTTCAAAATTCTTAAAAAGAAAGTACTCCAAAACTATCATTAATATATGCGCACTACTGATTATATATTTTGCATAATATATTAATAATAGCAAACACACTGAGATTAATTTGCATGTTTTAAACAGATCTAATATCTATATATGGAATGCTACCGTACCCTCTTTCATTCAATGTCTTTTAGGGTACTTTCTCATTCAACATTGTCGTTTGAAAGAGTAAATTACTCCAATATTTATCACACGTCCTAAATTTGGAAAAGTATACACCAATAAGTTTTTAAAGTTTTATTCCATCCCTTTTACACGTGCAAAATTAGTGCTGAAAGATTCAACGCCTATCTTGTAGACATGAAATAAAAAGTACATAAACGTTTAAGTTGGAATCAGAGCTAGAGCTAGCTAGGTTAAAAATGATTAGAAATTATGATAAAGAAGATTAAGTTGGAACCATGCCAATGTTTTGAGAGATGAATTATTATTATATTGTTTATTGGGGGTCCGCTTTCTCATAGATTAGAGTTTTGGTCACTAAGAAATTTGATGACAATCTACTATTTATTACAAAATTAACGATAAATCGGCAAGAAATTAATGATTTATATGCGCCTCAGTAAAATTTGTACAAAATGAAATTAATGTCCGATAAATTTTATAACTACAAAATAAAATTCAATAATTTATTAGCTTAGTCCCGATTATTTGAAAATTCTGTTCTGCCACGGAATTTGGATTATTAAATCTCGTTTCATGCAGTTGTGGGCCTCCTCCACGTGGCCACGGTCCTTAGCATGACCTCACTCAGAGTCGAACGAGTCATTGCGGATTAGCAGCTTCAGATAATTAACCACCGAAATCGGGAAAAAACATCTTTCAATATAACTGTACGTAAAAATTTGACAAAAATTTAATTACTATCGTCTAAAACTGTTAGTTCCGATTCCATGTAAATCAGTTGTTTATAGCTTTAAATTCCACTGAGCCGTTGCAAAAAAGCTAGTAGTGAAAACCAATACTCAATTTAGATACATATTTAAATGCGATAGTTTTATTATTACAATCGATGGCTTCCTTCGTTAATATATAGCAGGGATTTATGTCTCCCATGTGGGAATTTTTCCTTCCTTGGCTAGCGGGGCATGTATTTGACACAAAAAAACATTTAATAAGATCAATTTTAAATTTGACCATGTCGAATTCAAGTTTCGTCTCTTAATAATTTGTATTTTCATTTCTCGATTTAACTTTAACTCACTCGGAGATTTTTTAAAATAGATATTCATCTGATTTGTCAAAATTTTAATAAAAATATTTATAATTTAAAATATAATTTTGATTTTAAATAATTATTATGTGTTTGGATTTTTTTATTAAATATAATTTATGAATTATTAAAAATATAAAAATTAAATTAAATTTACAACATTGCCGTTAAAAAAGTATATCGATCCTGTATGTATTCAGAACATTGCCGATGGAACTTTTACATATTATAAAATTAAAAAAAATATAATTCTAATATCACAAAACTCAAGTTATTACATATAAATCAATGAACATATATATATATATATATCTTAGCTAGTTATCAAGAGGTTTAACTATTAATGGCATCCCTTGAGTAGGCCTGAGGGAGAGCATAATGGCAGGAGAATGAGAATACGAAGGTGAGACGGAGAAAGAAAACCTAGCTAAAATTAGAGTTAAAACAATCTTGTACTCCATGGTAGCCAAGTTTCTACCAACACACATTCTTCCTCCAAATCCAAAAGGCACATACCCCATCTTTTGGGTGCACCCTCCATGCATGTCTGCCTCGAACCTCTCCGGCCTGAATTCGTGGACAGTGTCGCCCCAGAGGCCACGATCATGGTTCATTGCCACCACATCGATCCACATATTTGTGCCTTTGGGGATTATCACCTCGTCCACTCGAATGTCATCTTTTGCTTGTCTCTGAACATTTGGTGCTGATGGATATAATCTTAGAACTTCACTCATCACCCATCCCATCTGGCAACAAAGTTAAAAAATTGAGATTATGTTTGGCAACCTTTGTATTTCATTTCAAATGATAGAATTTGAGTTGATATTTTAAACTTAATTTTACGATATAAAACATACTTCAATTCATTTCTATCTCAGATTTTGATATTTAATATTTTTAGTGTAGTTTTTTTTTTAAATGATCATTTTACTATTGCATATATAAAGATATATATATACTAGAACTTCCTTTACATGTCGGCTTAGAGAATAAGAGTATGAGGTGTGATTCGAACTCCGTAATAGACAATTACAGACTGTACTGTTCTTTTCTTAATTTGGGGGCTAGGGAAAATGTCAACGTTGGTGTATTAGCTAGTGTACACATATTTTTAAAATTGACTCGTTGTTGGTATTAACACGTGGACGCTAGCTTCCCACCCTGACCACACATTGAACACGCGCATTTTACGGATATTCAACTCAGATATATTTGCATGCATCACTCTCTCGCTCCCTATCATGCAAAATAGTACGTGTCATTCTACACTTTGCATGCTTCCAACCCCAAATTTATGCATAATCAAATTTCATATTAATTTATACATTCATTTAATTAATTCTAAGATTAAGTCGATGATGTTTTTAATTACTACACGTACATGATGTGAATGCATGGGCAAAACGAACAATTTCTGAGTTAGTAAATGATGGATTGTCCACACATACTTAATTTGTGTGATGCAATTTTGCAGCTTAAAAAGTCTGTAAAACTATTAGTTTTATGAATGAAAATAAAGAAAGCATGTGTTTGGGAAAAAGTAGTGATTGTACTACTATATATATATATATATATATATATATATATATATATATATATATATATATATAGTTTACCTTCTTTAGTCCAGCAAGCTTGGTGGCATCTACAACTTGGTCTCCTACAACTTGTCTTATCTCTTCTCTTAGTTTATTTTGCCACTCCGGATGCATGGCCAAGAGAAGTAATGTCCATGACAGTGTCAATGCTGTCGTTTCATGGCCTCCGAAAAAGAATGTTTTGCACTCATCTACCAGCTCCCTTGTTGTTAATGAATTCACTAGCCGACCATCCACGCAATTATCAGCCAGCATTAGGCCGAGCAAATTCTTCTGATCACCACTCACTTGATCCTTTGATTTAATTCTATCATTTATGATTGATAGAAGAAGGACATCGATTTCGTTTCCTAGCCTTTTGGCCTCAAGGTATTGTTTAGGGTACATGAACTTGCTAAATGGTACTCCTACGTAACGATTGGAGTTGAATAGAGTTTGCTGCATGGCCCTTAATTTTTCCAACACCTTTTTGCCATTTTCATAGCTCATTCCGAAGCTCGTCTTGGCTATGATTTCCCCTGCGGTGCTAATGATCTCTCTCTCGACGTCGATTTCTTGATTGCCAGAGTGTATTAGGGATGTCCATCTGTCGAGCATTTCATTTGTCGTCTCTATCATTAAGCTTCCCATGGCCTATATGTTCATATTTATATATATATATATATATATATATATATATATATATATATCACACATTAATTAATTATTTATTTATTTAGGTCGTCCAAATATAAGTAATCAAAGGATTGTGTATTATGGATTGAGCAATGTACCTTGAGGTTGGCCGGAGAGAATGCTGGCGTGATAATATGCCGATGACGAACCCAGTCATCCCCTTCAACCATGACCAAGCCATTTCCAAACATGGGTTTTCTATCATTTCTAAAAACACTTGGCTTTCCCCAACTCTTGCCCAAAACACCTAAAGACATCCTCTTCAAAAAATCGGCATCCGCAATGTAGAGAAATGGTTCCGTCCCTAACCAATACGTAAATACTTTGCCTGAAAACGAACAAAAAATGAAAGAAAAAAAAACCACAAGTCATATTGTCATCCATGCAAGTACAATGAGTACGTACATTAATCAAATAGCTTGGAATATATAGTTACTTACCATGAGACTTTTGCCACTGAGCAAAATACGGAAAAACTTTAGAATGGATGTCATGGGAGATGATGCTAAACAAAGACGAAGAAGAAGAATCGCTCTTCTTCTTCGTCTTTGATTTCACCATATCATCAATGTTTCCGAGAGGAAAACTCGGTGTTGGGCCACTTAATCCATTCCTCTTGAGCTTGTGGTAAGCCATGTTGGGCAATATCCACAACCTGTAAACAATTTTAAACACTCCCAACAAAAGTAAGATAGCTAAGGCTAATCCAATATCTTTAAAAAACCAAAGCAACTCCATCTCTCGAGAAATATAATATTACTCTAGCTAGATTTAATTATATATTTATCTTTTTTCTTTAATAATCAACTTATAATGTAAATTAATGTGTGTATGAATGTATAGAGGTTAACTAAGTTGTATGCATATGTGGATAGCAGATGGTTGGTTTGTTATGGTTTGAGAGAAACAAATGGGATACTTTTATAGAAGAAGAATCGGATCTAATGTCAAAATTTGACCGGAAAAATACGCACACAAGTCAGATCTAGTATTTAATTTGTTTTTGAATAAGGCTCAATTCTAAATTGTACTTCATTATACTTAACTGTTTTAATTGTTTTTCTGATCACATGTTCCTGCGGCCCAGAACGAGTACACATTCTTAATTTGTACAAGGGCGGCGTCCCTACAGATTTTTTTTGACCCATTAAAGCCTCCAGTCTTCTTACAAGGTTATTTATAAGCTTTTACCCCCACTATTTTTTTTATTAAACTAATCAAACATCATCTACTTTGTACTTTAATTTCATTTAGTCAATATATACTAATGAAATCTACTATAGCTGTGATTGACGAGTTTTCGTCATTCAAGACGTGAGATTCGATGAAGAATTTTATCAAGAGTGAACTTGTGTTTTCCGTCCAACAGTTTCATTTTGAAAATTTTATTTTTTACGATAATAATAAAGTACCGCGCAAATGCGTGTCAATATAGGGAGCCTATGCTATTTCTTGCATGTTAAATTATTTTTTAATTTAATGTCAAAGATGAAAAACATAGAACTAACTTCTTCTTCTTTTTTGAAGAATAATCAAACTTCATTAAGGAGACTGGTTATTATTCACATAATAGAATAAGCTAAAGTTATGAGCCAATTTATACTGATAAGAACAAGTTTCAGCTAAAGTTATGAGCCAATTTATACTGCACAATAAATAAAAACTAAAGAGACATGGGTCAAAGATCCGAATGGCTATGAATTAAGATCGGTCGATTTTTAATGAAATTTCTATTTAGTTCTTTCAAATTTCAAAAATACATTCAAAGTTATAAAAATATGAATATTTACTTTAAATATCTCAAAAAAAAATCTATACTATATTATTAAAGCAGAATATGCAAAAAAATTCTTCTTTTTATACAACTCACTCTTTTTATGTAACTATTATATAATTATAATATAATTTTAAAACATATATATGTTATCTACAACTTTATCATCATTAGTGAGTTTTTTTTTTTTACAAGAATCTAATACCATATTTTACTTTTATTACCGCTCAAACTATTCAATTTATTTAAAATTAAAGCTTATTAATTAAATTTCATTAATATTAAAATAATATTATTATTTTATCTATATTAAATAATTTTTATTATATACTATTATTATAAATGATATATTAAAAAAATTAAATCAAATATTTAAATCAAATAAAATAATTAATATATATAATTTATTAATTATGTGCTTTACACGATTATAAACTACAGTAGTATAATCAATTTCTATATCACCTATATGTATGGCGGGCAACACTAATACCATTTATAAATTATAAGTGATTCGATTTAATTAATCAATTTCTATATCACTTATATGTATGGCCAATAACACTAATACCATTTACTATAAATTATAAGTGATTCGGTTTAATTAATGATCAAATATAATATATATTGCACGATTTAAGATATTAACTCATCATTAATAATGATTAATAACTAACTAATATTTCACATATTTATAATATGAATTTTTTTAGTAAATAATATGATTAAAATTTTAAATATATTAATAAAATATTGTATTACTAATTCACTTATTTTTTTTAAATAATTCACTTAATTATGTGTATTAAGTATTGCGTAATAATGAAATAATAAAATAAATATATATAAATTATATATTTTTAATATATATAATAAATTACAATTTATGGTATTACATTATATATATTTGATTGGATTTTGAATTTCGAGTAAGAATATCAATTTGATAAATTTAAAATTTAATTTTTTTCAAAGTTTAAAATTTAAAATTAACATTTCTTGTCCAATAAAATACAATTGAATTGAACATTTCTTGTCGAATAAAATACAATTGTATTGAAACTAACTGAGTATTTATCCAATTGAACTAGGGCGTCTTTGACAAATTTACAGGTCGTCTTTTGACTTGAAATTATTTATAATTACTCGGTTCTGAATGTAGAAAATATATATTTATTTTAATTTTCACAATTTGATTTAATAAAAATTTGTATAATCTCTTTAAAAGATAATTTTTAGTAATTTACTGTTATAGTATTAGTTTTTATACATAATACGTTTTATATTATTTTAATAAATTTATTCAAACTGAAAATAATTAATAAATATGAAAAATTTTAGTAAAACAACCTCGTTACTCGGTGCATAATGCACACTTAAAATTATATTGATCGAATAACAACAACCAATAGAAAATTTCAAGTTTTCAAGAGAAAAGGAATTAAATCAAACCCTGCATGTAATTGATTGTTCTTGAAATATGAAAGAAAAGAGAGTACAAGCTAATTGTATCATTTACGTTCATAGAAAATTTTATTTCACCCCATTTCGATATAAAAAAGCGAGCTAATTAATTTCTCTTATCAATGAAAAAGAACTTCTAAATAATCACTCTGAGTGAGCTAATATCAAAATATAATAAACGGGTCAAATAACTTATTCATAATTAAACTCGCATTCAATTTGCAAGTGGGTTATCGAACTCAAAAAACTTGCACTTGAATAACTGAACTAATATAAACTTGCAATCGACTAACTGAACTAATAAAAACTTGAAATCGACTAATTGAACTTATCCTCAACTTGTAACTGGGTAATCAAAGTCAAAAAGTTATGAAATATCACATATTGAGAGATATTGTGAGAGACAGAGAAGAGGGTTGAATTGTCAAATGAATAATTCGGATACAGATATGCATGCATCTAAATCTGAATCCGAAAATTTGAATCTGTATCCAAATTCAAAATATTCGGAAAAATATATGTATAATAATTATATATATATATATATAATTTAAAAAATAAATAAATATATATATGTATATATTATAAATTGAACATAAGAATATATATATTTATATTATATATTTTTCTATATAATATATATATATATATATATATATATATAAATTCAGATTCAGATATTATCAGATACAGATATGCACATATCCATATCCGTATCCGAAATCGTCGGATTCAGATACGGATAATATTCGATTTATTTCAAATACGGATACAGATACTTCAAATGGATATCGGATATTTTGATTTTTTTGACAGCCCTACAGCTTTGTAAGTTGCAAGTTTATTTTTGTTTAGTACCCAAATTGCAAGATTATTTTTGTTCAGTACTCTAGTTGCAAGTTTTTATTAATCTAGGAATGTAAATGCTAGTTGGGGCTGAGTTCAGTTTTTATTTTGTTAGTGATGTTAACGACAGTTACCTAAATGCAATTTTTAATTACTTGAGTTATGTAAATGCAAGTTTTTTGAGTTCAGTGACCCACTTACAAGGTGAGTGCGAGTTTGATTATGAATCGGTCATTTAACCCTAAAATAACTTGTTTTTTTAAATAAATAAAAAAATAATTTATTTAAAAACACAAGTTATAATTTAATATTTTAGAGACCCTGTCAACCTTGTATATAAAAAGTGAACATTTTTATAAGTCTGTATTTAAATATTATAAATATTACGATTCAAGTTTTTACCATTTTCTTTAGAATTTTGATATCAAAGGTTTAATATCATACCATAAATGACGACTTATATATATTAAAATAGAGAATAAGGATCTTAAGGTAGATATTAGGAAAATTTCCAAAGGTAATGAATGATTTGAGTGTATTATATTAACTATTTAATTACTCAATTTTCTAATTAATGAATAATGTAAAATAAATGACAAGTAAATATTTAATAATAAATGATGAGATGTATTTGTTTATATGCATTTGTTGTAATCTTAGGAAAAATATCCTAAGATTAACCTTAAATATCCTAAAACTTATACTTTCTGTTTATTTAAATATTATTTAAATAGAGGTAAACTTATGTATATTTGTTTTACATATCTGAATAAAATAAATGAGTATTGTTGTTAGAATACAATTCAGGATCCTGGTAAGTCTTAGGAGAATTGGTAACTTAACATGATCTTGTATTGTATTCTAACAACAGTACTCATTTATCTTATTCAGATATGTAAAAAAAATATACATAAGTTTATCTTATTGGTTTGATCGTTTTAGTGCATTTCTTTTAAAATTTGGTTTTTCTTGTAGTTTAGCTGATCCTTCTCTATTTGTCTTTCATTCTGATTATGGTTCACTAATCTTACTTCTTTATGTGGATGATATGCTTCTTACAGGATCCGATGACGCGCTTGTTATTTCATTCATTCAAATTCTTAGTAGAGAATTCGCTATGAAAGACTTAGGGCATGTTCATCATTTCCTTGGGGTTGAAATTTCTCACACACCTTATGGTCTTCATCTTTCACAATCTCATTATGCTCTTACCATTCTTGAAAAAATAGACATGATTGATTATAAGCCTATGAGTACACTTTTGGAAGCTAGAACAAAATATATTCATCAAGATGTATTTTAAAGGATCCAAGTTATTATAGAGGAATTATTGGAGCCCTACAGTATCTCACTTTAACTCGTCCTGATCTTTTATTTAGTGTTAATTATTTGTCTCAATTTATGCATGCTCCAACTGAAGTTCACTTAAAAATGGTTCGACGTGTTCTTCGCTATGTTAAGGGAACAATTCAGTTAAGTTTATTTTTTTCTAACAAAACTACACTTGATCTGTGAGTTTTTTCTGATGCAGATTGGGCTGATTGCCTGACTACACGACGATCTACCACAGGCTACTGCATTTTTCTTAGAAAGAATCTGATATCTTGGTGCGCGAAGAAATAACATACAGTTTCCCGTTCTAGCACCGAAGCTGAATACCGAGCGATGGCGAATACCACAGCTGAGTTGACATGGTTGACCTTCTTCTTAAAAGATCTTCAAGTTACAATATCTTCTCCACCGGTTCTCTATTGTGATAATCTTAGTGCTCTACACATGACTGTGAACCCAGTTTTTCATGCACGTAGTAAACACATCGAATTAGACTATCATTTTGTGCGTGAACGAGTTGCTCTGGGTCAACTTATTACTCGATATATCTCTACTGGTAACCAAGTTGCTGGTCTCTTTACAAAGCCAATGTCTAAAGCAGCCCTTACTTATTTCCGTACCAAACTGTGTCTTCAACCTCAGCCCAGTTTGCGGGAGGGTATTGACAACGTTGTACAACTCAACAACAACTATTGTGAAGATTATAGGAGTAATAAAGATAACTTAACATTGTATCAGAGCTCCAGTCGGTAGGGGTCTAAGGTTCGATTCTCTGCCGCCCTCAATATTCTCATAATTAATTATGGACATGAAAGACTTGTTATTGCCCCAAAGATGGGCGTCTGTGATCCACTCTCGACCCATAAATGAGCTTTCGAGTGAGGGAGAATGTTAGAATACAATACAAGATCCTGGTAAGTCAGTCTCCTAATACCTTGAGGTTTTAGGAGAATTGGTAACTTAACAACTGTATTATGTACCCAAAAAAATATGTATATATGTACGTTTTCTTAAAATAAGTATTTTATTTTGAAAATAAGATTTGGTCTTAGAATTTTAAAATATTTATTTTCAAAAAATGTACAAAAATACATCTATATTTTTTGAAACAAGCTAGTAACTTATTTTTTATTTTAAAAATCAGGAGGCTCTTTTTTTCTGCGTTCTTATCACACAGTCCGGTGTCCTTTTTTATATGTTTGTTTTAAAGAAAAAATATGTGTATTAAGAATATAGTTAAATAAATATTTTTTATATACTTTTAATTATCATATTGAAAAATGTTAATAAAATTAAATTTTAAAAAACAAAAATATATAAAAATAAATTAAAAAAATTACACTTAAGTATATATTAAAAGGAGAAATATATATGTATTTATAAGGGATAAAATTTTATTTTAAAAGAGAAATATGAAAAAAGATGAAGATAATATATATAATTAATATTTAATAATTCCTTTTTCAGACAGAGAGATCAAAAATCAATTAAATAGATGTTGAAGATATATAGTCAGGTGCATACTCAAAATCAATTAAATAGACGTGGAAATTTTTTCCAAAAATTAGTGATAATATAAAATTAATATAAATTAGATCTGTTTTGTGTCAAACACAAAAAAAAAAAAAAAAGAAAAAGGTGTGGATCTATTTGTGTTTAACTGTCAACCTTAAGTTATAGAGGTTACAGTCGTTCAGAAATGTTATATAGATTTTAAGTCAGTACAGTAGATTATAGTTTTTTAAATTTTACTATAATAATATGTATAGAATAAAATAAATTACACTCATACATTTAGAAAAACAAAATTACCCTCATACCTGCATCACTCAAAAGACTGAAAATATTAAGATGAAAGCTTAGGCATCTATACAGCCAACCATTTGTAAATACATTTGGACGGAGTATTTATTTTAATCATTAGTCAGTCAATCAAAATTTTGTTAAAATGTAATTAGGTGAAGTTTAGTAAGATAACTTATAAAAGGAGCTGAGTGACTGAATCAAATTAATAATTCTAATTAAGTAACAGAATGAAACTATAGCTAGTCTACTCATCTTCACCTGGTTTCGTCACGGGAAATCAAATTTGAGTCTGAAATGGATTTACGAAAATCAATCAATCTTGAAATTTAGATTTCATAATTAAATTCTAATTTATATATATATGTTAAAAGACCAATTCAAACAAAATGATTGTGATCTAGTATCAAATAGATTTGACTTATTTCTAAATTCTAATTCAAGCTACTGGTTGATTTTGTATCATATAAAAAAATGAATATGATAATGCATCGGATATGAAATTCCCGTGTGAATTGCATTTTCACTTTATACGCTCAACTGCCAAAGTGTACTGTATATATGGCTCCCCGAAAGTAGTGATTAGCCTAGTATCCAAAAGAAAATATTAAAGAAGAAGAAGAAGAATAAAATAACAACAAAAACATATGTCTATATATACATAGGCCCCGTTTAGGAGCGCGGTTAAAAATTGTTGTGCTGTGAGAAAAAGTGCTACTGGAACAAGTGATGTCAGGTACTGCAAAACATGTACGAGTCCCTTATAATGGAAAAATAAAATTCAATGAGGATTTGGTTCATCCAACGCGTATACGTCATGGGCATCCTGCTTTTCTATGTTGTGTAGACTTGTATGTAACTATTGAAAGTGGGGATATTCTACATAATATGAATATTACACCCAAAAGTTTTCTTTTAGTTCAAAATGATCAATATGTAGAATCAGAACAAGTGATTGCTGAGATTCGCGCAGGAACATCCACTTTAAATTTTAAAGAGAAGGTTCAAAAATATATTTATTCTGATTCAGAGGGAGAAATGCATTGGAATACCGATGTCTATCATGCACCTGAATTTACATACGGAAATGTTCATCTATTACCAAAAATAAATCAGATGATTGTTTCGTAATTTTTTTAATTTATGCATATTTTGAGATATAATATATAAAAATAATATTTTTGGTAATGTTTGATGATGAAATTGATATTTACTTCCTGCAAAAGCTGAAAATCGTTTTTTTCAAAAGCACGAGAGTCATACTTTTGCTAACAACATTTTTTAGATTAAAAGCGTTTTTTCACACAACAGTTTTATAAAACACATTTCTGACAGTTTTTTAGAAATTTTTCAGTAAAAAACTGTTGTAACTGTCTGTAACAGTAATACTAAACGAGGCCTTGTAGTTAATACGTTGTGTAGTTAAATTTTGATCAATTTATGATGTGACCAATGAAACTAGTTGAAGCCATAGAGCATGATATACTACTCAAAAGTGCGTTGACTCTGAGATCACACTTACATATGTCACTCGCCTCAATCTCTAGAACTTTTTTTCGCTTGCACGTATGTTCACAATATAATACCGGGAATAAACAGTTCGTTTCGTTTAAGAAAATTATCAGGATAATTATTTAACGTAATTATCATTTAGTATGTACAAGTAATTGATCACATAAATTTTTTTGCTAGTTGGTAATTTATGGTAATAGAGTGCATATATACCTAATGAGTATGACAATGCTAGGAGATAGGTCGCTAGGACTTGAGACTTCATAGCCGTGAAAGTAGGTGATTGACCAGAAGGTAGTAGTACATCGAATAACGGCTGATGGACGGTTGGCCCGGTTGGGTGCGTGAGTAGTTTATTCCGTTTCAAAGTTGTTAAATTCCAAAATTGTATACTTTTCGCTACCATTATAAATATTTTAATCTAATTTTTTTGTAAATTTCCATAGTTTATCATAAAAAATTTCATTTATAAATTTATAAAATTCACCAAAATCGACATGATGCATAATAATAATAAATATAATTAAAATTTTAATTTTAATTAAAGAATATAGGAATATATTTAATTTATAATATAAACATTTTATTAATCAAAATATAATATTTATATATAGCTACATTTGAAATTCAATACAAACATTATTTGTATTTTTTTTACTTTTAGAATATTTAGTTAATTAACTTTTTAATAACATTTCAAATCAAACTATATATTCTTATTTTGAATATTTTAATGTTTGCGCATATATACACTAATTCGCTATGTTAGCCATGATATTTTTGGGAAATTCTCAAGTTTTCAAATTTATTTCTAATATAATTTTCAAAAGCTGTGTCTTTTTCTATTAAATATAAATTTATTAAAAATAATGGATGCCTACTCTATTCATATAAATCTCATAATATCATATCATTTACAAATCATTTTAACACTCAATTTTAATAATTCTAGCATTACTCTGGTATATATTACAACTCTCTTATTCGAGTGATTATGTTGTTTATTTATATATGGTAACTCTTTTTCATTTAGAAACAAGGTCTTTGATGAATGCCAATAATATTGATATGAATGGTTAAAGTCTTAAAATAAAAAAAAATTATAAAATGATTTTGGGCAAATTGAATTTTGTGAAGTATCCAAACAATAATATTTAGCCAAAGCATTTATTTTTTCGATAAAAAACAATTATTATCCATGAGGTCGATTTTAATCTAATCAAAGAGATCAAATATAGTTACTTGATCAGGTTTTCAAAAATTTAATTAAGACCGGTTCTTGTGGAAATATTTCACCAAATTAATAGTATTGTTCTTTTCCCTTTGTCAAAACTTAAAAACGCTTCTTCAAACCTTTTACATTAGCTTTCACGTTGATCTTAAATGGGGTTTAATTCTATAATATAAATAAAAGAGAACAAGGTTTTCTTTATCGGCCAGCCTAAAGTTGAGTTCGGTTTGTTTGTGAAACTTCAAGTAGTTTATTGCAGAGTTTGAATTGGTCGAGTGCGTATTCGGATTTTTATTTATTTTATCTTTTTTGCTAATTGTACGTGTTATGTCCAGGGATGGAGCTAGAAATTGAAGTATGGGTGACGGAATTTTTTCAAATTTTTTTTTTGAAACCATGTAATGAACATATATAAAATTTATAATCAAATTTATTAAAAATATTAAAAATAACATCAAATATTGACAAAATATCAACAAAAATATATGTTTTGGGGGGTAAATTTAAAAAAATCTATAATTTTACTCTTAAATTATCAAAATTTTAATTAAAAAAACATATTTTATCAAGAGTGTTTCTTTACTTTAAAAATAGTTAAAGAGTAAAGTGTATTTTGTGTATTCACACTTTACTCAATACACCACTTGCAATACCGTAATTTAAAATCGAGCATTCGAACTATTAATGTTTGTATTTCATTATACTTTGTTATATTCCACTAATTTGAATTAATTCTGATAGTAATTTATGCAGTAAAATGTACTTTATGTACTCGCATTTTAATGAAAAACATCACTTGCAATATTATATTTCAAAATATAGAATAAAGTTCGAGTACATAAAATGCACATTAAGTAAAATGTGAATACACAAGATACATTTTACTCCCTAAATAACTAACAGAATTAATCCAAATTAACGAAATGCAACAAAGTATAATAAAATATAAATATTGATATTTCAAGTGTTCAATTTTGAATTTCAGTATTGCATGCAGTTTCTTGAGTAAAGTCTCGGTACACAAAATGCACTTTCCTCTTTAAAATATAGCTTATAACTTAATAAATAGTACTTCCTTTTTTAATAAGTCGTTTTAACTTTTGACACACATATTTAGTTGCTTTGATCGCATAGTAAAAAAAATATTTTTAAAACTCTTTTTTTTTAAATTAAAATATGCAATTAATATTTTAATTTAAAAAACAAAAATTTTAAAAATAATTAATTTTACTGTGTGATCAAAATACTTAAATATTTGTATCAAAAGTTAAAAATACTTATAAAGAAATGGAGGAAGTATACATGGCCAAGACAATGCGGCATCACACAGTCGCTCACCAAAAGTGTTTTTTTAACAATACTATATATAATAACCGGCAATAGTTCAATTCAAAATTTTTAATGGAGTACCAATTCAAGAACACATGTTCTGCATTATATTTTACTTATAATATATTTTATAAAAAAAATTAAATGGAGTAATAATTATATTTTTTATATTATATATATATATATATATATACTTATAATATATTACAAAATCTAATATAAGATATGTTCTTCAATTAATATTGCATTTAAAGTTCTCCATGCAATAAAAACCCTGTTATAACCTCCGATCAGTACTCAGCAAAACATTGTACATCGTTTCAAGATTAAATCAGAAGATTTAGGCTTTTACTGTTACAGTCTACAGAGTGAATGGTTTTAATTTTTGTTTGTAATTTCATTTTTTATCTCTTTTATCTAGTGTTTCAAAAGATAGGAATCGGAGTTAGACGGTAAAGGTACGGTCCAGTGATTAATCGGATTGATTAATCTGAAATAATTTAATTTAAATATTTTTAAATTATTATAAAATTATAATGAAAAAAAATCATATATCATTAATTCATATATATTTAGATATTAAGATTTACAAAAAAATCATTTATCATTAACATTTTAAGTGGTTTATACTTAATAATCATTATTTAATAATTGATCTTAATAGTTATTACATAATATATCAAATAATTATTAGGAATTTGAGAGAGTATTTAAAATTTATGAACGATTTAGGGTCATACAACCCATATTTATTGTAAATTTTTAATAAAAATATATTATTTATTAATTATTTTAAAAAAATATCTTTTTAAAATAGAATAATTTTTACCAATTTTTTGACCGTTTCAACCAATTTTTGATCGGCCAATTTTTTCCATCTCGACCAATTTTTGATCGATTTTAAAATAATATATTTTTTGACTCGATTTCCAATTAATCGAACAGGAACCGTCCATCTACCGATTAATCGGTAAGACGGTGTCTTTCAAACTTTTCGTCTTTTGATTTTCTTCTTTTATACTGACACTTTATGAAACTAGCATTGTTAGGATCTGTAAGTTGCAAATTGGCCCATACCATCCGTGACAATTTTTAATCCTAATGTCCATCTTCTATTGGAGTTAACACTTGGCCCATTTCTCTTTTCTCGCATCATTTGCCCACGAAGCCCATATCTATTTTGTATAAAACTTACCGCTTCTATCCTATATTTTTAGTTGTTTATTTAGGGTCCATTTGTTTTCTTGTTTTAAAGTGACATAATGAAAATTTATGTTTATATAATTTTGTTAGACTTTTAATTTATTAGCACTATTTTATTATTTTACAATTTAATATTGAACTCCTTAATAGTGCTTCACTTAATAAGTAGTTGTACTTTATTAAAAGTTTTGTTTTAATGATACCATTTATATTATTAATATCTAAATTTTAAAATATTTAACTTATTATTAATATCTAAATATTTAAGAAGTTTTTATCCATTTTAATTTTTTACTTAAAAATTATTTGTTTGATTAAACTTTAAAATAATATTAAATATTAAAATACTGATTCAAAAAGAAAATTAAGTTGATTAAAAAATTAATATCAAATAATATATATTCATAAAAAATAAAACAATCATAGTTCAGAATTTAGAGATCATAAAAATGCAATAGATTTTAATATGGTGGGTTTTATCTAAGATCATTATTTATTTGTCCATAATTCTAAGAGCTAGCATACATATATTGCAAACTACTGTATTATTTATAATTATATTAAGATACATACATTATCACCTGAACACATGCCCAATTATTTATAAAAAAACCTATTCTTTAATTTCAAATATGTGTTTTGTATACTTCCATCAGCTCTTTAATAGTTAAGAAGAAAATTCTTAATTATATTAATATCAGAAAAAATGGAGGAAAACTGAGTATAAGTAATTTAATATGAAGATTTTATTCTGACAAAAAAAAATATGAAGATTTTATTATAAAGTTTTTATAAAGTTTTTTTCTTTAAATTTGGAACATAGTTTATCACAATAGGTCTCAAATTCAAAATTAGCCTTGGACCTCATGTTAACTAGGCGAAATTATGTGTTCACCTAGTGTCAATACTGTCAAGTCAAACACAGGGGAACTAGTAGTCTAGTACTAACAAAAATTGTACTCAAATGACAAGATGCTTCCCCTTTCACTTTTTGACCGCGCATACCGTTATACAGTACCCTAAATCCGTCCAATTAGGTAAAAAAAACCGTATCTCTCCCAAACCAATTAACCGAAGGCCATCTTACGCTTACAAAGACTAAAAATTAAATGATTGTGATTCTGAGACACGATGTTTACCTTGCATCAACCTATAAAGATGGGTACAAGTCACAATTCATGGCTTGTAAACACTAGACAAAACCAAGCAACAACCAGACGGGGCCAGCCTCTAACAAGCATTATCGTCCCTCCATGCATGAATTAAATGATGGTAATGCTGCAAGCAGAAACTTAATTTGCATTAATTTGTTCCGATTTTGTATTGGGGGTTCTAACCTGTATTAATGCAACAAAAGCATATGAATATATCATGACCTGATGTACAAAACTACAAATACAGTATAAATATTTCTTCAAAATTTAATTTAACTATTTGCTCCTGTACTAATGATGCTATATGGTCAAAAAAAATTAAAAAAATCACCCAACTCCTTTTAGGCAAATAGAATTGAACTACACTTAAAAATGACAAATTAAACCAGCTCTCAGAAAACATCACACACACACACACACATATATACTTTTTATGAGTTTAAGGGCCGGAAAGTGCATGACTTATATATTAAGCACCAAGCAGAGGTTTGACGTACAGTTTATAAGCCCTGCAGAGCTGCTTTGTATAACTAAGTATATATAACTCTTTATTGTCAAAATCTATTTTTCAAAATTTTGGGATCACTTAATTTGGGATCACATGAAGTGTCACTACGCTTTTGTAGGAATTCTCTGGATACTATATTATTTTCAAAAAAAAAACAAAAATTAAAAAAATTGGGCGAAACCACACATAGCTAGTAAATAGAAATCTTCATATTATAACAGTATATATATATTATAACTATATATTTAAATAAAATCCTACCTATTATATCTAACTGATAATTGTCATCAAACTAATTCTTCTAATTAATTTATCATTTATTATACTTAATTATTAACATAATTCTTGATCAATTCTTAAAAAAAATTATAATCAAATACACTAATATTAATAATATAACATACTCACTCTGTTTTTAATTAATTTTCGTTTAATGGCTATGCACTAGTATTAAGAAAGTGCATTAATACACTTCCAATACAATTATGACAAAATAAAATTATAATTGTATCCTTTATGTAATTTCTTTGTAAATAACACATTTATTACCTTTAGAATCCTGAAAACCTCAAATAAATAAAAACAACACTTGAATTCTAAAACGTGAATCAATAAAAAATAAAAATAGAGGGAGTAAAAAATATATAGCTAAATCTCATTTTATCAACTTCTTAGTTTATTTCAACAGTCCTTCACGAAACTTCTGATATTTACGTTAGAAGACTAGAGTAGCACTATATATACAGAGGATTTTAATCCGACAAATAAAATAAACCAAACGCCCCATAATCAATTAAGATTATGTCAACTTGTCAAGGAATTGCCAAAGAATTATGTTGCTTTTTATGTATGCTGGGAACATAGTCAAAAGAAGAACAAAGTATACCATATATAAAAAAATATATACATCTGAAATCAAAAATAAAAAATAAAATCAATAGTTGTTGTTTATGCGCGCTAATAAACGTGGATCACTTTTAAGTCCTCTATTTGATTGCCTAGTATCAGAATGTTAGAAGTTTGGTGGGTTGCCAAAGTCCATAAAATTGAACTAATTGTTTGGATACTGACCTTAACTCATGAAAATGTTTGTATATACAATATCATATATCTCTTCTTCCACCAAATAAATGTGTTCATCGAGTAATACTTGAAATTGCTGCAAAATAGATTCCGTATTATGGTGGATCATTTAATATTCGTAGATGTTTGAAATTTTTAAGAATATTTAAACTCGGAAGTGCAAAATATATATCTCGCTCTTGAATTAATATTACAAGTAGCTAGCAAAGTCGTAGTAATATATAATGCAATCTATATATAATTAAAATTGCTGAATGTTATCTTGATATTATTTTTCCTTTTCGAACAGCTAAGAAATTGAAAAAAGAAAAATCAGAATACAGTTGCATATATGTACAAAGATAGGCTCCTCTTCAGGAAAAATTGTTGCATGACACTATTTTAACTACACGTCTAACTGCCTACATATATGGCTGCTTTGAGACGACACTGTCCTATTTAATACTATCAAATGGCAAACGTAATACTTTCTTGCACTTGACCGTCAGATTCTTAATATATAATACCAACAATATTGTAAGCTATTTTCGATGGATTCTACGATGCCATTTTCGACGGACGGAGGCCAGAAATGAGAATAAGTATTCACTTACATAAATTTAAAAGTCTAATATATACAAATAGCTAAGGAAGGGTATAAACACGTACACACAGCATTTTTAATAAGGTTTTGGAGCTAGAGTTGCACTTAATTAACAGCACTATTTATTTGCACCATCAACCAGTCACGGGCCTACTTCATTTACACTCGTACACTAATACGGCCTAGTTTAATTTAAGTGAATTCGATCAGTTAAACTTGACTTTTTTTAAAATGAATCAAGCCGAGTCCTAGTTTGAATCAAATGAAACTTCATGATCATAATTCATTTTTGACTTGATAAAAAACAGTTAATTAAGTATGAGTCTATTTGTAAAAATAAATAAATTAAGCAGGAGTTCAAATAAATCAAATTGTTCACGAACGATTCATATATATTTTTATTCAATTAAATTTAATTCATAAAATATATTACATATATGATTCAGATACTCACATTTTTAATATCATAAGACTATTAGAGTGATGTATTAAAGAACCGGTAACTATAATAAAATTTTGATATTACACACTCATTTTAGTATCGCTTCAATATTTAACTCTAAGAAATACCGAGTCAAACTTATTTAAATGAACTCAAGTTATTTTCGCAAATAATTCTCTCCATTTATGGCCCTGACTTGTTCCTATGCTTAATTGATCGGGAAATAGGTTGTTTTAATTCCCCTCCATATGCTATAACAAACGTTATACTTCGCAAGTCATGTACTGTGGAAGGAATGAAGAAAGAGAACAATCGATGCAAAGTAGATGTGAACTTAATTGTTGACCTCCTGCTATATACTATTACGTTTGTTGCTTCTAAAATTCCAATTACACATACCAAAGTGATGAAATTAACATGTTACATTTTAAATTCATGTGTTGTGTCGTTCGCAAGCCATAGGCCACAAACACAGTATAATAGTAGATTTTGACTAGATGTAGATATTGATCATCTATGAGATGTGCGCTTATATTCTAAATTGAAACACTCAAGCAACTATATAATATCAATAGTTTGGAACATCTGTGGGGTTAGGGTTTGAACACTGTTTTTTCATTTCTCACTCGTCAATTCATGTAGACCTAGCTAGTGCCATCTGTCCTAACTATACAGTAACTTAACATAGTTTATATAAGGAGCTTCTCCAGAGATGAATATTCACAGTCATCTCAAGTTACATAAAAAGAAGCCAACAAGTTTTAAGGCACTTAGCTTCTCAAACCTAGCTAGTATATATCTCATATATCTGATCGATCTATGGCTTCTTATAATTATGCCTTTAATACTTTAGCAGCTCTTGCAATTGCATTTTCTTTCTGCATCCAAGGCACCTTAGGTACACAATCGAAGTGCTAATAGCTAGCTACATGTTATATGTTATTTTAAGCATGATGATTAATTAATTATTAAGTACTATTTTCTTGTTAATTAATGCAGGCAGCATAGCATGCGAGGATCTGAACAAAGAGTCATGTGCATACGCAATATCTTCAAGCGGGAAGCGGTGTGTGCTGGAGCAACGTGTGCGTAGAAGTGGTGAGGAAGCATTCACTTGCGGAACGTCAGAGATTGAGGCTGATAAGCTCAAGGATTGGATTGAAAGCGATGAATGTATCCGTGCCTGTGGTTTGGAGAGGAACGTTCTTGGAATCTCATCAGACTCTCTCCTCGACCCACACTTTGCTAGAAAGCTTTGCTCTACTCAATGCTACAACAACTGCCCTAACATCATCGACCTTTACTTCAATCTTGCTGCTGGTGAAGGTAATTTTATATGAATATATATACTTTTAAGTACACAATACCAGATAGCTAAAACACTACTAGTGTAATTTAACAAATTTTCTAAACAAAAACCAGCATTTTACTACAAATTAATTAGTAATATAAGTACTTAATTTCATCGACTTTTAATTTTATCTGCAGGACTATTTCTTCCAAAATTTTGTGCATCTCGAGGAAAGAGAACACGACGTGGAATGGCTGAGATCAGAAGCTCAGGAAATGTTGCAGCGGGACCAGTGAGTGCTGGTAAGTTCATGGTGGCGGAGGGACCTGAAGCTGCCGAGTTCATGTATGAGGAGGCAGCAGCACCGGATGCTGAAAACATGTTCATGGAGGAAGAAGCTCTGGCTCCAGCATTTTAATATATCACGGGGGGAAATACGTACGGTGTTGTAATAAGGAATATTTTGGAATTCCAGTTATTGGCCCGACTTCTTTTGGTTGTGTGCTCAAGTGAAAAAAAAAACTGGATGCATTTCTAATTAAGTTGGTTACATTGCATGTATCTTTAAGCCGTGTGCCTAAGTAAAACAAATCCCAGTGAATGATTGTGAAATATATATGTGTTGGCCTAGCTACTCATCTTTTTATTTTTCTTTGATATAGGAGGTCTTGCTCTGTTTTTAGAATCAATTTAACGGCATGCACTAGTTTAATCAATATACACTTCTTACAAAATAATCAATATACGCGCGCGCTGTCAGTCTGTCACTATTAATTCAGAGAAACATCAGTCAAAAGTTTGTTTTCACATAGTTTAATTTCATCCTAATAAATTTTTTAATTGATGCATTAAGTTAAAATTATGGTGATTAAATATATTTTTCAAGTACTGAATATATGATTTGGACCTGTATGGTACTGTGACCAGTCCCTTCTGTCGTATGCAAGTATATATGCTTCATTTTCTTCAATTAAAATCTGTTGATTTCTATAACTATGAACATTAGAAACCCAACAGGTTGCAAAGCTAACTTGACAGAGAGAGTGTAAAGTTTGTAATTCTCATAAGAAAGCTAGCTTGAAACTAATGAGAGTGCATTATTACAATGAAATTTATAGTACTTCTGGATATATCTATTTACATGCATCTTAAATAATGCAGTAGTCTAACTGAATCAGAGTGCTCCACTGTATCTCTGGCTTGTTGTGTCTCAATCAGCTAGGGATTCAGGACCCGTTTATCATTATTAATGATTTGTTTTCGACCATAATAATGATTCGCAATTTTGAAAAGATCCGCACAGAATTAACTTTGACAGTGAGCAACCTCATTACAAATTCTGGATATACAACTAACTAATAATTCTGGGTTAATTTATTATCTGTGATCGTCATTCTAAATTCTAGCTACCACAATTCCACCAATTTGAGAATTAATCAAGAAACCAGTATCATTCAATATATTTAATTAATCTCCGTTTGGTAGCTTCAGGTTTCTTAATTACAACAAAATTTAATAAAATGTTATTATTGGCATATAACCGAAAGGTAAGGGGTCGAGGTAAACAAGGATCTTCGACAACTTTAATATTATTACCATTTGCTACCCTCCATTGACAACCTTTAACTGTAACATCTACCCCCAAGAGCCAAGATTAATACTTCTCCGAACGAATTACTGTAATTCTCTAGCCTGATGAACGCTACTATCTCAACTATAACATTCCTTGATAACTCTGCCGCAAAGGAAATTAAAGCACAACAGAGATTATATTCGCTATATATATATATATATACAGAGTCTTACTCAAATAGAAAATAGAAAAACTTAGAATAGAAAATAACTTAGAATAGAAAATAGAAAATAAGATCTACACCACATATTCAATCTAATCTAATGGCAAGGGGTGCATCCACACACAAATCAAATACACCCTCATACACTCAATCCCACATAATCCCTCCGTTTTTAATTTGATTTTTCCCGTTAATTAGTGAAGTTTTTTTCAAATCTAACTTCACCACATTTTTCTCCATCTCCCAACGATCAGTTTGCATACCATATGTGATATATTCCGGTGACTTTTATTTTTTCGACGATTTCTATTATTTTTTGTGAACCCAGGATATATAATTTAGTGATTTCTATAATACAAATTAGTGATTTCTATAATACAAATTAGTGGTTTCTGTAATATAATTTAGTGATTGAAGTTTGAATCTGATAAGTGACGAATTTATTTTAATTATAAATTATATTTGCCGAAATATAGCACATATGGTATGAAAACTGATCGTTGGGAGATGAAAAAAAATGTGGTGAAGTTAGATTTGAAAAAAACTTTGCCAATTGACGGGAAAAATCAAATTAAAAACGGAGGAGAATAGATGAGATTGTGTGTGTGAGGGTGTATATAATTTGTGTGTGGGTGCGGCAGGTATAATGATAAGGTTTTCTATTTCTCATTTAAGCTATTTTCTATTTGAGCAGGACTATATATATATATATATATATATATATATATGTATATATATAGTAGGGATCTAGAGAAAACTTTTTAGATAGGAAACTTAGAGACCATCATCTACACCGTTCATTATATAATTAATAAAATTGTAATAGTTTCCAAATATATGTAAATAAATGTCAAACAACTGAAAAGGAAACTAATATTCTAATTTAATAGTCTAATTTAATATGAACCATCAGATCAATTAGAAATCAACGGTTGATAAAAGTAACTTAGTTTTCTCCAAAATATATATACAGGGGAATGCTCAAAAGAAAACCAATATTTTGGAGAAAACTAAGGTACTTTTATCAATCGTTGATTTCTAATTGATCTGATGGTTCATATTAAATTAGACTATTAAATTAGAATATTAGTTTCCTTTTCAGTTGTTTGACATTTATTTCCTTTTCAGTTGTTTGACATTTATTTTGTTAATTATATATGTTACTATTATAATGAACGGTGTAGATGATGGTCTCTAAGTTTCCTATCTAAAAAGTTTTCTCTAGATCCATACTCTCTCTCTCTCTCTCTATATATATATAAGTAATGATCTAGAAAAAACTTTTTTGACAGAAAACTTAGAGTACTCATCTCAGTCATTAATTCATGTAATTAATATTGTTATTAATTCTAAAAGTATATTATGTCTAGATAGCATACCAAAATTAGAAAAATACTAAAATTTAATTCATCAGACCATTATAGACCATTATGGAAATAATTAAAAAATTGAGATTTTGTGAAACTCATATAATCTCAAATATTAATATATTTAAAATTTTATAGAATATTCATATATTAAATAAAATAATATATTTTTATCAAATTAAAATAATATATTTTTATCAAATTAAAATATATGATAAATACTTAGTAGAACACATAATATAATCTTTTTTTTAAACTACATAATATAATCTTAAATTAAGATTCCATTAAATAATGTACTAAGTATTTTACTAAGTATTTCTACTAAATTTCACCTCATCAAATATTTTTAAATTTTGATGTAATATAGTTTATTTTATTTAATAATAATTTTAAGATTCTACTAAAGGATATATTTATTATTCTAATAATATTTAGATTCTACTATGTTTTCTACTAAAATATTAATATTCCACTAAGTATTCAACTCTACTCATATTAAGATTCTACAACGTTTTCTACTAAATATTAAGAATCTATGTTCTCTAATTATACTAAAATATTATTGTAATATTATTAAAATTCTACTACGTTTTCTACTAAAATATTAAGTTTCCACTGAATATTCAACTCTATTTATAATAAGATCCTACTATATTTTCTACTAAAATATTAAGATTCTACGTTCTCTAATTATGGAAATAATTTTAAAAAAATGAGATTTTGTGAAACTCGTATAATCTTAAATATTAATATATTTAAAATATTGTAAAATATTCATATATTAAAAAAATAATATATTTTTATCAAATTAAAATATATGATAAATACTTACTAGAACACATAATATATATAATCTTTTTTTTTGAAACTACATAATATAATCTTAAATTAAGATTTCATTAAATATTTTACTAAGTATTTTACTAAGTATTTCTACTAAATTTCATCTCGCCAAATATTTTTAAATTTCTATGTAATATAGTTTATTTTATTTAATAATAATTTTAAGATTCTACTAAAGGATATATTTATTATTCTAATAATATTTAGATTTTACTATGTTTTTTTTACTAAAATACTAATATTCTATTAAGTATTCAACTCCAGTTATATTAAGATTCTACTACATTTTCTACTAAATATTAAGACTCTATGTTCTCTAACTATACTAAAATATTATTATAATATTATTAAGATTCTACTACGATTTCTACTAAGATATTAAGTTTCCACTAAATATTCGACTCTATTTATAATAATATTCTACTATATTTTCTACTAAAATATTAAGATTCTACGTTATCTAATGATAATATTTGAGATTCTCTTACGTGTTCATTTAAATAAAATAATAAAATTCGATTAAGTAAATCAATTATAAAATAATAAGACTCGATTAAGATTTTGAATAAATTCAATATAATTTTGTGATTCTTTAATGTATTTACTAAATTATAATATGATAATATTGAATATTATAATATTTAGATTCAGTAAATATTAACGATTTCTTGCGTGTTCGTTTAATGCAGTATATTTTTAAATAATATTAATAAAATTCTACTAGATGTTTTAATAGTTATCTCAATTTAAATTTAATATATTATTTTTTCATTGATATAATTAATATTATTTAATAATAATTTTTAATAATAATATTTTAATATGTTTCAAATTATATTTTATTTTTCTATTTTTCAACATATTGTAAGAGTTCGTAATTAGAAAAATATGGAAATGTTTAGATTTCCTTACATGTTTATATAATAAAATAAAAAGATTTGATTCAGCAATTCAATTTTAAAATAATAAGATTTTATTAAGATGTTGAATAAATTTAATATAATTTAGTGGTTTTGTAATATGTTTACTAAATTATAATATTATAATATTAATGTTCAGTAAGTAAATATTGAGGTTCACTTACGTGTTCGTTTAATGTTATATATTTTTAAATAATATTAATAAGATTCTATTAGATGTTCTACTAGTCATCTCAATATACTTTTTAATAAAAACACTTAATGAAATCTTTTAAATGTAAATATACTTTAAATACTAAAAAAAATACCATAAAGTATTTATATGAGATTCCTCTTAGTATTTTGTATTTTAATTATTTATAATGAATGCATTATAGAATCTCTTAGATGTAAATATACTTTAGAGAATAAAATTAGTATATAATAATTTATTAACAAAATCATTTATTGAAATCTTTTCGATGTAAATATATTTTAAATAATACAAAATGCTATAAGGTGTTTTTATTAGATTTCTCTAAAGTGTTTCAAAATATAAATACTAATATGTTATGTATCAATTATTCTCTAGATACCAAAATAATATAAATCTCGTTTTAAAAAATAAAAAACACTTAATAAGGAATCTTGTATTCAAATATACAAAACACTAAAGAGAATAATATATTAAAAAACTTAAGACTATCTGATATTTAAAAAGCGCTTAAGAAAATCTTGTAATAAAAAATATTTAAGATAATCTTGTATTAAAAGATATAAAATATTTAGAAAAACCTTATATGAAAAAATATTTCAGGAAATTTTATATTTTAAAAAATACAGAACACATAAGAGAATCTTATATTAAAAAAATTATAATTTTTTAAGATACAGAACACATAAAAGAATCTTACAAATATTTTTATGAGAATCTTAAAAATATTTTTAAGAGAATCTTGTATTAGAATATTATATTAAAAATATTTTAGAGATATTTTATATTAAAAATATTATATATATACCTTAGAATATTATGTTAAGTATATTAAATTCAAAATATTTTAGAGAATCTTATATTAGAAAGCACTTAAGAGAATATTATATTAAAAATATTTTAGAGAATTTTGTATTTAATATAAAACACTTAAAATTACCTGATATTTTAAAAACTCTTAAGAGAATCTTATATTAAAAAACACTTAAAAGAAATCTTGTATTAGAAAATATAAAACATTTTGAAAAACCTTATATTAAAAAGCACTTAAGAGAATCTTGTATTAGAATATTATATTAAAAATATTCTAGTGATATTTTAGAAAATCTTATATTAAAAAACACTTAAGAGAATATTGTATTATAATATTATATTAAAAATATTTTAGATAATTTTTTATTAGAATATTATATTTTTTTAAAATCTTATTTTAGAATATTATATTAAAAATATTTTAGAGAATCTTATATACAAAAGCACTTAAGAGAATCTTGTATTAGAATATTATATTAAAAATATTTTTGAGATATTTTATATTAAAAATATTATATATATACTTTAGAATATTATATTAAGAATATTATATTTAAAATATTTTAGAGAAATTAAAAAGCACTTAAGAGAATATTATATTAAAAATATTTTAGAGAATTTTGTATTTAATATAAAACACGTAAAATTACCCGATATTTAAAAAACTCTTAAGAGAATCGTATATTAAAAAACAGTTAATAGAATCTTGTATTAGAAAATACAAAACATTTTGAAAAATCTTATATTAAAAAACAAAACACTTAAAAAGAATTTTATGTTGAAAATAATTAAAAGAACTTATATTAGAAAATATAAATCACTTTGAAGATTTTGATATTAAAAAAATGCAAAACACTTATTAAATAATAATATTAAGATTCTCTTAAGTGATCTAGGAAATTGCATGTTAAAGGGTGTAAGTATCGTATAAAAGATAAAATATAATTTATTCTTGGATTGTCAACTTACCAAAAATAAAAGATTCTTTTAATTACTCCTTAAATGCTAATTAATGTGTATTACCATGTATTTGAATTGTTGAACCGTATAAATAAAAAATACATATTCAATGGACTTGATTTTGTGAGATTCTGTCCCAGAGGTTTTATTTTTATCTTATATTCTTTAAATGATGGGATTCCTTGGAATCTCTTTAATACAATTTGAGCTAAGATATAATAAGAATAGGGGTTTTAATTGAAAAGTCGATAACATAAGAACTAAGAGGTGGTCTATCAATTTTGACATTTATCTATCTTTTTTTATTTTGATTGTATCTACATAACCTTTTTATATTCGGGTTGCTAACTCAACGGTAGACTACTCGGCTTTTAAGTGCGGCTAGGATCTTTTACACATTTGGATGAAGCGAGGATTCGTCCATAACATCGGTAGAGTTTGGAAAGCCATTATATGATGTATTAATAATTAAATAAAGATTATATATAATGGATGGTGGGTCTGTTGATAAAAGGGGTCTTCCTAAAACCCTACCTCATATATATATATATATATATATATAATTTATCATTTATGTACGAGAAACAATGAATTCAGTGATCAGAAAACAAGAACAAGTGCCACAAGCCCGGTCCACGGACCACAACAATGTTTAAACAAGTGTGGATATGTTACTGAAAATCAATCAGCAGCAAGTAAAAAAAATGTGAACGGGTAGCTGGTTTATAAAAGAAATTTTATATTTGATATAAATAGTAAATTTAAAAATTATAATGTCATTTAAAATAAAGATAATATGTTGCATGAATACAAAATTAGATTTCACAAATATCGTAATAATGTATTACAGCGATGCATGATTGGAAACGAATAAAGCAGGGAGCCAAAAAAAAAACAGATAGTGTACAGAATTTTGAGTTGGAGCCATCAGCCATAGAGGTCGGCACTTTCCAACACACCAACCGTCTGACGCGTGTACAACTTCATCTAATCAGCCTTTCCATGTCACAGTATAATAGGTTTGGCTTCTCTTATGAATAATTTATAAGTTAAAAATGTATATATTTTTTAGTCTAGAAGAGACTTATAATGAATCCAAAATGAGTCGAATATATTAAGGTTTGTTTGACTTATCTTATAAATAATTTATAAATTCAAAAATATATGTAATTTTTAACTTATATGGAACTTATAAGGGGACCTAAACGAGAACTAAATCCATGAATCAGTCGATCACATTTTTATATTCATCAGTCGCTTACAGAAATATACATCCACACAACACTATTCTTTTCGATTATTATCCAATTATTTCTTTATAATAATGCCAATGAAAATTTTAACTCTCGTCCATTAATTATTTATCAATAGTGTACGTATGTTTGTAGGGTTAGGGATGGCTGTTCTCTTGCACTTGTTAATCTTGTCCATTCATCTCGACCTAGCTAGTGCCATGTACACCTGTCCTACTCACTATACAGAGTTTTTAACATGTATATATAAAGAGCTTCTCCGGAGATGAATGCTCACAGCCATCTCTAGCTAGGTACACCAATAACAAGCATCTAGCCACTCACAGCTTCCCCCAAACAATATACATTTGAGCAATGGCTTCTTATTGTAACTATACCTTTAAGAGTATAGCGGTTTTGGCATTTGCACTTGTCTTCTGCGTTCAAGGAACCTTGGGTATATATATTATTATTAACATGCTATATTTACACACAAATGTCACATTTATAATATTCGTTGAAATGCAAATTATCTGTCGCAAAGTACTATGGAGAATGATTTGTAATAATGTGACCAGTAATTTGTGCAAGTGTGTGAATATTTAGCCCTTTTTGAGTCCGTCGTAAATGACCCCTTTTGGTGCAGTATGTGTAGTATCACTTCATGATAAATTGATTTTATTTCTCCGTATTGTAGGTAGCATTGAATGTGAGAATCTAAACAAGGAGACATGCGCATACGCAATATCTTCAGGCGGGAAGCGATGTGTGCTGGAGCAACGTGTGCGTAGAAGTGGTGAGGAAGCGTACATATGCGGTGCGTCAGAGATTGAGGCTGATAAGCTAAAGGATTATATTGAAAGCGATGAATGCATCCGTGCATGCGGTTTGGAGAGGAACGTTCTTGGAATCTCATCCGATTCTCTCCTCGAGCCACACTTCACCCGAAAGCTTTGCTCTACTCAATGCTACAACAACTGCCCTAACATCATCGACCTTTATTTCAATCTTGCTGCTGGTGAAGGTTAATTTCTTTTTAAATATATATGCAGGCACAAAATACAACACATTGCACCAGGGACGAGGCTTCATAGTGGCCGGTCATGGCTCCTTAGGGTCGTCGTAATATTGGTATATGTATGTTATAATTTTAAAAACAATTGTATTTTAATATATATATTTAAATAAATATAATACTTGGACCCTGCAGAAAAATTTTGATTCCTATAAAAAAAATTGGCTCCTATAAAATAGAAATTTTAGTTCATTAAATTTTTCTCATTAATTTATTAGATCAAATTTCAATTAAAATCAGAAAGATATATAGTGAAAAATTTTAGTACAGACTCAATTATAGACGGGTTTCGTGATTTGAAAGAGCGTAGATATTTATTATAAATTTTGTACTAATATTTTTGTGTATTTATTACATTGAATATTTAAAAATGCTGATGTAAAAAATTTTTGGCCTCTCTATGAATATTTACCGGCTTCCTCCCTGCATTGCACTCTTGATATTTCAACGCATGCATTTTCTAAACAAGTGCGGCCATATTACTAATGGTGCATGCTTTTAACAGGACTATATCTTCCAAAACTTTGTGAATCTCAAAAAAATAATGCACGACGGGGGATGACAGAGATCAGAAGCTCGGGACATGTCGCGGCTGGACCAGTGAGTATGGGTAAGCTCATGGTGGCGGAGGGACCTAATGCTGCGGGTCAGTTGACGGAGGAAGCAGATGCACCGGAAGCTGACACCAGGCTCGTAGTCGTGGATTGCGAAACACCCGCACCCGCATTTTGATTTATAATGCTTAAATATAATTAAGATTTTGCAATAAGGAATTTTAAATATTCCGGTTATTGACCCAATTTCTTTTGTCCGTGCGCGCGCTTCATAATTAAAAGCTGAACTTCCGAGTTTTCCTATTTTAATTCTTAGCATTATAATATACTGTATTAATTAACTTACAACTTGCGATGCTGAATTTTTTTAATATTATATTATTTATGTTTTAATAATACTTTTTATATATTTAATATTTATTTTAATTTTAATTAATATATAAAAATATTATTATATTATTCGATGTATTAGTTAATTAGTTTATACTTTAAAATTAGTTTAAATAATTACCGGTCATAACTATATTTTTTGTTTATCATACCTATCTTTAATCTAGAACGAGATGTTTTATCTTAAACTACTATATTTCAACGTATTAGTTTAAAATATATATAAATTGTGCGTTGTGTTTATGCTTCAAACAAACCTTCACTTTTGAGTGGCATCTCTTGTTTAACTAATCTAGATTCTAGGATACGAGCTCGTCTCATGAAATTTTATTATAAATAATTGAGTTAGCTAAAAGAGATTCCTAGTAACATTGATTTATTCATAACTGTTAACGAGCTTTTTTAAGTATATATCATGAAAGGAACGAGATGCTTGGAACAACGTTTTCTCTTAAACACACGGGCTGTTTCAGATCATAGAGGACTAGAGGGAGGTCGATCGAACTATAGCTATATGTTCCTCCACGTTAATAATTAGCTGTAGGTACATCGATGTTCCATACTAAATAAGCTCAGTAATGAAACAAGATAATAAGATAAATAATTCACACTACAATTTCATTACTTGTATAATTGGCCCTGCAGGCCCACTGTCTGCTACTATCAATTTCACAAGTCGAAACTATCTCAAAGGTTTTAATAATTATTATAACCTATAATTAACACATCAAACATGCATTATAATTTTATTATAATGTAGATGTAAATTATTTGATGTGTATATATGTATTTTCGGAGGACACAAGCCCGTCACAACAAGGCAATGAAGATGGAATCCAAGTAAGGGAACCAGATTGCAAGCATAACTAACATATATTACTAAATAGACCAGTAGGTATAAAAATTGCACAATTTCCATTTGCATATGCTTATATGAGATTGCATGATTTTTCATATAGCTTGTGCATCATTTTCTGCTCTCAACAAGTTGTCATGTTACAAATTAATTCCCTAACTGATCAACGACTAAAGCAAAGCAAATGAAATACCTAAAGGGCGATGACATTAAGTTGTGACTCGCAGCCTTCAACAGGGACAGAGAGGCGGTGGACAGAGAGGGGAGTGAGAAGCACCTTTTGCTTAGAGAAAGGTGGACTTGGAACCTGTAGTATTCACAAATGGCATTTGTAAAGTGGTTGTTAATGCGGTGACCCAAGTCAGTATTGGTGAAGCACATGATATTAATTACCACCCAAATAAATCATCTGAGATGCGAAAGATATTTGGTCAAGTATGTCGGAGCCAAATGGGGAGCAGGAGGACCACGAAACCTCGAGGAACTCCTTGGTGAGAATATCATAGGCAGTGATACAATTACTGTAATCAGCGTGGGAAATAATAAAATAGAGAATGTCATCCACGGGGGAGGATGCGGGTTGGCCAAACCAGGACAACATGTGATCGTCGAGGCAAACCCATTGATGGTTGTTGTCAGGATAGTAGGCATAGAGGGAAGTGACTAGTGATCGAGTAACCCGAAATAAATAAGAATCTTATTATTCTTAATTGGGTGTAATGGGACGCGCAATGTGCATTTGATAATCAATTCCAGAGATAGGTATTGGTTGCCAGTTGGCATTCTTCTTGACATAAAACTCTCCGAAAGACCAATCAGAGGTTCCGACTTTGGCACCCAATTAAGACCAAGATGTTGTCGCCAACTTGGATATGAGCTATAGCAATTAATCATCCCGCCTATGTCGTCGTCATCTAGCGGCTCCTCTGAGTATCCACTGTTATAATAATGAACCAGCATCTGTAATGTATGTAGTGATTCCAAATTAAGAAAGCCGCCCCTAAGTTTGATAAAATTGTTCTCTCTCAATTTGATCTTTTGGCTATTCTATGCCCGTACGTTGTTTGCACCACTATCTTATCCTTTCCCACTCACGATAATTTCGTTCAAGTGATTTAGGACATTATTTGTATACATGCACTCCAACGACATTTCTCATCCTCCTCCCTTATTATTAAAATGATAATATATTTGAATTGTAAAAAGGATGAAAGGAAGAAAGGAGTGTGAAAAAAGAATGAAGGTAATTTTTTATTAATAAAAATAAATTAAAGATTTGTTAGGGTACCCTTAAAAATATAAAATGTAAGGAATGTCCTAACATTTTAAGAAACAACTAAGGAATTGTTGGAGTAATTTATTTTATTACATTCCTTAAATTTTAACTTATAACATGATTTAAGGAATCACTTAGCAAGTTAGTATTATAAACTTGGGCTTGTTGGTGGTTTTTCTTTATTTTATTTTATTATTATACCTGCATCACATATTCATATGTTAAGGGTTCCGCGTTACATAATTTTCAAAAAGGAAAAAGGGTTCCGCGTTACAAGGGCATTCTGGTTTTTAGCCCGTAGTGAATCAAAAATGTGCCATCATTTAGAAAGCTATCTTCTGGAATCCTAATCGCTTTATTGAAAATTTATTATTTGAAAACTGTAGTCCCGAATCAATATTATATATATAGAGAGAGATGATGGTTCTAGAGAAAAAATTTTAGATAGGAAACTTAGAGACCATCATGTACACCGTTCATTATAATAGTAGCATATATAATTAATAAAATTGTAATAGTTTCCAAATATATGTAAATAAATGTCAAACAACTGAAAAGGAAACTAATATTCTAATTTAATAGTATAATTTAATATGAACCATCCGATCAATTAGAAATCAACGGTCGATAAAAGTACCATAGTTTTCTCCAAAATATTGATTTTCTTTTAATCATTCCCCTATATATACATATAAAAATTGTCTGCAAGAACACGTTCTATGACTTTAATAAAATTGTATAATAAACCATCAATATTTTGTCTACAATTAAAAAATCCATCATCTAAATATTCTTCAGGAAACTTCACTAATTTGAAATCTAAGTATCATACACTCACTGACGGGAGTGACGGGTTATCTCTCACTTTATCAATATTAGAGATTCTCCAATGGGATAGGTATAATGGTTAACCATAATGATGTAAAATAGTTATTAGGTAAAATTTGTAGAACCTCTAAGGTGTTGTGCTCCAGTAATATTATCTATAATGAAAAGCTATTTTCGAAAAAAAAATTATTTATTTCAAATTCTAACAGTGATTAAATTCTTAAATAAATACATAATATATACACACACATATATAATGTACTTTTATAAGTTAAAATAAAATAAATTAATTTTCTTTCATATTTCAAAAAAAAATATTTTTCTTTCAAGTGAAAATAATTGACAAAAAAATACAAGTGAAAATAAAAAAATATATAATTAATGAAAAGATATATTTTATATGTATATAAGAGTATTAAATAAAAATATAAATAATTGAGAATATAATAAAATATTTAAACATGAGAAAAACTAATTAAAAAAATTACTTTTATCCATTATAAAAATACTAGTATTTTATAAATATTAGGTCAATCTCAAATTCATTCTCACATTCATTTGCAATGGACAACAGTCACAACACCACGAAAATGATTCTTGATATTATGGAGGCAGAAGAAGAAGAGCATGATGTGTAATAATCAGAATGAGTGATGTTTACCTGCAAGCGACAAAGAGCGACAATTGTCTCGTTTTATGTTGGTTCAACAATGAATCATCGTGTAATTGATCGCAATAGGGAAGAAGGTCATGCCAGATTATATCGTGATTATTTTTCTGATACACCTGAATATACAGAAACACAGTTTCGTCGAAGATTTAGGATGCGTAGACCATTGTTTTTTCGAATTGAAGAAACAGTTAAAGCTCACGATAATTACTTTACTCAACGAATTGATGTTGTGGGAATTCTTGGACTATCATCACTCCAGAAAGTGACTGCCGCATTGAGGATGCTTGTATACGGAACATCAACTGATGTTGTTGATGATTATGTTAGAATTGGTGAGAGTACAACAATAGAAAGTCTAAAAAGATTTGTTAAAGCAAACGTTGAAATCTTCGGAGCTGAATATTTGAGACGACCAAATGATGAAGATGTATCTATATTGTTAAGAGAAAATGAACGACGAGACTTTCCTGAAATGTTGGGTAGCATTGACTGTATGCACTGGAAAATATGTCATTTGACTCATTTTTATGCAAGTTCAGAAAGAAATAGTTGACAGACTACGAACAACAAAATTTGTTATATTGAATAGATTATTTAATTTCACATCAACCGGACATGACTCGGCTTAGTAAGAAAATTAAATACATAAGCTAAAATAAACATCCAATAACAAAATAATATAAATTCTCAATCACAAATCGGATAATAAATCAACTAAAATAAACAACTAGTACATTATCTTACTCACTTAATCCACTTTGATTTCTTCTGACAATTTGATTGTAGAATTCAATAAACTTGGCTACTTTTTCATTGATTGTGCAACATCGATTACACAATGAATTAGTAGTTCGATCACTTGCAAGTCTTTCTTTATTTTCCTGAAAATAATTCTAAATCTTGTCCAAATAACATAGATGTGTTTGATTGTTACCTTGTACCGGATCCATACTAACATTTAGCCAAGCGGAAACAAGTAATATATCTTCTTTAATTGAAAATTTTTTTGACCTATTTCCTTTTTTCTGTTTTGAAACCTCTTGTTGGGGTTGGGGTTGGGTTGGGTTGGGTTGGGGGGGGGGGGGTGATTGAAAAAATACTATATCTTCATATTCAAACGAGCATTCATTCAATGATACAAACGATCCTTCCATTTCCTATAACACGTATACAAAATTATAAAGAATTAACAAAGCTACTGGCAAATCCCCAAATTCTGAGAAGCAGAACCCTAACTATATATATTGTTGTAAACAATAATCCTAGATTTTGAAGAGAAGAAATAAAATGGAATATATAACGTACAGAGGAGAAATAGATATGAAATTATACCTTTGCAGAAAACAATGAACTGGCAGCGGGAGAAAAGTTAAGTAGAGAAAAAAAATAGCGGGAGAGTGTATAACTATAGTGAGAGATGGCATGGATTGATATAGATAATGAGTTGTCGGTCAACAAATATAGAAGATGAGATTGAGATATCTAAATTTTTTGACAACATGAATCCTGCCTTGGAGTGGTTTATTTTTTAGATAATAGGTATAATTTAAATTTTTGAGTGCCATATAGGGACGGCAATCGGGTCGGGTTTGGTAAAATTCAAATTCAAACTCGAAAATTTTATCTAAACCCGAACCCGACTCGAACACGAAAAAAACTCAAAATTAAAAACTCGAACCCAATCCAACCGATTTCGGATTTACCCGAAATTGAAACCCGAAAATCCAAAAACCCGAATCAGAACCCGAAATCGAAATCTAAAAATTAAGTAAAAAATATTTTTTTACTAAATTATATCATATATATAATAAGAGTAATAGAGATCTTATCCAAATACTACTAAAGGTCAAAGAATTTATTCTTAATAATTACATAATATTATGTACTAATTATTTATAAGTTAGAATTATTATTAAGATTCCTAACAACTATAATTTTTCTTACCCCGCTTCATATTATAACTCAAACTCTATTAGATATCTTAGTAATATACAAATTTGAACTTACATTAAAAAGAAAATTTGTAATTATTGTGTTCCTTACACAACAGACATCGTTTGGGCCTTATTTTGAGATTCAGAAGTTAGAATTGAGCGATTTTACAGCCCACGCGAAACTTACAAAATTATTTTTAATTCTAAGGTAGCTCAACATCCAAAATTCAACTAGAGCAGCCCATAATCTAGAGATAAAATACAATTACGAATTGTTATTGGAAAATTCTATTCCATTTAGAAAATCTTTTTATAATTGATTTAAAATATTAAAATAATTTTTATATTAGATTTATATAGAGACATGTCATATATCACATATTATTATGTATTATTATTATATTAGAGTGGAGATAATATTAGAATTTTACATATAGAGATATGGAAGGAAGCCGTGAATTTTTCTTATGAGATGGAGGATTAAAGTTTTTTATCCAAATATTTTTTATAAAAATACTTAATATATTATATAAGATATAATGGTAACTTTATACAGAGAATCAGTTACACTTACATGATAAATTATTATATTGATAACTCCAAAACCTTATTAGGGGTTGTTTGGTTCGTGACTTCTAGGTATGAGGTATGAGTTTTGTCCATTCCAAACTCATACCAGGCGTTTGGTTAAAATTTTTTAATTTTAAAACTCATACATCAAACCCATAAAGTATGGATTTTTAATACCTTAGGGGAGGTGGATATGAGGAATCAAATCAATATTTTACTACTTTTATCTTTATTTATAAAATTACTCATTAATTTTTAAAATAAAAAATTTATAATGATGTTATCTAATATTTAATAAATAATAGTAATTTATTTTTCAAGTTAACTACACATATTCTTTTTATTTATTAAAAAATATATTCAAATTAACAAATTTATTCAACCATTCAACCAACACATGATATTAGAAATGATGCTTCATCCTCATATCATCTTAACCCGATTCATGATTCCAACCCGATACCACCCCCATGAACCAAATGACCCCTTAATTTATTGGTTTAGATCGAATCGAAGAAATTAGGTTTTTGTTTTAAAATAATTATTTGAGTTCTCCGACTAAAATTTCTAACCTTAACCTAAATTATTAAATACACATTGTATTTTGTTACTATATTATATATAATATTATATCAAAAATATGTTATCACATATTTTGAATCATGTTTTTTGATAAATAAAGTAAATAAAATTAAAATAATATAAAATAATAAATATTAATACATTTTTTAAATTTAATCAATTTATATAAGAGAGAAAATGTTTGGTTCAATAAAGAACCTATCATATATTAGTATGAAAAAGTGAGATGTAAAAATTATTATGATAGTCATTGTTATGTATGGTTTTATTTTTTAATATTAATTTAAAGTTTAAATCTCATTAGCAATACAGTAACATTCATTATTTATTGATGCAAAGTTTAAATTATATATATTATATAATTATTTATAAATTACAATTAATATTATACTACTGAAAATTTAATAACATAAAAAAACTTATCCAAATTAATAATTATATTATTATATTATTAACAGATACATATATATATATATATATATATATATATTATATCTCATATACCATAATATCTATTAAATTGTATATAAAATAAACATAATAGGAATCTTATCAGAAATAAATTTAAATTTAATATGTATAATCTTAAATGTATTAAACATTTGTTTGATATATTAAAAAAATCATGTTCATAATATTTCGAATCAATTTTTTTTTCATATTTATGTATTAATAATATAAATTTATATTTTGTGTGATATGCTTATTTATTTTTAATATTCTATAATTTTATTATTTATATTTAATTCGGTTGATGTAAAAATTTATAATTTAAATAAGTTAAAAAACTAATATAATTACAATATATTAAAACTTTTTAAAATTATAAAAATATTAGTAATTTTAAAATAAATAATTTAATTAATAAAACAAAATATTCGTGCATTGCACTTGTTAAAATCTAGTAATGTATAATATATATAATATTACATAAATTTATATTATACTATATTATATATATACTTATAAAATAATATATATTTATTTATTTATAAACAATTCATATATTATAATAATATATATTATGTATATTATAATAATATATATTATTTATATTATAGAATTATATATATATATATATATATATTATTTGGGTGATTTTCGGGTTTCGGATTTGGATCAAATTTCGAATATCAAATTTTGATTCGGTATTCCTCAAATCCAAAACCAGAAATTATCAGGTCTAAAAATAAAATCTAAATCCAAAAAATCGAGTTTGATAAATCCAAAATTTGGTTTGACCAAAATACACATGCACTGATAACCTTTTTTCAATTTAGGGATTTTATATATAGCTGTTAAAATTTTAAACTAACCAATAACAAAAAGAATTGTTATCAAACAAAATATATTGTTTAGTAAATTTATTGAATTATTATTATTATTATTATTATTATTATGTTTGATAAAAACAACACTCAATTTAATTATTATCTTAATATTGTGTTTGAGAACTTTGATTTCATTTCAAATGACAGAATTTGATTTGTCATTTCAAATTCTCATATTTGCACTAATATTTGAATTCCTTGAAATTTAAATAAAATTCATATCTAAATTTTTATGATTAGCCAAACATGTAATTTGATCAAATCCAGAATTTCATTTCATGTTCCCAAACGGGTCATAAAAGATTTTATTAGATCTCGATTAATAACACTTATAATTAATTCTATTTTGAAAAATTCGATTAAGCAAGAATTATTTTTTCATTCTTAAAGTTCTCTTAGAATTTGAGAGTGTTTGTTTCCTTTATTTTTTAAAATAGTTTCTATAAAAATATATATATTTACATATTTTTTAAAAATATATATATTTACATAATTTTTTAAAAAATATATATTTATTTCTAAAAATAATCTAATTCCAACGAGACCTTTATCTTTTGGACAAGTTCTCTTAGATTTTATTGAAGGTGGCGGAAACATTCATCCGAATGTTTGCAAATGACAAATGACCATGCACTGCAGGGCCAGCAACAAATGGGGCCGCTGCTTCTTGAATCCACTCAAACCCCAAGTCCAACACATGGACGCCTGCCTTTTTGGACCCATTTAGAAGCAAAGTAGAAAATGCCTTCCGCCTCTTTATTAGTTAACGTGACCGTTTGGGTTCCTTAAATTTAAAGGAAGTAGTTTATTTTATTTTTATTTTTTACATATTTTTATATTTTTTTTTAAGATAAATATTTCCAAATGCTACATGTCCAATTTCGATTGATTGTGAAAATAATTAAAGAGATGGACTCATATACATTCAAATCAATAACATCAATTAAAATCACACATTTTACCATATTAATTATGCCACATCATTTTGGAAAACATTTTTGAGAAATTTATTTGGTTTCCTGGCATTACTCGGTGTACTAATTAGCAATTATATATTTTAGGCAACAAAATAATGTACATATTTTTTTCATTAGCCAATATATAAAAACATTTGACACTTTGATTAAATTGATTCGTAATATATTCGATTTGAATATTTTTATCCTTCCCAAAAAAAGTAGAAAATCTAATAATATGAAATCATTTTAATTATCACGCCAATTAATGGTGTTTTAAAAGATATTGTAATTAGCAGCATTTTATTTACTAACAAATCAATTCTGAGCATGGATTAAAATATATTTATAAAATAAGAGGAAAAAAGCTTGAGACTGACTTTAGGAAATTTCTTAAGATAATATGGCGTTTTAGTATAAATTTTTAATGGCAAATTTATAATTATACATAATATTCTGAAATTACAATAGCATCCTCGTATTTTAATATCAACTTCGGAAAAATTATGTGAGTTCTATATCAGATCCTCAATGTAACACCAAACTATTATCAATAATAAAGCTACACAATTTAAACAAACTCTAGACCATATTAAGCTGTCATAAAAAAAAAAAAAAACATGATAAAGTGTAAGTACTAAATCTCCAAAATAATAATACTGATAAAATCTGAAATCATCTAAAATGAGTTCTCAAATATCTTATTAAATCTCCTAAAACAGAAGGCAGCTAAAATAATACGAGTGAGCCAAATGCCCGGTACGAATATATATATATATATATATATATATTAACAAAATGCGAAATTTTAGAAAATATAATGGATTGTGTCTTAGCAACACAAGAAGACAGTAAAACGATACAAATGGAAACAATATAAGGATAACGAGATATCTCAAATCATATATGATTTTACCAAAATGGTACCACAATAAATAACTTAGATCCAAAATAATAAAAATATTGCTGAAAAATAAATAAGGTGGGAAAAATAAGAGTTTCTTACACAAAACTGTACTGTACTCGTGAAACTCCACTCGCCAGGTACAGGACAATGGTTTCTTCCACGTATATCCATAAGAAGAAATAATAGAATATATAAAACATTTCAACAATACAATAGCGATCATGGTTTATTCACATCTCATACTCCAGAAATGCGCCGTACACTCAAAACACTGATACGAGTATTGTCTAGTTCACCTTTGCATTCAACAATACAATATCGATGATGATCTATTCACATCTCATACTCTAAAAATGCGTCGTATACTCAAAACACTGATACTAGTTATTGTCTAGTTCACCTTTACTCTGAACTCCATACGAACATTGTTTGTGATTAACCCACACAAATCGGTCTAAGAGACCAATGCGTAAGTTACAAAAGTTGTCGACTCTTTAATCAAATTAAAATAATATCGCAATAAAAATGCGAGACAAAACAAATATAAATAATCAAGGCAACAATAATTCCAAAAATAAGTAATTTGAAACGCAATAAAGAATGTGTACAAGGAAGTACACATAGAGTACAAAAAAAGATCACAATTTTATAAAAATGTCTCAACAATAAATATAACGAATTTTTAATATTTAAATGGAGAAAAAGAATTAAAGAATGTTAATAATTATAATTTAAAATTGATAAAAAGGAATAGAATTCGTACCTGATATCGATACTGAACTAACTCCAAATATTAGTGACCAGGTGGGGCTATTACTCCTTATTCAAATCCAGAGGCCAATATTAAACCATCTATTAGTAATACCCAAATTAATTATTACAAAATTCATAAACTAATTATAAAGAAAAAAACTCTAGAAATTAATATATTTAACTTGATAATTACCACATACGTTAATACTGCTCAATGGAAAAAGTATATTAATACAATTAAAATCGATTTGGACCCTACCGGTCAATTAAATTCGACCAATTCATCAAATAAAATAATGTTTATAAAATTAATAAACAAATTTTAATCATCTAACAAATATTAATAATTAAATGTAAAAATAATATAAGCCACCATAAAAGCTAATATATTAATACAACTCAATATCAATGCGGAACATGAAACTACATAGACATGAATGTTCTGACCAAATTATTAACTAAAACTTTCACTGTGTTGTTCATGTGTGCATAAATAATAAAATTTATTAAAATAAATTTAAAATAATAAACTAATGAATATATACATGCACCCTAACCATTATGAATGCACATCTATCAAGTCATCACATACAAATTTATATGTTTGATACAAGAAAAAATTATACTATATAATTTTATAAATACCCTATCATAACTTAGAAATAATTAACATAAAAATTATGAATCATCAAATCATCTAATATAACTTTAAAAAATGACTAATTATTAATTAAAAAAGCATGGTATTACGATGCACACACATAATATCTAAAATCGATGATATAAAAATATATATAACAACATGTGTACAAATATTATAGATACATGATTAGCTGCTAAAATCATAAATAATATCCTAAGACTTACAACCGTACCATTAAGGCATTAACCAACCATACCTTCCTGCTTCTAGCACAAGTCAATGCCGAATAGTTAAACCCATACCCTAAGACTTGATTCGTATAGCCCATGTGAGTGCGTCATCAAACACGTATAGTAACAATTAATATATACATATAGTAATTAAACTAATAAGAGTATATTTGAGTTGCACTTGAGATTAGTATCATGTACGTATATTACATTTACTTCTTTTGACGATTACCCCAGTTGCACAACTAAAATCGGTATATTTCATCTTATACTTATAAGACCAATTATCAATAAGATAAATATTATCTAACTAAATATAGGATACAAAATATATTATCTTAACAAGCTAGTCATTATCACTATAGTTCTCAGAATTCTATAAGGATTACACTACTAACTTTTATAATATATAAATTATAAATATAAATAATTATAGTGTAACATACAATCATTTAAAAAAATAAAATAAAATAAACTTCTAAATTAATAAATATATATAAATAATCGGGATATTACAATAAATTTCCGATATGGAGCGATGCCGGCACGCATCCCAATGCACTGGCTCGCCAATCAACACGTGTACGAATGCAAACCTTCCCCGAGTCTCGCCTTTCCTGCTTATACCTCTCCCAACTGGCTCCTGCATTCATTCCTATCATCCTCCTATATAAACCACACAACGTTCCTAATATTTACATACTACTACATGTTACGTGGATTTTCATTGATTCATACCCGCACAAATTTATAACAACTTGGGTGCGCTCTCTCTCTCTCTCTCTCTGATATGGAAGATTTAACGCTCACTGGCTTGTTAAAGCAAGCCGCCGTGAAATTTCCTGATCGCCGGGCGATATCAGTTTCCGGCGAATTTGATCTCACGCATGCTCGTTTAGATGACCTGATTCGCCAAGCTGCTTCTCGTCTGGTTGCCGCCGGGGTGAAGCCTGGCGATGTTGTCGCTCTCACTTTTCCCAACACTGTCGAGGTTATTTTTTAAATTTTATTTATTGCAATTTGTATTTTAGGTTTTTTTTTCTGAATTATTGCTTATGTTAACTCTTTTTGGGATTTATTCAAGAGGACTTAATGCTGAAATTTGGCTCGATAAGGTGGTGGGTGTGGGTCAGGATCCGGTGTATTTTGCCTTAGTGCGACAATTAGGCACGTTAAGTATGCTATAAGAGACACCTTTATGTGAACCATTTGCCTTATTCAAGATTATTCGATAATGACTATAATCATTTTAGTGTTAGCATTGGGGTAGTTCTATTAAATGTCAATTTTTTGTGCCAAAATATAGCAACTATTTTAACATTAGTACCCCGTCCCGAGATAATATTCGCTTTGTCTTTTTGCACGTGGTTTAAGGTGTAAAAAAAAGTTACTTTTGTGTATTGTTTTTAAGATTTTCTTTTTTTGAACAATAATTTAAGAATTATATTTTTATTTAAAAAAATTGAAAAAATTATATATGCAAGTAGTGTTTTTCTATTATATTTTTATTTAAAAAAAATGAAAAAATTATATATCCAAGTAGTGTTTTTCTGCATCTCAAATTACATGCAAAAATTCAAAACGACTACTATTATTTTGGGACTGATGGAGTATTAGATTTGCTCTTGGAAAGCTCTTCCAAGTTCCAAGACATTTGTTTGGATAATGTCTTTACCCCGTTTGAGTTAACTTAAAAAAAGTTACTTATAACTCAAATGCTTAAAATATAACTTATTCGCTTTGAGTTAAAATATAACTCAAATGTCTTTATGTTTGCTTAATTTTACATAAAGTTGTTTTTTAAACAAATTTTGATTAAAAAAATAAAATTTATATTATTTAAATATAAACTAAAAGTATAAAATACAAATATATACAAAAATTAAAAATTAGTTAAAGAATGCCCTAAATGTGTTGGAGTTTGATGTGAGAAAAAATTAAGTTGAAAAAAAATGCCTCAGAAGTTACTCAAATTTTTTGAACCAAAACTAGTTTTAAACTGAAAAATTGTATAGACAAACATGCCAGATAATAACTATAATAACTTAAAGAAGATTGGGGAAGCTTAAAGCTACCCCAAACAGGCTCTTAATTGAATTATACTATGTTTATAACGTTTTTTCACTTTGAAACCTCAATTCTGGAGCAATAAGAGGATAACTAGGACTCGTTTAGTCATTTTTGGAGGCATTCATTAACTTTGAAACTTCCCATCGATGTGCCAACTTTGCCACGTTGCCATAATATTAATTTTACATCTTCAATATCAGTTTTGGCACTCTCTAAAGTTATTCCAATTATTAGCACCCCAAGAAAACGTTGGCGGGTTGCTATGGTATTTGTGTAGGATATTGAGTAACTAATACTACTCCCTCTGTTTGGAAATAATTGATACTTTGACTTTTTGACACACATCTTTAGGAGATTTGAATACATAGTTAAAATTATTATTTTTGAAATTTCCTTTTTTTGAATAAAAATTTTAGTTAAATATTTTTAATCAAAAAAAGAAAATTTTAAAAATAACAATTTTAACCATGTAGTCAAAGCTCCTAAAAATGTGTGCCAAAAAGTCAAACATTAATTATTTCCAAACCGAGGGAGAAGTATTTTAACACATTTGATACCACAAAAAAATTTGAGAGATTAGAAAAACTAATCGATTAGTTATTGTCTTTGAGCATGCAAGCACGTGAATGATGCTCGCAAATGAAGGGTAATTTCACACTCTGTTGTTCAACTTTAACTGCGAGTGAAATTTAGTTCATTTCATTACGTTTCTTTTACTTCACTCTTTCTCGTCAAAAAAACTCAAGAGCTTAGTGTCAAAGTTCCTCAAGGCCCAAACACTGATTATTGATAATGCTGTCATATTATTATCTTAAGATAAATGATTATGCATGTATAGAAAGTAGTCTGAGTAACAAGTTGTTTCGCTTTTTTGATGCAAAACCCTTATTGTACCTTTTTTTAAAAGCTCCAGGAGGCTCATGTACGAGAAAAACTAAAAATACTCGTACTAAAAATACACAATATAAAAAACATGTTGATTTTCTTGTATTTAGTCGCAGTGTTTTAAAAGTGGTAACTATAAATTAAGTTTATTATGCATAATAGAATTCCTAATTATATTGTTCAGGAAACATTTGTTGGTAATTGGTTTTGTATTATATGATTACAGTTCATAATTATGTTTTTGGCGGTGATTCGAGTTCGAGCCACTGCAGCACCGCTCAATGCCGCCTACACAACAGAGGAGTTCGAATTCTACTTGTCGGACTCAGAGTCAAAACTTTTACTAACTTCAAAACAAGGAAATGAATCAGCTCAAGCCGCGGCCTCATCACTTAAAATCCCACACGTCACAGCCACTCTCCCTCAAGCTAACTCGGAAATTTCACTGTCTACAACTCAGTCAGAGTCGAACTCAGTCTCAGAAATCATCAACCAGCCTTCAGACATCTCTTTATTTCTCCACACATCAGGTACCACAAGCCGACCCAAAGGCGTGCCACTTAGTCAACTCAACTTGGCTTCGTCCGTACAAAACATTAAATCTGTTTACAAACTTACAGAGTCAGACTCGACTCTGATAGTTCTTCCGTTATTTCATGTCCACGGTTTGATTGCCGGGTTACTGAGTTCACTCGTGGCTGGAGCCGCTGTAACACTACCATCTGCTGGTAGATTCTCTGCGTCAACTTTCTGGGCAGACATGAAAAAATATAATGCCACGTGGTACACAGCTGTCCCTACAATACACCAAATCATATTGGATCGTCACTCTTCTAAACCTGAACATGATTACCCGAAGCTCCGTTTTATTCGGAGCTGTAGCGCTTCGCTTGCCCCGGTAATATTGGAGAGACTTGAGGAAGCATTCAGGGCTCCAGTATTGGAGGCTTATGCAATGACAGAGGCTAGCCATTTGATGTGTTCAAACCCGTTGCCTGAAAATGGGCAACATATTCCTGGGTCAGTTGGAAAAGCGGTGGGCCAAGAATTGGCTATATTGGATGAAAATGGGGTTGAACAAGAAGATGGAGCCAAGGGAGAGGTTTGTATTAGGGGTCCAAATGTGACAAAAGGTTATAAAAATAACCCGGAAGCAAATAAAACAGGCTTTCAATTCGGGTGGTTTCATACAGGAGATATTGGTTATTTGGATTCGAATGGGTATTTGCATCTAGTTGGAAGAATTAAGGAGCTTATCAATCGTGGAGGTATCACTCTTAACTATTTGCCATAATTTTACGTTTGTTAATAATATACATCTTGATTGAAGCCCCTTGGTTTCTGCACAATTTTTATGTAAGATTCTAAGAATTCCCTGTTAACTTCTTGTTTGTGGAAATGATTGATTGCAAAAATTTTAAAAACTCCCGAAGTCGATGTGTACGCACTCGTGACTATTAGGCTTGTAAGGATCCACATTACCCTTCTTAACCGCTGTTTAGATTATTAAGATATCTAATTAAGCGTCCAATTATAATATATAAGAGCGCTAGATATTGAGTCATATAGATATTTGACCACTTTAATATGTTCAACACTAATTAAAACAGTTAATATTTTGGTGTGTAGAAAAGAAAAACATACATTAAATTTTTGATGCTTTGTTTAGATCAATACGGGTGTGACAGAAATGTTAACTTTACTAAATTTTGATGGCACTATGAATTTCAGGTGAGAAGATATCTCCGATAGAAGTGGATTCAGTTCTCTTGTCTCATCCGGAAATAGCTCAAGCAGTCTGTTTCGGAGTACCTGATGACAAATATGGCGAAGAGGTAAAGGACCACCTCTCTATTTATCTAATTGTTTTTGTGGTCTTTATTGGCTTTATCTTATCTCCATTGCCAAAAGATCTTTAGAAAACTGCCTTTGAAAGGATGTGTATCATAGATAAGTTCCTGGTATTTTGATTTGGCAACTAATAAGATATGATGCATTCATTTAATTTCAGATAAATTGTGCCGTCATTCCACAAGAAGGAACAAACATTGATGAAGCAGAAGTGTTGAGGTTCTGCAAGAAAAATCTAGCAGCTTTCAAGGTGCCAAAGAAGGTGTTCATCACAGACTCTGTTCCCAAGACTGCCACAGGGAAAATCCAAAGGAGGATTGTTGCAGAGCACTTCCTTTCTCAAATCTCTACTGCTAAAGTGCCCAAGTTTGGAGCCTAGACTGGATCAATATTATATCCAACTCTAAAAAGTTGCCGTCCTGGGGGGGTTGAATAAAGCGCTATTCATCTAAGCTTGAACAACCAATTGATTGAAATTTGGAAGTTAGCAATATTCTTCGACGTCAACAGAAATCTACAGTGTAAACTGTTGCAACAAGGTGTTACATATATAAAAAAACATCTTTCGGACAAATAATGAACGTTTCAATGCGCTTTTTTTTAATTGCTTTGCAACTTGGCTTTTTTTAGTAATTTTAGTAATATTTGAGCGCTCACCTGAGAATTTATTAGAACATATATTCATTTTATAAGCCTATAAGTCAAATTAGTAAAAAAAAAATTGGTGAATATTTTTATTGTATATACACACAAATACGCATTTATATTGAGTAGTTTAGTACGGATTGCAGTTCTCCTCCGACTGTTATAATCCCGACATCTTGTTATCAAATTAAGACATAAAAATATTCACCATTAATAAACTCTGAAAAATACGATATTTTGTAAATCCAACGATGGTTTTACCAACTTTAAAGACTGACATAATAATATTGTATACTCCTATATTGCTAATTTTTTTTATAACATTTTCAATAAATATGATTAATGATTACGATTTTCAAAATAAATATTACAAGTAAAAGAGGTTAATGTTAGAATTTTAAAAATAAAATTTTAAAAATTACATGTTAGATTTCATTATATAAAATTTAGCAAATATTATACATGCAAAATTTTATCTCTTTCAAATACAAATTTTATTGCTTTACCGGAGAATGTAGCCAAAATTGAACAAATATTAGGAAAACAATAAATTTAAAAACAATATTTATATTAATGAATTATAAATTTATTTATTGTATCTTAACTGATAAAAATTATATTATTAATTTTATCGCATTCTATTTTGATATTGACGAATAGTAAAGATTTGTAGAGTTGATAAACCAAAAACATTCTTAATGGAACGTGTCTGGTTATTCATGGGCCTAAGAAACGATTTTACTGTATAATCTAATGCCCTATAGGCCCACAATCCTAACACATACGGCCCCCAGTCCAGGCCTCCCAGCCCCCTGGCCCTCAACAATATATCTATCGACATAACCCGGGTCAAACTTCAACTGTATCGAAACCCATGACCCGTTTTAAGAAACCCGAAATCTCCCTTAAACCCTTTTTGCAGCTGCAAACCCTTGCTCATATTACATACATCCACTTATATCAATCTGTATCTATCACCTCAAAAAATCTTGAAAAATGGTGAGCCAAAGACAAAGATTAGCTAGAAAAAAGTTCAGAGAAGCAAACCCAGATAAGTTCCCAAAACAAGAACCAACCCCAGCTAAAAACCCAGACAAAAAGAAGAAAAATAAGACAAAATTCAAGAAGAAAAAGTCAGATTCAAGTGACCCAAATAAAGGAATTAAGAGAACTTCAAGTCACAAAAAACACCCACTTAGAGTTCCTGGAATGAGGCCTGGTGAGAGCTGTTATATATGTAAAGAAGTTGATCATATTGCTAAGAGTTGCCCACAGAAAGCTCAGTGGGAGAAGAACAAGGTTTGGTTTTCGAAAACTCGATATTCTTTTGAAATAATACTTCTGTTTTTTAACTGGAGTGTGGTACATTTGTATATTTATATTCTTGAAAATTGATATGGTTCAGTTAAAATTGTGACAAAATGCTGCCTATAGTGATTTTTAAAAAGATATTTAACAAATTTAAGTTAAATGAACACTGGATGATGATATAATTCGATGGATTAAAGTTAGTATTTGAGAGTTTTTTATGTATATATTTTAGTAAAGCAATTTGCTGTTACTGGATTGAATATGAGTTTCAGTTGGTATATTTCGCATGGGCCCTTGAATATTACTCTTAAGATAAAGACACAAGCGTTAATCGTCATCCCAACAAGCTTTCAGATTTTATCTCTTTGTTGGTTATGTTTATACTTACAAAACAGAATTTGATATATAAGTGAATAGTTGATGGACTGTTTACACACCTAAAGTTTGAGCAAGTTGAATCTGGACAGTTTAAGATGTTTTTATTGTCTTCATATTAAATAAAAGGAGGTGCATTCACGGATTCAACTTGCTTTTTTATGTGGAACCACATTTTTTATTTCTGTGAGAGGAGGTTTAGAAATTTTATCTGAAGTGAAATAAATTACGAAAACAACAAAAAATGTTTCAGCATTTGCTTTTGGGTACCAGTTGGGAAGACAAACCCTTTAGAATACATGTATCATTGCAGGCTTGTACAAATTTTTTGAGCATTTATACAAGTCTTATAATTGCAAGAACGATAAATGTTGTTGACTGCTTGGTTACAAAATCTCCTTCTTTCATTAAATAATCCAACACCCCCAATCTCCTATTTATGACTGGAGTAATTATCTTAAATATTATTTATATAATGAATTTTTAAGGATGAGATTCAAATGATGGCATAATATTCTATGATGTTTGCAGATATGTTTATCGTGCCGACAACGTGGGCATAGTCTTAAGAATTGTCCGAACAAGAATGACCAGACAATGGATAGGAAACTATGTTACAATTGCGGAGAATCTGGGCATTCTCTTGCGGAATGCCCTCAACCGCGTGAAGAAGGTATTACAGTTTGCATTGTTGTAGCATATAGTATCTAAAAAGATTGTTGCATAATTTTATGGCTTGTGTTCTCTTCTAGATTTTGCACAAAGAGTACATAAGATCAACAAAATAACCAATCATATTTATATTTACTATCAGTATGCTTAGTCAAGCTAATTCGCCTAAATTAAACTAACATGATATCGTGACTTATGTGCTTAGAACATGAAACATTTATAGTAATTGTCTGATTTTAGGCCATAACATGATTTATGTAATATTGCCATTTGCCACAAACTTAATTTTCCATTATTAAGCTACGTTATTCAGTTTATGCTTCACGTTTGCCCCTTGGGTCCTCTACTACTCATTTTGACCAGGGACTAAGCCCATAAATGGCTTACTCTACTACTCTACCCTCAGTTTTTTAATGAAGACTTTGAATCTCTATGTTTTTATTAAAAAAACAAAATCAATGTAGAATGTACAATTTTTTATATAGTTGTTTAATATTACAAATACATAATTTTATTATTGTTTAAAATTAAATATCATATTAATAATACCATTTTTAATATATCCAAAATTAGAAAAAGTAAGAAAATATTGGCTAAGAAATTAAAGTACATATGATTGGTTGGAAAAAGAATTTCTAAATATTATTTGGTTGGTAAACAAATTTTAAATTCTATAGTGAAATTTTATAGCGCCATATGTAAGACATGACAGTAATGAAATTTTATACTGCTCAGCTGGAATATAATAATTTTGGAGAACCTCATAGATGAATAGGTTTTGCCTTCTCCTGTAGTGTGAAGGGACCAGATTTTCATTGTGGTCAGTCATGTTTTGGGCAGGTTTTCTCCTGCTATGTCGTGTATATTCTTCATTGCTAGTACTTTGAAGTTATTTTATTGCACATTTTACTCTGTCAGTTCTATTTTTGAAAGTCTCACAGTTGGTTGCGGTGGAATTAAGTAAGCGTCTTATGATTTGGGACATAGAAACATAAAAATAGATTGCATAATTCTGGCATACACTTGTCCTCTACTGTAATTCTCATTGCAATATTATTGTTTTGAATTTATTTCATAATTTTGATGGACTATTATTGACACTTGACCGTACTTCGATTCTTTCTTTGGGATTAAATTAGCTGATTGTAGTAGAAGCATGTCAGTGGTATTACCGATAGCAGAGAATTGTGTAATATTTTGCAAATAAAAGGATTGTATATGTGATTACCTTTATATAATCATGTTGAAAGGCATACAGTCTTTCATGTTACAAAGTACGTATTATGAAGATAACTTTGAGCAAATCTAAGATTTAGTTATATTATTTTTTATGTGCATGGCGATTCAGTATGGCATTTCTCATGAATGCAATCTTTGACTAGTGCAGGGGGAACAAAATTTGCAAATTGCTTCATTTGTTCTGAGCGTGGACACTTGAGCAAGAACTGCCCAAAAAACACTCATGGTATTTATCCAAAGGTACCATTTTTACATTTTACCATAGCTTTTGTGATTTCTTTGTAATATTTCATTTATTTATTTATATATCTATACTTGAAATCAATATCATACATACATATGTGTGTGTGTGTGTGTTTTGTGTATTATTCTTCTTTCATATTCCGATTGCCAATGTACAAATTGACCCTTCTTTTCTCTCGTATCTTCCATTAAATTGGATGTCTGACATAACCTGGAAAGGGAAGTCTCAGGCTTACATTTTTTGCTTAATTTTCTGTAGGGCGGTTGTTGTAAAATTTGTAGTGGTGTGACACATTTGGCGAGAGATTGTCCTAACAAAGGCACCAGAAGTACTGGGTTTGGAAAAATATGTAAGTATTCAGATAGTGTTTTGGTTTTATGGTGAATTTTGATGTACTTGTTTTGATTTATGTGGAAGAATATCTATAGTATTCTACTATCAAACTCTACAAGATATTTTTGATTTCCATACGATCATCTTTCTAGAAATCCTAAGTTTAGAATCCCATTTAAAAACTTCTGCAAAATAAGAATATAAACCAGCGTAAGTGTTTTTTTGCCTGGTAAGGAGAAATTATGTGCAAGTACATATAGAAAGTTCGGTCTTGCCATATTACCTCAGTATGTTAATATATGATACTAGTTTGACACTCAAATCAGATTTTGTTATAAGCACGCTCATGATGACCCTAGACTTCTCATTAAATTCATAAGAAAAGGAAAGCTCCTTTTGGTTAAACATACCCGATGTACTTTTAAAAACTGCTGTGTGACATCTAATCGGCTATTTGATAGTCCATATAACAAACAAATTGATGCTCATTGCTGTAAACACATAACCATGTTCTACTGCACCATATATCGTCTATGAAGAGTCAATATTAATGGTACATGTTTGAGGATTTTTCAAGAATCATATATTCTTATATTTCCCCAATTTTTTTTACTGGTACTTGGATTTTCTAATTGATAGCGGACATTTTCTGTTATTTTTAATTCACATCTCTTTTTATAATTTTCTTTCTTCCATCATTTTAGCCCTTGTAAGGTAACAAATCACAGAATGTGTGATTCTAGAGTCGCACGATTGTTTGTTCTTTACTCACTTTGGAAACGGAACATTACATTGAAAGTTAAACCTGTCAAGTGTTATGCATCTTTAACAGATAGGCAAATGTTAATGTTTCGTCTATCCATTATGCAATCTAAACCGAGCAATGCTCGTCAAATCTGTTCTATGCAGCAGCTAGATTTGAGGATAGACCCACAGGGCAGGTGACAAAGCTCACCAGTGGCGATGATCTTGACGATGATTTCACGATGGAGGATGCTCATATGGGTGATGCAGAAGAACCCACCAATGAAAAATTTCCATCTTTGGTGTCGGAAAGCAATGAAAAAACAAAGAAGAAACTGGGACCCAAAGTTGTGAATTTCGTCGGTTAATGAACTCCCCATTTTTGGCCCGAGTGAGTGCACACTCGTCAGTGCTTCCATAATATATTATTTTTTTCTTCTAAAGAATCAGCTGTGATATTTAAATTTCATTTTTACAACCATTGAAACTGTTGCTTAACTTTTTAATATTACTCTCTGTTTTACAACTTGAAGTGATTCAATTGACATGTAAAATTGAAGTGAAAGTCTAATAGTCATATAGTACAGAGTTTTTTAAATGTAACATTTGAAAATATACATATTTAAGAAATATATATATATTTTAGGTCAAAAAAGATTAATTTTTTTTCATTTTTTTATTTGTAGGAATTTGGTAAAGGATTTATGGTTGGCTGAAATTAGAAATTCTCAAACTTTATTTTCACCCTCAGATAAGTAGTAATTTCCCCGCAAATGTCTCTTACTTTTAATTGAAAAAGTCCACCGGCTACCGTCTCCCTTGTCTATTGAATTGAAGGATCCCTTAATTAATTCATTTTCTGTCTTCTCTTTTCTTTTATTTGATTTGATTTGATTTTTCTCACATTTTACAAGCCGGTTGGTCTTTCACCTACGCAAAAAGACACAATGGTAAGAACATTGTATTCATCTGTCTTTCTCCTGGCAATCAACACTTGCAAAAATTTATTTACTTGCGCATACGTTTTTCGAACCCTCGATAGAGATCATGGATCACCTGTCATTTTTCTTTGTGCTTGATAAACTAAAGATAAGTATAATTATTGTGTCTGGTTTTCTTTGATTAGTCTTTAAGATTATCTCAGAATAACGATTAACGTAGAGAAGAAAATATGATTTATAACGGGGAGATTGGATTTGCTTTACCTGAATGTTTTCCCCTCTTACTCCTCTTATAAGAGGAGAAAAAACTAATCCAAACACCCCCAGTATCAGATTTTTGTAACGAAAAATGACATTATGTATGGAAGAAAAATTGTTCTTGTGTTTTATATGTAGCATGCAGCTCGATATTTTAGAAAGATTATTTTCTTTAATGTTCTTTTCGGTGGTACGTAGTCGAACGCCGCATCTGGAATGTCTGTGAACGATGAGTGTAAACTCAAGTTTCTGGAATTAAAAGCAAAGCGAAACTTCCGTTACATCATCTATAAGATTGAAGACCAACAAGTAGTTGTTGATAAGCTCGGGGGGCCTGATGAAAGCTACGATGATTTCACCAATTCTCTCCCAGCTGATGAATGCCGTTATGCTGTCTATGATTTTGATTTCACTACTGTCGAGAATTGCCAGAAAAGCAAGATCTTCTTTGTTGCGTGGTAACGTTAAAAATTATGTTTTTTCTATTCACCTCACACGAGAATTCATTGTTTTTTCACGTAATCGAATTAAATCAGGTATAGTCGTCATTTATCTCATTCGCAAGTACATTGTCTTAAATATACGTAGATCTTACCACCGCTATAGCGAATGGGGAGGTTGTTTGAAATACGTACATGAGTCGATATTGATTGCAGGTCGCCAGATACATCGAGGGTGAGAATGAAGATGGTGTATGCAAGCTCCAAGGATAGATTCAAGAGAGAATTGGATGGAATTGGAGTTGAGTTGCAAGCAACTGATCCTAGTGAGATGAGCCTCGACGTTGTAAAATCTCGAGCACTTTGAGTATCTTGATGAATAACTCATGCATATAGTGTTCGTTCATTTTTTGCTGCCTTAGCCTCGTAATCTCTCTTACATTTTGGGGAACGAGGCTTGTATATTTTCTTTTCCATCTATATATGTTATTATTATTGATTAATTAATACATACACTCGATATCCTGCATTGAGTGAAATATGCTAGTATGTTTTTGGTCTGGTTAGTATAGTAAATGAAATAACGATGTAGCCTAATTTGTGTTCGGTTGTGTCCAGATACAATGACACAATTATATTTCGATCTTGAAGATTATCTAGTCGACTGTAGTTTATTTCTACATACATAAGCGCATCTTATATTTACACTATACATGTTGATGTTAAATAAAACTTTGAAATAAATTTTTTTTTAGCCAACAGGCCCAACTATATATTGTGCATGCGGTACTTTTTCAGAAATTAAGGCCCAACTAATACTTTTTCAAAATATTAGTCCTGTTCATAAATTTCAGACGCAACAACAAAAAAAATGTAATGTTTAATTATCACTTTAATGTATTATTAATTATTAATCATAATGAAAAGAGTCGGCCCAGATATTTAGAATGGAGCAGGCAGCACAAGTCCAATATAGACAATAGTCAATAGACAAAAGGCCGAAGCTGTATTATTGGCTTGCTGATTGCTTGAATATACATATATATTATTGGCTAGTGTTTTTCGCTATTAAAGATATCTAATTATCTACTATCTATCTATCTCTGTGTAAAATAAAAACAAAAACAAAAACAAATGGCGATTGAAATATGGGAGACGCTGAAAGAATCAATAATAGCATACACAGGCTTATCTCCGGCGACGTTTTTTACAGTTTTAGCTTTGGGAGTTGCCTTATACTACGTCGTTGGGGAGTATTTTGGCTCGTGGTCTTCTCAGGCACAGTATCAGAGGTCTAGAGATGCTGAAGAAGATGTACAGCCGTTGCCACCGCCTGTTCAGCTGGGCGAGATTACCGAGGAGGAGCTTAGAGGTTATGATGGTGCTGATCCCAACAAGCCTCTGCTTATGGCTATTAAAAGCCAGATCTATGACGTCACTCAAAGCAGGTACACTCTATTTACATACTATATGTTTGTTTGAATTTCAGCTGCTGCTGGTGTTTTTTTTATATATATATAAATTCATTTCTCTATGGTTTATAATTATTAGTATGAGTTTAGTGATGATGGTTAGTGTGCTGAGGTGGATTTTTATTTGTTTATCCGTCGAATTACTGGTAGAGGGGAGAGTATGTAAACCATCGGTTTGAGGTGGATTTGTTTGTTTAGATGGATGTGAGGAATTTCAGATTCGGCACTTGTTGACTACTTCAAACCTAACAAGGACTGACCCTAGATTTTATACGGGATTGCGTGTATTGTCAAATTCATCGGTTTATATTTGAACCAATGAGATATATTTCTGATACTCTTGATCGATTGACATATTTGAACCTATTTCTAATCTTGGTGGTATTTAATAATCGTGCAGGATGTTTTATGGACCTGGTGGGCCATATGCACTATTTGCTGGAAAGGATGCGAGCAGAGCTCTTGCGAAGATGTCATTTGAGGACAGCGATCTGACCTCGGATCTCACTGGTCTTGGTGTATTTGAGCTCGAGGCGTTAAAAGATTGGGAATACAAGTTCATGAGCAAATATGTAACAGTTGGAACCATTAAGAAGTCAGTCCCAGTAACTGATGAGTCAACTACTCCTGAAACTGCTGAAGCCAAGGAAGCTACCGAAGGCGATGCTAAGCCTGCAGAAGATGTTCCATCAGAGTCTGTAGCCGCAGAACCAAAGGAAACGACCGGAGGTAAAGGCGATGAAGAGTAATGTCACTCGCATTCGAACAGCAGTGTAACCGGGAAGGTGGTGAAACTAGTAATGAAGATGCATATGAAATGAATGATGTTTTTTTTCCTATTCACATATACTATTGTCATCTCATTTCCCAACTCAGGGGATAAATTAAACTGCAATATTAAGTTGTTTCGAATAATGAATTCTGTGTGTTTACTACGGCGTTGAAAAACATGATGTTATGTATTATCTCATTCCATCCCAAATTAACTGTCACGGATTGCAACATATATTTTGTTATCAGCCAATGGCCTCTGCGAAGGAAGACAGACTGATACAAGGTTTAAAACCCATCTTAAAAATCAATAACAAGTCGAACTTCGATTCTTTTTTTTGGTAAATTGGTTTGACAAGAGTGGGGACAATAAGAATTGGGTAAAATTCGAGTCGTACAAATAGACAACACTTTGAGCCACCCGAATACAAAAGACGCCTCTAGAAAGGCTCTCGCTTTATCATTAGTGTATATGTACTAAAGTCATGAAAATGGTAGGTGTTTTTGGCGACAAATAAATCGGGCGATAGAAACAAGAAAAGCATGCAGTTCCTTAAGCTAGTTTTCATATCACAAATAATTATTTTACCAATTTGAATATAGAGTAGTACGTGCTAGCAAATAGCAATAGTAATAAAAATAAAAAAATAAAGAAAAAAGTGAAAGAACACGTGACGTGAGTGTCTGACATTGATCATCCCACTTGCGCGTCTAAGTATGAATTCACATATAATATTGAATAACCCATGACTTTTTTGGACTCAAATCACCCTTGCTCATATATACATACATACATATTCATAAATCTTTAGATTCCGGCTGCGTATGGCGGAGAAATCATCATCGTCGTCGTCGGAGTGGCTTCCGGCGGGTTGGACCTCAACGGTCAAAACATCCAGAAATGGCAACAAATACAAGGTATCTTCCTCTTTCTAAACCCTAATTTATTTCCCTAATTACCCATTTCACGTCAGCTTCGATTACTTACCTAATTGTGTTCCTTTTACATATATGCCATCTATATGTTGTTATTAGAATTTTCGTATTTCTCGCGAAAGGGGATGCTTTTTATGCAATTTTGTGCAGGCCTATTTTCAATTTATTCACTTTATGGTTACATAACAAGTTTGATAAGGGTAGAAACAAGTGATGTGTTGAAAGAGGTGTGGAATTTATATATATATATATATATAATATATATATATATATATTTGTTTGTTTCTATGTACTTGATTAACTAATTTTTCGCGCCAATTTTTAAATGTAGTATTGACTGAATTAAGCAATTATACTTAAATTTAGGTTTTGAAAATAGTTCGTTGGAGGTAGGACTATTAACTATGTGATAAACTACTTGGATAATGATCCTATATCTTTATTCAGTTACTATTAATAGAGTGAAAGAGAAATTGACTAAGATCAAGTAAGGGAGATGTACCGTGTAGTTTTATGTTGTGAAAAGCGTGCTTATTTGGGGGGTGGGGGGGAGGGCATTGTGAGCATCAGCAATATTTGCGAGTTCAAAAGTAGGGGTCTTTTGCAATTTTTAAAATTGGAAATAACCCCCAAGTCGAAATAATGAAAAAACTTGATTAAACTCGCAACTCTTATGTGCAAATCTGAATTGATCTTTACTAAAAGAAACCAAAATTCTGATCTCTTCCACCTCAAACCAACCCATGAAGCGTCTTTTTTCAACTCTTTGTTTTTGCTAACTTCCTTTTCAACTCTTTGTTTTTGGTAAATTTATTTTTCAACTTTTAATGAAGAGAACAGAAGAATCTGAGCATCTGAAGACGGAGTTAACTCTCAAGCGTAGTTGTTTAAATTGGTTGGTTGATGTCTACTGATGTATTTCTGCCATGGTTGAGACTATGCATGTGCTATTACATTGTTAATGATTTGAACCATCCCCAAATTTGTTTCCTTTCATATACTACCTCCGTCCCTTGTTAGTAGTCCATTTTTAAATTTTCACGCATATTAAGAAAAAAAATTAATTTTGTAACTTTCTTCCATTTTTACCCATAATCATTGCATTATTTAATATGCATGTGAATTGTAGTCAACATTGGAATTTGGAACTAATAAATTAAAGGGTTAATATCGGAAAAGTATTAAGAAAACTACATAGAATAAAGAGATGGACAAGTAATATGAGACAATTTTTTATTTTTTATCCCCAAAATGGACTACTAAAAAGGGACTGGGGGAGTATTATATTATAAAATTATTTACACGAGTTCAATTTTGGTGAAAAACCGTGCATTCAATTCCGAGTTGTGCCTTAAAATTGACGTGTGTTCTTTTGCGCCTTTCACAACACTGTCACTATAAATATATATACATAATACTATATATATATAAAAGAAAATATGTAAATATAATATCAATATAATCATGGTTGTCATGGAGGTCAGTCGAGTCAAGTCGACAGGGGTCCAACTAGTCTGACTAGTCGAGACTAGTCGATAAATTATATATATATATATATATATAATTTAATCAAGGGGTTCTTTCTGCAGCCACAGTTGAATAAAATTAATAATCAAGCCAACTCATCTTCTACCATTAAAAAAAAAAATAAACGGCCAGGATTAAAAAAAAAAAAAAAAGCTTACGCTAATAGAGCGTATAACTTTTATTTATTTTTCCCATTTCTGCCCTTAGCCACGTGGTATTTATTTTAAAAAAAAATGCCCGTACACTCTATAATCGAGCATATGTCCGCTATATTATAAAGCAACTAAAATAAGTTCACTGGAAAGGAATTTGTTTGTTTGTTTGTTCAAATTAAAAAGAAAAATTGAATTAAACCGGAAGAAGTTAAAGTTTCTGATATGAAGAGATACAAGGATTGGAAGATTCTTTAAGCATACTACCACTAACAAAAGAAAAAAGATAGCGAAGCTGCTGTTTTTAAAGCATCATTTCTTCCAAATCGATACTAAATCAGTAATTCTAAGGTAAACTGACGCAGCACAATAAGATGATTGAGATTACAATAACAAGATTACGATAATAACAACAAGTACAGTGATTATAACCCCTTGGGAGATTGAACCGCAGCTCAATCTCTACCCCAAGCTATCCCCAAATTGATAACTCATCAATATTTAGAGAAAGTAAAATGTATATAATCAAAGTCTCCCTCTAACAGAAGCTAATACAAGCATATAAATAGGTTGTTTACAACCCAAACAGAAATTAGTAGTTCAGCTCCCAACTAAATAATAACTAGATGGTACATAAGTCAAGTAACACTAGTAAGAATAACTCTCTCAACTGAAGAAGTCAAGATAATACCCAAACAGGATACACTACCTATCCCTATCATAAACCAATAATAAAAATCGAAACTTTGGTCTCGTAATGGTCAAGAAAATAGCAAACAGCATATTTACATTATTACACATCTTATACACGCATATACACCCACGATTTTCAGGTGATAAAAATTAAAATTAGGTGAAATGAAAGAAAAAAACAGAAGCTTTAAAGGAACAGCAGCACAAGCCAAATCGAGGCGGCTCTTGTGATAAGTTTGATAATCCTCCGAATCGACCGGAACATTGGCCAGAATCTCGACCGGATTCTTGACATCTCCGGCGACGGGGACAGAAGAAGGGGGCGGTGATTCCAATGCATATATATAAAGAGCTCACAGAAATGGGTTTTAGAGAGCTCACAGAAATCTCTAAAAAATGGTATGATAAAGGAACAAGTGTGTTTCTGGGAGATGAGGGTGTGTATTCTGGGGAGACATATAATAGAGCGTAACTTGGGTAAAATGGATATGCTCTATAATAGAGCGTATGAGCATATTTTTTTTAATTTCAGTTGTTGATTTGTTTTTTTAACGGTAGGAGATGGGTTGGTTGGATATAAAAAATATCCAACTGTGGCTGGTGAACAGTTTCCTTTAATTAATAAATTTATATACATTATATATGTTATATTTATTAAACTATATATGTTATATAATTCTAGTTTTAAGATTTTATGACTTATCCAAAACTTGTAATTTACTCTACAACAGGCCAACAACCAAACCAACAACGTGCTGCACTCAAGCTCACTGCCTGGAATAAAAACAGAAAAATTATTTACAGAAAACATGGTTGTTAGCCGCTGAATGAGGTTAAAATTTATTGTTTTTTGGGTTAAAATCTATTTATATGACCGGGTTTGACCGGTTTTTTTGAACCAGTCGACAACCCATGTGACTAGTCGGCTCGACTAGTCGACTAGTTGGCCGAAATATCATTTTTTTCCAAGTTGGCAGTTTCAGTCAACTTCCCTACATTGACTGCTCGACTAGTCGTTGACTAGTCGCGGCCGTGACAACCATGAATATAATGCCTTGTTCCTTAATTCAAGCAAGTTTTAAGTATCACGTTCTTGTTGGACAAATATCTCTTTAATATTTTGCCTTTTAATATGAGATTCAAGACTCTACTGGCCACTTGCTGAATTCTATTGCTCAATGAAATTTTAATTTTCCTAGTTATGTCACATCTGGCACTTCCCCTTGACCCAGTGCGCTTTCATTTCATAGTAGGTGAGTTCTCTCTTACTAGCAAACAGAACAATGTCCGATGGGGTCTAATATCAGATCTGTAACCGGTGCGAAATCAAGACTTTAGTCATCATTCTAAGCTTATCAAGGAAAGGGGAAACACAGAAAGATTGTGTTATTTATAGCTATAAAATAGAGAATAATATGAAATTTTGGATTAAATAACAAACTATATGCATCTGTCTTATTTTCCCTAGTGGATGGAGGAGCTTTTAGAGACGCAAGAAAATGCAATTGTATGATCATTTACTGGCAGACTATTTGTTTTAAGAACTGTTCCCTCAGTTCCTGGATGAGTTTTGATTGATTTATTTCGTATGATATTCTAGAATTCCAGTTCGAGATGCATTTGCCAGTTTTTATATATCTATTATCATAACGGAAAGGAGTTTTTGAGGATGGGGAGGGGATGATGAGGGTTGAACTTTCGACGTATATTCGCACTATGAGTAGTTTGTAATTATTAGAAATTTGAGATGGGTGTTGGTATTCACATTTACCTGGAAAAAAAACTAATAGTAAATCAGAACTGAATTATATGATTAATTTTGAGATTTATGCAGTCTTCATACTCTTCATACTACATATAGATTTACAGTGGAACTTTTTTTTCCTAAAGATGGAATAACATTTACTGTAATTTTTTCTTCTTCGTAAAATACCAACTTTTAATTTCCAACTGCTAAGAATACAACCCGCCCTCTCGAGTGATTCATGTCACTAGTAGGGCAGGGCTTGTGGTCACATCTTGGTAATCATATAACTAATATTCTTACTATTCTCCACACTTCTCATACTAAGTGTCCACTAATTTAGCTAGAACACCCTTTCACATCCTCCAGGATCAAAACATTCTGGAGTTCGGAAATTCAGACATTGCTAGTGTATACCCTGCAAACTTGCTCATCCTAGAAGGTTCACCTAAATTTCCTGAATTTGTAAAGTACTGGTTTTATGCTTAGATGAAGAAACACATGTTGTGTAGCTTCTAGTTCGTATATGAACTATGGACTATTGATTGCCGATCCTTATTAAACTAAGAATTCTAAATTTGTAGTGTATTCCATGTTTCTGCTGTTCTTGATGATATTTTCCCCTTGTTTTGGAAGGTCTGTTATAATTTATACTTCTATAGTTCTAATTAATTACATCAACTTTGCGGAACGATTGTGCTCCAGTCACACCATTTGAAGAGAGTTATTTGGAGCATTGACGAGAGTCATTGATTTTTCAGTACCGCTCCAAAGTGTACAAATATGTTCTTAGATGAAGATAGCATGCTTTGTTAATTCAATGTCACCTGTGCTTATAGTGATGTATGTAAGGCTAACTTTATAAAGGAAAATGTGTATGGAAAACAGTTTATAATTTTATACTATGACTATCCATGTAATAAAATTTCATGTTAAGAGTTAGAGAACAGGTCTGAAACTGTAGATATAATTTATGTAGTTCCCGTTTATAGCTTAATCGAAGATCCCCCAAGTTCTAACTGTGAATTATTTGTGTTCATTGTAGTGTTATACTGATCCTTCGCATAAATACAAATTCCTGTCCAAACCTGAAGTGATTCGTTATCTTGAGAGCGCAGAATCGAACCTCCAGCTTAAATCAGAAGACAACAGCGATGATTCTGGGCACACTCCATCATCAGAAAAAAGCAACGAGGTAATCTTGTACTCCGACAAAAAATGTTCGTAAATTTGTATTTTCTATATATATTAGTTCCTCCACTCTGGAAAGAGTCGCATTTCAGTTATATCATATATGTATTAGTTTTTAAAATCTTAAAGTTTTGAATTATGTGAGTATTGTTATATTTAATTTAATTATAAATTATAATCAGTATCTGGAACTGCTTTGAAGTCACAACCCTGTGCAAACCTTGGCATCTTTAAGTCTTGATGTATATATATTTATAATATGTGTTTTAAATATTTGATTAATTATAAAATGAGAATTTCTCGGGCATGGTAAAAAAAAACTAAAATGATGCTTATTGCTATATATGCCTGTTAAGATTCTAATTATGTCAAGATCATAGGTTGTAATTGAGGAGGCTGTTGCAGAAGGACTTCCTCCTGGCTGGATCAAGGAAGTGAGAGTGACAGAAAGGGGTAAAAGCATCAGAAGAGACTTGGTACTAATTCTTTGAATAAATTATGCCCCGATTTTTTTTATGTTTCCTTCCTAAATGAGAAATATAATTTCATATCTGAAAATACTATATAGAATGAATGATACTCTTATAACATACTTACAGTATTCGGTTAAATTTTCTTTATAATATGATGTGTCTGTAAGTACAGTGTAACTGATTTATGTTTTCTGCAGTATTACACTGATCCTATTAGTGGATACGTATTCCTCTCTTTAAAGGACTGTAAGCGCTATCTCAAAACTGGAATTTTAGGGAAGTCTTCATACAAGCCCAAGGATAAAGATCACATTAATCTGGAGCTGGAAAATGATATTATATCTGTAAGTTTGCTTGCTCATTAGCTTCTCACTTTTATTGCATTCATCATTTGCAAATTGAGTTGGTCAATAAGTTTAAAGTTGAAACACACATAAAACATTTATAATTTAGCAACTCAAGTGAATAACAGTGATTTTAAGTGTTATTAAAAGAAGAGGTTGCATATATACCACTGTATTATCTTTAGATGGTTTGTCGTAAAAAGCAGAAATTTTTTTTGAAGTCAGGTGGGGTTGGTTGACTGGCTGTACTTTGCCTATTTTTGCCATTACTACCATTTGAGGTGTCTGTAACTTTGCAAGAATGAGTCACTTTCTTGTGATACTTGATGTTTCTAGTTGCAGTGGCCTGATGTTTGATAAAAAATTTATTTTTTATAACCACCGATTTACTGTATTTCTCTATTGCCAGTTCTCTTGGAATTTAGATTCTGTATTTCTCTATTGCCAGTTCTCTTGGAATTTAGTTTCCTATGCATCGTTTCCCCCTTTTTAACTAACTACTGCAAGTCTGCAAATTCTGTCATCAGGTTATTTAATGGGTTTTTTATGGATCTCTATTATATGAATTACACCAGATGAGAGTCATAAGATTCATGTTGTGTCTCATCTGCTTGATGCCAATCTTTACCTTCTCCTTTGCCATGATTTGCAATTCCTATTTAATGAACTTACACTGTGTTCCCGAGTTGAGGAAAGAATAAAAAAAGAGAAAATGTGTTATTTTCTTCTCTCCAAATCTTTCCAAAAATGGAGAGAATTTTTTTGGGACAAATTATATAAGGAATTTCTTTCCAATTCTTTAGGTTTCTTTTCCCTCCCTTCTAAAAAAATCACTCGGGAACAATTTAAAGAAAATGAATCTTTCTCCTTTCCCTTTCTTTTAAAAAAAATCTCTTGAACAGTGTTAAAGTTAAGGTAAAACACAATAATAGTGATACTCTTTTCTGTTGTGCATATTTGTCAGTCGCCTGCCATAGATAAAGAAAATGAAGTACAAGACGGAGGAGCTGATAAACCAGTTACTAAGAATAACGAAGAGATACTTACTCCCGCTATCACAGAAGATCATATATACCTCCAGTATCAAAATTCTGGTCAGTGCAAGCATATATTTACTACTTGTCTACTTCATGTTTTATTACTACTGCACTTGTGCCTCTGTTTCCTTGTCCTTTTGGATAGTTGTCATCTTCTGTTTAAGTTTCAGTTCTCTTCTTAACATGTATCTTTTTGGCTTTTGTGTCTCCATATGTCAGTTTTACTCTGTCCATTTTCCTCTGTATGCAATGCCTCTGAGAGTCTGAGACGTTATCCAAATACACAAGTTGGCCTTCTCTTTTAGTTTTTTTATACATGAGATGAGAAATCCATTATCACTAGTACTAGAATAATCTCATGCTATGGAAATAGGATATTTCTCGTGAGTGAGAACCATATTATATAAATACATGGATTAGTTTCAACCTTGCTCCTCTGGATTGCATCAATCCTTGCTTATTTTTATGTTTATTTCATATGGCAGGTAGGAGTGACGCGAAGGGGAGTGATTTGAACTTGCAAAGTACCAAAAATTCGGAGCAAATAGAAGGGAAAGGTGATTCTAGAATACAGAAGCTTCTTTCATCTCCAGTGATTGAAGATTATCCTATGAAATTGGTGGGAAATGGGGTGGAAATTCATGAGACTGACAAGATCCAGCACAGAATAAACAAATCAAATTCCAAGAAGTCATCTGACTTGCCTCGTCGGGTTTCAAAACGCCTTGCTGGCGTTGAATTAGACCCAATGCCTATGAAATTATTGGAAAATGGGGGGGTCCATGAAACTGACAGGATCCAGCACAGGATAAACAAATCAAATGCCAAGAAGTCATCTGACTTTCCTCGCCGGGCTTCAAAGCGGCTTGCTGGTGTTGAATTAGACCCAGTGCCACAGCTAAAAAGTAATGATCGAACTCGTCGATCTGCAGCTCGACAGTCAGGAGAAGCAACAACCACTTCCAGTGGAAACACTCATGACTTGCATACTACAGAAGAGCTTCCTAGAAAATTTGAATTGGAAACTACGCCTAGTGAGCAGCAAAGACTGTCTACAACCTTACCTCTGGCAAGCTTAGCAAATTCTGAGAAGCCAGTTGTACAGGAGAAACTTCTACAAATCTCTAATAGGCAAGCTGGGGAGAAGGAACCTTCACCTATTTCAAAAGAAGCAGCAGCGCACAAGAAACCTTTACCAGCATCTAGAGAGCGAGATGGAGATGAGGATTCTATGATGCTTTCTGAAGAAGAGCAAGGCGAAAAGGAAAAACTTCAATTCGTTTCTAAAGAGCAAGAACGTGCTAATGAAATTGATGCGATACTTGAATCATCTACAAACTTCTCTATGGCAGATCTATGGCAAGACCCATGCATTGAGTTTGCCATAAAAACTCTAACTGGTGTAATTCCAATTGGTGAAGAAAACCAGGCTGATAAGAATTCTCGGTCGTCAGCAGAGATTTCTTTCTCCGATATATGGACGGATCCTTGTATTGAATTTGCAGTAAAGACTCTTACTGGTGCCATACCCCTGGATGAGGATCCAAGTATTCAGAATCTTTTCCAGCAGCAAGCCAGCTCATCAGACACTCAAGGAGTCGGTGGTATAATGCTTCCAAACATAAATAATTTCTGCCAAACTGATTATATATCACATTGTAATGCTGGTGAGAAGACTCAGAATAGTAAGCAACAAGTTACAGCAGCATCAAGAATACCGCAAACCAGCACTAAAAGCTTGCAGATATCAGGTGGCAGTGGCCTTCACCAAAGTATAATACAGGGCAGAAGCTCCGGTCAAGGCCCATAATTGACTGTATAATTTTTAGGTCATAGGCTTAGTAGAATTATTTAAGTTATTTTAGGCCTTTTCCATCTTTTGTTTGTTGCAACTTGTAACTGATAACAGGTCATCATGCTCTCATGTAGTCATTTGTAACATTGATTGTAGGCCTTAGTTTCTGACTGGCTTCAATGCCTCCCAGTAAACTTGACATTTTATCTTTAACATTACTGTTTTACTTGGATTTAGAATAAACTGTTTAAACATTTGGTGAAAGTAGGCGTCGGAAGATGATTTGGCTTATCATGAATTGAGAATGTTCCAGTAATTAAATATATAGCTTCTGTGTTTACATTACAGTGAACTCTGATTGTACAAAAAAATAGCATTATTATGTATGTTGGGATTTTGGCGCTGAATAAAACATAAAATGTTTTACAAGGTATTGGCAGGAGCAAGCAACTAATACAAATTCACCATCACCATCACCATCATAGCAGCCTTTACAAATAATCTTTATAAACTAAGTTCTACTATTTTGTATGAACATCATCTCTTTACCTAAATACACAAAAATTCAGGACATGACATTCCAAAAGTATGTGTTTGGGTGTCAAGCTATGGCAACAGAAGAACTTGACGGAAAATGTAATCATTTGAACCAGTTTAATTCATGAAAGCTTTAGGCTGAACCTTAAATTAAACAAAAAGCAGGTACATGGGTACTAAGTAGATATGAACTCTTCTAACTAGACCCTGAGTTTGTTAGGCCTGCACGCGTTCTCAACATTTCAGTTCTTTTACTTCTCTCCATAGCCTCAACTAGCCAGTCTACACTTTCTTTAATTCCCAACCTGCAGTTAAATCGGAAATAACATGATGACCGTTTTCTTATTGTGATCCATTTTAATGGAAAAAAGAACACATTAATGTTGTCCACTACTAATAGTTACATGATTACTAAATCCCTGGTGGACATATCTACTCACCCATCATATGCTGAAACAGCTTCATATGAATATGCCCTTTCATCCAACTTCTTCAGATCAAGATACCGTGCAAGTTCTTCTGCTGACAAAGCTTCACCAAGATCCTGTCGTATAGTTTTACATTTTAGTTCAGAAATGACGAATATCAATTGAAGCAGCAACGAAATATGAAGAAACGTCTTTAGTTGATTAATAGAGAAATGGGAATATGTGGCTCACTCTTTTCTGTTTCGAAGCTACAGATAAGTTTTGTGGATTTGAAAAAGTGTATATTCTTATTAGTGGGTATGATTGAGCACATCATGGCTTAAAACTTCAGTCCAGCCTATTAAGTTTAGAATATGATAAACCAATATTGAACAAAAATTCACTAAATTTATATGGTAAAAATGTGGGGAATTACTTTATATCAACCTGTAATAGAAGAGGTTAATTGATATATTCCAACAAAATTGCACATATTCTCTTGCTTAAAAACCTACAGAAATTATATATATTGTCAGATTTTTCCATAACTGGATGAAAGAGAAAGACTGACTCACACACCTGCTTGTTTGCCAATATCAGAAGAGGTGCTCCTTGCAGATCTTCGTGCCGAAGAACCTTTTCTGTCGACCAAGTTCAGTTTAAAGGGTAACATAAGGTATAAAGTGAGAAAATTGCGGATAATAGATAGGACAGTCATTATGTTCTTATGTCAACAAGCTAAACAAGTTGATAGTACTTACCAAGTGCAGATTTCGAATCTTCAAATCGTGATGGTAAAGAAGCATCTACAACAAATATAACAGCATGCGCCTCTTCATAGTACTTTTCCCATATTGAGCGAAGACCAGGCTAACAATGAAATGTTTTGCATCAACAACAGAGTTCTGACAGATTCTCAAAATACAAACATGCTAAATTACTAGCTAAAGTTCGATACTAATGCATGTTTCAAATAATTCCACAGCTCAATCAAGCAGACTAATTCTATCTGAAAGCAAATTACTTTCTTACTTGGGCAAAAGAGAAACATATAATTTCCGGACTTATCATCACTTTGAATTACTTTTCCTAATTAGAGTATTTTAAACAGGGAAGGACATGAAAGTGTATGACAGCTCAAAACCAAGAACAACCAACCTAGAATATACAAGAGAGACTCCACTCAATTTAAACCAAAATAGTAAGTAAAATAAACAGGCAACAATATTTAACAATATGTATGTATTCGAAATTTTTGATGTATAACACAGGAACTTGAAACTACATTGTGATATTTCTTTGTGGCTAATACATTCATGTCCACATAATATATATAATGACATTGCTTTAACAAAGTTTGTAATTATATGAGTGGAAACCTAGTGATTTCACACTCATCAGCTTCAAATTAATAATACACTAGAAAATAGATATTGTATGACACACAATGTCTAGAGTTCCAAATTCTGTCACAGAAGTATATCTCAGCAATAAATTCTCAATCCTATGTTAATAATCAGCCCATGCACAAGTAATGTAATTGGTCAATGAAAGTAACGGCTCAGAAGATCTATTCAACATAGAAATGGTTCTAGCGGATTTGCAGATCAGCCCATGCACAAGTGATGTAATCGGTCAATGAAATAGTGGCTCAAAAGACCTTTAGCATTATTCTATGTAGAATCTGGCAGATTTAAAAGGGCAACCACCTTCATTTACACTAGTGAGCAGTCTCTCCAATCCTCTTGCTTCTCATACACACTCATACTCACACATACATTATTATTAAAAATCTCTCCACAAACCTATGATATAAAAGTTAACGTGACAGATAGAATGGAAATATCCAAGGTGAAAAATGTGATTAGCATGTCAATATACCACTATAAGTGAAATGTAAATACCTGACCCCCGAGGTCCCAGAACACAAGTTTTGTGTTTGATGCTTCAATACGACCAATATTGAGTCCTACTGTTGGAACAATTCGATCCGGAGGAAGGCCTTCCACATTTGAGTATTGAGATTTCAAATTCTCGAGTAACGTCTACAAAAAAAGTTATAAGACAGAAAGTGTTGTTAAATTTGGAAACAGTTGGAAATCTCGCTACTCAAATGTGGAAGGCCAGCAATAAACTATATCCTTCCTTGAGTATTGACATTCCTTCAAATGCCAGCAATAAACTATATCTTTCATGACACAGATTCATACACTATCCATATTAGAATCATATCCTGCATATTTTAATTGATATAAAAATGCGTATATAAGGTTTGTATATGCACACTTATATACACCTATACAAGTACTTCAAGTTAGTGGGAATATAAAGTTGAAAAAGAATCGCCATCTAAGCATGTGTCCTAAACAAAGTGTAACAGAAAAACGAATCCTTCCCAAAGACCCAGTCATCAATCCCTCCTTTTTTATGAAAGTAAAAGAGTTGCATCCATGTTGATATTCAAAGAAAACAATAATGGAGGTCAAAGTGGGAAACTTGCCTTGACATTATGCCCATGAGTTGTAATATAATTATAAATCACATGTAAAATTCTATTAACATTTACTTGTAAAGAATATTAATGTTCCTCCAATGCCAGTATTAAATATATCTTTTTTGCCACAAATTATTAACTCCATCAATTGTCAGCTGATATAGTATACAGGCATACACACATTAAGCTAGGTTTGTATATAGCCAGATTGACATGATCTTCAATGACTTACACTAATTATACAGTTTAGACTTTAGAAACAGATCATTCTCAAAGCATATGGATTTACTAACTTTAGATCATAAAAATAGACAAATTCCCTCCTTTCCTCAAAAGTAAAAGAGTTGTACTTGTCAGCAATTAAAATTAAATACTCAACCACCACAGCAAGCAACAAAATACGAGAAACAGCTAACAAGGAGCTTGTGCTCTACAAATATTATTACTTTTTCAGGAAAGGTTGACTAAAATGGATAATTGAAAAATGGTAGAGAACCACCTTATTATATGGATAATAGCTGAAATGGCCTAAAAAAACACTGCTCTTATCTAAAGACAAAAAAAACATAAAAAAGAAGTTAACGATTTTACCGTTTTTCCAGATTTGTCAATTCCAAGAATAAGAACATGAAACTCTGTCTTGGTAAACATATACTTCCAGAATCCATAAAACAACGAAAACATTGCTGCTTCTTATTATATCCTGTCTCCCAACTCTATGTTATTTTCAATGCGAAAAACAGAGATTCATTATTCAGCGCAAATCTCTTCAGTCATGTCACAAGCCTGAAACATTAAAAAAATAAGCCAAAATTTAAATTATATTAAATGTCTATATTCTATATTACCCAAAACCAACTACACGCATTATTCATTGTCTATTTCTTTTAAATCTTTTCTTTTTCGCAGTCACACATTGGAAAGAGTTCTGTTCTCCCAATGATGCAAATTCACACGTATTGGAAATAGTTGTGTTCTCCCAATGATGCAAATTCAATCAAAGGTGATGCAGGAGGATTGTCAGCATATTGACGCCACGCCTCGATGGATCGCGAAAGCCAACGGCAAAACAACTACCATGATCATGCCAAAATCTAGCCTATCCATGTTTTTTTTCAGAGAAGTTGGCAAAAATTAATTCAACCAATATCACAACACCTTTGACACTGCATATAGTTTACATAATTAGCACCACGGAAAATTTACTCTCACACTCGATAGTTTCACATCATCTATCAACAACCACCCCTTCAACTTCATAGTATGATAAATTACTTGATAAAAAAACCTAACATCTGATCATCAATTGATTACCAATCAGATTTCACAAAATCAAAACAAAGGGATCCCAAGAAAACAATAACAGGATAAAATCCAGATCTCAATATAATCAAACCAACTAAAAGCAACCCGCAATCAAAGAAACATTGAATCATCCAAATAAAAATAAAAATTATTATTTTAGCATCTGGGGTTCAATATAAACCAAGACCCAGATCAAGAAATCTAAAATTATACCCAAAATAAATATAAGTGAAAAAGATGAAAATTGTTACAGTTGTGTGAGGAGTGAAGCAAAAAGAAAGGCTTGTTCAAGTTGTGAATCAGTGTTGCCGTCGTCCTTTCACGATCCTCACCGTCAGTTGAAATTCGGTTCTTGAAATTTCTTTTTAGTTTATATGAACCAGCGTATGTAAATTTCGTTTTAAGTCAATGTAAATTAAGTTACAAATATGGTCCTAAAAGTGCAAAATATATTTTCACAATTATTTTTTAAAATTTGAGTTGTATGTAAAGTTAAGAAAACATGTTTTTGTAAATATTTTTTAAAAATGATAATAATTTTGTAAGAAAAAATTAAAATTTGAGTATTTATTAAAAAAATCCAATAAAAAATTACTCATCTCGTTTTTGAATTTTATTTTAAAAAAATTTTATTGTCATATCGTTTTATAAGTAATTAACAAATTATAATTTATTTCGATTTTGTTTTTAAACTTTTTAAAAATTATAACATAAAAAACTATTGAATAAATAATTATAATATACCATGTATATTAGTTAAAATAATATTTATTTAATTACTAAAAAAATAATTTATTATTAAAAAATTAACTTATTATTGTTAGATAATTTTCATAACAATATAGATTTGAAGACTTACACGATATAATATAATTAATTTGTTTAATTATACTTATTCATAGGTATAGAATTTTTTTTTAAAAAAAACGTTGGATTGGATTTGATAAATATATCAATTTGTCCCATCATTTTGTGTATCTATTTATGTTTGTATAAGATTAAGGATACATAATTTTTTTTATTTTTAAGAGATTTTAAGAATATATTTAATTAAATATAAAAGTTAATTAACATATTTTATATACATTTCATTTATTAAAAAAATTCTAATTTAAAAGATATCATTTGAAGATGTTTTTTTATAATTTATTTATTAAAATTAAAATTTTCTTCGCTTCAAAAAAGATATAAATCAGAAATTAAATAATTAATTATTATTGAAATTAATATTAAAAATTATAAAAGTATAGCAAAATTACGGCATAACACTATATTTCTCAAAATTTATTCCTACAAAACTTTTATCATATTTTATAAAGACTAATATTTTATATAATTATTATATCTTTCAATAATTTAAAAATAAGACTAAAAAATTGATTTATGAACTTATAATAAAAATCAGAATAAAGATAAATAGGATTTGATATTTCTTTATCAATGTGCATAGATTATTCATTTAATTTATTATATAAGTTAATTACAAACCGAAAAGTATATTTTAAAAAAGAATAAATTGCAAATACATCCTTATACATTATATATTACGCACGAGACAAGACAGTTACATCAGTTTTTTATTAAAAAGTTGTGTTTGGTAAAATTTAAAAATTGTTGTCTATAAAAGTATTTTTGACTTAAAAACTGTTTTTAAAAAAAAGTCTCGTACTTTTGGAAAAAACCTAAAAGCTAGAAATAAATATAAGTTTCATCATTAAACTTTCCAAAAATATTGTTTTTATATATTACTCCGTATAATCTTAAAATAGCATTTCTCCTCCCAGCAGTTAATTATAAACAGCCGGAGCCTGACTGACTACCACTAATACATATGTTTTTTTAGTTAATATATGTGCCGTTAAGGTGCTAAACTAACTAACTGATTGCTTTCAGGTAATTCAAAATAAAAAATCTAAATATTAAAAAATAATGAAAATAGTGTATACATAATTGTAAGACTATAAATATTTATATTTATTATATTTATATTATACATTATATTCTGTCAAAATTAGAATAATAAATATAAAATATAAAACAAATCTATTAATTTGAATGTTAATATTTTTTATTGTATATGTTTTGTTTCTATAAAGTGAAATAATAAACTTGCAAATATGAGAATTTTTAATTTATTGGAGGTTTAATTGTGATTCATACTCATAATCAATACTATACATATTTCATGTCCATTTATATTTATTTGTTACAATACCTGGTACCCTCGTCAACTTGATTCGCATTTTGCTATGTTCTTACATTGAGGGTGTTGTATTGCATGAAAATATTGTCTGCAATTTATATTTATTTATCAATTTGTACAATTGTACTTAATTCTTGTAGCATGATTAGTTGTTGTTTTTGTTCTCCCAGCACTATTATATATCTATAATGTAGATTTTGAATTCTCGATTTTAAGTTGGATAAACTTTAATGCTAATGGGGAGCACATAGTCCGACCAAAATGGACTTTTGAGTTTCACTTCAAGTATGGTCTTTTAGAAGCATTATGAGAACTTCCTCCTTCCCTGGAGTAGTGCGAAAATTTGAGTTTTGTGCTTTGTCGACTCAGGATGACTATATTGGGGTTTCTATGCGGTTTTAGTTTTTCATTATCTTTTTGGCCTAGATTTGAACCGTCAATCTTTCATATTACTACTTCTCTGCCTTTCCATTTAATGATGTTAAAGTTTACATTTTATATAGACATGTTCCTCTCATATCTGATTTAAAATACCTGATGTTCTCAGTTATAAAACATTATATTGTGAATGTGTTAAATCTATTTATCTATATTTCAGCAATCACTCCATCCTCAACCACTTTAGGACACTCGGGATATAAAAGACCAGAACAAAATAGAAATGAGGTAATTCTTGTGCATTAGAATTCACTTGGGTTTGTCTTCGCGTGCATTGCTTAAACTGGTGGCTGCTAGTACTGAATCTTTACTTTTATGTGTTAGAAAATAATTTAAATTCAGCACTTTAAGTTCCATTTTTTTTTTTGCATCAGGTTCCAGTATGGCCTGTATTAAATAATGCAGCACTATAAATAAAGGCATAAAAGCATTCCTTATAGCTAGCTTTGCTACACTGCAAGGCTGCAGAGTATATTACACTACCTAATCCTTACTACTATTTTAAAATGCCAAAGTTTCTGTTTTGTACATTATTATCATTCGAATTACTTTGTATGTGTGTCCGTGTGTCTATATATATGTTGCTTCATTCTCAGAAATGTATGCATAAAAGGTCAAATAAAGGTTGATATGGTATCTTTGTTGTTGCAGTAGCGTCAGGGTGAGGTGGAATGAAGCGAATCTGTGTGAAATTGAAGCAAACAAACCTGTGAGGCAGAAAATAACAGAACCAAAGACTCCATATATATCACCCAATGATCGATGATGATGGTACTTTGAGCTAATGAAATTTATAAGATCTGATCATCTTTACAATATTTAGGCTATTGTTTTACGGATAGAAGGCAATCTGTTGGTGAGTTGGGAAATCTAGAGGAGAGAAGTGGATTTTAACTCCATTTGGTGAATGTATTTCTTCAATTCGACATGTCCTGTATTCTACTTGAGCAGTCATATAGCTACACAAGTAATATGTCCTTGCCTCAATATCTGATGTGGGGATTTTAATTAAACGAGGTCGTAAAAGATTGAGTATTCATCACCTTCTTTTGAAAATGAAAACAAGTCCGAAGTGATTTAGTGTAGTAATGCAAGATTTAGAAAGTTTTTCAATATGAGTTTGTACGTGAAGCATTGGTCTTCCCTTTGAGACGTGCGAATGCAACTATATAAATTATAGACTGCTATCATTATACTATATTAATTTGGATACTGATAATGTTTTATTGAGCTCTTGCTAGCAGTCATATAAATAAGAGTTTCCCTTATCATAAGTACCACCTAAAAGTTGTTGACGTTTGCAGGATCACTGTCTCCTACTTGTAGTTTTGAAGAAGGTACTGCCAATTCTATGCATGGAGATGAAATTTGCTCTTCGTTGAGTGATGTGGCATCTTCCAGCAGATGTAATGCTCGTGGTTTTGGATGTGCATCGTCTGAAGATGAGGCAGATGCTGTGGATGAAGATGGTGAAGACTCATTATTGCATCTTCATCTTACCGTCTAGTTGTGTCTCTTGTTCTTCTGTTTGCACGTATAAATTACCATGCGTGGGTATCTTTTGTCCGTTTCTTATCTCCTTCTGTTCCTGTGGTCCAGTGGTGCATGTGTGGGTTGTGCCATCAGCTTTCTGACAGTAACTAATTGCTTAACATAATATACTAGATAATGATTGGGTGCTAATTAATTTATGGGAGACATTTGATAGTTTGGGATTACCGTTTGGGTTAACTAGTCACTTACATAGTTCATGAAAACTTTATTATAAGTTGTCGCTGTTCTTGGATTGAATTTTGTTACGCCGTCTTGAATAAGACACCTTGGTTTCCATTTTTTTGTCAGGATCTGGTTCAGAAAAGAGGGAGAGCTTTGGGGAGCATCGTCGAGCTCACTATGATGAATTTCGGAAGGTGAAAGAACTCAGGCAAAAGGGATCATTACTTGAACAAGAATCTGATGAGGATGAAGACTGCAAGAAAAAGAACTGGAAATGCGATCTGTCTCCTTCCGTAAAAGACTCGAATATTGCAGGTCGTGAAGATGTGCCACCAACTTAACGGTCCATTGAAATTCAATTATTTAATCTTCAAATTTCACCAGTGTCATCTTACTTTCTAATTATTCTGGGTCAAGATGAGCAAAATCGAACTGAAAATAGCATGAAACCGCACAAAATCGAACCGAAAAAAATGAAACCGATTCAAAACCAAATCATATAAAAACCGCACCGATATTTTGGTTTCAATTCAGTTTTTAAATTTTTAAGAACCGAATAAAAACTGAACCGCACTAATATTTATAATACATATTATTATTATTATATATATAATATAACTATATTTGAATTTAAATATTTTTAACAAATTACACAATATAAATACTAAATATATAATATTACAGAACATCAATACATAATATAATTGACAAGCTACTAATCTAATTATTTGAGTCAACTTATTTACGGTGTAAACCGAGTCTATATACACTCAAACAAACATACATAATTAAATCATCTTCTTTGACTAAGTAAATACTAATCAAGTATATGTTCTGTTTTTGTAATAAACTGAATAAATTGAATGTACTTTCTTTTCATTTTCTTGCAACTATAATAAAATAGGTGAGTAATTTAAGTGTCCACTAATTTATTTTTAGTTCCTTATTTTATGAATCTGAGATTGAATTTAATAATAAATTTATTTTTTCAAATTTCAATTTATGTACGACGACGAGTATAATAAAATAATAATGGTTTTAAAACCGAACCATTTGAAAACCGAACTGCACTTTTTAAAACCAAACCAAACTGATTATTTTTTATTCAGTTTTAGTTATTATTTTTTAAAACCGCACATAAATGATTGCGATACGGTTTGAGGCTCAAACCGCACCATGAACTCTCATGACTGCAGAAGCCAGAAGGATGCAACTTATTTCCATTCTTGAACGACTTTTTTGTTGTTGTAAATATGCATTTCTGCAACAATATTCATTGAGAAGGATATTTTTTTTCCCATTTTGAGTCTTGGAAATAGAGTCCTGTTAAACTCGGTAGGGAGAGTTTTGCCGTCATAGCTCGAAGCCTCGAATTAGCGTGGCTTAATTTTTGTCTCGTCTCGTCTCCATAAAAAAATGCTTCATATACATGGAAGGCCAAAAACAGTAACATCTTAATGTAGACGAGCCAAAAATAGTTACAAAAATTTCATATAAAAATCATCATTACCTTTTTATAATTGTCATCTCTAAAAATTAGTTACAAAATATAGAACTTATTTCTTGTCATCTCTAAAAAATAGTTGTTTTTTATTTTTCTTTTAATTTTTACATTTCATATAAAACTTATTTCATAACTATTTCTTTTTTCTTTTTTTCCTTTTAAACCTTATATATCAAATATTTTTTTCTCTAAAATTTCGATGGCTGAAAAGGAAGTTTTAATTATTAGTATTTAAATTTGTGAAAATCTTCTATTTTCTTTTTTTTCCTTTTAAACCTTATATATCAAATCTTTTCAAATCTTTTTCTCAAGAAGTTTTAATTATTAGTATTTAAAATTGTGAAAATCCGAAAAAATTAGAAAAATAGAACGGAGCGATATTAGGAGCATCACCTCACCGCACTCATCTTCTCCTATATATATATATATATATATATATATATATATATATATATATATATATATATATATATATATATATATATATATATATATTGATTAGAATAAATTCCCTACTAACCCATATGGCCATATTTGCTAGTCTCTGCTGAGAACCACCAACACAGACACCGTACACTTTAGTAATAGTTTAAAATAAAACACATCAGCTAACTGAGATACATATTTTATTAAGAAATTAAACAGAAGATTACAGTCCTTGCAAACAAACAGAGGCCAACTGTACAGAAAGAATGGACATTTTTTTGTTTACTTGACAAGTCAACATAGAAAATTTAGAAGTGTATACTATTCTCACATCAAATAGCAATCATAACAATAACCATAAAGTTCCCAATAATACATATACAGCAGCACAGATTCTTCTTAGCCCAGAATTGGTCAAGATAGACCATAACAAACCAGTTACATATAATCGAGGTTTCTAAATGCAACAAGGCCACCTCTCTAAACTTCCTAAGATGAAGCTACAAACAAGAACAATCTCGACAGGAATTACTCTCAGCTATCTATCCGCTTCTAGTAGTAAGTTTTAGTACGAGACAAGATACAACTGATATAGGAACTATTACGTCAGCATTGTGATAACATTATATTTTCAATCCTTCATAACAAAACTAACCTGCAGTAGAAGTTTTAGGCCCCCTTCCTCAAATATCTTATGAGGGAATCAGGTAACCCAAAGCTGGATCTTTAACCTTTTCGCCCATGCAAAGTGTTTGCCAGAAAATTGAGTTGAGAACACAAGAGAGCCATCAAATATGGGAACGCTTGCTATGCCTCTTTAATAAAAGTAATCAGTTAGGGTAGAAAAGGATTGGGAAGGTGTTGTGCTCTGAGGGTCAAGACTCAAGAGTTTATTTCAGAATAGCATTGTTGTTCCCTGCTACAGCTTCTTCTGCTCCGAAACATTTTTGAGCAACTAGTTTTTTCTGGTCTCACTGTTAACATCTTGTCTTGGTCCAGAGATGGAGATTGTGAGCGAGGAGATTCATTATGTGTTGGACCTTCTCTAGGTTCAAAAGATGGGCATGATCCGTCATTGCAGGTGCACATAGGAATGGCAACTGAAGGAAATGGGCTGCAGGTAACCGGGCAGAATATATCTGAAGAAACTGAAGCTACACGATTCTTTCGAAACTCAGGGGTGCAAACTGGTGTCAAATGATTTGATTCTCGACTGTGAATCATGCATGGGGTACATAGGCCAAGAGACAGATTTAGTTTCATTTCTTTTGCTTGAGAACCTGGCAATTTTGTAAAAGATATGATAGCATGCCGGCAAAGAGGACATGGTACGGACCCAGGAGGACCTAACAGTTCAGAACAGATGTTGCTTGTTGAGCAAAGATAGAGAGCACATCTTACACAAAGTTCATGTCTACAGCCTGTAAAATATAGAACAGCAACATTCAGAAAATGATATAGGTGCATACTACAGGCTTTGTACTATATTCCTTCCTATGAGGGAGTTTTTCTTCCTGATTGTTCATAGTTTATAAGAAGAATGGACTGCTTGCTTCCTAAACTCAAATAATATTTCAACCAACATCAAGATGATATGTGTACAAGCTTAACTAAGCTAGACATTGCCTAATTTGTTAGTTCATACATCATTGTTTGGTACATTATCCAAGCTCTATCAGAGCTTTGTTATAGCTAAAAGCCTAAAAGACCTGACCAAGAATTGGCTGTTTATATGATGAGTTGAGATCATCAACACTAAACAAGATAGCTCAGTCCATCTTAGACTCAATATAAAACTACAGCTTCCATGGCTTAATTGCAACCACATGTGGATGTGGACATGTGACGTGACTTCATTTTCAAACAAGTGGTTTATTTTCAAGAAGTTCACAACTTCGCAAACATCAGATTTAGGGGTGGCAAGACTCGAGATGAATTTGACCCGAGAAATACAAATTTGGGTCAGGATTTATCGGGATGACCCAAAAAATTGGGTAACTTTCGAGTTGATTTCAGGTCACCCAAAACTCACCTGAAATTATATATAATATAAATATATGTTATATGTTATATTATTTAGATATTAATTATTACAATTAATATAATATATTTAATACTGTATTATTTTTTAATTCATGTTATTAAAATAAAAATATATATTAATTTTTTTATTTCTTAATATTTTGGATTGTGTCTGTTTTACCCATGAGTAACTCGGGTAGAATATTCTGACCTTTTAAAATTTTGGGTAGGTTCAGACTACTTCAACTTGGGTTGAATTTAAGACCGGAGTTTGTCGACCCGGTACTTGAAATTGCCACCCCCAATCAACTTACTAATAGATGTGAAACAACCAATCCCAAAAAAAAGGCAATATAAATCGGAATGTGAAGTAATACCACTCCCAGACCTCCTAATATAAAGACATTATTAGTAACAAATTGCACAAAATTTCTTAAAATTTGTCATGGAAATATTTATTCTCGGACTAGTTATATTCAAAAGCAAAGCTCTAAGCTTTGGAGATGCTTAAAGAAAATGTTATTGATTTAATATTTATCATTTATTACTGTACATGTAGGTCATTTCCTGTTTATGGAAGATTTCTCGTTTATCATTCAACAGAAATACTGTTCCCCAAATGATGTTTAGCAGTCCAAACATTTTTTCCACAATCAAAAAATGTCTCAAGTAGTTTTATCTTTAGATGAGTGAAAAATGCACTCAAGTGCAAGGCAGTATTTAGAGTATGGAGGGAATGTTAACAAAGTTCTTCTAGAAGGCAACTGAATCCTAAGTTGCATTGCTTTTTCTGATTCAAAAGCCAGACTCTAGACGCTCACCTAGACTTGATCTTCTGAATTTAACACAACCTAACTGTGAAGATAATTAAAATAATAATGGACTTCGATTTGAATGAAAGGGAATGTAATTCCTACTAGTACAACTAGAACTTTTCCAAAAGAAAATGATAATAACAAAAAGAATTAGTATACCTTCAGCAGCTACAGTACATGGCCTTTCCAAGCAAACAGCACAATTTTCAGCATCATCAGTGGCTGCTGAAGACTGCAGACCAAACTCTCTGAATTCAATAACACATTAATTCAGTGCTTCTCCTTATCATTCACGTAAATAAGGTCTATGCCAACCAAGAGAATTATTATATCTTCAAACGAAAACATCATATGCTCAAAGCAGATGCAGATACAGCTTCATGATCCCAAGCATCAAAGTAACTAATAGCCTACATGAGGTCCCTGATTGGAATACTATGAACTCTCACTCATTTTTATTCTAATCATTTAAATCAAGAATTACATCTTAAAAATATATGGAAGACGTGATGGTTGAAATTATTGATTAATACACCGAGAAAATTTAGCATCATCAGTTCATCACTTCAAAATTACTAGATTACTACTCTAGCACTTATATAAAGACATGCTGAGCATTTTAGAACTTCAAAATTGTTGTTCCAAAACTTAACCCCCAGTTAATTGTTCAAGTGGTTCTCTAGTATTCTACCACCTTAATATGGTTGCGCACCTGGGCCTGTCCAGGTTCAGACTTTTACTATATTGCATTTAACAAAATAGTAACGTTTTGTAGTGCTTCAATTTATTTATGGTTCTTTAAGTCAAAATCACCGCCGAATATATTATTAAATAGAATATATACACACATTTATATAAAATATAGATATAAAATTTATATAAATAACATAACCAATATATAAGACCACAAAGAAAACCTCCTAGGGCCATTTAAGGATTTGTTAGCTATTCAACCCAGTTCTCCACAGATTCATCAAGTAGAGATGCTTGAGTCGAACAGTGTGGATAACTGTGAGATGAGATCCTTTGGAATGGACTAAAAGCCTACGACAAAGGGCCTAGAATTTTTACCCTCGTCTGTTTTTATTAATGAAATAATTGGAAAACAAAATAGCAGGTACAAAGATGAATAAAAGCCCAAAGTTAAGGCAGGTACAGTTCATTATAAGCTCCACGACTAAGACATTATATATTTTTCAATTTATCACATATTAGAACACATACTGATCATTTAGAGGAGAGGGGAGTGAAGGTAAGATTGAAGTTACTGTCCGTAACATGGTGGTAAAAAGACTATGTTATTAGTTCAAAACTCATTTTTAGTTTTAAAATAATTCCACCTAGACCTTAATACATTTGTTTACATTTTCGATGGTTAACGAGTAACTTGTTCAAGATTGCGTACATGTAAAAGGCCCTGGCATGAGATGATATACGCAATAAATTTACAGAATCCATATAAATCAAAATTCCATTACTAGGTGTCTAGGTTGCAGTATCCAGCCTATGGGCAAGTATAGATATTATTATACCCTAATTACCTTGCTATGTTAAGAATACTCATGAGTGGCAATGACAAATAATTTGAAGGGGCGAACACTGGAACAGTCATCTCAGAATCAGGCGTTAGCAATGGTTCAAGCCAATGACGTCCCCATGTCTTGGCAACATCAAGCGGGAGGCACCTGAAATGGTGTATCATTAAGAAAATAACATTCAGAAACTAAAATAACAAGTGCACAAGATAACGAGAATGCTAAAGGAACCAACACAGATAAATTACCCATGGCAGTTTAGCATCAACCGGCTGGCACCATTTGCAAGGAGAATCTGCAAAATAAATTGGTGTGTCGATAATCGAAGAATTACAAAAACATCAAGAAGCCTATAGTTACTAGTATTTTTTTTTTCTTTGTATCCTTGCCTGACAACACTTCAAGTTTCCCCCACAAGCCGCATAATGCAAGGGGGTGCTCCCTGCTCCTGTAATATCATATGTTTGTAAGATGAATAACTATAAATTAAAAGCAAAGAACAAGAGTATATAATTTTATTTCAGAATAGCAGATGTACCTATTAAATCCAATGATGTTCCATAATCGAATGTGACCGCTGAAACATTGGCATGAAAATTTAATAGTAGCTGAACACAATCAAAATAGCCATTCAATGCAGCCATGTGAAGGGCAGTGATACCACCATCAGCAGCCTTATTTACAAACTTTGTCAAGGAACTGCAATATGATAATAGATTCATACTGGAACATGACATAATTACTGGAAATATTATTATTGATTTAATAATTTTAGTATCATTTTAACACAGACATTATGGGTTAAGGAAATGTAGTGCAGAATGAACATTCCCTTATTCTTGTAGTGGTCAGTGATTCACTGTAATGTTAGGGGTTATGGTTTAATTTTCACTAGAGATCAGGTTAATGAAGTAGAAACTGAAGATATAGATAGCACAAAAAAAATACTACTACAGTTGCATTTGATCTACGGGCACTCTTCCACATAAACTTAGACCAATGTCACTACTTGATACTGTACTGTTGATCTGTGTTCAACATGAATGGCAAAAAAATTATTATTGCTACAATACCTATAAGCTCATAATACTGCTGAAATATATCAAAATCCCTCGAGTAAATAATTAAAAGAACGAGGAAAAACAGAAAACAAGAAACTGACATACCTTTGATCAGGTTTGTTACTGCAGTTGGAAGCATCACAAGTACTGCCATTAGCTTGACCATTTACAGAATCAAAAGGGGAACTTGGAACAAAATCAGCCACTACCAGTCTTAAACATCTGACATGCCCATTAAGGGCTGCAAAATGGAGAGCAGTCCTCCCATTAAGATAGTCCCCTCTTGTAACCTGACAAAAAAATTTGTGAAATGCATCAAATATAAGATCAAAAAAGAAACCACTTGTGTGAAGTAGTTGCATTAAAAATAGTATAAAAAAACTTACTTTACATCTAAACAAAAGAAGGGTTTGAACAACTTCCCAGTGCCCATATCTACAAGCTTGCATCAATGCTGTCTATTCGCATTAGAAAAAAAGAAGATATAACTCATATCATCCACTAATTCACTAGGATATAACCCAACACACACACACACAATTGAAATGATCATACAAAACCCAAGTAAAGCAACCTCTTTTTTGTGCTATATGAATTACGAAATCAACTTGAATCCAATAATTGGCAAATTTGAATAATAATAATAATAATAAAAGACTGTACCTGGCCACAATAATTTCTTGAATTCATATCAGCTCCATTCTCAATTAACAATGCAACAATCTATAACACAGAACAATTATCCATAAAAAACATAACTAGCAAACTTGATAGATCATTACACAAACAGAGATACACACACATATAAACATAGATATGAAAAGGGGTTGACCTCATTGTGGCCTTTAGCAGAAGCAAAGTGAAGGGGAGAATTAAGACCACCAAAGGTGGAGTATTTAGCAAGACAAGGATTGCAATCAAGAAGCATCTTGGCTTCAACAAAATCACCATCTCTAGCAGCTGAGATGAGTCTTTCTCCAGAAGCTGAGCACCCAAATGAATTTCCCATTTCCACAACACCCCGGAAACTTAAACACACACACACACAGTGAGAATGAATGTGAAAAGAATTTAAAGATATTAGGTCAAGTTAAGAAGAGGGGGGAGGGGCTGAAAAGGGCCATAAGAAAACACCCACCACACCAAGTCAGCTACTTTCTTTAATATTGAATATTTTGGAATTGGATCATTACAGGTTGAGATGGAGATACATATACATATACCTTGTATTTTCCCTTTATGGGTCCACAGGCTAGTGTTCTGAGTCTTATACAATGTACTTACTGTCTACTGATGTAATTATATACACCTATACATACAATGATACACTACAGATTAGGTGCTTGCTTACTTAAAAAGTCAAGCTGCCTACTTTGTTTTTGCCCTTGGTAGCATGGAGAATGCCGATGCTAATTTATTTTATTTTTTATAGTATTTTAATATACATAAAAAATATACTCTCACCCTGACAAAAAAAAATATATATATATATATACTCTCACAAATTATACACGTCAAATATAAATAAAAAACTGAAAAGACAATTAATTAGGAAAGGAGAGAATATAAATTTGTTTAAAAAAATTTAGCTACAAAATTTTTAATGGGACTAATCTATTCAAACGGTGCAAAAAAAAATTACTATATGTATATATTGAAATAAATTATCATAAATCAAATCATTTTTTTATATTATATGATATGTATTTAATACTGTGTTATCATTTTGTATAAATTTTATATTAACAATATTAATATTGTATTGTTATTACACTTATTTTAAGAATTAACATCTTTTTCGAATTAATTAATGAGATTTTCTATTTATTGTGTGCAAAGTAACTTGAACCCCAATTATAACTAAATATTATTTCTAATAATGCGTGTATTTAGAAAAAAATGAATTCTTAATTTCATGGAATACAGATAATATCAAATATAAAGTGGAAAACCATTTTGTAAACAATGCAAATTATGAATAATCATTTGTGATAATATTTTATATATACACAGAGAGAGATTGATTCTGTAATACGAGGGTTTTTTTTTTGACAAAGTTGTAATACGAAGTTGAATAAGTATTTTTTCGAAATCTAATAACATTAACAGATTAATCAATTATTTGAAAGATTAAGCGGTAAAATGGACATTGGCTTCGAAAAAGTTTTTTTCCCCTGAAAAAATCGTTATTTTCCGTCTTGTCACTTTTTTAGACGGTGATACCAACAATATTGGAACTTAGTTGTAGGAAAAAATTCCAATATTGTAGAAAAAAACTATAGGAAAAAATAAGCTACGGGATCCTATACTACGGCTTTCTTCATAGATCGGGCAACACATAGCCATAACTTCCCCTGCTCCACTATATTTTAAATTTCAACGACTCAATATCAACTAACACATGCACATTTCAATTGAGTATTGCTAGGTGCTTCTAGTATCTTCGTTATTTAATCCGAAAAATGTCATTTAACAGATCAAATTTTGAAAAAAATTTAAGCATGCATCACTAGTATTAAAAAGAAGTCACAGGTCATGATTTATAAATCGTTGTAGCCTTGCTTCTCGAAAATAGTTTCGAAGAGTAACAAATTCTAGCAGAGAGAAAATAGTCACAAAACAAAAATAAAAGAAACAGAAATTTGATCAATTAAATCCCACACAGCATGCACTTGCGACTAAGACATGAAAAGAAGTATCCAAACTAGAAGAAGCTAGAAGGTGACACGGGACTGAACGAGAGAGTGTATACGTCCAATATTCTCTCAAAACAAATTAAATACACAAAAAAACAAAGTGACTGACTAGTAAGAGCTAAATCATCTTCAGTAGGTGAACTGAGTCAATACCCGAACCACCATTCCATGCATGCTCCCTGTCAAGTTCAAAATCATCCTTAATTCGCTACTTGACGCAAAACATTGGGATTAAACACGGTTCGTTCTTGACTCGGTCAGTTTACTCCAGCCCTTTATGTTAATTGCAATGAAGTGCTTCTTTGATACCCTGAACTGTGCGAGTGATAAGATTGTTCACAGTCTCAACTGACCCTACTGTGAGCTTGGCTGCAGGGAGATCACTCACCATGATCTGGAAACCAACAGTCAGAAGAGAACCACCCCCAGCATGACAGCTACTTTCTTTTCTCACCATTTCATTAGGTTCTGGGGAGTCTGGAAAGCAATCCGGAACTATTGCAAACCCAGACGGGAGGATTGCTACACATGAAGAGTCTCCCCCATTCATTACCACATTCATTGATGACATGTCAACCGCTGCCGAAACTATCAATGATCCGAATGCATCATTGCATGTCTCTTGTAGTATTAACACGTTACTCTGATTTGAAGTACCACCCGAAGCCTGCAGGGTTCATTGAAAAAAAATAATCAGAAATCAACATTGGAGGTATAATTTATATGTAATCAATATGTCCATGCACTTGTATAGCCAGAGAACTTGAGATAGGAAAAATAAGACAGCGCAGATGAAAAGAAGCCATGTTGATCAAACAATTCTCAATATATATATAGAGAGAGAAATTGATTAGAGAGAATACTGCAAGTATTTGACAATGCAGCTTTATTCTGATACTGCCTGTCTGCTTGATTTGTATGCTATATCCAGGGGCATACCGAGTGTATTAGCAGTGGGGGGAGAGGCCCCAGTGAAATCTTGAGATTATTAAGTCTAGTTCACATTATTATATTGATGCCCCCACTATAAATAGTATAATACCCCCACTGAAATTTAATTTAAACAAAAACTTATTTAGTAAAATACAAGTTAAAATTTAAATAAAATATAATCATATTTTTTAAAAGTAGGGAGTTCTATATTATAGATATATATTATTTAAATATTTAAATATAATATTTATAATTAAAAAATAATTTTATCAATTATAAAAATATTAAAAATTAAAACCTGTCATTTCTCATCAAATCACGGTGTGACAGTGCCCCCACTAAAATTTTAGTTTAGGTCCGCCACTGGCTATATCAATACTTTTTTTAATATGTTAAGAGCACATGAACTCACATTAGCACATGAAAGAGAGATTCTGTTGCCAGAATCTTGTCCCTTGGCAATGCGGACCATCTGTTGCATTTGACCACCATGGGACAAAAGATCCCACCGACTCCTCAGTTCTTCATTCTGCAGTAAATCAAACAATTGCTGCTGTTGGACAGGAATCCAAACAGATAATGTGGCACTCAAAATTATGCCAGATGGCTCTCCTGGTCCGTTAACACCTTTCCGTATCATCAACCTTGCATCTTCCCCCATATTCCCAACTTGGACAACTTCCCATTTGTGCATTGTTGCACAAACTCCAGCACAGAAATTACGAGTCATGCGTTGAGCCAGTTTTGCCATGCTTCTCTTACCATTGGGTGTGATAACTGTTTTTCATAAATATATATCAGTATCCAGCGTTACAGTGTTAATCGGATATTTAAGTGAGACAACAGGATACTAACTAACCTGAATGGTCTTCACTGGGTCCAGCAGAGGACATGATGGTTGCCAACAAGTCACATTGCCTTTGAAGGGTTGCAACCCACTTTTGTGCACCAAAGCCCATGCCAGACCTGAGCAAAGGACGGTACAGGTGGTGGATTGAACTCTCGTCATATTCTGCATGTTCTACCCAGGTAACCTGCAAAATAAATTTGCAAAATATTCATTAAACATATCATCAGTCAAAATAGAAGATTGTATTCATCCATACCAGCACAATACGGTACTGCAACAACACTGACAAGATCTCAACTAGGCCTAGAAAACAAAATATTGATTTTCACTTGAGAGTGTAAATTTCTGTCAAAAAAAAACTCAGTACAAACTATTTACCGATGGTAACAGCAAGTACAAAATGGAGTCCACCTAAATCTTTACATTTTATAACCAATATGGAATATTTTAATAAAAACTAAATACTGACACAAAGCTTGGGATCCCCCCCCCCAAACAGTCTGTAATATCAGTTCATTTAAACAACTTTATAGACATTGTTTAGAAGCAGTGAAATTACGCATAAACATGTACATCCACATGTGGATACTTCATCATAAAGATTTGTGCAAGATTCCAGAAATATTTGTTTATTACCTACGAATGTGCCACATAAACAGGCTCTTGAAAGGACTAATAGCAGTGTTACCCTTAAAATTGGTTTCTATTAGCAAGGTACGAACAAAAAAGGTTTTGCAGAATTAGCTATATGTATATATATTCCCCTTAAAGAATGAAACATGATGATTTAGGAAATAGATGCCATATGTTTGCATGGTTTGATAAAGTTAGAAAGTATATGAAACTATATCCAGTTCATACAACCTCGTTAATAGTAAAGAAGATACGGGAGACAAAAAATGTGAACAGAAACATCATATAGCTTAAACAAAAAGGGATGACAGTTCCAAGGCTTTTCTCATGTGGAAACAACTATTTTATTATATATAAGATGCATAAATATAATAAAAAGTATCCACTAATATTCAAATGTCCCTTTCTTGTCTTGAAACAAGTATATATATAAGCTCAAAAGATGTAGATCATATTATAAAACAAATCTAGGCAGCATCTTCACAGGTAAAACACATAAAGTACTCATAGAAGGTTCAGATTTTGAGGTCAAAGCACTACTTTATCTAATCAGGACTAATTAAATCAAATTGTTTCAGAGGACAAGTCAAGTAAGCTAGACAATCAGCACTCCATTACTTGACCACAATGCGATCAAAGAAATTAATTTGAAAGCCTTGTTAAAGAACAATTGCAACAAGAGCAAGCCGTGACCATTATGATAATGAACAAGGACAAATATCAAAGAAACATAAAAAAGAGATCGAAGATAGACACAGAAAGAAACATACTACGCATGTATCATCAGTTACCTTAGAATAACCATTAGGCATATCTTGCACAAGGCATCCAGAAGGAAGCCTCCTGCAATGCATGAATGTGTGTGCATTTGGACCTTCACGAACAGCATCAACAGAAACGTCAACTACAACCCATAATCCATCCCCATGTTGCTTGCAGAATCTAAGAAATCTCACTTGACGAGTGGGGACCAATGGTGAAATGACTTGGATCTCCGCATCCATCTACAGTGTGATTTTTACGCCTCAGTTTGGTAGCCTCAGATTAAAAATATAATAATATACGAAACAATTCTTAAGATGTGTACCAACTGCAGAGCACCATTTCTAGAGCCACCCATGCCACTAGAAATTACATCAAGAGTAGAGCTGCTCCCAATCATGCCAGGAAACATATCGGACCACTGATTCTAAACAAATGCAAAATTATGAAACAGTCACCAAACTACACAGCGTAGACTTTTCGAATCAAAGTAATATATATTTTACATAATACATGGTCCAGAAAATTGAAAAAATTAATCGCCAACACTATAGTTATATTGGCTAGCTGGATTCTAAATTAAGTTAATATGAAGAACAACCTCTTAGTCGCGCTTAATAAACAATAAGTAGAATTTGAAAACTATTAGAAGATAAAAAACAAATATAAAATTAACCAACTTACTACATCCATCATCATCTCAACAAAAGCCGCGCTGTTAATAGTTGACATACCAATGGCTCTGGTACCCTCAGTCCTCAGACCAGGTTTCATGTCAATACAAGGATTAATTGTTTTTGTGTACTCTTCGAAATTTAGTGCTTCACAACTTCCATCCAAGCTCCTGAACCAAAGTGGATTATCAATCTGAATCAACTTCACTAACTCATTCATTGCATTTGAAGCAAGTTCAAGAAGCAACGATTTCTCAAAAGGTGTATCAAGGCCGGCCATGCCAGTCACTGGTTTGGTTGGAGGCATAATATGCAAAGCATTTGGAACCCCAGTGCCAAAATCATATCCCATGGGCAATGCTGCCTCTGCAGGGCCTAAACCACCAAAGCCGTTTCTTCCTACTGCAAGTTCCAAGTTGAAGTTTGACATTGCAGGAGGGAAAGGACCCGGTAAAGGTGACAAAGGTCTTCCTATGAATTTGTTAGTCAGGACACACATGTGATTGAGCTCATCTTTTAATCTTGCATTCTCGATCCGAAGATGATTCTCCTCAAACGATATCTCACCGAGTATTGCAGCTCCACCGCACCCACTGCAAATCGGATTTCTCATGGCTTCCTTGATAGCAATGTTCTCTATTCGAAGCTTATCGTTCTCTTGTTTCAGAATCAAATTCTCATGGCGCTCCAATTGAGTCTATGTATCAAGTGATTAATGTCAGTTTCAATAAAATATCGGTGTACACAGTTGTATTATTATCTTCAGTTTCAACAAAAATTTATAGGTGTACACAGTAAAAAAGAATCTGTATTATTACCTTCATCTGTGTTCGTCTATTCTGAAACCAAAATTTGACTTGCTTGTTTTCCAAGCTTAATCTCTTCCCAAGTTCCAACCTTTGTTTCTCATCAGGATGAGGATTCTCCTTGAATGAACTAATAAAAATAACAGCATTCAAGACACAATAATCTAATAAACTAACTTGAAACCAACCAAAGCTGCATAATGTAAAAACACTTACGCTTCAAGCTCTTGAATCTGAAAGGGAGTGTGTCTATGGTATTTCTTTTTCTTTTGAGACCTACCCCTTGGCCTTTCCTGTTCATCACCTGAAGGAACTTCCATATTTTCGCTGCTTGACTTGCTCTCAAACTCATCTTCTCTAGTCCTTACCATTGCACCGGGATGAAAATTTCCACCAATCAGACCCATCTCATCAAGATCTTCCATCTTGGGTTTCTACACAAAATTCAATATTATTATATTATCTACCAGATAAAATAATCGAATCACAATCAAGAAAACCACCGGGGAGATCAACATGCGAACATAAATTGCAATAAATCCACATGCTTCATCAACAAAATGTATATGCACGCAGTCATAAGTGGGTGTGTGTGAGTGAGTGAGAGAGAGAGAGAGAGAGCATACAAGGGCAAGAGAGAGGGAAGAAGAGTTGAAGACAGGCTGGGCAATAGGTGGTGTAAGCAAGTGATGGTGAGGAATAGCAGAAATGGCCATGTTATTGTTGGTGTATGGACTATCAACCAACACCCTAGCATCACCACCACTACTACCATTAGCAAAGAAACCCCCAAAACTCATCAAATATGAACCCAAGAAAACAAACCCTTGTTTCAATTTTCTGGATAAAAGCTACAAAACCCCAGTGCAAAAGTCAAGAAAGCTAGCCCACAAATGCTAAACCAATGAGTACATATTCTAGATGTTTTTCTTCATCTCACTGATGAGATTCAAGTCATTAAAATGAAAGTTATGATATGACCTTGATTCTCACCAACCAAAACTCAGAGAATTTAAGAAGCAAAGTAATAAAAGGGTACCAGTACACAACCATAAAAACCCTTATAATTACTACTAGTGCAACTTTATTTTCCCTCCCACCACAAATAACCAGTTAAGGCACAGGCAATATGGCTTGACAGTTTCTAGCTGTCATGAGTCAATAAGAAAATGAAAGCTAAAAAGAAATTACAAAATAAAGGTGGGGGATCTTTTACAATACCTTTACAATGACATGCTATGAAAATGAAATCCCACGAAAAATAGCAAGACCCAGTTGACTTTTTTTAACTTTTACCCACTCTTCTTGTAAATCTCACTACTGTACTATCCAAACCTAAATCCTATAGGGGCCGTGAGGGGGGTGATGGTACTATACTACTATATATATAGATATATCTCCATATAGAGTGCACTAGTACAGCAAAGCAGACACAACTGAAGTGGTAAAACAACAGTGAAGGGTGTGATGTAATGTGAAAGATAAAGCTAAAATACAAACTAGGGATTTTTCTGTGGACCCCACATCCTCTTCATCTCTCTCCCTCTTTCTCGAAAATTTCTCTCCCAGTGTGTGAAATGTGTGTGATGTTGGGATCTGTTGGTGGTTGTAGGGCTGCCACACATTCACATAAACAATTAATCAAAACCAAGAAAGTAAAAAATATGTACACATTAATGTAAAGATTATTAGATCATACAGTATATACACACAGAGGAGAAAGAAATGGAGAGGGGGTTTAATATAAAAGTTGTAGTTCCAGTTTAGAGCTGACTTACAGAATCTGAGTCTGTTGCTTCCACTGAGGGATTGGATGGATAGATAGGCACAATAGTCAATGGACCTATTTAATTACCTTATTGAATTTTCCCAGAAGCTTTTTTCGAGTTTAGATTCCCTTCTTCTTGATTTTCAAACTCGCCAGATTATTTTTTTTGGGATCACTTGTATGTATAGTTGTATACTTGTATGTATAGGGGTGCTTTTCGGACAGGGCTGGTGGGAACCCACTGATTTTGTCTTAAATATATATACATATTTCTTGCATTGTTTAGCCACGGCCCACGGCCCATAGATTGCACGTTTCCTTTTCCATCACACAAGTAGCTGTGATTCTAGTCGTGCTGAGTTTTCAATAAACGGATATGAATTTAGTTTTTAGTATATTTTTAAATGAGTACAACTGTTTAAATAATATTAAATTTTTAATTGAACTTGATACATAAAATCGAATTTTAAATTTATTAATTAAAAATAACATTTATTAATAATTAAATTATGATTATAAATAAGTTCGAATTTAAATTTGAGTCTAACAAAATTTAATTTTATTTTTTGTCAGAGAGTCTAACAAAATTTTAAATTCGAACATAATTTAATCAAATTGAAAACATACTTAACTCAACTCTCATTTGTTTGATGTAACCCAACACAGTAACTCTAACTTTCTGGTAACTCTCGCTCGAGAGCCAAAACAAAATGAACACGAAAGGTCGATTACGACAAAAACTCCGTTATTCTGCCCTTTTAAGATCACGAGCGAAAACGTGTCGAAGTGAAAGCCCCTGTGATTATTGGACGTAAATCTGTGCACGAGTTTGAAAGAGAGTAAAACAACCCAAAATCCCGGGAGCTCAACCCGTTTGCTCTCAAAATCATGCAAGAAAGCAGATTCAGATAAAAGTAGAGAGCCAAAGCACTTACAATTAGCAAGAGACGACCCATTCATATAACTCTTGTCTTGTCTTTGATGTAACTCATATATTTACATTTAGTGTGCTTGGTTATGTTATATTTTATTTAACCTAAGTAACTCGTAATTTCACGTTATATGTAGTTACTCTAAAACACAATAACTCGCTTATTTAGGTCAGACCTGGTTTTTTTGAATTACATAGCTGAAACATGTTTTTTATTAAATAATATAACATTATATATTAAATTATATTAATTGCTAAGATCATAAAATATATATATCAAAATCTAAATAAAAGTATTTAATTAAAATTAAAAGTTAAAAAATATTTTTTATCTTTCACGTGACAAATATATAATATATTTGTTATATGTTTATGTAATAAAAATTAACCATAAAATTGTAAAAAAAATTGAAATGCATAAATTAATTTTCTTATTAAAATGTTAAGACAGGTAAGTAAACTATTATTTAAAATTATAATATTTCACACACAAAATACATACATATATTTACACATATTATAATATATATATATAATCTTATTAAAAATGTATTATTTATTTTTATTTTTATTATTTTTTATTTGAAATATAATAACATTATATTAATATATTAAATCATCTTCATGGTCGATTTAATTTGTTAGAATTTTCAATATATTTTTTCTATTTAGAAGTTACCTAGTAATTTAATATTGTATATTTAATTTAATTTATTTTTTATTTATATAAATAATTTGTTTTTATTACTATACATGAACAATTAATTATATAAAATTTAGTTTATCAATTAACTGAATATTTTTAGTACTGTATATAATTTTTAGTATAATTTATTTTTTATTTTTATAAATATTTTTAGTATTATTTATAATTTTATCTATTTATTTATTTTATAAATATTTTATTGTTATTTTATATAAATAATAGATTAAATGAATTACATACTCTTATACCAAACACTTATTTTTTATTTAACCAGGAACTGCATTGTTAGGAATTATGAGTTTTGATGATAACAAATTACTTAGAATTTCAATAGGGACTCAAAATTATTTTTGTAACTGATCAATGGATATGACTTATAAATATCCATTGATTAGGAAACCAGCTATCAGTTGAAACTTGTTTCTCAACTGATAAACTGGATTGTAGCATTGATTTATGTTTCACTATCAATTGATTGTATTACCTCGATGGATGCAATGATGTAGTCAACTGATGTTATTGACTTCAATTTCTAGCTTCTCAACAGATGTGAAGAATGGCTGATCAATTGTAAATATTCTAAGTCAGAATTCTCACAAGTGAAGTGATCAACTGATGTTGAAGTCGATGGATGAAGACACTACTCAACGGATGAAAGCTATCAATGGATAATTACAGTCAACGGATAAAGAATCATCAATGGATAAGGAGTCGATGGATAGCTCAATTATCCATCGACACATCAACTGATCAACAGATATCCTATCCATCGATGGATAAGCAAAGGTGAATCAACTGATAAGCTTAACATCATTTATCAGTTGATTAAAGTTTCCCTATTTAGCTAAAAGCCAGATTTCACGGGAACAGTGCAGAAACTGAATCATTGGAAGACAGTCCTGTCAGGACTGTGAAGACTTTCTAGGCAACACAGCATCCAAGGAATATCTTAAGACAAAAGACACTTCCAGAGCTAGTAAGTTCTACAAGGAAAGCTGTGAAAAGGAGCTAGTTTCTATTTTTATGTAAACAGTATAAATTGTAATATTATATTGTTATCAGTCGATAGAAAACTAGAGGAGTAGTTGTTGTTTATAAAAAGCAACAACACAGTAGCAAAGAAGTAGTTGTTTTTGTAATAGAACTCAAGAAAAGTAAAGTAGAAAATCAGGCAGAACTTGTAATGCTTTTCTAGATTCTACATTCAACTTTGTACGCAGCTTAGTATTTTTACTAAGATCAATTGAAAGCAAAAACACACTAGTGGAAAAACAATCCACTAATAATTTTTAATCTTGTTGTTTCTGTTATCAACACTTTAGTTATCCAGTTCTTAGTTACATCAATCTTAATTAAACACTCTCTTTGTACAAACTTATTTCCGCAAGAAGTTGACTTAATTATTAAGTTTGTATTCAACCCCCCCTTCTCCAAACTTAGTGTACTTAAGGGCGAATAACAATTGGTATCAGAGCAAGCTTTCGACAAACAGAAAGTCAAGATCTAAAAGTACATCAAGAATGGGTCAAAGAGAAACAGGAGTTAAGATTCCAGTTCTAGAGAAAGATGAATATTTTCCCTGGAAAGTAAAAATGCACTTGCATCTGCTATCTATTGATCCTTCCTATGTTCATTGCATAGAGAAAGGTCCACATGTGCCTATGAAAATAGTTACAAGTGTAAATGCAGACGGTACTCAAGCACCAGACAAACTCATTCCTAAATCTGTGAGTGAGTATACAGATGAAGATGAAAAGGAAGTACACAAGGACAAAAAGGCCATGAATATTTTGTTTAATGGTCTTGACAAGGACATGTTTGACAATGTCATCAGTTGTACAACCTCCAAAGAAGTCTGGGACACTCTTCAAACCCTCTGTGAAGGTACTGAGCAAGTAAGAAAGAACAAGATGCAACTCTTGATTCAAAAGTATGAGGCCTTTCACTTCAAGGGTGGTGAAACAATAAATGATACATATAGTAGGTTTCAAAAGCTGTTGAATGAGCTTAAACTATATGGAAGAGTTTATGCTGTTGAGGACACCAACCTCAAATTCTTGAGGTCCCTACCCAAAGAATGGAAACCAATGACTGTCTCTATAAGGCAATCTCCTGACTTTAAAGATTATACCTTGGACAAGCTGTATGGCATCTTGAAAACCTATGAGTTGGAGCTACAGCAAGATGAGGAAATTGAGAAAAGTCAGAAGAGAGAAAAGTCCATTGCTTTGATGGTCAAGGAAAAGCAAGTTGCAGAAACAGATGAAGATGCTGATTTCAAAGAAGGGAAGAAAGAAGGTCATGGCAATGGTGCAAATTATGTTAGATATGATGAATCTTCTACTGGTAAAGGAAAAGAACTTTGTGATAGTGATGAGTCACTCATCAAAGATGAAATGGATGAAATAGATGAGCATTTAGCTTTTCTATCAAGAAAATTTTCCAAACTCAAGTTCAAAAGGAATCCAATGCAAAGGCCTGGATCACAGTTCAGGAGAGACACTCAACAAGGCAAAAATCTTGTTGACAGAACTCAATTCAGATGCTTTAACTGTGGATTGGCTGGTCACTTTTCAAGTGAATGCAGAAAGCCCAAAGTTGAAAAGAGGTCAAAGTCTAGTGATGGTATTGACTATAAAAAGAAGTACTTTGACTTGCTCAAACAAAGAGAGAAGGCTTTTGTGACAGAAGAAAAGGACTGGGCTGCTGAGGAGGATTCTGAAGAAGAAGAAGAACACATCAATCTTGCACTAATGGCCAATCAAGATGACCAGGAAGCTAGTTCATCTAGCAATCAGGTAATTTCTACAAATCTATCTGAGTTGTCCAAAGATGAATGCAATATTACAATTAATGAAATGTCTAATGAATTGTATAATTTGCATGTCACTCTTAAGTCTTTGAACAAAGAGAACACTAGGCTCAAATTAACATTAGAAACTCTCACTGAAAGAAACAATTTCTTAGAGAGTGAGCTAGTGCAATTGGACAGACTCAAGATGGAAAACAAAGATGCTAGAAATGAACTAGTTGACAGTAAAAAGGAAATAGAGAAGTTAAAAGAAAAATTAGAGGATGAACTAAGAACCATTGACAAGTGGAACAGGTCAAGTAAAGCCAGTAAGAAGATGAATGACATTCATGGAACAAACTCTTTCACCATGTTGTCTGAAACTCTTGAGAAAATAGCCATTGATGAAGATCAATCTTTAGAAAAGAAGCAATCGATTGATAACTCTGAATCAACTGATAAGAATTATCCATCGATTGATAATGCTATTTCAACGGATAATTATCCATCGATTGAGAAGTCATCAACTGCTAAGAAATGTGATATTAAAACTAAGTTTAACAGACCTATTAAATTTGTCAAAGAAAGTAGCTCCTCTGAAGCTAAAATCGAAGTTGAAAAGGCTAATATAGGATTCTTATCTAAAAATCAGTTGAAAGAGAAATTGGAAAAGATAGAACCTAATATTCAGCCAAATGAAAAGAAGAAGAAAAATAGAAATGGTAAAGTAGGCATAAACAAGCACAACAACTACACACCTGACAAATATGCTCCTAGGAAAGTTTGTGCTAAGTGTGGTAGTAAAAATCATTTATCTGTGCAATGTAAACTCACCATGCCTACAACAACAAATGTACCTGCTATACCCAACATGCATACCAGTTCTGTTTTTCCTCATTCAGTTGATTCTCATGCTGTTCATGCTCAGTATGCATCAATGCCTTATATGTTTAATCCATATCTTGCATTTGCCAATATGAATATGCCTGCTATGCCATGGAATATGCTTAACAGTCTTCATGCACCAAATTTTTTCAACTCTGCAAGCATGAGCATTCCAAATATTAGCACTGAGAATTCTGAGGTAGGGAGACCAACACCTAAGGTTGAAGTGGAAGTAAAACCACCCAAACCAAAGGTACAAAAATTGGAAACCAAGCCAAAGATAACAACTAATAAGAAAGGACCCAAGGCAACTTGGGTACCAAAATCAACTTGATTTGTTTTGACTGTGTGCAGGGAAAGTGAAGAAATCTTTGGTACTTGGACAGTGGATGTTCAAGACACATGACTGGAGATAAATCCCTGCTCACAAAGTTTGAGGAGAAAGCTGGCCCTGGAGTAACTTTTGGAGATGACAGCAAAGGGCACACCATGGGATATGGCTTGATTTTAAGAGAGAATGTCATCATTGAACCTGTTGCATTAGTTGATGGCTTAAGACATAACTTGTTAAGCATAAGTCAACTATGTGACAATGGAAATAAAGTCTGTTTCACAACAGAAACATGCATAATTTCCAACAAGGTAGATGGAAGCCTGGTCATGACTGGGAATAGAAAAGGGAATGTGTACATAGCTGACTTCAACTCAACAAATGCAGAATCAATGACTTGTCTTCTCTCTAAGGCAAGTACAAATGAAAGTTGGCTGTGGCATAAAAAATTAGCTCACTTGAATTTCAAAGCCATGAATCTCTTGGTTAAGAAAAATCAAGTGAGAGGCTTACCACAAATGGAATTTGTCAAGGATGGACTTTGTGATGCTTGTCAGAAAGGAAAACAGAGGAAGGCATCATTTAAGTCGAAATTGGAATCTTCAATTGAAAAGCCACTTGAGTTATTACATATGGATTTGTTTGGTCCTGTAAATATTATGTCTATTGCAAAGAAGAGGTATGCTCTAGTCATTGTGGATGATTTTTCAAGATTCTCATGGACTTATTTTCTACATTCAAAGGATGAAGCTAGTCATCTCATCATCAAGCACATAAGAGAAAATGAGAAAAATCTTGAATTGGATGTAAAGAAGATAAGGAGTGACAATGGAACAGAATTCAAAAATTCCACAATGAAAGAGTTCTGTGAATCAAAAGGAATCATACACACATTCTCTGCACCCAGAACACCTCAACAAAATGGGGTAGTTGAAAGGAAAAATAGGACATTGATTGAAGCTGCTAGAACCATGTTGGAAGATGCCAAACTCCCAACATACTTCTGGGCTGAGGCCATAAACACAGCATGTTTTACTCAAAACATCTCCCTAGTAAATAAAGCTCAAGGGAAGACTCCTTATCAATTGATCAAGAAAGACAAAAAGCCAAAGGTGGGATTTCTTCATGTCTTTGGCTGCAAGTGTTATGTACTAAGAAATCAAGGTGAAAATCTAGGAAAATTTGAAGCCAAGGCTGATGAAGCTATATTTATTGGGTATGCACTATCAGGTGTAGCCTATAGAATCTACAATCTCAGACTACACATTGTTATGGAATCTGTACATGTAGTATTTGATGATAAAAAGATTCAAGGCTTGTTTGATGAAGGAAATCATGACACACTGCATTTTGAGAATGAATCAAATGATGTAAATGACGATGAAGAGGCAGAAATTATAAAACCTCAAGTGTTCAGAAACCCAATATCAGTTGATGTTACTGCATCAATGAATAATTTATCAGTTGACAGAAATCCATCAACTGATAATGCATCAACTGATAACTCCTCAACGGATAATCAACAATCTACATCAAGGGTATCCACTTCAGGGGGAGGGTTTCAGAATCATTCTACAAATTCAGATCACTTTGAGTTCAATACAAATGATCATGAAGCTTCATCATCAAGGCAAAATTTGTATCCTCAAAGAAAATGGACAAGAAGCCATCCATTTGAACTAATTATTGGAAATGCAGAAGATGGTGTCAAGACAAGAAGTGCTACTCAAAATGAGTGTCTGTATAGCAGTTTTCTATCTCAAGAAGAACCCAAAAGAATTGAAGAGGCTCTCATGGATCCTGATTGGGTTTTGGCTATGCAAGAAGAACTGAATCAGTTTGAAAGAAATAAAGTATGGAAGCTGGTGCCCAGACCAAAAGACAGATCAGTAATTGGTACAAAATGGGTATTCAGAAACAAAATGGATGAAACTGGTATTGTGACTAGGAATAAAGCAAGGCTTGTAGCAAAGGGTTATTCACAAGAAGAAGGAATTGATTTTGATGAAACTTTTGCACCAGTTGCAAGGTTAGAAGCAATTAGAATCTTTCTGGCCTATGCTGCACATGCTAATTTCAAAGTCTACCAGATGGATGTGAAAAGTGCATTTTTGAATGGAGTACTAGAAGAGGAAGTCTATGTGGAACAACCTCCTGGCTTTGAAGATCTAAAATTTCCTAACTCTGTCTACTTTTTACTCAAAGCACTTTATGGCTTGAAGCAAGCACCAAGGGCCTGGTATGACACTCTATCTCAGTTTCTCATTGAGAATAATTTCACAAGAGGTACTGTTGATAAAACTCTATTCAGTAGACATGTTAATGGCTCTATCATTCTTGTACAAATTTATGTGGATGACATTATTTTTGGATCAACAAATGAGGAACTTTGCAAGAAGTTTGCCAAACTAATGCAGAGTAAATATGAAATGAGCATGATGGGAGAGCTTACCTACTTTCTTGGGTTACAAGTCAAACAGGTTAAGGATGGTATTTTTATAAATCAAACAAAGTACATTCATGATTTGTTAAAGAAATTTGAGTTAAGTGAATGTTCTTCTGCAAAAACTCCCATGGCCACTGCCACTAAACTTGAATTAAATACCAAAGAAGCTAAGGTGGATATTTCAAGTTATAGAGGCATGGTAGGCTCACTTTTATATTTAACTGCTAGTAGGCCAGATATAATGTTCTCTACATGCTTATGTGCTAGATTTCAGGCTGATCCTAGAGAATCTCATTTAGTAGCTATTAAAAGAATTTTCAAATATCTTAAGGTACATCAAATTTAGGTATTTGGTATCCTAGAGATTCTGGTTTCAATCTAATAGGCTACTCAGATGCTGATTATGCAGGTTGCAAAATAGACAGGAAAAGTACTACAGGCACCTGTCAATTTCTGGGAAATAAACTTGTGTCATGGTTTAGCAAAAAGCAACACTCAGTATCAACTTCAACTGCAGAAGCTGAGTACATTGCTGCTGGAAGTTGCTGTGCACAAATTTTATGGATGAGGAATCAACTATTTGACTATGGGTTCAACTTGAACAAAATTCCCATCTTCTGTGACAATACAAGTGCCATTGCAATAACAGAAAATCCTGTGCAACATTCCAGAACTAAACACATTGACATTAGGTATCATTTCATTAGGGAACATGTAATGAATGGTACAGTTGAATTACATTTTGTCCCTAGTGAACAACAACTTGCAGACATATTTACCAAACCTCTAGATGAATCTACTTTTAATAGATTAGTCTGTGAGTTAGGTATGCTTAATTATACTCATGCTTAAAATGTCTGTCAAGTTTTGTAGCCATTGTTCACAATTCAATGGATATTTATCTATCGACAGATAATTACCTAAGTAATTGTTTATCGATGGATAAATCCCATCCTATTTGATCAACAGATAAATGTTATTCCTATCGATGGATATTTATCTATCGACAGTTAATTATCTTGGTAGTTAGTGATCGATCGATAAATGATTAATTCTCTATTTTTATCCGTCGATAGTAATAGAATTTCTACAGTTTTATTCATCCGTTGATCAAATTATAGCCGTTGGAGAATTACCATCAAGGGTAATAAATTACAGTCTTTTATACATCAACGGTTATCTACTAATTAAAAAGTCATTTCAAGTCTTTTTAATACTAGGAAATATAAATAGCAGCAACAATTAAAAATTCATTCTTGCCTGCTATTTTTTTTTCTATTCATCTCTGTCTCTCTCTCAAGCTAATTTTATCTAATTCTCACGAGCTCTCACAAATTCTTTCAAGTTCACTTTAAATTTCTTGAATATCAACTGAAAGAATGGCACCACAAAAGAAGATCGTCTCTTCCACTGGGTTCACCTATGAACAGAACAACTTCACAGCATGTCTAACGGTGAATGATGCTCCTGTGGACTTTCATCCATTGATGTGATTCCTAGGAGATTGCAAAGTTTCCAAAGCTCTCAGCGAAGCACCAACAATCGTGTGTTCCTTTGTTGAAGAACTGTGGACCTCTGCAGAGATTTCATCAGATGGGAAGGTAATTTCTTATTCTTGCAAAGGTAATACCTATACAATAAATAGTACTTCATTATCTGAATGTTTAGGATTGCCTGCAAATAATTGTGATAAGCCCCCAACTGAAGAAGAAATTAGGGACATGTTAGAATCCGTTAATTATGCAAATGCTGAAACTGGATTAGGAGAAGTTGTTAGGAAGAATCTTAGAAAAGAATGGAGTTATTTCTTTGATGCCATAATTAAAGTATTTTCTGGAAAAATAAGTAATTTTGATGCAATTACAATAAGTATGCAAGAAATTGCTTATTCTGTCCTATTTGATAAATATTTTAATTTTGGCACATTACTCCTAAATGAATTGACTGCCAAATTAGGACCCAAGTCATCTAGGAAACATAATATCTACTTTGCAAGATTTTTCATGATGATTATTAATGCCTCTGTTGGAGAATATGAAATAAGTGCAGATATGGAGTCCTTGGAGCCATGGATGCAAAACAAGAGGGTCTTCAAGGATCTTGTGAGAATCAACTTACACCCTAAGTTGTGCCTCATTTATCCTCCTCTTGTGCAGGTATATCTTCAAAATCTCAATCTTTTACATTCTTCTTCAAAATATCAAATTTCTTTGCCTTCTGCAACAATGGAGGGAGATGGAAATGCCCCCATTCCTCCTACCCAAGTTGCACAACCTTCAAAACCCAAGTCTAATCAAACCACCTCAGTAGTTTCTCAAAAGACTACTGTTGTAAGAAGTAAGAAAAGAAAAATCACTGAGGGGAGAGTGAAGGTGGTTGATAAGGGTGAGGGAACTGGCCAACATCAAGAAAGCCAGAAGGATAAGGAGAGTGAGATTGAGAGGAACCAGCCAGCCTCCAGTCCAATCTCCCAACAGATTGAGGCTGTAGTAAAGGACTTGAACACATCCCTAGTTGCATCTTCTCAAAAAGATGTAACTATTGAAAAGAGGTCTCAACCAGGACCATCAGATGGGGATAAGGGTCACCAAATAATACAACCATACAAAAGAAGAAAGAAGGTTACAAATACTGCACAGGGCACACACACACTTGCAAAGCCAAATGAAAATTTGGTGGAGCCTTCCGTTTCTTCTTTTGATGTGTCTCAGAATCTTCCTGAGGCACAGCCCCATTCTTTATCTGAATTTTCTTCTCAATCTCCCTCAAAAACTATTTCTTCAGAAACAGTGTTGATTGACAACTTCATTGTTTCAAATTCACCCTCTTTGCAACTCAGGGTGGAGCCAACACTCTCACCTGCATCACCAAATAAGGTTAACACCTTGGTTGATCAGGCAAATACTGTTAGTTCTCTCCAGTCAATGGATATTATGCAATCAACTGATAACTTCCAACATCCATTGACTAGTTCACTATCATCGATGGATATCCTTACATCCATCGACGAGCTCCCATCAACGGATATTCATCCATCGATGGATACTTCTTATCCATCGATTGATCCCTTAATGTCAATTCATGAATCATCCATTGAAACACTTCAAGTGGCCAATACCCTATTAGGATTGAGTGGAGTGGGTGAGGTGTGTGAGAGGCAAGGTTTGCATACCTTGGCAAAAGGAGAGTGTGTGACTGAGGGGCCCTCAAATTCTTCTGAGGTGGCAAAAGGAGAGGGTGTGAGAAAAGAGAGTCCCACCTTAGCAGCTGATGAAAAAGGAGAGGAAAGTAAGGGAGAGGTGAGAATCCAGGATGAGATCCTGATGCAAGAAAAGAGAGAAGAGAGTGAGAGAGAAAAGAATAGAGAGAAACCAATTTCACCATCTCATGAAGCATCAACTTCTAAAACTGAGCAGATTGAAGCAGGACTCACCCAGAAGTTGGGGCTGGAGTCAGGGGGAGCTGTGGACTATGAAGTCCCTGCAGGAGGTGCAGAAGTCAACTTGGAGGTGGAGGATGAAATTGCTGTAAATCTTGATGCTTCAACCTTTCAACATGAAGATCCTCATTATCAGGAACTAGCAGCAGCATCTAATCAAATAGCTGAGCAAATGCTGGGTTTAGTGCAGACAGAAGAGCAATTCAGGAGTGGGAAAGAGTTTTTGGCCAGTCAACCTGATGATATATCCCACATGAATCCTGAAGATTTTGATGACAATTCTGATGATGACCTTCTAGATCCACAAGTGGCTAGTGATGAAACTAATTTGGCTGAAACAGAAAGGGCCATTATTTCTCTTTACAGAAGGTCCATGGCTGAAGTAGATGTGGTGGATCCCCTGCACAGGAGAATTCTGAACTTTTACAGGGATAATTTGAAGATCCAGAAAATGCATGTCACAAGCTCCAAGTATGAATTGAAGAAAATAAGAGAAGACATTGACAGCTCAAGGATGCATTTTGACACCACCATTGACTCCAGACTCAGCCTCACAATGCTGACTAGAATCAAGCAAAGGTTGGACACTGAGTTTTCAGCAAAGGACAAAGTAATGGAATTGGAGAAAAGAGTAACCTCCATGGAACTTAGCATGCAGCAAATTTTGAAGAATCAAGTCACTCAAATCAATCTTCTGGGTAAACTCTTAGAGACTCCCATACTCTCTCAGTCAGTAGCACAAGTGCCAGTTGCTGATAACAAAAAGGGGGAGAAGCAAGAAGCTGATGCATTGGAGAAAGCAAGTGGTACTGAAGATGTGGTAAAGACTACAGATCCCAAGAAGGAGTTGGCTCAAGACATAGTAAGGAAATTTGATGCAATTGCTAGCAAATTCAAAGAAACAAGTACCAGCAGCTCACAACCTGGTGACAGGAAAGGAAAGGGAAAGCTAATTGAAGATGATAAAAAGAAAGCTGTCACAGGTGGAGGGGAAAGTGAAAAATTATTGAGCAAAGCCATAGCAGTTGGCATAAAAGAAAAGGAGCAACAAGAAAGAAGACAAGAAGAATTAGCCATTCAATTGCAAAGGGAATATGATGAAGAGGATAGGCTAATAAGAGAAGCCAGAAGAAAAGAAGGTGAAAGGAGGCCAAGGATGAAGCAAAGAGCAAACAAGCCCAAAGATGCACCAAAATCATCTGGAGTTAAAAGACCATTAGCTGATGAAGACAAGGAGAAGAAGCCAAAACAAGTCAAGACTGAAGGTCAAGCTTCTGGGAGTAATCAAGCCAAAGAAATAGAGGTGTTCAAACATAAATCTGAAAACTTTGTGCCAATCAAAGCTGAGGGAATGATTGCAGCAAAAGGGCAAAGGAAGAAAGATGTTGATCTTCTTCACATTGAGTATGAAGATGGATCACACTCAACCTTCACATTCAACCAAGTTTTGGATCAAGGATATGGCATCTTGAGGAAGATCTACACTATGCTCAACAGGAAGTATTATCTAACTGAAGAGCTAGGAAAGGCCATCCTTGAAAGAATGAAGAAGATAAGGGAGGCACCTGTTCAAGAAGAAAGGGATGACAGAATAAAGATCTGGAATCCTGAAGGAAGAAAAGTGCTTCATGAGCCCTTCTACTTGATGATATACAAGGACAGGGAAGGCAGAGAAAAATGCATTGATATTTGTCAAGAAATAGACAAACTTCCAAATCTGGAATTAAATCATCTGGCAAGTCAATTGGACTACAGGATTGAAGATGAGAAGATATTGAAGGGAACCCTCTACAGGAAGATGAAGGAGAATGAAGACAAGATGAATGAGTCAAGGGGAAGAAGGAGAAGATAGGAGATTCAACCTCAATCATCAAAATTATCAGAATTCATCCCTGTCTGGTATCTGATTACTCTGTCTAAAACTTTACTTATCAATATTGTAATTCTTGCTAAGAATGAAAATGTTCAGGAGTTTTGTTATCATCAACAGAAAATTTATGCATATTTTAAATATTCATAAATAGGGGGAGATTGTTAGGAATTATGAGTTTTGATGATAACAAATTACTTAGAATTTCAATAGGGACTCAAAATTATTTTTGTAACTGATCAATGGATATGACTTATAAATATCCATTGATTAGGAAACCAGCTATCAGTTGAAACTTGTTTCTCAACTGATAAACTGGATTGTAGCATTGATTTATGTTTCACTATCAATTGATTGTATTACCTCGATGGATGCAATGATGTAGTCAACTGATGTTATTGACTTCAATTTCTAGCTTCTCAACAGATGTGAAGAATGGCTGATCAATTGTAAATATTCTAAGTCAGAATTCTCACAAGTGAAGTGATCAACTGATGTTGAAGTCGATGGATGAAGACACTACTCAACGGATGAAAGCTATCAATGGATAATTACAGTCAACGGATAAAGAATCATCAATGGATAAGGAGTCGATGGATAGCTCAATTATCCATCGACACATCAACTGATCAAGAGATATCCTATCCATCGATGGATAAGCAAAGGTGAATCAACTGATAAGCTTAACATCATTTATCAGTTGATTAAAGTTTCCCTATTTAGCTAAAAGCCAGATTTCACGGGAACAGTGCAGAAACTGAATCATTGGAAGACAGTCCTGTCAGGACTGTGAAGACTTTCTAGGCAACACAGCATCCAAGGAATATCTTAAGACAAAAGACACTTCCAGAGCTAGTAAGTTCTACAAGGAAAGCTGTGAAAAGGAGCTAGTTTCTATTTTTATGTAAACAGTATAAATTGTAATATTATATTGTTATCAGTCGATAGAAAACTAGAGGAGTAGTTGTTGTTTATAAAAAGCAACAACACAGTAGCAAAGAAGTAGTTGTTTTTGTAATAGAACTCAAGAAAAGCAAAGTAGAAAATCAGGCAGAACTTGTAATGCTTTTCTAGATTCTACATTCAACTTTGTACGCAGCTTAGTATTTTTACTAAGATCAATTGAAAGCAAAAACACACTAGTGGAAAAACAATCCACTAGTAATTTTTAATCTTGTTGTTTCTGTTATCAACACTTTAGTTATCCAGTTCTTAGTTACATCAATCTTAATTAAACACTCTCTTTGTACAAACTTATTTCCGCAAGAAGTTGACTTAATTATTAAGTTTGTATTCAACCCCCCCTTCTCCAAACTTAGTGTACTTAAGGGCGAATAACAATGTTGTAAACTATTTTCAAGGATATTTGAGTTAGAGCGTAACTAAAAATCCTGCAAACCAAATGTGGCTGAGTCAATCCAAACTTAGTTAAATGAATTCAGGTTACCTTACCTCGCATTCTTATTATCTTACTAGTTAAAAATATTTTACAAGAAATTTATTGATAGTCAAGCTTTAAGAATATACTTGCTTATATTCCGTGTGATACACGGATAGAATTATTTTAATATTTTTTTATATAGTTTGAATATATTTTAATTTTATAATAATAATTTAATTTTTATTTAATTTTATATGTATATATTTTATATAATTTTTCATATACTTTATTTGTATTTTAATATAATAATATTTTTATATTTTGTTTAGAGATGTGTTTTATTTATGAGATTAATGTGACATGTATTTTATGTAGGAGATTAATTTTTAAAAATTATGCCCAATAATAACTATCCGGCCCAAATACCGACCAAGTACCACCATTTTTTTAATATTTCAATTTTAATAATATTGTATAAACTGTTTCAAAAAAAGAAAACTTTAAAAATATATTTTATAGTTTGTTGCACTAAATTAAGGTTTTGTTAAATACTGTATTTGTATCATATTAATACGGAGTATATGGTCCCGTTATTTTCAATTTCACATATTATACTTCTTCCCCTCTCTCATCTCCGCATTCTTTTCTTTAAACCCTAATTTTACATGCACTTTTTTGTTTAAATCATAATTTTTTATATAAAAAATATATCCTTTTTTCAAATTTAAATTTTTTAACCTTTTTAAATCTTCAGATCCGTTTCCATATCTTTCAGATTTAATTCATATCATCTCTATTTGTTTTCACATATTTCAGATCTGAATTTTTGAATGATTTTAGTATCATTTGTGATGATTTTTTGTACCTATATAGGATATGACCATTTTTGATGGCGTTTTGGACCATAACTGTGGTGATTTTATGTCGTTGATGACAATTTTGTGTCATATTAGATGACTTTTATCATAAATTGAAAGTTTTATGCTATAATTTTATATTATATATTTTGTTACACGTTTATCGACTTATTTGTATTTGTTGGTCTGTTTTTTATTTTTCAAATTTAATTGGATGAGTTATTGTGTGTAGATGAAAGATGAATGGAAGCAGGATTTCAATACTCATTTGGATAGAAAGAAAGGAAAAGAGGAAGTAGATGAAGATATGAACTTGGATTTAATGACGGAAGTAGCAAGATGTGGCTAATTTTTTTAGCATTGGGGCCTCACAAAATTTCAAGAATTTTCAGTTTTTGTGTTATGAGCCACTATGTATTGATATTTTTTATGGTCGTTTTAGGGTACTGTTTTTTCCTTTTGAGATTTTTTTCATAGGATTTTACTCTTATACGGTTTTAACGAGTTCCGTTTTTATCGGATATAAAGATTTTTTAATATCTATATTATATACTTCCGAAAATCTCTTTTTTATAGGTCGTTCGACCAATGAATTGATTAAATATATCTTTTATCTAGATGATAAGTTTTTATTATCTTTATCATGTATTATCGGATATTACATATCAATAAAACGATTCTTCATTTAAAAAAAAAACGGAGTATATGATAACGGATATATTCATATGTAGATAGGAAATGTGAAATGGATATGATGGGGAAATCTTCATAATTAATGATAAATCATGATGTAAGCGTGCTTAATTAATTTGTAAATTCACTAACAACTATGAATTCAAGCCACGTTGATTTTGTTCGTCACATGTTTTACTAAAAAACGGTACTGTATTTCTGGTTTTAATTTAAGGATGTGTGTTTAACTTTATACTTTTTTATAGAAACATTTTAAATTTTGAATAGTTGGAAAGTGCTTGATTTAGCCTTTTTAAAAGTTTATGAAATCCTGACAAAAAAAAGTTTATGAAACCGCCTTAATTTTAAAATTAAAAAAATGCAAGCTGATTCATGGTGTTTATATTCGCGCGTGTAATTATTTTGTGATTAGCATTTTAAGAAAGAAAATGACAATAAACTAATATATAATTCAATTCAATGGTTATTAAATAAAATACTAATTAAAAATTTATATGTCTTACTTTATATTATATTATATAAATATAAATGTATTACTTTATTTTATTAGTTATAATATAAACATGAATGAAGCTTTATTAACTCTTTTATCTTGTATCAATGTGGCCGTTTGGGGTTCCTTAAATTTAAAATAAGTTACTTATTTTATTTTTACCTTTTACATATTTTCATATTTTTTTAAATATAAATATTTATTTTAAAATTTTAAAATCAAATATTATTTTCAAAATAAAAAATAAATTATTTATTTTCAAAAAAATTATATACATACCTATTTTTTTCCGAAAATAAGAATTTATTTCCGGAAAATAAGTGTAGCCGGACTGGGCGAATGTACGATGAACCGGAGAGCAACTCCAATTTCTTGGGCTTATGGGACGGTTTGGCAATCACACGTCACATTAATACAAACCAATCAAGGTCGTCATGAATTCTTACCATTGGCCCAACCCAAATGGAGAACATACAAAATGCGCAATGCAGCTTGCATTTTTTTAAAAAAATCTGCATGTACACTTCTTTTCTGGTTTTCCCGAGTATTTAGCATGTATAATTTTTTCCAGTATATATAGTTTGGGCGTCACAATTTTCCGGTCGGGACCTGTAAATCAAACCGGATATATCCGGTCCGATCTCCGATCCAAAAAATAAAAAAAATCCGGTTTTCGGTTCGGTCCAGTCTAAACTCTAAAAAAATCCAAACCGGACCGAACTATATATACATATAAATATATTTATTTTATTTTATACATTAAATCATATAATTTAAGGATAAAATTTTAGAATTTATAGTAATTTAATCATTCAAAATATCATAAAATAAAATATTATAATAATAGTAATCAATATAACAAATTAATTAATAATAAATTTATTTAGTTTATATATTTAAAATTAAGAGTTATATATTATTATTATTATCGTATAAAGAATAAGAGATATATTTATTATTAAATATATATTAATTTCTAAAATAATTTTTATTTTTTTGTGCTTAGTATAGAAATAAAAATGCTATAAATATAAGAATTATATATGAATAATAATTAACCGGTCCAGTTTTCGGTCCATACATTTAAATTTTTCCAATTTTCAGTCTAGTCCGGATCGGTTGGTCCGGTTTTGACCCTTTGTGCTGACCTATATATAGTCTAAGAATTTAACAAATTTGTTTAATTTAGTAGATCAGATCTTTTGGCCAGAGGCTGAGTCTATCGGGTGGCGTACCTACCCCGAAACCCGACACGAACCCAATCCCAAAAAATATGAATTTGGGTCTGTAAATATTCAACTCGAAATAACTAGGTACAATTTGACACGAACTCGAAACTTAAAAATGATCCGAAAATTAATGAACCCTCTATTTATAACCTTATTTTTGAAATACTTTATATTTAAAATAAATAAATTTAAGTACAATAAAGTAACTTTCACGTACAATGATAGAGACTCGTTAATTGTTTAATAATTATTTAATAGTAATAACAATATTTTATACATGTCCTGTCCTTTTTTACATATGAAAAAGTGGGTACAATACATATTATACATTTGAACCGTAACTTTCATGTGCAATGAAAGAGAAATGAACTGTTTTATCTTAAATTTTATGCAAAAACAATCTGTCCATATAAATCGGGACATAGAGAATATATAATATATAAGTATATTTTCAATCACTCTAAAAAGTAGTAAAGGTAATGAAACACAAAATGATCCGAAACGCGAAACGAACTCGGTAGATACGGATTAGGGTTAGGAAAAAATACACAAAATAACCCAGTATAATTTGACCTAACACGAACCCGACCCAGACTCCGAAATTGAGCCTAGGCTGAGAGGCATTTCACACTTTAGAGGCTTTTGTTAACATAGCCGGCGTCTGTAATTCCATACCAAGTCAAATGTGCTTGGTGAGTAATAACAGATTTTTTCCTAAAACAATAGATAAAAATTTGTTTAGCAAAATTCAAAATCAATTTTGTGAAAATGTTTTTGTTTAAAAATTGTTTTTAGAGAAAACTGGTTTCCTAATATTTTTGGAAAATAACTATTTTTCGATTTATTATCAAATCTTCTAAAAATTACTTTTCTTTTACATTGTATATCAAAATATGCACAAATTAAAAATATTACCAAATATCAGCATTTTTCCTTAACAGCACTGGTAACATTTTTTCTCACTGTGCCATTCCAAACGGAGCCTGTATATCAACAAGTAAAACTTGCACCGATAGTGGATGCTGGTTGGGTTTATATTTTTGAATTTTGTGTTTCATGTATTTTCAGTACACTTGATGATGTTCGACTAATGTAATCCGAAACGACTGTAATTACAAAATATACAACTATAGATGACAATGTAGATTAAAAGGTGTTTCCCCTAATTGTGTGACATAGACAATTGTAAAAGACTTCCAACTTTTAAAGATTAAAGGTACTTTGCAAAGGTAAATCATCAAGCACCAAAACTGAAAAGACACATAATGTGACACCTAGTTCCTAACATTTGAGTTGGCTGGATATTCACCATTTCACCTAATCATATGACCAAGAACCATGATATAGCTAAGGTTCCTTCACAGGGAGGTAAAGAAAATGTTTCATCTTATCTGACTTCCACACCTGTATTTCCCAAATCATCTCTTTTCCATTTTGGGTTACTTTAACATATGCAAGTCATCTATATCTGGAATAAGTTTATAGGTAATCATAACAATTGTATGACCATGTAACCATTTTTTTTAGTATAATGGTTAAACTAATCCATTGTCATTATGCTCTACATCCCCCACTGTAATGAAACCTATCTTTGTGTCATGTGTTGATTAGTTACAGTACCAACTGCGTGATCCACTCCAAAATAAACGTTAATCATTATATTAATGTTTGTTATGTTTTACTACTATGTCTTTAAGATTTGGATTTAAGGCTAATCTTGTGGTCAATATGAGTATATGCAAGTACATTGATGCATTTGGTACTACTGGGATCAACACTATCATTGATGCCATGAACATTACAAGTGGAAGAGTAACTTGATCAAAGGAAGTATAAAGTGTATATTATATGTTGCAGTATGTAGTAGTAGCCCCAATTATTTTCTCAAGTAAATGACAGATAAAGGGGATGCTAACAAAAATCTAAGTACTGAGACAAGAATGAAGAATAGATACCAAACCAACAAAGACAAACTAAAAACACACATCAACACTCAAAACATATACTTTCCCCACTTAAAGCAAATCCCATGTAAATTTTGGGTGTATTGTATTATTGCCGCTTGATGCAGGTGCCTGCGATTTTAGTTGGACAGACGATGGCATTGCCGGAACAGGATCAAAGGTCTCCCATTGAGTTGTTATGACAACCGAGGCTGATGCTGAGTGCCTTGCTGCCTCCTGCTGCATTTGCAATTGCGAATGGCCAGTGGTACGCCTTGATTGCGGTTGAGTTCTGAATGGTATTTGCCCATTTGGATGCCTCTGTTCTTCATGCTTTTCAATTGGCAACTCGGGCTTATTTTGCGGCTGTTGTATAGTACTGCTGATATTAGTTCCATCAATACCACTTTGGTTGGAGTTTTTGATCTTCAACACATCAAGTGTTTCAACACACTTTTGTACTCTTTTCACCTATAAAATGTGCAATAATATAAGATTTGGTTCCTCATCAAGGCAAATAAAGATCTACAATTTAATCAAACTCATAATTACCTGCAATCTTCTCTGCAATTTCACATCTCCATCTGCTACAATTCCATCCAACTTAAGCAACTCATTCATCAACAATTCAATTAAACTTAAAACTTGTTTCTCAGCAACTTTTCCACCTTTAGATACTACAGATTCAAGTGCAGACACCTGCTCAATTTCAATAAAGCCTCAACTCATTATACTGTAAACCATTTTAAAAGTTTACCACAAATATTCGAAGAATCTAAGATGGCATTACCTGTCCAGTTAGTCTATCAACCTCCAAACTAATTTCGGAAATGAATTTGGCAGCCTTCTCCATATTTGCATTTCTTCTCATTTCAAGATACCTCTTTTCTTGGCTGATAGGGTCCTCAACAAGCACAATCTTTGACTTGTCTTTAACTCCAACAACATCCAAGAACACTTTGGACTCCCTCTCCTTATCTTTAAACAACAGTTTCTGATCTTCATGGTGTAAACCTGTTGGCCCTGATAACATCTTCTTCAACTCCCCTGCAACAACACAACAACTTAATTAACAAATCATCCGGGCACGATTCTTGAATAACTAAAACTACTAAAAAACACTCCTAGACCGGAATTCATTGACAGCCTAGTGTACAGAAAAATATGTAACTCAATCCATGACAATGCATTGATCAGTTTACTATGAAACAAATAAATAACCATATCAATCATGCATAAGAACACAAATAAAAGTATCCATTAATAAAAATGAAAACTTTGAAAACAGGAATGGCATGTTACCAAAAGTGGCCTGAGAGCTGATATTGATCTCATGGTAAATGGAGCCATATTTGACCCGAACACGAATAGTGGGAGGAGGGGGAATCCGGGTCGGATCAGAATCCGGGACTCTCTTCTGAACAAGCATTCCTCCAGGTCTCATTTCCCATTCATTCTCTGCACCATTACCAGAGCTACCTTTCTTGGATGACATTTCTGTAATTCCAGTCCTCATCCTCATCATTTTCTTTAACACAAATATAAACACTTCTTTACAACTTTACATACAATATAATGTGTATGTGTATGTGATTGTATATACAGTAGACTAATAAAGACTAAAGCTTTGACTTTTTAGTTCCTAGTCTGGTGGGTGTGTATGTATTTGAACCAATCATATAAATACATACAGACAAAGTAAGTCCAGCAAAGCAAAAATTTTGAAAATTTGAAAAGCAAGGCCACCGGAGTTAAATTTCCGGTGAGTTTAAATGTGGTTGTGTAATGAATGAATAAGGGTGAGTAGTGTAAAAAGATTGAGATCTCTTTGGTTGTGGAACTACACTGATGAATTGTGTATGTGTGTGTGTGTGTGTGATTGTTGTTTATGAAATGGAGCAGTGCTGGAAAATTGAAAGTGGAGCAACCCAGATTAGAACAAGTAAGGGGAAAGGCTAGGGAAGAGTTGGAAGAGAAGAAAAAGCAGAGGGTGGTGGTAGTTTATATATACACACAAAATGGACAACCAGATACATGCGCGTCAAAAAAAAATATATGGTTTAATATTTTATAATTTTATATGTTACAGTAATTATATATATATAATTTAAAGAAAAAATAATATAAATAATAAATATAATTTTTAGTTGATATAAAATATAGTATAATAATATTATCTTTGTACCTTTAATAATAATAATAATATTAATATATAATTTTAATATGTTATTGTCAGAATTCAAATTTTAACATTGTGATCCCAAAATTAGGAAAGAAATGAAAAAAAGAGAAAATATTTTTTTAAAAGAATGAAGGGAAAAAAGAGGAATTTTTTTTCTTCATTCTTTTAGGACAAAAGATATATATATATATATATATATATATATACATGCATTTTAAAATTCTTGTATGTATTTTAAAATTCTTCTTATATATTTTCTAAGAATCGTATAAAAGATATATATATCCATCATTAGATATTTTATTATTGTATATTTCAATTTCAAATTTCATCATTAGATATTTACATGTATCATCACTATTATCATGGGAGAAGGGGATGCAATGAAAGGGAAGCAGCAGAGTGGTTGTTCTTAGAAAAATGAGTGTTTGCTCCGTGTAGCGTTAAAAAAATGACAAGGAGAGGAAACTACTACCAGTAGGGCAAGGGTCTGCGTGTTTCAGATTTATTATACGACCCAATTTTATTCGTGTCGGTCTGTGTGAGGGGTTATTTTTCGGGATTTCCGCCCCCGTCATTCTTCTAAACTGTCTTCTTAAAAATAAATTTAATGTTTATATATTTTAACTTCAAATAATTTATTTAAACTTTCGATACCTATTTTTGGTGAATCTACGTATTACTAGAAACATCTAAATGGCGTTGATTTCTAAAGCACGCTATAGATAAGTTATCTATTACATTTATTTTTTTTATAATTCAACTGTACAGATGAAATATTTATATTGAAATAAGAATGTATACAAATTTGAAGTAGTGTAGTATCACTTTTATAACATTAATATTTGTCTACATATATTCAACAACATATATTTACTATAATATTATTGTCATAAATTTATAGTTCCAAAATAATATATTACATGAAAATTTGTACATTGACTTATTTTGATATTAAATTGACATCTTGGATTATTTTAATAATAATTAATTTATTAAATTTTAAGCCGCATTATTAGAGAACTTCTCTACTGTGTGTTTTAGATACTTTTTTCATAAGGGTCCTGTTCTCTAATCGATTGATTCATCCATCTATCCGCGCGATTTTTTATAGCAAATAATATTAAAACTAGGTTTTTGATGTGAATGTAGGAGATTTTCGATGCGAATGCAAAAGTTATGTCACACTATCCGCGATTCTGGATTATATTCTACTGTAAGATTTTTTTACTATCTCCTATAAAAAAACGCGGATAAATGGTTGTTTACCATCGCTTCCTATGTGTATAATACGGTGGTTTTTCAATTTCAAGTTAGGGAACAGTAACATGTTGTTCTTTTCACAGTAGTATCAAGTATGTCAATATCACATTTGCGTCCAAATACAATTATTTTCTATCTTCTCCTCAACTTCAGTCGTATGTATTTTTTTTTATATCAAAATAACACCGACAGTTTGGGTTGGCTTGATCTATTGATGCCTCACGTTGTTCATTCTGAGCCACGGATTTGTAGTGTCACGAAATCTACACCGCCCGATTGAGATGGTATAACTTCCTTTCTAATTTAGCTTTTGGTTGTTGCATGTCTTTCACTTTTATTCTCTTTGTTGACAAAACAATTAGTAATATGTATATATACCTGACGTTTGTTGAATGTGTTAATATAGTCATATCTAATTTATGTTTTATTTAAATTAAATTAAACAAATTCAATATGTTCCAAAAGGTAAACATATATACATATCCTACTTTTAGTTCAGAAAATATAAAGTTTGTTTTCGCAAAAATCCCTAATTTGAGTAAAATATACTCCCTCCGTTTTATTAACATTATCATGGATAAAATCAACATTTTATTTAATTATAATAAATAAATTAATAATTATTGAAAATATATATTATACTAAAAACTTAACAAAATCAACATTTAACTTACCATTTAATTGAATGTAAATGATAATTTTAGGACAAACAAATTAAAATATTGCTATTTTAAATAATTCTGACAATATAATTAGAATTATATTGGCCGTGGCGGAGCCTGGTGATAATAAAGGAGCACACTATCTTGGTAAACACTGTTATATTGTTATTAGTTTATGACTTGTGCAAAACAGGTGCTATATTAATAAATTATATATTAATTAATTTATATGATTATTTAATTTAATATAATAATTTATTTTATTATCATTTTTAATATATTATTTATATATTATTATGATATATTAATTTTTTATTTTAATATTCATGATATATGATTAATATGTTGTAATTTTAAATAAATAAATAAGCAATGATGAAATTGAGTTAAATGTTAATACAACTATATTATAATATTATTCCTAAAATAGAAATTATCTTCTATAATTTAAATATAAATAATATTACCTGAACAGTTGTATAAAAGAGTATTATATCGTTGATAGAATTGTATGTATAATATATATAATATACATAAATTATTTTATATAATTTAAATATTTAAGTTAATGTGGAAATTTATTTATTTTATTATTGAGAAGGAGGACGTAATATATTAATAAAGATAATATGTGTAACAGTTGCATAAAAAGAGTACGGTGGTAGAGTTGTATGTATAATATATATAGTATAAAATAAGTATTTTATATGGTTTAAATATTTAATTTAATATGATAATTTATTTCATTTTATTATTAAGAAATAGAACTCCATTGATAGTAAAGTTGTATGTATAATATATGTTTTAAATAGAGTTGTATGTATAATATATCTGTTTGATAAAGTATATTCTAATTAAAATTTAATTAAAAAATGTGTTTGAAGTTGAGTAGGAGAATTATAGTGTAGATATTAATTTAATCATAAAATTATAATTTTAAATAAATTAAAGTGTTTGAATTATGATGAAATTGAAACATGTTAATTAGTAGATTATGAGTAGAACTCTATATTTTAATTAAAATTTAATCAAAAGAATGTATTTAATATAACATAGTAATAAATTTAATTAATATAAATAAAATAATATTACTATTTTAATATTCATAAATTTTAATTAATAAGCTATGATTTAAAAAAAATTAAAGAGGTTGAGCAACCAGAAAATTGAAACATGTTAATAGATTGTAAGTACAACATATATTTTAATATTCATAAATTTTAATTAATAAGCTATGATTTTAAATAAATTAAAGAGGTTGAACAATGATAAAATTGAAATATGTTAGCAGATTGTAAATACAACTGTGTATTTTAATATTCATAAATTTTAATTTATAAGCTACAATTTTAAATAAATTAAAGAGGTTGAACAATGATAAAATTGAAATATATTAATGAATCGTAAGTAAACTGGAATGAAATTGAGCAGAAGACAAAATGAACCCAGTTACAGTTTTAATAATATTGTAGAGATGTCACAAGTCCTAACAACTCAGTTTATGTGCTAATATTTTTTAGCTACATAAATTATGTGCTAGCCTAGCCTATATACATGTGCTCCAGAATCCACATTAGTGCTTGTGGTCTCTGTGTTGCATTACAGCCCACGGCCAAGCTAGTGCTCTTTCTTGTTTTTAAAACAATAGATACACACGTAACTATGGGTTGTTTTTACACAGAGTACAGATCCAAAATGATTCTTTGATGCTTTGTTTGTCTGTTGCTTTGACTCGCAAACATTTACCATTTTGTCATATGCTCAATTTAGCAGTTGAAGTTTCGAATAATAATAACATGTCGTCTGTGAAAAAGAAGACAAGGGTTTGCATCTTGCAGCACAAGGCTAACACACACACACACACACATATATATATATATATGCTTGCAAGCTACTATACATGCAGGGCCCGGTTCGGTTCAGTTGTTACACATGCCCCTGTCACAATATCTCTGGCCATCTTGCCTCAATGGACCCAATGTTAAACCAAACTTTCATGTGAATGCCGCTACCATCCAACAATCAATCTATCACTTTCATCACTACTTGCAAACCTACACAAAATGTATACTTCACAAACTAGACACTGTTTTTGTAAATCCTTCTGCCTTTGAGAGAATTTATATGCAAATTTACGAAAACGTTAATAGTTACGAAAAGTCTTGGATTACAAAATCGTATTTTTTTTGACAGAAAAGTTACTAAGATTTTGCATAAAGATAAATTCAGTAGAGGATAATTGTGTTTGCCTACCAAAAAAGAACACAGCTTTGAGCAGCCATGTTAGCTAGTAGTTGTAAACAACCCCACCAGTCATGGGATGGGCAGCTGTTGTACATTCAGAGGAATGAAAGTAGCTGCAGCAGTGTTTTCTCATATCTCTTAGGACTCGAAACTGTCTTCCTTTTAATCTCCCGTCGACACTATTACACCTACTTGTCGATAGTAGCTAAAGAGACATGGAATAAGCTCTAGATCGAGAATAACATTATAAACAATCTCACCTATTAATTTAGTGCTACTAATACTTCGAACAGCCTTTTCATCATTAAAACGATAAATAGACCAGTCCCGTCAATGAACTCGAATGGCCCCATCTCCAAGCTGGATACAGCTGGAACCCTTCTTTTTTCCAAGTGAACTAGGGTGATATGTTTAATTATTGCCCCTTAGCAATAATCAGGTCTCGTCTTAATCATATAACTGTTTTTTCTATTTTCCCCTTGGTGCATCTGATTTTGCATGTCTTCTATGGTTATTCTAAACATTAAGTTATATGTGTAACATATTAGACTTCGGAAAATTCTGGGTCATTTAATATTATTTTCTTAAATTTCCTAGAGTTTAAAGTACAATCTCATACAAATCTTACTCGATCTACATAGTTTCATAATTACACCTTTCGCAGAGCAGCCAATATCGAGATTCATTAGATAATAACAATATTGTCTTTGTGACAAGCTACAAATAAGTTTGGCTACTTATCTAGTGGCTGAGAATTGAAACAAGAGCGGCCGGTTTTTCTATTTATTCTATTTTAGCCCCCACCTCTAAAATTTTTTGAGCAGGTGCCTTTGCCTTATTCTCCAGCTATAGCAGATAGCATTAACAAGTTTTCTGCTAAAGTATTTATGATATCATGGGTTGAGACACACTCTCTAATATAATTATTTTTAGTTCAAAAACCGTTTAGTCTATCATCGCACATATGACATATATAAGAAGCTCCCCGGATAAGTGTACGCTTCAGAAACATTAGTTTTACTTGCCAAAGTATACTGCCTCTGTTCCACAAAAACAGACACATTTAAACATGAAGATGTTCCACCGAATGAGTACACTTACATTTAGTGGTAAACTACTACATAAAATTTTCTCGAATTCGACGTTTTTGATTCCATTTTCATGCTATCAATTTACTAATAGATCTGGATATGTATATACTTCAGAGGGTTAACACATAAATTATCTTAAATCAATTAATGCACAAGTGATGTAATTTTTCTTGTCCTGAAATCTGATAAATTCTTTTTTTTTTCCTTAAAAAAACTATTGTCCGATCCATGAGCTTTACAAAAAGGTAATGTCATTCCGCCACCATGCTAGAACATCAATCAATCGAATAATGCCTCAGTTACAATAAAATTTCTATCCATATAATGAGAAGCATATGCAGACAATTTAATTAACAAAATTAGATGAAAATAACTCAACTTTAAAAGAATCATAAATTATTCAAATCATGATATTAATATTCCATACATAACTCAGTCTAGCAGGCTATTACTGTTTAGAGTAATTCGTCAATGTCAAAAGCATATATACCCCCATCTCGCTGATCAGTTACTTCAAAAATATTGTTAAACTATAATTATCAGCAACAACACACAAACAATAGTATCCCATCTATCAATTGCCGTTAGTTGAATTCTTCAGAACGATTTCTAGCAGGTCTCTCACATCACAGTCCAATGAAAGATTGTCTCTCTTGAAATACAAAGTATGTACCTCTTAAAGGACTTTCAATGCACAGCTCAAAGCTCCTGAACCTTCCTCTTCATCATCAAACACTCTGTTAGCGGATCAAAATAAAAGTACTTCTTCACGAGGATCAGATTACGCGAGTATCTTGACCATACGTGCTCTATATCATCCAAAATAAGAACGAAACTTTCATCAACATCAGGCACAACATCAAGACTCTTTTCATATTTGTTAGTAGAATCTTCTGCAGAAATAATTCTTGATCCGAAGTAGACACCATCTGGATCAAGAACATTGGCAACTCCTATGGCGTAACAACGTGATCCAAGAGTGTAAATATACATCTCAAATAATTAACTTGCTTGCTTCTTTCAAGAATTCATGAAGAAAGGGTCTCGACTTAACTACGTACTTAAAAGCATTACCCAAATTAGAACTTCCTGCAGTCTTTATGAAATTTTTCACCTTTGTTGAGTGTATAAGAGTATGATCCAAATCCAAAATCAAACACAACTTCTTTTGCCTTTGGAGACTCTTTAGCTTTGTATTTTCAATCTCCATACTTTCAAAAAATTTGTCTAGCTCTAGCACTTCATAATCTGCAACTGCTTCTACTTGGGCCATACAACTAGAATAGATTGAATCAAGAAAATAGAAGATGGATATAAATATAAGCTTAATAAAACTAGGTGCTAGTATGTTTATGTGAGATGTGACCTAATATTGAACTGTGGGGATATATTATTAGAATAGTTATGCATGCATGTATATGCAACCATAAGCTTAGTTAATTTTTTTATTACCGAATCCGATTAGGTCTATATATAGAGCTAGGGGTTTCCTACTTGAGGTACTGTATGTTTTTAGGTGGAAAACACACCCACGGGCCATCTCGAAAAATTAAAAAGATCTTTCAAAATATTAATATAAACACGTAAAGAGTTGAGGAAATTTTGAATGGTTAAAATTTAATATTATTTTATATGATAAATCAAAAATTGTTATTGATCTTACGTATAATATATATAATATATTATGATAGAGCTAAAGAAGAGAGCAAATGATGAAAACCATTTTTCTATATCTTCTTAACACTTACCGGTGACTTTATATAGGACTTGAAATACAAGTTATATTTACAAATTAAAAGGTCAAGAGTCTAAAATATTAATGAGAGAAACTAAAAGGCCAAAAGTCATCCATATTACATAACACTTCCCCTTGGATGACTTGTACAAACATCATGCCTCATTAAAACCTTACTAGGAAAAATCATGCAGGAAAAAACCTCAGTGAAGGAAAAAGAGTACATGTGTTGTATAGATTGTAAAATAATATGTCTCCCCCTCATTTTAAGATGACTATGAATATCACAATATATCTCGAACTTTGCGTAATCCAATCTTGTGTACTAATTTCTCGAAGGATGAAGTAGGAAGTGCCTTTGTAAACAAATCTGCTGGATTTTCACATGAACGAATCTGATGAACATTAATATCCCCTCTTTATTGAAGTTCATGGGTGAAAAAGAATTTTGGATCAATGCGCTTCGTCCGATCTCCTTTAATGTAACCTTCTCTAGTCTGAGTGATACATGCTTCGTTGTCTTCATATAAAATAATAGGAATCTCTTTGTTGAGTGAAAGACCACATGACTCTCGGATATGATGTACCAAAACTCTTAGCCATACACATTCGCGACTTGTTTTATGAAGTGTCAATAATCCAGCATGATTCGTTGAGATTGCTACATGAGTTTGATTTGTAGATCGCCAAGATATTGCAGTATTACCATATGTGAATATATAATATATTTGTGATCTTCCTTTATGGGGATCAGATCGATATCCAGCATTGACATATCCAAATAATTCGGCTTTCAAATCTTTAGCATAAAATAAACCCATATCCATTGTACCTCGAAAATATCTAAATATTTATTTCACGCCTGTCCAATGTCTTCGAGTTGGAGTCGAACTATGTCTTGCCAATAAATTGACAGAAAATGCAATGTCTGGGCGTGTACAATTAGCAAGATACATTAGTGCACCAATAGCACTAAGATATGGTACTTCAAGACCAATAAGTTCTTCTCCCTTTTTTCTAGGACAAAATGAATCATTATTCTTTTCTAGCGAACAAATAACCATAGGTGTATTCACAGGGTATGATTTATCCATAATAAAATGCTTAAGGATCTTTTCAATATATGATGATTGGTGAACAAAGATCCCTTAAGATAAATGTTCAACTTGAAAACCAAGACAATGCTTTGTTTTACCCAAGTCTTTCATTTCAAATTATTTCTTCAAGTATGCTATCGTCTCATCAAGTTCATCATGGTCCCGGTGATATTCAGATCATAAACATAAACTGCAATAATAGTAAATCCCATTATTGTCCTTTTAATAAAGACACATGGACAAATTGGGTTATTAATATAACATTCTTTCAAAAGGTACTCACTGAGACGTTTATACCACATCCGTCCTGATTGTTTCAACCCGTACAAGGATCTTCGTAGTTTAATTGAGTACAGTTCTCGGGGTCTAGAACTACATGATTCAGGAATTTTTAATCCATCGACAATTTTTATGTAAATGTCATTATCAAGTGACCCATTTAAATAAGCAGTCACAACATCCATTAAATTAATTCGGAGCCCTTCTATAATTGATAGGCTCAGTAAAAATCTGAATGTTGTTACATCCATGACTGGTGAATAAGTCTCTTCATAATCAATTCATGGTCTTTGCGAGAAACCTTGGGAAACAAGGCGTGTTTTGTATCTCACAACTTCATTTTTCTCATTTCGTTTGCGCACAAATACCCATTTATAACCAACGAGTTTCACAATGCAGGTGTTTGGACAATTGGTCCAAAAACTTGACATTTTTCAAGTGATTTCAATTATGCCTCAATAGCATGTCTTCATTTTGGCCAATCATTTTTCCTTTTACATTCGTAGATCGGTCTAGTTTCATGATCCTCGGTTTCTTCAGAAATGTCAAGAGTAACTACATATACAAATATTTCATCCATGACAATTTCTTTTCTATTCCACCTATTTCCTGAAATGACATAATTTATCAAGATCTCTTCATTATCAACAATTTCAGGTGTTTGATCATCTTTTGAAGACGTCTCTTCAATGATCGATTTTATTTCATTAAGAATGATGTCATTTGATGTATCAAATTGCTTATCAAGTTTCCTTGTTTTTCGTGGATTTTTATCCTTGGATCCAATAGGCCTACCACACTTCTGGTGTGCTTTAGACTCATTTGCTAACATGATTTTATTTCTTTCATCGGGAAGTTTAATCTTACAAAGAGCATTGATAGCTGGTATATGTGACTTCGTCACTGTTTTGACATCAGTAAATGCATCGGGCAATTTATTCGTAACCTTGTGTAGGTGGATAGTCTTTTGAACTTTAAGTTTGCATTGACTTGTGTGAGGATCATAATGAGACAGAGATACTGCATTCCACAAAATTTTTTGTCTTTCTTTTTCAAATTTTGATTTATCTCCTCCTAATGCAGAAAAGACCGTCTCATTAAACTGACAGTCGACAAATCTTGCCTTGAATAAATCGCCAGTCATGGGCTTCAGATATTTAATAATCGAGAGAGAGTCAAACCCAACATATACTCATAATCTTCTTTGAGGTCTCATTTTTGTTCTTTGAGGGGGAGATATCGGAACATAAACTGCACACCCAAAATTCTTAAATGATAGATATCTGGTTCTTGACCATTTACAAGCTGCAATGGAGAATATTTATGATAAGTAGTCGGTCTTAATCGAACTAGAGAAGCCGCATGCAATATTGCATGTCCCAAAGCAGAATTCGGTAAATTTGTTCTCGTAAATAATGGTCTAACAATTAATTTCAATCTCTTAATAAATGATTCGACTAGACCATTTTGAGTGTGAATGTGTGGCACTGAATATTCCACTTCAATCCCAAATGACATATAATAATCGTTAAAAGATTGGGATGTAAACTCTCATGCATTGTCCAGTCAAATTTTCTTTATGTTGTGATCAGAAAATTGTGCTCTCAGACGAATAATTTGAGCAATGAGTTTTGCAAATGCAACATTACGAGTGGACAATAAACTAACATGCGACCAACGTGTCGATCCATCTATTAGTACCATAAAGTACTGAAATGACCCACTTGATGGGGTAATTGGTCCACACATGTCTCCTTGGATTCGCTCTAAAAATTTTAGACATTCAATTGCAACTTTTACATGATAAGGTTTTGTTATTAATTTTCCTTGAAAACAAGCAATACATGAAAAATCTTTGGACAAGGGAACAATTTTGTTCTTTAGAGGATGTCCAATTGAATTTTCTATAATTCTTAGCATCATTGTTGAACCCGGATGGCCAAGATGATCATGTCATATAATAAAATTTTTCAGGTCAACTGATCTTTGATTTATCACCATATATGACTCAACTGGATTTATGAAAGTATAATACAATCCAGATTTATATGATGAGAGTTTTTCCATTATTTGTTTTTCCCTTGAGACAATCAATGTGATATATAAATATTATTCGTCATTTTCACTTGTTGTCTCAATGTGATAACCATTTCGATGTATATCTTTAAAACTCAAAAGTTTTCTTTTTTATCTGGTGGAAAACATTGCATCATCAATGATAAATTTTGTACCATTAGGTAATACTATATTTGCTCTTCTGAAGCCGTCGATAAGATCTGATGCATCAGATATTGTATTTACATTAGTTTTAGCTAGTGTGAGATGCAAAAAACATTTTTGATTTTTCAATATTATATGTGTTGTTGCACTATCCGCTAAACAAAGTGATTCCTCATCTTTTGCAACATATGAGAGGTTGCTGGCCATATATCTTCAGAAAAATAAATAAAATAGAAATTAGGAATATAACATCTCAAACATTTCATTGATTATAAAATAAACAACCTGTAAGGATAATAATAGTTCAAATATAAACGTTTACAGTTCAAACATAACATAAAAAGAACTTAATAAGCCAAAACAAGGTCTTATTATTTAACTATTATTGGCATTGTCACCGTCAAATTTAATCATTTCCACATTTCCATCTTTAAAGAAATCAGCCACTTCCATGTGAGTAGAGCTAAAAGGATCAATTTGATTTCCTCCTTCAAGGTATGCTTCAAGGTGCGTAAGGACCAAATGATCATTCTGTTAAGTAAAATTAGTCTCTGCACATTTTAAAGAAGCTTGATAAAGATCAACAAGGTGTTTGTAGGTACGACAAGTATGACTCCAGTGGCCTTTCATCCCACAACGGTGACAATTATTTTCAACCCTTTTAACCATCGTATTTCCCTTAGATTTCTCCTCATTTTTTGTCCACTTCTGGTGGTGAGGTTTGTTTTTAAAGTTTGAGAAATTTTGATGATTATGACCTCGACCATGTCCATAACCACGCCCATAGGCATATCCACGACCACATCTAAATCCACGCCCTCATCCTCGTCCACATCCAAATGGCTTATTTTGCCTAGAATCACTAGTCACTATACAAAATTATTTGCTGTAACGTGATAAAAATGTTCCAGAAGTGGTGCATGTATTACACAAAATTAAGGATAATATGCATTTTGTTAGAGGAAAAAAACAATCAACTTTAATGGCATTTTTTGAAATATATGACTTATTACTGTTTTTTAAAATTATTATTAGATTAAATGTATTCATATATTATATAAATAAAAATATATTATTTGAAATATAATGATTATTCATTTATATTTACATATGGTCTATAAAGACTGTATTTTTATTTATTCCTTTATGTATTTTGCGAGATTATTTATTAAGCTCATTTGCCCAAATTATGACAGAAGAAATTTATTCATTTATCGAAGATTGATTTATCGAGGTCCTGTTGTACTAATTTGTTGAGATTATTCATTTATTGAATATTGATTTAACGAGGTTTTAATGTACTAGCAAGAAGATATGATGCTAGAAACTAGGGGTGTACACGGTTTGGCCAACTCGATCAATCCAATCCAAACCAGTCGTTTTTAGGCCAACCCAAATCGACTTTTTTTAACCCGGTATATACTTGCATTGAAAAAAAGTCAACTCGATTTTAATGAATTGGATATGAGTTTCAATTTTTAAAATCTGATTCAATCCAACTCAGTCCTATTAAAATTAAAATAATTAACAAATAACCCAAATGTCCAAGAATATCAACATCATTGAAATTTAATGATTGATTCGTCTATGTTATAATACCGTTCAAATTTAAAGACTATATCTAGTGTTTAATCAATTTTTTTGATGTGTTAAAATTCAGATATTTAAGACTTATTTATCTGTATTGTATGAATGATTGTTATATTTTGTTGAAATATCTCTAATTTATTTTAAATTTTGATTTTCAGTTTTATTTTCATTTAATAAAAAATTTATTTATATATTTATTAACCCAATCAATCTAATCTAAACCGAAATATATTAAATATGTTGATTTATTAATTCTATTTTCATGGATTGGTTGAAAATTTATGAATCCAATTAAATTGAACCCATTATGATACATGTAGGCAGCCAGAAACCACCGTAAATATCAGTAATTCAGTATTACATCATCAATCCACAAGCGATAATAACAATAGGTGTCCGTCACACCGGCTATTGCCGGTTACAAAGAGTGTTTTGACTGGTTCATCCAGTCACCTAAACTCTGCAATTCCCGCTGGGTATATAAACGCAATCCAAGTCCCCAGCTCGAATTATACACACAAATATACATACATACAAACACGCGCTAACAACAAATTGTTACGTAACTCTCTCTCTCTCAAGGTCGGCACTATTTCCATCACTTTTAACTTTTTCTAGGGTTTATAAACTCTATTTTTTGATCTTTAATTGTATTATTTTTTGCTTTTCTTGATATATGTGTTTTGTGATTGTTAATTATGATGTTAATTGTTGATACTGTTGTTATATGATTTGATAATTAGATGATTATACTGCTCTTGTTATTGATTAGGGGGGTGTTGCTTATTTTTCTTTTTAATTTTGTTTGAGCAACTATGTAATATAATGGCGGTGTTAATTGTTGGAGTAGAAATTTAGGGTTTTGTTTTGGGAGAGAAATTTAGGGGTTTTAGCTTGTGGGTTTGATTTTGATGTTTTATTATAGTGTTAAAGTTTTAATTTTTATGTTAATCTTGTTGCTATGTTCTGCTGTTAATTTTGTAGTGTACTAGTTCAAGAAAGATAATCCTTTCCCCCCTTTTTTGTTGGTTAAAGGTTGAATTAGGAGCTTGGTAAACTTGAAGGGCTATTTTACACGGATTGTAATTATCGAGAGAGTTCTTGTGTGTGTAATTATTTGGAATTAAATTTTTGTATCTAGTTTGGGTATTGCATTAAGGTGATATTTGGAGTGGATGCTAGACTTGATTATTGATTTTAAAAGCTGAAAGGGTAGGCACTGGATAGTTCCTTGGATACTAGCCACCAGGAAGCAGGCCGGCCAATGGTGCCTTCTCGGATGGCTGGAGGGATGGTGAATTCATCTGCGACGTCTGGTATCTTTTTCCAAGGGGACCGACAGTCTCATGGTGTGGGAAACTCACATTTGAGCTCTTCTTTTGGAAATTCGTATGGTTCTATTCCTGGGAACCTGCGGTCTAACATAGGGCCAAGTTCCGGGGATGCCAGTACTACAATATTAAACAGTGTACCCACCTCTGGGCCTAGTGTTGGGGCAAGCTCATTGGTTACTGATGCAAACTCAGGACTTTCTGGGGGCCCTCATCTACAGAGAAGCGCTAGCATCAATACGGATTCATTCATGCGATTACCAGCTTCACCAATGTCTTTTTCTTCTAATAACATAAGCATTTCAGGTTCATCAGTTATGGACGGGTCCTCTGTAGTGCAGCAGAGCTCTAATAAAGACCCAAATTGCTACCAGAGTCAACAACACCAAGGTGCATCTAGTGCCACATCATTTCCTGCAGCTCGTGGCGGTCAAGTTTCACTTCCTTCTGATCCCAGAGTTCCTGGATCTTTTATTCAGGACCCCACCAATACCTCTCATTGGCAGAAGAAACCTCGACTGGATAATAAGCAGGAAGATATCCAGCAACAACAGGCTATACAACAGATGCTGCAAAGACAAGATTCTATGCCCGCATTCTTTCAGCAACAGAGACTTAGGCAACAACAGCAGCGGCAGCAACAACAACAATTGCTGCAGGCTATGCCACAAGCGCAACGGGTCCATTTGTTGCAGCAACAGCAACAGCAACAGCAACAGCAGCAGCAAATGAGACAACAGCTTCAACATGGGGTGCAGCCTACATCTGGTGTGAAACGACCCTATGATGGTGGTGTTTGTTCTCGCCGACTAATGCAGTACCTATATCATCAGAGGCAGCGGCCAGCTGTGAGTATTTCTTGTTAACTTTTCTATTGGGGGGGTAACCATGTTCTGTTCTTTAACATTCATCTTATATTCCAAATATATGTACGGATTGTGAAGAATTCTGTCACATTAGACTTCTCATCATTTTATATCCTGCATCTGATATGTGGTCTTTCATGTTTTGATTATAACCACATTAATTTTCCAACAGGACAATACTTTTGCCTACTGGAGGAAATTTGTGGCTGAGTACTATTCTCCACGTGCGAAGAAAAGATGGTGCTTGTCGTTATATGATAATGTTGGGCTTCACTCTTTGGGTGTATTCCCCCAGGCCACCATGGTTAGCTATATGTTTATATTTCTTACTTGTGCAAATGAGACAAAATATATGGTATCATATGAGCAGCTGATTTTATTCAATAATTGATCCGCATCTCGACATGGTTGTTTACTTGAGATCAATGATAATGTGTCAAGTCATGACAACTGTATTATTTGTTTGTTATTTTTTTGATCCAAAATTTCGGTGGTGCATCATATTAACTAATCTTTCTTTTCTGGCTTCTCATTCTGCTTGGAAGGATGCTTGGCAATGCGATATCTGTGGTTCAAAATCAGGAAGGGGATTTGGTGAGTGTTTCTTTATTTAGTTTTTTGTCTTTGTTCTCCTACTAAAAGTTTTTGACTTGGGGTTGAGTACACCAGTGTTGATATTTGATTGTCTGACTGTTAAACTGCTCTAATTTGTATTTAAAGTAGTTATATCTGTTACGCTTATTATCTTTTATATATCATTCCCTTTCTTGGATGACCACTGCACTTTCTTTATGCACTGTGTTTTATCTCTTTTTTGTTGTTCTCTCAAACTTATTGCATCTCCCTTTATGGGAGACCATAATTCTTTATGCACTGTGTTACTTTGTGAGCTACGATGGTCTAACTGTTGGTGCACAGGATTCTAACTTTTTTACTTCTGCTGCTGGTTTTTTCAGAGGCAACTTTTGAAGTGCTCCCTCGACTGAATGAAATTAAATTTGGCAGCGGAGTCATCGATGAGCTTTTGTATCTAGATTTACCCCAGGAATGTAGATTTCCTTCTGGAATAATGATGTTGATATATGAAAAAGCAGTTCAAGAAACTGTTTACGAGCAACTTCGTGTGGTTCATGAGGGTCAGCTGCGTGTCATATTTACCGCGGATTTAAAGGTCAATACTTTTATTTGTATTTGGAATAACTTAAAAGTTGTACTGTTCTTTTCTGAACAACTCAACACATGTTTCAGATACTTTCTTGGGAATTTTGTGCACGGCGCCATGAAGAGCTTCTTCCCCGTAGGTTGGTTGCACCACAGGTATGGCACTATGTTTGAGAATTCAATTCACGTTTTTATATATCTGGTGAAATCTTGCACCCATTGATTAATAATTAGTAACTTCATCATAGATAATTGGTCAGTAGATTATGCAACGCAAACGTAAAACCTTCAGTGGCATGTTCTTATCATTTCCGTTTCTGCTATTTATTTGTATACCATTATTAGTTAATTATAATAAGGTGTATTGGACGGTCTCTCTGAACATTAAAACTAATAGAGAGAGATAATAATTCAATGATGTAAATTCTACTTTTTACTTTTACAAACACCAATTCTTGTGTGGGGCGAATTGGCTGTAAATTGTAAAAATGAGCTCAGGATTTTTTTTTTGCTATTCATCCCTATAAAGTACTATCTTTGTATCTTAATTGTTTTTTAATGGTATTTGTTCTTTTCATCAATGATTAAAACATATGACCATTCATATGAAAGTATTAAAATGACCATTTTCCTCATCAATGATAAAAGTCATATGACAATTCGTATGAAAGTATCGGTCACCTAAACATATTCAAAATGATTATTTTCAAAGAAAATTATACAATGAACGAGAAGGCATAAGGATACATTTTTCCAGGTAAATCAGCTGTTACAGGTTGCACAGAAATGCCAAAGTACAATTACAGAAAGTGGACCAGATGGGGTTTCTCAGCAGGATTTACAGAACAACAGCAATATGTGAGCTACGAATTTCTTAATAAATTTATTACATATATGTGACTGCAAATAAGATAAATTGGAGTATCCTTCTCTACATTTGATGGACTTTGCTAAGACCGTCTCCAATGGACAACACCAATATGGTGCAACTTTTACACTATTTTGGTGTCAAAATGACGCCATTTATAAAATCAATTATATGAAACAACACTGTATTTCATACTATAAAGAATCTTGTGTACGTAAAAATAGAATATTCTAACTTCATTTCAATTTATCATCTTGACAAAACCAAGTTTAATGTTAAGAAAATGCTTTTATAAATATATTATATATTTTATCTATAATTATGATTTATTAAAAATAATATTAACTAGTTTTTGTTTAGAGTAGAAAGATTTAAAAAATTATTTAGGGTTGAAATTAAAAATAAAAATACAAAAGAAATTATAGAGTTCATAAAAATTTAGAATCAAAACTTAAAAGATATAAAAGAAAGGCTTAAATACAATTTAAACCCTGTGTTATTAACAATATACAATTAAAACCCTCTTTTAATATATTTAGTAAATTTAACCCTACGTTTTTAACTATATACAACTAAAACCTTTTTTTAAAACATTTAGCAAATTTAACCCCACGTTTTTAACTATATACAATTTAAGCCTCATTTTAAAACATTTACTAAGGCCTCGTTTGGTTGTCAAGTTTTTGAGTTACTGTAGTAACTTAAATTTCCTTGGAAGTAGGTTGCAATGTTCACTTCCTAGAGAAATAAAATATATGTGTTTGGTTGGTGGGTATGTAACTCATTTCAAGTATATTAATAAATAATATAAAAAATATTTATACAAATAAATGAATGAAATTACAAATTATGCAATTCTAAGAAATATTTGTTTGATTTATGAATTATTGATTACATAATGAATTATTCATGTATAATATTAAAAGTAATTTATTTATATAAATAAAATAAAATTATAAAATATACAATATTAAATTGTCATGTAATATTTAACCTAAAAAAATAAATATTGAAATTAAAAAAAAATAAATGATCACTAAGATGAGTAAATATATTAATATAATTTTATTTTATTTCTAATAAAAAATAATACAAATAAAATTAAATAATACATTTTCAATAAAAATTATATATATGTATTATAACATGTATAAATATATGTATGTGTGTTTACGTATTAAGTAATTTTAAATAATAGTTTACCTACATATTTTAACATTTTAATAAGAAACTTAATTTATATAATTTAATTTTTTAAAAATTTCATGATCACTTTTTACCACTTTTAACATTTAATTTGGATTTAATATTTTTTATTTAAATTGTAATGTGTATTATATAATTTTAATAATCAATATAATTTAATACATTATATTATTTAATCAAAAACAATACACAACTATAATTAAGTTATTTAATCAAAATTAATACACCACACATGACCCAGATAACTGGGTTACTGTGTTCGTAACTGCAAGTACCTTGGAAGTGTGAGTTACTTTAAAGTTGCACAACCAAACACAATACAATACTCATATAGGTTCCATGGTAATAGCAGTTACAGTGTTGAGTTAACCTTGACTTTTTAGTTTTGAAATAAAATAAATTTTACCCAAATCTAGTCCAATTTCCGGCAATTAAGGAAGGGTATTTTTGGAAATAAATTAAATTAGGTGATGAATATCCATGAATATATTGAGCGGGAAGTGTGATGGTAATGGTAAGATAGGAATAATATAAACACATATTAAAATTTTATTGGACATATATATATATATATATATATATATGGATACATATTAATATAGAAAATATCTAAATATCTATTTTATAAGAAAACCCCTAATAATTGCATATATATATATATTATGATTAGATAATATCTATACAAAAAAATTGACAATAGTGCATTTGACTGATATTTATTCAAATTTTGGTCGTAAGGTTTATTTTATTCCAAAATTAAAAAGTCAAAGTTAAATTTACTAAATGTTTTAAAAAAAGGTTTTAATTGTAAATAATTAAGAACTTAGGGTTAAATTTACTAATTATTTTTAAAAGAGGTTTCAATTGTATATAGTTAAAAACGTAGGGTTAAATTTACTAAATATATTAAAAGGGGTTTTAGTTATATATTCTTGAAAATGCAGGGCTTAAATTGTATTTAAGCCAAAAAAAATTGTAAAGTTAATAAAAGCTAAAATAAAAAAGAAATGAGTTGTGCGACTTGAAAGGAATAAATTTGTTTATATTAACAAGCATGAGGGTATAAAGGGAATTTTTAAAGACACCAATTTGGTGTCAAGATTACACCAAATGTATGTTTGATACTAAATTTGGTGTCACGCTATTTATTTGGTGTAAGTTGTACACTATTTTAGTGTACCTTTGGAATTGGTTTTACATCAAAATAGTGTGGAACTAACACTATTTTGGTGTTTTAGTGTCCCATTGGAGATGCTCTAAGGGAATTCTTTGATATTGTTGTATGTGGCCTGTCATCAGGTTGTTAGAGGTGATGTTACATATCAATTACCTTGTATGTACGATAATATCCATCTTTTATAGTTAATTCTGATCTTTTACTTCTCTATACACAATTCAGTTGTTTGAAATAGTTTTGATTTGCCACTCTCTGGGTAATTATTTGGTTGCAGTGGGTCCCAATGCTTACAACTGACTGTTTATTATTATTTCAGGGTGGTGACAGCTGGCCGTCAACTTGCAAAGAGTTTGGAGTTGCAGTCCCTGAATGATCTGGGATTTTCCAAAAGATATGTGCGGTGCTTACAGGTAGATTCTTGTTTTATATTCTAATAGTATGATCTAGGTCGGTTGGTTTGAAAATTCTTGAATTAAGTAGAGCCACTTTGTAACAGATATCTGAGGTTGTCAACAGCATGAAAGATCTTATGGATTTCTGCAGAAACCAGAAAGATGGACCTATCGGTAATATGCTGTTTACCTTTATTTAGTTTTCTGGTTCAATTAATATACCAAGTTTGCAGTGTTAGTTACCTTTGTTGGCTGTTCAGATTTGTGGCCTGTGTTTATCTGCAACCTTTGTTACCCCGATTCTTCATTTTGCCTCGAGTACTCATGTCATACACTCGACACTCAGACATGGGTATGGACACTAGGACACTTATTTTAGGCCAAAAACATTTAAATTTTTTAAAATATTGCCGAGTCCGACACTTGGACACCTATCCATGTTTTGGAAACTTCCAGCGGAGTCCAAATAACAGAGTCTGCAACTACTATTGAGCGTCAGAGTTTTATTATTCTCTGGTGCATTTAATATCGATTATCTATTTTTTAGCTAATGTAATATCTTAGAAGGGGAGCGATGTAGTACCATGATACCATCGTCCTTCTGATGATGTATGTTTCTTTACATGATAACTGCTCTTAAAATATTTTACTAAAAATTTAACTACTCATGTAGAGATCCTTGACAAGCATGGCATATATAATCATAGCTAGGATCTATGTTACTTGTTTTTGGCTGTGTCCAATATGTGGATACGTGTGACGTGTCCAATATGTGGATACGTGTGACGTGCCAAGTGACGGATTAGGGGATATTTGAAATTTTGCATTTTTAGCCCACAAATAAGTGTCAGGTTTCCTGTCTGATTTTCAAGTGTCAATGGCGTTCACGGGTTGAAATAAAGAGTAGGGGTAATAGGCTAGGATATATCTAATGCTCTTAGGTTAAATTCTTTAAAAGGTGTACTTGGGTATTTTATCCGTTGAAATCTGTGACGAGTACTTCCACTGTACAACATTTTTCTGCTGGTTTTAACTTGGAAGATTTTCCATTGCATGTTTCAGTTACAAATGAATGTGTCAGTTATTAGTGATATATAATTTTCAATTTTTGAACTAGAATTTTTTAATTAGCATTTGAATTTTAAATTTATATAAATCTGAAAATGCTATCTCCTCTTTAAACAATTTTAAGCTGTTACTATACTTGCAGAGAGTCTAAAGAAATTTCCTCGGCTTGCCAATCCTGCCAAGGTTCAGTTGCAAAAGATGCAGGAGTTAGAACAGCTGGCCAGTGGTCAGGGTCTGCCAACTGACCGCGGCACACTGAACAAGCTAGCGGCACAACATGCTGGACTTACCAAGCAGATTTACAGTAATAATCATCAAATGGTTGGGCGAGCAGCCTTAAGTGGGTCACCTCGATCTTCTCTGGCCCTTTCAAACTACCAGAATATGATGAGACAAAATTCTAGTCAGAAGGCATCCTCGTCTTTTCAAGGGTCTGCTTCTCTACTGCCGGGAACCATGCAAAATTCACCAGCCAATGGATTCTCAAGTTCCCATGTCCTGCAACCTTCGCAGCGTTCTCTTAATGTTAATGGTAATGTGCAACAGAACCATCCGCAATCACCCCACGGCAGCCAATCTTTGCAGGAGCAAATGATCCAGCGCCTGCTACATGATATTAACAGCAACAGTACAGGGGGGTTACTACCCCAGCAGCAACCCCTTGCTGGATGCAATGCTAACGTCAATGAGGGCAGGGATGATCTTGGATGCAGAAGCAACACATATAAGGAAACAGCAGCTCAGGCCAATAGAGCAGCTACTACGAATGGACTCGTGCCCACTAGAAGCAATAGTTTCAAGGGAGTTTCTAATAGTGATTCTTCTGCAGCTGGTGGCAATAATGGAAGCACCCATAAAACATCTGATCTACCACAAAACCTTCAGTTTTCAGATGAACTGGTACAGGATATTGCTCGTGAATTTTCAGAAAATGGTCTTTTTAGTGATCTCGAGGAAACTATGGCCTATGGTGGCTGGAAGGCTTGATTTTAACTTGTTTAGCTCTGCTTAGGTGGGCTTTTTATTGGATCAGTTTCTTTTTGTACATGTTTAAGTTTATTAGGTTATGTTTTTCTGTCTTTTAATGTTGAACAGACACACATCAAGTCGTTGCAATGTTAAGAAGTTAGGAATTAGATTTTATGTTCACCAGTGTTTAGTTCCTCCCTTTATCCTGTGTTCATTGTTTCAAAACCCTCCAAATGCAACCTTCGGAGACAAACATGGTTTGAAATCAATACAGTGTTGATGCTTTTTGAGATTTACTTGTTGAGGTTATGGTTTGTGTCCTTTTTTAGCTAATATTTCTTCATCTGTGATTAGCCATCATTGGCAGATCTGATAGTTCTAGCAAATTCCCATCGAAACACGTCATTTTTAGTGCCAACCATCAACATGTGCGTTGTTGACCGTCTTAGAGAGCTTTTAACACTTTCTGAGCAAGAAGAAACAGCAGTTTAGATATTCATGTCAATTAGCGGAAACACGATGATATATATGGTCAAAAAATCGATTTCTTTCCGGAATTATCCGTATATTATAAACTTAAGATATGATTTATAGATAATTTGCACCAGTTATTGTCGTCCAGCGGTTAGGATAACTGGCTTTCACCCAGGAGATCCGGGTTCGATTCCCAGTAATGGAATAAAGCCTCTTGTTTGTTTTTTGTTTCAACTGTTCAACTTCATATGAAAAATGTCTCGCCTTCACTAAAATGTGTAGTTCCAGAATGTCAATTACCTTAGTTTTTCAAACAGTGTCAATGATGTAGGATCGTCATTTTATTTAATTATGTGAGGGTGACATCAGAACATTGGGACGTTTTTTTCTTTTTTTAAATCTTAAATTTGCTTTTACCTCGAGATGAACAGCTGATTCAAAAAATATCGTAAGATCAACAGTAATAACCCCCAACTAAGGCACAATAACCACACCGATTAAATTTACCTATGGAAGGGTTTCCTACTTACCAACTACTAGATACTTCACCCAGCAAAGCCAGAAGAGAAACAAGAATACACATAATTGAGCAAGAAAATTACAAGGATTACATAAGCATCATACTGTAACCAGTAACTAGCAACCAACAGATCTAGCAGAATCTATATGCACTTTCAAGGTCCACGACCACGTGCAACCTTCACTCCTTGCATAGATTCCTCAATTCATTTACCTTGCACCTCCGTTTGACAGACGGGGCATTGCTACAAGGCAAGGATAAATAAGAAGAGAAGTAATTCATGAAAAATGAGAACAAGAAATAGTAGCTTGTGTGAAACAGACCCGGAACTAATCTGGATTAAGTCTTGTACGAGTACTCAAGAAGAATATTATTTAATATTAATGTAGATAAAAAAAAATATGATTTGTTTTTCAAGAAAAATGGAATTATGGACCCTGATCAGAATACTTAGTTAATGATCAAAACTATTATCTAAAAAGATTATGCCCTTCTTATCCGGAAACAGGTTAGAAAATGAAAAAACGTAAACCTGATCTTTGAGAATCTCATATAATGCAGAAAGTTTGAAAGCCTTGAGACTGAGGACTTAATGTCCTGAGAATTTAATTAAAAATGACCAGAAGGCTGATATAAGAAGGTGCTAACTAAAATATTTAGTATCTATAGCTAACATAACACAAATTTGGACAAAGTTTCCCAGGAATAAATACAAAATATTGTATTCTTCAAAACTGGAATAAATCCATAGTATAAATACACGAGGGTGTTATTGTAATCACAGATAATTATATATAATTACAAAAATACCCACACTAAAAAACACTAGTAACTTGGGTAATTTTCCTGAGGTAACCTCAGGAACTTTATTCTCAATAACTACACGACCACAATTCTAAGCATAATCTAGATGTTTAAATATTTAAGTATTACTGTAAACATAAGTTGATCACTGCAGAAAGAATTATGAATACATGACAATAAAAGATAAGTGTACCTTATTTACTGACAACCAACGTTTAATGCATGCAGAGTGGTACTGGTGCGCACAAGGCAGGTTGATCAACCTTTCTCCACTAGCGTACACCATGCAACATATCACACACCTGGATTACAACCATCATTCAAATATTTCTTCATATCTTAGCATTTTATATTAAAGTCCTGAAGGTGGCAATATCGGCTTGTTATGTTATAAATTTCTCACAACTTCCAGATGTAAGTACAATAATCCTATATTATTAAATATCTTAATCCTTGCATTCCAAATCACTAATTTGAAATTATTGTCTAGTTTATCACAATATAGACGCAACGGATTTTAAGAAGAGTAAGTAGTGGTGAAGAAGGCATTCTGCTGAAAACTTCCAAGGAAAAAGAGAGCACATCTAAAATGAAACAATCGATAGTCTTTATTTATACAGTCATGTCAAACTAACGGATAGATCTAACAAAGGACATCCATTTTTTAATTATTTAAAAGCATTTGAACTGCACTTTTAACGTTAATGAAATTAGGTCCTGTTAGAGGAACTAAGATGGCATTTTAATAATCGTTTCATGGTGGATGATGGAAAGCACATTGACAACCAGAATTAACCATCATATATAAAGCTTAAGCACATTCCAGCATGATATTAAGTATTAACCCATACACCCTGTCCCTCTTCCACCTATCCATTTGTGCCTTCTGATGATTTACTTATGCACATTATAAAAAGTAATATATGTTTACAATTTTCCCCAATAGCAAAACACAGAGATACATAGACAATTTAATACATACAAACAAAAGAAACAATAGAAGCCCCGTAGAGAGTCTGTCGAATATATGTGTGTGTGTGTGTGTGTGTGTGGCTGTATATATATGTATGTATCTTACTCTTCTTTCTTTTTCTTGGAAAATATTCCTGATTTGTACTTGAAAGTTGGTAAACGGGAGATAAGCTCTTCTGGCAGTCCTTTATTCTCACTTCCAATACTTTCACCCAATGATTGTAATTGCTAACACAAGTATATAGCACACTTTACTTTGATGAACAAAAAATGTAAATTCTCAAGTGAGGAAAGTAGAAATTACAAGCTATGCTACGAAAACCTTTATGCTTAAAAGCACTTGAAAAAACACTGGTCCCCTTATTTTTCTATCTAATCATACATAGATTATAAGGAACAGAACTTTGAGATCATAATCTAAAGGAAACTATATATAATTTTGGATAATTGATCCAAATAATATCAGTCTGACACTGGAAGAATGAAGACTTCTAATTTTTGAGGAAAATATATTTCATTGCAGCTGAAACAATCAACTTTATTAGCATAATTATTCTTCAAGAAACAGAAACACTTACGAGTGGTTAATTTCTATGAATGATAGATAAACTGTTCACACATAAAGATTGTAGACTGTACTTTTATCAAAAATTTAAATAGAGATACATTTTTCATACTATTCAAGTAACTTTCAAAACTTGAAGTAGCATTGATTAGCTCCAGTTTGAAAACTAATAATACATATTTATGACTTTTCCGGACTAATTTTACTTTGCAAGCATAACTTGATAAATCAGACAAAAGCGTGCAGTAGTGATAGTACGATGATACTTGATGCCACTATAACTAGTAGTGACATGTTATATTTTTCTGGCATTCTTTCACACTGTAAATGGCAAGAAGAGCTACAAGATTTATAGGCATCAGCTTATTCTCTTACCTCATAAGTCATATTATCAGGATCAATGTCATCTTGTGCAAAATTATGATTGATAGCCTGCAGATGTTAAAACCAAGAATTTTGGGATCAACAGTGGATGCTATAATGTAAAGTGAAGCTGATAAGTTTATAAATTACCCTGGCTGGAGTTTCTACGGTACTAGGTTCTGCTATATGAGTCCCTGCATAATGTTCAACAAGAAAATCATTACTGTAATGAAGAAGTATAAACTAACTGTCAGACATTACAACAGGAAAAGGCAATTTGAATTTTGAGCAAGTCCAATTAAGCAATATCAGTAAACACTGTACTGTAAACTATCAAGGATCTGTGTGATAGGCAAGTACAGTAGATATGTAGGATCCATAATTAACACACACACATGCTGCATGTGCACGCGGGTCAAATATTGTTTGCATGTTTCATAAGTTGCAAGTGTATATGTACCAGAAGAGGGTCAAATGGTTTGAGGAATCAAAAAGGAGAAGGCATATATACTTTCCATATGTCCTCCCTGACAGATACAACTTTTGTATAGCCTTCTTTTATGGGCCTACATTGATTTCTAAATCTGGATTATCTAGATTTAAAGAGTTTTTTTCTTACTCTTACGAAACAAATTATATAAATATGGCTACCATGATCATATGTTGTGCTTGAATTTTGTAATGCCTGCAAGGGAAACAACTAAAATCAGTTCCGCAAGACGTGCAATTACTGTTGAACTCAATGGTTGCATTTTATGCCTAGGCTCAAGATGGCATCTTGCTAACCCCTAATATATATATTATTTTATATAGACGTATTACTCAATTACTTGTAGCTCATAATGCACCCCAGTTAACAACACATTCAACACTATGTGAGCCTCTATAATGGATTTATACACTTTAAAGATGTAGCTAGAGTGAAGATAGCGGGAAACCTGTTGCAATCATTTCATCAAGTATAATCATGTCACATTACAAACATATCTTAAAATAAAAATGACGAGCCTTATTTAGTAATCAAACCTATGATGAATAAATTACAAACCATAAAAACTCAATGAGCAGATAACTAATGGCCATTCTCACTCGACTACAACTTACTCTAGGAGTAGAGGCAACATAGCAGCGTTTTTTTTTTTGCGAAGTCAGAAACTCTAGTAAAGGATTTTCTTATATGCAAGTGACTTCTGAATTGTTTTGCAACAGAGGCAACTACCTGAGTACCAGAGTTATGTCCCAAAACAATAAAGTACAATGCAACAATGCTTAATTGTGAATCAAATACAATATAGTCCGTAGTAGTAGTGCCAAAAATTATAACAACATATTTAAATTAAAGGTCAAACATAAGGTTACCAGCTTCAACACCATTGTGTTCATGTGGATAGAAATCCTCAAAGTCGTCTCCTAGCTCCTGCAAGGACCTAGCTAAAGCTTCATCCAGAGCTACCTGTGAAATATTACTTCCATCATGCGAAGATTCACCCTTTTGGGCAACCAAATGACTCTGCTCACTGCTATGGCTATAATCGGAGGTGCTTCTCCTATTCCTTCCATTCTCTTGAATTGATAGATAAACACTCTCCTGCAAGATGACAAGGGAATTATCACAGAAATACCGGTTAAATGCAAATATATAAAAAACTGTGTTACTAGAGAAGTCTCACTTTCCTTGATGCTTATTAAAGTGAAACTTGTTCCAAATTTAAAAATTACCTGCTGAACAAGGACCTCTTCGCAACTGAAATCCTCATGTTCTGGAAAAAATTCTTTCCAATTTTCTGCAATTTCTGCTGGGATGTTTCTTGTCGAAGAGGGGTCCTGAAAATCTATGTTCCTCATCATGTCTGTGCTAATGAAACTGTAGGAGATCTCAATTTCCAGATTATGAATATATCACCTTCACTTTTACTTGCGATATAAGATACCGATCAGTAACAAGAAAATAAATCAGGGAGACAAAGTGTTTAAACAGGCATGAAGTCATATATCAATAATAAAATACATGACCTGGCTCCTCTCCAACAATTAGCGTTAATAACTGATTACCCTTCTCCCAGAGCACACAAGTAAAGAAATCCTATTTTATCTACTCTAGATATTGTGGCAACGATTACACATATTCTCCATGAAGAAATTACAATGCACCATCATTTTTAAATTGACAATCCAAATTTAAAATCAAAATACATGTATCGCTTAAAAGAATATTGTGACTTGTGTCGTAGCTAAATGCAAAAAGTACTGTCTAGCTATGAAGAAGAGAACAACCATAGACACAAGTATACTTGGCGTCGAAAGCCAAGAACAGACCTTTTCATAATAGTTCAAAAGAATAATTATACAGATCAATATAATTCCCTGCCTTTTCTTCAGAAATCAACAGAGACTTTTGCAAATACATTCCAATTAGTGATTTCAGTTTCAAGGCTGCTGTTTTAACATAGCCCTTGTCGATCATTGGGCCTTTTGCCAACAGTGAATTCTAGTAAGAACCCTACTGAAGATGTGAAATTGGCAGTCATTTTCAGTAAATTATCAAGAAACAGCCCGAAAAAGATTAATGACCCACTACAACCCATCATTTTTTAAGTCCAAAATTCTGACAATTATGTCTCTTCACATGTGGGGATGACTGGAAAGTTGGTAAAAATCTACTTAACATTGTCTAACAACTTGATGCAGACACTTCTATATCAAATAATAGCCCATTACATCATAAATCAATTTCTTCAAGATAGAAATGGAAAATCAACAGTACAAGTATTTAAGCAAAGATTAAACAATGATATAACAGGTAAAGCACAAAACTTTATAAAAATAATACTGAACTGAGTTCAATTACCTAAAAGATTTTTTAGAGGAAACAAAAATGAGGGAGTACCTGAGGTATAAGCACTGAGATGGGCTACACCTCTCTCTCTCTCTCTCTCTCTCTCTCTCTCTCTAGTAGAAAGATTAGAAGAAGAAGAAGAAGAAGAAGCATAAAGGTAGGAAAGTGAAGTTTCTCGGTTCTTTTCTCAGTTATTTCTAATTTTATTTTTATATTTATTTTGTTGCCCACTTGTTTTGTAAATTACCAAAATTCATAATGTATAGAGAATTGTAGACACTTGACAATACATAAAGATACTATGAATGTGATAGATAATCTAAACGAATGTGATTATACAAAAATATACTGTTCATCTCAAGTCTATAATCTAAAATGAATAGTGACTGAATAATGTGAATTAACGCTAGATCACAGAATAATTGTGAATCTTTATTCCTGACGCAATAGCATATAGCTCGAATTCAACTGTACACCTTAATCCCAAGTTTTAAAAAGGAAAGAAAGTAGATGAAGAGGAAAACAATTAATACAATTTGTATTCATGATCATGCTCACGATTATTTTTTTTACAAAAAGAAAGCAAGTGCAAATTAATAAAAAATTTATATGCTTTCTTTTTAAAAACTTTCACTCCAAAAATAAGATGAAGAGAAAAGCAAGTGATATTAAAAAAATTGATATTATCAATATATTATCTCATTCTTACTTTTTAAATTTAAAAATAAAATTATAATTCAACAATCAATTACATGATTTCCTTCCAACCCGAGAGCACACTAATAAAACTAGTTTCATTCTTTAATTTTTAAAGACGGGAGCATGTTAGTGAAACTTTTTTCACTTATTTCCTTCTACATTATTTTACTTCCCTCCGCTTTCCACCCATAAAAAAATCGAGAGTAAGGCATTAATATATTCAACCCAAAATAATATATATATATATATATATATATATATATATATATATAATAGACCATGACTATATTGGAACAAAAGCAGGACAAACATAATTTAACTATTAATTTATGATTGACTTAATCACAATCAAAATCAACCAAATTTTATTCTTTGTGCACTTTAGCCATTATACAATTTTTATATGGCCCAATAAATCAATAAATTTTAATGAAAAGTAAAATAATTAATTATAGTTAATTAGGATGATGATAGGAAACAAATGTGTCCATTAATATAAATATATATAATACATATCACTTATTATTTACTTTTATTTTATTTTAAAATTATAATACAATGAGAAAAATATTAAAATAATATATATTGGTATATTAATTTAAAATTTATTTAACAATTTGAAATTTCAACAAAAATTAAAATAAAATAAAATTTTAGTTGTATTTTAGAGATAAGTTTGCATGGAGTATATGTTTATTTCAAAATTGAATTGTTTAATGGTCTATTTATTTAATGATTTTTTGTTGAAAAAAAGTACTCTGTTTATTAAAATTTATTTAAAAAAGTTCTTATACTCTATTTATATTTTACTAGATGAAATAAAAGCGAATAAAAGGTGACATATAATTGCATACTGTACATATTGATTCTGTATCATTATCTTTTTATTGTAGTTAATTTTAAAAAAAAAGTTGTTTAGAATTTATTAAAATTAGTTGATTTTTTGTATGGTTATGATTTGATTCATTCAACTCGGTTTTAGACCACCTTGAAAAACTTTTCCTTTGTGAATTATAACATTAACGTTTTGAGAATGAAAAAACGAAATACTCCCCCATCTTAAAATAAGTGTACCATTTAATAGTTAAATTGATCCAATTTTAAATTTAAACATTTTACAATTTTCAAAAACTAAAACATATATTTTAAAATAGATTAGGTATATTTTCTAATAATATAATGAGAAATTTTCAATAATACCCTTTTAAAATTGATTTTTCCAGATGGTAGATCAAATAGTATTGGCTTCTACATGTTACCCCTATACTAATGAGCTATTACTTGTATACCTATGTTGTCAATTGTTATGGATTGTGATGTAATCAACTAATGTACTTAATTTAAGTTTAATTAAGTTAAGTAAAATATACTGTCATAATTATATTGACAGTATGGTCAGTAGTCACTTGTAGACAGTACATTTAAAAAGTAATAGTTAGGTGACAGTACATTTGAAAGTTACTAGCTTGTATAAAAGAATATAAATGAGTCATAAAGTAGAAGTTTACTAAGTGTTCATGCACAACATGATTCAAAACTCGGATATCAACATTTCAAGTACTCAAGTCTATGACAGTACATTATAAGTGACAATACAATTAGGACAGATGACAGCAACTATTCCCTTGACAGTAAATTTGGCGGAGAATGAAGATTTGAAGACAACAAGTATTACTGACAACAACTATTTCATTGATAGTAAACTTAGCGGAGAATGAAGATTTGAAGACAGCAATATTGGCGAGGATAGTTGACAACAGATTTGGAGACAGTATGTTTTAGAAGACTATCAAAACTTGACAACAAAATATGTGGAGCCGAAGATATATCATCATAGATGAGCTAAAAGTTGACAGTAAATTTTTAGTGAAGCTAACAGTCTGTTCTAGGTAGTAGACTAAGATAGTAAAGTTACAAGGAATGATTTGGACATGTTTGTATAGTATGTCAAGTCTACTACTGCAACTTGTGAGAAGACAAGTAAAAGTTAAAGTGTGCTCAAAGAGTCAAAAATTTCTGCATATCTCAGAGCTGTTTTATCTACAAATGGAATGAAGATAAATTTGAATGAAAAAAACACAGTTTCTATTTCAAACTTTGTTCTATGAACAAGGAAAAATGCACATGTAAGTAGGATATGTGTTTCAGTATAAATACACATATCTCACAAGTACTTTCTCTTATGCAACTGATCTAGATTTTCTCTCAAGTATAGAAACATTAACAAATTCATTGTTATTGTATCTATCGAAACTGGAACTCATTTTCAGTTAGTTGTAGCAAAACAAAAATAATAAAATTATTTTTGAAGTTTAAAAACACTGTCTTGCTTATCCATTTTTATTGTTTGCATCATAGAACTTATTAATTGTTATTTTTGTTTGTTGTTAGCAAGAATTAGATATAATTAATCAAGTTGCATTCATCACCCCTTCTGCAACACTTATCTTACCTAACATTAACTACCGTTAGTCAAACGTTACTGACCTTCAGATGACACTATAAATAATATAAAATCACAAAATAAATAAAGTTAAACACAGTCCAATATCAATATGATAACATATAAATTCATAAAACATAACCAATTCAAAATATCCAAATAATTGTAGCAATCAACTCTACCAGCAAAATCATAACATTATCCAGACAAAATGATATATTGCACAAAAGAAGTAGACGATAAAATCAACAAAACATGCATTGAACTTGTTTTTAAGATAGATATGAAACAAATTGGGAAATGTTAACTTCAATAGCTTGTGGTTTGTTCCCCTCTTGTCCAATTTTCCTCTCTTCTCTTTTATTGTTATTTTAACTACCTCATTTGTTGCTGCTTTAGTTGCCTTTATTGCATTGGATTGGATCCTTACCCTCTCTTTTCATTATTAGTCTTCTCTTACTGTCTTTGCTCTCTTCCCTTCTTGTGTCTTTCTATTCCTTTTTACTCCTCTTTTCATTGTTGATGGCTTTATAACATGAAGGTTTTCATATATTGGTCAATGTTCTTTGTTAGGAACATGATTGATATTAAAAATGTAGACTTACTTATATGTATTCACAAAATACCATAAACTAACCACTTTCTGTGGATCAAGCTTAGCATGCAACATTATCCTAATGGCAATGGCATGCCTACATGGAATGCCAAATAACTGCCAAGCCCACAAGAACAAATTTTAGTATTCAAATATAAATGAAGGTCATCTACATGGTCTACAACTTTATCAAACCCCGTCATATTTTTTACACTCACCATGTATTCTCAAATTCAAAACCAATTAACTTGTACAACAGACTAAGTATGATACCAGTCCCAATTCATATCACAATAAGATTTTTATCGAATAACTGCTCAAACATGGTCATTTAATTAGGCATCTGTCTCTAATTTTTTCGTGATTTATATCATAAATGTAACATCCCATATCGAATAGATAAAGTGTATTTAGGCCATTTACAAGGACAAGTCAATAACTAATGTATACCTAAAATTGCTAACTTTTTATGGGCTGACATGTGGTGGGTTGTTAGACCTGGTATGCATTCAGTTATGGGCTTGGGTTGTTATAAATGGTATCAAAGCCTTGCCCGGCCGGAAGTGCTAAGGAACTGTTCGGGTTCCGTAAGTTTGTCTATAGGCTCGACGAGGACGTCGACCCAATAAGGTGGGGTATTTGTAACATCCCACATCGAATAGATAAAGTGTATTTGGGCCCTTTATAAGGACAAGTCAATAACTAATGTATACCTAAAATTGCTAGTTTTTTATGGGCTAACATGTGATGGGTTGTTGGACCTGATATGCATTCAGTGATGGGTTTGGGTCCTTATAATAAACATAAGGAAAAGTTGGATAATTAAAATCTAATTTAATACCCAATTTTTAACCGACTCTTCGTACTCAACAACTACATCCAACAATGTACATTTGTCAATTTTTATCTTATGATTACACATTCTGTAATTTTGAAAAAATCCATAAAAATTAACAATCACAAAATAAGTATATACATATATACATATACATAGGGTTTATAGACATATATACATACACAAATTTACACACACACACATATATATACACTTACATGGATATATAATAAATGATAGTGAAAGTAGTATACCTCAGTTTATGAGAAGATTGGAGACAAATGGAGGAATGAGAACCTCTTATAAATGGGATGGATTCTTCGTCACTTTAGTAAATTAGGAGAAATAAAATGTTGTGTATTTTTTTAAACACTAATTTCAATCTACCCCGATGGATATCCACCCTAATATGTATGTATATGATATTAAGATTAATATTGTATTTTTATTTTTATTTTAAAGTCAATTAATGCCAATTGCATGTCAAAAAACGTTTCACTAACGGGGATTAACGAGAGGGTTACAGAAAAGAATTGTACAATAGTATAAGGGTACCATATAGAAGTCAATACTATTTGGTCTATCATCCGGAAAAGCCAATCTTAGAAGGGTATCATTGATAATTTTTCTAATATAATTTTTAAAATTTTCTTAATTATATTGTATATTATATGCGATATTCAATTAAAATTTAATCAATTTAATTAATATAAATTAAAATAAAATAATTATTTTAAGACGAAAGAAGTAATATTTATCAAAATATTTTTTAAAATATCAATGTTACATCAATAACTCTTACCATTTTTTACATTAATTGTTAGCGAATGAAGTTCTAAACTTCTAATACTTGAATGTAAAGGGGAGTCGGTCTTTTGGAAGTTTGTACCCCTGCCACTTCGTCCTAGGGGAATGCGGGGCGGTTTTATCTAAAAACCCTGTCCGAAATCGCAGTTCTTTGGTTTTAAAATTTTTGGTTCGGATTTTAATTATTTGATTTCGATTTTAAAATCAAATGGAAAGAATAAGAAAAAAATTATAAAATTTTAAATTTATAAAATATAACGTTTTCAATTTTTTTAAATAAAAATATTCATAATTTATTTTATGATTAATTAATTTTAAATCAAATTCGATTAAAGTCATATATTAAATTGATATTAGTTAGAGTATAAATATATATAGTGTAGCTAATTTCAAAATAACAGTATTTACATGTTAGATTGATATTACATATAGAAGCTGTATTGTACACCTGTGTGCTGTATACAAGCTATATCAGTACATGTACATCTTTCTTAATGACAATAAGTAACAGTATTATCTTCATGTTAGTTAAAGTATGTTCATTACTTATTGGTCAATATTACTACTAGATTATAACTCGTGCAAAGTACAGATGCTATTAATAAATTATATATTAATTATTTTTTATAATTTAATTAATTTATTTAATATGATAATTTGTTTTATTATTAATTTATTTTTATATTTTTCTATACAATGATGTTTATATATTAATATTCATAAAATTTAATGATAGGTCATAATTTTAAATAAAAGGAAAGTAGATTTTTTTGCCACTCAACTATCGGTCTTTTTAGAAACCTATCACTCAACTAAATATTTTTTAATTATAGGTACTAACGTTATATTTATTTTTCATTTTAACCATTCCATTAAATTTGACTAAAAACCATTAAAGTTGACTTCTTTTTATTATTTTTAATTAATTTTTATATTAGAAAAATAATTTTTTTTATCACTCAACTATTAACCTTTTTAGAAACAGATCATTAAACTAAATGTTTTTAATTGTAGACACTAACGTAATGTTTATTTTTCATTTTAGACATTCCATTAATTTTAACTAAAAACCGTTAAAATTAACTGCTTACATGGATAAATTGCTAATATTAGGATTGAAAAAAATCGATTATCCAATCCTAATTTTAAATTATAACATATTTACATTAAATAGAATAAATTTATATAAAATAAGAGAACATATAATATTAATATAAATTAATACGGGCCCTAACTATATATATATCTATATTGATTAAAATTTTACTTTCTAAGCTCAATTATATATTTATTATAATATGAGTCCAAATTATAACATATTTATATTAAATAGAATAAACTTATATAACATATGAGAACATATAATATTTTTTTTGAATCTAGGAGAACATATAATATTAACATAAATTCTTAATATTAAAATTTTTTATATTAAATATCAATAAAAATATAAATAAAAAATCAGTTTGTTTAAATATTAGTTATCCCTTATTTCGCACGGGTTATAAACTTGTCAATTTTAATTTTTAAAACACCAAAATAAGAGTACAGACTAAAAATAATTCTTCCTGTACATATATAATCTATTGCAACCTATAAATTCAAAATCATATTAAAAATAAAATCCGTGATAAAATTATTATTATTAGAATTGTGTTCATACTTTAATTATATAAAAAATAATTCTAAATAATAAAAAAATCAACTTTAACAGTCTTTAGTCAAAATTAACGAAATGTTTAAATGAAAAATAAATATAACGTTAATGACTATAATTAAAAAATATTTAGTTGAGTGGTAGGTTTCTAAAAAGATCAATAATTGAGTGGCAAAAAATCTATTTTCCCTTAAATAAATAAAAGAGTTTGAATGTTGATGAAATTGAGTTGAATGTGAGTAACTATATTAAATAAAAATTATATGATAAGTAGGATTCTTAAAATAGAAAATATAGAATATAATTAAAATATAATATAATATTATTCGGGAGAAGTTGTATAAAAGGATGACTATCGAGGATAGAGTTATGTGTATGATATATATCATTTCTAAAATTAAATTTTATTAAAATTGGATGGTTAGCATCGTTTCAATGATTAACCTAAAATTGGACAGTTATGATCGTTTTATGGTTCACCTAAAATTGGACAGTGATAATTTTTTTATAGTTTATCTCGGTGTTTTAAAAAAAAATCACTAGTTTACTTATTATAATATAGTATATATGAATATTGACGGTAATCAATGTTAGTCCTTCTATGTCTCAATTATCTCTCTCCTAATATCACGATTTATAATTTATATAAATTATGTAATATTTATTTATTCTCTTAATATCACTATTTATAATTTATACAAATTACATATTATATATTTATTTTAATAATAGATTATGTTCGGTTTTAATCAATAACCATAACCGGAACCGATCAAACGGTTTGATTTTTAATTTTTCAATTTCAGTTTCGGTTTCAGTTTTATACGCATCGATTTTTGCCGGTTTCGATTTTCTGTTCAGCCCTACTTAGTCCCATCTAATATTTTTTTAAGGGATATGATTGTTATCAACTAGTCCTATCTATTTATTTATCTATACTTTTTATGACGAATAAGAAATCATCCAAAAAAAAATTCTTGTCCGATATAAAAAAAAACTGCTATGTTACAAAAAGACTGTTACAAAATGAACGCGATTTTCTATTCATTATAAAAAATGATTATAATATTTCTTATCCATGGATAGATGATAGAACATATCTCAATGCTTAAATATACTCGGTACATTAACATAGTTTTATACTTTTATACTTGCAGCAATATTTGACAGCTGCTGCCTCTATCAGCATTCAGCAACGCATCAAATTATCAGTTAGCCAGAGGGCTAATCCAGTCTCCCCGCAAACACCAGTTATGGAAGGTAACAGAACAAACTCTCCAATCAAATTATGCAACATGCACACTACTTCACAGCCATAGATATGCAAAACGACCATTATTATTGCTACAGCAAGGCACTTCTTTACAGATACACACCCAATATTGCTGCCAAGAATTATTTTGGCCTACCACTAGACACCCATTCCTTTTCTATGTATAATCATCTCAGAAGAAAGTAAAGGAAAACTTAAGCCTTCGATTGTTAACACCAGTTATAAGAAACATGTAATCATCCAAAATTACAACTCATTCACCAATCAAATGAAAAAATGTAAAAACAATCCACTGTAGGCAATCAAATAAAAATGTAAATCGATATGCGAAAATCAATCGTGATAATAAGTTTAAACCACTGGAGAAATAAACTGATATAATGTGTGTTGATGCTGTGCACCATTTTAAAGCATAAACAGAAACATCCATTCAAAAGTTCGCCTAAACAACAATAATATTAGACACAGAAAAACTGCAAAATTGTCTTATCCGACTTAAAATATCTAAAGCACACACTGGCGTTCAGCGCTTGCCGCCACCTCCACCAAGCTTGGGGCCCTTCCCAGTTCTGGGCATATTAACCTTACCTTGACTCTTCTTGGCAGTCACCTCAGCTTTCTTGGCCTTCTTCTCATCCTTGGTTTTCTTAATCCTTTCCTTGATCTCACTGCAGTTTAACGAACAAACATGATTCATAATGGTTTTTGAATTAACAGAAATTTTCAACATTAAATATGGATAAAGTGTAGTACCGAAGTGCAGCCTCTCGAGCAGCATCACGAACTTCAGGTTTCTCACTTCTTCTCTTCTGTATAACCTCCAAAGTGGCACCCACAATAGACCTTGAATAAGGCTTCTTGGTTGCACGGCGCCTCTTCTTAACAACCTCTTGAGCACTGTCCTGCAAATGCGTTTTGGAGAAGACACCATTTACTAAGCAACTAAACAAGAACATCTTATAGATAACAAAAGAGACTACAAAACAATTCTACTTGCATTATTAGACATATAAAGTAAAAGAATAAAAGAGATTGAACCTTCTTGTGCTGTTTGCGGTACATTGCTGTCCATGTAAGCTTGGACGGCTTCAATTTGTTATGGAAATACCTCTTGCATTTCGAATTCACAAAAAGGAAGACCTAAAAATTCAGCAGAAATCACAACCTTTTCGGAACACTAGCCTATTCAAAGACATAAAATTTGCAAACAATGCCTAAAAACGACTATTTATTTTACCTGAGAGTCAGCACGAACAAACCTAATCCCCCTTCCTGGATAAATCTTAGCACCGCTGAATCGGCAGAGTTCAGTCCTGTAATTCCCCAAAATCCAATAAAACAATTTCAATTCAAACCTACTAGATTATCATCTGTTTCATGTGTATAATACACACACAGACGCACGCACAACATCAACAGTACATACAATTATAATCATTTCTAACAATAATCAAATAAACAATGATCAAGAACACATTTTAACAACAGAAAATTGTAATTAGCACACCAAAACAAGATATATAATCAAAGAAGATCAAGAATTGAAATTTAATGAATCTATCTGGATACAATAATTTTCATACTGATCTAAATGAAAAGTTAAGCAATTAATTAATATATGTAAACAGAGATTAAAATGATAATGAATGAAAAATATTTACTTGAGAACCATGGCGGCCGCTGCTGCTTATTTGCAATCCAAACCCTAGCCTTCTTCCCGTCTCTTTTTATTTTATATATACAGGGTCCGTGTGTGTATATAAATTTACAAGTTTGGGTATTGCCATCTTTACCCTCTTGCCTTGTAAGCATCTTGTTAATTATTTACACTATTTTTTTTATTTTTTTCTTTAAATATTTATAATTATTTTCTTTCTCTTTTTCGAAAAAGTATATCTATAGTCATAAAATAAATGTCAATTGGTATATCGATTAAATAAAATGATGGTGTACATTTCTTTATCTCTCTAATACCTTTACAAATATATAAAATTGATGCAAATGTAATGCTATTTTTCTAACATATATAATTTTTTTCATTTTTTAAAATATATCTATCTGATTAATTGTAGTTTGGGACTAAAACTGCACTCATGGAGAAGTACCATTTTCATATCATATTACAGCCATGGCTCATGATAATTTGATAAAAGTACAACTACACATCTAACTGTGACGATACAAGTTTGTATTTCATACAACTCATCACAGATACCATTGCTTAATGTAATGACATTCTCAAGCTGACTTTCTGCTTAGATGTTCGCTATAGTTGAATTCCAACCATCCAACACAAGAGCGATCACACCGCTGTTTCATGAATATCATCCTCATCCGCATGTCTGGTCTAGTAAATAGATTCTGGGAATACCATAGAGAGGTGTCTTTTTGGGGATTCCTTCGATTTCCTCGAGTTTTTCCATACATTCCCTAATACTAGGGGCATCTGCAGTATGAAAACTCGATTCTGTGCTTTTAGAAGCCATCGCGTTGACGAGGGAATCAATACCTTCTTTAGAGGACATAGCTCCTTTCTTTCTTTTGGCCCCACTACTCGTTTTTTTATCAGATGTCACAGGGATTTGGATATCATCACTACCTGGCTGTCTATTGGCTTGGCTATCACCATACTCACTTCCTTCAGCCCCTTCCATAGGAGCAGCAGTAGTATTACCCTCATCAATAAAATAATCTTCATCCTTCAGTTTTAAAACAGTCGAGGGTCCAACGTGGACTAGTGCTCTATTCTCAGTTGCCACAACATCACCGAATAAAATATCATAATTGAACCAAATAACTGACAAATCTTTGTTCTTGAACTTTGCATATTTTGGATTAATCTGAAACGATGAATGAACATTATAAGCATAGCTGATATTTAGAGTTAAATGAGAATAACCAAGTAACCAACAACATCCTAACAATCTACTAATATTTTTGCTGCATTACAAATATTGTCAAAGACTCAAAGCATTACAACCAGATTCAGTAATATTATATATATTTCGATAGTCAGAATTTCATAGTACACGTTAGTGTGTACAAGCACCAGTGGAGCTGATACCATCACTTAATTTTGCATTACAATTCACAACAGGCATTTCAATGTCAGAACTATTACTTCCAATAATTTTCAATGCAAGGAGAACAATTTATATACCAATAACAAATGATATCCAAAATTTATATTCATAATGAAAGAGTATATTTAGTAAGAAGATCAATTTCAAGCTCCAGAAAATATACAACACATATATATCAGATATATTACCACATAACAAGTCATTACAGCTATATTAAAATTATACATCATTTTAATTCCTAGTTCAGGTTTTTATAAAAAAAATATATGTGCAAGTTGTATTAAACCACTGAATGCTATCTTCAAATGAAACTGCAAATATGTCGAAGTTACCTTCATTTGAGCATCCCACCATGCATCATCAGCTCCAATTATCTTTTTTCTCTTGGTTCCGTCCTAATACCGCATGTCTTTGCCTTAATTGGCCTAAGAGAATCCACTCTGTTTTCATGCAGTCCCAGTGGTTTTTCAATTGTTTTTTTATGTATGTTTTTCCGGTTATGGCATTGAACTCATTCTGCACATTTGCCCACCCTATCTTAGATAAGGTGGTAGTCGGTCTATTGCCTTTCCGAACCTCATCCACACACAATTCACTAAAAATACGATGAGTGTTGTCATCCCATTTGGCAGATAAACGTTCTTGTTTTATTTTCACCGCACCTAGAGTAAGCATCGACTTTTTAAATTGAGTACATGTCGTGAAAAAAGAATTCGTTTTGTAATATTTATATTGGATAAGTCATTCTTTAAAGTTAGAAGAGTACTTCAATGATAAAACAATTTCCAGCTTTAAAATAAAACTAGCACACTCAAATACTGCTTCTTCTACTCTTTAAGATAGAATATATGTAAGATAGTAAATGGGGAAGTTTGGTGATAGGTATATATCTATTTTACCAGTTAAATCAGAAACCATAAAATTGCTCAGGCAAACAGTTGGGTGCACTTTAAATTGCAAACATGTATAGGACTAAGGACACGATGCCTGATGTTCTAAAAATCCAATCGGCTCTGACTCTCTGTGCTAATACCAGAGAATGAGCAAGTTGATTGATCTGTCTTTCTTAAAAGGCTGTTAGTCCACTGCAGCATGTATAATAAGGTCTGATCACCTGGTGCACTAGATGTTGCATTGCTTTAGTGTAAGAGGTTAAATTTCATTTTGTATATAAAGGATTTATATACAAAATAAGCCAAATATATTCGGATGCAACGAATCATGTGATTGATGTTTAATTTACCAGCCCTCTTACGAATTTAAGTTACCAGCCCTTCCAAACCTAAACGTTTTAATAGGGAGACTTAATTGAATCATACATCTTTAGAAACACACAAATTAAGAATATCAATTCACATAATTGCAATTACCAGTCCATCAAATCGAAATATGTTCAGAAAAACAATCATAGTATATAGAGTAAAGAACTAAAACCAAATTACAGAAAGGCAGCGACAATGGCATATTAAAAATAAAATAAAGACATAAACATGGAAATAAACCTGCATATGAACATTTGATACCACCAATTTTGTTAGTGAACTCCATCTTTTTCAACTCCAATTCTCGAAACCCATCATCAAGTTCTTTCTGTCTTAACTCAAGCTCCATTGCACGTTCCTCAACAAATTTTCTACTAAATTCAATTTCTTCCATTTTACTCTCAACATCCCTTTCTTTACGGACCAATTTTTTCCACATTTCTTTCAACTTGCCCTCACCAATCTCACTAAAGTCGAAATCTTTTTGCTTCTCATTCATGGGGTTTTTCGAAACCGTTAATTGATTCTTCTCTAACCCCAATCTCTCAACAAAACCCACATTTGATTTTTCTTGCCTCGATTTATGGGCCTCAAATTCAAGGTGATTCAAGATTTCATTACAAGTTGTAGGAGACTCCCAACAAATTTTCAAAATCTTTAAGCTCGGTTATGAGTGAAACAATTGCTTTATGAACCCCTTTTTTCCCTCTCAATAACATTCATGTTGCCCAACATTTTACACTCTTCACGTACACACGCATATACACACAAATATGAAAAGAGACTCACCTAATGTATAAACTAGATCCGAAGACTTTAGGCTTGTATTGCAATCTGAAAATAATTTTTTGTTATATTTTTGAAAAGAGGATTATCAATACAAATGATATAAAAACTTTTTAAGCACCCTTTTTTATTAAAACTTTTATTAACAAAAAGAAAATTTAAAAAATAATAATTATAAATATATAATCAAAACGGAGTCTACTAAAAAATCAAACGTCCAATAAAACCAAACGGAGGGAGTAATATGCATGAGTTATAACTAATTCAACTATACTTTTCATATTTACTCTTTAAAAAATATTATCCTTATTTCTTTAATATTTTTATTATTAAAAATGATTCTATTAAATAAGAGTATAATAAAAAGTAAGAATATATTTTTTCTTATTTTATTACAAATATAATTTAGGAGCAACGGTCCATGCCTCTATTAATCGGATGGATGACAAATCATGTTTTCATTTAAAGTTTGCACACATTTATGGTGTGTGTATAAACCTTGTCTTGGTGTTTAAACATTGACGATACAAAGCTAACATCAACACAATTGAAATCATATTAAAACCACTGTTAATTGTTTAACAAATGGAGTATAACAATTATAATGTTACAATCATAAATTTGAACACCAGAACATTAACATGGTTCAAACTTAAATGAACTATAGTTCATAACTATTTTCATATACATTCAAAATTGTCTCAAGCTATCCAACTATGTATCATTTATCAACACATCATTGATTTAATTCAGTCTTCAGTAAACCTTTCATGGTGTCTTTCACTAGTCAGACCGTTGACTTGCGGTTGTACTAATAGTACTAGTCCATTATCTTCTCGTCATATCTTTAGTGCACCAACACCTTGGAGCCAAGGTTGTGGCTGGACCCTACAATATTTATCTTTTGACAACCTATTCCTTTTCTTGTAACTTATTTGTTTATGGTGTTCCTCGATGAAACCAAAAATAACATTTGAGCAATTTAAGAAGTAACAATATAGTAAATGACTCAAAAACAAAATGTAGCCTCATTTGTAGTACTAACAAATGAAAAATGAAACCAAGGAGCATCAGTGGTTTCTCATATGTTTGCCGACGGCAACTATTTATATTGCAAGGCTACTGATGGGGAAGCATCAAGGGCGTTGGATCTCTTGCAAAAGTATGAGAGAGCCTCGAGGCAAGAAGTTAACCTTAAAAAATCCTCTATCTTTTCAATCTGAACTTTGGAGGGGATGTCATTACTTAACATGCCAAGAGGCTACAATTGATAGTGTATATACTTGGGGTTCCCAAGTATGACGAGGAAGGATTAAATCAGAAGTGTTGGGTTTTTGAAGGATAAAGAAAAAGATTGCAAAGTTGGGATGGTTGTATGGAAAGGAATATTCTACTTAAAACCGTTATCCCCGATATTCCTTCCTATGCGAAAAAATATCAAGATCGCTGGATGGCTGTCTAGGAGTTCACATTCTCATCACATTCATGGACACAATTCAATTCAGTGGGATCTTTCATTTTCGTGTGAGATAAAAAAAAATGAATCGTAAATAGAGTTCGCGTTCAAGTCCCGCTTACAACTTTCATCGTAATGTGCTTTCGGCAGCTCCGGATGAAGGGAGAATAAGGGTATTAAGAAAAGGGATTTCCTAAGGATCTAAAATCCCAATCCCTATGGGAGTGTTCTGCTACCAATGAAGGTCATCTCGGAGATCGAAAAGATGATGAATAAGTTCTGGTGGCAAACCTCCAGTGCTCAAGGTAAAGGAAGAAAGTGGACGAGGGGGGAGATATTTGCAAGGATAAAGACACAGGTGGGATGGGGTACGAAACCTCACAAACTTTAATCTTCCATTGTTGGCTAGGCAAGGCTGGAGACTATTGACCAGTCCAGATTCATTGGTGAGCAAAGTTTTTAAAGCTCGTTATTACTTTAAAGGAGTAAAGGGTCATTTCTTGATGCAAGTATTGGCACAAATACAAGATTTATCTGGCATAATATCTTAGAGGCAAGACATTTAGTTATTTCTGGCACTCGGTACAGGATAAGGTATGCCAGAAAGTTAGCATTCTAAATGCTCCTTGGCTACCTCATGAGATAGGTCCCTATGTTAGATTGGGGCACCTTGCATTAATAGGGAAGTATGTGGACAGCCTATTCAGAGTTGGTTACAAGGAGTGGGACGAGAATATATTATCATATTGAAATTGATGCCTTATCATGAGCATTCCTCTTAGTAATACGACAGATTACAAACTATATTGGAGCCATGACAGAACTGGGTACTATATGGTCAAAAGTGCATACAGGTATCTGCAACAGTTTAATGGGATTGATGCCTTATCATGGGCATTCCTCCTAATAATACGGTGGATGGGGACGAATTACATTGAAGTCATCACAGAACTGGGTACTCTACCAAAATGCAAGGATTTGACATGGAGGGCGGCTACACGTGCCTACCCACGAGAACATTGCTCAGGACTAAACAAAGCCACTTGTCCGGTTTGTCATTTGGGCACTGAGAGCATTATTCATGCTCTAGTAAATTGCCCATTTGCCAAATGGGTAGCAATTGGGATCAACTCAAGTCAGGTGCTTTTTGAAGAATTTTTTTTTGACTGGTTGCAATGATTGTTTGATTATATATCTAAGAGCGAGGTCTGTAAAATAGTGGTGCTATGTTGGGGTCTTTGGAAGTCAAGAAAAAACATGGTTTGGCAAGCTAAGGCTATGGTGGTTGATGAGGTGGTAACGTTGGTGAATCTGACTTTGATTCAATGGAAAAATGCTCAAAACAAATAAACAATGCATTTATCTTAATTATGTCTATGTCTGATGATTCAAGGCAAGGGTGTTGGGCAGTGGCTTAAACCAAGCATGAATATGATCAAAGTAAATGTCAACGCTGATTTTTTTGACCAAGATGGTAAATTTGGAGTTGGTATGATTGTCCATGATCATAAAGGACGGGTGATTTAAGCATGCACGAAACTTAAGGAGGGTATAGTTGTCCCAGAATTAGCTGAGGCAGTGGGACTGAAGGAAGCCTTGAGCTGGATAAAATCTCATGGTTGGAAACTTGGAATAGAGTTGTGGTTGAATCGGATTTTCTGGTACTGATACCAGAAATGAGTAGTTCAGTTAGTTTCAACTCATATTTTGGTGAGCTTGTCCAGGATTGTAAAACTTTTCTATCTGAATTGCAAGGTAGTGATGTTAGCATCCTGATCTATGTCAGATTGTATGTTTGAGAGGGATAACTTACCTTCTCAATTTATCCCTACTCTTGTAGGAGATTATTATTCTGAATAAAAGTCTGCTGCATTTTAATTCAAAAAAGAAAAATATATGAAAATGAAAGTGCATTTTTTTTTGGGAGGGGTCGGCACCTCACGGGGCTGAAAACAGCACTGCCAGGATGATTTTTCTTCCAAGTGTATATATTATTTGCATGCACAACACCTGATCTCTCCTCTTCAGAGTATATAATCAATGACATTGTAACGATCCTGCAATTGAACAGTTGAACTAGTAACTACATACATGATACAATAATTTGGAGAACAAATTACTTAACACCTAACCTTTTGCTAGTCAATGATCAATGATCCATGTCCATCATCAAGGCCTTAATCCCTATGATCTCTATTAAGCAATCCAATAGACCATGTCCACAAGTCGGTGTCTTCGACTTCAACAACACAGACTAACATACTGGAAAAATATGATTATATCCGTCCTTCCCAACTGCACTTAAGAGCTCCCCTTAGACATAACTTTTCGAACAAAAAAAGCCATCTAGATCGATCACAAACCTGCAACCACTTAGAAGACCTTTTATCGACAATCAAAGCATACATAAATCGATCACAAACCTGCAACCATATGATTTTTTATTATCACCATGTGCCCTAGATTGCTTGGCATTTCTGCTCCATAGATGTTGATTATTGCTGATGCAGTTGCTTGTTTGCTTGATATGGATACGTAGCAACATTAGTGGGTCTGAAGTGGCAATAATTATAATTTATAACAACGCATATGTTGTAGTCATATTAAATCAATAAATATTAATGTATTAATTGTAACATTATAATACAACTAATAAATGTAATATTTTATCATGCACACTCTACCGAAAGCTTTAATTATAGCCAACGCATTCAAAAAAAATTTAAGAAAAACACCAAACATGCTCAACATCTATGCATCTCCTTTAAGATTGCAAATACTCAACCACCTATCATACATTTAGAACATAGAAACAAAGAAGACCTAATTGACAAAATGAAAGAAGATAATAGATTATTATACTATGAAACTTTTTCCAATGGATGACGAGTGTGAAAGCCGTTCCACACATTAGACTCTGCATTGAATGATGATGGAAAATCAGGTTTATTATTATTAGAGGGTGAAAGAAGGGAAATAAATAGCAGGAAAGGGAGGGATCGTTTTCAATCTCATTTGAAGTTTTGTTGTGGTACTCAATCCATTACAGGCAAGTTATCGCACTTTCTAATTTTTCTATTTTCCTATGCTTCTGTATGTATGTGTAATCTCTGGTTCGGACAAGTGTTCTATAGAGACAGAAAGACTATCAATTTCTCTGCTTCAAAATGACTTCACCGAATCCCAAAACATAGAGAAACGGGGCAAATGCACAAAGGTTCAGTCCAAGTGAAAGGAAAGAAAATATAGCAGTTTTACAACAAATTCAGATAAATGGGTGTTTAAGGTGATTGACCCTCATCAGGACTTCTGATTTCTGAATGACATGATTTCTTCTAGATTCAGTAGATTATTAATCTTGCCAGAAGTTTGTATTGATACCTTGTAGGCTTGTACCATATAAATTATGGTTTAGTTCATCATTAACGAACTTCCTAGTTTTAACGTATACTTGTTAATCATTTTAGCTTCGATTTGTGATTTATCCTCCAATAAATTGTTCAATACTACACGATAAAAAAATCCCCACCAGCATCCATCATCATGCCAGTAAGTTAAAATATTAACAACGTTCATTCCAATTTACATGAACAGAGTTATAATAGGCAAACAACAAATTCAATGCGATGACAATTTACACAAACACAACATAAACAAAGCCCACACCCTCCACTCACAATAATGTTAAAGAGCCCGATAATCACTTAAAAAAATTAATTTTAAAAATAGGAAAAATTATAAATATTATTTCATTCATACCCAAGATTCCAAAATTTCAATCACTAATAATAATCTGTTTATAAATAAATGAAAAATTAAATATCTTTTAGAATCTCATAAAATTTTAGGATTCAATGGCACCATTCAAAAGTCACAATACACACAGATACAATATATTTATATACACATAAAATTTGGGTTGATGACTTACACTCGATCAACAAATCACAAGTGGGGTTCCCCTTTATTCTTCACCAGTCAATACATACACTAATGTGTGTGTATAAACAAGCAAGCTTTGAGCCAAGAACAATCAAGAAACTTGTATGCATACACACGACCTCGCCCCGTCCAGCTGTCCTAATGAAATTTATTTACTAACGTTATTTCAATAGCATATTTGTGGAATTTGTGTAGAGTTTGTAAAAACACTTATTAGGACATTCTATTCTTTTATTTTATTTTATTTTTATATAAGTATATGACAATTGATACATTTGTATATGTAGCAAAAAAAAAAGTGAGCAACTCGTGGTGATTCAAGAATTGAAGATCACAAAAATCGAACTCGAAACATTTAAGACAAAAGAATGTCAAATTTTATAAAATAAATGAATGCATTTTTACGTAATAGGTAGTGTAGTGCGTACTTGGTTGATGAATATTATACCTGCCTCTCCCTCCCAGAACCCTGCCCCTTTCTCTTGAGTTTTCACAGGTGAAAATCGGTAAAATGTCTCGATCCTTTTTTACATTTTCGTTTTTCTTGATTAAGTTTTTATTTTCCTTCAATAAATTCTTAATTTTTTGGTTTTGTTTATTCTCTCCTTATGAGAGTTTGATTTTATTTTAGTATTTTTTATGTCTGGGATTATAGATTTGTCGAATTTTCATGGGTTTAATTATATGATAAATGTTTTTATGTGATTGCATCTACGGTCGATTGTTCAAGACAATTGAATGACAGCAAGTACATATATTCATAATATTTTTAAAAAATTGTTTGGTTGACTCCTCAAGAAAGAAGGATTGAACCGTCATATGTATAAGTGTTTGTTCAATTTCAATTGTATTTGTAGATATCATATGGCTTTTAATTATTAAATTGATTCCCCTTTTTTAAAAAAACATTAATTTCGGTTTAGGTTTAGTTATCACGACAAATGAAGGTAAAATATAACATTTAATTAATTTATATATTTTTCTTAATCAGTGTCATATTCTGAATTAACAAATGTTTTTAAAAGTGCATCTTGGAGATTTGGATACCTTGATTTTGAAAAGCATTTTTTCTTGCTGTCTTGCACGGGTAATTGGAAAAGTAATTCACATTATTAAACGAATCCCATTTCAAGGCGATCCAAACGGGCCTTGCTAAAACCAGTACCATTTCCATCCGCATTTACCACATTCCCGATTTCAACCAGTTTTACTAGTAGAAACAACCAATTGCAACTACACTACCATACATAAACCCAGAACCCGATGGCACCAAGGAAAAAAAATTGAAACTAGACGAGTTCCAAGCACATTCGATCACAGACTAGATGAGTTTGAAACATATTCACACAGATGATTACCGCGGAGCAAGCACAACGATTTGACAGCTAATTGGGCACTTGAAAAAAACAGTTATGAGTTCAGCACAGATGGTCTTCTAAAAACAAAATATTAAGATCTATTACATTGTCGACAGAAAGCAAAGTTAAATGTCTAGATTCAGAAAAACTAATGGAACCATCAATCCTCAGATGCTGTCATGATTTTTTTCCTGCTCTATTTATAATGTATCTCTAAATTCCAACACAGTATTCATTGATTCTGCCCAGACAAAAATCTTGAGTTTCTGCTTGCATCAAATTTGTGCCATCCCACTTTCCACCCTCTGCTGGAATTTCAAGAAAAGAACAGAAAGGATTAAAATAATTTTTTTAATAAGCAGGCATGGCAACAAAATCAGACATTTGACTAAAATTTTAATACAGGCCTTTATACATATTCATTGGTCAGGCATGGGGCTCTCTCCTCCGCTGTATCCCGGACTGTCCCCCATTTCAGGCTTGTAATCTGGGCTACCTTCCCGGTTGTAATCATCAAGACTAACCTTCTCTGTTCGAGGGCTTGGACTATGACCATTATCATACTCAGGGGTAAGCCTTTCTTTTGGGCTGGAACTACGAACAAGGTCAGGGCTAACCAACTCTCTTTGAGGACTAATGCTGCTCTGATGGGCATAGGAGATTCGCTCATTCCGACTAGGTGGACTTGGACTGTCGCCCAAACCGTAGTCCGATCTTCTCTCTCTTACATCAGAACTGCTAACACGTCCATAGTCAGCTTTCCTTTTCCTTCCATCAGGACTGGCACGGAGTCCATAGTCAGCTTTCCTTTCCCTTCCATCAGGACTGGCACCACGGCCATAGTCAGCTTTCATTTCACTTCCATCAGGACTGCCACCAAGGCCATAGTCAGTTTTTCTTTCCCTTGCATCAGGACTGCCACCACGGCCATAGTCAGCTTTCCTTTCCCTTCCATCAGGACTGCCACCACGGCCGTAATCAGTTTTTCTCCCTCTTCCAATAGGACTTCTACTGCCACGACCATAGTCAGATTTCCTTTCCCTTCCATTAGGACTCCTGCTACCCCCACGGCTATAGTCAGGCTTCATGTCCCTTCCATTAGGACTCCTGCTACCCACATGGCCATAGTCAGACTTCATGTCCCTTCCATTAGGACTCCTACCACCTCCACGACCATAAGATTTACTCATCCTTCCAGTGGGAGTACCGCTACCAACACGACCATAATCAGGACTGGCACGTTCTCTGCGGTAAGGACTAGGGCTACGACCACGACCATGGCCATAATCAGGACTTCCCCGCTCTCTCCTATAAGGGCTTGGTGATCTTCCCCTATCATCATTTCTCCTCCGGGGAGACCTATCACGAACCCGATCAGGACTGTATCCACTTTTTCTTTCGTCGTCATCCTTTATAGCATATTCCACTGAAATAACTCGATCCATCAGCTTGCTGCACACAAATAAAAGATAGTATAAAGATAGTGATACCTACTTTCTATAGGTATACAGTTACAACTAAAGAATCTAGTTCAGTCACCCACATACAGGTAAGCTCACCTCATGTTTGTTGCTTCTAAAGCTTTGATGGCATCTTCCTGTGTTTCAAACTGGATAAATGCAAAATTCCTTCTGATCCTTATGTTTAATATCTTCCCATATGGATCAAAGTGCCTCTCCAAGTCCCTTGTCCTTGTATGATAAGGATCAAAGTTTATAACAAATAAAGTCTTTGAGGGCCTCAAATTCGATGAGGATCTCCTAGAGTTCTCAGGTTTCCGCACACTGCGTTCTTGCTGTATGACAACCACCACAAATTTAAGAGAACTGGACAGATTGCAAAATGTAATATTTAATTAAGGCACATTTATTACCTTTGTCCACTCGACACGAAGTCGGCGCCCTTTTCTACCAAACTCGATGTTATCAAGTCTTCTAATTGCATCCTCTGCATCTCTCTCATCCTCCATGTAAACAAAAGCAAAACCTATGACATGCAACATTTAAATTAAATCAGATCCAATAAAATAATTTATATGAGCACATAGATAAAACTGACTTAAGATCCCAATAATAAAAGGATACTTTCGCGGAGAATCATTTTGTCACTGGAAGAACAAAAGAGGTTTAAAATTTGACCTGAAATTAATATTCCGCTTTTATGAAATCTATGAACCATTGACCGATAAAATCAGTAACTGAAGGTGTTAAAATTTTGACCTGAATTAAATATACCACTTCTATAAAATCTACAAACCATTGACCAATAAAATCAGTAACAGACCTTCGGCAATGGACTAAATGATGTCAAGGGACAAGAATCCAAACGTGGAAGTCTCATGCTAGAATAATGAAAACATTGTGACTTCTCCATTTATTCTGTTGCCACTGCTTCGAGGTTGGATGTCTGTGAAATGAGGGCTGGGCAAAAGACACATACAGAGGAATAAAGGCAAATGTCTGAGGATAATGTATGACAGGCGTGCCTTAAGATGTGGCTCTTCTAGAAAACAAAAAGAGGAGGCACGTCACGGCAATGGAATGTGGTGGTAAGTCAGCCATAATGTAGTCCTGCGCCAAAGAACTAGTTGAGTATGGGGGTTTTACACTCTAAAAACACATTTTTTCTTTTAAACATACTCCATAACCCCACTGTAACTCAAGGAGGAACGGATAACTGTTGTTACTGTGCTGCAATGTTGCATGATCTGAATCCTCAAGCTACCATACATGGTGGCAACTTTAGGAGTGGGGGCTTCGACATTTTAACTTAAGAAGTGTTACCTAAGAATAAGAAAGTAATACTCTCAAGACTAACTTTATTTTTACCAAACAATAAAAATAATTAGAAGTCCCCAATGTTTGCTGAGTCATTTTACTCATATATCCATCTGCTCTAATGAGGCCAAGTTAACACCAGCGCAATGTGTAGAATAATCGCCTCAACATTTCTCAATCTACTCTTCCAAAATGAGATACACTTCTGCTTTTCCGTGAGTAAGTATATATAAGAAGAAAAAATTTATCGTTACCTTCACAAGCACCACTAGAATTTGAACTAGATTCATGACTGGATATTTCCATATGCATAAAGAAGTTGAGAACCCTTTGCTTGAGTATACAAATAAACCAGCCACTCGGACTTAAATTGAGTTATGTAGAGGTAATGAATTATTAACACTTCAGGTATTATTCACAAACACAGTATATGAGTATGGTTGTTTCTTTAGCTTGCAAGTAAAAAACTGGTGTGCCACGTGCAATTATAAGCTACCATGATTCCTGAACCAATAAAGTTATTAACCACAGAAGATGCAAGTGTAAAAGAGATAAAGTATTCTGCCTAAGCAAAACAGGCAATTATCAATGAACACAGGAAAAACAATACACAAACATCATAAGAGGATATGCAAAACATTACCGGACTTCATATCAACACGAGTTACCCTCCCATATCTTCTGAAAAGCCTTTCCAGATCTGTCTGACGTGCCTCATAATCAAAGTTACCGCAGAAAATAGGCTTCATATCACCTAACAAAGTTTTAAAACAAACTTCTATTATCTGCACAATTGAAGTACCAAAATCCGAAAAACAATGTCCATCGAGAAACAAATAAAAAAAACTACCACACGACATATATTTAACGTTTCGACATATAGATTAGAAACAGAACGCAAGTAGCAATACAAAACAATTACTGTAACTTCTACACATTCACAATTAAATTAAACCATAATAAACACAATTCATCAAACTACAACGCCATAACAAGTATTCAATACAACACAGTCTATAAAAACTCATCAATTACACATACAAGTCTTCAAAATCAAAAATTAAACTCTAACAGAGTAAAAAACACAAATCTAAGACAAAAATTACCGTCTCTCACAACAGATCGACACAAATCACATTCAGATCTAACATTAAATTCAAATAAACTGCAAATTAAACATCAAAATTCTAACATGATGTAATTTATGAATATAAATAACAATCTCGAAACAAAAAATAAAATAAAAATTAAGATTATTGTAAAAATATGCGAATCAATTATGAATATATATTTGTATATATGTATGTATAGATCGAAGATATAAGATATACCTGTGTTTAAATTAGAGTAAAGAACCCTAGGTCTGTTTTGAAAGCGGCAGCTCCAGAATACAGAAAAATATGTGCTTTGCAGATGCAAAAACTGGTGTGCTAAAAAAACAAACTAAAATTAATAATATTACAAAACTACCCCTGTTTTTATTTCTATTTACTTAATGTTTTTATTTCTTTTGTTTTTATGAATAATTTAGCTAATTTAAGATTTTTAAATTGACCTCACAATTTATAATATTTTAAAAATAGAAATTGTTTACCAGGGTCGGATATCTTTTGATATTCAACTAACCCATCTCCTACCGTAAAACAAATCAACGACTGAGAGTAAAAAAAATATGTTCATACGCTCTATAATAGAGTTATGTTTCTAATTCTCATTTTATATGTCTCTCCAGAATACACACTCTTATCTCCCAGAAACACACTTGTTATTTTATCCTCCTATTTTTTGGAGATATTTGTGAGCTTTCTAAAACTCATTTCAACTTTTCCAATTGACTGCTATTGTTGCTCGTCAATTCACTACTACTGATGCTCAACTTGAACACAAGGTCAATTTTTCATCATTTCTCTCTTGATGTTATTGTTACTATTATGTGTGTGTGTTTTGTATTTGTGTCGATGATTATAGCATAAATTAGTTTATCCTACTAGGTGTTGTATTCGAAAAATATGGTGAATTACGCTTGTGTTAGTTCTGTTATATTACAAAATATCTATTTTTTTGTATTCGGAAAATGTGCATGTTATGCGTTGACGTGTTTTATTATACAATAAATGAAAAAATTTGAGTTTGTCAAAAATTATGAAAGAATTGGGGTGATATTTATACTGAATAGATAGTAACCTTAGTTTTTTTGTCAAACATATATGCACGCTCTATAGAGTGTATAGGTTTCCAACTATTTGACTTAATTTTTTCCCCAACTTTATACACCCGCTCTATAATAGAGCGTAAGTGCAGAAGCTATAATTTATTTATTTTAATAAATACCATGTGTCAAAGTAAGGGCAGAAATGAGAAAAAAACTAAAATTTACGTTTTATTATAGAGCATGTACGCTTTATAATAGAGTGTAAACTTTATTTTATTTTTTAATCATGATTATTTATTTATTTTTTTAATGATAGGGTTGACTTGATTATTAATTTTATCCAACTGTGACGGTAGAAATAACCCCTTTAAAATTAATACTGACTTTTTTATTACCAATGTATGTAAATTGAGAGCAGTTTTTTAAAGAAAAAAATTAATATAAAAAATCTATCTTCCGCATTTATACTTTTATTTAATAAAATTAGTATCATGGTTATCGAATCAAATATGTGTTTAAAATTTTTATTTAAAGATAAAATTATAAATTTATTTTAATAATTTTTTTGAAATCATAAGTAATAATAATTTAAAACTAAAAAATGAATCTGATTTGATATATAAATATCGTTACAAAATATTAAAATATAACAAATTAAAAAAATTATAATATTTGAAAAAAACTGAATAGGTAAAACATGACAACAATGTTCTACAATTTTTAGCTAAAGTTATATAATGTATAAAAATTATATATCAGAAGGTCAAGAAACAATACAAAAAGATCCATTTTATACAAATAAAATCAAAATTATATAATATTTTTATTTCACAACTAATATTTAAATAAATATATTATTTATATTATATTTTTATTAATATTCAATATAAATTTTTATTATCCTAACAATTTATATTACTATATATCATATTTTTTATATAAATTTATTAAAGACGGGAGTGATAATAATTTTAAAATTTCTGATTAAAATATTTATATGTTTTTCTATTATTTTCTATGTATTCTTTTTAAAAATGATTAATTTTAATATATATTTTTTCATCTTTTTTATTTAAATAACTCATTTATTTATGTTATCCCAGTTAAAAGTCACATAAAAATTTACGAAAGTTTATAAATTTAAAATGTTTTTCTTCCGAAAAAACTCCGTAAAAATCATTTCCTCGAAAATATAATTATACAAGAGTTTCTGAATTATTCATAAATTTAACCGTGGGACCAGTTTTGGAACGTGGAGTGACAGACAGTTGGTCAATTAATTGATCCCAAGACCATGAAACGTCGCAATCTCATTCATCTTGTACATATTCATTCAAGTGGCCTGCTGTATCGACACGGTATATATGCTTACATTGGACTATCCCATAATCTGGGTTTTCTTATTATCGAATTAGAATTATCATATATTAACTATATTAATAATATATTTTGTTAGTTATAATAATATATTATTTTATTACATATTTTTTACTAAAAATAATATAGTAAGGGTCCGTTTGTGATTACTGTTCAAAACTGTTGTACTCTGAGAAAAAATGTTTGTTAAAAAATTGTTGTCAGAAAAATTTGATGATTGTTTAATATATTTTTTATTTATGCATGTTTTAAAATATAATATAAAAAATTAATATTTTTGGAGAGTTTTGATGCTAAAACTTGCAATTATTTTCTGCAAAAGCAAAAAAACAGTCTTTTCCAAAAATATGGGGGAATGATTTCTCTAACGACATTTTTTAGACCAAAAATACTTTTTCAGACTGTAATTTTTGGATTTTATCAAATACCTTTCAACCTGTTTTTCAATAAAAAACTGATATCGATGTCTGTAACAGCAATATCAAACGGAACCTAAATATTTTTCTCCCTTTTCTTCCTTTTTCTATTATGAACGCTCGGGTAAAATACATATAACAGAAATATTGTTAGACAATTTGAAGTAAAAAGTAGCATGAAATTATCAACATAATTGATTTATTATATTTTTTTTGAAGTGCCGGCTGTTTTGAATGATGTACATAAACAGTAAATCAAACATTAAAACACACAATAGTAGAAATGCCGACTGTGTTGAATAGATGTATGCAACTATAATTAAAAATTAGCGTTTAATACGTGTGCTTAATACGGGTGTTAGCCATAATTACTGTAGACAATATACAACCACCAGGACTATAAATTAATCCAGTACATTCTTTCAAAAAATGTACTGTCTTTTGTCCTTTTTAAGTGCTAAACACACATTCCCCCGAAGGGGTCTGCGAACTAGACACACACCCCCTTCTTCAGTAGTCCTGTCAATTCACCCTATAAAAACTCTTGTTCATCTACTCAACTGTCTCGTATCACCATTCCCCTTATATATCCATCCATTTTATACTATTTTGCTTGGAATTTTTAATGATAGTGCATGGCTGATTCGGCTAACATACCCAAAAATGACCAAGCAGAATGACAATGCGAATCTGATGGTTCAAACAAGTCAAGCCTTTCTATTTTACCACCCATTGCTAAAACAGTCACCACTAGCTGCAATGTCACCGTCCTCTGGCCGTCATCCTGTGTATCGAGGCATCCGATGCAGAGGCGGAAAATGGGTGTCAGAGATACGTGAGCCACGTAAGACTACCCGGATTTGGCTAGGGACTTATTCCACACCTGAAATGGCAGCTGCAGCGTATGATGTAGCTGCATTGGCGTTAAAAGGCCCCGATGTTACTCTCAATTTTCCTGACTCCGTATTCTCTTATGCTATTCCTGCAAATCCTACAGCAGCAGACATACGCGCTGCTGCTGCAAATGCTGCAGCTTCCAGAGGCTCTGAAAGTTCTGCTGGAGGCAGAAACTCTGAATTACCGCCTCCAGCAGACAATACTCTTCCTGCAGAGACTTCGACATTCATTGATGAGGAGGAAATTTTTGACATGCCAAACTTGCTGGCTGACATGGCGGAGGGAATGCTGATTAGTCCGCCCAGAATGAAAACGGACGACTCGCCAGAAAAATCAGAGGGAGACAGCCTATGGAGTTACTCACGTAACTAATAATTAACGACCTAGAAATAGCATATGACGACTAAATTATAATGGTACTCGCCAGTGTATGCTCCCTAGCTTGTGTCCAATTTATCATATTATTGAGTTGTGCGAGTACAACATGTTATTTTGTCGTACCTCATTCCTTTTCATTTTCTGTTTTGTTTATCCATCCTTTATCATTTCATCCCATTTGTGAACTAAGGATCTAGCTGATCAATGTGCATTTTGAGATTGTTAGTTAAGTGCGGTCGTTGGATTACATGCCTATTTTTGTTCCATACGCATATGGTGCGAGTACAGTTACCAGTAAAGCTCAATCACCAACGTAAATTATCCATTTCCACTAGGTTCGTCTAATCGATCTCTTATTATTAAGAGATCACCATGTCGAGCCAGAATGTTACCCTGCATTTGGAAAGTGGGGGAGGAGGGAGTGTGAAAAAATAAGTGCGAGTTGAAATGTTTGGAGATGTAGTGGACATGGTCACGTGGGTACAACGTACGTGACAACGTTGCTTAGTCGAGTACTACATCGGTCCCACCCAATTGTTAACGTTTCGGAGAGAGAGTCCGACACAAATTTTAAGATGCATATAAAGTATAGTTCCATAACTTATTTTTAATTTTTTTTTCTGAATAAAAATTTAATGTTTAAATTTTTATTCAAAAAAAAAATTAAAAAAAAATTATGGAACCATGTTTTATATGCACCTTAAAATACGTGCCGGATCTTCTTTCCAAAACGTAAACAAATGGTGGGACCGAGGGAGTATCATTTTGTTTTGATGGATTGCTTGTTCTCTTCACTCTTCACCGCCGCATGTGGTTTATAATAAACTCAGTTAGTTTTACCTGTCAGAAATTTAAGATGGGTCCCTTTCTCTTGTTTTTTTCCCTTTATATATGTATTAATCAATTAATGTATGTATAGGTTCTTCTACCTCCTTCTACACCTCACCTCGGAAGTACTAATTTTTAGGAAAAATGCACAGGTTGGGAACATCGGCTTTTTGCCATAGGATTCAGCAATTTATTGGTACTTGCACTAATATAAATTTACAACTGCATACTAGTGGTATGTTTTTTTATGCGATAATATCTTTCTAAAATCGAAATTGTTTTAGAAAATAGTAAAAAGCTTTATTCACAATAAATCACTTCGTATTATTCAAATCCTCGACTAATCACTATTGATCGAATAATTGTATTTTTTTTATACTCCATATGTTTCAAAATACATGTTCTTTTAAATTTTTGCATTCAATATTGAATTTTTTATGTACTTTTAAAAAGAAAAAAAAAAGCGTATATTTTGAAACATAGGGGAACCAGACATGAGAGGGCTCCCGAAAACATAAAGTTGTGTTCGGTTGAAATGATAAAAATGAGTTGGGATGAGGATGAGCAAAATGATTGGAATGAGGTGAGATAAGAATGTTCATTCCATTATTTTGTTGGTTTAGTGATATTAATTTTATTGAAAAGAGAATTATCATTTTTATTAATTTATTTGTTTAATATATAGATAAAATGAATTCTAAAAAAAAATTATTCAATAATAAATTTACTAAATAATATAGAAAATATAAGACAAATTTAATTTACAAGAGAAATAAAATTATATATATTTTTTAAATTAAAAAAAAATAAAAATTAAAAAATTTTAATAGCTAAACAAGTTTTTTTTCATTAAATATATTGAATTACAGACATATTATATTCAAGAACAAAAATAAAAATAAAAAATTATTTTTAGTAAGAATAAAAATTGTTATCCCATGTGGAGGGTGAAATAAAAAATTGACTTATTGGGAATGATAAGAATGACACGAGTACGAGTGATTTCATTCTCAAATACTCAACCAAACTACTCTTTTGATTTCAAGAAATTTGTATATGTGAACTTTTAACAATGCTGAATTCTGGTAAAATTGATAGTAAATTCGTTATATGTTCAAATTGAGTAATTTCGGACTTTTCTGAAACGGTTTTGAATTTCCTACAAATTTCCTTCTTTAACTTTTCTGAAATTATGCTTTCAGCTATGAGTTTTCTGCAATTTATGTAATTTGTCATTGTATTTTTGAAACAGAGTACTCAATTTTGAAAATTCGCACTAAATTGAGTTTTGTTCCAAAAATTATAAACAATATCATTCTAGAAAACTCTTTTCGATATCTGTATTTGTTGTTTACATTCCATTGGCAAACTCTATGATTTCGATACCCTAAATATCAAAATACTTGTGAAATTAGGGTTTGATTCTGTGCTAACAGCTCACAAATATATAATTTCTGAATTCGTTACTTATGTGTTTTGAACAAGTCTTACCATTCTACAAAGGTCTTGAAATTGTCTACGATTCTCGTGTTTGTACTTTTTCAGATAAATTCATTCTAGTAGAGTAAATTGCTACTTTTCTGGGCAAGTCAAATATAAAATTGATTTAAGTTGTATACTTTGTATGATGATTTGATTTTGGTGTTCGAGTAAGTTATTTTGAAATAATATATATTTCTTTTTGGATTTGAGAGATATATTAAGACCGCCGTCGTGAGTGAAATGAATCTCATGCTTGGCACCACCTATACGGTGTAATTAAATAGTATAGGCGTGCCGCCGGAGGTACAGGACACGTATAGTCGCAACTAATTTGTGTACGTTTGGCCATTTTGGTAATATTGTGCTTAGTGCCTTGCAAGCCCTTGTAAGATTTTGGGTAACATTTGTTTTGTGCTATGTAAGCCCTTGTAAGTTTTGATGAATACATATTTCTGGATCACCGAAAATGTAGGACATCCTGTAAGTGTAAGATTATATCCCATTTGAGTTAGTAAGTTATGCTTTCCGTTAAATTATTATAATGATTGTTAGCAAGTATAAAAGCAAGATTATTTTAAGTGAAAAGTGCGTGTGTTGGTTTTGTAAATATCTATCTAGCCTTTCTGCTATTTTTATACGGTCTACAATATTTTTTCCAGTTATCATGTTATATTTATTTTTTTTCGTTAAATCTATTTCCTGCTCACATGACTTGTGTTATATCCGTATATGAGTCTTTCGCTCACTGCCGGTCTTTGTTTTGTTTTATTTCCTCCAAGAGGTAAGAATACCTAGATGGACTATTTTATGGGGAGAGCGAGAACTGCGAAATTAGATGAGTTCATTTATTTTTATTTTTACATTTTATTAGACTCCTAAAATTTTATTCGGAATTGATACTTGTGGATGTAAATCCGAATTTGGATGATTTATTTTAGATTTTTATTGTTGAATTGGAGAAATTGTAATGTTTTATGGATTTATCGGAGAATTGTTAATTTTTTGGATTTAAATATATTCGGATAATTGTTGAGATGTTAAAGTTTTAATAAATAAATATTAAATAATTATATATATATATATATATATATTTTAATATATATATAGAGAGAGAGAGTAAGGATCTAGAGAAAACCATATTTGATAGAAAACTTAGAGTACTAATCTCAACCGTTGATTTATGTAATTAATATTAATATTAAATACTAATTATAAATGGAAAGTATATTACGTACAACTAGTATACCAAAATTAGCAAAACACATACTGAAATTTAATTTAGATGGTAATTATGGTAATATTTAAAAACGATGAGATTTTGTAGAAACCATTGAATCTTAAATATTTTTTATAACACTTCGTAGAACACTAGCTGGCATAATATTTATTATTTAACAATGTAAACAAGATTAAAAATATGAGATTTTTAAATCTTAAAAATATTTTATTCAATATTTCAAATTAAAATTTAATATATTTTACAAATTAAGATTCCACTAAGTGTTCTACTAACTATTTTATTAAGTGTTCTACTAAATATTCTACATCACCAATGTTTTTAAAAAAAATTCTATTAATTGTTCTACTAAATATATCATTATTTATTTTAAATTAAAATTAAGATTCTACTAAATATTTTATTAAATATTTCAAATTAAGAATTAATATATTTCATAAATTACGATTTCACTAAATGTTCTACTGACTATTTTATTAAATATTTTCCTAAATATGTCATCTCACCAATGTTTTAAAAAAGATTCTATTAAGTGTTCTACTAAATATTTCATTATTTATTTTAAATTAAAATTGAGATTCTACTAAATATTTTATTAAATATTTCAAGTCAAGATTTCATATATTTTTTAAATAAAGATTCTACTAGTTGTTCTACTGACTATATTATTAAATATTCTACTAAATATGTCACTTCGCCAGTGTTTTAAGAAGATTCTATTAAATGTTCTACTAAATATTCCACTCTTTATTTAAAAATAATATTAAGATCATGCTAAATACTTTATTAAATATTTCAAGTTAAGATTTAATATATTTTTTAAACAAAGATTCCACTAAGTGTTCTACTAATTATATCATTAATTGTTCTACTAAATACGTCACCTCCTCAATGTTTTTAAAAAGATTCTATTAAATATTCTATTAAATATTTCACTATTTATTTTAAAATAATGTTAAGATTCTATTAAATATTTAATTAAATATTTGAAATTAAACTTAATATATTGTTTTAATTAAGATTCCACTAAGTGTTATACTAACTATTTTATTAGGTAGTCTACTAAATATAACAGATCACCGATATTTAAAATATTATTAGAATTCCATTAAGTGTTAAAATATTAAAATTTTATTAAGTGTTTTACTGTATAATCTATTTATGTTCAAATTCGACAAGATTTTCTATTGCGCATTAATGTTAGAATTATACAACTAAGTGTTTTGCATTAAGTATTCTATAAAATAAAATATTAAAATCTACTAAGATTTTAAAATCTACCAAGTATTCAACTAATATTTATATTAGAATTCTAATAAAATTTATTAAATTATTCAGATTCTACTAAGTGTTACACTAAGTATTCTACAAAATATTAATATTAAAATTTATATATTCTACTAATTATTTTTAGTTAGATTATATTAATACCTAGTGATATCTTAATAATTTTAATATATTTTTATATAATTTCAAAATTATTAATTAGTACAGTATCTATTATAATACTTAGTATGGTTGAACACTTAATATAATCTAAAAATAATAATTGTTAAAAATTTAATATTACTATTTTGTAAAATAATTAGTACAATACTTAGTGGAATCCAATAATAATTTTAAAAAAAAATAGTAGAATTCTAATATTAATAATAAATTTATATGTAGAATATAAATAGTGTAAGAGTTAGTGAAATTTTAATATATTTCAATATTAATTATTATTATAAAACTGAATATTGTTGTACACCTCATAAAATTTAAATAAAAATAATTAATGAAATCTTAATAAAAATATGATATATGGGAGAGGTGATATGACATATATACGAGATCTTATACTTACTTGATTTAAGTAATTTATATATGTTAAGTGTATTTTAATTAATGATCATAAAATTAAAAACCCATATGCATTTATCATTTATGTCAGGCAAATAATTGAATTAAGATTCCATCAATATCAACCATTAGATTAGTTACGAATCAATGGCCGAAAAAAGTTTCTCAGTTTTCTCTAAAATTTGAGTTTTCTTTTGAGCACTCTTATATATATATATATATATATTGGCTAATATAATACTCCATACGTCCCCTTTTAATTGTACATTTGACTTTTTACGCGTATTTTAATGTATATAAAAAACATAGTTCGATAAATTATTTTTTCGAATTTTCTTTTTTACATAAAATTTTAAATATTAAATTTTTATTTATAAAAAGAAAATTCGAAAAATAATTTTTCAAACTAGGTTCTTTATGCACATTAATATACAGGTAAAAAGTCAATGAACAATTAAAAATGAATTGAAAGATAATTTCTAATAAATGTATACACCGTTACGTTAAGACAGGGACATCCTCAACAAGGCCAAGACCTTACGATTCTGGGAGCCCAATATAAAATACAACTTGGGCTACGCAACTGGACCAAACCATATCTTGGGGCCACGGTTTATTGAGGAAAGAAAATGAGCACGTGATGTACACGCAAACGCGAAGCTTGGTAGAGCTCAACCCGTGTGAAGGTGGTAAGATGTGAGATGTCACCACCTTACAAAATGTCAGCTATCTTGTCAATTTTGTTAAAGTCACGTCAGATCAAATTATTTGGAAACAGAAGTAATTATATATATATATATATATATATATATATATATATATATATATATATATATATATATATATATATATGTATGTATATGTATATTCATCATTACATTTAACTAGCTTCAAAACCCGACTTATATTATGTTAATTACGATTAACATACACTTTTGCTAAATAAGTATGTAACATTTTTGATAAGTTAGCAAAAGGCGCATATATGATTTGCAAATTTATAATTATTCCCTAATACCTGTTATAATTAGGTGTAATTTTATTGCATGAGTTCTGTATTATTACAAAGCAAATTATGATTGAATTAATATCGATTTGCAATAATTTTATAGATTTTAGGATGAAATAAATATAATCGAATATAATATAAGTATAACTTCTATTTTTACTCAATGAACTACTTTGAGTTAAAAAGGAATACTTTGTTATACCAATAAATTGCTTGATGAAATATGTCAAAAAAATTATTATAAATAATCTCATAATAAAGTTATGAAACAGTTATGAAATATATTGCTAAACTATATTCGTCTTTACTAACAATTGCATATTTCGGTCTGAAATCCACTAAAAAGATAAGGATACAGTGTTCATATTCTTCTGGGTTTTTGTTGATATGGATTTTTATAAGTACTACACACTTCGAATTATTCAGCAAGACCTTTTTTTTATAACTACTTTTATTATTTATCAATAATGCAATGTCCAGTATCAGCACTACATTATTAATATATAGATTTCAACAATTTTAAGTTCTTACAAATTTAGGCTCAAATTGATGACCCTCAGAGTACAGGTAATTTCGAAGAATTTATATAACAAACATCTATGAAGTACATAATTTATATATATTAACGAGGATAACATTAAATTTTTTGACAAAACACAACACTTTAAAATTTTAAATTATGTAATGCTAGTAAGCGTATAAAAGACGTTTTAGATAAAATGGCTCAATGAACCCCCATTAGTAAAAAATATAAAAGTTAGTTAAGAATTTAAAATCAAATGATATGTTTTGCAGCAAATATGCACATATAATTGACGAATAATATATACTTAAATTGCAGAAAAAGTAGAGATTTAAATATTAATTTAAATTTATTATTAAATTTTCTTTAAGAAAATTTAAATGATATGTTTTTAAATTTTCTTAAAGAAAATTTAAAAATTATTACCAGATAACAACAACAATAATAATAATGAGTTTAATATAATTATAAATTTTAAATATGTAATTATTAATGGATAAAATAGTGTTGGTGTAGGTGCCCTAGAGGCAATACAATGTTTATTTTGATAAACCTTTATGTCAATTGATTATTCAATAAACGTATTTATTATGACTTTAATTACTGCGATATATTTGTTAGCATAATAAATGTCCTTAGAATTATGATACACATTGTATAGTATAGTACATGACTTGAACTTGAGATTATATAATATATCATATTCTTAAATGTCCCTAGTCGAGTATTATTATTATAGGACAATAATAATACATAAATAGACTAGTATGTTGTTTGACTGATAACCACATCTCATTGGTTATAAGTATGTGGATACTAAAGTCAATACATAGGTACATGTAGGAGTACATGATACTGGACAGACCCACGGTGAGATTCTTCATGTTTAATAAAGTCATAAGAAAGACTCACAGTGATAATGGTGTAATGATCCTTTGACTTGAGATCATTATATTTCTATACGATGATTAATATACTTTGACTACATTAAAAGTTACCTTTGACCGGATGATGATAAAAGTGGACATCGGGTATATCATGAGTCGTATGAGAAATATGAATGATAGATAAAGGATTTAACCCTCCTATAATTAGGAGAGATATTATTGGCCTCTTGATTGAGTGGGACTATAAAATGCATGGCCGTGCTCAAATAATGATTTGTTTTCATAGTCTACTCATGGATCAAGTAAACCCGGATTAAATGTTGAAGAGGATGACTAAATACATGCCTCGAGTTTAATCTATAATATATATGGTTAAAGAGATTATATTACACTGAAACATTAATCACGAAAGGTTTTATCGAATCACGATTTAATTATTATTTAATTGGGTAGCAATGATGTATTACTAGATACCGCTCATTGTTTATAATTTTATTGGAGAATAAAATTATTGCTAATTAAATAATAGCCTACAGGGTCACACACATAGAGTACTTAAAGGAATAATTAATTTAAATTATAGATTTAAATTAATTGATGATTATTTGAATTTTATTATATTAATTAAGTGAGACTTAATTAATTGAAATAATATAAATTCGAATTTGAATTCTGCCATTAACAATTAAGTGTGACTTAGTTATTAATTAAATAATAAAATTCGGTTTTATTATTTAATCCTAAACCTACATGGGTTAGGCTTTGCTGTTATGGGTTGCTATTACGGGCCTATTAACCAACCATTATAAATAAATAATGTAGGGTTAATAAGGATTACGTTTTTGAGAAAAACAAAACGCTAGCAGCAGCAAAGGCAGAGCAAAGGCAGAATTCGAAATCATCAAAGGAGGCTAGTACATCCATTCCGTAATCAAGATCGTGAGACGTTCTTGAAGGTGCCCGTGTGGATACCATAGATGTGTTTTTGAGAGGAAGACACAAGTCGTGAAAGCTAGGATCTCCGTTGAGTTCGTGAAAGTCAAGACCAAGTAAAGGTATGATTCCGTTTCACAATAATCAGTCCGCTTATACATGATCCTGCGTTTAGGGTTCCGAAAATTTCGTTATATTTACGTTTAATCCGCTGCGTTTTATGTCTCGGAACCCAACAAATAGGGGTGAAACTAGAGTTTTATCATACAATAATGAATTAAAATCTCAGATATAAAATGTAATAATGAGTAAATATAAGTTAAATAAATATCTTATTGATATTAATAAGTGTATTAATGATATAACAACGAGGAAAAATATGTTAAATAAATATTGCGCAGATACTAATGATTGTATTCATGATTAAAATGGCTCAAAACAACTCTATGTTGGAGCGTTATATATATAATAGATATATTCAATCATTTCTGATATTACTTTCATTCATAAATTATCCCAACTCAAATGTAAATTATTTTATAAATAATTTCTAAATTATAAGATTTATATTTTTTAACTTATAAACTTTTTATAAAAACCTCAAACACCGTAATCGTGTAGTATGAGATATTTTTAAAACAATAATTTGTACCATATCTTTTTATATATAAAGAATGATTTATTATTATTATATATATAATTTGTACAAAAATACACACACATATTGATATATATTATATATGTGAATGCATAATATAAATACATGTATGTAAATTACTGAATAACTAGCTCTTATACCTGTGTAAAGCACAAATAATTTTTAAAATTCGAATTATATTTTATATTTATTTAAATGTATTATTTTTTAAAATTTATAAAGTATAATTTGATGTTTAAAACTATATATTTAGTGATCATACTAATATTTTTAAAAAATTATGCTACTATTCTTTTGGCCGGTATTTATTGATATATATTATATATTTAAATTTTCCTATTCAAAATACTTGTCTCAAGTTCATCACGGAGGAATTATATATATTTTTTGTTTTCGGCTTGTTTTGATTTTGGAGAAGGTGTATAAAAGTATAATAGTAATAACATATTAAATAAAATCATTTTTTATAAATATGATGTTGTAAACTAATTAAATATGTATAAGTGTATAATAGTAAGTTAATTAAATGTATGGAAGAGTATAACATTATAATAATAAGTTAATTAAATGTATTAAAGGCTATAATAGTAATGTTGATATTAAAATTAATTAGTCACTGACATGGTATATTGAGACTGCATGGCTAGTGTTGTGGAATAAAACTATTCCCGAATACATGACATATTGAGACTGCATGGCTATTGATGTGGAATAAAAATATCCCTAAAACATGTTTGAGTGCTTGTTATGGTAAATATATAATGGACCTAGATTCACCCGGGACTAATATTAACAAGGAAAGGGTCCAACTATATACATCTGCTAAACAAGGGCACACATGCAGAAAAATATCACATTAACTTTAAAGAAGAACTAATATAAAAAAAACGCAGCCAAAAAGAAAAAGCACACGCAATGCGAGACAAACAAACAGCTGGCCAGCTGGGGTCTGGGAGACATGGCTTCTTCTAATAACTTTAATAGTATCTCTAGACCTATACATGTGAGTATTATTATTATTATTATTATTGTACCAACGACCACGCACACCCCAACTCCGCGTCCAAAACACATTCATTCCACATTTTATGACATACTAATAATATAATCACACTCTCTAGTAGCTACTAGTACTAGTTATTTCCTACTTTTATATATATATATATAGTTCCACTCCACTTGACTTCATATAACCAACTCAAAATATCAACCAAGTTCACACTCTCATAGTCTCACACATACAAACAAGTAACAACAAGTGTTTTAGATTGACCCCCTCCTTTGCGCTTGTATATTATTACAACACAACACAAATATCATGGATCATTTTTTCTCATACTCCACCTCATCCTACCATGCCCCACCTCAGGATCCATATCAATACTCAGATTATCCCCAGTCCTCATTCACTACACAAACTGTCCCACTTCAGGATCCATCTCAATACTCAGCTTATCCTCAATCCTCATTCGCTACACAAACTGACCCTACTCTGTCTCAGGATCCATATCACTACTCATTCACCACCCAAATCGTCGGCAATGCCAGTGACCAGCCTATTCATATTTCTGATGAAGATGTGTTGCTGGCTTCTAGTAATCCAAAGAAACGAGACGGAAGGAAGAAATTTAAAGAGACCCGCCATCCTGTTTACCGAGGAGTCAGGAGTAGGAATCCTGACAAGTGGGTTTGTGAGGTTAGGGAACCGAATAAAAACTCCAGAATCTGGCTTGGAACTTTTCCCACTGCTGAAATGGCTGCTCGAGCTCATGATGTTGCAGCTATTGCACTCAGGGGTCGAAATGCTTGCCTTAACTTTGCGGACTCTGCTTGGAGGTTGCCAGTTCCAGCTTCTTCCGATGCCAAGGACATTCAGAAAGCTGCAGCTGAGGCAGCCGAGGCTTTTAGGCCACCAGAGAATTACAGTGACAATGACAATGCAGCAGAGAGAACAAGTCCGGAGCAGACATTGGAATTGCAACAAAATCATGCGGTGCCGTACATGGACGAGGAGGCCCTGTTTGGAACGCCCGAGTACGTTAACAACATGGCACAGGGGATGATGCTTCCTCCCCCTCAGTTTGTGCAGAGTGACATGTATTATGGGAATGATGACATGGATGCTGTTTATGATTTGTCTCTATGGAGTTTCTAATTGGATCTGCCTATTCCAAAGTGATAATAATCTAGAAGATTCTCTACATATATAATCTATCTGATCTTCTTAATATGTAATTTGTGTAATATGTAAGCTCTGTAGCTACACAAGTGTGGTTTTGCTACATTTGCTTTTTTGTTACCTTTAGTTTTGCTGTATATGCTTTTGCAAGTTGGAAAATGTAATATATATCATTAATAAAACTTCTCAATTTGCTAATCATTTTTTTTGGTTGGAATGAAGAGACTACTGTATTACTCTGTATCTAACGACAATGTCAGATAAAAAACAATTAAATTAAAATGCATTTAAAAGTATAATCTTCTATATATACAAGTAGAGATTATTTATATTGGTCTCTATGTAAGTCAGAATGACAGATAGGATTAGTTCTGTTTGTTCATATGTATGAATTATACAAAATTTTAAATATGATATATGATCTAATCAATTCAGATCTAAAACTACTTTCACATAATAAACATTTTATTTGACAAATATGCTTCAAATCAAATATTAATTTTGAACTACTTTAATAACAAATATATAATAATAATAATAATAATAACAATAATATATCACAAAATAATAAAACAGAGAACAAAGGGAATATTTTTCAGGCACGCGCAAGTTTGCTCGTCATGGTAGGGTCATCACAAGTTGTCACCTGAAGAAGCTATTTCACTTTCCAAGTCTCGTCAAACATATTTAGCGAGGTCACATCAGACCAATATACAGTATCTAATGTCTAAAAGATTATTATTTAAATAGTGTAAAACTTATGGATTCGAAAAGAAAACTAAATTTCATCAAAAGATGAGAGTAATATCTATCATAAATAAAATTACAAACTTAAGTTAAACATATAGGCCAAAAATTTTAAAATACAAATCAAGTCAATTTTAAACCAATAGTACAAGAAAATGGTGGCTTTAAGCGAAAGTCAAGGACCCGATGTCGAGCTGAAAAGGGAAGTAGGCACAGGCCCAGGGAAGCCCATAATATGCATGTTTAGACAAAACTGAACAATCTTTCAACAGCTGGAGCCTGGAGACCGGTCTTCTTCTAATCTTGTACTAGTATTAGTATTATTATAGCAAGTTATAACTGATAATTTATATCACACACTCGTTCCGCGTCCCAAACACACACTCACCCCACATTCCACTATATATATATATATATATATTTTTTCCGTACATTTATCTTCGTACCTACCGCACCTATAAATATAGTCACTTTCCCTGATAAGACACACACACACACACACTCATTTTCAGATTGTCCCTACTTCTCCCTCAAGTAATTTTAACATGGATCATTTCTTCTCTTACTCGACCACATCATACTCGGCCCCACCTTTGTCTCAGGAACCATATAGCTATTCACCTTTCCCCCAAAGCTCGAGCAATGCCAATGACCAGCCTATTCATATTCCAGATGAACAAGTGCTCCCAGCTTCCAGTATTCCCAAGAAACGCGATGGAAGGAAGAAAGTTAAGGAGCCGCGCCACCCTGTTTACAGAGGAGTGAGGCGTAGAAATCTGACAAGTGGGTGTTGGAATTATCTTTGTATTAATCTAAACTTGAAATAAATAAATAGATAAGTAGAAAATGTTTGAATAAGAGATAATTTAGGGAGAGATTGTAGGAAGCTGTTGCTGCTGATTGATTTCCCGTGTTATTTGATTTCCTGTTTTCTAGTAGTGTGATGTAATTTGGTTTTATATATTAATAGCTTGTAAAGACGCTTTGAGTTTTTTCCAAGAGAGAACATCAATATAGTTTATATTCTCCAGACTCAAAAGCTTCATATACATATATATTTATATCTTATTCGCTACAGTGGGTTTCTGAGGTCAGAGAACCAAACAAGGAATCTCGGATATGGCTCGGAACTTTTCCTACTGCTGAAATGGCTGCTCGAGCTCACGATGTTGCAACTATTGCACTTAGAGGTCCAGATGCCTGCCTTAACTTTGCTGACTCTGCTTGGAGGTTCCCAGTTCCTGCTTCTTCCAATGCCAAGGACATTCAGAAAGCTGCGGCTGAGGCAGCAGACGCAGAGGCCTTCAGACCACCAGAGAACGACATTGCAGTGGACACAACTATTCCGGAGGAGACTTTGAAATTGCAACAAAATCACGCAGTGTCGTATATGGATGATGAGGCCCTGTTTGGAACGCCTGAATACATTAACAATATGGCACAGGGGATGATGCTTCCTCCCCTTCAATTCGGCCAAGGTGATGTGTATTATGGGAATGTTGTTGACATGGATGGCGTTTCCGACCTGTCACTATGGAATTATTAATTTTCTTCTACACCCTCCCTCTACTACTAGAATGGGATCCCTGCCAATTCCTAAATATTCATAACATATGAGAGATGATATATATACAATATTTATCTATATCAATTTATGTAATCTTCATGTGTAATATGCAAGCACACAAGTGGGGTTTGCCACAATTTCGGGATCTCCCTTCCCCATATGTAATTTGCAATACCCTTTGTGGCTCCTTTGAGTAAAAAGAAAATTTTGTGAGACATTATTCTTGGAATGAAGACTTGCTGCAAGCTGAAATTCCCATAAATTGTCTTGACTTTATCAATTTTGACTAATAAAAAAACAAATTATATAATAATATATACTTTTGAAATAATATCATAATAAACTTTGATTATTCTATTTTATGAACCAATTTGTACATTAATAAAATTATAAATTAATATTTTTTAATTATTAATCAAAATTAGATTAATTTGACTTAAAAAAAATCAAACTGAGACAAAATTTATGAGATGAGAGAGAATATTTATACTATTGTGCGACGTATATATCAACAGTGACAGTCCATAAGAGCATCTGCAATGCAGGGTCATTTGGTGCCTCGATCCCCATGAAATGACTTGTGCTTCTCATTTTATGTGTTTTCAGCATTGGATGAATACCAGCTCAAAGTGGTTGAGCCCTCTATGGTGGCCAAACCCACTTTAGTTATTTTTTAATTTTTTAATATTATTTTCACTCACTCGCTCTAACTTGCAGATGGTGTTCATGATTCATTTTACTATAATCATAATCATAATCATAATATAATTATAATATAATATGTATATATTGGGTCCTACAAATATAATTTTTAATATGTTTTAAATTTAATACTTTTTCGTATAATGTTTTTAAATATTTTCACATGTATTTTTTATATAATATGATGCATTTTAATTATGAGATATGTCTTTTATTTTAATACCCATATTCAAATCCTCAAAATCTAAATGCTCAATTTTCATACCCATATCCAAATTCCTATTTTTCAAATGCGTAAAATTTTAATTTTAATTCTCAAATTCCGAGTTCTCAGTATCAATGTCCACATTCTCAGAATTCTCAATTTTCATTTTCATATCCTCAAAATTCTCCATACCAATTTCCATGTCCTCCATTTTCAAATCTCAATGTTTTAAATTTAATTATTTCTCGTGTGATATTTTTAACATAATATTTTTATTTTTAATGTAATTGTCATGTTTTTTTTAATAATATGATGTATTTTAATTACATAACATGTCTTTTATTTTATAATTATTTTTACAAATCTTAATAACTTTAATTTAATTATTTCAGTTTTAACACTATTTAATTAAACTAAATTTAGTTATATAATATCATTTTGTTACAATTATAATATAATAACAATAAATGGGTCTTACATAATGGCAAGTGGGCTCTACCATTGGATGAGGTTGCCCACTTTTTATGTCCGGCCAGTTTTGTATGTGTTGGCGTGTTGTGGGGTCCGAGCACAGTAAAAAGTGAGAAATAACATTGTGGATGTTCTAACACAGGTGTATAGTTCCTAGGGGTAGTGGTCAGCCTCTATATATAAAATATTCTTATATGTATTTGAGAATATATATAATAAATACTGTAAAACTGTTTACAAGATAAAAAGAAAATTATAATACAAGATATTATAGAAATAATAAGTAAATTCTGAACAAAGAGATGGTTTCCAGCTAGGGCCAAGGAACTTGGGAGGAAAGATAACGAGTACGTGATACACGCGCAAACGCGAACTTCGGTTGCATCAGCACGTTTGAGAAATTACAGGTTATGTTGAAAACAATAATAATTCATTTTATGTATTATTTAGAACAATATTACTCCGTATTTTATAATTGAACTATTACTTTTATATTAAGTTTATTGTATTTCCACGGACCCACGGCAGCCGAAAAGGGTAACCCACACATGTTTCGACTAAAGGGAACAACCAATACTAGAAAACAGCTCGGGTGTCTGGGTAGTTATGAATTATGATACTACTACACCCACACTCCGCGTCTCTAACGCATTCAGTCCACATTCTAATCATGTATCATTAATGAGCTATATTTATCAGGTCAGTACCCGATTGAATTATATAGAGACCGCCTTTTTGTTGGAAACGTCCGAGACCATATACGTACTGTTTGCAGAACATTGCTAAATATATTGTTCTGCAAAATATATTCTGCAAACAGTACATAAATCAGTACATATATGGTCTCCAACATCTCCAATAAAAATGCGATTTCCATATAATTTTTTGTATATAAATAACCTCTTACCTGATAAGCAACTCATATATAAGCTTCCCTATTCACTAACATAAGTCATAACATACATACAAGTCTTTTGCATCTACCCCGCCCCTCTGCCTTTTTTATTACTTCTGCGTCACTTGTTATAATCAATATATATGGATCATTTCTTCTCGTACTCGTCCCCACCTTTATCTTAGGATCCATATCACTCCACTTTTCCTGAATCCTCTTTCACCACGGAAAGCCCAGGCAATGCCAGTGACCGGCCTATTCTTACTTCAGATGAAGTGTTGCTAGCATCATCTAATCCAAAGAAACGTGGCTGAAGGAAGAAATTTCAGGAGACGCGCCACCCAGTTTACAGAGGAGTGAAGCATAGAAATCCTGTCAAGTGGGTTTCTGAGGTAAGAGAACCAAACAAGAACTCTCAAATCTGGCTCGGAACTTTTCATACTGCTGAAATGGCTGCTCGAGCTCACGATGTTGCACCTATTGCACTTAAGAGGTCGAAATGCCTGCCTTAACTTTGCTGACTCTGCATGGAGGTTGCCAGTTCCAGCTTCTTCCAAGGCTAAGGACATTCAAAAAGCTGCGGCTGAGGCAGCGGAGGCCTTCAGGCACCAGAAAATGAAAATGCGGCAGAGAGGACAAATCAGGGTACATTAGAAATGCAAGAAAATGAAGTGTCATACATGGATGAAGAGGCTCAGTTTGGAACACCTGAATACGTTAACAATATGGCACAGGGAATGATGCTTCCTCCCCCTCAATTTGTGATAAGTGATATCTATTATGGGGATGGTGACAAGGAAGTTGTTAGCGACCTGTCTTTATGGAGCTTCTAATTTGGACAAAGACTTCTACTTCTAGTATCAGCCTACAGCCAATATTTTTTGAGTGAACGGCCAAGTTTTAGTTATGTAGGAACTACATACATAACCTACAAGCACGTGTAATACGTAGCCACAGAAGTGTGGTTGTGCTACAGATAATTTTTGTCCATACATGCACTCTGTTTGCAATAGTACAGAATAGGTCCGGGGAAAAATTAGGTTCGCTGTTATGCTTGCCAGTTGAGTAATGTAAATTAATATTTATAGAATAAACTTCTATATTATGCTTTTTCACTTGAGGGAGGCCAGGAGGGCATGAATAAATTCTACAATCTAACTAATAATTCCCGAAGCATCGTCACCGAACCAAGGTTTGCCAAGCTGTTAGGAGTTTGCTTCCAAAGAGTTTTTTAGGGTTCGAAACACATTAGAATTGCTGGGGGAAGTTTAACCTTCACAATAAATCCGGTGTAATAGTCAAAATTGTAACAGAATGCCGGTAGGCCCTTGTGAGGTATAACACATCTTATATACAGAATCAATAAGAAAAAGGAAAAGCATAGTCTCCAACATGTACAAGTAAATACTACATGTAATTGGCTTATAAAGAACTGTATTGAACACGCGATCAATTAAAAAATTCTCGTATTAGGTGTAATGACAGAACACGAATTCACAGAAGATTAATTTGGCAGCACATCTAAATGCAATTGAAATAACGACATAATAAAAATATGTACGGTTTTTAGAGAACTTGCCACTATTTAAGGAATTTACTGATGTTACAAGGCCCATGGAAAAAACAATATACATGCTCAAACAATTACTCGGTACCATTTGCACCATTTTCTGATGCATCAGCTGCCCTTCCTGAGTGCTTGGTGGCATCTTCACAGAGCGAAGTTGCTGCATGAGCATTTCAAGCTTGGCCTGATTATCTTCATGGACATGTTTTGGAACATTTTTCAGGTAGCCAGAAGCACTCATCATTTTGTTCAGATCATCATGTTGCCTACAAAGATGAAACTAAGTTACCAATTGTGCAGAAAGAACAAGGCAACAAGAAGAGAGATTTATATAAAAAAACAGTTGTGTTTCAAGAGATTTTATAGTCACCCATAACTTTGTTCAGAAGAAAAAGAACCTGCATCTTAGACAGTACAAAGTATCTCGGACAATTTTTTTTTTTGGCAATATAAATTTAAAAGGAACCATAGATGCATGTTTCCATGCCTTGGAAATTTGAATGCATATAACTCCATAAAAATTTCATGAATCAAAATTTCCAAATCTGTCTCGAAGATTCACCAACCAAATTGTGCAGCTCATGTTTTTCTAATATACTTTCCATTCAAGAAATCTCTACAACGTTCTCTTTGCTTTTGATGTGATGTATTAGAGTTTAGTCATAGAAGGATGTTTACTATTGATGTTCTTAACTTCTTATCACGAGAATTCTTAAACATCGAGCTTCCTAGAAACCTCACTTCCCGACATATTGGTACCATTGACCTCTACTTTGCGACAATCAAGTTTATAAAAATCAAAACATTTTTTTACAGACACATAATTGGTGTTCATTTTGTCAAAAGTAACTGTCATCCAGGGGAATTGAAAAATGCATTTAACTAAGAATAAAACAACATTCAGCATAAAGACGACACTCACTTCTGTATTTCCTCCATTTTCTTCTTCAGCTTCTCACGTTCAGCTTCAACATTGATATTTCCCTGAAGCTTCAAGTAAACAGAAAGGTTTTCATTAACTATAGACACTGAACACCCAGCTGGAGGATCATCCTTCTCACGCAACACCTGACAAATAAAATACAAAGATTAGATGAAAAGTTATGCACATAACATTAGGTTAATCAATCAATAGACAGATAAGAAGGAAAAAACAAACAAACTATGATATTTAGTCCTACCATTAGCCGCAGAATTAAATAGAGAGTGGGGCCAAATTTTTTTCAGAAGTATATAAAAAGTTGAAGTATAATATTTATTTATAATATATCCTTAAATATTCAATTCTCCAAACAATTAAAAAGTAAATATAATAGATAATACATTTAAACAGTAACAGAAAAGTAAAAAACATATAGCAATAGTTAACTAGATAGATACGATCATACGAAGTTTAGATATCTATACAATATTATTAAAGCCGAATCATTAAAACTTTGATAGTCGGTAGTTGGTCGGTATTCGAGTCGAGTTAGTTAATTGATAATTGGGTTTAATTTTTAAATATTAGTATTTTATTTAAAACACAAACAAAACACAAGTTTTATCCACTTAAACACAAACACAAATTCTCTTTACACACAAACATAAATAAAATATATGATAAAAATATTTCTACACAATATATTAAATAAAATTAACATTATTTTTATCGGAATAAAAAAATTGAAGTTGTATAAATAAAATATTAAAACAAAAATAATATAATATGAAGAAAAATCTGTGCATCGCATAAGTGCAACATAGTACATATAATGATATAATATACATACACAAAAAAAATAGAAGTGAAGTGAATAAAGATGGCAGGCATCCACGAGTGTACAAAAGATGAAGGCTAGAGTTGAAGCTTTTACGCCAGCTTAATATCTTGAGGGGCCCAAAATAATTGTCATCAAATTAAGAACTGTATTTAGCGGCAAGTTAGGGGTGGCAAGGCCACTAATGGCCCTAAAGTGCGTCCACCTCAGATTAAGGGACAAGACCCTTCATATTCATATACAAAAGGGTTCATTTGATTTTTAATTATGAAGTTGCAGCTATTGTGCGAGGAAACTGGATGTGCAAGGAACAACCACCTTCAATTTATTATTTCCTAAGAATTCTTTTGGACAAACCAGCTGTAAGAATCATAGGAACCAAAAGTAAATGGCATGTGCAGAGTTTCATAAACATGACCATGCTCGATTCACAAAGCACTTAATGTTACAAAGGGAACACACCCGCATATATATTTATATGTACATGCTATGTTACCGGCTGGAAGTGTACAGTAAAGTTATGTGTTGGCAACATTTTGAAAACTTTACATGTTTTTTGGCCTAAAATGAAGTGTGAAGTGTCCAGACATGGCCCATGTCTGAGAGTCGAGTGTCCGACTTGGACGAGGAAATAAAAAACAACACAAATACGAAGATAAAATTAAAGAGTCCAGGTAACAGAGTGTACATATACATTAAGGAAAGGATCACAAACACAAATATTCTTCCAACTCAAATAGTTTGATCTAGCTTAATATGAGTGCTGGCGTGCTGCTGTGCAATGAGAAAAAAATTGCCAGCTACTGGAAAGTTCTTGGAATCAATGAAAGTAAACAAAATAGTCAAGAAGCAGGTATACATTCAATCAACATTACATTTTATAATTCCTCGATTTGACATATTGACTTGCTAAAGTCAAAATGGTACTTAATACCTGATTAGCAACTATTATCACTTATAGAATGGAAGCTTACATGACACAGTACAAAAAGTTAGATACCTGCAAAGATGAAAGAGACGCGAGAGTTGAAACCTCCGATTCATGAACCTTGATCGTCTCTGCAACCTTATCTGTTTGACAATGTGCAAAAGCTGATCGCCTAATTCAAAAATTAGTGACTTGGTTAATCTCAAATGTTTATTGAATAAGCTCTCAATATACAGTCAAACATATATCTACATATATTCAAGCAATTTAGAAACAAATATGAACCACATAAGAAAATTTAAAGATGAACGAAAAAATATTTAAGAACCTGAGGATCTACTTATACAAGAAATGGGAATGAAGTGCATAACACTTCTCATTAATTAATACAGCTAATACGGCTCATCCTGACTTTTCTATACTTGTGAGGTTCAGCTATAAACTCCTTTCCGCATATTATCAAGCTTAAGACAAGTGCACTTGAACAAGTATGCAGTGATCTCAGTATTTGTCAAATCAACATGTTAGTCATCATGAATTAATAATTATTAAGCAGCATTATTCTATTGAAGGGAAAGAACTTTCAATATATACCTCTTTATACCACCACTACCTGAAAGTTCAGGCAACTGTACAGTCTATATACCAAGAAACAGACTTTATTATATGATTCTGAATAACAGCTTTTATACTTTTATTTAATTGAAACATCATTGTCAAAGGTCATAATCTGTTAAACTAAGCTCAAACGTATACCTAGTCGAGCTTCAGTCTACAAGAAATATATAATTTCAAGATAGAAAAACTAAAGCAATATAATTAGAATGAGCAAGTCCAACACAGATCTGTGAAAACATATGCCTTTCAAAAGGCATGAAAGGATTGAGCAAACGCAAAACATTATCTAGACACAACCACAAGGTGTCTTGTGCAGACGTCCTCGCAGATATTGAAATCAAATCATTGCTATTGAAATAGGGTTTAATGACTTCAATAAAAATGTCACAGCTGGAACCACCACCATGAATACACTGCAGTGGCTGCATCAGAGAACTCATATGAATCGAGAGATTTTACAGTTTTGGAAATGGCTTTATTCGGTACTGAGAGTATCCATTGGCAGCTAAATGGCAAGCTTTCATACACAAACTTTGATGGAGGGGTGTAATCATCTCCAAGCTTACTCATCGCAAACCGCACAGCATTCCATAACTTGTTACACCAATTACGATACCCTTCAACTCTTCGTATGTCCAAGTTGATCTTATCAGACTGGTAGGACAAAAAAACAATTGCTAAGTGGCAGATATATCCAGAGAATTTTTTTGTGATTCCTTTTTTATATATTTTTTCATTTATTTATTTGGGGAAAGGTGGTCGTGAAAATGAACCTGTGCTGTGTAAGACACAAGGGCAAACCGGAGGGCATCTGCTCCACATTCAGGAATACCATTAGGGAAGTCCTTCCATTGTCCCTCTTTGGCAACTTGCAGTTCAGAGAGATCTAAATTACCCTCTTCAAGTCTCTTGTGAAGACCTTCCAATGATATTCCAGTTATTACTTCAAGGGGATCAACAACATTTCCCAGTGACTTGACATCTTACGGCCATGGGCATCACAAATCATGGGATGCAAATAAACCTCTGATGCGAAAGATCTTTAGCTTGATGCAACTAGTTAAGGAAAGCATGTGCTAAATATCATATTTATACTCAAGTAACCATATTATATAAAAAAATCAGTCCAACAAAGTTGCCCAAATACACATTTTACACCATGGTAGATATTTATCCTCCCGTGAGGTTTCACAAAACTTAATGCAAAACATTACTTTCTACGAGATTCAAGTTTTTTCTTCTGGTTTCAGTACATGAACATGTACAGATAATGGCATAAATAGGCAATAGTAATTTAGACAGAATATATAGGATGAATAAACTAACCTTTCTGAAAGGTACATCACCTCCTAATTTACTTCCTAACATCACCATACAAGCAACTAGGGATGGCAAAAAAATCCGAAAAATCCGATATTCGTCCGAAATATCTGTATTCGTATCTGGAAAAAAACGGATATTATCCGTATCCGGAAGAAACAGGATATTATCCGTATCCGAATCCGACGATTCCGGATACGGATATGGATATAGGCACATCCGTATCCGAAAATATACGTATCCGAAATTAATTATATATAATATATATAAATATATTTTTTTAATATATATAATATATAATTATATATTTTTAAACCCATTTATAGTTCTAAGCCCATTTATATATTTTTATACATACACTTATAGTTATAAGCCCATTTAATTTGATTCAATTATATTTTTTAATTAGCTCAACTCTAATGTCTATTTTAATTTAATAAATTAATATATACACTATACATGGTTATACTTTAAAATCTATATTCAATATATATCAATTTATATTTCTATAATATTTTATATATTTTAAATCGTATCACATATATCACATAAATAATATATATATACAATTTAAAATTTATTCTATTAGTTTTGTAGTGTGTGTATATATATTCATTAAATAATATATTTATATAAATTTTATATAATTGTAAAAATATTATAGACATATATAAAAATATCATTTGAGTTTAATATTATTAAGATAACAAAATTAGATTGAAAAGATAAATAGAAATTATTTTTTAAAAAAATAATAACGATCCGACACTAAAAAAAATTATTGTAAATGTCATAACTACAAATATATAATTACAATCTCTCAGTAAAAGATGAAATTTTACTCCCTCTATTTTTATTTGTATATTTAATTTAGTTAGCACATTTTTTTGAATTTAAAACAGGAATATCACATACATATATTTTTTAGAGTTTCACTAAACAAAATTAAAAACAAAAAAGTCGTAGGACAAAAACTATGTGCAGGCATTTGTTCAAACAAAAAGTATGCTAAAGAGATCAAACGACAAACAAATACTAGATAATAATGGAGAGCGTATAATTTACCGTCGTTAGAGCTATACCTATAAGCTGATAATTATATCAATTATGATTCATATATTATTTAATTTATTTTGCAATGTGTCCAACTGTCCAAGTGCTATTACGACTAATATAATAATCACACAAAAACCTGCTCTATACTTTACAATTTATAATTATCAATCAATTAGCAAATAACAGAGGGAGTATAAACTATAAATTACAGTAGACACTGAAAGCTATACCTAAATGTTGATATTGATATCAATAACAATAAACTATCAATACATATAGTTTCACACCGTGTCTGAGTCCTGTTACAACTATAATAATCACTAAGCCTATCAAAAACCTGTTTTGTACTATATAACTGTAACATCTCAGTCCCACATCGAGTAGATTGGGATAAATCTCAGTCCCACATCGAGTAGATTGGGATAATTTGTTCAGTATATAAGTAAAAAGTACTACTACTAAGTGCACCAACAAATCATGATCTTTTGGGGGCCTGTGGTGGGCTTGTGGCATGGTTGTCATGGCGTCCATTTGGCGTCCATTTGGCGTCCATTTGGCGTTGTGACGTGTAAAATGGCTTAAGCGTCGTTGTCGACTTGCGAACAGGCACTGAGGCGGTCGCCTCGGACGCCACAGGACGCCACAGGACGCCTTAGTCGTCTTTTGGACGCCACAGATATTAAAAAATAAAGGTAAATTGAAAACTGGCCTGTTGGGCTTTGACCGACCCAGCCCGATCCAATGACCCAGCCCGATCCAATTACATATAAAACGTGTAACCCTAAATTGAAGCCGTTCAAAGACTACTTCTCATCTCCAGCGGACTCCAAGACTCCATCTCCATCTCCAGCGGACTCCATCTCTTCTGGTAATCTTCTTCTCTTTCTTCTTATCCTTTTCTTCTCTCTTCTTCTTATCTCTTATTTTTCTTCTTCTCTATCTTATCTCTTATTTTTCTTCTTATTCTTTTTTCTCTTTCTTGTAATATATATAGTATATACAGTAAATAATATGTATATAACGTATACATATAAATTTATATTATTTTATATATAATATACCAAACATATTCTTTTACTAATATTCTTTTAAATTTAATAAAACTTTCCGTTTTCAGTTTTAAACTTATTGATTACAGTTTGACGTATGATTGTTTATTTGTGCAAAAAAAAAAACGTATGATTGTTTATTTACTTATTTTATTGACTTATTTTATTCTTTCAATATGTTTTGCAGTAATATGAATTCCCAAAGTGTTGGCACCGAAATTCATCCGAAGGATGATCCAAATAGAAGACCAAGAACTTCAACTGACCCCGGTTGGAAATATGCTTTCTGGCCGAATATTGACAAGAGAGACTTGGTGGAATGTAGCTTATATGCAAGACAAATGACTGGAGGAATTAAACGGATAAAACAACATCTTGCCGGAGGTTTCGGAGATGTTACAATTTGTCCCAAAACAACAACTAAATTAAGAAAGCAGATGCTTGAGTATATTTTGAGCAAACAAAAGAAGAAAGTATCATTAGATATTGACGATTGTGAAGACGGTGATGAGAATGATGGTGACGAGGATGATGTCCAAGAGCAACATTCTTCTATTGGGCTTGGGGACTCCAACTCTGTGAAACTGCCAAGTTCTGGCACAGCTGCAAAGCAGAAAAAGAAGTCAGTTTCAATACTGAATTTTGTCAAGCCGAAGCCCCCAACAAATAAAGGCAAGACAATCGTCCAGATGTTGAGAAAGAGTCCTGAAGATGTTATTAAGGATAGGCATGATAAGAGCAAAACTCAAACAAATATTGAATCATATACAAAAACACCAGAAGAAAAAGAAAGAGTGTTTATGCACATTTCTGACTTTTTCTATGAAAATGGAATACCTTTTAATGCTGCACACTCTTTGAGCTACGAGATCATGATTGAATCTGTAGGACAATACGGGCCTGGGTTGAAACCTCCATCGTACCACGAGCTTCGAGTTCCTTTGCTTGAAAAAGCAAAGAAAAATACAGAAAAGCTGCGTGCAATTCATGAGAAGGCATGGGAAAGATTCGGTTGTACAATTATGGCAGATGGATGGACTGATAGGAGACAAAGGCACTTGATAAATTTTCTTGTGAACAGCCCCGAAGGTACCTTTTTCCTTGGAACCGTGAATGCTTCAGATAAGTCACACGATGCAGTAATGTTAGCAGATTTGCTTGAAAGCAGAATTCGAGAAATTGGGATTCATAATGTCATTCAGGTATTCTAGTGCTCCCTGCCTCCCTATTTGATGTAATTCATATTTCGTAAATGGGGTGCATATAAGTTATAACTAGCCTGGTCAGTTTTATGTATGGATAATTGAATATACATTTTATGCATTTATGTTTCAGGTGATTAGTGATAATGGTGCAAATTATAAGGCAGCTGGTCACTTACTTGAGCGTAGATTTTCTGGACTTTGGTGGACTCCTTGTGCCGCTCACTGTATCAACCTTATGATGGAAGAAATTGGGGGAATAAAACAATTCAAGAAAGTCATTGAAAATGCAAGAAGAATAACTACTTTTATTTACAGGCATGGTCGAATACTCGATTTCATGAGGGAAAAAACCGGTCAAAGGGAACTTGTAAGAGCTGGAGCTACAAGATTTGCCACTTCATTCCTTACTTTGCAGAGCTTGTACAATTTTAAAGATGCCCTCCGGATGTTGTTTCTTAGTGGTGATTGGACTAAGTCACAGTTGTCCAAAACATTAAATGGACGAAAGGTGGAGTCATTTGTGCTTTCTGTTGCATTTTGGAATGGTGTTTATGATTGTGTCGTAGCTTCAAAGCCCCTCCTATACGCATTAAGGATTGTCGACGGAGATGAGCATCCTGCGCTGCCTGAAATCTTATATGTAATGGAGCAGGCCAAAGACACAATCTCAAAAAATTTTAAGGACAGAAAAAGGCTTGAACAAAAACTAACTGGAATCATCAAAAGGCGGTGGGAAGGTCAGATGGGAACAAAGTTATATGGGGCTGGTTTGTTTCTAAATCCAGGGAAGTTCTTTGATATACAAAGGGATAATCTTGATTATGCTACTACTCTACGGGAAGACTTTAATGATGTTCTAGAGCATATGGTGTCAGATAGAGAATTGCGAGCTACTATAAGTGACCAAGTCGATGAATATGAGAATTCAAGGAATAGCTTTGCAAGGGAAACACTATTTGATCTTCGAAAGAAGAAGAGGCCCCGTAAGTAAATAAATAAAGAAACATAATTATATATATAATAGTATAATCTGCTATTCTAGTTACTTTTTTATTCACCATGTACCATGTCTTTTAATTAGTTGATTGGTGGAGCGGTTATGCGGGGCGTACCAAAGAACTTCAAAAATTTGCAAAAAGGATTGTTGGACTTTGTTGTTCGTCTTCGGGATGTGAACGCAATTGGAGCACCTTTGAATTTGTAAGTTTGTTGGACTTTATTTACTTGAGTTTCTTTCAAATAGTTTATAGTTTATACATAAATTGACTTTGTTATTCATGTTTTAGATTCACACAAAAAGGAGAAATCGATTGGAATGGAAGCGATTAAATGACTTGGTCTACGTGCAATATAATCGGAAGATAACAACAAGGTTTGAGAAGTTGCGTATTAGTGGAAAAGGTTTTAATCCACTAGTTATCGAGGAATTTCAAGGGGAAAATGAGTGGGTTGCAGATGATCCTTTGTGGCATCATGTAGATGAAGTTAATGGTGCATCAAATGCAAATCTGCCACGCAATGTTCCTAGAGCTGCTCGTGGTGATTTTACATATACTCGGCGTCGTAATCGTGAGGATGATGCTTCATCTTCAAAGATGCAGGAGGAATCTCAATTTAGATCGCATAATGAGTCAGACTCGGATACGGAGGATGTTGATGTGGGAATGGATGAAGAAAATATTCCAATTGATGATGAAGAAGTTGATGATTTTGGTGAACCATCTAGTGCACACGAAAGTGCTGGCCATATGGGGAGTGGAAATTTTGTTAGGGAGGAGTTGGTGCTTGAGGATTTCGCCTGACCAGACTTGCCTTCATAGTTATTAGTCGTCTTATTTTGCTACTGCCCTCCTAGTTCTGCCACCTAGTTTAGTGTGTTGTGCTTTAAATTTAAAGTTCTGATATGATCTATGAGACTATGACCTCTTGAGTTATTGATATTTTAAGTATTGATATTTTAAGTACTAATGTTTTCACCCTATAGTGTATGCCTGTGTAATTACTTATTAGTATTGCTAATATATATTATTAATTTATAATATATAAATTTACAACTACTATCTTATATATTGGGCGCCATAAGGACGCCACGAGGGACGCCACGACGCCATATTGTTGTGAAGGTCCTACGGCGAGTCGCAGCGCCGTAACAACCATGGCTTGTGGATTACCCAAGTTGTTGTATTTGGGCCAGTTTACTTTGCGCCTATTTCGGATTTGGAAGTCGGGACTTGACCCAATTTTTGAAAAAAAACTCGGGATTTGACCCGGGTTGTCACATATGGTATCAGAGTCTTGCCCGGCCGGAAGTGTTAAGGCACTGCCCGGGTTCCGTAAGTTTGTCCATGGGCTCGACGAGGACGTCGACCCAATAAGGTGGGGTGTTTGTAACATCCCACATCGAATAGATAAAGTGTATTTGGACTCTTTATAAGGACAAGTCAATAATTAATGTATACCTAAAATTGCTTGTTGGGCCTGGTATGTATTCAGTTATGGGCTTGGGTTGTTATAATAACCTATCAAATTGAATCAATTTGCAAAATACTAATTGTGAGAATTTTTTTACCAAATTATCTTTCTTCTCAGGATCTGCCATTGCCGACTGTGTTGGTTGAATCTCCTGTACAAAGTAGAAACGAGTTGTTAAAAGGTATAATGGTTATACAAACATATGTAGTGTTATGTGATACTTAAAAGCTGAAATTGAGTAAAATGAAAGTGATAGTACCTGAGAAAGCAGAGACCAAGAGCGAAAAGTGATAGTACAACTGTGCAAATAAATGCAACTATAATTAATTAAAAATGGAGCTCTTTTTTTTTAAAAAAAGAAAAAAGAGGAAAATATTTGTATTAAGGTAGTAAAGCAGCAAATAAATTATAATAATATTTTTTAAAATTAATTTCTCATAGATTTATTAGGAACTAGATTACTGCCCGTGCTAAGTTAATTCAATTATATTTTAAAGTTGTGGATTAATTTTTCAAGACATTTAATATACTTGTTATTTTTATTATTTTTTGAAAATCGACCTTAGAAAATATAAACTATACATATAAGTAATATAAAAGTTAAATAAATACATGGAATCGAAATTAAATTAAATAAATACAGCAGAACCTCGATAAATGAATGCACTTGGGACCAAAAATATATATTCTTTTAGAGATATTATTTATTTATCGATAAATGAATATATTATCTATTTATCGATAAATGAATATTAATTCATTTAGATATTATTTTCAGATTATTTTTTTATTTTTATACATTTTATATTCAAATGTACCTAAAATTTATCATGGTTATAATATTTAGATGACATGTGTCCTCAAAATAAGTCTTTCAAGCTATTGTCACCATAAAAAATTACTTGTAGCATGAACATAACATTCGAGAATTCATGCATGCATTACACAAAATTAAGAATTGAATACATTTTGGTGGCAGAAAAAAATAATCAACTCTAGAAGCATTTTTCGAAAAGATATGATTTATTAATGTATATGAAAAGTATTTATTGGATTAAATGTATTCATATATTTATATAAATATAAATATATTATTTAAAATATAGTAATTATTCATTTATATTTAAATAGGACTTATAAAGATTTTTTTTATTTACTCGTTAATGCATTAAACGAGATTATTCATTAAGTCCATTTGCTCAAGCCGGAACCAGAAAAAATTATTCATTTGTTGAGATTATTCATTTATCGATTCATAATAGCCTATTCATACTCAATCGTCGAGATTTAACTTTAATATGAGAAGCAATTCTCCATATATAATTACATAATATATACACATATCCCATATGATTTTACTAAACTAAAAAGCAAACAGAAATCATGAGTATTTGAATTTGAATCTAATTACATAATATATGTAATCAACAGTATGGAGAACCAAATTGATCAATCATGACCAATCAAACAGCAACGAAACAAAGAAACTCACGGTAACCAGCATTTATATAAATGCAAAACGTGAGAAAAAAACCCATAGCTCCTACGTGGAATTAACAAAGACGCTGAAAAGTTAATACAAATCCACCAGCTGCCTGCGCAATGTAGCTTTTATTTTATCTTCCTGATGAGGGCTGATGTTCTAAATTCACTGTCGTCCCTGATGAAGCTCCACCAGAGGAAACTGAGGGGCACTGTTGTTGCATGCCAAAGCGCATGAGCATCTACGAATCCTTTGTAAGGAGGGAAGTCATATATCTCTAATAGACTGGCAAGACCTCCTCCAACCACAACCACCCATAACTTCCAGCGAGATGGATGATGAGTGACCCCAGCCCAGATAGCCCACAAAAGAATTTGCACTAAACCCATGGCAACACACACTTTCATATTCAGACCTGTAACATTGTTAATTTTTTATATAAGAAAACCTTCTACAATGCTTACAGTTGTATTAGAAGAAACTTTTTGCACTCTTTTTATCTGTCAAATAAAGAGCAAGTTAACAGTCATGCTATCTTCCAGTATATTACTAAAATAAAAAGTTGCAGTATGGGTTTACCGTAGTCAAATTGGTAAAAATTAAGGTACAAGATATGGGTCGTCACAAATGCAAGCAGAGGAGCAGCAACCATAACCCTGGCAGCTTCAGTTCTCACGCTAAAAACTCGTATTATGGCCAAAATAAGGGAAAATCCAAGCAGTGCGATGGCAGACGAGTAGTCTAGTTTCTCTGTTATGTCAACATCTCTGCAAATGGGCAGATACAATATGTTACTTAAATCGAGTACAGATAGTAAGTACCAAAGAGCCAGGAGTGGGCTTACATTATTTAATGCACTCTTAAAACATATAAAGTGATCAGCTTTGCTTTTTAAACTTTGTATATATAGCGATGATGAATTGATCCCTTTAACTACCAATATGCCACAAGTCCATAACTTTTAAGACAACAATGACAAACGTATTAAGCCCTACCTTGACTATGATTGCAAAATAGTACTTGCATTAGTTACTGTATACAATTACATGCTAAAAATGTAAGAAAATACAGTGGCAATATCATAAATTGACAAGTAGAGGCAATAATAGCAATAAATTTCTGTAGTTCACATGATGATACTTTATGCTCGGAGTTACTCTTTTTTAAAGGAACATTGGTTATAGTTAAACTGCAAAAATGCAGATTAAGATACCCTAAAAACAAAAGACTAGTCATCAAACTGTATCAAGTCTTTCAGTGTAGTCATTGATGATGCCAAAAGAACGAATAGTATAGATGGACAATTACACAATCTATAAGTTGAATAAATCGATTTTTGCAACTGATCAAGTTCTGAACATATCAGAAAATAAGACTACATGTAGAGTATTAAACCGTTTACTCAACTGCTAGAATCAAGAGAAAATTTTGGATAAATGACTCAGTATCTTCATTTTTTTGCGTCTGAAATTAAAAATCTGTAATGCTAAAGTGTGGTGGTGCTTATAGTTAGTAAGCTTAACTCTTTGGATTCTGTTTTTTATATTACAAATTCACTCTGGTAATAATAATTCATATTATGAAACTTGCAACAATTTTGAAACAGAACACTTTTCACCCTCAATTTTTCAGGGATAAAAAAAACTTTTCATTTTTTAGCAGCATTTTTTTTTCTCCCCTTGAATGTAGGGTGAGCCGGTGAGGTCAGTTGAGGACCTCTGTCTCTTTTCTCAAAAAACAAAAAAGAAGAAAAGAAATATCAATATATTTATACCATGTCTTATCTTGAACTTTCTTGCATCTGGTTTATGCACTAGACTTTGCCATTTCATTCAATACTTTGGTTGTCTGAACTCTTAACCATTCTCGTTGATGCAAAACCCTCCGGTGATACAAGTTGTGTATCTATCAGCTAATAAAAATGTCTGATAATTATAGGAAAATTGCATACTATAGGGACACAAACTATAGTATTTAATAGTTGGTAAAAGCGAGGCAGACATTTGACAGCAACACTTGGTAGAACAGATGATGTTATCGTTGCAATATATAAAACAGTCTGAAATGTCCTTCCAAAAGCTAACAGCTAGAGAATTTAAACTGCAATGTCTTGGGGGTGCAAAGCAAAAGCATCCGCATGTTACTTGTCACAGTTAAACCATATCTACTGAATGAAGATCAGGGTAAAGGTTTTGGGAATGCAAGTATGCAAAGTGTCAACTAATCTTATGATTGTAACTTTTAGTAGTAATATTGAAACTTTTTTCGACACTAAAGTGGCCAAGCCTCACATGCACCTTATCTAGTTTCACCACTCTCCTATAAGAAGTTTCTGAAATTCTTAAATCAGTATATAGTAGTAGTCGCATGTCAATAAATATAACATTAAACAAATAATTAGCAAAAAGATAAGATAAATTATAACGTCAACAATTCATCATTTTCCCATATATTTATAACTTAAACAGATTATAAAGAATATTTAGGCTTTGTGAAGGTTTTTTCAGAATGCTGTATGTGCATATGAATTGCTAGTTTGTGGATGGGGAAGAAGAAAGGAAGGTGGGGTGAGGAGGGCAGCTTACCGACTGTGGAAAACAGAACTCCAGAACCAGGCGTTCATTGATAAGATAGCATAGACATGCCACAAACCAGTGTATTCATAGTACGTTTTTCTGTCTGGCCTAAGAGGTAACTTGTAGTTCACAAGGATAAAAAAGGAGACCCACCCTTGAAACTGCATAGCAAGAGTAAGAACAGAAAGAGCTACAGACACAGGTTCCTGCAAACATAAATGATTCTAGCTCAACATTGTCAAATCTCATAACCGGGCATCAGCCTCAAATGCATTAATTTTGTGCAAGAACACCAACCTGAATCCCAAATACACGTTGAAATGGCCATTTCCCGTGATACTTATCAGGTTTTACACCAAGTTTTTCTCTTTCTTCCTCCCTAACGAGCATACAGTGGTATCTACAGTCACTACGACAATCCCACTGTTTCCACTGTAGATAGAGTGGTTCTTGTAAATACCATGGACCGTCTATAGACTTTCCATCAGATGAAAATTTGCAGTGCTGGAAACACTTGGCTGCCACACATCCAGTCTTCTCACATTCATCAACACAAGCACTGTCAAAAAAATGCAATACCATGACAAAAAAGATAGCTCAAGTAAAAAAGAATAGTGTTACCAAAAGGAACTATCATCTCACAAATGTTTATTTGGGTGCAGCTATAGAATCCATCAGAAACTAAGAAATATAATAGCAAAATGGCATCAGCAGAATATTCTTAATTTCTAGGTAAATATAGTAATCATGCTACTGATGAGTATCATATTGGTTTCTGTCACACAAGCACATCTTATTTATATTTACAAGTGACCGTTCAGGTAAAAATGTATAACTACTTTAGCATTATAGTGAGTAACTAACTTCAGTGTTTCTCAATCTACCCACTTAATTACAAGAGCAAGAATAACTGTGCAACTCATTTACAAAGTTGTTGACAAATATGAAAACAATTCTCAGCAGAGAGGATATTTAATAGAGATTTTAGCTCTACAGCGAAAAACAGCCAGTAATTGACAGATTTGAAGTGGTACAATGCAAATGTAAAATAAATGTAATAAAACAGAAAGGCACCGCCCCTGTCCTCGAGTATACATCATTACAAACTAGATTTTTCCACAGAAATTAAGGTATTCATCTCCAGCCATTAATTGAATTCGAAAAACTTGCATATGAGAAAGTTAATGGGCAGGCAAGAACATGAAAGCAACTACTGCAACTATGCAAATTGAGAAACTCCACATTGACTTACTTTTCAGTCTGAAAGACTAGACTGAAAAACCTCCTATATGCTCAGTAAGGTTGGATTTAAAATACATAATAGATACAAGCCTGCATATCATATGCTAATACAACCTGAGCACTTTTGCGTTAATCCTTGTTAGTTGTTGCACACACCAACATGCATATAGATTTGTATAGACTATAGAGAAAAGAATATACCTAATAATTACTCTGCTAAATGCAATACACAACAGAATAATGCTCGTGCATATATTATATGTTATCAATATTATCATATAACTGGGGAAAATTCAATTAAAATAGTCTCTACTTGGTATAAATAGCTAGCTTTATAAGTCCTTAATATTGTAATGATTATACTGATCTTAATAACTAGTTCATTGCATCTGCATTCACCACAGTGAGCCTCGGAAGATGCAGTTGACGCCAATTTAAGTCTTGGGTAAACAAAGGATCAAAATTGGATATGCATGGAATAGAGAAGAATACCATCAATCCTATTTTAGAACTAAATTGACCATGTAGACAACTATCATAAAAGTTTTGCACAAGTGTAGAAGTTGAAGATAATCCATTGATCCCGAATGCAATAAAGCACTTCTGAAATATTGTACGTGCATAATTTTTTTTTTTTTAAAAGACTCAGCTCAGATATCACATTTTACCCGACACTGTAATATAGTTAAAATTCATTAAAAGCAGACAACTTGAATAATACGGTAACATCGTAATATTTTGCGACTCGTTTACTCTGTTTATGGATAGAGTTCAGCAATTGCACCTATCACATGGATGTAAACCTTAACGGATAAACTGTCACATTTGTATTAATACATTACAGTGAAAATCATATAATAGTCAAACAATGTATGTTCATTGTTCACTATAAAACACATATACTCACACACACATGCGGCCAAACTTTTACTAGAAACCAACCCTGCTTCATTCCTTCAATTCAGACTGCAGCCTTATATCAGGGTAGACTGGCTGATGAGATATATTCAAATTAACATCTAACTTGTTCCTTCTGAACCCTTAAAAAGTGACATAAATACAAACTTAATCATGCTTAACAGTGCTGATTAAAAAAAAAAGAGTCAAACTTTTACATACCTACAAGTCCACAACACAAAAAATGTCAAATAATTACTAGGTATCAAGTAGAATCAGATTTGGTACACCTTGAGTTAAAACAAAGGTGGACCCATTTTCTCAAAACCCCCCCTATATATGTGCTTTTAGTTTAGAAATTAATGTCACAACTAAAAAGTTGCTGCACATTTTAAGTAACCCTGAACAGTATATATTTAAGGATTTTCATTACACTTCCAATTATTGAACAACCCCACATAAACAATGAGTAGCTAAAAACACCCCAAAACTACATTCAAGAAACTAACTAAAATTTCTTCAAATCTAATAATAAAAACAAATAAATCACACACACACATAGAAGTTGAAGAAGGGTACATGTAATTGAGATCAGAATTCCCAGAAGTTGCAGCAAGAACAGTAGCGAGAGAGAAGATTGTAGCAGTGAAGAAAACAACAAAACTGCATTGACCCATCTGATATAATCCCAAGTAAAAAGCAGTTAAAAAGTCAAACTTTAACAGAAAGAAGAGCAAGAAACAAGATTGATTGTCGAATAAAATCAAGGGTGGTGATTTGGTTGATAGACTTCCATCGGAAAAATCGCACTGGAGTGTGCACACAGAGAAAGAGAGGGAGAGGGAGGGATGGAGGGAGATGGAGCTAAGAATGATCGATGCAGTCGTGTCCAAGCATAATCGATCTGTATATATATAATACTATATATATGATGTGGGGTGTGTATACCGGTGAAGGAGATAAATAATACAAAATTGACGGAAATAAAATTTTTGAAGAAAAATGGTCCGAAAAATGGATTGAATATACATAATACATATTTATAAACTGCGTATCTATATATAATACACATTTATCACTTGAGGTATCATATATACAATACGTAACTCACAAATGCCTATATATATATTTTAATTTTTTTTTATTAAAATACACATTTATGAATTGAGTATCTTATATAAATGAGATATTTAATTGATAAATGAGTATTTCATCCGGTAAAAATTACTATTACATTCAAAAATTATTATTTTTGTTAGTTATAATTAAAAACTTATTATTTTAAACATTTTTCCTGTTGAACATTGGTGGCATACCTGAGTAATGTTAATGTGCGTATATTTTATTCGTATAGGTGTGGGCGTGTATGACTCAAGAGGGTATGAGGGTAAAGTAAGAACCAGAATCTCGTGATGGTTAGGCCATGTGGACTACCGGATTGCCCTCCCACTTGTTCCTTTACTGTTTCATTGTCTCTTTATTTTTTTTATCAGTGTAAAATGACACTATCTTTCTTGGGTTACCCATCTCAACACAATAATATCTTCTTTATTTTGATTTAATCGGATTTGTCACAGGTTGTATTCTTTGTAAAATTAGTTGGTAGGGTTAAGGGGTGGTTTTAATGGTTAATGATAACACAAACATTATTATGCAAATAAATTGTTAATGATGATAAAAACGATATCCAAAATATATATTTTTATACATTAAATAATATTAAAATAAATAAAAAAAGATAATAAAATACTTTTAAAAGTTTCATACATAACAAGAATGACCGTATAATCCAGTAATATTAAAATTTAAACAGTTTCCAAATTCTAATTTTCACCCAACGGCAATCCTATATAAATAAGGTACATTAATTAATAAACAGTTGTCAAATCATATATAAGTTAGGAAATATAAGATTTAAGAGTCGATAAACAAGTTCCGAATCCTAATTGTGACAGAAGTGGAAATAGCGCCTATATAAGTTGCATTAACCCTGCTAACCATACTTGATGATTAACATTAGTTTAAGCTTCACTCAAAGACTACTTAATTCGCACATACCATCTAGGTAGCTATCGTGATCAATATCAAAACAACATGTCTTCGTACGATATCCCTCCGACTCCGACATTATGCGCAAAGGGCTGTGGTTTCTATGGATCTCCAGCGAATCGTAATCTCTGCTCCAAGTGCTATGATCAAGCTGTTGTCGAAGAATTAGCATTGTGTGAATCTTATACCAAGTCCATTGCCTCCTCTTTGAGTAAACTCTCTTTACGTAAGGAGAATGATCATGCTGCTGATGACGATTCCATGGCGGAAAACAAACCTACTCGTTGCTCCTGCTGCAAGAAAAAGATTGGGTTGTTAGGGTTTGCATGTAGGTGTGGAAGCAAGTTTTGCGACATGCATCGTTATCCCGAGAATCATACGTGCTTCTTCGATTACAAGGCCTTTGGACGTGCTATTTTGGTCCGGGAAAATCCTGTGCTTAAACATGATAAATTGGGAGACAGAATTTAACTGAGAAAGTATGATTAGGCATGTAACTAGTACGCATATATATAGGTGTTTGTTTCTTGCTATATATCTTCACCACTTCTCTGATCAGTTTATAATTATAATTAGATCAGTTGTTAATTTGCATGCTAAGCAGAGCTTGATGGGTAATTTTATTTATTTTTTATAATTTTTTGTTACAAGTCAATCATATGATCATTCAACCTTTCACTAATTTTATGTACCTGTAACTATAACCAAATTAAAGAATTTTTTTTAACATTTGAGTGAAACATATAAAAGATCCTGACCGTTCAATTTTAGGTAAAAATATTTTTAATATATATATATATATAGAATCGATGACTATAAAAAATAAATTTTAATTAGTGATTGATAAGATTGAGTTGATATTATAAATACTTATTTAAAAATATAAAAAATTATATACATGTAAAATTAAATTAAATTTAAATTATTATTATATAAATTAAAAATAAATTCAAATTATATAAAAAAGATTAAAATTAAAAAATTAAAAAACCTAAAAAAATTCATACATACATCATCGCACGAGATATAAACGTGTACATATATAACTCGAAAATTAGAACTCAAATAAAATCTATAAGGAAAAAATTAAAAATTCAGAGTTGTACTAGAGGTATGTGCCAGTTAAGACACGTATACTTTGCTAGTTGGACTCTGTAGAAAGGACTCCGTACATAACAAGATCTATGTTACTACAACTCAAAATCATTTTTTTCCTGTATAATATTAAAATTTTAATTAACCCGATTTGACATATTCATAGTTTTACGTTTTCATCGGAGAAATAAATCTTAAGTTTGAATTGTACAACTTAATTAAAGAAGATCATTCTATATAGAACTTCTTAATAGTAGTGTGTGCATTATTGCAAAACTAAGTAGTTGCTAGCAAGTTTAATATTTTCTGCGTATATATATATCTCAGTCAGGCCTACTAGGTTTGTTGTCTACATATAATCTGCAGAACCATGAAATCAAACTCTCCCAATAGATCTTGGACATTAGGCCCTACTGTTGTTTCAGTGGGACTACTAGCTTCACTCTTAATTTTCACTTCGATTCTTCTGGTGAAGTCCATTGCCTACGCCTCGTTCATTAGATGATGTCAATGCTGACTCTGTTTCATTGTATGCGAATGAACCTGTCCCAACTGAATCTACGGGTACAACTCACATTTATCTTCTTTTTGATAGTGCAAGTCATTTTTTGCTAGACTGTTTTAGTGGGTAGACTTCTGCTGCTAATTCACTTGTTTTTTATTTAGTTATTATTGTTATATACTTGAGAAATTGGAGGTAAATATTTCACATTAGTTTTCTCTAATTTTCCCGTCCAATGCAATATACAACGAAGTTTCTGAAAAGATGTACCACTGCAACTTTTTTCATTATCCTAATTTGAGATTGCATCGTACAAATTATTTTGTTGCTAACGATATATCATATGATTCTTATTTTGGCCTGATAATTGCTTCTTTGTTGTCTATTTGTTAGACTGTGATCTATACCATGGAAAATGGGTATATGACTCAAGTGGACCCTTGTACTCGAACAATTCATGCCCTGTTCTAACACAGACGCAGAATTGCCGGGGAAATGGTAGGCCAGACAAGGAATATGAAAATTGGCGTTGGAAACCTACACATTGCAATGTCCCAAGGTTTGATGCCAGAAAATTTCTGGAGTTGATGAGAGGGAAGACAATAGCTTACATTGGTGACTCCATTGCTCGGAACCAAATGGAATCTTTGTTTTGTCTCCTTTGGCAGGCAAATATTCTAATCTTCTCTAATGACTTCAGCTTAAGAGTAGATGTCATTTTTCACATGTTGATCTTGCTTAAAGGGGTCTACAATTAGTTGTAATTGACCTTTCTTGCCTCAAATTGTTTCGTATGTTATTCATTGATTTTGTATGTCAGGTTGAAGTTCCCAATAACCGGGGAAATAGAAGAATGCAGCGTTATATCTTTGGGTCAACGTCTACTAAAATCATACGAATATGGTCCTCATGCCTGGTTCACAAAACATCAGATCCTTTTGATTATTCTCTCAAGGGGTTAGACAAACTTCACCTTGATGTTCCTGGGAAAAGTTTCATGGATTTGATACCAAACTTTGATGTAATTGTCATTTCCTCGGGCCATTGGTTTACAAAAAGATGAGCATATATCTTGAACAATGAAATTGTGGGGGGACAATTGTGGTGGCCTAACAAATCACGGATAAATAAGATCAACAATATTGAAGCTTATGGAATTTCAGTCGAAACTGTTCTCACATCCCTGGCCACCCATCCAAATTACACTGGTCTCACCATTCTTCGCTCCTACTCACCTGATCACTATGAAAATGGAGCTTGGAATACTGGTGGTTCCTGCACTGGTAAGGTAAAACCGGCTAGTGAAGTTGTTGAGAATGGCTTCACCAATATAATGTATGAGAAACAAGTGATGGGGTTCAATCAGGCCATGAAAAAGAAGACAAACAAATCAAAATTGATACTTGGAACGAGCTGATGTTGGAAGTAATAAGAAGAGAATTTGAGGGTCCCAAAGGACTGTCATAGGACAAGGCATATCAGTCATGATTTTTTTTCCCTTTAAAACTTTGCTGGAGTGAGGATTGGTCAGTGGCTAGGACTCTGCATCACTGCATAGTCTGCATGTAAGAAAGGAAGTGAACAAGAACAATACGCCCAGACCCCAGTGCAAGGTGAACTACCCTACCTGTTGGCTGTTGCTGTCGATTAGTCTTAAATTAGCTAGTCTAAATTACCTGCACTAATTAAAAAATTCATTTTTTTTAAAGTTTTATTTTCTGTTTCAGACTCAGTACGAGTGCAGGGCATTACCAACCGAAACTCAACTTCATTATTGCCATAAAATTCGAAAATGAAAAATATTTATTTATGGGAGTTTCAACAATAATTTAAGAGATCATGTGATTTTTTGTGTGTACAAGACCATTAAGAACATATATTTACATTTGTCACTTAGTTTAGCATAAAAACATACTAGTGGCGTATTTCAGAACAACTATGATAATTTTAATAAAAAACAATATTATCAATTTAACTAGAAAGACAATATTATCAAAGAATCTTGATAATCACTTTATAATAGTGTGTATATATATATATATATATTAATTACTCTTCCATCCTATAAACACTGATATTTTATAAAATTTAAAAGTCAAACTAACTCAATTTTGAATATTGATTAATAATTATTATTAAAGGTAAGAATTATTAAAAAAATATATTACTAAAAAGTATATATAATATATTATTATACCTAATTTTTAAATTTGTAAAATTATAAATTAATAATATATAATTTACAGCCAAATTTAAATATGTTTGAATTTTTAAAATTATAAATCATCAATATTTATAGGACAGAGGGAGTATAAGTTACGAGAATAACACTAATTATTAATTACTTCTTTACCCAGAAATCAATTCGACCCTGCAAAATTTTTGAATCAATAGATAATAAATGTTTGTATATACCATTAATGTCAGTAAAAACAAGAATATCATGAAATAACTTAGCAAAAAAAATAAAATTATCATAAAATACTTGACTCAGTCAACTAAATTTCCGATGTAATCTCCAAAATAAATAAAATCTACGGTGAATAAACAATAAATGCAAAGTGGCCAGGATGCAAATACAAAAAACTTGGGTCCCACTTAAACTGTCCGTTACATAACTCATCATTCAAATTTCAAATTCACTCCCCTTTCGTTCACAAACCCCTGCCCATTTCTTCTCTCTCTATCAACAACAACAAAACCCTATCCTCTCTCTCTCTACAGTCTACACACACACACACCTATCTTATCAACGGTCGAATTTCGTTAATCAATCACACATTTTTCCTCAATTTGGATCTATCTATAATCTTTTCCCTTCTCTTCTCTTCTCGATTCGTTACAAACTTTCGATTTCAGGTATGCTCTTCAGATCCATATCATATATGCAAACATATACATATAAATGTTCATCTTCAGGTATGCTCTTAAGCTACGATGAAGTAGGTTAATTATTTGTATGTGCTTTCTGTAACACTTGACAAGATTATATGGAAATATTATAATTATGTCTATTTTCACCTATCGTAGCTAGTGCATGGAAATTTATGTTGCTTTTTCTTAATTAGAGGCGCTACTATTGCATTTTAGTTTGTTCCCATATTTAGAGTTGAATTTCTGATTTATATTAGGAAGATCCAAAATTGGGCGAAGAGCTTTTTATTTTAATATATGAATCTGATGTGATAAAGAAAATTGAGGAAATAAATTGTCGATTGTTAGCGAGTTTGTGAAATTTTGGAGCTGTAGCATTCTGGTGAATTTTTATTAGTAAGCGGATGCTTAAAAGATGCTAAAAGTTCTTGAAACACTCCCTCGTCCCCTTAATATGGTCACAGTATAGCTTTTTTTCTGCAGAATATAAAATTCAGTTTTGATTGTTGTAGTTGCTGTTTTAAAAGATCCTCTTTTCCTTATAGGGAGGCATATTAGATTTTTTTATAGAATATAAAATGCAGTTTTTTTTAATTGTTGTCACGTTTTCTTTGATAATTTACAGATTTTTCAATGCTGGGCTACTCCCAGTTCTGTTTTTGTCACTTTGAAAGGCTAGTGGCTTTATTACCCGAAGTTACCCTCAGTTTATTCTTTGCTTCTTTTATTTTCAATGCACACAAATTTCTCTTATTTGCAAATTCAATGTGATAAGAGTATGAAAAGGAAAAGGATGTTAGTAACTTAGCTGATATAAATGTCCACTGAAATGTAGATTCATATGGAAATCTATACCATAGGGCTTGGTGCCTTGGTGTTTCATATATGTTATTTTTATTAACAGAATGCATTTCTCTAGAATGTCTGTCCCTCAAATCGATCCACTTATGCAAGTAGAAACGACGTGTGGCTCTCTTCTCTATGAACTCCAGGTTCTACCCCTTAAATGCATTTATTCATTTTTCCTGTTGTGGACATAAGTTGATAGCAGCTAATCATCTTTTATGACTTATTGGTGCATAAGATTATATGGGATGAAGTTGGGGAGTCTGATATTGAAAGAGACAAAATGCTGCTTGAGCTTGAACGAGAGTGCCTAGAGGTTTACAGAAGAAAAGTTGATACGGCAAACAAGTGTAGGGCCCAGCTAAGACAGGCAATTGCTGATGCTGAAGCAGAGCTTGCAGCCATCTGCTCCGCAATGGGGGAGCGACCGGTACATATTAGGCAGGTAAAGAGGAAAAATCTGAATTGTGTACTTGAATTTAAAGATGAAATGTCCATGTTTTATTGTTTATATTTGATTCCAATGGTTGTATCTTTCCCAATTAATCATATGTAATTTCATCACATTGAACATGACAATACTTTTATGAACTAGTTATCCTAGCCCATTCAAAAAAAATCTAATGTGTGTCAGGAACATAGTTTAATGTGCTTAAAGGTGTAATTTTTACTGCATCTTTTTGGAGAATTGCAGAATGATAGTTATTGTTCAAAATGGGAACATGGCATATACTATACTGACTTTTATTATGTATTGGCGCTTAGAAATAGTATTGTTATTGATTTAGTCCGAATAATGCATTAGAGCATGCCTCTGTTTCTTACTACTGTAAGGCGAGAAAGACTTTGGGCTTGAGGGGGAAAGTTTTAGTTGTTTACTTCACGAACCTATTAGGTTTTTTCCCTGTAGGATGGACTGCCTTCTTTTGTTGGTAAACCGTCTGCTGTTTTTTTCCCTGCATACACATTACTCAATAAAATTTAACAATGTTGTCATATATTCAGTCTGATCAAACTCATGGAAGTTTAAAAGAAGAACTCAGAACTGTTCTTCCACAATTAGAGGAGATGCAGAAGAGGAAATTGGAGCGAAGAAATCATTTTTTCGACATTGTACAACAAATACAGAAGATAAGAAGCGAAATTTATGCATCTGATAAGATTCATTATGCTAGCCCAGTTGTTGATGAAACGGATTTGTCTTTAAGGAAGCTTGAAGAATTGCAAAAAGAGCTTCAGGCCCAGCAAAGAGAGAAGGTATCCTATAAACAACCTCCAAATTTTCTGTTACCAGACATTATTCCATTCTTCTATGTTTACTAATGTTAATGTTTATTTGTATGCAGAGTGATCGCCTGAAGAAGGTCCTGGAACACCTAAGTACCTTGAACTCGCTATGCTTAGTGCTGGGAATGGATTTCCAAAAAACTGTTAATGAGGTTCATCCCAGTTTAGGCAATTCAGAGGGAACAAAAAGCATAAGTAATGATACTATAGACAGTTTGGCAGTTGCAATTAAAAGGTTGCTAGAGCTAAAGATACAAAGGATGCAGCGGGTAATATTGCTTGCACAGGATGTTATTGATTTGTATGGAATGATAAACATTAAAGTGCTTAATATATTACCCTGTTATATTGTGCCAGCTGCAAGACCTTGCTACATCCATGCTGGAGCTCTGGAATTTGATGGATACTCCAGTTGAAGAGCAGCAGATGTTTCAGAATGTTACTTGCAATATAGCTGCTTCAGAACATGAATTAAATGAGCCTAACATGCTTTCTGAAGATTTCATCAATTATGTAAGTTTTTTTAAAAGAAGATTTAATTTTTTTTGTTGAGGGGTCCACTCTGGTTATCAAGTTGTATAAGGTGAAATATTGTGCAGGTTGAGGCTGAAGTGTATCGGCTGGAAGCATTGAAAGCAAGCAAAATGAAAGAGCTTGTTTTCAAGAAGAGGTCTGAGTTAGAGGATTTATGCCGGAAGACACGCATGATTCCGGAATCAGATAGTGGACTGGAATTTGCAATAGAAGCCATAGAAACTGGTTAGTAGAGTTTGTAAATAAGATATTTATCATATTCACTCTGCTCTGTAAACAAAAATAATGACTCATTCTTACTTGTATCATGTACCAAAGGAGCTGTGGACCCTGCTCATATCCTTGAGCGAATCGAGCTTCAAATTGGCAATGTGAAAGAGGAAGCGCTTAGCAGAAAAGAAATACTTGAAAAGGTTGACAAATGGATGGCTGCCTGTGAAGAAGAGTGTTGGCTTGAGGAGTACAACAGGGTGCAGTATATTCCCTCTATATCTTGGTGGTTATTGATATGTACCCTTTGCACAAATCCTCTAGCTTGATTGCCACTGACTGTATTTTTTCTTCAGGATGAAAATCGATACAATGCTGGGAGAGGTGCACATCTTACTCTGAAGCGTGCTGAGAAAGCTCGCGCTTTGGTTAATAAACTTCCAGGTAAACTCTACCCCAGCTGGGAATTGGTAGTAACACTAACACCACACCCAAAGTCCACTAATGCCAAATGCTTACCAATATCAAAAACCCATCACGAGGCAATCCAAAAGTCATAGGTGCTCTGTCACACATCAGAGTAGTGGAATTAGGGTTTGGTGCTACTTTGCCTATTCGTACACATTAATTTGGACCCCTCACACAACATAAGAGCAACTTATGACTGCCTTAGCGGAATTTGTGCATCATGCCCATATTATATTTTTGTATGTACAGAATTTACATTGATTGGTAGAAACATTACCTTTGAAACAGGAATGGTAGAAACATTATCTTTGAAAACTGATGCATGGGAAAAGGAGAGGGGAGTTGAGTTCACATATGATGGAGTGAGTCTTACTTCCCTTGTACTAAGTATGCATACCCGCGTGGGAAAACACTTATAAACATGAATTACTAATTGTTATTGGTTGTCATTTAGATACGACTTCTTTCCATGCTTGAAGAGTATAATATTTTACGACAAGAAAAGGAGCAAGAACGCAAGAAGCAGAGGGTATGGACCAGTTTCACTTGTAATGGTGTAATTTTGCATGGGCTTACTGTGTGTGTGTGATAATTATGATGATTTATGTGTGTATTTTCTATACCAGGACCAGAAGAAACTCGAAGGACAATTAATAGCAGAACAGGAAGTACTCTTCGGATCAAAGCCAAGCCCTATGAAAACCCAGAATGCAAAAAAAGGTTCTAGACTGTCATGCGGTGGTACAAGCAATAGAAGACTTTCACTTGGGGGACCAATGCTACAAACTCCTAAAGCTGACCAACTTCATTCCTTCAAAGGGACTCCTAATACACGTCAAACCAAAAAGAATGAGCGACCACAACAAAATGGCCAGTTAAATCCACGAAGAGACGGCGGCATTACAGCTTTATCAGCTGGTAATTTTCTTTTTCTTTTTTGATGAATTAATTATTTTCTGCATATTTGCATTATTTTCTAGATATAATGTCATGTTTCATTTGTTCGTGAAATTTAGAGTGAAGTTTGAGGTCCTGTCTTTTTAAAAAAGTTGATTAATAGGAAAAACACTTGGGTTTAGTATTGCCTTCCAAATACATCCTCTCATGGTTTCTGCTACAATTGATTTATTTTTATTTGAGGTTTACATCTAAATATACTCAGATTTTGTTCATATTCCGTCACATTTTCTTATTTTTTATTCTTCTCATCATTTAGGTAGGAGAGGCTTGGACATTGCCGGGCTTCCTGTGAAAAAGCACACGTTCAATGCTTACGAAGTCGAATCATCGCCTGGGATGCGCAAGCCTTTCTCTCCTGTATCGTCCAGAGAATCATCAAAGACTACTACAGCAAACATATTGGAAGACCTGAATTCGAAACGTAATGAGACGGTACAGAAAACAATTCCAAATCCAGGTAACACTACACCATTCACTACTCCCTCCAAGACAGTTTTTGCCCCAGCTGAAGAGAACATGACTCCTAAGACAGTTCCTGTACCCTATGTACCCTATACACCTTCAACACCATCAATACCAATGCAGACAGGCATGACTCCAGCTCCTCATTCAGTTGCTTATATCGCTACACCTATTAAAGAGGTTCCTGAAGAGATTGAATATTCTTTTGAGGAACTAAGGGCAGGGTTTGTGCTTCCTGGAACACATCCCAAGACTCGGTTACAAGTGTAAAGTTCTTTGGCTATTGTTATTGCATGTAGTTTCTAAATTGTCTCTGAGATATGAGTGTTTAAAGGTCAATTTTAATTTGACTTCTTTACTGTATGCAAGTACTAAGACATTGACAAGGATATTAGAGGTTCGAGAAAGAACTAGTTATATGTAATAATTCATTTTATCACCTAATTTACAGTATTTTTTTTATTAATGTATGTAATATCTGAGAAACCAGAAAAATAAATTAAGTTGGAAGATAAATATAGAAAATAGAGTCAAAGTACTCAAAATTTAAAATACAACGGTGAAAGCAAATTCAAAGATACAATGGTCCAATGGAGATTTGATTTATATATAGTTGATTATATCTGAACTTGAATATTTGTATGCTTGTTTTTGACTTATAAATTTATATAAACTTCTATAACACAACTGTCCACTCTACAAATAATTTTTAGCAAGAATCAAACCAATAATTATAATAGAAGACAGGCTATTGGTATTTAGCAAAAAAATTAATATAAATTAATAAAAAATACAAATATTTAATTCTAACTAAAATTTAATTCACGCACAACTCAATTTTGGTACGTTTTAATTTAAAGGTGTCCACATTAATTTTTTCAGTGTGAAGACAAAAAACTGGTCAAAGCATCTATAAGAATAGCACGGCTCCGAGTCTACTTTACAGCTTTTGTTGAATAATAAATAATAAATTCACAATTAAAATAAAAAGAATTCACATTTTCAAAATATCTCCTCTGTACCCAATCAATTCCTAAATTATCATTAATTTTTTAATTAAAATTTCAAGACGGACTCGAAAAGCATTATATACCAAAATCAAAATCAGTAACGTAACTTCTTGACCAAAAAAAAAAAAAAATAGTAACGTAACTTTGAAATTTGGGCAATTAAAATTAAATAATTAATCAGTATCCTGCATATTTTAATACATTTATTAATATTTAACATTGATTATCTCAACTCTATTTTCTGCTCTCCTTTTCTTGCAAAACCCTAAATTTTATTTTCTCTGCACAAATTCAAATAAAAAATTTAAGAATCAAGTGTGGTCACTTTGTTCAAATTCTGATTCTGATCTGGATCAGTTTCTTTAATATTATTTCTTTTCTTTACTCTGTTCTTTATAAAGATACTATCTTTTTTTCAGTTCTTGAAATGTTGTGCTTATTTTGAGTTTTGAGTGTTTGAATTGCTAAGGATCTGAACTTTAATATACAGGGTTAGTTGGTATTTCATTTGTATTTTTATTTATATTTATTTGTAGTTGAAAGATTTAAAGTTTGTAAAATGGAAGGGAGAATTGATTTGGAAAGTCCTGGGTTTATAAATGGAAATGAAGTTCTAGGTAGTTATTATGTGGAAGCAGGGACTGAAGATGTGCCAGCTAGACAGTTTAATGATTCTGTGGGTCCCCATGTAGCTGATGTGGTGGTGTCAGAGCAGGGGGTGGGGCCCGTTGAGTTGGCACCACCAGCAATGGGAGTAGAGCAGGCAGTGGGAGCTGTTGTGATGGGGACGCCAGCAGTGGCTGTAGAACAGGCAATTGTAGCAATGCCAGAGGTTAATGGAGTAGGTTCTGGAACAGAAACGAAGAAAAAGAGGGGAAGGCCGAGAAAATATGGACCAGATGGAAAGCCCTTGGCATTGTCTCCTATGCCGATTTCAGCTTCCATTCCGCTGACGGGAGAAACATGGAAGCCTAGTAAAGGAGTGTCGGTCGACTTGTTCAAGAAGAAGAAGAAGAAGCATAAATTGGAGTTTGGCAGTCCAGGTAATTGTCAATTCTGTTTTGAAACTTTAAATCTTTACGCTTAATGATATGTATATAATGAATCATGAATGCTATATACTCGTGGAAGGTAGAGAATTGGAATTATCTTGTAATAGTCAACTTTGGTAGATATTCTGGATGGATTTGGTGTGGAAGTTGGTTGGATTGGGACCCTTAGATATAAAGGGAATCTATATCTATTGTTTCAGGAAATTCTGTAGCAAGTTGCTACAAGGAATTGATCGCAAATTGTAAAATATGAGTTTCTGATTTTTCAATGACATCTGAGTTCTGACCATTGTCTTGTAACATGGAAATTAGAATGTTATACTTGTGTTTAGATGGAAGACGATGGCATGTGGATCTCACACAGAGATGCATTTAATTTTTTAAAATTTGTACCATTTAATGACTGAGAGTAAAAACGTATGCCATGTTGCATATGCATGTTATTTTCCTTACTTTCTTCTATGTAATGTTTTTTAATATAGTTTATGCACCTAATGTAGTTGGCCCTTCAATTTTACGGAAGTAGATTTATATTTTCACTGGAAAGAAAAGAAATTCTTCTGGATTACTGATAATTCAAACAAAATATTATAGGTTTGCAAGTGCCCTCTTCTGTTGGTGCAAATTTTACTCCACACATGATCACGGTCAATGCCGGCGAGGTATTTCCTGTCATAAATCATAGATTCTTTATTATTTTAATGATATTGGAAGAATGATCGCTGAACATAGCAAATCAATCGTCACTGAGCTTAGAAGGATTCTTTATATTAGAGCATCCTTTTGACTTCTTTTCGTCATGTATGTGCATATCATAATTAATGAGTATAAAGTATTTCTATGTTTTTGCTAAATGAAATATGTTAGAAAACAAGAACAAATAAGCTGCGTGTGTGTCTGAGTACTAAAATTCCTGCAAGTAACCATTTCCAACAACAAATAATATGTTTAGTTCTATACATCTTTCATTGAATGTTTATAACTTTATACCGAGTTTTTAGTTCTCAGCTTTCAATGCGCTTTAAAAAATATTTGTTTATATAATTAATGTGACATGTCAGCAGCTTGACATATTAGTTACAGCTAGCTAGGTAACCTCTAAAAGTAGATTCATCATGTAATGATGTTTCTGCGAAGCACCTTGCTATCCCTTTTCTTACCTTCCGTTTTCTAGGTAAGCATAACTCTGTCCATGACTGGATACCTTTGGCAATAGTAGTTAATATTACTCTCCCGTCTTTTACTGATTCGTGTATTAGATTAAGTAATTAATGTGCTACATGTAATTGACATATTATGAATTTTTGTCATTTTAGTTATTTGCCTGCAAAAGGAAGTAATATCTGTTATGTGAACCAAAGCTTCCTGCAAAGTAGGTTAATTTGTCACAGGGACAAGCATCAAATTATCTAGTTTGCGACTAGTGTTTTGGTAAAGAATCTGGAACTGCACCAACTGTTCCAGTGTCTTACGTCACTCAAACCAGAGAAGTATGGGGATGTAATGTGGTTTTTGTGTATATAACTTTTGTAGTTTTCATGAATATATGGGTTTTTAACAATTGCTCTTAGACATAATAAAATGCCATCATGGACTTCGAACAGTATGTTACTTATACAATATGCTTGCAGTTTCAGACTGTTGTATTAAATTTTAAAAGATGATGTGAGTTATTACATCGTTTCTTTCGTGTTTGTTCAGGATGTTTCCATGAAGATTATATCATTTTCGCAGCAAGGGTCGAGAGTAATATGTATTCTTGCTGCAAATGGTTCGGTTTCAAATGTTACTCTTCATCAGCCCAATTCTTCTGGGGGTACTTTGACCTATGAGGTGTGACCTTTTTTTTTGCTTTGACCAGAAATCTTATTTACAGTTTAATTAAATAAGGGGAGGGGCGGTATGTGTCCAGTGCTGTTTTATAACTTTATACTTGTATAACATGCTTTATGCACTTAGACTATCTGTTCACTATTTTCCAGAAGTGTCTCATGGCATAGCATACAGAAATCCCTGTCTTAACCTTTGATAAATGCACTTCTGCGCTTTTTGTGTAACTTTTGTAATTAATTGTCTTATGCTCCGAGGAATTCAGAGCTCCAATTAAGGATTAGATTACATTAAAAAATTAAAATATATTCTTTAGTATTCATCCTGTAACTCGTGGGTTTATAGCCCCTTTACCAATTGCCTTAAAAAAATTTGAATAAACATCTGCTAAAGTGGTGTTTGTTATAGCTTACATATTACTTGTTTAGAATTATAAATTTTAGCACCACATGTTTTTCTATGTATGTACTGACTGAATGTCTTTCTATTTTGAACACAAATTACTATTAGTTGTTCTTTTTTGCTCTCTATACCACGAAAATTTTTCATTTCCAAATTATTTTTTGTTCCAAAGAAATAGTACACTTTGCATTGATCATGAAGTGACACAATGTCCAATCCTTCAGTGAAGGGGCAGTAGATCACAGTAAAGTAGTCTTCTGTTTACAGTTGTTCTCAAAATGTAATTACACTTTTCAAATTTAAGAGATAACAAAAAAAAATTGCTTCTTGCAGGGACATTTTGAGATTCTATCTCTATCCGGATCATTCATGCCCACTGACAGTGGAGGAACGAAAAGTAGAGCTGGTGGGATGAGCGTCTCATTGGTAGGGCCAGATGGGCGTGTTTTCGGTGGCGGACTTGCTGGCATGTTAATAGCTGCTGGTCCGGTTCAGGTTAGATATTGTTTCATGATTTTAAAAATGATCAAGTTAGGAAAATTCTTTTTCTGTGTAAATAATTGATATGGGATGTAGAACTATTATAAATAGTTTGTCAACAGATAGAGGCAGAGGTATTGCTAGGAATAGCTATCTGCTATTGTACTGAACACCATATGCAAGTATCTAATCAACAATAAAAGAAGAGAACATTCCCTTCACCATATGCTGTTGTACTGTAATGCCGATGAACTGGAGCATGAAAACTCCATAATTTTCAAATATCGGACATCTTCACACCTGGTGTATATTCCATAAGAGTATGGGAGACCCAAATTTGATTACAAAATTAAGTTTAATCATGTGATGGAATGTTAGTAAAACATGTGTACTGTCTGATGCCATAAATGTTCGTACTGTGATGACTTGTTCCACTGGCGATGTACCATACAGTTTTCATGCCACTCCCATTAGTAGGTTAGAACATTTAAAGTTTTTTTGATACAACACACAAAGCTTTTCACAACTTACACTATTCTGTTTTGTCGTGTTTTTATACACACATAGTTTACCGTTGACTTTATATTTTGATTGCATCAGGTTGTTATTGGAAGCTTTATGCCTGGCCATCAGCAGGAGCATGAGCCCAAGAAGCAGAAATCTGAGGTTGCAGCAGCTTTCTCCCCCTTTTCTGCTAGTCACAATTCTGGATGGGGTACTGAAATGATCTATAATACAACGAAACAAAGCCTCACTCGGGTACCGTATCATGGTAATAACTTGAGTTTCGGAAACCCTGTGCAAGGCTCAACAATTTCAGGCGTTGCAAATGATATATCTTTGTCGGGAGGACCTAAAGACCTCAGCCAAACGAAGTTTATGGTTTCTTGCTGATTATACGCAGTCTATTATTGGCTGTTGTTACTTGTTAGACTCCAACTTTCTAGGTTCTTGATTTTTCTTAAGTTACCATGACCCGAGATTTGTAATATCTTACAGTATTAGGTTAGGACTTTCAGGTAGTAGGCTTGCCTTGTAGCTGTTTTCATGTTGTATTTGCTGATTTAATATTTGGTAGATGTTTGAACTCTTGGTTTGTCATATTATTGACTTTCCTGTATAACTGGATGTTTAGATTTGGGTCTAATTGTAAACTGTTGGGTGATTTGGAACTAGAATTACTGTATAATTGCTAAAGTATATTACTTGCAACAAGTCTGAGGAATGTGTAATTGAGTCCTCTTTTAGCAAGATTTTATTCTACACCAAGTTTGACAAGAACCGACTAAGCCGTTTACAGTTGTGCACAGGTACATTTTTTATAGGTGCTAGCTTTTAAAGGGATATTTCCATTGGAGGCTACTTTTTGGACAGTCAAATGTGTAGGATACAGCAAGTGGAACTTGACCTCGTTTTCACTTCACATAGCAATTCCAAATCCCAACTTCAAAAACCATTCAACTCACCCAGACTGACTTGAAGGAAAATGCTATTATAAATTAAATCCACTTGAAACAAGATAACGCTAAACCAGCTATCAGCAAAGGTGTCAACTCATAGAGAGGTGTAATAATCATGGCAAAATTAAAATTTAATCTTGCCCGGCTGATATGGCCAAGAAAACAAAACTGATTGTCATTCTACATCACATGAATGACAATTCAAGGGTGTGTCTTTCCTAAACCTTTTAGTGTTTCAGCTTTGTAGCAATCAGTAATTTTATCCTTTCAAGTCTTCCTTTTCTTGTTCTTGGAGAAACCTTTGCTGAAGTCCCGCATATCATTTGTTGTCTCAGCAGTATTTTGCTTCCTCATACCTTTTCTGCCTCCAAATCCATATTTTGACTCTTTGAAGTCCCTGCCCTTCTTTTTGTCTGCTCCTGGTTTACCCTTACCAGCACCTTGTCTTGCCTTGCCTCCAGAACGATCCCCAGGATGCACCCCAGGCCTCCTTTTATTTGACCTTTCAAATGTATTTCCATCCTCAAATGATAAGCTGATGTCAACATCCTTTCCATTCCCAGCGAACCCACTTTGTTGCCTCTGCTTCCTCCACTTCTTAACAGATTCTATCTCGTTCTTTTTCTCCTTAGCCCTCTCTCTAAGTTTCTGTGCCTGGACTTCTTTTGAAATCTTTTTGTTCTCTCTAGCCTTCCTTCTCTCCTCTGCTTCCTCAATCCTTCTCTTTTCTGCCAATAGCCGTCCCCTCACCTTTTCCATGTGATGATCAGTTTTCACCATTTCAGCATAATAATCAGAAGGTCTTAGAAAAGGCATGTTCATTGATTCGAATTTCGTGAAAGCTTCTCTAGTGCTGTCAAGTGCTTGAGTATAGAAAGCAAGCTCTCGGTTCAGGTCATCATTCACATCCACCTCTTTCTCTTGACTAAAATCAAGAGTAAGCTTGTGTAGCCATTCTACATTCTCCGGCCAGCTGACATCCTCGAGTTTATCAAGTAGGCCAGCTCTGTCATATACTGCCTTCTGTGGGGGTGCACTTAGCTTTACATCTCCTTCAGATTCTAAATCTTGGTCAGAAACTTCCACATCAAGATCTTCAGATTCTAAATCTTGGTCGGAATCTTCCACATCAAAATCTTCAGATTCTGAATCTTGGTCAGAAACTTCCACATCAAGATCCGCTATGTCAGCATCTTTCACTTCCTCCTTATCAGACACCTTAGGTCCTTTATTAACCACCTTAGGCCCTTTATTAACCACCTTACATCCTTTATGAATCACCATCATTCAACGAACCTTAAAAACAACAGAACCCAAGTCAGATCATGCACCGGAAGCACAACGATTAGAATAACAAATAGGACAAGAAATGCACCAGACTTTGCAACCCCAGAGGGACCCTAAACATAGGAGGCATTTGGGATTTGGATAGTTAGTGGAGATGAGAAATGAGAAAATTAAAAGGAATCACACAGGTCATGTCAGAAATGAATAACCAGGTTAAGAAAACGCAATAACCATTCCAATCAAATAAAACCATAAACCAAAACACGGGAATGAAACTCAGATTCCCGCATTCATTAACCTTGTACCAAATGCCCCCGCTATACACACTAACACAGTAAGCACTAATTACAATTTCAAACTCTAGCACAATGACATTTGAAGAAACTATATCCCAAAAAACTAGAAGACAACAACGTTGCAACTACGTAAAAACAGTACACAATGTGACACTGGAAACTTCGAGTCACACACCAAGAACCCAATACATGTCCACCTCATAATAATCATTTCCAACAAGTAGATGAAAACATGAAATCACCAAGAATTCTCAACAAATACTCCTGCTTATTACATCATATAATTAAATATAACAAAAATGGAAATGGAAACTATGAATACAGAGTATACACATAAATTAACTCAAAAAATCCCAGCAATTTGTATTATTTTTCAATTTAACCCTAACCCAACAAATAGCTTCTCAGATGCAGATGATACAAATACATATATAATCATAAAATTTAAGGCACAAACAAAACGCAAATGAGTCTTATTATAATAAGTATAGCTCTTAAACCCTAGCCCTATACATACAAATGAATATATACACACAGATAAGTATGAAAGCGAATTGAGGTAATTACCAAGATACAGAAGCGGAGGATTGATTGATAGTTGCGGCAGAGGAAAAACAAGAGAGGCTGCGTAATTATAAGCTCTCTTAAACCCTACCCTATACATGCATACATGTATGTATGTCAAATATATGTTAGTAGACCACCTTACCCTCCATAAATTACCCCTAAATGCCTAAAACCATTCTTCTTCTTTTTTTTTGATAATTTCTTATGTGTAGATTTGTTAATAAATATATTTCCAAACAATATTTATTTTGAATTATATTTTATCCCTTAAAATTTATCAATTTGTACAGCTTATTTATACTGAAGGATCAAAATGTAAATAAGGTATTTTAAAACCCTGCCCAAATTGGACCAAATATTCGACGTATATATATTGAATTCGAATTTAGTAGTAGTATGTGTTTTGTAGAGAATGCTACTAACAAATGATGTAAAATGCTAAAAAGAATACTCCGTAATAATAATCTGTTAACTCACTCACACACTCACTGAAAAACCCTAAACCCTACTCATTCATCACCATCATTTCTTCAAAACCCTAAAGAAATTCTAAAATTTTGGCAGAGCCGGCGCCTTGTCTGAAAAAAGAAATCCAAACCCGACCCAGATTACCAAACCAAACCCCAAAGCTACTACGATTGCCTCAATGTCCGTACAGGTCATTACACTCCACTCTCATCTGGCAATTCACCACTCAAAAGACGACCCTTAATTGATTACTTTAAGGTATGGTGTTATGAATCTTGATAAGCCTGCTAATCCTTCTAGTCATCAAGTTGTTGCTTGGATTAAACGTATTCTTCTAAAGTTACTGGCAACTTAATTGTTTGTATTGATAGAGCTACTAGGTTGATTAAGTCACAACAGGGTGCTGGTAAAGAGTATGTTTGTATTGGTAGCCTGCATTGTGGTGTCAGTGATGCTTCTAAAGTTGCGAGAGCGTTGGAGAGTTTGACTGGGGCCCTGTTTCAGAGACCCCCTTTGATTTCTGCTGTTAACAGACAGTTGAGGATCAGGACTATTTATGAGAGTAAGATGTTGGAGTATGATGCCGAGAAACATTTGGTTGAGGAGGGTTAGGTTGGGGATTATGGGGGACAAGGATAATATGGTTACGATGCATGATGTGATGGATGCGCAATGGGTGTTTGATAATTTTGGGGATGAGAGTTATTTGAGACTGGTGGTTGTAAGAGGTTAGTTGTGAAGGATTCATCTGTGAATGCGATTTGTTATGGGGCAGAGTTGATGATTCCGGGGTTGTTGAGGTTTGAAAATGATATTGAGGTTGGGGAGGAGGTTCTTTTGATGACTACTAAAGGGGAGGCGATTGCGTTGGGCATTGCGGAGATGACGACCGCTGTTATGGCTACTTGTGATCATGGAGTGGTTGCGAAGATTAAGAGGGTGGTGATGGATAGGGATACTTATCCTAGGAAATGGGGGTGGGACCTAAGGCTTCAATGAAGAAGTTGTTAGTTGCAGAGGGGAAATTGGATAAGCACGGAAACCGAATGAGAGCACGCCGGCTGTATGGAGGAGAAATGTTGTTTATCGTACTGGCGAGGATACGGTTGTTGCTAGCCTTGCTGCTGGAACCGAAAGTGTTCCTGTGAAGGCAGAGATCCCTGTTGAGGAAGTCAAGAAAACAAAGAAGAAGAAAAAGAACAAAGATAAGGAAAATGAGGAAGGTGGACGCAAGAGGAAGCTGGAGGAGGCACCTGAACATACCAAGAAGCCAAAGGTGAGGGAACTCTGGATAGTGAGAAGAAAGACAGGAAAAAGAAAAAGAAGAAAACCCAAGATGATGAAGTCTTTTCTTCGGATGGGGAAACAGCAAAAAAGGAGAAAAAAAGAAGGGCAAGGTGAAGGAAGGAGTAGATGTTTCGGGTGAGAAGAAGAGCAAAGATGCTGAGAATGGTCATTCGCCTACGGCTGCAGTTGGCAGCGATGGCGAGACAAACAAAAGCGGGAAGAAAGATAAAAGGGAGAAGAAGAAAAAGAAGAACAAAGATGGAAACGAGTAGATAGGAAGGTTGCAAATGCAGCTTTCTCAAGAGAAATGAAATGGGTAATGGAGGCAAAATATGCATATCCAGTTATCCACTACCTCCATGGACCATGTGTTTGAAGGTTTTGTGCTATCACGTATAGAATGATAAAGTAATTACATTAATTTAGGAAATAATTAAGATTAAAGTTTTGGCCCTTCTTGTCAAGAAGTATATTGAATGTGACCTAATAATGTTTTTGCTCGAACAAGGTTCGTTTTAGGTTGAATCTGTGTGAAAGAAACTCGAAATGAGTTGAAATCCATGCTGTTTGGTTAAGATTTTGTTATTAAGCTAAATTGTTTGTTTGTGTAATAACTTAAAAAAACTTTTAAAGTTATAAAACGGTTTAAAACCAAAAATGGTATGGGATAATTTTATAATTTTATTTGATAAAATTTAATATCATTCACATGTACAGCTTTTAAATTCTATTTTTTATTAACTCATAAATTACACCTAACAATAAATTCTTCAAACACACACTAATTTAAACTGAAATTTTCACTTTATCTTTTAAGTTGCTTTTAAATCGTAACTAATTTTTTTAAATTTAGCCAAAGAGACTCCATTTAGATTGCTTCCAACTTTTTTCCTCTTATTCATTTTGTCATATATGTGTACTTTGTTGATGGCCTTGAGCTATTTGAAGTGCTTCAACATTGCAGCAAGGCAAAACAAGGAAGAGAAAGAGTACCTTTAAACAAATCTTTGCTGGAACCTATATGACCTCGTAACATAAAACCTAATACACTGGTCGACTGTTCACGGGACCTGCCAACATCTTTTCAATCTTTTGGTGTACCCATAGAGAACTGTATTTACAGGACCTGCCAACTTTTTCATTCACAGTTGCATTTAATCTCTCAGTTTAAACATTTTTCAACGACAGGAACAAATTTATGGAAAATAAGTATACCCAGTAGAGATGACATTTGTGCTTGTGATATATTAAAGATGAAATATGACACATAATGATATCACATGACACAAAACTTGGGCGCGCACACTTTTGAAACTTTGCTGGTCCAAGCATTAGTTGGGGTGCAAGTATATGGCTATAGGATAACCATGAGTAAAGTTCAGTCAGATGATTCCATGATTGGAAAAACACAACAATGTCAAGTTCGAAGGCTGATGAGTCCCTAGCACTTTCACAATAACTTGTCTAGCCCCACACTTACCAGCAGACATACATCAAGAGTTTCATTTAATATAAATTGATGATGATAGAAACAAAGATAAAATATGCTTGCTGATCCATCCACTCTGTTAAGCTGGATCTGCATTGTGCCACCCCTTTGCGCATGGAGGGATGCTCATGAACTCATCAAATTCTTTCATATGAATGTCACAGCATTTCCACTGCAAAAGCAGAAACGGAAAGAATGTCATACAATTAAACTTGCAAAAAGTGACTTGATTAAAATCTGGAATATCAGTGCTAAGAAGATCTGTTTATTTTTTTTATAAAGGATGTTACTTATTCTTGTAATGTCATTAGCAGATGAAGAATATTATGTTTTGAAGTTTATTAGGGATAATCTGAGGATTAGATTGTCTCTCTACCTATTCTCTTCGGAGATAGGTTTTATCATTTGCTTCAAGTTTCAACCCTTTTTTGAAACTTGTCCCAGAGTGATGTCCCTTCTTGAGACAGGTATCCCAAAAAAAAAAAAGAACGATCAGCAGAGTGTCCTAACCACCGCTCAGCTTCAGGTGGCATCCTTTGACCTTTAATAAAAGGTTTAAGAATGATTTTACATGAGGCATATTAGGATGCTTGAAAACCCCTGGTGTTTCATATAATTGATTATTATAATTAAATCATATCGGATCATCCAGATGTTGACATCAACCAACAGTGTTTACAAGCATACATGTTTGAAATTTGTTTTCTGACATGTACATATCAGGTTCTTTTTGCAGTGTTAAGTTGCTAACCATAATTATATACTACATCTCCTACTTAACATGATGCTCTTTTAATTGGAAATTTTATGGTAAGAAATTGAATTATATATAACAAAATTTACAGCAAAATCAATGTATCTGCTATATAAATGTCTTACCCCTCTCATTCGGTCATGAAAGACGGCAGGTCCAGGGTGATAACTGCAAGCAGCATCGTGGTTATCCTTTTCTCTAAAAGTTTGGCCACACCCCTTATTTTTGCAAGTTTGTGGCTCATTTAAACTAACCGTCTTCTTCACTGGAGCAGGAAGACTTTCCTGCATTTCTGAATTGCTTTCAGCTCTTTCAACTGTTACTTTTACTACATTTGACTGTTTTGGATTCATATCCTTGGCTGAACCTACAAATTTTTGGATTCTCTAAGCACAAGATTGAAAATGCAAGACTCACCAAGTAAAATTTAGGAAGATACCATGGTCGGAGCAAAAGAACCCCTGTCGGCACCTCGAGCAACCTTCTCTTGATGATGCATTTGACGATGCATTAGCAGCAGGAGCTGGTGCACTAGTTGATTTTATAGTAGAACTAGGCGTCTTTGCCAGCACTGGCTTTTCAGTAGTATGCTTACCCGTCTTGCATCTTTATTCATAAAGAAAACACATTAGGCTGAACCATAGAAATACAGATGAACTATAAATTATAAAATGACATTTGTATTTGTGAGGTATTTGTATTTGTATTTGTGAGGTCATAAGGAACATATCTTTAATCATCTCAACTTTTCTGGATATTCTAGGCTTAAGAAAGTTCCTCTAAACTCATACCCATTTACTAGTCCGAATGTGATAACTGGTTTAGTAGGTTTTCTGCTTTTAGGGTACTATTAATGAAAATCTAACTTATCCTAACATCAGCAGATCATCATGCTCGAAAATTACTATCATCACTTGGTATTTCCAAAAAACTCTAGCTACGTTTCTTTAAACCCCAAAGCCTAAGCAATTCTATAACTCCAATTTGGAGTATTTTCTTTTGTCATTTCCAGATTGATTTTAATTAAGGTAAATTAATCCTAGTAAAACATCAAAAAGGTCTTTATTAATAAATGAAAACTCACCCTGGAATTTCCAAGAATAAGCTGAAATCATGGCTTCTTTTCTTGCAGCAACTCCACTCTTTCATCCCATCATGAAATAAAGGCTGCAAGGAATAGGCCCAATTACTTGTATGGTTTTAGATTTGATTGGTAGAGATACGACTAAAATTTATCTCAAACTTACCCCCTAATGATATAAATATCCACGCGCGTCAGAGAAAACCCAGATATGCAAAATGGAGAGCTCAGTTAGTCAGGATATCATCACATAAAATCTACAATCTATAATTGTAAAACAGTTAAAAATCCAAAGCACATACAATTACAAATAGCACGTAGTGTCCAAGTAAATGATTAATGAATCAAGTTGCCTTTCTTTATAATCGTAATGTCGTAAAAGCAAACAATCTACTAACAATCATAATGTAATGTAGCGAAATGCAAGAAGAAAAATAACAAGTTTAATTGTTTAAAACAAATAAAAGAAAATAATAGTGTAGATTAGTATCTTTTAGATTGATGAAATCTTTCTTCCTATAATAAAGCAAACTTCTCAAAGGCCAGCTATTCCGTTGTTGAGAATGTCTAGAGACGTAATAGCAACTGGAATCCCTCTTTTTCATTATATTTAAAATCACATACATTTGAATAGATCAGCACTCTTCCGAGCCATGATTCCTTTATTAATCTTCTTAGTGTAAGTCCTGACTGGAATTGATAATACTTATTATACATATTTGTTAAAAATACACATGTAACACACACACACACTCACAAAGAAAACTAAGGGAATTTCACTATTCTGATTAAAATTAATAATGCTGAATTAGTATCATACGTGTTTAATTTAAGTATGTTAGTGAATCTAAACTTTTAATTAAAGCATTGCTAAGAAAGGAGTGCTCAAAATCATAAGGGCGACTCGCATACACTGACAACTATACACAAAAACTTGTTAAACCTTGAGTATAATTGACATTCAATTCGCATCCATTAGCTTATTTTGATATATACTGAAGACTATGTGTTTGATAAAAGAATTGATCGTATTTAAGGGAGAGAGAAGGAGAGAGAGAGAGGGAGGGAGGGGGGGAGGGAGGGAGAGAGAAGGGGAGAGAGAGAGAGGAGGGAGAGAGGGGGTAACAGACCGAAGCGTGATAAGTACAAGAACCATCAGGGTTATCGTCTTCTGTAAAAGTGGCAGCGCAACCGATCCTCTGGCATCGAAGTTTCGACATCTCGCTCTAGTTTAGGGGGCAATTTAGCTTCAAGTCTACTCAAACTACATATACATATTACATAGCCTATATATACCGGGGGAAATATATGCCCTTTTCTTTTTCTTTTTTTTATTTGACAAAAGCCTTTTGTTTTTTTGATTTTGACAAAAGCCCTTTTATTTAGAATTAAATTAATTATATATTTTATTATAATAAATTTTGGGTTTTAATAAAAAAAACAGTGCTCATATAGTCATATATTCAATTATGATTTAACACAAAAAGTAGGAGTGACAATTTCGGATAACGGGTTCGTGTCGGGTTTGCCGTACCCGGTCCTGTTATTTATAAATTATTAAATAATATATAATAGTAACTTTATGAGATGATATTTGAATATAATTATTTAAATAATATGTAAATGTATCATAAATTTATATTTTTTATAATATAAATTTATATATTATATATTATATATATTAAATTTTTGAGTCGGGTTCAGGTATTTTGGGTCAACCTCAACCCGACCCGAAACGCAAAAACGTGATCTTAATTAATATTTTTTCGTGTCAGGTTTTAGGTCGTGTCGAATTTTTCCACCCATAACAAAAAGAATATAAAAGCCATCAGAAATATATGTTCAAAAATTGTAATAAGCACAAAACTAACATTGCCAAGAAATTTCTTATCTTATTATGAAATATTATTACAAAGAAACATGATAATTAAACTAATCTCCAAATTGTAACAAAAAACGCATTTTAGAAAACCATTTATATTTGTAAACTAAATTCAAGTTTTATATTACTGAGAAATATCAATCGTAATACTACAATGAGATAAACATTAACGTAGCATGGACTATTTGTGTTAAGAAATTGTAGCAATTGAAATGTCAGGAAATACATATTTAAACAGGAAAATAGACTATTTATTATTATAATTTTGCCACGAAACAAAACTATGTACTCTGGTAATCTTTTTCAAGATTTATAAGAAAACATAAAGCATTTTCTTGCAAGAGCTATAATGCACGTCTTGTAAACAATAAGGGTATCGTATACATTCTATATATCACATACTTTTAAACATCTATGGTACAGTGTCCACTATGGAAAACAGACTTCCAATGAATCTCCTTTCTCTCAATAAATAAAAATGCTATCATATTTTGTCTTTGCTGGGACTAGCAAATTTATACTAGTGTTTGTTAGTTTCAAAAAACTACTGTATGCGCCTACCTAATACAGTAGTATGCGAGGGAGATGATGATTATATACAACTATTACAAGGACACTGGATGGATCTGTACACAATCTGAACCGAGCCAAGCTTTAGAGGTATGTCCTGTCATTTGCATTATCATTTGCATGGTGTGACATACAATTATCACAACAATCTATTATGCGCTTCAATCATTGAAACTTTCTCCTGCAAGAAAGAACATGATGACAAGATCATAGACACACATGCAATGTAAAGAAAAACCTAGAAAATTGTCAAAGAGTGACAAAATGCTATAGTTTTGAGATATAAAAAAATTTAGACATTTGGATTTCTTTAATATACACTATTCATTATTCTCTCATACAAAGATTTTATTAGTTCATAATTCATACTGTGTTCCAGATTAGGTCTGTTTTGACTTTCGATTACCCCCCCCCCCCCCCCCCCTTCGAGTGATATTTTCGTGATCACCATCAAATATAATGGAGTGACAAATGATTGAACAAAACCTTTTACCGTCCTAGCTACGCTTTTAGATTATGCTCTACGAATTGTTGGCATAGCTGGCTTCTGTGACAATGTAGGTTTACTTAGTTGCTAGGAAGGGTTAGCTACTCCAAAATGTAAAAGAATAAATAATAGGTGCAGCAGCGCACACGAAAATAAAAAGCAGTTTATCAGTTCTGTCTTTTGTTTCCTTCCACAAATATAGGTCCTTTTGATACGAATAAGGTTAATATTGATTTCTATACTCTTGTAGTCCATCTTGTCAGCTAACAAACTGAGAAACATATAGACCATATAATATATTATGGTAATTTATGCTTTTAGACTTTTAATTCAAAACCGATAGTGGCAGTGCAGAACTTCCAAGCCAAAAGGAGTGAGTAATTCAATTTAAGTGCAAGTGTGCATGTGTAAAGGGAGACAAATACCAACCTCAGTCTCTCCGCTACTTTCTGGGGGGAACCAGTGCATGAGAACCCCCAAATGCACCATAGCTGGTGTCAATTTGAACACAACAGGAGTCGTTACCTATAGCTCATCCATTAGAATTGTCAGTACTCGTAGACATACATAGCAACATATATAAATATATTACGTGGGAAACCCAAGATCTCACTTGCGAATATATATATATAGACACACACACACAGAGAGAGAGAGGTTATTCTGTTCTTTTGGGGAGGTGTGTGGGGGGGAGGGGAGGGGGAAAGGGTGGAGGATGGAGGGAGGGCAGCATTATCAGAGTAGCAACCTAAAGGATCCGAAGAGAACTTACCAGACTAAGGGCTGTTGTTCCAAGTAGGAGGAGGTACATTTTTCCCTATATGGTTGTAGCAAACATAGTTAGCACATCTAACAGCTCGTCAAGTGAATAACTATAAATGACGCAGTTTGACTACCAAACTCAATACATAGCACTGAACCGCACTTTCCTTTTTACTTGCCTAAGTAGAATGCACAGACTAAATTTCTAGAAGCCTAACATATTAAATATGGTCTAACAATCAGTTTGCGTTTAATTAGTTATAAAACAAGTCTAATCGTCTGTGTGCTTGTGCTTGTGCATGGCAAATATATTGGCATAACTAACAGCTCGTCAAGTGAATAACTATAGATGACGCAGTTTGACTACCAAACTCAATATATAGCACTGAACCTCACTTTCCTTTTTATTTGCCTAAGTGGAATGCACAGACTGAATTTCTATAAGCCTGACATATTAAATATGGTCTAACAATCAGTTTGTGTTTAATTAGTTATAAAACAAGTCTAATCATCTGTGTGCTTGTGCATGTGTAAACTTCAGCAAATATATTGGCATAACTAGTTAAGGAGCATGCAAAAAAAAAAGTAGTTCAAATATGTAGACACACACACACAGGGAGAGAGGGGGGGGAGAGAGAGAGAGAGAGAGAGAGAGAGAGAGAGAGAACCTCAATAATTTCGAGATTCGAGGCACGACTCAAAAGAACAAAAGCAAATTCTCCAATTTGAGCAAGCATCACCCCAACCTGCAACATGTTAAAAGGAAAAAAAACTTTCATATACTTGTTTCAACAATGTGATTCAACTCCAACCAGTATGCTTACAAGAAAGGAGGTTCTGGTGCCATATCTAAAGGCCTTTGTGATCATAGCAGCAACAGTAGTCTTCACAATTATAACCAAAATTACAGATGCTAGCAGTATATCCACATGAGTCCATAAGAAGTGTACATGTATGAGCATTCCAATACTAGAAAGGAAGAGAGCAGCAAATAAGTTTCGAATCGGCTCCACCTACAACAATAAATAAGGCTTGCTGAAAATTTCGGCCTAACTGCATATCAAAAAGCTACAAGTACAAACAATACATCAAACTTCTCTAGTGTTATGTCTTCAAACTTCCTTTATAAAGTGTTTGTGCTTTTTTGTTGTACTTTCTGGTTCTCGGTTTCATAATTTTAAGTTTTGACAATTTTGGTTATCAGGACAGGTAAAGAAACAAGTGAAATGACTTGTTTTTGTATTTGTTAGGAAAGGGAATAAAGAATGAGAGGTTGAGGCGTTCTCTGGAAGCCTGGAGACGTACATGTAAGATTGATTGAAATAAATAAACCCGCCAATCTATAATAACAAATTTGCTACCAACTTCCAGAAAAGCTAAAATGCCCAAAATATAGAATAGGACAAAGATATTTGTCATCATGTTCTCTAGAAGAATAATGTCTGGGAGGGCAGCAAGAACCAAATTGCAGCATACATAATCTCCATAGTTGTCAAGGCGAGACTAGGCGATAGCGTACCACCTAGGCGAGACTAGGCGACAGCGTACCGCCTAGGCGATTAGGCGTCCGCCTAGTCGTCCATTAGGCGGATTATACGTTTAGTTATATATATTATTTATTTATTATATATATAATATATACATACAGTTATATGTTATACCAAAATAAAAATTATAACATTCTAATTATATTTCAAAAGAAAATCTAGTAGATAAATTAAAATTCAACATGAAATAAGTCTTGAGCATACAAATTAAGCAACTAATAGTCTAATACAAATCATCAAAGCCATCAAGATTAGTTATGTCTTCATCTCCTGTTCCTGTTCTTGTTCTTGTTCTTGTTCTGTAATCATCATCAATATCTTCATCATCTTCATTATTTGGAAATATAAATGTGTCACCGTTTTCTTCTTCACTTTCACTTCAGAGTCGTGAAAATGAAAAGTACGAGACGAAGGAGAGCTGCCCGAGAAGAACCTGCACCATTACCTTATCGAGTATATCTTAAAATCTCCATTGGGTTGGTTTCCGTTTCCCACCTCGATCACGATTTTTACTACGAAGGTTACAATTTTTACTAGACGGAACTATGCGGACTATGCGGAACTATGCGGAACCATGCGGAACTAGGCGGAACCATGCGGAACTATGCGGAACTAGGCGGGGTGAACGCATAGCAATTTTCTACCGCCTGGACACCTAGGCGACGCCTTAACAACTATGATAATCTCATGCGATACACGAACATATTTTACGTTTTTATGAAATATTTATTTAATTTTGTATTATTAATTCTAATATATATGTAGGCCATTGTTCTATAAATAACACTCTTAGAACTAAAAGAACAAACATAAATTAGCATAAGATCTCATTTAAATTCTACATTTAACAAGAACCGGTTTTTATGAAAAAAACAAAATCTAGCATAAAATTAACAAAAAAATTAGGCTCAAACATAACATCATCACATGTAGAATTTTATTATGACAAAAACGGATATCGGAGTCTATGCCAGAATCTTTATTATTTGATTTTTAAAATTTATATGAGATTTTAGATTAGATTCAATAAGTTAAGCTTAATTGTTGTTAAAATTTGTCATTCTAATCTTAACAATCCATTTTTTATTAAAAACGGGCTAAGAGCAACTCCAATGATTAGCTATTTGGATCCTTAAACTAAAATTTAAGAAATTAGGGTAAATTATGTGCTCCCACAATATCCTAGTGATTCCTTATATCACTACACTAGGATCCACTACGATCCTTCCTTCATTACTTATTTATAAGTAACCTCCCCTTCATCCTAAGCATGTCATAACTTATATTTTATAATAAAATATTAAAAACACTATCTTTCTCTCTCTATTGTCTAGTGAATCTTTAATGATGAGAAGTAATTTTAATAATAAAATATAAAATAAGGAAGGGGTATAAGTAACATTGTTGAAGTTCAAAATATCTATCTACATCCTAAGTTATTAAGATCCAATATTTTATATTAAATAAAAGAAATGAACTAAGACTCTATTGGAGTTGCTCTAATGACGGTGTTCTTTGATGTTCTTTATATAAGGGTGTTATTTCTAGAATGCAACCCTGTATATATAATAGATATAGATATTCAAAATTATGCCTTAATGTTTCTAAAATACAGTTCAAACACTATGTGAAAATATGTTTTTTTTTTACTTTCATGATTCATTAGTTTTCTCAGAACTCTATATTCCCTTTATCCTTTGTAGACTGTAGCAAGTCATTTGATTCTCACAGAATACAAGATACAGAACAGTTGAAGTAAAATAGCATAAAATGTTTAACCTATATTCCACTATTTCTGAAACAAGTATTATTTCCTTGCGATATGCAGACGCAGCATATTCCCACAATAATATTATAAAACTTGACAAAATATAGATCAGACATGTGCGTGCAGATAATATGTATACATAATTACATATTTACACATTTTCATATATTTTGTTGAATCAAAAATATTTTAGTGACATAACTTGAAGCACATTTAGTCATAGAATCACCTGATCTAAAGTATGTTGTGCAAATTCGGTGGTGGATATCATTACTCCAGCCACAAATGAACCCAATTCAAGACTTAACCCCAGCTTATCACTGCACTGTAAAGTTAACAGGCATAAAAGAGTTTTAGAAAATTGATTAAAGACTTTTACAAAATGAAGTTATTATATTGAACGAAACATAAATTTGATGCTGGCCGTAGGTGCAGTTTCTACATAATTATGCGCATTACATGCTAACACGTTTCAGTCTGAAGCATATTTTAGTATACGGAAGCTTATATCACCTATATTATTTTCTCCCCTACTCTCTTAAGGAGAACACCATTTGCCACATTAATTATTTTATTACTGGTGTACTTCCTCCTTCAACTCCATAGTTACTACATAAAATAACATTGCTTGCGTTATGTTATTTGCAAGTTGCACCATCTGCACACATATTTATACCTATCTAACAATTTACTAATTGAGCTACATAATTTTGTTTCGCTAAATTACTCCAGGGTTTTTTTAATTACATGTAAATATGCAGCTATCCATGCAGTATTCATGTAAATTATTCTGTCTACATCTAGTTGCAAATAGGGTTGATCCCTTATTGCGCAGTAACAGTTAGTGTTCTGCATAACATAAATTATAGCATCACTCTTGTAGTTTTTTTTGTGAGTCTGGTTTTCGAATCAAGTTCAGCAAGATACATAACATACAAAAGAGCAACAAAAAATTAGGTAAATGGCAAAGTACACACTGTAAACCACCATCATAAAGTTTAATTGAAAAGAACACAATGTTACATTGCACCTACCGAAGCAGATAATAAGCAAAATGCCACCATTGCTAGCTGGTACAGCTCATTTGTCTGACAGTGTTGAGAAGTTCAAATTGAGAAGATCGACCAAAATAAGAAAAAACAGTTAAGTACCGTAAGCAAGTTAACAAGCTTTGGCAGAAAAACTGGAATAGTAATAGAAACTGCCCAAATATGCAAACTGTAAATAATCAATATTTAGTACAGAAAGTTCCTGGCACCAAAGAAATTATCGCAATCCTGTTGAATTATAAATTCGTTTGGTATTTCACGGTAAGTTACAAATATATTTGTGTTTCTAGCATTTTCTGCCGATAAAGGTGTGCATCCCTTTATCCTACTTTTCCTAAACATCTTAATTAACAATGATTATAAGCTAATGGCATAGAATTTATCCCGAGACAAACAAGAGGTTAAGGATCCATATAACATTATTACAATATATACAAACTAGAATAACGGATGCTTATCAGAGGGGGAGCTTGTAACCTAAGCATGAGGGATGAAAATTGGCTATGCACGTCCTAGTATGGTTTCAAGTTGGGTGCAGAGAAGGGTTCCTGCAGTTACCCTTATTATGGTATATATTCTAAAAACTGGAAAATCAGATCTATCCAAAAGAAAAAAGGAACCAATAACAAAAAAGATGGCAAGCCAAGGACCCTCAAAAGGAAAAGGAAAATAGCAAGCGGTCCACAATTCAACAGTACTATACATGTTTTGTGCAAGGAATTAGTCACAACTCACAAGTGCTCAAGGGCCCAACTATGTCAATTTAGATTTAGAGGTGATAGTAATGGCTTCGAACAACATCACTGTTTTGTGTACAGTTTTACTGTTATGCACTTGTGTTTATTCTGTTGTTCAAGAAACATGAATAAATCCTACGGAATTAACAATACTGATTTTCCTTGCATTGTTCTACAATATTGTCATATCAAGAACTGCTTTGTAAAAGCAACAAGCTTATATATTAGTTTAGTCTTGGAAGTATTACTAACAAAGCTAGCCATGAAAACATTATACTTGCACTCCATAGCCTACCAAATAGGGCAGGTGGAATAAATATAAGTAAATAATATATGTTTCATATTCATGCACAAATCTTAAAAAAGAAATAACAAATTAGATTATTAGAATTACCTGAGAAGATAGCTGTATCATTAGCTTGAGAAAGCGAGGAACAAATGACCAAGTCAATATAGATGCAGCAAATAGATACGTGGACAAGGTCAGCAGCCTAAAGCCAAAGCGAGTAAAATAAATATATTTACAAGGACGTTTGTCAAAAAGTCCTATTTCACATGCCGATAATCATATGAGCATCCAGTCTTTACATAACTATTAATTTCTATTATATAAGTACTACAATGCTTCCAGCTTGAAATAGCATTGAAAAATGTTAATGCAAAAAAGAAACACGATGTGTGGCATGTGTGTGCGTGCACATGAATATAAAAATTTATAGTTAAGAATAGACGAACTTACACTTTCCCCATTAAAACAATTCCCTGCAAAATGCCACTGTTGCCACCCAGAACTGGGAGTAGAGCAAAAAGTAAACCAACAGCACAATCCTGAAATATGCCATGGTGAAGGAACAAACAAATGAGTACATATATAATCATTTGGGAGGCATTCTACCATATGGGAGGGGAAAAAGATCATTACCTGAAAGATAAGAGTCCCAATTGTCACTTGACCATGAATAGCATTATTGCTATTTTTTTCAACTAGAAACTTCAGCACCTATCAAATGGATCAGATCATGTACCCTCAATCGAATAAAGCCAAGCAAATGAACATTTACTGCAAGTATACTGTCTAAAGCTATACCACTGCTGTTGATGACATTGAAAGGAAGCACCCAACAAATAAACCCTCTGATAGTTTTGCTCCACACAACTGTAGCAGTTTTCATAAAAATGAAACTTAGATGATCATTGAATGAATAATTTATATTTTTACATAGCTATACTAATTGACGACACTGTGCTTGTAATGCATATGAACTCTTAAAGGGTCATACCAGGGCAGTTATGCCACACAAGAACATAAATATAATTATTTGAAGCAACCCTCCAAGAACAGCAACAGCACCCACGGCTTTTAGCTACATCAGTAGCAAATTAAGGTAAAATAGTTTTCTCGAAATCAAAACAAAAATAAATAGGAATAAGTTGTTCTAGTAAACAGGGAAGAAGTAATTGTCAAATGATAGCATCATAAACAAAGTAAACCTTTATCAACGAAAACTCCAGTCCCAGGGCAAATAAAAGGAAGACAACACCAAATTGAGCAACTGTCTCAACCTGTAAATATCATTTAAATATAATGGGAAATCAAGTTCACATACAGTAAGTCTATGTAAGATATCTATCTTATAACAAGATATAGAATGCTTCAAAGAATAAGTATAGTACAAACACATAGAAGCGGAAAGAAAATTGGAAATAGGTTAAATATATAAAAAAAATTAAGAGTATGTGCTGTATGCACGAGAGTAGAGAAAAGGGAAAAAAGTAAGAGGATTAAATATGTGTTGTGATGAGGATTCCAACTCTTGGCCAACATCTAGTAGAAAATACTATAAAAAGAAGGCAACACAAGGCAATTCCTCCCTTCACCAAATCGATACATACTTTATAATTCACATTTACTTAGTGTTATAGTTGTGAATACATCAGTCTTAAATGCATTTTAAAGCCACAAACAAAGCCATGATCTCAAATCAAGCAGCTTGTTTCCTACATGAAAGACATGCAAAAGAATATTGGAAAAAATGATGGAACATCTTGTAAGGGTGAGCCCGTAAAGCTTTTACTGCAAATTAACGAATCTGGTTGATGAGATATTGGGATTATTATTAACCGAAACCAGTTATCCTCAAGTTGAATGACTCCCACACCGGGCGGATTAGCACAGACTGTTGTCATGACTTAAGAAACAGATACCTTCATTTAGCAATACAATGACTTTACATGTATATCCATCTAGCTCCAGTATAGTTGGTAAACTTTTATATCATTTACTACAGAAAACCATACGAGTCAATCGCAGCCTCTAGATTGCTTTTAGCTGGAAGTAAGGGGAATGAGGCTTGCTTTTAGTTGGAAGTGAAGGGAAGAAGTGAAAATTAATGCAATCAAACTATAAGAAAAAAAGTGTTTTTGCTTCAATGATTGAATTCAATACAAATACAACTTCCCCAAATATATCATTCTATATATAAATTAAGGATGATATTGGTAGTCTGTTGTCAGACTCAGGGAGCTCGCCCTCTCCAGATTCGATCCCTCACAAATACAACTATTTTACAAATAATAATCTAATATTTTTTATCTATTAAGAGTCTATAATAGATCTTGAGTTCGATCTCCATAACTACAATTAAATTTAAGATCGTTCGAACCCACATAACTACAAAATATCACATCATGCTTATTTATCAACATAAAAAACTCACACAAAATCCAACCTCAAATTTTAAACAAACTATCAAATTATTTTAAAATTAAATAAAAAATATGTGCATTGCACAAGTACCAAACGTACCATACTACTCTTTTCTAATATGGATACAATTACTCTCACAAGACTACTGACTACTTACTAACCCATATTTAAATGAATATGCAACAGCAATAAAAAGCAGTATTTTTTTATCTTTTTTCTATAAATACAATAATAACTACAGTTTTTAATACATTTAGCATTGCTTTTCTTATAATTATTAAAATTTATTAACTAGTATTCATAACACATCTTATTTCATGTTTCTTCATGGACATCCAAACATATTCCAACTTTCACTTATTATTATTATTATTATTATTATTATTATTATTATTATTATTATTATTATTATTATGTGTGTGTGTGTGTTATTAAAACTTATTTTACAAAATAAATAGTTATATTAATAAAATATGCACATAGATAGACATAAACACCATGTAGCAAAATACATATATAATAGATAATATAAGATTGTAAAACATTGATTTGGTGCCTTTACATAATCATCTCTTAGATTAAGCTATTTTATAGAAAATTGTTCCTTATTCTTTTATTCCTTCCTCTGTTCTCTCACATGATAAACTAGTGTTCCTTTTCTCTTGCAGAGGCAGGTATCACCGCCATGCATCAGCATGATGATGGTGTATTTAGAGAACACGTAAACTAATTTGTGTAAAACATATGTATTACTATGTACAAACAAAATTAGCATGTTCAACAATCATTAAAAACTTTGATCATATCTTTTATTATTGTTGTAGGGAAATTTAAAGATGAAACATATCTGGAACAAATTTACATTAACATGCCTAACAGATTGCACAAAAATAATATATATACAGAAACATTTTTGGATTTCATTGAACTAAAGCAGTAAAAAATGTTTTTAGGGTCAAGACCACTAACTCATGTGTAATCACTAAAGGGAAACATGTGAGTGAATACCTATAATCACACAAAACAAAGTAAAAGCCAAGACAAACCCGCATCTGAGCTATTCATGACAACATACCTGTACCATTTCGCTGATGAACTTTAAACCACCAGGTCCAATAAGTGAACCCGCCAGAAGATATCCAACAATAACCTACCAAGATTAGCCGTTAAAAACACCGTCATTTTTCATAAATCCTCAATATAAGTGACAATGATGGTACAGCTTAATACAAAGAAACTGAGGACTGAACAACTGGCATCAGGATCTGAAGCACATACCGGCTGTCCTAAACAGGAGAAGATGATTCCACCAATTGCAGCAGAAACTATAACCACCACCAAATCTGAAATCAGCCTACACGGCAGAAAATAAAACTCAACTACATCAGATAAAAACATCAAAGATATGCAATTAGGTCAAGCCATATGTGGGTATGTGGAATGCGCAACCTTAGATCAACTTGAAGTACAGGATACTTGGACTTTTTATTTGACATCACAAAAGTATTGTCCTGCCAGTAAAAGAAACAAGTCAGCAGGTGATCAAAGAAGAAAGGATGTCACTTTTCCTACCATAAACCAACTGCATAACAGTTTTAAATGGAAGTTTACCATATCTACTAATCACCTTGCTGTCAATAATGGTATCCATGTCATCAGAGCCTTCCTTATCCACAGAAAAAACATCTTGAAAAAATGCTTTAGTACCACTGGCAAATTTTATATCAAAATGTAAGTCCATTCAAATCATTATAGCTGTATCATGTAACTGTTACTTATTTTAATAAACTAATGTGTATCTATAATATCATGCATTAAACCTCAATGGCAAAAAAGAAATGGTGCCCTTACTTTGTCTCTTGAGTGTCATTCTTCTTCGTCTTTTCATGGCTAATCTTAGCAACAGTCTCCAATACAGCCTGCATCACATGATCCAAAAGCTCAATATAAAAAACAAAAACAGCTGCATGAAAAAGTGAATTCAGGTTGCAACTATGTTTTCTGCATAGCATAAGTTCTTTATGTGTTATGATGTTATCTTAGCTTCTAATTTTTGTTACTAAGTGATTGATACATTTAATAGCTAATCTCTGTCAGAGCTGTTTGGCCGAGGAGCATGTCAAGATATCCTCCAAGCGTATTTCCAAATTAGCTCCAGTCATTTTCTATGAAAATGTATGGCAATCACATTACTATTTTTCTTATTTACTCCATTTTGTTACCGGCTAATCTCTGACGAAACTGCCTGGCCAAGGAATGGCCTGGGACCCTCCAGGCAGATTTTCAATTTAGCTCCAGTTATTTTCTACCTCCACATAAATGTATAGCAATCACATTATTATATTTTATAGGGAGGACGGACTAGGTTTTTTTACGGAATATTTAGTGCACAGGGTCACTAGGAAGATGGCTTCCTTCTCTAGGACAGCATTATGTGGGCCAACTTGATCACAGATAATTAGTTCTAAATTCATGTCGAATTGGTTTGCACTATTTCATTTCTCTTGGGAATATACAAAACCATCATTACTCCATGTCTCCACTGCAATGTTTTAAGATATTTAGGTTCTTATGATATCCATTATTGATGGCCTGGTATACATCTTTCCAAATACAGTGATGGGTTCTTTAAGGCCTGGAAGGGTGTTAAAATTGGTGTGTATGATTCAGTGCAAGAAATGGAGTTGCAGATCGATGATGTTTTCAGGGTAAGGAGAAGGGATAGCTGTTAGACTGTCATTTTACGGATATATTGAAAACCACTAATGCTGCATTACTAGGAAATTCATCAAACTAAAATGTCAAGCAAAGGCACAAAAACAAAAACTGATTGGGAATATATAATCTGAATAGTAGTGACAAGTTTCAAAACAAATTTGATGGTTCATGCTCTATATTGTTAAATTTACACTCATATCCATGCACTTCAACAGTCTGAAAGGATTGCAAAACTTACTTCCTTGTCGGCAACACTGCTGTTGAAACTGCTTTTGTCCTTGCCTAGTGAAAAAAGATAGCCATCAAAAAATGCAGGGTAAATAGATATAATTCCTTAGTTCCTCGGTTTCACTACAAACTTATGCAGATGATTGAATTGATCTCATATATTATGAAAATCTAAAAAATCTTAACAAATAAAATGAAATTATACATATTTTAGCAAAAAAAATGAAATTATACATAAAAGTAGCTGTTCCGCATACAAAAATTCTCGGAGTCCTGGTTTTGACGACTACTGTTAGTATTTGGACAAGTTTTGAATGTACTAGTATTAGTATGTTCTTCTGCCTATGTGGCGCGTAATTTTAGGCAGAACATCAAAGAAACCTACCTTCAAACCCTAACCAATTTCTAATTACACCCTAGTTTTAAAAAAATAGTGAAGAGTAATACAAAAACAAGAAATAGGTTCAACATATACGAAATTAAAAGCGGTTAACCTTCAGGTTGATCATTCTCAGAGAACTCTTTTTCGAGAACACGATCGAACATTTGAGCTATGCTACCGTCATCACCGGGGTCAGGTGCAGAAGAATTAACCAAACTACCATAAAATCTATCTCGAATTTCTTTCTCAGATCTCACGGAAAACGAGGTCTGTGCACAAAAAACGATGATCACTACCAAGCATATACCCAGCCGAGAGCTCTCTCGTTGAGCGCAACCACTCCCCATTGCACAATCTCGCGCAATCCTTTATCAATCCACACGATGTATGTATATATATGTGCGTGTGTGTGTATTTTTGAAATAGAGATAAGCGTAGATCCAGAGTGAGATATTAGAAAAGGAAAGCGGGGGTTGGATGGTTTTGTCAAATTGTTCAGGCGGGATTTGTATACTTTTTATACATACAGGGTGGGTACATACAAACATGAAACTTACAGAACTCCGGAGCATTAATAATTTTACTGCTTGCTTTTTACGTGTTTTTATTAGAGAGTTTTAATTCCACTTAAAAATAATAAAGCGTTTCAGTTCCACTTAAATGGCGCCACGCAGGTAACGACCAGACATACGTACTGCGCTCCCATAACAGTGCGAGACAAATTAACATACGAAATGGGAGTTTTTATTGGTTCCGGCCTTCCGTACTGTATCCTTTTTTTCTCTTTTTTTTTTTTGCTAACTATATTTTATTGCTTTTATTTTAATATAAAATAAAATTTATATATTTAGTTTTAAAATGGAGTGATGGTCCAAAATACCTATTATTCGATAAAAGGTGACCCAAATGCCACTAGGCGGTAGGGATGACCCTAAATGTCCACCTGTCCCTTTAGCGACGAGAGCGTGTCTTGTTGATTAATGCATAATTTTACATATTTTAATGTCTATTTTATTGTTTGTTTTCTTATTTTTATTAGTTAATTTATTACATTTTCCTTATTTTGCAGATAAGTAAAATAAATAATAAAAGGTGAAGAAATGGGCTAGAAAGGGCAAAATTGAAAGAAAAATGAAGTCAAGAGAGTAAAAAGACAAAAGAAGGAGTTGGTGGATGCAAGATATAGATCAATGGCTAAGATTGACCCAACACCACCCAAAAACCCTATTTCTAACTTATAAATACATCATTTTTCTATCATTTATCTCATCTTTAGTTTTACCCTAGTTTTAGTAGTAGTTTCTCTTTTAATTTTCTAGATCTAGTTTTATAAGTCTTAGTTACTTTTATGTTATTCTCCATCTTATCTTGTTTAAATTTAGGGTTATAATATCTTTCTAAGTACCATAAGTTGTATACTTGGAAAATGAAAGGAGTCATTTTAGATTAATATTCTAGATCTAGTTTACTTCATCTCTCTACTTTACTTCTTAGTTTTATTTTTTATTATCTTGTCATGAGACTTTTAAATCTCTATTTTAAATGTGGGTTCGATGATTTAGATCTCTAAATTTATTGTTGTTGGTTTTCAATGATTTAGATCTCTAAATTTATTATTGTTGTTGATTTTTTATTTTAGATTGTAGATCTAGTTTTGGTTGTTGGGTTTGATATTTACTTGTAGTTGTTTAAATATTTTAGATAGAGATTTGGTTGTTGGTAGTGTTAAAACTTGGCTCTTTAAATTTTAGATCTACTTTTATATTTTACTTGTCTTATTCACCTTTATGGCTATGACTCATTTCAATTCCATCAAGTAAAAAATTAAAGTAGTTGAGAATTGAAAGGAGCCCCTTTAGTTTAATGTTCTTAAACCCCTTTTAAATTTCCATTTTATTAGTGAATTTAATATTTTAGAGCTAAATTTATTTATTGGCGGGTGTTAGAATTTAGATTTACTTTTTAATGGTTAGATTTGTTAAAATAGCTTTAATGGTTTGATATTTTAGATGTAGTTTTACTTTTGAGTTGTATTGAATTTTAGATCTAATTTTAGTAGTATTAATTATAGTCTTTAATTTGTAGATCTAGATTTAAATTTTATTTTTGTTGTACAAGCACTAGTCTTCATTTGTCCGTTTTTTTTATTTTTGCCAAGTATTTTAATTAATATTTAAAGTTTAGTTAGTTTCGTTACTAGAATTTTTAATTAGCTTATTATCAATTTTTTTAGTCATTGATTAATAACTCATCTCAAAATTAATTGGTCTAATTCGCCTAAATTGAAAATTAAGGTTTTTATAAAAATAATTTTAGTCATTGCGGAACGAATCTTTTAATTATTAAAACGATGTGAATTGTGCACTTGCAATTTAAAATGTGTATTTTTAGCACATCATTTGTTGTTACGCCCCCGATATAAGCGTATCGTATCGTGTTGCACTAATGATACAAGCTATGATATACATTAGATGATTGACATAGCAGCGTTTCTAACATATACGATCTACACAACTTTGTATCATCTTTTTAAATAACTAATTATATAACAAATAGCAACGTATTCTAACAAATACACCATACATAACAGTGTGTCGTCTTCTTCTCTTAACTTTGTTTTCAAATTATAAACTCTAAGATCTTATTTTTCCATTAACAAACACATCTCATATCTCATCTCATGTACACATGTATTATATGTATGTATATATAGATTTTATACACCAAATTTTGTATGTGTATGTGTGTATATGGCATATGCTCTATCTAAACACATCTTTTTACTTCATTAATATTTGTATATAAGTTGTTTTAGTTTGATATTAGAAAATGATGAAAGGAAAAACTCGTATTAGACTTCAAAGCAAAGGACATGATGGATATGTATATTGCATTGGATGTACTGCATCTAGATGTTGTTACTTAATAATTGAGAAACATCTTTCACGTAAGCAAACGTATTAAACGGGTAAAAAAGACCACAACAATGATATTAGGTAAATATGGCATATTGTGTTAAAAAATTAGGTATTAAGATCAATCTTTCTTAAAAATGTGTTTTAATTTATTCTATGATATTTTGGATAGTTGAATTATGATGAGTGTTGGGAATGAGTTGTGTAGAAACTATACATAAGGGGGTGAATGTATAGCTTAAATCTTTTTCTTTGTTATTTGATTCTTGTTTGTGTTGAACTGATAACAGATGTTGTAACTTTAATAACTTTAGCAGTGTTTACTTAAAAGATGCGGAATTTAAAATGAACACTCAAAGTTAACTTTCAATCTAATTGTATATTAGAATGAATTGCTACAATTTGAGATTATATGTATGAATCTCAGCTTCTTGTTCTTGAAAGAAAATAAGGAAATGAAAATAATTTTTCACACTCTTACTAGTGAAACTGTGCTCTATGTTATATAAACAACATGTCTCATTTGCATATGCTCTCAGTAGACAGTTATGCTAAAACTAGAAACAGACAAGAAACACTTTACATTTGACTGTTATCTATTTCTAGATAACATAATTTTTTTCCAGTCTTTTCCAGCCTGCTTTCTTCCTTCTGTCTTTGTCTTCTTTTCTTTTCAAGTTTCATTGTAGACTTGTTATTATCTTCACAGGTTTGACTGACCTATCGGAAAAGAATAAATTCTATTTAAGACGATCACGACAATGTTTCAAATTATTTGTCTTATTTTTCTGCAAATCTCTTTGAAAATAGTTGTTTGAAACATCCGGATACTCAGCTTCATTGCACTTCGAGAAGTCATGTTATGGACTACTTGATCGAGTACTTGTGAGACTTCTCGATTGGTCTTTGACTTGATACTTCTCGAATGTCTAGACTTCTCGATTGCATACTTCTTTCGATGACTTCTCGATCAGGCTAGACTTCTCGATTGACTTGATTTCACAGACTTCTCGATTGACTCATTTCACAAACTTCTCGATTGACTCGTTTCACAAACTTCTCGATTGCTTCCTTGGCTAACTTCTCGGTTTGTTTAACTGAATTTCTCGATTGAGCATATCTTTACGCTTCTTGATTGAGTCACCTGAGACTTATCTACCAGTTTGCACTTCTGACTTCTCTATCAATGTGACTTCTCGATTGATCATTTGCATTAGAAACAATTTCTTCTGTAAACTCTTTCTTTAATGTGACCTTCATTCTCTTGATGCATGATTCATAGAATCTTATACTAGTTCAATTATTCTTGATATCACTCATTTACATTTGAATATATAGTAAAAACATGCTTCTAACTGCAAGTACATAATTAAATAAACTAAGTCAATATTTAATACAAGAAGTACTAGAGTGTTACAATGTGACAAATAAATATAATATAGTAGACTTGATTTGGTCTAACAATGAGTTTTAATATTTTATTCTTAAACTAAATGATTTAAGAAAGGGGGTTTTCCATAAATACTCAAGTTTTAATTTTTTTCTTGCAAAAATACTATCATTTTTTAAAAATATTTATAAAAGTACGTTTTGCAACTCTACAACTATGTTTACAACTCAAATTTTAGAAAATATTTGCGAAAATACGTTCTACAATTTTGCAACCTAATTTATAACTAAAATGTAAACTAAAATAAAACTTAAAATGCAACCTAAATTAATCACACAGTTCAAATTAAATGCAACCTAAAATGCAATTTTCGTATTTTTGCAAATATTTTTAGAATAAAATAGTATTTTTTTGCAAATCTTTTCAGAAGTTGGTAAAATTATAAATAATTTCACAAAAAGTAATATTTTTGGTAAATTCCTTTTAAGAAATGAAATGAAATGAAATGAAATAAAATAAATATATTTATATATATGCAATCCGGTTCGATTCAAATTTTTTCCGTATTGAATCCAACTTGAACTTGGACTGAAAATTGTGCAGCCATAATTGTGACATATGAAGTATACATTTATTTATATTTCATAGTTTCATAATTTACTAATATTTTTCACTTGAATAAATAAATTAAGTCCAAATAATTTGGAACGAGTGAATTATCAATTACTCTATGATACTCCTTCCAGTTCTATTTATAAGTCATTTGACTTCTTACGTATAATTTTATGTGTTTTGACTGAATAGGTAAAATTAATATTTTTAAAATTTTTTTTTGAATTAAAATTTAAACATTATATTTTTATTCAGAAATTTTGTTTTAAAAAAATATTAACTCTAAATATACGGTGAAAGCACGTGCAAAGATCGGTATAAAAAGAGAGGGAGTAGTGTATTAAGTTGTCATAAATCCACTGATAATTAATCCGATACGCACGAGCGGCTATATGGCCAAAAATGGCATGAAAAATATTTTGGTACAACACACGTTTCCAATCTGACGGTAATGCGGCACGGTTCGATAATCCAACGGTGGTAAATAATTCTGATATAAAAAGGGGAAGAGAGTATAAATAAAAGAAACCCTAAACTCTTTGTCCTCCTCTTTGTCTCTCCTGCTACTGCAATTTCACTGCCGCATTCTCTCGTAGCACAGGAGTAACCGTTAACCTAACCACACACATATCTAACCTCTCATATCTATCTATCTATTATCTTTATTTATGCCTTCGTTAGCAATCTCCGATAATATCTCCCCGGAGATTCTCAAGAAAGAGATGAAGAAAAAGATAAAAGAAGCCATGGAACTCGACTCTCCAATCGAGAAAAAGAGCAAGGAGAAGAAGAAGAAGAAGAGCAAGAAGAGTTCATCTGATTCCGACGAGTTTACGTTCGATGATTCCGAAGAGAAGAGCAAGAAGAAGGAGAAGAAGCGGAAGGTATCGGAGGAGGACGAGGAAGAAGACAAGAGCGATACGAGCTCGAAGAAGAAAGTGAAGAAGATGAAATTGGAGGTGGAAGAGGAGGTGAAAGAGGAGAATCCCAATGCCGTGTCGAATTTTAGGATTTCGGAACCGTTGAGGAATAAATTGAGGGAGAAAGGGATCGAGGCGTTGTTTCCTATTCAAGCCATGACGTTTGATACCATACTTGATGGTACTGATTTGGTTGGGAGGGCTCGGACGGGTCAGGTAATTACAACTTTATTGTTACAATTTGTTGTGCGTAAATGCGGTATATGATCTTAGTATTTGTGGTTTGCCTAGTGAATTGCGAGATAAAACTTGTTAGGTTAATGTACCGAATATTTGAATTGTTTTGTGGAGCTTGAAAGTTGAAACATGAAGGAGAATTGTAGGAATGCACACAAATCTGGAGGGCGTGTTTAATTTTAATTGTTTGCTCTCACTTAAGTATTTTAGCCGGCCTTTGTAGTTTTTCCCAGTTTAGCTTCGTTGTGTACTATGAATTACTGTGATGTTAATGCATACAGGGGAATTGTGTCTATTTAAGGGTTGACTTTATAAGTGTAATAACTAACCTGTATTCTACTTTGGGCAAGTTCCAGACTCTTGCACCAGTTGTAGGGCTGTTTTGCACCAATCTTTTAGATTTAACAGTGTTAAGAGTAAAGACTTTGTTAGGCTGTAATTTGCTATCTTGGCATGGATTCCTCAGATTTAATCAATAACATATTCCGGGCTTCAATTAACTTTTTAAGAAGTGTGATGTCCTCAAGAAACAATCTTCCAGAATTCTAATTTTGGGGTTCGTTAAGAAAAGACTGACGTGTACAATAAGCAGATTTCAAAGTACACGACTGCACAGCCTCTGGATGTGCAACAGAACAAAGATTTATTTTTTATATACTAGATGACCGCACAGACATTACTTGCTCAATTACTTGAGTAGTTTTACGAGTCTTTTTTTTGGTTGGTTTTTTTGTTGCTTACTGAAGTTGTCATATGGCCTTGCGTGCTTTCCAATTGTTCAGGGTAAAACGTTGGCTTTTGTGTTACCCATATTGGAGTCCTTAATTAACGGAGCCTTAAAGGCATCTCGAAAGACTGGTTATGGGAGGTCTCCAAGTGTTCTTGTGCTATTACCTACTAGGGAGTTGTCAACACAGGTATTATGCGTGAATACCATTCTGCTGAACTTTTACTGGGCAGCAGGATAACTTATATTCCTGAGCTGAATTTGCATTTTACCCTATTATTTTATTTACGATAGGTGGCTGCCGATTTTGAAGTCTATGGTGGTTCGTTGGGGCTGAATTCGGTCTGTTTATACGGTGGTGCTCCCTACAACTCTCAGCAAATGCAGCTGAAGAGAGGGGTTGATATAGTCGTGGGAACACCTGGTCGTATAAAGGTACCTTGTTTTTAATTCGTTAGAGCCCTAGTTGTATTTGCTTGAGTTCTTGTACATGCAATTTCACTTATCCTTTTGAAACTTATATTCTTCTGTCAATTTTATTTTGTGTAGGATCACATTGAAAGAGGAAATGTTGATTTTAGTTCGTTGAAGTTTCGGGTCCTTGATGAAGCTGATGAAATGCTGAGGATGGGTTTTGTTGAAGACGTTGAATATATTCTAGGTAATGAGAGACACTTGAGCAAAGTGTTTCGCTGTTTTTTTGACCATTGCTTACTCTCTGTGTCAATTAAACTATCATATATATGTGATATAATATTTATTAAGATACATCTTTGATATTCTGCTCTGGTAGATGGGAAGCTATGATGGCCTAGTCTTCAGTTATAATGAAGTATTATTCAGTGTTATTGACTTATCTTCTTGAAACTATGTAGGTAAAGTAGAAGACACAAAGAAAGTTCAAACACTTTTATTCAGCGCAACCTTGCCAGTTTGGGTGAAGCAGGTTCAACTTTTAATTGGTCAATATATTTGAATATATTCTTGGCATGTGTCAAAATTCATATTTTATTCATCAAACTATAATGTTTTCCCATCAAGACCTTATTTAATTCATATCTGAAATTGTCCTTTTTTTAATGTTAGATTGCTACAAGGTTTTTGAAGCCAGATAAGAAAACTGCAGATCTTGTTGGTAATGAAAAAATGAAGGCTAGTGCAAGTGTCAGACATATTGTTATCCCCTGCTCCAGTTCAGCCAGAGCACAGCTTATTCCAGATATTATTCGCTGTTATAGCAGGTTTATTTTTTAGACCTTGGAAATTGTTCACAAATTATGATATATCTCCCGTCCTCTTATCGCCTGATATCTTTTATTTCAGCGGGGGCCGTACAATAGTTTTCACAGAGACTAAAGACGACGCTTCTCAGCTAGCTGGCATATTGCCTGGAGCACGTGCTTTGCATGGGGACATTCAACAGGCCACACGTGAGGTACAATTTACATAAAGTGCAATGGTTGTCTTGGTACATTTTTTGATATCTATTCTAGTGGTGTTTTTTAATTTGTGTTTTTGTTCATTGTTCATTTCAAAACTTGTTTTCATGTTGTGTCTTACTACAAGGAAACTCTGGTTAAAAAAACACATACATTTCTTTTCTACAACCTATTATGACTCGGGTACGGAGGGTCGGATACGACACGTATCCGAGTGTCAGATTCGGCACTTTCAAAAATTTTAGACATGGGGACACCGTCCAAATTTTGGACACGGGTACGGGGATACGGTATTTTTAATTTAAATTAATCATATATATTACTCTCTGTCCCATCCATTTCTTTATAGTGTCCTTTTTTGGACATCCCACTCAATTCTTTATGTTTCCAAAAATAGTAAAGTTTTATAATATAAAAATCAATTACACCCACTATTTTCCTCCACCACACTCACTTTATACCTTAAATATTAATGGGTCCCACCACTTTACTCATTTTTCTTATACTTCTCCACTACTTCATTCATTGTTCTTGACCTCCGTGCCCAACCCATTTGTAAAGAAATGGGAGAGACGGAGGGAGTAATATTTAAGTAAATGATATACACTTTTTGTAATAATTAAACTTAATCAATATTGTCGACATGGGTACGGCCGTTGGAATAGGCGAGTCGGAGTAAGTCTACAACTCAAACTTCCCTATCTCCTACCCCCATGCTAATCCCGAGATAAAGCTAATTTTCTACTCAAAAATAGAAATCCATTTGAATTCTATATTTACGATAGATTTGTAATTGTCTTACCCAAAAAAACAAACATTTGACGGGTGAAGGAGGCATATAACGGGTTTTTAAAAACTAATAACAAAAATAATGATTCTCGGGTGGTTGGGTGATTTTTCTCGGATTGGATACGCATGAGCCGTCTGGGTATTGGGTGTTACGCAAATGCAGAATGAGTATCCCATATATATTTATTTTTTTAATAATAAAAATCAAATACGCATAACCAAAAAGGGTATCTTCTATTAAAATTTTGAAAGATACGCAATTATAGATGGGGTAACTTTACTTTTTTTATTTTAATTAAAATTGATACGCATATATAAACAAGGTATTGAGAAAACAAATTATACATAATAAGCAATTCTGAGAAGAGTATCTGTATATTTTTAAAATCGAATACGCAATTTTAGTTTGGGTATTGTGAACTAAAATCGAAAGCCATCGGAAGAAATCATATGATGACAACTGGTGAGAGTTTATTCGAGTTATGAGTGTGTAGTAGTATTCTGGAAGAGTGAAGTTGTGGGGAAGAGGAGGATGACGCGGTGAGTGTAGTAGTATATGCATATCGATGATGTGAAATTAACTTGTTGAAAAGTACTCCATTATCTTAAATTGCTATGGATGAGCTATATTGATGTGAATTGGAGTTGATGAACAAGAGGAGTCTGTATTGATTAACCGAGGGAATCGGGTAAAAGAAATATCGGGTTGGGGCTTATTACGCTTATGTAGTTAGGGTATTAAAAACGTTAAAAATAACCATTCATGGTTAGAAATGGTATTTTGGTTATATTTAATTAAAAAAGGTATTTTTAGCATTTTTTCACATTTGACCAGTTCCTTGCAAACTATATCTGTAATAGTTTTATCAACATATTCACATGTTTAATTTAATTAAAAAAATGCTTTGATGAGACCTGAAGATTTTGTCAAAGATGAGGCATGCTTAGATATTAAATGTAGACGGAGTATATAATACAAGGAGTAACAACCTAAAATTTGTATTTCATAAGCGAACTGAAGAAGTCATTACTTATGTCAGGCCTAAGCAGAACCTTATTTATCTTAAATATATAAAGAAATATAACACCTGGTTTACAGGCTGGCGTATTAATATGCAATAATGACCTTAATTAGTCAATCATTATCCTGGTTCAAAAAAATTTCAGTTGCAATTAAAGGTTTCGCAGTTCAATTGTAAAGTTCATGTATTGTATCTGTTTTTTCGATGGCCAATGTATCTGGGTTTTGAATTAATGAGATAGGTGTATCTACTCTTAGTTATATACTTATATATTACACCCAACAGTTTTTACTGTTAAACATTGATCAGAGTTGTCTTGATTTCCACCTGTATAATTAACCAGGGAAATTTGTTAATCTTCTCTCCAAATTATGCATTATTCTGTCAGGTTACACTCAAGGGATTCAGGTCAGGAAAATTTATGGCGTTGGTGGCCACCAACGTGGCAGCACGAGGGCTAGATATCAACGATGTGCAGTTGATCATTCAGGTGTCATCTCTCTCCCTCCCCCCTCCCCTCTGTGTGTGTGTGTGAATTTCCCCTTCTCTATGTATGACTTATGGTTTACATCTATGCTATAGTGTGAACCACCCCGTGATGTAGAAGCATATATTCACCGGTCTGGACGGACGGGTAGAGCAGGTGAATCGTTAATGCTTAATATTGGAATGTGTTGCTTTCAGTGACCAAATCTTTCTGTTTCTAATTCTTGGGTTTTGGTTTTTATAGGGAAAACGGGTGTTGCTGTTATGCTTTATGATCCAAGGAGGTCAAACTTTTCCAGGATAGAAAGAGAATCTGGTGTGAAGTTCGAGCACATGGCTGCTCCCCAGCCGACTGATATTGCTACAGCTGCTGGCCTAGAAGCTGTAGAAGCAATCAACGAAATTTCTGATAGGTATGTATATTCATTTCCACAAGCAATCTACTCATGTGCTTTTGCAACATAAAAATTTACACAACAAGATCTGCAGTGTAATTCCGGTCTTCAAGGCTGCTGCGGAGGAGCTACTGAGTACATCTGGCCTGTCACCAGTAGAACTGCTGGCAAAGGCACTTGCCAAAACCACTGTGAGTTCTGTTCTTTTTATTGTCTACAGTCACAATCAGATAATGTTAAACTGCGATATGACTTCAATACTCCATGTCTGCTTACTTTTACAGGGTTATACTGAGATTAAGAGCAGGTCACTTCTTACTTCCATGGAGGACTTCACCACAGTACTTCTTGAGGCTGGAAGGCCCATTTACACACCATCGTGAGTGTCTTTGTGCATCTTAAATACATTAGTGTCTTTGTGCATCTTAAATACATTTGTCATCCCTGTTCTTGATGTTTTATATATAACATTATTAACGAGAATGTACCCAATTCTATGTACGTTATAGGTTCCCGTGTGCTGATATGATCTTTATTTATTTACTTATTTATGCTGATACATCTTATTATCTTATAACCTTGGTATAGAGATTAATTTAGAAAATAGCTAGTGTTGGTCTCTCTTGATGAATCTTTTTTATCCTTAACTTTCCTAACTTAAAACGTGTCTAATGAACAAATTTTAATGAAATTTTCTGATGCACGCAAAGGGTTGATCTTTTGTTCAAGTTGCAAATTCCCTAAATTTTGAATCACTGGGGTTCGTGTTGAAGATATTTGAGTCTTGCATGACATTGCTTTCATCATTAGCTAGGGAACCATGTCATTATTGCATTGCATTTGGGGTTACGGGGATTTATTTTAGATAAGGTAAAAAAGCATCTACCTCAATTTTGCATAGTAATGCATTTGGGTTGCATCGACTGTTGAAATTGGGCGTTCGTACCCTGTAGCACCTACTGTACCCGGTAGAATATATCTTACTCTGCTGTTTGCCTGGAACTTTGCTGTCCCAAGTTACTTTTGAATGTGTCCTGATTTACTGGGTTGAGGGGGATAGTCAAGGAAAATTCCCCGTGAGATTCAAGATAATCATATACCATTTTTGTTCTTTTGAGTATTTTCTTAAGCTGACATCGCAAGTATGCAATTAAAAAGAAGATTCAGTCTCATTGCTTGTTTGTTTTTATCTGGGATATCCTTCTGTAACCTGCAATCACAATCTTATCTTCTGGATAGTGAATTAAGTATATGGTTGTCTCCTCTACATTCTAACTGTTATCTTCTCTTTTTTGATGCTCCAGTGTTGCTTTTAGTATCTTGCGGCAGTTCTTACCAGAACAGAAAGTTGAGACTGTCAAGGGTCTTGCCCTTACAGTCGATGGGAGGGGAGCTGTATTTGACGTGTCTGCAGCAGATTTGGACACATTTCTTGCTGGTACGTCACTGATAGTATCTAGTTAAGTAGGGTATCTCTAAAGATGGTTACTTATGTAGCAAGTACCCTTCCTCGTCAAACCTGCAAATTTGTAATCGTGCGCCTGACATAACCCCTTCAAATAGATGGAGCTATAAAGCGATAGCAATTGCATCATCTACATGTTCAATTTTGCGCATATATATTATTTTGAAATTTAGCATTTATTCCATATGATTTTTTGTGGGTTGTAGGTCAGGAAAATGCAGCTGGTGTGAGTTTGACGGTGTTGAATGAACTGCCAGAGTTGCAAGAGAAGGATCAGTCTCAAAGGGGAAGATTTGGAGGGGGACGTGGTGGTTTTGGTGGAAGTAGGTTCTCAGGAGGAAGAGGCGGTGGATATAATGATCGAAGAAATGATAGATTTTCTCGAGGTAGAGGTGGTGGTAGAAACAGCAGATGGTGAAGTGTCTGTCTACGTTGGAGGGATAGATGCTGTTGGAACAACAGACTGTTTCTTTTGGACAAATACTAGCTGATATGTTAGAATTTGGTCATGCCCAGGAGACATATCATTTTTGTGATAATGAAGAAATGTATCATTCTATCCAAGACAACTTCATAAGTTTTTTATTAATATGTTTTATTAGTTGATTTCACTAGAACTGTGTTGGTCGATTTTATAATACCTTGTGTAAGCAAATCTGCAACTGAAATGAGAACTGACATTTCCTTGTCTTAAATGTACATTTTTTTATTCCCATGAATAGAGAGACCCTAATTAATATATTTATTTCTAGTTGAACGGCAATCCCATTACTTTGTGATCTCTCTTTCTTTGAATGGGGAGGCCCTAATCAATATTGTTATTTTTACTTGAGGGTACTAGTACTTCGTGTGAGTTCTTGCCATTGTACTGCATATGCATATGCGATTGGCATTTTAAGGAACATGTCTGATCGGCCATAGCTACCCTCAATTGTTTTGCTACGAGGCCTTAATATTCGAAGTTGATGTCAGAAATGCGTATGGTCCTGGCAGCATGTTAATAATAGCTTCAACTTCCGAAACAGAGTCCGATATCAGCACTTGTTCCTTTCATCCTTTGCCTCACTTCCAAATTCCATTGCAGTCCAAGTAAGCAGTCAATGCCCGTTGGTCCAACTCTGCGCCAAAGCCCCAGGCCCCTATCTCGGACTGAAGAACAAACAACCTTGATTTTCCGTTGTCCAAGCTCAGGATCATGCTACTCAATCTTGCCTGTGAATGTGACCTATGCATACTCATTGTCGGCAGTCCTTTAGATGCTTTGTGTTGTGTCTCATCCACACGTCCTTTTATCGCTTTAATTATATTTCCGAAAATAATGAACTAGATAATGATTAACTTGATAAATTTTTTAAAGCAGCCTATTTCAACTAAAACCCTTATTCATGTGAACAAAATTTGGGCTATATGTAATATAGTATAACGCATTTGGGTTAACCTGTAATATTGCTACGGTCAACATAACGTTGCTTCTAACTCTCTAACTCTTCCTGACCTCGCATTCTGTAGCTTAGTACAGCTTCTTTACTTGAATGAATGGCTAAATTTTTGGTTTTGTGCCTCTAGGAAAAGTTTCAAAAACTAAAATTGCTAATTTTTAATTTTTATTTTAAGGAAAAGATGTCAAGAGAGAGCTAAATGAATGGAATATTTTTTCTATTAAAAATTGATGTATACAAACTTATAACTAGGTGCAATGCCAGTGCATTTTTTACATATTTTTTAGAATTTATTTTAATTATATATGTTATTATTGATTATATATAGATTTTTGTATTATGTATTCAATTTTAATCTTTAGGTCTTAATTTTGAAAATATTTTGTATACCGCCCGCTGTTCAAGGACAAAGGGAGCAGCAAGTATTTTTTTTCAAAACACTAGACAGGTAGTTTAGGCAGCAAACCTCTAAAAGATTCATACCAGGGGTATGAGGCTTGGTTTGGAGTCCTTTTTGTTGAGCCTCCCAGCACCTGCATTCATATTTTGCTGTCTTCTTAAATCAACTGCCATCCCAGTTTGCAGAGTAAGGTGGTTAAGTTGAACAATGACCTGCAGCCTCAATCCTCTGAACATTAAGCCACTGTTTTGATTTCTTCTATAACCTTGAATATTCCGTCGTGCAAACTTTACGGTGATGAGCTGGGGTCTCGTAGTCCCTGGACAGAACTGGTATTCTTGGTCCGTGGAATTGTACTAGAGGATGAAATTGTTAAGGCAGGCTTGGTTCTATAAGGCATGTGCGAATGTAGAAGTTTGTTGAGACTTTGAGTAGGTGATATGTTTCTTCCCGCAAATAGTTTTAATGTCATGACATTTAAATGACAGTCTAAATTTTCTAAACTTTGCTTTATCTTTCTTGCATTTGTGCTTCCTCAAACTGTTCTTATTGTTCAGAATTAGTTTCGTTTTTGCCTCGTGCAAAAATTTCAATTCCTTCTTTCATTTTTTCCCCTTCTCTACCTCCACTTCTCTCCGTATCATGGAGAAAATGAGCACTTCTCTGGTCTTAAACATTCTTAAATATTCAACACTTTCACTTCCATCATCCATGGAATCGTACTTCCAATATTACCATCGTAATGATTGCCATATGTTTAATTATGCATTACTGATCACTGTATTTGCCACTTTTTTTTCTCTACATCATTAAACTCTACCCCTCAAAACCTCAACCGGTTTACCTGGTAGACTTCTCTTGTCTCAAACCACCAACATTTTGCAGACTGCCTTTATCAACCTACCTTGAACACATAAGATTGTTTGATTTCTTAGATGAAGAAAGTGCAGACTATATGTCCAAACTGCTCACTTCGTTGGCACATGGTGATCAAACTTATGTTCCACCTTGTTTCTTCGACATCCCACCAAAACCAACATATTTTGAAGGCATGAAAGAAGTCCACATGGTCCTCTTCCCTGTATTTGAAGACATCTTAACGAAAACAAATCTTAAAGCTAACAATATTGATATCCTAATCGTCAATTGCAGTATATTCTGCCCTGCACCATCACTTTCATCAATCATAATTAGCAAATACTGCATGAAAGAAGATATTAAAAGTTATACTCTTACTGGGATGGGATGTGGTGCAAATGCTGTAGCCATTGACATGGCTAAAAATCTACTGAAAATTCACAAGAATTCCAATGCTCTCATTCTGAGCACAGAAATCTTATTAGCAGGATGGTATGGAGGCAATGAATAAGCAAAAATGATCCTCAATTGTACGTTTCGCATGGGGAGTTCTGCAATCTTGTTGACAAACAAAAGTGAAGCCAAGTATAACGCCAAATACAAATTACTTTGCAGTTTAAGAACTCAAAGAGTTTTCGACAACAAGGCTTATACTTGCACATTCCGTGAAGAAGACTCAAACGGATTCCTTGGTGTAACTTCAACCAAAGATGTACTGCAAGCAGTTTCCATCCACATGTTTTCATTAATCTTTCCATTTTTCGAAAAATTTCGATATGTTTATCAATACTTAGGAAAACTTTGATGGACAATAGCACAGAGATATATGTGCCTAATTTTAGTAAAGTGATACAGCATTTTTGCTTGCCAACACCTGGGAAGGCATTGGTAAGAAAGACAGGGAAAGAGTTGAAACTTGGAGAAAAAGAAATGGAAGCTAGTTTAATGACATGTCATAGATTTGGCAATCAATCTTCATCTTCATCGTGGTATGTGTTAGCATACATGGAAGCCAAGAAGAAAGTCAAGAAAGGTGACAAAATATGGCAGCTGGGCCTTGGGAGTGGACTCAAGTGTACTAGTTTGGTTTGGGAGTGTGTTGGGCCTAAAATGGGAGAGTTAATTCTGGCCCATGGGCTGATTGCATTTCTAGTTATCCTATATCCAGTTTGTAGTTGTAAACTGAAAGTTACCAAAGGTCAAAAATTAATATAAATGAAACTCCTTTTTTAATGTTGATAAATTTAGATTAAAATTAATCATGTTGTTGATGCTAATACTAATAATAATATGGAGTACAAATTGGAGACATATATGTCACATATAAGGTTGTCATATAACTTTTGCCATTGTTAGCATATAGTAGGACCCTTGAAAAGATTTATGATCTTGTGTCCTGTTAAAGGGAGTTCATCTTTTAACCCATATATGGAAGCTTGCTCTATAATTAATAGATATTATCATGATAATCACTTCATCTTTAATGCATCACTCACCCTGTTCACTCTTTTACTTTTAATTATCATCATACTCTATATATTCAAACCTTAACCAGTATCTCTCATAGATTTCTTTTGTTTAAAGCCAATAAACTACTGCAGAGTACCCATTACCTCCTATCTTGAACACATAACACTATTCAATTTGGTGGAGAAAATGAAATGGAAGCTAGTTTGATGATATATCATAGATTTGGGAATCAATCTTCATCTTGTCGTGGATTTGTGGTATATACGTGTTGGCATATATCATACATGGAAGCCAAGAAAGGTGACAACATGTCACGCATGGTATTCATCAGAATGCAAGAGGGCTTGCCAACACACACTTGCTAGTCTAAGGCATCTAAACTACCCAGCTCTCTCAGTATCATTTCTTCAGAAAGGAAATAATTCTGTTTTGACCCTTCACAGACAGTTAAAAATGTCGGCAAAGCTGTTTCGAAGTACGATGCTGCAGTTTCATCATTCAAAAGTGTAGTCATCAAGGTTGAGCCAGCAACCTTGCATTTCACCAAGAAACTATCTTACAGGGTGACATTCTTAGGTAAGAAACGACAAGCAGGACCTGATGAGTTTGGACGTACATT